>CM060260.1:28012878-30577878 GCA_030684275.1 Acipenser oxyrinchus oxyrinchus | reverse complement strand
ATCATGGTTAGTTACATGTGTGTCAGCTGGCTACTACAAAGCTGTAGTAGCTTATCATCTTTGGAATTTTGTTAAATTGCTTTAAAGATATGAACAGAAACAAATGGAAATGCAGTAGTTGTGCAATAATGATAATCAAAGAACAGCCCAGCATAGACTTTAGGCAGCATGGATAGACTTGTAGTTTCCACTACAGCACATCTCTTCAGCCGCGCTCACGATGTGGCGCAGGTTGAAGGACATACAGGGTGATTGGCAGTATATGTTTACCGGCTGGGTGCTGCTACCATAATGTATTGTCCAGATTCTAACAACTGTGCAACTGCTGGCTTGGATGGAAAATTGAAGAATTTTTTTGGATGCATACATATTTATAATAACATGCCCTGGCATGTCAGTTTTGGTAGCATTGGAGGTGTGTGTGTGTGTGGGGAGGAGGGGGAGGGTTTTGGTCAGTCAAGTTCAACAGTTCTGATAGTTTCCTATGGGAGTTGGCTTTCCCCTTGGCATGTGTGTCTTTTTGTAGCTCCCAGGTGTTTCTCGTTAACTGCCATTGCAGCTAACAGGTATTCACTGTGCGGTCAGGAAGGCTTCAATTAATCGCTTGACAACCCCACCACCCCCAGGAAGAGTAGTGTTGCTTCCTGTGGCATTGCTCAAGATGATTATGGGATGTTCTGAAGGAAGTTGTTTGATATATTGTAATGTGTTTTTTTTTTTTTTTGATGTTCCCCCTCAAAGTAAATTTGCCGTTTCATTTTGAATTGTATAATCATGAGTCGTTGTCAGGTCTGATTTTTACCTGGTATGTCAATGAGGTGCTAGAAGTGATCCCTTTGGATAGCCACATTGTTCCTATTCAAGTTTTTTGTTTAGCCTGTGGTAAATTTTATAGCAGGCTTTGTCTATATTGACTGCATGTTTTAAGCATTCTTTTCACTATAGTGGATAAGGTGATTTAATATGATGGGAAGAAAAAATGTGAACTACAGTAGTTTACAGAAGCAGTTTGAATGAAAAGGGTTACAACCATGTTAAAAATTTAAAAAGGTTTTTGTATGTTTTGTGAAAGCCAACAACTGCCTAAAAGTTTCATGAATATCAAACGGGCTTTGACAAACATTCAAATAGTTTGTTTTGTAAACAGATCCTAAATATTCAGAAAGTAGCTAAATCTAATGTAAATCAATTCAGGATGGTTTAATTTCTCTGAAAATATTTTCTTCTAGTATCTAGCCAACCCTTAAGATCAGAGAATGTTTAGACTGTGTGAGATCAGGTGACCAGGTTACTGCATTCCAATTGTGTCTGTTAACCTCAAACTGCTTGGATTCAGTTTTTTGGAATGGTAATTTACAGGACAGATCAGTACTGTATAAAACCGCAGCATAATCTCCTAGTTGAAAAGCATACAGCAGTTCTTTAGCATGACTAGACAAGCAAATTTAGACTTGAAATAAACAGTTATTGCTGTATGAGTCTATGGAAGAGCCATTTGTGGTAGTATTCAACAGCTATAGTTATTGCGTTTCACTGGCCTTGTTTGGAAAGTCGCATTGCATTGCATTCTCTGATGACCTTTTACATAGTGAGAGAAGACAGCCCTGCTGTGTGCCTCGAGTCATTCCAGAACCAGACCTCTAAAATGTTTGTCTGATATGCTCTCACTGGATCAAGCAAACATATTGGGATGTATTCAATTGATCTAAACTGTTACTGATCTAATTACCTCCACTGTTTTAAATAAGTGGATTTATGAATGTAAACATGTGAAACATTCCAGGAAGGTTTATATTTTAATTTTTTTAAATGACCGTGGCAAACATACCGAAACATTGATCTACAAAGTACAGGGATGGATGTAAGACTCCCATTGTAAAGCAGATTTTATACTAGTTTAATAAGACATACCAGCGCTTGTTAACAATAAACTGTGGCTAATCAAGCTTGTGATAAAACCTGGCATGGGTGAAACTGCTATGCAATAGGAGTCTTATTTCCATCCCTGAAGTATAAGCGCCACAATTAGGAAAACTGACAGCACACTTTTTTTTTTTTCTTTTTTTTTTTTTTCTTGTTTCTTCAGCTCCAAGTCCAACCTCTGCAGTTCACTACCTGGCAACGAAGTGCGTTGATGTCCGAAAACACCACCAGAATTCAAAGTGGTTTATGCCCTGGGGTCCCAACCAGTGTGAAAAAATCCGCGATTTCGACGAGGCCATGATCAAACAGATTGAAGCCAATGAAATTGTGTTTGCGGTCCACATCCCTCTGCCCAACAACGAGATGAGCCCCTGGTTCCAGTTCATGCTGTTCATCCTGCAGTTCGACATTGCCTTCAAGATGGGCAACCAGATAGGTAAGTGAGGTGCTAGGGAAACTCTGCGCTCCCTGTTCTTCCAATTGATTGATTTCAGGACATATTCACGTATTAGAAATGCTTAAACTGTGACATCACCATGCTTATTGAGTTTATTTTTTACTGTAGTATTTCTAAACGCTGAATAATGTGTGTTTTATAGAAGACTGTCCTACAGTTCTGGCAATCTGATTTTTAATTGATGGCATATCCTATATATGTGCCTTTGAGATGAACAAAATAGTGGAAGCCAAACCCTGAATAGCCTGGAAAGTGTTGTGCCTTGAGTGCATTTGTGTCATCTCTAATTGGCATTTGATGTGAGCTGTATATGAAATTCTTCACTGTGGTGTAAGGCGTTTTCCCATAGAGATTCACAGGAAGTGCGGGTAGCACACTTGTGTAATTCACCTCCCCTTTTCTAGTTCAAATGAGATTCCTGGATTGTTGCACCAAGACAATGTTGTGAGGGTTGGCACTTGGAAACTAGCCAGGATTTGTTCTCAATGGAGGGATTAGTGACTAACACAGTCTTTTAATGAAGGGACACTGCAGAGCCAGGCTGTCTGGGAAAGTGATAGGAATGGAGACCATGGAGTGACTGCTTCTAATGGAATTGCTTTTGCTACATCTGAAGCTGCAAGAAAATATGTCTATGTATTTCTCTTATCCCAGCATGTGTCTGTAGGTTTGCTATTAGTTCGTACAATTTATAGGGGAGGAACAATTTACCAGGGATCAGATTGTTTAAATGATATACATACTTAAGGGCAGTTCTAAACAAACAAAAGTGCATCATTTAGCAAGTATTTCTAAATGGATTGTGTGAATTCAGTAGTGGAATCCATGTGTGATGCACAGTCCCGTTTCACATCTTTGGTGCAGAGTTGTTAAAAGCCTGAATGACGAGACGCTCTGATTTCAAGAAACACCTTGACTCATTGCTGATGGTTTGAAAAGGTACATTCTGCCTGGATAAAGGGAAAGTGATCTTGAATAAGGTTGCAGGGTCGTGTAGCAGGCAGTGTTTTGGGATGCACTGCCACTGGAGATTCTTACCCCTGTCAGCAAGATGAGGTTATAACCCTAACCCTTTCCATGTCACTGGCTCCTCTGCATCGCCAGATCAAGCGACGCTAAGGAAACTGGTTTTTGGAGATTCTGAATGGACAGGTGTTCCCTTATCTCATTTTGCCCTTTACCGTTATTGGTTATCAGTTGTATTAAGGTTCCAGATGTTTGCTGTAGTTTTTCTGCAGTTCTTAAACTCTGATTTCATTTGTATAGGCCGGCGTCTGTGTAAAGATTCACTTTAATTAGATTATTCCACCTTGTGCATTCATTTCCTGATCGGATCACTTGAACCCAGCGTATCATTTTCAGTTTGTTTGCTATTCCTGTTCTCTTTGTACCCCAGCACTGCACATGAGTAACCTTCAGTGTACCATATATATATAATTCACAGTGGGGTGGATGTCTTTCTGAAGTGGACAGCAGGAGCTGGCTGGGTCCAGGCAGTGATAGAAGCAACTGCGTCTGTAAATCCCAGCTTCCAGTATTTTTACCTGTCCAGCTTCCTCTAGCAGCTGTAGAAGGATACTCGAGAGCAGCAGGCAAAATTGTCTTTGACCAAAAGTGTCCCCCAAAAGTGACCCCCTGCTATGTCCAGGTAAACTGTACACTAGCTGTTAAGTTCAGTTTGGAATCATCTCCCTCGACCCATCCAGTATGCCGCAGCAGCTGTTCTTGCAAGCCATCCGTATTGTTAAACAATGCTGTATATATCCTGTTTTTTTTATATATCCTGTGTGTGTGTGTATGTATATATATATATATATATATATATATATATATATATATATATATATATATATATATATATATATATATATATATATATATATATATATATATATATATATATATATATATATATATATATATATATATATATATATATATATATATATATATATATATATATATATATATATATATATATATATATATATAAAAAAAAAAATCACAAAACACAATTGTCTGGCCAGTTAGACTTTCGTAAACATGCCATAGGAGCATGCGATTTCTTTAAGTAACACAAAAAAGAGGAAAAATGTAAAAGCTTTAATCTCCATGTAGAGGCTTAATGTTTCAGAAAGTGACAATGCCATTGAATGCAAAATGCAAGATTCCAGTGGATGTTTGAACTAATTGATAAGAGGCAGGATAACTGCAAATAGAACTTAAATCCCTTCTCAATGCAATAAAGCTTATTTGCACAAGCAGGGCGAAATGAATACCCTGCCCAAACGACTTTGGCAGAGCTCCAGCAATAACACAGCTGTTGAAATGGCTTGGTCGCCGGGGCAATGAACACAGCGCTGTGAGGGAATGTTTGTGTGCAGTAAGCTGACATTCAGATGCTTGGCAGCGGCCCTGGGCTGGACGAAAGATAGCAAAAGAGAGAACCTGCCAATAATCCCCCTCTCTGACCTGATTGTGGCTTGTTTCATAACAGCACAAGAGTCTCTTTTGAAATAAAACGTAACTGCTCTGCCTTGCAATCTGATCTAAATCATCCTGGTGCAGTGCCGTCATTCTTCTGCATTAATGGAATACAAAAGAGCTGAAAGGCACAGCCAGTAATTGCAGTGCCCCTCATTTGGGGAGACCGAGGTGGATTCTCACACCGAGTGTGCTACAGGGTGGGATGGCAGCAGCAAGGATCCACAAAGGAAGTCTTTAGAAGGCAGGGTTAGCCTCTTGGCATGTATCTGAAATCCCTGTTTGAAACTGCAACAAGACCCAAGCTAACCACAGTGCAAGTGCTGAGGGCCCCAGGTGAATAAGGTTTGAGCGCATCAAGAAGTGAGAGCGGAAATAAATAAGTGTCCAGAAGAGACTGGGGATCTTCCCAAGAAAACAAATTGCTGTGACACAGCTGCACAGCCCATCATGAAAGTGACTAGTGACATGGAAGGTGCCGCATTGAATGCTGGGATCAAACCTGTTGGATACACTGGTGTCCTGCAGTGTTTTATTATGGGGACTCTGTTGTATGTGACTGGGCTAGGTGAGGGATTGAGGTATTTAAAGTATCAGTTAGAATCCAGCTAATCTCTGTATTTACCCCTTTTTAAAGGCAATGTAGACAAGTAGTCGTTTGTTCTGGTTCATACAAAACACTGCATGTCTGTACATCATTCGTCACAATCTCAGTTAATGTTTTCCAACTGCTTGTCTGCATTCTTGGTGCTTTTTTAATTAATAAAAGGCTAAACTGAGTTTTGAAAAGAACTGGGGTGAAAACAGACACTTATTTTGGTGGCTGTCTGTACTTGGTTTGAAATCTTAACTAGTCAGATTCCCAAAAAGCCAACAGATTGCTTTGCTTTACTGAAACTACAACAATGTGTTTGTGTGATTTATATATATATATATATATATATATATATATATATATATATATATATATATATATATATATATATATATATATATATATATATACACACCTAAAACTGACTGACTTTTTTTTTTCTTTTTTTTTTGTCTTGCAATAAAATCATGCTGTACAACACATCTAGTATTGTAATTATATCACTTGGCTAACAAACTTCCCTGGCCAGTTAAATAATCTTTCAAGTTATGTATTGTTATAGTTGTATGGTTGTCCCTGGATTTGGTGTATTTTGGTTTGGCGCAGCTGTGAAAAATGTACTGAAAACCACAAACTTCCATCTCGCCTAATTAAACCCTGTCTGAATACAGCAGCTCAAAGCTTATTTATAGCACTAAAAGCCCCCGCCCCCGCCCCCTTCCTGTCAAGGATCTTGCTGCATAAACCTATATATCAGTGCGAGGCAGAATATAGGGAATTCAGTTTATCCACTTTTGAGGTTAAGATGCCAGGATGTATTTGTTGGGGGAAATGGTGTATTTTGTGATGCAGTAACGTGAATTGCAAAAAGCTTTAGTCTGATGTGGTGTGGTTCTTTTTTTTTTTTTTCTAATATTAAATATCAGTTTTTGTAATGGCAAGAAGGCCCTGGATATATTTATGGAAACCAGGAGCCTTCTGAAGGCAAACTGCGTTTTCTGTTGCAAGGATAATTGCACCATGGAATGACTGTCTTCCTCCCTACAGAAGAGGGAGCTGTGGTGACAATTGATGTGTCACTGGCTTACAGAGATGACACCTTCAGCAAATGGACGGAAATGGCACATTCTATAGAGCAACGGAAACTGAGCTGCAACTTTTCAACTCCCAAGGTATGCAAGGCTGATCTCTGTTTTGTGTGTCTTGAGAAGAAACTGGATTGACCCTCCTACCAGTCCTGTTGTGTCCTTCAGGTATGCAAAGTGATGGCGTTAAACCACTCCCCCAAATGTGGTGTGGATGAAATGTGTGGCCAGTTATGAGATACTGTTATACATGCTGTGGAGTTGGGCCCTGGTGACCATTGATGTACAATTAATATCTGGATTGTTTCACCCAGTAGTCAAATTGGTTGTAAACTTAGTGAGTCTATGGGCCTGATGGCTTAATGAGTAGTAGCTGAATACAAGCACTTGTGTGGAACTCTTCCTTTTTTTTTTTCAGACCCATGAATATGAGGGCCGGCATTATGAATGTGACCTCTTGCCTTTCATGGAACTGGGAAGCGTTGCGCACAAATATTACCTCATCAACATCCGTCTACCAGTGAACGAGAGGAAGAAAATTAATGTTGGCATTGGAGAAATTAAGGATATCCGTCTTGTGGTGAGTCTGTAGTTGGAGATTCTTAAGTACGGCTTGGTAACTGGAAAGCACTGCTTGGATTGAAAGACTGTGAAACCTTAACTTTTTATAAATTACAATAAAATCGCTTCAGTTTAGAGTGATTGAAGACGACTGCTTGTTTTTTGGAATGATCTGCATTATTGCAGTACTGTGTTGACTACAAGTCTAGGGCTGTACATGGAAATGTGGCATTTGCATTCACAATGGTGATCAGCAAACTGTATTCAGAACATTTTGCATACTAAGTTATCAATCCAAACTGACACTCGCCCTCTAGGGCCCTTCGAGTGCCAATATTCATTTAAAACTATATCCATAAACCATGAACAAATTACATCTAAACTGCATGTCTAAATCCTTATAACTGGCAGTGGAGTAACTTTCCAGTTAAGTTATCAACGTGTGCTTTTGCTTCCCCATAATGTTTGATTCCTGTCCTGTAGCACTTTTTAATCCTACACCAAAGCTGCAATGGTAAAAAGTGTGTGGGTTTTTTGTTTTTTTTTAATCCTGTCTCGCAGGGTATCCACCAGAATGGAGGGTTCACGAAGGTATGGTTTGCCGTGAAGACCTTCCTCACTCCCAGCATCCTCATCATCATGATCTGGTACTGGAGGCGAATTACGCTGATGACACGGCCGCCAGTCCTGCTTGAAAAGTGAGTCTGCTACAATCCCCAATTCCTGTCCAGGACTCTGCTTGCTCCCTCCCAGGAGCACAGAGACACCTGGCAGCATCCAGCTGCATTTCTTAATATTTTATCTGTCTCCTTGATCTTTTAATTTTGGCTTCTGATTTCAGGGTCATCTTTGCACTTGGGATTTCCATGACCTTCATTAACATCCCAGTAGAGTGGTTTTCTGTTGGGTTTAATTGGACGTGGATGCTGTTGTTTGGGGATATCCGCCAGGGGATCTTCTACGCTATGCTGCTGTCCTTCTGGATCATCTTCTGTGGGGAGCATTTGATGGTATGTGAAGTGCAAGTCTGCTTGACAGTCTTGTTTGAGTGTGTGGTGCTGTATGGAGGAACCTATCGTTCTGTCACACTTCCCTTTTTGCATGTACTGTACATACGGTGGATGTAATTGCAGATTCTGATACATTGCAGTAGCTCTAAATCTGTCGTGGTGGGGGATATGTGACTAACATACTTGTTTTGTATGTTTTCCTGTGCTACAGTGTGGCTTGCAAATTCCTGTATGCAATTGCTTTTGTTTTGTGTTCCTCCTATGCTTGTTGCTGAGATTTCTCACTGCTTCTCTAGGATCAAACTGAAAGGAACCGTTTCAGTGTTTACTGGAAGCAAGTTGGACCTATCGTCTTTGGATCCTTCTGCCTCTTTATTTTTGACATGTGTGAAAGGTAAGCTCGGCAGCTTCTGGATTGTACCAAATCAAACAGTCTTTTTGCTTTTTCAGGTGCTGCATGAACTACTGAACCATCAATTCATTGGTTCAGAGACTGATGAGGAGGACACTGCTGCATTCTTTCATACTATACACTAGACCAGTTTCATGAATATTAATGTTTTATTTATGAACTGCCCAGATCAATTAACATATTCTGAGTAGTTTGTTGTCCAACATATTCAAAATGCTGATATTTTAACTGACCGGAGATAATCATAATGACATTTTGAATGTTTCCTCAGGGGAGTCCAGCTGAAGAACCCATTCTACAGTATCTGGGCTTCGGACCTGGGCACTGAATTGGCTGTATCCTTAATCATGCACTCCCTGATGTTTCCTTTTATTCTGGAATAGTCGTTCACAAACCAACCCATTCATGCCTTTCAGTAAATAAATGAGAACACCATCAAAGTGAAAGCAGATGTTTATACAGTTTCCAGTGACTTTTTTGGCCGTTGAGGCGTGTGGGTGTGTTAGTAAATGGGCTCCTCCTTGGGTCACCCAATGATTCTGTGACACTGCTGGAATTTAACCCTGAGTTTTGATGCTTGCCCTGGACCACACTTTCTGTGCTGATTACGCAGCGCATTTTGCTTGTTGCTTTGCTGGTGAATTTGTATTGTCTGATAAAAACAGATCTTGACAATAGGCAGGCAAGTCCTTTCTGAAACCTAGAAATGAATGTTTAATTAACACTATGAATCCCCAAAGAGCATTTTCAAAATTGCTATTTAACGGCTCTAAACCGCTTATATATACAGTATATAATATAATTTTTTTCTCCTCTCACCTTAACAGCTGTCACAATCTGATGGCTTTTTCATTAGCTGGAGTGTATGTTGACATGAGCTGGCTCTTAAAGCACTCCTAAGGATTTATTTTGAAAGCGGGTGCTTCTTGTCAGAAGTTCTTGGCTGTCATAATGTGATTCGTTCCACTTCTTTGGAATAAGGGCCTCCTCTGTCCGGAGCCTCTCGCTTGTGATTTACTCTCGGCAGTCTCTACTGGGAATCCCTTTCTCGCACCACTGGAGCAGAAGTAGCTTTTCCGCTTTTAGCTCTTTTTAATGCTTCTCCAGCCACCTTTTGCTATCTCAGGCTTTTTTTTCTCAATAAAACATAACATATCGCCAGTACCATTCTTGCTTCCCAGAGCAATGTCCAAAGAATTGCAATTCATTTTGGATTAATATATTAATGATTATAATTAGTAAATATGTTAAAACACATACATTTCCCCCTTCTGAAAGCACATTGGTACATTCCCTAACAGAACCTGCAGATGGCTTTCATCATTGTGGCGGGAATCTGTGCCTGTCTGTACTTCCTGTTCCTGTGTTTCATGGTGTTCCAGGTGTTCAGGAACATCAATGGAAAGAGGACCTCTCTGCCGGCCATGTCCAAGGCCAGACGCCTTCACTACGAGGTGAACATCCGTAGCATGCCCATTTCAGAGGGGTGTTTGTTTAGAAGTGTGAGGAACATTCAAGTTTAACTTTCCATTGTCTGCTTTTAATTTAGAGAAGCTACAGAGTACCTTTTTTTTTTTTTTTTTTTAATTTGACCCAAAGTATGCAAGACCTTTTGTGAAAGTTCCACCTCGATTTGTGTTTTCCAGGGGCTGATCTTCAGGTTCAAGTTTCTGATGCTGATCACTCTGGCTTGCGCTGCCTTGACTGTCATCTTCTTTATCATTAGCCAGGTAACTTACATTCTGCTTGTTTGTGGGGTTGATATTCATGAAACTGCTGTTTCATGAAATATAAAACTTTACAGTGCTCCCCCTTTATAAGACGGCCTTTTATACTGCGGAACAGGTTATTCGGCAGTACGTTCTCCCATTTGCCCCGTAATGCACTATTCTTGTTAGAAGGCTGAACACAAATAGAACGTATTTAACTATGGCTCCGGAGTATAGCATTTGAGGGGGAGCACTTTATTTAATCTGTAAAAACAGATGTAAACAACATCTAATAACTCTTTGGGAATAGGGTGCATACTTGGCAGAGCCAACAGCAGCAAACTCATTTTAACATTTAACAGAATCTGCATGTTGAGCTATAGACTTCTGAAGTAATCGGAGACTAATTTACTTTAAAATCTGTACCGACAGAATCGATGTTGGTGTATTTTAATTTATCTCTTTACGAAACATCGCTGTATGTTGGTTAAACATACAGTGCCATCTTAATTCTTCCTGTTTCTTTTTTCGCCTCCTTTATTTGTAGGTGTATGCGGGCCATTGGCACTGGGGAGGCTACACTGTCCAAGTGAACAGTGCTTTCTTCACAGGGATCTATGGCATGTGGAACCTCTATGTCTTTGCAATCATGTTCCTCTACGCACCTTCACATAAGCGCTATGGGGATGATCAGTCAAATGGTAAGCTGAAGCATGCCTGGACAAAAAAATCCATTTTGGCCAAGTCGTAGCGTGATGCTATATAAATTATAGGAGGATGAGTAATGAAAACTCAGACCTAGGTTAATTTATACTTTTGTCTAGGGTTTTTTTTGGTTTTGTAGCATTCTGAATTTCCACCACTAATGGCCGCTGGGGGAAAATTAGGTTCTGGTGGATTACTAGCTTCCGAGGCAGAGATTGGGTTAGGGGACAGGAAGTCCCACCCATATTAAGAATAAAAGGAAGCTGGCAGGGCTTGGAGGGGAAAGGCGAAGTGGGAAGTGCTGGGGTGGATGCAGGTTTCACGGAAGAAGTCACGGTTCCAGGGTAGCCCAGTGGGTGTACTGTGGAACTCTAATCGCAGAGAACTGGTATACCAGCTTTTATTTGTTTATTTAGCAGACGCCTTTATCCAAGGCGACTTACAGAGACTAGGGTGTGTGAACTATGCATCAGCTGCAGAGTCACTTACAATTACGTCTCACCCGAAAGACGGAGCACAAGGAGGTTAAGTGACTTGCTCAGGGTCACACAATGAGTCAGTGGCTGAGGTGGGATTTGAACCAGGGACCTCCTGGTTATAAGCCCTTTTCTTTAACCACTGGACCACACAGCCTCCTTTTACCACCAGGAGGTTGGTAAGACTAATCCTAAAAAGATATATACTTCCCACTGCCAAGAGTCAAAAGCCTTTGGGCTCTTAGTTGAAAGTTGGGGTGGACTGTCTGAAAGAGTGCTGAAAGTGTCGAGCAGGAAGCTGTGACAAACAAGGAGCCCAGACTGCGGGTCACTGGAGTAGCAGCACACGAGAAGAAACACGGTACCTGTCGGTTTACTAAGGCAAAAAGTGTGAGCACCACTCTGACGCTCATGTTTTATACTATTTGTATTGGTAATACTGGCATGGTTTTTGGGTGCAGAAGCAAAGACAAAACTACAGTGTTAGGATTGGACTGTGTTCAGTGGTTGAGCAGTCTGCAGCTGGGAAAGGAGGTGGTTAATGAAAGCCTAGCATCCTGTCTTGCATGGGATGTATTCCTGGCTCCCTCCAGAGCGGAGCTGGCTTTCATCCTCTTGGTCAGCAGGGGCCCCTCCTTGCTGCGGCTCGCTTGTTTGTAAAATGGAGAATTATAAACAGATGTAGAATCCATCTTCAACAAAGTGTCTCCTTTTGAAAGGATTGATTTGATTTTAACCCTTAGTGGTCCATTTATTCAGTGCGTCTCAGGTGCCAATTTATTTTCACACGCACAGTTTATTTTAGACGCACTGTTTTAAATGTGTGGTGGTTTTGTTTTTTTGTTTTTTAAAAAGAGTAAAACAGGTTTAAAAGGCACTGCATATCAACAGTACTGCATCGCCAGCCCTGCCCCACCCATTATTCGCTGTATTTTTCACATACCTCTTCATAGTCGTGCATACTGATAAATCATCTCCTCATCACTTGTTTTATCACCAAACTCCTCAATAATGCGATCCAAGTCATTATTTTATTACTATAACATCTGAAAAAGCTCTGCAAATGTCTGATTCTTTGAGCTCTGGATGCAGAAGCAGCTACCTTGTTTTGGTTATGGCCGTGTTATCTCTGTGGTGCCGGGGATTATCTGTATTGCTCAGAGCCTCCCCTTCTTTTTTTTAAAATCCGAATTCAAAGTGGCGTGGCTGCAAACGGTTGGTAAGGGTTTTTTTTTTTTTTTGCTTTTTAATAGCTGCAACTATACCTTTTATTGGTTTTGTGTCCATGTTATGTCTTTTAAAGTAGGTGATCTAAGAGTGAACAGTGGAGAGGAAATCCAGCTGACGACCACCATCACACACGTGGACGGGCCCACAGAAATCTACAGGATGACGGGAAAGGAGTCCCAAGAATAGCCCCAGTAACACAGCCTTCATTCACTCTGTGAATCTGAAGGTAGAGCACCTGTGTACATGGAACGCTGAGAAGTGGATTCTAATTAAAGTTGTACCAAGAAATGTTCATTACCAAGTTTCATTGCAATATAACTAATATTATATATGGGCAACTCCACTGTTTATCTGTCCAGACTTTGTTTGCACTTGTTTATACTCTTCGCATCCATACTTTTTTTGTGGTACCAGTTACCAGGCAGTGATTGAAAGCTGCACTAGATGCTGTAATAGTCTTCAGAAAAGGGAAAGGAGTTGAATGAGATGTAGTATCTTTTTAAATACATTCACTGTTAATGGCTCTCTGATTTCTAAATATTAACCTGTTATAGTCATTCAGTTATATTCTATGAAACAATATATATCTTAATCACCACTTGGAAAGCCTCCCGCCTCCCATATGTTACAGTGCAGGGAAATATTTTCTTCTGTAATTGCCAACACTATCTACAAAATATTTTAGTACACTGGTGATCTGCTGTGTCCACACTTCATCTTTTGAAGAGTCAGTTCTATGAAACGCTAAAGCTTTTGAACTTGTCATCCTGTTTTCTATAGTCCACTAAAAGTTCAGTATGATGTAGATATTTTAATACTGTTCTACTTTGTAAGAGTAGGACAGACGATCGTATCTAGATGCATCCCAGGCTACAATTTTTTTATTTTTTTTGTGAGATCGGGGAGTTTATTGGCACAAGCAGTGTTATCTTTTTACATTTATTATACATGGAAATGTAGATGTGCTTTTTTATGCTAATTTAAATAAAATTCTGTAATCCTTTTGCTTTTTATATACCTTAATGTCTTCCTGTGTTCACCCATTTACACACCTCGCCAAATAATGACATGTGAAAATGAGGTCTGAGATGTGCCTGTGTACTTGAAATGTGAGCTGTAATACAATGGTGACCTCTAGTGGACAAAGAGGTTAAGTGCACACTAAAATATATTTAAAATTGTTAGATTGAAATGTGTCTCTTGTCTTGTTTAACCACTTAAGAAACAAAGATGACGCTCCGTAGTTTGCTTGAATACAAATCAATGCTAGATTAGACCCTTGACACTAACTACAGAATAACCATTTTTACAAATCGATAGTCTGAATATTTAGATTGAAAATGGAAAAATCTATGCAAACTGTCCTTGTCAATTGGTTGGTTTTGACTGCCTAAAGTTACCTCGAGCAAGCTGGTCCAGGACAAGTGCTAATCTAGTGCTCCAAAATCCTCGTTTTCTTCTGGTAATCGGGTGTTTCAGATACACAGCCATAATGTGTGTGTGTGTATATATATATATATATATATATATATATATATATAATATAAAAAATGCCCAATTAGTCCATTTCTACCTCTGGAAGTACAAGTGCTGTAGCTAAGGAGGCTGTGTGGTCCAGTGGGTAAAGAAATGGGCTTGTAACCAGGCGGTCCCCAGTTCAAATCCTACCTCAGCCACTGAGTGAGTCATTGTGTGACCCTGAGCAAGTCACTTAACTTCCTTGTGCTCCGTCTTTCTGGTGAGACGTAGTTGTAAGTGACTCTGCAGCTGATGCATAGTTCACACACCCTAGTCTCTGTAAGTCGCCTTGGCTAAAGGCGTCTGCTAAATAAACAAATAATAGCTAGACAAAGTGAACAAGAACAAATGGAATTCTCGGTATGCTTCTGTTGGCAAGCAGTCTATTTTCTATATTTACCAGTCTGAATACATGTCGACTTTTTGATAAATGTGGGTCAGCTGTGGGGTCACTTGTATACCAAATTTACCTCTTGAATCGGGGCCATACACATTAACTGCTAGTTTCACATACTGATTAACACGAGTTTGGAACTGCCTTCCCTAAGGTAACACTAGGTAGTCCAGGGTTAGTGCTAATCTTGAAATGTATTTGTTTACGACTGTAAGCTGCCCTGGATAAGGGCGTCTGCTAAGAAATAAATAAATAGTCGGTGTGTGTAAACCAGCCATACACCTGCATAGATGAAAGCTATACTTGTAACAGTTATCGAAATAAGTAATGCTCTCCCTCCCCCTCCAAATGTCCACGCTCCATTAAAGATCTCTTCATGTACTATAGAAGGATGTTACAAGTCCTTGCTATTGTATTAAACTGTTATGCACATTTAGGGAGACTACAGCACTGTAGGTAATCCAATTGTTTAATACAATTTCTGGCAAGAAGTCAAATCCAGTATATAAACTGCAGCCAGTCTAAGAAATATGATTCTTCAACTCATTTAAGCTGTCAGAAGAAAGCGCCTCATTTCATATTATTGATAAATTGCACTTCAAAGAAAAAGTCTGAAAGGGTCATTTGAAATGTTGCAGAAGCTTAATGATAGGAGTACGGCAATGGTAATGCTATAGTTTATTGAGGGAATTGGACAAATGCTTTTGGTTTGCTGCAGTCAAAAAAAAAAAGTTTAAGAAACCTACAATAAAAGCATATTCTCAGACACTATCTGTAGTGCATGTATGTTTATTTATCAGTTTCGATCATACTCTTGGCAAGTGCAATGTATTCAAGGAAAGCAGTCACAATTGACTTTGGTAGTATTAAATGGTTCTAATAAAATGTGTTGCTTCCTCTCAAATGCATGCTAAATTAGGGGCTCCAAAGTATGCTTGCTGTGGCCTAATAACCAGGCTACCTGTATGGAATGTGAAAATTACCTCTAAAGTGTTACAATAGGCTACCGTTATGAGTGACAAACTGTTAAGCATTTTGTGTATTTTAAGAGTGCAGATGAATGATGCACACAAGGGGGCTGGCACAGGTATGGCCCAGTATAAAACACAGCAGAGGCAGTAGCAAACACTATTTATTTATTTTTTTATTCACCTTCGTGTCGTGTTCCATCATTTCTATGCTACCTGCTACTTTGCAAGCACTTGCTTCTCACAAGGACAAGAGAATGTGTATGCCATAGGAAATAAGAATACAACCGGCATATATGGGCTGCGTTCACATCCGCTCACACAATGAGCTGCCTGCTTTCAGGTCTAATGTGTTTTGAGATGGTGTCTGCCTGTTAATATCAGCAACCTGGTGGAGGCGGCAAATAACCTCTTCAAGTACAGACTTAAAACAACATAAGGCCTTGACAACAAGGAGATTGCAAAGTAGTGTATTTCATTTGGAGTGCCACCTTCCATCCAAATGGAACTACCAACTTACATGAATAATATGCAATTCTACATCACAAAGAAGTTGGTGCTTTTTGTAAAGCAATGTTATCCTTTTTTTTTTTTTTTTTTAATACAAAAAGCACTTTTGCCCTTTCAAATGATATTTCCATAAACTTCATTCCACTAGATTTTTAGTTCATGTCGGAAAATTCAGACCTTTTTTTTTTTTTAATTAATAACTATAAGCAACCTGTGTTTTCATGAAGGCAATGCAGCCCTGTCTTCCATCAGTTGTATAAAATCAGTATGATTATAAGAGCATTTACAACGGTATTGAACATGTTAGTTTGTTTTTTTTCTTTCTGGGTGTGGGAGGAAGTGGTAAGGCAGTCAACTCCAACTTCAGTATCCTAGCAACAGAACTGCTACTGGATTCATACAGGGAAATGGAGGCTTTGTTCAGGGAAACATTTAAAAACACTTCCAGAGGAGACTGGAATTTCAATTACAGGTACCTACCATTGAGTAGCCTTGAGAAAAAATTAACTCCGTGTGGACAACTTAAAAGCAGACGTGAGATATTTAGCCAATGAATCACAGAAGCTCCTTGAGAAAAGAAAGCATTTCGCTTCTTAAAACACAAAAGCACACCGGCTTTCTTTTGGGTTAATAACATTTTAATGTCAAGGCTCTGTAAAGAGACTCTGATAAAACATTTTTTTACAGTTGCAGTAATTATAGGGGCACTACAGAAATATGACTAAAAGCAATGCTTGTGCATGAAATCTTCTGTTTGGTTCCCATTAGATGAAGAAGCATTTTACTGTGTAATAATGGCCTCCGTACAAATTACCCCCACCCCCACCCGACTGCTAAAAGCCTTGACCTTCATTTAGAAGAAAATATATATATTTTTAATAACAATGAGGAGGACACTCATGTTTTCTGCAATAGTCCCAAGTTTTTTTTTCTGGATTGCTCTGGTAAACTCTACAGTATGGAAGCAAAATAATCTCAATGTGTTAGTCATTTGTTGTCAATTGCAACTAACTAAAAGTACGGTTAGTACGGAGGACAGTGCTAATGACAATCGGTTCAAACCATCGGTCATCAGTCATCTGCCATTTTATAGGAACCTGCGATCGAAAGAGGATATGGGCTGATGGGTTCAATACAAACGTTAAAGGGTTAGACTTGTGAGACTGTAAGTGGATAGCCATACGCATATACTACTGTACAGTACATCGACGGTACATTCTGAAACGGCTAGTATTTTGAAACAAGCGCGGTTTTCATGGAAGAATACAACAATTAGAATTCTGTATTAATAAACTACAGTACTCACAACAATTTTGCACTGTCTCGACCAGCAAGTTTGCAGCGAACCTTAGATGATGTATACCCCCATTTTTTTTTATCCCAGTCCAGAAATGTTCTCTTTGCCCTTGCTTCAAAATGAGACCCAAAGATTGCCAACTGTGAATGAGCATATGAGCAAATATGTTGGGATTTGACGTTAGTATTCATATAGCATGACATTTTCCCAGATCCATGAATGGGCTAGACCATATACTCAAAGAATGAATGAAAAGGAGGGTACTCATGTTTACATTGCTGAAACACACCGTTTGACCCCAAAGGCTCTATAAAGGCTCATTAGATTAGAAATACACCTCAATCCTACCAGACGAACGCCAAACATGGAATTCCATTTGCAAAATTAAAGGAGTGAATCCAATTCCATCAGCGGTTTTGTTTCCCATTTCGTCACCCCCATTATTTGAATGGTATTTACCTTGTTGAGCTTTCTATATAGTGGCTGTTCAACACTGAAATTTACAATCTAGCAGGGAACCTCCCGTCGTGAACTGATATCAGGTAGGTGGATTGTAACCACGCAGCAGCCTCATGTGTGTCTTTCTGGAAGTCATCTTTTAAGAAATAAATAATAGTTTCCCTGTTTCTACAAGAAGCGAACATAATACTGTATATGTATTATGTAGACAGCTGTTAGATCAGTTATTAAAAACGACTTGCCAGCCTTTGGGAGTGCCTGCATTGTGACGTGCTTCTGGTATTTTTATTTTATTTTAACAGATCTGCTTACCATTACAGTAGGTCTGAATAATATTTCGTATTACATTTTGCTTGGATTTATAATCGGAAATGTTGACAGACAGTTCCTATAGGACAAATCAGTTTACTAATCAAAAACCTGCTGCATTGTACTAAAAAAAAATGAACTACCGACCCATAGCGTTTAATGATTCACTTATAACGGGTTTACCAACCAAGTTACATACAAAATTTTGATATTTTCTTTGTCGTTTCAGTTCTTGTAAAAATTACATGATTTAAATTGTAGCCTATCTTACTCTGCTAGAAACATGCCGTCGCATAGACGCATACATGTTTGGCTCTGTGGAAAGCTATTGTTTAGTATGTGCAACAAGAGTGGTTAATTAACACCACACCTGGCTGTATATGTTCTTTCGTTTTGAGTCTTATTTTGGGTGAATCCCACATGCGTACAGAGTGTTCATTTTTTTTCAGTACACTGAAATTGGACTAGCTACCATTCGCCATTAACACATCATTAAACTTTATGATTCTGTTTCTTACATTTTTTAGCTATGGTGCGGTACATTCATTTTTGTACATACCAAAACTAAAAAACTATGCTTTTTAAAATGCTCTGACAAAACGTTACAAAAATTAAATGAAGCCTATGTATTTAGGTTTCAATTAAGTCGTATAATCGAATATTTTTTTTAAGTAAGTTGTTAAACAATAGATCTAATTACATGTTGTAAATTGATCTTGCAAATCAACTCTCTAGATGGTTACAAAAAGAACACTCATTTTCTATTTGTAATATCTAATACTTGTACAAAAACGTGTACTAGGGTTTACTGATGCATGCCCTATAGGTTACACGCTGAAGCCTAGGAAGTATGTTTTCAAATGCTGACTGAAAATGTAAATTACTATTTTATTGCTTGTATGGTACCAAAGTGAATTTCCATTACAAGAATATGCATTCAGAAGAACCATCCATTATCATCACCGCCCAGAACTGTGTTATTACTGCTGATTTTAAGCATTTTTTTTTATTGTTCATCTGCTACTTTAAACAGTCAGTCATACATTGCCATATCATAACTTTTCAAGCAGAGGTTTTCATCAGTGTCTTTTTTTTTGTTACAGATACACACAGTCCACTGGGCATGTAAGTTCAAGGACCAGTCAACGCCACTGACAAGTATTAATCTGCAACAGGGAAAACTTGAGACGTAAGAAGATGCCAGAACAAAGTAATGATTATAGAGTGGTGGTGTTCGGAGCAGCCGGGGTTGGGAAGAGCTCCTTAGTCCTGCGGTTTGTCAGAGGGACTTTCCGAGAGACCTACATCCCGACTGTAGAAGACACTTACAGACAGGTGATCAGCTGCGATAAAAACATCTGCACCCTCCAGATCACAGACACGACGGGAAGCCATCAGTTCCCTGCCATGCAGAGGCTGTCCATGTCCAAGGGCCATGCCTTCATCTTGGTCTACTCGGTCAGCAGCAAGCAGTCGATGGAAGAACTGCAGCCCATCTACGAGCAGATCTGCCAGATCAAGGGGGACATACAGAACATTCCCATCATGCTGGTGGGAAACAAGTGCGATGACACTCAGAGAGAGGTGGAGGCCAGTGTGGGGGAGAGCCTGGCCAGCAAGTGGAAGTGCTCCTTCATGGAGACATCGGCCAAAATGAACTACAACGTGCAGGAGCTTTTTCAAGAGCTGCTGAACCTGGAAAAGAGGAGGACAGTGAGTCTTCAGTTGGATGGAAAGAAATCAAAGCAACTAAAGAAAAAAGAGCGTCCCAAAGGGAAATGCTCTCTCATGTAATCCCATGTAACCTAAATGCCCACTGCTGGGTATGTTTCACTGCATGGTATCATCGAGCCATGCACTCAGTAAAAGACTTGCCTATTTTACAAATGACAGTAAAGCACGTACAGTACATCCTGCTGGACTGTTGCAGACAAACAGGAGAAGAACAAAAGTGCTTTAAATGTGTGTAGGTCTTCATAAGCTCATCCTGGTAACTATCCTTAAACTTTCATAACCATATCTGCTATAAACATGTGCACTTGCGGTAGAGACTGGAGCTTTTTTTTTTTCATTTAACCAAAGACATGCTTTTGTTATATGAATACAATGTAATCAGATTTTGCATATGCATATGTTTATTCAGCTTTTAGAAATGTTGGACTAAAGCATGCATTTAATGCATATTTGCATGGGATTAAAATTGCGCAAACCCTTTTTTGAAAGAATATCTTAAAATGTTAAGTAAAATCTCTTGAGCCCCTTAACCGTTTGCACTGTGTTTTCATTTTTACGTTGTATAGTGATTCCCATGGCACTTAAAGCATCCATTTCTTTTCCTGCAAGGAGAATCATGAAAGGAATTAGCCCATCAGTAAAATATGTTCTGCTTACGTCACAACTAACATATGTATGGTCTGTTAGTGGACAGTAGTACACCTCACAAAACCACCCCTAAAATCTGACAGTGTGACATAGTCCCTGCTTGTTAGAGGGGCTTGTCCAGGTTCATCCAGAATGTCAGGGTCCCTGCCTCATTATTCAAGAGGTCTGAAATATCTTCACACCTACAAATGTATTTTGATAATCAATATTTGAATATTTGCTATGGTATGCAGTTTAAATAATTGGCCAGGTATATTTATTTTAAAAGCCAGCTATTTTACCTTTATGATTCATGCTACTTAATGAAGACACGCATACCATCATTATGTGCAATCATTTCTATCATTTCTATTTATATTTTCCAATTAACAACAAACTGGGAACATAGGCTTTTGAAACTGACACACGAAAAGTGTATATAGAAACTCTAGGAACTGTGCATTATGTTGGGTAATGACTACTAGCAAATCAAGCAAAAAACCACAAGGGATTCAGACAATTAATGATGCCAGGAAAGACCACAGTGGCAGGCAGCTTCCAGAGGGAACCACTTTGTAGCGTGGGTGTTTTTTTGTTCCCTGACAGTGAAGTGGTTGGAGAGAATGAAAAATGCAATATCCCTTGGGATAAGGCAGGGACTTGCTGGAGAGGGGCTTTTGGAGTGAGCTTTGCAAAAACAAGACATTAGTGCCAGATGTGGTGTTGTTTTGTCAATATGCATGGTAAATCCAGGGCTCAATCCTCTGTCAATCAAACTGTGCTTTATGTATTCTGAGTGACGTATACTCTAACAGTGTACTGTATATCTTCCATGCATTTGCATAGCTATCGTACTGTCGTACTCGCTATTCTTCCTATTGTTTTTATAGACTGGAGGTTCAATAAAAGGTCAAAGAACAAAAGCAGACAAACATTTTTAAGTTGTTTGTCGTATTGGCCATATAATCTGTCTTCCATTTCTGTGATCGAGAATCAAGACAATGAAACCGACTGACCTTTAAATGTGTATCCCTAATGTGATAACTTAATGCTCTTGGTCTCAATTGTAGTACTGCGTTTTTAATGTATGGAGTGCTAAAAAAAATCTATATTCTCTTGGTTACTTCAAATACCTAATGACAATAAAAAATGACACTCACAGTATATAGATTTACTACGTGAAATCTGTTCACTAAAGTGAGATATAGGAATATCAGGCCATACAGTAAAGTCTAAAGGTCTTCTCATTTCTCTCACTGTAATTTTTTTGTAGAATTTATTAACTCCCAAAGAAAAGAATCTTACACTGTGTCTGTGGCCATGTCCTTGTATGTCTTGAAGTTGTTCCATATTTACATCTCAGTAGTGTTGGTTCTGGAAAACAAAATTTGGAAAGCTATATTTTTAAATACCAGACAGCGGTACCTTTTTTTCTGCCCTGGGTGACCTGCACCAACCCACTCAACCCAATCAGAATCTACACTCACACTTACGTGGGTGAAATGTAGGCAGCAGTAGTTTGGCATTACTCAGCTGACAGCTTACAGACCTGTAAAGATTGTGCAAAGATATGAATTGCTGTTTAACATAGTGTTGTCTCCAAACAAAGCAAAAGCCAAAATATTAAACATAAAACAAATTAGAAACAGCAACTGAGCTTCCGTGCGTTGACACTAGATTTTTCCTAACCATTTTGTTATAATTTACAGAATAGAAAAGGCTTTTTTTATGGTCTCATTGTTTTATTCCAGCAATATGTGAATGTATTTTTCTGTGTTTACTTCTTTTCTATCTTTTTTTTTTCCATGGAGCTGTAACTGTAGAGAAATATGAAGATTCTCTTTGGTGTGTTTAAGGGCTAGGAAAAGTCCACCCACTCAACTGCTAACGAAACATACTCCCCAGCAGGTTCCCAATCCAATGTGGTTCTCTCACAGTAGGTGGGCTGTGTCAGCGTGGGGAAGCCTGTGATTGTCATAATTAGTACTTTCAGTGCTGACACAAGGCAGGGACATGGGATTCCACAGTATAATCTTGTTTTTATGTTTTACTCTGCTGTCTTTTTGAATAGAACATGTAGGAAGAAGATCAATACTGGTAGGAAATATGTCATGCATTTTTTAGAAGAGTGTCACAGCAATACTGTTTTCAATTAAGGGAACGAGGCGTGTACCAACAGCAACAGATGTACGATGGAGTGCAAGTAAAGTCAATTAAAAATCATTATGTCCTGCTTAGACAAACAAAACCACGGGTTCTAGAAAATTTCAACATTTCAACTCCTTTTAAATGTTTACCACAATAAATTTGCACGCTAATTTTGTTTAAAAATAATGTACACCTGGTGAATGGGCACCAAAACAATCAGATTCAAAATGAAGCTGGTCCAGTACTCTCACTAGAAAGGGGCTGGGTATCAGCAACAGTATTAGCCCATTTAAACACATTGAAATGCAACCTAACAGGCATAATTTGCAATTCAAGTTTAAGATTCTTTGCAGCAAATACAAAATGTTCTCCTTGGGTGAAACAGTATGTGTGAAAAAAAGGAACTAATTTCAGTTATTATATATATATATATATATATATATATATATATATATATATATATATATATATATATATATATATATATATATATATATATATTTAGTATCCTTAATAGGTAAACAAATAAATAAAGTTACAAATAAAGTATATGAATGCATTACTGTAAGTAAAGAAAATGGTAAAAACATGAACTCTTAATGTGCACTGATTTTAATTTTGTTTTCAATTTTCACTTTAATATTACAGTTTTTATCTTTTCAGCATTAGATTTGAAGCTGAAAGCTTGTTATGGGGACTCTAGCAACAAATACAGCCTACAGACCCCTGTTGATCAGAGATCAATTTTTCATATTGGCTCTCTTTGCAGGCGATTGCCCCTGCAGTAGGTAAAGCAGTGTACTGACTCTCCAGTCTCCAGGTGATATATGCACTGCACTAGCGCTCTTAACTGATGATTCACCGTGTGAGTTAACATTCAAATAAGGGATTGTTACTGTCTTTGACTGTGCACTTATTTGATGCTTTATACCTCTGCTAACCCCTATACAAATTGACCATAGGAAACTATTTAAGTCATCCAAACATATTGCATTCTTTAGCTGAAGCATTCTAAAGGGTGGTCTCTATTTTGTATATATGGGGCTTATTCTTTATTGAAAACTATATGGGGAATATTATCATCTTGTTTCTGTTAAAATAACACAATGAATCAGCTAATCATAAAAACTGTTTTAATTGTATTAGCAGAAGAGAAAAACATGCTGTTATAAAGTTGGGCATTTTTAACTACTGACAATGACAAAGAAGGAAAGATAATGATATTTTGTGCAGACCTGCTGTACTCTCATATATTGTAACACACTCTTCTAAATGCAAATGCACACAGATGCTAGAATAATGAAAACCTGAAGATGCAATTTCGCAATAGATAAATTCAGCATCAAATAACCCCTGAAAGGCCTGCGTTTCACTATTTTTTCATTAACGGTGAAGTATCTCCAAAAAATAAAATAAAGTGAAATGACATCAATCTTCATAATCAAGACTATGGTGAAGTGAGATTCAAGTTAATTGATTTAATCTTTTTTTTTTTAAATGAAATTGTATCAAGTAAGCCCTAGTGTATTTCTACAAAGGATAGCTTCTATTGACTGGCATTAAAAAATAATAGGTGCTTATTGCTTAGTTCCTGAGCTGTGCTCTGCTAAGCAAACCTGACAAAAAAACTTACTAGTGGATTGCGGTCCTCCACCTGTGAAAAACACAATTTATTTTTATAAATGGAATTTCTTGCATTGCCAATATTTGATTAGTTCCAGATTTGTAATGGACTTTAAGTGTAACCTTCCAGCTCCTAATAGAAAATGCAGTGACTTATTACACCACTTTGCAAAACTGTTGAGAAGAAGCTATCGGTGGCTGATGCGACAAACATTAGAGGCATCCTTACTTCACAGTTTGATTGGCTCAGTAAAACAATATTAAAGCTGCCCGTTATGCATTCTGTATGTAATTATTACAGTTATTTTTGCTGCTGTGGGTAAAATGTATTTTTTTTTTTGCCAATAGCTCAGGAATTCAACAAAACTTTCCATGCATCCTAACTTACTCATGAAATATCATACTTAAGTTGACAAGTTTAATTAGTTTATAAATAAAGACTCTTGTAGCAAGACAGATAATTATACAGTTTAAAGTATGGTTAACCAGTTAAAACGACTGTGTTACTGCAACCAAATTCTTCACAGCTAGGAAATGTCAATGCTGTAATAAAGAAACGCCACAAAAAATGCACAAAGGTGCCCGCAGCTCTTTGGGTCGAATGGTTCTGTGGGTAAACTCATCAATACAGTAGTCTGGGACACAAATGCATGAACCAGCTTCTCAGGCCAACCAGCAATTCAGATGACACACAGTTACCATAAAAACAACCTTATCAAATGTATTTCCATTTAGATTCTTTTTGAAATGATACAATACCATAATCTTGTGTTCCACACTACATTACTTGGTGACATGCACATGTGTTTTTAAGTACCACCTTATAGATATACATGAAGGGGGTAAGGCTGCTGCTTCATAGTAAACTAGTGGTCCATCTCAGTTCCATGGTCTGGTCTTGTTGCCTTCCTCCCTCACTCCAAAGGGACTAGCCTCACTCTGGTAGACAAACCCCAAGAAAATAGTTTTTAAAGAATATATATATATATATATATATATATATATATATATATATATATATATATATATATATATATATATATATATAAAGAAACTAATAGCAGTCTAACTTAGTTTAGTGAAGAACACACAAACTGACCATCTGCATTCAAAGTAAAAGCAGCTTTCCATGTTAAAATTACTCACAAATTAGACAATTGGCTGCCCAAGCGCTGTTTCAAAGAACACAATTTAGACACCGTCTGCTTTGGAGATGCTCATTTATAGATGCAGCCCCAATTATTTTGAAAACATAAGGATGCGATGCATGAACACCAAGTACCTCATTAATTCCACAGACGATTGAAAGAATTGTTTAAATAATCTATTCTTTAAACAATTCTTTCAATACAGGGTCCTATATCTCGCATCAAATGTCAATGAGATCTGCACACTGCAGGATAGGATTCAGAAGCATTACTATATTATGGAATTTATATGTATTTTTCTTTGCATTTAGTTAAATATCTTTTTTTTTTTATCAGTTCCCTCATGTCCAATCATATCAAACACCGTCCATGATCCCATAATAAATGTATTCAGTTCAGGTTGAAGATTAAAATTCTTTGCCCACAACTTGCAGAAATACTCTGCATGTGATTTCTCAATGTTCCACATGGAAGATTCTGTAACTACGTTGCATTTTGCTTCCCTGGTAATTTACATTAGAAATGTATAAAAAAAAACAACGCAGCTTGGCTCGGGTTACCTTGACTCAGAAAGCACTGAAGTTCCATTACACCTCAGTGACAACAGTTATCACTCTCCATTCAGAAAGCTCTACCTAGGCAAAAATAAACATACACACAGAGATAACAACATTGTTTGTTGAATGCCAAACTGATTTTTATTCTTTCTTTTTTAATTTTTTTTAAAGAAAATGCATTTGGAATCACAGCATTAAGAAAGACATCTGTAATTTACAAAACAAAGTGTGTCATTTCTGAGCTGGGGATACAAAAAAAAGAAACACAAAATGGAAGAGAGATTTCTTAACCTGATGCTTTTATAGCTCTTTATTACAGTGTTAGAGGTTTAGACACCCTTATCAACTTGACATCCAGCTGCATTTCTTTATCGCTTCTACCCAGAACTACTGACTGCTGTATCCATATCTAATATCATACTGGAAAAACAATCTGTTTGATGGCACCTGCTGTGAACCCAGCAGCAGCTGCAGCAGTAAACAGGAGGCAAATCATATACCCTTGAGGAAAAACTTCACTTGTATCACCTATAGTACACTGCCTTCAAAAAAGAGTTGTTGAAGGTATACAACTTGTTAACTTAACCACTTTACATTAATATATCTTTACAGCTTTGACACGTTTTTTTGTATGTTTCACATCTTTACACAGCTGGACCCTTAATGCTTTGTGCCATTTTCATACGTGTGAAATGTTTTTGGACAGATAAATAAATACTCTAATACTGTTAACAAAGAATTGGTAACCAGGGGAAATTATGGATTGGGTTGGGCTGCTAGCTCTGACAACGTGACTGAAGCAATTATATAAGAATACGTCAGACTAATGAAACTAATTCCATATGGACTAAAAATCAGTAGGCTTGGGATTCAGGCTTTGTGTTTGGGCACACAGGTTTCAGAACCTGGAGACTGGTGTTCAATCCTCAGTCTGTACCCCGCCTCCTTATTGTGGTTCTGACTGACGTATCTTTCCAGTAATGCCTTGCAACATGCACCATCCGAAGCCACCTCTGTTTCACAGCTGTGTGTTGACACTTCAGATTTTCTTGGACAATCACACATCTAGATGGAACAATTGTGTCCGGCATGTGTTTGTGAATTGGAGAGTGATAGCCTGCTTCACACTTGATGAAGAGACCACTGTGGTAAGCCAGTATGATTTTTCTTTTTTAAGTCAGTCAAGGACGGCAAACTGTTCCTAGATTGTTCCACGTGTTTTTTTTTCCTGCTGTCGAAAAGAAATACATCAGGAATGTGTACATAATAAAAAGGAATGCAAGGAATATGATATTTCAAAGAACACTGAAGTAATGCTGTGTTTAAGTTTGTATCTTTTGCCAATAATACATATATTATTCGTCGCCCCCCTGAGGAGATAATGGACTTCATTCTAAACAACACGAGGGTGTCTCTGGAGGCACCAAGAAAGACCTGTTGTGCTGCTTTATCCCCCTTCATAAGCACCAGAGCTAGCCCCCTTATTGATAGCCTGAAGAAAACCACCTCATTCTGAGTGGATCTTATTGCAGTCATTCAAACACTTTTTATTCTTTGATTTTTCTGTGTTACGGTGTTTAAGATCAGATGCTGCTCTTCAGTTCTAGTTTATAGCATAGGCTATATGAGCCAAATTGTATTAATATAAGTCTAAACCAACGAACTGGTGATCAGACACTTTGGATCAAGTTAACTTTTGTTTCGCTGGCAATATACTGCTGTGCACTAGGTGGTGCTGGCGCTTACCAATATAAGGACGCTATGGCATTCTGCCCTACATTACTTATGTCTATGAAAGGAAACTGAGCTGAAGGGCACCACCCGAACTCATACTCAAAGCATCTCAACACAGACAGAAAATGTGTTTGAGTAATTGCAATAAGAACAATTTAGAATGATTGAAAACATCATAAAATGCTTTGACGAAAGTGAATACAAACTCATTTTGTCAAATTTTCTTGTTTTAGGCTTAGAAATTATTAAAAATACATTTTTACAACCGGTTCAGTAAAGTGTTGTAAATCAAAAGAGCTAACATTGGTTGGTAATGATTATACTAATTCTCCACATTACATTGCAATCCTTACCTTTCTGTAGATATTGGCAGCTATTGCTTTGCTGGATGCTGCCATATGTTACATTCAGAGAGCTGGTGAATTGATTTTTTTTTTAAATGAATGACACAGATGGCTTTGAGACTGAAATCATGCTATAGTTGTCCCTATCTGCACAATGTTCCATAGCCTTGTGCCTTTTCCTCGAATGAAACAGCATGAAACAGCTAACGGAACACCTTTCCAGTTGTGCTGCAAAGGTTATTTAGTATGGCGACACAAAAGAGAAACAATGAAATGTAACTGTGGTATTCTGCAGGTTTGTATAGAACAAAGTAAAAATTAATTTATATAAGCCTGAAGAAATTGGCTCCTATGAGTCACTGTGTTGTCCATACACACCTACCAAATCTCGTTATGGATGACAGCAGGCAGTCTGTGGTCACGACAGGGTCAAAAAAAGAAAGAGAAAATGCGTGGGCACCTTTTGTTAGCTTCAATTTCAATACCCAATGTCATGTACCCACGAAAGTGCAAGGCTGCCACTGCAGCTAGACAACAGTCCATGATCAACATCTCTCAAGCACAACAGATACTGATCCACCTCAACATGGCATCAAAAACAACACCACTATCAACTGGGAGTGGGTGTAGATTGAAAGCCCTCTTGTAAACTGCTTCTCTTATAAAAGCTTCCCATAGTAAAAAGCATAGCAAAGTGTGATAAAGCATAGTGAAAGCATGGTAAAGCATGCATAAGCATTGTAAAGAATGTCGAGATATGGTAAAGCATATTAATGAAAATGGAAAACCAGGGTAAACTATGGCAAATGCACAGCATAACCAGGGGAAAAGAATGGTGAAACTGCTAAATACCATGGTACATTTTTATTAGGGTTGTCAAGAATGTTCCTTGTAACTTGATTAAGAGATGGGGAACCCTTAATAAAGAGAACTGGGGTCCAATTAACTTTTAGCTGGAGAAATGTTTTAGGAAAATATAAATCCATGCAATTGACAGAGCAAATGTCCAGTGTGCATATATTCTGAATCAATGAACACATCATCAACGGTGATTTCAAATTGAAAATTGCTCCACATTCGCATTGTGTATTTCAGGAATGACTCTTTCCCTAGAATACATGTCTCAGCAGCATCAAAGCACTCACTTCTGACCCGGCCTTTTCAGGTTACTTAACAGCACCAAGGAACTTAGATTCATTAAATACATGTTCTTACTTCTTATTGGCTCATTGCACTGAAGATCTTTTTGACCTAGATATATATTTTTAAAAGGACCACCCTTCCTAGTACGGGAATTTTCCTTTGCTGCAGGTCACTCCCTTGGTCATCCTATTCCTAAAAAGAAGATTGATATAATCACATCTTAAAGGGGTCCTTGAGCTGATCCTTACATGTCTCTGAACTTGAATCTGTTATACTGTACAAATGTATAAATGTATATCTGTTAATCCAATTATATATCACTGGATTTCAATATGAATACATTTGAATTATTTCAACTACCTTCCAACTATACTATACTAGATTCCTGAACAATGTCTTGAAAATCAAAGCAAATATTTGCATTCAATATCACAATTACAGTACCTGATGTCCTTGAAAACTCTTGATGCGGTGAGCATTTTTATCTTTGAAAAGAACTGTTTCATCCACTTTTGACAGAAGGTGATTGGGGGTGGATTTGAATCATAGAATTGTCCTGCACACAGGGCTGCTGCTGTTGTTGCTGCTGTAACTCTTCCTTTTGGCTTCCAATTACCACAGTAATTGCACAAGCTTTGCAGGAATGTATCTTACTGTCGCTATGTGGTTATTATGCAGCTGCAGCTCCTCTCCCCAGCCTGTCTCTGATATTCAATCAGCCATTCATTACCTATTAAAGGAATAATCACTTAGTGCCAGAATGGATTTTTTTGAGGGACGCTACCAGGTGCCAGAGTTGTCTCAAAGAACAGGATTACATGCAATGAATGCTGATTGATTTTTAAATAGATTTTTATTTTAAAAAGGCATTAGCGTGTAACTAATTATAAATAAACCGATAAAAGTGGGCTTAAAGCAAATGTATTGCTGGGGGTTTGTAGCTATGTGCCTGTTTATTAATGTAAATACCGTGGATCTGTTCTTGTTCGACCGCTATTCCTGTTGTGAATGCTAATTCATTACGCAGCTGAACTCTGACTGTAATATATGGGAATCGTCACTGTGATCTTTGTAATACAGTCAGACACCTTTCATTAGTGTAGCATTAAGCTGATTTAACATTGCATTTTAATAACATCTAATTGCTAAATAGTGCACTGCAATACAACAGATGTACTGTTTGTCTTGGGGTTTCTTGCAATCGGCTGGGATATTATTTATTTATTTATTTACAGTATATTAACAATCCTATATCCTATAATACAGGTAACCCAGTTATTAAATGACTAGTGGAGTATATCTGACATTTACTTTTTTATTGGGATTCCAAATCCTGTTATCCAACAATAACACAGCTTGGTACAGTGTGGAACAAACATCAAAAGTGGTGCCATTGACAGCAAAGTGACATCAGCTTTTCGCCGAGCCAAATGATTACAGCCCATTCAGTTGTGTTTTTTGTTTTTCATTGAAATCCAGGACCTTAAAAAAAGATTGTTACAATTAGAGGCCGTATTAGATGTACTTGAGGACAACCGCCTCCTTTTCTAGTATCAACTCTAGTATCGACTTTGTCTCAGATTGTACCCATTGTTATCTCCTTGTACACTCAAGGCTCTGTAGCTATCTCTTAAATGAAGCCCTTTTAAATCATGCCTGGATACATGTGGAATAACACACATTGGGGTCTATTTTAACCATCTAAACAGTGATGCACCTAATAGTTCTCTAACTTCTTTAATCCAGCTGGGGTTTCCCTCTGGAGTGATATATAGACCCACTTATTAACATATACGTGTGTATATATATATATATATATATATATATATATATATATATATATATATATATATATATATATATATATATATATATATATATATATATATATATATATATATATATATATATATATATACACATACATACATACATACATACACACACACACACACACACACACACGTGTAATTAAAATAGACCCCACTGAATATGCTTTTCTAAATGGCAATTTTATGTCTGCTAGGCGTATAAAAGATAAACATTTACATTCCTACAGCACGGTCCAGCTGGATATATACTACAAGATCAAGAAGGTATGAGACAAAACAGTGGAAGGAAGCAATTGTACATCATTAGTCCTGACCTGAACAACCCCCCCAAGCCCTGTCATTCAGTCCTTGGCTTACATTTTAGCAGCAGTTAATGGGAAAAGCAGCAGTGTCATAGCTTTGTGTGAGTGATGTCTTTAGTGCATCCCATTCTGCACAGTTTGTCAGATACTGTCAAGGTATTATAACTGCAACTGACAGGCAATATTACATTTTTCATTGGCATCAATGAGCTAGAATACATCCCTAAATAAGGTACGTGCTCTGCCCCCCTGTCTAGTGCTGACTGGTGTTCTATGCAGATGACACGTCGAATATCATTGTAATTTTTAGAATAAGGGGAAACCGGGGTATTTTTCTGAAGACTGGTCGAAGAAAAGCTTCTTGACAACATTAAAAATAGCTTTCAAAAGAAAAGTGCTTTTTTTTGCACAACTTACTATTCTAGCACCTGAATGAAATACATGTGTACAACAAACAACACGCCCATCACAACAACTACAGGATTATATTGACAATGTACTGCAGGAACACTTCCAACATGGGATACAGAACAGCTAACGTGATGTGGTTCTTGTAAACATTTACAGGGTGTTTTGTAACTCTTGAAATCCGTCTATCCCTGGACTTGTCGAAGTCTGGCACGTCCTGTGTGCCCAGCTACATCAGGATAACAGCAAAGCGCAGCATTTTCACAGGCACTCACAACACCTTCATGTTGGCTAGGAATTTATTTTTCTTCCAAAAGCAGCACAACACGTTGACTTTATAACCCCCAGACATCTAGGTATACTCAGCACTCTTAAGAAACAGATTACCACTGTGCTGAGAATAGAAAAACCTCTGAGTGTAAAAATCAGATAAAAAAGACTGCTTGAGGCAGCTTCCATTGGCACTGCAACTTAACAGGTAATTTTCCTTGCCTTAAATAAGGATGGTTTTCAAAAGGCTAAACCCCCACTACTTTTACCTGAATTAAATGGAGTGTCAGCCTTCTGATTGATTCCATGCTGTGTGATTCATGTTGTATTGCAATATTGACCAGGGGCTCCCAGACTTCATAAAGAATACAGTTACTCAGGCTGGAAATGTCATAAACCTAGCACATGTTATATAAATCATATACTTTTGAATTCAATACAACACAATGCAACACACATGCCTTCAAATTAAGTCACAATACATTTTTAACTATTTACTGAACAGGACAGCAGGCTTGCTTCACATCTTTGCAATTCCATTTTCATTACATTTAATGCAATGGCAACACTTGTACCTATATACCTGACGAATATATAAATGCTGTCCATGCTGTTACTCAAAGTTTGACCTATAGAAACTCCCAGGACACTAAACTAACATTTATAAATGTATAGCACCATACTGTTTTAAAATAACACTAGAAACACTGCAAACGAAAAAAGACTCCTGGTGCTTTCTGTTATATAATATTGTTCAATGAAGCTGAAATGTCAATAAAGTTTTGAGTCATCTGTTGTATTTCCATAGTAACTGCAAGCCAAAACAAGGAACTTACAATCTCAAAATGCTTTACATGTGTTTTTAATGCCTGGTTAGATGCCATAGGAATTCCCTTTCTTATTTCCATATTTGTAATATACTTTGCATTTTGTTGTGGGTAATTGAAAACCGAACATAACCTTTCAGATTTATATGGCAAGATTTATCTTTCTGAAATCTATATATTTATCTATATATAAATACAGTGTGTCTATACCTTTGTATCGCAATATTACTGGGCCGGACTTCTGAACTGCAATATATGAACTGCCAATAAAATGTAATGTAAAAAAAAAGGTTTTAGTGAATAATTCAGATGAATATTTCCAAAGATGTGCAAACAGATCATAAGGTTATTCATTTTCTACATCAGTTTGTAGACACACATTGTTAAAAACAATGCAGGTCTGCACCTTGTTGTATGGCGCACGTTATACCACAGAACTTGTTACAATGCAGTATATTCATGGCTCCCATGTGCCCCACAATGCCATTTCAATAACAGCACTAACTTCTGACTCCTGTGTTATGAAGTAGCAATAAACTAGACATTCTTACAGGTGATTGAAAACCTGTAAGGTTCTGGAAAATGCCATACCAATGTTTTTAATAGATCATGGATAGGTCAAATGTGTTGTAAAAATCTACAGTGTATCTCCTGTATTTTTGAATTTGGCATAAATGTCATTACCTGCTACAAAACTGACTGACAGCTAGGCATCCCAACGGAGGTGGAGGATATTAACGCTATTATAAACGGAACAAATGTTTTGTCTTTAAAATGTGTTTTTTTTTCAACATTTGAAATTCCTGTTTGCTTTTAGAGGGCATCATCTACTGTATTATAAATCCACAAGGATAATTCCCATCAACTGCAGTGTAGCCTCAGTACTATCTGGACATTTTGCTTAAAAGTAATTGCAATCCCTGTTACACTATTTATCTCAGTATTTGGAGAGCTAAAAAAATGAAAATGTGATTTATGCCCCTCAGCTGCAGAATGGAGCTGAGCTGGATTTTTTTTTTAAACATCAATCTGTTGTTTTTTTTTTTCCATCGCTACTGCACTTTATTGTATATATGGTGTTTATTTATTGTACTTATTGAGACAGAGCATCATTTTTTTAGGTACCATTACATGATGTTTTCACTGACACTGCAATTAACTGAAAATACCTCCCTCACGTTGTTTTTATATGGCAGCCCATGTGTGTGCTGACTCACAGCTGATAATTAGCTTATTTGATTACTGACTCATAATATCCCCCTCACTGTCTGCAGTGGCCTGCAGGTGAAAATGTGCGCTGGGAGACCTGACAGGTCCCACTGCAGAGTAGAAGCTTGACCACCTAGCAAATCCCAAACTCTACATGGTTGTGAGTCATAAACAGGGACAGATCGGTTCGCCAATTGTCTGCCAAATTACCTAAAGGTAATTGAGTTTGCTGAAGCATATACAATAATATAGAATTCCAGCAATGACTCACCTGCACGGGTACTGTGCTGGTTGAGGAATCAGTTATACAGGCTCAAGAAATAAAAACCCCTTTAGTACTGGGATCTTCGCTGCCTTGCAGTGTAAACATACACTTGGTAGCTAGTATATCTTTGATATTTCTGAACACTTTTGAGAATGTGAAAGGGAAGTGTGTCTACAGACAGAGGGCGCACAGAAAGAGAAATAAAACCTGATGCTGGATCCGGAGTCCTCCATCCTTCCCACCATTCCCTTCCTTAGGCGGAGCAGAGGGAAAGGTCGGCTTTTCTGGTCACCGATAGAGGGGGAGAAAAAAAAAAATAGAGAGTGAGCGAGCGAGCACGATAAAAAAAGTGAGAGAGTGAGCAAGTTAGTGTTCGAAGGAAAAACAAGCGGTTCAACATAAAAAAAATTGCTTTCAGCAACAACTTGCTGTAGCTGAAGATTCTGTAGACTTCAACAGTTACTGTTACGGTTCATGCGGAGGGTTGAACCTTTTGTTTTGACCAGGTAAGTGTCTGTAACGTATACAGAATAGGAGTTTAAGATAAGTGGCTTTATTTTCTCCTGTGTCTAAATTGTAATCTAGGATTAGGTACTAATCCGAAGAAACACTTTTACCAGTGTGGTTGTCGTCGGATTAACTGAAAGTAGAGAGTAGTTTCACTATCTATCTGTCTGTCTGTCTGTCTGTCTGTCTATCTATCTATATCATTTTGACATTTAATAGGCTACGTAGTTAGACTTCTCAAAAAATAGGCTATGTTATGCTTGTGTAATTGAAAAGGTTTACTGTTTACAGACTGTTAACAAAAGGGATATGCACCTAAGTTTACGTCACCTGATTGTGTCGTGTTTTTCTGTGTTCTATATTAACACTTTGATTTGTCATACGGTTTCAGCTGTTGGTGTTTCATTCGACAAAAACACAAGGCAATCTTGTTCTTAACTATTAACTAAGAGTGACAAAATACAAGGGATTACTTTCGTTATTTAAGAGCCTGTAAATCTACAGCAGAAACGTTAGCGCAAGTTATAAGCTGTTGATGTTGGGTATTCGCTGCTGACGGCAATCTTTAACACCGTGACAATATTACTTTTGTAAACTTGGTAAACGAGCTTTTTTTTTTTTTTTTTTTTTCTCGTGAGACGATGAAAGTCATTACAAATTGTAATGCTCCACTTTCTTAAACTAAACTAATCATTTTAAAAATTGAGTCATCAAAGTAATTTAATAGCTTGAAAAGCAGCTGAGGCTATGTTGAAGTTACAGGATGCTTTACAGTTACAAATTAAATCAAATGGATCAGCAAAGTTGTATTAAACCTCTTTTGTGTTATTTATTATATTTTTTTTAATTTAGGAAGACGTTTTTGATACTTCCCAAGGAACAAACTAATCATGATTTCTAATTAGGTGACTTGAAGCGAAACCAAGAGAAATATAGAACTTTTTGGCAACCAGGAATTTAAACTGCAGTATTCCTTAGAAAAAAAACAGGAAACCAAAGAACACAATTCAAGAAAGCAATTTGCTTTAAATTTGACAATCGAAATTGCATATCAGATATATGGGTGATTCCACAGTCCTCTGTGCTTGTTTGCAACAACATCCTGTAGCATGTAATTTTTTTTTTTTTTTTAAATGTAGGAACAGCTTGATATCAGTCCTTCATACCAGTACTCCTCAATCATGGTACCTGTTTTATTTTAAATGGAACAGCTATACAGTTTTGCAGAAACAGAAAAAATACCCTTAATAGGGTACTTCACCTTGCTATATTGAACAGAACAGTTAGCCCTACAGTCACCTATCGGACAGCCCAGGCCTAAATAGTTTCACTGTTTGTGGTTGATATATTACTGAAAAACTGTAAAAACACCATTGCCTCCAGCTCTTTAGAGTCGCTGACAACCACCCCAAAAGTCCAGTCTGATTTGTTTGCTTTACTGTTCTCCATCTTGGACTGCCCACAACTGTTCCCAGCCAATCAGAGTGCATGACTTCACCATGTTGTGAATGAATTTAATACAGACATGGTCTCTGAGGTTTCTTAGACCAAAAAGCTATTTAAAAAAAAAAAAAAAAAATGTTTTATTGAAAACAAAAACCTGTTGTAATGACTTATATATCTTGAAATCCTATGGAAAACTTGAATGTAAAATAAATAAACAAACCAGAGCAAGATTACCTCATACACATAACTAGTGTAATTAGCCTACTTGTCTGAGGTCATTGGTCAAACATTTTACCTAGTATCTAAGAAGCTTTGAAAAGACACCATACACACACAGTCTACCTGTACAAAATAAGACTCTAAAGCCAAGGAGGAATTTAAAGCAAAATGGGTTCACAAAACCGCAACTCGTGGTTTATTTAAAATGTTTTAAATGTGTCAATTATTGTCAACATCTGTCACTTTTCTGTACCACTCATCGACTATTCAGGGCTGTCCCTAGGTCAAACTGTCCAAAATGATGCCTATAATACTAAGAGGCTCTCTACACGAGGCATTAACTTATAACTCACAAAAGAAAAAAATTGCTATTAAAGATAAAGTGTGATGGTTTTTTAACCTTACAAGGTGCCATATTATCAGTGTGCAAGGTGGGTACTGTAAATGGGATAAGACGTGGTGTAACCTCCATAGCAGAGATAGGTTTGTATGTGATTTATAATCTGCTGTATAAATTGCATTAGGAAGTGTTCTGAAACACCACAGTAAATTCAAAACCCTCTCATAGAGACTGTCTGGAAAGGGTTCAAGAATTAGAAACTGTATTTTATTCAGGCTGTAAATATAGAATTAAAAAACCCTTGCGTTCTACTGAATGTAAAAAGAGAGCCGTTCTGTTTTCACTACCCTGTATTCTTGGCACAGTGTTTGGTGCTTCAGTACAGTATTCCTCCCTGTATGGGTGTGTAACATAAAGAATTAGATGACGATCATTTAATTAATTTGCAGTTTACAGAATAATACAGTTAGGGAGTAGGCATTGTAAGGACCTACTGTAAAGCTGTGGAAATTGCCCCAAAAAACTGTATTTAGTAGTTGTATTAACCCTCAGTCTTATAATGGCACCCTCATCAGTTTTGCCCAAAATCCAAATTTATTACCTTTTTTAAGAGCAAATCATTGAAAATGAGAGTGCTCAATATTAGAAAAAGACAAGTCCAGACGGCATGCCTTGTCATTATTAATGTTGTATGCATAAGTAATGGAGATTACTCAGCATTGACAAAGGTAAATGCTGTAACTGAACTGAAGCGCAGACACACCTCTGCTCTGTGAACTTCATGGACTATTCTGTTTATATAACAAGTAAAATGTATGGAAAAGAAAAAAAAAAACCAAATGTTTAAAATTCTGGGAATTGCTTTCCTTAGTCCAAGCTCTACATCTGCTTAGCAACACAGCATCTTGTGGATTCCAAAATGAGATCCGGTTTTAAAAAAAGACAGGATGTTTACTGCCCTGTGTTGAATACTAACTCTTTTCAATGCTAGATCTCTCAAACCTGTTTGGATAAACACTAGTTTAGACAAAGTACAAAAGAGAGCATATACCGTACATTTGCTAAAGTGAGAGGAGCTAAATTATTTTAATATATATTCTTAGTTAAATCTGTAGAGGGACATTTTTAATGTTTTTGTAGAATAGCATTTCATGATCTACTACTGAATTATTCCTGAAATGACTTTTGTAGTTAACTAAGCTGTGAATTAAAATCCAAACTTGTGTATATTTGCTCTGCAAAATACTCCACTGCGTTAGAAAACCTTGTCTGACGTCATTATGCCCCTCTGTTCTAATCGGTGCCCATAAGATTGCTCACGGCAAGACATCCTTGTTTACGGCTTCTTTTTATAAATGTAATTTGTATTAAAAGACCTTCTTTGTCAAGATGCCTTTTTCTCTTACTTTAAATTCCCATGCAGGATTGTACAAGAAGCCATGCCACACACACAGCATCCTACCCCAGTGTAGCTCAGCTGGAAAAGAAACAGCCAGTGTAGCAGCATGATGCTCAATCGACAGGCAGCACCAGTTTGCGTCGCATGTCCCAAGTGAAAGGCCTTCGCTGTTTTACTTTGTTTACAAACACAAAGCTGCACTGTGCAGTTCTGAAGTTACACTGCGGTGTCTTGAATATAAATTATTGGTGCAAACATTCATTTAGGGTCATTTAGGGTCAAACGTTGCCCTCACTAGCTCTTCGTTTTCATCAGGATGTATCGTCATTAACCAAAGACATACGGGAAGGAATTAGTGGAGTCGCTGTTTTACTCGACAGAGCTCCTGAGCTTTGTGGATTGGAACACAAGTTCTGGCTTGTCCACGCTACGGCTTTGGATTAGTTTACTGTGTTATTAAGAATGTGAGACAGACCGGAAGCGCTTTGTGAAGTGCAGGTTCTTGTGATGACTTCCACTTGCTTATTCCTGCATTCTCCAAATATGATGTAGATGGTCTATGCAATTTCACACCCCTCTACTGTCGCCCCCTCCCCCCTCCCCCCCAAGGAGAGCTTATATAGTATGTGGTTGCCCTGCCACCACCTCTATTTCAACTGGTAATATCTCATACACCATTTGAACGTTGTACTTTCAGTGTTATGTAACTTTTTAATGTTACCCATTCACTTTGACCTGATAGCTAAGGCGGATGTTGGGGTTAGTTTTTGGTTTTTGGGTGATGAGACACATTGGCTTCATGCTCTCTATGCAGCTATATTCTGTGATCCAGTCGTCCATATAGTGTAAGTAATAGGAACCATTTTATGGCTGTAATTTTACAACGCTGCACTCGCATGGATGCCTGGTTTGAAACAACAGTTTTGTGATAAGTGCTGTGTTGCCTTGGCTACCCTGTTGGACCACTGCAACATGAGAGATTGATTGGTATTGGCAGTAAAATCATCCAGCTACTATAAAATAAATACATTTTCAGAATGTATAAATATGAACAGAGTGGTTTAACCAGATGATGTTATGTTACTGTTTTAGTGATTTTTTTTTTTTTCCCAGCATCCTTTCTGTTTTGAAAGAAGTTATTTTACTTTTATACCAGACAAGATTAAATGGGACCAGTAGTAATGTTGCTAGAGAAGAAATTGCATTTTTAAAAGCTGGGTTACCACTCTTGTAATCAAAACCGGGTTGAAAGCATGAATGGGGCTCTATTGTTCTCCTTGTTAATTTTCTGTGTGCTCACAATTTTGTATTGCTTTTTCTTTTGTTTGTTTTATGTTCGTGTTGGTGTACTGTGAGCTCTCTCCCTGTAACCCGTGTCCCTTGTTAAATATATAATGCAACTTACTTTGAGTGTGTGCTCTTTTTCCAATCCGTTTTAATACAGACTGTGTATGGTTTGATTTATATCCTATAAATCCCTAGCTTACTACATGTGTGACTTGCAGTATAATCCATGAACTATAAATAAGTCTTTTGAATAAGCCATCTGGATTGCCTTGGTTTGTTACACTGCAAGTGAGTTTTAGGCAACACACCATCACTGCTGTACCTTGCTTACATTCCGTCACGGTACAGTAGCTCCTAGTTTGCAGCTTTGGTTTATTCCACTGTGTTTACAGAACAACAATACAAAGCCGCGGCCAGTTTCTGGTTAGTCAACTATTTCTTGCAATAGTATTGCTTCCCCCATCACACAACAGTGTGCATTTCATTGCTGAGATTTGGAAACGTTCAGCTACCCAAAAGTTTTTAGACAACACTTGCTGGGTTATCTTGTTCCACATGATGATGTTGATAATTGTTTTAATTTCTAAACCGAATGGCAGTGTGTTCAGTGGGCTTGCTGCTTTCAGGATACTGAGGTACTGCAGGCAAGTAGTGAGCTGCCTGCGTACATTGATGGAAAACATAATTAGGTTGCTGAGCTAGTTGTATTAACCCTTTGCGGTCCATTGTCGGACCCTGTCCGACATCATCAAAAATTGAAAAACGCAAAAAAGTCGTTTTTTCTCGGGAAAAACCGAGAAAACCATTCAATGGCTGAGTGGGAGCGACAGGAGCCGAGACAAGCTGATTTAAAAAAAAAAAAAAAAAAAGAAAAAAAGGCGTATCTCATGAATAGTCATACTTGCCCGTGGCATCAGATAGGCGCGGTCATAAGGAAACAAGCTGGGTGTTACTGTATCAGCGCACAGAGACTATCGATTATTGAGGAGTTTGGTGATAAAACAAGTCATCAGGAGATGATTGATCGGTATGTACGACTATTATTATTATTATTATTATTATTATTTATTTGTTAGCATATGTGAAAGCGAAAGCGAACGAAAGGGTGGGGCGGGGCTGGAGATGCCTAGTGAGTGCTTTGTTGATATGCAGGGCCATTTAAACCCGTTTGACTGGAAAAAAATACTTTTAAACAGCGCGTCTAAAATTAACTGCACGTGTGAAAATAAATTGGACCTGGCGAGCCTGACGCACAATTAATAAATGGACTGCAAAGGGTTAATTTAATTTCAAGCCCACTGTACTTAGGAACCACATACATTGCATTCTAGGTGATGGTTTTACTTCCATTCCCCATTATTACTGGAGTAAAACCTACATTAAATTGTCAATGCTCATGCTGCTCTTTGAATGCCAGTACAAGCTCCGTGCTTATTGTATATTTTTTGCATAGACAGTATGTAAATCTCTATTGTAACTGGCCACACAGTACTGTATGTCAGCAGCTAGTCCTATTTGGACTGTTGTAGTAAGCCAGAAAACCCACAACATTTGACTGTAAAATATCAAACACAGAATTCATTCACATTGCTGTTAACAAAGTTATTGAAGGGTATACGTTAATTTGTCGTTGTATGGGGATTTGTCATGAGATTCTGTTCTGCATGCTGTGGATGCAGGTTACATGGTGGCCTGCATCTTGCGTCTGGAAAGTGGTCGGTATATTCGTGGTGGGGGAGGGGTATGTATTTGGATACCTTGATTGGATTGCCTTGTGTGTTTTTTTTTTTTTTTTTTTTTGTGTGTTATGTCACCATGACTTACCTAATGTTATAAACTAATTCTTTGGGAAGGTTTGGCACTCTTTTTAATACATTTTAAAGCATTCCAGAAATACTGAACAAGCTTTCTCTGGATATTTTCCAGTAAAATAAGCAGTCTTCTAATTTGAAAGCTCTTTGAACCATATTTCTAAATGATGTGCTGCGTTGTCTGTTGCACTGCTGCTGAGGATTATTTATATAGCTTCTCTCACGGGAACACAAGTGGAATAAGAACTAGTCCGGATCAAGTAATCCTTTACATCTGTAAAAAGTGTGACCTGAAATAATTTAGTCTCCTAGTAATGGCTTAATAATCATGCAATGCAAATACAGTATTGCATTTCGATTTTGGATTACTTTTGCCCTTGTAGGGTGTAACATGCAATATTTCATTTGCCTTGAAAGACGTGTTTATATTTTGATTACTTGCCTATGTAAGGGATGGATGATTCAACTATTTTCTGTTGCAGATTTAATATATATATATATATATATATATATATATATATATATATATATATATAATATATGAAACCGTGTGCTGTTGCTTGACGGTAGTGCCTAAATAGATGCCTGTTTTTGAAGGCCCATTTGCTACGTTGCCTCTGTAAACATTATTGATTCTGATTGGCTTGGATAATATTTGTTTACAAATGTGTGCTGTGGTTAAATGTTGTTACTAAGTCTTAAGCAAACTAGCCTTTAGGAAACCCTTCTCGCAGTGGCCAGGGAGAAACTGTCTTATTTCCTAAGCTTTTTTAAGACTTTGCAAATTTGATGTTTACTTTTGGTCATCCTTGGTCCTGCTTCCCATGAGTACTGAACGTGAATGGAGGAAATTGGTCAGTGGTTAAATATTTATTAGTGATTTGTCGCAGTCGTGGGGCTGGTGGAGACTATTATTGCACACAGAGGAACTGGCATGACAGCCCTGTTTCAATGGCAACCTTTCAAATCCACATTTCAACTAATTGCATTACTCAAAATAATAGTTGGGACCAAAAAAAAGATCAGAATGCCTGCTGAGTTGTGGCTGCATATCAAACATGGCTTTTTAACGATTTTCAAAGCCTCTGCATCATGTTACTCTTGCATTTTTTGATATATATTGAGAACTGGTCATTCTGTTGTAATGAAGCTTGGTATGGATATTCTTTATAATGCTCATAGTCAGTCAGAACGTAGGTCATATTGACAATTTCTTTGCTACCCTTTTCTTCAGAGCCACTTATCAAATTGTGATTGAAAGATTTATTTTTAGATGACAGCATGATGTCTGATTTTGATGACGTCCGTTGCTGTCTTGTGGAAAGTATCACACAGAGAACTGTAGTGGTGTGCTGTCTGAATCAGTGTGGTAGCTATTGCACGGCTGGCTGATTCATTCTTTCTGAACATGAAGTGTCGTCAAAGCTTGTCTGGAGATTTGAATGGAGAGGCACTATAAATAGCAGCGCTTTCAATGAGCTGTGATTCTGGTGCAGTTGCTGTGGTGCATAAAATTTACAATAGAGAAAACTCTGTATCTACCATCACAGCTTTCCACAAGCAATCTGTCTGGGAAATACACATTTAAACAGTGTTTATTTAGTAGCACATTTGCCTTACAGTCAGACCTCCTGACAGTTGTGAAATCTCACAAGAAGTTGTATGTATCAAAATAGAGGCAAAATAGTCACAGCTAGTTTCATTGAAGCTGTCTTTTCTTTATCAAATTGGCAGCTGAACTTCAAATGTGGTGTGTGTGTTTATTTTATTTTTTTACGTAAAGAATATGCTGGGGGTTTGTCTGTGCATAGCTTTACATTATATGCCATACCGATTTAATATATTGTTGTGCGATCTAAACTATGTCGTGAGAAGTTAGTAGTGATATTTGGCCAATGTATGCCATACGGGTCTTCCATTCCAGATCAACTGGACCAAGGGGTGTTGCTTGACCCTTTACACCAGTGCTTTGTGATACCAATGTTATTTGTCTAGTTATTTTTGTGAACTTCATGTGCTCCCCTTTTTGCTCCAAGGTTTATGTTATCATCTTCAAAAACAAAAAAAAACAACTTGTAAAACTATTCACTACCAATATTTGATAATAAAAAAAAAAACAATTTGGGGAACTGGGGGGCGAAAAGTACAAAGGCGCGATTTGTATAGGCTTACCCAAAATGGAGTTCTTTCTCATAAATCTGAAGTAAATTGAGAAGAGGAAGGATGCATTTTCTTGGTGACTAATATTCAAATCCAGGCAGATGTGAGCCGGGCCTCTCTAATGACATCACAGTTTTGAGAGGCAGAAAAAATATATTGGAGCCATCATCCTAGTTCTAGGTCCAGTCTCTCCCCGTCTTTCCAGAAACTCATGAACTGTACACATACTGTGAAAGGTATTAGAAACGGTTGGTTATGGATCCCGCTGTTTTGACCCTACAAAGCCTCAGTCCTGCATTTTCCTTGAACTTCACTTTTGTTTACACAGCACTGTAGTGCTCTGGCATTCTACAGCTAACATAGATACAAGCGTAATCTCTTGGTGGAGTTTGCTGATTCTTTACAAAGGCCTCCAGGAAGTCCTGGTGTGAGTTACCATTCAACTGACCCTTACTGAAGGGCAAATGTAAGACCATTACATAGCAGGGTTTACTGTGAGCAGTACAGAGATGGTAATAATTCCCTTCCATAGCTCTCAAACCGAAAGAAACATTAAACATTTGTTATCACTTTGAAATACGATTAGTACTGTACATTGGTTTACAGAAAGTGCTCAGTTTCCATGCCGTCCTCTCGGGAAATCTGTTACACTCTGATCACTTTTGGTACAGAGCATGCTGTTGGATCTAAATACTTAAATAATGAATAAAGGTTCCAAGGTTATGAAAATCAAAAATCCAGCAGTGCATTTTAATATCATTTAGTCTATTTCTCTCTGTTTAAAAAAAAAAAAGAAAAAAAAAGAAAAAGAACTCTCAAGGTTCATATGACACAATCCCCCCCCCCTGGTATATATATATATATATATATATATATATATATATATATATATATATATATATAATATATATATAATATATATTAATTTGTTTGGATTTTTATTTAGAAGCAGGAATAATTATGAACATATTTGACTGACTGATTATAATCTGTTTTTTTTTCATGTGGGAGAGAGTGTCCATTGGCCAGAGCTTATAGAAATACAGTACTCTGGATCCCTGGCTTGCATGTGAAAAGAGGTTGTAATTTGAGGTGATACACTGATGATTTTCTCCATTCACAAAATGTAAATGGAACCCCAGTCAGCATAAGTCACTATCAGAATAACCCTGAAGCACCAAGTCCCTCTCCCTGCATAATGTATTTCATTCATGTTGATAAAACTGTGTGCAAGTGACCTCTGTATAATACCACACACGGTTAAAGTAAATACAAATGGGAATGCAGTTCTCTTTCTGTATTTATCCATTGTATTGTAAAAGATAAAGCCTGTCCATCATCTGTCAATGTTATCATACATAAACTGTAGCAGTCTCTCTTATCATATTGCAGTTCAAACAGAATGGTAAGTCCAGCTTAGCAAGGACAAACAAATAGAAGGGGATACTTTTATTGACTTGTATGATCTAAATCACTGTAGTACAAACTCTGTGGGAAGCACATGGAGTATTCGGTTAGTTTCAGGGTTAAATCCTCCTTGTTTGCCAACTTCAGTTTATTGCTGGAATTGTAAAAGGTGATGTATGTCCTCATTCATGTCACCCCCTTACTAGCATTTTTCTGTAGGTTAACATTTTTTACAGTTTAATCCACGATTGAATAACTCTCCAGCCAGTGAATGTCAGCATTTCTGGTAACTGCATGTCCTGAAACAGTTGTCTGTTGTGTAATACTTTTTAATTGCTACGTTTTATTTAAATAGTTTGCTTTACAGATCTGTTTAATGGAAATTTTCATGTAATCTACTGCACTCCCGTGTATAAAGGCCTAATCTAACAGGCCTTATTCAGAACTCGGTAAGCAGATTTTGAGTTAATCACTTTTTATCAATTTCAAAGATCGAAATGTTTAGTTTAGTATTTCATCTTAAATCTTATTGTAAAGTAAATGTAGCAGTATCTTTTATTTGCTTCTTTCTAGTCAAATCGAGAGAGGGATTACCAAGTCTAACCCATTTTTTTATATAGTTTGCAATACTCTGTACTTTTATAGAGCATTTTCTGTAGCTGTTCTTATTTCTGCAGCTGGGCGTTTTCAGTTCCAGTTCTGTGATTCTGTAGAAGAGTAACTTTGTTTACTGCCGCCTGCTACACAGTGTTGTTCAGGCTTATTCTGATATGTTTGAAGAGCAGGTGTTTCACTTTGCTTTAAATAGAGATAAGGATCGTGAAGCCAGTGCATGTGTGGGAGCCAAGACAACTGAGCTGATGGGGAAATTGATAGCGCTGAGCATTCTGATTAATCAGTAATTGATAAAAACACACTGCTTACCACATGTTCTGTGCATTTGTTTTGCTGTTAACCTGATTGCATTTTGGATTAGCTTTTGACTTGCATTAAAATAATGTACTCGGCATGTTAAAATGTAAACAATTACCAATAGTAGTAGGCAGGTTAGTTTGCAGCAGATTGCATACAAGAAAAAAATTCTTATGAACTGATCATGTCTGACTTGAATTTCCAGAAATACAAATGCTTGATTATGAAAACCCTGCTGAGTGTGCATTAGTTAAAGCTGCTCCATCCTTGCACTCTTCAGAGGACTGTGTGTTCCGTATTGCAGTCTACACCACACGTTGAAATAGTTTGGTACAGTACCTGTTCAACTCTGTAATGCCAGCTTGGTTTTAATGTAATCTTCAAATTAAACAACCTTTGCCTGGTAGCTCTGTGTACTTCTCTAGTGCTGAATTGAATTACTGATTCAGTGATGACCAGCGACTATCCAATAAAGGGATGTTGAGGGATATTGAGGTTGTTGGAACTGTTGATGGAGCAGAAAGGTGAAATCTATCTATCTATCTATCTGCTTCTTTTGATATTGGTTTCCAAACTTACTTGGTTATTTATTTAGCAAGGGCAAAAAAAAACACAAGCAGTTTTCTTTTAATCTCTTGTCCTTTTTTTTTTTTTTTTTTTTTAAAAACAATAAATCTTCACAGCTGCACTGCTTGTGCAACGCTCATTCTCCATTACTGACAATGACTTGCAGCTGGCATTCATTTGGCTCACAATGGTGACTTCAGGTACTTCAGAGGAAGTAGCGTCATATCATATATAGTATATAAGACCAGGATTTATAACCTGCCTAAGATGACAGCTTCCTTAGTCACCCTGTCCAGACCTATCCAGACCTGTCAAAGCATTATGGGCTAATGGCTCCACATTGACAGAGTACAACCTTGTTAAAGACAAACCTGACATTTATCTTAATATTTAGAGTTATCAAATTTATTTTTATATATATATATATATATATATATATATATATATATATATATATATATATATATATGGCCTTGCTCACACTTGTCCTTTACTCTGGTTCATTGCTTCATATTTTTGAGTAAATACAGGAAATAAAAATATGTGGACTTAGACAGCAGTTTGTACAGTTTACCTGATTTGTTCAAGCTGATTTTAGCCAGAGTCCAGTCTTCCCTTTACTGTGTTAGTGTTTTCTGCTTGTTGCCTAGCAATACTGCACAACATTTTCTGTCCTTGTTTAAGGTTATAATGAATTCTACATGTAATATTAGAAAGTAAGCTTGTGTTTGTAAATGAAAAGGGACCCATAGTTAAAAATATAACTAGGTTCTCAACCTCACAAATGTCAAAGTAATGTTGTCGGGGGGAGACATAGTTCACTGGTCTTTTAATGCAGTGGATGAATTAAATTTGCCAGCCTTAGTTTATATTCTAATAAACATCAATAAAAGTTACTGTTTCTTTTGAGACACTTGTAGGTCATGTATTGTAGGTTTTAATTAACATTTAATAGCCATAACTTAAAAACCTAATACAAGAGCTTTATGTTGTCATGGTGGGAACACCCATTTAAATTGTTTTTACAAATATGGTGGACAAATCTGGGACATTTCATTGTTTGTTCATGCACTCCTTCTGTAAGACAACGAAAATCAAAAACATGTCGTGCTTTTCAAAAGCCTATTCTGCAAAAAACAAAAAAAACCTGCAGATTGTCTTTGTATGCTAAAACTATGACAAATCCAGTCTGTGCTCCAGCGTGTTTAGCTGAACCACATTTCTGAGAACGAGTGAGCGAGATGCTAGTCATTGCATGTAAAACACACCCACGGCTATGAGCAAGAGTCAGTATCATGACCCTTGCATCGAATCTGAGGTCTGCGTTTTAAAGAAGGCTTTTTGATTTTTAGATTACAATGGGGCCTCCTGGTACACTGGCTCACTGTGTCTTCAAAACAAAACCTGAGTCTGCTACTTTTCTTACAAGAAACAACAGAGAATGAGGTTGAAAAGAAATAGTCTATCAGGTATAACCGGTTCAAGCAGGGTAATTACTTTGATTATCAGTATTCAAACTGGATGTTTAGTAATATCAAGACACGTCACCGATACTGTAATAAAATACTTTATAATACTGACTGTGTTTACACTGATGAGATGCCAAACACTTGAGATTGAATTTTGATATTTGGTGGATTCAGTAAATAAAATCCAACACTTGTGTTTTTTTAAAGACAGGTAGTACAGGTTTATCTGGAAGTTTCATAATATGATGAAATAGAGCACTCGGTAATTAAGGGGTGCAGTATCTTTAGAAGGAATCCACATCTAAGTGACCTTTAAAAAAGCGCTTTCTTAAACATATGTAGGGGATTGAAACGACTGTGCTACTATGTGTTAAATGCCTTTTGGCTTTGTTGAAACACAGCTACCTGGGTCTTCGAATGGTACTGTATGTCAATGTTTATTAAATTACCATGCACAGGCACTACTTGTTTTGCGTCTGTTGACTGCGTAGTTTTAACTACATTTTCCAGCTCCAACTGAGCAAAAGTCGATCTGTCTTTTAGTGCTGCACTGCATGTTTATCATGTCATAAACCTTGGCAACCGTATTGTAAACTGGCAAGCCTGCTTGCTTTACAAGGCCATATCAAGCTGACTACATAAACCTATGGAAAATCAGTTGAGCTGAAAAATGGCCTTTCGGGTCTGTACAAGCACAGTAATCTCCCTATTAATCCCAGAATTGTGTTAGCCTGTTTTGCTGGGCTGCGGTCCATCTTAGTGTTTCTTTTCTGGTCAAAATAAATTATTGAAAAGCTAAACTATTGAGAAATGCAATAATTCTGCAGTAGTATGGTACCTAGTAGATGCTGCCTGCTTCGCTATAAAAAGAGGTACAGTATAGAGGGGAAGTTGGGCAGCTGTTTTAGCCCAATTTTGTGGCTTAAAGCTTCAAGTGGGTGTAGTTGAGCAAACCAGTTTCCAACCAGGAGATCCAGTCCTTGTAACAGAGTCGGATAGGATGAAGGAATTTGCAGTGCGATGAACCTGAGGGACATTTGCTAATAGTTTCCTGCTTTTTTTATATTACGTGCACCACGGCTTCACAGCATCGGTTTACCAGAACACTCTAGAAATAAGAGTGCTGGGTGAAACTGTGACGTAGAGTAAAATTAAATGGGGGTGGATGAAATGCCAAGCTACCAGGAAGAGTGCTTTAAGTGCCCTTAAAGAGGCTTGCTTTGGCTCTTTGTGTATTTCTTAATCTCTCTTCTTTTTTTAAATATGTGTTATGTATTTATTTGTTGTGTAAATATTTCAGTTTTTCAAAGAATTGATTTGCTAATGTATTTTTTTTTTTTTTTTTTATATAAACATCTTGCATGTATTTCCCCTAGGTCTGTCCACGCACAGACAGTAGTGCCTTTGGGGCCCCCTGCTGGGAGACAGTGGAAATACAGATGCTGTAGAAGCCTCCTTGTGGACAGTGCTGGTTGATGCTCTCCTAAGGTTCTGCAGGAAGTGCTGAGCTCTGAGCTGTCAAGTTCTCTCATCCTAGATTGTCCTTGCTTTATGTCTGTGAAACTCATTCCATGACTAAGTGGATAGACCCAGGCGCTTTCTCCCTTGCTGTTTGCAATTCAGTTCAGGAAACATCATTTCTTGGGTGAGAAGCCCTGTCAGCCTCCATTTTGATTGCATTGGATTGTCTGCCGATAAACTGTTGTTGACACTCCGGGTGCAAGTGAACGAATGTGAATATAGGGCAGAAAGATCACAAGATTGTAATATAGAAGAAATTGAGATTTGTTTTAATTGAAGGTATAATTTAATAAGGTGCATTTAGCGCTAATCTACCTTTGGGAACAGCCAAAGCTCAATGGCTATTTCCCCCTGAGAAATACTATTTACAATTGCAGAACATCAGCCAGTGAAAGCCGTGTTTTGGCCTGTCACGTCTATACTAACAACTTCTAGTTGTATGGACGAGGTAAAGGCGATGCAAACTGCCAGAAAGATCAGTGCAGATATTGGATTCTAAGAATCGATGCTGAGAAGGAAACTGTCTAGCTGTCAAGTGGCTCATTGTAGGTTGCCAAATATCCAGGTTATTTAGTGGTGATGAAAGCTGTGGATTTAAGGAAAGTTCTTGTGTTTAAAATCCTCTAATGAGTGCAGATTTTTCCCTGTCTTGATTTATATCCTTGGTTTATTAGGAATACAGATACTATTAATGTTTTTTTTCCATCTAGGCTTAAAACCTTTTGTCACTAGAATGAATACAGTATATGTTTTTTTGTAAAGTGATCTATATGTGTTGTATTGACACACAATTCTAGCATTGCAGTTTGCTTGTGCGCCTCTGTCTTACAGCTTGTGTTTCTTCTTTCCAGGTCATTCTGTTGCATTGAGGCAAAGATGATTTGATTTTAAAAAAGGCTCTTGACTTTTTAGGGTGTCCAAAAAAAGAAAGGTTAGGGATTTCTTAATTTATTTTAAATGCATAACATAATAGTTTAGTTTTCTGAAATAAATAAACCGTACCAAATATCTGCATTGTTAAAACTAATCTAGCCATTCTGCATTGCCGTTCTTTTCAATTAATCCAACAAAACATTAAGAAGCCTGGCAAGCTTTAAAACAAACATCCGAATAAGAAAATATATAAATGTGGTGTGTTGCTACAGTGATCAAAATCGCAGTTTTCTGTTAAAATGAGCTTCTCACAGTGGCAACAAATGACCTTTAAATTGAAGTCACTGTTAGCCAATTTTAAAATTGGCTTCAAATGGAATTGGAATTGAAAAAACAGGAGTGGACCCCAACCCTGGTACCTTTTTATATAAAGGGATCCAGACATCATAGGAAAAGATGGTGCGGAGTATTCTTTTGCACAATTTATCAAAATACTAAGGTTATAAGGTGCCTGCCTGTCTGTTATTAAGGTACGTAGGCATGCCAGACTTTATTAAATGTGTAAAGAAAAAGAGACTCGCTTGCCCAATTGTGTTAAAATTGTGCACACATGGAAGCACCTGTTACAGAAGCTGGGTGTATCAGCAGATGTCCTTTGGCTTGATGCTAATGGCTCTAGTTTTGTAGTTAAAGTTGTATTGGGGAGTGTGTTAACTTTACTGTTCTCTACAATTCTTAGTAGAGCAGAATGACACAAGTTTGCTTGAAGTTTTAAAACAGCCGTGAGAAGATAAATCTACCATCTTGGAAATGGTATGTTTTGGATATGCTTTGTGTTTTAGATCTGATGATGTTAGACGTATCGGATAAAGTGTAGCAGTACATTTTTTTTAAGATAATGTACTGCTAAGTACTTCACAATAGTTTAACAATTTTAAAAGCCAGACTTTTGAGGCTAATGTTTGCTTGCATCGCCCTCTTGTGGAGTTTATGGATTCTTTAAGTACCTCAACAGGCATTGTTATAGTGAGGGGAGTGGGTCTATAGAGGAGGTGATGTAACTCAACATGCAACTTGTTTAACATCAGATTGAGGTTTAGTGCTGAGTGGGGTCGCACAAGGGTCAGACCCACTGCTTCACTCTCGTCAAGAATGGCTTTTCTGGTTCGATTACAAATGTGTGATCAATGCAAACGCCACAGTGCTGTGAACTACTGTCCCCCAACCCTACTCTTTACCTTTTAATGAAAAGGTTTCTGATGTTGGCTTCAGAGGGTCATTTCCTGCTGTTCCCATCCTGTCTGATTTTAGCCTGATTTAATTCACATCCTTGGTGTCAACAGCACAGTAAAGATGGGTGTTGAAAAGCACCATCTGTCACTGGCATTCCTGCGAGACAGCATGCACAAGAGAACCACAAGTTGCTTTGGATATTAATTATCTGTGAGGTAGTTAACAATAAGACTGGGGCTGCTTGCTCCAATGGTGTTAATTGATTCAGATTGATAAAGTAGAACGGGGTACGACACACACCTAAAACAGCAGAAAATTGGGTCTGTTAATGTAATTGTTACTGGTGGAACCATGGATACTGATTGTTTGCAGGCACTAAAATAAAACATTCCACGATCTCAACACAGCAAACATGTATACAGGTGTAGGAAAGATCACTCCTAAAACTGTAGATTGCTTTAGTAGCACTGGAAAGGTGAGAGCTCCCCTCAATACAGCACACCAGTTGAATGTCCTTATGTATATGTATGCCCAAGTTTTTACAATTAAATTAGTTCTCCTAAAGCAGTCTTTCCGTGAAGTAGGGGTTGAATTCCTCAACCTGTCTCTGTAGGGATAACCAGCTGTGCTTTAAGAGCGTTTTATAGTACTGGATTGCATGATACACCTATTCTTTGTTAACCTGGGAGTACCCCTGAAAATGGTTGAAGTTAGCATTTTCTCAGGAAGGTTGTACTGTACAATGAAGTGTTCGATTATCCAAGTACTGGTATTCAATTTGTATTGCTTTATCTTGCAAATTGAGGCAGTGCGGTCCAGTGGTTAAAGTCCAGGGCTTGTAACCAGATGGTCACCGGTTCAAATCCCACCTCTGCCACCGACTGACTCACTGTGTGACCCTGAGCAAGTCACTTAGCCTCCTTGTGCTACATCCTGCGGATGAGATGTTAAATCAATGCTTTATTTTAAGTGACTCTCCATATAATGCACAGTTCATAGCCTACCTCTGTAAAGCATTTGTGATCCACTATGAAAAGCACTACATAAAAATAATGATATCAGTTGTTTGTGGGTAAACTGCAGCTTTCATTATTTTATGATTTTGATCTATTTTACTGTGTAAGTTAGGACCCATTTCTGTACGAGTGAAGCTGATGCTTGTTAAACTGTTGGAACTTTTTTTTTTTTTTTTAAAACAAACTTTTTTCCCCTGTGATTCTTTAGCTACCTTGCTTATGCTAATGTAGCAATGTATATTCTGAAAGTGTTTAGCTGACAGTATGAATGCAGTTAATCCACACTGGCTTCTGCTAACTTAGCACATGATCAGCAGGGTAATAAAATGAAGGCTTGCATTGTTAAATGCTGAAAGGACTGCATTTGTGTTTTTCAATCAGGTGATGGCGCTTACTGCACATGTAACCTTTACAGCTTATTTGACTACCATGTCAGAGCAGCAGCTTTCCAGAACTACTGATCCGTATCTCTGGTTGCATGATAATCACCATACCACCACCACCACACAGTACATTCTAGTGCTGCTTTTGGAAAGTTTCTTGGTCATTTTAAATGTTGCACAATGCATGGTTTATCATGCATCACGATGGCAGTAACAGTGTGTTCCCCTGTTCAGAAATAGCACTGCCTGTTTGTTATGCTGGCCAGTGTGTCTGACCTGTTTTATATTGGGATTTTCTAAGTATCTGACTTGGGGGAAAGTACTGTCCATTCTCTCAGGATTTGATGCAAACCAATAAAACGTATTCCACAATCTGGTTGGCCAAATACCCTATTCACACAACCTCAAATAATCCATGCTTGACAAATGTTGAAAACTTGATTGAAAACCACAATCCTGTTCAACTCATGCAATGCATTATTTAGATAGTGTCATTCAAGTAAAACTTTTTTTTTTTTTTTGCATGCAAGTTCTTTCTGCAAGCCACTAGATGGCGTGTTTTGCTTTTGCAGTTGTAAAAGATCACATGATGATGAAACATCAGTGAAATTAAGGTGAAATGTCATTCAAGTGCAAGGGATCTGTAATATATGCAAATGCCATCACGCTCTAGGTCTTTGGGTTATTGAATTACTGAGTTAGCTTTTAGTTTATAGAAGGTTACTCTACACCACTCCATCAGGTCTGCATGAATTTCGTCTTTTGATCTGTGCCAGTAACAGTAATAAGAAGTGAGGCGGAAATGTTTCTAACATTTTTTTTTAAAAACTGAGTTCTGTATACTACACTGTGATTTAGCTTTCATATCAGTACCACAAAAATAATAATCTGTTTCTGATATAATGTTCACTGGTCACTGACCAAATAAAAAGAAAAATATCAAAGATTTCCATCTTTGGTGGTATGTGCTCGTGCACAAATAAAATGTTTCAAGTTAGAAAAAAAGACGTGTGTATTTTTTAAATTTATTATTCAATAGAAGACTTTGAAACTATTATCCAACGGTAGTCTTTCTGTGTTTTGAAAGTCACTTTAGTTCTACTGTTAAAGGCACACGAACAAAATAGAACTATAATACTCTATACAGCAATACATGGATATCTTTTAAAACTAAAAAAAAGTAAATGTCATTTTACTCAAGTTTAACCTGTTCTGTTCAGTTTAAAAATGAGATGTTTCTGTGCGCAAGTGGGAGCTGTCTAGCAGCAAAGAACCATTGTTTTCATCGTACTAGGTGTTTTTCAGAACAAAGACCTGATGACTGAGCAGATGCCTGGTTTCACGGTGTTGGTGGTAAATTACATGCATTTGAGTATGTATTGTCTGAGCCACTGTAATTGCTGTGGAAGCATGCGAGTAAGGCTTCACCTCGGGTGTTGCACAATACTTTTCACCTGGCTGGCAGGTGTCCAGGGCACGTTTGAGTGAAGCTGTATTGCAGTTTAAGAAGGGTTTGTGTATAACTGTTGTACGGTTGGGATAGCTGGTAGATGTAAAGCACTAATGTGTAATGATGGATATGCAAGATGTCCTACATATATAAAATGGTCTTTTTAATAATGGCTTATACTTAGTGAACAATTTTATGACTAGAGCAGAATGTGCCCTAGTTTGCATAGAGGATTATCCTTGTTTGAAGAACAAACCCACCAGATATTGTTAAATGGCTTTTGTAGGACATGCAGTACGTGTGAGAAATGAACTTGATTGCATTTTCAATATTGCAGTCATTAGCTGGGAACAAATGACCTGTTGTGGGTTACAGGTTGGTGTGTCCTTCTTTAACTCTCTACCTCCTTTTACATTGAAGAATGGAGTTTCTGCTCAGCCTGCGATAGGTTAAATTAGAAGTGTTGCTGCCAAACCCCCGTTACCATTGTGGATGTTTGGTCGATCTGTACTTTTACATGAGAACCAAGCATATACAGTACTGTGCAAAAGTTTTAGGCAGGTGTGAAAAAATGCTGTAAAGTAAGAATGCTTTCAAAAATAGACATGTTAATAGTTATATTTATCAATTAACAAAATGCAAAGTGAGTGAACAGAAGAAAAATCTACATCAAATCAATATTTGGTGTGACCACCCTTTGCCTTCAAAACAGCATCAATTCTTCTAGGTACACTTGCACACAGTTTTTGAAGGAACTCGGCAGGTAGGTTGGCCCAAACATTTTGAAGAACTAACCACATTTCTTCTGTGGATTTAGGCAGCCTCAGTTGCTTCTCTCTCTTCATGTAATCCCAGACAGACTCGATGATGTTGAGATCAGGGCTCTGTGGGGGCCATACCATCACTTCCAGGACTCCTTGTTCTTCTTTACGCTGAAGATAGTTCTTAATGACTTTCGCTGTATGTTTGGGGTCGTTGTCATGCTGCAGAATAAATTTGGGGCCAATCAGATGCCTCCCTGATGGTATTGCATGATGGATAAGTATCTGCCTGTACTTCTCAGCATTGAGGAGACCATTAATTCTGACCAAATCCCCAACTCCATTTGCAGAAATGCAGCCCCAAACTTGCAAGGAACCTCCACCATGCTTCACTGTTGCCTGCAGACACTCATTCGCGTACACTCTCCAGCCCTTCGGCGAACAAACTGCCTTCTGCTACAGCCAAATATTTCAAATTTTGACTCATCAGTCCAGAGCACCTGCTGCCATTTTTCTGCACCCCAGTTCCTGTGTTTTCGTGCATAGTTGAGTCGCTTGGCCTTGTTTCCACGTCGGAGGTATGGCTTTTTGGCCGCAAGTCTTCCATGAAGGCCACTTCTGACCAGACTTCTCCGACAGTAGATGGGTGTACCAGGGTCCCACTGTTTTCTGCCAGTTCTGAGCTGATGGCACTGCTGGACATCTTCCGATTGCGAAGGGAAGTAAGCATGATGTGTCTTTCATCTGCTGCAGTAAGTTTCCTTGGCCGACCATTGCGTCTACGGTCCTCAACGTTGCCCGTTTCTTTGTGCTTCTTCAAAAAAGCTTGGACAGCACATCTGGAAACCCCTGTCTGCCTTGAAATTTCTGCCTGGGAGAGACCTTGCTGATGTAGTATAACTACCTTGTGTCTTGTTGCTGTGCTCAGTCTTGCCATTGTGTGACTTTTGACAGTAAACTGTCTTCAGCAACCTCACCTTGTTAGCTGAGTTTGGCTGTTCCTCACCCAGTTTTATTCCTCCTACACAGCTGTTTCTGTTTCAGTTAATGATTGTGTTTCAACCTAAATATTGAATTGATGATCATTAGCACCTGTTTGGTATAATTGTTTAATCATACACCTGACTATATGCCTACAAAATCCCTGACTTTGTGCAAGTGTACCTAGAAGAATTGATGCTGTTTTGAAGGCAAAGGGTGGTCACACCAAATATGGATTTGATTTAGATTTTTCTTCTGTTCACTCACTTTGCATTTAGTTAATTGATAAATATAATCTATTAACATGTCTATTTTTGAAAGCATTCTTACTTTACAGCATTTTTTCACACCTGCCTAAAACTTTTGCACAGTACTGTATATCTGGTTCTGCGTCCAATCTGACTTCTGTAAGTCAATACCAGATTACAAAAGGATGATTAAGACCTGTATTTATTATTTATAATGCTATCTGAGCTAAGTAAAATAACACAGCATTGTTCAAATCCTGGTTCAAATCTTAGCTTTTTGATTTCAGTTCATCTCTGTTGGAGGTAAAATCGGCATTATCGGAAGTTGTCTGTAGTGTTCCACAGGGCTCCATTCTCGGTACCTTGCTGTTTTCATTATATATGCTACCTTTAGGTGACATTATCCGCAGACACGGAGTGAACTTCCATTGCTATGCTGATGATACCCAGCTATATTTATCCCTAAAGCCAGGAATTTCTTCTGCCTGGGTGTTATTAGCTACTTGCCTTAGACATCAAGCATTGGATGTCACAGAATTTTTTATGTTGAATTCCGATAAAACAGAGGTAATACTAGTGGGATCACAGAACCAACTAAAAGGATATGTGAGATCACATGAGCTTGACACTTGCAGTCTCTCATCAAAACTTAAACTAGAAATTAAGCGTTTGAAGGTCATCTTTGGTGCTGATCTATCATTTTAGACTCGTATTAGGGAAGTTACTTAAGTATCTTTGGCATGCACTTGTTTCATCTAGAATTGATTACTGTAATGCACTTTTTTCTGGTGTCCGAAAACGTGTGGTATCCCGCTTGCAGCTTGTTCAGAATACCGCCACTAGAATTCTGACTAAAACCAGGAAAAGTGAACATTTTACCCCTGTTTCGGCATTCACTCCCTGTGCAGTATAGAATTGATTTTTAGATTTTGCTGTTAATTTACAAGGCCCTGAATGGATTAGCACCTAGTTATTTGCAGGAGTTACCGACCCTGGATGCAGGGCTGATGGTTATTCCTAGGATCAACAAAAGCAACATGGGAGGTAGGGCTTTTTCTTGTATAGCTCCTAAATTATGGAATGCTGTGCCTTTGTTTGTCAGGGAAGCTGGGACACTTTTATTAAATGGCTTTCTTATCTTAGTGGGTTTTAATGTAACTTTGAAATGTGCTGCTTTTGTATTATGTGTATACTGTTATTTAAATGGTCTGACTGGCAGTTGTATGTGTGACATGCTGTACAAATGTATTGTGGTTTGTTTTTTTTCTGCCATGTACGGCACAGTGCTTTGCAATACTTTTGTACAAAAAGCGCTATATAAATGCAGTAAATAAACACATATTTAACCAAAGCTTTCTGTCTGTAGAGATCTAAATCTGTCTCCAGTGTGTGTGTTTCAAGTGTGCTGGTTACAGTCCTTATTTTAAGTGTTCCTGATTCCTGCTCTCGCAAAACAAATGGGAAGCTGTAGATGTCATCTTTGTGCCCAGGAAGTAGTAATCACACATGTTGCCATTAAATTAAATTTTAAACCTTATTTTTCTTGCAGATTGATATACTTCTTTTAAGTCTTTTACTGTTAGTTTTATTATTTTTTAGCATGTGGACAAAAGCAAGGGTTGCCATGATGCCCCAACATTTTTGCAAGCTTTTATGTATTATGAAGAGCATGATTCGGTCTGTTTTGAATACAAGCAGTTTTCTGTTGTGAACTGCATTCCATCAAGCCCTGCTTTTATTACGAACTTCCTGTCTCAGCATTGGGAAAGCTGCTGTCTTCATTAATGAGAAGAGGGTCATGGATCATAGTGAACATGCCGGTTAAAGGAAGTGTTCTCGGTTCTGCTGCTGGCAACTGTCAAAAGAGCTTATCTTGATTATCAGGATGGGTTTTATGCAGTATAAAGACCATTGTAAAAATAAAAGGAACTGCTTGTGTGCACATGCTGACTCTTTTACATGCAGTTCAATTCTAAGAATTGTGTGTGCCTTGTGTTTAAACTGTAGGATTAGAATAAATGCAAATTGTTCCTGATCTGACCCAGTGCAGGTTTTGTGCCTCCTTCCTTTTTCTTTTGAACTTGAACATGTGTTTTTCCTTTTGTAGACACTCACAGATCATGGTCATGACCCCTTTGTCTCTTCCTTCTGCAGGATGAGGAAATAAATCCCCCTTTTTGCAGGTGGTTACTTTAATAAAACCTATAAAAGCATGCGCTGAAGAACATGCATGCAGAGGAATATGTTTTGGAATGCAAATTTAGACTTAATCTGCAGTGCAACTAATTATTTTAATTAATTATTTATTTCTTAGCAGACGCCCTTATCCAGGGCGACTTACAATTGTTACAAGATATCACATTATTTTTACATACAATTACCCATTTATACAGTTGGGTTTTTACTGGAGTAATCTAGGTAAAGTACCTTGCTCAAGGGTACACTGCTGCCCACACTGCTGCAATGTGTTTTAGCTAGCAGTCTTCAGGTTTGCAAATACTGTATCCAGGATTCTGTTACCCAGTTCACACTACCTATATAATATGCGATCGTCATGTTATGAAAACTTAACTTAATTTTGAATGAAGGGAATGTGAATCCTATGGTTTCAACCAATCTTGATCATGCTTTGTGTGTGGATAGGTTACAATTTCCATTTTACTGTGTTCTAAACTTTTGTTTTCCTTTGGTTAAAGAAGCTAGCTTGTAATTTGGAGAGAGAACAGTGCGGTGTGATTTATCTTCTGTATCCTTTTTAAAGTATGATTGAAACAGGACTGCTCCTCCTTTTTTGTGGTAAAAAAACCCCCCACCAAACATGAAAGCCTCTTTGGATGTCATCACAGTTAAATGAACTGTTAAGGAAATGGCCTGTCTGAACCTAATTATATTTCTTTCCTGTTCTATTTGATCACCGACACAGAGTTAGACGTATTGAGGAAGATTAATAAAGCAGGAACTCCAGCAGATAATGTCTTCAGTCAGTAATAAGGAGCCTGCCCCTCATATCCTTGCAGCTGTGGGCTTCCACTGGACTGTATTGTTGTGCTGTGTATTGCCCTGGGAACAGAATGAAAGGCATACAGGACAGCGTGCTCTCGCTACTGCACGTACTGTTACGCAAGCCATTTTATATTGATGTCCTTGTACTGTATTTTGCCTGGTAAAATACACAGCCCAGCAAGTGTAACACATGAACAAGTGAAGTTAATGAACATTCAGTTTTTAAATTACTAATAGGTTGGTGGTGGAACACTGAGACACATGCTGTAGTTGCCACGGATCAATGCATGACTTGGCTTGTAATGGGAGTGAGAGGGAGGGGGAGGGGAGGGGGTACCTATTCTGGCCAACGTCTAAGACTCTGAACTATCAGTTTTACACAGGAGGTGTTTTTTTGTTATTAACCTCAATTTGGTTACTTACTAAGTTATCCTGTGTGGCCTACATTTTGTTCTGAAGTAGGTCAGCAAATTGGATACAGATCATATTGCCAACAATTCATGTTTGTTTTGTGATGTCTCTTATTTAATCGTTCAGGTTTATAGGGGGTACAGTACATCCTGTATCATTTGAACAGCTAAGTTTAATTCCAAGTTTTTGAAAAACACCTGCAAGGACACACAGGCCTTTGCTTTTTTAAGTAACGGTTACTGTGTGAACATTTCCAAGTTTAAAAAAAAAAAAATAAAATAAATTAATATTGGAAAACTTCAAATGTATTATCTGACACTTGCATGAAAGTATTTGATGGGTGGAGCCTAGGCTGTGGTTTAATGTGTAGAACGGTGTCTAAGTGAAGTCTTAATTGCCAAATTTGTTAAAAGGGGAAAAAAAAAACTTTACATGTGGGCTGAACATGTTTTAAATTCTTCAGTTTCATGTGGGCTGCTGTTTAGCTCATTTTAGTCTATGCATGCTTGCCTTTTTGAAACGTGACGGCTTATGAAAATGCACAGAAACGTTTGGCATTTCTTTGTTTTGTTTTCTAACATTTACCTAAAGCTAAGTTTGGTTTTGCAGTAAGAGGTGCTAAAGTACAAACTCCTGTGAGAAAGATAGGAATCTCTTTTTATTATTGCACACTAGTTTTTAATGTTTAACTTCTGAGAGGGTGCCATTCATTCCACAATATTCCTTCTACATTGCAATATCTGTGCAGTTTTCCTTTCGGTTAACAAATATTTTAAATTCCCCTACTGTTTTGTAAAACAAAAACAAAGGTTTACTTTTTGTATAGGTTTGCAGCTTTGTGTACAGATAAGTACTCTAAGTGAAAACACATTTCTAAAGCTGCATTGACCTGAAAGTACTGTAGTTCGTTCAGAATTTTACTTTAGATTGACTTTTTTTATGTGGTTTTAAAACTATACTGACATTTTATTTTTACGTATTCATGGAGCATTTCTCTTTTATTAAATACTTCATCATATTGCACTCTTTTGAAATGTTTTTGGGTGTTCTACTGGAATGGTTAAGCAGGTTCAAACTTATTATGCACACTGATATAGTATTGGGTAAAAATGCATAAACTTGGAATTGAGTGATATTTAGTTAATATAGCTTGTCTTAATTACATGCACTGTTAATCACTAATAATGATTTAATTCAGCACAGATAATTGCTCATTGTTCAGTCTGACGCTTGAATTGTGGGTGTAATACCCCTGCAGTTTTTATTTTTGATCCCCTACAGAGGAAATTATTTTGACATCTGGCAATAGAATGGGACAGCCACTCCTATTCTTTCATCATTCTACTCCCACCTCATTTCTCTCTTGGATAGCTTCCATCTACCCACCTCTGCACGGCAATCTGTGGCAGGCACGTGAAGGTGTAACGTCTGCCTGCCTGTTTTAGGGATTATGATGTTTGAGCTTCCTCATACATTTTGTTTGTGTATGGGGGTTTCTCAACGGCTGTCAGGCTGTGCACCTTTAAAAGGGTTTGGCACCCTGTGTGCTTGCTGCTTATCAGACCTTTACATAAGGGTGGCTGTCAGGCGCCTTGCTAACTGCCATTGTCACAAAAAGAAATGTTTGATCTGCATCTATTTGCCGTTAACTATTTCTCACCTGAGATATCTGTTCATCAGAAAGCAATCTGTTAGTTTTTTCCAAAAACGTGATGCATCTTCAAAGGGCGGGCCGGAGTTTGTATATAAAAGCATTTTAAGCACTACTGTTGCATCGTTAAATATGTTTTACTTGTATTGGAAAAGGTTATCCTATCCTCAGAATCCTTGAACAAGGTGAATTTGAAGATAGATTTAGTGTGTGTGTGTATTTTAATACATGGGCTTCACAAGGTAGAATGAGCAAATGTGCTCACACTACCTTTTTAAAAACAAATACATATTTGATATTAAGAACCTTTTGCACATTGCTATTCAGGTTAATTTCATATTTATTTTTACTTTTTTTTTGTAATTCAAAGGAAATTCTCACTTCCACATTTCATGAAATGTGCGGTCACATCCTTGTTTTAGTTTTGCAACCTTTTTATTTACTAGTATGTATTTCATGTGTGAGAAACACCTGATCGAGGGACTGCACACACACCATGAAGTATTGAGCTGCTCATTTGTTTTCTCTCGATATAAGAAGAGTACACGTTGTAGAGCTGCATCCTAGAGGCTGGAATTTCATTGCATAATTATGAGATTGGCATACACCTGCTTCACTGAGAGCTGACAGGTTAAAACCAGGGCTAGTATAACAATACTGCACTGGGGCTGATAATAATCCTTGTAGACCCTCTCCCTGACAGACTGAGCTCCCTGCCTCTGTTAGTCCTGTTACTATAATAATATACTACCAGTGTTTGTATGTGTGGGAGCTACTTAAATATTGCTGGACCAGCACAATAGTTCAATAACGATGGATTACTGTTACCTAGCAGGTGGTAAACACTGGCGTGCAAAGGATCTCATTACAGATTGTTTGTTTGTATTGCAGATAACAGCAACACCTTTTTAGCACGATTTTCTATTTTCATTTTTAAAAGGAGGAAGTGATCTGCACCACCCAAAATGAAATCTTTGACTGAGATACTGTGTTCTAGTACAGAATATCACTTGAAGAACCTGGTTAGGGTATCACTCTTGGTAGATTCACTTTATATCATTTTCTGCCTCTAGCGGGTGTATCATTCAGTAATACCACATGCAGTAGAATAAATGCTTCTCGCAGTGTTGCAGGAGCGTGCTAATGATTACACTCTGGTGTACCTGATGTACATTTTACATAGGACGGGACGGGACTGAATCCAGCTTAAAGACTAAAAGTATCGTTCCTTGAGTGCAGGCTGAAGGCGTTGTTGTAATCCCCCAAGCGTTTCATGTTACATAAGTTGGCAAAAAAAATACATTGTTATAATTTCTTATGAGTCAGTCTAACACAGCATTTCCATTTCAAAATTTGCACATAATATCAACAAAAGGCTCTGTACAAAAGAAAATGCTCCTAACTCTTAATGTCTCCTGTTAACATGAATATTAATATATCCTTATATGTCTTTTACAGTACTGCATTGGCAGCGCAATACCAATAAAGTGTGACTCCAAAGCATATTTTAGTGGCGTTTTCTTCACCTTGAAAGTGCTGTGTCATGCTACAGTAAGTAAGGTCATGGGAACATGTTCTCATTTCTAGTGAAGTAATTGGACCTTTTTGTATTATTGCTGGTGCAGTGGAGAAACATGATATTAGGTCCTTCTGTAGAAATAGTGTCTCATCTGGTACCAAGCTGGCACACACTTTAGTGTGCAAGTAATAAAGAATAAACCTGGGCACTGCTTTATTATTAGAGCAAGCACCTGTTCACATTACATGCAGGGTCTACTTCAAAATGTGTGAGTGCATGTAAAACTTGAGTGGTTGAAATCCAGACTTTTAGGATGTGAATTGACAAAGTGGTAAAGTGTGTTTGAAAATTGTTATTTGAAAAGCTGAGCCCATGCACACATAAAAGTACCATGCATATCAATGTGCAAACATACAAATATGTACACATGTTTTGTCACAATTTGTTTGGCTTTAAGAAAGGTAACTAAAAGTAGGCTTCATTTGTTTAATATTTAGCTTTGTTTTTGAAATCGCTAGGTAACTGTAATCACAGCTTTAAAATACATCTCAGGCAACCCTCATAGAAAATGAAAATTAGTTATTAAAGTGTGTGTGTGTGTGTGTGTGTGTGTGTGTGTGTGTGTGTGTGTGTGTGTGTGTGTGTGTAAGGGGGGCATGAAGAGCCTTGCTACATATTTAATTTATTTTATATTGCAAGAATTACAGGTTCAGATCTTTATGTGGATTGAAAAGTCTACACTCCTCTCTAAGCATACAGTAGCACAAGAACTTCATTATAACTTATCAGGAACGTACAACCAACCCAGCTCTGACTGCAGAACCCTCTGTCTGATACTGGAGACTCGGCTGAACTGAATATAAAAACACATAGAAGAAATGCATCTATTAATACAGGAAGCAGTTATACATTCTGACTTCCAGGTGCTGTGACATTCTGCAGGTTGTGCATGCAATTCTGCTGGTCATATATAATATCTATCCTTTTTAGTTTTAAAGACTAAACAAACATGAACAATACAATTATTTGTGCGTGGGTTGCATAATATGCATTTAGTGAACTTTTATAAAACAGTAGCATTGTTTGTTGTCCCCCCCCCCCCTGTATTTTTTTTTTTTAACTATATAAGAGTCTGGGCGGGCCAAAGCAGGATATGAGCTTTTTTTTAACACGTTCAATCAACACTGCTTACGTAAATGTGACGTTATCTTTGTATGTTTTTTGTTGACTCTGGATCAGGTTATCCCAGTTTAAGTCATCAATAAGTGTACAGTCAGGCCAGCATTTCCCTGGACTGTATAAATGGGATCAATAAGTCATAAGATACATTACAATATACAGTAGTGGCACTGAAATAACAATGTAAATTTAGACACTTGAACGTTTCAAAGGAAAGTCTTTGTCCTGTGTTATTGATTTAAATGGGATCAAACATGCAAATGTCATTTTAATGTATGAGCAGATGTCATGCATATAGGTGCTCTACAGCAAACATTTCCTTGGCATACTTCAGTGACTGTAAGACACAATAATAGGATGATACAAGGCAGAAGCATTTGGATATCTGCTGCAGGCTTCCCTTTCAGTGATAAGATATTGTATTAAACTGTTCAGCTGTTGTAAATGCAAAGAAAGAAAGAAAGCTCATTGCTTATCTGATTTTGTTTTACGATTCAGATAAAGCATGTGCGATGTCAGAATAATCTAGTGAAATAATTGGTTTTAACACGGCTATATGGTGGGTGGGGGTGACATGCAATTGCGCAATTTGAAGCCAGCACCCATACCTGTTCTTTCTGGGAGGTGGTTTTGTTTTGTTTTTGTTCTTTTTTTATTTATTTCACCCCCAAAACAATAGAGTGCACAAAGTCATGTTCACACAGCGCACCTCATTGCTTTAAAACTACAGAGTTTCCCCTGACCCTGTAAAGGTTTCAGGCTGGTAGCATGAATCTCTTTCTTGTGTTTGAAAATGACAGGACAAGTTGTTGGACTCATTTATATTTTGTGGATTAAGTACAAAAGGATGTGTAGAAAAATAAGATAATCAACCGCGAAGGTTGCAAACGAGTGTGTGTAATAGAGTAAGGTGGATGGGGTTTTGCAGAAGTGATGATGGTCAGGAGGTGTATCAGGAAACAGTACCTGAGGGCTCTGAGGGTTCCTTTGTGCTCTTCTAAACCATTGCATATTCATGTAGAAATTCATCCCATCACACTGTTCTTTTCTCTGCAAGGCATTGTGTGACATGGGAAGAATTTCCTGGTAATGAGATCACTGGCATTACTGCAGCAGTTGTAGTCATCCCCTCCCAATAAGCAGTGATTTCATCAGCTCCAACTGAGAGCAGCAGCAGCAGCAGTCGGTGCCTGACTATCGGGTGATCCTGTCCTGCTTTTTCTAGTGTGGAGATAGGAGCCGGCTGTAACAATGCCAATGCCTTATATGGAAAAATCTGGGCTCTCCATAAATGAGTGACTTCATCTGATTCCTCATCCTGCTAGCATTAGCATTTCATGCCACAGTGTTTATTACAGGTTTAATGTGAGACGATCTATTGTTAACCTTGTTTTTGTACATGAACAAAAGTGGCTGTATTTATGTAACTACAGTAGATCCCATTCTTTGCATCAAACACATTTAAGATCATTGTAATGAAACTTAGTATTGACATTCCTGTTAACACTTGGAGTTTCTTGGGGGTGTCAGAATCTATATCTGCATGAGTTTTGAGTGACCTACAGTACGTTTTACAGTAACTCTTTCGTACAGTATTGTGTTGAAATTAATTTTTTGAATCCTAGTGCTCATGGTGCAAACTCTAAAGGTGGAAATGACTAAAGTCCTCATTCAATTGACTCTGGCATAGAAAACTGCCATAACACAATTATGTGTGTGTAGATAGATAGATAGATAGATAGATAGATATAATCCTGTTATATTTAGAAAACATGCATATTTTTTGTATTGAGAAGATAAACAAAATCACTTTTCACAGTAGCCAATAATAAAAAATTAAAAAATGCTGAAAATGTTTGTTTAATGCTGAATACTTTTCTAAATGTATGTACCAGTCAGTAATCCTGTATGTTTGATTGTGAGAGGTACTATAGCTTTACTGTAAGCACTACAGAGCCAAGGGTTATGCAGCCCCTATGAAGTGTATTGGCAGCCTTATGCTGTGCTTTCAATTCCTGTAAAGTAAGAGGGGGAATCAGAGGTGCAGGTCCGGCTCAATCACCAGGAGCCTTTTAAACTGCCTCCTGGCTTCTGAAGGAGTCGGTAGAGGTGAAATGGCCCTTTAATTATCCCAGTTGGAGCACTGCTTAAAATACCTACCTGCTGTGCTATTGACTTGTATGCACCTAAGAGAAGGTGACTTTGATGGTAATTACTTTAACTTCAGCGAAGAATGCAAGTCAAGACTTTGATACCAGCCAGCACTGTACTACCTGCAGCTTTGTTTAATTGAATCAGTGATTGGCAGTGGATTGCTTTTGTTTGTTTTTTTTGTTTGTTTGTTTTTTGCACTTTTAATGTGCATGCAGTGAAACCTGTAGAAATGACTTTACATTTTTTAAAGAGAGTAAAAAGGATTGTTGTGCGTGGGGTCTTCTATATGGGAGTACGAATAAAACTTTAGGTGGGGAAAATGTCATAACTTGATAAGAGGCTAAACAAATGGGAATGGTTTCATTGGCGTGAATTTCCGTAATCCTTGCTATCTCATCACCACAAATAGCAAAAATATACGTAACCTGCTTCATATAAGCAATAACACATCTGTGTAAAAAAGTGCCTTGATGTCTTTACTTGGAGAACGCTCAATACATTACATACCCAATTAATTGACACAAATGCACATTTTATAAAAACAGCAGCAGGTCAGGCACAAAGACAGTCTGTTACTTTAGGTAACCCTGAAGTACCGCCCATGACCATACAGTGCACACAACCTCCCATTGTGGTGAGTTGTGAGTTTGCTCTTGCGGAGGTGATCAGCCAAGTAACCTGTTCAACTTTCCAGGAACCCCGATGTGAGTGTGTGTGTGTGTGTGTGTGTGTGTGTGTGTGTGTGTGTGCTAAACAGAACACAGAGTCTGCATGAGATATGTAAAATATTAAAGGGTTAGCCAATAGAAAAAAAAAATGCAGTTCCACCACCTTTTGTATTGTATTTGCAATAGTTATAATGCAATTGCATGATAACAAAAAAGTTCATCTGAACCGCAAATTGTATTGTACCAATAATAATAATAACTAGAAGTTGCAAGCAACTTTACGGCTTCCAAGGAGTTATTGTGAATTTAAGCATTTTGATTGGTTGCCATTTACTCAGTTGTAGACACTACTCCTGTGAAGTTTTTGAACGGTGTTCATTTTATGCACAATATATGCAACTTGAGCAATGCTGAAATTTGATTGGCCCATGGCAGCCATGTTTTTTACTGTAGCAACTTCTTCATTTGGGCGAACTTTAAAGAAAACCGTACTTGGATCATGTATTCCAAGTTTTGCTTTGATCAGATTAGCGGTTTTGGAGAAGACATTTGTGTGTTAATTAGGTTATCCAACATGGCCACCATACCATTGAACCAATCGGCTTCATTTCGAGCACCGTGCATCTTGGACAATCTCTACCCATGTATACCAAGTTTCAGAACTTTGTGATAAGTGGTAAATTGTCCAAAATGTTTTGTGAAATCCAGTATGGCTGCCAAACCATGTGACCTGCATTCATTTTAGCTCTGGAAATTAGTTTCCCATTAGCAATTACAACTCTGTGAAATTGCAAGAGTTTTCATGCAACGGTTTTCATTTTATGCAACTTTTAAGGTTGGCAGAAAGAGAAATAATAATCTTAACGGCAATAATATGTCTAATAACTTGCAGACAGCATGCAAAAAAAAAAGTGACGTCTCTTTTTAAAGATTATTTTGGTGATGCATTGATATAATTAATCCTTTCTGCTTAGCCTCCTGTTGGCAAACATTAATTACAGTGTGATTTTAACAATGAATTGGCACGCAATTACAGCATTACAGCCCCGCTTATTCTGTAGGATACCTGGATTGCTTCCTACAGCTGCTTTTAGTGTTTAGACAGATGGCTAGTAACAAGATAACATTATAAGCCTTATAAATAAATGAATAACAAGTGATTTACTTCCCAAATGCTGGTATCTTTTAGCCTTGACTTTATACAACAGTATGACATTGACCTAGCAGCTACTCGTGGTAAAAGAAAAAGGAAGTAGTTTGCTTGGAAAATCATTTGTAATGGGCAGCAACTTTTCATCGTGGCAAGATTGTACCAGTCTGTTAATACTGGCATTGGAGGAAAAACACAACAAGTGACGTTTTGTAATTATAAGTATTTTGTGGGTTAGTTGGATAGCTCAGTCTAGGCTGTGTCTAGACAGCATAGCCCTGCTGTAATCATTCTCTCTCTCGCTCTCTCGATTCTTGATAGCTTTATAATCTGGCTGCAGTTGCTTTGAGCTGCAGGACGTTCCCAGACTCTGTGGGGGGAGCTTTTGGCACCACCTTGTTGCCTCTGGAGGTTTAAACAAATTGGCTCAACAGTCTGCTCTGAGATAGACAGACAGACAGACAGACAGACAGACAGATGCCTTTTCCACTGTACAATTAAGCCACACCTGGTCTATACCGAGCCCTCACGGTGCGGTTAAGGGGAGCCTGAGTTGTTTTTCCACTGCAGAGCCGAACCGTGCTACTGACGTTCCACGGAATGAAAGACAGTTGCTGTTATTAATTCGGTTTGCCAAAAGATGTGCAAACAAATGGTGTTCAAAAATTAATATACCAACGGTACGGCTGTATCTGGTATAGCTATATTTTGTAAATACATTTAGGAATGTCTTTTATAATCGACAGAGCACAAATTTTACTGATTTTATATCGACTTAAAGTTAAGTTAGTTCTGGTGAAGGGGGAAATGATTTGCCAAAGATATCTCGTGTTTAAGGAGTTGTTTTTCTAGTTTTTTTAATTTTTTTAAAAGCACCCAAAACAAAAACTGCATAAGAGCAATGAGAGCTGTAGTTGTATGCATGTTACAGCTGTACAGTATTTTGTTTGACTATTTTTGTAAATAAGTTTAGAATTGTTTTATTTTTTGCATTTTTTTTCTTTATATTAAAATAAAGGTCAAGGATGAGAACTTTGGGAGTGTGTGAGTTAAGTACACCGTACCCGCAGTTTGTCCTCTTGCTTCAAATCGTCAGAAATTCGGGCATAAATTCTCATTTCTGACGCACGACTGCAGATCTTCCTGAACACTTCTATCTGCCCACAGAGAAAGTAGAGCCTGCACTTCCTCAGCGTCCCAAGGCTGTATTTTTCTCTGATCACACTGCTAGCATGTTTGTTGTTTTTCTTTCTGGAGTGTACTGACTGATGCAACGTAATGACGAAAATCCTTAACCCTGGCCCTGTCTCGGCCCGCAGCCGGATTCAGATGTCTTGGGAGGCTGGAGTTTCACAGTTTGGTTCTTGCTCAGCTTGACAAATAGCCAGTGGAGAACCACCCTTACCCATACCGTACCGAGCCCTCACGAGTTGGATGTGCCAGTGGAGAAGGGGTAAGAGACTCCAGGCAGGCCCTTGTCGTGACTTCCACAGAGCAGATCCCATTGTAGGCTTTGCTCTGCAGCAGTGTCCCATTACACAGCTGTAAAGAAAACACCAGGGTCACAGTTCAGTTCACTCACTTACACAACAGGAAATGTCGTTTTAACATAGCCACAGAGAATTACCCAAACACCAATAAGGGTATCCATATTCCAGTAAGAATTGCATAAATGCAACGCCTGATTGCCTGATAGGAACAGAAAGAAAAAAAAAACACACACACTTTGCTAAATATTCATGCCCTGTTGTTGAATGCTTATTCACAGATTTCCCCTTAGGTAATTAATTGACACTTGCAACTTTGCAGCGCCAATTAGGAAAAACAAAACAATGTCTTTACAACACTTGATAGTTAATGAGTTTTTCAGTTGTGTATCGTCACTGTCAAGTTGGTTCTAAATTAGGCTTGTACCCAGCTATAGTCCATGCTGACCCACCCACCCACCCACCCCTGGAGTTGTTATGGGTATTGGAGACTCCCAAGATCTGCCAGGGGTCAAAAATACTTGTTAAACAAGCTTAAATGACAGTAATGTTAGAAAGTGTTGCTTGTGTTTACTAGGTTAGGGCTAATCGTGCTGAGGGGTAGAGATCATTGTGGTAGGAGATCAAAGCGGGATTGAGAGAATAATGGAAACTTGCATTGTGTTGTAAGCATTGTTCATGGGCAATAACTCTTCACTTTTTTTTATATTCAAACCCAGATCCCCAGAGGTGCTTTCTCGCTGAACTAATTGGGCAGGGAGATCCTGAACATTAATAGGATACCCATGGAGAAGACAGAAGCTGTTAAAAACAGCCATTTCATGTAATGAAAATAGTTAGGGAGGAGGAAGCAGAGATACAACACTAATCTGGAGGTAACAAGATTTTTTGAGAGCTGAATCCTAAAACTGCAGGTGCGAATGGCTCTTGATGATGTGGGGATGGGTGAAATAAATAGAACAAAAAAAGGAAATTCACATGCTGTCAGTGTGAAAGGGCAGATGCTTACCATAGACAGAAGGGGCAATAACATTCCTGCTATACGTGCAAATACATCAGAACAAGAGGTTGGGAGCTACTGTTGGTTTGTTGTACTGCTGTAGGAAAACATGTTTTGAAGTATTATTATTATTATTATTATTATTATTATTATTATTATTATTATTATTATTATTATTTATTTCTTAGCAGACGCCTTTATCCAGGGTTTATCTAGGCATGCAGAACAGGCCCAGAGCAGGACTGATAGATTCTCTTAAATGCACAGCAGCACTTGATGGTGTCTGAAAAATAACACTGGAAATCGTCATGGGGGAGGAGACACCAGACTATTGGCCTTGGGCACCTGTGCAGGTAGGTTCCCGAGGGAGGCCAGTAATCGGATGGACATGGAGAATTTAATTTCTCACTCCCTAGGAGGTTGGTCCACCAGGCTAGTCTTGAGGCATGTTAGTGGGGAATGTGGGGAAGCTCACTAGGCCTTTGCTTATGCTATCCCTGCTCAATGCAGACATAGAATGAGGGGGGAGGAGGGGGGGAGGGGAGTAGATGTGGCTATGGCAACATTTAAAATGCTCAAGATGGGCCCTGTAAAAGGAATTTGTGATGTGGCTTTATGCTTGCCTTGATGTGCGCATTAGCAGTCAAACTGACTGCCCTCAGATAGTCCTTGTAGGGTTTCTAGTCTTGAACTCCAGGTAAAATGTGCAGTGTCTGCATGAGGTCCAACCGAATCATGATTTTGATACGATTCATGTCGATGTGCAACATTTTCTTGATTTGACTGCTGTACTAGAGATCTCAAAGCCTTTGATCTGTGACTGAGCATTTACATTTATAACAGAATATCCATACACTTGAAAGTTTCCATAAATCCACACTTGCCCCCGCCCGATATTTGAGGAGACTTTAATTAAATTCATAGCAAGTGAATTTTGAGCCAAGAAATCTTTCCTGGGAACTGGGTACTGGGGTTTGTTGTGTTTGGGCAAAAGTCATAATCTGGTTGTCTGCCAGCCCCTGCAAGATCAAAAACAATTTATACCAACTTACTCTGTCGAGTCTAGACAAAAAACTGAATGTATTTGTCTGCTACTTCCTGTCCTCCCACCACTCCGTGTTTAACAGCAAGGAGAGGAGACGTGCCTTTTCACAGAGAATCAAGCTCTTTATTAGCTTCCACCTACAGCACTGGTTCACGTTTGCTCCTTTGTTAATTGTGAAAGGAAGGAAGAAAGGAAGACTGCTCAAATACCTCCTTAGAACAGTGGCCTGTAGCTCTATTTCATCATCATAATTATAATAACAATTTATAAGAAGAATACTGGTTCTTTTATTGGATTTGTCCTTGTGTACTTTCAGGCAAAGGTTCTGTCAAACTTAAACGTTACAGATATCTGGTTGGTTTTATAAAGCATTTTTTTCAGTGTGATCTGTAAAACTGGTTCCACTTTTTTATTTTTTTATTTTTTATCATTTGTTAAAGACTGGACCCAACTATCCACAGAGTTTGGTCCTGGTAGCTATTTGGCATTCAGAGGATCAATCTGTATGATCGCATAATAGTCAATTAGCAAATGCAATGCATTTTCCAAAAAGTGTTAATTGGCAGAAAAAACATGTGCACAGAAGCAATTGATATTCAAATTAAAAAACTTAGTAACAATGGTGGTCTAATAAAAAAAAGCCAACTACTTTTGGGGGCATTGTTTGCAACAAAGTGGAGTTTTATACATTGTCCAGTAAATCGAAAATTGGGCAATGACTTTTCGAAGCATTGGGTGTTGGTGCCAGATACATTTGTAGTATTGTTACAGGAGCGTCTTGAAGTCTTTTCACTGCTGAATTGTCTTTTGTAGTTGGGAGCAGTGGCAGCATTGTTTTGCCCCTCCTGGTGTTAAAGATTCCCCCGGTTGCTAAGGGCTGATGCAAGTGATACTGCAGGATTGAAGAGCAGATAAGGCAGCTGTGAATGTGTCTATTCATAGGCAGTGGAGACAAGGCATTAGATAAGAAACTACTTAGTGGGTGATCTGATCATTTACTTTCTTTGCAGGTCACCTGCTTTATACTTCTAGATGCACTTCTAGAACTTGCATGACCGCGTTTCATGGTCAGCACATTTTATGCTCAAACCAGGATCGCAGACATCCTAGTCAGCAATGCACGGGTACAATTTTGCAATACTTGGGTAGGCACATTTTAATGTCAGTTGGAAATCCAGGATTCAAATTAAATGAGTGCTGTTCACATTTTTGGTTTTCAAACTTGTATGTAAAATCATATTTCAACCTCTGGGTGTTATTTCTATGGGAGGGCAGTATTTTTATAGATGTATGTGTGTATATATAAGGGATAATTACATATAGTTTATTATTTTAATTAAGATGAAATCGAATCCTGCAGTGTGCTTCATAGCAAGATTCTTCTATATAGCAAATTACAACTTTGCAGACGATTCTCTGGGTTTATTTCCTGTCTTAAAAGCTTTGCACAAGGTGGTCTACAAATTGATGGCAGTTGTGTGTATATTTTCAGATTTGCTGAAGGTTATCACAATAGTTAATATGCCCCAGCTTGCTAGGTGGTCCAACTGTGGCTTTCTTCTACAGGAACACCATGGCAGTGGTTGGGGCACTAGATCAAAAGACCCGGGAGTGATGAAGTTAGCAATGTCTTTCAGTAGTTTCAAGCCAGGATGTAATAACTAAAATGTAGCCCACCAAAAGGGTTTGACTTTGGAAAAAGTCAGAAGACCATGGAGTTAAATGGACATGGGTTAAACCTCTGGCCATTTCAATGCTGCAATATATATATAAATAGTGTGAATAAAACCACAGATTAAAAATATACTGTCACCTTGTGATATTCCATTGCATTTATGTGGGTATTAATCATAGTCACAGAATTTTTTTTATTTATCCAAAACACAGCCCTCTGCTTTAAATCATTCTGCTAACTCTGTTTCTATTTTAAGTCCAAGCAGCACTTTATTGATCATCCTAAACCAGATCAAGGCTGCAGCACCATACGTTCTTTCCTGAAGGCTCTTTTAAAGGCTCCAAGCTATGATTTCCTGTAGGTCTCTGAAAGTGTATCCTTTATGCAATGCTTTTTCTGAGTTAACACTATTTTCCATTGAGGTTGCTGTGAAATATGAGCACAGTTAACAGAAGTATGATCAGCATAGATAACACAATCCTTTGCCCCTATACCTCTGATTTACTATACAGGTCTAACCCACTGTAATGCCTCTGGCTGTTCTACAAAGCTGCCCTTCCTGGGGTAGTTTCCTGGGATTTTTTTAATCCAGAAAACTTTAAGTCAGGGGGCAACGATTGGCCTTGGGCCCCATCAATTTTCAGTGTTTTTATAATGAAAAGAAATACTGTGTATGCTTTTGCAAACAAGCTGTTTAGCTGACTCAAAATTCCTCCTTGTTAAGTTATATGGTATTTGACACCAGTGGGACAGTTGGCTACCTCTGGGTAAGAATTGCAGTAGCTCAGTTTTTTCCTCATTGTCTTCAACTGAGTTTTTGGGTAAGGCTGGTAGCGGCTAGCAGCCTGCCAAGGGTTGTGCCAATCAAAGCTCATCAGAGAGGGAAGCCAGCTGCAGTATTGATGGTCATTTCCACCCTCATGCCCTACAGATGGTGTGTGTGTGTGTGTGTGTGTGTGTGTGTGTGATATAGATATAGATATATAGAGAGATATTGCTGTCGTTTAGGCATAAACGGAAGCTAGAAGTAAAATGACCACCGCACATTAAAGAGCTGAAAACGTACTTGTGAGGGAGGGCTCTAATAAAGGGAATGACATCAGTAGCTCCTGGGAATGTGTGCTTCCTTTCCCTTCCAGGAGGTTTATAACCAGAGATGAAGCCTGCGACACAGCTCCTGGTTATTAAATCTGGGACAATGATTGATGCAGCACGCTCTGCCAGGTCTTCCTGTAACTAATAAATAAAAAAAAGGTGTCTCTAGATGTCTAGCCATGGTTTCTAACACAGGAAAATTGTCTGTTTTCAGACAGAAATAAATGAACTTGTTTTTTAACATACAGAGTTTCTGCCAAGTTGCTGTATGCTTAGTTGGCTGAATTTATTTTTTTAGGAATGTATTTTTCTTGCAGTTTCAACTCCAGGCAGTGCAGGATATACAAGTCTGATGTGTGGAAGTATTCAGATATAGAAACCTGCAATAAAAGAAGTATGATTTTTGAGACCTAGACAAAGTTTTAGTGATTTCATTGTAATCATGATGATGCTCTATATACTGTACATGAATTACCACGCTGTCCCTTTTCAACAGTACAGATCCAAAGACAATAAACTGTTTATTTTTTTTTTCTTCTGATTTTGTATACATGTTCTGTTAAAAATTAAAACACCAAACCCAAACTCATTTTTCCCCAATATATTACTGCAAGACGAAGAATACATTTTGGTTAGTTTTTAGCAAAGGTCCATTTAAGTTGAACTAATAGTGACTCATGCAACAGACTGGCTAGATACAATTTATGCTTCCCATTGGTGCTGAAGTGTCTGTGTCTGAGAGTGTGTGTGAGACATAAAGGGCATTTCAAGAGGAAGTGGACAGAGTCTCAGAAGAGGCCCAGGAGTCTGGGGGCAGCAGATGGAAAAAGAAGAGAGGTCCATGGCACAGCTTTACAGTAGGCCTGATTTTTAAATAGGAGAATTTCGGAAGCACTAACTTTACTGAAGTTATAAACCAGTGCAGTCAGATCATTGGCGTACATGTGATTTGTTTGTTTTAGGAGGATTGCAGAAATAAACAGGCAGGGGGAAGATGTAATGATGATCCAGATCCTGGGTTGGTTATGACTACTCACAATGTTTATTTTTGTGTTACCCACGCACAACTAGAATGTCTTCTGTTTGTTTTAAACTGCAGTGTTTATGCTGAATACACAAGCTGGCACGCTAATATTATAATTCTTTGATTTTGCCTGGAGTGTTTTCTGTGAACTGCAAGCTTTTCTGTAATTGTTCTGCCCTGGCTTTAGACACTGAATAGTCACTTTATGGATCATTTTGTTCTTACCATACCTCCATATAATTTGGTGTGCCATCTTTTAGCCCTTGTAGTAAGATGTTTCCTGCTTTTAGTATAGTTCTGTAATTGTACATTGTTCGTTACAGCTCAGTTTTGCAGAATGACCTTTTAACAAAGTTCACCGGGTGTAATATTTTGAGTAGCTCTTTAGTGTTCAGTGTTGCTGTGCTTCCTTTTAATTCTATAGCTACAACCACCTACGAAGGGTGAACTGTGCCATTAGCAGCGTAGTCTTGAACTAGGCTGCACAGACACTGCCAATTTTTTTCCCCCTTCCCAGGTGTTCGGTACAATTTGCAGATAAAAGAATAGATCGAGCACTTGGCCGCTGCCAGTTTGTTCACCCTAATAGCTGCCATCTTTCCTCAGGATACAGAAGCACTTTGCCAGCAACAGGTTACAGCAACTATGTACCCTTATGACACGTACAATTAGAGATTATACACTTTGCATGCTTGGTGCCTTTAACTAAATTACTGTTTTATATGTTTTATTTTTTTATTGTTTATTACTGATTTGTAATCTCAGACAACTGTGTTAATTTATAACAAGTTCTTGTTGATTTTTATTCAGGGTTGGTTCCAGTATATCCAGCTTGAGCTGACTTGCAGTTAGTTGCTGTTTTCAGTTAGTGCTGCTGCTGTTTTTTTTTTCCTTCTTAATTGTGCAATACTACTTCCTTTGTGCATGGGAAGCCAGAACGTTTTATTGCCTGTCTTTGCGTAAGCTGAGTCCGGTTCAACACCTATAGAAGTCACTTTTGGGAAAACAGTACAAAGGGGGAGTTGTAGCACATGCTGGAACAAGAGTTTAAAGTCATGCACCATATATGGTCTTTCCTTTTTTACACTGTGGACAAAAAAATGGAGAATGACTGGCCTGAATAGCTCACAATGCAACTATCCCTGTGCATTGTTCAAGTGGAAATCAGGTATCTTGTAGTATTTGTATTCGTGGTAATCTGTTCACAACCGGAGTTGTTGTTGCTGGTTGTTTGTGTAGCTGAGCGTAGCTCTTGCACAGCGTCGTTTGGTTACCAAAATGATCCAGTTATTTGGCCAGTCGGTGCAGTATAGAAGATCTGCTATACGGAGGTATATCAAATAGAGATGTGTTTTCAACAGTGTTTTTTTTTTTCAAGTTGAAAGTACAGAAATGCATCCTTAGTTGAATGCCTGTAAGTTATAAAAATTGACTGATTTCCAGACATTATTGGTTCTGGTGTAATTGCTAAATTTGGTGTACTTGCTAACCGTCAGACAGATGTTTTTAATCATTTCTAAATATTAATCGGCAGCAGATTTTTTTTTCTGTTCCATATTTAGTGTGTGATAAGTATATATATATATATATATATATATATATATATATATATATATATATATATATATATATATATATATATATATATATATATATTTAAATTATTTTGGCAATTTGATTTTGCCCACAGCAAAAATCATCGTTGTCTAATAATAACAGTACACACTGGTCCCTTTTTTAAACCCACTCTCCCTGCATGCTTCTACAAATCTTGATGTAAAACATTTAGGGAGCTTTGCATATTGATTTTGTGTTGCTGTTGCTTGGCTCTAAGCTCTCAGCAATGAAGTTAGCGAGATAAAAAATAAAAATGTGGTGGAGAAATAGTTAGGACGGTCACAAAGTCTTACCATTGGGCCAGTTGTAGCAGCTTTACTATTCCTGTCACCTCCTACAATCTGACTGCTTGCTTACCCCTTAGGTAGAATGCCAGTGAGCTCCCATGATATCCAAATCTCACTGGCCGCTAAACTGGTTACGCAAGCCTTGTCAGCCTGCTTGGGGTACTGTCCATTAGTGCCAGTGAATACTGTCCAATAATGCTATTGTAAATCAAGGTTACACCCTCGTCCCTTACTCCCACTCAATATATATGACTCAATTTCCCATCCCACACACATACTTTATAATGAAAAGGAGCCACAGTACTTGAATAGACATCTGTAACAATTCATAAACTTACAGCAGTGGGCAACAGATATACAAATACACACTGTATCTAGTGCACGTAGACCCTTGCTAATAGCATTACACCTCTTTCATAGGTTTCTTTCCAGTGTGTTTGTCATTTACACAGAAAATGTGATAGGAAATACGGTTTCCCATTCAGAAAGCAGTGGTAAATGGGTTGTTTGACAAAAGAGATCTTATTCATCATTGCAAATGTTGGATAATACCTGTGTCCAGTTGTCAGGCTTTAATTGCACTATAGCTGCAGTTCATGTGCTGGTAGATAATCTGCAACTGTGTCTACAGTTTTCATAAAGTCCACATGTTACGCCATGCTTTAGAAAAAAAGGCTACGCACCGGTACAGTACAGAACGTCCTGCATCTGCAATTGTGTAACCACTTCCCAAACGTAAATTGCAAAAATATAAAGTACTCTGTCATAGGTGGCAATTTTAATTTAAAAGTGACCAATAAAAAATATATTTAAAGCGGAAACAAAATTGTGCAATAAACTACTACAAATTACTAAAGTAGATCTTGGCTGTGTGTACTGCGTAATGTTGACTATAAAATACTTTGTGCTTTTAAGACTACTGCCTGTGATGCTCAATTTTATTGCAAACTTGGGTTTAAAAAAAAAAAGTATGCAATGGAAAAGTGGCATTTTTTATTTTATGTAACAATGCATCAGCAAACAGGTGCTGCAAAAAACAAGACGGGTTAAACAAAACTAGAAAAAAAAGGCTTCATACACCATGTGCTCTGATAGATATGGCTGTGGTTACTTACAGCTAATGTCTGTAAAATACTTAATATTGCATTAGACACATTGCAACTAGGATCCACTAGCCATATCTTAAACTATTTCACTGTTTGATTTCACACCTTCAATTAATGTTTTGCAGGCAGAAACCAGGACCTGTGAGAACCACACTGTTTGAAAGAATAAGAAGGTACGTTTTATTTAGATTTCTTTATTTTTCTTAAAACTTGCAGACATTTATTGTGTTTTTTTTTCTGTGTGTGTTGCAGGCATTTATATTTATATTAAAATGTCTTCTAAAATGTCCAGTTCAAACAACATATCTCAAGCAAGGAGGACAGTCCAACAGTTAAGAATAGAAGCCAGTATTGAGAGGATAAAGGTAAAGTTTCAACTTGCTTAATTCCAAGGTCATTTTTCTACCAGATTTACTAATCTCTTTTGGTAAAGAACAACAACATATTCTTATCTGCCCCCGTTTTTGCACAGAAATGTATTTTAGGAATGCATGCACCTTTCCTTTTAGAAGTCTTGCAAACAAGTTAGAATGGGCAAGGATGTTTAGGGCCCCAGGGACCAGGGTCAATGCCTCTGCTTTTGTTCAGCAATTGTTTTGTGGTATTTTACTGTCCACCAAATATAAATAAACTGTGTGTTCCATTTAATTCAACTGCAGTACTTTTAACAAAACATCCTCCTATCTCCAATTGCCACACACAATACTGGAGTGTTGCTCTTCAGGTTCTGTTGAGGTTACCCTGGGGCTGTTTTGAAGGCTATGACCTTGCACAGCAATGAGCGTTCTCTATTTCCAACACATCACAGGCAATCGCACGAAACTGAAGAAACTTTTGAACTTTTGTTTTCTGTTGTTTTTTTTTTAATTTTGTTTTTATTGTTCACCGAGTTGTTTTAATGGTGATAAATCCTGCCTTTCTGGTTTCTCCAGGTTTCAAAGGCGTCTGCAGACCTTATGCACTACTGTGGGGAACATGCCAAGTATGACCCTCTGCTAATGGGCATCCCAGCATCAGAAAACCCCTTCAAGGACAAGAAGCCTTGTACTATATTGTAGTGGACAACTGAACTTCGTGCTTTTTAATGTGGTGGCTTTTTTTTTTATATAGACAAAAAACAGTTTAAATAATCTCATTTATGTAGTCTTAAGGCCTCCTGGTATGTACTCTGTTTTAAGGTACTTTTACATGAAGAAATAATAACAAAATATTCATGTATTTTCTCTCTCTTTCTGTTTTTAATCTGCGTTGGGTGGGGGCGGGGGGAAGCACAAACCAAAACATACTATTTTTTTTGTGCCAGGTAATGAAAGATGTTACAGCAACAGTTATCTGGGCTCTGTATTGACTTATAACAAAGGGTTTGAGGTCTGTGGTATGCAGTATATACATGTTCTGTCTGTTTGAGACCAAAGTTGCCTCAGAATGATCCTTTATGTACAATGAAGGATGTTTTTAACAAGTACTTTTTGTATATGTGCTTCTTTTTGACTAGATTCTCCTTTTTTGCCAGCTGCTCCTTATAATTAGTCATTTAAAAAATGTATTTAGACAGTACTACAAAGTTTCAGAAAACCTAACCCTGCATCCTAAAATATATTGATATTCTGTTGTATTAAAGTGCTAATTCTGTCACATTTTTCTAAGATTGTTCACAATATCCGCATGTTATACTTTCACCACTGGGATTGTATGTTTTTGACAGTCTTAAGACTGGGGGGGGGGATGTGTTAAAGGGAGCCAAACACGGCACTGGAATGCAAAACAGACACATTTTCAAATGCACTTTTGTTGAGGCATACAGCTATTGTGACATCAGTAGTACTGGATGACGTCGTAACTGCATGTAGCCCTTTTTGTTTTCTGGGTGCACAGCCAGGAGTGTTATACGATGTAAGCTGAATAGAGTGACATCTATTCAGAAGCTTCCTGGGATGTCCAGTAAACGTACAAAGAGCGGTCAGCATACTTAAGGATGACGACTGTTTCTGTTTTGCAAATCAGTTTTGTCCTTTGCTCAAGTTGACTCTTCACGTGCATCACAAATGTAATGCAAACACAATGTAAGTTTTACCACAGTTCACCACTTCACACAGATTCTAATCTCACTGATGTTAAAGGTTGCTCGGTTATTTTTTTAGTCTCATACTAAAAAGGTTATATTTATCGCTTCTATTTTATGGTACCGCCACATTACATGCATGTTGTTCCTAATGCCTAAATGCCAATGCAGCCCTCTCTCTTTCTAATATATTTACTGTAGATTTTGAGTTGCCTGTTGCCCTTTTTTGTCTGACACTGAATAAACGTATACAGTATAAATAGATATTGAGTTGTTCCATACAAGTTTAAAGTTTGATTAATTTGATAAGTCATCGATATCCCCTAGCAAGACTCTGGGGTGATCAGGCTAATGTTTTATTAGTGTAGAGTCATCACAAAAATCATGGGCTTTCCATTAGTCTGGTATTGATGACTTATTGGAGTAAAAAAAAAAAAATATATATAAAATGGTCCAATATAGAAATATTATTGGTTTTGAAAGACAAGTGGTTAATAACGTAGGAACTTGCGTTTTTAAAATGCAAACTGGAAACCCAGATATCTGACTGTAAATATACTATTACTGAGTGTGTTACAACATCAGTAGGCAAGAGAGAATAGAAGAACATACAGGACAGAACATCTTCACATACACGCACACTACCTCTTAGCTTGGAGGTAAGCAAAGAGAAGGCCTTCTCCTAACATAATACTGTAATAAATGGCAAGGGCAGCAGCATTGCCGTGCATGTAATGTGGAAATGCCTTCAAACAAGCAAAAGGAAGGATTTTTCTCTTGTAGTAATTTTAATTATTCAACGATAGTATTTTGAGATGATGGAAAATTAATCTACGGTATATATTTTTTAAAATCTGTTTTGATAGTTGTGAAGCTTATGTGCCACAGTACAACCAGCATCTTTGTGCCAGCTATACTCCTCTAACCAGTATTGGCCTTGTTAAAGTGTGTGTCTGTAGTTGCAGTAGAGTAGTACAGAGCAATCGGGAGAACAACGCCTTGCAACTGAAACACTTTAAACTCATTACCAGATCCACTCTTGCAATCGCTCCCTAGCCATAAATGTGGTTTTGGCTAGGATGAAAATCAAGGTTGATAACACTAAAAATGAATGTTTCGAAGGATTTGTTTTAGATGCTAACATGTTATTAAAGTATTGAATTATATGAAGTTATCTGGCCACTTTGAGCTGCTGTTCATAAATTCACTGCTCAATACGGGCAGCAAATGTCCCATTTGAAATGTGATGGAATCTCAAGTAGCAATTTACTTCAAAACAATGGAGTCTAACAAGTAGTACAGTGCAGGTGCGTACAGTACCTCCAATAGTTACTAAATCAGACATGCACTAGATCAGCACACTGCACCCAATGGCAGCAGAACACTATTAAATATATGCTGCGATATTTAATAGTGTTCAGTGTGTGGATCTAGTATATGTCTACCATTTGAAACGTGGATACATGGTTCTCATTGGCCCACCTATTAAAAGCACTGCCCTCTGGGAGAGTCATATCATGGTTCGAATTGCCAAGGATGGCATTCCTTAAATCAGCAGTGGCCCGCTCACTTTATAATGGCACTGTACATTAAGATTTGTTTCTCGCTGCACATGTTATTGAATGGTGGAGTGTCAAGCCACGTTACTGCCAGTGGCATTACATTGTATAAAGCCAGCTGTTCAGGTCATTTAGCAACACTGGTAAATCTAAATGGCTAAAACTTCAGCCAAAGGACTGCAACTCTTTTACTGAATAGTCTTTGTGTACATCATGCAATAATGCGTAGAAAGGTTCTCTGCTTTTGAGTATGGTATGTAACAAATAATGAATTTCCAAGTCCTAAAAACTGAGTGTCTAAATTGATTGATAAAGAAGCAGTTACTGTAAGTATTAATGTAAGTAGATTATCAGCCCACCCCCCATTCTATTGGTTGGTTTGCCAAATATATCTAAACAAGCCAAACAGCCACTTAATGTACAACAAAAGTAGGAATGAAGGCATGATGGCCAAAAATGTGGAAACCTCTACATGGCTGCTCCGAGTGTGACCAGCTGCCTAAACGTGTTCTCTGACGGTGTGCTAGGAGGCTTGATTTCTTGTATTGTGAATTGATTTTTCTTCTGTTTTATATTGCTTTGCTTGAGCTGTATAACCCTGCCTACCTTTCCACAATCATGTTGCTGTATTTAGCAATTTTAAATTCAAACGTACATAAACAGTGGAACATCTTACTTTTCTATCCAGTATGCTTGTTTTTTTTTTTTTTTTTTTTGCCAACATACACGTCGTTTTATATGCACAATCTAACCGGATTTAAGTTTCCTGTTGGATGAATCGATTCTCCTCTATCCTCTGTATTGTGCAGGTAGACCAGTCCAAACTGGATGGAGTTTGGTATGTAAACTCTGTACTAAGATTCAAAATAATGAATTGCAAAAGGATCGATTCCCTGTGCATGTAAACGTACTAGTAGTGAGCAGTTAAAAAAAAAAAAAAAAAAAAATATATAATTCTTTCTATCATTTTAATTTGACAAAGATATAAACACACTGTACTTTTCAAAATACTGTTAAACGTCATGGGTGTAATTACTCCACATTCACTTCAATAAACATTGCCAGAATTTTATACCAGTTGTCTTTGTTCTACTGTTGTATTTTTAAATGAAAATAAAAATCATAACTTGGAACATCCTATTAAAGTAAACTAGGGACACAGTCTTGACTGGGTAAGGGCTGCGTTTGGTGCATGTGTCACCCCTCTCAGAAACCCTTGCTAACTAAAGATCTTGCTGTACCTAAAAAGATAAATCCCATCTTCAAACGCATGCAAAATATTGTAATTTTTTTCATTATGTAGGCCTAATCTAAATGTTTTGTTTGCAATGGTGACTGTACCTTTAAAAAAAAAAAAAAAAATTCAATGGAAATACACAAATTATACAGAAATCCCATACCACAAACCCTTCCCCTACCAGAGTTTCTGCATAGCAGGTTTTACTACATTGAGAGTATGGCATCTGTTATACACAAATACCTGATGATTCCAGAGTAATGATTTGGTTACATACTGGGATGCAGCTGGTATTTAATTTCATTATTTCATTGATTTATAATCTGCCTTGGGTTGCCAAGTAGGACAAAGAAGGAACGTTTATCTTTGCAGATAACTAAGGGTATTTTCTCATGAGTTATATGCAAAATCCAGATCCTGTTCTGAAATATATATTGATACAAATACAGAAAACCTGTCAATTGCCCCCACTCCCAACCCGCCACTGAATGGCTGGTCCAATTGAAGTCAGAAGCATCACCAGGAATGAAAAAGCCAAAGCACTTTCACATACTAGTGTTCTCATACTAGATAAACACCTCCTCAAGGTATCTCTTTAGTTACACACAAAAATGAAACCCACATTCTACATGTCAATCTCTTCCTAAACCCATGATTGATTTGCAACTGCACATGCAAGCTGAAATTACCAATGACCTAAGGAATGCAAACAGTTCACCTGCATTGATCTCCACATTGTTCCCAACCACAGATCTTTACAAACGAATAAAAGCCTCATTGTACGATGCCAGAGGGTCCTGATATCACTCTTCAGTAGTTCATTGTGTGACAGAGTCTTTATCTGAGGGACCTTATGAGAATTCTTAATGAGACCCCATACCACTGATAAGAACCATAAAATGACACTGGAATAAAAGCTCCAGCACCACTTCCTTCCAGTGTATTAAGACTTGATTACCCAATTAACAGGACAGTTCATTCACCTAAAACAAACAATGGAGTATAATTACAAACCAATTAGAGGAATGAACTGCTTTCAAACAGATTTCAACCCCCAAAAAAAGTTGTCAATTAGATTTTTTCTTTTACTTTGCTCCTTTATGCTGACTTGACCTGGAACTATGTATCACTGTCAAATTTAATAAAGACATGTCCCTCTGTCATGAAACAAACATGAATGTGTTACTTCATGTACGGTACAGTCAATTTCAGGGAATCGTTTCTTAATTACTAGGAACACTGCCTTTAATAAAACAACACTTGTCAACCTTATACTTACTACCTGTATTTCACCTGCCAGGTTTCACTGCTGTACAGTGAATGTTTTTTAACCAAGTGAACACTATATAGAGTGATTGCATCTGGCACATGTGCTCATGTTTCTTGTTTTGAAATGGCATCGGATTTGCAGCTGTTCAGGATGTGGCATGGTGGACGTGCAGCCATTACGTGCATTAAGGTTTTTGGGACTAGTGGAAAGAAAAACGGAGTGGCTTTCTCATAGAACCAAACAGCAGCCCATGTCATTTGAAGCATACAACTAGCAAACAGTTCAATGCATTATTAAGAAAATAAATCCATCAAGCTAGTAATGATAAATATATGTTTGCAGCTTTAACTCATTGATATGATGGATTTACATAAAGAACACAATCGTTCTGGTGCATCTGTCAGGGTTACACCTATAGTATTAAAATGATGTATTCCAGGGTCTCCAATCCTGGAGGCCCAGTGTCCCTCTTGGGTTGTGTTCCACCTGTACCCTAAATTTGTATTTATATAGTGTCTTTCATAGTGGACCACCATCACAAAGCACTTTACAGAGGTAGACTGTGAACTGTGCATTATATGCAGAGTCACTTACAATAGGACATTGATTTAACATCTCATCCACAGGATGGAGCACATGGAGATTAAGTGACTTGCTCAGGGTCATACAGTCAGTGGTAGAGGTGGGATTTGAACCAGTGACCTTCTGCTTATAAGCCCTGGACTTTAACCACTGGACCACACTACCTCCATACTTAGTTTGTCATTTAGGACACTGTTGGAACAAAAAACAGGAGGGCTACCAGGAGACGACCAACAGCATGAACTACAACAGTAAAATGTTAATGCTTTTAAACAGAATCATTTATACAGCAGTATGCAGATTGTGGTTTCAAATTGTACAATATTTTGTAACTGTACTCCTCTAAAACAATACATTTTTTTACTTTACTGTATTGAAATTGTGGATCATGTTTAAAGGGTTTCTAACATTTTTTTTTTTTTTACAATAACTCAGCAAGGATAAGTAGCCTGCAATCTATTGCTCAGTTCTAAAAAGAGGGTGTCAACATAACACAGGAATATTTAGTTTCCTAGGATTTATTTTTTTTGGATAGCACAGTGAAGGAGCAAGCAAACACCAATAAACAAATATGACGTCTTGCAAAGCATTCCATGGATATTTGTATCCAGTTTACCAACGGTTCTGTGTCAGATGAAGTAAACATTATAACTGGCTCTAGTTTCTATTTTTGTTAAGTGGGGTATTTACAGAGTTGCTTCAAGGTTTCTTTATTTAAAATCTAAATGAGGTTGAATTCAAAATGAGGTCATTGAGTAATCAGTGACCCAATTTGATGTCATTTTTTCCAATTTTTTTCAGTCGTTGGAGAACATCATAAAAGGATCCACTGAGTTGTGAGTCATGTGATAAAGGGTGAAGTACCTAGACAGTAGTATATGTTTGGTGCTGAAGGTTGTCATTTACTAGGTCAGCTATTTTTATGTTTGTCATCTTACACAAATTATAGTCTACATTAAATAAATAGCACACAACTAATGCATCTGATGCAGTTTATCGTGATTTAACACAATAATGACTTACAGGGCAAGAGATTAGCTTCACATTAACAATATTAATGTACAGTAGATAACTGATTGACCAGAATGCACAGATTTGTAGTTATTTATTCATTCTTCAACCAGGAAAAAGTCCATTTAGATTGAGGCCTCTTTTACAAGACTGTCCTGTTTTCACTAGACTATGAGCAGGGGTATTTTACAGACCTCCTAGAAAAGAAAAACATGTGAATGAAGTGCTCTATAATATATATGTTAGGCAGTGATTGTGTCAATCAAAACATGTCTGTGCTTTGGAGAAATGACTGCAGATTGTGTTTGGTCATTCAGCCAACTGCCTTAATGGGCCAGGCATTTGGTCAAATGTGTGCAAAATCAAGAGCAAGGTAATTAGAATAGCGATGAAGGCACAGCTTAAACATTGACTTGGTCTCTTTTAGGTTTATTTAGATTCAGTGTTTTGAAGTTATGGATGGTATACTGTATACTTCATTTGAGTTACCTGGGAAAACCGGTAATGTATCTATGAAAGCTGGTGTGTCAAGCTCTCTCTCCCAGCCCAAAAACTGCAAAGCCATAACAATCCTCATCTACACATGTCACCAACAAAGTAAAACCGCTTTATTGATTAATTAACTGATTATGATGACATGCAACTATAATCCTTATTTTTGAAGGCAAACTCACTGCTTTATATGCCACAATACATGATTTAGCCTCTAGTTTTAACCCTGATTTATTTATTTTTTATAAAGATAATTGTGTTGCTTAGGTGATAAACCAGTTGTGAATGATTAGAGCACAGAGTATAATACAAATCTTTATTTAAATTACACCACTATATTTTTAAATACCCGGTGAGAAAAGTACATTAAAAGTTGTCAGACGATGTCATGCGTGTCCCAGCAGATTACTGTGAGCCTGTAGAGATGATCAGTATGACACCTTTCCGAAGTGCACAGTCTGGGGTTGCCTGTGAGGGTGTGGTCCTCTCCCCAAGACCCTTCCCTACTCTTATTGTCTGGTGCTCTGTTGGATACTGAAGTGCTGGAGAGCCACGACCTGCGCCTCCAACAATCCCCAGTGATTGACAGCCCACCTGCGGAAGGGTGTGTGATAAATTCCCACACACGCACACAAGACCCTCTGTCTCTCACATCACCCCCTTCACTCATCATCGGTGCCTGGGAAAAGGGACCCCCTGTCAAGCCTCTCTAGGCTGCATTCCAGGGTGACTGGCAAACCAAGGATTCCAAGCCATGACTCACAACATCCTGATAATTGCAGGTGTTTAAAAGAATAGAAATAAGTCAGTGCCGAGATCAGGATGATATGCTTCTCTGACAATGAGAGCGTTATTGTACTACTGCTACATGCTATTCACCATGAAATGACATCATTGCTGGAAACGAATGCAGGCCCTTTATAAATAAAGGGTCTTTTACCTCAGGGTTTACCTTAGGGTTTAGCATTTCAGCAACATACCTTCAATGTAATAAAACAGGCCATGACAACTAAGCTGGACCACAAGGTAAAGTTATATTAACCTTCTGGTTCTTTCCTTGCTTTCCAAATGCAGGTACACTATAATATGTATTGATGTGATTCAGCCATCTGTCATTTCTTTGTATCTGTTAGTCTGTATCAGATGGAACTGACGTCACCTGGGGCGTCCTGTAAAAAAAAAAAAAAAATAGGAACTTTAAAGTGTGTTTTAGAGCAAAGCTTGCATTTGCTTTTTTTTTTTTAGTAGATCCATAGATATTTCAAACCTGAAATGATCAACCAACCTTTCATCCACACCTCACTAGTGCATTCGCCCCACTGTTTGTGTCTAGCATAAAGAACTTTAATTGAAATCCTTTCACCTGCACCAAATTTACTGATACTTTTATATGAAGATTTTTTCCTTCACAAAAAGTGTGCAAATCATATATATATAATGTTTTCGAAGCTTGCCTGCGTCATATAACCCCGTCAGCATGATTACTCTCCTTCTGTTGTTTGAGCAAGCTGTTTCTTTATTAACTGATCATTGTACCACGCCTGCCAGTCATGTCACAGTGCTGTTTATTACTCCACTGCTAACTCAAAACTCTTAAACTTCCAGCACTTAAAACCTACAAAAGGAAATTATTCGGCTAAGTGAATCAGTCTTTTTTTGCAGAGTTATAGGATTTCCAATTTGGAGCTTAGTGTATAAAACCCCTTTTTAGCCTCACAGGTTACTTGATGAGATTGTTTATAAATAGAAGCGGTATGACCCCTGATTTCCTCTCAGCAGGTGGGCAGCTATTTAGGGAATCCCACAAAATCTCAGAATAATGGACGTGGGAGTGTTTTTTCAAAAGTACAAGTAAAAATATGTTTTCACACGTTCTGACAGAACAAGAGCAGGAGAAAAAGACAATAGAAGCAACCCCTTGATTAAGTATCTTTATAATAATATCTTTATATAGCGCCTTTCATAGTGGACCACCACCACAAAGCACTTTACAGAGGTAGGCTGTGAACTGTGCATTTGCAGAGCCACTTCTAATAGGACATTGATTTAACATCTCATCCCCAGGATGGAGCACAAAGAGATTAAGTGACTTGCTCAGGGTCACACAGTGAGTCAGTCAGTGGCATAGGTGGAATTTGAAATGGTGACCTTCTGGTTACAAGCCCTGGACTTTAACCACGACCACACTGCCTACTAATCACAGAAAAGCAACAGCAGAATGCATTAAAAACATAAAATCAACACAGCAAACCGGTTTCTCGAAGGAAAACTATTTGATCCTGTATGAATGTATAAGCAAAATGATAGTTTATAAAAAAAAAAAACATTTTATAAAAAGATCTATTGTATGTTGAGCTGGTTGAACTCTTTGTTATAGAAAATCAGAACAATGACATCACTTAAACAGTGAAGAGTCAGATATGGCCTGCTGTCTGTGCATGTTAATTGTCCTTTTTGGTTTCAGCTCAATGCTGATTTTTTATTCCCACACAACACAACCCCTTAAATCCTTTAACAGGAGACAGCTTGGTCTGATGGTTCGACAAAGCATACAGTACATGAGATTCTAGGTCTGAACCACTACTGACTGCCTCACTGTGACCGTACAGGCAAGGCGTCTGACCCCTTAGTGTGCCAGTTCCACCCAGCCTACAAAAGACGTTCCTGCTTTCCATGGACTCTCTATTGGAGTTTGACATTGACCAGTGCAAATTGTGCACCTCCTTTTCCCCAAAAGGAATAACAAACTGTTGTTGCAAAGCCAGACACTATTACTAAGAAATAAACTTGTATTTCTACAACATCAAATACAATGCCTGGGCTATTAGGTTGTGCAAAAAGTCTGGTTATCTGGATAATTGAACCACAACCTGAAAGTAACAAATGCATTGCAAGAATAGTAAACTACTGCAAGGACCTACAATAGCTTTGCATTTTATAGAAGCACAACACTGCAGCTTCTTCAGCATGCCCCAAAGCGCCCAGTTTGTGAGTGCTTTGGTCAGCTGTGGAGGAGCCAGTGCTGTGGTTCTGTGGTTCTTTAAAGATATCCAGACCTATACATTGAAACTCCCACAGACCATCAGCTCTGTATCCATATAACTGGGATTGCACAAGCAGCAGTAATACAAGCTGCCACATGTAAGGTAAGCAAGCCTGCCCTGGTGGGAGCTCAGTCTCTACATCGAACCCCTCACCTCTCTTTCTGAGACTGCCTGCAAAGATGTTTTGTTCCACTTGTGTCGGATTGGGTGATTTTGCCATGTCAGCTACTGTCCACTGAAGGCTAAGCACAGACAAGCATACAGGTCTTGCACACAGGTCTGTGGAGATGTTGGAGCATTGCATGGTATTGACATAGCTTGTTTCTAAAAGATTTGAATTGTTCAGAAAGCTGTTCACAACCATGAGTAATGCAGGCATGTAGGTTGCTATGTTACAGTATTATGGGTATGATTCTTACGAGAGGCATAATTAGGCAAGCTTTATCTGCATTGGAATGTTTGCACCTTTTTTTTCTAAGATCTAATAAGAAAATGCTTTCCTGTATCCAGTAATCTTGAAAACTGACGTACTGTGTGTTGTATTCTTTAATGACTAACATATTTTGAAGTCACCTCACATCCTGAAAGTCTATTTTAAGGTGTGCAGCAAATAATCTCACTAATGCACATTAGACCCTTGCCTCAAAAAGCTCATTTACAGGAAACATTTGAAAATGCAGTGAAGCCTGCAGAATCAGTCACCAAGGGGACTAAACTTGTGTGGCTTCTTAATTAAGGTAAGGGCAGGTGTCCGCTTAGTTCAGATTACTGTTCTGGAACCATCACACTTTTCTCAGACTTCACCTCCAAGTTTTAGAACAGTTTCTTGTGTAAATGATATGCAATGGTCACATGCTTGGTTATTGAACAGTATGCCATTTTATCTGATATTTCTAAGCTCATGATATTGACCAGCTGTTCGTTAGCAAGGTGATTGCCCTGCTTGCATCAGAGGTTACAGCAGTGACATGCCTGCGTCACAAGTTCCTGCATCACTAGTATATGGCAAGAGTTGTGTAATCTGCATACCTGCCTGTTTGTCTTTTCAGTTCTGGTCACGACACATGTTCTCTGGCTTCAGTGATGTAAGTTATCACAGCCAATCTGTCACGCCCTGTGTGTTAAAGGCAAAGAACCTGCTGACAGTTTTAGCAAACTGAGATTATATATACTATATTGACTTCCCTGTAATATACTGGTATTGGATTTCATAGTTTCTGGATGTGACCTATTTTGATGTGCTGTTTCTTAAATAACTCTTCAGCAGGAAGTGAAAATTGTTCCAATCCAGTTATGTAATAAGTGAATAATCTTGCTAACCAAATGGAAACAACCCAAAAACCTTCTGTATCCGGCCAAAAGTGAACTGAATAATGAAAACCATCAAACAGGATGGAGCCCACACTTTTCAGACAGTGGTGGTGGGCATGGATTTTGACCAAACAGGATACTCTCCCATTGTGGAAAACCTGTGTGTAGCAAATGGATAGTGGTTTACCCTCCTCCTAACCCACCCCACTCACCATGCAGTGCTCATTCCAGCCCGCACTGGCCTCTTTGTACCCGCTTTTGAACCACCAATATGTTTCAGATACTGGTAAAATGTTGGACAGTAAATGCACACACACCATAACCATTTAGTTTAAATAGTTTATTAAAAACAAATGTTACCATCATACCAGTTATTTACAGATATTATGATGTTGGAAAATGTCAACACATAAATACATTTGAATTCATATAAAAAAATTAAATAATAACTTCAAAGCACATTCTGAAAGAATGGCTGGAATATTAACATTTCTCAATGAACAAAACAAAACATTAAATTCCATGTTTGCCTATTCTTTGGCTTTTTAAACTTATTTTTTATTCTTTTAAATAATATTAGATTCTGTAATATATATATATATATATATATATATATATATATATATATATATATATATATATATATATAAATCCTTGAGTCCATCACATCTCCTTAAATCAGTCCCAAACCACAGGCACCGCTACTGCATCAATCCTGCTGTTAACCAGATCACACATGTCAAATCTCTTTCCAGTAAATGCTGATTAGGTCCCACCTGATTCCATTTCCTGTACCTGTTTCTCTGTAAAGATCAGTTTTAACTGAACTTTTATTCCCCCTCCCTCCCTCTCCCCCCCGAGTCCCAGCGGTGCACAAACTGCCAGGTCACCACTCTTCACTGGGCAGAGCATCCATTCCTGTAGTTGAAGTAAACTCCACCCCCTCCTGGTCACTTTGTAAAATGTTTTGCATCAGCTTGGGGGATTTTCTCCTGAGAATTCTGCAAATCCAGTGCGATTCCTTGAAAAAGTCTTTGTTTCCCCTTCGCATCATCTTTCTGGAAGGTTAATCACCGGCACCCACTGGTCCAGACAGCGGCTCTCTTTGCAGAATCCGTTCACTTTGCTCAGAGCTGGATCTTTCCATGTAGATCCGTGTGGATTCTGGAAAGAAACAAAGAAACGGTTGGTTAAAATGCTGAACCAGCACACTGACTCTGCTAAGGCATGCTGTACTGTTAGCTGCGCACAGGCTCAACAATGATACAGCCTGCATTCACACACACTGCACATTACAGGATACATTTGCATTCAAGAATTGGGTACTTGAACACAAAAATAAATCAAAATAACTTTGCATAAATGCATAGATTAGGACTCAGCTTTGGAATGCAGCTAAATGGTCTCCCAAGTACACAGAGATCACATTCACAGGATTCCTCTGTTTTTGCTGAAAAATGCAACCGCCCCCCCTTGTGAGCATAGTTCCTGGAACAACTGTTAGCACATCTAGCCTGCAACAAGGCAGGAAATACATAGCATTCTGCCAGCAGAGCCACCGAATCCCACACAATGACTTAATCTCAGACCACATCCACACCAGACTGTTCAGCAGAACTACCAATATGAGCTGAAAGCAGAAGCAAAGAGCATAATTCCTATATTACGTACTTTAAAATATAAAATAATGTAATAATAACTTTAACAGCAGGCAATACTATCAGGAAAAGAAACATGAACAGGTTATATCTACCACCTAAGCATTCCTGTTATATTTAGCACCCCGACTTTGAAATGTGCCTTGTGACCAAGCAGGAATTGACACTTACAGTGACTAAAACACAGTGGAGGTCCATGGGCTCCCCTCCTTGCTTCACTCCACCCACAAGCTCTGCCAGGCACCTCATGTTGTTCACCCTTAAGATGTTAATGTCATTTTCACAGCAGAATGCCTGAATTAAGGTGAAATGGATTTGCAGAGCAACGTCCTGGGAATCCTCTTCGTCTGTAGCCAGCAAACATAAAACCACATTGTCTGGATCCCTGCAAAAATAAAGAGGTGAGCGTTTAGATTCTACGTTCATTCTTTAAATAGAGTTTAAAAACAACAACAACAACAATGTAATGCATTTGCTTACAAAACATTATATAATACTTACACGTTGAGTGACTTTGCCGCCTCGTAAACTCCAACAGTTATGCATCCTTGAGGTAATGCAGAGCTAAGAACTTCTTCAAGGGCTTTTCCCACTGTATCCATGCTATGAATAAAAATCAGATAGGAATGGTTATACATCTGGTCTCTTTGTGATAAACCCATACCAATGCCATAATTGATTAACAACCAGTAAGAGAACTTCCGTGTACAACCTGATGGAGTTAATATAGCCAAGCTAGCTAACCATGAACAAACTCTCAGGACATATACATATACCTCAGCTTGCTGTGGTAAATGTGTTAATTATAAAGTTAAATCATGCTATTATATTTCAGCTGCAAATATATTGAAAACTATATTTCCCTTAAAATACGTTTGATGGTTTATCTTTTACAGTTTTGTACTATCTGAGGTCACTCTGTTCAATTACTTTCCACACAACTTTCAAGAAATAATTAGACGAGAAAATCGATTCTGAGCAAAAATACTAAACGAAACGGTGACAAATAATTTCTTTATACACCCAAACACAATCGCGCCGCGATAGGCGATAGCAGCAGCACCAAAAGTTAAAAATGGCCCCAAAAAAAAAAAAAAAGTACCTTTCTGTAGTTTGATCTCCACTTAATTCCTCAAAAGTCATATTGCACATAACGTATTCCAAGTATGTTTCAGTAAGACAGGCTTTTTGAAAATTAGTGTAAGTTATAGTTTCCACGAACGTCTTTCTCAGATCCTTACAGCTCAGTGACAACTCATGTCTGCGTGAGAAGAAACCGGCGTTCAGCAGATAAATTTGGAGTAAACTATGAGCAATCATCTGGGACTTGTTGCCGGCTATTTGCATATGAAAGTTCATTGGTTCATGCTAATTAGCTGGCGGTGCATAGTCTCGAGTGATTTGGGGAATGGCTGGTAGTAACAACTCAAGAACAAAGTCATTGGAGGCATCGATGCAAGGGGAGGAGTCTGTGGCTGGCGTCAGCGAGATAGCTCGAAACACTGTAAAATGCAAAGCCAAGTGGAGAATTTACATTAAAAACACATAACCTTTAGCGACCATGGAATCATACACACATTAGAGGGCTTTATTGGGTTGTGAAATTGAATATGCACGTATGAAAAGGTTTTTTTTTTTTTTGTTTGCTGTTATTTTATAATGTTGGTGCACATTATTAAAATATTGTATTCTTTAGAGGTCATTGAAAAGTGACAAGGTTTGTGTTAAATTGCACGGTGCATTTGCTTAAATTTAACTAATTCCTTATGTTGGCAAATAGAAAAGTTATCCTATTTCAAATAAGACTTGATCGACCTAAACCTATCCCATTTGACTTGCATGTGTCACTACTGAATGGAATTCATATTTTATACACCTTAAACATTTGCAAGCAAAAGTACGGAAACGAAAATCAGATAAAGGGCGACACCGAGTGGTCCATTTTACCCAAGTTATGCGGAGAGACAGACCAAGCGCTTTGAAAAAACATCCCTGTAACACTTCTAGCAATATTCAAATCAGTTGGTTTTAAAATTCAAAATACCAGATCATTATCGTGCGTACGTGTGGCGGTGGTGTCATTTAAGCTGTCAGTTTTAGGACAAGAAGCCTCTTAAACTATTAGCAATTTCGTTCTTATAGATACAAAATAAATAACTGCATAAATATCCGCAATTTTATAAAATGATCGAAAACAGTCTGGCTACGCAGATGTTGCAGCAAAAAATAAATATGAAAACTTTTTTTTTTTTTTTCTCGAGTCTCACACACAAACGTTTCATTACCGGCTTTTGTATTTATAATTATCTACTGCGTCGCTCTTTATTCAGATTCTGAATCCAACCGTTGATTAAAATCTTTCCTAGAATAATTTAAATCTCCTGTTTTAGTTCGTAATTGATCTCAGATCGGTTTCGAGCTTACTGGAGATACTCAGCGCGAAGCCGATAAACTTGTTTGACGTTGTTATTAAGCATATTTTTTTTAAAAAAAGGACGGTGCTCATTTTAAAATATTTTCAATATTCTCTCAGATGTTATCTGTATTATATTTGAGCATACGCTACCTTAAAACGTTTGTAGTACCACGTAGCAACAGGCTATATAGTTTACCTTACCTTTGATTGGAGATGCCGAAACCAATGCCAAGGGCTGTGCAGTTTGGAGCTCTTTGGCCGCTGCGAGAAACTACAGTTGTGAACTTCAAGAAAAATGCTTGGCTGTTTCATGAAATTCCAAAGCCCTTAGTAAATAACCGTTTACAATTGCACCCAGTATTTACTTATACAACGCTTTGCGTTTGTATTTATTATTATTATTATTATTATTATTATTATTATTATTATTATTATTATTATTTAACGTTAATTTGGTAAAGAAATAAAAACAGCAACCTACGTTTTTCACAAGAATACACACGTACATTTTACAGCTATACTCAATGATGTATGAGGTATGTAATGAGGGAATACAGTTAAAGCTCTGATGTGTTGTCACGGTACTGAGACAACTGGATGCGATGAACCAAGCAGACAATAGCTACTCTGCTACTGAAGCTGTTTTAAAAGTTACTTTTTACAGGTATAAGGCCATGTACTGTAAGCAATCACTATTGAAAAAAAAAAACTTATTGAGCATAAAATGAAGAACAAATGTCCCATCCAGGCTTACTGCATTGGTAGGGAATTAATAATATTTGGGGCACCAATGCAATTGTGCATGCACCGTATTCAAAAGAACAAGCTATTGTATATTCCGAGGGAGATCATTATGCAAGTTATTCTAATGCCCTGGAACCAAAATCTAATGTACATATTATAAGAATACATTCAAGGTAATATTTCATCCTTAATGTGGTTTAAAAAAAAAAGACACCAAGTCCAGGTACCTACACAAGATGACTTAACAATACTAATTGTGCAGATTTGAGAACCACAAAGGAAAAATACAGATCTTGTAGGGCATTAATAAGATCCCAGAATAAGACATCAAGCTGAAAGTGGACTCGAGCCAAAAGAACATCACCACTCTGGCGCTGATATTAGAGGCGGGAAATCACGTGATACAATAACGTCAAACATCCAGAAAAGAGTTGTGGCACAATTTAGCGGTTAACTCAACTCAAGACATTCTGTCTTTGCTAACTGATGCTGTGGAAAACACAACAAAGCCCTCTTTTTGGCAGAAAACAGTTCTTAGCTTTGAAAATAAATATCTTCCAGTCATCAGCAGGAAGGTGTCTGAGAGGCTGTGGAAGAATGTATTGCTATAAAAGTTTACCACCTTGTTTTTCAGAGCAAGAAAAATAATATGACACAGCACTAGTTCCCAAGTTGGCAGTCTGTGTAGCGGGGAGCTTTTTTTTCCACACACTTGACGCAACAGATTGAAGTTACCTCTGTAACGCTCTGTTTTCCCCCCCTGTTAACTGCAACTCCAACAGATTCGCCTTTGATAGTACAAACTGGTAGTCTCACAGCTCACCATTGTTCATTCATTAAGTTTGTCTTATTACTCAGACCTGTTCCAAATGCACACATTATCAGATAATAACTTATGGAACTTGTTTGCATTTCATTTCTGATTTTGCACACATTGCGAACCATCTTCATTTGTGTTTATATATATAGGGTTAGGGTTAGGTTTATCAAATCAACACCTTGGTTGCTTAATATATATATATATATATATATATATATATATATATATATATATATATATATATATATATATATATATATATGTTACCAATTTTTATTTATATTTAGAAGGCATTATGGTAAAACAACAAAAAAAAAACCCTGTAAACTAAAAAACCCTGACGCCAGCTTGTTTGTATTTTACAGTAGGTGTTATTCTCTGTATCTACATTGCTTATGTTTTGTTTTATCTGTACATACTTAACAGCAAACACTCTCCTGCTGTTAGCACCCCTCTTTCAATTTAACTAGTCTTTTGCACGCCTCCCCCTGTGACCCCTAATCCGGTTTTCAGGGACCGCACCCAGCAATCTCCCCCCAGCCTCCTTTCATCTCGTGCAGTGGTAACCGTCCATCTTCTGCAAAGACATCTCGGACAAATTCCGATCCCACGATTCCCAGTTTAACTGTATGCGCTAGCAACAGGGGGCTGGGAGCTCTCTGCAGGGAGTCTAGTAAGAGTATAAAAAAAAGGTTTCATTTGGCCTTTTAACATGCATTTTTAATTACTAAAACTATTCGCTCTCTCCAATCACAACAAACTGCACCGACGCGTGTATTTCTGATCTGACATGTGACATCACATTCATTCAATACTGTACATTTAGTTGCTAAAGCAAACAGCATTTAGCTCTATTTGTCCCGTTATCATCAGTGCAAATGTTTCCACAATTACAATGTAAAAAATAAGGTGTGTGCAAAACCCATTTTTGTATTCACCCATGCGCCTGTTCTGCTGCAGCCTGTACACGCGCTACAGCGCTACAGTAAACCTGTTTATTATCGCCATGCTTCATAATTGCTAGAGATTTTAACATTTCTCCCTTCTCAATATGGTTGTCCTGAACGCCTGCATTATTCCGCTTGGGTACTCGAGGTTCCAAATAAATGGTTCCGAGCAACTACGTGGCAGAAGGATCCGGTGAAAGATGCATTGCATTTTCATCGCTGTGATTCTGCACGGAGAGTTTTCCACTCATTTAAATAACGAAGTAAGTAAACACAAAGAAAACGCAGCAACAGCTACATGCAAAATATGCTATTTGTAAATATAGAGCTTTCTACAAGCGCATAATTAGAACGAGCTACAGGATCAGAATAGTTTTTATAACAGCATATCGTATCGGTATCATTTGGGCATTTCAACAACTTTCGACTTTTTGTATCTTTTCAATTGTGCTACTTGTGGATCCATGTTTTTTTTTGTTTTAATAGATATGTGTTTTTAGCTCTAAATCTTGCCCTGGTCAGTACGTTCTGTCATCCTTTCCAATGGACTTGGTGACCGGTGGGACCCAAGATGTAGCCTACTATTTTAAAGGGGGTGCTGTAAGTGTTCGCAATGCTCCTCAATATTGAACGTTTTATATTTTGTGAAATGTTACGGTGATACGTTTGTAAATTATTGTAGCTGTTGACTGTTGATTTTTTGCATCGGTCATTTGTTGTTATAAAACAGAATATTCCATACATACTGTTACTTTTTTTGTTTTGTATTTTGATATGCAATTATTATTATTTCTAACTGATTTTAAGCACTTTACTTACACTCGGTGTTGCGACGGGGGGAGGGCGGCGGCAAACCCGGGACCTCTAGCACTAAAGCATAGCACCAATACCGCTGTACAAAAGAGCCGGCTCCCTTGCAAGGAGCGTATATCGGGCTTATGTCTTCGTGTGTGATTACGTCACCTACCAGTCCTGCTGCTGCCTTCCCCCGTACACGCTACACTCTCCCCTGCTGCCTTCCCAGTGCAGGCTACACTCTACCCTGCTGCCTTCCCCCGTGCACGCTACACTCTCCCCTGCTGCCTTCCCCGTGCACGCTACACTCTCCCCTGCTGCCTTCCCCGTGCACGCTACACTCTCCCCTGCCAGCCTCAAGTCCGCCCCGGACTTGCTCACCAGGCTACAGTCCGACGAGTGTGTGCCGGGGTACCTGCGTCCACTTCTGACATCAATGTAGCGAAATAGGCTAACGCAGGCAGGCGCATCACACAGGGTGAGGCAATCCACACACAGGTGGAGGGCGGGCACGAACCCGGGACCTCTCACACTAAAGTGGAATTGATTCTGAGGTCTGCGACTGGTAATTAGTTCTTATATTGAATCTGAAATTTTAATGGTTTGACTAAATATTGCCTATTGTCTATAGAATACATTTTTATACATGCATTTCAACAAAATCTGATTCCGTTTTGTTTTTCCCCCAGGCACACCATTTCAATTTGGACCATCAGTGGCAAATAATACAACCTGAAAAATACTAAATTAGAGGGAAGCACAGATGAGATGGATTCCAGAGGTTATCAGTGGCATGACCCAAGGCAGCCTCAGATACCGTCTTACTACTCACAAAGACCCCCCTTCCAATCTGATTATCCCCTCTGAACAGTAGAGATTAAATCCATACTGTTACATGAAGTAATACTTTCTTCTTGGTTATTTGCAAATCCAAATTGAATTTAAAACAACAGTATTATGACATGTATCCCTAAATTGTGTTTCAAAGTGTCAATTGTCTGCTTTTGTCAGGCAATGTTTTTTTAAAATTAACGTTACATGCAAAATAATGATGTAACTAAATCCAGTCGGCTTACAGCGTGGTAAAACTTCAATTTTCATATCAATTTCAATTTTCCTAAACTTGTACTTATATTAGGCAAAAATAAGACTGTACACAGTACTTTTTCCAGGCATTGTTTACCACCAGGTTACTTTTCACTGCTCAGTGAATACAGCAGGTGTACAAAGCAAGCGTAAAGAGGCTTACTGAGTGGTTAACACGCTTCAGCTGTTTAGTGCATGAGGCCCAAAGGCTCTTGCTTACTTTTTATACAGGTGCTATTCCCCAGTTAGCACACAATTACCTCACTGGAGAATGGCCACACTTGTGATTCTTGGCAGGGATAGAATTAACCCCATCCCTGCCAACCTTACATTCCCACACACTATTTACAAAAGCAGGGCTTTTGCCCTGCCACAATAACCTTTGAACTTTAGAGGTTGATTCATCAGAGGCTGTTAAAAGACAATTATGGATTGCTGCCTCAGACTTTAGGGGCTTTTAGTTGTTTATCTTTAAGAATGTATGGTTGGTTGTGTATACAGTGGCCTATGCAAACGCACAGGAAGTCAACCTCAGTCTCTGAGTACCCTGATACCAGTGGTTCCCAACCCTGGTCCTGGGGACCCCCTGTGTCTTCTGGTTTTCATTCCAACTGAGCTCTCAGTTACTAAACTAGACCCTTAATTAAACTAAGGATGTGCTTAATTAGACCTTTTTAATTGTTCTCGGCTCCTCAGTTGCAGATTTCAAGTTACTTATAAAATGTTATAGCTAACTTGAGATCTGCAAATGTTTAAGTAAAAAATTAAGCAAATTATTTGTCCAAGTTAAGGGTTTAGTTAAGTAATTGAGAGCCCAGTTGGAATGAAAACCAGCAGACACAGGGGGTCCCCAGGATCAAGTTTGGAAACCACTGCCCTATACTGTTAAACATCATATCAGTTCTAGTCTATTATATAATTCTTCCATAGTTTATGCACTTCATCAGACAGAAAACCGTGAAACCTGCTTGCACTGTTCTGTTTGGGGGTAGCGAAGATGCTTTAAGCTTCATTTTGAGTATTGTAGTGGAATTTGCTCAGCCTCTATCATAAAGTTTAGTGTTCACTCCTCCCGACTAGACAGGCACATTTAATGACTGCTGTTGCAAATAAGAATGACAGGACTGCAGTTCCTGGAGTCACCCACTCTAGCATCTCTTTACCTGCAGGAAGCGTGACAGGCTGTCTGGGTACAACACTGACCACGCCCTGCATTTACCAGTACTCATTTAGCCTTTTTATTTTAGTGGTTTTATGGCCAGTGTATCTCTTAGAAGCGTTACAGTTCAGCAGTCAGCAGGCTCCTGCCAATTCCTCCAAGTCTTTTTACTTCTATATACCTCAGTTCTACACAGCCATAAAACTGGCCACAATCAGGATAGCCCTGAGAATAAAAGGGAAGGAAACTTGGAAATGTCCTGGGTGGACTTCTTAAAATAATGCAATTGAGTGTAATTATGGAGGCTTGTTTTATCTGAGAAATCTCTCTTAAAGCACAGTGAGTTACTCATCGCTTCAGTGCCCTTAAAATGTACCTAACAGACCTGAATGAAATGTTGCTGTTTATTTTAGGCAGGGCTACGATTATCCTTCTCAGAACTATCCAGCCCAGGACCCCAGAGAGGATTATGGGTACTATGACTATGGCTATCAAAGAGGACAGCATCAATACAGAAGTAGTAATATTTATCAGACCTAAGTTAAAATCACTACCTTTGTATAACTACATTTTTACTTTCACTTAGAGTTGATGTAGGGCAACCTGAACTACTTTCTCATGAGACTGATGTCTTTAAACCATTGTGCTTTCCTTATCTTTTCTAAAAGATAATTGTACTATGTAAAACAGAAATGGGCTGTATTTTGTGTAGATGCTGAGTGACGCAATCCCATCAATCCCCACTAAGATTATTGGAACCAAGCCCCTTACCAAGACAGACGATATGAACAGGAGAGGATTCATGATATATATATATATATATATATAGGGAACCTCACCCAGACAGGTCAGTGCGTCCAGATAATAACATAATAGAATATTATAGGGGTTGGAAGTACTGGTGTAAGTGATTCCTGCTTCTATCATAACCCTTGGGCCCAAACAGCTAATTTTCATATGACACTCTTCGGTTATACGTCACTCAATCATTTAACACTGCCTGTTCAATAGAACTTGCTTCCCTGGGACCAGGCTGTCTTGTCTGAAGCCGGTAAGCAGGTGTGCAGTACCTACAGTCAAACTACAACACATGTCCTTTTCAGATGTAATGAGCATGCAGGGAGTTACCAGTATGACTACAACTCAGAGAAAAACCACAGTGGAGGCCATGCAGAGGAGACTGGAGGTGATCACTGAGAGGTACACTGAGTAGAACTACCTCCGAGATAATAGCATAGAATACATGGGAGCCCAAAGCCTCTGTCGGCTGAACCTGTCAAACAGTTTTATAACCTAGATGTGCGAAATGTTCTGCCACCGAAATTTGGAGAATCCAAATAATAGGCAGCCCTGCAAACAAAGTAGCTGACCAGGTAAATATTCAAGCTGCTGAATGTAGCAGTCTTGAGGTTCTGCAAAAAGGTAAAGGCTGTAACTGATTCTATAGGGTTATATTTCGAACCACAAGCCAATATTCCTGTAATAACGAGCTGTAATCCTTGCGGTTCTGTGACACCTACCTGCTCTAACATGCCTATGGTGCATAGACTGAATTATATATGCATGACAAAGGAAGGAAGAAAGGACAACATTGTCAACGTTTGTGAATTATTTCTGAATAACATGATATTTGTTCTCAATTTGTCCTGTGGTTCCAGACCTCTGAAATTGATGCTATTTAAATGATTTTTTTCCCCCCTAAAGAAGATACTAGATCCTTATTAATCATGCAGGAAGTATTACATAGATCTGTGTGTATTGATCACTGTGTTTTAGCTACCCTTGTATGCGTCAGGCTGCCTTGCTGATGCTAAACCCTCTGGACTGTCATCGAGTGGTTATGAGCTAAGCCAGTATATCGATTCCACTGACCAGAGCCACCATCCTCCACAGTATCACTGGAGTCCTGTTCAGACAGGTGGGTGAAGATGATGTATGAAGGCACGAAGCGTTTGGAATCTGAAATATTTCAGACCATCTGGATGTAACATTGATAAGATAGAGAAAAAGGTTAAACTGCAATTATTTAAAACAAATTCAAAACATAGGAGAATATTTTAATGAATCTTTGCAGAGTTTATCAATATTTGTATATTATTGTTACTTCACCATACTAGTGTTTAAACTGCAGAAAGAGGACTATTAGCTACATTTGTACGGTAGGGCAAGAAGAATGTAGTTAAATAAATGTTGACTTACAGAGGCAATGCAGTAGAAAATGGTGTTGACCTGTTTGAGGCTGTTCACAGTAACCCTGTTTTGTTATCTTTGCTGTGTCCTGGAAGAGAGTGCAGTGATCCCTGCACTCGATACTCTTCTCAAGTTTCCGCTGCCCCATGTCTGGGTAAGTTTCTGCCCTGGAGGTCAGCTGGTCCGATCTGGTTGAAAATATAAATGTTTTTATAATTCCTTATTTTATTCCTATTTATTTTTCTGCAGAGACAGAATAATGGGAACCAGTTTATAAAGAACACAATAGAGCATAAACACTCCTGGTCCCTCCACACTATATGCATCAGAGCTTTTTGAAAGTACAGTGTATCCTGAATCACTCACCACTAGTCATCCTAATATATATGATCCACAGATAGTGGATGATGACTTGAAGGTTCACGTCTTTTGCAGGGAAGACCTCCACAAGGTGGATGCAATAACATTTTCTCAGCAGAGCTGACGCTTGCTGGAAAGAGGAGTCCCTGAGAGACAAGCCTTCTGCTGCCCTCCTCTGGAACCTGCTGGTACTGCTGTGCAGACAGAATGGAGTAGGTACATCATCTGGGTGTTAAGAATCATCTATCTACAGCAGTGGCTTACAAACTTTATCAAGCTTGAATTCCACCCCCCTTCTCCTCCCCCTCCCCTCCAGTTTACCACAGATCACACCCCACAGCACTTGGCTCAGGGTAAGGATTCCACATGTTTGCCACTAGTTAAAACAAGACACTTTACACTTATTAGTGAATGGTTTAGCCAGTCCACTATTAAATAAATAGTTCATATTTTATAAACAAGCTTAAAAGCAAATAGTTGCATGCAACAGCATCTAATATCCCTCTTTCTTTTTGTGCCCCACTAAAGTGCTATCTTCCCAAAACCCATTTTTGTCACAGGCAGTGGAATGGAAGGGTGTCCAATGGAGACAGAGTCAGCCTATGGAATGGTAAGTAGTGTGGCAGTCATGTACGATATCACGTCAGGTAACCCTGAAAACATACACATACTCAGACTGTGCTCCGCTGCTGCTATTGAGATTCATGTTTCTGGTTTATCAGAACTCCATTCCAGGGGATTACACCAGCAAGGAAGAAGAAAGCCAGTCTGAATTCAGCCAGCCCAAACCTGCAGATCAGGAGGGAGAAGAAGAACAAGCAAAGATCCAGACTGACAAGGTCTGTATAAAGAGGATACACACTCCCCCTTTTATACCTGGGCATGACCTATTGTACCTAAACATTTCTGGAACCTTTTATTAAAAGCATGCTTTTATAATGTGATGGAAGCTCTAACCCTATTGCATGCTAAATGAAAAGTTTATTTTTGTTTCCCCAGCAGCCAAACTCAACATCCGATCCTCCCCCTACAATGATCCAGGCACCCACATCGTCGGCAGGAGTGAACCCCATTCTCCCGATCTCCAATCATCCATGACGTACACAGGCAGCCATTTTCAAAGAAGTGTCATTTGCTTCTTGAGGAATTTGAAGAGAAGCTTTTACAATCTCAGCGTTTTGTTTTTAGGCTCCGTTCTAACAAACAGTACCAGCTTGGACAGAACAGATATGCTGGTCAGACCCCCGTATTTTTAGACATGCCAAGCAAAACCACAGTTCACAAAAAGGGAGAAAAACAGGTGTGAGTAATCTCAAATTCAGGTTGGGCTCCAAATTTGAAGGAATACGGTATGTCACCTACTGTACAATATTTAAACACTGCATCATGCTCTATAAGGTTTAGTTAAAGTTCACAGTGGAATTTTTAACTCAGAGGTTAAAAATTAAAAATTGTAAAACTGTTTTTACATAGTATGCAGTTTCTTAACACAATGCTCGTTTTCACTAGTTAAGCGACATTCTCCAAACATTGGCAAATACAGTGCAAAAAGCATATTCCATGATTACAGTGTTCTCATTTAGAAAAGCCACCTAAATTAGGATTTCAAAATGTGCTCTTAATAAAGGCAAGCGTTATCTCTGCCTAAGTTTTTATCCAACAACATATATTGTTTTACATTAGCAGTTGAATTGCTTTTATTTTATTTTTTTTAACAATCTCTTTTTAGAAACTCAACATTTGTTTAACATTCATGTCACATCAATCCCTTTACTGTGAACTAGAATTACAAAAACACCCTCAAAGTTTCTGCCCTATTTTTGGCCCACGCAACACAACAGCAATGGATGAAGGGAAGCACCTGACATTAAAATGAGATTGTGAAACTGTGATTTTCCAACAGATAAAAAGTGCACCGCTGTGAATTACCTGGTGATACTGTCAGGGTACAAATGTTCACATGCAAGAGAACATATCTTCTGAATTCCACTGTGGTCAATCTAATATATATATAAAGAAGAGAGATTAAGGCAAAGTATACCTTCCAACTCAGCAAACTACATTTAACACATGCAAAATGATTTGCCATCAGCCACTGTAGAATATAGTTTGTATTCTTGAGCCACACCAGGTAAAAGCAGCAAATCATTTAAATAGTGTACCAGATTCTTACATTTTCAGATATTTACAGCTGATCTGTAAATGCTTTTTTCAAAAAAATTTTTTTTCATTTTGTTTCAGTTTAAACCCGTAACCCCTGTACCCTGGGTAGATAGCAGTATCATTCGTCAGATTAAAATCACAAACGAATGCTAAACTGCTTTTCAAAACTACCAGTTGATATTTGTAGTGCCTTTTGAATTTATGATGCCTATACTCATTGTAGCATTTTTTGTTCAAACCAGGCCGTATGCACCTCTTACAGCTACTATACAGTTGAACATTTATGGTGTGTGCACAACATGCTACAATGATATAAAATAGGAATTATATAATTTGGGGCTAAATGATTCCAGAGGCCGGCTGTGGGCTGCAAGAAGAGCTATAAAGTGAGTCAGTCTCCTCCAACACCGGCTCTGCCTTCTCCAGGCAGTGTTTGTTCTGGTGGCGGATGAGGTGGGTGGACTGGGTGAAGGCTTTCCCACACTGGGGGCACTGGTACGGTCTCTCTCCGGTGTGGACGCGGGTGTGCTGGGTCAGCTGGGAGGCGTGGCGGAAGGCTTTGCCACACTGCGTGCAGAGAAAGGCCTTCTCGTCCGAGTGGATCTGCTGGTGGCGCTTGAGGGTGGAGGAGCGGGCAAAGGCCTGGCCGCACTCGGAGCAGACGAAGGGCCGCTCCCCGGTGTGGATGCGCTGGTGGCGGATGAGCCGGGACGACTGGGCGAAGGACATCCCGCACTCCGAGCATTTGAAAGGGCGCTGCCCCGAGTGGAGGGTCTGGTGCTCGAAGAGGTTGGAAGACTTGGTGAAGGACTTGCCGCAGATGGGGCAGATAAAGGGCCGCTCCCCAGTGTGGGTCCTCTGGTGCTCCACCATCCTGCTGGCCACCGCAAACTCCTTCCCACAGTCGGGGCAGCGGAAGGGCTTCTCTCCCAGGTGGGTGCGCTGGTGTCGGAGCAGAGACAGCGGCTTGTTGAAGGTCTTGCCACACTCCTGGCAGGGGTAGGGCTTGTTGTTGTTGTGCATGTTGCGCTCGTGCTTGCGCAGGTCCGAGGAGCGCACAAACGCCTTCTCGCAAGCCGCGCACACATACGGCTTCTCCCCCGTGTGAGTGCGAACGTGCTTGCGAAAGTCCGAGGACCAGATGTACGTCTTGTCGCAGTACGGGCACTTGTACGGCCGCTCCCCTGTGTGCAGCCTCTTGTGCTGCTGCAGCGTGCCCTGGTGGGAGTACGCCTTCCCGCAGAGCTCGCACGAGTACGGCTTCAGCCCGCTGTGAGTTTCGATGTGGCTCAGCAGGTTGCTGGACTTTTTAAACGCTCGGCCACATTGCATGCACTTGTAGGGCCTGTTCTCAGTGTCCTTGCCGGTGATGTCTGACACGTTCTTTTTCTCGATTATTTCAGCGGTGACAGTCTCTGCCTGTTTTGTAGGCTCCTGTTGTTTAAGCTCCTCCGAATTTAGTTTGATCTTCTTCTCTTGATCCCCATTCTCATCCCTGCTCCTTCCTATCGAGTCAGAAGACAGGCTTTCCTCCTCTCCATCAGCAGGCTGCTCCTCTTTGGCCTTCATGTGCACAATGGTGAAGCTGTGGTTGTACGAGACCTCAGAATCACACTGCATATGAACCATGGTGTCCAGGTCCTTTCCCTCCCCTGTTTTATTTGACACCCCATTTAGACTGTTTTCAACTCGCCCCCTGTCAAAATTAGCAGAGGACACTCTGTTGGAGTCTTCATCAGATGGAACGTCATAGTTACCTGCAACACCTTCAGAGTTAATGAAAGTAAAGTTATGATACAGTGACCTTGGCGCCGCATCATCTTTGCCGAGAGGGTCCACTGCTGCATGCTTTTTATCCGCACTGTTTCCTAAAGAGCAGGCTGAAATGTTATCATCAGGTAGCTTTAAATCAGCTTTGTTCCTGTTTTTAATTTGCCTTGGAACTGTCATTTTCCTTTTCCTAGAGGTGCTGAAGGAGGAATGACTGCTGCAAGGTGTTTCACCTGATTGTTCATCCAGCTGTTGATCATCCATGATGCTTATTTACTTTCATCTGGCTACTTAATAGGTTCATATTATCATGGTTCAGTATTAAGCCATTTCATTTGTTCACCTAATAATTTAAAAGAAAAACATCATTATTTCAGATGCATTTAATTTACAGTGCTCCATACTGACACTTTTAATGAGACATTCTGTTAATTCTTGAGTACATAAAGGTTAATTTAGGTAAACTATGTAGGTTACATATAAACTTATTGTTTTAAAAAATAATAGCAATTGCACCTCAAATTATTTTATATATTGAATACTTTTCCAACAATAAATTCAAATCGCGGAATGCACCAGTAAATACAATCAAGCACAATAGCACTCGACTGCAGTTTTCCTCACTGGCAAAACCGGAGGCTGGTCACCAAATAAACCCACCCACCAACCAACCAAAATGTATAATAACTGGTGAGCCATTGTTTCCAATGGGCTCATCCAGTTTATATTTCCCGCATTAACCGGACAGTTAATATGGGAAACACGCGCTGTTAACACCAACCCCAGCGCGAGTTGTCAAACTGTAAAGTAATTCCAACAGGTTCAGAGAAACAGTTTCATAACAGTCCAGTTTCACAGACCTGTCTGCACATGCTCCGTTTATTTTGACCAAAGGAGGCACAACAGAATGTGCAAACACCGCAACCGCTCACCTTTTCAACGCAGTAGATTAACTACATGTTGCCAACAGCTTATCCCGTGCGTCCCGGTGAATTACTGTTTATATTTAAAAAAAACCAACTGTTGTTGCTTTGCAGCCCTTTCACTTTACAGAAACAGAAACGCATAATGTGTTGTGGGAGGAGTTTCACAGGTTACAGGACCCTGCTAACTGGAGACAAGAACGCTGGTAAGCTGGCTATTGCAATGCCTTTTACTTGCATAAAAGCTTCAGTGACCCAGGCTTAAACCATGCAAGGAAGAAGAAACGAGTTTGCTGTACAGGCACATTTCTGCTGGTGATTTTTGCAATATTGACGTCACATCACTACAGCTGTAGAGCATGACAAAGGTTTTGCCATGGCCAAAAATATATAACTTTTTTAGTGTATCGAGTTAAACTTAACAAACACAAAACAGGTTCTGCGAATAAAATTTGTAGGGGAGGCGGCTGGGCACTAATATTTTTGCTTTCCTGTCCTATGAGGGGGTCACGTAATTGTTTTTAAATGGGGTTAAATGGGGTTTTAAATGAATAACATTTTGTTTTGAACGCGTAATGAATATACTGTATAATTAAAAACCTATATGGAAAAATGTACAATTGGTACACGCTAGTCACTGTAAATTTAGTTCAGAACACAATCCTTGTGTTGCCACTAGGTGGTATTAAACATTACTGGACAAAAAATGTAATCCTGTCAAATCTGAATTAAAGTATGTATGCCAAAAATCCTATGTCCATTTACTACTTATTATTTTTAAGAGCTAATCAATATGCAATTTCAGGTATATTAAAATTGAGAGAATGATTTTAGGTTTTATTTGATCTAGAATCTGACTTGCAGCGTCACCCAAACTATGCTGTTAAATTTGTTTGGTAAACAGGTACACACTAACCTGATCTAGACTGCGCAGGGCAGTGAAAGTTGGAGCACTAGCTCCAGCTCATCAGAGACAGCACACCTTTTCCAGTGACAAAATAAGACCAGAACATATTTTGTATCATTATATAAGGAATTACTGTTCAACATTCAACAAAGTATTTAGCAACCCCTGGGGTTTAATTACCAGCACATCGAAAGTGAAGAATAAATGGTAAATTGTTTACAGGAACAGTCAAGCGAAGCTGACCCTGAATCACCGCTTGAGATATGCACAGCACAGTGCCCCATTGGAAGATAATACAGTTTAACTGCAATGGGTACAGTTTATAAATTGTATAAACTAGCCTGATTATTGGATTACAGCCTGCTTCTTAGCTCAACATTGTCAGGGGGATTAAAAAGGTTTTGCTGTGTTTTTGTTGCTTCTGATTATGTGTCCAAGCACATTAAACTGAATGTGTTGTGATATACAAGACTTTGTCTTGATGTCATAATGGGCTGTTGGCTGCCTGACAGGAGCTGTTACTGAAGTTGAAAAGGTATTCTCCTTTTTTGAGCTTAAAGAAGTTTTATGCACTGTATTGAAGGGTTTTCCTTTCCACGTAAAAATCCACGTAAAAATACAATTGTGCTGAACAAATCCTGACGTGAACATAACAATGCACTTCAATAGAAAAATGGATTTTTATGTAATCTAAAATGATTACAGAACAGCAAACAAAGACATACAAAGGTAATCACAGGTGGCAGTGTAAGCATACAAAAGATGCATTTCACAAACATTTTGCATTTGTGCACATTTCTCCAGGCATTAGTAATTATTATTATTATTATTTATTTCTTAGCAGACACCCTTATCCAGGGCGACTTAAAATTGTAAGCAAATACATTTCAAGTGTTACAGTACAGCTAATACAATAGTATATAAATATACTGTAGATATTTTGTGTGTGTATATATATATATATATATATATATATATATATATATATATATATATATATCAGGAGACTATCTAGTCAGGGCTTTGCTCTGCTGTCCCTTCGTTACCCTGGGATCCTGGTGGTTAGATGGATCCGCAGTGAGCTCCACCACTGGTTCAGGAACTGCGTATTCTGGAAAAGCGGCGACACAGTCTGAATATTTATGAAGCAAGCCCCCTGCCATCACCTCGTGCTCCTCTTGCTCACAGTCCTGGCCTGCCAGAGTATAGTCTTCTTCATTTATATCAAGGGAATCATGTTCACAATGGATGGACAGGTGGTGGTTTTCCATTTCATGCTCGCCTTGCATGATGTGCTGGCCATCATGATTGGCACTGCTTTCCAGGAGATCAGCGCCACCAGCACAAAGTGCTTCACCTTCCTTGTCGATTATTTTACTTTCCCGAAATACTGTTTTATCACGTCAAAAGAATATATATATATATATATATATATATATATATATATATATATATATATATATATATATATTATATATATATATACTTTTAGCTCATGATGACTGGTGTATTCCTAGCCTGAAAATTAACAAAAAAAACCCCAAAAAAGACTTGGGATTAAAAAAGGTAGAACTGATAACTGTAAATGTATTGAATGCTTAAATAAGTACTTTACAACAAACATATTCCTGATAAAAATAATAATAATAATAAAAATAATAATTAAGTGGCAACAATTAAAAGGGGCAGCATCCTGCAGATGGTGAACACTAAGATGTGGGAATGCATGCAATTTTTATGCAAAACATTTACATTTTTTAATAATAATAATAATAATAATAATAATAAACATTATTCTACTTTAAAATGTGATTATAATTAAGATTTTGTGTAAAGATTTTGGTCCTGTAGTGTTTTTGTGAGTAGGCAACTTTTGAAAGATGTATTGTTTGGTTTACCAAGATGCATTTTGAAAATGCAATTCACTTTCAATTATATTAAGAACACACCATATACTATACACATTCCCTAACTGAATATATATATATATATATATATATATATATATATATATATATATATATATATATATATATATATATATATATATTTCTTGCACTTGTCCTCGTGCTAGCCTCAGCACCAAACAAGAAAAGACTCCAGAAACGTGCACTCCACACAAACAATTCTAAGTTTCATGTGCATGGCACTTACCTTCGCACCTCTCCAGAAAACACCGCTCTACATTCATTGTAAACTGCGCACATTTTTAATAATGCTTGTGAAGATGCTGTTAACAATATGACAATGCCTCAATCCGCTGCAACTGGAGGCGGTGCCACGACTCCTTATTCCGGGAGGGACCTGGAGAACAGAAAAGAAATACAGCTGCCTCGACTGATGCCTGAACAGAATTCTCCAGAAAATCTGTCTGTGTGTTGACGAAATTCTCCTTTCCCATTCATCAACGTGCAAACTGAAGTGTTTCGTGTATGTAAAGCTTCACGAGTTCTTAGCAATTATTTATGAAATAGGACTCAATGACTACAGACGTATATTATGTAAATAGCATCTTATTTCTGTGTGTTGACGAAATTCTCCTTTCCCATTCATCAACGTGCAAACTGAAGTGTTTCGTGTATGTAAAGCTTCACGAGTTCTTAGCAATTATTTATGAAATAGGACTCAATGACTACAGACGTATATTATGTAAATAGCATCTTATTTCTGTAGCATGACCCTGGGAATTAAATGCTGAAGTAAACTGTACTAAAATGAAGAAAATCGTATAGTACTGTTTAAATGCATACATGCACCAGCCTTCATCCCTTCCTAGCCTTCTATGCATTATTGCCATTTTACTATTGGATACTATATACTATGGAAAATAGTATATTCTTGTTGGAATAAAAAAAGGTATTGTACATATTGTTATGTATTTGGCAGACGCCTAAATATATACGCTATATAGATCAGGTTTACATATTGCACTGGAAAATAAAAGCCAAAAGCAGTTTCTGAAAATGTATGGAACCTTTATCCACCAGATGGCGCTTTTTTTTTTTTTACAAGAGGTGAGATTTCTTCCTTTTCCACTAGGTTAGGTTAGCCTGAAACACATATAGTTTAATAGTCTAAGTTACTTAGCAGTAGTGTTTAGCAATTAAATCTGCCTCTATCTATTTTGTTGTCAGGATTATGTTTCCTTCCAAGATTCACCCACAAACATAAATGTAAAGGGATTGTTAGTTTTGCACAATATTAAGTGGTTTAGAAAAACACAAACAGATGATATCTGGTCTACATATCTGCATTCTGGAGCACTTTCAAGCTTTGGCCACAAGGGGGAAACCAAACCCTATTATTACTGCAAAATAAAGTTAATAACGATCAGCACCATTTATCTAGCAAGAAATATGCAGCAGGAAATTCCAGTTTTATTAATGTAAAATAAGAATGACCTTGCTAATTTAGAGAAAGTAGTGATATTGGTAAAAACATTATTGTGATACAATTTTAAATCACGGTTATTGTAAAAGCAGGCCAGTTCATATCTAGCTGATTTGCTCAGATTGGTACCCTGTTACATGTACTCTTTTCGTCTGAAGAGTTGTGATGTGTGTGACTGTTCACACGCACATTCACATCTACAGTAACAGCTGGATTGTGGAATGAGTTTCCCTTTCAAAGTGTATGTCCGCGTCTTTGCATTCATACAAGGCTCTGTATTTTCCAGGTTTTTGGAATGGAGCTCTTTTTTGTGGTGAAAGAGGGGTACCATGAAAGCACATATGTTGAGGGGTTCAAAAACAAAAGCCTTTAAAGTGTTAATTCTTTTTTTTTACCTGCTTTCGAAAGGGGAATATCATGTTCTTTGTAGAATAAATAGCACATGGCCTACATGTTATTTGAACATATCTGATAACGAGGAGGAGATCTAACACTGCTATTTATGTTAGATACTTTAGTTCAGGTGTAGTGGAGAACATTAGTATGCTTTTGAACTTGGCTTGCACGAATGCTGATAAGGTGTTCTGAGACTTTTAATTCCTCAATTGTATCTCTATCTGTTTAACTGAACTTTTTACTGTTTAGTTTTTTCAGAGTGAGCCCAATTATAGTACACGTGTACAATGAAAAGTAGGTCCCTATGATCTGCATTCTACATTTTTTGGTTTGGCACCACTATTCTACTGCTGTATGATGTTGAGTGTGAATGATCTTGGACAGCTTCCGCTATGCAGACACCTGTATTGATGGAGTATAGAGAATACAGTTTAGATAGATAGAGATGGAAACTTACATGTTGTGATATTCTGAATTCCCTTTGTGCAGTTCTCTGTGTTACAATCTCCATCCACAATGTACAAGCTAAGGTTAAAAATCTTCACATGTCTTTCTACATTATCTGATTTCTAGAGTGTCTTCAAACTTTGGCCAGAATGGGAGAAACCAAACCCCATTATTACAACAAAATAATGTCAATATCATCAGTTTTAATTTGATTTGATGCCAGCAGGAAGCCATATGATCTAGTGAACTTGCATCACCCTCAAAAGAATTTTAAAATGGTTCAATGCCAGCACAATGTATCTAGTAAGAAATATAGAACCAGTCTCACTAAGCCCAAATACAAACACACGGATGAAAAAGTAGTAAGGCATTTCAGATTGGAGTTCAGTTTGACAGTGTTCTGGTTTGTATTCCATTTAGGGGTCCTGAGTTTTCACAGTCATGCGTGTAGAGAGTGCACTGCTATAGTCTTATGACATGTGTTATCCTTGACCCAATGCATGTACTGCCCCTTAATTTATATTAGGTTCATTTGCAGCTTAGAAAACTATATGAAGAGAACCAAGCCAACACAAACTGAGCCAGGGCCGTCTCAGAAGGGAACCACTGCGAATGGATGGGCTGCGGATTCTCTCATTGCTGTTGAGTCACGCTTGGGTAAAAATAGATTTGCTGTGTAAACAAAGCATTTGTATTACTATGAAATGGGAAAAGTGCAGAACCGAATGGTTATCCAGTTAGAACACAAACAGCTGTGACTTCTCCTACCTCAACGAGTCAATGATAACACCTGAGCAAAGCAAACTAGATCAGGGCTTTATCAGAAATAAAAATGTGTTTAAAAAAGAAACGCAAACACGATCAAATAATGTGCTCTGATACTCTTCAAGTGTGACATAGAAGTTGTGTCCTTTACATTGATGCAGTACATAGAAAGCTTATCTGCCGATCAGCCGACTCAGCTTGCTAGAAATGAGATTTTGGAGGTTGTGAAACCTCTAACAACCCTTAAAGGAGGAGTCCTTTTATTCTGCCAAATTAACCATGCTCATTGGAATGGAGTTCAGTGCTATCACAATACATGCAGCTTCCTGATGCATTTAGGTGTTAGACATAATCTGTCACATGCGTTTATCTACAGTCATAACTTTGCAAATACACTCATTTTCATAGTAATAAAATGCATTATCTCAATATAGTATTACGTAAACGGTGATAAAGAAGACTTTAAAACACCATGTCGGTTGATAATTTACCATTGGGGTAGCAGGGTTTAAGAAACCAGTTGTCCTGTTTAAAACTGTTTGTATTTTACCTAGTAGGGTGTTTAAGTGCTCCTGGTTTGCGAGTAAGTCAGAAATAAGAATGGTCAGATGCATAAAACTCACCTTGGGAACCAGGATTAGAGTAGTCACTTAGTTACGAAGCTGTTTAGACAACAAATGAGTGCCAAGCAGAAAACTGTACAGTATGGCCATAAAACTCAATATAGGATACTGGTAATATATATGCCACCCTTTAATTATGATGACCATAAGTGTATATTACAGCAAGCGGGGTGGCTGAGGTAAAACGTTAAGGAAACCAAAGTCTAGTAGACAAGCATTTTGGTGTAATGATCCATTCGATGAAGGTGTTTTTACAATGATACGTTTAAGTATCAGGCTAATGGCAAGCCCAAAATGTTTGTGGTGACGGCTCTAACCTAATACACGTTTGATAATCAGACAGTCTTGAGCTTGACGGTAGAAGAACTAATGGGGGTAAAGAGGGCTGGTTGTGGGATCAGAGTGAAGCCCACTGATCTGCGGGACTCCTGGGCTGTTGTGGGGATTGCTGCAGTGAGAGAACATAACTGGGCATTATAAATTGCGGAAAAAATAGAAAGTGTATCTAAAAACTGGTGAAACAATAGGAAGAGTTGTGTGAGTGGGTCAATGACTTGGTTGTTCCCATTTCTAACAACTGAATAACAGAAAGCTTCAGATAGCTCAGATTGCTCAGGGTTACTGTAGCATGTCTCTTTAGTAACTACCTTTGTCTTATGGAGATGCTTTGAAGTGGCCAAATGTAACATGCTAGCTGTACTGTACAGTTGAACTCCCTGACATTTCAGAGTACAGTACGGGGCAGTGTGACTGAAACCCGTGCTCTGGACCTTAGTTTATTCTTAGCGTCTTAGTGATGTTGCTTCTCAGGACCTGCATGTCATTGTTTCTTGTGTTAATTGATAGTCTCCTATGGAAACTGACGCTGTTCCAATGCCCTGTACCCACTCAAATGCATGGACACATCACTGGACAAAATGACAGGATTCACTTTTAACACAATTAAAGGTTAGCTCAATGGGCTAGCATTGTTCACCTTCTTATACCAAGATGTCTTCAGTCAAAGTAAACTGAGTGCTGCTTGTTTTAATCTAGTTTCTGGAAAACAATTACAGTGTGTGTTACTAGAACGCCACTCCCCATTCCATAGAATCCAAACTATTAATAAGTGACAGGTTATTGCTCAGAATAGGAACTTGATTGTAAATTCTGATAGAGGGGTGTGGCATCTTACTTAAAGTTCCACTGAATATATTCACAGGAATGCCCAATAGATGGATGGATGGGATGTACAGTATGGCTTGTTTTTTTCAGCCAATGGTGTAGCATTAGAGACAGCACACATTGCAGGTGATTGCAATACCTCACCTCTAGGTGATTTGTGCAATAGTTCCTTCACACTGCTTCAGTCCACTATAGATAGATTTCAGTCAATGTTGTTTTAGATATTAGTAGCACAGCGTGTCATTCCAGCTGAAAAAAATAATAATATGCATTGGAAATAAATGGCTGTCATCCTTCTTGCTAATACTTTCAATCGCTGTTCTCCTTCATGTTATAATTATGTCTCCAAAGCAAATTCATGGGAGATTTTTTTTTGGTTTGTGGTTAAAATTATATAAACCATTTAGGGTGTAGCAAATTGAGTTCCTTCTTTATTACCAATATTTCTCTCTTTCCTCTTTCGTGTTCTGGTAATATTATTTATAGCTCTAAGTACATTTCTGTTCTGGGGGAGCTGAATGGACCACCTAATCAAATTGGCTGTTAAAAACATCGTAAATTTAACATATGCTGGCAGCACTGCAGTGAGATAGAAAGCAATATAAATATTGATTTAGTAGAATTTTTTTTAATTTTTTTGACTTGAAGTCAGATTTTAGTTGTGTGCTGTGCAGATTCCTTTAGATTTCAAAGATGGTGGTGCCCACATAGAAAGCAAGATACTGTACCAGATGCTTCACATGGCTCTAATTATAAAACGCATCCCTGTTTAATATGGTGAGAAATACATTAAGAACACGCTCTAGGGGGCACACGTCACGACTGGGACATTTCTCAGTCTGTTTGCATGAAAAATACTACAGTTTATGGGTGATGTCATCATAGCCAAGTGCCGTCATTATGCAAGGACTATGAACATCAGAACAGTTACTAGAGAATGGGGACAGGCACAAGTGGGAATGTTTCCGCAAAAATAATTTTTTTATCAGATGGCTTATTTTTCGAAAGGATTTACATTTTACAAACTGGATTTAGCAGTTCTGAATTCTGCAATCTATTGCTGGATTCAGTTAACATAACACAGATACAATTATAAGCAATATGCAGCAAAATCAAAGGAAAGCAAAAAAACCCCTCAACATTACGAACAGAAAGAACAAAATATGCGTTAGGCAGGGTTAAAAAATAAATAGCAGCAAGTCTTATTGCAGCTAAATGGAAATGTAATGGTGTGTTTAAATGTTTGCATAGTCGATACAGAGTGACTGCACTCCAATTGTTTTGGTCATTTGTTGCCATGACGCCTGTCTGCATCAGTCAAACAAGGTACCTTCCCTATTGCTAATACCAAGGGTGTACCCCAGCTCAATGGGGTGGTTTTAACTGTAAAGAGAATATCAATTTAATATAGTGGTATGTATATGCTGACTGAGGTGCTAAAGAGCATCCAAAGGGACAAAACGCCATTATAGTATACCATTTTGATTCAGTCTTAACATTTTTGTTCTAACAACTATTTCTTTTTTCTACTGTATTAAGTAATATTTTGTAAATGTAAGTAATAATAATTGCTTCACAGTGTTTGGTAGAATACTTTGATTTCAAAGGGGGCTAACGGCAGTTTCAGATTTACATTAGAAAAAGCAAAAATCTCGAACGAGAGGAGGCCATTCGGCTCATCTAAGTTCGCTCTGTTTGAGAGATTTGGAGATTATTGGGGGCTGCTAATCTGCAAATATTTGTTAACTGGATACAGAATTTATTATACTCCATATTGCTTTCAATAAAAAAACGGATTTAACATTCCTGGCCATGCTTCAGTAGTAGTGTCTTTGGTAAACAGTTTGCAATAATAGATTTGGACAGCAGAGGGCTCTATACCTCACGAGATGCATTACATAACATTTCATTTATACTGTTGGATACCATCTCTGCTGTTTAGTTATTTTGAAGCAGGTGGGACAACCATGCTTTAACATACAAAAAACTTTTTAGCCTTAAATGCCCAAATAGTTATTTTTTTTTGTATATTTGTATAACTAGACACTAATCCTGGTACAAATGAAACCGAATGTGATCTATATGCAGTTATGAGCTTTTGAAGGTGGGGCTTTATGGTTTTATATTCACTTGTCATAGAGACGTAGTCTTGTCAGAAAGGATGTAGCCTGAGCTTGTACTATTGCACCCAAGCCATGCTTAAATGTCATTGTAAGCAGTGGCACTTTGATACTGGGTGTGTGTTCCAGTGGTTAAAGAAAAGGGCTTGTAATCAGGAGATCCCTGGTTCAAATCCCAGCTCACTGTGTGACTTTGAGTAAGTCACTTAACCTCCTTGTGTTCTTTCTTTTGGGTGAGACGTTGTTGTAAGTGAAAGATCAAAAGATCTTCAGCAAAGCAAATGATGTACTAGTGCTAATAATAGGTACAAACATATATATATATATATATATATATATATATATATATTATTAATACACTGGTTAGCAGTTGCATTACCTTGCAGGTAATACAGTACGGTGGTTTTGTATATGTTTTTTCCTGATCAGGTAGCAGTGAGATTGCAGCTGATTTTCATAAAACTGTGCACGCACTGCAATACGTCTGGACTGCATGCAGCACAACTGCTGGTTTTGTTTGCAAGGCCAAATGGAAGTGTACTGCACAACATGCTTGTGCCACATCCTTAACCTTCAGATGAAATTGCTATACTGTCAGCTAGGCTTGCAAGAATGCATAGAAGTCATTATTGCATTAAACATATTTCAGTTTAAGTCCTCAGATAAACCTGCAAGACAAGAGCTCACATTCAAATCCTGATTTTGCAAATCGTTCAGTTAGAAATATACTGGAGTTGCTGTAATAGTGTACTTTATGTTGTAGGCTGTTTAATAGATTTTGTTTCAGTGACAGGGTGTGATAGAGACAATATGATTCTTGGTGAAACATCTCCCTCCCGACCTGTGAGGGCACTGTGTAAAGGGTTAAGGGAATTGAGTGCCCTGGACTGGATGGCCAGACAATTCATTCCCAGGGTTAATGGAAGTTGGTCATATAGAAAGGGGGCGTAGCTCCGTTACACTAAATCATCGACCCAGAAGGGAAATGATGTGGCAGCCGCAGACTGGAGGAGCTCTTGCACTCGTTAACCAAGGGGTCATGATTGATGGTACAAAAGGGGACGGAGCGAGGTGATCTGTTCCTTCATAATGGTTAACGTGAACCAGAAGGAGAAACCTGTGTTGTTATCGTGAGTGTTTTGTTTGTTTGTCGTTAATAAATATACTTTTTGTTGTTATTTAGCCGGCTAACACGATCCGGAGCTGTCTCCAAAGGCCAGCACTAAACCCGGACAACACTTCACCTTGCACGCACTGTGGACTTGTGTTTGTGTTTGTGTTACGTGCGGGTGTAAAAGATCAGGACTATTATTATTTCGGGACCAACCCATGGATTTAAACAGAGCAATACACGTCGCTGTATTGCCTGTTAACATTGTTATTATTTACTGTCTTTGGGTCATCAGACCAATTGGATTACAAAATGAAATATCATTGCACCTGGATTATCATTGTCTATCTGTTCATTGATCACTGCTGCATTCCTACACCTGCACACAGATAACCACTTTACCACACAGGGATAGATACTTTGAGAAACAATACACCATGGAAAGTCCTCATGAATTCCACGTGAGTGCGTGTGTATTGGGGATGTGACATGCTGCTGCTTTGTATCTGTAAGCTTTTTAAAAAAAATGATGTCATTTATAAAAATTGCTGGGTATTAGAAAACATCCCCCCTTCCCAATTTTAAATACTTAATAAAGGTGGACAACTTTACACTTTAATGACTTTCCCACAGTATTTCAAAAGCAGCAAAGCTGAAACTGAGAAGCAAAACCCCCTAACAAGGTCCCAATAAACAGAGTCCCTGTCTGTCCACTGGAGAGGTTTGTCCCTCTGCCAAGAAGGGGAATAATCAGTCTTTATTTAGCTGGGTAGGGTGGACAGCATTTGTATTGTCCCATCTAGCTGGTGCGGGCCTCTGGAGTCAGAGTGGGGTGATGCAGTTACAGCGTGCCATGGTCTTGTGTTGTTGCAAAGGCAAACACTTTGGCTTGGCATTTCAGCAACGGGGACTTTTTCAAAAGAGGTTGAATAACATGTCAGTGTTCATTGCAATTGCACATCATTGAAGCTGGGTAACTTTTCTTTGTATTGTCAAGCTGGATAAACCCCCTCTTCCTTTGGGAGTCTAGCCACTTGTGTTTTTTTCAGTTTAATTTTATCTTGAATAGCTCAGTTTTACATTTTTATGTAAAATACTAATGCTCTCTGTTACTTGATCATTACAATGGTTTAGGTCGGTGTACACCATAGTATTGTTTTTGCTTTATTTTAATTTGGCCCATGCAACAGCACTGTGGAGTAGTGGTTAGGGCCCTGGACTCTTGACCAGAGGGTTGTGGGTTCAATCCCAGATGGGGGATGCTGCTGTACCCTTGAGCAAGGTACTTTACCTAGATTGCTTCAGTACAAATCCAACTGTATAAATGGGTAATTGTATGTAAAAATAATGTGAAAAAAATAATGTAATTGTATGTAAAAAAATAATGTGATCTCTTGTAACAATTATAAGTTGCCCTGGATAAGGGCCTCTGCTAAGAAATAAAATAATAATAACTGTTAGGTCTGCTGTGCTCTGGTATATGTAGCTTGCTGAGTTAGTCAGTTTTATCTACAACTATTTCATAATAATAATAATAATTTTAAAAAATGAAGTCATATCATAACCAGTCATTTTATGATGCAATCTGTCTATTTCTGTTTGGTTCTTTCAAACATGTCATAGCAGACAGCTGACTGGTATGTTTTTTGTTTGTGGTTAGAATGAAGGAACAGGATGCCCTGAGTCTCAAAGTCAGCTCAGCTAATGAACTGAAGAGCTGTTTTAGAAATGGGGTAATCCTCAACTAGATATTGCATCTCGGCACACCCCATGTTACAGTTTACCATGATTTTCACAACGCTGAGCATTTACCATATTTGTATCATGACTTTTCATCTATAACTTCAAAATGGCAAGAAAGTAAAACTTGTATTAAACAAAGTCAAGTGGAGAAGTGAGTGTCTTACTGGCCCGATGAAGGCTCTGGCTACCTGAAACGTTTCTCTGCTTGACTTGGTTTCTTATGCATATTACTTCATGGCTTTTACCACACTTTACCAAACTTCTCTACACCTTTGCTTTGCTTTTATACCACCACATTTAAAGTCCCTCTTCAAAGTCTATATAGGGAAAGCAGACGGAATCTGCTGACTATTTGTGTGGGGTTATTTGGAGGCCTGGAGGCTAAAAATTATCTTTTAAATTGATCTATTTTTTTCATTAACATAAAAATGTTTTTGCTGCTTTGTTTATTGTCCATTGTGGCTTTACAATAACTTCTTTTGAACCAACAAGATCTTTTTTTTTATGACTAAGGCACAGTTTTGTGAGACACAGCTGGTTATGCTTATTTTGGATGAAACTCTGTGGTTTTTGCTGCATCTTTGAGACTATGTCTTTGCGAATACGGGCAGCAGTAATGGAGTAGTGGTTAGGGCTCAGGACTCTTGACTCTTGGTTGTGGGTTCAGTCCCCGGTGGGAGACTCTGCTGCTGTACCCTTAAGCAAGGTACTTTACCTAGATTGCTCCAGTAAAAACCCAACTGTATAAATGGGTAATTGTATGTAAAAAAATAATGTGATGTGTAAGTCACCCTGGATAAGGGTGTCTGCTAAGAAATAATTAATAATATGGATACACTTATTCTTCATCCAAGAACCATGTGTTGAGCTATATGTTGTATTTTTTGTATCCCAATACAAACAATAAATACCTTGATACCATGAAAAAGAAAGAATCACGATTCATCAATACACAATTAATCGCTTGTTAATATAGGCATAAGCTATATTACAATCATTGTATATTGCAATAACCTTTTAATCAGGCTCAAACATCTGCATACTTTGAGATGTAATGTGTTAATTCTGAAGCATTCATAATTAGAAAAATATGTTTCCATCATGAATGAGCTACCAAAAACACTCTATCCAAGAAAGGGGAAATGTTTTAATTAAAAGCCACTATTTTTTTTTTGTATAATTATGTCTTCACTGTGATTTACTGCAGACAATGATCCACAAATAAGGACCCTATACGTGAGCCACAAAAACCGAAGCAGAAATGTTCCAGCAAGTGTGCTTTTGCTACAACAGAATCGAAAGCGTTGTTGAAGGCATGCTGGAGCCAACTGTTATGTAAGAGGGAACGCTGGTAAGCCAGCCAGAAGAAAATCTGACAGCCTTCTATTATAATATAATTGGAGATTCGAGGGAAGAATCTCTTCATTGGAGCCTGAGGTGGAAAGAAGGGCATTAACATAAAGACCGCAATGTGTGAATGGATTTTTCCCATCATTAACATCCTGTGCTTTGGCTTTGCAGGATACAAACTGCGGCATAGCCCCCTTTATTGTTCACCCTTAACATCTATCACATCCTGAACGTACTGTTCCATAATGTTTGTGCATCTTGGTGAGGGAGGCGGGGGGTGGGTTGACTTAGTGGAGTTTATAGAGAGAGCTGCATGTTTCTGCATGCTTTCCATTTCACAAAGTAAGACTGAGAATCTCACATCCTTGTATCTTTTACATACAGTCAGGCACGATTTACAGAACTGGCTTCATTCTATGTTTTGCTTTCACATGAATTTTAAGTGACAAAGAGACAGCCGTTTTATATCTGTTGTGATTTTCAGAGACACTGCTGAATGTAGTAACCACTGTTCCATGGGCAGAATTGGTCCCATCCAGCTGGTTGGGGTCCTTTGGGTGGGATGCTGTGGTTAGACCATGTCATGAATCAGGAATACATCCCAACCATTTGCTGGCTATGACTGCACTGCTGTGACACTGCACCTGGGAGGAGGAAAACCATGCTTACTTATCCATGTTATCCACAGTGACCCCAGCCACACTGAAAGCATTCTCCAATCCCCTGCTACTATCGTAAAATGTTGAGTCACCTTGAGGTTCAGGCAGAAGGTGATACAGTGACATATTAGGAAGGTAAACTCTGGGTTTTTTTGCCCTCAGGGTTAGCCGAGAGCAGTTGCTACTCTATATGCTTTTGCATTTCTGACGTAAGCTTGTCTGAAATTATGTTTTGTTCATTTTCTGGTGAATCTGTTTACCCTACTTTTGTTTATTGAAGAGGATTGACTGATCTTCACCTAGAAAATGAGTAAAAATGAACCATAGGAAGTGCCTTTTTTACCAGGTAATTAATCAGCAAATCAATACATCAGTAAGCCAGTCAACCAATTGAATTTGTTTATTATAAATGTTAACGCTTTCAGAAATTGACATTTATTGGTCTGATGTCACACACTGGTCTAGACTTTTCATATTTTGGTGAAAAAAAATTGTAATTCATTTTCACACTTGGAATGCACGCTACCCTTCAATGTTTGCCATCATGCTGATTGATAAAAATAAGAAAAATGATAACATCTCCACATTGGAGCAACAGAACCACCCCGAATGATCGCGAACACCATAGCACTGTGATTAATTGTAATCAAGCAATTCACATGCCATTTACATTACTGAGTTAAATAGAGATTAAGAAACAAAAGACTAATATATTGAAGAGATTAATGTTTCACTCCTGTAAATTTCAACTAATCTGCTACTGGAAACAGCATTGGTTATGTACAGAAAACACTGTATGTGATATGGTACTATTCAGTGTTATCAAAAATGTGTCATTCTGTTGTAATAGATTGGACACATTTCTCTATCTGCATTATTACCATTCACAATATGCATAATCTCTCAGTACAGATTCCTGGTGGTCCTGCTTCTATTAATACATATCTTCTAACTTTATTTTACTACATTGTATAAGTATTAAATATAGCTTCAAATGCACAGTTGACCCTGTAAGGTAAGCTAAGGTATGCACTGTTATTCAAACTGGCTTTACCGCACTGATGTAACCCATACCTACATTTTTCAATCTGAATGGAAACTACAGTCCTGACTGTTGGCATTGGGATTCAATGTTTTTTTTTTGCAGTTTTGCAAACTTCCCCTTTCCCCTGCATTATGAATAATTTATATCTGAAACTGAACACTGCTTAGCAACGTACTGTGGTTATTTTTGTGTCTACCATATCAAATCACACAGCCATCTCAGATGTTGAAGTTACACACAGTATGTTTTATTATTATTTCTTGTAAAATGTCATCTTAATAGGTGCAGTATTTATTTATTTGTGCCTTGCATTTTAAGGGGATTTAAACAGGTGGGCAGATTTGGTAAGCATGCCTTTTACAGGGAAATACACATTTTAATTTGGTGCACTCCCAAACTGATCAATCGTGGTCAATATCACTGAAGGGAGAAACACAAGCCGGCTTTCCGAGAAGCTTGAGGAGAATGGAATCTGTGTCTCTCCAAAAAGAAAAGCAATCGCATTCAAGTATTCTCCATTCAAAGTGCACATTTCAGTTCCTTCAAAGGATTGTACAGTATTTAAGAATTACATTTTTCATACACCAAGTCTGAGACAGAGACCAATGTTGCTAGAATAAAATCATATAATACCCATGCTTTCAAAAGCCAGAGGAACAAAGTCTATACTGTGCTTTTTTTCTTCTGCTAAAGTATCGGTTTCCAAGCTGCCTGGCAACCATGGAACCCAGCCAGCCAATCAGATAGCAGCCTGGGGACAGTAGCACATGTCATAGCTGCTTGCTGTCACTGCAATAAACCAGTGTGTACGATTGCAGAAGAAAAACCTTTTTGCATGAAAAATAACACACACCCTTCCTTTTCCACCGTTCTATAGGTTATAGAATGGAACGTTTTATTGGCAGCGTAGAGCTCCCAAGTTCATCTAAAGGGGTGAATAAAAACTCTGAAAAGCCTCTTGTGAATAGATGTCAGGGTTCGGTTCCAGTTTAGAGGGGTGGAGGAAGGAGGGCTGTTTACGAGAGGACAGGCTGAGGGGGGAGGAAGAGGGATCCAGATCTGGCCAGTTCTGAAAGAGTTTCTGCTGTGTTTTTTTTTGTGCTGTATTATCAGATCTATTCTGTCAAGCTGTGCAGCTTTGACATGCACTGACCCCCTCCCCCTCCCCCTCACCCACACACACACAAGTTTGTCCAGCTAAACTGCCCAGCAACAAGAACTGCCTGTTTAACACTTCTGCATAAGCTACTTTCCTGGTTGGCACCTTATTCATGTAAATTCCAGCTCCAAAAAATGTTCTACACCACGATGCATTTCTTCTTAACTTATTGACCCATCTGTATTGGATGCTGTTTTAAACTTTGACAGGTTGATGAACTTCGCAGTGAACTACAAAGTACCATGAGAATGTCTTTTTTAGGTCTCCATTGCTACCATTCATGATGAAAATACTGAAACAACAGTATAATGCAACTTCAATGCATCTTCTACTGAATGAGCATTACAGATGTTCTGCAGCAATGTTTGAGTTCAAAATAGGATTAGTAGACATTTATAGGGATGTTGAGGAATTAGCTGATCTAAATGCTTTTAAATATCTTTCTAACACTGACGAGGTAGGTCCCTGTCGTATTTAAACTGCCCCCTTCCCCCTTTAAGTAAGATCCTGGCAACACACTCAAGCCTTAATAACAATAATAATAATTAATAGCTCCTTGAACAGCTGTATATGTATGCTTTCAGTGGTTGATTATGTAATTCGCTATACTTCAGTAGCCAGCTGATGACCGCTCTATCAGAAACCTTTTCATGGAAGCCTTACTGTGAGGGTGCATGTTAGAATTTCACTGAACGCTTAGCTACACCTGGCATAATCATAATAAATATAGAGTAAGATGAATACATAACACTGATATCTAATGTGTAACACAAAGGCTGTATTTACATAATGTGTCTGGGGACTTGCAGGGAGTGCTGGATTGGCTTGTGCCTTCCATGGGAATAGGCTAGTACAGTATGTTTAATCTTGCTCCAGCAACCAATACTGGTCACACACTCCCATTCTGGCCTTTGCCTCCAGGGTTTGGTAGTTTGGTAACATGCGTTTTTTATGTTTGGCAGGCAAAATTAATTGTGCAACCCCATGAGTGGAGCTTATAAGTGTGTGCAAATTCTCCACCATAGAGACTGCTGCTAATATCTCATAAACAATTTCATCTGGCACCTTCCTAGTTTCAGTCTTATGTAAACTCGAGCAAATTCTAACAGCATCCTTCACTTTGACTTTCGACCTAAGATTACCGCTTACTTGGGGTCATTTGACATTGGCTTGATACTTGGCTATATTCTGTGATTCTCTTGGTCAAATTTGATCGTGGGTGTTGAAGTAGAAAAATGATCCCTTTTTTTTGTTTTTTTAAATTTTTTTTACAACATTGCCACAGGGCCAAAGTCTTGTGTCTCAGACTCCAATGTTTGATACACAGCTGTATTCTATGATTTTCTAAAGTTCTGTTACCAGTGATCACCAGTAAAAACAGTAAAAATCCACCCTTGATACAGGCAACATAGCCTCTTTATAGCGTCTCTCTCTCTCTCTCTCTCTCTCTCTCTCTCTCTCTCTCTCTCTCTCTCTCTCTCTCTCTCTCTCTCTCTCTATATTACACATATCCATTTAACTTCATTTTTACAAACCATTCAATCCGACATGACTTTTTTCCATTTCACTTTTTCGAGAAGCATGATGTTTTACTGTATGCCCTACAGGTCTTACTTCTGTAGCACGTAAATAAAGTACAGCGATTTTTGATTACAGTACCACATTTCAGCTTGCATAAACCTGTTTAATCCTCTGTGTTGAAGTTGTTATGAAATGCAGATTGTTTCTGTAATAAACACACGAAAGTGTTGCACAGCTGACGTCAGAAGGTTATTTAACAGACTCTATGTATTGTCGGTCTACCAGTTCTAATCACATTGTTCTTTGTTTGCTTGGTTGTTTTTTGTTAAATCCTGTCTCCTCCTGGAAAGCTGACTGGCATTCTGTTTCAGGGTGTACTGTACAGTATGCTCTGACTACGCACTGGTTAATTTATAAATAGATAAATAGAACATTTTCTTTTGAACATTTTGTTTGTGGCATTAATTACTTATGATGTACTTACATTTGTAATTTCAGTGCAGTTAAATGTAAATACACATTTGAGATGAACTACTCCCTCAAATGATAAACATTGTACCTCCATCAAATAAGAAAACCCAACACTGTGGTGACTTACTTGTGATGTGCCTGAACTGTACAACTGGTTACCAGTGCTGTTGATTACTTGAATGTTCACATGTATTGGGTACAATTCCAAGGTAACTACCCACCTTAAAACATTGACTCAGGTTGGTAAAAATACATATGTACCCAGCTGCATTTTATAGGTGCTGAAAACTGCTTAGAACTGTAATGTGTAAAAGATACATTTGTCTCATTTAATGAAAATGACATTAGGCTTGAAATTAATGAATGTTTAAAAAAAAAAAAAATTAAAAAAATTACCCACCCACTCAAAAAAAAAAAAAAAGATCCACATCATGTACTTAAGAACTCTTCAAATCATCTAGCATTAACAAGGATATTTTAAAACAAAGTTTCGGACAAACCTCACAACATAAGCATTCACTCACCAGGGCCAGTGGCCAGGAACAGAACCTGTCTTCTACGGCTTACAGAGCTGTCATCTACCCTACTGGAACAGCTAAACAGGCAGCATTAATCCAAGGACCTTACAGTTTTTTCCAAAGACATAGATTGTTAAATTGTTTTAATGTATTACAGTATAAAGAAATGACTAGATGATTCACACTTTTTGAAAGCCACAGTTTTCTGTTCACATATTTCAGAATCTAACCCAAATTTAAACACAGGTTTCAGGGGTGAAATATTGGTGAATAAAATAGCTCAGAAAATTGAAAGAGAATTCTTTATGCCCCTTGAGTCACGTTGAGTCTTGCAATAAATAAGGAAGTGAAACACAGTACAGCGGTCTAAAATTACCCTTTCTTTTGTCTCAAGTAAGTAATATGACTCTGGTAAAATGTGCAAGTTAACTAAAAAAAATACCACAGTCACCTCTAAAAAGTCTTTACACAGGTTGGAAGAAAGCAACAACAGCGCTTGGAAACACTCCACAGTTTGATAATACAGTACATTGCTACCTTGAGTCTTTGAGGGCACACAGAGAAAGGAACCTTGTCTACTTCAGCCATGGAGATTTATCTATAGCTCCCACTGCGAATCAACTATATCCCCTCCAGTCACTGTGTGCACAATTGTTTATACAATCCTATCTATGTATTTATTTTATAATGCATATATGTTCAAAGTTATGGCAGGGCAACTTATCGCACTCTATAGAGTTTTAAAATTTCTAAATATTTAATTACAAATTTGAAGGGGATACAGGCAATGTTCATTCACTTAAAAGGATATGCACAGTTAGTAGCCTGGAAAATGTGTATTTCATGCCAGACATAATTATGAATTAATTACACCATACAAATCACTGTTTAAAAAAAAAAAAATAGATACCAAATTTACAAAAACCTAAAGTAGTAATACTTTTAAAGAAAATGTCTGTTTCAATTTGTCAGCACTACATTACTGGCAAACTAAATCTGAATCTGACCCTGACACTGCAATGACCACTGGAGACGTCCTGACCCTGACTTGGACAAATGAACAGCTAACTCAGACTAACTTGCTGCTCATACCTGTCCGTGGGTTGCTCAAGGTGGGAGGCTGTGTGGTCCAGTGGTGAAAGAAAAGGGCTTGTAACCAGGAGGTCCCCGGTTCAAATCCCACCTCAGCCACTGACTCACTGTGTGACCCTGAGCAAGTCACTTCACCTCCTTGTGCTCCGTCTTTCGGGTGAGATGTAATTGTAAGTGACTCTGCAGCTGATGCATAGTTCACACACCCTAGTCTCTGTAAGTCACCTTGGATAAAGGAGTCTGCTAAATAAACAAATAATAATAATAATAAACATAGTTACTCTGTCCATATGCTACTCAACCGCACCCCCTTTCATGTTACATAATCTAGATTTCAAAAATTACAAAGGAGGTACGCACAGAAATAAAGTAATGAGGTGCCTGTTTACAAGGCAGTGCTGAAACTAAACTTAAAAAAAAATAATTAACGCACACACACAAAAAAAAAATCCCTTTAAAGTAAAATCATTTTGTTTTATTGACCAGCGTTTCGGCACAAAGTACCTTCATCTGGGTAAAGAAACAGACACACGCAGGTGTTTAAATAAAGATGATAGGAAGATAATTGAATACAAGTGATGATTAATTACTTACCAATTAGATAATTAAATAATGATATAAATAAACATATTACATTATTATGATACAACGTATATAAACTATATATAAATAAAAACAGATAATTCATTTATTATTTAAAAAAGTAAAATATGAATTAAATAATATAGATCAAAGCGACGAAACCAAAATAATGAATTTAAACCATTGTAATTAGTACCGAAAAAAAACATCTAAATAGCATGTATAATATACAAAAACATTTTTTTACAAAAAACATTTCAAATCAAATTCCACATACATACCATAAGGAACTAAAGTTTTCAATTAAAAAATGGATCCAAAAAGCCTCTCTATGCAACAAAAGATTATCCAAATCATCATTAAACATCAGATTTATATATATATATATATATATATATATATATATATATATATATATATATATATATATATATATAGGTTAAATTTAACTGGAAAAGACTGTAACTTCTAAAACAAATGTAAAACAATCCTTTCGGAAGGGGTATGAGATTCTATTCAAACACTTCAAATCCTTTAGCTTAATCAAGCCCAAGGAACAATTATTATTCTAGCAGTGCAGACCATCTGTACTTCCAAAAGCTGAAGCATTTGCACGACCTGTGACACATTTAAGACATGAATGACACGCGACTCAGTGAAAGAGAAGCTGAAAGTCTTGACACAAGACTACACTTTGAAAGAGGATTAAAAAAAAGGAAAGTATCCCAGATGCCTTTTGTTTTTTTAATTTATTTTATTTGTAAGGCATAATGGCACCCTTACAGACTAGATTGCTTTTATGTCAATCTGTCCAGTGGTCTAACCTTGGTTAGAACTCTAACTCTTATCTGTCAAGGTTTACAGCTGACTTATTATCAGTATAGCAGGTTCAAAAATCACTCAGTAAGTATGGATGAAAGTAAAATTCCTAGAATTTGTTTGCTGTGCTGTGTCATTATGTGCCTGTTTTCAGTCTGTGGATATTTGTAGGAATTAAAGTCTCACACAGAATTTCCAAGCACTGTTTTTAAAAACTTGCAGGAGGCCATATGAAAATGCCTTTGATTTTTGTTTTCTGTTTCTTTTGACCAAGTTTCAAACCACCCCTATAGATTTCAATTATAAACACACATCTTTACTGGTACTTATTATTGCAAAAGAATAGTATAATTAGATTTCCCATCACTGCTATTTTGCTTTTGGCGAAATGGGGTCCTCATATTTAAAGGTACACATTATCGTCCCCACTGCATGCTATTTACAATAGGTACTGTACTGCACACCCTTTCTGATTTGCAAGCCATTCATTTGGACATTATTAACATTTTAGATCATATTGAAAAGCCTACTAAGTTTGCATCACTTTATATTCCATTTATTGTTGGTCCTTTATGATTTATGCAGGTAAAAGCGGCTTGCATCATTCATTTAAAATCCTGACACACCAGAAACCAAACGCAAAGATGATGCAGTGATATTCAAGACGTGGGTCTGACATATTGGGCTATTTTATCTAAACAGCAGCGGATCTTGATAACTCCGCCCTAAAAATGATTTCCTGTATTCGTATTGCACAGAGGTGTTAGCAAGGAATCACCCCTGGTGGAAAACAGCAGAAGGATTAATAATGTTAAAAAGTGGCTGGACTGTGTCTAGATCCACTGCTGTTTAGATCACTCAAATAAACCCCATTATCCTTCCATAGTCAGGAACTGCCAGAACTAGTGTGTCATTTTAAAATTAAAAATCTATTTAAACAATCGGCCTTATATAATACTTTATCTGCTATACAGCAAATTGATTAGTCTGCATACAAGTCATTATTACTGAGCAGTCTTCTAGTTCATTGTTAATATTCAAGGGCTGCCTTGTGAGTACCATAGGTGTGTTGTATCATGCTAGGGCACAGTGTCATAGTAGCATGTGCCAGAAATTTGATTCTAAAACTTGAGAGTCCATGGCATATTGTATTTCAGCTTTGTATCAGCTCCAATTTGCAGTCTAAATACTATAATGCGGTCTCAGGTTTCTTGTGTATTTCCCACGGTGTACAATGCTGAGTGTGCATAATCACCTGGACATCTTGTTCCCTGCGGAGATAGAGGAGAACTGGAGAGAATACTGCAGTGTTAGGGATGATAAACAGTATCCCAGGACTGAAGAGTAAACACAGTACTGAACACACTCACAAAAGTATCTGATAAGGAGAGAGGAAAAGATGAGCTGACTTGCTGCAAATCAATGGCAAACAAGTACACGTTGTTTCAATGAAGTGATGCTCCCCTTTTTCTGTAATTCAAATTCAATTTATTCTTGTGATTGTTGTTTTTTTCCTCAACTTAATTGTCATATGATATGCATCTCTTAACAGCAAACTCTGGTGAAAGATCTAGGTGTTTACTTTAGTCTTGTGGGTGAACCAGCTGAAAATTATTTTGACCTTGTGTTTTAAAACAACCAAAACACTCGCTCCACCAATTAAAATAGCAGAGAATCGTATGCAGGTTTAAATGGTCTTGTCTTAATGCAAAAACTGTTCATAGAACCTTTATCGGAGATTGCTCTCTGTAGCATTTTAACTTCTAAGAGTATCAAAGTAATTCTGTTTTCTATAGCACTAGTTATTTTATTTTAGAACAGTAAAATGTATTTTAATCAACAAGATTTGTAAACATCTGTGCCCTGGTCAAGTGAGGTTAAAAGTTTCCCTTGTTGACCTGCCTGCAGTTGCCCTCTCTGATCAAGGGCAGCTGCAAGCAGCTAAAACTGTCCCATAGCTTCTCTGTTCTGTTACTGACCTAATCTGTCAATTAACTTTGTGAGATTAGTCTTGAAAGCATTGTCGGGCTGTACAGAAATCCCAGGTGAACTGCTGGCGCGAGGGTAGGAAAGTCCCAATGATCTTAATTAAGAGGCTGATGAGATGGCGTCACTAGGATTTTAGGACTGTAAGGTCAGTCACCCCAGATGTTTGCCAGTGTGCCTGTATGCCTGCACCAAAGCAATTTCAGTTCATGCGTCTTTGTGGAATTTCAGAATTTGTGATGATGCAGCCTGATTTTTATTTTCCAAAACAGCCAATGTACAGCTGTATAAAGTTTGAAGGGCTTCGTCATTAAAAGCTTAATTAGACATTTTAAATTGCACTACAACCTGCGTCAGACATATCTGTGCTTCATGGTGATGGTATTTTTATTTTAAACACCCCATGGAGTTCAAAGTCAGACTGTTAGAATTAACAGGGCATGCAGACTATGTAAGCAATAAGACCCTCCAGGGTGGTTAGTATGGGGCAATACCGGACCACCCAAAGGTGTAATGAAGCCCGATGCCGAGGCGGAGGGCCTTATAGCCCATGGAAGGTCCAGTATATCCCAATACTGCCCACCCTAGAGGGTCTTATTGTGCTTAGAAAATGGGCAACTGACAGAAACAAATTTTGTGGTTCAAAACTTGATGAGTAGGTGACTCTAGGATATCCAGGTGAAAAGGCACTTTGGTACTTTTCATTTCTATTGAAAGTTAATGTAACCCCCTGCCAAGGGTACTAGCCAATAAGATGCCATGAAATAAAAAGCCAGTTTTCTAACTATCATTAAATATCCTTCAGCCTGTTTAATAACGCAAGGTCTTAATTAATTACAGAAAGTAAACACTACATTATATAGGGTGGGACAATAACACTGGTTCATTCACTGCAGGACAGCACAAGTCTGTTGGATGAAGTTGATGGAGTTTTCAGCACATTCAGTACATACTTTAGCCTAATGTACAAACAGTCCAGTTTTGGTCCATATATTGCTTTGAATACAATTTAAACCATGGACCTGTTCTCTAAGAGGCTAGTGGTCTACTTTCTTTAAGTTGACATAAGTATTTTTTGTGTAGTTACAGTGATGATAGTCAGTTATGTAATAAGTTTGTAACTGTGGTATATACTTTGGTTTCACTTCCTGGTAAACACACAGGCATGTACTGTAGTTACCTCTACTAATGACTTTCAACAACTGTAGCTTCGCTCACACCTCCACTTCTTACAAGAGTGATTTACAGAAAAAAAATGTTACGTTTTTTTTTAATTCTACAATGTGCAAATAAAGGAAGATAAGAGAGAGGCATAAAAAATATATATAATACAACATCTGGAACATCTTTATCCAGACGGCCACTGCAACCAAAAAAAACATGAACCACTGTGTCTTATTTAATAATAATAATAATAATAATAATAATAATAATAATAATAATAATAATAATAATAATAATAATAATATCTTTATTTTTATATAGCGCTTTTCATAGTGGAGCACCATCACAAAGTGCTTTACAGAGGTAGGCTGTGAACTGTGCATTATATGCAGAGTCACTTACAATAGGACATTGATTTAATATCTCATCCGTAGGATGGAGCACAAGGAGGTTAAGTGATTTGCTCATGGTCACACAGTGAGTCAGTCGGTGGCAGTGGTAAACTTCTGATAATGGCTTCAGAGGATGGATACTTCAATACACTGAATGCCAGTCGTGTCCAAATGTATTGATTAGAAGAACTAGCTTATTGGGAGTTGAGTTTCACAGGACCCAACCTACCAAGAGCTCATTGCTTCTGACCATGCTGACAAGACCTTATCTTTGCTGTTTTATACGGGTGAATAGCTTAACTGATATCACCAGCCTGGTCTTCAGCACTGACACACATCTGCCAAGGAGATTAGCGTTGGTGTGTAACATTAAAGAATCTCTGAGACTTCACATCGGCATTGACGTCAGTTTTGATCACAGATATGAGTTTATTCCCCCCCAAAAAAACAACTATAAAAAATAGAAACTGATTAAAATAAACCAACTCTGTGCTTCCCTGGTTTTCTTAATAAGATCATGTTTGAATTTGAAAGATACACACACACACAGATAAGACTTGGTGTTAACCAAGCTGCTTTTTGAGTAAAATTGAGAAAAACGAGACAAAAGCTGTCTAGTAAATAAGGAAACGTATTGGTGATTTTATAAAGCTTTGTTACTTGTGGCAAAAACATTTGACATGCAACAAGGTAAGAGTAAAGCAATCTTACTGTAGGTGATCTTGAGCACTGAACTTCATGGAAAAACGAACAGGACTTGCTTGGACTTGTTACAGTCAGACATGACTATCTCATTGTTGCACTTTATGCACAAACAACAATCTGAGTACAATTCTTTATCTGCATGTTCCCAACTGAACCATAAATGCTAGGATTAGGTCGGATTAGGCTAGGGATTGAAGCAATCAAAAATCTTGTTGGAAATGTCTCAAATGGGACACGTAAAGACAGATTCAAGCAGCTGCTGGGGCCAGCATATTTTCTGCATAATCTGTACTTGCTTTGGAATTTGTTTTCTTCAGTCATTTTTGGTTTGACACAAAATCAGTGATAATGAAATGAACTTTAGGCTCAAAACTCTTTGTGGAAAGAACTGTATAGAATAGATTCCCTGAGGTCATAGTTTAAAGAACGTTGCAGGTATTTCCTTTTATATTCTGCTAGGGAAAACTGAATTCACTGTTTCGTAATCCCAATACAGAAGTTGCTTTATGACTCACTTTTAATTTATTTTATTCTGTGTTGTTTTTCAATCAAACATCCAGTTGCAAAACACAAGCCTAAGATAATAAATATTTTTTATTATATAGTATAAGTGTAGGACAAAAAGCAGTCTCTATTTAAAAGTGATCAATCCCTGGTATAATAGCAATACTAATAAACAGTATCAAATCTTCAGATCTAGTATTAGTATTTTTTATGACAATCTTTCTTAAACTAGATGTTACTAAATGAGTTTGAATAACACAAGAATTATGAGACCTTGAATCTTTGTAAAATGGAAAGTATGTATTGTGTTGTGAGTGTCAAGCAAGGGCACCACATTTGTACTGAATTGAAAGGAACAACCATGAAGCTATAAATCTATAAAACGTAGAACATTAGAGTGTCAGTAAGTGGGAATCACTATCTACCATTGACTCTTTATTACATTTATTCAGAATCGATTGCTGTGTGTATAAGTCTCCAGAGGAATACCATGTTGTAAATCATAGTAGAAGCACAGTGGAAGCCAGGTAAAGCACATGCAAGAATGGCTCATCAAAGATGCGTGCGTTAAAGCATTGTAAAAGGAGCATAATAAATGCAAAGTGAAACCATCAGAAAAGCACAGTGATCTGCACAATTACCACTGTAAACTTTTATGAGGGCATGGAACATGTTCAAACTCTATCTGTCATATGATATAAGTTCTTCATAATCTGACGATGTGTTTTCTGCTGCAGTGATCACATCTTCCAATGCATTTTGCTCTTGGTAGAGAGGGAGCGGTCAACCATAGTGTTGCTATTGACTGGATAACTCTTTTAAATGATGAAATAGGTGTTCCTGAATATGAAACCTCCACCAAAACTGTAGTGAATTTGGGGTTTGTTGGATTGGACTGTCAGACACTGTAGTTGAATAACATAGCTTTTTGGGAAAAAACTAAAATACAGGCATGTTTGTATTCCCCCAAATCTATGAGCAAAAAATCTCCAAACATAATTCTGTTAACATTTTGAATAGTTTCCAAAAGATTGCGTCTAATTCAAATAGCTGAGGATGCAGCCTACTGTGTAAGGAAGCATAGCTTTAAATCATGACGTTGCTGTTCCTGCTTAATTTACAATTGTAGGCAGAAATTCAATTTGAAAAGCAATGCAATATAATTTTACAATGGATCTTCTAAGGTACAACTAAGGACATCTCTTTATCAGATTGTTAAGTGTGAAAAACAAGGTCATAGTGTTATGCAATAAGCAATAGTCTGTTGATTACATGCTGAGCTAGGCTTGGCACTGAAGCTGGTTTTTCAATATACAGTGGGTATCAGGATGAGGATGGCAGAAAAGTTGTCATAGTCCCATTGACCTTATTTTATAGCGATAGTTCAATCTTAAAAACTGATAACGTTAACTTACAAATAATACCATTAACACATTTTGTACTAGGCTGTGAAAAGTGGGCTGAAGGGTTGTGAATTTCTGTCAATCACCCCATTAAGTTTTATTCCCAGTGCAAAGTCTGCACTTCTGTTGAAAAGCAGGTAAACAACTCAAGCTCAAAGAAAACCATTAGATAAAACTGTCTACAATCTGGATCTAGCTATATGACAAAGTGGAACAAACCTGTATTTACTACCACCATCCCAGCCCACAGTGTTCCAGTGTCAGCAATTAATAAACCCCAGGACAAACTGAATTGTAAACAGCATGAATTAAACATTACAACACAGAAACGCAGTCCAGTTATTGATTTTTGAATTCATGGAAATCAGTAGGAACATGTTTATTTCAAACTATTGTACACACATTTTGTGCGTGATAGAGTGCAGTCTGTGCCAAAAAAAAAAATAGGAAAAGCTATGGTGTAAATAGCTGTAAAATATGACTTGCAACATTCTGTGTGATTTATTGCCCAATTTCAATGGCCCTTCAGGTCAGGAATTGCCCATCGCTGTTCTTGACTGTCAGTCACTGACTTTTGTAATTCTCTGGTAAATGCCACTGTAGCACTTTGATAAACTGGCCTTGTGCTTTAGTGTGCTAGAGTGAAAGTACACCTGTGCAAGGTACTCAGACAGTGACCTGTTTGGAGAGTTTTTGAAAAGCTTATCAAGGTTATTGGATAGACCCCTGAAATTGATGTTAGGACAATAAACTTTCAGAATTTTTCCTATCTTTTAAAATGGAACTTAATTTTTGCTGAGTGATGTTCAATATAATTCTTATGCAACACTAGTATTGTATGTTGTCTGCAGAAACCAAAGTGCATTTTTGCAAGCAAAGCTATAATAAATATATTTGTGTGCAATAACATATTTGTTTCATACACTACACAATTTATGAACAATTAAACTAGACAATACTATAGACAGTCAGAGAAATGACTGTATTTTTGGCCATGCTAATGAATCTCCTCCTAGTGGCTGATATGGCCCATACTTATCTCTTGACTACAGAGCTTGCTCTTTGGTCGAATGTTATTTGTCTTTGGACCGTATGGTTTGCGTTCTGCATCTAGTCCTTCCCTTCCCATTCAATTCAATGGGCTGAGATGCCAATTCATTACACTGTATATGGATAGGAGTGGAATTTCAGGACACATGCTAATCATATTACCTTATTGTGAAGATGTTACATAATGCTTTTTAATGAAAAGGGAAAACAGATCAAGGATATCCTTTTGCTTTGGCAAAGTTCTTAGAAAGAAACTGTAACACCTTTTATGAGCACTCATTCACAGTGATATTGTCAGAAAATAGGCTGAGATTATGTAAACTACATTTTGCACAGTGTAACATCTCTTACACAGTACAGTGGAATGCATAGCAATATGTTCCTGTACAGTATGGAGTTTAAAAATAAATACTTAAAGCTTCCTTAAAGAATGTCCCTCTGTGTTAATATGGCATGCATGTTCTTTCAAAGAGAGTCAGTAATGTACCATAGGTCTTATAAGTAAGGTTGTTGATTCATTTAGCAACTTAATCATCTTACTGACATCGCTCGATATTGTCAGCCAACTTCTGTCCAGTATTGTGTGTAAATTCTAACAATGATGACAAACTTGCCAATGCACTTTATGGAAATGCAAAGGACATTCTGCTTCTGCCTCCTCCCCAACGCAGTGGTCCTGAAAACCAAACACTAGTTGTTTTCTCACTGAAACATGTTGAAAGCTTGGTTCAACATTCATTTCTGAATCCACAGTGTTTCACACTCGGTGCAAAGTGGCATTTGATTCAAACCTGCTGCGCTACAATGGCCTATCTGATATGGCAAGCAGGACCTCAATAGCACTGTAGGAAACCGAATTCTCCAAGTGGGTATAAAGTGGGCTTTTTATATTCAGAATGATTTGCACTGACTGAAAACGGAAACTCCATATTTTCCGCTGAAGTTCCTTCTAAAACTTCTGAAGGGCTAAATACTGATACTCAGTTGTGGTCAAGTACAGTTTTCCAGCCTAAAACTGAAAAACTGTACATAGTATAATTTTACAGACTTGGTAGTTCGAATAGTAAAACTCGGTCAACTTATATCCAAGCCTACTGTAATTACTGGAAGTATGCATTACCTAGATTGGTTTAAATTGACCAATGTGCTAACCTGGTGAGACATAGGCATCAGAAATATACCAAAAGTAAGAGACAAATTATACTTCCAGTACAGAGACAATTTATATCATTTATTCTCATAGCCTGATCTTATTTAGCTAGCATTTGCATGAATCCAGACATGCTTTTTTGACAGAGGTGCTTAGGGTACCATTTAAGTTCTCTTGTTATGCTGAGCTCAATAGTAACTTCACACAACTGTTGCTTTGTTTTCAGAGTCTGGTGCCTTCCAACTGCAAGAGCTTGCCCTGTTTACATAAGTGCTGATTGTGCAAAAACTAAAAACCAAGTCAACTGGGGGAGCGAATGCAAGGATTCTCATTGCGCACCCTTTTACTGTTTCGCAGCAGTACAGTATATTGAGCATAGCGAGTGTGTTGTAACCACGGTGGCTAATTCTATTAAAAGCACCTTCATTTTCTCATTCCATGTTTCCATGAGGAAATGATTTGTCTTTCTGTAGCAGTTTGTAAGATGTTATCTCAGCTTTCTTTTAATTCTCAAGACCTGAGAGTGCCCCTTCTGCTTGAATTGAATGTATTGTGCTCCTTTGCGGCCCCTCTCTAATCCATTTGCTATTGGCTGGCGATAAACTCACCCCCCATGTTAATGAACAGTAAGAAACAAGAGCTCGCCCCCTCATGTCAACATGCTCCCAAAAGAATTTCTTAGAAAATAAGGAATTATCATTCTCCATACCTTTGTCAAATTATTTTCAATGTCAATGCAGTGGCACTTCAGTGACTAAGCTATGTTTCTTAGCGAAGCTGCAATTAGTAAGCCTCAAGAGGTAAGTCAATTGGACTGTTGCCCTCTATTTTGTTTTCTGATGTACATCTAGCATTGGCTACTATTGCATGTGATCTGTAAAGGCACCAAAAGACAACAGGCTTTTCATTTCTAAGGTTAAAAACATAACTGTATTCCCTGCGGAGGGTATATATTAAGGAGGTTCCCAAATAAATATGTGCTTTCAGGCCCTTTCTCACAAGCTGTGCCAGCTGTGGTTTGTAACAATGCACTGTTAGTAAGGTCCGGAGATATAGGTTTTGGAAACTTGTTTGAAAGCTGAAGGATGTGCAGGTTATATAAATGTTTTCACATGATTGAAGGAAGAAACAAGACTTTAATTTGTGCCAGTAAGAGAGACTAATGAAACAATGTTGTATATATACTCTTTTGTTGGAAATGGAAATAAAAACACATAGGTTACAAGATCAATGGATGTCTTTACAAGAGACAAAAAGTAAATGCCAACAGAGAAGACAACTAAAGCAGAAAACAATGGAGTAGTCTCCTACGCACAGTGACTGATCTCAATAAGCCACATGCCTCCGTGTGCTGTTTTCATTGGGCTGCTCGGCGAGTTTCATAATGTTCTTGGCTAGGAGCGACATACTCCTCACTGTTCTTTCAGCAAGCCAGCTGGCCAGACTAAGTGGTTGGTATCATTTAATACCATGAGCACGAGAGAATGTTGACATCGAGATTTAACACAAACTTTTGTTTGAAAGTGGGATGTTTCACAATCAGCTGCTGTTGTTTACATGGAGAAAAAAAAAAGTTAACTGAAACACAGAACACGTTTTGTACTGATCAGCAAACTGTCAACAAAACTGTCACAAGCCATGCTTTCTTCTCGCCACCAGATTAATCTCGACTGAACCTGATGCAAGGCACGGGTAAAGACAAATACCCTCCAGGGGCTCAGTGTGTCTGCACTAGCCTTTCAACCTCAATATAGCCATGGGTTCAGTTTCAAGTAAAATTAACTTGGTTGTCTCAACTGGACAAAACCTGCAGGTTAAAGCCCCATCCTGGTAAACTCATGTAGAATAGGACCATCTCCAAATTCAATAATTTCATGTTAATTTATTATTATAATTTATTTCTTACCAGACACCCTTATCCAGGGCAACTTACAATTGTTACAAGATATCACATTATTTTTACATACAATTACATTATTTTTTTTACATACAATTACCCATTTATACAGTTGGGTTTTTACTGGAGTAATCTAGGTAAAGTACCTTGCTCACCTGGGACTGAACCCACAACCCTCTGGTCAAGAGTTCAGAGCCCTAACCACTACTCCACACTGCTGTCCAAAGAATTGGAGATTTGGAGATTGTCACAGGGATAAAAACCTACAGCTTTTGTTGTTCAAGGTGGTGAGTGTTCAGGGAGAAGAATCGGAAACGGAAATGGAAACAGAAACAGAAACAAAAACAGAGACGTAGACAGTTTTTGGAGAGATAGATGCATTAAATACAGAAAACAACTGCTACCTACCTGATCGCTGTACCAGCACAGTATTTGTTTTGTGTTATGCTTATAGTGTTTGTTTATTTGTCCCTTGTGCCATTTTGTTATTGAAAATGTGTATTATTTAATAAATAAACCTGAGTGAGGCAGCGTCTCAGCCCGCAAGTTCTGCCTTTGTTGTGGTTTCATTTCTGGTCTGACGTCACCTGCCTCAGCCATCCTGCCACACTTAGCTACACTGTCAAAACATATTTGCTTGTATTTTATAATATATGAATTTTGGAATAAGAGAATAAACCACTTTACTGTGTGGTTAATTGTATATCCCCTTTGGTCACGATTTTGTTTTATCACATTTTTAAAAAAAAATTGTAAAACTGTTTATGTGAACTCTAGTGGTAGAATCCCAACTCTGTATGCACATGTATGCATTATAATATAAAGTAGATCCATAGATGGGAAAGGTCATATGGAACACATATACACACAGTGTCTGAAGTGGATGTATTCAACAGCAAAATGAGCTGATCACCAGCAAGTAGATGAGAAATTTGAAAAATGCACTTGAAATGTGTATTAATTCCAGGTCAAAATAGGTAATGCATTTTAAAACAATAAAAATCACTATTATAATTGCTTGGCACGTCCAGTTTTTATTTTAAGAAAAAATAAATCAATGACCATTAAAATGTTCATTTCCTAGGTATGTTGCTGGATTCTGTTTATAAAATACATTGGAATACCAAAACAACAAACAAGCCCGCATTACTGGTACCAAAAAAATAAACCCAGAATATAAATAGAACAGACAAAATCTGACATGCATTGTTTTAAAAGACATAATTCATGGTCTGTAAATATATTCGCATGATGTAAAAGGCAATCTATGTGAATGGAATTAAATATGCATCAGAATTGGGAATAGGTAGTTATAGTAACTATATTTTGGCAGATTTGTCTTGTTGTTATTGTTACACAGTACTGAGAATGTACAGAATTGCAGAACACACAATGGTGTTTTCATGTTCCAATAAGATTGGAAGCACATGTAATAAATCCCAGACATCCCAATGTATGAAGAAATAGAGCTGGGCTTCAGATTAAAGCACAGTGTCCCAAGGAGGGGCGGGGTCAACTGTATTTAGGACTCCCTGTTAGATTTAGAGATCTTGGTGTCTAGCTGTGTCAGAAACACACCTGGAATGAAGTATATGGGTGAAGGGTTACAGCTAACTGTCCACAACAGCATGAGCTCACTCTGCAGTTCAAACAAGGGTAAGGGCAGGGGAGGGGGTGGTGTTAGTAAAGAAATTCTAATTACAAATAAATAAACAGAAATGCAAAAAAGTCAAAAAAGCACCATTTGCCACTTTTAATAATATTATATCCCTGTTTTGCTGTGGCATTCAGTAAAGGTATATACTTGTGTTTTCAATTAATGTCTGGAAGTCAGAATTACATAACAGAAGGTTATATTGCATAATTTAAACAGGCAGGCTTCCTGGAGAACCGATGAACCATTTGCTGACCAACTGTGCAGATATGAAACTACTTGCACTACAGTCTAACAATCACAATAACGTGTTGCTTTAAACATTTGCATCCCATTCTCAAATGCAGTTGAACCCATGCTCGCTGTACACTATGCAATGATTCACAATGCATTGCCTGCTTAACTACAGTATAAATCTCAGTAAATGTCACTACGCACTGCTTTGGTTTTATGTACTACACTTTGCTGTACTTTGCATACCTCACTATACCTCTATTTGTTTTCATTTATACTTTTATTTTTGGGTGTAAGCTTCAAGCTGTGTTTTACCTGAAACAAAAACACATTGGAAATGTGAAAAAATGCCAAGTTATCAAAAGTGCCCAACCATTTAAAGTGGAGCTATCAAAAACACAAGCCAAGTTTCAAGAAACCATTGGCAAGCACAAAGCAAATAGACACAACTGTAAAATTGATTGGGGCCAAGGTTGTCCCAATTGTTTCTTCTGACTTGTGTCAAAAACACAAGCTAAGTTAGAAGAAACAATTGGAGCAACCTTTGCCAGCACCAAGCACATAGGCACAACTGTAAAAGCGTCAGGAAACTGATTTTCTGGTGTTTTGCAATTGCCTGAGCTGTTTTAAGACCCACCAATTGCATCTCTGTGTTTCTGTCTGTTATTAAGGGACCGAAAAGTAAGGTAAAAGGTCCAAAAACAAGCTGCCCTGCTAACACCCCAGCTGTACTGAAAGGGACTGAAAATGTAAATATTTGTGCCTTTGACAGACGGGTATTTTCCAGAAGCAAAAAAAGAAAAAAAATAGCAGTTGTACCTGCCAGATAATGGTGAGGACATTATTCAGCACATAAGAAAGATAAGTAAATAAGTGTTGTGAGACATATTCCAAGAAGTTGTGTGTGAGGTAGGTTTGTCCTTGTCTGACTCTGACCCTGTTTACTGGCAAACTAGACAATGAATATGAAGAATAATGAGACAGGACTGTCTGCTAGTCTCACTAAAGTGAACCAATACAAAGGGGGAAGGTTAAAAGCAGCGCCCACAGAATTCCACATCATATAATCTAGTAACTTAGACTGCTGTAAATAAACACAAAATGCAATGGGCAGCTTCTGTGCTTATTTCATTATTTGCCAGTGCTTCATGCAGTGTAATGGAGCTTTTTTTTAAAGAATCATTCGTCCTCAAATATTTTTTCACTGAAATAATGGTAAACAGCCTGTAATAACAAATGCAATGGTGTGTCAGGTATGTCTGAGAATTCCATTGAACAGCAGAGCCATCAAAAGACAGAAATGTGCTGTAAATACCAAAACGAAAGAAACAAACAACAAAAAAAACCCCTCCTGTACAGTACCGTGAGTGAAAATCAATCTGCCCTGTTAGTGTAGGTATCTTCCACAGACTGTGATAGCCAGATGTCACTTTGGTCTGGACAGTAGAAAAAGTAGCAACAACTTCACAGCTGTTATATGTGGTTTCTTATGAGAAAACTCCTGGGTAGTACTGACTGCAAACTAATAAGCTAGAGGAGTCATTTACTGCCAATGATTAAGCAATATGTAATTCAGTGTAGACTCAATGCATATTAATCTTCAGAAACGGAAGAGACGGAGAGATATGAAAGAAAGACACGTCTGTAATAATCAGGGAAATGAATTATCAGTAAGAGGTAAATGATTAATGCAGTGGTTGTGGTTGTGGCTATTTGTTGCTATTTGTAGCTATGCTACTGCAAATAAACTTTAAATTGATGTGTTTGTCATTGAATTGAATATGCTTCATCTAGTATTTATAAATTAAGCACTATTGAGTGTTTTAGATTTCTGGATGAGATTCTCACAAACATTATACAACAACAAAATACAAAATCTGTATGTTTTTCTGTGCTGACTGTTTGTTTTACATTAGGCGTATTATAGACAAAATACAAGCCACACTTTTAACTTCCCAGGTAGGGCTGCATTGACGATTGTAAAATGATCCTGAGAAATACTGGATGTGCAGCTCTATTTGGTTTTGTTTGACTCTGGCATCTTAAAAAAAGGTTTAGTGTTCTGCTCCTATTAATATATGGAGATAGATATACATGTGTATAACCCATACAAATAAGCAAATAATACAATAACCCCTTTGAGACATAAATAATGAAAAAGTTTGAATATAGCGTGCCTGGTCTAGAAAAATGAGTAAAAGAGGTGAAATGAACCTGTATCAACGCTGTGCTGAGGTGTTGGCATAACTTTACAATTAGATGTAATAATTGAAACATTTTCTTGTTTTTAGACCCAAATGTCACAAATCAAACAGATAAAATAAACAAAACAATTATTTAAAAGATAAAACTCAATCGCAAAAACAAATAAAGGGTACCTGGCTGTGGCATTACACAAATCTTTTTATTTGCAAACGGATGCACTTCTGTTTCTAATCGTCAGTCTCATTCGCTTTTAAGCGGCTCCAATACTGCAGAGACGACCTGATTTTGGACCAAACCATTCAATATACAGGGTGGGGGGGGGAATACATTCAATGTTTTGCTAAAGACAACCCTTGCCAATGGTTAACATCACTGGAAGCGGTTCTTTCGCTAAACTGTATGATAAAAAAAATGTGTGCATAACTGGCGCCTCCACAACATCTAATAGGCTAGGTAATGTAATTAAAACCCAAGTAATTTATAAAACTGCCACCAGAGGGCAGTATACACCAAGTGACAATCCCATGGAACAGTTTTTAAACCTTCTTCCTTCCCATCTGTGTTAGGTTTCTCATTTGTTTCTTAGGGGAGTGACACACTTGTGGGGAGCTAGATGTATTCTGAACAGTACTGTATTGCAGTGTTTCATTGTATACATGATTTCTGGGTTACAACTACATATTCGTGTTTTACCTTGTAGGTTGTCCAGTATTTGCAGGCAAGCTTCAATCCCTATTTGAAGCCTTTTTGCCTGGTTATGGACCAAACCAGCATGCAGACTGTTACTACCAGCTTTCATTGTGTAAACGAATGAGGGACTGGACCTTTTAAAAAGCACACACTGTGCGCTGATATTGAAGTTAGAGGACCCAGAGCCGTCATACTTGATCAAAGTGAAGCTGCATTTCAGAAGCAATGGAAGCATTCAAGCGTTGGTAAAAATATAACAAATGTTTTAATGGTTCAATAAAACACCATGTTCACTATTTGTAAATTACTAACAAAATGCCATACAAATCTATTAGACAATGCTTAGACAGCAAGAAGCAACAAGTATTACAGTGACAAACTATTTTGTAGTGTTAGTGTCAGATCAGATGGCTAAGTTAAAACACACCACATTACATGCTGGCTTAACAATCTCCATATACAAGAAAAAGTGCATAACTAACCCACCTAGTTAGGATAACAGATCTGTTAACAAGGGGAACTTTAATGTTCTTGCACTCTCCCCAAAAAAAGAAATCTCTCCACCCCATTAGTGTCCAGCAGAAATTGTTAGTAGGGATGTTAGTCCAATCTAGTGATTTAGGAATGATAAGCATTGGTGTAACTTTGTAGGATTGCCAAGGGCATGAAACCAATTGTCACTGACCATTAACACTAGCGAGCTCTTGCTTTTTTCTCTCTGTTTACAGAAAGGTAGAATGCTGGTGAGCCCAGGCATTGCAAAGCCCTACAGAAGGTTAAGATTTGTTTTAAAAAACTTTACTATTATTAAATTCCTTTTGCTTTAAGTTGACCTGTCAACTTATGTTACTGGAGAGTACAGTATTGACTTTATACCCATAGTCGTTGCCCCCTCCCCCCCCATACAAATTTATAAAACACAGCTAAATAAAATGTAAAGTTCAGTCTTTCAGTTTAGTTCTTGTATTCCACAGGCTCCTCTCCCTCTTCACTGAGCAAACACGTACGAATCAGTGCCTCTGTTACACTGTAGGGGTCGCAGTTGGCAGAAGGACGGCGGTCTTCAAAGTAGCCCTTCTTATCCTGGCCCACGGTTCGAGGGATTCGGATACTAGCTCCACGATTGGCCACGCCGGCAGAGAACTTGTGGATGTTGGAGGTTTCATGGCAACCGGTCAGGCGCCTGGCGTTATCCAACCCCCCCTTAGGATCGTAGGCACGGATGTGATAGTCATGCCTCTTGGCAAGCTTCTCAATAGACGCCTCGATGTACCTAAGAGTAGAGAGACACAGACAAAGCATCAGAACACTGCATCCCTCCCAGAGATACTCTCCCTCATGTTACTCCATTACCTCTTCAGAGTAGCAGTGTTAACACTAGAATGACCAAGGCAGTCATTTTGACTGTTTTTGGAATTTAAATTTCTGTGCGTGTGTTTAAGATAAGTAGCTGTGCTTCCCTGACTTCTCCTAAATATATGTACTTATTCCCCTGACAAACAAAGAATCGTGTAGCTGGAAAAATTCTCAACATAAAATACTGTCACTTATTCCTTACCAGGTGCGGTCAAATTGGCTGATACATATAAAACATTATAACAATGAAATGTTGTGGTATTATTTGTGTTTCTCAGTCGCGTACTGAGTCTCTATCAGTCTGCATTCTTCAAGTGAGCTGTCTGACATTGCTGTTGTTTCAAGGAGCCTCCAATAGCCCAATCAGCCTTGATAGCTCACGGTGCCAGGCTGTCTGAACTGGTTACTGTAATTTACAAGTTTTTTTCTAAGCAATTCAGGGTTACCCCAATACACATTGCAAATGGATCGCTAAAGAAGCAGGACAGAAAACTGAATTTGGAATTACTGCAAATTTTACCAAACAAGATTCTGCTGCAGCAGACGGACAATGCGGCTAGTGCACTGCATATTTTGAGAAGTAGTTTGTGTGATTTGTGCCAGCACTTAGACTTTGTAAACGAAGCCCATTCTGTTGAAATGTTTTTTTTATTCATGTCATTTCGATTATAGTACGTCTGTATATAAACACATAGCTTCAGTTGCGTATATGTAGGCAATAGAAACCTATTTATTTTAAAATGTATACTTTTTTACATTGTTTCAGTTGTACAGTTTTGTATGTATACGATATACCTGTATACACATGCATTTTATTTTAAAATTTCTTTTTCATTTTTTTACTGTTTGAGAATGTGCATTATTTAACGTCTGTATATAAAAACATTTCTGTTAAAATGTCTGTTTATTTACAATGTTTCGGTTGTGTAGCTGCTTTAAATGACGTTCCTGAATAAAATTATACAGGACTTATAATTGTTTGTCCTTTCATTATAATATTTGTTGTTTTTAATATGCAGGTCAAACTGAACAGTCATGGTTGTTCTAGGTATGCCTATAAAAACGCAGTGATTCTAGTGTTAATCCCATGGAGTATGAATTTGACACTTCAGGCTTTACTGCAGGGTATGCTTAATTACAATCTTTACAGTCCAGATTCATTACACTCTTATAGCTGGCATTGTCCCATACCAAGTCCCCTTAAGCAGAGAACTCTGCTCTACCGCAGCAGCTCTGCTTGACCATTTAAATAAGTGTGAGGACTGCATTGCATTAGATGGTCCCTGAACGGAGTGACTATGCATTGTTGCAATACATCGCAAAGCACATGGATTAGAAAGCACTGCCCGAGATTAAACTCACGTCAAGCCTCCATCTTCCCTCATCTCCTTGGTGCTGAAGTTGGTATGGCAGCCAGCTCCATTCCAGTTGCCGGGGATTGGCTTGGGGTCAAATGAGACGATGACTCCGAAATCTTCACAAACTCTGTGTAGGATAAACCGGGCTGCCCACAAGTGGTCTCCCATGTTGATTCCTTCAGAGGGGCCAACCTGGAACTCCCACTGTAAAGGAAATCAGATTTAGGTTGAGCGCCGAAATGTGTGTCAGAACGCCTGCTTTAAAAAACAAAACAAAAAACAAACACACACACACACAACTCAATCTATGTCCCAGTCAGCAGCCCTGTATGAAAAGCAGGCTGAGCTCGATCTGTCCTAGAATGAGAGGAGTATCTAGGATACAGCTGAAGAGCAGCAGTACAAACAGCTGTGAGAATTCCTCATGCTTCATGAGCAAATAATATTGCTCATGAAATACAACAGGCGCTGGCCCCGCCCTTGTTTCCAAGTTATCGCGATTTGCGTGCCAAGTTATCAGATTTGCAAACCGTTCAGCAATTAAAAAAACGGCACAACTAAAGAAACATGGTATTCACCTGAGCTGGCATGACTTCAGCATTTGTCCCACAGATTTCGACTCCAGCGTAGAGGCAGGCTCTATAATGAGCTTCCACAATATCTCTCCCATAGGCCTTGTCTGCACCAACACCACAGTAATAGGGACCTGGAGGGGTTCACATGTTTTGGATTAAGCATCATATGAGGAGATGTTGGAAGTGCAGATTTTGAAGCTGGAACAGCTGTGCAGTTATTTAAAAGGGGACTATCCCCTTACCTTGAGGACCAGGGAAACCATTGGAAGGCCAGCCAAATGGGTGCCCGTCAGTTCCAAGAATGGTGTATTCCTGCTCCATACCAAACCATGGGTGCTGGTTCGCCACCATCTCCATGACTCTCTTACAGGAATGACGAAGGTTAGTGTCTGTGGAGTTAAAAAATAAAAAGTTATATATTTCTGCATAATGTGAATCTCATCTTGAAATGTGCTCTTAAGGCTTTCGCTAGATATGGATTCCGAATAGCAAAGCTTACCTGCAGGTTTCCTGTTGTACTTCATCACTTCACACAGGACCAGTTTGTTGGGGTCTTTCCGGAAGGGATCCCTGAACATGGCAGCAGGAATCAGGTACATGTCACTGTTGGTGCCTTCAGACTGGTAGGTACTGGAGCCATCAAAGTTCCACTCTGGCAGATCTGCATTGAGAGGAAGCACAAGATTTGTTTCAGTATTTACGTAGCATTTAAAAAGCCTTATTTGCATCTCTAGCCTGCCAAACACTCAGATTTGACTTGAATATTTTAACATAAACAAATTATGCCAAGCAGAAATCTTACTACATAATAAAAACAGATTTAAGCAACGTTTAGAAGTAGCGTTAGAATAGAACCTAGCTTACTGCAGGTATACAATGACCGTTTCACTTTCCAACTGTTAGAATTACCGTCAATGCTTTTTGGCTCGGAGTCCAGCGTTCGGGTTTTGCAGCGAACGTTCTCTCCCGTTCCATCGATCCAGAAGTACATAGCTTGCACCTTGTCACCTTGCGGGAGATCCAAGTATTGCTGCTTAACGCATTTACTCAACTGCGAGCTGCAGGAGGTGGCCATCTTAATTACTAAAAGAGTCCTGGAAAAAGAAATTAAATAAAATTAAATAAAAAAATACAAGACACACGTAATACAAATTTAGCACATGGTACTATCAACCGATATTAAGCACGTTCACATGTAAGAAAGCTATTTTATTCACTAGGAACCACTTATTTACAAATGTCAAGTAATACATCTATTCAATCATGTCAGAAAACACCCATGAGACATTTCAATGGAGTTTACGCTAAAATTGATCGAATCCGATTCACTCAGTGTACCCCGCAGATTAACAAAGGACTCCCCCCCCCCATAAAAACAGCGTGCAACCACGTGCAGCAAACGTGAGGATTCTATACTCTTACAATAATTTTGAATGATATTCCCCTTCTGTCATATGCATTGTATATGTACAATTGTGATCAATACAGTTTTGTACAAAGCACCGCGTACAGTCAATTCACACAAATGTATATACCAATCAAATTTAAATTCCATAAACAGATACAACAACAAAAAATAATGTAGTGGGAGCAGTACCTTAACACGTTTTGTTTTTACAACATTGTTCACACACTGCACTATGCTTTAGTTTTCTACACTAAATGAAGCCCGATCTTACCCGCGTTGCCTTGCTTTGACAGCAGTAGTAATCGCATTATCTCGTTCGAGATAAGCAACTTCTGCTTGCCAACAGAAAACGTTTGGAAGCTTAAAACCAGTACAATCTTGGAGGATAACAACGTGTTTTGATGTCATTACAATCATACTAGTAGTACGGCAGGGTTAATTACTATGTAATAAACACAGCAAAATAGCTTTCAATTGTTAAAATTACAAAATAAGTTACTTTATATTATATAGAATCACTAGTACAAGAACAAAACAGGATTTATATATATATATATATATATATATATATATATATATATAAAATATCCAAACTACCTTGGATCTTACTGGTTAATATATATATATATATATATATATATATATATATATATATATATATATATATATATATATATATATATATATATATAAAAAAGCTAAACTAGAACGAATACTACTAGTCTCCTATGCCCTCAAAACATACCTCTTATATATATATAAAATATCCAAACTACCTTGGATCTTACTGGTTAATATATATATATATATATATATATATATATATATATATATATATATATATATATATATATATATATATATATATATATAAAAAGCTAAACTAGAACGAATACTACTAGTCTCCTATGCCCTCAAAACATACCTCTTATAATGCACTAACAGAATCAGCTTACACAACAGACAATAAAAAAATAAAAAGAACAGTTTAGAAGATTGAAGTACCTGGTAACAAATAAAAATCAAGAAAGGTTTCAGACTGGCGTTGAATCCAGTGAATTATTTTCAAAGCTGTCTTTTGTAGATGTCTCATTCTCCTGAACTACCTTATTGCGCTACACTCAAATTTATAACAAGGAGAATTAAATCTTCTGGCCCGTGATTGGTCAGAAGGAAACGTGATCCTTGCATGTTCAGGTGATGGAATGACATAGAGTGAAATCATTGGACAAAGGAAACTGGAGGGGGTAGCGGGGGAGTAGCTTCCTGATTGGTCAGGATGAGGATCCCAGCCTGTGCGTCTCTGACGCTGGGCTTTGTTTGTGTGTTTTTTTTGTCCCCAAAACATAAAATCATCCACCAAAAATCATATTTTAGGTATTTCTAGAATGTATTTTTAAACAGTTGTATTCACTGTTATGTGGGGAGTATGCTATAATAATAATAATAATAATAATAATAATAATAATAATAATAATAATAATAATAATAATAATGCTATGTTTGTTGGCAGTGCAACTTCAAAATACTGTAATCCATCTCTTTTTGTATTGAAACGCCATCCTGTGGTCAATATAAAAATGCCATAGTAATGTAATGTATCGTGTTCGTGTCTACTTTACTGTAGTACATTTGTTTAGATATGGGCTTCAAATTGGGAACTGAAGTTTCGTATTTTGTACAACTTGTGTTAAATAATACAAATAACCATTATTTTATTGCATACTACAACATTGGCGATTTGAAAAAATATAGAACTTTTTTTGTAATTTTTTAGTATTTTTTTTGTTATTATAAATAATGTAATTATAACATGGAAAATGTACGTTAAATGTAATTGACAAACACTCAGGTAAACTTTGAGGATCAAGTGGAAAATGAGAAAAGTGGGGATCTGGCGTCGGACACCAGTAACAAGAGCCTAGCCCCGTTTAGAAACAGTGCATGGAAAATTCCACCAGATATGTATTAGGGGCTCGTTTGAACGGGTTTCGGGGACTCAAAGGAAACATGTTATCGCGTTCATTGTGGAAGGGCAATGGAAAGCCTGTTTTTTAAAATTTATAAATGGACGATATAATATATTAATATTAAAATACATGATATTCGGGTATTTGGGAAACGGGTAAATAATAATAATAATAATAATAATAATAATAATAATAATAATAATAATAATTAGTAGTAGTAGTAGTAGTAGTAGTAGTAGTAGTAGTAGTAGTAGTAGTAGTAGTAGTAGTATAAACTTGTAAAAGAAATTAAAACAAAAAACCCCTACTGCACTGCAGGATATTACAGGAATATAAGATGTATCTAGATATAAATCAATTACATTTAGTCAATGCACGTTGTGCAAACCTTAACATCTGGACATCAGTTGAACTTTAGTCATTCTTATGTTTATAGATCCCCCCCCCCCCACACCTGCCCCTCCTTCCACTGTCTCCCAGATTGCTTTCTTCACACTTAATGCAGATCAGTTGTTTCCCATTTATAAACAAGTAATGTTGAATTAAACAATAGGGTTTCAGAATTGCAGACTTTCTACTGTTACATGTCTGCTCATCTTCGATTGAGAGATACATGTATTCATTTCAAGACTTAACCTTGAAATGGACAGGAAGCCACCTTGCATTCTGAACTTTATCAAATATGAAGACTAAATAAATACAGAACCAAGCTCTTCTGCCTTGGACTGACAAGTGGTTGCTCTCACACCTTAAACTGATCTTTCAGTTTCCTTTTACCCTCCAACTATTCCCATGATTTAGCCTTTTTGATTTTTTTTGAGGAGATAAAAAAGTTAACATTGTAACAAAACTAACACAGTAGTTTATCATGCCGAGTTAAACCGACTGAATGCAAAGAATGTGATGCATGTACACACAGTCTGCTTTTAATCTTCACTCGAGCCTCCACCAAGTCTTTTACACTGTGATACCAGACGTGTATCAAGTCTAGGACAGGGGCGCTGGAATTAGGGGTGCTGGGGGTGTGGTTTTGCATGGCTTCCATCATATACAGGGGTTGTAGTTTATTACATTTCAGAGGATGCAAATTTGGAAGGGTCCTCAATTAGCATTCAATTGATTCAACTCTTGCAGCATAAATTGTATAACAATGTGTCCTCTTTCTGTTTCATTAGATGTGTATGTTTCACACCCAAAGTCAAAGAGAACTAAAGTATATAATCCATAGCATATTCCTTAAGCCACTTTGTCAGTCCCAATTCAAAACACACATACCCGTTTTGCAAGAAAACTTGCTGAAACTGGCAGGGATAAAGTTTCTGTGGAGCTATTAAATCTGCTGACTGAATAGGGAGGCCCATGTATCTGGTAAACAACCTTTTATTACAGTGCCACTTAGGCTGGCTAAAGGACCAAAGTCTTCGGCTACAGTGTTTGACAAAGAACTATTGATAAGCAAGGACCACCATAGCATGAATGAATCTGGAAACTCAGATCACTAAGTTCACCCTCACTTGCCTTAAAGGTCTTTTGGTTTGTGTGTTTTCTTTTAATGAGGGGAAATAATTATACAGAGAAAAACAATCCCTTTTTAAATTGAATTAAGACAGTGGAGCCTAGGGCTTAGGATCCTAGGTGCCAAGAGATATATGATTTGAATTCTGGCTCAGACTGTTCCTCTGTGTGACCCTGGGGTTGAAAACAACGTTTTCATGATTGCGGTTGGATCCTGCCCTCTAGTGGCCAACTGTATCAATAACAATTGCAGTAACCCTCCCTCCGTTTTTTTCCCCATTTTTTTATTCAATAGTTTTATGGACTTTTTACTTGGAATTTTATTCCAAGTAAACAATGCACTTACACATCAGGTACACAAAAGCCTATCTGTAACATGCTAATATTTGTATTAAAGCTTTCTCTTAAAAGAAGTACTGATTTAAATGCTTGCTTTGTACTCTAACTGCTTGTGGTTTTTTTTTTTTTTTTTTTTTTTTTTTATCGATAGGGGAATGTGCCATTCTGGTCAGTTATTTAGTATCATTTATCTTCAACGACCCTGGAACAAAGTCCAGATTGAATTACCGATTATCCCGCTCTAATCTTTAAGGGGATGTTTGCTGTTACTTTTTACAAACAAGCATGGACTAACGTGTTGTCTTTTGGGTCATAATTCAAAATACTGCCTCAGATATCTAGAAACAAGGAGGGGTGCTGAATCAGCACACATGTTGCAAAAGGAACCCAGTTCAAACCTTTGGTATCTGCGTTCTTTTTAAATTTCCTTTGACTAAGAACGGTTGTCTTCAGTATTATATAAATTGGCATACAAAATTTGAAACTTCGATTAATATATATATATATATATATATATATATATATATATATATATATATATATATATATATATATATATATATATATATATATATATATATATATATATACTGTATATATATACAGTACTGTGCAAAAGTTTTAGGCAGGTATGAAAAAATGCTGTAAAGTAAGAATGCTTTCAAAAATAGACATGTTAATAGATTATATTTATCAATTAACTAAATGCAAAGTGAGTGAACAGAAGAAAAATCTAAATCAAATCCATATTTGGTGGACAACCCTTTGCCTTCAAAACAGCATCAATTCTTCTAGGTACACTTGCACAAAGTCAGGGATTTTGTAGGCATATAGTCAGGTGTATGATTAAACAATTATACCAAACAGGTGCTAATGATCATCAATTCAATACGTAGGTTGAAACACAATCATTAACTGAAACAGAAACAGCTGTGTGGGAGGAATAAAACTGGGTGAGGAACAGCCAAACTCAGCTAACAAGGTGAGGTTGCTGAAGACAGTTTATTGTCAAAGTCATACACCATGGCAAGACTGAGCACAGCAACAAGGCGCAAGGTAGTTATACTGCATCAGCAAGGTCTCTCCCAGGCAGAAATTTCAAGGCAGACAGGGGTTTCCAGATGTGCTGTCCAAGCTCTTTTGAAGAAGCACAAAGAAACGGGCAGCGTTGAGGACCGTGAGCGCAGTGGTCGGCCAAGGAAACTTACTGCAGCAGATGAAAGACACATCATGCTTACTTCCCTTCACAATCGGAAGATGTCCAGCAGTGCCATCAGCTCAGAATTGGCAGAAAACAGCGGGACCCTGGTACACCCATCTACTGTCCGGAGAAGTCTGGTCAGAAGTGGCCTTCATGGAAGACTTGCGGCCAAAAAGCCATTCCTCCGACGTGGAAACAAGGCCAAGCGACTCAACTATGCACAAAAACACAGGAACTGGGGTGCAGAAAAATGGCAGCAGGTGCTCTGGACTGATGAGTCAAAATTTGAAATATTTGGCTGTAGCAGAAGGCAGTTTGTTCGCCGAAGGGCTGGAGAGCGTACACGAATGAGTGTCTGCAGGCAACAGTGAAGCATGGTGGAGGTTCCTTGCAAGTTTGGGGCTGCATTTTTGCAAATGGAGTTGGGGATTTGGACAGAATTAATGGTCTCTTCAATGCTGAGAAGTACAGGCAGATACTTATCCATCATGCAATACCATCAGGGAGGCATCTGATTGGCCCCAAATTTATTCTGCAGTATGACAACGACCCCAAACATACAGCGAAAGTCATTAAGAACTATCTTCAGCATAAAGAAGAACAAGGAGTCCTGGAAGTGATGGTATGGCCCCCACAGAGCCCTGATCTCAACATCATCGAGTCTGTCTGGGATTACATGAAGAGAGAGAAGCAACTGAGGCTGCCTAAATCCACAGAAGAACTGTGGTTAGTTCTCCAAGATGTTTGGGCAAACCTACCTGCCAAGTTCCTTCAAAAACTGTGTGCAAGTGTACCTAGAAGAATTGATGCTTGATGCTGTTTTGAAGGCAAAGGGTGGTCACACCAAATATGGATTTGATGTAGATTTTTCTTCTGTTCACTCACTTTGCATTTAGTTAATTGATAAATATAATCTATTAACATGTCTATTTTTGAAAGCATTTTTACTTTACAGCATTTTTTCACACCTGCCTAAAACTTTTGCACAGTACTGTATATATATATATATATATATATATATATATATATATATATATATATATATATATATATATATATATATATATTTGAGTAGGGGAGAAGACTGCGGATTTTGTGCCACCTGAACCATGTCACACAACGTCTGTGGTAGACTTACTGGTACATGTACAAGTGAGAGAAGAGTATTCTGTAGCCCCTATACCTCCAGCAGATGGCACACTAAGCACACAGTTCTTTGAAGACGATTGCATTTTAAACGTATGTGTTTTATAACATGCGTTTATACATACATTAAAATTCAACCCATACTTGAGATGCACGTATTATTATTATTATTATTATTATTATTATTATTATTATTATTATTATTATTATTATTATTATTATTATTTTAATTTTAAATTCATTTCATATATATTTTTTGTCTTCTAAACTTTCTCTGTAAAACATTCACTTCTACAGCAGAAAATCAACTGGCACCAGCGGGTTTTTTTTTTCCAGTAAGAAACACCAAAAATAGTTTATCAGGGCTAATGAAAGAGACATATTTATATTTTATTGCCCCCTAAGTTTTCAGAAAGAGAAAATAGTTTGGTAATTTGTTATGGGCAGCTCCCAAAAGTCCTAATGTTAGTAACATCTGTCAATTAAAAACACATTTATTCATTTATTAGACATAACTTGCAATATAATGCAAACAGAACAGTGACGTTTGCAATTCGCGCAATAATACCCTGTTTACTTCTATATTTCAGTTAACAACGCGTTCGAATGTAAGTTTTCGTTTCTCACGAAGGAACTTCTTTTACGCAATAAAGCAATTTAATATACGCCTGAACAACAGAGGTTCTGATCTCAACAAGCGTGTACCACGGGAAAGTCAAACTTCTGAAACATGAAGACCTCTGGCACTAATGAGATACCCGGTGAGTTACTTGACTGCTTTCTAAGTGGAACCTATCAGAGAGAAAACAGATTATGTAAATATCCCTTTTTTGTTTTCTAATAACCATGCTAACGTTTAAAAAACACAACTACAAAAGCAAAATGATTTAATGTGTCTGTGACTTTCATGACTATGTTTTAGCTATCTATCTATCTATCGTATCTATCTATCTATCTATCTTAAAATATATGAATTTATTTATTTATTTTTAGAAAAACAATTCGTCAAGGAATTAGTTAATTGTTTAAAAGATGAAGTGTTTGTGGATTTCTTCAACACTTTTCTCAGCCTACCAGTAAGTTAATTCTACCAGTTTGTATAGTTAGTGTACCTGTTTATTATTATTATTATTATTATTATTATTATTATTATTATTATTATTATTATTATTATTATTATTATTGTCTTTTTGGTTAACACACAAGGACAAGCATCGTGTTAGCTGCTAGAGGGTGTGACCTTAATGCTCAGATTGCATTGTATAGTACACATTTAAGGTGGTGTGGTGAGCAAACAGGTCAATATCAGGTTCTTGGCTGAGTAAAACAGCATTGGCTTTAACTTTAACAGCCCATGACAGCTCCTGGTACATTCTAAAACACCGGTAGTCAACTTTACCTGTACAATCGACTCCTACAACATTTGTCCTAGTGTCGGACACCCTCCTTTTCAAGATTTTACAGTGGATTTGAAATCAGTTTTCTTATTAACTAGATGTCAAGTTCAAGTGTGGATTTGCAGTCTAGGAACCTGTTGTTCTAAAGCTGTAGAAATGTTTCAACGTTCTAACAAATATTAAAACGACTAAAAAAAACAACAACAATTCAATCCTAGGTTTATGGACAAATTCCGTTTTTCCATATAGCTGAGAGCAAATGGATTATGTGCCCTGAGTTACCATATAATAAGGTAATATTTAAATATTCTCTATGTAACGTACCTGTCAGCAATTAATCCTAATAGACTATGCAATATGTATAGGTGTGAAACAATTATTTTCAGGTATAATGTTTACAATGCCAGCAATACAGATCTCTGTTTTTAAGCAACTTACTACATATATGCTCTGCACTTTCAATACCTCACTGCAGAAATCATTTGAAATACAGACATTACATATACATGCTTTGGCAACTTACAAGTGCAACATTTGCTGTGGTCCTTTATCTTGATCTGCTGTACATGATTCCAGAACCTTGCTAGGGCATGTGCAGTATTCAACTGTCTTTTTACTAATGTGGCCTTAAGCCTTATGTAATGTGTAGAAGGCACCTCAGTGTTTTTTCTATGAGGTCATGTTGCATTGAAGGCTTGTGTGCTAGGAACACGCATGCAGTCAGCAGAAAGCACATTCAATAATTACATCTTTTCCCCCTTATAACAGGATATTACATATGTCAGGTTCTTGGAGTGGCTGTATACTCATCGTTATACATACTTTCAGAAAACCGAGCTGTATCATTATTGTAAACTCTGTCAAGAACTCCTGCTTTTTTCAACTTGCCAAGAAACAGGTAAATCAAGAGAAAACATGTATGCTTTGAGCATCACCTCGGAATTACAGCTAAGTCACGTAGACAAATGTTTTTGGTTAAAGCATCACAAATGTCATTTTCAGTCACTAAATAAGCATACATAATATTTATCCTATATAAGCAACGCTCCAGATAAGGTGTTGGGTTGAACTAGTACTGTACAACCACGAGTGTGTTCTACATCAAGGTTCTTTAACGGCTCAGCGCATTCTTTTCAAGATGTCACATCTCGTTACTTATATTTTAACATGAAATTCTTAAACTCAGTAAACAAAGTAAACATGCAACAAAGACATGCATTAATAAGTTATAAAAGTTTAATATTATAAGCACTTTTTTTAGCGGGTGCCACTGATGATGGTTCCTGTTGGATTTGTAGCTGGACTGGGGTGTTTAAGCTTCAACCTGTGTCGCTTCAATTTTTTTTAATCCTTACTGTGATTGGCTGTCTAGACAACAGGGCTAGCCAGAGTCCGTATAATGTTTGTTGGGTTGGTTTTTCTTGTGTACAGTTTTCTAGTAAATGAAGACATTGTATTCTGGGAGATGTAGCTGTTTGTGGAAGTTTTAGGGGAGGCGGGAGGGGAAGCAGACAAGCTGTGAAGCAAAAATGCTATGCGTATGCTTACGCATTCAATTTAAATTTAGTGCTTATTTTGGATTTTATAATGTGTAAAAAATGGCAGCTTATCTAGACCGCTGCGTATAAGACTATGATTTACTACAGTAAATTTGCATGATAATTTACTAGTTAACAGTGCTTTTGCCATGCTTATGAAATGCTTTTCTTACCCTTGGTTTGCTTTACAATTCTTGCCTATGGTACCTTGTTTTCTCATTTGTTTTACCATAGCGATATGATTCTCATTTTATCCTGATCTCAATAGGAGCGCCTAGATGGGTCTTTGCGGGCCAGTGGTTGCTAAAGAGATGCATTGGGAGTGTGAGGGGAATAAAGCGCTTCTGCTCTTTCATCAAAGGGACTTGCGGTACGTTGATGAAATCTACACAACCAAGGAGCAACAATTAAAGGCAGTAGCGTCACTTGCTGTCTCCTGTATGCCCTGAACAATTCACCCATTTCTATTTATGTACAGTAGTTGCATTCTCCCACTACACTTCTGATAAGATTGATTCAGGGTGTCCACAGGAGGTTGTACAATAGCAAAGGTGCATACTTTGCAAAAGGCAGTAGTGGGTGCAAAACTTCCCTGTGGTTCCACAATTGTGTATTTCCGACCACTCTTAATTAAATATTCAAAAGCCCCAATCATTAAGCAACTCCAGTCATTTTATGTTCATGGTTAAAGCTACGTAATTTGTTTTCCTGCTTTGGTGAAGTCTTTATAATGAGAACTACACTTTTTTATAAAGGAGAGGAGCTGGTTGCTTTCTGGGTGAGTGTGGGTAGGTTGCTCCAGATTGATGAGACAGACTCGAATCAGAGAAACATCTACTTGTCATACCTTCAAGTCCTAAAAGTGGTGCACCTTCAGGAAGGATCCACAGTGGCTGTCACTTGTAAAATAACTCCAGGTAAGGGGGGGTGAGGACACTGTAACCCTTTGTCTTTCCATAGTTCCCAATAAGAGAATGACCTGGATACATCTCTATAATATGTGTAAATCTCTGTGTTTACCACAGATTTCATCTATTTAACCTTTTAGATACCTTGTTGAAGATTTTCAACAGGGATCACCCTTTCAAAACCAGAAGAGACCTTCTTGGGAAAATGAGGGATGAGGCCCTGCTGAAAGTACACACTTACTGGCTTCCGCAGTTTCTCACTCACTGCAAGCTGTCCATGCAGAAGGTGGAGGAATGCAGAGCTATACTGCAGAAATACAAGGAAAAGGCTTTTCACGAATACCAAGGACAGTTGACAGGGCACCAGACAGTAAACCTCTCTGTGCGGAGAGTCAAAGTTGAACTTTCCCAAAGTGTAACTGAACCTTATTCCTCCAAACAGACCAAGAAACGCCTTTGGAACATTCCCCTGCAGTCTGCCAGAAGCAAATCCAGAGCCAAATCGAATTTCCTGGAATCTCCTTGCACTTTGCCACTTATAAAATCTAAAACAGACCCTGAACGCAGTTCTAAAGACAATGACAAACTGCCGAAAATCTTACATAGGCCAATCATCAAGCCACCTTCCATTCTGAGCTTCCAGTCTCTTCCAGAAAATCCTTGTCAGTATGAATATATGTCCTGTGTTCTTACGGCTGATGGCTTTGCAGGTGGTCCATTTGAGACCTTCTTAAAGACCAAGGGACACACCTCTGAGCTTCATTACTTGGGACTGTGGAACGAGATGTACAGCTTCTTAAATCTTGTATTAAGGTCGCAAGACGGATGTGGTCATATCCTGAGACAGATAGTTGCTGAAAGGATTGTGGAAGTGTATCTCAGTAAGGAGTCCAGAAAATATGTCCAATTGCAAGAGAAAACCACCGAACATCTACGAAATCTGCTACCAGCTGGAGAAGTTATACCATGGATATTGACAGCCCAAAATGAAATTTGTGAGGTATGAAAATCAAAGCTTAGTTTTTATTATTTAAACAAATACTTCTTTTGAGTTAATGATTATGACTTGTTTTCTATTTGGAGATGATGATACTGGTGATATTCCCATGTAGTGAAATGTATTTATTGTTGTTTCTCGTTCTTTTAGAAACTTTGTTCCTCCTATGATGATTTTCTGGATGAAGATGATAAGAATTTCCTTATTCTTCTGGTAATTGATCTTCATTAAAAGATTGATCGTTTTTTTATGTTCTAGGCTAATATATTGTAATCATCAAAGTAATGTGTTTATGTACTGCTTCTGAGGTATGATAACTCTGCATTAAGCACTTTTCAAAACTTAGGGAACCAGAATTCACATTGCTTCTTTAAAATAAGCGGATTCCTCAGTACTTTGAACAAGCCAAGTCCTCTGTGTAGCTTTCATATAAGGGAAGGTCTGATCAAATTTCCTTACCATTAGAATATTGTTTCCCATCATTTAGCTCAGTGGTGAATGCTTATTCCCTAGCGGTACTGCAAATTCGCCTGCTGACTTTTTAACTATGCTGATTATGTTGCAACAATCTTAAACTATGTAATATTTGTCCTGCAGTCGAGATCCAGTTTAAATGAAATAAAGCTGAAACAGAAAGCCTGCGGCGCTACACTTGTGTTTAAAAAATCTGATCAGCTACTTGACAGAATGAGAGTGGCCCTGGATCTGTGCCAGGCCTGCTCCAGCAATGGGGATGCGGATATGCTCAATGAAGACACATGGGCACTGATGCCACTGGAGGATATCAGGAATGGAGGATCCATCCAGTTGGCACCATCAAAAAGACATGCTAGTAAGAACTTTATACTTCATAACTCAGAAACCTATTTCAGATACAGTGGCCTCATCTTTGACCGCCTACCTATTATGGCTGTCTATTATTGCGGTCGCTCAACTTTTGGTCACGATAATGACAGAGATATAATACTATGAGGGATTGGATTCAAATGAGTTACACATCTGTATTTTATAGATTTGGTGGCAGTGGAAACTCAGTTAGAATTAATTTATTAACACCTCTAAAAATGTAGTAATGATAAACACTGATTCACAATTTTCTTGCCTTTTTTCTCAAACTTCTGTGGTTTTGTCATTAAATAGGACGTCAGATGTCATTTACAGAACTGGCTAAGAAGTATCCAAAACTGGCAGCCAAGGAGACCAGCATAAATTACAGACTTTATTACAAGAACAGACCACATTATGGTATGTATGGCTAAAGCAAACATCACTTTCCAGTGAACCTAAATGGAACATGACTGCTTTTCATTATGAATGAATAACCCTGTGTTTGGGAATACACTTACATAAGTATACTGTAGATGTCACGCTTGAGTTGGAGAATGTTCATTGACATGTTGTTAAAAGGGTGTGACATCATACGTTACATCACAATTCAGTCAATAAGCGTCACTGCACCATGCTGCTACTCATGGGATGAAATGACATGTCATCAAAAAGGCTATGAAATAAAGCCAAACATTTTGAATTGAAAGGATTGGTATTTTTTGCGCTGGGTGAAGTAGTTGTTTGCATTAGCAGCTCAGCTGATTTTTTAACATTATTATTATTTGTTTATTTAGCAGACGCCTTTATCCAAGGCGGCTTACAGAGACTAGGGTGTGTGAACTACGCATCAGCTGCAGAGTCACTTACAACTACATCTCACCTGAAAGACGGAGCACAAGGAGGTTAAGTGACTTGTGCTCCATCTTTTTCGGTGAGATGTAGTTGTCAATCCTTTCAATTCAATTTAATAACCTAGTACTAAAATCCCGATCCAGAGGTTTCTTTAGAGCTGGAACCAGTCCCGGTTCAATCAGCCACCAGACGTAAGTGGAGTAAATAATAATCCATTTGAGTTATTTTGAAAACTGCGAGATCTCCCTAAAACACCATGGGCAGGGCTGGATTAAAGCAGGGGCTTTAGGGGCTGCAGCCCAGGGCCTCAAAAAAAAATATAATCTATAATACAATATCTAAAAAATGAATAAATAGCGTGTGACTGTATGGATCGGAACAACACGTCTGTTTTACCAAGCCGTATTGCTTTTTAGAGCAATGTAGTTTTATTTTAGACTGAGCAATTTTCGTTCAAAATGCAAATAAACTCATTCGTATTAAAATACGGGATGCTGTGCTTGTGCCTGAGTTGCAATTTGGCTTTGCGCGACTTACAGATATCGTACAGCTTTCTTAAACCGGGTTTCCATGAAGTTTTTCGGTTGTCTTAAAACACGGCCTGCCTCATTTGGTCCTCAAAATAACAAAAATAAATAAATAAATAATAATAAAAAAAATACACCGTTCCTGTGTGTGTAGCTCTGCTGATTCTGCTGACAAAAATAATAATAAAAAAACAACGACATAAGAAAGCGCTGTGTACTATCCTCGTATTATTTGCTAAACATTTGTTGACTGCATATACATTTACTACAAGCCTGTTACACACGTACATATTCGTAAGAGATAAGGACCACACATTTCCAGATAACCTGCTATTACGACAAAAGAGTCTGCGGTTTGCATTTCCCATTTTGTATTTGAAACTGCCAGTAACTAACGCTGTGGCCAATGCTCATTTTCAAAACTGGAGCTAATTCAAACATCGAATCGGGTAAAATATGGATCAGCTAAGACTGGATATGTTGACATTAATGTTAATCGAGTGTGATTCTAGTAAAACAGTAAAGGGAAGCAAATGAATATGCAAAGAGGGGCCCCCAAAATGATAACAGCCCCGAGCCCCCATTAAACTTAATCCAGCCCTGACCATGGGGAATAATTAGCAGTATACAGAGGGAGCTAGTCTAATTCTTTCATGTATTAATGCTTGTAACATGTACCAGCTTTATCTATGCCAGTAACTGTCTGGTGGTGAACCTGTTTTATAAATGTAAAATGTAGTTGTAGGAATTGAATCAATAGATTTCATTAGAACTATATATTCCTTTCAGAGAGGTAAGGGGAAAACCTGAACTAGATTTTCGGATCTTCAGACTTGTATTCCATGTATAGTAGATCTCATCATTGATCTCTCCTGCCTTTCTGAAAACTATATCCAATCATGAAGGTGTAAAACACATGGGCCAGCTCTTCAAGGCAATCTCCATGAAGGAGGTGCACAGCCTCCCGCGTCAAACACACGTTCTGTTTATACCCCACATTTTTGCACACTGGTAGGTATTTGTAGATTGTAGTTTCAATCTTTCATGTTGTATATTTATTTACAGAGGTGCAATCAAAGCCAATTTCAACGGGTATTCTTTTGAAAAAAGCAAACATTACATTTTTGAAGAAAGGCAACAGTATCCTCCGACGCCCCACCACGAGACCAAGGTAATATACTGTTATTGGTAGTAGTATTTGTTATCGCCCCTAGGCATTCGTAGTTATATGTTCGAATGTACTGGGCATCACATTTGATAGTTTTATATATATATAGAGAGAGAACTGCTTGTCCAGTTGTGAAGAAGAAGCCTAATAAGGGCATCCTTTATCACGTACGTACTTCACTAGATAAATCAAGTGGTGTTGAAAACTGTTTTTTATAGTATTTTCTTTATTTATATTTATAGGATAACTTGTGATCTCTGAACAGTACATTAATGTTCCCAAACAAATCGTCACATTGCAAAGTCAACACTATCTGACAGCCTATTTATCCTGATTTTTTCCCCCTAAGTTAATTGATTTGTGATGGCAGGTCTCTAGCAGAGGTCCTGAGAAACCCAGTAGGCACAGAGTTTTTCAAACGTTACCTGAAGATGTTTGGCGCACAGGGGCCCGTGCTTTTCTATCAAGAAGTGGAGAAGCTGACTGAGATTCATGATCCTAAAATCATAAAGCTCAAAATTATCAGGATCGTGGATAGGTTCTTCGGTCAAAAAATGAAACCTGGTATGAATGAGATTTCTATTGTTTGAACAAGTTGGTTACAATTGATCTTGTTCAACAGAACTGAACAAAAAACAAAAATGGAAAGGTTTTAATACCCTTTCCTCTAAAATGGCAGTGCAAATATACTGGCACTGAAATATATAATGTAGCGTAACTATACTTTCAATAGAGTCATCCAGGTTAACTATGAAACAGTTTTACCCACATGCATTTACCCCTACCTGAAAAGTCCAAAATACTAAAGTGTCTTAAACTCAAGTGTTTTTTTCTCATGTTATTTTTTCATAGAAGTGTACCTTCAGTGTAATGATAATATTATATTGGAGATACCAAGGATGCCTTCTGTGACTTTAAACCTGCTTCTTACAGCACAGAACCAGGTTTTAAAATCTCTTGAGGAAAAATGGTGAGTAGCATCTAAAAATGAACTACACGGCAATTTAAATAATAAGTTGCCTGGTTTTGTTTTACAGGTGTGAAGGAAATTGAAACCTCAGGGTTCATACGTCAGTCGTGTGTGTGTGTGTGTGTGTGTGTGTGTGTGTGTGTGTGTGTGTGTGTGTGTGTGTGTGTGTGTGTGTGTGTGTGTGTGTGCGTGTGTGTGTGTGTGTGTGTGTGTGTGTGCGTGTGTGCGTGTGTACTTTCTAATTCAGGCTGTAAAGGATTTGTGTCAGACACATAAACCGCTGCATTGTACTGTCAGGTAAACAAAATTCGTCTCCCCATCTCCCAATACAACCAAGACCTATAAAATTTAAGATGTGTGATTTGAAATTATTATTTATTTATTTATTTATTTTTTTAGTTGTTTCTGCCTGTTGTAGGTTAAGACCATACCAAGACACTTTCCCACCAGTTGCGACCACTACCACTATTTCAGACACATCAATTCGAGACGGTCTCTTGAAAGACAAACTGGTAAGAAATTGTAAACTCCACACCAAAAGCTTACTGACTGGAGTTCCCATTTGCAATCTAACTATCACACTACTTATACATGTCACAAAAACCTTGACGTAGGAGAGCTGTATTTTAAAATGTGACCATGATCCGAAGTGTCCATCTATACCTTAATGATTTAGTTATATGTGCATTCTGTAGACTACAGGCAATAGACGATTTTGCTGTAGCATCACTTTCAAATGAGACTGAAGAAGTTGGAACTTCTACTTGTGTGATTAGTAAAATATCTATTTGATTTTCCTCAGTAGTATAATCAAATACAGTGCACTTTTCACAGATGTTTATTTTTCACGGAAACTGTTTTGAATGCCAGTTTTTATTTGAATGCTTTTTAATTTATACAGCGTGGTGACAAATTGTATTTGGGTGCAAGTTGTCTGCATTATTGTATCAACAGCATCCAGTTGGTGGAAGCTGTATGTACAGTAGTTTAAAAGAAAAAAAGCAAATGAAACATGTTTAATAAAAAGAAATAAAACTAAAGTAATTATTTATTGTAACAACTAGGAATATTATTGATGGGACATGTCTTAGGGAAGGGGAGTATCATTTTTGGTGGCCAGGTTATTAAGGCATTCAGTATCTTTCAAAATTGTGCCTCAGTTAATATGATGGAGTAAAGGTTTTTTCGACTGGTAGCTAAGTATGTGTTTTTTTGTTTTTTCCTTCAAGCAACATATATGGAGTGCTTTCTGCAGTTGCATTAGAAGTGTTTGCAAATTCCGCAGTGCAATGAAAAACCAAACGGTCAGGAAAGGTTTCGAGGACTACCTTAAGCAGGAGGCCAATGACTATTCAGAAAGTAAGTGCCTATCTTCTGCCTAAGATCTGTTACTTAGATTTCCAGTAGATTTAATGGATGCAATTTAACAGTAGTGCTCTTAAGTGCATAAATATTGCAAAATTGATTCATTTTAACATTTTACCTCATTGCAAAAAATAAAAAAAGTAAAAATAATTTTCTCTTAGAGAGAGCAGTTCAGTCCCAACCAGTCACTGACTGCCGCCAAAGCTGCCCAGTGCTGATTGGGTTAAACTGTGACGTAACTTCCAGTATGTAGACTGAGAACACCAACCTAGAAGCTAGTGCATTAGCACATTGCTCTTCCTAGTCCTCTGCTTGAAGAACTTTGTAATACAAATTTGAAAAACCGATTCAGTAACACACCCATGCTTTGTTTTGTGAAGGTCGAACGATATTCGTTAGTAGTTCTGCTACCACCAGTACTCAAGTGGCTGAGAATAAAGAAGAAGCAGACACCACACAAGTAAAGCGCAGAGTTGTCAACAACAAAGCCCTCTCCGTGGGCTTTATAGTCAATGACTTGTCATTCTACTTAGAAGCAGAAAAGTAAGTTGAGTGTTAAAGTGGTGGTACCTTGCGACTGTAAGCAGTGCTGTACATGAACGTGAGGAACTTACTGAATATGTCATAGTAAATCTGTCACCTCCATACTTTCTCAGAAACCATTTGAGGCACTGGAACAATTGATTATTTTCCAGTAGTCTGTATTTAATATAGTGTGGAGATCAAACATTTTGAGATGTGATAACACAGTTGTTTTATATAATTCTCTCAAGTCTGATTTATTATGATAGAATATGCCAGTGCTTTTTTTTTTTTTTTCATTCACAACACTAATATCTAGATAACTTGACTTGGTTGCAGATTTCGCAACCTAGCAGATGCAGGCAGGATCATGGCTTCAGCTGGAATGTATGGTGAAAAGGACCAGGCTCAGCTGCACAGCAAGGCAGAAATGATCATCAAACTGTTCCTCAGGTCTGAGATCTCACCTAAACTTCGGGTAAGTAATCCCATTCAATATGACGGTATGTTATTATTATTATTATTTGTTTATTTAGCAGATGCCTTTATCCAAGGCGACTTACAGAGACTGGGGTGTGTGAACTATGCATCAGCTGCAGAGTCACTTACAATTACGTCTCACCCGAAAGACGGAGCACAAGGAGGTTAAGTGACTTGCTCAGGGTCACACAATGAGTTAGTGGCTGAGGTGGGATTTGAACCGGGGACCTCCTGATTACAAGCCCTTTTCTTTAACCACTGGACCACACAGCCTCCTTAGACCATACAGCCTCCTTGGACCACACAGCCTCCTTGGACCACACAGCCTCCTTTGCAGTTGCATTAGAAGTGTTTGCAACTGCAAAGGAGGTGGTGCTGAGTTGTGGTGTTGAGTCGTGGTGTTTTTCATTCTTATGGTAACTCAGTTGTGTGTTTTGAGAATACCCCAGGACGTTTTACAAAATGTACAGGTTTGTTACACTATAAAGACGGTTAAATAAGTCAACGACATGAACTGTACTTTATTCTTAAAAAAAGAATTATCATGATTTAACTCATGTGACTAGGGCCTCTATCCCTTATGGCCATTCCACTATACCCGCAAGGATATAGTGGATTCAATCACATAGCAATGATTTTAAATGAATCATTTGGCCAATTCTTTGTTTTTCTTTCCTTTCTGCAGATCAATATTGCCGAGGTTCAGAAAGAAATGATTCTGCTTTCAGTTTTACATGGGAATATTGACCGTAGCCTTTTCCATTCTGCAGTCATGTCCGTCTTTCCCACCCTCATCTTCTGTTGGAAAAAGTTAGCGTCCTTGTTTACTGTTGAATGGGTCTGCTATTTCTAAACCCATATGAGAAAATGCTAGAGCAAGATGTAGTAGTGTAATAGAGCAAACTATCTACAGCTTGGCAAAAACTAATTAAAGACAATTAATTAGGGCTGGAATTTTTCAGGCATATTTTCTTTTACAAAAGCCCAAAATATTATAATAAATCACTGATCTAAAGATTTATTTTTTTGTCTACTAGATATTATCCCCAAGGATAGAGTGGATTCAGTCACAATTCTTATTCTATACTATTCTGTACAAACTGTTGATCTAGGTCATGGTCCTCAGCTTCTTAATCGTACTAAAAGCTCTTGTATTGAATTTACTGCTGCTGCAGTGATGTATGTTAAACTTGCTGAAATCATGAAAACCTGGTAAAAAGTTTCAGAGGCTATAAAGCCTAATGTGATAACCTTCACTATATTATTCATTTTAGATTAGCTTATTTGCACACAATTAAACCACAAACTTAGTACTGTGTCATTGCAGTGCTATTGTAATTGAAGATAATTTGGTAATGGCAGACTGATGTTGTTTTATATATTTTAGAGCTGTTTTATAGATATTCAATGTTTTATTGTTGCAGATACTGCTCTTGGAAGGTGATGTGCAGTATGTATGGACATAAGAAAGATCAGAAGAAAAGGGAAATTGTGGAATTTCCTAACTACCTTGAGCCTAACCTTAATGGGGAATGGTACATGAAAATGGTCTCCCTCACTGGTAAATGCAATACCAGGAATATATATTTATAGAATAAAATCTATATGAATTCCAGTGGAATCTATATGGATTCCAATAAAATATATAGAGCTTCCAATAAAATCTAAACAGATTCCAATAAAATCTATGTGAATTCCAACACCTGATACTCCTTTGACATTCCATTTGGAATTCATTGTATATTTGCAGCCTTGAACTTGTTACTCTTTGCAGAAATTCAAAAACTAAAAAATAAAACAAAATAAAAAGATTTTGTACGTGTAGTAATGTTATGGCTATACATCTTCTTTAACATGTACCGTACTCTAGCTACCAGGTGTATCCTTTTACTCCTTGTTCGTTGGTAACACTTTACATTACGCCTCTCGAATTACTGTGTCTTTACATAGTAGTTACTTAGTAAATACATGTGTACTTACAATGTTATTATGCATAGTTACAATGTACTTAATGTGTAAATGTTTTTGCACACTATAGCCCTAACCCTAACTCTCACCCTCACCCTCACCCTAACCCAAACCCTTTTCTGATAAAATTGTGTACTTACATATATCTTGCAAAGAAATGGCCACATTAAGTACATTGTAACTATGTGTAATAACATTGCAATTATGTGTAAGTACACATGTATATACTAACTAACATGTATTAACCAAGTAACGACTATGTAAATACACAGTAATTAGAGACAATGTAAAGTGCTACCGGATTCTAGTTTTAGTCTTTACCCTTTGTTTAGTCTTTACTGTTTTCCTACAGAAGAGCTGCCTATAATGAGGTTTGCAATATCTCACGGACTCCAGCTCATCATTCCACAAAGCAGATTCGATGTTAAAGGTAACATACTTTGGGTACTGCGTTTTAGAAGATTTTTTTTTTCTACTGCAAGGTTTAATTTGCCACCCATTCCATTTGATATGTAACTACAATGCCTTGTTGAAATGTGTTATGAAAATGATCAATGCCAGCAGTCAGCACTTAACCCCCTCTGGGGCTTGGATTAAAGAGGCTATAGTAAACAAAGTAAGTCCATAAATCTCACCTGTCGTGGTTGTTGGCAAGGGTTAGAGAATCATTTTGATAGCTACGTAAATTTTAAATCGAAATCTTTGCAACACGTAACTTTTGGTAGTTTCAAACCATAGTAATATAATATATTACATTAGATTTCTGGGTTCTCTGTTTCTGTTCTTAAAATATACCTAGCTAGTAAATTATATATATATATATACTGTAGTAGATGTAAAGTACTATGTATTTAAAGCATGCCAGCATTTTCTTAAAAAGACCTGGTCACATGGGCTAGTTGAACAGTGGGTGCAGAGTGCAGCAGTTTTCGGGAAAAAAGTGAGACTATATATATTTATAGTTATATATTTATAGTTGGCTCTTTGAGCTAAAACTTTTATCTATTATCAGAAAACGTGTTACTGTAGTAACATTATTTAGCTTAAGCTATTGAGAAATTCTGAGGATATAGGAGATGTCTATCAATCCGTCCATGTGTCCATCTGTATGTCTCACTTACATTGTTCTGAAATGTCCTAACATGTTTGGTGTGTTTTGTGTATGAATTGAGTGCCTAATGTTCTGTTTTGTGCAGGTTGTGCCAGCAATACCTACCATGTAAAGAGCACTGGCCAACAGGACACTGAAAGCTCAGTGCCAGGGTATGTCACAACCCCCCCTAGAGGATAAAGCAACTGTTACACTGCTAGCTAATCATAGCTTCTCGTTGACAGACCACGTCTTCATCTATTCATTGTCCTTTCAAATAAAAATCTTCCTGCAAGGACGCTGGTTTAAACTTGTATCTCATGTGACTTTTCTTTTTACAGGACTCCTCCTGTCCATGCCAGAAATAGAAGAAGATCCGGATCAATAGTTAGGTAAGTTCTCTTAAAAAAATCAATTCTAAATGTTCTACAGTAAATAAAAAATATGACTTTCAGTAAGTGGCAATCCTTCTGTGTGGTTCTAATTTCAAGCACTCAAACATTTTAAAATGTTTTTTTTTTGTGTGTGTGTGTGTATGTCTGTGTTAAGGTGCTTTAACCATGTATTTAGAAGCAGCTCTTCAGTTCTGATTGCCTGCCACAGCCATGTTTAATGTCGGGTAAATCAGTGAAAGTGTCTGTATATTAGTAAGCACCAGTGCCCTTGAACACAGTTGAAAACACCCTAAAAAATACTTAACAAAATGGTTATAAGTGAGTGCAATAAGAACCATTGGAAATGATTATCTATCTACTTTCTTAAGCATGCTAATTAAAATGAAGATATTTGTTTTTATTTTAACAGCCTGTCGATGCAGCCAGCAGTTTTACCTTTGCCAATTGGCAGTTCAATGCAGATAATCAACGAGTAGCTCAGGTGCTCAACGTTACCAATCAAATAAACATGATCAGCTTTGCATGAGCGTTTCCCTTTTGTTACCTGAGCACCACATTTAACAAGTCCTTAAAAAACCAGGGTACAGTATTGTATACTACTTTTCAAATCCACAGACTCTTTTTTGAACCATTTGTTTTCAAGAAATCCAAGAATTGAGCCTTTTTTTTCAGTTACGAAGGACAAAGTTACCTTTTAAATGGGCCTAATGAAAGTAGCCAAAAGTGTTGGCATGCTAACAAAAGAAGCATGTGAATAGTTGATACAGTATGCACGATTCGTCTTACCCTTTTTAACGTGGGTAAACTAATTGCAATGTTTAGAAGAGCACAGAGGCGCCTCCATGTGGGACTTAGGCTTTTGTTTAGTTTATTTTTGATTTTTGATTTAAATCCTTCCATTTCTGTGCCTGGGTCTGCTTACAAAGGGCAATCGAACCTTAAACAAGTGAAATCTTTAAAATTCGTATTAACGAGAATTGACTGTCCTCCTGTAAGTATCATAACTTGTCAATGCGGCACCATGATCTATTTTGTGTTAATTGTCTAGGCTACTAAGTAGGCCAAGTTAAAAATAATAATAATAAAAAAGCTAAAATCATTTAGTTTCAATTTAAATTAATATTTGCATTTAACACCAATGTGTACAATGCAGCAGCATGATTTATTTTGTGTTACCAGTAGCCTACAAGCTAAAGTAAAAAGAAAGTGCGCTAGATATTAATTAGATTTTACTACTATACTGTATAGGCCGATTATTTATATCTACAGATTTATATTTTTACATAATATAATGTGTAGCCTACCCAAAACAAATTAGTGTTATTTCAGCACAATGATTTATACATATAAATGCATGTGTGTGCGATTTTATTGCATTTTTTAAAAACCCGACACCTCCTTATGTCAGACAAACCTGTCCGGTTTAGCGAGGGGCTACTGTATGATTATGAAAAGCTTTTTGATAGAAACACATTTTTTATTTGGGGGTGAAGGTGGGGGCCCCACTCTAAAATTTGAAGGGATTAAACTGCCTTTCAATATTTATTTGAAAAATTAGAGCACGACTCGCAATGCTAGAGATCTTGCTAAGATGATGCAACATAGATTTAAATTAGTATATTGCGACTCTCTTTATTAACATATATTCTCTTAGTACATACGACAAAATCTATACTTTGCGAATTGTCACAACGGAAATGCAAATTGCGGTATGTTTGTCCTGCGACGGGCCCATCAAATTACAAGATTGTCTCTGCACCGCTGCAATGTGTTGGGTTCAGTGGCAGGGGATTCTAAGTAAATACATCTTATTTTAATTTACTAAGCCACCACCTATTGTAGGTCCCCCTTGACATGGATGGCTCAACCTCTCAGATGAAGAGAGTGAAGTCATCACACAGTATAGCATGGAGTAAAATAACATCACATGCATAAGCCATGTGTTTTTCTATCTCTTATGAACCCCTAATGAACAGAACGGTTTATAATAGGCTCCATGTTGTTGCTGCAGCTACTTTTATTTTGTTAAAGTACCCTCGGTTCGAATGTGGTGCCTGTGTCGGTCCTTCGATTTCTTTTTTCAGAGGATGATTAAGCGTGTATTTCATAATACTGCCTAAACTGTGATTGCGTTTCTAACTCTGTGTCGGTTTCATTGTTTAGAATGCTCCCCTAAATGTTATTGCAAGCTACAAGCAATTGAGTCTGCCGTTCATAAGCCTAAGAAGCTCAGCTACTTTGGTGTTGCTTTTCAAATAATTGCTTCTGAAGTAGTCGTTTCAAATGAAACACCAGCCTAGCTCCAGTAACCTATACAGAGCAATTCAAACCTCTTCAGTTATTAATTATGTTTCCCTAAAAAGGTTTTTGTTTTTCAGAACAGAAAAGGAATGTGAAATTAGCATGCAGAACAATGTTGTGCATATCAGAAAATTAATCTACACAGGAATTTGTAATAGCCATCGGTTGTCGAACGGGAAATAATTAGGACAGTTCAGCTGAGAATCACCTTGTCGGCAGTTCATTTCAATGTAAAAATTACCCCTTTTGTTAACAATACAGGAAAGTAATTAAAAGGAGATTGAGAGTTTTTTTCTTTCTATGCTGTGAGAAACATTTTTTTAAAATTTTATTTTCAAATTCTATGGGAAGCAGGAGCAGCGGCATTCATTTACAGTTAGAAATGTGTTTCACACTGTTACATTGAGGTCTGAATGAATTATGGATCTGTCATCCAATCTTCCAGAAAAAAAAAAATAGCAGTTGTTAATATTACAAAGGTTCTTGACAGCAATACACTTTGGATCATAGATTGCTAAAACATGCAAAGTTCGTTATGTCTGATACTATATTACTGTTATTAAAAATGACAATCAATACACCGTGGGCTTTATTTCTTTGTAAAAAGGATCCTGAAGCTTATTTTAGTTGTCTTTTCCTATAACCCAGAGGAATGAATATTCATAGTAACACAGATATAGTATAGCGTAGGCATTTGTGAAATCTGCCCAGCCATGGTATGGATATTCCTTAGCATTCATTCCTGAGACTGTTACTGTCTAGGCCATGGTGACCTACTTCTGAATGAAATCTGGGTCTGATTGGCTGGGCTGCGTAAGGTATCTTCTAATTTGAATAAACTTAGAATGGCTATATGCTACGAGTTTCTGTTCCACATTTTGTGGGTCTTCTGTAGGACGTGATGATCTAGTTTTCCATGGTACCAACACCTGGTAACTGGTAACACCTACACACTATTCTTGTTGCTGTGAGAAGGTCCCACTTCTTAAAACGGCCCAAGCCTTTTACAGTTCTATGTACAATGGTAGTTTTATACTATATATTGCTACTCCAGTAATCTTCATTATGTGGTGGGCAACACCATGCTGTAGATGCCTGAAGGCTCCCAACATGATGCAGATAGACTTTTTTTTCCCCCTTCTAAATATCCTTATTTATCATAGAGAATACCCTTAAGGAATGTAAATAAGCCATCAAAAAATCTGATGTTGCAATGGATGATCTCAGTTGGAAAATTACAATGTGTTCAGGGCATGATCTGAGCTCCTCTAGAATTCATGAAATGGATTTGCAGAAACGTGTAGGTAATGGGATAGAATATGCTACAGATATATTTGTAAGGGTCTTAACATCAGGGCTGGTACACTCAGAATGCCATCAGAAAGCTTTCACAAACAGCCCAGGAATGTAATGCACATTATGGACAATTGATACTGGTAAACCCACTTTAGCAATGGAGCACAAACAATACAACTGTTATGCTGCTCCGTATAAAGTAATACACAATTTGCTGACATATTAAGTTGGTGATTTAATGGACATAGCAACATTAGCCAGGCTTATGATGATAATAAAACAGGGCTTACAGCATGCACAAGCAAGCCAGGAGTGTGGAAGGTAGTATATTTGGTACACACAAATGTTTAATGAGTAGTGACTGCTATTCACTGGTTTGGAGTGCAAAAGTGGATCAGATGCAGAATGATGCAAATTCATTGAGGTAAACTAATGAAACAGGAAATGGCTATTTGAAACTGGAAAAGGAAAACAGAAGAAGCGAGGAATGGAAAGAATAACGGTTGGGTCCTCCCAACCACCAGCACAACTTACACATACTGTCTTAGTCTAATGTTAACAGCATACTGATTCCACTAATTCAGCCAAATGTTTAAAATCCAGAGAGCAGCTTTTTAGAAAAACAGGAGTGTGAAAACTCGTGGCAGAGTTCCCGTGTGAAAAGGAGTTTGTTAATACTTACAGTCTCAATAGGTTCACAACCTCTTTGTTTCTTTATAACAGACTCCTTGCATGCCAGCACTCTTAAATCTGACTAGCCTGTTGCTACAGGAGATTCATTTTATATGTGGATGGTGATAAAAGAGTAATTTTGGCACTCTGCAGCCAGCTGTTTCACGAGCCAAGACATTTGGCTCTTGAGTTCATATTCTGATGAGTTAAACATGGTGCTTTTGCTTGTAACACTTGGCTACACAGCTTGCTCTACAGAGCCAGCAGTCAGCATTGCCTTAAGACTTTCTCTGTTGGGAAACTTGAGTATTTTTGTAAATGGGGAATCATAGGACTTGTGTGCCTCCAGCTATGATCCTGTTTGTTTGTCTATTCCCAAGACAAGTAGCTAAGCAGGTACTGTCATTAGACAAGTGGCGAGGTAGTGAACTGAATTGGGAAGCAATGCTTGGAAATAAATATTTATAAATAATAAATATATAAATATATGCTAGTAAATAACTGTTTTTATCAAGGGCACAACTTGGAGTAATGGCAATGTTTTATCCTTTATCCTTAATTAAATCTGTCATCATAAGTAAATTGGTAACTATGCGTGGGATAAACAGAAAACATCATGGTTCTTTGTGGGTAACTAAAAAAGAATCAACTTCTTACAGTCTTTTATTATTTTTTGCATCAACCAAGCATTAACACATGGGAAGGTGTGCAGTGACACTGAGTCTTGTTTTGTAAAAACAGCTCAGGCCATGGGATAGGCTTTAGAAATACAATGTGTGTTGCAGTAAATGGGCTTTGGCAGTATGATCTCTTAAGTTCAAGGAATGTTGGTTCTAGTTCTGGTATATTGTGCATCTCTAAATGGAATATATGTTCATTGCGTTACCATGGAGACAATACACTTTCTCATGTATACGAGGAGACAGCACTGAAAGTAAAGGCCAGTAAGTGCGGGAACTTCAACCTGGAAAATGAGGCAATTAAAGTAATTTTAACTGCCTCTCGCTGAAAAATAACCCTTTTACTTACAATGTGGTCTGCCAAAGATAGTTGATAGTCATTAAATAAAAGCTTATATATGGAAGGTGACACGTGGAGCAGCAGGTTTTTCTATTTCAAGGACCCAAGTCACTTCAGCTTACCATCTTGGCAGTTCTCTAGGTGTTCATCATTCAATGCTCCAATTTAAAATATGTGGTATTCACTGGATGGTTCATTAAGTACAGTCATATATACCTTTATATGACAGTAATAATGATATAGAGGCACTAACATCTCTCCACTCTAAAAGTCATAGGAGCCCAGTAATAAAGCACCCCCCCTTTTTCAGGTAAGCTTTAAGACCATGTTAGCAGCAGCTCTAGTCACCTGCGGTTGTTTTTGATGGGTGTTTTTGATGGGTGTTGAAAAAGCATTTAAAAAGTGTCAAGTGCTCTATATTGGTGGTAAATGTAGACAGATCTCACCTTGAAAACAAACAGTATCCCACGTAGCATTTCTTGTGAATTTGTAATTACTGTTTCAGATCCCCTAATTAGCCTGTTTGTCAGTGAGCTCACAGTAAAAGCAACATTTTAAACAGATGGTTTTCTGTTTCCTTAGCTTGCCTGCGAGAGGAATTTTCGTACTGCCAAGCATGCTCTGATATCAGTATTGCCAGGGGCAGCTTTAACAGAGGAAGCTGAGAACAGATTACTACTTGGCAGTGTACATACAGTACATGGGATGGGACAGTGCGTGGCAAAACTGGCACTTAGCATATTGTAACTAAAATAGCATGTTGCCCCCATAAGAAGGAGGACTAAGTTATTATTTTTTTTTATCGTCACCTTTCCAGAATGGTCTGATTGTGTCGTTCCACATGCTCATCAACAAATGTTTTGGTTACTTCAATTCAGCCAATGGCTTTTGTTTTCTTATTACTAGGCTGTACGGTATTTAATGACCGGACACAGCAGCTGTGTAGTCACGTTGTCATGACATCGAAATGGAACCGTGCGCTTGACGGGTAAAATCCAGCATTGCCAAGTTGATCTTTTGGGTTGATATCCACAGGGAGCGATACATTCGCTTTTGCACCAGCCCACAAGCTAAGGAAGAAGACCGTCTGGGAGTGGGTCGCATCGCCTCCCCACGCCACAGCGACCCCTACATGTGAGATGCCAGACAAGGCCTGCAGGCAGAGTGTGAACCTCCCCTCCAGGGCTCTGCAGTGTGTGGCCAATCGATATATAAACTAGAACTTGAGCTGGCAAACAATTGAGTGTTTAAATGAATCAATTACAAAGTCTAGTGAGTCGTTTGTTGCAGGTGATGATGGTCACCATGGAAACCATAAGTGGAATGGCTTATTAACTTCCTAATAATTAGACCTTCATTTGCAACAGCATTGTTAGCCTGAAATTTATTTTGTCATACAGAGCAATTCTAGCACCTTGTGTTTGAGATTGCGCAGTAGCAGGTGATACAAAGTTCAAATAAACTTGTATATGTCTAAATAGGGTTTATTGAAATAAGCAATAAACAATATACTATTTTGAATAAACAATATACTATTTTTTTGTTATATGTGCTATATATTTATTTATACCTTTTAAATATAGTTTTGTTGGAAAGTTAGAAAATCATGTAAAAGAAGTAGACAAAAAGAAAGTGAAATGCCTATTTCATAAAATGTTCTAAACTTTAGGATTTTCTAATTACTTACATATTAGAAATTCAATTACCCAGCTGAAGCATAATGAGAAAAGAAGGTTTTGTCTAAAATGTAATAACTCTACTAATTAACTTTTTTTCAGCCTTTCTGTGTGATTTAGGTCGATTTGATGATCTTCTTTCACACTATCCATTAAATTAAACACTTTGTAGGAATGTTCCTAATGACAAAAGTAGATAATAGACGGATAGTCTGGACTAATTAATGCATCCTTTGCCGGTATTCATTTTTAGACATTAATTACTTAAAAGCGTTTCTAGGTCATAAACCCCCACCAGCTCCTCCTGAGCCTCACACACACACACATTGTATAAAATTATATTATAATATCATTAGGTAACACTTAAAAAATACTTACATTCAAATAATACACATATGTTTATAACAGCTGAAATTTTGCATAATGTATTCCTTTACTAAGAATATTGTTTGTTTTAGGGATCTTTTTTTATTCACAGTATAGCAATTGCAGTAGATGCATAGCTACTGTACTATATATGGATACACTTAAATATATGTATTTGATCAGAATGAGACCCTTGATTTTTAAACTCAGTTCAGGCAGAGAGTTAAATGTAACTTATAAACACTATTGCAATTCACAGATATTTCACACTACACAAAGATACAGAAAAGGCTAACAATTAACAAAAATGACAATACTCAAGAACCCATACCTAAACCAACCTTACAGCAGTTGACAGCAGAGGGCAGTGCAGACCAGAAATGTATTATATTGCCCCTGAAAAAACAAACAAACAAACAAATAAAAAACCTGGCTATAAACAAGAAACGCGGCACCTAATTTTACAGGGCTGTAAAACATGCTACAATTATTGTAATGCATCAATTGACCCTTTGTCACTACATACGGTGGGTAGATTGTAAAATGTCAACCTGTTAATAATTTTAAAGAATATACATATGCTGTATTAATTTTGGGGAAACAGGGCTGGCCGTCACTGTTTTGGTCCTGATAATAATGCTACTGTAAGCCCACTGCAAACACAAAACCTGTGGTTTATCCTCATGGATATTTAAGTTGTATTTTAAACCTATTATACCCCATGCTAAACAAACACTGCTTATTATTTATTAAAGACCTTGCGCACTGCCAACAAAAAATATATATATTATATAGTCCTGGCTATATGATACTACTATAATAAATAACTAATATAGATTTCTGCTGAAGAAACCTTGGTCTCTGTGTTAAATATTTGAATTGAATAACTTATAAATAAATACTCAGCTTAAACGCTGTCCTTGACAGCGGAGAAAAAATATGGTGTTATCCTACATAAATTTCTCCTATGTAAGCATTCAGTGATCTATACATCCCTGTTGCATTAATGATTCAAGTCAAGGCAGGTTAAATTCATAGAGTTCACCTAAAAGCATGCAAACGATACGACGAGGCGAGTTAGAGTTCTGCTATAGCATGACCTTTTTATCACAGGCAATTATTACAGCATAAAGTTTTTTCTTTTTTTTTTATTTGTATTTTTATTTATTTTTTTGTAATTGCTCTTCTCTGAAATCATTCTCATCCGTTTATCATACTTACTACATGTTGTAAATCTGCCTCCCAACCTGTGAGGGCGATAAGCAGCGAGAACGGAGTTCCTTGGACGGGCTGGTCTGACAGTTCTTTCCCAGGGTTAAAGGGAAGTCGGCCAGCCTGGAAGGGGGCGAGACTCAGTTGCAATAACACATTGACCCGGAAGGGAAACGATGTGGCAGCTGCAGATTGGAGAGGCGGTTGCACTCGTTTAACAAGGGGTCATGTTTGACAGCATAAAAGGGGACAGAGAATTCTAATCTGTTCCTTCGCTTTGGTTTAATGTGAGTAGAACCGAGAAGGACAGTAAAAGTAACCACAGAAAGTAAAACCGTGAGTGTTGTGTTTTGTTTGTTTGTAATTGTCTTGTCTTGTACGTTACTAGACAGCTAACACAGTTCTGGAGCTGTTGCCAAGGGCCAGCACTAAACCGGACAACACTGCACCATTGTCACAAATATAAACTTGTATCACCCACCACGAGCACTACTGCACACACCCAGGACTATTGACCGTGTTTGTATTATTGTGGGGCGGATATCGTTTATTATTTGGGACTGTCTGTTCTTGTTATATACCCCGTGCTGTACACATTGGTAGCAGTGTGGAGTAGTGGTTAGGGCTCTGGACTCTTGACTGGAGGGTGGGGGATACTGCTGCTCTACCCTTGAGCAAGGTAAATTGCTCCAGTAAAAACCCAACTGTATAAATGGGTAATTGTATGTAAAAATAATGTGTAAAAAAATAATGTAATTGTATGTAAAATTAATGTGATATCTTGTAACAACTGTAAGTCGCCCTGGATAAGGGCGTCTGCTAAGAAATAAATAATAATAATATTGCCGGGGAATTATTGTTTGGTCTCCAGACCTGAAATCTCCAAAATAATACATTTCCAAACCGGATTACAATTATCCCTGTCTGCTTCTTTCACGCACTGCATCACTCCTGCACCTGCTCCCACTCAGCCACTTTGTCACAGGGCTCTATTACCGCTGTGCCGTTTTGTGTGAAAGGAAACGAGACTGGCACTCGCACATTTAAAATGCAATGCGATAACACCTCAACGTTCGCTTTGAATAATCAGCAGTCATTACGTCTTTCTTGCAAGTGTTTTGGAAGTCCAAACCATTTCCTGTTATACTGCTGCAAATTGAAATCAGCGATTAATTGATTCAGTGTTGTCATCACTTTGGAAATGTGCCTTTATATGGAGGTGCATACCATTAGCACAGCCTTAAACTATAGTTGTGCTTGGGTTTTCAAAACAGCTGAAATACACGTCAAAAAAGTTGTCACATGGATTCTTACTGTTTTGTTTTTGTGTGAAATTCAGACAAAACGTGTTTTGGTAGAATAAGCAAAACTGCTACCAATATTGAAGGAGTCAGTACGTAGTAAGTCATTTTGGAAGTATTTTAAACTTTCAGCTCTATGTGCAATGTTTAAATACACAGTACTGGAAGCTATATGGGACTAAGTTAACGTAATTCTCCCCTTGATATTGTTGATCTTGTTGAGGAGGTTGTCTCGTGAAAGGCCAGCTGGGGTTTTGAATCTGGTCTGGTCCCAGTTTATCCCCAGGAGACAGTAATCCGCATCACAAGTAATGACCACGAAATGAAATGATAAGTGATTGTCCTGGTCATGATTGAGGTGTCCTGCCAGAGGTTTATTGAAAAAAAAAGAAGTCTCAGTGCTGATACTGGAAATTGATTTTCAGTGTGGACCCAGTTTGAAATGCACAATCAGCAAGGGGTGTAGCGAAGACCTATTTTTTTGCTGATTCCACCACAATGCACCCTTAACTGTGATTTGAACAGCCTGTAAGATCAAAGTTTTCCCCTTTTTTTGCACTGTAATCTGTGCTGCTGACCCTCCATATATCATGGCCCTTGTGTAAATTATACATCAATGGGCTCTCATAAATTCAAATGGAGTGGGGGGGGGGAGGAGGAGCGGGTCTGCAGACTAATTAATTTTAATCTAAACTGGGCCAAAATCATTCTTTTCAAATGATTCTATGGAAAAGCTGTTTGGAGACAGTCATGAGTCTGTGAAAAAGAAAAACATAATAAACAAATTGGGGGGGGGGAATTCCTTGAGAACAAAGGCATATGTTGAAGAAAGTGAGGGAGGTTTTCAGATTGAATTAATCATTGTTGTGCGTTCATCCCTCGGTCTAACTGAGGGACAAGAGAACGGTCTTTTGATTTTTGCCTGACTAAGCACTGTCACCTTGAAATAGGAAACTACAGTAACTGACAAAGAAAAGCATGTTACGGATACAAAAATAATGCATTTTCTTTTAAAATACCGTAAGTTAAAAAAAAAAATACATTGAAAAATTACCAAACAGATGTTTGGACCTGTATAAAAAAAAAACCCAGAAAGCTTTACTGACATCTACAAATTCCTTCCAGCAATTTATAACATTTGCTAAGACCCCTGGACGTGACACTCATTGCATTTTGCAATTTGTGAGAGCACCTGCTACTCTCAAATGTCTTTTAGGATAGGTTCTGGTCTTCTTTTCTAGACTTTAATAAATACTTCCATCTTCCCCTTTCTAATTTCTGTTTTCTTTGTCTGTCTGTTCTCCAACTACAGGATGAATATTCAACTGTAGCTCACAGTTAATCTGGAAGGCTGGAAAAATGATTTAGATATTTTAATTCCCTTGTTGGTGTTTTAAAGCAAAATGATTTTCCATAATCAATGGTTAGCTGAAATCAAATAGGGAAAATCAAATGCAAGCATGACATTGTGCCTGTTTGTGTCTTAGACAGAACTGCTGTAGTCTAAGAAAAAAAAGGCATGGTTTTAAAAATATGAATTGATTTTTCAAGAAGGATAACCAGTATTCCGAAATTATTTAATTAGAATGTATATGTACAGAAATATTTTTTTCAGAACGATAAATAAATCTTGAAATATACTTTAGAGTCTGTACATTGGCCTTAGGAGTTGTTTACATAGAGTTGTACTATGTCTTGCTGTTTGAATACATGTTTTTTCCTCAGGGAAATACTATTTAAAGTGTTATGTTGTACAGGGCCGTGCAGGAAGTTCGGACAACAATAGGCCGTTGGTTGAGCAGCTCTATATATAAATGTCCCAAAGGGCCTATTCGCTTTTACCATTGGGACTTGAGTAAGATTCACTGCAAGATATTTCTATGTGATTGCCATTTTAAGAATAAAAATAGATATTTCTGGTGGTCTTAGTCCAATTCTTGGACCATATTACGAACATTCCATCACATCTGCTGGCAAGTGCCATTGTGGCTGACAAAGAAAGAAGTGTGGAGAGTGAGATTATAGGGTGGAGAGTGAAATTATAGGTCTGGAATAGAAGTGATGGGCAGTGATGGGATAGTGAAGAAAGACCTGAGCATTAACACCTTGTATGCGAGTCGTAGCTTCAGCAAGGCTCCATTTCAAGGTTTTCAGCATGTGGTTCCTGCAAGTAACAAGGCATGATTTGAATGCGTACAAATGAATTCTGTACTGTATGTGTATATCTATCTATCTATCTATCTATCTATCTATCTATCTATCTATCTATCTATCTATTTTTAAAAGTTTTTAATATATATATATCTATATATATATATATATATATATATATATATATATATATATATATTTAAAAAGCATATATATATATATATATATATATATATATATATATATATATATATATATATATATATATATGTTTGTATTCACATTTTTGTTTTTCAAGAAAAGGACCGTTGAAAGTTTTTTTTTTTAGTTTTTTTTTAAATTTATTTAAAACTTCATCTAAGAGAGCATTCTTTGGAAACAGAATTGATGAATTTCATGGAGATTGCAATCAATAGATAATTTACCATACATGTTCAAATATTTTTAAATGAACAGATCTCCAATAAAATAATTGTCTTATAAAATGAATGCAAATTAAATACTGGTGGTATTCATTAAATTAATACACGTTGTGAAAACTGTTCAGAGAATATATTTGTATTATTCATATTTGTGGTTACTAAAGCAGATTTGTAAGATTCAACACGATGCAGTTAAAGGCATCATGCCCACTTTGATTTATTCTGCCTGCTTAATCACTGGCTGAGCTTGTGAAAGGTTTGCTTTTTAGACGTCCCTTTTATAAATAAATACTGGCATAAGGCCAGCTCACATGCATTGTTTATTTTTAAGAGCAGTTCCTGAGAAGGTACTCATGTTTTCTTCATGTTTTAAAAAAAACCCACTCATCGATGTTTGCTAATTAAAGGGATACCCGTAATCAATCAATCACAGTGCTTTCCTGGAATAAGCTCACTTTACATAAGATAGGCTGGCTGCGTTCCGTTCCTGGCCGTGACGTTAAAGAGACAAGGCATGCTTGGGAAAGCTAGAGTGCATTGTTGTGAAATCGCCACTGGAATACAGGAATAATAGACTACTCATAGCTCCATCATGTTGACTAATTAGTCTAATTAATGATGCACAGGTCTGCAGACCACATGCTGAGAAAATGACAAAATCATAAAGAATACTACTATCCTGAGAGAGAGAGAATATCAGTGTATTCTTTTTTTCCTAAATTTAGATTTATTTGAGGTGCTTTTAAAGGATAACGTGTGTAACAGTATAAGAAAAATAATTTAAAAAAACAACATACACATCTTGACACTTTTTATATTGCGTTTATTTATTGAAAGCGGAGGATGTGTGGCTGGACACCTGTTTAAGGTTGTATAATAAAATGTATACCAAGTGCTTTATAGCAGGCTTATCTGATGGAAGCAAGATTGATATCCCACAATGCTTTGTCCTGATGAGACAATGAAAAATAACCCCAGCCACCGCCGTGTCAATATCAGAGTGGGGAATGCACCACCGGTCGTGGGTTTTATTTAATCCAGTTTTCTTTAAGATGATAAGTCTTGTTACTTTTCAGAGCCTGTCTGTCAGCTTGACATCGCAATATTCCTCCACTCCTCTGTTTCCCAGTCGTTTTCATTTATTTAAAAATACCATTTCACACACTGCTGGCTTTAACTAGGTATTATACAGTGTTCAGGGAGAGTTCTCCAGATTGAATTGTGACAGAAACAACTTTTTTTTTTGGCGAAAATATAGAATATTGTAAATGGTATACTATAAAGATGGCAGGACTCATAATAGCTTGCTTTTTATGACTTATGCTGTTGAGTTCCCAACTACACCTAAGTTGTTGCAACATTATAAGATGTCACAATGTACTGCTTTTGTGTTTCGGTCTTGCTTGTGTACGATAAAGCTTATATTTAATATGCAGATCAGTGGCTGTCTTAAAAATGTCTTGGTTCGGCATACTGTAGATGACTGGTAACACACATGCACTTTGTATCAAACGAAGACAGTGAAATTGATCTATGCTTGGTTTTATTTGTTGGTAAACGCTAATATGATTCAATGAAAAGTGTATTCATCTCTTTGTTACTGAATCAATATATAATGTGAACAAACCTCAAACATAAACTCCTGAACAATTAAACAAGAATTTAATTTTTATTGAACAAATAATTTTTTTTATAGATCAACCCACATACTGTGCTACAAATTTATCATTTATTTTTTTAACTGGTACACATTTTCCAAGATGCATCACAGGAGTGACTTGGGCAGGCGGGGAGCACATTACAGTGCAGTACAACCAATTCAATAGACACAAAACAATTTGTATTACATTACAGCAAAATTCAATTACAGCATTGAAAGCACATTAAACTATACTTGAACATATTGTAGCGATCTCGGTTAACACAGGCAGGCACATCACACAGTGCGAGGCAATTCCACACACAGGCGGAGGGCGGGCTTGAACCCGGGACCTCTTGCACTTAAGCATCGCGACGAGACCACTGTACAAAAGAGCTGGCTCCACTACTATATATATATATATATATATATATATATATATATATATAAAGCTTTATCGTGGTTGCTATGCAAGATACAAGACTATGCGCGGGTGCTATAGTTGCTACAGTAAACGTGACTGGAGCTTAAAGCAGAGATTGATAGGTAGTGGAGAAGATCCCCCCTCACCCCCCCAAACAAACACACATGTCACAAAAGAGCATTCATAAAGTAAAAACTTTCATAGAACTTATTTAAACACAATACAGTATTTGCAATTATATATATATATATATATATATATATATATAATTTCTGTTTTTCAGATTCATTATGGGTCTGTTGACAGTTGAAGTGCACTATCAAAAATATGTCTTCTTTTAAATAATCCATAACACATTAGGTACCCTAAATCCATACCCAGTGAATAAAGCATACAGAATGGCTGTGGCATAGGCTTTATTAGCCTTATTAGCCAAACACTTACAGAGAGATGTTCTTGAATTTATCTTGATGGACTATTGCGTTAGGAAGGGGGTGGGATGGGGAGGGGGGAGTACTACTTTACAACATGTCCTTTCTTTTATTATTCATTTGTAGAATAGAAGTGACTTGCACAGAGACAAACTTAAAATTAATCTTTTTGGATGGCTGAGTTTGTTGGAGGGGGGGGGGTAGTGCACATTTTTTTTATTATAATGGTTGAACGGTGGAGAGAGCTTCTTGTTTTGCCTTTAGCAACTCCTCATGCTGCTCTTCTCACTGACATATCAGTGATGTTTATTAAGAGATGACAAGTCTATCAGGTCTCATAAGCAGCCTCTCACAGGCGGGAGATCTTTTGTTACTTTGGGAGAGTATCATCAATCTTGCGTCGCTCTGCTCTCCTGAACAGTTGATAGTGAACATGGCTCCCTCCCTCCCACATTGCACTGCGGGGGTGGGAGAGAGAGGAAGAAAAAAAAAACTCTTTTCAGAAACAACGTTTTCTGTTGAATGAAAACTTTTGTTCAGAAAAAAAAGTGCAAGTGCTGCCACTGGCTGCTTTTAATATTTTTTTGGAGGGTCCTCATTTCAAATGGGGACCCTTATGTACAATCTTTTCCATCTGTCTCTGTATTGCCTTAAGGAATCTTTGCCTCATATAGACCTTTGGGATTGCATTTAGGTTGCATTCTTTTTACATATATTTTTAAAACTAAAGAATAATAAAGTTTGAGAAGTTTGAGATTATGAGCACCCTCTGAATGTTCATGCACTGGCTTGTTTGTTTTCTAAGTATTTATATATTGAAGATTCCTTTCTGTATGTATATTCACAACCCCCCCCTTAAAAAGTATTTATAAAACAGTATATATTGTATAAAACGTCATGCTGTAATTCAAGTATTACACACTACCTGCCATCCACCAATGTATGTGTATTATTAATAGTATTAATCTGCCATCAAGAGAGTGTAGCCCAAATCAGAAATGTAAAATATATTATTATTATTATTATTATTATTATTATTATTATTATTATTATTATTATTATTATTATTACGAGTCACATTATTCTGTTTACTGTAGCTCTGCTGATGTTTTTAACTACAATTAGCCAGCATCCTAAATTGGATGTGGATGTTCAGTACAACTTTGTTTGAAAGACTGCAGTGCTATATGATTAAATGATTTAGTAGAAAAGTAATCAAATAACATGGTGCTGTAATGCAAAATCCATTCACTATTATACTGACATGATTTTACTTACCTCAGATTCAATGTACAATAAAGGAATATATGAAGACATATTATTATTATTATTATTATTATTATTATTATTATTATTATTATTATTATTATTATTATTATTATTATTAAAACAATATTGAAAAAATGCATTCCTAGCTTGGACCTCATTATGTTAAGTGATTTATAGTTAATATATTTTATGTATTCCTATCATTCATGCGTGATTCAGATAAATCAGAATTTGAATCCGAGTTATTATTATTATTATTATTTAAACTCTATAACCAGAAGGTAACGATCTCGAGTTCCAGTCAATGAAAGGGAATAATAATATGTACGTCTGCACGTTGATGGCTCATCTTTTTCTGTTCACGTACGGCTTCAGTACCTGTATTTATTTAAATGGCTTTGGGGGTCTGCTTTAATAAATCATTCACAATCATTAAGAATGTGTGACGTCCCTATTTAAATGTATTCAAAAACACACAGTGGTCTGTTCAAATGATGCACACGGTGGTGGACATAATTACTGCCATGGTTTAATCATAATAAAAGGTCCATGGTTATGAGAATTCAAAAGTGCTGGTTAGTCTCGTTTTTGTTTTCTGCCTGTAAAAATATATATTTTTAAAACTCAGGAAGGATTCTATTTTAATGGTTAAATGATGGCTGTATTTAGATCCGCTGCTGTGCAGATCAGTTGAGTTTCTTATAAAAAATACAGCAGACATTTATATGTATACAGAAACTAAGCAGTTTACAGTAAAGGCATAAGTTTAAATGTTGGAAATGTAAGAGGCTCACGCCCCTCTAGATTCTGTGTATTACAACCAGGTGGTGCATTGTGTTAACAGACAGAGATCAAAATCACTAAGGAAATAACCCTGCCTGAGTTTGAATCAGACGCCTTCTAGTGACCTCCCCACCCCAGCTCTATCCGTCAAGCTGTCCTCCCTTCGACTTTTCACCCTGTGATCCCCATCTCCTTTTCTGGAGGGGAAAAAACCAGCCAGGAGGATTCCTTACTCACATATTGAGCTTGTTTACACAGACCTATCAAAATCAGGGAATTTGTGATTCATTTTCATTTTTTTTTTTACTCATTATTGGATTAATCTGGAAACACACTCATGGAAGTCTAAATGTTTTTTTTTTTATTTTTATAAACGACGCGCTGTAGTAAAGTAAATCAAGATCACAGATTTAATAACCCAATATAATCATTAACACACATCTTTTTATATAAAAAAATAGTTTGCTATCCATTCTCATCTGAGCTGTACAGTTAATTTAAATAAATGGCAAAGCTACAGCCTATATCCATTGCTAGACAATACAACTGGATTACTTTGTCTCTTGTTTCATACTGGCAACAAAAAAAACAAAAGAAAAATAAAAGTAATATAATATTTTTTGACTTGAGCTTAGCTGCTCTAGATCCAAATAAAAACAAAACAAAGACAAGTAAAAGCAGTGTAAAGGACAAGCAAGCAAGGTAAATAACAGAGAAAAAAACATGGTCATTAGTTTGTTACAAATGAATGCTCTGAGCTTATTTATTTTTCCTGTTACAAAGTGTGTATACAGAAGAGAGAAAAAGAGGGGAAGAAAGCAAATTCCTACAGTGACACACGATGCAGTCAGTGATGGAGTTCGACTGAGCTGAAAGAAGCCGGGAAAGCTCATCGTATAACCTTTTCCATCAATTTCAAGCATGGAATTTAAAAATTACAAACTGGCAATTTATAAGCCTCCCTCCAGGGGAAGAGCGAATTGAAACAAATAGTAAAGCAGATTTCTCCAACCTTCAGTGGTTTCCTTGTGTTTTGTTGCAGAGTTTCAGTGCACAGCACACTGGCAGCAATTTGGAATTCTGGAAGCAACAGAGAGTTCTATCCTCAGAACACAACAACATTTTTCTTTAATGTTCACAGGGAGCATGCTTGATTAGCACTATAAAGTATACAAAACAGTTTTAGGAATATTCATACATCGAAGCTCATACCTAGGATATTAACCCCTTACAGGCAGCTTTCAGAACAGGCATCACTACAAACAAGACTGCCTATCTGAATTATATGGCAGCTTATATATTAAAATATAACCCACAAGAGTGCAACAAACAGATCCTTTACTGTTTTTGAGATCCTGACAACCACACTCTCATAGTCTGCACTCTTATAGCGAATGGGTGGTTTTAGCTGTTTTGGATTCAGATATAAAGCTTACACTTCTTGGTTGCCAGTCAGATTTCATCATAGTGATTAAACCTTTGTTTCACCCGATAGTGGTTGAGGCGACAGGTTTACAAATCGTAGTATACCATTCAGACGCTCAGATTTTTCTGCTGTCTCAAATTTTGCGAAACCGGTAAAGGCTTTACTAACGAGTAAGACCAGTTTAATGTGATTACAATTTTTGCAATTATACAAATTAAGTTAAAATACTTTACAGATTTAAGAAATATACATTTCTTAAACAAAAATGATGCAAATTCCCATTTTATTTGTTCAGTGAGCTTGAAATAAAATGTAATAGATAATATATGTAGGCTACTCCTAAATATTGGTGATCGAGTTATTTTTATCGTGCATGTTCTTTTTCTATTCCTTTCGATTATGAGGTCATCAGCAGCGCAGAACTTCAATCACCACAACGTCCTGTATGGTATATCACTTCCTCCCCTTGTTTTTTTTTTTTCTGGAGCTCTGCATCCAATAAAATTATGAATCACACAAACGCTGTTATTTTTTATTTGTCACTAATTTCAGAACTGTACAATTAAAATTGTTATTTAATTTATTTTAAAGAATGTGTCCTCTGACAGTTCTCTGAATACATGTATTTTCCTGGACCTACCGCATTTGATCTCATCAGATAAAAACAAACAAAAAAAAAAAGTAATAAACGGTTCCGGTACTGTAAATTGTGAGAAAAAAAACAAGCAAAGCAGATAAATAAATACATAGTTTATAACATTAATGTTTTTTTTTTAAATAAATGTGTAGGACTTATTTATGCTTTTGGAATATATACATTACATCTTAAATATGTGCGGTTTTTGCCTGCTTTAAAAAACACCAGGCAGGCGCATCACACAGTATATAAATCAAACTTTGTGGTCCAGTCGTTAAAGAAAAGGGCTTGTAACAATGAGGTCCCCGGTTCAAATCCCACCTCAATCACTGACTCATTGTGTGACCCTGAGCAAGTCACTTAACCTCCTTGTGTTCTGTTTTTCGGGTGAGATGTAATTGTAAGTGACTCTGCAGCTGTTGCATAGTTCACACACCCTAGTCACTGTAAGTCGCCTTGGATAAAGGCGTCTGCTAAATAAACAAATAATAATAATATGACTTTTACAGTTATGGATGATCTGTTTCAACAATAGTGTGCCGTGATATGACGTTCAAATGGCAAATGAAGTGTAATATTGAGTGCAATAAATTAACCATAGTTTTACAGTGCTTCATCATGCTTATCTGTGATTTATCTGCTCGAATACTTTAATGTGCTTTTTTACTATGCTTTACTACACTTTGCATTGCTTTTACCACAAAATACAGCAGGAAACTTGTCAGGGAAAACCTTTTTTTCCATGTATGGCAATTGAGGCAATTGTGACATGAGCTCCCATTGACAGATATTTTCATCACAAAGCCACAATGACAGTTGACACTTGTTACTTCTGTTTGCAGTCTCAGAGAAGCTAAGTAATGGATGGGCAAAGTGACTGCACTTCGCAGAGTTGATGTGTGTCAGTGAGACAGGGAAGTTTAAAATGTACCTGCTCTTTTTGTAAAGTCATATGGTTGGCAGTGGAAGATCTGAAACTTTCTTTTCCCAGAACATGCTCCCAGTGAGCGTGCATCCCGATGAAAGCAATGCGACACCCCCACATGTCACATGAAAGGAACAAACAGAACAGTTCAGGAGAAACGGTTGAAAACAAAATGGGATTTTCATCTTCAGGTTCAGATGCAAGAAAAAAAACAAATCTTCTTTCAGATGTGACATCTTGCTTCCCAGCAATGCCCATGAGCCAAAGAAATAAACACTCCAACAACACATGTTGTATATTAATGGGCTGCACAAAGTACATAACTTTGATAATATTTTTTTACATTTAATCCAACATAAAAATGAGCAGCCACCACTGACACCCTTTCATTGTTCATTTTTCATAAGGCACATAGGCCTGGTTTTCATAAGGCACAGATTTGTACAATTCCTGTACATATTAATATCCAGTCATAGTTATAAGGGATTTTCTGTGGTCTGGAGAATGTCTGTTATGTCCCAGGAGCCACATGACTTAGGCAATATGGGCTTGACAATCAACAACTCCTGGCCCTGTACAGCACTGGTATCATCTGGATACGGGCTGATCTGCAGTATAGCATACAAGTTGCACATCATAGAAAATCTGGATTAAAAAACAAGTCTGTTAAAATGAAGTAGGTTGAAAAAATGTGCTGGTTGTATTTGATGAACGTGAACTGTGAAAATCCAGGTGAATTTAGATTAAGCGTTTTTAGATGACATAAATAGGTAGAATGGAACAACATATTTACCCCCCTCCACCTCCTTTGAGCTTCTAGATGACATGTACATGCTTTTTGCACATGCATGTACAATCATTTTGCACACACATGTACAATGTTTTTGCACACACAACAGGGAGTGTAGGCTTGCTGGTTCACACCAAGCTCTAGCCGATGCTTTAGATGCATCAACCACCTGGTCTGTGGATTGAAAACCGGTCCGCAACAGTAATGCTACATAAACAGTATAAAAAAGAAACATTCACAAACACTAGTACAATAGACCTTTGCTTTTGGCTATTCAAGGTACAATTAATGTCTTACATACAGTCGAGGTAATGGGTGCAATTTATCAAACTTTTAAGACAGGAAAATAAAATGTGAATGACATACGACTGATTCAAAGCAACTTTGTGCACATAATAACCACCTTTAATTTAAGAATAAACTGCTTCAAATGCCATTTTTTAAAATCTTATTCATGATGTTTGCAATTCTTCGGAGTAGTTATGAGCAGGTGGGAAAAAAGTACTGTGCAGGTATCCATAGCAACAGATTGAAAGTCTTCTTGGCCAACTGCTAGACCAACACAGATTTCAAAAAAGATATTACAGCACATTGGGTGACACTGAACTACCACTGAATAAATAAGAAGCTGCTAAAACCTTCTTTAGTTACTAAAGCTTAAAGTCGTAATGATTTGTATTACATACATCCTTGCTCCACTATATTCCAGAGGAAATGGGTAAATACAAATCTTAACGATGAAAATGGCTAATGGCTAGAAAACATTTTTTCTGCCAGAGTTGCTTTATACTATTTGCAAGTAATATTAAAGGATGTAGTGGGGAGTATTGAATGATTTAATTGTAAATAAAGTAAGTTTTGTAATTCAGCAAGCAATTTTAGATAAAGGGCTAGAAAGGAATTATTTATTAATTGCCCATTACAAACTCTCATACAAGCTGCCTCCATGCTGATGGTCCATGTGTATGTAAACATCAGTCTAGTCTAGACGCAGTGCTGGAAACGGTGATGCCTCATCAAGCTGCCCTGAGTTAAATAATATGCCACGGGTAACACAGTAGTTCAATGGCTGCACAGGGATTCAAATCAAGGATTTGTAGCTTTTTTTATGATTGGATGGATGCAAACCCCCTATCTGCCTTGCCTGTCCAACAGTCACTACAGCACATTACGTTACAGGACTGAACAGAGGTAGTAAGACAAGTTTCCCACACTTTTCCTTGTCTCAGGTGATCCCAGACCGCCATCTCAATGAGATCCTCTTGGGTGTCCTGGAGAGCAATGAGTGATTTCCACGGCCCAGCTCACTGCTGAACTGCAAGATGTCCTCATGGAATTACTGACTCATATTCTGCCAGAGGTTTACTAACGGCTTATGGAAATCCATGCCAAGCTGTGTGGAAGCCGTTTCGCTTGCCAAGGGTTACCCGGTCCTGTGCTGAAATGGGAATTTTTAAACAAGTAATTTCTAATTAGATTCCCAGACAGTGCAGACTCCAACTACAATTTTCCTTCTTGTTTTTTTTTTCTTTAAATATTTAAGGAGACAAGGAGGAAAGTATTTATTATATAAAAATAAGAATAAAACCCTGTAATATACATCTTTGAATGATGTTTTTTTTACAGTAAATATCCTTAGTTTCCTATTGCTCTGTAATTAGCTCTGTACTAGTACAGTACCTTTGTATACAATGATGACTTTTACTTGGGAATGCATGGGTGAACAATCTTTCCCATATTGTTTAATTTTCTCCACCTGCATTTTTTCCTAAAGTAAATAACCACTGAATAGCCGCTCTGTAAATCTTCATTATGCATGTGCCGTTATTGTAAAATAGTGAAATCCTTCCGTGGATATGATTGACTAAACTCTGTTTACTGACTGATCTCAGGCAAGACAATGTAAGTTAACCTGGTATTGAAAGGCTACATTTCCCATTCACCCTGCTCTAAAACTACTCTTGCCAATTGGAGAGTGCTGGATTATAAATTGTACAGCGCTTCTAAACCGAAAACATCTGTTGGCTCTTTTTTTCCAGGTCCAAAAGCAGACCTCCCAACACTACTCTCGGGGACTGAACCAATCCCCACCTGTCTTTTTTTATAATACATATTATCTTGACAAAGCATCCCAGTCATTGTCCCCTCTTTCATATCATCTATTTATTATTACAGACATATCGATGTAAGGGAAAGAAAGTGATACCTACACTTAAATAGCGTCCTTCATGCACAGGTATCCCAGATTGCTTTGCAAAAATACTTCCTACAGAACTAAATGCAAACAATAATAGGGAAGAGGACAAAGGTGTGTACAATTAATTGACTTCAGGTTTGTCAAGATTTTCCAAAACACTTTTTGTAAGCGAATGAAGGAGAAAAGTAGTCGTAAAACAATCATATCTAGGGGGCGGATTCAATAAAAACCAACAGTACCGGTGTGATTTACCTGCTCTATAGTGACAGCATATTGTGTTTTCAATATGGGATTATCGAATGGAAACAGATTATTTATTCCCCTTTATTTGCTAGCTAGTGTTAAAGGTACGTCCTCCAATGTCTGGAAGTTTGATTGAATAGCACCAACAGGGACAGGGAAATAACTGGGTCAGTTAGCAGTGCTGTATTTGTTTATTGATTGAACTCTCTCCAAAGTGAGGCTAGTGGAATGCCTTGGAAGAGACACATACAAACAGAAACAATCTTAGAATAAAATGTCAGATTTTGACCTTTAGATTGCGGAAGATTCTTTCACATGATTTAGTAACATTAAAACACTCTTAAGGGAACAAAAACCCTAGGGCGGTTTTAGTGTGTTCTTAGAAAAGCTTACCTTTTTATAACAATTTTTTTATGCTCGAGATCAGTGCATTCAGCACACTGAATATACAGGTATATTTCCAGCAGACAGGAATGATAGTTCATCCTTAGCTCGTCATTTGTATCAAATAAAAGCAGACATTGTTTGAAGTAATATATTCATTGTTAGCAGCATGTTTACTTAGATAAGGTACCCATCCTTTAGATATTATTAAAAATATTTTTAAACCAAAAACCTCAGGGCAGTGGCAAAGTGCAACTCTATCCCCTGTCTTGCGAGCATATTGCCAAACTTGCCTGGGACAGAGAAAACGCTGCACTGCCCTGCAGGCTTATGAAGGAAAATTGTCTGGGAAATGTCTGGGCATAGATTGCTTCAATGCAAGTCCTACTGGTCAGATGCCTGGCATGTGCAGACAGAGACCTAGGCTGGGCCCTTGCCAGGGTTCTGATGCACAGTAATACCCATTGCTTAGGTGGATGCAAAGAGGCAATTGTCTTAACAGTGTGAAGGAGGTATCCCATTCATCTGCTGTCTTCCTGATTAGTAAGTAGATATTGCTTATATCACAGGAGTGTGTATTACATGGAATTTACCTCCCAGTATTGATTCAGATAGTAGTTTTCTCTTAATACAATAGTCTATTGAATGCACACCAAGGGCAGGGTGGCCAAAAACCCCACCTGTGCCAAAGCCATTCATAGTCAGCAATTCTGCCCTCCAATGGTGCTATACCAAATTGTATTGTACACCCTCTATCCCATATTAAAACTGAATATAATAACTGAAAAAAAACACCCTGAAAAGTCCTAATTTATATTTTAAATTATATTTTTAACTGGATATTTCTAATGGAAAGAAGAATTATATATATATATATATATATATATATATATATATATATATATATATATATATATATATATATATATAGCAGCATACAGCTTTAAATGAGAAAAGTCCTTGAGTAGGTATCTCAGGGGCTTTCAACATTCTGTCTTTCTTTAACTGTTTAGCTTTTTATGAGCACCCTTGGAGATTTGTCCTGTTTGTTTATTTTTTTTCTCATAAAGGATGGGCCTGCCTTTCCATCTGTAGCTAGTCTGCAGTCAGCTGAACTGCAGTCAGTGTTAGACAAGAAAGTGCTGAATTATTAAGAGTGCCAGATTTTTGTACCTCATACGTCTTTCGTTCCATCTGTTTAAAAAGCATTGGTATATGTGAAGCGCACCTTTTGTGAGTGCTGGCAATCTGTTTCTGTGCACGTGATAGAAAGTTTGAATGCTTTGACAGCATGAATCTGTATATCAGTACCTTAGTATCACTCATTCAAAATACCATCATATCAGGTTCGGTCTTGATTGGATATTTAAATGGTAGCTTTATTTATATCTTTCACTGGTCAGATCAATTGAATAGATCCCAAAATAAGCAACACATGAGTAATCTGTTGTATTAATGTTAATCTCAGTATCTGAAGTAGTAATATCTGAAAATGCACACGATGGAAAAATGTCCTTAATGGATTAGCATTAAATGTTTCCAAGACTATTTTAGTGATCTAAATAACAGCGGACATATGATTGATCCCTTTGTGTGCCGTGGTTAAAGCATTCAACATCTCCAACAGTGCATGTGAGGCTCTTTAATGAATGTTGGTCAGTAAAACTATTTAAACAGCGGCATATCTAAACTCCAGATCATTAAAATGAAGCCCTTTGCCTGCACTTCCATGCATTATGCATCCATTTGGGAAATCAGCATATAGATAAGTTGTGAACATTTGCTGAAAATGTGAACATATGCCTCTTTTTAATAGACTCTAAAGATTATGTTTTGTTTTGTTTTAATATACAGTACTTTCATTAGAAATGCATTAAAATGTAAAAAAAAAGGGGTTTATTGTTTCATGATTTCTAATTACTGTAATTGTTTTAAACATTCAGCTGCGCATTAATGTTAGCGAAGGGGAGGGGGAATCAGGATAGATTGGGAACAGTTTTTATTGCATTCAAGTTTATCATGTGACAACAAACCTAAGGGCTTTCTTTGGCTTGCAAAGGATACCTTGTTCTTTATTGTGCATCTTCTTTTGTTTTTCATTTAGTTTAGCCGCAGTCGTTGGATTCTGAACAGTAAGGTAGGTTCTTTATGCCAATTAAATAATGAAAACCATAAAAAACGAAAAGGTGGGAAGGAGGACGCAGTGGGCATTTAGAAGAAAAAAAACCCAGAACAGCAGAGCAGCCCGGCAGCTGGTTTGAATAGATTGTATATGGAATAAATTAAAAGCTTTCCTGTGCTATATTCAGATGTCTGCCATGCAGTGATTAATCATTTGTGTCCAAATCTTTAATCCTATTCAAAGAAAAACAAACCTGGTGGCAGCATGCCCCTGCCCTGTACAATAATCATGTTTGTATGTGCAGATAACTGAACCATTGATGGGTTCCATGCTGGACTTGAGCCTCTGACTGCAGTTGTATTTGTGCGTTAGATTTTGATTTTGGGAAGCATCAATATGTAAGACTTTAGCAAAGGGTTTTCAAAGGCAACCAGAATCATTTTCAAAGGGTACTCTAATCCAAACAAGGAAATGAACATGGCTGTCTGTGGTTTCAGACATTTTCAGTTTCTGCACTGTTTGAGTCTGGATGTGTCCAACAATAAATAGGTTTCAGAGACACAGTTAACAAGAGAAGAATCAGCAGCATTTGGCAAAAAGAAGAAAAATGATGCCATCAGCTAATTTATAATTGAATGTGTATATATATATATATATATATATATATATATATATATATATATATATATATATATATATATATACATACATAACTTGCTTGACAGACCTGTGGGGCAATTCATTCAACTTAAATAAAATGGGCTGAATGGGCAGTGGAATAAGAAAGGAGCACATTTTGCATTAAAAACCCTGACAAAATTTACCAATACAGTAATCAGTATCCTAGCCTACTACTGTATAAGCAGTGTCTTTGATATTGAAATCTATGTGATTACAAGGTAAGGAGGTGCAAACTGTTGCTTGATCGATCTAGGGTTGATATATTGCTGTATGTGTCTATTAAAGTAAAGCATTCCTGCATTATGCAGGTATTTAGTATCACCTGCATTATTTAGTATCTGCCGGCTTGGTCTATGTTACATACTGACGGTATGCACAGGTACTATGATACCATGCTGAACTCTTGATTCTGTTTTGGGAGTTTTTAATAAAATTGCCCTCTGGGAGAAACTAAACGATTCAGATGATATAATTTACTAGATGACTTCTAAATTTTGTTTACAAATGCACACATCCCTGTAAATGATTATATGTGACTTAATAATTTATCAAACACAGTGAAATGTGCACATTACTTCATGATGTTACTGTATCATAATGACGCTAATGTATTCTGAACAGAGCAGTATATGTTACATCTAAAAAAATTATAATTAGCAGTGCAATTCTGCTGTATGGAGCTTTAAATGCGAACCTTAAAGAAATCATAATGCAATAGCATTCAAGAAGGGGTTACTATTGAGTTTGAGCAATGCGTTCCAGAACACAAACATATTCAATCTGTAATACATTTCAGTCAAGGGAAATAAGTCTTTCAAGAGCTCAATTTTCTAAATCCAGGGTTTAATAAAAACAACTGACAAATGGAGACATTGAATCAGACATGTGAATTTTGACTGCCAAAAAAACAGATAAGGACCTGTGCTGATCTTTCCTAGAGATGTTCACTTCCATCTGCTTCACTCAGGGAGTCAGACTTTTTGGTGTGGTGGGTACAGCAATAGCCTGGAGGTGGCAGGGTTAGCAATTCATGGCAACCCAGTAAATGGATGGACAAAATACCCACATTTCTGAAAGAGTCACCCAAATGGGGTATACTACTGCTAGGTTAAGTCTAGGGAATGTATGGTGGTGATCAGGATGGTGTGACACAAGCTTGGGGTTGTGGAGGTAAGTGGTCCCCAGTGCTTTTACCTGCTCCCTAAGGAAGCCTAAAGGTAAGAAATGTTGGCTTTGTGTCAATGATGTTCTCCTGTACTGAAGTCCATATATGTGTCGTATACTAGGTTATATCACTTTATTATTCTGCTTGTCTGTAACAAAATTACATCAAACTTTATTATTTTTTTTTGACAATTGTCAAGATGGAATATTTGTAACATAATATAATAATGCCAGATATTATGATGAAGTGAAATTGCATGGGAACTGTTATCATGTGGCCTTTTCATGTTAGGTTTCTGGTTACAAATGCATTCATAAATGGCAGCTTCTAGTGTTATATCATTACGTCTGTGGAGCAACACTGTTTTTTACATGTCCCGACTGTATGTAATAGTTTCTTAACTACAGATTTATTTTACTAGAAGATGGAGTATTCTGACAGCAGTATACAATATATTACAAACTCAATCTCAGTATCAATTAGAATCAATTTGGCTGCAGTAGTTCTAGCTAAGTGTAGTTCGGCACTGGGTATAATTCCTGTTGTACTTTTTTTTAAAAATCCATTATTTTTTTTAAGTTAATAGGGTAAAACTACAAAATGTAACATCATTTCAAATGTAATTGCATGTGAAATACAATCTAATTTCTGATTGAATCACCAGTTGATGATGATTGCCATTCATATTAAAAGCATTATTCCAAGCTGTATTTAAAACTAAGCTGCAGCCATTGGGTTTAATCTTGACGTTTTCCTTTAACCAATCAATCAGACCACTGCATATGGAAGAATCTTATGTCATGGCATTGTAACAATAGCCTACCTCAAAGCACTCTGTGATAAGAACTTGCACTAAAATAAATAAAAAAAAACAGGGCAAAGCAGCAAGTGCATCTGTCATTTTCCAATTGATTTAAAGGGTTTTATTAAAGTGCTGACAGTGTTGTTTTTGGGGGTACTTTTATTTGGATACAGATTCAATAAATCAATAAGTCAACTTTTTAAAATTAATATTAGCTACAGTTAAGCGTTACCTCAGTATCTAAAAGTTTATAATAGAGTAGCAAGCAACACTATGCTTTTCCTTGGTTTAAAGTTGTATTTAACCAAGATGTAACATTAAATAACCAATGTGTTAGATTGCGGGTTGTACAAGGGAAAATATCAATAAGAACCATGCCTCATAGAAAGCTGTGTTGAGCCATTGGTGCCACTATGGACCTCTCTCTTGGCACTTTTGTGATCCATGCCTAGAATGAAGTCTAGCCTCAGGGCTGTGTAGGGCTGATATGAGACATTCTCCGCCCTACATCTTTAGCTAGAAAAATGTTGGTCTGAAAGCACAGAAAATAGAGCCGCTCTGATTTTTTTGGGGGTTTTTTTTGGAACAAGTAGCTTGTTCTTTTTTAAGGAGATCATTGGACTGTTTGGCCTAAAATTTCAATTACACAGTTTTAATCACACATGTGCACAAAATATGTGAGTAACATTTTATCAGCCAGTGGTGAAGACAGATGAGAGTGATCACATTTGCATCGGATTTCCCACATTTTTGATTCCCTGTAAAGTTGGTTTTGATTAAATATTCCCCTTGCCTTTAAATGTTTTTTCTGTATTTGTTTTCATTTAGAAATGTCACACCAGATTAAGCATCCTTGGACTGCAGTATTGTGCTTACAAGAGGACGGAACACCTGAAACGTGCATTACACATCTACTTCTGTTCATAGATAAATTATTTAGATGGTAAATAAAATGCATACAATAATAAAAGGAAAATATATTCAGTATGCTATACCGGTACGACAATGACACTAATGAACTAATTCATTTTCAAAATGGAAGAAACATATGGCAAGCAAGTGATTTAACTCAAAATTAAACTGCAATAGTGTTGTTTCCTATCTGTTACATGTTGTCTGTTTTTTACTGTCTCACTGGTTAGTGCATTCATCTTTATTTACAATACAACTTACTGATTGCACTCTTGTTAAAAATGGAATAATGGTAATGCAGATCCATTTCACTATAGCATATAACATATAAAAGTGGTGTGCAAGAAGCTAGAACCTAAACCCCAATATACCTTCTTGAGCTACAGTAGCCATTTACCATCAGGAGTGAAGAGTTTGCTGCTTTAAAACTATAGTCCCTCCCAACAGAAGAAACAAGTAATAGGAATCTCTGGTATCGTGCTCTGGGGTTCAGAAAAGTCTACCTTATGATTTCAATGCACTCATTTCCTGGATACAGTGTTCTGGGTCCTAAAGCCTGCTTTGTTAAAATGAATTACATTAGTCTTGTTTTAAACAAACTGAGTATTAAAAAGCTGGAACCCACAAACCTGGTCTTGAACAAGTTCCGAACAGCAGATCCAATGCACAGCTAGAACGTCAGTGGTTGTATACCTTACACAGTAATTTGCTATGTAAGGCTTATGAAGCAGAAAGAAAGCCATAATGCACTTTGTAATATTTTAAGGGACCTGTAAAAGGAGTGGGTAGTCAGGACCCAAAATACATTTTATAATAATAATAATAATGTATAATCTAACAGAATTCCAGTTTTTCTCCTAGAAACTAAATGTAAATAAGATATGATAAAAAAAAAAGATGTTAAGAAATATTGACTGTGCTCTGAGCCTTAGTCCACCACAATAGAGAAATTATATTACATTGTTAATGTGTAAACCAGGAGTACTCACTTTGGGTGTTCATTCACAATGACACACTGAAAACTATTTGGCAGTGTCTGCACTGCCTGACTGATGGTGATATTGTTTTTTAGAGCAGGGGTTTGTTCCCATTGGAGCTTGTGAAGGTTACTATGTTTTTCTTTCTTTTGCAATATAATATAAGTGCAACACAATGCAACCAACGTAGAAATTAACATACATTTTTCAGTCTAACATATGAAATATGTAGAAAACATGGAGACTGTGTGACATGTTTGCATCGCTGGAGAACTCCCGTAGAAAACTAGATATCATGGTTGTATCTCATGGTATGAAGTGCATTTGTTGTATTTTAAAAACCATCTCAAAAATAAAAGAATCTGTAATAAACCTGTGTACAGCTGAGACCCACTAACTGAGAAATGTGAAATGTGAATCCAACAGATCAGAGGTCAAATCACAGGTGCAGATCAGTTCCTGTGAAGGTGTGAGAGGAAAGAGATCTGCACCCTTTTTATACAGTGGCAAGAAAGGACTTGCAGTGCATGCCTGGAGTAGGGTTGCCACCTGGCCCCATAATTCTGGAACACTTTGGGTCGGGCCAGGGTTTTTAAGTTGCCCTTAAACTGAAAGAAATGAACACGTGAATTGAGCACTAAGCACACGCTAAATTTATACTGCTTCTTAATTATCTGAATCATTGTGATAATACAAATCTTACAAAATAAAAAAAGCATCTTGAATAAACATGTGTAGGTTTATTCAAGATACTTTTTTTCATTTTGTAAGATTAGTATTTCAGTTATCAATATTTAAAAGTTGCTATTTATATCCTGTTAATTAGTAATATAGAGCCCAAATTTACACTGACTCTCCCAATTAAATAATAACACCGATCAGGTGTTCACGCTGTCTGGTGTCAGGAATAGTGAACAGCTGGTCAGTATTAATGATTTGCGCAGGGGAAGGCGATATACTATTAGAAATTCTAAAGAAACTTTAAGATATATATATTTAAAACTATTAATAAAATAAATGAATATTGATGATGGTACTTATTTATTTATTTAATTTGTTAAAGCCTATTATTGTATTGTCATGCTGCCTCGAGATAATTAATTAACAGAATCAATTTAGCAAAGGTTTAGCGCTCAATTCACATGTTGATTTCCTTCAGTTTAAAGGCAACCTCAAAATCCTGTTCTGTCTCGCAGTGTTCCGGAATTATGGGGTCAGGTGGCAATCCTAGCCTGGAGTGTGGTGGTGATGTCATTGGCAGCGCACTGTGAGTGTGCTGTGCAGTTTATTCCAATGGGGAACGATTTCTCATTACCCAGGCCACATTAATTTAAACCTCTGTTGACATATTATTTGCTTTGTTTCTGAAAGATGCTGGATTGCATTAAGTGTAATAAATACATAAAAAACCCACTTGCACACAATATCTATTTTTAATTAATCAACTAAACTACATTTTGTGCTAGGTTTATAGTTTAATTCCAACTTTAATAAGGCTAAAACATTATATTTTTCAGTAGAGTATGCGATAGTATATTGTTTTAACAATCGTCTCACAGCACTCAGAGATCGATTCTGTCTATCTATTACAGTGTATGAAAGCAAGACTGAAATCGAAATGGGGTGCAAAACTACCAGAAAATATTGCAAGGAAGGATTTCTTATATTCCAGGCAAAGACTTGCTTGGCATTAAAATACATTTTACCAATGACTGTTTAATCGTGTAAAAGGCAAGCTATAACACGACCCCTGGGACTTAGATAATTTGATCATTTATATACAGGGGAAGCATTTAATAAGAATAGTGAACAGTTGGACTTCAACAGCAATTGCTGACACACATACCCACTCCAGATTTCAGCTTGTCTGAATTCAGTCAATAGCCTTCTTTTATTCTGACAGAGAGAATCAAAGAATTCATTACAGTCTGCTTCCCCATGCTTTTCTGATTTATTTGTTTTTTATATTGAATGCACTCCCATTATAGTTCTGCGTTTGTTGGTCTTGGTTTGACTTTTTTGTCCAATGTTGTTCTATATTCGATTCCCAGGTGACAGGTCAGTTTTAGTGTTCATCCAGTATATTATCCATTATTGTAATTTGCCAACATAAAGATGCTGCATGTCATTTTTAGGATACTAGGGTAATCCTCCCTGTGTGTATTGATTCAGTAAATACAATAAAACCAGCCCCAAACCATGTTTTATTTCTACATGCTTCACAGCAGGGGCTGCAAACTGGTCCAGCACATGCTCTACACGCTGTCAGCAAGCAAATGCTTCACATTACATTTATTTTTAAGATTGTGGATCTTTAGAGTGTGCAGATGGCTATTTGTCACACTTTAAAGTATGCATAAGGTAAAACAAAATAAAACAGAATTGTGTGAAATGAATAAGACTTACATTAGAGAGCGTAAAGCTAGAATGGAACTAAATTCCATTGTTACTTGTCTTGTAAATAATATAAATTCTCTTGTTGGAATAAAGAAAACATTATTTTAGAATTCTGCTTTTTTCTGTCACAAAACATGCTCACGTTGTACTTATGCACCGGGTATGCTCTTGTATGTTATATTAGGGGATGCTAAATAAAACACTACATGCAAGGTTAACTCTTGCAATTCAGGGGAAATTTAATAACAAAATAACTCATTCTATGAGTTACAGTATCCTTAGAGCACAAAGGAAGACAGCCACTCTACAATGCAACGTAGCCTAGCAACAGACACATAAAAAATACACAGCTATTTGTGTTTACATATAAGAATGATGCTTCTGTCTACTAGCTAGCTTCTGAAGTGTCCCACTGTAGTGACTAGCTTGCATGTTTTATGTTTTAAATTCGGCATACTTTGAATGCATCCTAATGTGCACAAGAAACTGAAATGAGGCAATTTTATAGGTACACTATGGGATCTTCATAACATATTTTTCACATCACCCTCCGCTTTCACCTGTCAGTATTACATTTTTTGTCCTTCTTAAAGAGTGCTAATCAACGTTTTAAAAATAAATTTCCAAACCTCTTAAAAGCATCAGCAGCATTATCATGGTTGATATGTAAAATATCTTTTGGCTATTTACTTGTTTTTCATACTTGGAACAAGCAGATATTTCAAAGACAAACATCAATGTAACAGAAGCTTAAATCCACCGCTGTTTAAACACTACCACTTTAAATGTCATCATAAACTATTATTGTTTGTGTTTAAACCATACCCAGCATTGTATTGTTTATGAAGGAAATAAGTAACTGTTTAGTGTGCAAAGTACAAAATGCATTTTACATGACCTCTTACACTTCCTTGAATCTTGGTATTTTGTGCATATTTAAGTAAATGAATTACAGTACTTATTTATAAACAGCTCCTTTAGGGGCTTATTGCATTGACATGCTGACTCTAGGTATTAGCACCATAAATTTGATACTGCTCTCTTGTATACTTAAGAGATTTGCTGTCAGAGTAACAAGATTAGAATCTGTTTTTCTGAAGAATATATGACTGTATTATACAATGATAGAAATACAATATCAGTATCTTTGCCGTTAATGTGGTGTTTACACAAAAGGGAAACACACAATCTAGGTTGACAGAGAAAGGAAATATTGCTTTGTCTGAAGGTTCGGGTCCCATCATGAAGCACTGATTAAATAATGATGTGCATATTAAACTTTACGGTCCGTTTCATGAAGTTACTGGATCATATAAAGTTTGTGCTCCCTCTCTCTCTCTCCTCCCCCCATCTTTCTCACAGATCTTCCCTAGTCATGATACTGAAATTCTCTCACACCTGGGGCACTGCAGGCCTGGATAAGTGGTTTCCATAGTTACAAAGGTGTATTGGTAGAAGGGGATGGTGGACACTCACAGGCTGTTCTAATTAATACTCTAGGTACCTCCCCTGTCATCACCCTGGAATTCTGCAGTGAAGGATGCAACCGTGCAGTGGATTGTGGGAGAATCCTGGAATGAATTAATGCATTTCTATGCAGCTTAATCACTATTAGGTTTCTTGTTTTTTTATGCCAGATTCATTTTGGTCTTTCTACATGATACTATAATAAATACTGTATTGTGCATCTCTATTAAGGAAACAACGCTGTTTTATAAAATGTTGTCAGTTACTAGTTGTCCATTTCATATTACTTTGCTTTCAATTGAACTCAACTAGAGAATAGTATTACGCTGTCATAATAACAGTGTCTTACCTTAAAGAAACAGAGCAGAACAATTAGCTGGGCTAATCTGTTTGTGTCATTCGTGCCTGCGTTCTGAATGGACCACACAAACACATAGCGCTTCCCTTCATATTCAGATAAATGGAATATGTTTAATGTGGTCCATTCAGAACACAGGCAGGAACGACATGTATGTCGAAAAGTGAGTTAATGACAATCCATCTTTTTGAAGTGGAGCATAACCGATACAGAAAGCTGATAATGGCAGTGCAAGAGAGGCATGAAATATATTGCTGGGCTACAGATACAAAAACTGTACTAGAGTTAAACTGACAATGAGTTTGAATGTCCAGCTGAATACATAGAGTAGCACTGTATATATACTGTGTAAAATCTAAGCAATACACAGAGAGTTAGGTGCATTGTAATCGCTACTTTGTTTACACACATTCTCCACTCTTTTTGAGGTATTTATTTGAATGGGTTAACTAAGCATTGCTACAACACATGATTGGTCTTTATGAGGTTGATGCTCTGAGAGAGGCCTACAGATGATGCTAAAGAGCCAATAATGACAGCAATTCAGAGCAATCCAATTATGCAAACGGGAGTCTAAACAATTTCATCAAACCCAAATTAGATTGTCCTAATGAGATAAAGACACCAATTAATCCTGAATTAATTTCAATTGCTCATTGCAGGAAAACACTTCGGTATGCAAATGCAAATGAGAAACAAAGCCTGCAGTTGAATGCCAAAGTTCAAACCATTTTATTTTCATCTGCGTCTGGTGTACACAGAGTCTAATGAATGGGCCAGAAAAAGAGAAGTTCAGTTAAATGTGCTGCAACCCACTTGCGCAACCTGTAATTCAGGCTAGCACAGGCCATCTACAAGTAGCATTTCCAGGGCTGCACAATGAGACTCACGCTATTGTAGACGACACATAAAAATGAATTTGTGGGGGGAAAAAAACGAAATCGCTTCATGGGAGTATAATTCTGAATACCTACCACACATAGATATGATTAATTCTCTAGGCTTTGGACCTGAGTGCATAATTCCCTATCCCTTATAAAAGTTTTCAGCAGTACACTAAAAGCAGGGGAAAGCACAGTAAAGCAAAGCATAGTGAAAGTATAGTTAACATGGGCAGAATATCATAGACTGAGTATAAGAAAAGCATAAAAAACATGACTATAGTCTGAAAATGCTTGTGCTAATTTACCATGTTGATCGTTTATAACAACATAAAATCTACCATCCTGTAAATGTTTTCTTTGTGCTTCTGTTCTGTTTCTGAGTGGCTCTGGACTTTGCTTTGATGGGATGTCACATCAGTAAATTTTGCACACTATCACACAATGCAAAGCTTGCATTTAAATTTGATATTTCATTATTTGTCATTTTCCAGTCTTGGAAACAGTCGTGCATGGGATCTCAGATAGAAAAAGGAATTACTTTCTACATTCAATGTGTTGTCAATTCAATTGAGTTTAATTGAACCAGGGTTGAGACGCTTTTTTTTTTCTTTTGCAAGATTGCAGCAGAAGGTTACAGAACTAAAAGAAAATCTGATAATGCATGCAGATGTTAACAATTAAAATAAAGGGAACATTTACCTTACATAAAACTAACACCAGTATGCTGACAGCAGCAGTACAGAGGTTCAATCAAGGCCACATGCTACCATTTCATCATTGCTCCATGTTCTAGAACTCCTGTTATCTGAAGCAATACTGCTGTATCAAAGGCCATAGTGGTCAGATTCAGTCTTTCCCAATATGAAAGCCATTTAAACTTTTCTCCCAGGCCACTCTAGCACTCTCTTAAATCATCCCAGCATGTCATTTCCCAACTACTTACCTAAATGAACTACCAATTCATCCTCCCCTTTTCAGAGCTGTTTTACATGGTGTACACTTTGCATTTCACTGCACAGAGCTTTGTCTGATTTATTTTTCATAAATAAATGGCCGACTTGAGAACATCTAGCAAAAGAAGCAGAGTTTAGCTTGTTTCAACGGGCAAATCGAAACGCTACAGCACTTACGCATGACAGCTTTATTATGTGTTTGGCATAACAGCAGCAGTTTAAGCAGGAAAGGCCTCGTATTTTAAATGTGTGTATTGATTTCAAAGTAGGAGATACCTGTGGCACCTGCTTCGGCCAACCGCATATCTGCTTTCTTTATTAAACCACAATACAGCAGAAAAGCCAATAACTGACTCTATTGGCATTTCTGCTGATGCAAACAGACCTGAAAGCTCAGTCCAGTAATGATGTCTTTCTATTGTAAAAAAAGAGTTTCTGAGGAACAAGACCTGAGAAGAATCTTGGCATCATCCCAATCCGGTTTCTTTCTGGTTGCCTTGACATGATTGGCTAAAAAAACTACTTGTTTTCTTCCTGCTGGTGAGCTTTTTCATTTTATAAACAATAGAAAACCACTGCCCTGCTGCAAGGTGGCTACCTTGACAACATAACCTCAACCACAGAGTACAGCAGTTTGTGACCAAATTGTGGTAAATGACATTTAACAGAGTTAAAGATTAGAATGGACCCCACTGTACAGTCTATGACAATTTTGTATATACACTTTGTATTTACATTTGATTGGTTGATATGTGATTTACTGTTTATGCATTATTGGAAATGTTTAAGACAGGGGTGCCCAATCCTGGTCCTGGAGGGCAGATGCCCTCCTGGTTTTTGTTCAAACTGTACACTAAATTGATTAATTGGACCAATTAAGCTTCTAATAAGGGCTTGATGGGTCCAATTAAGTAATTTAGGGCACAGTTGCAACAAAAGCCAGGAGGGACATCGGCCCTCCAGGACCAGGATTGGGCACCCCTGGTTTAAGAGGACAGCAGTGGAAGAACGCTTACTTTGCCATCATCTTGGAGCTCTGATGCATTTTCTTTTGCTTGGCTTCACATTTAACAAATTATTGGAAGTTTTTAGTGGAATTCGCTGTTGCCCTGCCCATTTGAAACCCTTAATGCAAGTATATGTCTGAAGGTCACTAGCTCCTGATGCTCTGCGTCGCCTTGAGCCTCACATGTCTTCCGACAGGTTGGTCAGGCATTATGAACAGATCATTTAACCCCATTGATCTCCCACAAACACTGAATGAAAAGAGGAGCCCTTCTAGTTAGAGCAGAGACAGGCAGAAGTATTGATTTTATGACAATGGGAAAAACCAGTGTCAAATCAAGCGGCAAAACATTGCAAGAAAGTTTCAATTAGCTCTTTGTGGACGAAATTAGAGGTAAAAATAGAATTCAGAGTTGCTCTCTGTAATATAGCAGACAAATAGCCCCTAGATAGTACCTTCTCTACTTCAACTGCAGGTATTTTTTAGCAATTAAATCCAAATTCAAAACACATCTCTTGCTGTGGGAAGAAAATGATGAAGGCTGTATAACGCATCTTTGTAATTCCAGTTGCAGAAAATGCAATAATATTCTAGTTTTATGGTATATACATTTTGACTCTCGTATCCTTGGAAAAAGAAAAATAGGTATGAAAACACAAACGTTTCTTGGAGGAATATTTGCACTAGTGTCATGATACTAAGAGACTATGAGTACTTTACTCCGATTAGGGTTACCATAAGTGCTGGATTATCCCAGTTTTCAGCCTTTATTTTCTGTCCCAGTTGGAATCGTCCAAGTTTTGCTATTGTATTCAATTTTTTTTTTTAAAGTACAGCATAAGCATGGAAAAGGCTTAAGACAGCAACATTACTGTGCTAATTTACTGTAGCAAAGAAATAATCATTACAAGACTTGATGTCCTCCATGTTGTTCCTCCTTGCAATCAAATCCTTAGCCTTATAGTATATTCAATAGCTTTCTCTAAATGCATCTGTGTTGAGTTACATGTGGAGAGCACATGCAGTGTACCTCCTAACTGAAACCATTGCGAGGACATAAAAATAATATACAGCTATTGGTAACACAAACAAAGCTATGCTTATATTTTGATGTGTTGATTGTTATTATGCAAAGGGATATATTGCACATGCTGGACTCTTAGGCATGTACATGAAGCTGAAGTATCAGAGGCTATGTGTGTTAAAACAAACCTTATAATAACCACCTTTTCATCAACTGACCACCTTGAAGAGTTCAGGAGAGAGGGCTCAGTTAAACTATGGGCAAGGTAAGGAATAATACACTTTCTGTCCATTAAGGATGTATACAGTGTGTGTATATATATATATATATATATACAGTACTGTGCAAAAGTTTTAGGCAGGTGTGAAAAAATGCTGTAAAGTAAGAATGCTTTCAAAAATAGACATGTTAGTAGATTATATTTATCAATTAACTAAATGCAAAGTGAGTGAACAGAAGAAAAATCTAAATCAAATCCATATTTGGTGTGACAGCCCTTTGCCTTCAAAACAGCATCAATTCTTCTAGGTACACTTGCACAAAGTCAGGGATTTTGTAGGCATATAGTCAGGTGTATGATTAAACAATTATACCAAACAGGTGCTAATGATCATCAATTCAATATGTAGGTTGAAACACAATCATTAACTGAAACAGAAACAGCTGTGTAGGAGGAATAAAACTGGGTGAGGAACAGCCAAACTCAGCTAACAAGGTGAGGTTGCTGAAGACAGTTTACTGTCAAAAGTCATACACCATGGCAAGACTGAGCACAGCAACAAGACACAAGGTAGTTATACTGCATCAGCAAGGTCTCTCCCAGGCAGAAATGTCAAGGCAGACAGGGGTTTCCAGATGTGCTGTCCAAGCTCTTTTGAAGAAGCACAAAGAAACGGGCAACGTTGAGGACCGTAGACGCAGTGGTCGGCCAAGAAAACTTACTGCAGCAGATGAAATACACATCATGCTTACTTCCCTTCACAATCGGAAGATGTCCAGCAGTGCCATCAGCCCAGAACTGGCAGAAAACAGTGGGACCCTGGTACACCCATCTACTGTCCGGAGAAGTCTGGTCAGAAGTGGCCTTCATGGAAGACTTGCGGCCAAAAAGCCATGCCTCCGACATGGAAACAAGGCCAAGCGACTCAACTATGCACGACAACACAGAAACTGGGGTGCAGAAAAATGGCAGCAGGTGCTCTGGACTGATGAGTCAAAATTTGAAATATTTGGCTGTAGCAGAAGGCAGTTTGTTCGCCGAAGGGCTGGAGAGCGTACACGAATGAGTGTCTGCAGGCAACAGTGAAGCATGGTGGAGGTTCCTTGCAAGTTTGGGGCTGCATTTCTGCAAATGGAGTTGGGGATTTGGTCAGAATTAATGGTCTCCTCAATGCTGAGAAGTACAGGCAGATACTTATCCATCATGCAATACCATCAGAGAGGCATCTGATTGGCCCCAAATTTATTCTGCAACATGACAACGACCCCAAACATACAGCGAAAGTCATTAAGAACTATCTTCAGCGTAAAGAAGAACAAGGAGTCCTGGAAGTGATGGTATGGCCCCCACAGAGCCCTGATCTCAACATCATCGAGTCTGTCTGGGATTACATGAAGAGAGAGAGGCAACTGAGGCTGCCTAAATCCACAGAAGAACTGTGGTTAGTTCTCCAAGATGTTTGGGCCAACCTACCTGCCAAGTTCCTTCAAAAACTGTGTGCAAGTGTACCTAGAAGAATTGATGCTTGATGCTGTTTTGAAGGCAAAGGGTGGTCACACCAAATATGGATTTGATTTAGATTTTTCTTCTGTTCACTCACTTTGCATTTAGTTAATTGATAAATATAATCTATTAACATGTCTATTTTTGAAAGCATTCTTACTTTACAGCATTTTTTCACACCTGCCTAAAACTTTTGCACAGTACTGTATATATATATATATATATATATATATATATATATATATATATATATATATATATATATACAGCTCTGGAAAAATTAAGAGACCACTGCAAAATTATCAGTTTCTCTGGTTTTACTATTTATAGGTATGTGTTTGGGTAAAATGAACATTTTTGTTTTATTCTATAAACTACTGACAACATTTCTCCCAAATTCCAAATAAAAATATTGTCATTTAGAGCATTTATTTGCAGAAAATGACAACTGGTCAAAATAACAAAAAAGATGCAGTGTTGTCAGACCTCGAACAATGCAAAGAAAACAAGTTCATATTCATTTTTAAACAACACAATACTAATGTTTTAACTTAGGAAGAGTTCAGAAATCAATATTTGGTGGAATAACCCTGATTTTCAAGCACAGCTTTCATGCGTCTTGGCATGCTCTCCACCAGTCTTTCACATTGATGTTGGGTGACTTTATGCCACTCCTGGCAAAAATTCAAGCAGCTTGGCTTTGTTTGATGGCTAGTGACCATCCATCTTCCTCTTGATCACATTCCAGAGGTTTTCAATGGGGTTCAGGTCTGGAGATTGGGCTGACCATGACAGGGTCTTGATCTGGTGGTCCTCCATCCACACCTTGATTGACCTGGCTGTGTGGCATGGAGCATTGTCCTGCTGGAAAAACCAATCCTCAGAGTTGGGAACATTGTCAGAGCAGAAGGAAGCAAGTTTTCTTCCAGGACAACCTTGTACTTGGCTTGATTCATGCGTCCATCACAAAGACAAATCTGCCCGATTCCAGCCTTGCTGAAGCACCCCAGATGAGTCCAATTTTCAGCTTTGCCCAACACCTGGTCGTCTAATGGTTAGGCGGAGACCTGGAGAGGCCTACAAGCCACAGTGTCTCGCACCCACTGTGAAATGTGGTGGAGGATCGGTGATGATCTGGGGTGCTTCAGCAAGGCTGGAATCGGGCAGCTTTGGCATGAATCAAGCCAAGTACAAGGTTGTCCTGGAAGAAAACTTGCTTCTTTCTGCTCTGACAATGTTCCCCAACTCTGAGGATTGGTTTTCCAGCAGGACAATGCTCCATGCCACACAGCCAGGTCAATCAAGGTGTGGATGGAGGACCACCAGATCAAGACCGGTCATGGCCAGCCCAATCTCCAGACCTGAACCCCATTGAAAACCTCTGGAATGTGATCAAGAGGAAGATGGATGGTCACTAGCCATCAAACAAAGCCGAGCTGCTTGAATTTTTGCGCCAGGAGTGGCATAAAGTCACCCAACATCAATGTGAAAGACTGGTGGAGAGCATGCCAAGATGCATGAAAGCTGTGCTTGAAAATCAGGGTTATTCCACCAAATATTGATTTCCGAACTCTTCCTAAGTTAAAACATTAGTATTGTGTTGTTTAAAAATGAATATGAACTTATTTTCTTTGCATTATTCAAGTCTGACAACACTGCATCTTTTTTGTTATTTTGACCAGTTGTCATTTTCTGCAAATAAATGCTCTAAATGACAATATTTTTATTTGTAATTTGGGAGAAATGTTGTCAGTAGTATATAGAATAAAACAAAAATGTTCATTTTACCCAAACACATACCTATAAATAGTAAAACCAGAGAAACTGATAATTTTGCAGTGGTCTCTTAATTTTTTCCAGAGCTGTATATATATATATATATATATATATATATATATATATATATATATATATATATATATATATAGGGTGATTAGAAAGTAAGTTCACCACATCAATGATATGGTGCATTGATGTGGTAGACTTACTTTCTAACCACCCTGTATATATTAATCTTACATTTCTGAGGAAAGCTGAAATAAACTTAAATATTGTAATCTTCCCACCATTATAAAAGCTGCATACCAAGTGCTGGGCTCACCTCTGACTTACTGAAGTCAGTCAAAAGTAAGCCGGCAATTTACAAAATGTAATGAAATAAAATGGCCCTAATAACTGCTGTCAGATTTTGCTTGAAAACTAGGAAGGGTGGTATCGTACCATTATGCATGTCTTGATTACTGAATTCTGTACATGTCACTTGTTGTTTCCACAGAGATGTCATCTTATGAGACCACCACAAAGTGGATAGGGCCTTCATTCCTCTCAGATTTTATTTTTTTTATTGTACAGAATGTCTAACAAGTAAGAGACGAGCCTTACCAGACGGTAAAGCCATCTTCTTCGAGTTCTAATGCTTACATTTTTTTTCATGTTTTTCCTTTGAAAGTGAAATATTCAAAACTATCATTATCGCACAGTTTGAGTAATAATAAAAAATAAATGTACCTATAACTTGCAAAGGAAAGCTAATGAGCTAATTAGGGTCAGTAATCTTGAAGCTTGCCCTCATAGACAGCAAATTATTTTTACAAGAGTGCAATATTTTCATTTGGCATAGAACTTGATCTTCCAATTATCTTGGCTCTGAACACCATTCTAATTGTGGCTGGAAATGAAACTGTAAGAGAGATTAAAAGAGCAGAATGTTTCATTATTATTATTGGTTGAAATGCAGATGAGTAAACTGGCTCCAATCTTAGACATCTGAAACAAAGAAAATGACCCAGTGTGGCCTTATCACTTTTAAATATCTTAATACCAACGTGAGACAAAATTAACAAACCAAGCAGGTCTTAAAAAAAACACCAGCGAGGGCAGGGGGAGGGGGGGGGTGTTGGGGGATGGGGGATGCTTTGCTCTTATTTGTGCATGTATGCAATGTGTTTTAAAATGGAATGTTAATTTTTGATATATGGAATATCAGTTCTGTTAAGTGCATCCATGCCAGAAACATACTGGACTGTTACATTTAGTTTATGGCTTACATGCTAAAGAATACGCTGAAGTGATTGAACTTGGTACAAATGCTTGATTGACAGTAATGTTGCTCTCAAGCCATCAAATACAAATTTGACTCGACTACAAGAGTAACAGACGTCTCTTTGGAGACTTTATTTGCTCCACTTTGGCCCTTTGTCAGTTAAGACATGTGAAATGTATCCTATAGACATTTTTCTGAAACAGATGAGCTTTTCATCATTTCTGTGCTAAGAAGGCATGTGCACTTCGGTTTCAGTCGATGGTTGAACTCTCCCTCCCCAGTCTACTAAGTACTCAGTCTTCCTTCGTGGATCATTCAGACTACAGTCTGACTCTCCGTGTCCAGTGCAAACCTCAGTTTTTCCACCACTGCTGTTAAGCTTTCGTTTCTTTTAGGAAATACCTGTTTATGGGCCAGGATTTTAAGTCTTTGGAGCTGATTCTTCAGGACTTTTCATGTTATTCTTGATTCTAGAAGTGCAGCGCTTAGAAGAGGTATTTGTGGTTCTATTCTTTTCTCAAAGACACGTGTCTGTAGTATAAACTATACCATCAGTGTTTAAAAAATATACAGTATTTTTTTCATATTGAATCCAGCAAAGGAATGATACCCTAGACTCAGGGCTGGCGTAACCATACAGGCAGAGCAGGCAGCCGCCTAGGGCAGCACATTGAAGGTGGCGGCAAAAACAGTACATAATTACATTTTATACTTCACATTTTTTTTAGTTGTAAAATGTTCAGCATCTTAGATCACTTTTTATTGTTCTGCAAAACTTATTGCTGATGTTATGGAACCATATCATGAGCAATGGTGTAGTCCTAATTCTGGAAGTACGGGAACGCTGGGGGGGGTGGGATTTAATTTACTGTAATTATTCTTATAAAAGGACGTTGCTGATACAGGATAATCTAAACGTTTTACCAATTTTATATCTCTGAAATTCTCTGATGACTGTCCTGCAAATCGCTAGATTTGTAGCTAGCTGCTTATGACAACACAGTTCGCCAAGTCAGCCCTTAAACTTAAAGTCACTAGATTTGGCGAGAAATTCGAGCGCTGAGGCACTGAAATTAGAGCGGTTGTGTGACATTTAAGTATTTTCATAACAGATCAGTGAAGATTATTTAACTATTTAAAGTTAATTCTTAAATCGAGTATCTGCCTTTAGAAAAAAAGTACCAGAGGATTTGCTGTGCACGATTATATGATCACTAACCTACACGTTAGATACCCACTTTATAGTAGCTAAGAACCCAATACGATACTGTACAAATACGGTACAATGAAAATACAATGTGTTTGAAGTAACCTGCGTATCCTGTATCAATTGTTATTCATAACTCTACTCATGCATGGTGGTAGAATCCATTGATCATAAATATTGTCATTGTAGAGCTGACAGTAGATGTCATTACCGTTTGTAACCAGAGTGATGATTATAGTTTTGTGACGATGTAAAAAAACAAACAAACATAATCTGGTGTACAATAATTTGTTTATAGTACAATGATATAGATAGATAGATAGATTTTTAAAAATGAGAAGGGAGGGTGCCAACATTTTTTTTGCCAAGGGCAGCAAAAATCCTTGCGCCGGCCCTGTCTAGGCTTTAAAACTACCTTCTCGTACCTCTTGTCAGCAAGAGCAACTTTTTCAAGACCCTGTATCTTAGTGTTGAAAAGATTCAACACGTATTGCTGCTTACTTGTACCTAATTGGTTCGTTTTCTGTAGGTAGAATTACAGGAAAGGCCAGCTTTGTTACAAACATTGCCTTGTTTAACATGCCTTGTTTTAAGATGCTGCTATTTTAATGCAGTACCATCTTGTTTTATGAATGGCAGGCAAAATATATAGCATTTTAATGGAATTTTGATGGACAGATAATGGCAAGGTTGGATGGTTAGATTTGTGACATGGTGATGAACACTAGTTTTCCTTCTTGTTTAAACATGCAAGCCTGTAGATACGTAAAAGACAAAATACAGCATATAGGGTAGCCCCAGCTAGAATGTTAAAGACTTTTCTTTCCATTACAGTGCACTGGCTGTAAACACTTTGCTCTCCAGACTCTGTGGTCCTGAGCTGAACTCACAACCTCTCTTTTCAAATGGAGCTCCCAAGGTTCTTTGCTCAAGGCTGCAGAAATCACCGTTTCTAAAATGCAGCCCTGTAATTCACAGCCTGCTAGATCGCCTGCCAGCAAGTATTGATTTTTGTTTCCCAATCTCCAAGAGAGAAGGAAAGAAAAGATTAAAAACGCTTTGTCAGTTTGGAGTTGAATAAGAATTCAGCACAGGGGATACCTTGCAGTGTGAAGGGTCAGGGCTGAGGTATGTCTTTATGGTGTTAACTGTTTCTCTTCTGAAATAATCAGACCCATATTAGTGCTGGAAGAAAAACCTCAGTGTACACCACAAGACAGTTACTGACAGTGTTTGTACACACAAAACGGTTTCAAAATGTTATACCCTTAAATGTGTGTCTACTTAATAGAGGCTGTGGATATTCCTAGTACTTCTAGTGTTGGAAATCCATTTGCTTTTATGAAACCAATCTGCCAAAAGCTTTGAAAACACAGCAAATAATTAAGCTGTTTCATATATAGACACTGGCCACCAATTAATAAATTGATTTTGTTTTGCTAAACCCATTTTTTTTTTAATGCTTGTCAGCTTGTGTTGCTCTGGTTTTAGAAGCTTTTTTGTTGTGAATTTGTAACATTCTTTCCTGTGTATTTTAACACTGCTTGTGACAGAGTGATTTGCAGACACCTTGTCAGTGAATTTAGCATCAGCATTATCCTTTGAACTGGTTGGCTGCCTTTACCTCAGAATGCCACGATCAGCCTCACTGAAGGGCATTTTATCGATATCTGATGGGGTTACAACAAGCTAGCACGTTAGCAATTCAATGGATGTGCAGTCCAGTAGGTTTTACTCTTACTTGCAGTGACATGTGTTGTGTTATTTCTCCCTATTGCTGCTTCCACTAGAAGCTTTTAACTCCACAGCGATATCTACAGCATTTAGCCAAACATTTTGCATCACCCTATAGAATTAACTAATTTTGCTTCCTAAATACATTAACATATTGAATTACATACCACTTAGTAGTTTTCCATATACTTTAGTTAACGAAAATCTGACTAAAATTGAAAAATGTGACATTTCAAAATATAACATGAAATACTGTACTACTATTATGGCTACCGGTAGACTTGTGCGATATCATTTTGTAGTTTCTTTGATTAAATAAAATATCTAAATGATGTTTGTATCATTTGTATTTTTTTTAAAATTATGTCTCAATCCTAAAATTCTAGGTGATGCAAAACGTTTAGCCATAGCTGTACAATAGAAATCATTCTGTGCTGTACTAAGCTGTAAACCTGTCTGGTTGGTGTATAATTCAGTTTGTTCTGTCCCCCAAAGATCAGAAAACTTGCTTCGTCATTTCATTAGTTTTTATGTAAGCCAAACTTTATGGAGCTAGAATACATTCCCAAAACTACTGACCAGCCCACAGCATCTCAATGTGGAATGCCCCTGGGCACCAGTAATGATCATCACGCAACAATATTATGCTATTGCTACAATACAACCATAGATATTGCATTACTGTATATCTATTAACACATTAACCACACTGGTGGCAGATATGTAGTAACAAGAAGTATATCTCTGTCAATTGATATTGAACTGGTAAACATTGATATGAGGATTTATTTCAGTATTTTAATGTTCACTAAGAAACCAATACCAATGCAAAAAGATGACCAGGGAAGAGAACAAAGCCCTGGGCTAGATTAGTCCATGAGGATCAAAGGAGTCCAAGGTTACAGTCAAACATCCCCACACTCTGCCATGATGTGAAAAATGAATTGTTGCATTGCCTTCAGGTTACACATGTGAGGCCAACACACAACCCCAAATAGCATGGCTTAAATTATTATTTCAGTGACTATACTAGGGAAGATACTAGCATTCTAATCTGAACTGCTATGTAGACAATATGTACCTTGTTATGTTCTTATGTCAGGTACCTCTGTTGTAATATTCATTTGAATTTGTTGACAAAATCATGTAAACCAAGGTTTTCTTTTGGGAAAGGTATCTGTTTTGCACACAGAACTGGATTTACTATTGACGCGTCAGTCACAGAGGTACACTATGCTGTTGGTACAAAAATTGCAGAATATACTGTATTAGAACGATTTAGTGAAATGTTAGAGGTGACTGGAATTCTGTTTCACATATGTATATATATGTATATATATTAAACCTAAAAAGTCATATTTTTCCAGATGTTCACTCTGTTTTACAACATTACCGATGTTCCTCTGTTAGTAGACCTCATGTTGGTCTGTCACATGTTTTGTTTACGTAGTTCAAACATGTTTTTAAGTACAACTCAGAAAGGCCTATCGGTATCTCAAAGTGTTTCGTATAAATTCATACGCCCCCTCTCTGAACATTCACTGTGTACTGTAATGCCCATACAATCCCTTTATCGTTTCCAACCACTTGAACCCAGCTGTAATTTTGAATGCTTTTCAATAGAATAAATTAGGGAACATAAACAACGTTTCCCATCGGAAATAAAAATAGAGTGGAGGGCGAGTCACTCTTAACAAGCCTACCCAGATGAAGTTTTCACATTTAAGCCTGAATTGGTAAGGATAATTATTTGGTCTTTAATTGACTAATCATTATTTTTTTAATAACAATTAATTGACCAGAAAATTTGTATTCATTCCAACCTTAATATTTTTGAGGCCGCTTGGATATTATGGAGTAAAAAAAATAATAATAATAATAATAATAATAATAATAATAATAATAATAATAATAATAATAATAATAATTGCAAAGGATTTTGTCAGTGTTATTTCTATTTATTTATTTATTTGTTTGTTTTTGGAACAGATGTGCAGCAGTAGCAATCTGGAAAGCAGTCACCACGGTGACATTTTTTCTTTTGCCTAGGAGAGTGTATGCAGGTGAATGCAGGAAGAAAAGACGACTAACAAAAGGAAATGTAGATAAAAATACAGCAGCTGAAACCCAGGTGGAATTCGAGCAAGCTGTTCTCGTCAGCGTCCCCACTCCCTCCTGTCAACAGTGCTGTCAAACAGGCACTACTCATAATGAAAGGAAAAATATTTTATTCAGATTTATTAATTTGAAAATGAAGCATGCCTGTCGACAGAGGGACAGTTCTTCTCAATCTGTCATCGTTGAACCACACGCTGCTGACATTGGGATTCATTTGTCTTGTCGGCTCTGACAATCAGATTTTCCCAGAGCTCTTCCGAGAGGGATCGCCCTGGGATTTTAAACCGGATAAAACACATTCCGACAAGGAACAGCCTCCTTATTAATGCAAATTACTAGAGAAAAATGCTAGCAACAGCTACTAGCTTCTCGCTTTTGCATCAGTCACATTTTTCAGTTTTAATAAAAGCCCTGAGTGCTGTTACTTGTATGGACCCTGTAGTTTTACATGAATAATGTCTCTCCAAAGCAGTGGCATGTAAACAACCTTTTATAAAACAAACAGAAGTGAGGGACATCACATGAATCCCAGATTCTATTACCCCTCTGTTTTCAAAGCTGGTCATTTTAAACAAAATACATTTAAAAAAACCTAAAAAAAAACGACAGCAATATTAATATACAGTATGAACTCTAGATTGTCTGCTTCTGGTAAAACAATAAGGAACTGCAGTGTTCAAATTAAATTGTTTCAAATATCAGATATCACAGTGTCACTTCCAACAAGGTATTTGAGTGTTGCTGAATTTCATAATGTAAATGACCCAGTTCTAATCCACAGTTGAAATTCAGTTATTAATATTTCAAAGATTGCAATTGGATACATTGGATTGTAATTACTGTCGTATTCGATAAACTGTAAAATTGATAAATACATTTTCCTTTGTGAGTTTTCTTTGAGCAATTATTTGAAATATCTTTAGTGAAGTAATTAATAGAAACAAAGCTTTTTTTTTCACTGAGTATAAAGTGCAGATTCTCGTATTTGCAACATTTACATTGACTGTTTCTGGCCAGTATCTTAATTCTTACGAACAGTAGATTCAAATTACCCGTACCTTTTTTGATGTTTACTGAGTGGTCTGTTTTGCTAATACTCAAGTATATCGTGTTTTAAAGCCTGTGTTTAGGAGCTGCCTTGCAGTTTAGTTTCCTGCCATAGACATGTGTATGTAATCCAGGCTACATAGCCAATGTGTCTTTATATGCAACCTAGCTGGGTGTCGCCAGGCAGTAAAAAAAGATACCTGATCCTTAGTACCTGTTTATGAGATGTTGTCGGCTCTTATTTCTATAGACACTTTGTCTGATCTAGCCTGGGTTACATGTGTCTGTGACCGGCAACTGGAACTGAAGGCAGCTCCTGAGCCCAGGTCAAACCACATTCAAATACACAAAGATCTCATAGCCCCTTACTATATGATCTCTCATTAGTCTAATTTTATTAAGACCTGCCAAAGAGCTGATTTGATTTGACATGCTAAAAAGCTTGTTAAGACCTGTTTACAAGCTCTTTTTTTTAAATAACATCACTTTAAAAAGTTTTAATACTGAAAATCTAAATAAAAAATAAATGCTTGCAATTTGCACAGTTTAAGCCATTCAGCTAACTGATACTTTGCTTCGACTTGCTGCAACTTGCGCACATGATTACTTCAGTTCATGTGTCACTGCCACGTCCTTTGACATGAATTCACCTCACCTGCCATCTAAAGATATTATATTAAGTATGACAAGTGCTTCCCTCTTCAAACTCACCAAGGCTCTCGTCCTGTTGACATCATCCTCCCAGCCATCTTTGTGCCTCCCTGTTTATCACAAGTCACCATGCACACAACCAACTGGGTTTTAAGAGAATTTTAAGAGATTGGGTTTAAAACCAGGCAAAACCCAAACCATTCACAGACCCACGTGAGATTTTAACAGGCATTTGGCTGTGGGATAATGACTGTTCAACTTGGACTGGATGTGAGGTTCATAATGTGAACAAATAAATAGCAGTCAGCTGCGTGACAGAACATGCCATTCATCAGTAAAAGTTCCGAGGAATTGGAAGCACAATATACATGGGAGTACTGTAAGGAAAATTGGATGGCTCTTCAGTTCTTTTAATTATCTAATGGAAGGTGAAGGGGATTGAACATTTTGCTCCCAAAAGAACGCCTTGCAAATTGGTTAATGGAATATTCCCTTAGGCAAACAGGAAGGTGACTGTTTCCTGTAAAAAAAAAAAGCATAAAAGAACAGTACCGGTACAACAAACTCACTGCACATGTTGTTTAATTAGCTTTCTCTGGGACCTATTTTAAAACTGTAATATATATGTCTGCATGTTGTCATTTTTGGCTGCTGTACTTTCTTCCAGCTTTAAGACAAGTATAGTGACTACTAATATCAACCACAAAAAAGGCTAGTCGCTAATACCAGTAATGTGCTTCAACCTGTCACTAGAATGGAATGACAGCTCAAAACCCATTCAGTCTTCGTGAGAGGCTGATAGAGTCACATATAAAATAGTTTTTTTTAGAACACAACAACTCATTCCACAAATACTCCCAGCAGCCACCATATGGAAACTACTTTAGATTAGTATTGATCTTGGCTACCATCCAGCTAGAAACTTTTGTGGTATTAAGAAATTATTGAAGGTTTCTGCCAACGACTTCAGATAAGATAAATATGTACCCTACCATGTGTGACACATGGGAGGACACTGTTTATTTGCTGTCTGGTGTAATAGCATGTCAAATGATTTACATATGTATTGTAAGCTAGGTTTATTTTACTGTAATCATGCTTTATTTAAAAGATACATTTGAAAATATCACAGCTAAAGGAAAAAAAGGGGAAAGTAAATTGCCTTTGATGACAGTGACTGGATTAATTTGGGGTTCCAAATTTGTTGCTTCATTTTTGGATCCCATTATATGGAACACTGGTGTTAAAACCTAAAGAGGGTTTCAGAGGAACTACAGTGTAGTATAGTACAGTACAGTATACTGTAGTATAGATTGCGTAAGTGAAATAAACTAATCAACGTTAAAGGCACTTAATAGAAGTGACTTCATCCCTGTGCATAGAAAAGACACCATGCACTAAAGGTAAAAAAATGACAACATGTTTTTATGCTTAATAATCATTTCTGAGTACAAGTTTCTTTTTTGTGATTAAAGTTAATACACAATTTGATAACAACAGAAATCCTACACACAACATATTCACAGTATAGAACAAGTGGGGCCAAAATACTCATTGAAAGGTAAGATAAAGGTAAAAAAAATATTATTATTATTATTATTATTATTATTATTATTATTATTATTATTATTATTAAAACAATATTGAAAAAATGCATTCCTAGCTTGGAACTCATTATGTTAAGTGATTTATAGTTAATATATTTTATGTATTCCTATCATTCATGCGTGATTCAGATAAATCAGAATTTGAAACTTGAGTATAAGTGCATTTTTAACACTGTACATCTCAATTTTTAATTTCACATGTTGTTGTTTTTTTTACATTAGAAATGCAGTCATGGTTTAATATTTTCATTCCCGTTAATGCAGGGTTTAACCTTCTTGCAACACCGAGCTGCCTCTAAAAGGTTAACCTTGAATCAAAGCCAGAACCATCTTAAGCAACTTGTCAATCTTGAAAAACATCTCAGTCTAATGGATGGGTAGTTGATTGCTCAGCCCATCTTGAGGTAGATGCTATATTTATTGAATAGACATTAAAAAGAACATTTCTCAATTTCTCGGCACAAGACTCAGGGTCAATGGATCTTCAGGGCAATGAAATGCTGAGTCAACTCCTACTTCGTAATTTATCTATGTTTAGATTAAAGGTTAATTCTAAGTCCATAGAGTTAAGCGAATAAATCCATAAGGCTTTTGCATTACATTTCCACTCCTATATTTGTTGTAGATTTTTCCCACCACTAAATATAGATCTAATAACTTGAATAGGGATAGTACTGGAAGCCTTGAGTACTGTAAGCACCAAGACTAAGGACGGTAACTTTCTCTATATATTTGGGTTACTTTTATAATACTTGAATGAAATATAAGACTAAATAGTTTTTTTTAAATTAAGAAGCTGGCAGAAAAATGAGTAGCCTACTAGACTAGAAGGCTTATTTTTGCTAGTTATAATGGTTTCTACAACTGTTTGTCAGTGCATTAGATGGCGGTCTGGAGTCTGGGTCTTATTGGACTGTTAGGAGGCATTCATCTTTGCCCCAGTGTATAACCTAGTTGACCTCCCCTTGAGATTTAAAAGAGTAATATCTCACTGGCCTGAAAACTTGATTGACTAAAAAACTGTCCTTAATTCTTTGTAATTCGATTGATACCAGAAGTTCAATGCAATATCCATATGTAAAGGAAATGGGTTGCCTACTTTTGACTTGTCAAATACCCGCATTTGGTGTCCTCACTTGTCATACCAATGGCTGTCTTAGGGAATTCCGTATCTTAAATAGTCACTATATTACCCACAAAAGTATATACGGTATCTTAACAAATTGAATGGAGCAATTTGTTTGTCTATGAGTGTCTCATGTGACTTAATAGTGAAGTTAAGCCAGTAGTTATAATACTGAGCAAAATCCCTTTGCACGGTTTAATGATCAGTTGTCTGAATCTGGAGTTCAGAACAATGCCCAAAAACATGCATTATAACTGATACATCACCCTATGGGAATGCAAAGATATTTCTCTTTGAATCTGTCAGTGGAATCCTTGGTGATATTAAGGGAAAATTAAAAATATATATGAATTTAATGTTTGTCCTTAATTACTCAGTTCAAAGGCTGCAGTCTCTTTGTGACAATATAATTTCTTTATTGTCGCCAAGGGCACATGAGTACCAAGTCTGAATGATACTGAGTGAATATAATTTAAGCTATTGAAGAGAAGTAAACATTTGACCTTTGGCTTCTAGTTACTAATGGTAAAGGTCATAGCCTTCCCAACTCAATGTGAGCATTAATAATGGTTTGTATCAACAAAGCTCTCAGGTTTCATATTTGATACAGGTCCCTTCATTAAGATGTTAAAAAAACATACATCCATTGCTAACAATTTCACCACAGCTCTGAAGGAAAACAATATAAACATCTTTTAAGATATAGTCTATGTTCTCCTGGATCTCAAGTGCATTCCTTTGCTTGCTATCTTGTCTCTGATTTACTTATTACTGATTTACTTCAAATACAAAGACATAATCACATCAATGTAATGTGAGGATTTTGAGAAAGTGATCAAAGTGTGTGGAATGTTGGTTAGTGAAGTGTGAAGTTTATCGAATATTGTGTATTTTTATCTGAAGATGACCAGATGACTTCTCCTCCTGAAATATTCAGCCAACTTGAATCCATTCCCAAGAAGGAGAAAGAAATTGCATTCCAGTTCTATTTCATTTGATCTTCTTTTTTCTTGGGAAGATCCAGCTGTATCATTATGTAAAACAAGAAGCTTAAACCCTCACGAACAGAGAACCTGCAAGACAAAAAAATTACAGAAATGTTAAATGGATCTGTTGTATCAAGGCTAATGAAATTTGAATAATGGTTATCTGAGTCTTCAGTCTACATTCTATACAATCCGCTGGAAGGATTTAGAGTTTCCTTTAGATTGATTGATTGCTGATTGACTGATTAATTGATGGATGGATTAGCGGCTTCTTGTAGATCCTTATTATGAAGAAGACATAAAACATGACTTAACTTCCTAAGAATGTATGGGAGAATGGTTTGCAAAATAGGCTTTTTTTAAGGAATATTGCTAGGCTAAGAAATGTTTAAAATCAAGGCTCTGCTGAAACAGTGGTCCGTGCATAATTTCTCATGGCTGGATTATTGTAACTGGTCTACCAAAATCTTCCCTGTGAAAACTCCAGTTGATTATGGATTCTGCTGCTCGAGTCTTGTCTCCTACTGGGTCTACAGAGCATTTTACACCGGTCTTGAGAAGCCTTCATTGGCTGCCTGTTCCCAGGGTGGGGATTTATTGATCCTGTTATCAACATCTGTAATGTATTTAATATGAATACAGAGGAACGAGATCTCCCATAGAACAGGTTTACAGTTGACAAAACCAGGGCATTGGTAAAAGTGAGTGATATTGATGCGAGATCCTCTTTCAGACATATTTCAGAGCAATGGCTCGGCGGTACCTCTGTTCACATAAGCCACAGACGGAAAGGGATAAATTGACAACAGGCTTAGAAAATGCAAATAACGTATCACCAGAAATGTTACCTTCTACCACCTGTACTACAAAACACAATGGGAATCTGTGTCATTCTTTTAATACTAGAGTTCCTCAAAATTATACCCACCAGTATAATCAGACTCTTCTCTAAGCAATGATGACCTTGTAGTGAAATAGTGAACAAGAAACAACATAGAATACTAGGAAATTTTACAAACCTTTCTGTTGTACATTTAGAATTTTGATAAACATTTGCATCTTTCTTAGATTGTACAGTATTTTAACATTCCAAACCAGTGGCATATCTACAGTAAATCCCATCACCAAAACAAACCTGCAGGATTGCTGATTTTTCTCTCACTGAATAGTTTATTCTAGTAATATATTATTATTAGCGAAATGCAGTTAAAAGTAAGCAGTTTTATTCACCTATTAGTTTTGTGTAACAAATAGTCTTATGGATTAGCCAAGGTCAGTGTTAACACTGTTCAGTGGGCTGATGGAGATTTATATGTATTGCATCTTGCTACCTATGCAAACTGTGATGTATGTACAGTATATGCTGTCCATAACAACAATTATAGTATCATTAGATGTTCTCGTTCAGATTTGCTAGTGATACATTTGCACGATTATATTTGATAACTGTGAATGTTACACAACTAGTAATTAACTTGTAAACACAAAGGACCTTTACATGTTTATCCAGAGTGGTGGACCTTTAGTTGTTGTTTTACCTTATGAACAAATGATGTTCAATTATGCCTTTTTTCAGAATGCAGCTTTTACATTTCAAAATATTTAGTGCACAGCATGTTGCAGGATTTGAACCCAGACCTCCAGATGCATGAAAGGGTTGTGAATTAACCGGCTGTGGCTATTTTATACCTAAACTGACAGACAGGATTTTATTCTGGAAGGTAGATTTTATAATGGAAAAATACTGAACACTTTTGTGTGACACAAGCTATGTTTTACCCAGATGAATCTTGCTGGAGTTGTGCAATACACTGTAAAGGACAAGTTAGGATTCAGAAGGGAATAACTACAAAATGAATCAGTAGGGAAACCAAAGTACACTATAGTTCTCAGCCTTGAAGTTCTATTTTAGGTATGCAGCATTTCTATGATAGATCTTCAAACCTTCCGGTGTTCTAAATGAGGGCACCCTAATTGTGTGATATAATTACAATATTCCACAGGGATTAGGGCAGCTTGCTCTTAATGTGATATTAATGTGAAGAATATCCCTTCTCAGGGGTACCAAACGATGAGCAGCACATTCATACAACTGAAAAGCATGCCACAAACCCACCTAAATGGAATATTGTAATAGGAAGTGTCTAGCAGAAATGTAGCAGTTGCAATAGCTGAATTAACTACTGGTATTTATATTGCAAAACTAACACAAAAATTTTAGTGAAATGTGAATGTAAAATAAAGACAGTATTTTGATTTCACCTAAATATTAAATGTGACTGTAACTAAAATCTTTTCATTTAGCTATTATGGGTTATAATAATAATAATCAGATGTGGTTCGATAGTTGTATGTAAAACAAAGCTCATGTTATATATCCTAACCTGCCTTTAGGCTGAAATAATTACCATACACATTGAATCAGCCTGTGTTTGAATTTAGGCAATAGAGACAGCCATCTTTCCTTAATAACACACTTGCATATTGTCCTACACATTAGCATATTTTATATCATGATAATTCTGAGCACATCATTTTTGACTGGTAATTGAAAGTGAAACAGAAGTTTAATGTAAGTCTATGATAGACATGCAGTTTCATTTCACAAAACAAACACAAAAATGTAATTCATCTTTCAATATCGCAAACAAATTATTCTTATGTAATTTGACAAATACTGGGCATTAAGGGGCTTAAATCAAATAATCAATTAAAATGTAACTTCACTGGGAAAGCACAATCAAACATCAGTAATTAATGTCTTCTGCACATCCGTTTGATATTTAGCATGCTGAAAGTCTGCAGACTGACTGGCAAAAACAGTCTTACATGTACAGTAGTAGTAATATACAATACTGTAAAGATTAAATCATAATATAGACTGCTCAGGATCTTTCAGCCCATCCACACACGTTTCACCTTCTGTATTCCACAACACATCATGGAGAAACCCGATTCATGACATCACCCGTGCCTCTTTCAGTTTTTACTGTGCTGTATTCGCTTTATCAGCACGGTTGATGTCACCTGCTTTAAAAAAATCATACCCGGGGTAACTTGCCTGCAATACAATTGAAAAGGCTGACATCACAATCGGCCGCGTACCTCAGCTACCTGGCATTCTCTACATCAACCTTTTCCCTCTTTTCAATGAAATTGACAATTAACTAAATGAAGGTTGGTAATGGTTAGAAAACAAATGCAGTTTGGTTTTTAACTTGTCTATTAATAATAAAGCATAATATAATATAATATAATATATTTATAGGATGGTGAGTATCTGTGTATGAGTTATATCGGCACCTCGCAGCTCTTAAACCGATCTCTGCCTCAGTCTGTTCACTTCTATTCACGCTGATGCACAGACGTTTGCCATCCCATAACCCTGTAGTATATAATTGGTTCCTTTTTATACAGAAAATCTATGACTAGATCTCATCTAGATCTCATCTATATTAAAATATAAAGATGGTAAAAGTTGTTCCCCTTACAAGAAAAAGCTTTCCCTTTGAATAGTCACACCTTAACACAAGAATTGAATAAGCAGAAGGAATTTGTATACCCCCTGCTGCTACAATATGTGCTCAAGATGATAATTATGTATGCAGAGTTCTATTGTCCCAGCTCATGTCTTGCTGATCTGTAAAGTAGTGGCATAAGCAACCATACTGTACAAAATAAACCGAGAACTTCCTTTTTATGTATAAGCAGTTTATCTGCTCTACAGCCCCCTGACTCACAGACAATTAACTTGTCAAAGCTGGCTGAACATTATAAAAAAAATATACACACAAAACACAGGAAAAATATATTGCAATCACATGTACTGTGTTGAAGTATGCAAAATGACCTGAGGGGCCCAGCTGAAACACCAAAAAATTGTCACCCGATCCACTACAGGCTGCAAGATTGTCATGTTAGATTTGCTCACGGCCAGGTTTTTAATTGACATATAATAGTGAATCATTTGTATTTGTATATGCCAGGTTTGGAAACAGTAAGAACTGCTTTAAATATCTAGCATACAATTTTGTATAAAATGACTTTGGATTTGTGTTAAGCAAGTAGCATCCCTGTCACGGCTGTAATATTTAAAAGCTGTATGCGCATTGTTGAAATCAGCTTAGGCCAAGAAGGGCAAGACAAGAACAGACCTGATAGACTACACACTATATGCTGTAATCACAAGGGTTACCTTCTAGGTTAATTAGACTTAAGAATCAGAAGGTGAGGGCATCACTCAGCCTTTTTCAGTACTGTCCTGGGTGGCATTATTGGAGTGTGATTAGTGTACTGTAGTCATTTGAAGACAATAGGGGTCTATTTTAATGATCTAACCCGTGGCAGATCTAAACACCTGCATTCTTTAACTGTGGCTTTTTCTTCCAGGGGTGATTTAAAAGACATGTTTATTAACATTATCACATGAAATATAAAACTGTGGTTTGCATTTTGTTTTTACGTATAGATCATTTAAATAAACCCCAATATGAGGATCTCTCTTCTTTATGTTCAGCTATCTTTTTAAGACCGCTTTACTCTCTATATATTTAATCCATTTAAGGATTAAGTTTAATTTCTTTTTTCCTAGTGTATGTTTGATTCCTTACATGGTGAAACTACTCAGTTTGCATAATCATGGGAGGTAATGTGATTTAGAATGGCTGAAAAATATATACAGTACATGCACTTTTAAGAAAGTGGAATATCAATTAGTTTTGATTAAAAAATGTTAGCCTTAAAATCATTACAAGCAATTTCTTCCCTAAGTTGTGCACAATTTTTTTTTGCTACTACAGAGCCATCAGAGTGTATTGATCTGCCTGTGGAAATTGGTATTGACTTGTGCTGATGCAGCTGTAGTCTTCTGTCCATTTTAAAGAAACAGTATATTAAGTGTAAACAGGCAAAAAGTCATTATCCAATTTGATTATTTATACAGTATATCTTTTTACTGAAAGATAATGTTTAGAAACCTGTATTTAAAAATCAATTCTTAGCTGTCTGGTCCAATTCAGTTGGTGGTTATTTACAAAACAAACTAAAAAAATAAATAAATAAATAATATTAAAATATTATAATAAATGAATCCAGTGGTTTTTTGTCTTTAATTTTGTTTTTTCTTTTTTAAAGTATGTTTTACAGAAATAAGCGGATGTGCATTTTTAAAGAGATTTTGAATTACAAGTAACTTGCATCGTGCGGCAGGGAAAAACACATGTGACGAAAGTTTGGAAATACAGGACACAGCTGCTGATGTGTGCAATACTCTGGTGAAGGTTAAACAGATAGGGTTAATAAAGGGTGCTTCAGCTTCTGAAAGTGATGCCTAATCGATGTGTTTGTTATCTGTCACTTGGTTTCAAACAGTCAAATCTATGTAGTTGAAATCATACACTACAAACCCAAAAAGAAATCTGCAGAAATTAAGCACTGGATGTAAAATACAGTATTGCTAACTGGATCACAGTGCCATATGTAAGTAAGCTGGATGGGTAGACTATTGTCCTTTTGGTGGAGAGAGAGGGTGTATGTATGTTGTATATTTGTGTCATTATAAAGAAAATTGTGATATAATGCCTTTTCAGAGAGGGTAGTTATGGCTCAGAACCAAATTAAATTCTAGCACCTATCACTCAAGTAATATTGAGTTGCTTGTTATGAGTTCGCCCATTTTCAGCGATATTATCCAATTCAGCAATGTTGAAAGCAAATTTTCTATTTGATCTTTTTAGTAGTGTTCATGGAGTGCTGAGAAGCCTCCTAACACTGAAGAGCGACACAGATGATGTCAAGAACTAGACAATATCAAACGAGGTGCTGCTTCCTAAATGTGATAGGAAGGACTGATGCATTCTAGGTGCTTATTGAGACGATGGTGCTGAAATTGGGTTTGAATCTCAACTCAGTGGTTGGCAGGTTTGTTTACACTGGGCTGCAGAAATTAGCACACATGCATAACTGACAGGCAGATCTGTCAGCACTGCTGGAGCGTGTGGCTATCGTTGAATACAAGGTTTCACAAGCCAATAGCGGGACTCCAATATCAGATGGATCACCTTTGTTTTATCAACAGAGATTTGACACTATGAGAAGCTCTTCTAAATAGGATCTGGCATTTAAACAAAATCCAGTAACAGGTACTGTATGTATAAACTTTAGAATCATAATATTTTATTAGAAATATTGGAAAGGATAATATTCCTGAGGTTCCAAACGGACAAAGCTGTAAAGGAATCTGATTAGTGCAACCTTTGATCCAAATACATTAATGCAATAATGTGTCATTTCATATAGGGATCAATAAAAAGACCTTTTTACATTGACTAGATTAATATTTAATCACTCCTCTCACATTGCTTGGCACCACTTGTTGTTGTACATCTGAGGTTTGTTGTCCTCAAACCCAAATGTAATAAATGAATATGTCAAATACACACAGGTGTCTTTCTGTATAAAATATTTAATTCTTTAGTTTTAAAGCGATAAACAGATAGCTTAAACTGTTTCTTTCCATTGCTTGGGCTTATTTTTTTTAAGGAGCTACTAAGTTTAACAAGTTACTTCAGCATTGGGCAGCAGTGTGGAGTTGTGATTAGGGCTCTGGAGCGGAGGGTCGTAGTTCAATCCCAGGTGAGGGACACTTCTGCTGTACCCTTAAACAAGGTACTTTACCTAGATTGCTCCAGTAAAAACCCAACTGTATAAATGGGTAATTGTATGTAAAAAACAATTGTAATGTAATTGTATGCAAAAATAATGTGATATCTTCTAACAACTGTAAGTTGCCCTGGATAAGGGTGTCTGCTAAGAAATAAATAATAATTCATAGCTGGAAGACAAAAGTGTGGTTTTAAATTGCATCAAATATGAATATTACTGTAATTATATATATATATATATATATATATATATATATATATATATATATATATATATATATATATATATATATATATATATATATATATGTGTGTGTGTGTGTATATATGTATATATGTATGTGTGTATATATGTATATATGTATGTGTATATATATATAGGTAACTGCCATGGAAATGATATAGTGCTATTTTGTGATTTAAAAAAAAAAAAAGATGACCAGCACTGTAAAATAACGGGCCATTTCTGTCAATTTTGTTTATTTCAAATTCAGGTTCATAAAATTGATACGATGTTGCCATCCAGTCCTGTCCTTTTCCAAGTGTACCACATTTTTTAACTTAAAATACCCCACCTTCCAGACCCTTGATTGACGCTATGTAATTAGTACATCGGGGCAGGGCTGGCTTTCCCGACTGTCCAATGATGTTTCGTGGGCGGAGTTTGGTCTCCATACTCTGACTATGTGTCAGTTCCCAGTTCTGAGCTAAACAAAGCATTGGAAAGAAATAGGAGAACTAACCTGCAAAGTGGGGGCTAAAATCAGGCTTCAGACGCATCAAAACCTTCGAGGAAAAAAAGTTTGCATATTCCAGAGAGCAGCACCATCATTATTTAACAGGATTAGCACCCTGATTCAAAGTTGAACCTGTTTTTTTTTTTTTTTTTTTGCAGAGCAGGAGTGGCTAAAGGCTGCAATTCAGATCAGATTTCACTCAGACCAGCTGGGAAAGAGAGGGCTTGCTTTTCCTCTGCTCACACAGAGAGATCCGAAGGAATTTCCAAGGATTTAGCTCCAGCCTGAAGGATAAGTGTGGTTCTCTGCTGGAGGTGACGTAGACGAGGAGGTTGAGATGGATGATCAGCCCAGGTTGATGCACTCTCATGCGGTGGTCGGGATGGCTGGACACCCTGGCCTGCCCCAACACATGCAGGATGGCACAGCGACAGACGGGGATGGCAGAAAACAGGACATAGGGGACATTTTACAACAAATAATGACCATTACAGACCAAAGTCTGGACGAAGCACAGGCCAGGTAACATAGTTATAGCACATATGATGTTATTTAGTTTTATATATGTAATTGTTAAGTATTGCCCCCCCCCTTTTTTTTTTAAAAAAAAGGACTGCTTTCAACAATTATTGCTGATTAGATAATATACCTCGATCACGATACTAAACGGTTTACGCCTCACAAGTTCAGGAGGATGCACAAGTACCCAGCCGGCACAGTAAGCGGGTACTGTTTTGTTATTGTTGACATAATGTCAACAATTATCGTTGTCTCTTGTCAACTTTGCATATAAACGTCCCAATGCATGTGATATCATAGATTAATATTGAACTGTACATAGGGTACATGTTTACCAGTATCAATAACTGCCATTCATAATCAAGTTGCTAGAAATCAGGTCACAAGACAACTTAGAACTTGTTTCTCACTTTCGTCGTCACTGTTAAGTCATGTATATTTAAATAAATCGCGTAACAGGAGCCTAGCCGCTAATTTATCGGTTTACAGTTTATTGTCAAAATAAACACAGTTACCGGTACCTCAGCAACACACAGGACGAGTGGAGAGTGATTGACAGCAGCTTGCCATAAAAAAAGTCTGAATCGCATTAAACTTAGTTTTTTAAAATTTTATTTTATATTACATTAATAAATTATACGCATTTTAAAGTAGACTTTATTTTAAATACACGAGCATGCAAGAATGATCACGTTTGTTTATGCAAAATAAAATAAGTAAACCATAAAATAAGTAATATCCATTTTTAAAGTAAACGTCTAGCTTTGGTACGCAAATGGATGCAGCTTTTCTAAAATACTGGTTGGCCGAAAATTTAGAGGAAGAAGTACGAGGCCATTCCTTGCTGCTTATAGATTATGTAAATACATTGTCAAGATGTATTGTAATAAAATGATGGCATTTACTCTGTAATGTGGACGGGGTCAAGAAGCAAATAAACACATGTTTTTAAAACAAGCAATGCAACAACATTACAAGCTTTAATAAACACAAACGATACGTCGTTGCGAAGCAGTCGTTGTAGCATTCAATACATTTACTAAGTGAACTTGAATACACAGTGTAGCGTACAAATTACATTTACTAAGCGAACAAAATAAATTTTTGTCGAGGAAGGATAGACTTGTAATGCATCAACAGACGTCTTTATAAATACACTTTGTACATGACTACAGGCTATCAAACCATATGGAATAAAGGCGCCGAGAGTAATGACATTTGCAGCAGCGTAGGTGCAATATAGTGTCAGAAAGACGGGTGAAGCAAACACCCGCAGCAAAAACGTACAACGACGTTCCAACGGAGCATAGCGGTCTCGTTTATTGTTATTTATTATCACTATGCTGTCTGAAGAGCATAGTATAATGGTTTAAACTTTCCAGTGATTTTTTTTAATAGATAATAATAATAATAATAATAATAATAATAATAATAATAATAATAATAATAATAACAACAACTTGGGTGTGTTTTGTATAAAAGTTAAATAAATAAATAAATAAAATAAAACACATATATATATATATATATATATATATATATATATATATATATATATATATATATATGTGTGTGTGTGTGTGTGTGTGTGTGTGTGTGTGTGTGTGTGTGTGTGTGTAGTCAGGGGAAACATGACAAAAATGTAATATAAACATGAAAGTAGTTCATTGACAACATCTGCAGTATGATGATATTTATTATCAAAAAGGGACTAAAAACACAAAATTAGCGCTATCTGTATAAGTAGTTAATATTAGCTATAACTTCTTTAACTTTTAATTTACAAGAACCCAATCGCTACTTTATGTGGGAACGTATGTAATATGGCGCCTAGTTTTGGTTTGAACGTCGGCATAGTGGAAGTACTGTCCTAACATTTTAAATAATTAGATCAAATAGCGCTCTAGTTATTACCCTATTATAGTATAGTGATATATTGTTATGGTTATTTATTTATCAAAATTCTTTAAAATAATCATTGACCATCTGCAATAAAATGGCATGTTTAGTATTTATATTTTCTGACATGTTGATGAACAAATGATATTATTATATAATAAAATAAGATAGGATAATGATCATATTCTTTTTTTATTTTTTAATTGTAGGAAACATGCGTTAAATTGTCATAGAATGAAGCCTGCTCTTTTCAACGTCTTGTGTGAAATTAAAGAAAAAACAGGTAAATAATCATTTTTTTTTTTAAAATTTTAGAATCATCATGACTGTCATACTGTTTTGTAATTAAAGATTAATTGTTTTCATGAAAGAAGCATCGTTATAAATCTTAATTCTAAATCATAATTATAATTCAGCAGTGGGCCTGCTGTGTTTTTACCACGATGTTTACTGACTGTGTTTGTTCAGTGTGCAAAGGTACATTGTTAGTGAGCTAATTCCTCAGCTGATTATGTCCCATTGTAAATGATAAGGTATTAATGTACAGTATAAGAACAGTACATCAAAAGGTCTATTAGCAAAAAAAAAAAACTCTTGTTAGATATACAGTCATGCATGTTCTTATTTGGTACTACAATTGACCATTGGGTTGTATTTCACTGTAGCATGTTTGGGTAATCATAATACAATTCATAAGAAGAACAGTATTGCTTAGTGAGGTCAAACATTACTGTAATTGTGGGGAGGGAGAAATAATGGTATTATTTAACATTTGCATGTGTGTGTGTGTTTTTGTATTATATATGTTTTATTTTTTAAAATATATTAAATTTACTTACTAATGCAACATATATAAGTGCTTGCTTGGCTGGTACTGATTAAAGCATTGCATACAAATGTCATCTTCTATTAGCGGAGAAGTGAGATTTGCAGCTGGCACCTTCATGATGGGGTTTAGCACTTCAGCACCTTCATGCTACGTTCAGGAGGCATTATCTTCGGTTTTGCATTAAGACTAAAGTTTGATTCCCCCCCCCCATTTGATTATTTCTTAGATAATTAGATGCACCCGAACATGGCAGAGTAGATACTCTTGTGTATCATGCAGTGTAATCCTTGCAGTAGCACTTCATTTTAAGGTGTTGTAGCAAAGCAAAAAAAGTCACCTGAGCAAAGCACGCATGTGTATATGTACAGCTAGAGCTAACATCTTTGCATCCCCTAGAATTTGAGGATTGGGACATTCATTAAAAAAATTATAATTCTAAACATAATTTGGATATTTTATTTAACATCATGTAATCAAATAAGCTACAAAATGATATCGCAAAAGTCTACTGAAATCCATAGTAGTAGTAGTACAGTATTTCCAATGTCACATTTTTCAATTTGTGTCAGTTTTTCGTGAAGTATCTGGAAAAGCTACAAAGCGGTATATAATTCAATATGTTACCATAACATTTTTCAGCAGGTTTCATTCAACTTTATGAAGCGAAATGAGTTAATTCCATAGGGTGATGCAAAACTTTTGGCCATAGCTATACATGCATATGTATCATACAGCTGTTGTTCGCAAAGCTGTGCAGAATTAGTTTAAGGTAGGGGACGTAGCAAGAATGTAAGCCACTGCCGTTCTGTTCAGCGCCAGTGTTCAACACTTGAGGGGACATCCACGTATTGTTTTACAGTCTCTGTGAACACACAATTCCCATTGTCAGTCTCCCATATGAGTGACTGAGCCACTTATTGAACTGGTGCTCTGTTGCAGCTTGGCATTTTCCAAGGCTTTGGTACCATTTCATTCGAATGTACTCTGTTGTCAGTGCTGCGGTACAAAGGGATTCGCTAACATTTGCTCACCCGGATTGTGGAATATGTGACATTTGCTTTTGGGTCTCTGTTGGATTTTCTCTTCCTGGCTAGCTTAGGAGCGATCTTTACCCAGGCATGTTCTCAGTGTCTCCAGCTGTTATTTTTGTTTTCTTATAAGCCAGAGGGAATGTAATACTTTATTTGAAGTTGTATTGAATTGTATTATTAAATGCAAACAGTAGGCCTTCAGTACTGTAAGTGATGTCAATTGTAAATCACCATGTAGGCTACAATTGTAGTTTATAGAATCTGGTGTATTTTATATGGAATATACTCTCCTTTGTACAGTATGGTATAAACATTTGTTTGGTTTTGTTAATACACAGAAAGTGTAAAGGTCTGTACAGTAAAATTCTGGCATGCATCTTTTCTAAAGAATTTAAAATGATTTATTCCTTTTTATTTTTGTCACTTAGACTTGTGCATAGATAAAATGTTATGTGCACAATTAATACATACATTATACATCTAAATACATATTCTTTTCCAACTGTTTCTTCTGTGAAATGTATTCATTTTATTTATATATATATAGTTTAAATTTGGTTTTGGTTCACCAAATAGGAGAAGATATATATTGTATTATTTGTGGGGGTGGAGGTGGGGACATGCGTCATATTATTCCCTCTTAATTAGCCCCATAGTTGAATATATTGAGATTTCACTGCTGGGAAACAAAGATTGGCACACAGCCGGCAGTGAACAGTTTTGTTTAAAGACACTGTATTGGCATCCAGTTTTATTGAAGTTCCCCCCCTGGAAAGCAGTGTGAATCGGCCACTGTCTCTGGAGAGCAGGGGGCCTTTTAGCCGGTGGCTTTCTTCTCTTTTTTTTTGTTGTTTCTTGAGGTTTCTGGAGGAGTGAAAGAGTTATGCATGGTGTTTTACTCCCTGGCCTTTTTTTGGGTTCATCCAAAGTTCGTATCCAGATGAAGAACAAAGTAGCTTGGACCTTTCCCTGACTGCTCACCCTTACTTTTCTCCCGCCTTAGTCAAGAGGGAATCAACTGCTCTGAGAAAGGGACTTCCTGTTATTTCAGGAACATTACTCATTCATTATTTAATTTACTGATATATAAACATTTTGATTTATTGTGTGCGTGTTATTATTATTATTTTTTAATCCTTAAAACGGAATGCGTTCTTTTAAGAAGCGAGTCTGAGAATATATGATGTATATTAGAAGCACAACCAGTGCAGTTGGCTTTCAGATAAGAACAGTAGGGGGGAACCCATAGACTGGCTAGAGGGACCCCCCTGTTGTGTTTTTGTTTTACTAGACAACTGTTTGTGCTGTATATTTAAAAAGAGTTTGCATTCATTCATTTTCACAAAGTGCAACATGTCTGATAAATACACTCCTGTTTTATGACATTTTGGAGGCAGGTGGTTCTTAACATTGTGTTAATATGAAATACGTTTTTAAATAGTAGCATCTTTGGTTCTTATTTTCTGGTAGATTCTAAAATGTTGCATATAATATAAATTGATGTATTTAAAAAATGGGATTGGTACACACGCAAGATTGATTCTTGCTTCCATCCGAGGGTGGACGTTTCAGAAAGGAAGAGATGTCACTGAAAAATGAAACTGTAATGTCAGGTTAAAAGCGACATAATAGAAAATGAAATTATATATATATATATATATATATATATATATATATATATATATATATATATATATATATATATATATTTTACTTTTTTTTTTTAACAACGTTTTGTGCTACTTACGCCTGGTAAAAATCTGTTCTGTTGAATAAACCATGACTTGCCTTTCTAGGCTTACTGCCAACATTTGCTAAAAAGTCAAGACAAGTTTCCCTTTTAAAAAGAGGCAGTGTCCTTATTTTTCTTGGCTTGTGACCACCACAGTGCAAAACTGCCAAATACCAGCGAGTCTACATACTTTTCTGAAAGGTCGGCTCCTCAAACCCCTAGGAGATTCAGCACCCTTCTTAGGCTTGTTAAGTCTGGTTCTAAAACTATGCCAACGCCATGATGCTGGGAATATGTCATACCCTCACTACAGATTTCTGTTTAGGGTGAAGTTTCAGCATGTATTGGATGGAGTTGGAAGTTCAACCATCAAATACTTAGAAAAACACAAAACCAATTAACCTTTGCTTGTGTATATAAACTGCTGTTGAAATTTGTAGCAGTGATTTGAAAGCACCGTACAAAGTGTTTTTTTTTTTTTGTTTTTATTAGTTTTTTTTTAATTTTTGCATCAGTTTTTTGTTGGAATGCATTACCTGATGATATATTTTTATGTGGTCCTTCATAAAACACAAATTACAGCAATCTATATCAAGCTGTATTGTATTCCTAAACTCAGTCTTATTTTTTTTTTTTTTTTTTTAGAAATGTTCTCTAAATAACACAGCTTTGTGATTTGTGCCCGCTTTCTGTTCTAGTTTATTGAGGAGCATTTTTATAAGACCTTCATACCTTATTGGATGTCGCCCTGTTATTTGTTTTATCCTTATTTCAGGGTTGGGAATCTAATCGAATGGCTCTTTAGAGCAGTGTGCTGGTTCTTAGTGTTTAATTTTGTAAATGTCAATAGGACTATGCTAGTCTCTCCAGTTCTATACTGTTCCTAATGTATCCCTGGTGAGTAACTCAAGAGAACGCTTTCAATCTGCAGTGCACATGTTGATTTGAAAAATACAGGACTGTATTGCTGTAAACACAAGTGCAGATAGTTTTTCAAGTCTGAGATTACACTGATGTACATGCACGCCAGAATAATATTCCTTCATGGGAATGCCGTGCAATTGTGCAGTGAAGTCAGAAGTAAGGATCATGGGCTTTAGTCTCAAAGCTTTAACTCCTGAGTTTTTATGAATACAATAATATGTCACATTAATGGAACTTCATACATGTTAACCATAGTGAATGCTGGGTCTTATTTATGAACTGTAAAGAGATCTTAGAAAGTATACACTAGTCTGTTCAATAGAGAAATTAGAGCTGTTGTACAAAGATCATTAACTTGCAAACAGTTGCTGAAAGCCTTTTTTTTTAAGAGATTTTTTTAAACATAAATTATTGACTTGTTGTGCCACTAGCCTCCTATTAAATGTGGTAGATGTGTGCTCCATAGCGACTCCTGCTTTCTTTGAGAGAATGGGTTTGAGCAGCTGCCAGCTCTAGCAGGACCGAGTGCTAGTGACAGGCTGAGCAGAAACTTCAGCTTGTGACCTTTCACTGTATTTTTATATAGACCCACTGAGCAATATCAAACGGAAGGCCTACAGTATAAAGAATGACAATGTGGCATTAAAGAAATTGAAGTAACAAACGAGTTTAAAGGCATTTTTTCAAGTTTTCAGAAAAAAAAACAGTTTAAAGGGAACATTATTTTTAATATTACTCCAACTACACTTACAAGCTCTTTGCTTGTTTGTATAGTTTGTCCAAGCTGAGTTGCAGGTTTTTCAGAGGTTACGATAATTGAAAGTTCGCCGAGACTCACTTGTGTGGAAACATTCTGGATTCTGAGGCTGGCACGTGCAGGTTGGCATATCTCAGTGTCAGGTTTCAGGCCTGTGTGTAGTATAGTGTTTTTTTTTGTTTTGTTTTAAGAGTGCACATTAAGAGAATATAGCCATGGCGATTAGGAGACATTATGATATTCCTGCTTTCACATTGAAAACAACTAGATTATACTTTCATAATTGTGTTATTTACTAAGAACTGAAAAAGCAAATTATTCAGGACAATGCAGACAAACAAAATCTTCACACAAAAAGTTATTAATTTAAAAGGTGGGTCCTTGCATCACTGTTGTGTGTTCAACCTTTGCCACTTTTAACTTGCAGATAAATAAATAAATAGCCAGTAGACATATTGCTAGTGGCTATGTCTGATCTGACGTTACTATCTGAAGCAATATTTATTGTATTTTTTTATGAAATAGTTTAAAATTTTTACACACATGCCTATTCAATTTGCTAAGAGCTTTAATATACAACGAAACTCAAAATACATGGATTGGAACACAGTTACCTATTAGCAGTCATTGCTATTACAACCCAAAAAACTTTTCATACAAAGATTGATTGGCAGGTGACATCTCCATGCTGTCTTATTTAAGCCCATTTATGAAAATACAACATTCCCTTTTGAAATATGGAAGAACTCTTTTATTTAATCTTGAGCTATTTTCTACAATCCAAAAAAACAAAAAGTCATAAGGCTTAATTAATATTTCTTGCCTTATTTTGACATTCGCCTTTTAAGTACAATGCCTCTGGTGTTTGGGAAAGCCCCAGTGCTCCCCTAACTCCATTTGCCTTGCTTCCTGTAAACTGCAATTAAGGATTTAAATACGGCTACAAGAATAAATCTGAGTTTTATTGATAGAACTTTGTTAACTGTGTAAGTTATAGAAAGGCATTTCTGTGTTTTTCTTGGGGCAAGGTTCAGATTATATAGTCCGTAGGTCAGTGGTAATCTTTTTCCTGCTATTTCTAGTAAATTGAGGTGTGGCTAATGGATTAAAATGCAGGATATGGGTAATTTTCCTAGAACTTATACTGGTATGTGTAGTTGTTCCATGCTTTTTGGGAAGGATTATTGGAAATTTAGACATGAAATGTAAAACACCTGGAGATATGCTCTTGAAACTACAGTTTATATTATTTTTCTTCCGGGTGGTTGATGTAAATGTTAAACAACAATTAAAAGGTCTATACGAGTCATGGCTGTTTCTTATTTGCCATGAAACTCAACGTTGGACGTGACTCTGGAAACAAAGTTGTCCATTTGATAAACTGCTGTGTTTTACACACAGTACTGTGATCTACAGGTCATATCTGAGTATAGTAGTGTTGTGTTGTTGGTGGCACACGTCTATCTGCTTGTTGAAGACATCTTCTACTAGGATGTTTGGAGTAATATGACTTTTAAGAATGGTTACTAAAATGTATCTACAAAACCAAACTCTCCACCGACTGTATGTGCAAAAGCACATTCCACTCCAGGTGAAATTCCTGTGAAATGATCCAATTTCACACAGCCAACATAGTTTGTGACATTTATGCTGTGTATTGATGGTTAATATCTCATACAGCAGCTCCAGTGTGAGGCTGGCACAACAATGCTTTTCAGTATTCAACTGGAGAGCCGTGACATCCCTATTGTAATATTTTGCTGCCTATGTGTATCATTATTTTAGACCTGTGTGGACGGGGGTAAAGTTCAGGATTTGAATAACCACATACCGTGTTTGAAAGAAATATTTTGTTGGGATTTGTTCATTGTAGCATCTCAAGTTGGGATTCTGAATGGAGAATCTCCAGTTTAATGAGGGGTAAACTTCTTTGAAACCCAGATGGATTTCATTAAAAATGTCTTTGTGTGTGTTACGTTCAGGAACGGAGATGCTTCGACATGCTTATTTTTCTTTTTTTTTTTTTTTAAACTTGAGCAAAATGTCCAATTTTCTTGAAGTCTTTGTTTAAATAGTATTAGGTTACATGCCTTGGGGAGGACCCATTTATAAGTACGACTAGCAGCATGATGTAATGTTATTTTTCATGAGTGAAAATGGAGTATTTTACAGAGGTCAGCAGAATAATGGCTGATGTTGGTAAAATGAGCCAAAGATCTAATTTATATTACTGAATGCATTGTTTGAGGGGTTTCAATGCAATCAGTTGCTCAGCACCTGTCTATAGTTACTAGAGTTGAGTCTGTAAGAAAGATGTAATATCCCATTACAATTTTTGCTTTGCTAGAACACAGTGGGCTAATGCAGGGTACAACAAACATTGCATTTGCTTATACAGTACATAAGCTTGTGCAGTAGTCGGTCAGCTTCTAATTGAAATTAGCTTGCAAATTCTGTATTTGAGACAAAACAAAACAAAAATCACATACAGAGCATGTGCAGTATTGAAGAAATTAATCCAACAAAAAAGAAATAAAAAATAGAGAAAGAGTTATCAGTTTTATTTAAAACTATAAAAATTGAACATAAAACATTTTTTCAGTGGCCAGTTATCTAGAAGCATTTTCAGTAATATACTGTCAGATTTAGACCCATAAACTGGGCAAAAAACGGCATAACATACTTTAATTTTTTGCACTGTATAACACAGACTCTCTAGTCAATAAAATGCATTAACCTGCTCTCATAATGCTGTGTAGATGTCATACAACAAATACATTGACAGTGTTCTGTTCATAAACTGCTGTTCTCATTATCCTAATAGAGTGGCATTTACCAACTTCTTAATATGTTTGCATTTACACACTGCTTATGACTGTGCTCCGATTATGGCTAAAAATAATAATATGCGAAGTAGAGTTTAAAAGAATGCACTTGACATATGCTTAAACATTAGTAAGAGGCTGCTTTTTCTCTTTATATTTTAATCAGAAAAGTAACTGTATTAATCCATATATTAACAGTCAAACGGTCATGCTTCAGTGATGGTGTAATGCATTTTGTGTTCAGTTATTGCCAAGCTTAAAATCAGAACTCACGCACAATTAGGACTCCTTATAAATTATGCATATTATCACTGCCGTAATTGAGACATCTTAATCATATTTTAGGAGCGTAATTACAAAAATATATAATTGCGGATGTGATTTGATAATTAACTGTGACAACAAGTTAGTAGTAAAATGATCGTTTCTGTACCGGCTGGTTTTGAAACTATTTGGGGCGGCTGTTCAAGTCAGGTGTCAAGGTGATCGGAGTTTAACTACAAGCTAAGGAAGCTGACATCTTTTTAAATGTCCTTCCCACATAAGCCATTTCTTGCAAATTTTGGCCTTTTCTTCTGAGTCATTGACTCTGAAGGGTGCTCATTTTATTTCATTAATTTTAAATCTTTACAGCCATCCTTATTTTTTATTTCCAGTCTTTTGGGATTATCATTTCTTTACAGTATTTGAGAATAGAGACGATGCGTGCGTGCGTGCGTGCGTGCGTGCGTGCGTGCGTGCGTGCGTGCGTGCGTGTATACAGAGTCTACAGTTTAAAAACATGGTGGAATTAAATTGCTCACACTTACAATTTATAGGTAGATGCAGTTTAATAAATGTTACCCATCATAAAATAGTAAAATGGTTATTAATCTGGGATTCCATAAATTCCCAAACAATAACCATTTTCTCATATACTTTATTTTATATCAGTAAATCTATTGTATTTGATAAGTCGAATATGTTTATTTCTGTATTTAACTGATGGTATAAACTAATCACTGAGATTGACAGGTTTCTTTCTGCTTTCATCAGATGCCTATGCTCTGAAGTCCTTGTATAGGTTGGAAGGTTTATGTGGTTCTGGAGATGAGCTCAGCAGTTAATTCCTACTGTATGACCATATAACTGCCTAACACAGAAATGTGTTTTTTTTTAATTTTTTTATAATCGCTGCTATGCTTGAAATTGTTTGACAGATATCATATTCCAATCCCTTACAAACTAATGGACCTCTACTTATTGTATTAGAAATTGCTTTAGAAAGGAAATTTCCCTACACATACTGTATTTTATATCTGCTACTGAATGCCCAGTAGGTATTTGACTCACTCCCTGTGCAAAATAAATTATAGCATTACATTAGATAAGATTACTAGCTGTAGTTCTGTACAGTATGTACAGCTATGTTTAAATATTGCTAAGTTATAGTTTGTTGTGTGGTATACTGTATTTTCATTTAAATTAAATGTTCACTTAGTTTTTTTTTTTCAACATTGGAAATAAAACCCCTCTTTTTATTTAATCTTCTGAATATGTTGCAAATGTATTAAAATCCACAAATGTGTTAGGTACGTTAAATTTAACAGCCAGTGCCAGTTTTGAATGTGGTTGCCATACCAACACCCCAGGAGTTCATTTTCTTTAATTCAGGGGTTGCAATCTCATTTCCTTCCCTCCCCGCTGCTCGGTTTGAACGTGAGTGCAGAATCTATATAAAAGAGCTTAACCACCAAAGCAGTGAAATGGAGAGCTGGAAGAAGCCCTTCTCAGTACGACTTAGTAAAAATGACACAAATTAATATACACTACTTAAACCAGACCAAGATTAATGGTTCTCTTTCACAGCAGCTTACTCCAACTGTCACTCGCCAGGCGCTCGTTGGACAAAATCAACACTAATCAACATTTATTCGTCTTTTGCCCTCGGCTCCGAGGAGTGAGAGCGGACTGCTCAGTTTCCCCGTTCATCTCGCTACGCTTTTCACCCTCCATCCAGCCTCGCCATATATCACCCCTCCGCGCTGTGCCACTCCTTATGGAAATGCATGCATCTTACTATCAGGGTACATTAGAGACATAATAGATTTTCTCTTTTAATTTTAGTCTAATATTTTACAATGCAAGTGCATTTTCATCAATTGCATTTTGGCATAGCATAGCCGTACGCTATAGTAAATGTGATACAGTATTTCTGTCAACAGTAAAGGTCATATACACATACAGTGCAGTGTGTCGACACACATTTGTGTCTGTACAGTATGTTGTTTTTGTGGGTTATACATCATTTAAGATATGCATCACATATACATTATGTGCACACTCGAGTGTATTTTACTGATTATTTTCTGGTTGTTCTGAGGCTATATCTTCTGTGATAACTGGTTCATCTACATGCAGTTCTGTTTAATTGTAGTTTTTTTCTTTATAGTTTTCTCCTTAAGAAATTTGTGTAAAGCAAAGGCATTTGTAAAAATACATACATAGATGTAAAATGTTTTATACAAAAAGTCTTTAATTCAGGAGACTAGTGTGCTTACTGGTTTCTAAAGCAGGGATTCCAATTATGACATGGGTGCAACCATTCTGATTGGAGTCTTCTGCAGGTTTAGGGTGCATTAAAAAAAAAGTATAATATATACTGTAATGTGAAACCACCCTTCTGGTAAAAAGGCTTCCCTTGAACAAATACATGCATTCTTTTTTTTTTTTTGGAAACTGATTAATGTTGGATGTATATTAATATGTTTTATGCTACACATTCATACTGTAATGTAAAATTCAAATGTGTGTTGGGGGTGGGTGGGTGTGGGGTATATCAGTAATTGAAAGTAATGAAGCTGTCTAAATGAGGTGTGCTACTCTGTGTTTTATGCTAATTTATGTTAATACAAACACTTTTGTTATAATTTTGAACCCTCAAATACTGTAATAAACAAAGGCAGGCCCAAAGATTGGCAGTGCTAATGAACACCAGTGATGGTGATACATATATAAATATAAAGCCATGGCCTTAACCATTTATAGTCACTGGTTATTCAGTTGCACCGCTGATCTGCGGTATAGACACAATGCAAAATGTTGCTGTATTAGATGTATGTCTGTTAATACACACTACAGCCAGAGTTTGCAAAATTCACACTAATTACAAATGCTAATCTATAGCAATGGCAGACTGCTGTTTCTCATTGTATTCCATTACCTCCCCATTGTGAGTATACTGCCATCAGGCTCTGGGAAATGAAGGTTAGTGTGTGGACCAACTAGAAACACTGCCATGAAGAAGGCTGAATTTCATATTAAAAATACCATGCTGTAGAAGGGAATACCAGTCTCTAATCATTGAAGTGAACACTTAGTATATTCAGTATGTGTAATACATAATATCAGATATATACTCTGGATCGACCACAGAAAAGCCTGAATTTTCTTCTTTCTGTGATTTAGTCACCTTAATCCTAACCCTATCCCTACCCCCCCCCACCACCACCACCTCAGAATTGATGCACGTTTTACCTTTATTGAGCATTCACGCATTCATCAGCTACATAATATCGCTTCCAGTGCTGTGTGTGTTTGTTCATTATCACTGTGTATGGGATTAAATGTTTATCATTAGGGTGACCAGACATCCCGGTTTTCCATCAAAGGTCTTGGTTTTCCATCAAAGGTCTCATTGTCCCAACATTTTTCTCAAAATCTATATAAGTTTATGGCACCTGCAGTGAAAACAAAATTTAAAAAAAAACTTAAAGGGGAGTCAAAGACATTATTTTTATAAAGTGATTAACACAGACAGTGGCATAACTTTGGTTTCAAAAGTGGTGGGGTGGTGGGTGGGGGGTGGGCATGCATGACGATTATTTTATCTGAAATAATAAAATATGTTACAAACAAGTAACAAAACATTGCATCCCTTGTATGTCTAATTAAAAGATCCAAAGACATTCCTGCGGCAATTATTCAAAACAATAAATTGTTGGCACAATGTTGTCATGAGTGATGAGTGTGGCAAATAGCTTTATTATTCTGTCGCTTCTGAGTCATGGAATTACAAAGCCGTGACTTTAGTCTTCGAAGAGCACTGAAGCTCTGCTCAGATGGAGGCTGGATCCCGGATCAGATCCCTTTAAACCGGCCCCTGAGGCAGCGGTGAGCGCTAGAGCGAGTGTGGCATCATGCAGGTTTAATGAGAGGGATGAGAATTGCCCTTGAAATATATTTCTAGAAACGTTGAGTTTTCCCCACAATTGAAACACTTAAGATAAATACAGTATTGCTGTTAAAATGATACTCGTACTGTATTGGTATAAAAAAAGGGTGTTTTTAAAAAAATATTTTCAGCTTCCATCCACTTAAAATATGCAGATATAGCTTGAAACTCAAACCACCGTGTATCAACGATAATGTAAATAAAACCAAGCTCCAGACAATGAGTTTCAAACTTTAAACGTGTTCCTGTTTACAGGTAAGAACTCAACTTTACTATGATCAATACGATTATGTTCGTTATGGTAATTTGTTTATTTATTAGTTTAAAAATGTTCTGTAAAACGTGACCTGGAGTGAGTTTTTGGAACATTGATAAATAGAGATGTGAGAGTCTGCGATGTATTTAAACGCGCAAAATAATTTAGAATCAGTAATATATCATGATTAATTTGGTATAATAATTGTGTGGAACGTTATTGGTAATGTATTTCGTTTTTATTGATATCTATATTTATTTGCACAAGGCACAAAGGTCATTTTGCTGTTTTAACTTTACTGTTTCAATTTTAAAATGAAAAGTTAAAGGGCACATACACACAAGACCTTTTTATTTTATTGTGTTACATGTTCCCACGTGTTGCTACAGCTGTTTAAGTAAGGTGTGTGTATTGTTTAATTTTTTTTTCACTGGTAAATCCATCTCAGTTACAGATGTGAGCAGGAGGATGATGGGAAATGTAGTTCTGAGCGGTCCATGCGGGTACATGGGAAGCCATCTTGAGGCAGGGAATGCAATTAAGTTTAAAAAAGTAGTCAAAATGTAAAAAAAATTCATAAAAATAAAACAATACACACACCTTACGTAAACAGTTGTAGCAACACATGGGAACATGTAACACAATAAAATAAAAAGGCCCGTATGTACCCTTTAAACTGTATCTAGACAGAAACCTCAGTATGATAACATTAGTAAATACCACAAGCTATGGTGAATTACAAACTTAGAACATTTTCCTGTTTTGGATACAGCGATGTAGTGCATCCTCCTCTATCTTTGTCCATCCGTTTGCCATTTTTCCCCAACATTACTGTGATCTCAGGCTGTATACAAATGTGTCAGCCGGGGTCTTTAAACCACGCGTCACGTATATTCGCTTCTCATTGGTCAGTATCCCTAGTTAAGGTGTGTGCAGCTCCAGGATCGGATCAGCATTACGGATCAGTGGAGCCTGATCCAGATCCTCATAGTAAAACACCATCTCATGATCCGGCTCCAGTGATCCCGGATCCAATATCATTTTTCTTCCCATTGACTTCTGTACTGATTACACCAATAAAAGCTGTAGTACTCCTGCAATGTGAGGGGGACATTTCCTCGTCATTGAACAAGTAAGGGGGACATTTCCTCCGTGTAAATTACACCTGTGAACACAGACATACGTGTTTATTCCTCAGTGCGCCATTCAGTTTCATTTAGTTTATATTCAGTTTGAATCTGCAATTGTGTAATACGGTAATTTCGCAGCTGTTCAGTTTTGGCGGGATTTAGCCCAGACACTAGACAGAGCAGGGAGAGGTTGCAAGTATCTGAATCCACCAGGTTAAACCACATCAACAATGTAAATAAATAGAAAAATCCTGATGCAGTGAGTAAAAAAAGAAAGAAAAATGCCAAAACCTGAATGTATTTTTAACGACGATCTACAGAATTATTATTATTATTATTATTATTATTATTATTATTATTATTATTATTATTTATTATTAATAATAATAATAATAATAATAATAATAATAATGATAATAATAATAATAATAATAATAATAATAATAATAATAAACAACTCAGTATAAAAGTAGCAATATGTATATAATACAACATGGCAAATTAAACTAATTAACCAGAAGTTATACACCAGGGAGTGTACTGAAAATAGCTAGCTGCTTAAAAGATAATACTAAGAGTAAGAGGATGGCTATTTTAAATAACCATTAAAATGGCCAATATTTAAATTTGCCTTATCAATTATTTAACAATGTGTCCAGGTTCTGAGCCTTGAAAATCTGGTTACCCTATTTATTATGGCACTACAAGCCTCATAGTATATTTAAAGAAGTACCGGATACCTGTAATAAAATCTGACACAAATTCAGTGATCTGCAGTTTGTTTGTTTTGTCATTTTGTACTAAAATGATTGGAGGCAGTCACAAATGATTCTGTTAAAGTCCTTGTTTCCAAAGTATGCTGAAATGTCTAAGCGTGCCCAAAACCTCACTGGTCATTATCACAGCTGTTGTTTATTTTGTCATAATTAAAATGTAATCCCCATCTGCCTTTTGTTTTAAATATATCTTGTGACACAATAAAGTTTCTCTTTATTTTCAATTACCTCCTCCGCTGATGTCTGGATTTCCATTTTGCTGAATTTAATTTTTCATTTGGCTGCTTGTCGGTTCTTTTTTTGTGTTCTTCAAGGTCTTTTCCACTTTCGGCAGACTGCTAGCTTCTTCATTATCACTTCTGTGCTCTGGAGCTCAATTTGCACTGTTGCAATGTTGATCATTGTGTTGTGCAGTGGATCCCTGCCAAACTCAAGACCCTATCCACCATTACCCACATTAACATTGTCCTGTGCTCCAGTGGAACTTATATCTATATATATATATATATATATATATATATATATATATATATATATATATATATATATATATATATATATATATATATATATATATATATTATACAGATAGAGAGAGATAGAGAGATATAGAGAGATTACATATTCATGAAATTGCACCATTTGTCTATTTGATATTCAGGTCAAATTCTGTATCAACAAATATATGTTTTAGTAATATTTGTGTATCTTGTGTATCTGTATTATTGTACAGTTATATTGTATCTGGCTCTTATAAAAACTGTAAAATGCACTGCTGTTTATTATTTTGTAAAATGCACTGCTGTTTATTATTTTGTAAAATGCACTGCTGTTTATTATTTCTACCTTTTATATTTTGTAGACTGCGTAAAACAAAGACATTTAATTTTGCTAAAAATATATATTTTTCTAGTGAGATTACTTCTAGTAAAAAGTTACACCAAGCGTGCAGATCTTTTTATTCAGTATGCACTTGCAGTTTTTGTGCAAAAGAAAATCTGTCCAAAACTAGTGTTCAGCATTTGGCTCGCGTCCCAGTTAAGACATGAGTGACATCACAGGTAGCTGATATCGCAGCGGGATTAAATAAATGACCTTTCGCATGGGCCAGTGCTTGGCATGGTAAATTGGCAGCAAAAGCACATAAAAGAGATGTTTTCAGACCAGCAAAGAGTGCAGCACAAAAGAATGCTTAAAGGTGTAGTCACCTCTCCACTATTAACATGAGTTTTCTAGAGAGGGGTATCCCTGTAAGACCACTTTAAAAGAACGGTCAGTCCTGTAGGTTTTTTGTAGGTTATAAGTAGTCAAATATAAGTAGGATTGTAACTTATTCCAGCTCTATTGCTGCACTAATTGGAACTGCACTGCAGTAAATAAAGAAATGCTGCATGTTTTTTTTTTTTGTTTTAAGCATACATCTGAAATATTATTCAGTATTTCATGTCAATGTTCTATTTTGAACAACCCTTGTATCTCATATGGTAACAGCTATAGGCCTGTGTCCTTCCCTCCGATTGCCAGATTGCCATTATTTGTTATGCACAGTTTAGTCCTGCCGGTATTCTATTTTTTGCATAATCTGCATTATCATATTCAACCTCCTCTGCTTTGCACAACTTTGGATTTGTGGCCTGTTGTTTTGCATGTGTGCAAGAGAAAAAAAGGAGGGGGCTTCCTGCTGGGAAGAGTTTCTGATTACTTTAACCTTGTGTAGTGCCACACTACTGTAGCAACACTGCATTTGAATATCTTGAAGCTGCAGAATTATTTACTATAGTAACTCATTGATGTTGGCTTTGTGAGGTCTTGTTAAACACCTGGGGATGTATTGGAGACACTCTTCGGTGTTTATAGGCTGAATGGCATAGATGTTAACCTGTTCTCCTAACCAGTAACTAATATTGGTTATACCACAGAGCATGTCATTCAGATGCTTGGCTTGTATGTTTTGATTGTGTTGGCAATGAGGCTGAAAAGTTGCCTAATGTGGGATGTGTAAGGCAGCTAGGGAATGTGGGATGACCCTTCTGGAAATGAAAGGGTTGGAAGATGTGCCGAACTTCAACAGGAAATAGCCATCCAAATAGAGAAAACAAAGTAAATCACGGATTTATGTATGTTAAGTACCATTATATGAGCTGTTAAAAAGAAAAAGAAAGAACAACTGTTATTAAATCATGTTAATTTACTGAAGAGCTCGAGCAATGTGTATCTCTCATTCCGATATAGTGCTTCTTGAGGTGCAGCTCTGGTTTGTAATTCATCTATGCAAAGTGTCTTTGACTTCATGTACTTTGCACTTGACTAGCAATCCATGCTGTCACGGTAAGCAGAAACTGCAGCTCATACATTTAAAAAGACCTTTTTCGCAGGATTCTTGTGGTGGTTTTGAAAATCTTTTCTCGAGTCAAAAAGCAAAAAAAGGTGCTTGGATGTTACTGATAGATTAATATTCCAACAACAGGACAGATACGGAAAAGGGGTTAAGAGCTTGTAGGATAGTTTAACCTTGATAAAACAGTTGTTTCAATGAGGTTGATTTTCTCCCATCTATCTTCATCCATCATAGCACAGCTGAAGTATGCAAATGAAGCTAACTGATAGGAGTACAGTGCAGTTAAATGGGGCGTTTCAAATGTTCTGTGTACCACACTGACAGGGTGATACTACTTACTGTCCAGATTTAGTGCATCTGCTGTGAGGCTTTTTTCCTTTGCTTTAAAGATACATAATTTACAAATATAGTGTCTCATAAAATAAAATAATCTTTCTACCACACAGTATATGTTTTTATGTGTTTTTTTTTTTTTTTTTTTTTTTTTGCTACAGTAAATCATGTGACCTGACCTGAGAATTGTATTGCACAAATACTGTGAGGAGTTACTGTATATCCTGCATATCTTGGGCATGCTGAAACAGATCAAACCGATCTCTTGTAATTCCCTGTAATTACTGACAGTGATGTTTTTTAATGAAATCATGTAGAAAAGGTCACAGAAACAACCCCATGTATGTGTTAATAAGGGAACTGCTGGGATCTTTGTCACATGTGTTTTCCTGTTTATTAAGCTAATTGATATTTTAAGACCTGTGTTTTATAGAGCAGTTTATGAGTCCAGTCCCTTACAATGAGGCGAATACGGTCCCAAAGGGATCTCTCAAAGGGGAATGCAGTTTACATTCCCTGTTTTTTGTTTTAGTTTACAGTGGTTTTTTTTAATTTTTTTTTTTTTTTTAAATAGACTTTTAAAAAAGATTGAAACAGGGTGCATGATATGAAAGTGCATTTAAAAAACCCACCAATGGAATGGGTGCTGATGCATACTAATTCAACAATAATACTTTCTTGGCACCAGCTCCAGATCGTGAAGCCAGTATTAGAGAGCTACTGTACAATACTTGGACAAAACCAATTGGAATACTTGTGCTCGTCATACAAGTGTCATTATACTTGATGCACTTTGAGCTTCTGATCCCCCAAGAATGTGGTTATCTAATGGATATACACCTGGACACACTTGAACAGAATTGAGGTTCTCCAACAGTAACAGCCTCCTAAAGAATGCTTTTCTGTTGTAGTCAATCAGAGAGATGTTTAATAAAGATCCTTGCTGGTGACTCCAAACAGTAAATGTTAAAAGGTTATGCTTCTTCTAGACTGGGTGAGTGTAATGATTTGAAAGTGTAATTAAATTGTGTGAGAAGGCATTGAAAAAGCCACATCAATCTGATAAGCATCAGGGAAATAAATAAAAAAACAGAAAAAGAAAAGAAAGAACTCAAATGATGCCAACAATGCAGCTGTCTTGAAAAGGATTTTACTGGGTTTATCTTCAGTAAAGATCAGGCTGTACCTCATCACTGAGTAGCTGAGAAATACTAATGCATGTAATGCTTATTTTAAATAACATGTCATCTTTATAGGTAGGAAATTTAACATAGAAAATATACATCAAGGAATTCATCAGTGTGGCCACAATGAGTTTACCAGATGAAGCTATGTATTGTGCAGCTAAAACATTCAAATGAAGTGTTGCCAGGTAGGCTAATAGTGTGTCAGCAAGGGACTAAACAACCTCTTCTTATGGTTGTCTGAAATAAAGGTTTGGGTGTACATGACCTCTGATTCCTCACGTCTGCCAATATGTTTGCTCTTCGAACATTAATACTGATGTCACACACCTGTACCTTACCTTTCCTCTAGAAGGTATTTACTCCCGTACTCAGCAGTGATTTACAATGTACTGTATCAAATCCGCAAAGCATTTCACTTCACTGATTTATCTCTTTGCATTGAGATGATTTATTTACTTTTTCATTTCTTTCTGCTCACAACTCATTTGAAAGGACAACAGCCGGACAGGGGGGAGGGGGATGGGGTGTGGGGTGTGCAACAAATTGACCTGGTTTTTCACTGGAGGATCAAAGCGAGAAGATTATATTGTTAGTCACTCCTGCCTTTGCCTCCTCTCACTCAAATGTGGAAACTGGTCGGGCCTCAATGGCAGTTATAGAACTGTAGCCAATCATACACAGAGATCAAATTGTCTCTTCTGTAAGACAGGAATGTATTCAATCACCTTTTAAGGTGTTTTTGTTTACCTTTGATTTAAATGTTTTTTGTTCCATAGGTATGGTGTTTCTAGACTCCATGCCAGGTGTGGCTGAAGGAAGTTATTGAAGGTGTGCTCCGAGTCTTATTAGCTTGTTCTCTGCCTGGTATGGGGCTGTTTGAAAGCAACATAGTGCAGGATAAGTGTAGTACCACCCGGTGGAAGAATATTGTTATTTTATTCCAGGTGTATTCACTAATGAACATCACAGGCATTTAACACATAATTTTTCTGACAAAAATTTAGTTAGCTACTTAATTAGTAAATTAGTTGCATCCACCCCCTTTTTTTAACCGATGATATGTACACCCGTCAGTTACTGTAGGATGATTAATTAGAAAGAGACCTGGAAGTAATGTATCTATTTTCCTGGGCATGGTTGCAGCACCAGGGTAGGTTCAGTGCCTCCCTGACGATTCTTCTTTGAAATCACACTGAGGAGCATCGGGAGTTTTCAATATGCAAATTCGACCTTTTTTTTCTTAATTAGGCTATTTTAGTTTAGGAGCCTAGGATTTCCAGCTTGGATAGGTTTGTGATATAGTGGTGCGGACAATGTATGTGGTCATTAGGGTAAAATAATTGTTTTCATAAAACAGAAGAGAAATCAACAGCTAGTGATTGCTGTTAATCAAACTGTCTCTTAAGACCTTTAAATACCTCCTAGTGTCATTTTCCTGGGACTCTTTATGGAGCACAAGTGCTGTCAGTTATGGTGGCCTCGGGGATAATAATATACATAAAAACAATTGATCCTTAACCTGATTGGTCAATATGAGGTCTCAAATCTCTGGTAAAGGACCTCGAATGTTATCTTTCTAAATACAGTATTTATTTGTGCAAGTTACCTTTTTTTTCTGCTTTAAAATTTCAATCTTTTTAACCACTTCGGCTTGGGACTTTTAACTGTACCAGATGATAAAGCCCTTCTCTTTGGGTTCTGTTGCTTAAGTATTACTTTTAAACTGAGGGCTAATTTGAGACTGCCACTTAATTTATAAATCTAGAATTTAACCCAGGCCTCCAGAAATGAAAGAATAACACCTCAACTGCTTTTGTTTTGGCACATTCACATTTTTGTTGTATTTCATGCTGGCTACCAAACTCCCAAACTATAACTTCAGATTCTCTATATTAGTAGAAAGAAAAGAATGTATACTGCAGGGAAAAAACATCTGAAAAGCTGCTAAAAAAAACAACAAAAAAAACTTTTGCCAGACTGTGACAGGGTACTCGTGTCACGTGTGTAGGTAACAGCTGATATGCAAGACAGGGAGACATGGGAGTTGGAGTTGAAATGCCGGCACAGACGCGCAGGATTTATTAGCACAAAACAGAAAGTAAACAAACGGGTCATGCGCAGCTACTAGCGATGGTAGCGCACAGAGGAGGCTATGTGGTCCAGTGGTTAAAGAAAAGGGCTTGTAACCAGGAGGTCCCCGGTTCAAATCCCACCTCAGCCACTGACTCACTGTGTGACCCTGAGCAAGTCACTTAACCTCCTTGTGCTCCGTCTTTCGGGTGAGACGTAATTGTAAGTGACTCTGCAGCTGATGCATAGTTCACACAAATAAACAAATAATAACAGAGGACACATACAGCAGGCTGTACAAAAGGCAAAATAAACACAGTACAAAAACTACAAATAAAAGGTGCCACACAGGGCGAGCGCTAGCCTTAATGAACGAGGCGTCCTGTTCAAACAAACAGACAGCAAGTCTCAATTGAGCACCTGTCTGTAAACAATAATTTAATCAAACACAACAACTCCAAAAAGCACACAAAACAAACCCATGTCCACATATAAATTACACCAACACTAATTTCTCCATGACACACACAAGTGTTTATTTGCAAGTATGATCAGTTTTTTTTTTCTTCTGCAATGCTTGATCACTTTTTTAATATATATATATTTAGCATTTTTGTAAACAAGTGTTGTAAAAGCAAAGCTGTTCGTTTATATAAGCAATTTCCTCCAGTTCCCTGCTGTTCTACCTGACACCCTGTGACACTTCTCCAAAGCACAGTGACGTGAAGAAACTGTAAGTTTGATTTTGAATCAATAGGTAATAGGAGCGGGGGGGGGGAGGAGGGCTGGAAGCGGAATCATTAAATGTCATTATTGTCCTCTATAATATAAAATCACATTTTGTGCCATGCAAATTTTTCATTATATTTCAGAAGATGCATGTGAATACATTTGTATTTTAATTATAGGAGTGCATTTGTATCCCACTAGGGTATTGCTTCTGGATGTTGTTTATGTTGTATAAATTAAGGGTAGGCTAAAGATTCTGCTGCTGTTTTTTTCCTTACGAAACTGTTCTGCACGGCAGCCGATATTCCTCTTTTTTTGGTTTTATTTGTATTGTTATTAATTTTGATTTTTTAGTTTTCTCCTCCCTGAGTTGTTGTGTAAAATAAATAATGTTCAGCTTTGCAAACTGTCTGGTGTGATCTTAAGGACTGAAGGTCCGTACCCAAATCGTTCTGTCCCTTTGCTTTGGCTGTCACCACTGACAGTCCTCATGTTTATTTCATATAGCGATTCCGTTGTCTCCTTTCCCTATCCTCCGATGTCATTAACGCACAGAGAGCGGACCCTGCAGTGCTGAGCTTAATGAATTCCGCTGCGGCTGCTCACTCCCCACCTCGTTACCAAAAGCTCAAGGTGTCAAATTAAAACCAGCCTGGAAAGAAAAAGAAAAAATGAAAGCCAAGGGGGTGGCCGTCTGTGGGGGGAGGACACTCCAGTAGAAATAATATCGGACTTAACCATTTCATTTGAACTGTTTATTATTTACAGTGGTATTTGGGTTTTTTTTCTGCCTTCAAAACTAATAATAATAATAATAACATTTTTTTTACAATAGATAGATAGATAGATAGATAGATAGATAGATAGATAAGCTACTAACTGCTGACCATTTGTACACTGTGGTTTACAAACCCACCATACTGTGGTTTAAATTGTTCAAATACTGAATTTTAAATAAACCAGTAAACTCTCATTGTTTGTTGGTCACACTCGTGTTTAAATGAATGGTTCACAGATTGAAGGTGTTTCTTTCGGGTTGAAGAATAAATGAAGTTTTAGTTGCTTATATTCCCCTAAAAAAAATGATGACAAGATGACTGGTTAACTGCCGCACGCTGTAAAACTTTTTCAAATGCACTGGACAAAAACCATGTTTGACAAAGACCATATTTTGCATTATTTATTCCTAAACAATACAATATTGTATTCATTGTTTGAATTTACTGAACCAATACATGCTGTTTCTATACAGAATTCCAAACAATACTTTCATAATAAAATGTTGATGTCTGTTATTTACGAGGTTCAAGTAGTATAGTTGTGCTGGCGAGAAACTTCTGCATTTAAGAGCCTTGTACCGCAATTTTACTTCTAAGAATAAAGTTACTTCTATAGCACGAGCTTCACAAATAGCAGTTTTTGGTTTCCTGGTTAAAACTTTACTGCTGTGTTAATGAGATCTGCATCTGTGTCAAGGCTGTAACCATGGATTTTGTTTCTGTGAGCTGTAGTCCGTCATCATTTGCGAAAAAGAATACATAGAAGGGTTTTCTTCTATTAGCGCTTAGTCATTGTTGAAGAAAGAATAAGTAATTTTATATTTCTTGTGAAGAAATAATGGTCTATCAGGCCTGAATTTATTGGATCCCCCCCAAAGACGGTATGTATTTCATTTAAAGCAACAATCCCTTAAATTGTTTTCTATAGTTTGTCTGCCTTAAAAAGTATAGCGTTGCGCTTGTTTCACTTTTAACATTTTGTATTTGTTTTAGTGACTATATCTGAGATGGCCATCAATGCAGAGTCCACGGTTTTCATACTGTAATACATGAGCTTGTTTTATAGTTACTAGGTATGGTACACTTCTGTGGTACTGGGTCCCAAGGTGCACACAAAGCTAAGATGTTTTATTAGAAGTCTATAAGACCTACTTACAGAGCCAGCAACACCACGACCACACAGCTGTGCGGGAAATGATATGGCCCTGTGACTAAAATACATGTAATGCTGTATGGCAGCACAGACAACAGCATCTGAAGAGAAGAACTGTTTTTAGAGGAGGCATCTTAAAGATAACCATCCATCAAAAACAAACAAAAAACCTAGTAAATCCTATGCATGTCTGAATAATTTGCCAAGAAAGGATATTTCTACATCTACCCATTCCCAAACACCCAAAGCACTGATGTGCTACGCTATACCTAACACAGCATCCTGGTTGCTATTTATCTGTCCTTTCTGAAGCTACTGTACTGTATTTCTCAAGCTAATCAAAAACTGATAAGATGTAGCCACATGCTGCCATTTGCAATCACAAACTATACATACATACATACATACATACATACATACATACATACATACATACATACATACATACATACATAAGAAGAACATAAGAAAATTTACAAACGAGAGGAGGCCATTCAGCCCATCTTACTCGTTTGGTTGGTAGTAGCTTATTGATCCCAGAATCTCATCAAGCAGCTTCTTGAAGGATCCCAGGGTGTCAGCTTCAACAACATTACTGAGGAGTTGGTTCCAGACCCTCACAATTCTCTGTGTAAAAAAGTGCCTCCTATTTTCTGTTCTGAATGCCCCTTTATCTAATCTCCATTTGTGACCCCTGGTCCTTATTTCTTTTTTACAGGTCAAAAAAGTCCCCTGGGTCGACATTGTCTATACCTTTTAGGATTTTGAATGTTTGAATCAGATCGCTGCGTAGTCTTCTTTGTTCAAGACTGAATAGATTCAATTCTTTTAGCCTGTCTGCAGATGGCATGCCTTTTAAACCCGCGATAATTCTGGTTGCCCTTCTTTGCACTCTTTCTAGAGCAGCAATATTCTTTTTGTAGCGAGGTGCCCAGAACATACATACATACATACATACATACATACACACACACACACACACACACACACACACACATATATAGTAGTCAAAGCAACAATATCTTCAGTATCTTTACATTTTGCAGTATAAGAACACATACTTTGTCAGTGAGGGAAGAAACCTCTCATCAGTATGGAAAATGATGGAAACAAGTGCAGAGGTGGATGACAAGTCCTCTTCCTGGTTTTCTTTTTTCTCTGTGTATTAATGAAGGGTGTAATACAGTATAGCTGACTTAATACCGGAAAGCAATACGAGAGTACACAGAGGAAGAGAGAGTCGCATCACCTTGGCAGCCACAGCCCACAGCTTGTTAGACTGAAAGAATGTGCCGCTTTAATTAATGATATGTAAATATCCTTGAATGGGCTACATTTGCATATTAAGAGAGATTTGCAGAATCTGTGGAGTAATATATTTTAATTAAGGATTAATTAAAAATAATGGGAATTTCATTTTGCCTGGCAGAATCCGTTTAAGGTTTAGCACGCGTCTGCCACCGCTTATCATATGAATACTGAGCAAATTCCTCTCTTGATGGTGCATCTTTAAAAACAAAGCAATACCCTCTAATTAAAAATTATAACAGTGGTCCTCTTTGTGCTAGTTTAGGTTTTTTTTCCATTTTGTTTTCTTTCTTTATGGTTGAAGGAAGTGAATGGCTCAGAGACACGGAACACTAGTTGTGTTGGCAATTATGTTAATGGATGCTATTAGGCTATGATTCTATATGAGCGATTGGGGAGAAGTGCCTCTGTGAGAGAAAGTGATAAAACAGACATGTGCCTCATTGACACTGCTCCAGCAGTTATTTGCATAATCACTCCCTCCCACTAGCCGTGGGTGTGGCCATTCCATTGGTAACAAATATATTATTGCCACCAAAGATGCAGCTGCAGAGTACTGTAAAAAAACAAACCAAAAAAAACAACTTTGTTCTGTAATTCAAATCAAGTGTGCTTGAAAGGTGTTAGAAATCGCATGCAGTGCCCATAGTTGGTCTCATTATTGTGGACAAAGATAATAAAGATTGCGATATAGGGACAGAGCGATGCAACTGTTAGATACAGAAGAGTAAATAAATAAAAAAAGAATAGTCATCGATGAAGGTAAATACCTGAACCGAGCTTGCCCCTTGAAAACCGGATAGACCTCAAGGGAGCAGTCCCCTGTTCTTCTCAGCCCACCCAAGGCCAGTTCAAATGTGTTTGTCATGATAGGATGACTTCCATATTGAATTAAAAGGTGTTACCTCAAGTGCCAGGTACAGTACTGACAGCTACTGTAGAGCCTCCTCTTTCCAGGAACAACGTGGGCCCCTTTCTTGGATGTCGTCAGAGCTGTATATGATGGACACACGATCATTGACTTCATCTGAGATCAGCTGGATTAGGGAAACATAGCCCACCCAGGATGTCATCTTCATTGCTCTGACTGTGACATCAGTGTTTTGTTTTTGCTGTTGCTGCCATGCAAATCTTATTCTGAAGAGCCAACTGTAACTGTCACCAGGAAATGATTTCCATGGTACTGTGCAGTAAAATTATGGTTGGTGACAGACCCAACCGCGCTGATTGCAGAGCAGCTCTGCACGCTGGTTTTGTATAGTTTTGGCTAATTGTCGATTAGTTCACAATTTGTAGGAGGTAAACTAAAACCTATAGTGTAATTTACTCCCTGGGATTAACCACGATGTTCTTGAATGCATGATCATTAGGATTGCAGTACTTGAATTGAATAAAAAGGCAACTGTCTACTACAGCTACTTCCAACTAACTACAATATACACATAAATTATTATTATTATTATTATTTATTTCTTAGCAGACGCCCTTATCCAGGGCGACTTACAATTGTATGCAAATACATTTCAAGTGTTACTGTACAGGTAATACAATAAGAGCAAGATAAATACAATGACAAGTTCAAGCAAATAACAACTGCTATTACTACTAAACCTTGTAAAATGATCTTTAGTGTGACTGTTGGTTTGATCCCATGAGCTATAAAAAAAAAACATTACCAAACAAATATCAGAAACCAATGAAATAGTATACTGGTATGCGGTTTAAAAATTATTATTATTATTATTATTATTATTATTATTATTATTATTATTATTATGATAATGTTTTTATTTTGGTAATGAATGTATTATATAATAAGAAATTAGGTCAAATTAATTTAGCCTTCATAATTAATAATTTATTTTGTGTAGCTCTATGCAGTGTGTCTTTATTTGTGGTTCCTCTTTCCCCTCTTCATGTATTATTCTTTTACTGCTTCCTTACTGTGTGTATTTTTCTGTGGATAAGACCTGTCATCTTTAGGCACTGCCATGGGATTTGATCAGAGCGATATCCTGGCCCTCTGGGAGACATTAAACACCTCGCAGGCCCTTTGCTCTGCCTCTGTCTGTGAACCTTTCACTTTCCTTTAATGAGAATTTCTCCTAATTATTTCAGTGGCTACAGCAAAGGGACCGCAGTGTGGTTAGATCTTGATACTCAGACGTGACTGTTATGCTGATAAAGGCAGCAGATCAATAATTTAGGCCCTGGCTTTAATGGTAGTGCTAGAAGCTTATGTGTCTGAGTCTGAGATTAGGCTTTAAAGGTATAGCAGGGCAGAAAAAAAAATCATCTTGGTCACTTAGCTTCAGTCAAGCATGGAGCTCTATGTGACATGTTGAAATTGCACACAACGAAAGTTCCAAGGGAACAGCCAGAGACATTTCAGCTTACTGGATTTATTTTGGTTGGAAAGGGTCTAGTTTGGTACATGCTTACACAGAATAAAGATCAGGTTAAATAAAGTACTGTGTTGCTTTTACAGTGTCTCCATTCTGCCATGACTTTATTTAAAACATATATTCAAATATTCTTATGATGTTATAAACCCATACTCATTTTTGTTTTAAATATTTGTATTTAATATTCACATGTAGTCTGCTGTAGTGTCTGCAAATTGCAAACCTTTCTCTGTTGCGTTGTGTATTTACAACAAATGCAACCATTTTGTAATATAGATTTCATAATTGGCTTTGGCAAGCTGTATACTATAATTGTGTATGAATTTGAAAAGAAAATTCCTATCATTTCAGAAATAACATTGTATTGCATACACATGGGACTGGTTAACACATTATTCAGCTAAGTGACTTGTAGGTATGTGTGAGGTACAGTACAGTATAAGAGATCTCAGAATTCTGAGTCGGTCTCCCTTCTGAATTATGATATCTGTAATCAAAGTTTGCTTTTTGTTTTATTTATTTAATTCGCTTTCATTTCTTTTTTTAAAACAAGCCCCTCCTTTTACCAGTCCAACTATAAAATAACCAGAGTTTATCTCTAAGGGAATGCCTGGAGCACATATGAAATAAAAATAATAATAAAAAAATAACAATAATAGACAAAACAAACCAACAAAGACAACATCACAAATTATCTTACCAATGAAAGCCATTTTAATTCCACTTACTCCTTAAGTTCCTAATGACAGTGGTTACTCGCTCTCATCCAAACTGACTCGCTCTTCTTTTGTATTTGTAGTTTCCTTGCTTTTTTATTCGTTGGAATAATTGAGTTTGAAATTATTTCACTGCTGGTTATCCTTTCTACATGCTTTTTGCATGTGGCTGCAAATCACAGAACAGAAAAGTATGTGTAAAATATCCGAGCATTGCAGGTAATACACAATAAAGGCATGTGAAAGCATTTTTTTTTCTTTAGGTGCAGTTTGCAGCTGTTGTACATTTACATTCCTTTCATGTACAAAAATGCACATGCAGTCTTTCAGCATTCATGGGGATGATCTGAAGCACTAACATCCAGATCCTGATTCTCCAGATGCCCACCCAGGAGAATACTGAGTATTAGGGTTCTGGCTTTTTCAGGTCACCTTCCCTTAAATGAAATGCCCTTTAAATTAAACATATTCTTAGCATATCCTGCTTACAATATACACATACAAAAGTTTTTATTTTATATGTTCCCTTAGGAATTGAAATAATTATAAAAAAGACAATGCGTTAGAATGTTGTAAAGGACTCACAAGTAAAGGCATGCAAGTTTGCATACCTTGGCAATGTAGAACACTTCATTTTCTTTAGTTCCTATATTTTCTAGAAACCATTGGGTCACAAAACAGAGCATACATTCTTTACATAGCCCACGTCAGTGGCCACAGCACAGTTTTACAATCAGTATGAAATGTACTGGAACAGCCTGAAAGAATAATTCCATTGCAGTTTCTAATGACGTGTGTGGATTCCTGCCCAAGATTCCTTTTTTATGCATCAATCAGAAGGTTTGCACAGCTTAATTTTTATTCACAAATAAAAGCCTCTTTTAATTATTTGATTAGGCATCAAAAACTGGAACTAAAGGCTGTTTGAGTTTAGCTGTCTTCAAATATGAATAGTAATTATTATTACTCATTTAAATACATGTCACATTTTAAGTAGTTTATTCAAAGGCACAGCCTTTTCACTAATGCCATGAGGAAAAAAGAAACTACCATTAGATTGAAAAATAGGACTATTGTTTCTCCTGACTTGTGGTGTGCTAGAATGAATGATCGTGACAAACCAAGAGTGTTTAAATGGTGAATTGAAATTAATGTTCCCTCATTGCTAGCCATGCTGACAATACATTAAAGTTAAGACCTCAGTTAAGTAAAGTGAATGTTTGTTTATCCTTGTGAAATATACAGGAAACTGTTGTTTACCGCGAAATAGCACAAACAAAAAAAAAAGAAAATACAGATCCTGTACCAAAGATTGGAATGGAGAAAATGAGCGGCTTTCATCAAGTTATAATGAAAAGTGGGAAGTGAGGCTGACCTATAGTCTGTTATAAACGGAAAAATAGAATTGCCCCCAGTCCTTTACAATTAGTATTGTTACAGAACTGTGATTCACACACGACAGGAAGTGTTTCCATTAGACAATACAAATAAAACAAACGGTGATAGTCTGCTTTGTGATGCAAAGAGAAGACAGTCTGCTATAAATAAACTTGGAAATAAAAGGTTCTTTCATTTATTTTTATATAACCTATTTTTAATCCCACCACAGATATCTATTGTGCATTCAGCTTACCTATAAATAATGTCAAGGTATAGCTTTGCAAATAGCTGTGGAATAGAAAGTAAATGTTCTGGGATGTACTTTCCTGGTGTACAGTATTTGTACATGCGCACTACTTTGGTATTTATTAAGCATTTCAGATATTCTGTTTCTGTAGTAACTGCTGATAAGAAGTAGGGTTGGCACTAACTCTCGGTACATATTTTCATAGGTAATCCTTTGAAACAGATGTTTGATATACTGTATGGATTTATGTATGTAGGAATGTTATTGTTAGATGTAAATAGGCTATTCAGAATGTACTGTGCTTTACTGCATCTCTGTAGTATGTGTGTGTTAATTAAGTGGTAGTGCCCGTCGATCGAGGCTTTACCGTGTGGTTGTTGACTGAGTTATGCGTCCCGAGCCAAAGGCCGCTACAACTGAATTGGCTGATGTTACAGAATCGTTTCCTAATAAACTTTACATGCACTGCACTTTTCCTTGACTGAACCCTAGACAAAAGAATTTAGGATAGATAAAAGAACAGACAGAATGGGAGCTACTAAAGGGTAGAACAAGATTTCTTTTTTGTTTTTGACAAGGAAAAGGGGAGGTTGGCAGTAAATTAGAAGAATGTAACATTTCTGTAAACTAAATATTCACATTTCTGTAACATTTCTGTAATATATATATATATATATATATATATATATATATATATATATATATATATATATATATATATATTTATTGTCGATAGTCACAGTGTTATTTATTTTCCTCAGTTGCTTCTCTGCTATCAGAGAGTTGACAGCGTGGTTTTGTAGAATAGAAACATTATAGACTGTTACTGTCAGAGTGTTAAATGTGATGTATAGAAAGCAAGGAGGGGGAGGGAACACACTGCAAGCAATGTCTGAGTGCTCTTGGGAGAATAAACCATCCACATATAAGAAATGAATGAGGTAATGTGGCGGGAGGTAATGGGTTTACGCAACATACTGGAACAGAGGAGCTCATTAGAGACTCGACTTAACCCTACCAGTCCCATGCTTACTTTATCATAGCTGACATGTATAAAAAGATGCACAATACCAGTTAAGAAAGCGAAAATACTCAAATCAAACCAGGCCAGACAGGAAACGCATTTAAAACAAGGTGTTTATAGTTTAAGTAAAGGAGTTCCGGTTGGGGTGTCGAGAAGGACGGCAGATTATTAAGCAGAGGGCAGTTTTCACTTTAACTCCCTTTTTCTTTTTTTTATTTCTCAGTGCTTAAATAACGAGAAAGCTGGTGGCTGACACTGAAGGAATTAATGTAGTTTGCTTGATGCTGACAGTTCAGTTGTAGGGGTTAATCAGACACAAGGCATGCTATGTAAGAGGTGAGTTTCTATGACATTTACTGAAGGATGTTATGGTTTGTAGTATTTAAACAACGGAACTACATAATTTATGTAAATATGTCGATAAGTATATCTATATCAAATAAATTGCAATTGGCGTTAACTAACCAGGCAGAGAAGGTACATGTAGAGTTATGTTGCACTGTTATAACAATCCTGTTCTGGATATTTCTGTTACTGTAGTAAGTATAGTATTTTATGTAATGCAGTAGCTTTGAAAAGCTGGGTTTGCTCTAAATTCATACCCCATAGTTGCTCTTTTTAAAACATTTCTCTCATACTGCAGGTTACCTTCAGTAAGCATGTTGTAAATAATCCTGTGGATGAATATAATTTGATGTAAAACAGGCCCAGTACTGCAGTAAATAAATACATGCCTTTTGCTGACAGTACAAAGGTGTCAATGCAAGATGGATTGACATGTTGGAAAGAGTCTTGTGGGAAATATGATAATAACAATACAGAAGACCAATTATTCCCCAGCTGACAACTTCCAAACCTTTTTATTGTCAGTTCAAACATATAAAACTTTATTGTGCAAGTGTAAAGGGGGGGACAGTTTCTTGTTGCACGCCTTTTCCCAGGGTTGAGTTATGCTGTCTGTGTTATTGCTCTACTGTGACATTTTAAACTTTATTGAACAAGGCTTTTAAATCTGAAGGAAGTGTATAAAACTGAGAATTGATTTATTTTTGTCCAGATAAGTATCATGTACATTTGAGCTCTACCATTCTGGATACATGAAGTGTGGGTCTGCCTCAATCCTAAATATTAAAACAAAGCACGTTTTTTTTTTATTTTTTGTTTTAAATTCATACCTTACAATTTAAAGTGATTTTGTTGCAGTACTACATAATTGTTCTTGCTTTTTAAAACTGTAAAGGCATCAAAATAAAACAGATTGATGATGCTACTAATTGCTGCTTTTACAGATATACAAACATTTCCAACACCAGATGTGTGTATGCAGTAAATCAGTAGTCTAGCAAATTTAATGTCAAACGTTTCTTTTTGTAAATCTAAATTTACCACTATTGGGTGTTTTTAATTTAAGTAAATCAGTAAGCCTTTTGTGCTGTATCAACATCATGCCCAGTTCATCTAAATATTCCAATTCAACCCATGGATTAAATGCTGTACAGTTAGTTAGAGGGCCATAACCCTAATGCATATATAGACTGCATTCAATAAAATACACAGGAATCTTTCCAGTGTGCATTTTGTAGCTGAATTTGATCACCAGCCCAGTGTCTCACTACAGTTATGTCATATTACAGTAATTTGTTGATTTCTTGTTATGAAAGGCAATCGTCTGGTATGTTTTTTTTTTCTTTTTTTTTCTAAGCATGCAAAATAAATTTATATGTGGTTCCTTTTTATCCAATTCTGGATTTTTAAACAAGAAAATAGTAGGATTTTCTTGATATGCTTTACTTGTTCAAAATAACACAACATCATTAAAGTTTCACTGCTTTTATAAAGGTTCATAATGACCAAGACTTTGAAAGAGAGTGAGGGAGGCATGACAAGAAAATGGAACTAGGAAGTCAATAAGGCCTGAATCTTTTATGAACCCTTTAGATATTCAGATCACAGCTTGGCTGACAGAAAGAGCAGGATGCAGATTATACAAGGGGACAGCACACTGAAGAGGGCTAGAACCTAAATCTTTCTGCGATATAACCCACCCTATTATTGTATGCATATTCAATCTGCAGTACAGGGCTAATCCTTCTGAAAACTGACAAGACGGCAAGTTTGTTGTTAATCAGGTTTGCTGGCAGTGAATGATAGATGTGTATGATAATGAATAGAAAAAAAGCAGTTACTATGAACTTAGAAAATTTGTTGTGCGAAACAACAAAGATATTTATTAAGTGTAATTTTTTTTTTCTTAGTGTTTACAATGATTTATAAACTGTAACCCTCATCTGCACGGTGCTAGAAAATCAGCCGCCACGCACAACACTTTTTATGTCAGAAACCAATTACAGATGTTACATTTACCCCTTGATAAAATCTTTAATCTAATTTGGCTTTCGTATTGCGTTTGTGTGATTTGACTTCTTGGAATTGGAGATACTGACTTCAAATTTATCATAGAGCTGAATTCTATGATTCTCTTGGCTTCAAGTGCAACTACTGACATAGTACAACAATGAACTGAGAGACATATTTGCAGTACCAACTAATCTAAATCTACTCCACAGATTCTGTTTTACCATATACAGTGCCTTTTCTGGACAGTTTCCTTTTTTTCTGTCTAAAAATGCAGCAAAGGAGAAAGCAGGTTTTACTTGTCTCTTTCAAACCCATTGTTTCTCATGTGGAATCTGACATCACCACAACACCTGGCCAATTTGTAATGAACTCTCAGGTTAAGAATGTCCTTTGTTGTCCTTTAGTGAAAACCACAAAGCAGTCTAATTTTACAGTTGGCTCTAGATTTGTTTTTATTTTGCTGGAAGAGGACTAACTCTGTTCATGAATGCTTGAAATTCTTTGTTCTGGGAATGCTACTGTATCATACAAAACCGTATAGTGATTTGTAATGAAAGGTATTTAATCCTTACCAAGGTCTTTATTATTTAAACCATTGTTCTCTGTCAAGCAGACAATGCACTTGCGTTTGTCCCGCATATGTTGAAGACCAGGGGTGCAGGATTTGTATGTCATGACGCAAAGGGGAGGCAAGCAATTTCAAATGTTTAACCTTACAGATTCAAAAAAACTTAAAAAACGTAAAACAAAAAAGCAATGAAGTGGAAACCCCAATTGCATGTTTTCACAGTGAAATAAGAATGGAGAAAAATACTACTTCTTAAGAAGCACTTTAAAATAAGTGGTGAGAATTTGAATGCTGATTTGATATTAAATTCCAAGGAAGTGATGCTGAATCTATGAATAATTCCTTGGTATTATTATCAACTTTTTTTCCCCCAACCCCTTATTCTTATCGCTCTGTTTATACAGGCCTTGCACATGGAATAGCCCATTACTTGGATTTACAGTGGTTGCAGTGGTCACATGATATTTGTGCTTACTCTTAGGGCTTGTTTGCGCATCCTTGTGTAATAGGGTGGACTCTGGGCTTAAACCAGCGAACGCGCACACCGCACGCGAGCGTCTTAACCATTGAGCAGTCGTGGTTATAGAGCTTTTAACCTCACCTCACCGACTGGGGACAGAATCAGTGATGGCAGTTGTATGTTACACTTGCTCTCAAACAAATGAATAGAGAATCTGTTACAACCTTTAGGATTAGAATACAAACATATTCTGAACACAGCTCTAAATACAATTTTGGGGGTGGGGCATACCTTTTCAGTTTTACAGTTCGAGGCAGTGCAATCTCAAAATCTTGACAATAGAAGCAGCCTTTCTTTTGTGTGTGTGTGTGTGTGTGTGTGTGTGTTTTTTTTCTTAGCAATGCTCTGCTGGTACTCAATGCAATTAAAATGAAGTGTCCATCAGAGGCTATCTTCTCTGTGTGGCCCATATGTTTCTGTGCTGATACTGTCTGGATTATTCTGTTTGGGAAACCGATAAAGGCTGTTTATAACCTTGGCAGAGACCGAGGTCTAATCTGGCAGGAGCACATTTTCAGTGACTCGCTGATAACGGCCTGTTAGCGGCTTTATCGCAAGGGAAGATAGGCCAAAATGAGCAGATCAGCAACACAAAACCCAATCTGGAGGTACACACTTGCCGTTACTTTATTTTTAGACGTTTTTATATATATTTTTAAAGCTATTATCGGGAACTTGGAAGAAATCAATTTCAAAATCTTTATTATATTCAGACGTTTACAGTAAAACAGTTGATAGAAAAAACCAAAAAAGAGGCAGAACAGAATGTACTTCTCCCTAAAATGATGGTCTGGTGGTGGTGGCTGAAAATATGCAGAAGGGATTTATGAACTTTCCCAGACTAAATAAATCCGCAGTCTTTGACTATGGCCCAGTGCTTTCGGATTTCACAACCTTCGATTTAGTATTGTCTGATTTTTATCACTGGACCACACATAAAGACAAGCAACATTGCTGCTTCACCACAGAGATTGTACGAGTGTCAGGAAAACTGTCAACCACTCAACTTCCTTCGCAAGGAAGCTCAATAAATTAAAGTTACACACTGACTGCGAGTTCTGGCACTAGGGCTTCCTGAGAAAAAACATGAATTTGGAATCTCAAGAGGTGCCAAACAAGTAGGCCAGACAGAAATTATAATTCAGATCTCCAGAAGAAACAAACCATCTCCTTCAGTGCAGAGAGAGTAACATTTTTTAATTCTTGCTTCATAATTTTGATGCAGAAAACCACTGTTATTTACAACATTCATTATTAAACAGGTAAATAGTCCAATCAAATGTACTAGAAATTAGTCATTTAAAAAAAAAAAATAGAATGATATGATCTTGTTGTTGTACAGCAACACCAGTTTTAAAGAAATAAGTACATCATTTGAATAATGTATTCAAATAATCATACCTTTAAATCTGAATGCTTCCAGAACAGTGTTAGTCCTCTCCAAGCAAAATAAAGACAAACCTGGAGCCAGCTGTAAGAGTCTACTTTGTGGTTTACATTGAAGGACAACAAAGAGCATTCTTCACCTGAGAGTCCATTACAAATTGGCCAGGTGTTGTGGTTATTTCAGATTTCACATGATAAACTGACAGAAGTACAAAAAAATGGGTTTGAAAAAGACTCTCAAAAGGCTGATGTGAAGTAAAACCTGCTTTCTCCTTTGCTGCATTTTTAGACAGACTAATGAGCTTTTAGTTTGTATATTATTCAAATGGTCACATTGGTAAAATATGGGTATTAATTGTAAACAAAAAGGTAAGGAAGACAGGCAGCTGGAAGTGGTTTGATGAGCCAGTAACACATGTTTTTATTCACTAGAATATTCCAGTGGAAAATGTCCAAACTTTTCTGTGAAAACACTCCAGTTCAGGCAGGTGTTAAAATAAAAACAGAAGCTAAAAATACCTCCAACAGCTGGGAGTTATTCAGAGCACCAGGGAATCGGGCTTGCTGCATCCCCATACCACTGGCAGGTGCATCACCACTAAGAAACAAATATGCATCATGCATTTTTATGCAGCTTTTATGCTTAAAATGTAAAAATGAAAAAAGGACAGAAAGTGACTTGGTTATTTAGCTCTTGGAGGTATCGATCACAGATGCTGGAGTTTTGCTTTTAGAAGAGCGGTGTTCTTTCAACACATAGAATGAAACCTTTGGTAGCATGTCAGTGTGGGACGCAATTAAAGGCACGAACTGACTGGACAACAGCATTATTAAACAAGGAAACCTGAGGCTTGTAATGAACCTGGTGGGGTGGGGGTGGGGGGGGGAGGTTATTGCTTTTTGGCAGCTGTATAATAATGAAAAGCTGAGTAAATCTATTCAGAAAGGACCTTGCCCCCAAACCTATTTTTATTCTACAACATTAATATTAATACTTTGTTTTGTTATCCATTCATTATGATATTGGGATCTATTCCAATTGTCTAGCTAGCGGTAGATATAATCTCCCCTAAAGCAAACCAGGGTCCCCTGTTAGTTATATATGATTATCATGACAAAGGACACTATTTCAAAGTGCAAAAGCAAATGTTTCGTTTTCCGAGAGGAATTAAATTATTTTAAAGGTATAAACAACGCATGAAACTACTCAGAATAAGAATTCAACTGCTCCTTCCTCCATCTTGCCAATTTTGTAGCATTATAGTTGTAACGCAGGAAAACTGTTTGTTTATGCATGTTTGCGCAGGCAAAAAACATGACCAATTTAATGTCATAATTTATACAGATAAATGGTGATCCATGAATATTTCCATGTTGAAATTTGTTTTGTCTGACCTACACTTAAAATGCAAATAGTGTGCCATTAGGCTTAACACAGTATGTACACTAGTTGAAGATACTAACATACTGTACATTGCATAATGACTACCTAGCACTGCCCTTTTAATGTAAGTTTTAAACATTTAGAGCCACCATAGTGGCTGCTATTGGACTGAGGTAGCATCATTTAAAACAACAAAATCACATTTGCTTTGCCAAAAACACAGTTAGCATTGGCAGCTTTCAGTATTCACAGAAACACAAATGGATGTTCCTGTGGGAACTCTGTCGACAATAGTGGTTATAGCTCAAACTTACCCAAGATGCAGTAGAGCACCTGCAGTTTGTTTTCAACAATCATCGCTTTAAAGCAATGCCATGAATAAGATAAACATCTATTGTTCTGTCTGTGTACAGAAATATCAGTTGTGTTTAGAAATTGACGCTGTATCACTCATTAAGGCTGTCTATGCACTATAAGAACACATGTAAAGCAATCCTTCATACAAACTTTGCATGTTACGATCGTTTGGAGGGTATTTTAAGGTGTTTAAAAGGTTATCATTGTGAGGCCTTCATGAAGGTGTTGCGTCAAATTTATGTAATTTAGCTTGGCAGTTTTTATGTAGTCAAATAAGAAAGCTGCTTCCATTCACTCTGTTGTGCCTTCACTTAAATGTATGAACACATCATTTTAGAAGTGGTGACCCCCAGGGCCCTAGCTGGAGTAGTACATGCTTTCTGTCATGGTGATATAGGCACTTTAGTCTGCGTCTTGCCTGGCAGTAACAGTCGTAAGTTCTCACTCGCCGCTATGTTTCCTAAGCTCCTCCCAAGCTTCCCCTGCAGGGTAAGTTGAAGTGCGCTCCCAAGCTGCAGTCCTGATTGGTTGTCAGCGGCTATGTATTTGTTCTGCTCTGCTCTGTAATTTTCTGCTGCCACTTTTTCTCGCTGGAGCATTAACCCCTAATGCAACAGTCGGTCGGTGCAAGGCACTTGCACGCTCGTTTTTATTTTAGTCCCTGGGCCTTTCACAACGTCATAACAACCATTTTCTTTGGAGAATGTCCCGCTCTCCCTCCACCTTCTGGGCCTCAGTCCTGGTCCTCTCTAATAGGATTATTGTATTGAATGATATCCCAAACATTTCTAAGGATGGAAATCGGTTAAGCAGGGTCTATACATCACAGAACTGCAGAATACTCGCCTGCCGTGTTTGTCTTGTGTAGCTTAAAAGGATGAGAGTTCAACTTCGAGTATACCTGCCTTTTATAGTCCCTGATTTTTTTTTTTACAGCACATAACAAAATATATTTGTGCTTTTAAACTAGCATCCAGCTTGCCAGCTTTTCTTTAATATCTGCGTGTGATGATTTTGTTTCCAGTTCCCTTTGGTTTGCAATTAAGATGTCATAATTTCATGAAAAAATAATTGTCATGCTGAGTGCTTTGCTTTATTTTAAATATATTATAATCACAAAGGCTTGCTGTACAAGTATTATGTAAAATGCAAAATTCTATTATTTCTATCTCCTTGGAATATCAGTCCCACAGGAAGCTTGTGATGTTATAATGATGACTAGAAACCCATTGCTCTCCATTGACTGCTCCACTGAATTTTCTTAAACTGCCAAATAAGAGTCACATTAATAATGTATCTCATTAAAGTGTGTAATTAATCCAGAGATGTAGAATAGGGAGGGACTTTAGCAGAAGGCTGTTTTATGAATCGTTTTAGTTTATTAGTGGGTGGACTTTGAACTCAACTGTAATGGTTGGGAATGGCAGGCGCTCTTTCTATTCACTGGAGCACACAGTATTACATTATTTATCAAAGTAAAAATGTAGAAAGCTTCATTATAAACCAGTTCAAAAACTTATTATACACCTACCAAAAACAGAGGACTTAGAACTGTCCCTGCATGTTATATACAAGGTGCTACAAACACCAGCTGGTTCGCGGATATGATGGGGAAAGAGCATACAAGAAGCAACAGTAGTAAAATATGGTATGACTTGTACTTTTGAGTTCCTGGCATACAGTAGCATGCCTTGTGTCCACTATTTCTTTCCACAATAGCTTGCATCAATGTAGCAAAGCAGCGGGCATTGCAGGCACTTTGTGACTTTGAGTTTTTTTGTGCAAAGCCTTTGAAATGAACAGTAAGCATCATGAAGTAGCTACTGTACCTTTACATGGATTTGACAGTGAGTGATCTTTTTTTTTTGTTGCTTCCATTATTTAATTTATTCAGACCCACCAGTGTCGATAAATCTGGCACTTTCTCTCCCTTACTTTTTAAGAAAATGAAACCTGCAAAACGCCCTCTCAAAATGTTTTATTTGCTGTGCTTGTAAATACCAGCTTGACTTTGAGGTGCTTAAGTAAAAAAAACACAGTAGATGTAAAATGTGTTTTTTTATGGGGATTACTGGGATGCATATCCAGTTGTTGAGGACCAGAATCTGGACATATATGGAGGAATCCTTTCGGTCTGTCCTTTAATTAAGTACGTAACACAGGGGAACCATGTTACTAGCATACTTGTAATGTAGAGTAGATGAAGTGATAGGCTGATGCTTAATTTCTAATTGCGAGCATACCTGTAGGACCCCTGTATTGATGATTCTAAAAGAGGAGCAATACCAAAATGAATTGCTCTGTGTACAGTTAAATTAATTGCTCTGTGTAGTTTTTTTCGAGAAAGCCTTCAAGCAAGGGTTTTTGAAAAACTGTTGAATTACCCAGGGAAGAATTTGAAAAAATGTAATTATACGCGCGCACACACACACACACACACACACACGCGTTTATGGTTCAGCATTTGATAAACACATTAATCTATCCAAGATATGCACTTTCCTTTGGCTGTTCCACGTTTTTAAGGTCATGTGAGATTTCTATAAAGGAACACTAATCCATCCACATGTCTCTGGGTCAATCATCCCTGCCTGTATCATTAGAGGAATTCAATTAGTCAAAACACTTATTTCCGGCTTACTTACTTAAGTTGAGGATCAAATTAGATAATATAATACAATACAAACACAAGCTAGTGTTATTGCTGTTTCATTGGTTTTATACTATTTGTTTACAACTACACAATAGGAAACAATTACACTGTATAAAAAGCCACTTCCAATATATTTCTGGACATTTATTGCATACACGAAAGGGTCCCGTGACTTTTGGTCATGTAACTTTTGGCGGTGCTGTTTGTGGACTGGACATAGTGATTTCCAGTGCAGATGTTTTCAGTTGAGGGCAGGTTGAGGTTAAAAAAACTAAATATATGCACATTATGCAAATGAAACCTGGTGCAACAGGTAGACTTAAACAAATGCTGTCAGATGAATTCAGTGTCTCTCTGATCATCACTGCTGCCTGCCTCCTTTCGAAAACCCTCATCTGCTCCAGATGTGCTTTAATTTACTGCGACTTGGCTAATTACAGTAATTAAGGATTAATTACTGTTAATTACTTTCACATAAACTCATCGACAGTCAAAGAGCGAAGCCTTATGAAAGCTGCCACACAAGTGAACACAAACACGCTGGCCTGTGAGCCGATGGCAGGTCTTTTTATTCGCCTCGACGGGTATGAGAGGCCCTGGCCTTTTATTGTTACCTCATGTAGATGTGACCGGGCAGCTCCCTTGCTCCCATTGAGCATCACCTTAAAATTGTGATGCACTTACTGCTCTGCAACATTTTTTTTTTTTTAATTGTTTTTATTATTTCTCATCAGAAACACCAGAGCCACAGCACTGTAGCTGATATTTCCATTTGAAATCTAGAAAAGCTTTATTTGAAACAACATTTGAAACAAAAAGCAAACAAAAACATATTTTCATTTATGTGCCAAGCTGAGCTCAGCTCAGCATGCCTCTTATTTTTTATTACTCTTTTAATGTGGTTTTAAACATAAAAAATAACTGTGAATCTGTGACAATTAAAGAGATGAGAATGAAACCAGACAATAGCTGAACATATAGAAAAAGCAAGCAATCCCAGGACAGAAATATTAAATAAACAAGAGATGGTTACCCCTTAAGACCAGTGTTGAGATCATAAAAATTACCCTTTTCTTGGTAAACGCTCTCCAGAAACGTGGCATAAATCACAAGAAGATACTTTGTGCCAGTGATGTTAGAGTTCCAAAATTGACTTGGCAAAAAACATGCATAATTTAATTAGGACTTGGATCAATGTCACATTCCCTAAAAGGGATAATCTTTCATTTATACCTCATGATTTTTGCGAGGAAACCGCCCACTGACATGCGATACATCATTAACAGGAGGGTACTAGTGGTGACAGAAAAAAAAGGAAAAAAAACCAGCAATAATTGCACCAACATATATGCTAGTGGTCCCTCCAATTAAACACACTACCTGAGCAGAACAGGTAGACAGCTTTGTGTCTCAAGCAGCAACATTTCATGTGTGAAAAAACAAACAAACCCCAAAACACAAGTTATTTTATAGGGAGAAAAGAAATCTAAAACTCATGACCGAATGACCAATTATTAAGAGCAGAATTAAAAAGGCATAGGAGGCTGTGTGGTCCAGTGGTTAAAGAAAAGGGCTTGTAACCAGAAGGTCCCCGGTTCAAATCCCACCTCAACCACTGATTCATTGTGTGACCCTGAGCAAGTCACTTAACCTTCTTGTGCTCCGTCTTTCGTAATTGTAAGTGACTCTGCAGCTGATGCATAGTTCACACACCCTAGTCTCTGTAAGTCGCCTTGGATAAAGGCGTCTGCTAAATAAACAAATAATAATAAAGGGTGTGACATATTCATTTGGTCTACTGAATGAATGGTTTTAATAAGGGCAGTGAGATGAGGTGGGGTAGAACTAATGACGTGACAGACCCATCAAAATTTCCCCCCAGGAGGTTTCATCCTCATCTGGGATCTGGTGTGCTATTTAAATTATAGTCTCCCCAAGTTATGAAAGGTGTGTGTTTATGTGTAATATTCCTGTATAAAATGAATGATGATAGAGGTTAATTTGTATTCAGAATGTTTTGACATATAAATCTACAAGAACACACGCATACACAGTAAAGAAGCAAACTACATTTTATATCTCTAGGCTATATAAAAAATATAAAAATATATTTGCATATTTTAAATGTAATTTTGTATTTTATATGTATGTATGTATGTATGTATGTATGTGTACATACATGCATGCTAACTTCACTATAACGAACCCCCATGGGACCTGGAGAAATGTTTGCTATATCAGAGTGTTAACTAAAACAGGGTTTGGCATCAATATATAGTACTTTTATGAAGATTACTTCATATTGATTAACATTTAAATGGTATTGTGACAAGGTACACGTGACACATGTGTGGGTAACCGCATTGCAAGACGGAGAGAAACGCCGGCACAAGCATGCAGGATTTATTAAACACAAACCAGAAAGTAAACAAACGGGGCATGTGACGCTACCAATGATGGTATCGCACAGAGGACACATACACATCCGGTTCGATCCTGTACGTGATCGTACTAATAGGGCTAATTTGCATTGAAAAAATTGGTTCTTGCTGTTGGGATCGTTAAAAACGGGTGTTCGTTATAAGAAGGGTTTGTTACAGTGAAGTTAGCCTGTGTGTGTGTGTGTGTGTGTGTGTGTGTGTGTGTGTGTGTGTGTGTGTGTATAAAAGTATATATTACACACATACACTTACATTTCTTCTTGCGATCTTGCATATCCAGGTATTTTTCTCTTAGACTATCAAAAATGGCCTCAAATATTTCATATGAAGCTTTGGGATATGCGAACTGTGTTACACGGAAGTGCACATGCACAGTATTGGTCTGATTAGTTCAGGATGATGCATCATATTTTTAGGACAAAAAAATAAGTTCAGTATCCTCAGGCCTAATATATTGCCTATTTAAAATAAAGAACACCATTCTTTTAATGACCCCCTTTCTTTTAAAATGCAGGGTAAATAATGGCTTTCCTCTACCGCTGACTGCTTCATTACAGCCAGCCCCTAGGCCTGGTTTGGCCTGCTTAAACTTTTCAATGGTTATAATTACCATTATTAGAAATAGCTGCAGGGGAGGTGTTCAAACACCAAATCAAGTGTGTGTCTGTCCGTTCGCCTCGGAACTACTGGTTCAGAGCTCTGGGACCACAAAAGACAAGAAGCCACCAAGGCTGGCTAATGTGATGGCTGTCATGTCCACTAACGCAAGCTGTCAGATCCAGAATGCGCCAGGGTTCATTTTTTTAATTGACACCTTTACTTTCTTATTCTATTCTTGTTTTCGCTCTCCCTGTTTTGTTGTTGTTTCTGCTTTATTTATTACTCAGAGTAACAGTCTGTAAGTTAGGCAGAGGGTACCATATTTGCTGGCTGCAGCTTACACACAATTGCTTTTGTTTATAAGTTGATTACCATTTTTCTTTTTTTCCAAACCATGTGTTGTGTTCTTTTTTAATAATTGCAATTATTATTATTATTATTTTACAATGATGACACTTAAACTGAGGAATGTATTAAATGTATGTGTTTAGCTAGCTGAGATTTTTAAATACTTCTGTTGCCACGTAAAAAATGAAATTCAACCCATTATTTCCACCTGCATTCAAAATCTGCATGAATTAAAATCGTACTCTGACAGGGCATACAGTAGGTATGGGGACTAAAGACTGACGTTGTACTGAGGCTGTACTGTACTGTGTTCAACCACAGCATTTCATTTGATGTGATAAAGTCTTGTTCTTAGTACACATAAAAGCATTGTCAGGCCCAGATCCTGTGACAGTTATCACATTGTGGGGGTCACTGCACGTGCATTTAATGATAGGATGCAAAATGAATCTTGTTTGAAAGCCTTTCTAATACAGTTATATTGCTTGCCAGCACTCACTGAATAAAACATCCACCAGAATAGAATCTACTTTGAAGAGTTGTGAGCAGTCTGTCAATGCGGCGCGTGCGTAACCTTTGTGCATTAAGATTTCACAGATTCAGACTGTTTGCATATCTATTTTACATTCTGATTCACAGTTCTCTTTATAAATCTTTAAACCTTTACTATACATACTGGTTTATAAAAGATATTTTATATATATATATATAATTATGTAAATGAAGACATTTTGGATATGCATATGCATACTATTTTCTTCAAAGCAAATTACTTTACTTAATTTTGTGATGCTATGAACCACTAATAACTTTAAAAAAAGGTTATTAATCTGAACACTTCAATTCAGTGCAATTTCCAAATGCCAAATGATATCATAACATTTAGAAGGCTTTTTGAATTATGCTGTACATGCACAAATTAAATCTGTGAGACATAAGCTTGGACGTTATGTACTGTACTGCAAGTGTGTTACAATGCAATGCTATACCGTGTTCCGGTTAAAAGACAAAAGTAGATTTGGCATAAATGTGTGCAGTCCAACCGAAAAATATGATTTTAACAGTTTGATGTCTGTCATCTTATTTTGTGTGTGTTTTGAGTGCCCATCCATTCCAGTGCATTGCATTCGTATAATGAATGATGCTGATGTTAAATTAGCGTGTAGCTGTCCCCTTGGTTCTGGTCCCTGGTAGCTGACAGGCCCACCGTAGCACAGGCTGATGTCTTGTGAGTGTGCTGTGCCTGTGATTTATTAACTGCTGAAGCCACAATGAAGTGCTCCCAGTGAATCACCAACATAAACAAATAGTGCTAAAATGTCACTATAAATTCGACAACAACAGTAAACCATTGCCAACCGCAAGGGGTTAATAATCAGAGAGAGAGAGAGAGAGAGAGAAAGAGAGAGAGAGAGAGAGAGAGTTTTTTTTTTACTACCTACCATACTGCTACTTCTGCTGGTTTTTATTATAGCAGTAAATTACCCTTGATGTAAGTGTCATATTGATTCAGTTTTTATGGTATTGAATTGATCCATTTAAAACACATTTACCATTTTGTTCTTAAGTATGCATTTTATGGAAAAAAAAGCCACTATTAATTGTTTGATGGATATCATTGGTATTGTAACCACCCAAATATCTGAGAACATGAAGGATCTACCATTCTCAATTTAAGTGTGACTGTGGTAAATTATGTGTGCTAAGGACTAGGCCTGTTTTTATTTTGAAAAATAAAAAAATAAAAAAATAACTACCACCTCCTTTATTATTATTATTATTATTATTATTATTATTATTATTATTATTATTATTATTATTATTATAAGCCAGGCTGTTTTCGTTTCCAATTTCCATATTCTCTAGCTGACATGTGAAGGCCAGTACACGTCAGTGTTTGCTTGATTGTCGCTGTGGCTTCTTTAGTTGTCAGTGGATCATGTTACTTACTGTATTGACATGAAATGGAGCTGTTCCAAGAGCCAAGGATCTGCCAGTCTGAGATGGAAGAATTTTTATCATTTCTGTCAGAAACATCACAACTTGCTTGTTTGACCATACATCTTCCTAATTGTAACAGAATACTCCAACATTATTAATTAAACATGGTTTAATTTAACCGCTTAGCAGGAGAAAAGGGGTGGCTAGTTTGTCTTGTGTACTTTTTTTTTTCTCTTCATTGTCTCTTAATGGAAAGCATTTTTCACTAAATCAGGTTATGGAGTCATTTAAAAAATAATGGACTCGTTTGCTGTTATAGAATGAAGCCGCCTTGCCTTGTACATAAATACAGCAGAATTCCCCAATTTTGTCAATTAGTCATTAAAATGCGGGTCGGCCTACAGTAATTTAAATATTTCATTCTGCCGGCTGCTAATGCACTGTGAGCTGCAGATGGTGCTCACTTCGTCCTTCTGGACAAGGTTCAATTATACATGAATAGAGTGAACTGAAATTTGCCTTTTGTCTGTGTTAAATTAAAGCACCAGAGACGAAGGGTTAAAATGAAGAAATAATCTGTTTTCAAGGTTTATTGTGGTGTAATAAATACTTTAACATCGAGGGACTATGTATGGAAATTGTAAACCTGGGTGTCTTGAATGTGTAGTGTAATAAAGCAGTTGCATTCAGATGTTGTAATGCTTAGTTTAAAAAAAAATAAAAATCACTAAAATCCTACTGCGGTAATAAATGTGATTTCAATATGTCAAACATGCCCTGCAAACTCTGATGTCCAACAGCAGATATTATTAAATATTGATTTTGTTTACAAAGGCCAGGTGCCATAAGGGAAAAAATAATGCCCAGTGTTTATATAAAAAAAAAAACTAATGTCTCTTGGGATGAGTATGATGAAGAAAAAGAGGGAAGTTTCAGTAACTAGTCCTTGTGGACCTATTGTGACCTTTCCAGCTTTGGCTCTTGTAAGATGCAATGCAGTGAAGAGCCATTGTCCCCTATAGAAACAGGAGATTGCAAGTCAAAACATGAGCCCGTAGAGCAATCAACGAGTCTCATGCTCAAATTATTACAGTATGCTATTCCCATGTAAGCTCCCAGTTATGATAATGGCAAGACAGGGTTCAATTGAGTAAACACAAACCAGCAACAGTGCAGTATGTATCCAACCCCCTCTGAATCAAAGTGCCAGGATAAAAGGTTGCCTTTAATCAGATTTCAAATGGGAATCGCACATCAGTGCTTGGGGAGTAGGATTAAGGCTTGTCTAACAACAAGTCATCTTTGAAATTGTTCCTGATGGGAAAACATGTCCATTAGAGACTCAGATATTTCCGCACAGCGTTGTATTCACAGAATTAAAGAAGCTTTTGACGTGTGAGGTAGTGAGGGAGTTCTACATTTCTACAGTAGTTAAGTGGAACAGCATTCAGAAAAACTCAGAAGACCCAAACAGCTTCAGCATCAGGATAAATCAATTAGCTCGCTACTAAAGAAAAAGAAATTAAAGCCACTTGGAATATTAATGGATGTTTTAATTATAAGCAGCAGTGAAGCAAAATGATAGAAACTGAAGGGCTGTCATGGATTGTATTTATTTAATATAATCCGTTTTCACGTTTCTAACTTTGTTTGCACACGTCTGCAGAGAAATCAGCATTTGCGTTTTACAAAATTAAATTTAATCAGCTGGTTTGACAGGATGTACCCTGTTCATAAGGTACCAGGATGTACCCTGTTCATAAGGTACCAGGATGTACTCTGTTCATAAGGTACCAGGATGTACCCTGTTCATAGGGTACATCCTGTAACATTTTTGTTGTACAGTTTTTGCTGGTTCAAAGGTTAAAATGTCTAAGGGTCACATCACAAAATAGTGGGCTTTGCCAATCATTTCTGTCGTACCATGGTAATCCATTTCCTACTGACAGCAGCCCCCCTTTCTTCAACGCTTGCAGAAAATCATAAACAACAGAAGTGAGAGAAAAAGATGCTGATGGCACCATTGTAGGCCATATTGCATTGCCTTGCATGTGCACAGTTCATATTATACCTGACAGTGACTCCTAAAGTATGATAGACCTGAAGTATTAAATAAACTGTGAAGTGTTTAGTATTTTTTGTTCGTTTTAGAAAAAAAGTAAACAGCTCCTTTGACGATGAAAACAGATAATGCCAGTGCTTTGTTCCCCGCGTTTCCAAGTTTTTTTTATTTTTTATGAAGGCCTTTCTTACAAATGGATTCTGGTTTGTGACCAGCAGTGTTACTGGCCTGGCAGATTATCTGGCATTAAAGACATGGTATTGGGATACAAGCCAAGTAAAATGAAGATTTCTGAATGTGAAAGATAAGTCTGGCTGGAGTTAATTTAATCATTGCATGGACAGATGCAGGGAATTCCAGTTTTGTGTTCAAACTGTAAACCACTAACATGCACTAATGCAGGTGTTTTATGTGAATTTAATTTATATTGGAGTCCTACATGTTTTATACCTAAGAATATGCTTTAAAATTTTGCACATTAATGTATATGTATCTGAGAGTTTGTGTGCTTATTTATAAAGAAAATAAAATTGGCTTTGATGTATTGAAGGTAATTGAACTTTTAACAGATGGTCCTTAAACAGGTTTTACTATAAAATACATCAATTCTTAATATATTCTACGCTGTTTGTTACATGGGTCTACAATCCACAGTACATAAAAAAACACATGGTTTGTGTTTTTTTTTTTTCTTCAAACCTGGTTTATTGTTGGATTGTAGTTGCAGCAGATGCATTGATAAAGATCTGGTGTGTTTTGTTTACACAGAGATTAGGGTTGTGGGAAATGCCTCACTGACCAGGGTTAACTTTGGAGTCAGTGGGTCAATTCAGACCCTAATTCCTCATGTAAAGAAGAAGGAACACCAACTTTATTCAGGACGTGGATGTGATATTTATTTAGTTTTAAAAGAAGAAAGGACAATGTTTGTGAAAAGGTTACAAGTCAGCAACACCCTTAGAAACCCCTGCATGCTTGCGGACCTGACCGATGTGAAAATAAACCACTACTTTGTCAACATGGCCTGTGGCCGAGGTTTGATACCTCTGGTAATGACCTGGCAGAAAGTTTAAGGGGCATTTTTCTGTTAGTACACAGACACTTCCTGTACATTAATAAAGTCTGCACCACTAAGACAACAGATTTACTGATCCATACGTACAAGAGTGTAAAAGAAAGAAGACTGTAGTTGGGAGCCTAAGTTTAGACTCTGTGCTATTGTGTTCTACCGTATAGCAAAAATGCAAGTGCTTGTGGAATGGTTTTATGGGGCAAATGGGAGCCACAACCACCTTGTAATTGTTTCTGCTGTATAAAGTGTCAACATACACTGCACATATAAAAATATTTTGGAAAAAAACTTATTTTTTAAGCTTTGAAGTTTTTGTTTTGAAAAAGTAAATCTTTGATATTTTACAGGAGTTATAACTTTTTAATCATTTCCCTAACCTTCAATCCTTTTTTTTTTTTTTTTTGGATCTGCAGTAGCCAAGCAACAAGCATAAAATGGCATTAATCCTCAAAGCCTCCTGCACCTACCAAGTTTTGTACAGATAAAAGAAGGTTTGCATAGATTACAGGGACCATTCCTTGCATGGCGATGTTCTAGGCGTAGAACTGTGACACCTGTCTAGTTTTCTTTGCCATAGGTAGTGTAGCGATAATGATTTTATTTTATTTTCTAAATAACCTTGTCAAGTCGATGAAGGACACATAGCTCTGAAACATGGTGTTTGTACATCCCTGGATCCCTACAGTGATACCTGACCACTTCCAGCTCCTCCTCCTCATAGTTAAGAGAATGTGCCCAATTTCTTGACCCTCTCGTAGGCATGGAGAATCTTGAGACATTGTAGAGCCATCGGGGAATGGTTACATTATGCATTCTCATTGCCGCTGGGCAAAACTGCAGACATCCTTTTATTAACCTTAATATCACGTGTTATAAAATATATATTGAAAGAGAGAAGCCGGGATGAACAGGTCACCACAGGGACTGAACACTTGTGTTTGATTATTCGAGATGCCTCTGTCATTCAGGTGTATTAAAATCCAGGTGACAGTTAACCCTGAGTGTAGAACACCCAAAAATTATTTTCGGAATGGATTTTGCATGATAGCATGGATTTTTATAACTCAGATTTAACCTCAAACTATTCTCAATAATGACAACGCACATGAAGACACACAGTTTTACAGTACATAGATGTTCGACTTGATGTAGCTATATTTTCCTTGCAGCCTTTTTGCAGTGTGTAAAGGTAACATTTCTAGGTAATTTACCTTTCAACAGTTCCACAGACATCCATGCAGTAAATTAATTCAGTCCCTAAAATGCTATATGTTTAAGTGCTTTCTGGGATAGCTTCTTGCTCAAAACGAAAAGGACTATGAAATTAAATTTCTAAAATTAATCTTTAGCTGACCTGTCTGAAAGTCCTTAGTGCAGAAACTTCTTTTCTTTAGTCTCATATTCTGTTAGGAATAAACATAAGATATGACCACCAGACCTTTATATACTGAATACATTATGGAGAAATTCTTAGTAATAAAAAGTATAACTCCTACTAGGTCCTAGTGTTGCATTTTTAATTAGTTAGATATGTTAATAGTATTGTTATTTAAATATATAATATACATATACACCCTATTTTAATATTCAGAGATGAACTAAACCTTTTCTTCAATAAAACTCAGAGAGACCTCTAGTGGGAATAAAGGAAAGGGTACTTTGTCAGAGCAGCACAGACCATATCTTCTGCAGCAACAGCATTTGTGTAGGTTGCCACAAAAAGCTGTATCATTATAAAGCATTTACATTTGGTGTGAAACCATTATGTGAATAGAATGTTTATGAAAATGTATTTGTTAATGGGACTGTCACGTGACCTGTGGATCTTTAAAATGTAAATACTGGTGAAATGCCAAAAGGAAGATTTATTGTTTGAAGCAGATTTTTACAGATGCAGCTTAGCAGACGCAGTTTTTAGTATGCAGTGGCAATTTAAAAAAAAAAAAACTAAGCAAAATCAAATTTTTCAAATCCTTTTTAAATATAATTACAGTATTTATATTCATAATTCATATAAAACAAAATATCTAGAATTCTATGGGCCCTATTTACCAAATAAATACAGATACAGTTACTATGGTTTTTGTATCCCTTGCCTATTGCTGGTTATAATTTCTTAGTTTTAAAACAGTGATAAAATATACAGGTATCTTCTTACTTCATAAAGTAAATCATCACTATTAAAAAAGAAGGCGACTAGACAGCTGCTTCTCTTTTGGTCAGTCCAGACAGACTCTGCAAGTAACAGGTTTGCCCATTCTGAGCAATTAAAGAGGTGCTTTTCCTCTTGGATTGCAAACTGCTTATCAGTAATACAGTGTATACTACGGACAGTGCTCCTAATTTTGAGATACTAGCATCCCTTCTCTGTCATCCTTTCTAGTTATATTAGTATCTAAATGCCCTGCATACAGAAGTACTGTTGCCTACAGTATATATACATTTATGTATGTTTACCTTGCCAACTGATTCTGGGTTTGACAGACCTGGCTCACAGAGCACTCTCGGTGGGGTGTATTGGTATCTAGGAGTCTGCAAGGTATTTCAATTGTACCTGATGTCCTATTGCTAGTTTTTCAGATGTCACCTTGTATCATACAATTAAGCATAGCAATCCTCATTTCTGCCCTCTATTTCTATGTCCTGAAATGGAACTGTTCTTGTTTGTTGCAGCAACACAGGGCTAGTGTTCTGAACTTGATGACTCATCTTTGCAATGGGGGTTCAGAGACTATGAAAGTGGATGTAATTACACTGTTCACATTTTAGACAAAGAATTGGTTCAATCTGCAGTAATGCTGTGTATACAGTATGAACCCACTTAGTATCTGCTAGTGCAGCCGGTGTTATGGCTGGGTGACTATTTGAAATGCCCTTTGTGTTTGGGTATAAAGCTGTATAAATGCTACATTCAGTCATTCTGTCAAGCCAGACATTTAACCAAACAACTAAATGTCATGGTTTTGACCAAATGACTTCAAATTGTGTATAGTTATTTGACCAGCTGCCTAGAAGGCTTGCATATGGATGCTGTACAGTTTTGTTTTGTATATTGGGAACATGTAATACAATCTATTAATTATTGTGATCAGTGTCACCCCAACATGTTTTATAAGGATTTATGCATTTATGTATGTATTTATTTAAGCAGGAGATTTACCCATTAAGACCAATGCCTTGTTTCAAGAGGGTCCTGGAAAACAATTAGAATAAATAAGACATATATCTAATTGCTAATCTGGACTGAAGGAGAAGCATTGGCATGAGGTCTAAGCAATTCACAAATACGATCTTTAAAGCAAGGGAAGGATAGATAATCAAATTCCATCTTCATACTATGATGGAAACAGTTTCACGTCTTCGGGAGCTGATATGCAAAAGATTATTCTTTGTGTTCGGACCCTGGAAACAGCCAAATGAATTGAATCCTGAGAGTGTAAACTATAGCCAATGCTAGTCCTCTCTACCAGCACACTCAAATAATTGCCGTGTGTGTGTGTGTGTGTGTGTGTGTGTGTGTGTGTGTGTGTGTGTGTGTGTGTGCGCGTGTGCATGGGGAGGCATAGTTTTTCATTTGTTGTCCAGCTTGAAGTTACCCTACATTTGTGTATAACAGTGTTGTCTTCTTGCTGTCTTTACAGTGCTGAGTATCCGGGGGGCCCAGGAGGAGGAGCCCCCAGACGCCCAGCTCATGCGTCTGGACAACATGCTGCTGGCGGAAGGCGTCTCTGGTCCTGAGAAAGGGGGCGGATCAGCAGCAGCAGCCGCGGCGGCTGCAGCCTCCGGTGGAGCTGGATCGGACAACTCTGCTGAGCATTCAGATTACAGAGCCAAACTGACACAGATCCGGCAGATCTACCACACCGAGCTGGAGAAATACGAACAGGTAATATCCCTATGCCCATGTGTGTGATAGCTCTGTATACTTGCCTTTTGCATTTGAAAAAAAAAAAAAAAAAAGGAATACATGTTCGCTTGGCAGGATTTCTGCCTTACTGACGCTTGATGTAGATCTTGTAATTTAGACGGGAAGGCCCTCATATTTGTATTGTTTGGTGCTTTGAACTTCAGCACCTTTCATAGTTGCCCGTTTAATAAACCTGCAACACAACTCAACACAGGACTGCATAGTAGGGTCTGCTGTTGGTGAGTTGGTAGAGCTCTATGGGGAAGCTCATATTGCCTTGCCTGCACCTTACCTGGCTGTAGCTGTTTACTCTATGAGCAATCGCCAGTTATTTTGCCTTGTTGTTGTTGTTGTTGTTGTTGTTGTTGTTGTTGTTGTTGTTGTTGTTGTTGTTGTGGCTCTCAAATGTTGATTTAGTGGATTAATATGAGTGGGTGTAATTAAAATAGTTTATTTCAGATGTATTCAGCATGAATTCAATGGGAAATTAAGTGTATGTTCATAAGTAACTTTTGACAATTCTAAAGTGTTTTAAACTTTGACCTCGGATACAAGTTCTGATTTTCCTGTCAACAGTTAGGTACAAATTTATATAATCTGACTGATCAAAATAATGTTGATCGGATCCAGGGTTGCCACCCGTCAGTAAATTTACTGACAGACATCAAATTTATAAAATAAATACAAATAAATTCAAACTCAACTGAACGTAAAGCCATCACATGTTCACAATTTATATATTTAAGATGGTATCCAAGGGCGGAAGGAGTGGCAATCAGAATTTCACAGGAAATGCTGGCTACGGAATGCAGGTACAATCCTTAGTACACATTTTAATTTTATTTTTTATACTGCAGTTATTTCATGTGTTTTTGATGATGTTAGTAAATGGTTTGCTTTTTCATTGACAGAATGACCATCTCTGTCAGTACAAATAAATCAAAACTTTTACAGTGGCTGGCAACCCTGAATCTGATATTAACAAACCTTGATACGAACACTAAAGGATAGAAAAAAAGAAGTATTATGTTCATTGTACTACATGTCATGTCAATAAATACCGTAGCATCTTTTATAAAAACATTAAATTAACCAGGATAACATTATTGAAACATGTCATCTTTTTTTGCAAGATGTTCCTGGTATGAGATGGAATGCAAAGACTTCACTGTAGTGTCTTAGTCCCCAAACAAAATATATGTAATATAACTAGTGCTGTAACCTGACTTGTCTTGACATTTTTAGCATTGTTTTAGAAATGTTGACTGTGCTTGTAAAGTGTAGGACATGGAGTCGTGGTATTGTCATATATATATATTTTTTTATCAATCCTCTGTCTGTCTAGGCATGCAATGAGTTTACTACCCATGTGATGAACCTCCTGCGAGAGCAGAGCAGAACTCGACCCATCTCCCCAAAAGAGATTGAGCGAATGGTCGGCATTATTCATCGCAAGTTCAGCTCCATTCAGATGCAACTGAAGCAGAGCACGTGTGAGGCTGTCATGATCCTGCGCTCACGATTCCTTGATGCAAGGCAAGTACAGTGAAAGAATGAGAGCTTCAGCACATTTTCCACCTACATAGCTCTGGAAATATCCATGTCGTCCCAGCCCCTTTAATTATATCAAACCTGTCTTTCAACACCCACTGCTTTTAAAACATGACTGGTATTTAGTATATGTATATGTGTATGAAATTATAACTCATGAAGCCACTCTGACAGTCAAAAGGCCAGATTTCAGATACATCTTTTGCCATAAGTATTTCTTGTGCATTGTAGACTACCAAGTTAAAAAAATAATGACATTAATTTATAATAAATTTAAATCTAAAGTGTTGCACTCTTGGCTATGTGGCCTTTCTGTCCACTTTAAGTGGTCACTAGTAGGCACTTTGGTGTCCTTAGGTGCATATAGGTGTCTCTTACTTTCACATTGTTATAATTGTTTTATTCATCTCAGAAAAATAGTGCTGTATAACAGGATCCCATGCACCTGTGATCTTTCATTGGATTGTTGCATTGGATTGGGCTACAGTATTTATTGCCTGCATCGTTATGCTGGTAAAATATTAAGAGATTTTAAAAATGCATGTTTTGTTGTTCTCTGTGTTTAACGAACATACAACTGGTAAATTTTTAAAGCCAACAGCTGGTGCCTGATAAGCTGAACATATTGGTTAGATATGTTATCTAACGAATCCGATATGTTATGGGCTTGCTTTCATTTCATCGTGATTTTCAGAATGTTTATGAACAATTTGTTTTATCTGACACAAAGGCTCTAAGGATTGCAGTGACACCCCATGCTGTGAGCATTTCCATTTTGAAGGTGTGCACTATTGCGCAGTACTGGCATCCAGAAACCTCTCTATTCTCTGTATTGAAAGCATTGGGGGCTGTTTAAAGATGGTTTATGAGTGTTAGACTGCCAGGAATTATTTATAAAGGGACTATATGGACTCACTTTTATCAGTTCAGTCTAAAGTTTGATAACCTTTTAGCTGGGGTATCAACATATCTTCTTCTCCTACCTCTTTGACTTTATACTTGAAACTTTGACTTTAAACATTGGTATTTACCTAGTTATTCGTGTGATTGCATAGTTATGTAAATCTAAAGTAAAAAAGTATTTATGCAGTGTGCGCCTTTCCCTTGTATTGTTATCGCAGGTGGCGTTGCAGGTTAACACCTTTTAGTTTCTTACATTTATTGTTTTCAGTCTAGCAGCACATCCTTATGACATCAGAACTTTGTCAGTGTTGTGTGCCTCGGGTAACAGCCTAGTTTCTGCTGTCATGGTCCCTCTGTGCAGGCGGAAGAGACGGAACTTCAACAAGCAGGCAACAGAGATCCTGAATGAGTATTTCTACTCGCACCTCAGCAACCCCTACCCCAGTGAGGAAGCCAAAGAAGAATTGGCAAAGAAGTGTGCCATCACCGTTTCACAGGTAAGCTGCAGACACTGGGCTGCTCACGCCCAGGACAGTCAGCTAGGCAAACAAAATGACCCGTAGACATTGAAACTAACTGGTTGCCTTAAACTCTGTTGCCTTGACTTGAGTTTCTTGTAGTGTTACCTCCAGAAGTAATAATTTGAGTGTTTTATCTGTTGTCCCCTTCACTGCATTTAGAATTATGGAGGTACTGTATGGAACCAGGGCTTGCTGGTTAAAAATGGAAAATGTTTCTCAATATAGGTTGTGTTAAAGATGCACATTCAGTGGCTCTTTAGCAGAATCAGGTGCTTTGCTTTACATACCCACACATTTATTTTATTTTATATTATTTTATTTGTTTTCTCACTCTCCCTTCAATTTTTTTTTTTTTTTTTTTTTTTTAACCAGTGAGTTCTGAAGAGCTTTATATATTTTAGGAAGCGTTTCCGTTCCATTTATTTATTTATTTTTGCATCATTAGGGAGTTCAATAATAACGGTAGATGTTATTCTTGAGAATGTAATTCAAGGCTGTATGTCAGTCTGAGTTGAGATGATTTTCTCAGACTGCTGTGGCTTCAGTCTAGAGCTTTGTGACATCATCAGACCCCCTTCATTGTGATACAGCCTGGTACTCAGTTTCACAGTATCGCGCGTCGCTTATATTAAATTTTGAGCTGCAGTACAGCTACAGCTGGTTCATGTGTGCAGGGGAGATTGGATTTTTATTGAACAAAAGAAAAGGTTTTCTCAATGTGATTCGGTTTTAAAAGAATCGGGTTTTGATGAAGACTGTAATATGTTTTTAACCTGATTTGAAAAGTATCATTATGATTAAAAAAAAAAAAAAAAAAAAAAATGGAGTATATCTCTGTTTTTGAAGGAAAAACAGACATACATATAATATATATTAGCTCAGTTGTCTTATGCAAATCTGTCAATTTAAAGGTATACAACTTATTCGCGTTAGAGAAAATAGAAATAAATCGCAAATAGTCTGAAGATCACGAAAGCATTGAATGAGTTTACTGCCTGCTATGACTGGGCCTTGCTGTCATTTTCTAGTTTAACTTTATTTGTGAAGTACAACTTCCTCCAAAAGACCCTAGATATAAAAATCACATTCTTTCAATTGCTATGTATTTGGGCCTCAGAATGATTTAAAAACAAGCTCAGCTGTGCTGTATTTGAAAATGCCCTTTATGGAAATAGGATTAGCTGCTAACTTGTATAAAATAATTCTAACTGTCTAAATGTATCTGTCAAGCATTGTTCAATAATGAAATTCCACACATGCGCTGGTTAGACATATAGAAACTGTTTGGGGTGTTGAATTAAGTTATATTGTTCTTCAAAATAAATATAGCCAAGTAAGGAGACTGAGGTTAATGAACTACAGCTTGAACTCTGATTCTACCCAGAGTGATTTATTCACCCTTACATGCGATCAAAAATATTGAAATAACAAAAAAAAAATTTTGAATATATACATGCTTTTTTTCTGTAGGTATCGAACTGGTTTGGTAATAAACGAATCCGATACAAGAAAAATATTGGGAAATTCCAAGAGGAAGCCAACATATATGCTGCCAAAACTGCCGTCAACGCCTCCCATGCATCGGCACATGGAAGCCAAGCCAACTCCCCATCCACTCCAAACTCTGCAGGTGAGTGTTTACAGGGACACTTCCACATCTTGTGTCATTTCTATCGACGACCATGGCTGCTCTTTGAAAGCTTTGATTTTTTTCAACCTAGTTGACATGGGACTGCAGTAAAGTAAGTTATGCACTCAGTGCTGAGCTGTTGGATCAACGGTAGGTCCAGTGCCGATACGTCTTGATGCAACAAACCTCCAGGGCCGTGCAGACCGTGCACCCGTGAATGGTGAAGTGATCTTTCAAAAACAAAATACCATTTGTTTTTACACAATGTGTTTTTTTTTGTCATCCTTTTTGTGGCACTTCTACTACGACATGATTTTGATCAGTTTTGCTTTAAGACATCAAATATACGCGTTGGATCATTTTTCAATTGTATGAAGTCTACATTTAGTATTTGAAGCAACAATTAGTCAGACTAGGTACTGTTGCTGACCCGGGCCCCATTCCTCATATCACGTCTCTTGAGCCTTCTCTCCTGCTTATTCAATCTTGTATACTACTTACTCGCTAATTTTCCTGAGAAGTTTTCTAACCATTAATTATCTACATTTAAAAACTGGTGTTAGGTTGGCTTAGACAACATCATTGTGAATGTCATTGACCCTCAACCCTGTGTGTGAGGGTAGTTCTGTCATCATAGACTTAGAACACAATCCTTTGCCACTGTTGGCAAAAAAGTCATTCAATGCCACATTTCTACTAGATTTGGGCTGAGGCCAGTACTTATGTTGGACCTTACCAGCTCAAATGACTTTTGAACTCGGTTGACTTGGACGAAACCATTAATAAAAAAAAAAGGTGAACCGCTGTACTGTACGTATGTCTCTACCTGTGTACTGTTTTACATCTATCCAGTGAACTGCTTATACAATGGGGATGAAACATGGCAACGACATTCTTTTCTACAAGCTATTGAGAGAATCTGGGGATATATAGAGGAACATGTTCTTTTCTCCACCTGTCTACATTTAAGTTACAGATGGTGAATGGAGGTTACAGTGATCTGCTTCATCATGGTACTGATAGCTCTAACTTTGTTGGTACAGGCTGTAGCCTCAATTTATTCTTCTGCTGGAGTTGTAGAATTGGAAATGTCATGCAACTGAAGGTGCAAGGTTAGCAACACATGACTTCCAGCTGTTTACAAGGGTATGTCACGGACCAGAATATATTATAATATAATAAAGCCTCATAAAACTCTTCAGGGATGTACAAACAGCGGGGAGAGGTCATTGATCGCATATGTTGTGAATTGTTTTAATGGATGTCCACTCTCTTCTGGAACATTATTGAATTTAAAGTCTTGTTCGAAAGTCATACCCATGAGCTAAAATTTTTTTTTTTTAGTTATTCAGTATTTATTTAAAACACACAACGAGATTAAACACACCTGAGCATGGATAGGGAGTTACACAGTTGTAGGGAAGCTGGGCCAAGGCTAGGGATCATGCAGGTTCTGATGCACTTGTGAGAATGTGGAGGTTCTTTGTAAGTAGGGAGGCTGGTTAGTGGAAGTTGTCAGGTAGAAAGGTGACACGTTATCTTCAGCGAAGACCAACTTGGAAGCAACAAATGTAATTTTAACAAAGTTTGAGAAGGTTAAGAGGTGGCATTCTGGTTTTACATTAGAGAGAGAGAGTTGTCGTCCGTGGCATCATTTCCACTGAATTCTTTGCCAATATTAGTGACTGCCATTGCAGTGTCTTCCTCCTCCTCTACCCTTCTGCTTGCTTTGCTTCGCACACTAACTAACATGAAAGTTGGCTGCTTTGCATGTTTGCTGCCTTGTCTTCTGGAAGAGGCACGACTGATCCTCCTTCTCTCTGTGATTCAGGTGCTCACTCTTTCCTTTCAGGTTCTTCCGGTTCTTTTAACATGTCAAATTCCGGAGACTTGTTCATGAACGTGCAGTCATTCAATGGGGATTCTTACCAGGGGGCCCAGGTTGGAGCCAACGTGCAGTCACAGGTAGGGACTATTACAGCTCAGCGGCTCTTTTATAAATAGGCCCTTCCACCATTCTGAATTCAATTTCCTTATTATTTCACAAGGAATGAATTTGCACCTCAATACCAGCGGGTCTCTCAGGAAAACAACAGTACACACTCACACAGTCTCATTTCCGTAAATTTGCACTGCAACATTTTAGAAGAGGGGTCAGTGTGGTTGTGGCAGTGCAAGGGCCCTGCCTGTAAATAGTGTGGGTATTTTTGTGTGTTTTGGTGGTGGTTGGCGGGGATGGGGTTAATTCTTGTCCCTGCCAACCAAAACACAGTGGTAAAAATAATGACATTATAATAATAATAAAACTATACAGAATAAGGACAGATTTAAATACAACATTCAAGTGATCACAGAGTATTCTAAATCGGTAGGCCTTGTGAAGTGAAAAGGGCCTGAAAGCCAAAGCGTGTGCTGCTATTATAGATTAGTCAGTTTCGTTTTTATTTTTAGCAGCAAGAAAGACCTGGATATCTCAATTTATGTCTGCTGTTGGGCTTCAGTCACATTTTAAACAAACAAACAAAATCATTTGTTATGGTTAGTTGCGACTCAGAAGTTGAAAATCAATCATCTGCTAATGCCTGCGTCGTGATCACCTCATCTCCATGCCACAGGCACAGTTTGGGAGGCAGGCTGGCCTTGTCTTGTGCGTTCAGGGACATTTCCACCCATGTTGTTGTTTTGCAAAGATGGCAGCAAAAAGCTTCTCGATTAGCAATTTGTTTTGTTATTTTCGCTCCCTTTTAAATTGACTTAATTTCCACGTGCTGTGGGTGATAAAATGAGCATCCTCAGTAAGGGCCTGGAGGTCAAACAATTAGGTGTTCTGGGTTCTGGGTTGATACTTCAGCAAACCCAAGGTCCTTCTGTTTTCAAGGTCATTTCTTCTCTAGTGATGTAAAGCAACTAACAGCTGGTTATTTTCCGAGGCAAACCTGATGACGAACTTGCTTGTGTCACTTTGTGTTATTCTCAGGTGCACCTACAAGGTCACATAGATCCTGGTAAACACAACAAGCCTCCTCCACCTTCAGGGCAATGCAGCGCATTTCACGGAACAGTAACCCTTTTGCTTAAGGTTACGTTTCAAAACATCCTCCAGTTACATGGTTTATACATAAATTATTGAGTAAGCAGTTGCATATAAATACTTGTTTAAGCTTCATTTAAATTATTTAATGAAAGTTTAATGACATTTTCGTAAGTATTTGCTTCAGTAACGTTAAAACAGTTAAAAGAGAAAAAAGCTGTTTCAGATTAGTCAATTCCAACACATGCAGCCTTCGAGTGTAAAAGCGTACTGCATATTTAAATTGAAGTGTCCGAGGAGAGAACTACACTGGCCATTTTATTTATTTATTTATTTATTTTTTGGTGCCATATGTCGTTAATAACCAAGCATGTAAAGCGACTTTGCTTATGTAAGCACGTATAAAATCCAAAGCCACGTAGAGAACGTCAGGTCTACATGAGCCTGTTTTGTGCTTTCTGTTTCAGGTGGATACTCTTCGGCATGTTATCAGTCAGACAGGCGGATACAGTGATGGACTCGCAGCAAGCCAGATGTACAGTCCACAGGCCATCAATGTAAGAAAAATATGCTTGTTTTTTATTTTGTTCCCTCTACCAATTATTTCAAAGCCACAGGGCTTAGAATGCCACTTAGTAGGACTTGTCTGAGCTTCACGGTCACCTAGTTGATTGCTTCTGTATCGGTCACGCCATCGGCAGCGTACTGCCCACGAAAAGTGGTGATTGGGCAGGCTTCATGCAAGCAGCTGGCGTCTAAGCCTGTCAAATACAATCAGTGTTCTCAAGGCACCTCGCGCACATCGCCCAGTGAAGAAGAGCTGCGAAACAGGTGACACCGACTGCAACACTAGCTTAAAATGTCACCCAGGACCGGACAGAGATTTCCATAGAAAGGCCATGGCTGAAATGCACCAGGACAAGCTTAGACCCTAAAAATAAATCTGCTAGCAACTGGAAAGAAAATGAAGGCAACATTTTCCACTTGTTTTTTTTTTTGGGTACGCTGGCGGCTGTGACTAGCATGAAAATTCACACCGACAAGCTGTGTCGTAAAGAGGAAAATCGATAAGACAGACACAAGAAAAACTGAGTGTAGATTTGGGACAGCAATCCAACTGCATTTCTCAGATCACGCGTCTGCCATCTTAATGGCGGTGACAGCAAGCTGGGACAAGAGCACAGTCACAAACATAGATGTATTCTCACTGGATTTTCAGCCTCCTTCAGCTGCCGTATGATAATTCAATGGTATTTTCTTGTTAAAAATGTATAAATTTAAAAACATTTTCAAGGCATTTGTTTGAGTGTCTTTTGGGGTACAAGAGGAATTATTTTTCCTTCAAGGCGTGGGCATTGATAAACAAAAAACAACATTAACGTATGCAGGACCTATATCCAGACAGTCATCTGTCTTAGCAGATAAGGGTGTTGCAGATGTTGACCTGCTTTTCCATTTTAGACAATTGAATACTTGAAGCAGTGGCTATTAAATACTAACCAAAATATTAAGACATAGTTTGTGATTTTTATGCATGTATCTTTCAATATAAAAAGTAAAAATGAAAATATATATATATATATATATATATATATATATATATATATATATATATATATATATATATATATATATATATATATATATATATATATATGAAATTAAATATGTCATATATAAAATCTTAAGAATATATTCTCGAAATGACTTTTAGAATGTTCCTCTGTAAAATCTGCATAATAGATTTTCAAGGATGAACTCTCTGCTACATTGCATTGCATTGATTTTTTTATATTATATTGGTGCTTGCAGTACGTACTGTGTTTTTATCTTTGCGGGGGTTTGAACCCCTGCTGTACTAATTCTCTGACGTTATCTTTTATGATCGTAAATATACATATTTTATGTAAATGTGTGGCATAGTAGTATCTGTTAGTAAGTCGATAGGTTTCGAAGAATATAGCCAAATGCAATGTGCCTTATTTTTTGCAATTTTATCAGTGATATAACACTAAATAAAATGATAAAGCTCCAATTGATGAATATACATTTATTTTATTCTATGGATAAATGTATTATTCTCTTTAAAACAAATATACAGTATATGTATTACATATTCACATATGACTTCTAAGTATGTTCATAAAGCATGCTGCAATCTATTTGAGCTTTATATATATATATATATATATATATATATATATATATATATATATATATATATATATATATATATATATATATATACAGTACTGTGCAAAAGTTTTAGGCAGGTGTGAAAAAATGCTGTAAAGTAAGAATGCTTTCAAAAATAGACATGTTAATAGATTATATTTATCAATTAACTAAATGCAAAGTGAGTGAACAGAAGAAAAATCTAAATCAAATCCATATTTGGTGTGACCACCCTTTGCCTTCAAAACAGCATCAATTCTTCTAGGTACACTTGCACAAAGTCAGGGATTTTGTAGGCATATAGTCAGGTGTATGATTAAACAATTATACCAAACAGGTGCTAATGATCATCAATTCAATATTTAGGTTGAAACACAATCATTAACTGAAACAGAAACAGCTGTGTAGGAGGAATAAAACTGGGTGAGGAACAGCCAAACTCAGCTAACAAGGTGAGGTTGCTGAAGACAGTTTACTGTCAAAAGTCATACACCATGGCAAGACTGAGCATAGCAACAAGACACAAGGTAGTTATACTGCATCAGCAAGGTCTCTCCCAGGCAGAAATTTCAAGGCAGACAGGGGTTTCCACATGTGCTGTCCAAGCTCTTTTGAAGAAGGAGAAAGCAACGGGCAACGTTGAGGACCGTGAAGCGCAGTGGTCGGCCAAGGAAAGTTACTGTAAAACTTAAGTAAGACACATCATGCTTACTTCCCTTTGCAATCGGAAGATGTCCAGCAGTGCCATCAGCTCAGAACTGGCAGAAAACAGTGGGAACCTGGTACACCCATCCACTGTCCGGAGAAGTCTGGTCAGAAGTGGCCTTCATGGAAGACTTGCGGCCAAAAAGCCATACCTCCGACGTGGAAACAAGGCCAAGCGACTCAACTATGCACAAAAACACAGGAACTGGGGTGCAGAAAAATGGCAGCAGGTGCTCTGGACTGATGAGTCAAAATTTGAAATATTTGGCTGTAGCAGAAGGCAGTTTGTTCGCTGAAGGGCTGGAGAGCGTACACGAATGAGGGTCTGCAGGCAACAGTGAAGCATGTTGGAGGTTCCTTGCAAGTTTGGGGCTGCATTTCTGCAAATGGAGTTGGGGATTTGGTCAGAATTAATGGTCTCTTCAGTGCTGAGAAGTACAGGCAGATACTTATCCATCATGCGATACCATCAGGGAGGCATCTGATTGGCCCCAAATTTATTCTGCAGCATGACAACGACCCCAAACATACAACGAAAGTCATTAAGAACTTCGCTGTATCTATACTGTATATTAGCTTTTTTTGTTTTCTTATGTATAACATTTTCTCCTTTTTTCACTCAAAACTGATCAAACAGTGTAAGGAATGACCTTCATTTACTTACTGGTACTACAATGTGCTTTAAGAGCAAGTTGTTTTTTTTTCTAGTGTGGCAATGTAAGTCTTTTTTGTTAAATTATTCCATGCTTCTTTCAGTTAGTGGTAATGACCAAGCTAACATACAATGCGTTTAGGTGGCAGACTTTCTTACTTTGCCTTGAAACAGCAATTATGGCTCAGAAATAGATGTAGAGTGTCACTAAAGCTGAAGATCTTGAAAGTCTTTTGTTTTGATTACAGACTGCTTCTACCTTAAATAACAGGCTTTGAAATAAGGGGCTGCCAACGACCATTCAGGCTCTCTTTGATGGCATGAAAATTGCTATTAATTTCCCAAATGCTCTTTAGCAAGCCTGTCTGAAGCATTTGAAATGGGTTCAGCATTCCCCATTATATTTATATTCCAATCTTGAATGTGCTAATTTGCTATAATTGCTTCTTCCATAGCTTGTCTGTTGAGTTTTGTTTCAGGCAGGACTTGATACATTCCCAATATTGTAATTTTAGTTTGTTTTGTGTCTTTCATGTAAATCGCTTTCTGAGCAGAAGGCTTGAGTAATATATTTTATTTGGCTGAGTGAACTATTATTTCTGCAAGTGGCATTTTTTAAGAAGATTAATCATGTAATGCAAATGATTTGAGCATTTCTATAATAATTTAGTCATAAAATGTAAATCTTCACTATAAAAAAATTTAATCACATTTGCATTCCAGTTTTTATTTAAAAATAATGAAGACACCTTTTTTAAATTTTTTTTTTATTTAATCGTCACCAATGGTTTCTCCCAATTTGGAATGCCCAATTATTATTTTATCCCAGTTCACGCTGCAACTCCCGCCACTTCGGGAAACAGCGGCAGACACATGTGTCCTGCAAAACGTGTCCTGCCAAGCCATCTTTTTTTCAAGCTGCAGGTCTACAGCGAAGCCACCAGACCCATAGTGCTGGAGGACAGCACAGATCTGAGTGGCTTCAACAGCAGACCTGCAGACGCCCTATCGGCCACAGGAGTCGCTGGTGCGCGGTGAACCGAGGATTACTCTGCCGACTTGAACCCTCCTCACACGGGCGGTGCTCGCCCAATTGTGAGCCGCCCCCTGGGAACTCCCGGACACAACCGCCGATGGCATAACCTGGACTCGAACCAGCGATCTCCAGGCTATAGGGTGCATCCTGCACTCCACGTGGAGCGCCTGTAATGGATGCACCACTCAGGAGATGTTTATGAAATAATGAGTGGGTGGACACAATTTTACTCTTCAAGCGAAATGAGCCAGGAAGTACAAGACAATCTGAAAGTGTGTCTTGCAAACAGAGATTGTGTTAACCTAGTGTAGTACCAGATATCATGTTTTAAAATGAAAATACATGTTTGCTCCAACATGCGTTTCTTTCAAAACTGCACATTTGAGACTATATAGTGAATAGACTTGCGTGGTGGTGACAATGTATTGTCACATTAATCTAAATGTAATCTGAGTAAAGTCTGTGCATGACTACAGTACGAAATGTGGCTGATGAAGCCTCAGTGATATTAAAACAGATTTGATTTGTACGTTCAGTCACTATTGTTTCTTTTTTTAAATTCTCAGGCTAACGGAGGCTGGCAAGATGCTACTACCCCCTCATCATTGACATCACCAACAGAAGGACCCGGAAGTGTTCACTCCGATACCTCCAACTGATCTCTTAGCAACGGAACCCCCATTAGATGATGGGATTCCTCCCTCATAAACCAATCAGAGCCGAGGTCAACTAACCAATAACCACATAGGATGTCCTTCTGCTTGGAGTGCATACGTTTTTTTGTTGTTGTTTTTTTTAAATAATAATGATAACATCAATACTGACTGTTCGTTATACCCTTTATTTTCTCTCTGGATAGAAGCCCCCTGACACTGAAGAACATTTGAACCAGTATAGGAATTTAAATAAAAGATCTGAGGATCGAGTTTACCTCTCCTGTAATCTCTCACGCCTACAGTCCAACAGGCAGCCCTTCTCTTTAGGTTAAATGCTTTCACACTACCTCTGAGCAAAAAAAACAAACAAACAAAAAAAAGACAAAAAGGCTCTCTTTTTTTTTCTAAAACTTTGTTATACTACTAATAGCGTCAGAAAGCACCAGTTCACCTTCTTCTTTCCAGATGGTTAGATTTAATGGACACTTTTATGTCTTTCATCTTACAGTATTTATCTGAGACTGTACTTCTGGAATTGCAGATTATTTTATAATGTTCACCAATATCCCTCATGAGAAAATATCATAGCAACTAGAGATTTACAATCTAACAGTTTTGCATGGAGTTCTGCAACAGACAAAATAAAAAATCAAAACATTAAATGAATACCAGCAGAGGTCTGCATGGCATCAGAAAAACAGTACAATAAAAATGGAAAACTTCAATCTTGTAGTTTATTGCTGTTCAGTGATGGGCTCTCAGTCGGCAGGGACAGCTTTGTGTAGTGCATTCTAGGGCAGATCTAACAACAGAAAAGCAGGTCCTACTGTATGCACACACATCCTCAAACAACCAGAATAACAGCAGAAGAATCACCTTCAAAACGTGTGCGTTACAAACGCATAATCATCAGTGGTAACGGACTCAACTGAACCTATACCAGGAGAAGTGGCAAAAATAAAATTCACCTGCATTGCAGTGCATGGGCCGTCTAGGAATGGACCTACAGAGCAGATTCGTAGTAAAGTGTGTTCACACTGGACTGCACGGCTAATTTATATTGTATGCCTCTGTTACCTGAGAGTGCTTTTCACTAGATGGTTAAGCAGTTATTATTATTATTATTATTATTATTATTATTATTATTATTATTATTATTATTATTATTATTATTATTATTATTATTATTAATCTGTGTACAGATGGTATCTCATTATAGCAAGATGCAATAATCCTAACTATGTAGTTCATAAATACTAACATACTGAAACAAGTTCATCTGTACATCTGTTTTTTACAAGAATTTAAAATACATTCTAATGTGATTTGCGCACCACAGGCCAACATTTGATTCACAGGTCCGTTTTAGAATCTCATTTGCACTTACTGCAGGTTCTATGAACTTTTAACTGCATAACAGAAATATGCACACACACACACACACACACCACTTTTAATTCAGGTGTTACCAGTCCATATGATACAATAGGAGTGTACTTCAGTAGTTGTATGTGATTAAAAACAAAACAACATTTTAATAGAATGCACCAATGTTGCATGACACTGCTAAATGCGCTCTGCTACCTGTCAAAACATTTCCACTCATTTCAGCAAACTAATCCAAAATGTGAAATGTAGAAAGATTTTATTTTAAGTTTAGATTTTGTCTGATTTACACATTTAATAATAATAATAATAATAATAATAATAATAATAATAATAATAATAATAATAATAATAATATTTCTACTGGTTGCCTTCTCTTGCAATTCTACATATCTGCCCAGATCGTTACTTTGATACCAAATACTGCAGAAGTTTGAATTCTATATATTGTCAGCTTTATTAACACATTTTCATGGTTTCTTGCAAATTGTGTCTTGTTGTTTGTAGTATTGATGAACATTTGATATGGATGTTCTTGTATACTCAAAACCAAAAATGCAGTCAGAATTCAGAAGTGTTTATAAGAATACCTTCATGGCACGCAAACACAAATTGTTTGGATATATTTTGACGTGTCATTTTGTTGTCAACAGAATAGTTGTTTCTCTTTTATGTTGCGGGACTCAGAACTACCTACATTTTTTTTTCTTGTACTCATCTGTGGATTAGCTCAAGGATGCGAGATATATGTAGAAGTGCACTTTTGTTCTTGTTTTGCTTCTTTCAAATGGACAGTATCCATTTTGTTGTCTAATGTAAGTGATCAACAATTAAAAATAGGCTTTTCTGGGGGTTTGGTTTTACATTAGGGCTATAATCAAACTGACTTTGTACGTTCTAGAGTATAGCAATTTTTTTAAATGGATACTGTCTTTTAAAGGTGATGTGAAAAGTTTAAAATTCAAAAATCTTTACTCAGATACTTCGAATATATATATATATATATATATATATATATATATATATATATATATATATATATATATATATATATATATTCCTCTGCATTATGATGGAACATCTTGTTCAAAGGAACACCTCCTGTGCAGATATACATTCTAATGGGGTATTTTATTGCAGCAAGCATACAATATGATTCAATAATACATTTGTGTTGATCATTATAAAGTAAACACGTCCATCCTTTTTATTTTATTGTAAACCATTAAACAATGTTTTTACATTTCAGTTCCAATTGCATGAAGAGTCCGCTTTCAGCATTAAAATTTGGCTATAAAATTTGGCTCTCTTTGATTCTCACTTTTCACATCGCCTCTTCTTTTCCACGGTATAATTCAAAAGCCTCATATAATGATGCTTTATTTTTGCAAAAAAAAAAAAAAAAGAAAAAAGAAAATAGAAAAAAAGAGCAATTTGTAAAACATCAGATGTTTTCTTTGTTGCATGTCTTTTGTTCTTTAAAAAACAAAAATAATACTGCAGTGTTTTTTTGAATGTTTCTTCTTTTTTATAACGATTTGTGATGAAATCGCTGAGCCCTGCTCTGGCCCAGTTTTAACTTTTAAAATCTCTGCATAATTATGTAAAAAGATATTAAAATGAAAACACACAACTAGTGTCTTTTTGATTCCAACTTAAAACTCTTGTGTTCTGTGAGAAGAAAAAAAAAAACTAACAAGGTGTAGGTTTTATGGTCTCTTAATTTGTACTGTTAATGCGTATTCCAAATAAATAGTTTTTTTTGTTGCAAAATATTTTGGTGTACACTTTTATTCAGGAGACTTATGGGTTATTACAGTTATTGTAGGTAGCATGCGTTGGACTGAGCCTCCTTCAACATACAGGTCAGTAACGTCTAAACTGGACCGTGAAAGAGAAGAATCACTAACTTGTTGGTTTTAAACACACAAGACAAAACTACGAAAATGTGCCTATATTCTACTAAGATTGTCAAGTAAGGAAGAAGGGTTAGATTCGTTGTTCTGTTTGTGATATGAGAATATTCACCTAAATGAACTGTTAAGTAAGAATATTAATACGATCATTCTCTATTCACCTATAGTGTAATGATTCCTCTTTATCAGCCTAATCCAGACCCTTTTTATGTACAATATTTAATGGCGAAACCTAGTTTTTAGTCCCACAGTGTCATTTTAATATTTTGGTGAAATATTCTGATCAAAATCTGATATCTCCAATATTGCACCCATACATGATTTAGAGTACTTTAGTGTTCCAATAAAAAGAGCTCAAATATGTTTTACAGATAAATGCCTTCTTTCACGTTAATGTATATTAGCCTCACATGGATTATTTTGTGATAAAACAACTCTTCTGTTCCCTGCAAATCTCGAAGAGGTCTAAGTAAGTGGCCAGAGACGCACCATAGCCGAGGTCAACCCTCCAGGAAAGAGCAATTAGAAATAAGGTGCAGTTCAGCCATAAATAATGTTTCCAATTGAAGTGTACCTGTGGTATGTATCCTACTTTACCCTCAAATGGAAGATCAGTAGAACATTATACACGATAGAATAAAATAATAACAGTAGCAATGATGTAATATTATAGCCTTATTAAAGCCTAGCCTCCCAATCCACATCAAGTTCCATTTGAATAATTAACCCTTTCAGGTCCCTGTGTGCACAATTGGCACTGCCCTTGAGACAACATTCTGTTACTACAGTATGGGCTGGTTTCACAAAGCCTGATTAGCACCAATCTTTCACCTAATGTTATCTCATAAGTTAGTCCAAGACTAGTGCTTATCTGCATCTGAAATAAGCTATGAAAAAGGAAAATGACAGTTCCCTTAAAATCTCCCTTTGTGCCCCTTAAAATTTTTATTTGAGTGCCATTCTAGAGTAGAGTTATGGTGTTAAGGTGTGGTGGTGGTGGTGGTGTGGGAGGGAATTGCTTCTGGAACTGGTTCTTGTTTTTGTCTCTGCAGTAGAGGTACATGTAGATGTCTGTCATACAATTTTCCAGTGATTAGAGTCATTTGACATTTTAAGCAGCTCTGTAGCATGCTGTTTGTCAGTTCTGTACTCCATAAATAAACTGCCAACAAAACTCAGGAAAGGTCAGCAGCCAGGGGATAGGGAACTCTGGAATACATTAAGATGCATTTAATTTAAACTGTTGGTGTTTATTGATGGCAACTGTTTAAATTCCAAGACTTCAGTGACTCTCACATCTAAAGGGATTATTCATGGTAGGGAAACTTTAAAATACAAATGATTAATATATGCCTTTTAATCTGGTAAAATAATCAGTATTGTCTAAGACAAATTCTTGTTATGATATATATATATATATATATATATATATATATATATATATATATATATATATATATATATATATATATATATATTGATTCTGTCAGTCTTTGAGGAAAAAAATGATATTAAATCTTGAGAACAAAAAAGGAAAAAAATGCTTCTGACACAGACCAGCATCTTTAAAGAAGCAGAACTATTGTACAGTACACGTCTATGTGTTTGATTGTGCACTCTTTTATAGCTACTAAATAATTAGAACAAAGAAAAGCACATGTAGTCAGCTTTAAAGGAATCACTATAATTTCAGACATTCATGTCGACTGCCTGGTATCCCCAGTAGTTTCTTTGTCAATTATTATTCAATCTCATACCTGACCTTTCTATTCTAAATAACAGTGTAATATCTGTGTTGCCCAGCCTGCAGCTTTGTCAGGAAATGAACTGTATCTGAATCTCAGAGGACACCCAAGAAATCCCCACATTAACTGAACTAAACACTTTTTTTTATATAAAACCCAGAGAATTATCTTCCTCCCACACACTCCTTCTAATACCAGTCAAATATCACACCGCTCCCAGCTGTTTTATTCAAATAAATACACATCTGTTCTCCGAATAGGGAAGGAAAAAAAGCGAGGTCTCAGGTGCCGTTTCTATGCATTTGAAAATTAAAGATGAATAAACCTTCAGCAAAGAGCCAGTGTTTAAAATGGTTATCTGATAAAAGTCAAGAAGTTCTTCAAGCAGCGAGAGATATTGATCATGGTACTATGTCAGTGACAAAACATTATCAACTAGACTTCACATAGGTACAGGTTTGTATTGGCAACAGTTAGCCATTTGAAATATAAAATACATACATGAATAAAAAAACATCACCAAAATAAACAGCATGGCTTCATTAACTTCTCTGGTTACAAATATATTTTATATATTACCCTCCAACAACCATTATTTGGAACGAAAGGCAGACCATGAGTGGTGCCTGTTACCTTTTTACCATTCTGTTACTAAATATCGTGGTACCCTGAATAGAGAATTCTCCTCTCTTCTAAATATAATCAAACAATTTTAATGAGTAAGTTATCTCATAAGTGCAGTGGTACCCCAACATGTTATCTGTTTTCTTGAGATGACAAATAACTGCTGGTAGGTCATTTAGTGGGTCAATGTGTTTTGCTTTCATCATTAAAAAATGATAACCTGAAATCAAAATAAATACATGATCATTGTATTTTTATATCACTTTAACTTACAATATGGATGGACTCATTGTATGTGAAAATATTTACACGGATAAGGAAAGCTGAGTGTTCCGTGCTGTGAGTTAAATGTGGGTGTATGCAATTATTTATGGAGAGTTTTGTTTGCTATATGTTGGCATTTAATTCTGCAGAGATATTACAGTTGAACTCCAGCATAATTAAGCCCCAAATGCAGCCTGAAGACTGAAATTGAGTGGCATTCCATTGTGGTGTTATCTTCACAGAACACAAATATCCAAAGAATAGTTTAAAAAAAATACAGGAAACAAAGAGGATTTTAAATAAAGCATGAAATCCCTGGCACGGGAACTGAAGCACAAAGTCCCTCCCATGCATTGCTGACCAGTTTGTGAATGCACTTTTTGTTGTGCACTCTCTATAGCCACTAAATAATTAAATCAAAGAAAAAACGCATGTTAATATGTTTCATTTCCCAAATGCCTGCAGCTCTTCTGAAGCCACTGCTCTTTGGGTTGGTTGATCTGATGTGTGAAAAGTATTTGGTTAACCTCTTGCATGGCGTCTTCTTTCAGGGAATTGATTGATTCTCCTTTTCCGTCAATGGTTAAGAATGATTAACCACATCTGGGTTTTGTCTGCTGTTTGAATGAAGATTGATTAGGAATACTGCCAATCAGATCCAGATTTCTTTGCGTTTCCTACAAAGTAGAGCACATGAAAGACACTATAAACTTAATCGAGTGCATTGTGTGTTGTCTTCTGGTGATCAGACGTGTTACTGAAGGAGTGTATCACATACTATTTAATATGTGTCAAATGGTTTCTTTTTCCCCCACTAAATTCAAAAGGTTTCCTTTTTTAAACTTGGAATCTCCAGGTTTTTGTAGCCTTGAATTACCATCATAAACTACAAATAACACGCACAACATTTCCAATTTTGTTTTTTGTTAATCAGCCGTGAAATACTGGTGTTTAAATTATTTATTCATTTTCATGGGGGAGCCTACTGTTAAACCTGTTGCTTGTTTATATGTTCAAATGTGGGTGCACATTATATATACAAGTTCACGGGGCGTGAGCTGGGTATGTAAGGATAGGGCAGAAAGAGCAGTTAGTAGGACAGAGTGCCGCTGAAGGAACAGACTTTGGACAGAGGAGCAGACGAAGCCCAGACTTAGTAGCGGTCCGATGGCCCTGGCTGGAAATTAGGATTGAAAGGTGGTTGCTGACTGAGGGTAGCATAGCCAATGCATCCCAGGGGTGAAGCCCAGCTACCGAAAAACACATACGAGGGTTAATACTCAAAGAGCCGACCCTCGGGAGAGGAAATCGGTCCTGGGCGACAGGAGACGAAATGGAAGTATGAGGGAGTCCCCCCTCGGGAGAGTAGGGTACCCAGCATCTGAGGCTTCTGTAAAGGGGCGCTTGTTAAACCCTGTGATTGACTCTGACCTGAAGTAAAGAGAAAGCATGCAGGTTAGTATGGGACTCGAGCACTGAAAGCGTAAGCAGCCACATCCCCAAGAGAGAAATGGATAGAACAGAACCTCACTAGGTGAGGTAAAATAACCACATGAGCTCTCTGACTCATGGCAATGAGAACCCCCTTATTAGAAGGAAGGTAGGTGGATGCCTAACTCTGAAGTCAGGGAAGTGAGATCACTTGGAATGAATGGGGGTGTAGAGCCGAGGAGGAAGGGCTGCTCTGCACATGAGGTGGAGAGGTGGGTTGAGAACCAGTAACAAGTAATGATAGAACAAGAGGAATCAATGAACAGAGGGTGGGGGTTCCTGCTGGGGAGATACCTTGCCATTGACAAGAAAGGGGATAGAGGACTCGATACCTGACGGCTGAATGAACTGACCACTCCGAAATTAATCTGTCTTGGAGGTACGTAGCCGAATGATGAAGGTGTCTGTAATAGAAGAAAGGTCACAGAATACCCGCTGAGGGGAAACTAGGAGCAGAAGAATAGTGAATTCAGAGCTTCTGAGAGGACCGAAGAAGGCTGAGATACAGATGGTCTCCATAAGTAGATCCTCATAGGGGAGAAGCAGCCTTTCTGAAGAGAAGAAATGAGCGAATGGAGAATGTCCTTTGATATAGGCAGCGGGAGGGTGAGGCAGAGGGAATGCACTTAAGAATCCCACGGAGGTTCAGGCGAACTGCTGGTATGGAGAGAATGGAGGGAGAAGGCATAGACATGATACGGTAGTGATATTGGATCCCGGAAATGTAAGATTTAATAAATACTGAGGCGAGATGGAGAGAATCCCTAGTGTGGATTTTGATTGAAAGAATAGGATGAATCCAGTTGTGGGCGCGGAAAGCTGAAGACGCTGACCAATCTAAATCCAATTGAGAATCCTTGGTAGAAGGCTGTGCACAAGAGAAGCTCACTGAAAAATATCCTAATCGTTTGAAATAGGTTATCATTGCTAAAGATGCTACAACTAGCTATTAATTTAATTTTCCTTGTCAGTGTATGAATACTTTTGAATGAGCATTTTTTGAGTTTTGCAAAAAAAATTGCTGAAATAAATAATTGTAGACATCTATTGTAACTTTTTTTTCCTCATCCACAAAATCAAAACTTTTGCTGCAAAAGATTGGTCCTATAATTATTTGTTTTCGAGAAATTTCTAGAAATTATACATTTCCATTGGGGTATGTAAACTTTTGACTACATACATATATATGTATGTAGAGAGATTACATTTATAATTAGGCATGCTTAAAATTCAAACGTAGATCATGGCACACAGTCACAATATAGAATCAAGAAGTGCAGTTAATATATTTATTGACTGGTGAAATACAACTCAAAGCTGCTGCAGTATGTTCACTGTTTCGTCATTTCAAATCTTTTCACAAAACAAACATTAAACTTTAAAGCTGCAGTGTCCAGTGCAAACCCACATCATGAAAAAACACAAAAAACTCAGCACGAAATAATAAATAAACATCCAAAGTAGCACTATTAAAATGTTCAATACAAAAAATTGTGCCTAAGTTACAAGCACTTGCCATGTCTAAAAAAAAAAAAAAATCTAAAATATGGATTGTAGTGTAACAACAGGAAAGCGTAATCAATCAGACGGAATCGAAACTGCCAAATTCCATGTCTTCGTTATCTGAACCCCAACTCTAAATCATTCAATGCACAGAGCAACTACTTCTAGCAGTTTTTTTTTTTCTAGTCACATGAGCTGCAATATTTCCAATCAGGTTATTAAAAACCGGCAATGAATGGTGAAGATTTGACTTTCAGCTAAAAGTTGGGGTGGAGCAATTGTTCAAATCGGGGCGTTGGCTCAGCAGAATCCGATATATATATATATATATATATATATATATATATATATATATATATATATATATATATATATATATATATATATATATATTTATAGCTATATGTGTGTTATAGATAAATAATTACGGTAAATTCTAATATAGGAATATCTGAATAAATGATGATCTCTATGTGGTACTTCTGGTTATACTGATAGCTTACAAATAGTGTCCACCATTTGAATGGAATATAATAGGAATTCAGTTGTAATAAATACCAGATTATGTTCCGGTACCAGAAACTTTTCTAAACTTTTAACAACAGCTGTTGCAAAGGCTCAGGGTGTTCCAAAACCACATAATTAACCATTTTAAAACATTATGATTGGAGATATGTTTGGACGTACAAAACTGCATGTAGTGGTAACAAATGAATACAATCAATTAATTTAGACAAATGGCCTAATTATTCAGGTTCCCTTTTTCTTGATCAACATTTCCTATGACAGCCTGTACATTTTATATATCGCGGTATAGCTTTTCAAAAGAAATAATTTCTTACTCTGGTTGACAGTATTGTATCTGACTGCTAAAAATTCATATTCTAGTTTGAATTTGCTGCTAATGTCAGAAGCAGTTTGAGAATTTTAATCTCCTGCTAACCTCATGTCAAAAACCCACAGTAATGTAATCCAAATATCACAAGCTGTTGCTTCTCCAACATGAAAGTATATCTGTCTTGATGCATTGATGCTAGACTGTCTTTTTAAATAATGGCAAAACGCTTTGGTGGATTGAGTTTCTAGGCAGATTCTTCTGGCAGATGGCGAACTGAGTTTGCTGATTACATTGGCATGCAAACTTTGAATTGTTACAATAATACATTTGGCGTGTGATGATTATTAGTTTCTGTTCATAATCAGCTAGCATTAAAAATGATTGCATGGTTATTTTCGTGCTTCAAACTGTTTTTTTTTTTTTTTTGTTCCTTCTTAATGTTGAATACGTGCTGCTCATACTTAACTAACCTTAATGCTTGGGATGATACAATGAGGACCTCTTATGGCCAGTTTGTAATGAGCCGAAAAGGAAATCTCACAAAGAGAATGGATTTAGTTATGTTATTATGAATTCAGTTCACATATGGCAAAACAAGTAGTTAAACATTTCAACTAAAAAGGCATCTCCACCTTGATAATCTGCTGCTTACTTACTGAATTGGCTGATTTTAAATACTCAGCTTTAAGTGTCCCAGTGACACTGTATTAATTTAAAAAATCCTATTAAAAAAAATGGAAATAAAAATAATATCTAAGCTACATATTGGTAATGAATAGATGAAGCATTGATAATTTGGCTGTTCTATATAGAATTATTGAAATTAATTCAGATGCTATGTTCCAATTTATAATTGAAATGAGTTGGGACAAGTCAATAATACCACGGCCCAGTCCTTGGCTAAAAAGTCTTTATCTTTCAGCCAGTTATAAGACTCCTTCCTATCAAGTAGAGTTCCCCCAAAACATACGTTCAAAGGCCTGAGACATTCTGTTTGCAATGTATTTTGTGCAGGGGTTAATTTGTAAACAAGAAGGTACCAGATCTTCTGATAAAGGAAGAGGGATAGCATGTTCGTTTCTAAACCTAATGTCCTGATCTGGATTTACAGTAGCTCTCGTATCGACTTCAGGTCTCATCTGTTTGGGGCTTGTGGTTCTGTGTCTTATTGTTGGTGTTGGTAGCTGCATGCCCACCATTGCCAAGAACATAATCTTCAGGTTTGAACTAGTGACTAATCTTATAAACCGGGATAACGATAATGTTGCTGTTAAGAATTATAGTTTTTTTGGCATTTTGCCATTTGGGGTGTGAAAAAACTAGCAATTTCTCACTCATAGACATCGCATCCTATAATATATCGTTACAGTACACTTTTGTAATTCAATTAATGGAACAGGAAAGTGTTTTTTTATTGTACATGTTATGTATATAGAGTTACTTTTTGCAAGAACAAAAAAACTTTTTTTTTGCACAAATTAACCAGATATTGTATAATACATGAAGGGCACGTGTTATTACTGGTACTGTATGGAACATTTCACTTAATTGTTGACAAAAGAATTTGATTACCTTTGGTCAGATGTCAGCGGTCACAAAAACTATATTTCACTGTCTTTAGTAGATTCCTTGTATTTATTTAAAGATGTAAAGCAACAGGTCCAATTGTATTTAAAAATGTAGAATATGATTCACCATTTTTATTTATATATATATATAAATATATGTTTAATTCTAGATAAACTGGTCAGAGAAATCTCTCAAATGGAATACATAAATAAAATAATAAATAAAGCCAGCTATTACTGAAAACTTGCTAGTCCCTGCACTACCATATAAAATATTTCTTTGCAAAGTTCAGTGCTTTTCACACCTCTTTTTAAGTATTTCATTTTTTTATTAAACCGATTTTCTGATTACTTTTTTATGTGAGTTAGCAATGGTTTTAAAGGTCACGGTATCCTTTGCAAGGTCGTATTTTATAGACCACGGAAGACAGGAGCGCATCCTGTTATGGTGAGAATTGATGTTAGTATGGCAGTTTGGGCCTCTCAGTTGACATCTGAGATGTAATATGGGCCTTTGGAGACACATGTCAAGGTTTCCAAGTCCATTAAGTTCAAGTACCAATGGCTTGGAGAAAGGGGAAAAACTAATATCATGCAGAAAGCAATTCTAGTTTTTCTTCTGTGGTAAAATAGCAAAAAAGAAGAAGAAACAGAGAATGGAGAGATAAAGCTGAAAGCAGATTTATCTATCTATTTCTGTGCTGCTTAGTAGTGTGGGCTCAGCAGCAGCTTACATCCTCCTGGGCCTTATAACACTGGTGGCACCCAGCTTCCTTCTCTGGCAGGGCCTATGGGGCTGAATTGTTGTAACTCAAGTCTCAATTGCAAAGAGCAGTTCTTCAAACCTACTGGGACCTAAGCCACTGCTATTCTAACCAAGAGACATGTGTGAGAAATATTCAGATTGGTCTTTATTTAAAAAAATTACATTTCTGGAAACTTACGATTCAACTCAAACCAATGAAGACAGCTTCGAAACATTGGTTTACCAATCCACATTTCTGCAGGTAAGCCTTAGGTTGTGTTATAAAGTAATTATTACATTTCTTACAATGCCTCCATGTTTTATTCTCATTAATAGTGGCCTATGGGATCCCCAGTGACTCATCCAATAAAGGCACTACTGCAGAGTCTGGCATACAATCAGGAGCTCACTGGTTCGAATCTCTTAACCACAGTACTGTTTAGCTGGAAGAATGCCCTGAAATGCAGTCAAACAAAATAACTTGTTTGAATGTGTAACAGTATGTACCATATTGTGTCTGATGTCAGTAAACCTGGACACAATTGACCAGAGGGGCTGTGTGTTATATGGCTCAGTTTTGTCCAGGCAATGTTGGTTAATATTGTCATAGTCACGTAGGGTGCTGACAAAGTCTATCAGTGTGTCACATTTCCCTGAAAAACACGAAGCAGGGTGTCGACAGCCGGACATCTTATGGTGTGCTAGTAAGAACCTCTAATGAAGAACATGCACTGTAGTGCTGAATTAACACTTCCTGTCCAGTTTTATCAAAAGGTATGCAATTTTAAAATCATTAACAAAGAGGGTTTCATGTTTTCGATACTGTTTTATAGTAAATGCAATATTTAATAAATCATTACTTTATTATAAATTTTATTTGCAATACAATTCCTTCTATGTAAACTTTGGTTATCATTCGCGACCATCTTTCTTTTATATCATTTTCATATAATGTAATTTAAAAAGAGAAAGGGTAGTGTTTATGTGGCACTTACAATATGATCTCTATTCTGTGTGCAATATAAAAGGTAGCTACAGAAGCTTCAAGCTTATAAATAATATGTAAAAGGTTTGAAATGAGGACTGTATTTATTTAATTCTATTCTGACAGCTTCTAATGAGAGTCATAAGGGTGACAGCATTAGGGCTCTAAGAAAAAGCAGCCAAAACCAAAATGACAGCAAGGTGCATCAAAAAGATAAAAGCATTGGTTTCTATGCAGGAGGCCTGGCTGGATTGATGCATCCTACTGCCATTTCATAACTAGTTAAACATAAAGATAACATCCCATGGTTTTGAATCCAAAGGCCGGATTTAAATGACAGATATAAATGATTAGAGGTTGCCTAACTCCGTTCCAGATGAGAAGCTGTTAACAGTAAACATGGTAGGTGGCACATCAACAGTGAAGATAAATTAGCTGTCTCTTCATGTGATGCAAGTGGAGTTGCTGAGAGGCCTGGGTTTCTGTAGCTCCTGCTGATCTCATTAGCAGTGTGGGCTGAGACCTGGCTGCTCTGGCTCCTCAGTGCAGATCACACCCTGTCAGGGCTGATCAGCATCTCTTAGTTCTAGATCACATGCAGTCATCACTCAGCAGAGCCACAAGAAGCAGTGCATTGTAAAAATGAGACAATTATCATGGAATTGATACACGCATTAGCCATGGCTACAATGCAAGGTATTAAAGTGTGCATCCGTATTGTTTTGGGCCTTTAATTCACACACATTTTGTTCCCCCTGTAGTACAATAATCACTATATTTCCCATGGTGTTTTGCAGCTATTGCTACTTCCATTAAACATCAAGCTATTAAAGGAGCGCTATCATTGTAACATATTAATGGTGGAGCTGATTCTTAAATAGCAGACATACACAACAGTGGGTGCGCCTAGGCTAATTATCTGTTTATACCAGAAAATGATCATTAATACAAATACTTTTAACCTGGTCTTAAATGCAGTTGTTGAAGTTGTCTGGTTTTACAATTAAATATGTATTATTTGTTATCATTTAACAGCCTTTTCAGTACTTTAGTCATTTGTACACACCAAATTATCAGAAGGCAGGATGATTTGACAGTCCAGTTGTTTATATCACCTATGCATTTAACTCATGGTACAAAATATTTAAAAATGATGTGATTTGATGCACTTCAGGAATGCTATGAGTGAACTGTGTCATCATGATAAAACATAATGGTAAGAAGACAGGGGTGACTGGGGAAGGAATACAGTGCAACAAATCTCTGAAATATGTTGAGAATGAATCAGTGCTCCCCCGAGTAGCTAGATGGCGGTTTCAGCAGACAACGGCTATCAGATATCAGTGGGCACTTCATCATCAGTGTGGCGAGGAGATGTGCCGAACATACCATTTGATATATCATTAGTTTAGCTTTGTTTGTTTAAAGCCTTGATAATGTAGCCATATTAGTTTTATGTGTAAGAATGTACAAAAAGGTCAAAAATCTCAAATAGCGCTGATTCTCAATCAAAGGGAAACCAGTATTCATCTCTAGAGATGGCTGGGACTCAATTTTTGTCTTCTTGTTTGGATATATAAAATAAAACATTGTGTCACTCTTATCTAACCATTCAGTGGTTTTGCCAGCACAGCAGTTGCGGTGAAACGCAACAGTACAATATTTGCCTGGCTGTAATTATAGAAGGAAAGCTGTTCAGAGCTTGCATGGTGGTGCCAATATTACACAGCTTATACATCATCAGCTGACAGTTGCTGAATCCACACCTCATCTACGCTGCTGTCAGTGGGAGACAGGAACAGATCTCAAGTGCTAGCGTCTTCAGTTCAATGCAATTTATCGTAAGAAGAAGGGGAAAGAAGGGTACCATGTACTGTTTCTGTATTACCATCCCCTCACTTCCAACACAATGCCCAACTAAACAGTATATCGAAACCATTGGTGGCAGTGTTATATCTTAAATAATCATCTTGGGGATTGCAAACAACACACATACTATACTTTACAATGCTTTTTTTAAAAATTTTTACTACACTTTACTGTTGTTTGTCAGTTTCTGTACAGGAGACTTTGTTGAGGAAAGTTGCTTCACTATTTTAGCTGTCAGAAACACAAACTCCTGCAAAGGTAACATGCAAAATGACAAGCAGCAAAGATTTAGCGAGTCTCGACTGAACATGATGAACTGCACAGTAAGCTTGATTAGGAAGGCAGCATCAGGGTGGATCTACTATTCATTTTGACAGTGAGTCCATGTCTAGGCAAACTGAAGTACATGAAGCATTATTCAATTTGTCATTAAAATCATAACCCGCTTGGTTGATCTTTAGACACACAGGGATTGAAATACATCCATAAATCCATAATGTCAGCTAACCTGAGTCGAGCCTTCCCAGACCTCTTGGCATGTTTGGTCATTCTTGACTGTACAGTGATGCAACATGCCTGGTAATTGGACGAAGGCCAGTTTTTCTCATTCATCTCAATAAATGAAATTACACGATACAGATAAGTTTATCACAGGCCTTGTTTACCTATGAAACAGACGCACAGACTCTTGTAAGCGTCATTTGTTTATAGGGGGAAGCTGCAAGGGCCTGTCGGAGGAATTGGGGTTAAAATGCTTCAAAGGAGAAGCTGGTTTTAGGAAAGCATAAAAAACCGAATCAGCAATTAAAGGGTTGTTTATTCAACTGTATTAACACTATCATTACGTATACAGTCATGTTACAATTTAATTACGTTTAAATGTGCAATAACAAAATGAAAGGTGGTAATATGTTTAATTACATACATCACTGTGTAGTTAGTGTGTAGTAAATATTTAGGTTCGCAGGACACAAAGCCTTCAGTGAATAAAAGCACCACACATAGATACTGTGCTGTCTCTCTCTCTCTCTCACTCGGTGATACCCTTTGATGAGATCCACAGACCCCAGGCTGAGAACCACTGTAACGGATAGGCCAGTATTCTGGAATATGGTGTTCTAAAATGTGCTCAACATAATATGACAGACTATCAGACTCCTTCACTCTCACACACACATACAAATAGTGGTCTATGGTGTATAGATTAGATTCTGGACTGATCTACCCAAACAGACAGTCCACTATAAAATGTTCAACCTTGTGAACAACAAATTCTTTGCAACAATAACAGGAAGACAAAAAGAATGACTGTGCTATTGATTCTGGAACTTGCTGTTGGAATCTCTCTTTGTGTAATCAGTCTAAAAAACAAAAAACAAAAACAAAAAAAACGTTAAGACACTGAAAATGGCAAGAGTGAGGGAATTAATTTCCTGGATTACAAAAACGAAATAACTTGCTGTCACTGCTGTCTGTACTTGTTTGTGTTACAGTACTAAAATGCATTTCTTTAAAATGTCCTTATAGTCATAGCAATGCATTATCTGAGGATCTCGACATTTTAAACTTTTAAAGAGCCACTGTACAAATGTCAGTTGCAAACCTATTCCTCAGAATAATGCATGCTGTGCCTTACCACAAATAATAACAAAATTGACTTAAAGATCGATGAGGCATCACAAACCGTACAGTAACTACATGTTTAATTTGACATACAATCTACAATGGAATTTTAAAATCAAATAAAATCTATATAAAACAAATAGCTTTTAAACGAGTGTATGAGTGTATGAGTAACTGAAGGGGTTCAATTCTGATTGTAATACTCAAAGTCAACTGGTAACATGAGATGATCACCGTGTTATTTTTGTCATACCAGTACTGTAAAAGCACTTTCTCCAGTTGTGCCTATGCTACTGATACGTCTGCGGTTTAAAATATGAAATATTTTATTATTAGCAATGGAAACAGAACAAAAAATGACATTTACAGCATTTATGGTGAGATTGTGATATTTCTGAAATAAATTGGGACAGGCACTGGAGTGGACAGATTCCAAAGCCCACTGTCAGGATAAACTGTATGTTCCTTCCATTAATGACTTTGATGTTATTAGGCTGGACAGTGACATGTCTTGGTGAATTACTTTTACTACTATTACATATTCATAATCGACTAAATATAGTCAGGGAGCAAGGACTTCCGGGCAAAACACACTGGATGGTCACCGTCGATGACTTATAAATGATAGTGAAACGCCACAGTTAGCCTGCTCGCAGGCCGCAGGGTGAAAGAAAGCGGACCTTCTCTTTCCAAACAGAAACATTTCATTAAGCCCTTGTTGAAGGTTTCCCAGCCAAATTCTCCCACTGGCCAAATTCAAATAACATTACCACCTCACCTGGATTATTTTTTGGTTTGGATTGTTTGTTTTGTTTTTTTTTCGATTCATGGAACCTTAGAAACTCAACTGAATTCATAAGTCATAGTTCTTAGCAACTGGCTCATCACTGCATCATGTACTGGAGCTGAGTGTCAGGAGGTTATTTATTATGGCATTTGAAAGGGCAACAGCCGTGACTTTATTAGAACTGACTACTGTACATTACATGGAAACCACACTAGCTTTCACCATCCATTCTCTGAATAGTTGGTCCTCTGCCATTTGGTCTTCTGAAATTGTATGTCATAAAACAGATATCCTTTCTGAGATGTAATGTATGCAAAAGCTCAGCTCGTCTTGGAGAGTGACCAACCTCTTGTTTCAGTGGGATGTTCAGGTGCATAAAGACTGACCCGCAGCACGCTCCACTCACTGACAAGTGCAGACACTTAACTCAGGGGAATGGAAATACTAGAGCACTATACAAAAAGAACTTCCAAAAACATTACTAAATATATTCATTAAAATTAAACGAAAAAAAAAGAACACTTTCTAGAATTTTACAACAGGCAATAATAAGACAATTAGTGACAATCGCAGCTATCCAAGCCACCTGGAATTGCTGCCCGATGACTGACTGCACCACATGCCTTAATCAAAAGACAAGGTACATTTTATTCCTGTTAAAAATGAGAACATTACTCTATTTTAATAGGAAAACCAAATAGCCACTCGGAATTATTATTTATTTTTTTATTATTTATTTATTAGAAGAACAAATGTGTTGGGACACTTTGCAATGATGCAAAAATTAACACCAAAAACTGGTAATTTACACATTGCTGGGAAATAGTTGTACCATAAGGTTCTGGGAAGGTAAACAATTCTCAGTGTGTCCTGCAAATATTTTCTTCACTAGCAATTAATGCATTAAACAGATTTTAAAAGTCACAACTGTAGTTGCTTCCATTTGTTATTATTATTTATTTATTTTTACTTTAACTAAAGCCTGGTTTTCTTTATAAATCCAAATGATCTGTAAATAAATATTTATATAACTATGGTGTAAATCCTAACCTTATTTTCCAAACGACATAAAGACAAGGCTGTTCTATATATAGTAACCACAGCAGGGAACATATTCAATCTCATTGAATCTACAACATGCATCACAGTGACAAAGTCTGCATATAAATGCAATGAAACTACTTTTAATAACTGGTATGATAAATAACATCATACTTGAAAGGTGGCATGAAGGCAATGAGTGCAACCAATATCTTCAATGACATCTGGCATTCCAGCTGTCATAAAACTCCGTTTAATTACTGCTGCTGTAGTATGCTGGGGAACTGGACGTATTGTCCGAGAAAATACATTGAGAGAAGGCTGGTTTGACAGATCCCTGCAGTAGATGTAGCTAAAATCTGGAAGAAATCAGTTGAATAAAAAGTGATTCTGTTACTCAAAACGACACAAAGCTCGGTCAACCGAATATATTGTGAAACCTAAACCCTAATCATTCCTATTGTTAAAATGAAGCGATGCAATATCAGGTTTGACCATCGGAGGGGAACAATTGCTTATATCCGGGTCTAAAAGTGTAGTACTTTATTTCCACCACATGAGGGCAACCTTCCAGCCTTTTGTAGCTTATGCATTTAATTTCAGGGCTTTTTAAATACTGATAAAAGCAGTATTAGGAAATTATAATCTTTAATAGATTTCATAAACTTGTGTGTTGAGAGGTATGTTGTAATAGTATGCAAAATTAAAACAACAATCACAACTGTCATTCTATTACTTGGTTGAGGCCTTTCGGTACATCTATAACACGGTTTAACATCCTTGTATTAGCAGTTTAACAATAATTAAAACCGTTATATTTGTGATACACATGTTGGCGTTAACTTATTCTCATGCAGCAAAAAATAAATGAAACAAAATGATATGGTATTCATTTTATTTAAATCCACATCTTTAGACCACAGGAGATCATCTACTTTTCATGCAGCGAGGGCATTTGCAGGAGCACGGAAAATGTATTTATACAAGTGTGCAGTTCATAATCAGTGTCTGGTTTAAAATGTTTCGTGACAGCCGGACTGTGGGACAGAGCTAACCTGATCACTGCCTACAGAAGGTTATACTAATAAAAGAACTGCGCTCTGTAGATAGTTACGCAAGGTGCTTTTCCCTTTTCTTTAGGCAGGCACAGCGTCTCAGCTGATGCACAGAGAGGGCTCAGCGCTGGTAGGGATGCATCGAAGCTGACTTGATGTTTGTCTTTATGCTGCTGGGCATTTTCCCTGCAGAGAATGTAAAGATTGGTAAAACAGTTTATGCTGTGGAAGCAAAAACATCCATGGTAAATAAATAATGTTTAAACCAAGTTTCAATTATACAAGCACTTCTCCACATACCCGCGCTAAAATCACCTGGTCAGTATCCCAGCATCAACTAAAAGGATAAAAGGGTCATTCCTAGTAATGTTCTTTACAAAGAAATAGGAGGTATCCTGTATATTCAGGTATGTGCCCACAGCATAAATCCCTTATGATGAAATCCCTTTAGCGAGTTGCTCTTGTACACAGTTTTGATAAAACGTATTAAAACTGCACAGAACAGTTCAGACCCATGAGCAGAGCTCACCTGGCTGTTGAGGGGGACCCTGCCCACCCATGGCTGCTTGCTGGTTGGTAGACCTTTGCATGGTGACTTGCTGCAGATTGGGGCCCCCAGACAGCATGGGGCCTCCTCCAGGCAGAACTGTCCCTCCTGGGCCTTGGGGTCTGTGATTTGACAACCCCTTGCCACACACTACCGCTGCCACCAGCGCATTTGTATCCGCAGGATTAAACGTTGGCTTGTTCTGGCGCATAGCTGAAACAGAAAGAGCAGAGTATTGAATGCTGAATACTGAGGAGAAAATCAGGCGGTCACAAAACTGTTCTCATCCGTGTACAGAAACATACCTGAGCTTTCAGCTTCACGGTCCTCACGAGGATTATTCAGCTTTTCCAGGAGGTTGGAACACAATTTATTAAGAGTCTGGATCTGTTTCTGTAAAAAGAAGAAAGAAAGCAATGATCAAAGAACAGAAGTGTATAGCTGCACATGCAGGCACCAGCAACACAGGAAAGCCCCCTAGTAGTGTATGTGTGTGTGTGAGAGAGAGAGAGAGAGAGAGAGAGAGAGAGAGAGAGAGAGAGAGAGAGAGAGACTGTTTCGGGTTTAAAAGTGGTTTGAATAGAAATAATATTTCTAATTGTCGTTTCCTTGCAGAACACCAGGGGACCTGACTTTCTACAGCTATTGCCTCCTGTCTATTATATAGGTTTTGTTGCAAATGTCTTTGTTAAACACAATTGATTGTTTTCATATTTTTATCAACTTTAAATCAACTCCTGAAGCAATTTCCCTAGCACACAACTAACTGCCTAGAGCAAATCTCAAATTTGCCTTCTAGAAAATCCAATTGCTGTGAACACCTGTCAGTAAAAGCAAGGATTGACAGTGACTTTCAGATAGGCAGCTGCACATGTTTCTCAAGGTAGTTAAATTACTAGTGGGTAAAAGCTTAGCACACTGCTAAAACCACTGCATAGACCCAGGCATATTCATAGTAATACTGGCTGTGCAGACCCTTACCTGTGCCACATCCGGTCCGATACGAGCTGCTTCGGTACTCAGCTGCTTCTCCTGCTCCTCCACCTCGGGGTCAGGCTTTGTGCGCAAGTGATCTGGGACAATCTCATGACTGAAAACAGGAACACGCTGCTCTGTCAGTTTCTAGGTGGAGAAAATGTTTTTACTCTGGTATCTGAACTGTACTAATGTAATGCATAAATCACTCTTTGCTGCCATTTTCTTATTTGTGTGTATGCTGCCATAGACATCTTTTTTTTCTTCTTCTTTAAAATAGGTATGTTACGAGATTTAAAATAGCGTGGCTTTCAATTAATCTACAGAATTAATTTAGAGCCGCAATCTTCTTTAAGGCTTGTCTCACAGTCTCTATATGCATTCATTTTGGGACTGCTTTACCTAAAGGAAGAAATCCATCATTTGAATAAATCTGTTTGTGAAACCAGCTTTTTCCATGAAGCCTAAATCATCACCTTTAACACAACTGCTTTAAAACAGTACCAGAGTACAATGAACTGCAGTCGAAAGACTCCTTGGCTCCTCAGTTGATTGTATGTAGTGAATGCAGAGAAACAATGCAATGTTGTTTCAAATAGAACAGATTCCCTCTTACTGCTAGCTCTTCATCTCTGTCTGGAGACAGCAGCAAAGGGATGATGACCTGGTTCCGGAAGGCAGGAGTTTTCTCACTTCTCATCAGCTTATTGATGGTGCTAAGCTGACCCGATAACAGGGCAAAGTTATCAAGCACAGAGGGCCTGCGAACAGGGAACACAAAAATATCAAACTCTTACATTAAGGACTGGACACTAGCAAAGGGAGTATAGACACACACTTCGATTTCTAAAACAAATACAGCAAAATCCTAAACTAACACTTCTACAGAAGTCAGTCTCTCGCAATCAGTCATCTTTAACAGTAATAGGGGTTATTTTATTTAGCACACATTTTTAATGCCAGAATTTCCAATATATATTATGTCAGATTAAATCTGAGTTAATTGTCAATAAACTGTTTATTTTAATAAATGCACACAACGGGAGCCTAAATCCTGAACCAAATTTTGGTGTTAATCCAACCCTGATAGCGGAGACTGTGGATGGGGAGTCAACCTCTGGAACCTTTCAGTCAATTGTAGCTCATTTGTGTTTGTATTCGACCCACCAAAAACACAACCACATTCTCATTTGCTAGTACTGTACTAGAATCTGCAACCATCAGTCACATACAAAATCCTGACTCACCATGTCAGTCTGTCGTACTCGTTCTCCAGTTTAAAAATAAAACTGTGCAGCGAGTTTTTTAGGTGTGCAACTCGGTTGATGAGAGCGTCTATCGAGGCCTCCAGCTGCTTCTCTTCTCGCTGCTGCACAGGGAAATAAAAGGCAAATAATTCAGAATTCTAAATACAAATCATCATATTCAATACTCCAACCAACTCCTAACCAACCAACCAACCAACCAACCAACCAACCAAACACACAAAAAGCTTTCATTTACTTCCTCATTTTCTGGTTCTATGATGAACACTGACCTCGCAATGTCAATTAATCAATGTCTATGGGCATACATAAATAATAATAATAATAATAATAATAATAATAATAATAATAATAATAATAAATGCTGTTTTATTTATTTTTTCTACTTTATTGTTTATCACTGTGAATGCATGGCGTATAGCGTCATTGAAATAAAACTAGCAACGTTAATACTAGTTAGACAGTCGGAGGTTCATAAGAGAAGCTTGCAATAAAAATACAACACTACTGGTATTCCGTAAGGGACAGTTTATTACCACTTTACCACTCCAGACTAGTAGAACTTACCTGCATTTTCTTTCTTTCAAAAAGATGGTCAAAAAGCCACTCTGGAGAGCAGAGTAAGAGAATTCTGTTTTCAACGGATCCGGAAACTCCTAGGGCTAGAAAGTTCACTTAAGTATACCAGGTCTGGGTCACTCTGGGATAGATGGAGTGGTCACGTCAATGTTAGTGTGTATGCCTAAAGGGATCTAACACAGTAATACGGGTTTCTGAGGTTTCTTTAAATACCATTAATATAATCTGTGGAAACGAACTCAAAAATGGACGAACGTAAAAGTTCTGATATTGTCAATGTGGCACGTTATTTAATGTAATTACCAGAACGACGAACAAAATCTCGAAGTTAATTATTTATTGTTTTTTCTTTTCTTTTTTTTTTTGGCACAAATTATTAAAAACAACAACAGAGTTCAGATTATGTTAATAGAGCAACCTAAGCTAAAATCTATCCGGTTATTTTTCCAGGGGAGGAGTCGCAAAGACGTGGTTGCTTCCGGGTCATGCTGCAGGTTTTCCCAAATAAACATAACGTTGTAGCGAAATAAACACGCAAATATTTCATGATCTTCTGAGTAGGGGGTACACAAAGACCTTCTCAGGGATGAGAATTTCGGGATGGCAGAGAGACAGGACAATGAAGTAAGTAACTGAAACTGTAAAATTGCGTTTGATTAATTTTAAAATGTGTGTACAAGTTAGGCGTATCTGTCTGGAAACAGGATAACGTGTTGAAATCATGGGGTGTGCATTACGTGTGGCGTTTCAAGTTAAGAATTAAATAATTTTGTGGCGAGTACGCAATAACTGGATGGCATAAATATTCTTTACAGCACCTCTTACAAATAAGGATAAATCGTTTATTTCTCCTTGATTCTGATATTTATATGAATCGTAATTAGAGTAAGATGGAGACTGTGACGTTAAATAAAGGAACGCAATTTAAATATTACGTGTGTGTGTGTTTTATTGACTTGGCTGCTAGTGTATATATTGGTTATTCCAAGATCAAGACCATTTAAGAAGCATAGGTTAATTTCATAAAATCAGTTGTTAGATTGCCTAGTTACGTTAGCAGTTGTGTCTGTATACAAAAGGGCCATTATTTTTAATCCTTGTATTAATAATATATAGCAAGCTCAGATCAGGCTATTATATGCAACACGCTTTTATAATACACACCCATACAGCAACTCAGTGTATATTTAAAAATACAATGAAATATGAATATTATTATTATTATTATTATTATTATTATTATTATTATTATTATTATATGATAGCAACAGAATATTACACCTGTTTTTCTCTCACAACTACAGCTCTGTCACTAGCTTCAGGTAGTGGTGGCTGTGGGCGGCAGTTGCCTGTTTCTAGGGCTGCCGACACTACTATTTTGAGCAACAGTAAAGAGGACAGTCCTCAGCCAGCTGTATCAAGAAACATGTAAATTGGCTAAATGCTTAAAATAAATATTCCCTCGACCACAGTGTGTGTTAGCCTGTTCGTGGTGGGGGAGGGCAGAATGTTTACAACCCTTAATGTTTATGTAGAATGCTTATTATTAGGGCTTGAACTTTTTCGGGTTTTATTTTCTCTACTTTAAATGTTAATTTAGTAGTCGTTAAGCTGTCTCTGCATCCTAAGAGAACACCACTAATTAAATAGTTTAAGATTATTTTTTTTTTGTTTGCTACAAATCGAGGAGATTTTAAATCTCTGTACTGGGCTTTTTTTTATGCTGAAAACAAAATCTGTCAGGACAACTGTCCGTGTAAACGAGTGAAAATAACAAACACAAGATAAACCAGGCAACTGCAAGAATGAAATGCAATTAGGATCATGTGATTTGTCATGTCTGTTTTGAAATAAAAAAAAAGCTTGACTGTTATGTAATTAACAGCTTTTTCTGAGTTTAAAAATAAAACCAGAAAACCTGCTACTTTATTATATACGCTGTACAGCTGCTAGAGAAATGAAACTCTTTCAGTTCACTTTTTTATTTTTAGAAAAGTGTATATTTGGAAAGTCACTGCTCAAGGTGGTATATGTTCTGCTTTTAGTGGACTTAAACACTGCTTTGCTGCATGTAGCGAATACTAAACTTCCAAAGCTTGTCTGATCATAATCACTGTACTACTTCTGTATATGTGTCCTGTCCGACAGGTGGAGGAGGCAGGGCAGGTTTACCTGCTGATGAAGAAGGAGTATCGGATCTCCCGAAACGTCCGGTTAGCCTGGTTCCTGAGCAACCTCAACCAGGTCATTCGCCCCACACTCAAGGCTGATCTGGTGAGTGGTGGGGCTGGGTTTGGACTTTATTCTGCCACTGGAAGTCAAGCAGTGTTTTTTGTTTTTAACGTTAGATGCATTTAGTAAAGAACTGCACTGCTGTATAGAATATATTGTACCATATTTAAGAAGAACATAAGAACGTTTACAAATGAGAGGAGGCCATCTTGCTCGTTTGGTTGTTAGTAGCTTATTGATCCCAGAATCTCATCAGCAGCTTCTTGAAGGATCCCAGGGTGTGAGCTTCAACAACATTACTGAGGTGTTGGTTCCAGACTCCCACAATTCTCTGTGTAAAAAACTGCCTCCTATTTTCTGTTCGGAATGCCCCTTTATCTAATCTCCATTTGTGACCCCTGGTCCTTGTTTCTTTTTTCAGGTTGAAAAATACCTTTCAGAATTTTAAATGCTTGAATCAGATCGCCGCATAGTCATCCTTGTTCAAGACTGAATAGATTCAGTTCTTTTAGCCGGTCTGCATATGACATGCCTTTTAAACCAGGAATAATTCTGGTTGCTCTTCTTTGCACTCTTTCTAGAGCAGCAATATCCTTTCTGTAGTGAGGTGACCAGAACTGAACACAATGTTCTAGATGAGGTCTTACTAATGTAAAGTTGTAAAGTTTTAACATTACTTCCCTTGATTTAAACACTATATATCCAAGCATTTTGTTGGCCTTTTTTATAGCTTCCTCACATTGTCTAGATGAAGCCATTTCTGAGTGAACATAAACTCCTAGATCTTTTTCATAGATTCCTTCTTAAATGTCAGTATTTCCCTTATGGTATTTATAATGGACATTTTTATTGCCTGTGTGCAGTACCTTACACTTTTCTATATTAAATGTCATTTGCCATGTGTATGCCTAGTTGTGAATGCTGTGTTGATCATTTTGAATGACCTTTGCGGCTGCAACAGTGTTTGCCACTCCTATTTTTGTGTCGTCTGCAAATTTAACACGTTTGCTTACTATACCAGAATCTGAGTCATTAATGTAGATTAGGAAGAGCAAATGACCTAATACTGATCCCTGTGGTACTCCACTGGTTACCTCGCTCCATTTTGAGGTTTCTCCTCTAATCAGTACTTTCTGTTTTCTACATGTAACCACTCCCTAATCCATGTGCCTGCATTTCCTTGAATCCCTACTACGTTCAGTTTGAGAATTAATCTTTTATGGGGGACTTTGTCTAAAGCTTTCTGGAAATCTAAATAATCATGTCATCTGCTTTGCAATTATCCATTGTCGATGTTGCATCCTCAAACAAATCAAGCAAGTTAGACACGATCTGCCTTTCTTAAAACTATGCTGACTGTCTCCCAGGATACTGTTACCATATAGGTCATTTTCCATTTTGGATCTTATTATAGTTTCCATAAGTTTACATACAATAGAAGTCAGGCTTATTGGTCTGTAGTTAACTGGTTCAGTTTTGTCTCCTTTTTTGTGGATCGGTGTTACGTTTGCAATTCTCCAGTCTGTCGGTACAACCCCTGTCTCAAGAGGCTGTTGCATGATCTTAGTTTATAAATAATTTATTTCATTTCTTTGGGTACTATTAGGAGGATCTCATCCGGCCGAGGGGATTGGTTTATTTTAAGAGCTCCTAGTTCCTTTAACACTTCTGCCTCTGTTATGCTAGAGTTATTTAAAACTGGATAGGAACAGGTCAACATTTCTGTTTCTGTAGTGCCTGGATCTTCTCAAGACCCTGTTCTTGTTGTAGCACCCTCCCCAAACTGATGCAGACATTTTTATTTACATTTAAAACATTTAAAAATGGCATTTAAAATTGCAGTCACTGAGACAGCTTTCTAAGGTGCAGCACCTAATGTTATCAGGGGAATCATAAATGTTATTAATGTTTGTTACTCTTCCTAATATTTACAATAAGATCACATCAGAACATTGTCTTTTTTTTAATAATGTGTTCAATACATCTAAGCAATATTAATTAATAATAATTTGTATTTATTATGTACAGTACCTACTATCCTTTTGAAATACAATATCTTTATAAATCTCAAGTGTATCTGTCTGTGATGTAATATGTGTATCCCCCCCTCCCCCCTGTTCAATCCCAGTTAAACTCTGAGAATGAGCTGGATGTACTGAGTATCCTCCCTAAGGGCTGGCAGCCAGATGAACTCCCTTCAGCGCAGCCCTACCAGCTGGTACCATCTACCCGGGTCACGTTCCTGGCAAGGCGGTACCGCTTCATTATCGAGCTGGACCTGAGCCCCTCTACTGGGATTGTGGTAAGTGCAGTCAGTATAGTTGCAATACCAGGTCTAGTTTGTCCACAAAATCCCTTTTTCTGAATATAACCAACTACCTCTGCCTGCAGGGTTAACAGGCTTTCCAGTGTCCAAGATCAGCTTTATCATGTGGTAATGCTGTGATAGATATTTTCAACATAATCTAGATCGCTTTACAAATATTGTTATTCCTGCTTCCTCCTTTTTTTTGTTTTAATTCTCAGAATCTGACATCAATCACAGTATTTTCTCCATTGTCTGTTCTCTGGTTGGAGCAGCCTGAGTAGCATTCTGTTCTGTATTTTGCAGGATGACTGTACTGGTGAGATGATATTTGATGAGGTGTTCCATGCGCTCTCCAGGTGTTTAGCAGGACTGGGGAGACCCTTTAAAGTCCCTGGTACTGATCTTATTCTTCAGCCGGAGATCTTCATTACTATCCAGGCTTACTCCTCTATTATTGGGCTCCAGTCTCACCAAGTAAGTGATTTTTTTTGCACTGTTTACCCGAATATACAGTACATGTTATGCAGATTTAACACAAGACTCTTCTTGTTTTCAATGATCTACTCATATAATCTAGAATGTTTTTAGTGGCGTGTTTTTATAAACATTCTTTGAATTAAACACTACTTTGAAACATGAAAATAAACTTTAAATCCTCTGTAAAACATTTTCACAATTGCATGCCTAATTTAATTGATACAAAGCTGGGATCATTTTAAGCTAAATGTTTGAAAAACAATTGTATATATGCATCATTTTCTTTATGTACTAGTTTGCATTGTGTGTGCACGTTGATGCTGGCAGCATCACATTTATCGATAAGGGGAAGAGGATAGAGAATGTATTGGATTCATTATATTGCTTCTCAGATTCTGTATGCATTGTTCGTTCACTGCAGGTGTTAGTGCAGGGCTGCCAGCTAGATCAGACCGACCTGGATCAGTTCCTGCTGCAGATTTACCAGCAGCTTCGCTCCGTGGAGAACAACATCGCAGAGGTGCTGCAGCAGCAGTACCTGGCTCGAGGACAGGTGAGCCACTGCACAGGCAGCAAACCGTGTCTGAAAATCCACAATCCTCTTGATTCTCTCAGCAAATACAACCCTGTCAACCTTCACTGTCTCATCTGCTGTACTGCTAAATTACTGTTTCTTAGACACTCCAGTCTGGTTTTCCATTATTCTCTCCATACGTTTGGATCTCAATGCAACATGTAGCAATGTTTTTCTTCGACGTGTTTTCAGTATGACGGAACCATTTTGTCCTCTGGTCTGAACGATGTAATGGAGGATCCGCCGCACAGGAAGCTGGGTGTTTCCATGGTGACCGCTGATGTGGGGCTGGTTTGTATGATCCGCCAGGGAATCCTGGCTCTGCAGCTGCTGCCCCCAAACTCCAGTGCAGGTTGGTGCCCAAAGTCATGCTGTCGATATACTTAACTTTTGATATGACTAACTTCCAGATGAGTAAATCAGTTATTGATAAAACAAACAAGTCTTTTTTACTATATATATTGCTTCATATTAACTAGTGTTTGAGAGAATGGTAACAATGGAGTGTGTGTTGCCTGCCTATCTGTGCTCATTGTTGCGCTCATGTAGATATGTATTTATTCATATGCCAGAGCTCTGCTTGCAGGTATAATAATCATCACAGACGGAGTCACAAGCATGCCTGACGGCGCTGTTTGTGAGACTCTCCTGAACCAGCTGCGAAGTGGCACTGTCGCCTGCTCTTTCATCCAGGTAGGGTGCATACTTCACTTTTTTTTTTGACATGGCATTAAGGAATCAAGAGCTCTGTGTTTTTTTTTTTATTTTTATTTTGAAACTACCCCCCTTCCCCCAAGGTTGGAGGCGCCTATTCCTATGACTGCAGCTTTGGATACATCCCCAATGTGGAGCTCATGAAGTTTGTCTCCATGGCAACGTTTGGATCATACATGTCCACCTGCCCTGAACTGGATGTTTCAATTCAAGACATGAATGCTTATCACAAGGCTTTCCTGATGTATTCCTTCTTAAAAACGGGAGAGTCCATGAACCCAGAGTACTACTGTGGTAAGTAAAGATGGAGTAAGGATGGACAGCACTCTGATCCAGTGTCTCAGTATTACATATTCCACTGTTTACAAACCCATGGCCTCAACAATTATGGTCAATACAGAAAAAGTCAATTACAGAATTTTCTCTCTCTCGATGCTGTGCAATATGCTGCAGTCCGTGATTTTATTTCAATTGATTCAGTATCCCAGCACAAGCTCTTTAATGAGCACCTGGTATCAGCAAGTGGGAACCCAGCCCTGGCCATGCGGAGGAAGAAGCACACAGAGAAGGAGGTTCATGCCCAGCTGGTCAGCGTGGTGTCAGTTCGGCTCCGGGAGGGTTACAGCGTCCGCGAGATCAACCTCACCAAAGGTAACTGCCAGACCTTTTACCTTTATGAAGTCCTTATCTTACACGGACTAGAAAGCAGCTCAGATGATGTGTGTGTACTGTAGAAAGCAGCTCAGATGATGTGTGTGTACTGTAGAAAGCAGTTCACATGATGTGTGTGTACTGCAGTAGACAAAGAGAAACCATATATAGTGGCTGTGCTCTCAATCTTTAACCATACTTGGAATGCTCAAGTGACCCTCTTGTTTTGAAAGGTGGCACCCAGCTGGAGGTGAAGCTGGTGCTTATATGGAAGCACAACATGCGGATCGAGTATCTAGTCGTGGCACCGTGGCCGTTGGACCCTGCGAAACGCAGCACGTGGGTGGAGGTAACGATGGAAGGGAGCTATGACATCCTGCATGACATAAGCTGCACGATGAGGAAACCCATCTCCAGCCCCTACCGAACCTCTGTCATCCGCCGCTTCTGGAACACTCTGCAGAGGTCAGGCATCATGCTTTTACTTTCCAGATGTAAATACTGCCCTAGGGATTTATTAACACAATATTTTACATAACTAAACCAGACATGTTTATTGGAATATATATATGTGTGTGTGTGTGTGTGTGTGTGTGTGTGTCTCTATATATATATATTAGTGTGTGTGTGTTTGTGTATAACATTTACGTTTCTTCAGAATAATTTCAATGGTGATTTTCTGTTTTAATTTTTTTCAGTATAAATCAGACCGACCAAATGCTGATGCTCCTGCAATCCTTTAATTCGATTCCTGAGCACTACACTATCCCAGAGAGCACAAAGAATGGGGTTCCCCTCTTCTACATCCCGCCAGGATCCACCACTCCGGTAAGATCCTGCTTCAGTCATCAAGGTGATTCTGGATTCTGGAATTACACAGCAAGAGAATAGAGGTTGATTTTTTTTAAATTTTTTTTTTCAGGTTCTGTCTCTCCAGCACAGCGGTTCCAAGGACTCCAGTCACTCCCAGTTCGCCTCGTACTGGAAGCCCATCCTTTCCATGGATGCCAACTTCTGGCAAAGGTGGCTCCACATGCATCGCATTGCCATCATCTTGGAGCATGACATGTAAGATTTTGACTGCCTATTTCCCAGTGCCATGTGTTCAGCAGTATTAATAAAGCAATGCTCAATATCGGCATGACAGGTTGCACATATCCTGCAATTTTAATTAATTGTTCAGTTTTATGTAATTCTGAATTACATTTGTGTCGTAAATTATGTCCCTACTTTTTGTTGAAATATATAATTGGCATTTTAAGAAGGTCATTCCATAGTTTAGACCACAGCTGAAATTCAACTGAAAGACATTTCATACATTGAAGTTTTTGGTTGTCATTGCAGCCCTGTTCCCAAGCACCTACACACTCCAGGAAATAATGGGCGCTACAGCACCATTCAGTGCCGCATCTCTCACTCCGCACTCACCTCCTTGCTCCGGGACTGGAGCAGCTTTGTGCTGGTGGAGGGCTATTCCTACGTCAAACTCATATACAGGTACACACCTCCCCTTCCCACAGTATCCACTTATTTTACTTTTTTTACTTTGGCTTTAACTTAGAATAATGACATTTCTGAATGCTGGCCATGTTGACAGATTGTACCAAAACTAATGTTACTGACTCTCAGGATACTTACCCACTGGTGAGTCCAGGGTGAAATGCAGCAACGTGTCTGCATTTTGTGGAGTGATTTGCAACTAAAGAATTTTTTTTTTCTGCCAGTGCCCCTGATCAGCCCCCCACCTCCTTTTATCTTCTCCGCCTGATTTCCAAGGCTCCATGCATGGTATTGAGACTGGGGTTTCCCATTGGAACTCTGGCTCACACCAGAAACAAGGTAGGGACTGTGCTTGTGACTTTCTGCTTGTTTGTGAAGTATGCGTAACAGAAGCCTCGAAAAAAATATATATTTAGAAAATAATGTGAATAATCAAAAAGGGGAAGAGGGCAGAGGATTGTATTTCACTACTCTTTTCGGCATAATAAAGCCCATAGACCAAACGTTTAAACGCTGTTGCATAACACTGAAATAGCTGACTGTGCCTGCTTTCAAGTTTCAACTAAAGGTGCTCTCTATACCCTGCAGATCGTGGATGCTCTTCGGGACCAGATTCTTCAGCTGCGATTCCCACACAGAGTGCAGAGCAAGGAGGCCACCCCCAAGGTGAAGCGAAAGATCCTGGGAAACACTTCCCCGTCTAAATTACCCCCTACCCAGCCAGCGTTGTCGGACAGGCCCTGTGTCGTCGTGCTGAACAAACCTCTGGAGAAGCTTCTCATTAGGTAACGGCCGGGGAATTCAACACCAATACCTCCGTCTGTGTTCCTTTCAGTTTAATACAAGCCAGGTATCCCAATGGAGAATAGAGTCTTGGTTCCTCAATGACTAAATTATGAGCTTGCCTAAAATCATTTTTTTTTTTGCAGTTTTGATGAACAAAAAAAACAAACAAACCCCCCTCAAACAAATTTATTTGATCTAAAATGCTATCTAATGCTGCAGACTTTAATATGCCTCACAGGTACACTGTGATGCTCAAAAATAGACTTTCATTCAGAACTGCAGCAGTTTATTTTAATTTTGACTGACTTGCCGGTGAACTTAATAGAAACAGAAGCTATACTGTAACACACGGACCTTCTGACACTCCTTCTGTTTTCCCCTCTCAGGTATGAAAATCTCCCTTCGGACTACCGGACCCCGTTTATCCTGAACATGGAGAATTTTGCACAGGCGCCCACAGTGTCGGCACCTCTCACCATGGCAGCCAGTCGCACGGCTTCCTCCACCCTGGCCTCCCTCTCTCGCTATTTCTACCACCAGCGCTGGGTGTGGGCAGTGCAGTCGGGGCTTGGTCTCCCTGTGCCGCTGCCTGCCATGGCACAGATTCTCTCCATACTCTCCGAGTAAGAACCCAACACCTTTTTATTCTATTTCTTTGCTATGCTTTTTCTATATTGTGGTGATTTGTTTGGCAAAAAATAAATAAATAAAAATTAAACATTTTATTCTATTGTTATGTTGTACTAGTATTTATGTGTATACTAAAGAAAGAAACTGCACGCTATCTGGAGAATGTGTCACAAGAAGTGCTGAAGGAGACAATAACTTTTTTACGCTAATGACTGCTCCGGGCCTTTTATATCTTCCAGATGGTCAGATTTCCAATGTCTCATTGATTTATTCTATTAGCTGTAATCAGCACTGGCCAGGCCAATCCTTCATTTTGTGTTTTCTGTTTAGGAGACAAAGTCACTAATTGGTAAAAAGAATCATTTTTTTTCCCCAAACAATGCATTGCACTGCTAGGGCCAAGGTCTGCCAACACTGGAGGGCATGGCCTACTACAACCTGTTAATCCTAGCTCTTTCAGAATTGATATCTGTGTTTTATGCTTGAGAGAAATATCATTAACAGAAATTCCCAGTATCCCAGCATTCTATACCTGTGCTTCTCTTTTTAATCTATTCAGAATCCGTCTGGCTGAAGGGTTTCATTTTGCAGCCAGTGGAGAAGGAATTGTCAACATGGTGACGGAGCTGCCGATGAAGGTGATACACTGATACAGACACAGTATTCACACTCTTTATAAACTGCTTTATAAAGACAATCCATACAGTCAGCAATGTGTACACCCCGATGTTAGACTTTCTGAATTTGTTCTGGCAATAGTTATTGTGGCCTCTGTTTGAATGGTTTTTGCTATTGTCTTTGTTAAATGTGGAGAAGTGGGATTCCTGGATGCATCAAAGATGAGGAAACTTACATTCAGGACCTGGGGTGGAGCAGTGGGCTCTTGCTAAAGATACCAGCCCACCAGTGGAAGATGTTGTGAAAGAAGGAGATATGTGTCACAGAATTTTCTTTTTCCATTTGTTCTTGCTTGCAGAACACGTCTGGTGATGGGGATGGAGAGACCCACACCTGCATCGTACAGTACACCCTTTTCCCACCCCACTCAACCTCCACCAAGGACAGGTAGGACCAAATGGGGTTCAGAGTCCCATCTTCCTTTGGTTTTTTTATTGTGCTATAACCATACAGTAGGTACTCAGATGAGCACAAATAGCAGGATATGTATAGTTCATTGTGAAAAGGGACTTGTTTCTTATGCCTTTGAAACATTAGCATGACAAAAGTTAGGGATTATAATTCTAACACGGAATAGATTACCAAATCTATTAGAAGTAGTCTAATTACACACAATGTAATTAGATTACTTCCCAGAAAGATCTCCTGCATCTGTCATGATAAAGCTCTCAACTTGGACTTAACCAGTTAAGAGAATAGGCATCCGGTTCTTTGCCAGAAAGTTCAGATGATCTCTGTGTTTTCAGTATTTATCCTATGTCTTAGCAAGATGTCATTAGTTTTGTTGTTTTTATTTTATTAAATAGCACATAAGAGTTGAACAACAAAACGCTAAACTAGATGTCACAATTTGTAAGCAACTGCACATTCATGAAGAACATCGTGCTGCGTCTGATGCTGCTCAAATAATTCTAATGCAATAATTAAAAGGTACAAAATCTTAGAAATTGAACATGAGCTTGGCTGTGAAATGTCCAGTTAAAATCATTATAGGCCATATTTCCTTTTATGGCCTATCAGTGAAGTGGTTTGTAAAATGAATACCGCTGTTATTACTTTGTCATTAACATTATATTGTATCAATGTGTTTTAACTCGTTCTTTCTGCACATACACCATGAGCTGAAAATTGATCTTCACTTTACAGTATCTGAAGCTTTATCAGCAAAAACCGGAAAGCTGTCCTTCATTTACTCCCCCGTGCTGCATTTTCTGTTTCTCTTGTTAGCTGAGTTTGAAATGACTCCTGTGTACTGCAGGTATTCGCTGTAGTAAACATGTTTTGTGTGCTTCAGCTTCTCCACAGACGATGACAATGACACAGAGGTGGAGGCGATAGAGATGGACTCTGAGCTGAACCTGGTGACTGAGTGCTGGGTGGAGCCTCAGAGAGGCACCGTTTTCACCACCTCTGAGAATTGCAGTTACCTCCAAGGACTGCCCTACCAGGAGATACCACAAGCGGTCAGTCCTGGATATACATTCCTGTGTGTTTATGAAATGTGTTGTATGTATGTATAGCACTTGAAAATAAATGTGTATTGTTTGTGTTTTCGTTGGTTGTAGATTTTCCCTGGGGACATGGCGTGTATGTCCACAATGCTGACCTTTGAGTATCTGATCCAGCTGTGTCAGAATAAGGACCACAGCTCTCCCATTGGTGGGGTAAAGGGGGCTGGGGGTAGGTCACATATCTTTTATATTTTCTTATTTGATATTCAGCAGGCTCAATTGAATGCTTAAGGAACTGTTTGAAACAAAGTCCTGCAATGGAATAGGCTGGACGAGTCGAGATTGCCTGCCTCAGATCTTTGTCAAATGGATGTCTTGTCCATAGGGTAAAGAGATCGCAACATGCATTGTGTTTTAATTTCTTTAGCAGGTGACTACATCCACAGCAGCGACTGTATCCACACTGTTCCCTTCCAGTTTGATCTAATGAAACTTCTACCAAAGTGCCAGCAGATAGAGATCTTTTTCCTGACTTTCAGTAGAGGTAATGTATTTTTTGATTAGCATCAGTCCTTTTTCTGGGAATTGTTTCAAATCACAAATTATTGCCATTTTGTGCAGTGGAAGTGGAAGAGGAAGAGGAAGAGGAAGAGGTGTCCCAAGGTTCATCCTGCTTGCCCAATGAGCTGCTGCTGAACCTTTTTCACGGATGCCTTCAACAGGACCTGAATGACCGTGAAATCCCATTGGCTGATTCCGACCATGCGGCCTTTATGCAGCAGATCTTGCAGAGAGATAGAGATGGGCATGTGGCTCCCTTTACACTGCCTGTCATTAAAGGTAATAACTGGGTTAGTTGCTAGCTGATCACAGAAAAATGCAGACCATCTTAAAGGTAGTTCATTTATTGGACTGCCTTCCAAGATCCTAGCTCCAATTATGCTAAAGTTAAAATCGCAATCAAAGAAACTGCACTTATGCCATTTTAATTTTACTACTTGAGGTAAATGTGCTATGCACAAATGCTATATGAAAAGTAAAATATATACATATGTATTATCCCAAAATAAGTAAAGACTTGGTAGAATGATACAAACAAGTTTGTTACCGGCATTTTGTTTTGATCAGCGACCTCATGTGATCAAATAAGCCTACTACAGCAAAGCTAATTACTTGTTTCTGATTGAACAAGTAAAGTGAACAGCATCAGCACCATTGTACTTAATTAGGATATGAATAGCAGATGCGGTGACGATAGCTCATGAGGCTGCAGCTGTAAGTAATGGGTTTTGTTTTAAACACTACAGCCTGCTCGGTAACACTGTAAACTCTTGTATTGTTTGTAGAGGAGTGCTTGAAGTCAAGCAAGTCCCTGGAAAGACAGGATACAGGGATGTCTTTCCACACTGTTGGGAGCAGCAAGGAGGTCACAGGTTCAACCAGCACTCTGCAGGTGATGTAGCATGCAACTGGTTCAAAATTTTTGCAGCATTGCTTTTTTTAAATTATTATAATTATTATTATTATTTTATTTTATTTTTGAATCTGACTAAATGTGCTCAGATTTAGATGAAACCTGTATAATTGTAAGGAACAAAAAATATATATATATCTCTGTAAAACATTCAAAACAAATACTGTACAAGGACATCTGTGGGAAAGATCCAGTAAGCTCTATTATGTAGCGATTATAAACAGCAGAAGCTGAATGTTCTATATAAATGCTCCCCGCTCTACACTCCACCCCAAAGTGTTGTGTGTGTGTGTGTGTGTGTGTGTGTGAGTGTGTTTGTTTTTTTAGTTGTTTTTGTGGCCTGCAACCAAACTGAATTCTTGAACAGTCTAGTTTCATGCCACAAACCATTCAAGTGTTTTTTTAATGTAACACACTACAGCTTGAAGAGAAACCTTTTTAAAGGAGGCAAAAGGACTTGTATCATTCATTTCAATAGAACCCCCTTGAGGATAGCAACCCAACATTTTCCACCTCTATCAACTCATGTTTATGGTGTGCATACACACCTTGTTTTTAAAGAGCTGTTTTTTGGATTGGTTGCAGAGTTTTGGAAATTTAGAGCTGGCAGACGAGGACACCATCCAAGCTGCGAGCGAGACCCCAACCGCTCGGTGGAAATGTTACGCCAAGTACATCAATTCACAGTTCTTCCTCACCTTCCTTCCAGCCACCTTTGCAGGTAAGGACCCCACAGCTAAAGGATAGCAGTCTGCCCGCTAATGCATTCTGCATAATCTTATTGCCACGCCCAAGTTGGACGTGCGCTACCAGGGACTGCTGCACTGTGTTGTTTTTCTTTTTAGATATACAGAGGCTGATGGCATCAGGGCTGGACAGACCCCTGAACCACACAGCCCTGGGAGAGGAGGAAACCCAGCAGGTAGAACTGACCCAACAGAGTCCGAGTCACACCCTATCATCAGAAAAACAATCGGTGATCCCAGACATGGAGGCAGAGCTGGGAATCATCCCTTTAAATAATGGTTGCAGTGCGGATCAGTTTAGCCCTGGGTCTGCATTGCTCTCTCCTCTACACGACAGCACCCCCAAGAGAAACACGCCAGTACTGTCACCAGCTCCGAGTGAGGGCTGGTCTGGTGGGGTGATGGAGCAGCAGGATTACGCAACACAAACTGGTAGGATCCGAGTCAAAAGCTGCTGTCTGCAGTGGTGTTGAGGAGTTGTGAGCATTTATACAGGTAGGGTAGCTCAGTTTTGGTTGTGCAAATAACCTATACTCTCCCTTTCTCTAGCGGTAGAGGAGAGGGAAGGAGTTCAGTTTGCTGAGCCCCAGAAGAGAGATGTCCACATCTCGTTCAGTCGACAGATGTCGCAGGTGGACGGGAGCGACCCCCACAGGCCACGCTGTCCCGTCTACATCTATAACTGTTCACTGGAGTCCCTGAGGGAGCAGCTGGTTCCTTCCCGTGGGGAAAGGCTGCCACGGGACATCTTCTTCAGGTACAATGACCTCCCAGCATTGCAGCTGGGATTATGAGGAAGGGAGGGTTCCAGGGGCAGGGCTTAATGTTGTGGGCCAGGGAATCATATACTATAATAGATTTTGAACGACCACAGTGCTAGAATTTGTATTTATTTGTATTTATGTTTATTATAAAAATATATATATATATATATATATATATATATATATATATATATATATATATATATATATATATATATACAGTACTGTGCAAAAGTTTTAGGCAGGTGTGAAAAATGCTGTAAAAAGTAAGAATGCTTTCAAAAATAGACATGTTAATAGATTATATTTATCAATTAACTAAATGCAAAGTGAGTGAACAGAAGAAAAATCTAAATCAAATCCATATTTGGTGTGACCACCCTTTGCCTTCAAAACAGCATCAATTCTTCTAGGTACACTTGCACAAAGTCAGGGATTTTGTAGGCATATAGTCAGGTGTATGATTAAACAATTATACCAAACAGGTGCTAATGATCATCAATTCAATATGTAGGTTGAAACACAATCATTAACTGAAACAGAAAGAGCTGTGTAGGAGGAATAAAACTGGGTGAGGAACAGCCAAACTCAGCTAACAAGGTGAGGTTGCTGAAGACAGTTTACTGTCAAAAGTCATACACCATGGCAAGACTGAGCACAGCAACAAGACACAAGGTAGTTCTACTGCATCAGCAAAGGTCTCTCCCAGGCAAAAATTTCAAGGCAGACAGGGGTTTCCAGATGTGCTGTCAAGCTCTTTTGAAGAAGGAGAAAAAGCGAACAGCGTTGAGGACCGTGAAGCGCAGTGGTCGGCCAAGGAAACTTACTGCAGCAGATGAAAGACACATCATGCTTACTTCCCTTCGCAATCGGAAGATGTCCAGCAGTGCCATCAGCTCAGAACTGGCAGAAAACAGTGGGACCCTGGTACACCCATCTACTGTCGGAGAAGTCTGGTCAGAAGTGGCCTTCATGGAAGACTTGCGGCCAAAAAGCCATACCTCCGGCGTGGAAACAAGGCCAAGCGACTCAACTATGCACGAAAACACAGGAACTGGGGTGCAGAAAAATGGCAGCAGGTGCTCTGGACTGATGAGTCAAAATTTGAAATATTTGGCTGTAGCAGAAGGCAGTTTGTTAAGCTGAAGGGCTGGAGAGCGTGCGAATGAGTGTCTGCAGGCAACAGTGAAGCATGGTGGAGGTTCCTTGCAAGTTTGGGGCTGCATTTCTGCAAATGGAGTTGGGGATTTGGTCAGAATTAATGGTCTCCTCAATGCTGAGAAGTACAGGCAGATACTTATCCATCATGCAATACCATCAGGGAGGCATCTGATTGCCCCCTAATTTACTCTGCAGCATGACAACGACCCCAAACATACAGCGAAAGTCATTAAGAACTATCTTCAGCGTAAAGAAGAACAAGGAGTCCTGGAAGTGATGGTATGGCCCCCGCAGAGCCCTGATCTCAACATCGAGTCTGTCTGGGATTACATGAAGAGAGAGAAGCAACTGAGGCTGCCTAAATCCACAGAAGAACTGTGGTTAGTTCTCCAAGATGTTTGGGCCAACCTACCTGCCGAGTTCCTTCAAAAACTGTGTGCAAGTGTACCTAGAAGAATTGATGCTTGATGCAGTTTTGAAGGCAAAGGGTGGTCACACCAAATATGGATTTGATTAAGATTTTTCTTCTGTTCACTCACTTTGCTTTTAGTTAATTGATAAATATAATCTATTAACATGTCTATTTTTGAAAGCATTCTTACTTTACAACATTTTTTCACACCTGCCTAAAACTTTTGCACAGTATTGTATATATATATATATATATATATATATAATATATATATATATATATATATTTATATTCTTTTTTAGGATAAACATAAATACATGATTCATAGTTATTGGGATAAAATGTATATGTATGTATGTATATTTATTTTTATTTTTATCTGGATGTGAACAGACCTCAAGATGCTGGTTCCTGGGAGTTTTTACAGCAGATGAAGTCCAGGTAGCATAGAAGATTGCTTCCTGTCCACCTTCCCTTTTATAGTTTGTTCAATGCCTGTGGCTGGGAGACATGTGCTGCTCTGGTATAGTGATGGTCTTTGAATCGCAGGAACTGGCCTTTACATTACGAAGACTCTGAGCACTTCAACTATGGTCTTTAACCCTTTACTGCCCTGGTTATGTTCCCATGCCTATTTAATGCCTATTTTGTCAATGTCAAATATGTTGGATACTGGGCAGCAAAGGGTTAAGCCAAAGTGCAAAACTATTAATGTTACAAATTAATGGTCCAGTCTGCCTTTTCAAAGCACAGGTGCATCTGCTTTTGGTTTGGTTTAAAAGAGGGCTTTTGTTAACCTTGCTTCTAATCTGTCTGAGGCCGATTTTGCTTTGTGGCACGTTTGCTTCTGAACACCATGAGTCAGGAACGAGTAGAGGCCTGCGTGGCTTTCAGGGAAACGTGGCTTTTTTCAGCAGTTTTTGGCTTCTTTGGATTGGTTAAGAGGGGGTTCTTCTTCCTGCCAGTGTCAGACTTTACAACCAAGAAATTGTAACCACCTGTATTTCTGGATCACAGATAGCAAGAGATTTTTAAAAAGGAGTTTAAAAAACTAGGGCAAGCATCAAACATGGAATATGTGTTGAAAGGAAAGAATACAAGTGAATGTTTCAGCTGTTGGGGAGTTTATAAATCGTTGATTTAGGAGAGAACATATGGAAAGATATGACCGGAAACTGTTGACTTCGACCAAGAATTTTCTTAGTGTGTGGTGGTCTTTGCTCTCTTCGGGTCTCTCTAACACTTCACAGAAATGACATATTTGGAATAGAAAGGAAAGGATCTTTAGGGTTGTACCTTTTACAGTACACAGTAACATTATTATGTGTTTATTGTCTGGCTTCATTTGGCAGTTTTGGTGTGTTTGATTGCTGCTCATACAGTATCTTGCTCATGCTTTTGCAATTGAGTACCTTTTGGTGTACAGAGAGCTCCATCTATAGATCCTGGCTGTGTTTGTCCACAGGTCCCTGTCTCAGGAGCGCATCTCCAGCTCCTCTTGGGCTGACCTCCTGGCACACCCTCGCAAACAAAAGGAGCTGACTAGCTACTGCAGTCAGCTGCAGGAACACTATCATCAGTGCTATGTCAAAGGTACTGTCCCTGCTCCTGTTCCGGCTTCTCGCTGACACATTTCTATCTTTCCCTGGTTCCTGCCAGAGTGTCACTTTCTTAACCGATTTGTTTTATGCCTTCACCATCTTTAACTGAACACTTAACTCTGAGACCTTAAAACTTAGGGCACTAGAACAGCACTACAGCCTTTCTTATGAAAGTTGCCCTTGGCAAAGAATGACCTTGTTGCAGTTCCCCAGTGAATGCCTGGGAGAGCAGCCGTTAGTTTACTACTAAGTGAAAGTACTTGTCTTTTCATATATGAAGTTGGATTTTTTTGCTTTGGCAGTGATCTTGTGTCGCAGAACAATGACTCCTAATAAATTCAAGGTTGGGCATTGGTGACCTGTGCATTTGTGATGAGGTTTAAAGCTGTGTTTCTTCACCCTCCTCTTCCTCCGCAGGGGTGTTCTGTAGTCTGCAACAGTCCTATAACATCAGCTCCCAGGACGTGCTGACGACAATGGATTACTGTGAGGAGTCCCTGCAGGAAATCGACATCAACCCCTTCCTGCAGACACTCTGCGGCCACATCCGTGTTTTCAGGGAGCGTTGCGAGCAGCAGGGGGCGACAGAGAACATGGAGGACAGGCCCACAACCACCTTCACCATCGGCATTGGAAAGACAGTGGAGGGAGCTGGGAGAGGGCCGCTCGCCTCCTCCTCAAGGTACTAGACAGGCCCTTTCTTAGCTCTCCTAGTACTGACATGATTTCAATAATTGACCTAAACAGGATGTCTATATTTTAAATTTGTTCTCGGAAAAACTAAGCAGAGCAAACTTGATTTTCTGTGTAGCTTCATAAACAATTTTTAGTTATGTTAAGTGGAAGCTTTGTTGGGTCAAATAGACCCAAAGCAAAAAGGCTCTACATGTTGGCATTAGAAGGTGGACAGTGTCTTACAATAACTTTTAGGAATTATATTCAACATAAAACATTGCAATAGTATTGTAATCAATAAATCTACTGGATTAGTTTTATCTCCTGATGAGATGTAAGGTATGTTTATGCTACTGAAGTGAGAGGGCAACACTGTGGTTTACAGTGAGAGAGTGATGAGTAATTAACTTTTGAAGAGCTTTCAAGAAAACTAGCAACTTAAAGTAGTTTTGAGACTGAGTAATGTCTGTGGTTTTTGTTTTTGTTTTTGCAGTGTGGAGACTGAAGACGCCAGTGAAGCAGAATCTCGAGGCAAACCATCAACACCCTCCTCCCCCATTGCATCTGCAGTCCAGAAAACCAATAAAATATACCCCGAGTTCCCTCTTTCACTCTTGCAGACGCAGCAGAAATGTGAATATTATCCTGACTTGCATAAAATCATCCAGGTAGGTACTGTAACAGCAGTTTTTTTTCAATGTGCCAGTTTCCATGGCGTTCCTGTTCATACTAAACGACTCTTATTTTGAGTAGAATAGTATCTGTGACATATAACGTGTTATTTATTTATTAACATTTTTTGACTTTTTGTAGGAAAAGTTTCTGGAAATAGGTGCTCAATACTTTAAGACCGTGCCTTCGAATCCTCATTACTTTTTCTACTGCCCCCCATCTGCTAAGAAGGAGGTGAGTGTAACGAAGAGTTAGAAGACAGGAGTTACGTACTGGATTAATGACGTCAGTCCCGGTAAACCTCACTTTAATGTGAATTATTTCAGGTGGTGTTGGATTGTGAAGAGGGTGACAGAGGACAGAGTGAGGAGATTGAGGTGTCTGAGGCAGAATTAGCCACAGAGGATGGTAAGAACTGATTCCATGGAAAGTAGGTGGGATTCGTTCAATGAGAAAAAAGTACGAAGTTGTACAGTTTTCATGTAAAAGGCCATCGCAGCTCTTGTTGGAGAGCATCGAAATCATACAAATATATATATATATGTATGTATGTATGTATGTATGTATGTATGTATGTATGTATGTATGTATGTATAGAGATCATAAACAGAAGTCAAACACCATATTAAATAAATAAAATACTATCTCTATCTTCAATGTTTTGTTTGATGTCGACTTTCCTTTTCCTTTCTTGCCATGAGATTTTAATTTCTTTAGCAAAATTAAATTATTTCCTGTCACACCTGCCCCAGATTGAAACTCAGCTATAGACCATCAACTGCTTATGAAGCTTAACAGTTTATCTGAGAGCCGTACAACCCCATCACTTGCTGTGTGTTATTGCCCCCTGTGCAGAGAATGTGTCGGGGTGCTGCATCGTGACAGAGAGCGACACGGACCTGGAGGTAGAGTACCGTGAGCGTCTGAACCGCGAGTTCACTGACCACGACTCCAACCAGGACGAGGACTCTTTCAGCATCCTGGACGGGGACTCCCTCCTGGAGCCTGAGGGCCCCCAGCAGGAGATGCCACCCCTGTTTGTGCACCTGACCTGTTCCATCAGCGTCAAGAACTGCCACGGCTCCTTGCCCACACAGACACTCCCCACCTGCTTGGGTGAGGATTCCCCAATTCCGGCTGACCATTTAAACACCACCGAAGGCTTTCTATGTTTTCAGTGGATTGAATATATTGCAGACTTCGAGAGACTTCTAGTCAAAACGTTTGTCATTGAATTTATTTTGTTTATTTTTGCACTCCATAAAAGTTTCAAATTTCAGGAGGGTAAACACATTCTGATGCAGTTCTTCAATTCAGGGTGGTTCTATAGGAGCCAGGCTGATTGGTCGTCCATTTGTAGGGTCTCTTGATATTTCTGCTTTAATTGTCTTTTAGAGTTACTGATAATGTGTGAAGTGTGAACTTATTAGACCTCCTATATATTCCATATTCCATATTTTCAGATGTTGTTCCATGAGGTTGTCTCGTGGAGGTGAGGCTGACCAGATTGATGTGTCCTGATTGTATGTTTTGCAGGGGAGGTAATTGCCTGCTTGGAGAATGCTGACTCCCTTCAGTCCATCGACCTGAATGATCTGTCAGTCACGCTGGATATTTTTGTTCTGACTCTGCCACTGATCGAAGTCATGACCTCAGACATTCATCACAACAGGTAAGACACAAGACCGGGGACCAGAAAAATCTTTTGAAGACGTATTGATTGATGGCGACGCATTAAATATTCCATGACATATTGTGGCTGCCTTTGCCTTTCTTTTCCAACTCAATAGTTATCCTCCTTTTTTTCTAATCTAGACCATTTTTCAGATTTTTATATCTACAAATCTGAAAGCGCTGATAGGATAGATGTGTATCTTTCAGATGAAATGGATGGACTGGCAAAACACATTTTTTCACCAGAAATACTGGGGGAAAAGAAAGAAGGTGTTTCTTGTTTGTTTCAGATATACATCGGAGAGCAGCATATCCTTGACCCGGTCTCCAGGCCAGCCTTCCTCCTACCGCTCCGATGAAGAGCTCATGCAGGAAGGGCTTCCTTCAGCAGGAGGGGATGGGTGGGTATGGCACTGTGTCAAAGAGCACATTGATGTGCTGGGGTGGGTAGGGAACATGGGGGGTGGATATGGTGTAAAAGAGTGGCTATGTCGGGAGGACAGGGTATTGTTCTGTGCAAAAAGGGTAAGTATCATACTACAGAGGGTATGACTAAGTGAGATTAGCCCTTTTGTGGTCCTATGTCAGACCAGGCCCGACATTACAATTTTTCCTTTCTGGTCCGATGTCACGCACAGGTCTAGTCGTTTTTTCTCTGAAAAAGCCGAGAAAAACTTTCAATGGCTGAACAAGGAGTGGGGCAGGGATGGAGATGCAGTACTGAGTGTCCTTTTGATATGCAGTGCTATTTAAACCTGTTTTACTGTGATAAAATGATAAAATAAACAGCTTGTGTAAAAATAAATTAGACCCAACGTGCCTGACAGGCGCTGAATAAATGGACCGCAAAGGGTTAAAGTATTGTGGTTGGTATGGTGCATTGTAAAGACTTGTCAGCTAGTTCTCCAGCAAGATAGCTTCCCCTTGTATATTTTCTGTAATGTTTGACACAGATCTTGCAATGCAATCTCCTTTTCTTTCTCTGCAGGCTGACGGGTGGAGATCCGCTCTCCAAACTCCCAGACCCACACAGGCAGGCAGTGCTGGCCACCATGGATGAGGTGAGAATCCAAGCTCTAGTGCTTTTAATTAAAAGTCAAACAAACCAGAGAGGCAGGAAATTCCCATTCCAGCCTAGTTGAACTGTTTAAGGTACATTTAAGTACCTGTGTGTGTAAAATATACTGTTGCCCCAATGTCTACTCCCATATATTGCAGCTGCACATTGTTAGACATTGTTTACCCATAAACTGCTCAGTTTGTGTGCACATGCAAACATCCTTCCACATTTCATATTCCTAATAGTGAAGTTTTTTGCTGCAGCTTGATTAACCTAAATTCCCCTCTCCCCTTGTGTTCACAGATCCGCTGGGTCCTGGAAGATGAGATCGTGTCTGCCCTGCGCCACTCCAAGATCATCAGCACCGCTACGCTGCAGAAAGTAGCGGATCATGTGTCCCGGTCCCCTGGCAGGCCACAGTGCCACTGTGAGGTTGTCCCTCTTCAGTTCGTCTTCGGGCTCGAGCAATCGCTGGAGAAGTTTAAAGAGGTTAGCTGAGCTTGGGGAACACATTGGGCTCCTTTTTTAAAGTGGCACATCATTAAATATACGCATTTGCTTTTTTTTTTTGGTTTGAGGCAATGCAGCATAAAACAATTGTTGAAAACCACTGCTAAATTTGTGAGATTTCATCATGAGCAAATAGCTCTGTCTGATCCAATAAATCCTCTTAGTTTCTGTTAAGTACCTACAATAACATGTTATTTCCAGTTAATCTTAATCTCAGGGCAATAAATCCACACCTCTTCTCTCTCTCTCTCATTTAACAGGAGTTCCGGAGAATGTCCCTGTCTGGGTACCTACTGAACGAAGAAAAGGACAATTTTTACTACGTGTCAGTGAGCCGGCTGCATTCGCAGAGACTGGCAACGGTGAAGAAGCTTGCAGAGAGCAGTACGAGTGAATCACTGGGGCCGGGGGAGGAGTTAGACAGGACCTCTCAACAAGCTAGTCACACTGCAGAGTGTAAGGAAATGTGCAAGGCCCACCAGCTGGCCAATCAGAACACAGCAGGAAAGATAGCTGTGTCATTGGACAGCGACCCCGAGCTGGCGAGGAGAGAGGAGAACATAGTGGTGAGTAATGTGTTAAAATGTGTTTTAACAAAAGATACTTTTTTTATTTTTTAAATGATCTTGTTAGCATACTTTTCTGTGTTGGTGTAAAATTCTGCAACAAACTTTCCTTTTTCATTCTCAGGCTTCAGCTGAGGAGAAAAAACCTGCTAGTGGAGGGGATTCAGCGAAAGACCCATTTCCAGAGGCTGTTTCTGAGATGACTGCAAGCGACAAAGCAAGCCAGCGGGAGAACGGGTCTCCCATTTTGAAAGATGAGGAGGGGAGCACCCCCTCTACCAGACCTGAACCCTCCCAAACTAGCAAAGACATTACTCCAAGACCTGAACCATCCCAATCCAGTGCTCCCTGCCTGCAGCCAAGCAGTAGCATGGACAAAGGAATGGAACAGAGTTCTCCCCCGAAAACCCCTTCGGCAGTGAGCCTGGCTGAGTCTGTGTTGACCACCACCCAGAGTGAGTACATTTCTCATCAGTTCATCAGTTTCAATAAGATCAGTTTTGTTTACAGCCATCAGCTTGTAACACGGGGACAGTAGCGTCTCCATTTCTGTAAACTCTGGAGAGTGTGGCCATTGAGATTTCCCTACCAAATACACAGATGCTCAGGCGGATGTCTAATACTTGCCATATTGACCACTGCACTCCTTTTGGTTTAAACTTTCTTTTCCGAATCTATTAAAAAAAATTAAATGTAAAATGTCAACAGTATGAATTAGTTACTTGGAACAGACCCAGTGGATTAAAGAGAATAAGAAAAGTCAAGCAGTTTGTGATTTCTTTGCAGGCAGTGGGCGGGTGCGGCCTAGCCGTGTGCAGAGTGTGGTCTCCAGTCAGGGAAGTCTGGACTCGGACATGCTGGGTAAGGATTCACTCTGCTGTTTATATATATATATGTATATAATACAGGGAAACCCTTTGAGCTGGTATACTTGCTGTGGAGACACCCCTGCACTTGCACAACCATTAATCATCACCCGTTGACATTTACACAAATACATCTCAATATGAAATCAGCTGTTGTTCCAACTGTTCAATTGTCTATCTTGTGCCTGACCTTTACTCTCTCAAATTCCTCCTCAGGCTATGATGGTGGGAGCAGTGACTCAGAGTGTGAGGGGGCCACCATGAATGAACAGGACCCCCGTTGCCCCTTGATGCCCGATTTCTGGCTGATCGTAAAGATCCATCAGGACAGAGTGGAGGTGCACTCTCACACTCGGTAAGCAGTGCTTGTGTGCAGTGCATTTCCCAGTGCTCTCAGCAGTAGGATGCTTGACTCCTCCGCACAACAACTTGGGTACAGAAGCTCACTGCATTCTCATCCTCTGCTGAGTCTGACCAGGCAGTACAATGCTGAGATGGTCAAAACACACTAAGTCACAGCACAGGTCATACATCTCTGTGTATGTATACCGACTTTTGCACTGTATTTTTCACGTTGTCAGTCTTAGATTTTCTAACATGGTTTATCTGTGTGGGACTGTTTCCTTGATCTTTTACAGCTCTCTAAATTCAGGGAAGGATGACGATGAGGTGCCCCAGTATCTCCAGCTACACCAGATGGTTGTGAGAAAGATTGGGGAGATCTGCCGTGTTGTGAACCAGGTACATCAGAAACACTCCCTTCCCTACTCTTCTTAATTACCAATATGTAGCCCTGGCTTCTTTGTGAATAGGTCATTAAATATCCCACATTTTAGCTTCAATAAAAACATATACAGGACTTGGTTTTTAGGTGTAACTCGCATTTAAAATCGGTACGCTCTAGTGCTTTTGCATTGACTTGGTCTTAAAGCAGGACACCTGGAAGGAATACTTCTGACCTCTCTGGTTCTTCCTTCCCTCTCAAGCGCTTGCTGCTTCAAGATCTCCATGACAGTCACGTCTGTAACTCTTTGCTGGTGGCAGAGAGTGAGGAAGACATCTGGAAAAGTGAGAACCTGTACACCTACAGGAAGCAAACAGCCGCCACTGACGGTGAGTCACAGCCACTCCCATATATGTGTGAGTGTAGATCCTCCCATTTTAAATTGGCTCATAATGCAATGATGAGACATAATAGTGATCAGTAATCAAACCTAAAGGAGTTTTTAGCAGTGATTTCAATCTGTTTGCAGAGATCAGTATGTCCTGTGTTCATTTTCAGCAGTAATGTGCAAAGGCAGGATAAAAAAAGCAGTCAAGCATTTCCTTGCATCAGCACACATTAGCTTGACTGAGTAAAGCTATGTTAGTTAGTGACAAAACACGCCTGGTGTCCTTATTTACAGGCCTGTTTCTATCTCCACAGTGCTCACAGCCTGATGAATCAATATTTTAACACAGCAGTATAGTCTTTACAAAAAAACAAATTAGTGGTTTAATTTACCATCTTTCCAGATGTTTAGCTCAATCTTGTAAATTAATTTAATTCTATTTTATATGTAGCAGAGTTGGAAACGGTTGAGAGGGATTGCTCACTACTCAGTGATGGGAGAGACGTTACTTTCTGTCCAATGATTTCCTGGTCAAAAAGCACAAGGATCTGTTCAACAAATGACACCATTTAGAGACATCTCTCCAAAGAACTACCTTTTTATAAAGCTTTACTAAAACTATAAGTATATTCAGACACGTCACCAAGATGTACTGCTTACGTATAGATGATGATGATGATGATATAAATTTACTTTTGCAAAAATAATTAATTGCAGATTATTCAGCGGATGAGAGTTACCAGCCTAGAGATTACCTGGCAGCCACTATGCAGTTCATCCCAGGTCACTTTGCCTGCGAGGTTGTGTGGAGCACCATCATTTACATCCACCCACGACTCAAAATGGGGCCCAACATGGGCGTCAGTCGAGGTACGTCACAGTGCTGTAAAGCTGGGATTTAAGAGACTGCCCACCCCAAACAGAAAGGTCTACACACATACAGGGTCTTGTTATTTGGTTTTACTGCTGGAAGCTAAATGCACATAGCTGAAACCCTTTGTTAAAACCCATAGTAACACAACACATAATGAAAACAAATAGCAATTTTTTAGTTTTTATTATTAATCTTGACCAAAAAACATTTTATTGAATGACAAAGTACAGATTTGTTGAGGCTCTAGTCCCCAAGGTGGTCTCTGTTTAATTATGCAATTTAAAGTAATTTGCATGCTCGCCAATGTTTGCACTTCCTGTTCTACCATGTGTTCAGGACTCCTTTGGAGAATAAGATAAAGCATTGGAGTTTCTGTGCTGTGATTTAGATGTATTTGTCTCTTTTCATGGGCTATTTTTCAGATATATACAAATGTATAATTTCATAATGCTGTGTACTAAACCAGGAAAACCAGTGAATAACATAAGTGTGTGTGTGTGTGTGTGTGTGTTTGTATTAACCCTAATAAGGATGTCTGTATTTCTACAGCGATCCAGGCTCTTCGCTCAGTGCTGAATGCCTTCTGTGTTGTGAACAGGAAGAACATGTTTGTGTACCAGGAGCGCACTACCAAATCTGTTTTCTACCTCAGGTGAGGATTAATACTGATCAAGTGGTGGTGGTGGTGTTGTTCCATAGATCTTCACTTCATATGCAGAGCACTACTCTCCTACGGAAGTAAATAAATCAGATCAGGCTCCTGAATTGAAAAACATTTTATCTTAACTGTATGTTTACAAGCAACTTAACATAATTGTCCCAAACTCTGATGTTCAGCCTTAATTGCACAGAAGTATATTGTTAGTTTATTTCCAACAGGCTGTCGGAAACGGCGCTCAGTGGGAAGTTTTCAGAGTTGGATGGCAACCCCCCACCTTCGTCTCGCTCGCTGGCTCTGACACGCAGCCAGGAGCCCCTCTACTCTGAAGATCTCTCGGTAACACAGTCGCACTTTCCTGCACTCTGCTTTAGTTTGTGAAAGTGGTTTTAATATTCTTGGATGTGTGTGGAGTCCTAGCATTGCATTATCAGTCTTCCCTTTCACAAGCAATGTACAATGTCTGTCTAGTTTTCCCACTTATCCCACTGTGGAAACCCTGTGGAAATGCTGTGCTCATCTTTATCTCTGTTTTGAAATTATTGTCCCTGTGGGGACATCAGAGATTGAGTGGAGACGTCGCCCGTCCATCTGTATATACGTACATGTGTTTACCAGTATTAAAAAGCATAATTATATAGGTAAATATAATTTACACATGGCTTGCAGCAGCTGTAATTTAAAAACCTTGGATATAAAAACTTAAGCTAACTGAATCATTTTGCTGCCATTATGTTTGTTTGCACAGAATCTAGCGGATTTTAGTTCTGGCTTGGTTTGACGAATGAAGGCTTAATATATTTCTTACACTGACATCATGGGTCATAGAATGATGTTATTTTTATCCTTGGTATGTGCATTACTTGCATTCTTTATATTGCTCAGTAGGTACCTGATGGGCAGAGCCTGTACCTAATGTGTTTCTTTAACAACTCAAATATTTAGCTTCTTGGGTATATGCAGATGTGCCTTTTCAGTTCCTCTGTAAATGGCACTCCATGATCTGAATGACAATTTAAAAAGCAAAATGAAGGAATTAAATGAGGCACAAAACATATCCTTTGTTTGTTATCGCCACATATTTCGTGTCATAAGTTTATATTAAATAGATATGCAATTGTGTATTAAATTAATGTTAAATTCATATTTAATAGATATGCAATTGTGTATTAAATTTACGTTCAATTGTTCCTTGTTACTTTCCATTAACCTTTAAGTCAGATTAACTCTATTTTCAATTAAAAACATGTAAACAATGGGAAATTATTACATATACTCAGGGCTCCCGATTCTCCCTGGAGATGATCTCCCCCAGGAGTGTGGAGGGGTCCAGGCCCGTGGGACAGATGGACAAACACATCCTGCTGATGGTGCACGGAGTGGGGCAGGCTGGTGAGTGAGAGAGCCACGATGGGATGGGGATGGGGGGAGCATTCAAACAGGAAGGGCCTGAGCGCAGTGAGTGAGGCTTGTGATGGGGGAAACGTATAAGTGAGGGACTGGGGGAGAGTGAGAAGAGAAGGGTTAGCACCTTTATCTCCTTGCATTTAGAAATAGGGTCTGGAGTAAAAGGGAGGGACTGGGAGAGAGGAGAAGAGAAGGGTTAGCACCTTTATCTCCTTGCATTTAGAAATAGGGTCTGGAGTAAAAGGGAAGGGTCAACACATTGAGAAACAGGCTGTGATTTGTCAAAAGAGAGAAACTCTATAGGTAAAAATCTGCATCAGTATTTCTCTACCACATGTGTAATCTAGGTGCTCAGTGGTCAATTGTTGGTTGAATTTAAGCACAGTCTGCAATGTGCATACTTATTTAAATGCTTATGGTGTAGTACCACTGGAAGCATACTAGGGGGCAATCTTACTCCAGCAAAACTCACCAAAACAGTATTGTGGCACATTCTTGAATTAAATCTCCCCAATGCAAAAATATATACATCCTGTGAATCTTGTCTGTTGTGGGGTTAGCTGCTTGCACAAACAGTGAGTATTCTGTAATATCTTGCACTTCTACTCCTTTTTTTTATTTTTCTTTCTTTCATCCACACACACACACACAGGACCAGAGATCACAGACGAGCTGTTGAAGGTTCTTCGAAAGCGGTTGGATGAGGCGACGCTTGACATTATCACTGTGATGTTAGTCAGGAACTGCAAACTGACACCTGCGGACGTGGAGGTAAAGGGTCCTGCTGCCGTCCGTTTTCATCCATACAGCCACTGTTTTTAAAAAAAATATATATATACAGTACTGTGCAAAAGTTTTAGGCAGGTGTAAAAAAATGCTGTAAAGTAAGAATGCTTTCAAAAATAGGCATGTTAATAGATTATATTTATCAATTAACTAAATGCAAAGTGAGTGAACAGAAGAAAAATCTAAATCAAATCCATATTTGGTGTGACAACCCTTTGCCTTCAAAACAGCATCAATTCTTCTAGGTACACTTGCACAAAGTCAGGGATTTTGTAGGCATATAGTCAGGTGTATGATTAAACAATTATACCAAACAGGTGCTAATGATCATCAATTCAATATGTGGGTTGAAACACAATCATTAACTGAAACAGAAACAGCTGTGTAGGAGGAATAAAACTGGGTGAGGAACAGCCAAACTCAGCTAACAAGGTGAGGTTGCTGAAGACAGTTTACTGTCAAAAGTCATACACCATGGCAAGACTGAGCACAGCAACAAGACACAAGGTAGTTATACTGCATCAGCAAGGTCTCTCCCAGGCAGAAATTTCAAGGCAGACAGGGGTTTCCAGATGTGCTGTCCAAGCACTTTTGAAGAAGCACAAAGAAACGGGCAACGTTGAGGACCGTAGACGCAGTGGTCGGCCAAGGAAACTTACTGCAGCAGATGAAAGACACATCATACTTACTTGCCTTCGCAATCGGAAGATGTCCAGCAGTGCCATCAGCTCAGAACTGGCAGAAAACAGTGGGACCCTGGTACACCCATCTACTGTCCGGAGAAGTCTGGTCAGAAGTGGCCTTCATGGAAGACTTGCAGCCAAAAAGCCATACCTCCGGCGTGGAAACAAGGCCAAGCGACTCAACTATGCACGAAAACACAGGAACTGGGGTGCAGAAAAATGGCAGCAGGTGCTCTGGACTGATGAGTCAAAATTTGAAATATTTGGCTGTAGCAGAAGGCAGTTTGTTCGCGAAGGGCTGGAGAGCGTACATGAATGAGTGTCTGCAGGCAACAGTGAAGCATGGTGGAGGTTCCTTGCAAGTTTGGGGCTGCATTTCTGCAAATGGAGTTGGGGATTTGGTCAGAATTAATGGTCTCCTCAATGCTGAGAAGTACAGGCAGATACTTATCCATCATGCAATACCATCAGGGAGGCATCTGATTGGCCCCAAATTTATTCTGCAGCATGACAACAACCCCAAACACACAGCGAAAGTCATTAAGAACTACCTTCAGCGTAAAGAAGAACAAGGAGTCCTGGAAGTGATGGTATGGCCCCCACAGAGCCCTGATCTCAACATCATCGAGTCTGTCTGAGATTACATGAAGAGAGAGAAGCAACTGAGGCTGTCTAAATCCACAGAAGAACTGTGGTTAGTTCTCCAAGATGTTTGGGCCAACCTACCTGCCGAGTTCCTTCAAAAACTGTGTGCAAGTGTACCTAGAAGAATTGATGCTTGATGCTGTTTTGAAGGCAAAGGGTGGTCACACCAAATATGGATTTGATTTAGATTTTTCTTCTGTTCACTCACTTTGCATTTAGTTAATTGATAAATATAATCTATTAACATGTCTATTTTTGAAAGCATTCTTACTTTACAGCATTTTTCACACCTGCCTAAAACTTTTGCACAGTACTGTATGTGTATATATATATATATATATATATATATATATATATATATATATATATATATATATATATATATATATATATATATATATATATATATATTACTGAATACTGAATTTCAATAGGTTTCCTGTTGTAAGAATTTCAAAAGCATGTATTTTGTTTGCACTGGTTCCTGGGGATCATTTACAGTAATTTATTGTGTGTATATCCTGAAAAGAACCCTGCCAAGATATTAATTTTGTGTTCAGCTGGCAACAGCAATAAACTTGAAATGCAATGACAACCTGCTTGCAATTAAGTGAGTTGCCGAAGCAAATAGCAAAGTTATAGGTAGCAGGCAGCATTGGTGATATTGTAGAAGCACAACATTTTTTAAACGTTGCTCATTTCTCACTCAGACAAGAACTGTCATAATACTGTATCTCCTTTTTCAATGTGTGTTTTTTTTTCTCCAACAAGACAACAAAAAGATAATTGTATTCCTTGATGTAATAGGCTGGTAAGTATTTTTTTTTTTAAGTAGACCAGGCAACTTTGGTTGTTGATGGTAAAGATACATCAATTAACTGCTTTTGGCCTTGGTTGGACATAGACTGGAATTGCCACTGATGCTTACTGCTGCCAGAATAGGAGAAGTGAGAACATAATGTATAAAAATACAATTCTTGGTGTTTTTATCTCCCAGTTCATCCAGCCTCCCGGCTCCCCAGCCACTGAAGTGATTGAGTTCACCCTCCCGCAATACTCCCTGCCTTGGCTACAGGCTGTGGCTCACTACCTCCGGCAAAACCTGCTGATCTTCCTGCACATCCCCAAGTACACTGACAGCAACGTGGAGCACCATTTTAAGGTACTGGAGATGAACAGGGCTAAGGGTCCTGACATGTTGAGGGGCCCAGCCCACAAGCATTATACTGACTGGCTTCAAGTCAGTAGCACAAGGAAAACAAAGCCACTCCATAATGGAATACTTCTATCAGAACAGATTTTACCCTACGCCAGAACTAGCATGTCATAGAGTCAAAGTTTAGTGGGGAACAAGCTGTAAGTTGACTGCAGGTTTGTAGCTTTATCTTAATGAAACGTGACATTTGCCATTCATTAGCACATGAATTAGTTTTGACATTGGAAGGTTCAGCAAATTATATTGATGTAAACAAAGTTTTAAAAAAAAAAAAAAAAAATCTTATTTGGGAGCCATGCAATATTATTTTTTTCCAGTAAATGTTAGCATTGATCCCTCAAGTAAGTTTACTTTCCTTAACCGTTTAAATTTGATTAAATGTTTAATTATAATTTAAGCATTTGTTACTAGAAGTAGTTTCACATACTGTATGTGTTTTGTACTGTGTGCTTGACCGAGCATACGCGCTGTATGTTACTAGACCATGATTTATGTGATTTAAAAAAATATATAATAATAATTATTGTTAAAATAAGTTGATCCCTGAATGTATGTTTTTTGTTTTTTCCAGCACTATTTTCTTCAAAGCAGCGGTTTGCCCGATTCTGATATCTACCTTTATAACAAGCCTGGAGGCCAGGGAACAGGGGGGAAAGGTAACAGCTTTTCACACATCTGCCATCACAACCCCAAGCACTTCAAAAGAAACTAGGGGAGTGGGGGTTTTTAATGGAATTCAAATTGCTCTTTTAGCAGTCCCTAGACAAGCAAAGCCCAAGCGTACCCTTGAGTTAAATCTTTCTCTTTCTAATTAGACAGTCCTGACTTCTGTTGTACAATATGATTTGCATTATGAATTAATTCAATATATTTCTATGAGATAGCACATTGATAATATTACCAACAAGGTCCTGTAATCATGTTGCTCTGGGGAAGTGAAGCTTTTTGAGCAGTATTTGACCATGTTTCCAAGGGCAGCTTCCTAGTGACTGTGTGACATATGCCTTGTTATCTTGAGTGTTTGTTTGGATCATATTAAGAACACATCCCCTTTTAACAGCAAGCCACTCCCAAACAGGAACTGTATTGTGTATTGGTGGATGCAGGTTTTTTTTATTGGTTTAGCCTTCTGCGATTTTATATATATCATTATTTTTTTTCCCCCCAGGGATAGCCCAATTTAAGATGTATCTCCTTTGTTAGGATGTTCATCCTGTATATCTGCATCAGTCTTACAGTTACGTGTTGCTGACATTAGACTAGAGAATCGTGACATTCTCAACCAATTACTGAGTCCCACAGTGTTTGTATGTTGTCAGTGTGGCTCTCTGGGACCAGTTAGTTTCACTGCTCTGAATGCGACACTCAGTAAAGTTCAGCTGCTGTGTTCTGGCATGGTGACTCGCAGCATCCAGTCATTTTGTGCTAATGCAATCCAATGATTTGGTTTTGCGGTTGTCTGTTAATGATCATCACTGCTATATTCTTTCAGCATGGACTGTTTCACTGATGAATCCCACCTATGTACAGTGTTTTGATAAATACGTCTCTCTTGTGAGTCTGGTTTACAATGTAATGCAAGGCATACAATGTAGTATACCACTGCAATACTGTTCTACTGTTGATTTTAGTATTTATTTGAGATTTGAAGATGTAGTTAAAAAAAAAAAAAAAAGTTTCCTAACCCAAGGATTTTGTGGAGCAGGATTGGTATATTGTGTTTAATTTAAATCTAAAAAATGACTAAAAAAATTATGAAATAATAATAATAATAATAAATAATAAGACTTTGAACGTCTTCAAAAAAAAAAAAAAGATTAAAAATGATCTCTGCAAACATATATGAAATGTATTCTAAAATATAATTTCAGGCTGCCCATGTTCATTCCATTGGCACAAAGTGCGTCTGTTCTCATTAAGCTCTCATTTATTTTCCTGAAATAACACAGAGTTCAAAGGATTTGGTTTAATTGTCAGAGTACTGGTAGAAAATGAATACAGTAGATCTACAGATATGTAGTGGGGTTTCCTCCGTTCGAGCCCTGGCATGGGTATTTCAATTCCAAGTGACCGAGCGTCCCATTTTAAATTGTGATGGTTCCTTAGGAGGAAAGACTTTGCTTGGTAGGTTTGTTTAACCAAACATTGATTATTTTCAGGGTGTGGATTCTCTCCAATACGTTTCCTGTCCTTTCACCCCTGTATGTATCCCATAATGATATAACACTGGTTATTTGTAAGTTGCATGTGTTGATAACAGTTGTGTTCCTGGTGCTCAGACACCTTGTGGATGTTCTTCTGTTGACATAGGTACCATGTCGGACCTCGTGCAACATCTCTTCCCACCCTCCCAGTTCCAAGGTATCACCTGTAATTTCTCAAGCGCTTGTCACTTCCCACAATTAGACTTCCCTCCCCATTTTAGCTTCCTTCTGTCTGTGCTGGTAGTTACTTGGCTCGGTGCTGATTCTTTTATTTCCATTTCTTTAGCTGGTTTTGTTTCAATTTTGTAGGCTATGGTATTTTGGTTGTGGTGGAAACCTAGTTTTATTTTCCTCATGGAGATTCATTTTCGTTTTACCATGCATGTTTCAAAAGCATGCTTACTGACCGTTTTTACAAAAAGCAACTCTCTTATTAAATCACTTTCCCCTCACCTATGACTTTCTATTATGTAGCTTTTCACAGTGAAGTCTTAAAATAGATTTTACTGTTTTGTTTTATCAAGGGCTCTACTAAACCTTTGTGCAGCATTTTTTGAAAAGGGAAAGTGTTGGAATCCCAATATTTCTAGACCTTCCAGTCCTAGATCTTCCAAACTGTTTGGTTACACAGGGTTTGGAAGACAGACAAATACTCTCTCTGACCTGCTAGTTAGTGTCTGGAAAAGGAAGGGGTGCTTTGGGTAAACTTTTATTTCTGAGGTTATTTTCAATTTATCCAAAGAGTGTAGATTGGTACATAAAAAAGGCCCCTTATTTTAATAATGTTATAAATCCATCATATAACACTCAATGTTCCTTAATAACTTATGAGCCAAGAATCGCATCTAATAAAAGTCACACGTCATAAAATATTGCACTGTCAGCCTTGAATCCTGCAGCTTTTTGTCTGAGGTTAAAAATACTTTATTATTATTATTATTATTATTATTATTATTATTATTATTATTATTATTATTATTATTATTAATTTCTTAGCAGACACCCTTATCCAGGGCGACTTACAATTGTTATCAGATATCACATTATACATTATTTCACATTATACAGATATCACATTATTTTTTACATACAATTACCCATTTATTCAGTTGGGTTTTTACTGGAGCAATCTAGGTAAACTACCTTGCTCAAGGGTACAGCAGCGGTGTCCCCCACCTGGGTTTGAACCCACTACCCTCCGATCAAGAGTCCAGAGCCCTAACCACTACTCCACATACCCCTATTCTATGCTTTCATATGTCGTAGGGAAGTGGTTCCCAATCTGGGAGCCGTAGGGGGGCTGTGAGATGGTTTCTGGGGTCCGCAGCACATACAGAAATATTCAAATAACTTGGCACCCGACCAAGCAATGTTCCCTTGGTATGACTGAACTACGAATGGAAGTTTTCTGTTTTAATGGTTTTGAACAGTGGCGGTATTTCGATCTACCGCTGTGAATATCGATGTAATCGACCTCTAAAATCAAGTTCCTTGGAAAACCTATATGTTATAATGTGTCTGTCAGACTGACTGATGGACTCGTCTTTAGTTCTCCCCCTACACAGAGAATGGTGACATCCACTTGGGTACTGTATACAGTACCTAATTGCTGTTCTGCCCCTTAGGTCAGAATCAAGTTCATCCTGAGGCAAGATGCAGGTGACTGCCAATGCTTTACATGCTAAGTGGATACAAAAAAAGATGTATTCAATAGTGCAGGTCATTCATTTTTTACGAACCTTGCATTTTGTAGTACGAGTATTAAAAAGCAAGTACATTCAGACTGCATAAAGAAACTTGGGTAGCTTTAGGGCAAGGACCAGTCAGTCCTACTAAACTTGATTTTCCATACATCACCATTCATCATGAACTTTAATGTTTTATCCAGTTTTTTGGCAATTGCGGTGCATTTGTTCTATTCGGTCTTAATATATTTAACATGTGCTGTGTGTTGTATTTTTTTGGTCTCTAAAATTAGTAAAAAAAGGAATGTAACAGTGGTGTGGATTAAGTCAGGAATACTCAACTTGAACTGTTAAAGAATGAGTTCTCTTTTTTAATTCATAGTGACATAGGAAGTCTATACAGTAGTTCAGTGAATTTACAGTAACAGTGCTCTTTACTGATATGTGCAGATCCCATTTGTTTAGACTACCACTCTAATAATGTCTGCTGCTGGCTCGCCCTCTCCCCTCCAGGGATTGCCAGCATCGCGCTCTCATTTGTGGATTGCCAGGGCTGCCCACTGCAGGTGTCCAGGCACGACTTCATGAAGCCATTGAGGGGGGACACCTCCGGGATCATTCTGCAGGAGGAGGAGTTTGAAAGACTCACTGCTGTCAGCAAGATCGACTCAGAGAGCCAGGAAACAGGTACTGCCTGTGGAGCCGGTTGTTGTAGATTTCAGTTTATATTTCTTGCTACTCAGGGAGGAATTATAAATATGTATGTAGTGATGTCTCTAAGTACTGTAAGGCTGTTGATGGGCATCAATCACTTTGCACAGGAAGAGATTACAATAAAAAAAAAAAAATACATGTAAAACATATTGCACCCCCTGATACATACAGCTGGTAAAGTGATTATAACATGCTGGTCTGGCTCGTTGTAAGCAGTAAAAAGGATGTAATATCAGTGAACAATATCAGAGTTACAACTGAACAATATTATAGATCCTGTTGAAACGGAGACAGGTGTCCGCTAACTGTGCATGGGCATGAAAAACCAAAATGCTTTACCTGCTGTCTCACCCCGGTTTACTCTCTCTTCACAGGCTCTTGGACTCGGGTTCGTTTTGATGTCTGGGAGCAGGGGAATGTCAGCCCCCTGCAACTTACTGATAAGCTGCAGAGTGCTCTACGCCATGCCCTTTGTGATGTCATCATGGAGTTCCGGGTGCTGCCCAATCCCCTCTGCGTGGAATCATATTGTCCAATCACAGCAACCGTCCACAGCGATAGCACCAATGGTAGGGGAAGAGTGTCAATTTGATAAACTTGCATTATTAGCATGATTAAACTCCTGTAAAGGATGTTGTAAAACAGCAGAGCCCAAAGAGCTGGTCAGAAGCTTCTACGGGATTCAAGGTAGCTATAGAAAAGCAGTGGTAAAACTGAAACGCTAGGAATAGGTGTTGTGTCTATTGAGATGGATACCTATTTTATACATGTAGCTTCAAAACTGGCATTACTAGAAATAGCAGATTAGCCAGTTGTTATTGATTGCTGTTGATCTTGCAGGCCACCAATCTCAGCTGCAACCTGAAGGTAAAGACCAAGCCAGACAACCTGTCAGCAGTGGGAGAAATAAGACCATCCCATCTCCCATTGCTTTCAGCCCGGCACCCACACCGGCCCCTGCAGGCTCAGGGACCCCTGAATCCACCACCCCCACTGGCAGGGCCGCACGCAGGAGCTTCTGGGACATTCTGGTAAGTTTACAGGGAGTCGGGGGTTAGGTCTATTGGGGTGCTGCCCTAATTTCTATCAGTGATACCTGCAGTTGAGTTGTGACAATGACAAGTTCCCTCACAGCCACTGTCTGTCAGTCCTTGCATCGCCGACTTGAACCCTCAGCAGGAACTTGAATTGAATTTCCTGCATTAGACAGCAGAGTCTCCTTAAGATTATAATAATTGGTGCTATAATGCTTTGTGGCATTGCTCCTGGTTGTGCTGCTGCTGTTGGAGGTTCAAGGGTAAAAGAACCATAATAAAAATGCAAATGTCTTGCAGAGCAAGCCAGAACCCTCGGAGCTGGGGTCTCCTAAGACAACAGACGACATTATCTTGGATCGGGCAGAAGACAGCCGAACAACCCGTCGACGACACAAAACCGAGAATGTGAAGCAGCCCTGGAGCCAGGAGAGAGCAGCTGCTGCGGAAATGGAACAGGCGCAGAGGCAAGCAGCCTCACAGAGGTCCTCACTTCTCACTTCCTTCACAGGGTCTGGGGGCTAGGGCAGGAATAGGGGCAGGGAGTACTAGATACCACTCCGCACAGGCACACCGTGGGCAAGTAAAGAACAGGGATGAATTGAGTGCCTGACACATTTACCCACAATCACAACATTCTTTTAATGTACAGTATAATTCTGAGCAACAAAATCCAACCTTTGGAGGCCTCACAATCAAATATTCCATAGTAGATAAATAAGCCATAAGTATTAATGTTGAAGATGACAATTAGAGCTTTCTTATGAAGTACTGTATAGGCTTCTGTTAAGCAAAATAATCCTAAAAAGTAGACATTTTAGTATATTTAGAATTTAAAAAAAATATTTTTGTAAGCATCTTTGGTGATAAGCAGCTATTAGCTTTCACATTTTTATTGTCGCTTCTGTTTAGTTTGCTTGACTATTAGTTTTGTACAGAGGTATTGTACATACACAGGTGGTTAGGTTGTAAGAGCTTTTTGATCCCACAGGAAGCGTATCACCCAACTAGAGGAGGGGGAGGTTGGTACCCTGCACACGCTGTTCCAGGGAACCTGCCAACAATGGGTGACATTCATGGGGCGGATTGGTAAGTATTCACTCAGCATTAAATCAGCATTTTAAACGTTGGCTTCTGTCTCTCAATGATTGTTTTTAACTTTGTTTCTCTCCTTGTTCCTGTGTCAGGGTGCCCATCTATCCAGCAGTGCTCAGCTGAGATCGCCTCACAGTTTCTCTTGCCCTCAATACTGACAGAGATTGTGAATCTGGTCAGCTCACTAGCCAATGACACCACAGTCAAGGTGTTTGAGAGAATCAGGTGAGGCAAAGTACCATGGACATGCTAACTCCCATTAAAAGTTGGGCAATTTAAGCCCTGTACATGTATCTGTTTTTATTAATTTTATAAAAGTTTTAAACAAAAAGAAACTGCAACAAAGCAATAAAAAAACCACAAACTTGATCCATAATGTCTGGTCAATTAACCCCATTTCCATCAGAATCATGGGAAAACAAGCTACTTGCAGTTGGACTAGAATATAATCAGAATTTGTGTTTGTGGGCTTAAAGATTTAAATTTCATGCTGATTAATGCCTTGCCAAAAGTCTGTGATGAAGTGTGTGTTTTAACTAATATAAAGATCCTTTGTCTCAGTTGCCCCCAAGGAGGGACTTTCGTCCCCCTCTCTCTCAGCCAGCACTCCAGCACACCCCCTGCTACTGCAAGACAGTTCATTCTCATTGGACGGAACTTTCACCAATGGCATTTCAGTACTGAGCAAGGTATGCCCTCTAGTTGTTTCAACATACAGTTTGTTACTGTGACTGACTGCAATTCATGACATTCTTTTTTCAATTTATTTTTAGTAAATGTGCTCTTTATGACTGTGTGCATGGCTGAATTTACCCACTTTGCAGCAAGACACAAATTGATGTTTCATTGGAAATACGTTTAGTTACCATTGGGTTATAAAAAAAAACAAAAAACTGTGGATATTTTAAGTACCTGAGAATTTTTATTTAAAGCATACTCAATGTACCTGATTTGTCAATAAGTCACGAAGTGTTTTAAAGAGCCATGTATGCATTTCACCGCTTTCCAAACAGTCTGTCTCTCTTCCAGAGCTCTCTTACAACACTATACTGAAACAATTCAAACATTCCTAATCCTGCCCTTTACTTGGCCTGTCCAATAGCGCAGTAATTTAGGGGAGAGCTGTAGTTGTATCCTTTTTAACCTGTCAATGGAAATCATTGGAAACAGCTCAGTTCTGTTCTGTTCTGTTTTCGTTGTGGTTCCTGAACTTGAGGATTCACTTCCTATGTCATGACACTCCCAGATTGAAAGCTAACAACATGGTCTTTAACAAATGAGCTTTCCTTCTGCTTGACAAAAGCTCTCTGTAGATATAGTTGCCATGTGTGTACTGTAGACGTTGGTGTTTGCAGAGACTTCTTTGTTTCACTCTCACTGCTTGCCATGCTGTGTCAGCTCATCTTCTGTTTGCCCACAGAAGACAGCTCTGATGAGGAAAGCACCCCACTGGTTAATAGGTTCACACGTAAGTCTGCCAGTAGCTGGTTTGAGAGGAGCAGTGGTGGTGGGATTCTAAAAATGGGGTTTGTGCAAACCAATCTGCTGCTTCTTTTTTTTACGATTTTATATCTACGAAGCTCTTGATGTAAAACAAGCAGACTCATAGGGATATAGATTCAGTGTAATCATGCCCCCTTGATTACATTTCACATACAATTTTACATTTGGGTGTAAAATGTAAAAAGAAATACAACCCCCATAATGACTTTGGAAATACAACTGTCGGAAGATAAGCTGTCATCCATTAGTTCTCTCTTCAAGTTTGTGTGATTGCTAGTCCATAGCAAAAAAGAGAAGTGAATGCAGATAAGCATTAAGTAACTTACTGATTTTTTCCTAACATGTGAAGTATTACACATGCGGGTGCTGCTGCTGCTGTATTCCCAGCAGAGCAGCTGTGTAAATGAGATGTCGCAGAAAAGGATTTCCCTTTTTATAAATGTAAAAAAAAAACACAACATCAATCAGTTTCCTCTTAATACAAATACATGGTGTCCCTCACAGGAAATCCCCCACGAGTAGCTTCTGTAGTGAATATAGTTTTGTGCTGGATGAATCTATAATATTTAAATAGTTTAAAATGGGGGGGGGGCTCCCCAGTGGCGCATCCTGTAAAGACGCATAGAGTGCAGGAATGCGCCCTATAGCCTGGAGGTCACCGGTTCGAGTCCAGGCTATTCCACTGCCGACTGTGGATGGGAGTTCCCAGGGGGCGGCACGTTTGTCCGTCTTTGTCTCTCCCAAGTCAGCGCGGAGATGGCAGCAGTGAGCCGGTTTGAAATAAGAAAATAATTGGGCTTTCCAAATTGGGGAGAAAACGTGAAAAATTAATTGGCGATTCCAAATTTTATTTAAAAATAAATAAATAGTTTAAGATCCCATAGCTGGTAAACAATGTAAGGCTATTCCACAGCAATGCATAACCATTGGTAGAGACCATCCCATCTCCCATGTGGCAATGTTTTTTCTTAATCTTTTTTCCAGTCATTGCATGTTCACTGTGATTTCCAGTAGAATGGCCTTTAACTGCTGTCGGGATTACTGAGTAGTGTTTTAATATACCAACAGTCTCTGTGCGGACTAACATATACAGTAGATACATAATGCTTCCCTTTTAAAGTGTAGTATAATATTACTATAGTGTGTAAATAAACATTCTTTTAAAAACACACTTGCTGAAAAAGTGTGTCTACAGTATGGTAACATAGTTTATCTGAGTATCAATACAAACCAGGTTCCAGGTACTGTATATTAAATACTGTTTACAGAAATTAGTCACATTTCCACTACTTATGTTAATATTCATATGCAGTCTCTAGTGTATTTATATCTGTGAAGATCTGCATAACACCAGGTTCATTTCTGATTATTTAAAAAAGGGGGACGGGGGTTGATAGAACCAACATAATTGCCTTTTCTATAGTAGTCTGACAGTCCTTGTCCTGGATAATCAGTTATTTTAATTCCCTGGTAAACAGTAAAACCAGTCTTGCTCATTTCATTGTAATTACATATGTTGCTTTGGAAACCAGAAAAATTCAGTAACCATGGTATTTAATTCTCAAAAACAGTTTCACAGAGCATTAGCTTTTTGTAGCACATGTAGTTCATGGACAGTAAGAGCTTTTGTGAATATAAATGCAAAGTTTGAGTAATAATAATAATGATTCTCTGTTGTTCAACCGTTCTGTTGTTGGTCCTCCTGAAGCTCACAAGGGGTTCCAGCGTTTTGAGGCCCTGGAACTGAATGATTCCTGCAGCCCGGGGGTGTCTGGGAGAGGGGTTGCCCCACGCCAGAGATTTGTCATCATCCAAATCTTGGACAAAAAGGTACCACTGAGAATATAATGGGAGACAGCCAGAGTACAGTTTTATTGTTGTTGTTTTGGTTATGAATAGACAGTTGTCAGAAATATCTGTGTAATTTCACGTGAAGACTTCCTGACACAGTAATTCCAACTTAACCAATTACTACAAGCCCCTAAAATGAAGTGTCACAGTTTTTAACCCTTTGCTACCCATGGGCTAATCTCTCTCTCTCTCTCTCTCTCTCTCTCTCTCTCTCTCTCTCTCTCTCTCTCTCTCTCTCAGCTGACTCTTTACATGTACAACTGGTCTGTAGATCTGGGATCGTCTTTGAGTCGGGGGCTCACTCGGTTGGTCCAGTGGCAGAATGCCCGTTCAGCACGCCGTGCACTGTCTCCTCAGCCAAAAAATGGGTCTCTTTCACCACTACTGCTTCTTAGACACCCCTGCTCACGAGGATCTCAAACAGGTAGCCCTTTCATGACTCTTATTTCACTTGGACTGCTTCTTTAACACCACATTTGAGATCTTTATCACCACAATCAGCACACTAACTATGAGCCGGGAGCTAGAAATGTGACTTAATTCTGTTTATACACAAGTAACTAAATTTCTTACAACTGTACAAAAGAAGTGAACCATAACTATGCAATGTTGCTGAGATCTATGCACATTTGAAAAAAAAAAAAATCTATTTAACACAGCCTCCGAGCATTACTCTTCAAACCGAGTTATTTTTAATTTGCTCTGGACACAAATACACAAGGGCATTTCTAGTTTCTAATAAATAATACATTTTAGAAGAAAAATAATTGTCGCGTTCCCTGCTTGTATTCTCATTCACGCTAAGCACCCTGCAGGGGTCGGCAGGCTGCACGACTGCAGGTAACACAGCACATGCATTTCAAGGTCTAGATCCTCCTTCCACCTCTACACCAACAACGGTGACCCTAAAATTACTGCTGTTTTTTTAAAATCTTTAAAAGACCGGGAGACCTAGTTTGAGGCAACTTTGCTGTATCAAACCCTAAGTCTCCCATGGTGTGCCATGAAGTGGCCTGAAACCAAGTTCCAAGCCACATAGTAGCTTCGTGTTCCCTCAGCTTAAAAAGTTGGTTCTTGTAGAGTGTGTGTGTGTGTGTGTGTGTGTGTGTGTGTGTGTGTGTGTGTGTGTGTGTGTCTATATACATATAAAGGTACTACAAATTTCAATATGATAATGCAGAACCTAATTCTAGAAAAGTCTAGAAAATGTTGGATTGTAGGTGAAAATCTTAGACATCTTAGATCTGACAGTATAAAAGGGTTAGACATAGGAACATTTGCTGTCATTACCAATAAGTCAATATAGAAAAAAGTAAAGAGCTCTCTGAAGACCTTAGGCAGAAAATGATTTATTATCATAAAGCTGGAGAAGGGTACAAGAAGATTTCCAAGCATTTGAGTGTCCCAATTTCAACTATTTGTTTCTATTATCATGGTACTGTCAAAACACTCCCTCGGTCTGGAAAAAAGAAGGTTCATTCACCAAGAACAAGTAGAAGAATTGTGAGGAAGGTGTTCCCTGGTATTATTCACATGCTCGTGAACAGATGGTGGTATGCTTACTGAGGTGTAGCAGATTAAGGGATAGTAGATAATATCCTTTAAAAAAAAAACCTACGGAGAGAAGCATAGAAAAAGCCAGCCCCTGGAGAGGAAGGTGTCTGGGGACAAGGGAGCAGGCTGCAGCCTGCAGGTCTCCTGGTGGCAGGGCATCTGTGTGACATAGACAAGGTATCTCCCGCAGCACGGAGTGACAGAAGTGACAGTGACAAGCAGCTGTCGAGTGCCATGGGATTCCATTAAGGATGGTTTGTGAGCATTTCTTTTTATAGCACTAAAATCTGTTTTTAAATGTATGTTTTTATATTTAATTATATATATATATATATATATATATATATATATATATATATATATATATATATATATATATATATATATATATACAGTACTGTGCAAAAGTTTTAGGCAGGTGTGAAAAAATGCTGTAAAGTAAGAATGCTTTCAAAAATAGACATGTTAATAGATTATATTTATTAATTAACTAAATGCAAAGTGAGTGAACAGAAGAAAAATCTAAATCAAATCCATATTTGGTGTGACCACCCTTTGCCTTCAAAACAGCATCAAGCATCAATTCTTCTAGGTACACTTGCACACAGTTTTTGAAGGAACTCGGCAGGTAGGTTGGCCCAAACATCTTGGAGAACTAACCACAGTTCTTCTGTGGATTTAGGCAGCCTCAGTTGCTTCTCTCTCTTCATGTAATCCCAGACAGACTCGATGATGTTGAGATCAGGGCTCTGTGGGGGCCATACCATCACTTCCAGGACTCCTTGTTCTTCTTTACGCTGAAGATAGTTCTTAATGACTTTCGCTGTATGTTTGGGGTCGTTGTCATGCTGCAGAATAAATTTGGGGCCAATCAGCTGCCTCCCTGATGGTATTGCATGATGGATAAGTATCTGCCTGTACTTCTCAGCATTGAGGAGACCATTAATTCTGACCAAATCCCCAACTCCATTTGCAGAAATGCAGCCCCAAACTTGCAAGGAACCTCCACCATGCTTCACTGTTGCCTGCAGACACTCATTCGTGTACGCTCTCCAGCCCTTCGGCGACCAAACTGCCTTCTGCTACAGCCAAATATTTCAAATTTTGACTCAGCAGTCCAGAGCACCTGCTGCCATTTTTCTGCACCCCAGTTCTTGTGTTTTCGTGCATAGTTGAGTCGCTTGGCCTTGTTTCCACGTCGGAGGTATGGTTTTTTGGCCGCAAGTCTTCCATGAAGGCCACTTCTGACCAGACTTCTCCGGACAGTAGATGGGTGTACCAGGGTCCCACTGTTTTCTGCCAGTTCTGAGCTGATGGCACTGCTGGACATCTTCCGATTGCGGGAAGTAAGCATGATGTGTCTTTCATCTGCTGCAGTAAGTTTCCTTGGCCGACCACTGCGTCTCACGGTCCTCAACGTTGCCCGTTTCTTTGTGCTTCTTCAAAAGAGCTTGGACAGCACATCTGGAAACCCCTGTCTGCCTTGAAATTTCTGCCTGGGAGAGACCTTGCTGATGCAGTATAACTACCTTGTGTCTTGTTGCTGTGCTCAGTCTTGCCATGGTGTATGACTTTTGACAATAAACTGTCTTCAGCAACCTCACCTTGTTAGCTGAGTTTGGCTGTTCCTCACCCAGTTTTATTCCTCCTACACAGCTGTTTCTGTTTCAGTTAATGATTGTGTTTCAACCTACATATTGAATTGATGATCATTAGCACCTGTTTGGTATAATTGTTTAATCATACACCTGACTATATGCCTACAAAATCCCTGACTTTGTGCAAGTGTACCTAGAAGAATTGATGCTGTTTTGAAGGCAAAGGGTGGTCACACCAAATATGGATTTGATTTAGATTTTTCTTCTGTTCACTCACTTTGCATTTAGTTAATTGATAAATCTAATCTATTAACATGTCTATTTTTGAAAGCATTCTTACTTTACAGCATTTTTCACACCTGCCTAAAACTTTTGCACAGTACTGTGTGTATATATATATATATATATATATATATATATATATATATATATATATATATATATATATATATATATATATATATATATATATAAATAAATAACATGCATCCATTAGGAAATTGCTTTTTTCTATGGGGATTGTGTTGACCAGTTTACAAACTTCTTATTTCTAAAGGCCATTGCACATTGGATCCGATCATGCATCTGATTTTAACGTGCGTCTAAGAAGAAAAAAACAATCATGCGCATTCCCTATTGCAACTTGCACACTGAGTCCGTAATTGTTGTACGACGGTGATGCGTCAATTTTGGAATCGTAACAAGTTCGATTTCATCCAATTTGACATGCGTTAAAAATTACATCGACCAATGAAAAACAACTGGGAAAACATGTGGATTCTTGCAATTCCTGTTTTTGTGTTCAACATGGCTCCGGAGAAGCTTATTCTCTGCGTAGCTAACCACGAAGAACTGTATATTATAAGCGATTTGTTATTAGTAGCTCCTCGAACTGAACTACTGACATTGTGAAATAAACTCAGAACAGTTCGTTGTCCAGTTTGAGCTCCTGTATCGGCCTGTGATACTTCCCCAGCTCTACGCTTCTTTAATATTGGGTGCATCCAATATCGCCTTTGTTTTGTTTTAGTTTTTGGCTTTGTCTCCACATGATAAGTAATAATGTCTTCATCATCGCTGCTGGAGCTGGTTTGAAGATACCTCTGCCATTTTTTTCTTTCTGGTGTGGTTTTAACGCATCCAATGTGCAATCAGCTTGATGGACAAGTTTTCGGATGACGGACAATAAGTGACGAATTGGATCCAGCGTGCAATGGCCTTTACTCCACTGTTAAAATTTCTGAAATTGAACCTACAATAGCTTTGCCAAAGGAGTTCAGACTTCCTTGTCCAAGACGCTGGTTTTCAAGTCTTGGACTATTTCTGTGTGTTTATAATTCTGTTTGATACAAGAGGAAGGCCTTAGCATGTTGAAATATTTATTTCTTTACTTCCCAAACTGTTTGTACCTACCATGAACAGAAAGCTTTTTACACATCCCGCTGTTGCCTCTGGGTATCTGTGTACATACCTTGTATGTTTGTGCACAAACAGGAACAAAGACATCTTCTAGTAAACCACACATGAGCAGTTTGTGTGCTGGATGTATCCTAGGTAGATACTCAAAGTGTGAACAATTACAATCTATGGGAGATCGCAGTCCTGCAGAGATAGGAATATGGTTCAGACTCTCTCTCCTGTATCTGAGTTGCATACTGAAACATGTTAATCAGTGTGATGCAGTACCTATAAAGTCAAGCTAATGCATTGGTATATGGGATAGTTTAAGTGAATTTCAATGTGAGCCAACACTTTGGAACCAGGGTACCTCACCTGCCAAGCCTTCAGACCTACCTTTCCACTTACCATTTAAAAATATATCCCAACCTGGTTTTCAAATCCCTGATTTTTACCTGCATACCTTTCCTAAAGGCAGGCCTGTTTTAGAGGTGTGAATGATGGTTGATGGAATGTGTTATTGCCTGCAGCGCAGAATGTCATTGCGAAGAAAAAAAACCAAAAAAACACTATCTGCTCTTTTTAATCATTTACCCTGAAGGAAAATGTACCGAAGGCAGACTGAGCTCAAATGTACCTGCAAAGTAAAGCAGCTGCTTTAGATATGAGTTTGGATGCTGATGCCAGCAAACGTTCTAGTTCTAGCAGTGACCACCACCGTATAGGGCAGGGTTGATGAGGGACCCAGTGTTGCTCTAAGACCCTTGTATCAAACAGCCCCTTTAAATTCAATTCATTGTTAACCTCTTTAGACTCATCTCTGGTAACTCTTTCTAGACAACCTTTCCTGAATGTCATAAATTTGGTCTGCTCTTTAAAGGAAGAATAGCTCTCTCCAAGCAGTGTTGTGTTGTGTGGTGGTTTTTGTGACGTTGATTAATGACCGATCCTCTGGAGGCGATTCCTTGCATTAGATTTATGTTCCTGTGTGATTTCTCAATAGGAGCCCAATCCCTTTCTGAGCTCGACACTGGAGGCCGACTCGCTGCTCCGTAGCCCTACTCCTCCCCCTAGCAAGGACCAGGGCCGGCTCAGCAGCTCAGGACGAGGCCTGCCCCCACTCCACTTTCCCCCAGAGCTGGTCCCCTTTGACGAGGCTTTGAGGGACATCACCGTGGGGATACCCATCATGACTGAGCAGGACTCAGCAGGGAACACGGACACTGTCGCCCGGCATGGGGCCCAGCTGTTGGAGATCAAGGCCATGGAGCGCAGGGGTAAGGGGAAGAGGAAGTCACTTGGGATAATGCCACACTGGAAATGGTGTACCAGTGTGTGATACTCCAGGGAATACTCGCACTGTAACGGGAAGTCAAGGGTAAGGAGAAGGTTGATCAAGTGCAGTCCTCAAAAAGGAGAGTGGAAAGGCGCTGGGAATATGTTTTTCCACGGAGGGAGGAAAGAATGGAAAGCAGGAAAAGCCAAGGAGAGAGACAAGTGTAAAAGGAGTCTGAGGAAGTAAATTCAAGACCAAGGAATACAAAATTATATTATTAGAAGGTAATTTTGTTTTGTATTTTGACAGAAATGGAAAAGCAGCTGAAGATTGAGAACCTGTTTGTGACGTGGCAGCAGAGATCAGCTCAGTCCAACATGCCCATCACAGTGAGTACCTTTTAATGCAGGCAGCAGTCTTGAGCATCCCACAGAGTGCTGAACACATGCTCAAGAGCACCTGTTTTGGAGAGTTGGTACCCAAAAGCATATACATGGCACTTCTCTTATATATGTTATGCTGTAGCCTGATTGTATTCTCAAGTATGCTTGTCTGTAGACAAAAAATATTGCTTAAGTGCCATCATTTCTGAACACCTGATTGCGAGCCATTACCAAGCTAGATTGCATATTTCCCACTGAAAATATGTAAAATAATTTTCTTGAAAAGGAGTCCCGCCTGCAATTCCTCCAAATTCCTTTGCTGGCATCTGTAGTACCACTTTGTAAGGCTGATGGTCAATACCAGCCAAAGTCTGAAAGGAAACTTGCCACGGTTATCAGAAGCTGAATCCAAATTCAGATTTGTTTGCTTGGTGTAATGCATTTCTTTAAGTGTGCATACTGTGTTCTACAGGAGTTGTGCAATAGCTTTCCAAGCAGCAGTGCTTTGTTGTTGTGTAGGCTGCTGACCTGGACACCCTGAAGCAGTCGTCACGCTTGGTCCATTACTGTGCCACCCCCCTGCTGTTCGACCCTGTGTTCCGCAGGCAAATTCAGGAGGAGCTGACTGTCAACCCCCAGGGCAAGGTAGGGGCATATCCAACACGTACAGAGATGCCAACTGCTACGATTTGGCCGTAGCAGCTAATATATTGGAGGTCCTGCTATGGTGCTACGTTGAAGTTGTATAATACTACAGTTTTTTATTAAATAAATAAATGATGGATACTCCATGAACGTTTATGAAATATTATTTTAATACCGTGTGTGTGTGTTTTCTTGAGTTAATTTGTTTAATGAATTAATTGCTCTTCATACTGTATTTCACCGACAGTTTATTGAGTTTAAATGAGATACTATTATTGTTATTTTGATAGTTATTTTTATAAAGTTTTGAGGTTTAATATTTCAGTCCAGGTTTGATTGCACTTACAAGATCTTAAAACACTCTTCATTACTAACATTTAAATCCAGAATAAATAGAATTCCAAATTTAAAAAACAAACAAACAGTGTTGACGTGTTTTTAGTGGGTTTTTTCAATTTCTAAATGCCGTTTGTTTACTATTGCCAAAATTCTAGATTGAACAGCACAAATGAGGTAATTGGCTTGCCAGAGCCTAAGAACCTTTTACTGTCTAGGGGTTAGCAGCCACTGGTCATAAAAAAAAATTCCACCACACTTCGCACGGCACATGCTTCTGTTTTATCCTTTCATAAGTTGGCATCTCTGCACATACAGTATAAACATTGTGGCAGTGTATGCACCAGTCACACAGTAAAGATCTTATATGTACATGTACCAGTAATGCATTTTGTATATTTAATGTCTTTGCAAAGCAACACATTCTGGTATATATATGTGGCTTTTTAAAATGACTGTTTATTCTGGCTTCGTTGAGCGCCTTGCATGCCTCTTTATCCCACGCAGAAGCGACATTGCTCCAGCGACTCGACTGCGTCTAGCCGGGACCGGAGCCACAGCTGTGACTCGGTGGAGATGCTGCCCAGCAGGCTGAAGGAGGAGCCCTGGCTGCTTGATATCTCCAACACTTTCCTGCAGCAGTATGTCCAGTACCTGCAGAGCATGGGCTTCATCCTGGTGCAGGTCCGACCACTCTCCCCGGCCAGGAGGTAACAGCAGGGAGAGGGGGAAGCTGTCTGGCTAGGGATCTGAAACACTTTCCTATAGTTCTCTGTAGACTAGGTCTGTTCAGGTACATGTCTGCAAACTGCCCTGTGTCGTTTAATCACTGGGTAACAAGATGTGGAATCTCATTGTAGGTTAATGGCTGATAGGTTCTACTTCACAAATCATGGAACACAATCAGCTTCCAATGATACTAATGAGTTCAATCAGCTAAAGCAATCATATTCTTTAACAAAAGTAGGATTAATAATACACTTGTTGAATGTAAGTATACCTTTTTAAGCCTGTAACTTTAGCAGTAAGCTGATGTTGCCTACAGTTTACCACAAATTACGTATTAGACAAAATAATCTCTGATTGGGGTTTTGTTCTTCTCCTCCAGTAGCGCTATTGCTCGTGCCCGAGCTGGGGCCATCAGTTCTGTTTCTTCAGAGGGACGAACTTCCTTCTCTTACAACAAGCAGAAAAGTGATGAGAGCCCGAAGGTGAGCAGCCAGTGTCAGTAAATCAGAAAAACAGATCCTTGTAAGTGACCCTCAACAGAGACAGCAGATGCTTAAATTGATTTAAATTTTTCTCTCCAGCAGAGTGGCGGATCAGGAGCCACCCCTTACCACCTCCAGCGGGCCCTACCTGGGGGGATAGTGTTAATGGAGCTGGCCTTTCAGGTGAGGACCTACAGTAGACGGTAGGCAAGCATTTCACTGCCCCTGTGGGCTCAGGAGTCAGGCGCTGAAGGCTCCCACTACTTATATAATGATCTTCATACCAGCAAACATGTTAAAGGTCTAATTTATACTGTTAAACCTAAAGTCTAACTGAGACATATTTTAAGAGTGTATTATATTGTTCTTACTTGTCATGTTGTCTTTCAGACTCCACTGTAACCCTTATGTAACTGCATGGCTGATTGTATCTGTTTCTTCCTGGCAGGGATGTTATTTCTGTGTGAAGCAGTATGCGTTGGAGTGTTCTCGGATCCCAATGGGACAGTCTGTAAATTCACAGGTAAAAATAATAATGAATAATCTGTGGCTAGATGGAGATAGAGCATAGCTGCCTTATTACTCTCTGAGATGCTGTTTTTCCAGGAATAGAACTTTTTTTTTTTTTTTTTTTTTTTTTTAACTCCTGTATTTTCCCATTTTTGTTTGTGTTTTTCCTGCTTGGTCTCTAACCATCGGTTCTTGGACTGCAATTTATTTCAAACTGGGTAAAATGAACTGCAGATAGTTTTCAATTATCTTGCAACATTTACCAAAATACCTCCAGACGTTGTCTGCCAGATGCAATTTATATTAGAAGCAACAGCAGACAATTTCTGTCAATTCATTAAAAACAATACTTGGGGTCTTGGTAATTAGAACCAGTCGGGTCCGGACTCTATTGAGATTAGTGATTTTGTTTGGAGTACTCATCAAAATCTCCACTTGGGTAATTTGAAATCGTGAGCTGAGAGTTTCTGTTTCCAGAGGAGCTTCATTGAAGAGTTCTCTGACAAACCATTACAATGTCTAATGTATAATGTATTTGTTACTAGAACAAATTTGTTTAATTCTGTGGTCAAATGGTGTGCAGGAGGCATTCAAAATAAAACTTCCTAATTTTCATCATTGGGCATAAATTGTCACAGATGTAATTCAAAGTGATTGCATCTTTTCCAAGAATTGTACTCATACAGTGGAAAGTAGCACAGGACCAAAGAATCAACTATCTTGAATAAAGAAGTTCAGATGGTTTAAAAACCTGCACAGAACCGGTTAGCCGAGTATTCAAAGATCAACGGTAACACAGAGTACATGGCAGTGAGCAAGACCCATTTAAAATGTATGTGAGTTTACAGAATAATATCTATTCATGACTGCTTTCTAGAGGAAATGGCATGGACGGCACTTGGTTGTCTGTGCTTTTCTGGCATTTGCTTAGGTTTCACTCCTTCGGTTGAATACACAGCAATCTTCTACAATGTTTTACTTGTCCACTCCAAATCCATCCACGCACTGTGCTCATTCTAGTTAATGATTCCTGATTTACTGACCTGTTCTCACCCTTCCATGTTGTAAGCGTATAGCTGTTGCAATGTGTGTGTGTGTGTGTTTGTTTGTGTGTCTCTGTAGATGCCTCCTGTTCCGCCCTGCCTGTTTAATCCATGCCTGTGTTTAGAGCTAGTAGTTACCACAGTGTATGTGTGCCGAGTCCCATCTCATCTCCTCTTTCCATCAGGGCTCCCTTGTCTCCAAACCGCGTAGCAAGCCGTTCCCCGAGGCCACTTCCGTCTCAGAATCAGCGGTATGTCCCAGCAGTCCTGGGGGCGGGGCCTCCAATCAGGGTTCTGTTCTACAAATCCTTGTTGCGCTCCTCCTCCTCCTCCTCCTACTGTCCTTCCTTCTACAATACATGCTGGTTTAGTTATTCTTTGAGTTTCTGATCAGTCCTCCCCCCCCGCCCCCCTCCAGAATCCCTGTGGTTTACTTTCGACTGGGGAGCTCTATGGTAGCTGGGTTCAAACTCCCCTGGTGCTTGGGTTAGTGTTTTTTGTGTATTTACTTCACTTCTGAGGTTTTGCTTCTATTGGGCTTCATCACTTTTGTATTTCTTTGGGGACACTGTAACATTCTCTCTTTAATTGTGGTGGGGGAAAAGTTGAACTGATTCGTGCGATTTATCTATACCTCAAAATAATTTTTAGTGAGCTCCAGTGATAATGGTTGCAATAACTAACCAGTGTGGCCCTCAGGTAAGTGGCTGTGTAAGAAAGTGGCCCAGAGGGACCAGTTAGCAAGACCCGCTGCCAACAGGGACTACTAACAAGTAATGCAGTTGTTATATCAATGTGGCCCTCAATAAATGAGAAGGTGTTCTTCTGGGACGTTTAGATGGGAGCTCTTTTATAAATATGTGGTTGTTCTTATGCCAGTGTGTTTTTTGGTGGAATTGTAGTAGGTGCCTGTAAGCACAATCCAGATCCACAACACATCTGACTGTGCACATCTGTTCTTATTAACCCTAGAGTTTCTTATGAATCACTGTTTGTGTTTGTTTTTTATTTTTTATTATATTTCTTCTTCGGTTCGGTTCTGCCTTTGCTTTGTTTTCTGATGCAGTACAGTATGTTGGTTTTACATCTCTCTGTGTGTTTTGGGACACTGTTAGTCTCCTGGACAGAGCGTTATGTCATGGGAGGGAGTGGGGTTAAAGGAATTAGCAAGTTTGTATAGCGTATGTGGAGCAAAGTCAGAATTGGCTTGAGTAATGAGTTAAAGCACAGCTACTATTAAACCTGCACCAAGATCAATCCAGCCACGAGAGTCACACCCAATGATGTGCTGAAAAGTAACTTGGTCCTGAACAAGGAACATTAGTTAAGCTCCCAGTAGCAGCCATGCAGTCTATTGGCTGCTTGTTTTATGCACAGCAGACATTTGTTTCCTGGCACCAGTAACACTCAGTGTAAAAAGCATTCCACATAATGCTGCCTGGTTTTGAGTCTAAAACTAATATCAAAAATATGGTTGGAATAGAGGCTGAAGATAAGCACTTCCCCTACATAATGTGCCAAAGTCAGGTGATATGTTTGCCACAATGTAGCCACTATAAAAAGGTGCTATTTATGAGGTGTCACATTCTTAAATGATTAAAGCACACAGATTTTTTTTTTTTTTTAAAAAAAAGAGATGTTCATCTATTTTATTCTGGCAGTAAGAGATGTAGTAGCAAGGTTCTGTTGTATCTGACTCTGGCGTTCGCTCTTTTCCAGCTCTCCATGTTGTTCACAGAAGAGTGTGACAAGGTGCGAGACCTGATGCATGTGCACTCGTTCAGCTACGATTTCCACCTGCGTGTCGTTCACCAGTACCTGGTGGGCTGCCAGATGACTCTGCGTCAGGGCTATCAGCTCACCAGCTTCCTGGAGGACTTCATCGCTCACCATCCCGACATCCCCAAGTTCGGGAGGAACCACGTCTTCCAGGGTGAGCAGCATCAGCATTCAGCAGGCCTGGAGCTGGATCAGAGGACTACATTTATTTTACATTGGGTTTTGCAATACAAAACAACAAGCTCAATCAACTGGATAAAAGAAGTAGCAGAAATATGTGTGGATACGTTGTAACACACTTACGTGCTTGTGAATGCTATCAGCCTGGTTAAGCTAATCCACCAGTAAATGCTGTAGTTTATTAGATCAATGATTACAAATATGGTTTATACAGAGATGCAACTTTCTACACTGGTTAGTGCAGTAGCTAGTGGTGGCAGGGCAGAAGGTAATGGGCTTGATTTAGCCCAGGGCTGTATTGCAGGGGGCACTGTGTTCACAGTGTTGAATATTGACTCTCCTGTAGGTGTCTTTTCCTTTCCAACGGGAGTGATAACGGCACACCAGCTGTATAACTACATCACAGACCACGCAGGAACCTACGATATGAAACCACTGCGCATGTCCAAGTCTGCACTGTCGGACGGCAGGAAGGGGGCAGCGAATGCTGAGCTTCATGAATATGCACTGGTGGCGCTCTGGAACAGGTAAGGAGTGGGCAGGTTTAAAAGCCATTTCAAATATCAGGTGTCAGTAACAGCCAGGATTTATAGGGTTCACCAAGCAATGCCATGTTCTAGTGTATACTGTTTATTGTTTGTTTCTGTAATTGTGTAAATTACATTTCTGGTCAAGTTTTACATTTATTTCTATTTATTTTTTGGTCACGTATTATTTTTAGGGTGTTTTTTTTAGTTTATTAACTATTAACAAACATTGTTAATTTTTAGGTTAGGGTTAATAAAAATCTGATTTAGTTATTATTATTATTTGTTTATTTAGCAGACGCCTTTATCCAAGGCGACTTACAGAGACTAGGGTGTGTGAACTATGCATCAGCTGCAGAGTCACTTACAATTACGTCTCACCCGAAAGACGGAGCACAAGGAGGTTAAGTGACTTGCTCAGGGTCACACAATGAGTCAGTGGCTGAGGTGGGATTTGAACCGGTGACCTCCGGGTTACAGGGCTGTTTCTTTAACCACTGGACCACACTGCCTCCGATTTAGTTTGCTAAACATTACTACAGTAACAATTTGAACCGATTTCAAGCATATGATCGACTGGGTATTGATCATCCATAGGACTCTTGTGTTTGCAGTTTTAGCTGGCCTATTATATATTAAGTAACAGTTAACAGAAAATAATGTACATTAACATGTTTTATTAGCTATTTAACAGTTAATAAACAAAAAAAGTCCCTTAAAATAAAGCATGACTTTATTTTTTTTCTCTCCAGCTCTCGTTCCTACAAGGACTCAGAGGGCCTCCGACACCATGATGATTTTGATGTCTCTCTGCTAGTGTGTCATAATGCAGCACCTTTTGAGGAGCAGTCCGAAGGAGAACGAAATCTTCTAATGTAAGATACCGCCTGTACAGCCTCTAAACACTCTGCAGTGCAGAAAATGCAATATCTGATGGATATATTTTATATTATTTTTTACATCATTTTAGTGTCGTCTTTAATATTGTATCCACAGCTCTAGAAGAGAAAGGAGTTTTAAAAAAAGGGTAGTATATTAAGTATTGGGGATTTGGAGTAGCAATGCAAGTTTTTGTATAATGCTGTTGAGATTTTTTTGAGAATTTTGCTTTGTTGTTTAGAATGGGTAACCAGTCTTTATGTAGTAGTCTGTAGTTTTCTAGTCATGGTTTCTATTTTGTATTTCAGGCTGCGTTACTATGTGATCATGACAAGCCAGCGTGAGCTGTTCCCCCGCCTCACAGCAGACATGCGGCGCTTCAAGAAGCTGCCTCAGATTTACAGAGAGCACACAGAGCTGGGAAGCAAGCCTCCCAGGGAGCGTGCAGAGAGGGACGGGTCTAGGGAGGCAGAGCTGGACGTGTGGGTGGAGGGGGACAACTCGAGCGAGTTTTACTCAGGTGGGCCGCAAGTGACGATGACGCCTGGACTTTTCTATACCTCTCCTCTCTTCCCTCTTCTGGCCTCGGAGGTGACCTCTGCACGGAACCACATCCTGAGAAGCGTGCAGCAGGCGAGGGGACACTGCCGACGGGATATCCTGTGGCGAAGGCTCTTCCATGGGGAGCACCTGGCCTCGGACAAACTGAAACTGAGCAAACTGACCTTCACTGAGCTGGAGGAGCTGCTGGACGCTGTGCAGAGCCGTTCTGTGGGGGATATTGACGCTCAGCTGGTAAACACTAAACATTACTTCTGAAATCTGCGCAATTATAGAGCGGAGAACAAAGCTTTAAAAACAATCAAAGAGGCATTTTTACTATGATCTTGAATACATATACATGAGTTTAAACAGATGTGGTGTTTATTAGCTTAGGTTGGTCCAGTCAAACTCCTACTAAAACCAGAAATGACATTGCATTTCAATCCCTGAAACATGAGAGATTTTACTGTTTTAAAAAAAAAAAAAAAAAAAAAAGTGCACTTTTCAATTTTAGATGATGTATTCTTCAAATTGGGGGTGTGTTGCCTTCCTTCTTTTCTTGTAGTACTTCCTGCATGTGGTGTGTAGGGATATTACATTAGTTTCTGGAGAGCAGGGTGCTGTACCAGGGATAATAGGCTGTTCCATTGACATGGAATGTCCTTTTATCAGAATCTCCTCAGCCCCAAAGGTAGTAACACACATGCAGTACACCAATGCTTATATTGGTTTCCATTACCCAGTAGGCTCAGGTGAGTGGTTAAATCCAATCATGTTCAGTGCTGTTCTTGTTTACCCTGCAATGAAAGGTCATTTTTTTCCTTCGTAGTGCAGGCTTGTTTGAAAGTAGGAATCGGTGCTCTAGCTGGTCCCATGTAGGGTGTTGGATTCACTTCTATTGAAATGTGTTTATTAGCATGCTCTACTGCTACTGAGCTGCAAACACAATTCTTTTCCACCTTCCTTGTTCATGCTGTCAATATTTGGAATGAATTGCTGTCTAACACAGACGTTTTGTATGTGTAAATCGGTCAATATCAACTCATTTTCTGTACATTTCTGTTCTAGCCTTCAGCAAACATAGGAGGAATATCCACAAAACCCAGTAACCGATCAATACCTACTATTTATTCAGTACAAGCCCAATAAATCCAAAGCAATCTCCTGTATAAGACTTCTCCAAACAGCATGCATGCAAACAAAGACAGTCCCACTCCTCCATTGCTTTTATATTTAAAGCATTTCCCAAACCCTGTACCACAGATTAAGGCGTGAATTAGATAATCCCTGTCAAACAGTAAATGAAAAGAACAGCATCTATCTTTATATCTTTATATGGATGCTATGCATCACTGTCCACCCCTGGCTGGAACCCATCTTTAAGCATAACATCAGACAATAAATCATTTTCCCCCAGACCTGTTCAATCGCTGCTCTATATGCATCCAGGGGAATCCATGTGAATCTTTGTGTCTTTTGATTTCCATATTGAGGTGGATGGAGTCATTCTCAGCCAGGAGCCCCAGGATAGTTTTAATTATAGTGCATTAGGTAGTCGCTATCCAAGCAAACGTTATTGTATAAGCTAATTTGCCAATTAAAAAAAAAAAAGATACAGGACAAAGGCTTTAGATTTGCCTTGCAGTTGCAATAGTACCTGCATGTTCAGTGAGCTCACACTGAGCCAGAAACTGTGCAGGGAAGTTGATTTAAATATCTTGCAATTTGACAAAAACAATACTGATTCTTTATCAATTTAAAGGGAGATGCTTTTTCCAAAGCAGTAACTCACTGAGAACTAATGTTGGGATGCTATTGGGTGCTCCCTTTTTACCACCATATTTTTGCATTATACAGTTTTCCCATGCTTTATACTATGCATTTACCATAGATTACCCTGGTTTGCCATGTAATAATATTTACCATTCCTGGCTATTCTTTACAATGTTTACCTATGCTTTACCATACCTTTTACTTTGCTTTATTACTGTGCTTTTACTCTGGAACTTGTATAAAGATCTTGCCTGTGTGTGAAAGATCAGTTGCACTATAACTGGGTATTTCACAGCATCTGATCAGCTGTGTATGGGCACAATACCAGCAGTCACAGGGTGTGTCTAATAGGCCTCAAAGTGACAAATGCTGTGAGATCTCAGAACCGAGATTGTGATACTGTGCTCCAGTCTCTGCTATTGAAAGAGGTGTATATTTGCAGCTAAGGCTCCTTGTTCTGTTTGAAGGATTGTTTCCTGACGATGGGCCCTGGCTGGTACCAGAGCCTCATTAAGGTGTTGCTCACCCGATTCCCACAGAGCTGCCGATACTTTGTGGAGAACGACAGCAGCATACAGTACTTGGTAGGCATTCTTTATCTTCATCTGTTGTCTATTTAATCTATTTAGTACAATGGTTCTGTCTGCAATAACAAGATATATTAAGGTGGCAACTGATAATGTCTTTTTGTTCCATGTTTTTAGAATTGCAGATACATTGTAAACCTCTAGAAAATTTGCCGTGAAGTGTACATTAATTTTGCTGGAAGATTCCCTTTTTAACAACAAATTCATCCCAGTGGTTTTTCCTTATCTCGTCATCCTTTGATTCTCTACCGCACTTGGCTAGTTTGTCAGTGATTTGCAATGAATTTCAATTAGACAGAGATGCTTCATGTTGCTCAATCAATTTTTATTAAAATCCAATTTCTTGTGAATTATTTGTATACAGATCCTACAGAATTTGTTGATTTTTGTCCCTTGCATGAAGTGTTTTAATAATTGTATTCCACTGGGCCCCATTCTGATGTAGTTTGTGTTGCAGAAATTGTTTCCATCTCCCTTGCTTGTCCAACTCCTTGACTTCAACTGTTTTCATGTGTTCTGCAGGCTGTCCTGAACCAAAAATTCACAGACTGTTTTGTTCTCGTCTTCCTCGATTCCCAGGCTGGAAAAACAGTGAGTGTTGGGTTGATGAATTATTATTATTATTATTATTATTATTATTATTATTATTATTATTATTATTATTATAGACATATAATGATATCTTAAAGGCAGTTACAGAATCAGTGAGAAGTCGATAAATGCCATCAATGAAGGTGAAAGCCCATTTTCATCTGAGGTACCCTCATTCCAGTTTCATTTAGGGAGATCACTTATGTATATTTGTGGATTTTACTGTTGATTTTAAGTGTGTTTCAAAAGTTTGCTTGGTTGCTATTTTCTTTTTCAGAGTTTTAAGGTGGTTTTCAGAGAGCCATTGCCAGCCCAACCTCAAACTAGCAACAGCCCATTGCCACAGCTGGTCTCCATGTACCACCATCTGGAGTCGGTCATCAATACAGCCTGCTTCAATCTCTGGACAGGGCTACTGTAGAGTCTGATCTGTAATATAGATTGCTTCAATCTTTAGACAATACTGCTATGGAAACTGGTGCAACCTACTGTCGGGACGGGCTCCATAATACAGACCGAATGCTTCTTAATAAGGCTGTTCTAGAAGCACCAACGCAAACTGCCTTCTATTAAACATTTTTGTGCCAATTGTAGCACAAGGCAGTCACCATGTTTCTCCTGCCCAGGTTATCTTGGCTAAACTGTTGACAGTCATCATTTGTCAATTTGCCTTGCTAGAGGGATGTGCACTGCTTGACCTCTGAAGCGGGAGCTGCTATAATAGTCGATCACCTGTATGGTAGTTGGTGGTGGTCTGAAACACTAATGTGGTGTGTTCTCTCTGTCTCTCTCTCTCTCTCTCACTCTCTCTCTCTCTCTCTCTCTCTCTCTCTCCTCCTTTTTTTTTTGGTGCCAAAAATAATTATTTCTATTCAACACAATAAACTGTGTTGGCTTCTGATGCTTAAAGTTTCTTATCTTTGTAAAGTAGAGGTTTTCTGCCAGTTCTAAACATTAGAATGCAGCTTTCAGCTCAGCTCTGTATTCTTCAAGCCTCTACATTGTACAGAGTAACTAGAACAGTGAGCATTCCAATCAGCATTGTTCACTAGGATTGAGAAGGTTGACAGTAAAATGGTTAAAATTCTTAGATAAAGCTGAAGTTTCCTCTCAGCAAGAATTAAGACTGGAGTTAAAGAGTAAGTAGCGGGGTGCCGAAAAAATATATATAGAGCCACACACGTCCCCATGTGTTGCTACAATTGTTTAAGTAACGTACCTGCAATTTCTTTTCATTGTTAACATCCTGACACCTTTTTACACTTTTAACTTTAAAGTCCGTTTCGAAGGATTTGAGATCTGTCCTCTAAATCACTGCAGGAAGAGCGACTAAAAAAAAAAAAATAAATAAAAAAAAAACAAGAAAGTGCTCTGGCTTTTGTGTTGCGTACCACATGGATCGTTATTGCTGTGTTACCTGTTTGACGATGTGTGGGCAATAATCCTTGCACTATCAGTGCACTAGAGTGGACATTTTGAAAAGATCTTTGAAACAGACTTTTTAACATTTATAAGTGTAAAAAAGTTGTCAGGATGTTAATAATGAAAAGAAAAATTACAGGTACGCTAAAATTATACTCTGTCCCTAAAACATTTTGCACAATTTTCATATACATTAAAATCGGTTTCATAGTGGGATTCTAAACCTGTAAACTTCTGTCTGTTGAGCAAGCATTCTGTCGCCTTAAGAACAAAATCCACTTTGATGTATAAATAGTTTGGAAAAATGGGAAGGATCCCAATAGTTTAAGAGCCTTTGATTAATAATTTCTCATACTGTTTAACACTTCAGCGCTTCATTACCTAATTTCCAGACAGCCAACCTCTCTCCATTTCAAAAGTGCCTGTGTTTAACAATTCCGTTTGGAAGAGACATCATTATTGTACTGACCTTGGAGTTGAATCTTTGAAAACCCTATTAAACTGCTGATTTGATTCAGTCTGTGGCGTTGCTAACACTGGTGTTCAGTATTCAAGGAGGTGTCTGAGCCAGGACCTGCTTGCTAGATGTGCTAGAGTTGCAATTCTTGTCCTGCCACTGTAGTGTTCTTCCATGACTGATGCAGAACACACGCCAACACTATTTTGCAGTTTGTCATACAACATTTGCATGTTGTAATTAAAATTTCCCATGGGTCATACTAATTCATAAAGAAGGAAACTGGTTTTCCTAACAGGTGTTAAGACTATAAATTATGATACATAATTGTTCTGACTAGAGTGTTTGATTTAATCAAAGCATGGCACTGTTGAAGTAGCGTATGTTTCTAAGCAAGACAATGTTTATATGTTTTTTTTTTTTTATCATTTATTATTTACTTTAAAGTTGTCAACACTGGGCATGTAAAAATAAAATATCTATTGATGTACTTAAATGCAAATTTATTTGAAAAGAAACTTCTGATTTGGATGATTAAGATAACTGTGGCTGGACATATGTTTTACATGTATATTATGTATATATAAATAAATACAGAATTAAACTTTACAATCTATTAAATAACAAGTTACTCACTTTGTTGTTGTTGATTTTTTTTTTAAGTTCTCAGTTAGTGGCAGGCCTGAACATATCAATGTTACCATAGGCCAAGCAGTACCAGTTTTGTACCAGCAGGGTGCAGTGCTTAGCAGTGCCATTGTCATTTCTTTTACAGGATGTGAAGTTTGCACTGAACCCACTAAGTACAGCTATTAAAATATTTAAAAATAAATTACTTTTGTCATGAAATGCAGCTTAGTAAAATTACTAAGCAATTACAAATAAATGCAGATTTAATATTTTGTTATAGAATAACTCTGAGACAGTGCTACAATTGACAGCCACCTCCTGAATATGATGATTTTGAGGCTGTCCATCAGATAATGGACACCTTAATAGAGCTCTGCATTTTCTGTTAAAAGGATTGTATGCTGAGCATGAAATCAATACATCGTAAGCTTTCATTTCAGTATTTCTTGTAGCTGCATTGTAACGGTTCCTCACACTCGGAAAATCCTTACAAAGTCAAATGGATGATCCTGATGTTTGGGGAAAGCCATACTCCTTAGGAATAGAACAGTATGTTCTGTGCACATCGACACTCGCTATAAAAAATCAAATAAGAATAGAAAGACCTTTAGGTGACAGGAAAAAATTGAAACATGGTATCTTGTTTCACAAGGTGTAGCACAACTTGAAATGCTAGTCACCACAGCAGTGCACCTTCAGCTTTCAGATAAGTGCTTCATGCTGTTTATTAATTTATTAATGTATTAAAGCCTGAATTTATCCATTTTTGTTCCATCCTGGGGACCCCGATCTAATAACAGAATAATCTGCAGCGAACAGCAGGACTGGAGCAGCTACAGATCGCCTCTACCGGTCACTGCTTACCCCTGGGTTTAACAGCATGCAGGTTCATCATGGGCATGTATCTCAAGGTCAAGGTTTCCTTCCTTAGGGAAGCCGTCTTCCTCACCATCGGTGCCATCACAGTGTTATTACTCCTTATCAACGATACATCATTCCTGTGCATCACTCCTGTGGCTATCAGAAGCATTACTAATATTACAAGGATATCTTGAGGACATCAATAACCTCAACGTATATCTATATATTTATCCCATAGTTCCATTACTAATGGACCACTACTGTGGTCATTCATGTCTATTTTGGGTATCCGTGACCTCTCTCCTAAAGTGTAATTACAATCAACATGACTAATAAATGTTCGGAAGGTAATAATGAACAACTAATCACCTAATACTAAAACTCCAGCTAAGACAGACAAGGCAGAAGCAGATTAATCATTCTTCAGGTGCTGATAAATCAAAGTGTAAATAACTCCCTTTTGTCAGTTACTGTAGATACAGGATTTGTGGCTCTGTTCTGTTACATCTACCCATAATGGCATCACTGTTTGGTTTCCGGTAAAGGCTGAGTTTGGTGCCCAGGTATGTTAAACAGAACTCTTTCCCCTTCACTTATGGCTGTTCCAGTACTCTCTTAACCAGCCAAGCCTGTCTTCTGTGTTACCTGCAACCAGAAGAGATGCCTGGAAGAACACACAAAAAGAAACCACCCATTCCTTTAAACAGTACTGAAGATTTCATGAGGGAGGGGAGGCTGAAATTGGATTTGTACAGTTGAGGGCTACATGGCTGGCTCTGAATAGCAAAGGTCTCATTAGGTGCGCTCACTTCAGTCCCCTTCCTGCCTTGTGTTTATCACAGCGGCTCGGCTCGGATCTCCACTATGCATTCTTAATTTCAATTACCAAGCTGCAGGAGAGGGAGAAAATGGAGCGGATTGAAGTTGGATGTTAAGGCTAGAGAGGAAGGAGCCAGAATATTATAATTAATGTGTACCCATGATGGGGAGGGGGTGCATTTGTACATACATTGCTGACGTCAGAGCAAGCTATGAAGGCTGCTTTGGTCCCACTTTATTGAGTTGTTATAACATCAGTGAAGAGTTGTTAAAATATCTAATGAATGGAAATGGGTTGAATGAACAAGGATTGGGGAGGGCAATACTAAATTGTTACAAGGAATGAGTCCCCAAGTAGGTCTACAGCTTTCTAACCAAACCCAGTGTTGAATCCATTCTGACCAAGACCTTTAACTATTTAAGATGTAAATATAATTTCTGTGCGTGTTTAATTATTACAGCTTCGCTTCTACTCTTGCACAGCTGCCTCCTGTTGGACTCGTTCATGTGCTGTCAGGATCAGAGCTCATGTATTGTGTACTGGCTTCACCGGTTTCTGGGGGATTTAGTCCTGAGCCACAAGATTGTAGTACAGGACCAAGATGGTTTCTTTATTCACTTATTCAAAGATGAATTTATTCATATATTACACTGGAGTAGGATAATTCCCAGCTGTGATGCAGAGATCTCTGTTAGTTTAACGATTAACTGGAGTGCATCAGCACAACATCAGAGATGTAACAATACCAAATTAATCATCATCACAATCTACGTCATCTCTACGCCTTAATGACTTTTTAGCTGGATGCATAACAAGACATCATGCTCAACAATGGTAGACTATTTTGTTACAAATTAAAAATGTGATGCAACATGTATTCATAGCAACAATATATTGCAGTCATTCACAAACCCTTTGGAGGTGGACAACAGCTGCTGTAGCTGCTTATTGCTTATGCATCGTTGTTGCGTAATGCTTGTGTATCAGGATTCATTGCAATCTCAGCAAGATGATAGTCACGTTCACTCAGTAACTCAACAAGGGGTCTGTATTCACAGCCAATGTAAACCTGGTACCCCATCTCCTCCAGCAGGCTGAACAGATACTGGAAGTTCACTTCTCCCTGGCTGTCAGGCTCATTCCGATCAGGGACCTGTGCAATCTGAATGTGACCTATCCGTGAAGAATAAGAGGAATTGGAGTATCAATTTGGCTGTCAAGTTACCTAATGTATAGATGGGATCTATTACACAGCATCACTGAACAGGCAAAAAAACAAAACAAATAGACTTCACAATGAAAAAATGAAAAGGGTAGTTCATATAATGACCACACTTTACAATAAGTGCAGGTGACAGCAATTGGACAAGGTTTTTCTGTTCATATACTGTAGCACCCCCAGTGCTAAAGGTATCAGATTTCACTGTAATGTTGCAGGAGAGCATGCTGTCTGACCTTGCCTCCACTCTTACACATACACACCGATTCCAGCACATGCTTATCTGTGAGATCAAGGCACCCCTCTCCAGCTCAGTGGGTCTGCACACAGTTCCAATCTCTGCATCCTGTATCTGAGTTTGTGCGTAGAGTAAATAAAAAACACAAAGCCACTTGCCTATGAGTGGGAAGTAGGTTTTGATATTTTGTGTAAGATTCCCATCCATTATCTGCCAGTGAAAGATGTCCTGCAACAAAACACAATGTCAATTGTGTCGTGAGTGTGAATTTGCAGAAGTACACTGTATATACGGTATACTTAAATGGTGACATCAGGTGTAATTTAAGGTGGTATTGCAAGATTGCAAATGCAGGTCATGGTGCTAGACAATGTTTTCTTATGCATATTACAAGTTTTTGCCATTTTAATCGCCTTAAATAGAGTTACTAATACTTTCTTGTGATTGTTACAACTTTTGGCATTTTACCATAAATAAAGTTAAAATGCTAACTTAAAAGATCAACAAGCAATACTATTTTTAACCTGTGTCCAGTAATTTAAACTGATACAACTACAGTTCAAAACTACAGTAAGTATTTTTCTTCATTTGAAATGCCTTAATCCCTAAATATAATAATAATAATAATAATAATAATAATAATAATAATAATAATAATAATAATAATAATAATACAGCTAATGAAGAGCTAAAAATACATGATTTATTCATTAGTAACCCAAAGCCAGGCTACAGATATTGCACAATAGGGATTAGTTAGTTCAGCCTTAACTAATGAAATGTTGCAGTGCCCCTGGACAATGGTTTTTGAAAGACAGATTGATACAGTATCTCTCTCACAATCTACAGTGCAAAATCTGTTAGAGGCATCCAGTGTATTGTACATCTCTCAATGATGCAACCTGTCCCCCCCCCCAAAAGCAAAAATGCAGGCAGTTTTGGCACATTACCTTGGTGTGGCATGTTCAGGAAATATCGGGGATCTGTTATCCTGGTATTGATAGGCTCCACCAGCCCTAGAATCCCCTCCTGAGAACAAGACAAAGGGCATAACATTCAGCACTGTGTGGCTAATGCATTCAATCCATTTCAGTGATATTATCAATCCCTAATCCCTCCCCAACAAATCGTGTATTTAACTTTCATCAGCCACCTTCACCTTTTACAACACATTAGCGGCGTACGTCAGGTTCTTCAGCAGCAGCAGCAGCCTGGTCCAGCCCCATAGGAATCCGCCTGGCCATTAAGTGGGGGTCAAACAGGCAAGGAAATGTCATAAGAACACTGAGACCACCAAGGTACGGAAGTCTACGAAACTGCACAGCTGGAGCCATTCCAGCTTTTACTTTCCTATGAGTTTAAATATATGATTAGACACATACTGTAAGGCTGAGACATCTATGAGTTGTCTAATTAGTCTAGTTTGTGACTAATTAGGCACACAATAAAACCTTGCTCTTGTAAGTCTAAAAACAAATTGCATAACCCACAGTACTGGTGAACAATAAAACTAAATGCATAGTAAATATAATAGCTTAAATAACATCATTGTTGACTGATTAACACAGATAGCGCTTTCCTATCCTATCTGGCAATACATTCATAAACTACTTTTCTGAACACACTTGACCAGCATTACGAGGAATTTCAGATTCAGTAATTAATTGGCTATTACTATTTTGGTAACGTTTTTTTTTTTTTAAAGCTATGTGGATTTTAATTACACAATTTCTGAATTTTGACTTTTAATGTTGTGAGTAGGCCACGATATTGCTTGTTTGTGAATCTGGTACAATCAATACATGTCTCTGTGTAAACGGCACAGTTTAGTTTACGGCAGTAAAATATTACAAATATGTGGAAACTTGGAATGCGAGTGGTGCTACTGTTTTCTTTAGCAATTTGGGATGAATACTCAATCACATCTCTGTAATTCTCTATAAATGAGAATTACACAACACACCATATGCTGCTGCCCTATTTGGCTCGCTCATAGAATCCCACTGCAAAGCAATGTGTTTTACCTGCTGCAGTCCAGGGCTTTAGCATGCTTCACTGCAAGTCCCAGGCGTCTTAGAAAATCCGCTTCTCTGCCAGGGACGGCACCGAATCCATGATGATCTCCATTTCCTAAATCACCTTTACAACAGAAACACATCAGTAAAACGTCTCTTGCCACTTTAAAAAATATACATTGCCTTGATTAGGTTTGGTTGCAACAATAACATGGGCAAACCATCTGGAGAAAACAGATTGACCGGCACCTAAAAACGTCATCGCTGTTTAATTGAAATAAATGGTTCTGCAGAAGTTAGCTTTACATTTACTGCCACTGAATGCTTTTAAATCCATTTGGGACCAATAATTCACTAGCGTCCTACACTTCCCAAGAACATCCTAACGGGTCATTTCATCTTAAGCAAGACATTTTTTCAACCACAAGTTTTCCTCACACCTGCATTCGATTAGAGTGAGGGTAGAATTACCAGTAACACAGTGTGTGAAAACAGAGAGTACTTCCATCAAAATAGCGGAAAATTCACGTTACTTTTATTTCAAAGAGTGTTGCGCCAGAAAAGCAAGATATATTTTTGTTATGTTATTATATTTTCAAAGATGCTTCCAATTCAAGCATACGAGTGTTTAAAGCAGTTAGTTAATACCATGCTTGCTGCTACAACTAAACTTTTAATAACGGACCAAAAATACACAACGTAACAAAGAAAGAGTAAGTTGAAATGCACGCAGATTGAAAGTAATATCGTTAAATCGACAAGGCTGCTGCAATGCAAACTTTTTATGGTAATATCTGCGCTTACTAATTAAACGCAAAGCTGGCAAGCCTATAAAAAAAACATGCTTATATAATACCTGCTCTTTCATGATGAGTACAAATGTCTTTGTAAATTTGCCATCACACTGCTTACAATGTTTGGAGTCACTTATATGTGTGTGTCATGGTAAAACATTTTGTCAAAGAGAAACATGTTTATGTATATGTATTCTAGCAGGCATTTATAAACCCTGCATGGCCTATAATGTGACTCTTGTATTAAGAAACCAAAATAAACCATTTCAGGCAGTAATGGAAAACGTTTTCCCTTTGATTTCTTAATACCAGTCACATTATTGGCAGCCCCGCCCCTTTTCAAAGGAACGCCCTCTATCGTCACTTCTAAACAACAAATAAAATGGCTGAATGAAAAAACTGCTGAACGGGGATTCCGTGATGTAGGACACTTTAATTGAATGGGACACCATGTTTTATATTATACATCCGGGTGCTTGTTATACTGATGGCTGAAGTGTTGTTGTCTAATGGATTCCTGTTATGCTAATAAATACAAACTTGTTTAAGTTGAACTAAATTGACTTCTCAACCTTGCGGGCCCAGAGGCTATTGAAAGGGAACGTTCATTTGTTTATGCTCCAGCTGTACTAGCTGAAAATGGCACAGATATTATCACAAAAAACAAATTTCGTGAACTCTGCAATCCACAAACAAATATAACAATGGAGAGACATAAATTTAACACACGCAATCAAAAACAAGGAGAAACAATTGAAGCATTCGTGAGTGGCAAAATAAAGCAAAAAACTGCAACTTCAGCATTCTGCAAGAGGAACTAATGAAAGATAAACTTGTTTGTGGTATCATCAGTGATGGTGTCATAAAAATACTGCTACGTGAAAATGATCTCACTCTAGCAAAAGCAATGAGTGTGTGTCAAATAAATAGACTTACTGAACAGCACTCCAAAACACTGGCAACTCCAAAGCACACATCAACCAATGTTGATAGTATACAGCATAAAGATACAAGAAATAAGCGACAGGAAACAAGGCCAAAGCCACAGCAAGAGCGGTACACACCAAAATCCATTGTAAACTGCAATAATTGTGGATGCAACCACCCTACAAAACGAGACAGATGCCTATCATAAGGACAGCAGTGCCACAAATGCGAGAAATTGACTCATTAAAAAATAAATGCTGCAAATCTTCGCAGTACACACAGAAACATACAAAAGGCCAAAGATCTGTCAACCAGCTGGAAGCAGCGCATAGCTCAAGCGACAGTGAGGACTCGTTTTACGTTGATGCACTTACAGCAATACACAACACCATTGAAAGACTGGAATTAAACAAGAAAAATAGATAAAAATGACATCTACTGCACAATTCAAATGAATGGAAATCCTGTCGAGCTGAAAGTGGACACTTAATTATCAGGTGCTGCCTTCCCCCGTGCACGCGACACTCTCCCCTGCCAGCCTCAAGTCCGCCCCGGACTTGCTCACCAAGCTACAGTCCGTTTGTGCCAGGGTACCTGCGTCCACTTCTGACACCAATGTAGCGATGTCAGGAAGGAAAACACGCTTTGACCCGAGTTGAGTGAGACAAAATGCATGATGGCCATTCATAAGACGATTAGATAACAAACAGCCACTCCTGCGTGAAGGTTTCACTTCCGCAAGGAACGTTTCTGTTTATTCTGTTTAGCCATATTTGTGTTGCTTGAGACACACCATGAGCCAGACTGCAGCAGGGATGAAGAAACATCTGCTCTAATCAACATTTGGGCTGATGGTTCAATTCAGAAAAGCTTGGATGGAAGCGTCAGTAACAAGCTGCTTCCAGGGCATTGATATGCACATTGTGTACTTGCATCTGCCACACGGGTCAACCCTGTTTTATCAAAAGCAGTGTGAAATCACGTAGCCGACCTAGGTAGAGCATGCCAGTGTGAAAGGGGCTTTAGTCAAATGTGCTTTCTTTCTTGTCAAGTAACTTAACCTACATTTTGAAAGTTCAGATAAATTATGTAAAAATGAGTCGAATCTGGAACTGTGGCAGGAGCGGGGGCTGACTGTCAGGTTTTTTGACAGCACTTTCTCTATTCTCTGCTCTTCCTTTTGTAATCTCATTCACAAATCGGAGCACCACAATCAAACACATACAGTGAGTAGCAGTAGTGTGAAATGGGAATAAGAATTTCTGCAGTCCTGTGACTGGTTATATATATAACAACATAGTCGGGAGATCAGAAAGTAAATTCTGAAAATAATCGATATATTTGCAGTTCTAAAACACGGGATTCCCAAAATCTGGAACATCCGTCTTTAATTTTTTTTTTTTTATTGCAGCTGTCTACATTGCTTTCCATGTTATAGCTATATAAAGTCTTAACAGTACAAATTCGGAACATAAAATATGATCTGTCTGTCACAGAAACATGCTAATACTGCAGACTGTCTCCTACTTATTTGTGTATGTGTCAAGTAGGCATTGCATTTGGTCATCAGGTGGAGGCAATCATGTTCTCTGTACCAGGCCAGGTTTCTCCTGAGAAATACCACTGGAGTTTAAAAGGCATCACCCTGAGAGATATGTATCCCTAACACAATCTGCTGTGTATTTTGAAAAAAAATCTGGCCTCCTCACAACATGATTATCTTCACCTGTTAATCCCAGCTCAGCACCCTTCCAGCTTGCATAAATATATGAGAAACGTACATAACAGAATTCCCAAAGATTACAGACTTGTCAGACACCTTGTATTATTTTTTTTATTTTGTTTGGTTTTGGAATTCTCGGTACAAGGCAATGGACTAATAATATGCAGTCATTCTATGATGTTGGAACAGAAAAGGTCAGGTGATTCCAGTTGGGAATGACGTGCACTTGGGATGAACAAGACTGAACTAGGTTTTAAACACTGTATCCCTTTGACTCGTAGTCCATTTTTTTTGTAATTACATAGACTTTAATCCATAACTCTCAAACTTTAAAAAAAAAAAAAAAATTGGCCCTGTCCACACTACATAACTGATCTCGAGAACTGTACTCAGAAACATTTTCATCAATCCAGCTCAAAGCGTCCACACTAAAGTACCGTTTTCGTGTTTAGTCGGGCTTAATGTGTACAAACACTCTTAAAATAGCCAATTTACAGTTCCTAGCAGCGCAATGGACTGTATCATTATCCCACCATGCACTATTTTATGTTTACAACCCTGAAAATATGGAGCCCGTGCCCACAGAAGACATAGCGCTTCTTAGCATGAACGTTATGGCTTTGTTTCTTAAAAACACAAGGTACATTTTATTATAATGTGTGCGTTTCGTTTTTAATGTAGTAGTTCTCCTTGACCGATTTCATATCACGTTGCTGCATGATCGACCGTTTTACAACAAGCCTCAGAAATTGCATACGGTCCAGCAGTATTGATAGTCATTCTCAGCTCCTTCAGCCGCCTGTTCTGAGTACTGTATTTGTAATGTCCATGTGTCAGATCCTATCAGAAAGCATTATGGGATATTGGAGGATACAAAAAAAATTTAGTTCGGTATTACAGCGTCCACACTTCTGACAAACCGCACTACCTGATGCGATCTAATTTAGAACCGGACTCGAGACTAACCCCCTGAGGTGGTCTCTAGTACGGTATAAAGACTGCGTTGTGCAGACCGTAGCAATTTTAAGCCGGTTTAAAGGCAACTAATACAATTTAAATGAATAGTGTGAACAGGGCCTTTAATTATGTTTGAGAAGTAAAACCTCATCAGTTCAGAAGTTATGAGGTCAGCTGTTTTGTAGTAGTTTTTAAAAAAGGATAAGACTGTGTGTACATTATGGATGCACTATAAGTGATTAAAAAAAAAAGGTCATTATGTAACAAAATAGCAATGATTCTCCTGTTTCATATTTCTGTCCCGATTCAGAGTACTGGGATTAATTTTGCATTCAATTTTTCTCTGCTAATGTATAGTGGAGCAACGTGTATTAAAAGACTGAGGTCCCAAAACAAACCTTTATCAATTTACAAACAGTTAAAACACTAATCATTACCACCATGTGCAAATAATCTGTGTAATCTTTAAAGAGTGCATTTCAATTTAACAGCTTGTTGACATTTATAGCACAAGTCAATCTGCTGTGGCCAGATGTCGAACCCTGCATTACAGTGGAAACTGTCAACCTAGCTAATATATATATATATATATATATATATATATATATATATATATATATATATATATATATATATATATATGTTTTATATTATTAAGCAGCTATAAAAAACAACATAATTGGGTCTCATTAAGGCATTAGTGCTATGCCTTGATATCCTTATACTTAAATATTGCACACTTGAGGCCACAATCTACTTTATTAAAGCTTAGTAATTGCCAACTAAGCACATTAAGAGAAAGAAAAATAAGTTGAATTTAGCAACTTAGTTTTTTATTTTTTTTTAATTTTTTTTTTTACTTATAATTGTGAGTGACTCATAAAGACATTTGAGTTACAATTGCGTTATACCATGCTAAGGGTATCCAGGTTAGCTGTCACAGTGCATGGTGTAGCATTATTTATTTATTTATTTTTTTCAAATAAAATGTACAAAACAATTACTGAACATCAGGGTAGGCATACAAGAGGATTTAGGCTTGACTTTTAAGAATATATAACAAGCTTTGAAATGAATTCAGAAAGCATGTAAACCTAGTTTAAAAACCCAGTTGGTGATTGTAACCGTTTTTCTGGGGAGTGCAACATCTCATTCACACTTTAGGCTGCTATACTTAAGGTGACTCTTCACTTGTGTGCAGGACAGGGGCTCGGACTTTTTGTTTAGATTGTCTATATATAAAGCTATACTGTACTACTATACTGTACTGTTGTCAAAAGTTCTACAGGGACTGCATATAGAATATCTGTGTGATATTTAGCTGTAGCATACAATTAATTCACACTGTATGGAAGTTGCTTTGTTGAAAACATCATTAGATTCAAATAGAATCAAGGCAATATGTGGTGTAATAGGACTTCATACTGACTGCATGCTGCTAGAGTTGCTGTTTTCTGTGCACTGACTATGTTTAAAAACTGTTTTTAGTGTGCAAATCCCTTTTTTTTTAAGGAATGAGTAACGAACAGAAGAAATGGAGCTGAAATTTCAGTTGACCTCTGTATCACATCATATATCCATCCATCTTTGAAAGACTTCCAATATATGCTACTGTTCCCATGGAAACCAGTATGGAGGTATTTGAAAAGAAAAAAACCCAGCACAGGCAAGCAAGCGACTCAGAGCATCGATGCAGCAGATGGAGGTAAAGCGGAGATTTGACTTAACTTTCTACTTAAAGATCTGGCATGCCATTGATTTTAATATTACCGGTAATGAAAAGCATTGGATGTTATCAGTCAGCTATGTCGATGTCCTTACGTTTACCAATACAATGCTGTTAATGAAATCTAAGCGAATACCCAGAGCGGAAACATTAGAAGAAATCTCTGTTTCTGTTTGTGCGGAAATATAAACAAACCATTTATCATGCTGTGCTGCTTTTGAAAAAAAAAAAGTGGAAAGTTACTGATAAAATCCACAGCATTTTATCAATTAATGATTCTGAGAAACTTTTGTCACAATGAACCAGAACTGAGGAAAGAAACACATTTTATTTTCTGTTTATTTTTGTCGATGAGTTATACAAAAAACTGAAATCCTATTTAGCAGACTCCTTTCTTATTAGCAGTGCCAGGTCACCGGTACGACCACTTTCTGTAAAGAAGGTCAATTTAAATTTGGAGACAGATCTCCCTCCCAATTACACTAGGACCTGTGTTTTGGATACTTGATTGGAGCACACTACCACTACAGATGATTACCTTCAGCCTGTATATTGTATAAGAGACCCCAAGCATTCACCACCTCCATCCAAAAAGAAAACCATAAAATAGCATCTCCATTTCCTGGGAAAGTCCATAATAATGATTGTGCAGTGGGGTTTTCATTAGAGCTGAAAGCATATACCTTCTCAGTGATTCCAGAGAGAGAGAGAAGCTGCTTTTATCCTTCAATACCCTTTATTGGTAAGTGTAGTGAACAATGGGGGGACAGTCTTGCTAGCAGACATCATCACTGCAAAAGGTTCTAATAGTTATGAAAAGGCTTGGTAAACTATCAGAAGTATCAGCCTCTCTGTGGCTTATAATGACCACTCATTCTTTCATGGTTCCCCCATCCCTTATCTTGAATAGTATTTTACACAAAGAGCACTGGTATTACCATGAAACCACAAAAGATGTATTTTTAAAACAAGTGTCGAGAGCTTCATTATGAGCCTGGAAAACTTTCAGCGTGAAAGGAAGGGAGTTGCTGTACTTAAGAAATGGAGGAGCTTTTATTATATATTATTTTATACTTGAAATGTTACACATACTGTACATGCACCATGCTCAGCACCAACTGCTGATGGCACTAGCGTCTTCTCCAGCAAGAACTTTGGTACTCGTAAAAACGAGTTTGCTTCTCTCTATTGCTGTAGGTTTCCTTATAGTTTTAATGACTATCTTATGTTTAAATTTATGATGTAGTGGGTATGTTTTGATCATTACAAGACTGCTGTAACTGCATGCACTTTCCTTTGTGCTGTGCAACAGCAAAGCTAGGGAAAGAGCTGTGTAGGAAAAGTCACTTTACTACACTGTTAAGCAAATCTAATCCTCTAGTAATTCTTACCACAATGTGATTCCCTTCTTAGCCCTTACATATAGAGATGATATTATCCCTGCACTCCCAGGGGGTTAGTAATGGAGCTGACAGTACTGTATTCACAGCTGCTGCAGAGTGGATGAATGTGGGAAATGCATGCATTCGACTCCCCCACCCACTAAAATCAAAATCTCTTTAAAAATGCATTTGTTTGGTGTTCCCCTCCAGGAGGTTTAGTCCTGCTGGGTGTGGCGGGTTTGGATAGAGTAGCTTACACAGGGCCTGGGTAGGTCTAGCCACCCACACTGGGTTACCAGTTAAATAACCTCAGCAGAGAGCCTCTGCTATGCTGCTAATGATGCGTTTAAGTAGAAAGTAAGAACATGAAGGATTTGTTCTCTGCTGATGGGTCTTGTGGTCTTTTTAATACATAGCAGGGGCAGTTATATGTCATTGATTTCCTTTCATAAACATGAACAATTAAATGCAATTCTGCAAATGTATAAAACAATGTCACAGGCCTACAGTATGTGCTCAACCTGCAGTTCAGTCTAAAATGATTACAAAGTATGTGTTTCACACACTCAGTCACTGCAGTGTCAGCTTTTCTTCTGAGCTCATGCTATTCTGTAATATATGGATTTATTCCCAACTGAGAGTAAATTGTATATGCCGCCATCCAATAGATCGTATGAGAAGCACTATATTGCAAGCAGAAGGAATATAAACTCAATGTATATCACGAATGGGGGAAATTGTAATTTTGGTCATTCGCAAACAGTAGAAGCAGCTTTCTGAAGGGTAAACGAGACGAGCAGCAATCTTCTCACAACTTGGAAGGCAGTTAGTCATCAAAGAAATCACGGACCAACTTGGTAGTCACTCAAATAAGATGTGGTGTGGTCTTCCTAAACAAGTTGAAAGAATACAAATTTGTCCTCTGCTTTGGTAAGGGATATGTATGGTAAAGCAATGTGTAAAAACAAAGAGGCTGAATGGTTGGTACATAATGATACAGCTTCTGAAATAATCAAAGGAAAGAGTGCAAAACCAATCCCTCAACACAATCAATTTTTCATAGCTTCTAGTCAAGCTGTCTAACTGGGTGACATTTAAAGACAAGCTGAAAGCTAGTAATTGCAGGTTTTTAACTGAAATTGAGCCAATTTATTGATGCTTGGTGGTACTGGTATTTGCTATTTTTAACTATTGTATGCTTGCTGCACATTCACTTTTACTGAATACCTCTACAGTGGTATGTTTTATACCGTGGATAAAATGTTAAGTGTATTGCAAATGTAAAATGAAAGAACATTGAAAGTCAGGGCCTCAAAGTGAGGGGGTGTCAGCGGTATATTGGGCTGTCAGACCCAATCAGAATTTCTTTCACACAAAAATGCACAGACGTGATGGAAATCACATTCAGTTAATATCCCTCAGACCAGATACTGTATCAGGTACATACATTACCCTGTTAGCCATTGTTGGTTTCATTCTGGTCAGTGCTTGTTGTTTGTGTTTGGTCATGTTGGTTCAGTAGCTGGTTATGCTAGTCCAGGTATCCAGTCTTCTTCCTTTCTGTGTAGCAGATATTTGGACCCCACCTGGCCAATGACTTATGTATGTAACAAAGTGTGGCTCAACTGAGGACTGTTGTTGTGCTAATGAAAGGCCATTTCTATTTGGTGCGGATCATTGCTAGAATCCTGAGGAGTCCTGTTTTTAGGTTCCTTGTAATCTTGTAAATATGTGTAAAATGTGTCAAAATCCAACAGTTTAATATTGTATTATAAATGCAGTCTGAAAGGCCTAAGAATCTATTATTTAAAAAAAAATGTATAAGGTTGTCTAGTATGTATGGCAAGCCAAATTATCATTTAGAGATATCTCAAAATGCATATCAAGATATCTTACATTGATTGCAGATATCTCAAACTAACTCAATTTCTAGATATCGCAAACTCATTTTGAGATATCTCAAATTCAATTTGATATATCTCAAATTAAATTTGAAATATCGCGAAGTGAACTTGAGATTTCTCGAATTGACTTCCTGTCCAGTTTGAGATATCTTGAATTGAATTTGAGATATCTCGAATTGACTTCATGTCTAGTTTGAGATATTTTGAAACGGGCAGGAAGTCCATTCAAAACATTTTTGTGAGCATTTTCACAGGAAGTCATTTTGAGATATCTCAAACAGGACAGGAAGTCAATTTGAGATATTTCAAATTCAATTCAAGATATCTCAAACATGTCATTTTTAGATATCTTGAATTGAATTTGAGATATCGCAAATTGAATTTGACATATCTCGAAATGAGTTTGAGGTATCATGCAATCGAGTTAGTTTGAGATATCTGCAATTCAATTCAATTTCGAGATATCTCAAAATGATAATTTGGCTTGCCATATAGTATGTTGCTGATATTGAATCATTGAATGAATATATTATTATTATTATTATTATTATTATTATTATTATTATTATTATTATTATTATTATTATTATTATTATTATTATTATTATTATTTATTTCTTAGCAGACGCCCTTATCCAAGATATCACGTTATTTTTACATACAATTACCCATTTATACAGTTGGGTTTTTACTGGAGCAATCTAGGTAACGTACCTTGCTCAAGGATACAGCAGCAGTGTCCCCACCAGGGATTGAACCCGACAAAACCTGCAGAGAAAAAAAAGGCAGCTGGATGATAAATCGGTATTAATCTTCAAGGATTGAAATCAACTTTGAGAAATAGAAAATGAATATTTGTCGTGGAATGGAAACAGCACGTCCCCTTCCCTTGAGAAGCCGGCAGTGGATAATGAGCTTGCCTTGACAGGGGTTTGTTTAACAAAACATTTCCAGGGAACAGGGTCCTGAAGCAAGGGGGTGCTTATTGAGGCAGGAAATTGAAAAGGGCTTCTCCGATGTATTGTGTGTCGCAGCTAATAAGCCTTGTTGTGTGATGACAGAAACACGCACTTATTGATTTCATGCTTTGGGTTCAGTTTGTAACAATCATATTGACCCCTACTTTACTGGCTGTCCCTAACAGTGACAGATTGTTAGCTTCTATCTGGCTGGGGGACAGAAAACGGCAATACATAAGGGAGGGAAAAAGAGAAAAGGAGAGGCTGAGCAAGGTCCTGACTGAAGGTGCCGTCTATTCACCGATTATTCTTTTGCAATTAGGGAGAGTTGAAACCCACACTAGAACCATATTGTTGTCACTAAAGCCTTTAAATAACTACAAAGACAAATTATGATGTAACTGTTTTTTAAGACCGAATATGTAAATCTCTTATGTAATTTTCTTTATTTTAATTTCTTATGTATCTTAATATATTTGAGAAATGTGCTGATAACTGCCAATATGTATATATATATATATATATATGAATATTATATAAATATATATAATTAGGCATGATGCAATCTCCTTAAAACATCACAATTAAAAAAAATCCAAAGTGAGCATTATATATATATATATATATATATATATATATATATATATATATATATATATATATATATATATATATATATATATAGTTAAGTCTGCATCATCTTTTCTTCTTCTTCTTCTTCTTCTTCTTCTTCTTCTTCTTCTTCTTCTTCTTCTTCTTCTTCTTCTAATAATAATAATAATAATAATAATAATAATAATAATAATAATAATAATAACATTTATTATTTATACCACTCATAATTTTATAAATTCATTTATTTCCCTTTATAGCCACAGTCTTGGTCTACAAAGGTTTTCCCATGTACTCTATGGCTCTAATCCCACCTTGTTTGTTTATTTGTATGTATGTTTGAAACGGGTACAGGTTGTATCTAGGTCATTTGTACCACACGCTGCTTCATGCTGAGGAATTATGTATGCAGTAAAAAGAATAAGGTGGCTTCGTGGTTTGGAATTGGGATATAAACCCTTGCTCTGATTGAAGCTACATCATCAATCTTGTTGGTGCCATTGTGAAATGAGTTTCAGTCTAACATAAACATAAACATAATTGCAAATTGACTGATGTGCAACTAAATTATCACTCTCCTTGAAAGGCAAGGAAAAGCATGGAGCCTGTATTAACCTCTCACCCCCTAACAGAGAATGTGAGGGGGCTGCTTCTGTAAGGTAATGGACTGGAGATTAGCCAGCTAATGGAAGGAAGGTGAGAAGGGGGTCATGCAGAAATGCATATTAAAAGGACAAAAACAAAAGCATAAGATAATAATATACTGGCATAAGATACTAATATTCTGTCAAGGCAGGGTCAATATTATTAGTAATATTACTTTTTTTTTTTTTTTGGTGTAGTACAATATAGACAATAATGAAAGTTCTGCTACAATACTGTAGCATTATACAGTATCTTTCCTTTAAATGCTTTTACATCCCCTTGGGGTTTAAATACAATACAGTAATTGCTTCTTTTTGTGTGGCCGTGATTGATGAATTAGTTAATTATTGTTTTCTTTAAAACCAAAACAACAACAAAATGACCATGCTTATGGCAGGATTCCTTCAAGTTTAACTATGTCCTCATTCTGATCATTGCAGTCAGGCCTAATTAGTCTTGTTGGCTCCCCAGCAGACTACAGTCACTGAGAGCGACTGACCCATTTGTCAGCTCCCTGTCTCGCAGTCCGTGCTGATCTACGCTTGGAGAGAAAATGGGCCTCGCTTTTTGTGTGTTTTGGTTATTACCAGCCCTGGTGGGCTAACTCCCAGGGTGGTTAATTAAACTAATGAGCATATTACAGCTTTTTTCAGCACGTTTATGAAAGCCGTTGGCATCTCGGCTGTTGCTGCCACCTGCTAACTGTTTGGAAGTCAGATTAAAAACAAAAATAAACAAAAACAAACAAACTTCGGAACTCATGTGATGTCAGCAAGATGCTGTTTAATTTCCTGTAGATCCATTATCACTGCTGCTTTCAAAATTGCAGACACATGCCTCAATTAATAGAACAGTGTGTTCTGGCAATCAGCCGGTGCTTAGTATGTGTTTATGTTTTTATTTATTCTGTAAATGTATTCATAATTAATGTAATAATTTACCACTGGTGGCTAGATCTAAAACCACTTTAAGTCACATTTAACTTCTATTACTAGTACTGCACCAATAGAAAATTTAAAAAATGCATCAAAACATGAAGCCATCCCTTATAAAAATGAAAAGTTAGTCCTTGTTCTATGTGGTTTATCCTGGCAAAAACATTTGTCGCTTAGCTGTGGAGAGAGAACCTATTTTTTTTTTCTAAATGTGAAACAATTATATAATTTAATCATGTGACAAGTAATTGTGGTATAAAGTACTGCATTATTTAGTGCTAAATCAAAAAATCAAAAGAGCTATGATTAAAACAACAATATTTAATAGGTGAATGGTCCACATACTGTATCAATCATTTACCTGCACTTATTTTTGTACAGACAACCTTCCAGTAATTTCAATACAAGTGTGTGATTTTAAAGGTCCCTGTTTGACTTACTAGCCACCCCACGGAGACTATTAAGGGTTGGCTGTAAAATCAAATGACATCTCTAAGGAAGTAAACAAAATACTACAATTATGTACAATAATGCTCATCTCATTTAGAAGTGCTACAAGTACTTCCCAAGCATATAGAGTGGAACAGAATGACTGCTTGGATTATATTAAGACATCACAGAAGTGAAATTCCTGAGTAATTCATACAGAATTGAATTTTTATTAACATAAAATGAAAAATAAATCCAATTTTTGTTCCCCCCCCCTCCCCCATTAAGTGGTAAAGCTGCAAATGGTAGGGAGACTGGATGACATGAAATGGCATTTTACTGTAAGAGGTCTTTTTTATGATAGTTTATGGCAGCTGATAACTCTTTCATCTTTCATTCATAACATCATTTTAAACAATTACTGTTCTGCAACCAGTTCCCGCATCACATTCTCTTCCCCTGTCAGAGCTCATTGTGCTAAAGCCACTAGCGGCAGTTAACCTTTTAAACAGGGAAGAAATTGTTCATTGGGTTTGCTTCCATTAGGGGGAAGATGATCTGGAAATTCATGTTGACCCAGACTACTGGAGGCAAGCGTTTGCTAAAAAAAAAAAAAAATACATTATTTACAAGTACATGTCTCACCTGGCAAACTGTATATAGCAGTTTCAAGTATATACAAAATTAAAAAGAGGGAATTTTTTCTTCTCTTCTATGCAGTAAAGTGTGTCCCAAGGCTGTCCCTTACTGGTGGTTGTTTCAAAGAGTCTCATGATACTGTAATCCAGTGCTGCCTTATACACATACAATCCCTTCCCATATATTGCTCTGTACTTTATACTTTATAGTGCTTGACTATACTTTAACTACACAATGCTGTACCACAGTGCATGTGGTGTTGAAGTACACAGCTTGTGATCATGCTTCCCATTAGTGTAAAAAGAGCATTATAGATAAGCCAACAGTTTTCCAGGACGATTATCACACCACGAATCAAGAATATTGCTTTGTTATAATATTTCCAAAATTCTCTTCGGTATCTTGCTTTTCGCGTAGGCAGTCTGATAGGGCAGTATTTTGTCTTTTGTTTCTATCTCCTCAATTCGTGCACCTGATGGAGGAGAGCTACATGGCCTCCTACACTTCATCCTGTGGCTAAAAACCATTTTCTAACCAATTACTACATTACAAATATAGATTTTTTAAAAGTGTAGTTGTCTGTTTTTTTTAACCACCCTCATTTTTTTTTTTTATTTCAAGACCTTTTACTTAAATGTTAACAGACTAGCAGAGATTTTAATTGCACCAAGACAAGGTACACTGAATGCTATTTTCATGTCAATATTCCTTACAGCTCATCTTAGATGTAATACTGTGCACAGAACTCACTGTGTAACAGAATTCCAGGCAGCAGTGTGGAGTAGTGGTTAGGGCTCTGGGCTCTGGGCTCTGGACTCTTGACTGGAGGGTTGTGGGTTCAATCCCCAGTTGGCGACACTGCTGCTGTACCCTTGAATAAGGTACTTTACCTAGATTGCTCCAGTAAAAACCCAACTGTATAAATGAATAATTGTATGTAAAAATAATATGATATCTTGTAATAATTGTAAGTTGCCCTGGATAAGGGCGCCTGCTAAGAAATAAATAATAATTCTAAAGTTAAGAACAACACTTTTTTATGTTTATTAGTATCTCCCAGTTTGCACTTTGTAGGATGCCTCTTATTATAACAGTGTTTTATGTGCTTTGTCAAAACGGTCTAGTGAAGTGTTATCCTTAATTCATTGCATTTATAAATTGAATAAACTCAAAATGAAACTTGGACAACAGTAAGCTGTACTCTCCTATGTTGTTTTTAAAGTTGCTTTTTCATGAGGAATATCACTTATTAGTTAATTAGCACAATACTGTACAACACTTGTAATGCGCTTGATAACTGGCACCATCCACCCCCCAATGAGAGGGGAAAGCAGGCATGGTAAAAGAGACATTGAATAGAATTGCCAGCAACAACAGAACTCTGACCCCCACTGAAGATATTGATTTTCTTTTATCAGCGGAGAAGTGGTTGAAACTGTACGTGGAGGAGCCTGTAATGGGACAGACCTTTTCCAAACCCCACTCGGAGCTGTACTCTGCCCTCTCTGTTTATTTGGTATTCTGTTGGTGGCATTCGCCATGACAGGATGCTGTAGGATAGAATCTGCCATCCTCAGCTTTAAACAAGACATACAGATTCAATTGGAGTAGCAGGCCCTATTCACAAAACGTTTTATCAAATTAAGGTTTGGTATTTATCGTTTCTGGGGTCAAGTTTATTGTGTTTCAAAGCACTCTTAAAAGTGTGACTCAAAAGGTATTGTAAATAAGGCCCTCAATTATTCTATTTATTTTTCTTATGTGAAAATGTATAATGAATTTTAATATATTATCTTAGAAACCTCAGATATCCTTTTTGAATTTACAGAGATGTGCAATGTCCGTCTTGCTTAGCCTCTGTCTGTCTGTCTGTCTGTCTGTCTGTCTGTCTGTTTGTCTGAAGAATGCGGACCTGTGATACACAGTCCATGTATCACTGTAACCACATCAGACCCAGTCGCTGCCATTTCCAGGAGCGAGCAATTGCACTCTGAATGGTTTTTCGCCCCAAAAAAAGACATGGACAAAATGCAATCCTGATGTGTGAACTTGAAAACTTTAACTTTAAAAGGCTGCATTTACATTTTTCGATCATTAAAGGGCTCTCATTTTTCTCCCCTGTCAGCTTTTGTGAAAAACAAAACAAAATTAAATGTTTAATTGGACAGCATAAAAACAAGTGTACTAATATATATATATATATATATATATATATATATATATATATATATATATATATATATATATATATATATATATATATATATTTCAATGTATATATATATTTCAATGTAACTTTCCACACACAGATGGAAACCATGATATTTGTCTGTAATGCTTGATTTGATCAGTTTTTTTGTTTGTGGCTTTCAGCGCTTCCAAAAATAGAGAAGAGCTAACATTATTTAAAGAGCTCAGTTCTGGATTATCGCCCAATACCTCAATAAGCCCTTGAGCACTTAAATGCTTCAGTTTCAGATTTGCGTACATTTCATCTAAAACACTCAATATTGAGCTCTTCAGCTTCTTTGCATCATAATGAGCACTGGGCTGCATTGTCATGCACTATGTTTATATATATATATATATATATATATATATATATATATATATATATATATATATATATATATATAAGAAAATGATTCATTAAAAAAGGTATTATGCCTGGAAGCAATAAAAGAGAAAACAATAGTCACTTCTCCCCAACCCTGAAGAGCACGGCAGTCTAAGGCATTTTAATTACCCTCAGCTAGCAGAGGAACATTGAAACAAGGCAATGAAACATGCAGATGATGGGGTGTCAGACCCAGCAGAGAGGGAATTCCGATAGTTAATGTGCCAAAAAAAAAATCAACTAAACAGACCTAACACTTCCCTAGAATATCAGAAGATCAAGTGGAGCTTCTTTCTGACCTTTCTTCCCCTTCTGATGGTGAACAGTGATGCACAGTATCGACTGAAGGATAGCTGTTGGGATTTATTTTTTTTATTTTTATAACTGTCTTAAAACACAATGCTTTTGTTTCAATGAAAATGATATGTCAACCTGATGGAACAATATAAACAAAACAAACAAAAACCAAACAAAAAAAAAACACGTCACTATGGTCCTCAATAATGAAGGAAGATGAATAACTTTGTCCAGGGATTTTTGATTTGTACTTTATTTTTAATACTGATGAATGTCTGTGATTTCTCACATCTACTTCAGCAGTACATGTTTATGCTGCTCAAAGGTTTGTTTTTTTTCTTTTCTTTTGTTGTTGCAGTCAAGATTTGAAATCTTGAAGTAATTTAGATCTGCTGATTTTGCCAGTTGGCTTGTAGAGTTGTTCTGATGGAAAGTTGGTGAAAACATTTTAGTTTATTAACTACAGGGGGCAACAAGTGTCTCTCAAGATTGAAGCCTTTGTGTCTTTCAGGGTGCCGATGAAGAGTTAATCACAACTGCTGTGAATGCTCTGAAAGGGAGAGGCATTAGACCACAATAAGGCTGGCTTATAAATATTATCAGGAAATCTAGCTGAGCCACTGGAGACTGAGCACAGAGGAAGGGGCCAGGCGCTGTATTTAAATGGTTCTATAAATGCCAATCAATGAAACACAACTGGGGCCCGGCAAGACTAGCTATCAGCCCTCGGTATATAACGCCATCAGACCTCCATTCACACAAGCAGATTTGCATCTCAGCAGTGCTTCTGTATAAATGCAAATCCGGGGGCTGACTGCGCTATCATGTTGCTCCATCTGTTATTGAATACAAAATAATAAAAGAATCTCAAAAATGGAAAAAATTAAAACCTGGATGATTCACACAAGAGGATATGCTATTTTTATTTGTCTGTGTGTGTGTGTGTATGGGGGGGAGGGGGGGGGAGGTTGCTTTGCAGACACTAGGTTTTGGTGTTATAAGGTATATTTAGCCCTGGGGCAGAACTTATTTGAGGCAAAACTTCCTTGGAGGGCAGGATTGCAAATTAATTGAATACCATCAATGGCAAGCTTTTGGTTTAAGATTAGAAACTGAATGTGCAGAAAATAATGATTTAATGCAGTAATTACAAAATGTGGGCACTGCGTAGCTCTATGTGCTATGAAAAAAAAAATCTAAATGAATATAGAGCTCTGGCCAAACATTTTGCATCAAGCTACAGAATGAACAAATGTTGCTTCATAAAGTCGAAGGAAACCTGCTGAATAATGTTACGTTAGCATATTGAATTACCTACCGCTATGTAGTTTTCCATATACTTAACGAAAAAGTGACAAAAATGTGACATTTCGAAATCTAACATGAAATACTGTACTATTATTATGGCTTCCTGTAGACTTTTGCAATATTATTTTGTAGTGTCTTTGATTACATCATGTTAAATAAAATATCTAAATTATATTCATATAGGTTTGTTTTTTTTAAATGATGTCTCAATCCTAGAATTCTAGGTGATGGAACACCTTTGGCCACAGCTGTAGAGTGTCTTATTTGTTTGATATCTGACTTCTGTCATGTTTTACCATTTATCCTTCTTGCTTCATTTCTTTCAGACAGAGAACACCAACTGAAGAATATTGTTATTGGGTTTAAAAAAAAACCCAAGACAAAGTCTGCACAGCGCAACACAATCTAGGATGTTTTTCATTAGCTCCTTTATGCATTTCCGTCAGTGTCGGCTCTGACTTGGACACCAATTCATTCTCACAGGTTGCTGGCAGATTGTAGTTGAAGGTCCCAGGAAATAGAAACCTGAATTTATTTTGGATATGTGTGTGTGCGTGTGTGTGTGTGGGGGTGTGTGTGCGTGTGGGGTGTGTGTGTGGGGGTTGGGTGGGTGGGTGGTTATATAGTAATACCTGGCTAATATCCCAAAGAGCATCCCCACTGGGACACACTGAGTACACAGAATAGACGGCGCAATCTTTTTTTCTGGTCGTTGAGAGTTTGATGTAGGAACTGCAGACAGCATTAAGGTTAGTGATGTAAATCTTGTTAATTATTCTTTCATTGATTGGCCTATACATCTTAATTGCAGCCCCTTTGCCTGGTTCCAACAAGCTTATAGTAATAGAGCCTGCGACTCTGATAAATTACACATTGTTATTATAGTGTCTGAACTGCGACTGGAAAATCAATGGCATAATCAACAGTAGAGGAGGATTACACAGCTGTATTAAAATCTTATCTGGGTTAAGGTTATCGCTCACAAAATAGCAGCCTTTAGGTAACCTCACACTCCAAGGGCAATTGAAAGGCCAGGTAATGGCAAGGGGCTGGAGATATTCCATTAACACCTGCCCTGCATGATTTAACACATATTAACAGTTATTCTTATTAGGTTACTCAAGATCATACACCATTTTCACGGAGACATTGCGCAAACCACAGCTTTACATGTTTATGACCATTCCGCACTCCACATTGTACTTGTATAATAATAATAATAATAATAATAATAATTACTATTATACTACTACTACTACTAAGAAGAAGAAGAAGAAGAAGAAGAAGAAGAAGAAGAAGAAGAAGAAGAAGAAGAAGAAGAAGAAGAAGAAGAAGAAGAAGAAGAAGTCACTTAATAAAGATTTAATTATGGTCATCACAGTGAGGAACACTGTCCGATTGGTATAAAGCCCTGCTATGTGGTTCAAAGTCATATCATGGATCCAGGCCACTCTCAACAGGATTCATTTATCAGACTTTAGCTTATTTACTTGACCTGAGCAGCAACACATCTTAATATACCCTCATGTATAACCCTGCTCTTTTCATCTTAATATCTTTGGCAATGTTATAAGGGACCCCAGTCATCCCAGTGGAAACACTATCAGGGTTAATACAGAGTTAAAAAGGTGAATGTGTTTAGATATGTTCCTGTTTAGATTAGATCCAAATAACTATTCCCAACTGAGGTTACATTTCTCCACAAGAATACACTTAATTGCATTACAAATGTACTGGTTAGTGATGTTGTTGTATTTGTTAGTTGTGCCACAGGTTGCAGATGTATGACAGTAGAGTTCCATATCATTGCCTTGACTTTGTTTTAACCGTTTAGATTGTTGACCATAGTATTTTGTAGTCACCAGTTCTTTTCAGCTTTTTGACAGCCATATCCTTCGAAAAGTGTAATTTCTGCTTCCTAGCTATGTGTTGTACATTCTATCAATTTTAGGTCTGTAAAATAAAGCTTTCATTTAACATCAGTGTCACCCTGGATTTGATATTGGCCAACAAGTCAATCTGGACAGTACTTGTATCAAACCAGTCAGCTCCATATACGAATGTATCCCAATGCCCAAAGCCTAGGTTTACCTTTAACCTCATATGAAGACCTAATAATTATTTATAACTTCTTCCAGGAAATGGAGGGAAGCAAAGCCAACACATAATAATAATAATAATAATAATAATAATAATAATAATAATAATAATAATAATAATAATAATAACACAGCTAATGACGAGCTAAAATTACATGATTTATTCATTAGTAACCCAAAGCCAGGCTACAGATATTGCACAATAGGGATTAGTTAGTTCAGCCTTAACTAATTAAATGCTGCAGTGCCCTGGACAATGGTTCCAAAGTAACAGAAAATGCAACTGAAGTGAAACATGAAAGTAAAACAATTGGTCTATTTGAATTCCACAATTGCTGTTATCGCTATAGAAATAACTGATGGAGCATTCATGCCAATGATATACCTAGATTACTAACACATGTTGTATAAGAGGATACAACATATAAGCAATCTCACAGGCGATTCAAGCTTATTAGTATGCTTGTGCATTTATGTTCCTTGAGAAGTTAGCACTGACACAAATGCTCAATTCCTTATTTATATTTAATTTAATGATGCTCTATCCACTTGTTATAGGTGTGGGAATAAAAATATTTGTACATCGTACCGGTAGCCCAAGGACCATTGACAACCAAGAGCTGCTGAACAGTGCATAAAAAGCATATTTTTTTTACAATCCTGTTGAAGCATTTTTGAAGAAATGAAAATACAGATAACTGTGAAAGTAACTAACGTAAATTATTAACAGCCATCCATGCTGGTCTCCTGTAGGTACCAGGGAAATGCATTATCCTGTACTGCAAGACGTATGGAGGCTATTTAAACACATTGTCATAAATTACTGGGAACATCATGCATTACATGGAATACATCAGGTGTGAGGCAGTGAGACAGGGCTCTGCGAAGTTAGCACGAACACATACAACAGTCCCCAGGGATGCGTGGGGTATGTCAGCAAGCCTTTCATATTCTTATTGAAAACATCCATCTCAGTCCCGCACAGTGGATATGCATTCACCTGGAACTATGAGTGTGGGTAGATGGTTCCCCTCGGGCTCAGTGCTTCCTATACATTATTATTATTGTTTGATTACAGTGTTAATTATAAAATACACAGTAACTGGTAGCTCCTTTCCAGCACTGTCATCATGCCTCATAATAAAACATAAAAAAAACAAAAACATTTCCTTCTCAGTTCTCCACCACTGTTACCATGCAGCTTAAAAGGGATAAGCGAAGCCTTGCTCACTTTACATTTGAATCTTTGTTTGTGGTTTATGAGACGGCTCCTGTAATACATATTGTATAGTCAGGTATTACATTAGGGTGTTCAATGGTTTAAACCGAGAGGTGTGAGAAAATTAGGAAATGAGCCCATTGACAACATCGGAAGACTAACTCCATTAGGGTGTGAACCGTCACTGGCATGTTGGTTTTAATGGGGAGGTTTAAAGAGCTTGGTTCTGCTTCACAACCTTCAGCTGACTCCAGCAAGGAGAAGGAGAGAAAGAGATAAATCTGGCTGTCATGATTAAAGGTTACAGCAGTTATCTGAGATTAGATCTGTCTGTTAATATTGATGTTGCCACGTAGCTCCGTACAGCCCCTGACAGCTCCCATCTGTCCCTTTAGAAACAGAGACATGATCCCAGATTCCCTGTCTGTAGATCCCATTCTTCTCAGAAAGGAACTCATTTTAGCAGGCTCGGGTTCCAGTGACATGTTTCTCAGTGGAGCCCTCACACTGGTTTGAGTGTTCCCAGTGGGCAGACTGAACAGTGGTTTTGTCACAGTGCCTCTGCAGATTCCCTCATGCCAGCAGGTGTCACAAGTGTGCAGAAGCAGTGGGTGGAGTTTTATTTACCAGTTTTGTCAATCCCTTAACCACTAATCAACAATAACATCTACAATGCCTCCTGTGTGACAGTGGTTGTAAATTAACCATGTGTCCCGTATCAAAAACACATCATTCCTGATGCACACTCAATAAATAGAAGAAAAAAAAGCTGTAAAGAGGTTAATATTAATACAGTACTTAAATCCCAAGGTAAAATATAAAAAAAGCATAGTGCTGAAGTATATACAGTAGACAGCATTATCTGAGCAATGATAAGATATTGTCCATACAGGATAACGAGAAATCTCCATTCCCATGTTTCATAGAACAATCTGTCTAAATTTACTCTGCTGACTCCGTTGCTTGGTGATGGTTTGCCCCAGGTTTAACAGGAAACGGTGAAAGCAGACTTAATTTAGCTAAGTGACATTCCTAATCTGTGCACTTAATTGGATATTCATAATGTTCCACCTTAAGGGGGGGATGCAAGTGAAAATTTACACTTCAAAATGTCAGTTAGATGAAAGCGTTCCAATTATTACAAAATTGTTAAGGATTAAGAAACTGTATTCCGCGTTTAAGTGTCTGCTAGAAGGATTTTGCCTCTGTTGTATTTAAATGTTTTACCAGTTGTACTTTGGAGAATTTTAATGAGAAAAGTGATTGCTTAGATGTACAGTATGCTGTCTCTGTGCTGGGAGTGAAGAAGCTGAATGGAGGTTTGGTTCTATTTATAGATCTTGAACTAGTTGTTTAGTTTGGCCATACTTTGTACATGATTTCCTATTACAATCTTTTATGCATATTACATTCCTATCAATTAAGTTGGGCAGCAGTGTGGAGTAGTGGTTAAGGCTCTGGACTCTTGACTGGAGGGTTGTGGGTTCAATCCCAGGTGGGGGACATTGCTGCTGTACCCTTGAGCAAGGTACTTTACCTAGATTGCTCCAGTAAAAACCCAACTGTAAATAATGTGATATCTTGTAACAATTATAAGTTGTCCTGGGTAAGGGTGTCTGCTAATACATTAATAATAATAACTAAAACATAATTAATCAACAGTTATTCATACTAGCAAACATGTGTCTGTTTATGGTAACGCACGTCCCTGTTCATAATTAATTTAGTTTTAAAATGAACATGTTTATGTGTATTTCATATGCACTGATTTGGAGTAACTTGGTAATTAGATTGTGAATAATATATCTTAAAATAAAACATTATTCTGTGAAATCCACAATATTTTTGCACTGTATTTTTGCAGTTTTACCATGATTTTCCTATGGTTATACTAGAAACTTACCATAGTTTCCCCTGGTTTGCTATGTTTTTTTCATATACTTCACTGGTCTTTACAATGCTACATTTACTATGCGTTGCCATTCTTTCACTATACTTTATTACACTTTGCTATGCCTTTACTATGGGATTTTCTATTTGAAGTCATGCATGTTAGAAGCTCTTTTTAAAGTATTATCCTCCCAACCATTTTATTTAGGATACTCTGTATGACATCCATACAAAAGAAAAACAAAAAAAAGTCAAACCCAATGGTCCCCCAAAAACAGAAGGAGCTCCCATAGTCCAGCAGTTAGTAAAAGTTCAATTTAATGTGGAAGTCACACTGTATGTGTCGTAATTCACTTAATTCATTAAAGTTTAATCACACAAAAAAAAGATAGTGGTATTGATTTTACAGGGCAGTCTAGTCTCTATATCTGTCTCTGAATGGCAGCTCTATTTTGGGTCCTAAAACAGTCATTGTCTGCTCTACAAAGGGACGGGCAACCAACTGGAACTTTATCCAGGGGATCTGATTTAATACATGCAGTAAACGGCAGTCCAGGGCCAACATATTTTACCTCATTCATTACCATCTCTCCACTGAAACTGCTGGGGGAGAAACAATATTGATTTCTGTTTGTTTTCGATTAGACAAAAACATGTACCTTATGGGTCACACAATCTATTGTGCGTGTGCCCTAATACACTTTCACAAGCTCACCCAGCTATAAAATGGGGTAAATGCAAAGCTTCCCTGCTTTAACAAAACCATTCATCCTATTTGAGCTTTTCAATGGAAATCATTTATTTAAACTTTTATTGCATGGCAATACTGTAAATACCACGGCATTAAACGCTGTGAAAAACACATACTTTCGGGAAAAGTTACAGAGGAAACAAACAAACAAAAAAAACTGCCAAATTGGAATAAAGGGATCAACCATATAAAGATGTGAGATCTAATTGGCCAAGTTTTAAACAAATAGCTCTAACTTGCAGCCCCCTCTGGCTTTTTTGCAAGAGGAACTCCTAGAAACATGAATAAAACATGGATGTTGCCACTCCAGATCCCCATACTCTCTACAGGTATGCTGAATTGTATGAAGATCCAGCTTTATTTACTATATGTTTTGCTTTTTTAACAAGAGCAGTAAGAAGAAGAACAATAAAAATATGCTTTTTTTCTCTTAATCTGTTAATCAATAATACAATTAGTTTTGCATGTGGTGTTAGAGTGTCTAGATCTGTACATAAATATGATTTAATGGGATAACTGTGGTGAAAAACATAGTTTTCCCGTCAGGTTTGGCCCTGTATCGAGTCACGGTAGTTGTTCGTCCCATTAATTTAACTTGGCAGGAGCACATACCATTACCGAAAGTAAATATGTTTCATTCAGAGATGAACTCTTGAGCATTACAAAGATATTGCAGCATAAGGTACTCATAAGTATCAATATAACAAGTTACTTATATATGTATATACCGTTCAGGAATTCATTGCTGTGGTCAGGTGGTCCTTTATACAGGTGGTCATATTAAAAGGCTTGTTTATAATTCAAAGAGAAACAAGTGTGCAAGACCTCTCTTGCTGTAGTGATAACCCTGCAGCAGCAGGGGAGCGCTTACTAAAGCTTTAAGCCATTACAAATTACAATCCATGTATTCATTTAACTCCACATGTGGTTTTGGCATTGGTTCATTGCAATAACACTAATTTATCGAGTTAGCAGGGGGGTTGTTTTACTTAATTGGGCTGCATGTGCTTTGCCATGGCTGCTTTTCAGGTAACTGATAATTGAGGGAACGGATGTGTGAGTAGAAGAGATTTACTGCAGTTTACTCTTCATCAGTTTAATCCCTTTACTTCCAGAAGACAAAAGCATCTAGCAAATAAGGAGGAAACTGTGTGACATACTGTAGCCACTAATAAGATCAACGTTTGCACCTGGAAGCTCCTTGTATTGTATAAGGAGTTTGGGATCTGTATTTCTGTTTATACAAATGCATTACAACACCCCATTACTTCTGTAGTTTTGATTTGTTATGCATATGAAGTCAAACCACTGTGAAAATGTTGGAAAATTGTTAAAATAGGCAAGTAGTGATTGTCTAATTTAACTGATGACTTTAAATGGCCACACATGCAATTCATTTAAAATAGTAAGAGAAAAGGAACATATAACCACAAAATGGTAAAATCCATGAGACTTTTTAGAAGTTGTTTAAGATGCCTAATTAAAGCACAAAGTTGTCTAACATTTTCACACATGAGTGCCTATTGTTTCAATATCACTGATCACTGACAAGAAATTGAAAAACAAAAGTCAGGCTTCACAGACTCCTCCTGTGTTTCAAGAAGTAACCCTGAGCACAGCAGCGCATCCCCTTTTGTATGTCAAGCCCCGCCCCTGTAACCAGTGGAACACCAATCCCTATATGACAGGTGTTTTAACCTTCATATGACTCAGGTTCCGCTCCACACCAAGATGGCGCCCCCATAAAGGTGACTTATGTCACGGTCACTTGATCGGGGTGAGAAAAGCTGTGGATTGATTCAATACCTTCTACTGTCAGGAGGCTGAATTGCAGACCGAAACCCCGTTGACTCATCACATGATTATATTAAACTTTTGGTGAATGAGAACCAAACCACAAAACTAAATCTTACCGTGAAACACAGAGGACTCACCTGGTTCCCCCCATGTATTTTCATGTTTTTACATGTGTATTTTTTTTTTCCTCAGTGGCACAACAAAATAAAACAACACACAAACAAAGGTTCTAAAAAGAAATAGAACAGACAATATTTCAAATACACTAATTTCCAGAGAAAAATCTTTGAATGGCTGACTGAGTCTCCACTGTCACAGCAGGGACAGCGACAGTGGAATCTGTTACCTTGTTAAACTCCATTCTTCCGCTAATCCATCATCAGGCAGCAATATTCATAGCCAGAACCATTCTGGGAATACACTGGTGACTGTTCCTTCTGAACCCAGTGGTCTAAATAAAACAAGTTCTGGCAAGAAAGCTGCTCATCTGACAACTCAGTAACCATACTAGACTTGGGAAATCACTGTACGAACAGAGACCTGAACTAAGACGTTTCTATCTGGGGGTACCAGTAGCTCAGTGGTTTGAGCAGAGTCATTTACAAACATCTATTATTGTTATAATTAAGAAAAAAAGCCAGAAATAAAATGATGTTTAGACACAATGGCTGTGCTGGAGACTTTAATGGGTTTGGAGAGGAATAGTTTTGGTCTTCAGCGAATTATGTAATATATTCAAAGCCTGTCTTTGGCAGCCATGAATATGTTATCAGAAATGACATTTCTGTGAAACCGTCTCATTTCAGTGAAAGAGTCTCCATGGAAGCAAGGCATTGGCAGCTCTCAGCAAAGATGCAGGCCTGCTGAACCTAATCTGTGAAATTTAAAGTAGTGCATGAATCACAGTTTAATCGTTGCCTTTCCAAAATGTGATATAGAGACATGTTATACTTTAACTCAAGGTATACATTATTGTATTATTATTATAAATTATACTTGCTGGTATACATCCATGAAATCGTATGAATCAAATGTATTCATTATGTATAAGCTGTGTTATTCGCAATATAAATGATTTATTGATTATGTTATCCACAATATCAATGAACAAATCCATTTCTTTGTTCATTTATCTACTGCTGTATATGTTTTATATATCATTATCAATATAAATTAACTCATTAATTAATAATTCATGTACATAATTAACTAATATCGCTAGGCAGAAAACAGCTTAATGTTTCTTTGTTAAATATTAGGGGAAAAATAGAGATGACGCATCTTGAGGTAACAGGAAACACAGATTAATCAAAAAATTGGTTGAATTTTAAATATCACTGTTATCTCCTATAACTATGAAGAGCCTTGAGTGCAATTAACACAGTCATTAAATATTTTGTTTATACCACCATACAATGCTTATTAGCAGTTTTACTTAGAAAGAAAATTGAACCGGAGTCAGGTGTTTCTTGCAATGACAATGTTTTATTACCTTGATGCAAAATGCCACTCAACCCATATGGAAAAGTCAAACATGATGAATTCATACATCAGTGTATTGCTGAATATCCATTTTCTAAATGCTAACTTTCATATAAAGTCCCATATGCCACACAGTATCCTTATTTATATCTGACATACAGTTTACGTACATATACTCATGTTTATAACTCTGTTAATGATATAATCAGAGACAAGGCATGGCTTTTCAAAATATCAATCAGTACTCTGGAATAATGTCCATTTAGGCTTATCATCTCTCAAGGTAAAGTCTTCCATTCAATTCTTACATACAGTATAAAAAGCCAAATTGATGTCACGGTAATGAATAGCACAGTGTAGTAAAGGGAATTGGTAATGCATTGCAAACTATGAAAAATGTAGAACATGGGAAAACTGCAAAATGACTGTCCAAACGGTAAAGAGCAGTCAGCCTTGTTGATAAAGCATGACAGAAGTGCACTGGTTCCAGCATGAAAGGATCCTGTACGCTAGTGTACTATAATGTTGCACTTCTGGTAATGCTGATGTTCTGTCAAAAAACAATACTTTATTTATTTATTTTTACAATGTTGGATTGTGTTGGATTGTGTAGATAGTGGATAATCGATCTCTCAATGCTCCGCCTGTATCTCTTGTGAAGAACTCTGCTGACAAGGCTTCTATTTGTTCCTGGCTTCTTTAGATCTCGCAGCTCGATAGTTTGTCTGTGCTGTATCTAAAGAGTCTGTGAGAAGTCTGCCTACCCTGAGGTAATGTAACTGCTGTTGACTGGACACAGCGTTTGAGCAACAGTCTTGACCACCACGGGGTCAAGCCTTTGCACGAAATCTTTGGATTTCTTTCCAGCCTCAGCAAATTGTATAAGCATTTATATGTAGTACTGCTTTCAACGTAACTTGTATTTTAATTGCACAGTGCTATGTGAAAAGTGTTTTATAAATTCAAAGTTATTGTTTTTGTGCCTGTTCTATTCCTGGTCTCAGTCAGCTCTGATGTTGAATGAGATAGTGATACAATCCCTGCCTTTCTCTGGAGGTGAGGAGCCTCAGGGTCCTTTGAAGGGAGAGCCACTTGCTGCTTGCTGCATTACCAATGAGAACTGGCACAGGGCCACACCTGGCACAAACCACTTCATGATCATCCCTTTACTCCTGAGACGGGCCTGTGGTAGGACAAGGTGAAATGTAATTAGACGTAAAAAGTCGGTATTGTTCATGTTGCAATCCAAAAGGCTACCAGGCAGTGTAATCTTTAACAGCTTTGTTTTGATCTGCCTGCCATAATGATACTTTTCTAAAGCTCTCTGATCTCAGGGCCTCTGTGGGGTTGCAGAGCTGTGAAACTTTAAGTGTGTGTTTTTAATTTGAATTCATTGATTTTCATTTTTTTTTCTTTTTTTTCATTTACATTTCCAACCATAACCAAGCAAGCTGTACTTTTCCATATTGATTCATAGACAGTTTGGTTAAGATTGATTTTCCTGTTCACAGTCTCATCATGTTGCAGCAGAAGTGACCTTCATATTGCACAGTAACAGTTCCTAATATTAAAACATATGCTTTAATAAACCTTGCGGATCACCGTAGCCAAGTAGGTCCAACTTTCATTTATCATTATCTCATCATCATTAAATAGTAGTGTTTTGTATTTCACTTGCACTCGAAGCTAACCCTGATGTTACTATCAACACTGTTATCTGCTCTTGAACTGCCCTGATATCAAATCATACTATGTTTTGTATTTGCTCTTATTAGGACTGAAGTCATTGCATTTTGTATCTTGCTCTTAATTGTACTGTAATTCTTGATATGTGTTTTTGTATTTTTTTAAAAGTCTTAGTTGTTCATACTGTACCTTGTTGTATATTGTTTTATTCAGGAGAATATCCTGAAGAGAGGCACAGTGACATCCACAGTTATATATTTATCGCTGTAGTTTGTAGTTGCTTTGAATTATTTGATTGCTAATCTCTTTGCTCCATTGCTTCAGTAATGCTGAAATAAGTCATCTGTGTCTGTGTTTTATTTTCACATGCTACACCTATGCTGGTAAGAGGTTGTCATTTTAGTTTATTTGCCCCCACCCCCATTGTGATATTGCTTTTATCAACAGTCTGCAGTTTCTGACTGGTACTTAAATAGTTTTTGATAATGACTATTTGTCTTTGCTCAGTGGAATTTCTTAGGAACTGTTTAATTAGCTGTGAAAAACACTCATAATGGGATTTCAAATGACATCCTTACAATATTCTTTTATCTGAAGCTAATTGAAGGATGTGCCTTGTATATTCAAATCCACTCTAAGCAAAGAAATGCATTTTATCTTTTTATCTGTTCAGTGTCATTATTTCTGGCAAGCCATTACAGCTCGCTCAGTATCATTCATCTCTACAGGTCTGTGGCTACTCTTGCGGAAACAAGTACGTGGCACTGCTAAGTTCCTACACTGCTACACCAGCATTGTGAATACAGTCAGAAGTATGGTACAGCACTTCTTATTTCTGCTGGATGCAGTACAGTCTGAAATCAAGAAGTACATTTTTGAGGAAAACTGCTGGAAAATGTCCCTTAAATCTCCTCTCTGCACACTCACATGCTGCCAGCATTGGGATGGATGACATCACCACTTGTTGTCCAATTACAAACTACCAGGCCATGCTAGTTTTCCTGCCAATCATCTTTTTTGTCCCATCTTGATGGTACTGTTGCTATTGGATACACATGATGGAAGCTGAGAAATTACAAATAGAGGAAAGTGAGAATGTCAAATGTAAGCAAATGTAAAAGTGTGAATTCCTATTTTAATGCTATTCTAATTGGTCTAGCTAGGCAATTTGCTGTATAATTTTCCATAAACAAATTGTATAATTTAACATGTCTCTTATTAGCAGTCTTAGCTCAGAAGAGGTTAGGGACTGAACTACAGGTTGAATATGGGATTTGAGGGAGGAGGGGATATTACAGTAAGTCTACATTTGAACACTCCTTAGATATTAACATGCTCAAAAAGGTTTAAGCAACCATTACAACAGATGACAGACTACAGCACACGTTCAAACCACCAAATTTCAACAATGACTAGATAGCCTAAAATACAGGTACCATACTCAAAATACACGTCAATAATATATATACTTCAGACTTCACAAACCAAACTGCCCCTTAAAGATAAATGTTGAACACAAACGCAAAACACCAGAAAACACTGAAAGTGGAATCAATATCACCTAGCAACCCATTGGCACTTCTCAGTTCGCAGTTCTCCCTTATTAAAATGCAGTTCTAGTGCAGTTGCCAACACTCTGCTGTTGATTATACCATCTTACTGCAATGTGATTGCAATTTAAGTGGTGCTGTTTTTGATGAAAGAATCCTGTCCAAACAAGAATGCATGGAAGTATTTTCAGTATCCTTAGAGGCAGAGCTTCAGGTGCCCCTGCAGACAGATGCTTTCAGCTTAGTGTTCTGCATCAGCAATACATCACAAAGCACTTCCTTTCAAAGGCTGGTATTCGTAACCCACCTGGTGTTACACAGCAGTCAGAAATAACTTGATGGTGTATTGAAAAAACTAAATAACTTAAATTGCTCATGCTTTTTGAGGCTGAAAGCATGGACAATCATCATTTGCGTCTCATGTGTAGGCGATGAGATGACTAAACCTTTGCTTTTGGATTACTGTGTTTGAGAGCCCCCTCATAATTCTTTTCTATAAAGATGTGTGGTGGTGAGGAATTGTAAATCTCAAAAAAAAGGTACTAACTAATAATGATGTAATTGATCTTAATACATGTACTTACCAGGACTAGTTCTTCAGTTATAGAGGTGTTGAGGATCAGCTATGGCCCAAGGTTTTGCATCACCCTATAGAATTAACAAATTTTGCATCATAGTCAAATGAAGCCTGCTGAATAATGTTACGTTAACATATCGAATTACATACCACTTTGTAGTTTTCCATATATTTAACGAAAAAATGACAAATGAAATGGAAAAGGAGATATTTCAAAATCTAACATGAAATATTGTACTAATATTATGGCTTCCGGTAGACTTTTGTGATATCATTTTATAGTTTCCTTGATTACATGAAGTTAAATAAAATACCTAAATTATGTTCCTATATTGGTGATGAGCAGGTCATGTGTCGTTTAATACTGCTTCATTTGTCAGCACCTCATTTCCTCACAACAAGGTTCCCCACTGCAATGTAGAACGAATTTGAATGCATTTGATGACTGCCGTTGATTACAGCAATAAAGTGTCATTGAGTTTACAATGAGAGGATTCATTGCCATGCAGGGCAGCACACAGTGCCACAGGACCATTTGCTCTATTACTGCCTGTCATTAGAATGACATTGAATTCTATCATTTCCCAGGGACTGAAAAAAAAGGTTTCTTCCCACTTTTTATGCACAAAGAACCAAGAAAGTGAAATGATTAAGATTCGCCAGCCCTTTTGGAGAGGCTCATTAAAGAAAAAGATAATTAATAGGCAAGCCTCTTAACATGTCTCTATTAAAAATATTGAGTTTTTTGTACTCAATAAAGAGGGTAAAAGAAAACGGGCAGTAGAATAAGGGAATTCAGCATTCAGTGTTTTTCAGTGTGCTTGATGTTTATTAGCATTCAAGCAATTTTCTTTCACAACTGCTTAATAAGAAAATCAAGTGATAACTACCAATAGAATACCCAAAATAATGCCTGCCAGGTTTATGTTATACTGTTGCTTATGTATTGTACTGTACACTTGCAGCAGTAGGTCCTCCACTTCTATGAAAATGATATCTATCGTGGTTTAACAGGTTTCAAACACCTAATTATGCTACTTTACAGACTGTTTCCAGATGCCTATTGTTGATTAACAAATCTGAACCAAATGCAACAAAATGTGCTATAAACCAAACACAAGACCATGCACCTTATCAGTTCAGTAGAATAGGACAAAGGTGTGTGTGTGGGGGTAAAACTGTATCCCACTTTGTTATATTAATATTCTAAGCTTGTAATCTCAAACATCAAAGCAGTCAAAGTGTTTCCTTGTTTTACAAAGTGAAAACATGTTGTTTATTATTAACAACAGAGGTATATCAGGTTCTGTATTTACAGAATGGTCTATTGGAATATAGCCAGCCGTGTACAGCCCAACTTCGTTCTCCAAGAGCAAGCCAAGTTGTGCACTGATATGGCTGAGCTGCGTGCATGTTTGTGATAGCTTTCTTACATCAATTGTTATTGGAACCCCTTTGATTTAAATCTCTCGAAACCAATTGATTAGCATAGCTTTTTTTTCACAAAAAATGTTGTAAACAAAACCGTGTCCAACCAGCTACATAAACAAAGGGACAGTAAACAGGTGAACCAATGTGTATGGACCCATAGCAAATAAAAAGAAAATTATATTTACCAAAACCAATGCAGAGTGGCTCGTAATTGTAAAGCAAAATCTCCACAATGAACAGGTCAATGTATTGTAACAAAATGTTTAGTAGTTTTATTGATCCAACACCAGGAGGCACTGTGTAAAAGAATAACACTGCATTCTGTAACAGGTTGTACCTTTTTGTTTAAAGAAAAGAAATCAAAATTCCTGTTTCACCGGGTAATGAAAAAATTACAACTTCATTTTCTTCCTTGAGTTGATTTTAATTTAATAGGCTTTATTCTTTTATGATAATTACTAACTGTATTGCTAATTTATACTGCCATAATGTTTTAAATTACAATAACTTGAATTATTATTATTATTTATTTCTTAGCAGACACCCTTATCCAGGGTGACTTACAATTGTTACAATTTCACATTATACGAATATCACATTATTTTTTAATAGAACCCTTATGTATAACAAGCTTTATTAGGCAGCCGTGGGTTATATCCCTTGTATAACACATTACTCTTGTGTAACACTCACATCTTATACTCTAGAATAAACACCATCTTTCTGTAGAATACTGCACCTTGTATGTAGCATGCAACAGAATTTCTCCTATTTAAGGCATGTTGCCCATTTTTATATTTAAAAAATAATTGCGTACATAAATATTGTATATGATAGATATTTGATCTCATTACACGTTAAACATTTTGTATATTACTGGATCATATTCTACTATATGCATGAATATACATTTGTTTTAGATTTCGTTTTTAATTGGGTATATCCAGCATCCGAGAAGGGCCAGGTTCACATTAGAAGGAAAAAGAGAGATACAGTAATAATTAAAGTCATCAATTAGGCAGCCAATGCTCAATTAAAGACATTGATTAATCCATTTAGATGAATGAGTTCTCCCTTCACTAAATAAATGGAGCTGGAGCTGATGTGCGAGTCTGGAGAGACTGCCCGGCAAGTACAAATTAGGATTAAAAATGGTTTATTTTACCAAACTGTCCACAAACTGCTTTTGAAAACGGTTTTGAAAATAAAAATTCGGATACTGGTACCAATAGAGCAGAGACTCTGAGACAGTTTTGGGTAATTCCTGTAAAAAACATAATCCTCAGGTGTTTGCAGGGGACTCAGAAGGGAGCGTGGCATTGGCGCTGGAGTTCCTGTGGGTTAGGGAGGTAAAACTAGCAGGGACTGTTTCTCCTCATCGCTCTACAGCAAACCCTGCTGGTCAGGCACCCAGTGAGCTCAGAGCAGACATCTGCAGGGCTGGCCTTTGTCCTCCAGAGGTCGGTAGCTCGCTGACATCCGCTCTCGAGTTCCTGGGTGAAAAAGGAAGCTGGCATGGTCGTGTGATCGGAGGATGCCCACTGAGGGGAGTGAGGGGAAAAGCGATTGGGCATTCCAAATTGGGAAAAATTATAATTGGACACACTAAATTAATAATAATAATAATCCTTGTAACAGCTCTGTATATGGTACAGTATATACATAAACTCTTTGGGATTCTTCAGGAGACTGATATTGATGTGTTATAGCCATCTGAAATATCTTTGTATCAGACTGAAATATTCTCATTAAGATTAGCTTTAATGTTTAATTACAGTATTGAACTATATATTAGTTAAAAAAACAAACAAACAAAAAAAAACCTAGTATAAGCTGTTGTAGGCTGATTTACATCCCACTCAAAGTCACGGCGGCCAAAATAAGCTGCTCAAATCATTCACTGGATAGATATCAGCTTGTAATGTATACAGGAATTTAAACAGTACATTTTATGATATTGTAGGCACATTTACAGTTACACCAGTAAATACATTTGAGGAATTAGGACTGAAAGCCTCTCAAGTGATGAGTTGAGGTGCGGTTTTACATTGTTTCAAACACATACAGAGCTGTGTAAGCAAATAAATGCTATGCCATCCAGGTACTCAGAACAAATGTTAAATATTCCTCAGCTTGGCAGACTCTGGGAGCTGTGTTTACACTCTTGAACACAGTGTATTTACAATACACCTCATAGTCAAACAGACACTGAAACGGGTATCTGGAAAACAACAAGACACTCCGGGATATCTGTTTGCCTATGTGTGATGTGTATCACATAGAAAAACAGTGTTTAATACTGCGCTGGGTATACCCAGCCTGGAGTACAAATCAGAGAGTTTTAAAATGACAAATGACAAATGTTTTAAAACAATTCTTCAGAGGGCCCTATTCTCATACTTCTAGTTTAGTTAATGCTTTATTTTGAGGGTTATAAACAAGTGTTTTATTAATATGCAGTTATCCATTTGTTGAAGTGTGGTTACATGTTAATAAACAGTCAACAGATATACCATGCACGTATGTATCTACCATTAGACCGCCATTGGAGCTCATATTTCATATTATTCTATAAACTAGTCTGAGATACTGACATTGCCACTTGAGTGTGTTAATCCTTCACTATATATGTATATTCGGCTGTGCAAAAGTCTTAGACATTGTGCATTTTTCAATGCAAATACCCCTTTATGAAAAATAAAATCTTATTCAAATAACCCAATTTATACAGAATATACCTTGATATAAACTAATAGTGAATATGTCCACCCTTTTCCTTCAAAACCATTGAAATTCTTCAAGGGACACTTTCAAATCATTTTGTTATAAACTCTTGTGGAATGGTGTTCCATGCTGCTTCCAAAGATTATCTAAGATGCTGGGATTCTTTTTTATTTTTTCTTTGTCCAAATTATTATTTGTTTATTTAGCAGACACCTTTATCCAAGGCAACTTACAGAGACTAGGGTGTGTGAACTATGCATCAGCTGCAGTGTCACTTACAACTACGTCTCACCTGAAAGAGGTTAAGTGACTTGCTCAGGGTCACACAATGAGTCAGTGGCTGAAATGGGATTTGAACCAGGGACCGCCTGGTTACAAGGACGTTTCTTTAACCACTGGACCACACAGCCTCCATATAGTCCGATACAGCTTCAATTGTATTGAGAGCTGGGCTTTGAGGGGGCCATTCCATGTGTGGAAGGACTCCAGTTTCCTTCCTTTTGCAAATAAGTTTTAAGTATTTCAGTATTTTGGATCATTATCTTGCTGTAAGATGAAGTTTGGACCAATAAGTCTTGCACCACTGGGGATAGCATGGTGGATTAAAATTTGTTTGTACCTTGCTGCTGTCAATATACCACCAATTTTCCAACCGCTTGAGGATATGCAGCCCCAAGCCTGAATTGAACCTCCTCCATGCTTAATTGTTGGCTTCAAGCAAGGCTCTTTATAAGTTTCAGTTGTTCTTCGTCTCACATACTGTCTTCAATTCGATCCAAATAACTGCACCTTTGACGCGTCTGTCCAAAGCACCTTTGACCATTGTTCCATAGTCCCATTTCTGTGTTCTTGTGCATATTTTAGCCTTTTAGTCTTGTTCTCCTTTCTTAACAATGGTTTTCTTACTGCAACACATCTTTAAGTCTTGATTTCAAAAGTGACCTTCGTACTGTTGATGAATGGACAACGACACCTGAGCCTTCTGCCAGTTCTGTTTGTCAATTCAATGCCTGTCTTCTTTCTATTCCTTAAGGATATTATTGTCAAGTATTGCTCATCCTTGTTAGACAGCTTTTGGGGTCTTCCAGTCCTGGGTTTGTCAATTACAGATGATGTTTCTCTATACTTGTTGATTATGCTTCAGATACCACACCTTGAAAATCGAGTGATGCAAGCTATTTCACTCAATGTTTTCTTTTTCTGTATTTAACAAAGTTGTTATAAAAGTAGAAAACACTATATTGTTTATGGGGATAAAGGTACATATTAATTCATGCAATATATCTTAATCAATTAATCTTCAGATATTTAGTGTGACTAAAAAATAACTTAGTTACACATTAAGACAAACCTTTCAAAAAGAAGTCTGTGTCAATGTCTTTTTTTGTGAACATGTACAAGGGCTTAAACGCAAAGAATTCACAAGACATTGATAAGAGAAAGCCCTGCAACACGACAGATATAGTATAAGCATCGGAACCACGGTAAACTTTTAAAAGGGATATTCTTGCTAAATATTATGAATGAATGATTTAAAATGGTTGTGTTTGATGTATTTGACAAGCTATGAAAAAGACATAAAAGACAAAAAGATCCTCTAATGATCACTGTGCAGATCAGTGCTGGGCCCCTGAATAAACTGCGTCCCTCCCTGGTGTAGACCAATTGTTTAAGCTGGAGTGCAGCGGTACCCGAGTGCTTCTTCTCAATCAACTCTGAGCAGCACTGATGTCCTGATTTCATGCTTTAATGGTTGGCAGTGAACAGGGGTCATTACTGAAGCACAGGAACCCTTGGGGAACGGAGAATGATGCAGGGAGGGAGGGGGACTTTCCAAACTCTGCAATGTCAGCAGTTCCTGGGCTAATCACCATCCTCAGCCCGCCTCTGTCCTCTCAGTGGAACAACAATCAATACCTTGATGTGTGTGTTTATTTCATACAGTATTTATTTAGGAGCAATGGTACTTAACCCTGCAGAAGCTACAAGATGTTTTTTTTTTGCTATTCTCCTTTTCCAATTACCCTTTTTGTAATGTACACCAGTGTTTGTATGAGTCACACATAATTGCCATTTTAATTTAATGACATTTTTTTTTTTTTTGCAATTTCATACTTAACACATCTTGGAACCTTTATTATTATTATTATTATTATTATTATTATTATTATTATTATTATTATTATTGATTTCTTAGCATACGCCCTTACCCAGGGCGACTTACAGTCGTAAACAAATAATATATTTCAAGAATCACAGTACAAGTATTAATACAATTAAGAGCAAGATAAAATACAATGACTTCAGTTCTAGTAAGTACAAGTAATTGACAAAATATGATTCAATACCTTTACCAAAGTTCTTTTACACCAGTGTGCACAATTTGCACAATTTATGTGACAGAAAAATAAAAACAAGAGAGAAACTTATATTAGAGAGCATATTAGGACTTTCAAATACCCTTTAGTTGTTTACTACTGTTTATTTAACAGTATCTGGACCACTTTATAATAGATCAGCCCAACTCTGCTACAGTATCCTCACAGGCTGGGAAAAGGCAAAGGGAGGAACAAAACAGCTTGAATGGTGTACAGTGCAATACTTGAACTGCTTCTTCCTGCAAGTCAGTTGTTACTTACTAGTTTTCCCAGAGCTTGGTAAAGGGCGATTCTTCCATTGAAGTCCACAATATCCTGTATCTGAGTCCTCAGCTTTACCACTGATCTGAATGCCTCCAAAATGGTGCTTCTAACTATAGAGAAGGTTGAGTTGTTTTACATAATTTTTCCAGAGAGGCAGAGAGAGCTAGTTATCATTCCAAGAGAGGTTGGGATCAGCCAAGAGGTCAGCCTTCACATTAACAAGGACCTCCATTCATTTAAGCGGTGGAAGATGTTAGAGCTACACTCATTAATTCGAGAGAGAGGGGAAGGGTGAGTAGTGTGTACACTAATGGGGAAGAGTATCTAATTAACCTTCAGAATTGAACAGGAGCACAGAGGTCCCAGCTGGGAGATATGACAAGGTTAGCAATTAGCCGTGTCTGTGAAGAGTATCTTTTATCCCACCAGCCCCAGCCTGCTTCCAAGCTCTCCAAGATCAATATCTGATGAACCAATTGCAACACTGGCTTTAAACTAGCGATAAAATACTTTAAACAAGGGCTACAGAGATAGAGATAGAGATAGAGAGATGATACTTTAAATGGGCAAGTTTAAATGGCCCATGGTATATCCTTGATGGATGTACACAAGCACACATTACCGTGTAATCCAGATTCTTAAAAAACACTCACCCAACCAAGTTGTTGATAGTGGTTGGGGATTCAACGGGAAGCATTGGCCATGATGCTTCCATGGGTTGGGGAGATAAAATCATCAGGGACTGTGTCACATTACTGAGCTACAGAGGCCAGGTACCCCATGAGCAGATCTGCATATGACATGCCTTTTAACCCCGGGATAATTCTGGTCGCTCTTCTTTGCACTCTTTCTAGAGCAGCAATATCCTTTTTATAGCAAGGTGACCAGAACTGAACACAATATTCTAGATGAGGTCTTACTAATTCATTGTAAAGTTTTAACATTACTTCCCTTGATTTAAATTCAACATTTTTCAGAATATATCCGAGCATCTTGTAGGCCTTTTTTAAGCTTCCCCACATTGTCTAGATGAAGACATTTCTGAGTCAACATAAACTCCTAGGTCTTTTCCATAGATTCCTTCGTCAATTTCAGTATCTCCCATTTGATATTTTTAATGCACATTTTTATTGCCTGCATGCAGTACCTTACATGTGTCTCTATTAAATGTCATTTGCCATGTTTGCCCAGTTCTGAATGCTGTCTAGATCATTTTGAATGACCTTTGCTGCTGCAACAGTGTTTGCCACTCCTCCTATTTTTGTGTCCTCTGCAATCTGCAAATTTAACAAGTTTGCTTACTATACCAGAATCTAAATCATTAATGAAGATTAGGAATAGCAGAGGACCTAATACTGATCCCTGTGGTACACCACTAGTTACCTTGCTCCATTTTGAGGTTTCTCCTCTAATCAGTACTTTCTGTTTTCTACATGTTAACCACTCCCTAATCCATGTGCATGCATTTCCTTGAATCCCTACTGCGTTCAGTTTGAGGATTAATCTTTTATGTGAGACTTTGTCAAAAGCTTTCTGGAAATCTAAATAAACCATGTCATATGCTTTGCAATTATCCATTGTCGATGTTGCATCCCCCAAAAAATCAAGCAGAACATAACATGTGTTCTGTCGCTATTCAGAAATCCAGGTGACAACTTGTAAAACACCCCCAGCATAATCTTGTATCAAACCCAACTGTTTATTGATATTGTGACAGAACAACAGCAGATGTATTATTAAATCCAAGGTCTACTCTCTGTATACATATTATGCGGTTCAAGATTTGCAGCTTAATGATTCAAATAGAAAAAAAATTAACTAATTGCAGAACTATGGTATATGTACTGTATAATTCTAGTGTAAATAATATGACCCAAAAAGCTCCAATTAATGACGTCAAAAGTTACAATGAATATGGGAAACAATAGAGTTGGCAGTTATTTTGGTAGCCTTTCCAGAAAAAGGGGTATTGGCTAGGGGTATTGCTTTCTTGGGGCAGGTACATTGGGACTAATCTTTGAAATACAGGGGAGGCAGGAGCAAACTAAGAGCATGCTCTGTCCTCTTGTGGACATGTTTATTCCTTCTCTCTATCGGCATGAGAAACAAATGGCATAACTCCAGGTAGCTCAAAAGGGCATACCCATTAATCAACAATTTGACATATTAATGGCCTTCTGGAACTAAAATCACTTTATGGAAATGAATGTAATTCTGGGATTAGAGCAGATGCCAGTTTTCCCTGGAAGTTAATAATCAGAACTTCTGGGACAGAGAGTGGTTGCAAATCATTTTAATATAAAATCTGAAGATATAATTTTACTGCAGTGAAAGACAACTGGGGTTTACACACAAGATTTTGCTCCTCCTGTGCTTTTTTTGAAAATATTACAAAGCTAGTAAAAGCCCTTAAAGTAACCTTGTCGGAAAAAAAGATGTAGGATTCCACATATGATCCAGACACTTTAAACCCTGACAGAACAAGGAAGATGTGGTTTTGCACTGCATGAACACATCCACATTTCCTTTACAAAGCCTTTGTTTTTGAAAATGTAATAAAGTATGGTGATAAACACATTTTTGTGAATGTGCTTATGTTCTGTTAGAAATGTAAAAAAAAAAAAAAAAAAGTTAAAAACCATTGTATACTGTTCATAGAATCGACACTGATGCAAACTTACACATATTTATGAAATGGTCACATCTGATGTCTTCCCACGCTTATCAGAAGACCCAGGAGGTATACGAGCTTTCGAGGGTCAACTGTTGGCTTGCAGCCATTCAAATGTATATGTTTGCTTGTAAAGGGCAGAACATACAGGCTAAAGTGCACTGCAGGCTGTTGTGTTTTGATTCCCCTAAATCCTACTCTCACGGGCTGCTGATCTTAACAGCTCTAAGGCACGAGAGGAGGTCATATTGACAGCAGTAGGATCTTAATTTTCCTTACAAAATGCTCAAAGTCTCACCTCTCACAGCCAAATTGATGGCTGTCCATAAAATTGAAAGGTAGAATTTCGGAAGAAAATTGTTAAAGTATTTTAATTTCCTAACGTGACTCGGTTTAGGACAGCAGTTCCAAAACTTTTGATTGACACATACCCCCTTCCAGACCTATCAACTGTCTGTGTACCCTTAGCATACAGGTTTATATCTTAATGTTATTTTTAATATATGCTTTCATAATATACATATAATACACATAAATAATGGTTGTGAGATTTAAAATGAGATTACAATTAGGAATGAAGGCTTGTTCGCAGGATTTAAAGCTGTAATACAGTTAAGATACAGAGGATTTAAAACAGAATTGCAGATTGTGGCGAAATGTAAAAAAAATGCCTACACACAAAAACCCCAGAAGAATGTGCCCGTGACCAGAAGGATTTCGTTGTGGAAGACAACAAAGGAAAGAAGGTAAAACTTAAGTGTGCAAGTACTGTTGAGTTACTATACAGAATTATTTTGACAGAAAAAAATGCCCAAGCAATTTGGAAAGTAACCAAAAACAATTTCATACAGCAAAAGCACTGAAAAAAAAACAATTTACATCAAACTCGAAAATTGCTTAAAATAAGAACCGAAAAATGAAATTAATAAAAAACAAAAAACAGAAGTCTTAAATATAATACATATAATTCGGGCTGTACGACTATTGGTGGTGAGGGTTCTGTATGTCATTGTCTCTGTGTATCTTTGTTCTTATTGGTACCTCTTGGAGATTTGCAATAAATGTGAGCGCCAGGGCGGTGAACAGGGAAGTGTCCCGCAGCTGCGTGATTGTCTTGCACCGCACTTTTTGTAGATCCAACCAAGTTTTCATACTCTGTGTTGTATGTGGTCTGTGCGCTGCCATTGCTGATAGTGTCACGTGAGCTGTTCCATGTGTTGATGTGTAAATAAATACTGTTCGTCTGCGGGGCGTATCAACTTCAACCACCGTCTGGATCTCCTGCCTGTCACTCAGCAGCAAATGCACACACCCACGTGGCAGACGGCACAAGCATTTATACTCTGTATCTTTCTAAACAAGGGATTTAGGGGAGCTCCCTAATAAAAGCTGAATCTCAAAACAATAACTGTGTGAATATAGTAATTGTTACAGCTGTGTATAATGGTATTTAAAGCAGGCTTCATTCATCTGTCTTTTTACATATCTGCCCTTACTCTGGTCCCATCGCAGTTGGATATGCAATGGATTACAGGTACATTATTTAAACAGTTGTAGCAACATGTGGGGATGTATAACACTATATTTTTTGGAACCTCGCTACTTACTCTTTAACCTCTGACCCTACATTGCACTGTGCTAATCCTAAACAACAATTGTCAAAATTTGTCAAAAAGCAAGTGAATTTGAAGTTGACAGTGTAGCGAAACCTAAAGTTTACATCTAAACGCTGCCTAATTTGAGCCAATAGCCTGCTAATGTTACATGCAACAGACCCTGCTGCTATCCCACCTTCATCTATAAAACATTTAGGTACTGTAAAAGTTTTCTAACACAGTCTCTCCTGCCTGGAAAGCTGACAGCCAGGTCCCTGATCTCTTGATGAGTTGCAGTGGTTCTGACACCTTAATGCACTTGGGGGAGCCTTTGGTGTCTCAAGTGGAACCAGAACACAAATTCCCATCAAAGAGTAGAGAAACGTATAAATAAATAAATAAAACAGCCTAAGCTCAATGCCTATGGTGATCGAGGGTGCTTTGTTGCTCTGTGCTGTAATAGAGTAACCTTTAAGGGCTGAAACTGTGCAGCTTTTAAATAAGGGTGTGCAGAATCTTTGCTGTACTCAAAGCCAGGATCTTAAAGGTAAAATAAATGCAATCTGCCACTATGTTCACTAGCTACACTGTTACGGATACAAGGTAGGAGAAATGGTAAAGTAGAATGGTAACACAGTGGTCAACATTTTCATATTGACTTGAACCTATAAACTCTGGCAATCTATTGCAGTACCCTGTTACCATACGAGTACCAGTGTGCTACCATATCAGAACCCCAGAGAAATATTTGTCATGTGTTGCTACTGAAAGGATGAAATGCATCATTTTCCACTCTTGAAATATACCATACAATTAATGTGTCAAATCTATAGTACAAGTACCTGGTACATTCATTGGTTAATCTACAAGCCTATTACCAGCAAGTTCCAATTAACCTATAAGGTGTATATACACACCTATTTAGCAAACTCAGTCTTGCCGTGCTTTCGAATTACCACCTCCTCCCCAACCACCACCACCTCACTCCCAGCCTCGTCCTGAGGGAGGAGTATACGATGTTGCATAGATTTATTATTTTATCGTTCGTTTTTTAGAAGGCGGCACTGGGATGCTCCATGGGATGAGGCTGTGCTCCAACTATTTTATTGTTTATTTTTATTCACCCAGTGTTTGGGTTCAGCGTTTTTGGAAATCTGTAAGATTTTGGTATTATAATAAAGGTGGTTATTTAACGCAAGATTGTCCTGACTGAAATTACATTTAATGCCTGCTCTTAAGATTGTATACACTGTTGCCCTGTGGCCATTTTAGCTTTCTAGGCTGTGGTTTCTTGTCACTCTGGACTTGTAGGTCTTAGTTATTGGCTTACTTGGGAGTGAGTCATGCCTCAAATCCTTTAAGTTGACAGCCACTGACTCTCTACTGCCTGTCCTGGGAATAACTGTTTGGGCCCTTTGGGCCCTTAAGGATTGCAGTTTTAAGCTTTCAGCTCATTTGGGAACGCAGTTGTCGGTCCACTCCACCGAGAAGTTTTGAGGCGTGTAGCTTAGCTGACTGGAGTGAATGCTGCCCATCGAGTGGGGACTATGAAATCTAAACCTCACCTCAGGTTTTCATTGTCCTCCTTGAGTAGATAATTACTCATGCCTAAGTGGAATTTAATGGATGTCAAAGCCAGGATTAATTTCTTCCTTTCCTCCGCTTAGCTGGAATTGGGTCCCCCTAACGAAAGGCCATTAAAAAACGCAAATAAAACAGACCTGCCAGAGCCTTAGAGAGAAGCCAGTACCTCACAGCTGCTTAACATTTGCATCTCATTCAGCATTTTCTCGTCTACTCTCTTGCGCTTGTACAGGGGCTATATCTGTAAGTGTATAAAAGTAGGTCAAATCCTCAGGTAATTGTATAATTTGTTGGTATGAGAATGGGTAGCACTTTCCCTATTGCCAAAAAGTACATAGTTTATTTTTCACTTTTATAAAATGCTGTATTTTAAGGTGCTTGACATGCAACAGCATTGTAGAAATTTGCATTTTAATGCTGGTTAATGGATTATGAAAAAAACACTATTCAGATGGCCGAGATATTTAATGTATCAAAATAAAACAGCACAAATTGTTTTGTATTGCCCTTCCAGACTCAGAATAGTATACAGTACATTAAAAAAGCATCCATCATATGAAATTGGAATTGATGCCTAAAGCATTATTTTGTTTTTTTAAATGTGTATGAATTTCTGGTTTTGATCACATCCTGGTGACCCAGAATCACATATACCCTCCATGTACATCTGATACACCAGAGTGTAACTATTAAACTGTCCACCAGCAACAAGAACTACTACATAGAACACACAAAGTATTACTAGGGGAAGAGTGTTGCAGGGAGACAGGCTAAAGGTTACACTGTGGTTTATCAGATGTACTTGAGAGCTCTATTGAGACCATAGGGGTGCTTTAAAAATTCTGTTTTAAAAAGTCAGCAGGATCTGATGACCGAAACAGAAAAAGTTAACAGCAACAATAATACATTAGTTAAGATAACTATTTTATGGTTCACATCACACTAAGTAGCACTCTAAATAAATGTACTTATGATAGAACATGGATTTTGATACTTTAATTAATGCAGAAATCAAAAACACTGCAAAAACAATGCAAGAAAAAGAGCCTCCATACTTGGTGTGGGTCTTAACGCCTTCATATTTTGTTCTACCACTGACAGGTTCTCTTCACAGTGTACCTCCTGGAAATACAAATACTTGATGACAGCTTGATGACGTCAACATCATCATATATCATATGGAGCATCTTATCAAACAGTTTTTTTTTTCTTTTTTAGAGGTTAAAGAGCATTACAATGAGGAATCAATAAGATATAGTATGCCATTTTAAGCGCCAGATGACAGTGCTGGAGAGTTGATAATAAAGTGCTTTATCGCTCATTAAAGGGCAAGGGGAAAGTCCTGGAGAGTTGAGAATGCAGTGTTATGGTACAATTTTGTATTGGTATGATTGTTTATGAACAAGCTTACATTGCTAAAGGGCTGAGAAAGGAGGGGTATGTCATGGTGTTTAGAAAGCATTGTCCACAAAGTGGATACAGAATGTGACCACGTTCACTGTCCTATGGGTACCTGTTGTCCTGGTGTCCATCCTGTTGTCATGGTGTCCATCCTGTTGTCATGGTGTCCATCCTGTTGTCATGGTGTCCACCCTGTTGTTGTTTACCTCCCGCTCAGAGAGAATCCACAGGCAGTGTTGCTGGTTTGCCTGTTGTAGCTTTGCATGGTTTTTTGCAGGGCTGTTGTGTTAATCTTCAGTCTCTGAGTGATTTCTTAGCCCTGAGAGGTGTTAGATTGAGACATCCATCAGCATCTACAAGCAGATACTGTGCCAAGCAATCACCGCGTGATGGCTCAAACACAGCCTGCAATAACATCACAATTCATGCCAGCTTCCCAGGCGTGTTCTCCGCACTGTGATGGTGTGTCATGGGATTTGGGAGGGGGCTGGGGGTGCTAGCTGGGCAAGCAGAGAAAAACAAATCAGGAGAGTAAAGGACTGATGATGAAAAAGGGAGGTTGGGATTAAATGCAAGAGGGGGCGCGAGATGAAAAAAAAATGTCATAAAGAACCAAGAGATGGTGAGAAAAGGGTCACAAAGGGTAGAATTCTCTGCTATAGCGACCCAGCACTACAGTCCGTTTTAATTTGAGAGATCGCAAAACACCTACCTGGCCAGCGTAGTTTTTTCTGGATGTTGGTCCTCACAATGAGAACATGTTTTTCCATTATTCCCCAAAGTTGTAGAAGGTGGTTAAAAAAAAAAAAAGAAAAAAAAAAAGAAACACTTGAAGAGCCAGACCCATCCACTCAATGGCACACCTATTACTGTGCAGCGTATTTGGGACATTTGGCAGCAAACTCTGTGAGAGTGAAACTCAAAGTGACAAGCTAATAAGCTGAATCCAATAGCAATTTCAGTAATATTGCATGAAGTCGTTGCACCGAGACAGCTGAATGGTGTTCTGTTTTTTTTTTTTTTCTTTTCTTACATTTGAAATCTAACCTGCATACTGTACACATGCATTTCATGTCCTGTAGATGTATTTAACTCATCCTTTTATTCTGATTTATGAGTGATCCGACCTTCACACCTAGACAAAGTTAACTGTAGCGGACATGAGTGCTTTTATTACATGTTAAATAAGATCTACTGTGCTTCAAACTATCAATTTTCAGAATGAAAAGCACTCAGGATTAAAGGTCTGCTCGGGTATAACAATAAAACCCGACCCGACCACGGCCAATCAGAACCCGACCCGAGCCCGAGACCGAGACCTTTTCATTTCTTTTCATACCCGACCCGAATATCGCCATAAATAATATAAAATATGCTATTGAAATACAGAAAGCATATTTAGAGCCAAAACGCAAATTAAAAAGAAAACAAATACTTTCAGCGAAGCATCCAGTTAGATGAACATTTTACTTCGTACAGACATACAACATCATGTTTGGATAAACCTAGCTAAAAAACAGCAAAGTTCAAAGATGAATTTCCCGTCTTTTAGCCGTCAGATTTAAGTAGAAGTTTGCAAGATGTGCACTGTACAAATCCACTTGAACTTTTACTGTCGCGGAAAACAACAACGACGCCGAAATGTTTCCAAACAGAAGATTTACCCTTTCCAGCGACAGAACTTTCTACTGCTAAACATTCTCCAGTAGACAGCATTGCTTTTACATCAACACCCTCCATACTTAATTATGTTGAATCACTTTTTGGCTTTATTTTTTACAGCATAAACACGAGAACGCAGAGACGCCTCTCATTTCATGCTTTACGCTTTGCTCACGTGGGATGTATGATTCTAAGTCAGAAGTAATTTTAGGAGGCATTTGCATTTGCAAAAAAGACATATATATATATATATATATATATATATATATATATATATATATATATATATATATATATATAATGATTGTAAAATCATGTATTTCAGGATGTTTCAGACAGAAAGCCCTTTTTCAGTTGTGTAAAGAAAAAGTATATGTGTGTATGATTAATGTATGCATCCCAGCCCTGCCCATATTCACTGCCTCCAGTCCAGTGCTAGGGAAGCAATACTCAGGTCTGAACAGCAGGGGGCAGCAGCGCTCAGGTGCAGGAATGGAGATGGATGAGAAACGCCAGTGTGATCCTGGTCAGGACTCCATTTCACTTGCAGGGAATGTTATGCTGGCGGTGCAATCGTGCTGCACTGATACTGCATGAAGCAGTGAGCAGAATACCCGAGCTGCACAGCCCTGACTGTGCAAAAGTGACGTCATGGATCGCTTTGTTGTGAGCAGAGCTTCACTTTCAGATTACTTTTCCATTTGAAAGAAAGGATCTGGGTTTGATCTGAAACGATCCAGACTAGATTGCTTGAAGTGCTGGTCCCAGACCAACTCCAGGACTGAACCCAGTATAATTTACTGGAGCAATCTAGGTAAAGTACCTTGCTCAAGGGTACAACAGCAGTGTCCCCCATCTGGGATTGAACCCACAAACCCTCCGATCAAGAGTCCAGAGCCCTAACCACTATTCCACACTGCTGACATGTGAGGGGACAGCGTCACTGGCATGGATGTCGTTTACCACAAGTTGCAGATTTCAAGTGCTAATGCGCATTTTGATTACAAAACAGAAAATAAACACTACACAAAACACATTAACAAACAAAACGGTACAAGGCCCCAAATAAAAATGCTATAGAAACACTCACGAAGAACGCAAACAAGACGGGACAGCACGGAACACGAAAACAGACACCACGTACCTTGACACCTACATTAACTGTAACTCTCCCCATTCTAACACCGTTCTCACCCTATTTTAACACCTGTGGCTGGAGCCTTAATTAATAATTTAATCACTTATTTAATTCCTGGCTCCAGACACATTCCCATGTGTTTTTGCAGGGAGGATTTTAACTCCCTCCCTGCCACCCAACACCCCCCACATATATATACCTGTGCCTCGGCAGGGCTTCCACACTGCCACAAGATGTCATCAAGCAATATTGATTTGTTGCCTTGAAGTAAAGGTAATGAACACATAACCACAGCTGTTTCTCTGAGGAAACAGAGCCTGCACTCAGATACCAAAACTCATTAGTGGCCTTTGAAAACCCTGGAAGGCAGATCTGGGATGAGGCAAATGTTCATTAAATGTCTGGCTGATCGCACAAATAACAAGCTTGTTAATAAACAGGGGGGAAATGTGTGTGCTTTTTTAACCTGTCTGGCACAAGGGTCTCTTTCTTTGTAAACATTACATTTGTGCTCCACAGTCTGTGGGCAGCCTCGTTAATATTTTCCTGACATGGTTCTCAGATCTAGTCTTTTATCTAGTGTACTGCATGTGAATGATAGACTGGCAGCAAATTTCATTCTGGGAACCCATAGAAATGTAACCTGTAATCCCAGTTGTAGCCACTGCCTCCAAGATGTTAGAGCAGAATTTGTTATTATCCTTTTATTTATGTATTATTTATTAAAATATGTATTGGATACACAACATTTTACAGTGTGTTCCTGTGCAAGATTAAATAGTAGGTCCAATTCACACTTTAACTTGCATTTAATATATATACAGTATATATATATATAGCTTATCCTGAACGGTATCACAAATATTAATCTTATTTTTATTCATAAAAAAGACTTTAAAAAAACCTATGAGCCCTATTCATAAAATGCTATGGACTGTTTTTTTAAAGAAGTTTTGTTTTTAAAGATAATTTAGATTCATTACATAAAGTTTGCCATTCCTGAAACCTTTTCTCAACTATTTATTGTCACTTTTCAAAGCACTGTTTAAGAGATTGTGTATACTCTCCTTCATGCAAGTGTTTTAGAACATTTATTTTTTTCTCCTTGGTGCAAACTTCGTACAAGCTGGAGAAAAAAACCTGGACCAAATACACTGTATGTTCTATTGATTCGGTCATGTTTCGCCTTTGTTTGTGTTGCCAAGCTTAATTTGGGTGCTGCCATCTTTATAGTGAGTAACTGGTGTCTTCTCTGGAATTGGAAACAAAAATCATGAGTGATTTTCCAAATCATGAGTGATTTTCCAAATCATGAGTGATTTTCCAGCCATGACAGTACAAGGATTTTTCCTTCTCCTAAAGGTGTCAGTTTTGCAGCTGAACCATTGCATCAAACAAACAACTGCATTTATAGATTCAAACAAAACTGACCAGTCACTGGAAATCACAGTAAATGGGGTTTCATAGCCTTCAGTAGATCAGATCTGATAAATATCAATTGTTTTATCTCAAGGGGTTTATACTCCTTTCCCAGAGCTAGGTGTCAGTCTCACTGTGTGGCTGCCTGGAAAACAGGGAATCAATAATCTGCCAGTAGGAACACATAGACTGAGACATGTCAGACAAAGATCTGTGGTTTCGGAGAACAAAGCATTATACTTTGACAAGCAGGGTTGTGTTTTTTAATGCTGCATGATTGCCAGGGCTGATCGTCAGGCAAGCTGAGACGTGCTGGACAGACAAGGGTGCGTGTTGCTGAGAATGGAGTATTTAATATAGTTCAGAATTAAGTTGCAATACAGAGTTATAATTGTTGTGGCACAGAGCTTTAGAGGAATTGCAAGAGCTTGTTTTGGTCCAACTCCCTACACTCATTAGAATATCCAGAAGAAATGCAATTAGCATTAGGATAATTCCACCTTTATTGGCTTAATTCGTTGACGACACTGGATTTTTTTCTGTACGTATTTGCGCACTTAACAACAGATGTTGAACGACAAATGTAAACTGCTTTGACAAATATTAATTGGAGTGCATGGATAAAATCAGTGCTTGTTTCGTTTTCTCATTGAATTTCAGATCAAAAGTCGAGAATGTAGTGTTCATTTAGGGTAATACCTTGCATGGAGTGCATTTACATCAGTAATGCAATGGAAGGGTTTCATACAGTGAGTCGTCATTGAAAACAAAAGATTCTCTTCACTAGCCACCGGAATCATTATTAAAATAGCATCGTATTGGTTTTGTTAAATCACTGTGTTGGTGTTAAGTAGAGCTTTAGTTGTGATTGATGAGAGAATGACTTAATGAGGTCCAGTAACACTACATCATAAGAAAGGAAAAGGAGACAGAGGAATAATTTGCTGTATAGAGGAGTCATTATATATTACAGTGCCCATTAAAGAGCTAGTTGTGTGAATCTGTTAATATTCATGTATTACCATATTCTACTGTGTCTTTGGGATTTCTGTGCCATTGCTAATGATTTGCACACAGATAAAATATGAAAAAGGTGTAATATTACATACAGAAATGTATCAGAACAGCTTGAAACATAAGCTGGGCATGGATAATATTGGCAAATTCGAATTACTGCTGCTGATCGGAGTTGAGATGGAAGTGCTTTCAATATGCAGTATAGCACTGTTTTGGCTTCACTGTATGTTGCATGTCAGTCAGAAAACATTCAGTTTAACTGCAGTGCTAATGCAGTGGATTTTGGACCAGTATAATTGCAATTTCCAATTGACTCTGGAGACTTTTTGTGTAACAATGTTAATGCCTTACTGAATCGTGTTATATTTAAGTTGGACTGCTACACTTCATTCTGTTGGTATGGTGATTCTGCTGTTTGTTCCAGATGAATGCACTGTGTTGCAGAGGGAGCTTCATAATACCCGCACACTCTCTGTTGCTTCTGGGAATATCTCTGACTTGAAACTAAAATTTTGTCTCCCCGTTCAGAAAAGGGCGCTTGGTTTGTGACTCCTTTTCTACAAGAATCAGGGCTTTAAACTGGGCTTTCAAATTGGCCTCCAGCTCCTCACTACTGTAGAGTACTGTACTGTATGTACTGTGTAACCCTAGCTGACATAAGGACTGGAAAAGTGGCAGTGTGAATGGAGTAGGATCCTGTAGCACTGCTGCTATGTGAGGGACTGCGAGTGGAAGAGGGATTTTAGTTCATAAGATCAGCCGCTCCGTCCCTGTGGCAGGCCTGGATTCAGAGACCTTGCTAATGCTGCACATTTCTGGCATTTGCCTCGCCAGCACCCCCAGCAGCTCCCAGCTCTCACTGACATTTCCAACTGTGCTTGCAACAAATAAACAGCACTCTATGAGATTTCAAGAAAGCTATTTTTTTTTTTCTTCGTTTTGCTGCAATGCTTCTGAAACTCTATTGGTAGAGGTGGTCATCATTGTGTTGCTGTGAGTCTCTTCAGACAGTCCCTGACATTGTTTCCCATTTGGGGTAACTGCTGCTGCCATTTCTCATTATAGCACCATTCCTTCATAACAACCAGTATATGTCAATGCACACCTTAAACCCTCACTGGACCAATGCTCTTTGCACTGTTACTGATTCTAATTCCTGTTGGGAGATGGCTTTAACAGGAGTGCCTTCGAGCTGCCAGATGAGGTGTGTAGAAGCCTTGCATTAGAACCAGCAGAAAGAGTAAAGGTGGAATGTACTTTAGTTTTCACACACGATTCATGCAACATAGAGGCATGGAATTGGAGTGGAATCTAATGTGAAACCAATGTATGGGTGGTCATAAAGGGTTGCAGAACACCATTCAGTGTTTACAGGGTACACAATATTTTATTTTCTGTATCCTGTGTTGTGTTTATCACACACACACACACACACACACACACACACACACACACACACACACACACACACACACACACACACACACACACACACACATATGTATCATCATCATCTTCAGCCTTTTTCAATCCACTGCTGGATGAAGGCCTCCCCAAAATTCTTCCACAAAAGCCTGTCTGCTGCGTCCCTCATCCACATTGCTCTTGCCATCTTCCTGAAGGTCTTCTTCTTGGTCGCTTTATATCTCTTGGGATCCAGTCTAGTATCTCCTTGGTCCAGCGATGGTCTCTTCTTCTTGCTACATGTCCAGTCCTCACTGCTATTTCAGTTTTTCACTCTTATAATAACAGTGCATACTTTTGTTTGCGCTCTTATCCATTCCTTCCTTTTCCTGTCTCTTCTTGTTATTCCCAGCATGCATCTTTCCATACTCCGTTGAGTTGTTTGTAATTTTTGAGTCATTTTTGCATTGAGGGTCCAGGTTTTGCATCTGTAAGTTAGCACTGGCAGCACGCATTGGTAGAAGACTTTCCTCTTGAGGCATCAGCGTAGATTCCTTTTCAGAACCATGCTTAATCTTCCAAAGGCACTCCAGCCCATTTTTGCTCTTCTGTTGATTTTGCACATTTGTTTCTTCACTGCCAAAACTAACTGTCCTAAGTATATGTAGTTATTGACTTCTTCAAGCTTGATCCCATTGACTTCAATTGCATGTGGAGTGGTATATTCATTTTCAAACCCGCTTTGATGCTAGCATCATGTAGTTCTTCTTGTTAGTAATTCTTCTGGGCACGTTGTAATTATGATGATGTCGTCAGGAAATCGTAGGTGATTCAAGTAGGCTCCAGCCCCTTATTTTCCCAATCCAATGTTTTGAAAATGTCTTCTAGGGTGGCTGTGAAGAGCTTTGGGGAAATTGTATCTCCTTGACGAATTCCTTTTTTAATCTTGATTTTGTCACTATTTTTATGGAGTCTTACTGTGGATGTTGCATTCTTGTACATGGTGCAGATCAAGTCTCTGTACTCTTTCTCAATTCCTTGTTTTTTCAGAAAGCTTAATACAGGTCTTGTGTAAACAGAGTCAAAGGCTTTTTCATAGTCGATGAATCCCAAGCAAAGTGGTAGTTTGTACTCGCTGCTGGTTTGAATCATTTGCCGTACAACTTGAAGATGATCCATTGTGTTAAATCCACTCCTGAATCCTGCTTGCTCATTTGATTGTGCCGGGTCAAATTTATCTTGAAGTCTGTTGGTATGTATCTTGGTAAAAAATGTGTAGATTATAGGAAGTAAGCTAATAGGTCTGTAGTTCTTGAAGTCTTCTTCATCTCCTTTCTTATGTAAAAGTATAACGATGCTTTGTTCCAGTCGTTTGGCACTTTCTTTTGCTCAATGAAATCTGTAAAAATACACGACAGTATTTTTGTCAGTTCTTCACCTCTTTCTGTCATGATGTCAATCATTATGCTGTCATCTCTCGGTGCCTTTCTGGTCTTCATATGTTTGATACCATGTTTCACTTCTTCCGGTAGAACATCTGGAACGTCTTTTTCGGGTTGCATTTTTTCCGTCTTGTCTTCGTCATCTGCTATGTTGCTCTTTTCATCTTGATATAATTTTCTGTAAAAGTCTTCGACTCTCTTCAAAATCAGTTTGCGGTTCTTGATGACAGTCCCGTCCTCTTGTTTGATTGTTAAAATCTGTTTTTTTCCCGACGATTAGTCTTTGTTTCGCTTTCTTCATGTTTCGGTTGTTTTCAATTGTTTTCTCTACCAACCTACAGCTGAACGACTGTATATCCTCAGTAATGCACTTTCTTACTGTCTTGAATAGCTCAATGTATTCAGTCTTTGACTTTAGAGCTGCTGTTTGTTTCCCTTCTTTTCTTCATGAGGTCTTTTGTCTCTTGCATGATCTTCTGGTTGCATTTTGTACTCTGTGTTCCAGTGATGTTTTTTGCTGTTTCTACAATTACTTGCGTCACTTCCTCATAGAATTTGTTTACCTTGATTGCTTCTTCTCTTTGCAGATCTTGAAGAGCGCTGAATCTATTCTTTGGTTCCAGTTGAAACACCAGGCTTTGCTTCTGAAGCATTTCTACGTTGATTGTGTTGGATTTCATCATCACACGTTTCGCTCTCTCCAGTGCTGTGTTTAGGTGTATTTTGCATCTTACAAATCTGTGGTGACTTCCTTTGTTAAAATTGTTTAGTACTGAGACATCTTGTATGGTGTCTTCTTGTTGATGAGTATGTAGTCAATTTTGTTCTTCATTCCATTGGGTCCTCTTCATGTCCATTTCCTGATGGGTTTCTTCTGGAAGAAGGTGTTCATGATGAATAAGTTCTTGTTCTCTGCAAATTTGACTAGTCTGTCACCCCTCTCACTCCTGTTGCCATGCCAACCGAATTCTCTTTTTCTTGGGCTCCTATTTTAGCGTTGAAGTCATCAATGATGAACATATAGTGGTTCTTCGTATTTTCATGTAGTTCTTGTACTTCTTCATAAAAATCTTTGACTTCTTCATCCGAATAACTTGTTGTTGGTGCATATACTTGGATGACCTGAAGTTCATACTTCCTTGAAACAGTCTTGCAGACCTCTCTGACTCTCTCTACAACGTTATTCATGATTCTTTTGTGGACAATGAATCCAATGCCTCCTATTCGTCCATCTGTAGTGCCTTAGTAGAAGAGAAGATGCTCACTCTTGAGTTGTAGCAGTCCTTTGTCTTTTCATTGTACTTTGCTTAGTCCTATGATGTCTCATTTAATTTTTCTAAGTTCTTCTTCCAACTCTTGAAGTCTTGCTTCACCTGAAAGAGATCTGCAGTTGTACGTAGCCTGGGTCAGTGTTCTGTGGCAGCCTAAAATTGTAACCTGGTGATTCTTAGCACCCTCTGCCTTCATGCCTAACCGGCTGCTGCCTTGGTCAGGGAATGAGGGCCATGTTTTTGTCTGTGCTTTCATAACTGGGGGGTTTGGCCATAACTCACCACGCAGGTCAGACGGGTTGGTGAGTGCTCCTTCCACTTTGGCCGAGTATGTTACTCATGTTTTCACAGCATGGTTGAACCTCCCAGAGTCAGGGGACCCCGCTGTACTTCTTCTTGGGAACCCATTGTCACCCTCCTGCCACTTTGACGCAGTGGAAGTTGGACTTTATAGGGATATATATATATATATATATATATATATATATATATATATATATATATATATATATATATATATATATACTGTATATATGTATATATATATATATATATATATATATATATATATATATATATATATATATATATATATATATATATATATGTGCAAAGTTTTAGGCAGGTGTGAAAAATGCTGTAAAGTAAGAATGCTCAAAATAGACATGCTAATAGATTATATTTATCAATTAACTAAATGCAAAGTGAGTGAACAGAAGAAAATCTAAATCAAATCCATATTTGGTGTGACCACTTTGCCTTCAAAACAGCATCAATTCTTCTAGGTACACTTGCACACAGTTTTTGAAGGAACTCGGCAGGTAGGTTGGCCCAAACATCTTGGAGAACTAACCACAGTTCTTCTGTGGATTTAGGCAGCCTCAGTTACTTCTCTCTCTTCATGTAATCCCAGACAGACTCAATGATGTTGAGATCAGGGCTCTGTGGGGGCCAACCTACCTGCCGAGTTCCTTCAAAAACTGTGTGCAAGTGTACCTAGAAGAATTGATGTTGTTTTGAAGGCAAAGGGTGGTCACACCAAATATTGATTTGATGTAGATTTTTCTTCTGTTCACTCACTTTGCATTTTGTTAATTGATAAATATAAACTATTAACATGTCTATTTTTGAAAGCATTCTTACTTTGCAGCATTTTTTCACACCTGCCTAAAACTTTTGCACAGTACTGTATATAGGTATAGATAGATAGATAGACAGATAGATAGATAGATAGATAGATAGATAGATAGATAGATAGATAGATAGATAGATATTCTTAAATCAGCTAGAAATACAGTATATTTGTATACTTTTAGGGAACATTGACCAGGAGAAATTTCTTATGAGCATCACAGTGTAGTTACAGTTCTCACAGTATCCAATCGTTTCAATATGAAACATTGTTGAGATTTAACATACAGTACAGATTTGCAAATACATTGGAGTCTGTAACCCAAATGACATGTTCATAATCAGGTATACTTCAACAGCATGTAGTGGTGAATTTCCTTGCCAAGACTTACTGTTTTCTCTCTGTGAATGTGTATAATCAGCTGTTGGATCAGAACAGTACGCTTGAGAGCATTATGTCCAGATCTGAATTGTGGAAATAGCCTCTAATTGGGAACCTGCTTCACAGGTAAACGTCATCACTCATGATCTGGAATAGTAATAGAAATCATTTTTGAGGTTGTTTTTAATTATTTGTAGAAATGCTAATTACACAGAAGTTAATAAAGTGGATTTCTTAACAACCTTGGGGGGGTGGGTTTGGGGACATCACAACCTCATAATGCCCCTTTATTTCCCAGAAAGTAGAAAGAGAAACGTCTATGTGATTTTATTTGATTTCCCCATTGGTAACATTTATCAGTCTTGCTCTTAATTAAATGTTTTATAATGAGACCCAGGCTCTGGGGAGGAATTGGGCACAAAGGGAGACTGGTTGCCATGGCATCAGAACATTGCAGCCAAGAGAAATTAAAGCAAAAAGAACTGTGAGTCACAACTAACTTTTGGATCAAAACAAAACTTTTTATTTTTTTGTTGCTGGTGAGGGGATGCAGGGTGCCATTCTAAATTAAGAGTCAGTCATGCATTTAAACCGAAAAAACGTAATGGAAATAGCCCCCCCTCCCCTCCCCTCCCCCTGCTAGATTGCATATGTCTTCCTGCTACAGACTTCATTTACGCTGAAATGTGCTGTCTGTTAAAGTTTGTCTCCAATGCCCTGCAATAAATCACACCTGCGCTGCCCAGTGGTTTATAGATTAGATTTCTGCTTAACCTTTCAGAGCTATAAAATATAAGATATATATGAATACGTTTTAAATTGTTAAAAGATTATCAGATGTGATGGTAAATCAATAAGCTGAGGGGATAGTTGTACCGCACAATGAAAAAAGCAGCACCACTGCTATGCCTGCGGGAAGCGAGCTGCTCCTCAGATCAATAGGAATTACCAGCCAGTGATGGCAAACAACACGAGTGCTCAATGACGACCTGTCAAGGAATCCAGATTCACTTCGCGTCTCTCCCTGTACAATGAACTGCCTCTTGGAAAGAAAACCTCCGCTGCACAAACCATGTTGGGCAAATCCACTTCTGCCTTGGAGTGCGGCTGCAAATATTTAGATAGCTAAATATTTAATGTCATTTTCTCTGGCGAACAAGCTATCAGCGATAGGAGACAAATCATTCTCTCGTGCCTAGCCAAGGACCTCATATTGATTCAGGCAGCTAAAGTCTGGGTTTGTGTATAAAATTAGTTTTCAAAACCTGGAGTCCACTGCCATTCACTTCTAAGTGCTTGGCTGAGATGCAATATTATTTATAAAGCAACATAGCTCTGTATAAATAGTCTATAAGTAAGGAGTGACATGCTGTTAGGAGCACAGCAGCTCACGCATTCCAATATCCACCCTGAGCAGCTCTGTAAAATATCAGAGCCATTTTCTTCAATCTTGATGTATTTTACAGCAGTCAGCAGGTTATTTTTCAAGGAAAAGAGCTCTGCTGGCTTTCGGAGTGAAATGTATATGCAAGTGCCTGAATGTACAACTATAACATTATTTCAAATGGCCGCCTAATGAGACTGAGGAGGAGAGCTTACATATACTTGACAACGATGCTCATGGAAGATTAATTACCCCGACGGCCCCACCGTGTCATTACAACACAACGCTTGGAGTTTTATCAGCCTGAGCCTAATGGTTATTCATCTTTTCAGTGAGAAAATAATACTGTATATTTAGCCTCATATGACGCAAGGAGAGAGAGGAGAGGCCGCCCTAGTTGAAGTTTAGCATAATGTCGGCATATCAGAAGCAGATGGCCATTAGGGCAAATGCATTATACAATTTCACATACTGTATTAATATTAAAAGTCTGACTTGTCATAATTATATCAACTAGTAGGGCAAATGGTCCCTGAAGATGTCCTTTCATGTAAATGTTATCTTAGAAAAATACTTGAGATACAAGCTGGGAGAGGCAGGGCTGAAGAAGCTATAGGATCCACAAACAGCAGGCCCAACCTTTCAGTCTTGGATCTCCATGATATTGGTGTCAAATGACTGTTTTTCAGCTTTTGGTGCCACTTTCAAATCATTTCATAGGTATTTAAATTAAAGTGTAAATGTTATTATTGCACATTTGTCTGTGTGCTTGTCAGTGGCACTGTATATATATTTTTTTCAATCTGATCTGGCAGGAAAGCTGAATGAAAATGATCTTGTGAAAAGCCGACTTTTGTTTAAGGTGATTTGACACAATACACACCATAAAGAAGGGTTATTGGGCTTTAAGGAACACTTTTGCACAGTGATTTATTCTAGCAGATTAAAGACACCGATAGCAGAATTAATGCACATGTCAGTCAGGGCATGAGAGAGGCATTCACAGGGATTGAAGGAGCCGATTGTAGGATGGGTGTCGTTGTCAGTCGGAGGCATAAGAGACATATATCCTCCTGGTCAGGTATTAACTAGGGGTGCCAGTTTTGTGATTGGCTACATCAATCGCTGTTGGCTGGATTTAAACTTCAAAAATCACCTGGCCTAAAACAGAATGTGTCCATATCTTCCTTCCTTTCAGCCTTCAAAGAGTTTTGATGGAGGGGTGCCTATAAAATTTTTTTTTTTTCTAGCCAAGGAAATTGCAGTTTTTCAGTCCATTGACATTGCTATTGATAACTATTGATAGTCCAGTGTTATGCTCAAACATATTTAGACGTGAAAGGCATTAAGCCACCTTCCTGTTCGGTCTCAAGGGCTTTAGTGCCCTTGGCCTTCCAGCTCCCACTGTCCCTCAAGTTCTGGAAGTCCACCTGAAAGTCATTTTGTTTGAAAGAATATTATTTAAAAGTGAAATGATAGGGCAGTAATTCACTTCAGTCTGCTTGAGGACTTTGCTATAAAAAAAATATGTAATATAAAAACCAAACACTCTATTAGCTGTTAGTGTAAGACATTTTAATGTTCTATTTAAATGCAAAATTTAGCTTAATGACCTCTACTCTATTGACTTGGTAGAATTGCATTGCATTTTTTCTTTTAAAAGTAATTTTACTCTTTTTTTCTGTACTCCTTAAATGACATCCCCAAACAAAATGAAAAGCAGGTGGCCGTTTTTCATACCAAGAAACATAGAGTACTGGAGTTTTAACCATTCTGCTTTTGAATTTAAAAAGAAAATTAGTTTGTTTTAGATCCCAAGATTCCTGTTCTAAACTTGTAAAGGTTTCTTTTGTTGTGAGATCTTCAGAATTGCTGGAGGCCGCAATGTTAAGGCTCCAGCATGAGGTACTGTAAATGTAGAATATCGTATTTCTGAGTCAACTAAAGGGTTACATGGATAAAACAATGACAAGACAAAACAATTGGATGATGCATAATGTACCAGTGCTTTATTGTGTGTACAGTACATTGCTACCATGCAGTACATGTAATAATATTGTATACAATGCTTTTAAGATGGTTGTGTACATTGTAATCTTGCTTTGCTGAAAATGTGGTGTATTAGTTGTTTGTGTTATTATTTTGAATGCCAGTTGTTATAATTACTCTAACAGTTGTTATAATGAATAGAAGGTTAAACCAAGTTATTAAATTCTTTAATGCAACCACTTTACTGGTCCCTTGTCTCATGTTAGCGTTTTTATTGTCTGAGATGGGAATATTAAGTTTGTGTATTTTTTAAACTCTGCATCGCATATGATTGTGTTGGATTATTTATGTATGATATGGAATTGCAATTTATACACATATGTTTCAATTCAAAGTACAGGCATGCGATTTTGTTATCACTTTACTGGTAAGCCCCTGACCACCCAGCACAGTTTTTAACCTTTTGGAAGGCAAGTATATATGTTTCATAATGGGAGAAAATACAACCACATTGCTATAAAATCATAATCAATAAAACATTCTGTATTGTGCTCGTGGTTTACAAAACAAGTAAGAAAACTGGGCAGGCATAAATACATGACGTGGTTAGATGTGCATTGATGTATGTGGGCTGAATTGAGACTTTCTGGTTTAAGAGCAGTGCTCAGTGGTAGTAAAGCTAAGATCTCCTCAGTGAAGTATGATTTATTAATACATCAAATACACCATGGAAATTGTGCAGTATGTATTTATTTTAAATAAAAAATGTTTTATGTGATAACATTATGGCTCAAACATGATTAACTTTTGCTTTTTTTTTTTCCAAACCCTTTATTTCCCCAGTGTAGCCACGTTAAGATGTCACTTCAGTGGCATTGACAGATTGTGGCTGTGGGACGAATAGGAAAGATACAATCTGTGCGTTTTTAAAGAAATCACTTTGTTTTGAATGCAGAATGTTTCTAATGTATTTCAGCAAGTCTCCAAGTTCTGTTGTTATCCTTTTTGATAGTCGATTTTGAAATGTTGCTTTTAGAGCTGACAGTAACATTCCAATTAAAGTCTGTGAAAGAAAAAGAACACATTGTACCCCATTGTAAAACCTAGTCCCACCTGTAATGATTACAAGTGGTGGGATCTGTTGCTATTGAAAGAAAGCCGATTAAAAAAAAGAAAAGATTCATTTGCTATTGTTTTCTACCCTTCACTTCAAACCCCCTCATCACTGATTCACTGAATAAATACAGAGCTGCTTTTGAAATATTCAACACAATCCTGCTTGACACCTCGTTCTTTCAGCAACCACACATGCAACATAAAAAAATCTTTAAGTGTCAATGGGTCTTAAGGTCCAGTGGAGTGCAGGAATAGAGATATGGAGGGAATTAGTGCCTGGGTAACTGAACAATGAACTCCACCTGGGATCTAATTGCAGTGGGCTGACCCTGTCATAGCCTAATTTGACACCTTTGCACTAGGATTTTGCAAAAGAAATTGCTTAGCTCAGTTCAAGCTAAGTGCCTCCATCAAATTGTTATGATATAAAATACTGACCTCATAATGAGGGTGTAAGGTCTTCTCAAGATGCCATTACAAGCCTTTTCTTTTCTTAATCCTGTCATATATTGAAGGAAGTATAGTTGATGTGCATACCTGTTTATCATTTCACTTTATAATATTAGTCAGGGTTCAAAAATCATTCAGCTCTGATGCATATTATGGCCTTAGTTTGAAGCACATGCAAAGGCATACAGAATAAAATAATAATGTTGTAAAACTAGCAAGAACCTAGTACAGTGTGTTGCAAGTAGGAGCAGCTAATAAATATGATTAGTTTCTTGCAAGATTTATACTGTTAACATAATTGTATTCCACTCTGAAAATGCAAAATATTTGTATTTACCCTATAAGTATAAAAAACATTATTAGAAAGCTGGACTAGCACCCTACTCTGGATCTGTAGCATCATTATGCATCAAGGTACCCTTTTTGACTCAGGGAAGCTGTACACAGGAAGGGCTTTCATGTGGTTCGATAGGGGCTATAGGATTAGTGTCCTGCACACACATTCCCATTTCTATTGCTATAGAGGAAGTGCAAAAAAAGATTTCAATGCATCACAATGCTTACAGGCATATTTAAATGTTGACGTATATGCCACCTAATTAAATACACGAATTACAATCAAAATTTTTTAAGATGGAAAGTAGACATGGCATTAAACAAGACCACCAAATTCAGCCATGGGGCATCCCACAGTGTGAACCAATTGCTTGAGCGATTCAGATGCCAAGCCAGCTGTTGTAGGCAAATATATACTGTATACTAAACAAAGAATTGGGTCCAAGCTCTTAGTTATAGGAAAAAAGGGTTCTCGTCTGGAAACAGTGATTTTAGTTTGAAGCAATGAGGTGAGGTGCCACCAGTAATTTAATAGGTACTCACCAGGACAAGTCGTACTCCTGGGAATTTTTTTCAGTTTGGAGTCTTTCTCATGTATCCATAGCAGGAATCAGTAAGACTTTCCTTATTGCTCATTTCTTATTGGACTGAGTGATTGTTAAACATTGATTGTAGCTATTTGTTGACTTTTTTCTGTGATGTTTGTTTTAATAAGGAATATTTGATTAAAAAATAATAATATGTGTTCACAAATTGCACACTCATTCACTCATTTATAAGAAATAATAATAGGAAATATACATTAAGAACTGATGTGTGCTCTCATGTAAGCGTCGGTAACCTTAGTGTTTTCAGGAGAGCTGCAGGTCTGTGTGGTACAGAGGCAATTATAATATTAATAATCAGCAACTTTACTTTCATGTAAATTGCTTTAGTTTATGAATCTTTAAAGAGGTGATTTGAAAGACAAAAGGAGGTGAGGAGGAAAAATATGCTGAACAGATGAATATCAAGAGAGGGTGATTGCAAAGCAAGCTCTGGGATACATAACAAATATATTCATTTGGCTAGGTCAATGACACAAAAATGCCTGGGGACCAGAGAATGCAGGTTTGTTCATTTTTGCCCAGTACCTGACAGAAGCCCCCCACCCCCCATTTATTATTATTATTTGTTTATTTAGCAGACGCCTTTATCCAAGGCGACTTACAGAGACTAGGGTGTGTGAACTATGCATCAGCTGCAGAGTCACTTACAATTATGTCTCACCCGAAAGACGGAGTACAAGGAGGTTAAGTGACTTGCTCAGGGTCACACAATGAGTCAGTGGCTGAGGTGGGATATGAACCGGGGACCTCCTGGTTACAAGCCCTTTTCTTTAACCACTGGACCACACAGCCTCCTTACATACATTTCTTTAACCACTGGACCACACAGCCTCCCCCATACATTTGTATTATCAGTTGTGAATACATTAACAGTTAAACACTGCTTTTAAATATGGAAAAATAATCATAAAAAAGGATCAATAGAAAATAAAAATAAAATAAAAATGCAGTGTGTAATGTAAATAATAATAAAAATCATTATTGGGGTGGAGTTTGGTTTACAACAGTTTAGTGACAATACACCAAATGTCTATTATAGTACTGCTATCAGTAAGCCCAGATTACTAGGGGACCTGGAATTATTTCATTTCAAATGTATTTATCCATTTATGCAAGGTTTTCAGTCTCATTTTCAAGAGTGTCTTAGCAGACAGCAAGATTCACTCCAGTTCAGGTTAAGCAACCATGTTGATCAAAGATATAGGACATCATACTTATATGCTGCATCTTCATAATACCTAGAACCTACTAACAGCTCCTCTTTAACTGCAGGGTGTGATTAAGAATTATTCTGTTAACTACATGGATTTCAAAGCTTGACATACTGTAAGTAGATATGGGAAACGTGATGATGTACAAATCAGGTCAACAGGCAGTTGCCTACGGCGACCAAAACAATCCTTATATCATTCCTGATACATTTAATAAAAAAAAATATATATATTCTGGGGAAAGGTAGCAGCAGAGCCTCCCCCCCATACAAAAAAGGCAAACAAGATGATTTTTCCTTTCTTCCTATCAACAGTACATGTGTATAATTCATTTCTTTATTTAGTTCTTTATTTTTCTTTTAAAACCTGTTAGAACGCTGCACTCAATTCAGGATGAACCATGCTGCGGACTGAGCCTACGGTTTGACACGAGATTAATAAGGAGCAGGATTGCTTCAAAACACTCAGTGAGGGGGCACAATAGCGCTTGAGCAGCTGGATTGCATCTGACTGTTTATACAGACATGTGGAGTCGTCATATATAGCACTTATCAATGCATTGAGTGCAATGTATGAATAAGAGGTAGACTGTCAACACCCACTAAGAAATACCCTTTAGGACCAGCACTGGTTTCAGAAGGGCAAGTGATGGTGGTCAGATTATCATGCTGGTTCACGCTCTGATGTTGGTTCAAACTAACACAATACACTTTGATATCATATTGTTGCTGCTAGCCTGTTCTAGTTTTTATAGATCAGTTGGGTAACCAGTAAAGTATCAATAAGTATTCCCGTCTTGCTAGTTTCCAGCAAAATTTTGAGCAGGATGGTGAAACCTGAGACAGTTCTCTCAGTGGAAAGACATTTCATGGCCAACTAATGGAAAGCGAGCAGACAGACAAACAGAAAGACAGACAGATATGTAGATACTTGGATGAGTTGATTTAAAGATTAGAGAGAGGTACAGATGTATATATATACTGTATATATATATATATATATATATATATATATATATATATATATATATATATATATATATATATATATATATACAAATATTCCGCTTTGAAGGAGCTGATCAAAGGGAAGTTGGATCAAACTATCGAATGTTCTGGAAAACCGCCAGATAATCTCCTCCATGCGCAGAGTCTTCCCTGCCAGTGAGACAGCACTTCCTCCTCATAAACATCTGAGGGTTTCTTCAAGGGAAACTATGTTCATTGGAGTACAATGTGATTACATAATGCCACTTAAAATGTGCTGACGTGCCCTGTAGACAACATTAGTTCTGGCTGCTTCTTGTCAGTTGATTCATCCACCAGAAAACATTATAACAGGCAAGAAAACTTTTTTTTCAAAAACTGCAGTGAAAGTCTTGAATTAGGCATGCTTTTGTTTTCCTTAGAGCCATTGATTGGATGATTTTTCAGAAGATCTGACTCTCTGTGTGTTTCAGTGAAAGCCTGTCACTAATGCTTTCAATTTTTTCTTGCGATTTCCTATTGCCTTTTTTTGAGTTTGTAATGAAGTTACACAACTGGAGAGATGGGAATGGAGAGTTTCTATCCTCTTGACGGTGCAGGGTGAGCGGATAAGAACGTTTACTGTAAGAGCTCTTTAAAGGGACAGAGGCAAACCTACTTTCAAAATGGACCTTGTTTGGGTGTGGAGAAGCATTGAAGAATTGAAACCTGGACTTATTTGAAAGGGAAAGTGTGTGTGTGTTTTACTTCATATAGAAATGAAGCATAACATGCTGCAGAGCCTAAAATGGCGGTCTTTTGGATGAAGAATATATTGGAAAGTGTGGGGAATTAAGTTTGGCTTTTCTCATTGGTGTGCAAGAAACTTGGAAAAAATCAATACATATACTGAATTCCTTAATTTCTTCTCATCTGCAGTGTATGCAAAGTCAAGCATTGAAACAGTGTCCATCTTTGAAAAGTAACGTGATTGTTTATCATAGGCCCGCTCAAAACTGTATTATACTACAACAGGTGCACTTATTGAACATCATACAGAGACAGTACAGTAAGCGTCCAACAGATTAATTTAGTTTCTTTGTCCTCAATTAATAATAACTTCTGTGTCAGCATCCTTTGCAGCTCCCCTTCACTTTGAGAGGATATTGAATAATTAGGTGCCAATTAGTTCAGTCCGTGCCAGTGCTTTGGATCACTGCTCAGGAAGTTAGAACTCTATCAGCAGACAGCCTACTGTATCTGTTGATACGATAAGAACATGCACTTCATACAGTATGCAGTAAGTGCCTCCTGGTTTCAGCACCTACAGCTATGGCCACAAGTTTTGTATTTTAGGATTGAGACATAATAATAATAATTAAAAAAACAACTGTATGAACATAATTTAGATATTTTATTTAACATCATGTAATCAAAATGGCATCGCAAATGTGTATCGGAAGCCATAACAGTAGTACCACCAATGTTATTTATGCATTTTTACATTTATTTCTATTTTGTATACCGGTAGTTACTGTTAGGAAATGTGTGTGGGGTTAGTGGTTACCTAAAACAGAATTCTAGGAATTGCAGTTTTAGATTATCCCATCATTCTAAAAGCATCAGTCCATTTTCAGGATGAAGCAGTAAGTTAAAACTACATTAGTTCAGTAGGCTCACTTAGAGATGCTGGAATCCATGTCATTATATCATTTAATACCTTTTTCTTAAAGAAAAATGTAGAAACTTGATACAGCTTGCTCTTTCTGTTCACGACACACAGATTTGTAAAACATAGATTTCCTGTTCAAATTACTATGTGAGTGAAAAAAAGAAGAAATATATTTGATACATTAAGCTGCTGAACACATTAGATGACTGGCCTTCAAATGTTTTTTTTTTTGTTTTGTTTTGTTTTGTTTTGTTGTTTTGCAAGTCAAATCTGAGCATGCCCTTGTTATGTTTGTTCCCAAAAATGTCCACTCTTGGGGTCAGATGCAAATAGTAGTAGTCAGAAAACAAATAGATTTATCCACAGTGCTAGCTGATTGAGCCACATTAGAAGTTCAAGTCATGGATTGCTGGTCATCCTTATAAGCAACAACACTTAAAATAAATTGCCAGTTATGTAACACTGGTAATGAAAAAAAAAGATAAAACATAGACTGTGGTAATTGCAACATCTCCTCAATGTGGAGCATCTCCTACAGGACGAGAATGGGAAGGGTAATGTAAGATCTGTGAACTTCAATTAGACAAGAAAGATTTTAACAAGAAATATGGTCAAACTGTATACTGTACATTGTGCAATTAACAGGCTTTTAAATTATAGATTAAATGGACGTTGCAAAATTTGCTTAAATGAAAGGCACATGGAATCCTTTGTTGGATGAATTTTCTTGCGAAAATATGTAATTCTGATCAGTGCAGAAACACTTGTGTTTCGAGTTAAAGGGTTTCTTGGGAACAGCAAGGCTTTTTGATTGCTGCCGTTCTTGGCTGTGCAAGATCGATTGCTTTTTTATCTGCTAAAGAAGCCATTCAATCTCACTGCTGCTCAGACTTATATCTGAAACAAATGAGAAAATTAAAGTTTAATAATTCATTGTTAATCATCAATTCAGCAGACAGAATTTAGTGCAAATCAGGCCTGCTGACATTTACAATCTCACTAATTTCTTTACAAATCCAGCCTGGGAGAGACTGAGAAACTGATGTGTGCATTTACATGACTGAGTGAAATATGAAAACAAGGTCAAACCAGGTTAAATCTGTCCTTGTATATAATATACAGTATACCATATTAAATAACATCTATGATGCCTATTAATAGATCTGTTATAATAACTACCCCCCAATATTAACCATTTCTGTTTCCTGTAGGGTTCCTACCGGTTTTTATCATTTTTATCCTGGATGCCTGAATTTTTAAAGTGGGGGTGCTGAAAGCCATTGAACAAAACTGTAGCCCCTGTATATTATGGAAGCCATGCAAAGCCACCCCTAGTTCCAGCGCCCTTGCTAGCTACAGTAGATTTATCTGGAATACAATAATTCTAACGCAGTGGTGCTAACCTGTGACTCTTGATTCATTCCAGTTCAGGACCTTGTTCTGTGTCCTTAATGATTTAAGTGAGCTGTCCAGAACCTAGTTTTAGCTAGGTCTTTTAATTAGTTAATTGAACCGAGGTAATTCAAATAATTAAGTAATTAAGGACCTGGTTGGAACAAAGCCCTGGTTGGCAATACCATATGTTGGGATATCATAATGACATTATAAAAAGGGTATAACTGTTATGAAAAGCTTTAAAACATTTCATCATTACTTCTGAGTACCTCTCCCCCTTTGCAAAACCCACATCCCTGTACAGCAGGCGAATCACCACCATTCCGAGACTTGATAGCTAAAGGGCTGAAACGCTCCAAACATGTCTTTAAATGAGGACATTAAAAATGTAGAGGTAAAATGCAAAATGACCATGTCGTTCCAGGCAAACGTTCAGTGAAGCAGCTTGGGATGTCTTATCATTAATTCATGGGATATTAGCGAGTAAAAGAGTGCGAGCCTCAGGAAGAAAAATTAACTGTTGGCACATTTTCATGAGATAAATGACACACAATTATGGTCCTGGAGAGGAATCCAAGAGATTTCAAGCACAGACCCCCTGTCTCCTTGTATCGCTCATCCGGGTGCTTTGGGGATATTAACTGTCATTTGAATCCCCTCTGCCAATAGAATGAACAAAAATGGATGGTGAGATCAGGTAATGTTGTAATTAAAAAAAAAAACAATCTGGAGTGTCAGCGTCATTAAGATACAGTACATAATTAATACAGTAGATAATAAATAAATAATAGATAGTAATAAAAAAATAAATACAACAGACTGGAAAGAGGAAGATAAGACAACAGGAAATATCTGAGGAAAACAGGATTGTTTTTTTTATAACTAACATTCTTTCACTGATGAATATAATAGAATAAACATCAGCTTTGCATAATAGTTTAGAACAAGTATAACACATTATATCACATGAAAGTATGCCTGTTATAGGGTAGCAGTGTGGAGTAGTGGTCAGGGCTCTGGACTCTTGACCGGGGGGGTTGTGGGTTCAATCTCAGGTGGGTGACACTGCTGCTGTACCCTTGAGCAAGGTACTTTACCTAGATTGCTCCAGTAAAAACCCAACTGTATAAATGACTAAAAAATGACTGTATAAATGACTATGTAAAAAATAATGTGATATCTTGTAAGTTGCCCTGGATTAGGGCATCTGCTAAGAAGATAATAATATAACAACTGACATTTCTCTCTGCTGAAAGCTGCCACCTAATTAAAAATCAAAAGCTGAAATGCTACTGTATTTTCTTTTCTATGGAAAAGAAGATGACAGACAAGAATACCTACAGAAAGTAACAGCATCTGTAGCTCTTTAAAGGTCGAAAATAAAATAAATGATTAAATCACATGAGATTGTCGAAGCACGAGAGCAGTTTTGTAATGAGAAGACCTGACTTGCTCCGAGATATTGCTCTTGTATTACTTTTAAAAATGCACAATGGTTCCATAATTTCAAAATTACCTCATAAAATTGCTTGCCATGGTGTGACTGCAATTCGCTTATTATTTGCTTATTATTTTCTTATTATTGCCTTAATTATATACTGTACCGTACAAATGTAAAAATATGAATTTATACAAAGTGCACTGTATAGATCATCTCTGAAAAGTTTGATGTTCTGAAAAAAATTAAGTGTACTCCATTAATGTGACCTGAAGGTCAGAGGTGTCCCTCAGTCCTCGTATGTGACCTTGTTGACCTGCATAACATTAACCTTCATTACCTATTAAGAGATACAGAGATGCACATGGACACCATCATGTGGCTGCAGATAATGTTAAACCAATGCCATTTAAATACCACTTACCTTCCTCTTGCTATTGAATACAGCTTATTCTTATTAGGAAACTTTGACAGATGACTCAGTACTTGTACTGTATGTAAAAGCTGTTCATTTAATTTTTCCAGCTTTAATGATTCTTTTTTTAAACCGTCACAGAATACGGTCTGTAACATTTCTTAAAATAATTCCGAAAGCTTGTTGTACAGGTTCCTTGTATTTCTGTCGAATAGAACTTTATGTTGTTGTCATTCTCTATTGACCTGACCTGTTGTAAGTCTTGGTTCTACGCACGGAATTCCACCACTCTTTTCTGCTTCAGTTTGTCGGACTGCCCAACTTCTTAATCACCCTGACAACATAAGCCAAGCAAACCACATACTTAAACTGAACAGTAGCAATAATGAGAAGCAGTAACCGCTGTTGATGCAAAACAAATGCTTAATCAGCACTAATTGTAATGTGACTTTTAGAGTATTTACATTCAATTGGGGAATTAACCACTCGCTGGGTGCACAATGAATACAGAAATGGCTAATTGGAGCAGGCTTGTTTGAGCGAGTCAGTAATGTACTGCGGCTGTAAGGCACTGAGTCTAATCATGGGATCCTTTTTTGGCTTGTGAACCAGTTGCTAAAGGGAGAGGTTAGAAACCACTGATCCCTGCTGGAATCTTCACCGCAGGAGCACCAAAGCTGCATCATTCTGAGAGCCAAAGCCGGCAATCCCAGATGAGTTGCTGGTAACAGTGCCATCTTAGAAACCCAGCATGGTATAAAAATGTTTTCGAGTTTCTGCCACATTCACGTCTCCACAGTCATGAGGTTCAAGAGGGGGGAAATTGAAAAATGTTGAATGCCAAAGCTGGACTTTCTTCTTCTTTAAAGCACTATTAGTGCATTGTTGCATACAATAATGTATTTCTAATGTATTTGTTTTAAAGTGCTCTTGATTCATTATTCTATTAATTTTACGTCTGAAATATGTTTTAGATCACTTCTGTTGAACATGCAGTCTCCAGTATTTCAAAATATTGAAAAACAAACACCAGCAATCTCCTATCTCCTCTAACAGTCTATGTAAGTGTTGCGTGCACGGGGGAAGGCAGCAGCAGGGCTGGTAGGTGACATAATTACACACAAAGACATAAGCCCGGCTCTTTTGTATAGCGGTATCGGCGCTATGCTTTAGTGCGAGAGGTCCCGGGTTCGCACCCTGTGGTGATGCGCCTGCCTGCGGGAACCAGGATCGCTACATAAGCCTACAGTATGGTTGGTTATCTTGTGCAACATTTCATTTGGTTAAATAAATAACAATACCAATACAAATGAACAATGGCTAAACCCATAAATGAGGTTGCTTGCAGCAAACACTGAACAATTTCAACCAAAGCACAAAAAAGAAAAAAGCACATGTACTGTTTATATTACAGGAAAACAGTATCAGCAGGGTTTAACTAGTCCAATAATTAAATGGCCACACAATGGGGGAAAAGATCAACGGTGTCAGTTTGTGAAATATTAGATGAGAGTGACGTATTCAGCTGGATTTAGGAAGGTGATAGTGCAGCAGGTATCTGTCACCCAGAAGGATAAATAACATATTTCCTCACTGTGACATATGCAGTAGGATTAAGGAAGCCGATAGCAGAATGGGCAAACATGTCAACTCAGTAACATATTAGTCCCCAATGTAGGTTTTGATAAAACTAAAAAAGCACAGGTTTAATAAAAATGTCTGCACAATCCCCAGAGCACCATTTCTGAGGTGCTAATTTAAAAAAAAAAGTCTGTAGGAAAAGGTAGAAAAGATAATTTGTGAACCATCAGGGTAAAGCATTGAGAACTGAAATTACTATGCTCAGTGTACAGTACTGACAATCTAGACTGAATATGAAATTATTTTTTAGTTTTGCTTTCTGACTCAATTACTCTTGTCATTGGTTTGACCTATACCTTAAAGGAGTAATTGCCATATAGAGAAACTATTTCTAAAATTGAGATGAGGGGGTGGGGTTGCTGAATTGAAATACTGATCCTTCCAGTAGTATCATCACCTGTACTGTTTTGTGGAATCACAAGGATGCACTTTGGTGAAGCAGGTTTAATGCACAATAAAATTGGTAGTGAGGTCTGAGGCAGTGGAGCCAACTCTTGATTTAGCAGAGCAGCAGCTGACTATATCTCAATTCATGTATGCATACTGTACATTAGTGAGTAACACCAGATTAGCTGAGCTACAGTTAAGAAACTATTTCTAATCACAAAAACAAATTTAGGAATGGTACAACGTATTCTGACAAACTGAAGCATAACATCTTGTTGATCCAGGATTATACTTCCAATATGATCCAGACTCTTGAAGCCAATCCACTAGAGAACCTCCTCTATGGCAGGAGCTAAAATCTCATGTGACCAAAACAAAGCCAAAATTAGACCAGCTGTGGATCATGTGGAGAGTTTTCAGGCTTGGTTAATGGCAATGCTGGCCTGATATGACGTTAATGCAGTTAAGCTAGTATAGTATATACTTACTGCCTTTGAACAGCTATTGTGCTGGTAATGTAGTGCACAATATCAGAACCTACCTTGACATGACCAGAAACATATTTCACAGCCTGAATACGTGTTTACTGCTTTTGAGCTGTCATTCATTTAGTCAACAATTTATAATTGCTGTTACAACAGTTAACTGTCTTTATAATTTCTTAAGACTATAATATTGTACATAACCTATTGGGCATCTTTAGAGTGTGGTTAATGTATTTATAAGTAACACCTTATAAGGAGGGTATCAGAAACATTATGGGGTATGCAGTTGTACAAACATCTTAGCAAAGTCACGACTCATTTACCGACTGCTCAGGCTTCATAGCGAAGAAGTCCAACCGAGTCCCTTCAGCTCTTTGTATAGCTCATTGAGTATATTCAAGTGGATATTGAGTATATTTCTTGGCCATTTAGGAAGTAATCCCCTAAATACAGTATCTTGGGTAGGGGCTTGTGCCACAATGGGCAAACTGTTGCTATTTAGGCAATTTGGGCAGTAAGGCCACAGGTTTGAATCCTGCTTAGACGACAACCAAGAAATAATTACAAATCAACCATTTGTTATGGCATCGACGCGATCCAAGAATTGCTGTTCTTTTGATTAAAAAAAGCAAAATCCTGATATAATAATAATAATAATAATAATAATAATAATAATAATAATAATAATAATAATAATAATAATAAAAACAGTTTTCTATGTGAGACAATTTCTGCAAATGTCTGCGCAGAATTGTTGTTTGTTTATGATTAAAAAATAGTGTAGTGATGGATGTAAAGATCTATGCAAAATAAAATTAAAATAGGTGAGTAGAAAACGTTCTTATTACATACTGTTTTATATATGCTGACATTCTGACAATTAAATACAGTTCAATATTGAACACTTGATTTGGTATGTTTGATGTTTATAAATAAGGGTTAAATTAATGTTTGAGGAGGGGGGGGGGCCCACAATAAGGTCCTGCACCGGGGCCCATCTTCCTCTTCCTCTGCTACTGCAAGGTACTCCCATTCAATCTCTTTGGAGTCGAGAACGCACATCCTGCTGTGCTTAAGTGGACACTGTGTTTGACTCTGACAGCCAGATTGACAGAACTGGTTCATGTATCACCATAAGAACCTGGTACAGAGTTTGATTTTAAAAGCTTTTAAAATGCTAACTTTCATTTAGTTTGTCACGCCAACTGCCTAGTAATTATCAAGGGGAATAAAGAAACACACACACACACACACACACACACATGGTGAGGTATTCAACAACCCTGTCAAATATTTCCGCTACCTTAGGGATCATGGATAAAGTGGTCTCTAACGGCAGGTACAAAATCTAATATTATTTACTTATATCACTGATAGTGTATGTGATGACAAAACAAAAACATGAGAAGTAAGAATTGTATCAAATCATTTAGCAAGGTTACATGTTTGAACTGTTTTTGGACACTTTTTAATTACTTTCAGTAAATTCTGTCTTAAACTATGGCCTCTTGGATATATTCCAGAATATCTAATCTGCAGTTCATTATGAATATAGTAGGACCATTAAAAATACATTCTAACTCATATCTTAAATGAAATGAAATATATTAAGCCTTGAGATTAATTTGGTTTAAAGGGGTAATAACTAGGCCTTCAAAAAGTAATTTTCATTTTAAGTCTCTTATAAATTTACTGTGGATTGTTTAGTTTGTGTCAAGCACTCCTTCCCCATTGCACGTTAACAGGGCAGAGGCTGGGCGCAAATCGGCGACCACGCACACTGCATGCGGGTGTCTGTAAAATGTAAAGGGGCCAGGCTTGACAGCAGGTGTGGCCATAGAACTTTAAACTTATCTCATTCACAGTGGTCATAATCCATAAAGGCTGCACATCACACAACACTGCCTGCTACGCACCACTCCTGATGGCTTTATCAGGTGTAATCCTCTGAGCAGATATGCCCACAGGAACCCGCCAGCTTATTTCCTCACAGAGAAATGCATGCACATCATGTACCCTTACACAATGCTATTTCTGCCTGCAGCAAGGTTAACCAATCCTCCTCATGTATCTATATGTGTTTCCTACATTACAGCTGGCATGATTCTCTCTCTCTCTCTCTCTCTCTCTCTCTCTCTCTCTCTCTCTCTCTCTCTCTCTCTCTCTCTCTCTCTCACACACACACACACACAGACATGCTGGCCATCTTTCAATAAAGCATTGTTCTTTTAATTGCTATAAATTAGCTATTTGTTTGCAGGTTTGTTTTGTCAGGACATGAAATGCAACTGATTTTTATTAAATGCAATTGATTTGCTATATTTCACTTATACAACATGTCTTACTGCTATTCAGGGTTTAATGCCACAGTATTAGATGGCATCAGGATCTTGAAATGCTCTTCTCATGTACATAAACTAGTTTTGATTGATAATTAAACAACATTTGTTGTTAAACTAATTTCGAAGTGCAGTAAATGACATGGCATAGACTTTAAAGCTAACTGAAGTTTATGCATTATATTTTCCATTATAACAGCCATTTTGGGCAGAGGTTTGATACATCATGAAAAGCACACCTCTGTTGATGTCTCCCGGTAATGTTAACAATATAACAAAAACCTCATTTGGCTATTTTCCTTTTATTTTGTTTACTTGAACTGCTGGAAAACTTGCATTACATCCTCATTCTATAGGTAATCATAGGAGCGTGGCAGACCTAAGGGGACTTCTTGAATAGCCAACAAGCTCTGACATTTTAAAAATTACTGAATCACGTTGCATACCCATCAGGTATTTACTAAGTAACTACTGTGTAAATACACAGTAATTAGAGACACTTAACCTGAAGTGTTACCAAACTTTAAACGCTTATATAACAAAACTAAGTTAATCAGTTACAATGTTCTTGCTCTCAGCCAGCAATATGTTGAAGGTCTGAGTTGTCAAATGTGGACAGTGAAAGACGTTATATCACCTACTCAATAAATCCCTGAAACTGTGAAAATTGTAAAGATCTACAACGTCCCAGATAAGCAACTTTGAAAGAACAAGAATCACGAAATGCAAGTTGATGTCTGTTTAGTTGTTACACGTGTCGCTATCCTGGGTAGTTCATATCAGAAGTGCATTATCATGCACACATACAGTAATGCTTTTAGAAAATACTAAATTCATAAATACATGTCTTTCATGTTTTTTCTAACTTTTAAATCCAAACCAGATTACTAACAGAGAAAAAAGGAAACGTATTGCTCACAGTTAAACATTTGTAAGGCTGAAACATTTATGACGTACAGCACAACTTTAATCACAGCAATCTGAAAAAAAAACCCTGTTCTTACAACAACCTTCTTCTCACTCTCACTTTTGAAACAGTCTTGGTGCATGTTAAGGTATTTGTATAGTCTATTATGGTCAAGCTGACAGCTCTAGTGCTGCTTAGGTCTAGGTTTAATACATAATGCATTTGTTGATTGTTTATTTAGACATGTACAACAATCTCATTTTTATTGTATTTGTCTTGCATGACATATTTGAAGGTGATAGTGTTTAAGTGGAGGGACTATAATGACTGCACAGCATGATGTGGCTCCACATTTGGCCTTACTTACTAGGCTTTGGTTCCACATGAAAAAAATGCTATTCCAAAATAGGGACTACTACTGGTAATACAGTGCTGGAGTGGAGGGATCCTTCCAAACAAGGCCATGTGTGAGGACTGATTACAGTAGCTAGAAGTATCTTTGATCCCCTTCTTCCACGTGTTAGTTTTCTAATAGGTTTGTTAACATTGAAACTATATACAAACATTCACACCGGAAACCAGGAAACATTCTGAAGAAAAAAAAAAACAGCAGGCAAACTCTGTCAATATAATATTGATTGCTGAGGTTATACATTGAAAACAACGCTGCCTTTTATGGCAAGCAGTTTGAGGTAAGCAGGGCCACCTGGCTGAAAGATCACATGGCTATTGAACACCTCTCTATTAATTACTCTACTGGTGAGCTCCTCCACAAATGTCAGATGTCTACAATGTATGTAGTTCAGGAATGCTCTGTGCAAAAGTATAAATCATTAAGTTCTACCTGTGAAAAATAATCCGTGCTCTGAAATGTCCTGCTTCAGGAATCATCTGTGAACAAAGTGAACACTAGCTTTAAAACCAGATCAAAATGAATGCACATTGCAGGGTGAGAAGCACACAACAAGAACTCTTGTAAGCCTATGTCATAGATGGCTTTGTGTGGCGTATGGGTAGTGATGTCAGACCAGGAAATGAAACAATAACACAGGATGGTAAGGGGCTAAACGGAGCTGCTGCGCTTGTCTTTAATAAATAAACAAAATAAATATTTAAACAAAACAAAAGACTTTACATGAAAAAGGAAAGGGCACATGAGCCAAAACAAAATAGACAAACACAGAACCATCGTATACGCAAGCATATATTATTGTAGCAATGGATATATTTAACAGATTCACGTCTTGTCTCTCCTCCGACACTCTCTACTCTAATGAGCCCGGAGTGGGTCCTTTTATATTTGCGGCTGGAGCCTTAATTACCTATTAATAAATTACCTTATTAAGGCTCCAGCCACATTCTCACAGGTTCTATAGGGTTGGGGTATTTAACCCCATCCACGGCAATTACACTTTAAGAGCCCGGCTTTGCGTCAGTCTCAAATAATATACCGAGCATCAAAAGAAACTTATCACTTATACATTTATTTTAAAAAAAAGGTATATAAATGATGGACATTGACGAAATGTTTTTGGTTTCTTTTTAATCACTCGATCATTCATCCTTGACCATGACACGCTTGAGTGACGATGATTGAAGAGAGCAGTGCCTTCGTGCAATCGGCATGTTGGAGGCTGGACTAGGGCAGCGTACTGTGGCTCGTCGTCCTTTGTGCTCAGAGTCAGCAATTTCAAACCTGGCCAGACGGTATAACCAGACACACTGTCAATGACAGGCCACGAACTGGGAGACCAAGAGTCACAACACCTGCCCAAGATCGACAGATTATTTTGCAACATCTTCGTGATTTCAATTGTTAATCAGCACAATAAAAAGCCTCTGCACCTGCTCAAAACAGAGTTTGTCATTTTTCGATCATATCTAGTGAATTTTATCCAAATATAAGTGATAAGTTTCTTTTGATGCTCAAATAAGTGACACGTGTCTTTTGATGCTCAAATAAGTGCTAAGTTTCTTTTGATGCTCAATATAAATAAAATGACGGACATCTTTCATCTGCCCGCACACAAATACAATGGTGTACAAAATAATAATAATAATACAACATTAATAATAATAATACCTAAATATACACAATGGGAGGGCACCCCGTCACAGCCTATAACTGTGGATTAAATACTTAGTGCATTTAGGGAACTATCAAGCGGATAGAGTGAAAACACGAATGTACTCTAACAGTATTTGATGTAAGCTTTACCAAAAATTCAATATTACATTCGGATACTTAGGCCTCATGTTTCCTTTTGTTCTTGTGCACAAAACATGGTTACAGGAAATGCTGCTGTTGCTTATCTCTTAAATGGAAATGTATTGATGTGTGGCAGACTAGACAGGTGCCCTTATCCGCACTGTATGAACAGTCATCTTTTTTTCTCTATGCTATCTGCCAATATTAAATAAAATAAAATAATTTATTCATTTTTATTTTAGTTTAATAGAGAGACCTTTGGTTGGAGATGTAATTTCTTGAATGAGTATAATAATTACTTTATAACAGTCTAATAATAAAACAATGTACCTTTTCTATTATTCTGATGTTATTTAGTGCCTTTCTCAGAGCACTCTGAGCATAATCAGGAATACATAACTGAATAAACTGGAGTGGGGGGGGGCGGGGGTCACATAAAAGCGTTCCCTTTGAAAATATTTTTTAAAAGTTATTATTATGTTTTAAGAAAAATATTTGGTATGTTATACACACAAACATAAATTAATATTTTTTTCTTTAAGTATATTTAAAAATTTTGGCAAAAACGGTGCACGTTATGAAAAAATAACTGTTATTTGCGACATCTACCTTCAATTAAGATGTGTAAATGTATATTGTTGTGCTCTCATTAAATATAAGTTATTTATATACAAAGTAACAACATTGTAATGACCTACTCCCTGTTCGTGTGAATGTCAGATGATACGGCCATACTGCAGTTTGTGTTAAAATGGCCATACTTTATATTAATACAATAATCCAGTATTTTACAATCACCAAGGTTTATTTTTTATTTATTTATTGTATCTTTGTAATAGTGGCTTGATGTGGCAATCTGTTAACTGCATATTCCACATTTGTTGACCATAATAACTGATGACTAATACACAGAAACATTTGTTTATTTATTTATTTATTTATTTTTTGCTTGGAGTGGAAAAAGAAAAAATAACATTGTACTTATACAGCCCGTTTTTAAAGCTAACAGTACTATTTTTCAATACAATTCAATAAAACTTTCTCCAATGCACAGACCGGATGGAAATATATATATAAGCTGTAGATTTACGGTTTTGTGTTGTTCGCTGCAGCTGCTGTGTACATTAGTTCAATTACATCAACCTAATTACATTTTTTTAAATGGTAAAAACTCTAATTAGGAAATAATAAAACGATTTTCATAGGGCCCTAACTGTTAATGTTACAGGTTGCACAAGTGATTATGTGTTAGATCAAAACTGTGTTAATGGCATATGCTGCTAATAAGTTCTCAAGTAATGTAAAAGTAGCCTTTACTTCAGAATAGGGGCTGCAAAAGTATTTATTAATGACCTATATGCTTCTAATAAGCTCATAATTAATGAAAATTAAACCACCCTTTATTAATGACATATATGCTTCTAAGCAGCTTTTAATTAATGAACATCAAACCACCCTTTATTGACCTATATGCTTCTAATAAGCTTTTGATTAATGAAAATTAACCCTTCACTAGGAGGCTGTGTGGTCCAGTGGTTAAAGAAAAGGGCTTGTAACCACAAGGTCCCTGGTTCAAATCCCACCTCAGCCACTGACTCATTGTGTGACCCTGAGCAAGTCACTTCACCTCCTTGTGCGCCGTTTTTCTGGTGAGACGTAGTTGTAAGTGACTCTGCAGCTGATGCATAGTTCACACACCCTAGTCTCTGTAAGTTGCCTTGGATAAAGGTGTCTGCTAAATAAACAAAACAAACCAACATCCTCTTAATTAGCCCTTTATTGGAACAAAGTCCAACTCTGGGATAGAGTGTTATCCATGCATGGTCCCCTTTGTTTTGCTGCTTTATTACCAAGGTATTAATCATATACAAGCAGCTAGTAGGACCTAATATGGTAAAGAACAGTCTTCACTTTAGTATAAGACATGCAAATCCTTTATTAATGTCCAGTAGCCTATTAGTAAGGCATGTTTGAAAATGCCTAACAAACCCTTAGTAGGAGGCAATACAAGATGTATTATTTGCTAATTAGTCACAAATAAGTACATAATAAATACTTAATATGTAGTGCTTAAAATAGTGTGACTAGAAAAAAAGGAATACAGAAAACAAATTGAAGCCAGTCTAAAAATAAATAAATAAATAAATAAACTTGTAGCAGATAGGGATAGGCATAAAATTGCATTTCTGATTAGATAGTGTTTCCCTGACCTTTTAATAAAACAAAATAAACAGTTGGTGTTGTTTTCCAGTAGTAAGGAACAGTACTGGAAGTGAAATGCCTGCTTTCATAATTTTTCCCCTTCATTCATCCCTTGATAAGGCTCTTCATCTTAATATGTCAACATGCTACAACGCTTGTGAAGACTGTGAAATGTACAGCAGCTAGCTGGCCTTTACTATGAGACCGGACCATGATCTTCCATTATTTAACTTGACTGCTGTTCTTTTTTTTATTGTGCTATAGCCTTCTATAAACAATTGTGGATGTTTCAAAACTAGCAATAAACAACACATGTTTATCAAGGGACCCTCAAAATAACATACATGTATGTAATGCAAGTCATTTATTTGTCCTTTTTTTAATCTCCCTGGAGCAAAAGCTTCTAACATATATATATATATATATGTTACAGGACTAATATATTAAAGTTGGACAGACTCTGGAGGCTGTGTGGTCCAGTGGTTAAAGAAAAGGGCTTGTAACCAGGAGATCTCTGGTTCAAATCCCACCTCAGCTACTGACTCATTGTGTGACCCTAAGTAAATCACCTAACCTCCTTGTGCTCTGTCTTTCAGGTGAGATGTAATTGTAAGTGATTCTGCAGCTGATGCATAGTTCACACACCCTAGTCTCTGTAAGTTGCCTTGGATAAAGGTGTCTCCTAAATAAACAAATAATAATTAAATTAATCGTGGTTTTAGCAGCATTTTTTAAGTATCGTGTAAATAATTAAAACAACAAAATATTACAATGCTTATGGAGCTGTTACGGCTTGTTTTCAAAAGTTGTCCAACTGGACATATACAAACCAATGGAATATGTATGCATGTATCAATGTATGTATGTATGTCATGTGTGTGTGTGCGTGTGCATGTGCGTGTGTGTGTGTGTGTGTATTAATAGATATATGCATGTCTCCAGTCATATGTGGTTTTCACGATCTCGCCGCCTTCTAGCCAAAATTGTATATAGTACTGTCTTAGCCTTTTTTGCCCATTGTCATTGATTTGACCCTAGGTCAAACATCAGAAAAAAAAAATCACAAAGTGTGTCCCCGGCTTAAGAGACATCTTGTTTATAATGCTTATTCTATTAGCAGAATACAGCTGATAGCACATCAATTATAGAACAAGTTTAACACTAAACCATGAGCACTTTGATACTGAGTACTTAGTTACTACATAGTGTTTGCTGATCTGTCCTTGTGACAGAGCGCGAATGAATCCTAGTCAACAATCTCCCTCCCGATCTGTGAGGACACTGTATAATCAAAGCACAGCGCCCCGCAATGGATGGTTTGACAGTTCATTCCAGGGTCAGTCGGAAGCCGGCCATCCAGAAAGAGGGCGGGGCCACGATACCAGAAGTCATTGCCTTAATGCGGAAGGCGATGTGTCAGTCATGGATTGGAGGAGACGTGATTGGCTGTCCCACCGAAAGATGGCATGACGGAGGGTATTTAGAGGAAGTGGCCTCAGCAATTAGTTCCTTTTGATGTGGTTACCGTTAGGACTGAGAAAGGAAGTGATCAATTTGCAATCGTGAGTGAAGCGTTTTGTTGGTTTTATAAGTGTCTGTACTTGTTTTTGTCAGACCGCTAATTCAGACGGAGCTTCCGCTTCAAGCCAACACTAAACCTGGACTGCACTGCACCTGTATTCAAAACACCACTGTTAAATCACCGCACCTGCACCTAGAGCACACACTGTCCAGAGACGTGTCTGTATCTGTTTTGTGTGCCTGTGTTTTTGTATTATTATTTTGGGACTGCAAACCACACATTCACAGTGCTGTTCTTGGGTCGAGGTGTTAGTAGAGAATAGGCCTTTGAGGAATCCTGCTTATACTCGGATAGCTCACTGCAAGTATAGTTAATTTATTAGTGAGAAACTGTGTCCAACACTGGCATCTCTGGTATTAGAACATACATTTGCTGATTATCCTTGCATTACAAGCTGCAAGGTCAAACATTGAATTGCCATTAAATATCTGCAATACACAGCCAGCTCTGGAAGGGTTAAAGTGCAAGTGCGATTTATATTCTGTCATCATGGTTCATTGGCAGGTAATGAAACACATTCTGCCCACTAGCATCAGACAATGAAAACAAACGGTTCAGCTCCCAGAAGGGAAATCCATTTCCTCCTGAACTCTTAGGAGAAAAATGTCTTTGTTTCATATTGCTCTGATTCTAAAGCGCTGTTCTTCTTTGTACATTACTGGAGACAAATGTATTTTTCTTTTTTTTTTACATTACTAAGCAGCAGGTTTATTGGCTGAAGAGCTACAGAAATTTGTCCTAAGGAAGTCAGATGTTGTATTTTGAGGTGTAAAGCACTCCAGGCCTTGCACTTCATCCATATATACATGTTGCATCATGACAAGAAACTGCTTTTGTAAGTAATGTGTGCACAGCATTGTTACGAATTCACACTGCAAAGTTACACACTAGGGTTACATCACATGTTTTGCTAGCTGGAGTTATACACTGTCTGCTTTTTTTTCTGGTCAGTACTTTTCAGTTTCTTTTCACAGATGCATTTTTATTGGCAAGTTACTGTCAAGCTCTACGGGAAGCGTTATAATCAGTCAGTAACATTGACAGCCCTCTCCTGCAAAGGGGTATTGTCCTACTGTTTCATGCATCTGCCCTTGTGCTTACTTTCTGTTTTATTTCTGGTGTTTGTTTTTTTTCTTTGAAAAGTAACTTTACTTTAAAACAAAACAAAACAAACAAAAAAAGGCCATCATAACAACTAATGAAACTTAAACGTAAACTGTCCAATCTTCATGTTTCGTTTCATGAAGGGTGAGGTTTTTTTGTTTTAGTTTTTTTGTTTTTTTACAAGAAAAGGATGTTCAAAAATTCTTAATTACATGTGGGGTCAATACTCTCCAGCCATTTTCCAAAATTGTCAGTGCGTTTCTCTTTTGTGTGATAGATATTTCCAAGACTTTTCCATTTTTACTTGAATGCTTTCAAATCTTACCACCAGTGTTAGAGTACATGCTGCACAGCCAGACATTTCAATGCAGTGATAATATGTGGTTATAGCATGACATTAACAGGAGTGACATTAAGTGGGTTTCACTGCATTACACATAGAACTCAGCAGCTGATTCATGTTAGATTTCAAAATGTTACATTTTTCAATTGTTTTCATTTTTTCATTAACTATATGGAAAACTACAAAGCAGTATGTCATTCAATATGTTAACATAACATTATCCAGCAGGTTTTGTTCAACTTTAGGAAGCAAAATGTGTTAATTCTATAAGGTGCTGCAAAACTTTTGGCCATAGCTGTACACTGTACTTTGATATTATTGATGACTACTTAATTGTTCCAGTTCATAATAAATTAATTTAAGCATTTCATTTTCAGTTCTGTTGAGAGTTTATTAAAAGTTTATGTTATCCTTCTTAATAATATTTGAAATCCAATTAACGGCATCTGTTTAGCATCAGAACTTCAAAACATTTGAATTTTGTATTTATTTTTTGCAGACAAATAATCTGTTAAATCTCCTATTTTACACAAATTAAGATGGTTATACAAACAAGAGTAATGTTACTGCATGCATCAACATAGAGAGAATTTAGAAATTAAGAGCTAAAAAAGAATGTACAGTAGACTGTAGCTGCAGCAAAGTTAATCTTTTATGTTTAGAGACAGGAAATGATCAAATGATACTGCTAGCTATTCAATCACAGAGGATTGGATTAAAATCAGGCTTAGGTCATGTATGTAATCAGTTTTATTATCTCAACTTGTCACTTAGTGGAAAACAGTCCACTGACAATGAAAGAGAGCCAGTGCCTTATGGCCTTTGTGTGTTGTAGGTCAATTGAGCACATTTGCGACATTGTTCGAATATCATTCTCGATGAAAATTATATTGATATCGGAAATGATTTTGTTAAGCTCTCGATGGGCTCAGCATTTTGTGCCCTGTCTGCCTGTGAGATGGCAGCAGCCCTTTGTAGAAGATTGACTCTGGTCATGTCTGTCTCTCTGCCTGTCTCCGTGGCCCCAGCACTCTCTCTCCTGGGTTCTCATTATTCTGTGATCTGTGCTCCGCGCTTGAAAGAATGTGCTCCTAGAATCGTGTCAGACATCAAGCTGGAAGCCCTGTAATGTTATCTGCATGCTGTACATGTCTGGCTGCATCTGCCATTTTAGTCTGCTTGAGCTTGTTTTTTTTTTTTCTTTCTTGTTATCTGACCAATCAAACTGGAAATCACATGGGAATAAGAATTGTTATAAATGGCCTTCACTTTAAGACAAACTGCACCTTTTTCTCTGGCTATTTCTCAGTGCATAACAATAGAATGTCACTGTCACTCACAGATACAGTGTTAAGTGTCCAGATTTAAGGAACTGTGGGACTTTTAATATGAGGTTTAATAGAGTAAGCAGTGATTTGGGTCTAAAGATTGGAATTGTGCTTGCAAGTGACAGCCAAACATGAAGTATATACTATGGAAGTTGTTTCACCTTTTTTAGGATAACATACAGTATATTTGCAGAAATGTACTTGTCTATGACCACATTCTTATTTTTTCCATGCGTATGGAATCCTCTGTAGGCCCACCTGTGCAATTTTAAAATTTTAAGGTCATTGTTCCTACTTACAAACCTATACAGGATTCAATACACATGGGGGGGCGGGGGTGATATGGCAATAGACAAGTTAGTTTCTGCAAATATTAACCCTGTGTTAGTTCCATTAAAGGTGGAAAAACTTCCATAGTAAAGATTTCATCATCGCATAAACCCTTGTCATTTGCCTGATCCCTATACTTGTTGAAGAATAGTGTGTATATTGATGAATATGTTATAAGGGGCAACAGTGTGCAGTAGTGGTTAGGGCTCTGAACTTTTGACCGGAGGGTCGTGGGTTCAATCCCAGGTGGGGGACACTGCTGCTGTACCCTTGAGCAAGGTACTTTACCTAGATTGCTGCAGTAAAAACCCAAATGTATAAATGGGTAATTGTATGTAAAAAAAATAATGTGATATCTGTATAAAATGTGAAATAATGTGATATTTGTAACAATTGTAAGTCGCCCTGGATAAGGGTGTCTGCTAAGAAATAAATAATATTAATAATATAATAGATGATAGAAGCAGCAGGTGGAACACAGTGTGACGTCTGTGAAAATGGTGCTATTTCCTGTGGAATAACCTTGAGGTGCCTGTACTGTAAAATGTCCCCCAAAGACAGAGGAGTGATGGGGAAGAGCGAAAGAGGCCTGCTATTCCACAGCTCTTTTGGATCCTCACCTTGATGTGAAAAATGCAAATCAATACTACAAGAGGCACCTGACCTAGATTTGAACTCCTATCAATAATAGTCAACCTTCTCCTTGACGTCCAAAGAAAAAGAATAAGAAGAATTATGACCACTCGGGAATGCTGTATTCTTTTGCACGTCCAGTGCTGCACCAGAAATTAATAATACAGTAAACTGTCATACCGTATGACCATCCTTCTCTGATATTCACTCGACGTTTCAATCACAACGTACCTTCATTAGTCAGAGATCCTTCCATTCATCATGTGTCAATGAGCTGCTGTCTCTTTGTTTGTTGCCATCTAATTATAGATGTATTCATTCTGAATATGTTATACCTTTGAACATAGCTGGTCACCTCCAAGAAACCTTGTGCCCATTCTGTGGTATGAAACTGAAAGTACTGGATCAATTACAGAGATTTAAACGGTGTTTACCTTGGTTGTTTCGCAAAAAGGCAGGAATTTGGACACCATGCTGAAATGGGAAAATAAAGATACATTATTTGTATGTGACCAAGAAAATAATTATTTACTTAAAGACACTATATTAAAAACAGGAGAGGGCGAATGGTATGTAGATGTGGTGAAGCAAGAAAGTTTCTGTTGACACACTGTAGATGATAATGTAGAAAAAAAAAAAAACTTTGTTACGTAAATCAACAAGTTCAGATGTTTTGTACCTGGAAACAAAAGCAGGTGATATTATAATATAAGTAGCTTTAAGGTTAGATAGTAGGGATGTACATTCAAAATGGATTTGTGAGATACAGTATCAAGGACGGTCAATTCTCACAAAAGGAATGCCATTTCTGGTTTAATTGGTATAAATTAACTACTTTATGACCTGGATGGAGGTTTCATTTATTCATTTGAGTGGCCCCTGTTGCCCACCTCTGATAGCTATTTAAATTAATTTCAATAAAATTTGATTTAACACACAATTACATTTGAATAACTACCACTGTGAAGTAAAAAATAACATCTTTTGCTGTGCATATGTTTGACCCATGCTTTCAACCATATTGGTTGTTGGTTTTTTTGTTTTGGGGATGGAGTCGTATTCAGTATGGTCTTATTTCCATGTTCTAGTGTCACACACACTGTAAAACATTATAAATCATGTTGTCACCAGCAACCAAACTGAGCCAATCAGAGCGCTCCTCTTCATGCACGATAGAATTTATAATGCTGTGTGCAGGCGCTTTGTCACAACAATGTACAAGACTACACAGGTCTGCCAATTTTAGAGCCCCCTAAGAAGTGGAAACAGAAAATTAAGACAGCATTGTCTTCACACAGTACATTTCTTAAATGGAGGAAATTAATCTTATTTCCACATGATTTATATAAACTATATATTTGGTTGCTGTGGTGCTGTTGTTTTTTTCAGTGTCTTATCTCTACCTTATTGCCTCCAGGACAAAGGCTTGCATGATGACTCTATAGAATCCTATGAACTACAGCAACTAAACATATAAACTTTATTGCTATAGCACATCCTGTTACTCTATCATTTATTCTGTCAGGAGTAAATTAAAGGAGTTTGCATTGTCTCATAACACATGTTAAATATTACTGGGTCTAAAAGCCCCAGATAGCTTTGACAGATAGCTTTGCATTTATACTGCCTCAGTGGGCACATACAGTAGCAGGAAACACTATCTAATTCATAAACGAGTATTGTAAGAAACTATAAGGACAGGCAGAATGGATCTTATAGGGAGTTGTGAGAGGCTATCCTGGAAATTGAAACAATTTATCCAATCTATCACAACAGTACATCCATGTCCAACTAACCATAACAGGTGATACAAAAATACACATAAAGTAGTGTGCCGTCCATGGCGTGAAGATGATGAAATAGTATTAAATACGACCACACCTGCATGACATCTTCATTTATATAACTTTAGGAATGGTTCAAGTCTATTGGAATACTATTTCTAAAGCCTTTCTCTCTGTAAATCATGTATAGAACACTAAACAAAAGTGAACGGCAGCGCACCCCACCCATGAAAGACTTTGGGTCATTGGCAGCAAAGAAACAGAGCAGTTTACAAGCTTGGCACCCTGGGTTACCAGCCTTCACTGAACAAAATAGCAGCACAAGCAGGAGATAAACTTCTAAAAACAGGCTCTGCAAGGACACGCTCAAACACAGGACAGATCCCAGACTGGGTAGCATAGAAGTGCTACAGTACTGTATCTCTCTCTTCCAGGGACTAGAGTTCAACACAGGCTCATCATAAGGAATGGGCTACATCGTTTTCATTACATTTATATTTCACTTTCCCATAAAGAAGTCCTATGCCCTGTAAAATAAATACTTCTGACGATCGTCACACTGTAACATGGAGATTAGATAAAGGGGCATTCAGAACAGAAAATAGGAGTCACTTTTTTACACAGAGAATTGTGAGGGTCTGGAACCAAATCCCCAGTAATGTTGTTGAAGCTGACTCCCTGGGATCCTTCAAGAAGCTGCTTGATGAGATTCTGGGAATCAATAAGCTACTAACAACCAAACGATCGCAAGATGGGCTGAATGGCCTCCTCTCATTTGTAAACTTTCTTACTTTCTTATGTTCATTGATCAACTTTTGGAGAATTTCAGATTATGTCTTATACAGTATATGCAGTATACCCAGGATATACAATAGTGTTCTATGTAGTTTACCATTCAAGGGGCGCATGTCACAATGCATGTAACTCAAGGCTGTTCAGTCATACATGCACTGTATGTATTTCACACAGAAATAATAGACTCCTGTGTATATTAAAATGAAAACGAATATCTCTTTAGTGTATAAATGAAACCTGTATACCCTATCAGACAAATACATAAATAACCACATGGTAACTCGATTTGGAAAATCTACATTTTAGAGTCAGTATAATAAAGATACAGTACTCTCCTCTCCTCTTTCAGTTCCTGTTTCCTTCCCTATGTTGCCTATTGTTTGATAAGGCAATTGAAGGTGGCTGGTTGCCTAAGAGTTGCAGAAAGTCCTAGAAGACCAAATGCAGTTTCAACACTAAAGTGTTTCAGACTAAGCTGCTGTGAAGCGGCCTAAGGTGCATTAGCTATAAAAAAAACTAGAATGGCCTTTATTGTAGCCTGAGCCTGACTGCTCCTGGGACTGTTAGACAGAAAATAAAGAAACACAAGAAAGTGTTTTTATTTATTTTTAATACTCTTTTTCCTTCTGATTCCTATCACAGTGACAGCACACCTCACTGGCCCCTTTTAAAGATTAATCACACCTGTGAAATGTATAAAGCACTGGGGAGGACGGGGGAGTTCTTGCGTTAGTTTTTCTTTGACTTCTACTGTAGTCTTTTCAGAGCACTGTTGGACTGGGCATTATAGAGCCATGTTGGTGATGAGATTCAATATGTCTTCATATAGAGACCTGCCTGATATAGAGACTTTTTACTCCTCACTGTTCCAATCAATGTATACCGATGCTGCAGCTCAACAGATCAGATTCCACTGCAGTCTTCATTTTCAGGGAATGGTTTGAATTTAATGTGAACTATTGTGTGTTCCGTGGTTTCAGAATCTGCTGCCGGGTACTTTTCACTTCAGTTAATTAATAATTAACAAGATCTTGTGTACTTGTGATCCAATAATGGACAGCAGGTTTTCTTGAGGGCAGGAGGGGATGCCAAGATCCTTAAATGATTCTGTCAAGCAAAACCGCACATTTTAAGCTTTGCCATCACTCTCTGCCTTCTCTTGTGTAACATCCAAGGCTTTAAAACATCACCTTGCATTAGAATCCCTGTTGGAATGAAAAGCATTGGTCTAGCCTGGTAAGAAAGATGGTAGTGTGCTGGTTTACTCATATTGTTTCAAGAAACGTGATGCAGGTTGAATACAGGGGTGTAAATACGAGTCCTATTGCATAGCAGTTTCACCCATTCCAGGTTTTAATATGTGTTTGATTAGCCTTAGTGTATAGGTAACAAGCTCAGGTGCATCTTATTTACTGAACTTTCCATTGATGGTGTTGTGAATGAATAAATAGCATCTGTGTCAATCACGATGGCGTTTTTACGTGGTGGATGATATTACTGGATACAGTTATAAATATTTCCTGATGAGGCAGCTGTACAGTTCACTCTAGTGCATTTTTAAGTGACGATGAAGAGATGGTTGATTGGTGAGTAAAGTTTGCGAATAACCCTTTTGGTCCTGATATTCTTATTTAAATTTTTTGAAATTATAAAACAGTTTGTGTGAAATCTATGGAAGTTGCCCAGCCAAAATAAAAAATAAAAAATAAAACATATGTGCATTATAAAATAGATACATAGATAGGAAACTTAACAAGGTACAATTGTGCACACCATGACTGAAGGGAATAATCAATGTTTTCTTAGAAATGGGATAGCCCTTTCCAACATAGATCAATTCACTCCCCTCCTAACCAAAAAATAAACACACTTTTGAATCAGAATGAAAGAGGCTCAAATGCCTGTCTCGGAGGCAACCATGTGGAACAAATAAACTCCTGTGGAAGCCAGTCCGTCAATGCTGAGCACTCTCAAATTCAACGCCTTCCTGCGTCGTCCTTTCTGCTTGGTATTCCCAGGCTAAATCCTCACAGGAAAGGGAACCAAGCAGTGCCAAGCATCCCTCTTGTCATGTCTGTTTCTAGTCTTCATTACCTGTCACACAAGCTTGATCTATGCTACCCTATATTATGATCTGCACCCACCTATTTTCTGCATAGCATTTAATTTCATCCCCCAATTCATTGTAACCTTTTTTATTCCTTTCTCCAGGACTCAAAATAATCAGTGCTGGTTGGTTATGGTTGAATGCACTACATAAATGCAGGATGGTGCATAAAATTTAAAAAAACCCGTACAGGACCACAGTGCTCAGACTGTCGGGACTCTCCTAATTATGGAGAAGAAACTGTATCCACCGCTTCACCACAGTGTGCTTCACCATGCACACTGGTAACATCCCACAGTGTGGATCATGTAGTCATACAAGCCAGCCCAGCAGGAACACATTGAGAGTGGGCTCTGGGGAAGTGTTTGATTGTGAGCTCTGCAGATGCTCAGCGGTCTGAATAATGACAAGGAGCAGCTGAGAAAATGAAACTGCTGCACTACACAACAAACTCATAAAGAACCAGTGAGAACACTGACGGCATTGCATCATAACCACCCAGACATCCTGAATATCAGCTTGACCTTTAAACAACTCGGAAAAACAGCCAATAGCTTTTATTATTCCACTTAAAGCACAGTTATCAGTGATGGATACCTGTAAGCTAATGTTAAGTCACCTGGGCTCCAAAGATCACCTGTCAGGGATGCTTGTAAATAAAAAAGCCATCCAAAGTCTTCTTGGGCTGCATACAGGATTCATATGTGGGTTCCTAATACCTGCAGCACAAGAGGTGAACAGGAACAGCTTACATGACATGTGGGCTCATCCAAGTCAAAGGAAAAATTGACTAGAATATTAAAAGATCTACAGTCAAATAAGAACTTGTAAGAAAGTAGTTGTTACACTAATGACAGGTAATAATTTAAAGTCTTACTTATTAGTACCCATTTAAGTTCAATAAGATGTATGTTTAGCTATTCTGTTGGTCTACAGTGGCAGTAACTTACCCCTATTTATACCCACCACAGCTGTTTACAAATTGGAGGGTAAGGTCTGGGGTAGGTCCTTATGTTCCTCTGACCTAAAAGCATTATTTCATCTACTCTTTCAATCCAATGTTTTTTTTTTTTTTGGAAAAGCCAGGAGGCTTGCCTCCCATTGGCGTCAAAAGGGTTAGGGTCAGAGAGGGAGGAGGGGGTTTAATTATTAAGCAAAAATAGATTGACAAATTGCTCTGCAATTTGGAATGTCAAATCATATTTTTCCCCTCACTGCAGCAATTCGCTAAACCACTCAGAAGATTCAAAGGTCTAGTGGGCATCCTCAGATCCCACGACCGACCAAGCTTCCTCTTTTACACCCAGGAAGTCGAGAATGAATGTCAGAGAGTTACCGATCTCTGGAAGACAAAGGCCAGCCCTGCAGCTGTCTGCCCTTGAGCTCACGGGGCGACTGGCCAGAAGCATTTCCCAACCTTACCAAGAACGTGTCACACAGATAATGTAATATGAGAAAAAGGGGATGTTAAGGTGGAGATTTACTGTATTATGGTAAAAAGTCACAAGGTATGCTATTAAGGTGATGGAAGCAATGGAAATGTTTTTGATATTGTTCTCCTGAGCTGTTGCTCCCAGGATTTCAAGTCCTGTTAAAGAACAATTGGAGTTGCAAAGCTTCATCTCTCTGTCTACAGAGGTTTGGCAAGCAACAAAGCCTTTGGAAGACTTTGTCGTGAAATCTTTGCAATGGTTGTATTTCTTAATTAAGGCTTTTCATTGTGTTTGATTTATTGTACAATCTCAGCCAATGCTCCTTGTGCTAGGCTCTATTAAACCCTGTCTTTGTTAAAGGTGGCGAATGTGATGTTGGACAAATTGGATGTGAGAATGTGGCAGGCTCCAGCAAAACAGTGGCTTCCACCCACACTCTGCCCTGCCCTGCTTGAGTTTGTAGCAATCGCCCCAAAATATTGGCTTAGTGGGAGATTGACTGCTAGAGAATATAGGGATGAATCAGTAGCAGTGTGCGCGCCAACAAGATGAGCTGGATATCTTTTTCAATAACAATTTCCCAAGAAAAGCATTTTCCAGCACTTCATTACAAGCTGTTGGAGCAGGAGGGGAGACTGAAGCTGAGTAATGAGGTAGTAATTGCAAGTGGAAGACAGGGTAGAAAGCTGCGCCTGCCCGGCAACATTGATTAAAAGTGTTTGTTTTCACATTTGTCTTTTCATTACACACACACACACACACACACACACACACACACACACACACACACACACACACACACACACACACACACACACACAGTTATGCAAGCCTAGTTCGGTCTTGTGGGTTTCATTTTTTGTGGCTTTAATGACTTTCTTGATTATGGTGAAACCTGCATCAACCGCATTTTGTAGTTGTTGTTTTGCAGCTATGCACAGTAAGTAGCTATCTTGATAAGGTCTCATGTCTAGGGAAAAAAAGATAGAATGCTTATGATTAAAGAGTTCTATGAACTTTCTGTAGTATTTTGATGCTTTTCCTGTTCAGAAAGCTATATTCTGCTTCTGCACAAATAAGCAGTGAGAGTCACATTTGGTAAATCTTTGTATTTGTTTTGCCTGAAAACATAGCTAAATCGGATTCAGACAACAGTAGTTTCACAAATACTTTGATCGTGAACAGAGAAAGAGACTGAGATAGGGTTACAAGAAACTAAAGAGTTTCACAACTAAAGCAAAATGAATGGGAGTCAGGGCTGATGAGGCTGGATAAAGTGATCAAAAAAGGCTTTTCTGGTAGATATTTGATTTTTTCTTCAGCTTTTGCTTATGTACCTTTGGAATAAGGTTCCTAGTCCACTGAACATGTGATGTTTGGGCAGCCTTCTTCCAACAGAATAAAGCATTTAGCCAAGAAAGTTTCATAGGTCAAGGTGTTGGACTGTATCTTGGGGCTATCACTGGGTACTATGCTAAACATAACAACCAGTGGGGTAGATACATTTGAGCCAACCTAGCATTGGACCAACATGTACATGCAGTATGGATAATATTAGCAGGGTCTTGCTTGCATCTGTCACAAGTTGGATGCAAATGCTGAACTGACTTTGAATAAGTTGATGCAGTGACATTGAAGAAGATGTATCAAACAATGTTGGGCACAAACTGAGGAGGACTGAATTTGAATTGACTTCCAGTCATCCTCAGAGAGATCTAAGCCCCGATCCTGCCAACTTCTTGTGCACAAGGTTCACATCTGTAAATAACTGTTTAGAGTAGAACAGATGGGGAAAGAGTCAAATGATGCGAAAACCCTTAAATAGATTAAGATCTTTCAGTGTTTTCGTACCACTTCTGTGCCAAATACGGGGGCAGTGAGAGTTGAAACAATCAGTCTGCATCCACAGGGGAAAATAGTGACATAGTTGAAAAACAAAGAGCAGTCTAAACTGTTCCCAAACCCAGAGAAATAGTTGAACCAGAGGATAAGTATTGTAATGGGAGGTGGACAGAGTGATGGACGTTAAGGTAATAGCTTCATGTCGAAACTGTAAGCATGTTTTTAATGCTGGTCTGGTATTATTTCAACCCCATCACTTGTCAGTAATTCAGTAGTTCATCTCAATAATTCAAAACTATTCTAGTTCCATACAGTACTGTATACCAGGCAATTAATAATTGATTACATTTCACTGACAGTATATACTTATAAAATTGTATTTTTTTTATACATAGGGCACAATTATCAGCTGTAGGCCTTTCTAGGGTTTAAATGCATATAAAAAATTAGTATTGATGTTCTGACTATTTTGGGAGTAGGGGGCTGCTTTTTAGATGTTGCGCGGAAATATAAAATGAGGAAGGAATGAGTGATTGCTCCATATCAGAGATTGGGGTAATCATTATTTATTTTTTTCTTAAAAGGAAGGCAGAGATCTAGTGGATGTCATTCCAGAAATATACCACTAATGTAATGTTCCTTTTATACTAATAATGGTCTTATTTAGTTTGAGCTGACATTTCAAGGTGGCCAATGGCTGACACTAGATTTTCTCACCTTGCAGTGTGAGGGAGTCAAACAGCCATATTTGCTGCCCTCAAATCCACATGCAGACTAATTAGGCAGAAAAGGGTACTTCACATGTGAATCATTGAAAAGATGTCGTGAGTGGGGAATGTAGGTTTGCTCAAACTCGGATGCCCTCTGAACTGCAGCGCTACATTTATAAGTGTATATGTTGGGTTTCTTACATTGTGATATTATATAACGCTCATTATACAACAAAATTTACTATGGTGTCAGTTTCGGCATTGTGCACACCCATGGGAAGTATTTGCATAGTTCTCTCGTGGCCATTTAATTAGATGCCATTTTTTTGTTTTTGCATGTGACTAATAAATAAAACAAGTTGTTTAACAGTGTTTTGAACTTTGCCCTGTGGGTACATTCTTCATTTGTAACCACAGGGCAAAACTTCATTTTCTCTATCAGTTAAGAGGATGACTGCTACAATATATACTGCTTTGTAGAAGCTCATAATGCATTGAGCGAAATGTTAACAAAAGGGTGAAGACAAATGGCAGTTTTAACCTCAGAAGAAAAATCAACTTTAAATAGGAGCCCCCTCCACCTCCACCACCACCTCACCTTGTAAAGCATGTGCTGGTGTATAGATTTTATGATAATGGGGTTAATGGTGAGTTATAATTAACTTGTGATGCTTTCATCAGATGGTATTACTAATAAAAACAATTTCACGCAGCTGTGATCCACAAGAGAAATCTTCAGTTTCCATCATTCTGCTCATGCTTGTATTGAATGATTTTTTAGTGATGGTTGGTGAGCCACAAAAAAAAATGGCATCAATCTTTTTTTTATTATTATTATTTGTATGGTTATAGAGAAGATTTATTCTTTCAATGAAAACTGGTCTCAAATCTAGAGATTTAAAATCAGTTTTATCTGTTTTTCTAATCAGTTTCAAATGACCAGTTCGTATATGAGCCACAACCCAACTAGATGATTGGAGAACATTTTTTCCAAAATCTGGAGGCTAGACCCTGTTTGACTGGACCCCGTCAAGCCTTGTCGGGACCTGAGGAGTATGGGTCCCTGAAGCACAATGAGGTGAGCGATTCACAATCGGCAACTCACATTAACAAGGTTCAAACCCCTCTTCAGTGAACTTGCTGCTTTTAACTAGGGGACCTCTATTTACTGTATTTTAACTTGGATGTTTACATTTATTTTACATGGAGGCAGTTATGTTCAAGTAGCAAGAAGAACCTCTATGGTGACATTTATGAAATAGGATACACAGTACTGCCTGTAGAATGAATGTGGTAACCATTTTAATATTAAAACAGAGTTTATAGGCAGTGATCACTCACATCTGATTAATGTGTATTCTATGACTTATATATATATCGGACCATAAAGCCATATATAAACACCACATTCCTGCTTAAAAGCTTGGTACCACAGCTAGTATCAACTTGTCAGGTGATACTCAAACAAATAAAGCCATATTCAGTTTTGTGGAAACACTTCAAAACCCTGTGAATGACTAATATTATGAAAGTAAACATCCATGATTAGCAAACTGCATAACCCCATTTAAAAACGCACCATGTGCTTGCCCAGAATCTGTTTTTTGGTTGGAATAAACAGGTACGCTGTGACCCGAAACTAGCTTCTCCATTGCCGTTTCAACAGCAAGGATGTTCAGACAGTTAATTGAACCACAAGTGCTCTCCAAACTCCTTTCTTTCAAGTACAATAGCCACAGACCCCAGTTGTTTTGTAATTCGGTATAATTGCACAATTGTAATGGCTGGATCCACTTGTTTGAAACATTATTTCATCTCTCAGCAGTACTAAGATCACTAAATGAAAGATTACACCACATGCTTCAATTCAATGACATGTTTATAGTTTCTTATGTTAAGATGTGACCGACAGCAAAGGTACCAGGATGCAGCAGCGTACTAATAGGCTTGTATTTGAAATATCTGCACCTACTAGATGAACGAGTACTAGATCATAAGATTATTACTAGGAGTGCCAGTACATACAAAACTGTTTTTAAAGCTTCGGTTTGCACTCATTTAAGGTAGAATTAACAGATATTTAGAATCTAGGGAAATACAGTACAGCAGGTGGCAGATGTCTTCGGAATGTTTTGCCGAGATACACAGTGATTACGTTTCTGGTGGGTGCTTAGAATACAGCACCATAAAGAGCTATGAATGAAAGGGATGTCCAAATAAAACTTTAAAAAGCTCTATTTCTATTTGAAAAAAGAGGGGAAAAACACACTTGTACTTGAATAGATTATAAGTAGTCATGCAGGTTTAAAAAAAAAAATGTGCTCAAAGGGGTAAAATATAGAACACAACTTATTTTGATTTTTGTTGTTACACCTGCAGCCTTCATTTTCAAAGCAGACGTTTCATCTGTGGCAGTGATTTAACCCAGACGAATGTACAGCATGGGGTCTCTGTGGCTAACACTGCTCATTGGAGGTAGATAGAGAAAGCTTTCAGTTAGTTACCACTACCCAAGATCTACCACAGGGAGTCACTGTGTCACAGTGTGGGTGTTGTCCAGTGTGAGTTATGGATCTAGACAGAAATCACTGTTACTGAATTTAAAGTGTTTGTTCCTGTTAAAATCAACGTGAATTTCATACCTGTTAGCTGATATTTGTTCCACATGTAACCTTGTGTTTCTGGTTGCCTTTTTACACACACTCTGGTCAAATGTAGTTTTAGATTTTAAAAGTATGTTTAAAACTTTCTGTAAACCTAAACGCTTCAGAGAATGAAAGCCTTACTTCATTTCCAGTTGAAAGGATTAATGTTTCTCACACTGTATTATGCTTTTCTCAACATGCAGAGCCCATGGTTTACATATGGTACCAGTGCTGGACCAGCACCCTTAGGTGAATTTAAAGGAGGATCATTTTTATTGTTTTAAACAGACCCAAAAAATCAGCAATGACTATGTACCAAACCTATTACATCTATACTTATGTGAATTATTCTTTTTAAAGGTGTCTTTATAATGCTGCTCATAGTTGGTTTGTCCTCCAGGTGTTTGTATATTTCTCATAAGGTTGCTTATTTCTCTCTTTTGACATTCAACTAACTAAGTGTTTGAAAAATGATTAATCAAATGGTGCAAACAGAGATTGAGAGCAGGCTGAGTTGTAGTGGTAATGGCTTTAGTTCCCTTGCCAAAACACCACTATTCCACATTACGAAAGGTAAAAGCTTTAATCCCTTGATACCTGGGCTTTGGTCTGTTCCCTGTATACCATAGTTTTCTTTCAGTACAAAGTGATACATTTTTTAAATCAAGGATTCAAAGGGAAAATATTAAGGATACACAAATCTTGGAGTGCAGAATGGTTGAGGATGTACTGAAACACTAATAAAGGTGAGATGACTGTATTTATGACAGCATTAATGTAGCATAAGTAGTGTTATACCCGGGACACACAATTACATTTCTAGCATTGTGTTCAGTTTTAACCCTTCAACTTACAACCGTTGTAAACGTTGTGGCCTGTCTGCACTGTGCTTTGCACAGATTAATGATGGCATGACTAATGTGGCAAAGAATCAGTAGAACATAATTAAAAATCATTTTAATATTAACATGGAATTCTAGAAGCTAATTCAAGAACGGAGTGAATGAAGTAAACATAAATTTGCAGCGCTATGAAAACAATTCCTGAGGTAGAGTGACGCACACCTGCGTCAGAAATAAGAGATTTCAGAAAGTAAAAGGGTTAAGTGAACAACACCCGCCTCTCCATACTGTACACTCACACATGCTCACACACGTGCACCAGCATGAGTTCAGGTGAAGATTGTATTAAAGGTAGAATGGAAACGGTTTTAAATAATGGATTATTCTCTTACCCATGTGTCATTCACGTTATTTGGTTTCTGAATATGTCCAGTGTTGCTCTGGAGTAAAATTGCAATCATGTGATGAAAAACAGAAACAATGCAAGAATTGGAAACCAAACAACATGAATGACACGTGGTTAAGATAAAAAAAAAAAATTAAAACCCTTTCCATTTGATCTTTATAAAAAAAAACAAAAAAAAAAAACAAAGGTGATGTCATTGATCCGCCTCCTCATCTCCAATGAAAACCAAAACTTGAACTCAGTCCAGGGAAGGGAAAGATAATCAGACAAAAAAAAAAACAGTTTACACACCGGCACCCTCCAGCCGCCCTGTAAAATCACAGAAAGCCTGGTTATACACTGTCACTTCCCCTCTTGTCTCTCTATCTGACTCCCAGCCGCAGTTATACTCTCTGCCCAAGCCAATCGATGCCAGGGGGCATACAGCTCAGATCCAGTGTTGCTCTAATAGCTCTAGAGAAGTGTATCACAAACCCCACAGAAGTCAGGGATCGATAAAAGCTTCTAGGATTAAGCAGCAACCAGTCACCTGGCATGGACCCCTTGGTAACCTTAGCCAACCAGTGCAAGGGGAGGGCTGCCACACTCCTGTGTTTGATTATAAGGTGGTGATTTCATTCATTGATCCCTCTATTAGCTGAAATATTAGCTGAGCCTTTGGCTCTGAGACTCTCAGCTTTATTTCTTGTATAGCTTGTTTAATGCTCTGGGAGATCCAGAAACAACTGAATCTTTTATTCACTAAAGCGTAATGTCATCTGTAAATGCTAGGAGGATGCTCTTTATTAAGAGTGCCCTTTATGAAGAAGCTTCTTGTCAGAAACCTTGATTTACTAAATACAGTTTTCCTTTTTAACTTCTTTAAACATATATACACAGTGTTGACATGAAACACAATATACATGCACAAACATTTAAAAAAAAAATGCTGCATGTATGCAAATATTTGGTCTGCTATGTACTCAGCTTAAAGTGTCCTTTTTCTAATTACAGTTACAAAGCATGAGGCTCTTGTTTTCATAAAGGAGGATAAAATAAAAGAAAAAAAGAAAAAAATATCCAGTCATACAACATGATTAAGGAACTGCATTCAGTCCTAGTTAATTAGCTGTCTTCTTGTATTTCAATTAAATGCAGCATTTGTTTATTTAAATGTACTGTTTGTAGCTTTAGTTAGATGTGTGCAACTTTTACTACATATAACCTGCCATGTGGTATGTGGGGGGGGAGAAAAAACATTATCTTTAATTGCAATCTGTTATGCAACATTTACCCAGGGAAGAAAAAAAACATCTTATTGGCATGAGACACTGGGTTTGAAGTGTGAAGAAGGTATTAAAAAAAAAAAAATCAATTTCTGCCGCAACTGTGTCTACTCTCTGTCATGGTGGCACATTTGTCTTCTTTACATTCCTGCTCTTTGTATTTTTAGATTTAACTTTTAGATTTGTTTTAAAGTAGGTGCTTACTGTATAAGGGGCAGTGTGGCAGCATTTGATAACAGAAATATTCAACGTGGACAAGGGCAATGACACAGAAGCAGCCACGTGTGTGTGCATTCCTGCTCATTAAAGCCCAGATCAACATCATGAGCAGTGCTGAGAGGCAGGAGCTTTATATTATTCCTTAGTGCTCATTGTAGTTAAGCACAGCTGCTGAGGTATATTTAAAGGTGCATTAGGGGAAATACTGGAAGGCTGAGAATGGAGAGAGTGTTCATGTTATGTAGGGGAGAAAGCAGGAAAACTAAGGTGTGACAAGTCTTTTTTTTTCATAAAAAGGTACCCAGGATTGTTATTATTTGTTTATGTCTCTGAATGGAATAGTTTTACCCTGTGCTCACTGTTTGAGTCTCTGCTACACAGAATCTTTTTTTTTGTTGGTTTTGCAGTTAGAGGGGAGAAAGAAATGCTTTAGAACTCTCATTGGGGATGGCTCGTGGATACCCGCTGTGACAACTGCTGAATTGATTTGCCCTACTTTTTTACTTTGCTTGGTACTTTGCTTGGTTAATTCACTTGACATATTTATCCATAGTCTGACATTTATTTATTTATTTTGGAGGCTCAGGGTACCTGGAAAGTTTGGGTAGATCGTTACTACAACAGTTAGTCATAGTAAAGTGTCAGTGTGGTGGACTTACATAAATACATTTGGGTCACATGTGGATTGTTGTGTTCATATGGATTGATCTTGCTGTCTCGATGTACAGCATGATCTCTGATTTGCTGAACACTTGTTACAGAACTAGTTCCTCCTGTCCTCTTAGTTCTGAATGTCCAGCTCTGTAAATACAACAGAATCATATACAGAATCATTACTCTGTATTGACAGTGCTGTAACTTAATAAAACAATGCCTAGTATTGAGTATATTCAGTGGCCAAGTATTGATTTTCCCATACTTACTGTAAGGAAGACATTAGGCTTTTCTCCAGACTGAAAAATAACTTTCAAATACACCATTAAGCATTTTTCTTTTTTATTTTCCTTTTTCTAGGGTGATTGTTGAGACTTGTGGGTAAGTTTGATTTGAGAACTGGGGCTTGCCAAAGAATTGAAATCCCCTAATTCAATAGAACATGCTCTCCAACACCAAACATGTTTAAAAGAGACAGAATAACAGGTAATGCATTTGGATCTGAACCAGCCTTTAGTTCTAATGTAGGGGCACAGAAGGGCGTGTGTGTGTGTGTGTGTGTGTGTGTGTGTGTGTGTGTGTGTGTGTGTGTGTGTGTGTGTGTGTGTGTGTGTGTGTGTGTGTGTGTGTGTGTGTGTGTGTGTGCAGCTACAAACACAGGATGTGTTTCCCATAACATAACACTTCCAAAATTTCCAGGAAACCCCAGGTATGATACAATACAATACAATACTATTATACTACAATACGAAATTGTAACAACATAATCCAATAGCATGTTAAGCTACAATATACTGTTGAATCATTGTATTGTATTCTCTAGTCTTTGGCTTTTTGAAGTACTACCCAATCTGCACACATAAGCCTTGATGCAAAAATGGAATAACTAAATGAAATATGAATCCATTTCTTATTCAGAACTCTCCACATAGGTTAGTGGGGGATATAAAGTGAAGTCTTGTACAATTATGTAACAGAGAAGAGATCACAGCAGGCATATGTGCTGCTGCTGGAAGATCTGTCAGACATTGTAATTGTTAAAGCAGAACTAGAGCAGTTAGAACCATGCATCAAAATATAGTAAGCCAATGAAATAACAAACAGCCACGCCTGCATGAAGGTTTCACTTCTGCAAGGAACATTTCTGTTTATTCTGTTTAGCCATATTTGTGTTGATTGAGACACACCATGAGCCAGACTGCAGCAGGGATAAAGAAACATTTGCTCTAATCAACATTAGGGCCACAGTTCAATCCAGAGAAGCATCCATAACTGCTTCCGGGGCATTGATACGCACTTTGTGTACTTCTGTCACCCAGGTCAACACTGCTTTATCTAAAGCAGTTTGAAATTGCATAGCTGACCTGCATGACACTAGGTTCTGACTCGGGGAGAGCATGCCAGTGTGAAAGGCGCTTTAGTTGAATGTTATATTGTGAGTGGAGGAAAGGTTGTTCACACAAGTAGCATGTAAATCAAGCCATCGTCCTGAATGGACCGTTGTGAGATCCTCCAAGACTAGGGGTCACCCTTTTTCACATCATCAGCGGCCCCTTTTCTGGCACTTGAATATCGCATACGAAGAATTTGTACTGAATAAATGGCAAAACTAAAAGACCCATTCAGCTGGAAACTATTTATGAGCAGGTTATCAAAAAGATTTGAGACCACTGAGCCTTGAAAACAAATATTTGAGAGCTTTTTAATGCAGATTGCAGATTATTTCAGTGATTAAAACCTAGTGCTTCTCATTAGTGCCATTTATCTCATTAAGATAAGTGTGTGCATCCTTATTGGGCTCATTAGCTCAAAACTTAACAGTTTCCACTTGACAACAAAATTGCACTACTGCACATGTATTTTAAGAGTATAGGAAATGTTCACTTTAATTAATATTAACTAAAGATTTTATACCTGAAGCATACATTTTACATGAACTTTTGACAGCTAATTTTAATACATACCAGTAGTTGGATAAAATGGCAACACAGCAATATTTAAACAACATTTATTAATTTAAATCCTTTCAAAAATACAACATTTATTTTACTTTGTTTGTATTCGAAGGATAATGCGCTGCGGTACATTACCCTTTACAAAAATTGGAGCTGATGTGGAATGAACATGAAACTGACATAAATGTCTTCGATCATTTGCAGCAATGTGTTCTTGTGTTTCTTCTGATTATACATTTTCAGCTGTGTTGTCCTCAGGAGAGATGGATAATCATCCTGCAGTGTCAAATCCTGGTATATTTCAACATGTTCAATATTCGCAAACAGAAGAAAAGGATCTTACTGTAACATGTGATGTTATGTAGAAACTAAAGGTTGCGTGTGATGGTGGAAATGTCTTGCAAAGGATACTAGTTCTCTGAGCTCTAGCTCAATCGCAGCCAGGGGACTAGTGAATAAAGTTCTGGTGGTCTTAGCCCATGTATGCATGGACATAGATAACTATACTGATATGTGAAATGTAGCTAAGCACATACTGTAACTACTGATGTATTTGGTCTTGCGAACTTCACAAAATATTCCTGCCAACATTATCATATTTGAAAACTAGACATTGGAAGTGAGTCTTAATTATGTCGAAAATATGTAACAGTTTTCCATTTGATTTGCATTATTTTCATCACTGAAATGTTTTTCTTGGTTGAATATATTATGCCAGGGAACACACTGCACATTTCAAACTTGAAAAAAAATAGAAAGGGCTCTTCCTCTTATCTTCTAATGTCACACTCGAAAAACATCACAAGGCTGACTTTCTATTTTTTTAAAAAGTAAACTGACTTGAATAGGCACTACAGGGGAAGAGATTAATGCATAGCTTCTGGTGTTGTGTAAATATGAAAGGAGGGTACTTGTACTGGATAACCTTTTCCTGCAGACTGTCCCATGACGTTACAAGCAGCAGAAATGAGTAACAATGGAGGGTTTTGGCTTCTCCTAGTGGTGTGGCAGTTAGAGTGCCTCCCTGGGCCCCATTGCTCTCATTGAAGATTTTACTTTTGCCTCAGGCACAGATATTCAAGTGGAACACCATAATTCACTGCTAAACCTTCCAACTGAGCAACATTGGCAGGGAATGCATATCCTTGTGTTTCCCATTTAAATTCAAATTCTTTTTCACCAACAGGCCTCTGCTAGGCACTAATGATGGGTATTCATTAACTATGAATACGCTCATGAGGCACCAACGGTAGGATTAGAAACTTGGTCAGTTGTCATGAGGAACGTATACTGTAGAGCACATGATACTGCTCTTTTCATTATGAATAAGGTGAACGTTGTCTGGGTAGCTCTGTGGGAATGTCTAAGGATAGGATACTACTGTAGCTCTCTCCTCCAGAAAGAGTTCCTATGTTTGATAAGAGGTGTAATAGAACTGGATTCTAGTGACCTGTCTGACACTAGCACTGAAAGAAAAAAAAGTTCATGGATTTACAACATATGTAACACTTTTTTCCCTTCATTACTGCAGTATGCTATTCCAAAACTGGTATATAGTCCCTTAATATAGTATGCGCTCTTGTACTGTTCACGCCAGAAAACTACGGACAGTATTACCTTCAGCATCAACCTTGAACACAGACCATTTTCAATCCAATCCCCTGTTCTGCATGTGCACTAATGATTGCAAATACAAACATGGCAAGTTTTCTGTAGCTATCATTAAGTTGGAAGGCATGTTAATAGAACGTGCTTGCTGCTTCACTGCTGCTGTACAATTAGCCTGGCTGTCCCATGCCTGGCTGACCCAGGGCTTGCGTGACAAACAGCTCCAAAAGCGCAGAAGGCTGGATTGTGCCGCAGGGCTGGCTGTTGTTCACTTTGTGGAGAATAATTAGAATCAGCACTCTTTTGTAACTGGAAGACATGCACGTCTTTCAGTACAACAAATTCAGCTTCAAAACACCCTCAGGGCGTAATCAAATTGTTTTTGAATGGTCCTAGTGTTTTAGCTGTCTTCACTTTCTAAACTAGTCTGTGGATTCACTATTTCTCTGTACCTTTTCAAGTGTTAATCATTTATCTTTGTAGTGAGGTCATCAGAACTTCAGACAGTGTTTTAACTGTGCTCTTGATTTGTACTTTACTGTTCATCATCATCATTATCATCATTATTTCTAGAAAGCACCTTTGAAAGCTGAGTCCGACTAAGGATTTTTTATGCATACAATAAAGTAAAAAAAATAATTAAAAAAAACTCCAGTAGCATAGTTTTCAAAGCTGCCTCAATGATGCTCAGTACCACAAGGGCTAAAACATTCTCCAAGTGGCATTTAGTGGTTCTCAGGGAAGAACATGGTGGTTTTAGTTTTCATCTATTATGTATTAATGGGTCTAATGGTGAAGAGGGCTTGTGCAGGTTATAAGGATTAGGCTATATGTTAAAAGTACTGTGTTTGGGCTTTCATATTTGCATACCCTCACCTAGAGTAACCATGATGAGTGACAGCTCATCAGCTGAGTAACCTCTGCAATATCTCTTAAATTACTTTTTAGCAAAGGTAATTCAACCAAGCTACCACATGCACTGATAGTATTGCATGTAGTGAATGGAAATGAAGGGAATTTGCTAATAAGAAAGATTAACAATTATGCTTCTGTCTTGTATTCTATTCCTAGCCTATCTATCATATTTCTGCCTGGAATGAATAGAATATAATAATAATAATAATAATAATAATAATAATAATAATAATAATAATAATAATAATACACTCAAATGGTTAAAAAAACATATCAACCATATGAAAAAAAAAAAATCTTTCACAGCTCTACATACATTTTATCAGCTTTTCAAGGAAACTTTCTCATAAATGTGGTGCATAATATTATAATTGGCTACATAAATATGCAAAGTAAAAAAAGGAAATATTGAAGTCTTTTCTTCCTCATTATGCAAACACTATTAATTTCAGTTATTAGAAATAAGCAAATATTACAATAGCGAAACAATTATTGTTGTGTTTAGCATATACAGCACATTAGAGCGATTAGTATCAATTAAAGGCAAGGGAGCAGAGGAAGGGTTTTACTGAGAACGGCTAACTCCATCAAAGAAACACACCATTTACATGCTCTGGTCATGCAGTGCCACCCTATCTAACTCATTGTGTAGATTTACCATATTTTCATTGTAGATTTGTTTTTATTAAACATTGTTATGTGAAAGAAAACCATCTCGCAATTCATATTGTACAGGATTATTTTGAACCTTTTTTTAGACTGTCAAAGATTGACAAACCTACCGTAGTATAAACATCTGTCTTACAGTAAACCTTAAATCTTAGTCAACTACTACTGTTCCTACAGTATATTGCTTCAGTGAAACGTGGAAATAACTGTTGTTTTTGTAACACTCTTTTGATTAAAAACAAAGGCTTTAAAGGGTCAAGGTCATCTTGTAGACATCAACTTTTGAAATTATGAATAGTTTAAAAAATGCAATCATGTAGTTTGAACTGAGTACAGAACAATATCTACAGTTAATTATATGTAAGTATACTACAGTATACAATACGTACAGTGACCTTCACCCCACTGTTCACTGAAGCAACAAAAACAAGCTTCTTTACAGCACTTATCTTCTAGATTGTATTATTATTATTATTATTATTATTATTATTATTATTATTATTATTATTATTATTATTATTATTTAACATCCTGGTTCAATTACAGCAATGTGTTCATTTTGTCAAATCAGAAAACAACTTTTTCACTACTTAGCAACTTTGTCAGCAGTCTTGCCAAGGAACCAAGGGTCAGAAGAGCATGGAAACTGAACCTTCATAGCTCCCGTGATCTAGTTCCTGTGGGCCTTTTACTAAGAGCACAGGTGACATTTGGTAAGCTGAGTGCTGCTGTTTCCTTGATGTGAAATCGAATGATGGACGTCTGAAATAACGCGCTTCCCTCTCAGGATTTGCTACCTAAATTAACTATTGATTCTCGCTCAACACGCAATAGACTTAAAATACAGTCGTTAATGCAAACAGCAGTATCTCAATACCAGTTCTGTCTTTCTTTTATTAGAGATGAACTTGATAAAACAATTAAATTAAATGATAATACTCTTGCTATATGTTTCTATTTGGAGAGAGAACTAATCTGGGGTAATAACTAATACAAATAATGTAAATTTAGGTTTAGTTTTCCAGGCTTTATTTTCACTATGACCTGTTTATTCTGCTACAATACGGTTAGTCCACTTCTTGTGCATCAGGGTACTAGGACCACGCCTGAGTTTCACATAAGATTATATTAGGGGATCAGGCAGGGTCCTCATTGTTGCTACATAGGAAATTAACTTTGATAGAAGTTTATCCTCAAGCCATGGTATTTGTTAAGGGTAGGTAAAAAAAAAAATTGAAAATGATTTACAACAGAAATATAGAAGTTGTTGTGATGATCATTATAACACCTGTAACCTATATCACTATGAAGAACAGATCATAAAATGAATTGCACCTCCTACACTATGGGGAGCAATGGAATCCTTGAGCCTGCAGTTCTGTCTGTCAGCCTGACAACTTTCAGAAGAGTTAAATCCAGCGCAACTTTAAAAAAATGTAATGCTTGAGCACTATGTAATAGCCTTCTTAAACACTACAGAGCTTGTGCCCTTGAAACAAAGCCAGTTTTGTTCTTCTTGTTGTTTGACAGTAAATCTTGTGGAAAAAAAAAATAGAGTCAGCAGGTTCTGGGATGATTCAACCTTATGTATCCATGAACATCCTCTATTTTATTATTTTATGGACAGTCAGAAACGTCAGTATACGAGAAGGCCTTTCCTTGCATTACAGTTACAGTACTGTAGTTCATTTTGCATATTTTTAGCTCTGAGTGAGTCAGGTCTCAGGAAGGGGGTGAATGTTTTGCTCGTGCAGTTATCTGTCTAAAACATTAAGCTGCCATGAGCCAAGCAAAGTACCATAGCAGTGAGCAGGTGGTTCCAGTCTTTCCTAACGTATGGTATAGAAGCTCATCTTTTACCTTGCAGGTCTAGGCTTCTTACACACCTTTTAACCTGCTTTTTCCCTTGCTTTTTTACTGTATTACCTTGCTTGGTCACACTTTTTTTTAACAACTATCTTAATGTGTCAATTGTATCAGAAAAGGGTTATGTGTAAGTACACATGTATTTACTAAGTAACTACTAAGTAACTACTGTCTAAAATACACAGTAATTAAAGACACTTAATATACAATGTTGCCTCTATTCCTACATGGTACATATAATCGTTTACATGTTGGCATAGAAGTCAGTGATTCAGAATTTGATTCGGTCTAAACTTGAAACTTTGGATTGCTAGTTTGTAAAGTTGTTGAGGGTAACAGCAGGTCTATGGCAACCCATTTGCTTGAATGGGACATTAACCCAATCCATACCAATGAAAGTACTGATCAATGAACTAAGGATGAGCAAAAATATTTGAATACTTTCATCTTTTCATCATTTTTTGCTACTGTAATGGGCTTGGCTGTAGGTCTGCGTGCACAATGTCTGCTGCTTCATGACTTTGTAATCATCTCTATATTATATTAATACCTGTAACTTTGAAATGTAAGGACCAATGTGTTCTTACAGCATGGACAGCCAGATATATTCCCCTACCTTCATTCCCCATCAAACCATGGATACTGGGTGGTTGTCTCAATGATATGTGTATTTTTTACCAATAGTGTGTGAACTTTTTAACTGCCAGAGAAACCCTGTTATCCCTCACTTGTGTAGCCAACATTTTTTTTAAACTACAACAGTACAGTAATGCTTCATTCCTGTGAGGATAATAAGGTACGAAGCAGTAAATATCAAAGCAAAACACAAGAAATGATCAAAACTAATCTTGCTGCCATTATCGCAGATCACAGTGGTGTTTAGAATTGTTGTGGTCATGTGATCAATAGCTACAAGCATGACTGTAACTAACAAGGGCATCATTTTATTCACCGTGAAAGATCCCCTCTAGTCAACACTGGATGCTGCTGGGTAAGACAGAATCCTGATCACACAGTTGCTGGCATGGCCAACGAGTTATGAAGATTGACTTTCATGGTTATTTTTTTACTAAATTGCTTTCAGTGCATGAGTCACCAAATATAGACGCTAGACCAAGAGTTTAAAAAAAAAAAAAAGGTAATGGTGAGTTCCCAAATGTCGTCTTTTATTCCCTTTTCTGTATTGTTTCTTTTGTAGTAGCTTCTGTTGTGAGCAGGCATAAGACAACCTCCTATTAAAGTGTTTACAAGACACACATCAGGCTACCTTCGCTGTGTCCTGTCAGTGTTGTCCGTATCGTAGCTTGATATTTTTAAACACATTGCCGACTCTTTACACTGTTAATCGCACATGGATCATAAATCAACTGGTCTATACATTTCTCAACATTTAGTCGGGAGTGTTTGCTAAGAGAAAATAAATGATCTTGAAAGGATCGCAGTGTATCCAGATCACACTCCCAATGCTGTTTTTTTTGTTCCCACTCATTTCAATCAGAGCCCCAGCACTGTTGCAGGAGGGAGCATGAACTGAAACACTGTGACATTTAGAAGAAAAATCTCTTGGTGGACATTCCCAAGTAAAAGTTGAAAAAAAAAGTAATTGCCCAGTTTATTTACAGTACCTGTAATATGGGAATAAAAAATAACAAAAATATGAAAACAATCAGGAATATTTTGAAAACAATGTCGCGATGTGGACAACACGGAATGCAGCAATGGTAATGTGTTCCTTGTAAATACTGCAGGGAGTTCTGGAACACTTTAAGCTGTTTAGGGTGAGGGAGTTTGCTGTTACACTGTCGTCCAACATTACTGTACTTCATTGTTTTAACTATGTATTAACAATAATTGTTACTGTATGTGCATGTGGAAGCATTTGGGGACAACACCCAGTGTCCTCGCCCACTGACAAATCCAAACCCTGCACATAAACTATGTTGGCCTTTAAGCTATCATAAACATGTTCTGTATTTCACTAAGGTAATCATGTGCACCTGCAGGTGGGTAAAGGAGGTCAGAAAGTTAATAATAACTTGGATCCACGGTTATAGAGTTTAGTAAAACCGTGCCACTAATTCACTGAAAACTGTAACATCACAGAATACTCATGTTGGGCATATAAAGTAGGTATATGACAGAAGTGTCTGGATGATGTTATTGACCTCTGAGGAATTATCCTCTTTACACCTGACTTGCTCTCAATTGCCAAAGGCACTGATCTGCTTGAAGTTTTCTGTGTCATAAATAATTGTGTCCAGTCTTTAGTTTTTTCTGAGTCCTATGTATACATATATATGTATATGTATATATATGTATCATCATATGTATCATCCTATATTTAGGCTGTTGACTGCTTTTGAATTCCTCAGTGAATATGTCTGCAAGTAACACATTCTACCATCAATTTCTTAAAGGTCAAGAACGCTATAATATAATCATACCATTGAACCTCCAGTCTTTCGTGTTGTTTTCACAGCAAATCAAGATGTCAAGTAAGAAAGCAAACGATCCTAGTGAACCCTCTCATTTTGAATACTGTACATGTTTTACATGTTTCAATAAAATAAAAAAAACACTTACTATGCAGCCCATTCTTGGTGGTTGCCTCTGATCAAATGAATTCCTTCACACTGAGGCCTTATTCCCAAAGTTGCAGTTTGTAAAAATACATCTGCTTGATCTTTCTTCTTGTATACAGCTTGATCTCAATTAAGGCTTATTTTGTTAGTATCAGTTACATTTCCTCCCTCTGTGTAAGCCGTTCTATTGCCTTATAATTGTAAAAGCAGCATATGCATAATCAGGGGAAGCAAGGTTTTATATTTTGCATCTATAGTATTGCCTTTTAGAGACAATTACAACTGCAATGGGATCCTGGTGACAGGCTACTAAAGCTCAATATACCATTGCAAATACAGTCACCCTTTTCTCCCTCTTTTGATTATCAGGGAAGTTGGGGCTCCACTGATATAATACACTAGCAAAGCTAAGGGATTTAATGTAAGAACTTTTTGAGCAATGGGTCCAATTAAAAACAAAACTGATATTGGGTGAAAAATATTAACTCTGAATGTAAATATTTAATTAAGTTTTGAGGCACAGGCTGAGCAATTTCCGCCCTGCTTTAATAAAAAAGAAAGAAGCTATAAATAAAAGAGAATAGTTTTTTTTTTTACACAGTCGCTAAGGAGGAGAAGGCTCTTAAATCTCTTCTGCAAACACAAGAGCCTTGGGAGGCTTGGTGGCTCTGTCTACCTTTGGAGTGTGGCTCCATTTGTAATTGCTGTCTTCCTCAGCTGTGCTTGCCTGATTTTATTCTTCTTGATTCTACCACTGGCCTTCCGGCCTGGTGTTTGTGTACGCTAGACCAAGAGTTTAAAAAAAAAAAAAAAAGGGTAATGGTGAGTTCCCAAATGTCGTCTTTTATTCCCTTTTCTGTATTGTTTCTTTTGTAGTAGCTTCTGCTGTGAGCAGGCATAAGACAACCTCCTATTAAAGTGTTTACAAGACACACATCAGGCTAGCTTCGCTGTGTCCTGTCAGTGCTGTCCGTATTGTAGCTTGACATTTTTAAACACATTGCAGACTCTTTACATTGTTAATCGCACATGGATCATAAATCAACTGGTCTATACATTTCTCAACATTTAGTCGGGAGCGTTTGCTAAGAGAAAATAAATGATCTTGAAAGGATCGCAGTGTATCCAGATCACGCTCCCAATGCTGTTTTTTTTGTTCCCGCTCATTTCAATCAGAGCCCCAGCACTGTTGCAGGAGGGAGCATGAACTGAAACACTGTGACATTAAGAAGAAAAATCTCCTGGTGGATATTCCCAAGTAAAGGTTGGTGGCTCTGTCTACCTTTGGAGTGTGGCTCCATTTGTTATGGCTTTGCTGTTGGAATTATTAATGCCACTTTGGGATACCTATGCTGTACCTGGGTACTGTGCTGTCCAACTCAGCTTCTAATAGATGTGCCGTGGTGCCTGTTTGGAAGAGGTTCTATTGGGTATCAAATTTTATCCCAGAGATTAAAATCTTTACTACAAAACAGGAAATAGAGTGATGAAGGATACAGAAAAAAAGAACATAAGACATACTATGTAAGAAAACAAGTAAAGTAAAGGGGTGTCTCTCTGCTTACAGCGTTGAGGATTCTCATCCTTCAGAAGTTAGCACATTACAGATGTAATAATTACAGTGAGCAGAGATCTCCTTTGGGGTGGCATGGGTGTTGAAAGATTAAATTGAGCCTGAAGGATTGCTTACTCCTGTGATAATGTTTTCATACCCTGGTTAAAAAATCATGTGATCAGCGACAGGCAGTCTTTCGTTGTGTTTCTTCTTCTCCTCCTCAGATCTTTGGCTGTATTCCCATGAGCCAAACTGCATCTTCTCTGAGCACACATTGATCCTGTCACATCCCATTCCCACAGTTTCACAGGCAGCCTTCTCAAAGGGGATGGCTCCATACTGGAATAATTAATCTGGAGCATCCAGGTCTCAATACAGTTCTTGTGAAAAGTAGGCCTGTTGCTGCAGGTGTGTTTTGTCAGTAGAAGAAAGTGCATTTCTATTTTTAAAAATATGATAAAATTTACCTATTTTTACCAGGGCAGATGTGTCTTTTTTGTCTAACAGGCTTCATTTCAGAGCATTGATGGCATGTTTTAGGGTTAGCCCCAGAACAGTATATTAAACATTTGTCAGGGTTCTTTGTTGAACAAGTGCAATATGATCTGTTGCCACAAGTAGCTACAATAATAAAAGCCTCAGTACTAGTGTCAGTAAGCAGAATTAGGATAGAATCGTGATAATGAATATATCCCCTCCGGTCACTTTATGTATAATTGTACCATGATAAATTGTCTGTCTATGCTATACTTTTATATTCATATATATTTTTTTTTTTTAGTGTCTTGTCATGGCAACTTCTCATACCACAGTTTAAAAACAAAAATGTTAAACATTTAATTTAAAAATTGTGACTGCAGGGGAAAAGCATTCTTGCTTTACTGCTAAGAATGTTTATCCCAACCACAGACCGGTACGAAATTACATTTTTTAACGATTACAATCGTACCATCAAAGGCTTGCAACTTTACACATTAACTTGGCAACAGTGAAGCTATAATTGTAGTGTTGTAGCAATGAACATTCATTTCCTTTATTATAACGGTCATTGGCTAGAGAATGGAAACGTTTCCCAACCCTTTTCATGTGGACTTGATGTTAACAGTTATTTTTTAATTATCCGGAGGAATGCAGTGCCTTAAGAAACATGTTTACACACTGCTTTGGTGCATTTCATCTTTAATCGTTCATGTTTTCATTCTTACACCGATCATCCATTGGGAAGACATTCATCATTTGGTTGATTCTCTTGTCAGAATGATGTCATGTCTTTCATTTTCTTCTTTAATACCAGTACAATAGCGCTAATTTTCAATTCAAAATTAATTAAACTTAACTTTTTGGCTAAATAGTTGCAGCCGTTTTTGCTGGTCCTCCTGTTATCCAGAAGTATTTTTCTGTTTTCTTTTCCTAGGTTTGATGTGGTTTTGTTTTTGGTATTTGCAGATTTGTGTCTGCACACTTGCTGTAACCTAGAAGTGTCTGTACTGCCGTTTGGGGGATGTGTGAAGATGCTGGATGCCTTTAGCTGTGATTCATAGCCACTCTGCAGCTGTGGAACTAAAAAAGTAGATGAATCAGTGCAGACATGATAGCAATTCTGGTTCGGGGTGAACCATACTCCACTTTGTTCAATCAGTCAGAATGCGTTGACAGAATTATCTCGATAAATGAAGCAAAAACAAGAAACTAAAACAAAATAGATCAGAACAAGTAAACATGAAGCGTAATATATATATATATATATATATATATATATATATATATATATATATATATATATATATATGCTGCTTCACCAATATAAAACAGCACAGAGGTTGGGGGGGGCTATATTTACTAAATTGTTGTTTCTATGGGCTTCTACATTCTAGCATATTAACAATTATGGACTGTATGAATCATGCACCCATCAGGGGACAACGACTATCATTACCTTGTGTGACTTGCATATTAATGCCCTTAATAAAGCCAGCACTGGTCTGAGGATTTCTTTGCAAGCCAATGTGCAACAGATGGTTTGTGCCTGATTGATTTAATTGAAAAAGTTTTAAGACAAGCTAGTACACTCACAACAGCAACATTTGGCTATGAACTCCCTGTTGTATTGCAACAAGCAAAGCTGCTGTGTGCAGGATCCTCTCAGAAGGCAACAAGATGTTCTGCAGCCTTTATGTATCCCATCCCAATGTCCTCCAAAGTAAATGTTATTTAGCTTGCTTTTTTTTTGTTGCTTCCAACCAATTTCTTTATCATGTATTTGTATTTCAGGCCTTGGTTGACATTTGCGTTCTCACACTGACCTTTAAAAAAAAAAAAAAAAATCTAAAACTGAAATCCCTCTCATGCGTCTGTTACATAACAGCACTAGATGTCAGCGGGGCTCTAACTGAACTGGATCAATGTCAGTGGAGAGAGCAAAGGCATAACGCTGTTAATAAAACTAAAAGAAGAGGGATGAAATACTATCTGGTCAACAGGTGTAACTGCAAGGGACTCAGTGAGCGGACTGTTTGAAAGCGACTATGCTTGTACTGTACTGTTTCTTACGGCACAGCCAGCAAAATCTATCAATTCTTCCTAATCTAGTTTTTACTACTTGAATTCTCCAGTCAGTTTTCCGACCAAGCCCTTTGTCTACAGATTAGGAGATGCAGACAGCCCAGTGATTCCAATCTTTGCTTCGGGATTTTTGCCTCAATGGGAAAAAAAAAAAATCAAAGTCAAGACAATAGACATTTTAGTTGAAAAATATATAAGTGTAGATGGATTTAACGGGCACTGAATCAAATCATTCAAATACATTTGTTCAATATCCCTCCTAATTTATCCTCTTAAGTGTTTGATAGTGGATTCACTTTAACTGAGGATTAAAATAAAAGACTTAGATAAATGCGAATTTATACAAGAAGAATTTATCTGATTAACCGACAGTGTAAGCATTTTTAAGGATACTGGTATACCATATACCCCTGTGAAAAAACCATTTCTGCAGTGATCTGTACTTGGAACGTGTTTATCCACAAAGAAACAACCAAACATTTTACAGTGAGTGTGGCTTCTAAATAGTCCTGTGTATGTACAGTATTTGTTTATACTGTTGTGAGGAAGCTAACGGTAGGGGTGAGCAATATTTTTTAATTCAACTTACACAACCACAAAAATATTGACCACCAGGTGGTGATATGCATATATGTAAATATATTAGAATGACTGATGCTTTAAAAGCACATATAAACCCTAAGAAGTTTGAGGGTGTCATTGAAGCCAAAGTATTAAAATGAGTGATTTGGGGCTGGCATGGATGGTAACAGTGACTCTTATATACTGACATTTTACGAGTGGTAAAGTATCTACCCTGCTTTAAAAGCCTCTGACCACATTGAAACTTTACCCAGCCCTGATACTCTTAACTGCACAGCCCATTATCCTTTCAAAAGAATATTAGTGGTGAAAAGAGACTGTTGGTCTTTTTTTTTGGGTGGGGTGAGGGAGGAGGGGGTATTTATTCCATAAAGTGACACTCAAGAAGAGAGCTGTTGAAGACATTAGAAATCTGAGAGATTGTATTCATCTGAGACAAATATGATCGTTCAGCAATAACTCTGCAGCACAGTCACGCAGGCCAGTGATCAACCAGATTGTATGTCAGGTCACGAGACCTCTGTTTTATGTACTGTATCCAGTTTAACTGAAAGCAGCCGCATTGTGTTTGTCAGCGTGTGGGTTGAATTGCTATGTTTATGGTAATATCTGACTTTCTAGACGGTTTAAAAAATGCACTGTATATAAAAAAATGCAAACTAAAATAGAAGTATTCATAAATGAAAACAGAAGTATTTATAAATGTGTTGTCTGACATTGTTTCTCATACAGGAAATAAGTTGATAGTCTCTTTGTGACAGGGAAAACCATAGACCATAAGCTGTCAGCATAAAATATTTTTGCAGAACACACAACAAAAAGTTAGTAACTATTGTGTTCTCTCCATGGGTATTCCCTGAAGAAGACTTGTCATATGAAATGTCAAGCTTGTTTTTTTTTTTTGTTTTTGTTTTTTTTTGGAGTAAAGGTTGATATTCATTTAAAATAATGTGCCGATAGATGAAGGGAATGGCACATTTTGTAACATGAAGTTTCCAGGCAGCTGATTTAAGCAAGACTACAGAGTGATACAGGTCCATTTTTAAGCTTTTCAGCATTTTATATTTTATAATTGATAAAGTTAGACTTTGCATTTTAAATTTGTAATTCACAAAGCTGAACATTTTTAAGAAAAGTAATGTGGGAGACTTAAATAACAGCTCACTGTATATAATTCATTTGCCAATTTACTGATCTAAATTGATATGCTGTCTGTAAAATGTCAGACTGTAAAATTTCCCTGTGACATTTATAGAAAATCAAATGTATGTACATAAAAAACAAAATGCAGCATGGCTTTATTAGCACAGCAATATCCTCCCCCATTGCACACACTTACACACACACACACACACACACACACACACACACACACACACACACACACACACACACACACACACACACACACACACACACTGTGAGTGATAGATCGAACAATTGTGGTGCATTTGAAGCTGTCACTCCTTACTGTTTTTCACATCAGCTACACTCTGTTGTAGCATGTATTTTAATGTATTTTAATGTATTTTAATGGAATGCATCATAGCTCGTATTGAACATGTGTTCGCAGAGAGGAGAAAACATTAATATAAAAAATGGAACAGCGTTGCTTTATACAGTAGTGTAACCAATGAATAGCTCAATACTGCATTACCTGCATTACAGTTTCTTAAACCAAAGATGCCAGTTGTAACTTTGGCTTATCTAATATTCAACAGTATTGTACCAGGTTCTATGTATCATCATAATATCTCAGGTCTAAGTGCTTAAGTTGATTTGCTGATTCCAAGATCCCTGATACTAGAGTTCTCTTTATGAAATTGCAATAACAAAGTATTCTTTAGCATAGGGCCATTACTTGTATTGAATTGCTGTATTAATACAACCAGTCTCTGATGCAGCTTCTTGGTTATCTGAAGGCATTCCTATTTGTGTGCTTATTTGACCTTGCAGTCTATTTCATTCACATGAAATGCAATCATTCATTGTTAATATAAAATACATAGATCTTGCTTCCAGTTGTCTTTTTTGTTGTGGTTTTCAAGGGGCCTGATAAAGAAACTCATCATATACAACCATGAAAGGTCACAATCTCATGTTGATTGCTAGAATTTGCTATGCACTCAGTTAACCCCACCATTTTAAAACAGTTGTTGAGTTCTGGAAATGGATGGACAACAAAGAGTGTGCAACAAGGGGACCTTGTCCTGCACTTTCAACAATGCCTGCTGTCTGAACAATTCAACCAAAACACACAAGTGAAGATAGATACTGACTCCTCTGTGCAGCAACATGTAGCCGTGAGTGGAGTTGAGAGATTCAGGAGCCAAGCTACCAAACAACAAACCAGGGGCAGCACTGAGATTGCAGTCCAGATGACTCATTGGTCAATTAGGCCACATTGTCACACTTGGCAGCTTCAATCAAAAGGACACAAATCCACCCAACTCTCCCAGTCTAACCACCACGTCACCGTGCATTCCTTTCAGCAAGGGTTTGTGTCTAGTGGTGTTCTGTACCTTCAATTGAGCTGATTTTTTGCCCACTTGGCATCACAGTAATTAAAACTGACAGACGAGTGCATTTCTGAAGCACACTCCCCACCTTCATTATAAAGCTGTCTGGACATGAATCTCATTAGAAAAGAAAAATAAATATCGGCTTTGAATCCACACCAGGTGGAAAACACAGCACATAGCTAATAGCATCTCTGTGTGCAACCTATAATGGGAGATTGAGAAATAAAAGCCTATTTATTATCATTAAAAAGCTTTTTCTTTCTTTCTTGCCTTTTTTTCCTTTCTTGCCATTCTTCTGCTCTTTCTTTAATATATTATCTTTCATTCTTTCATTCTTTTGTATTATTCTTTTGTTATTCCATTCTTTCTACTGAAATATTTATCTTGTGGGCTTCTGATCAATTAAACGAGCTTTACAGTTCATGATGAATTATTAACAGGAATTAGATGGGTATCTCACCCAATTGATCTTGTCACTCTCCCAAGACTGATGTAGTGGATAAAGTTTGCTTTCAAGTATGTGGCAGGATTCTTAACTGTTCTCTCTGCAAACGCCAGCACAGCAATTAAGAGTGCATCAGTTCTGGGTCATAAGTACAAATTTGTAATGTATTGTAAGCTAGTCACTAGAAATTGTCATTAGGTTTTATTTCACTTTCAAATAATGGCCGCAAATTCATATGTATTTCAAGAGAGTTTCATAGGAATGCATAGCAGTAACATCTGAAAAACACATGTTTTATTGCTATTTTGTGATGATTTCTCTACACCAGAATAATAATAAAAAATGTAAAATGGCAAATGTATAATAAATTCAAGTGGAACACCCTCATTTATTGATCACCATGGCTTTTGTTCTAAACATTCATTTGGTGCCTCAAGTATATATTATATTTGCAGATGCATGCTTTTTAGTTATTTGTTTTTTTGCTGCTTGGTTTTTTAATTGATTATTGTCGATTATTCCACACCAATTATTAGTAACATGTATACTTCTAATACCTGATAATTGGCAATGGAAAGCAGCTTAGTATTCACAATGTAAAGTCTTAAAATGCAAATGCTTAAATGGACCTTGGGTGGCTTTGAATCTTAAACGCTCACCATCTGTCTAGGTTTTATTTTCCCCTTCAAAGGGTGGTAACTTTATGAGAGATGAAAATGAACTCTCTGCTTAGACTGGGATCTAAAAATCACCTATTCAAGCCAGATTTCAACCCAGATCTCTAAGCATAAGTATGTGGCATCCACTTTGCGACCCAGCCCTTGTGATTCAGCAATATTCCCCCCAAGGGTTAAATAGTCATATGCTAAAGCATCGGGTCTTACAGCGTGGAGCTATTTTAATCATGAATGGATATGTGAGAAACAAAAGAAAAAGTTAATAAATGTATATCCAAAGTCTCTCATATTAAAAAAAGAATTACAATTCAGGATAAATCGTGCATTACAATTCAATGTCTTCCTTGTTAACTGAGCAGGAGATGCTTATAGAGCCACTGGCATGTTCCGTCAACACCAGCGCTCTGCTTTCTTGACCCTTGGGGCAGAAATAGAATCTCTTCCAACAGTCTGTAGAATCTTAGGACACTATATAAGAAAGCGTATCAATAATAGTTAATAATCATTAATAATTGTTAGCAGTTGTTAATAATCGTTAATAATCACCACTGAGCTGGTTTTGTTTTCTTTCCACCATTGTGGCTTTTTGGTTACGATTCAAATTTACCATTCCAATTATAATGGTAGCAAAGGGCAACTACTATTCTATTAATTCATTCAACACTGCAGATTGGCCGATTCATGGTTTGGCTCTGTGGAAAGGGTTAGTTGCAAACTGTTGGTAATACTTAGCTATTATAATGCTAGCCACATTGTATTTTTCAAAATGTAAGGGTTGGTACAATGGCTGTACAATGTATGAATGCACAGGTCAAATAAAAAGTGAGGTACTGTGTAGACTATGATAGATTATAAAGATTAGTGCATTTTAAGACAATAAATAAAGACAAGTGCGTGTTCACAAGGCCATTCTTGATAAAGAGAGAGCTGATTTACTAGAGAAAATAAGATAAAATTGAATTGAAATTGCATGCATCATAATGATAGCAGCATGCACATAAAGACAAGTATAAACACGGAGGTACAGTGTCGCCACCTTTGCGCTTGCACTGTACTTAGTGTGATGTAGTGAGTTATCTTTTTTATTCCTTTTCTGTAACTATAAACAATCAATTATAAGATATGTATACGAGGATCACGAAAATAAATCTGTATAGTAGAAAACTGTGTATTACATATTGACAAGTGTTTCAAGAAAATTATAATCAAGTGTTTACAAATAAATTGATTAGGGTCAACATCACTTCCAATAACAAAAATCTCCCCCAATGAACAGAGGGTTATACAAAAGAAATTGAAACAGTTGTCATCATTTTAAGATAAATTAAATGGTAGCTGTATCAGTCACAAGCTTTCAAGACTTCAAAGGTCTCTTATTATTTAATTATTCCAATAAAAGGTATCACATCTCCTTTTCTTTGTCTACTGTAATTTTATAAAATGTAATGTACAGTATGTATTACTCTTTTTTTAAATTACCAGCACTTTATTTATTTTATGATTAAAGTAAGTGCTGGATAAAAATAAACCAACAGTAGTTATATAGTTATGTAAATATAATTTAGACAAGAACTTTTTGTCCTATGGATGAGATGGTAAATCAATGTCCTATTGTAAGTGACTCTGCATATAATGCACAGTTCACAGCCTACCTCTGTAAAGCACTTTGTGATGGTGGTCCACTATGAAAGGCGCTACATAAAAATAAAGATTATTATTATTATTATTATTATTATTATTATTATTATTATTATTATTATTATTATTATTATTATTATTATTTATCAGATTTCCTGTCATCGATTATTCCCCTGATTTCACTAACCTGATTCCTGTGGTGAATCTCCGCTGGATGCACAAGGACACTGTCAAGTTGTTCTCTCCCCATTACTGGTTAAGACATCGAGACTATCGGTTACTGTGGAAACTAGAGTCCATCAGGGGGGATGTCGTCACTTTGGGATTGGAGGGCTATAATATAACAAACAGGGGAAATAGAGTCATACTGGGAAAGGTAATCGGAATAAGGGATTGGATTTCTTGCGGTAACTGATCAAAACGGCTAGAGACAGAAACGCTACCTTTGAATCTGTAGGGGCCGTACTGTGTGTTAAAATCTTATTTTAATCTGAAGCCAAAATGAGAAAGCTTTGGAAACAGGAGATTCCCCCTTCACCTATTGTCCTGTTTCCACACTGGCAAGAGACACTGCACAATGAGTTTATCCAACTGCAGAGAGAGAGAGAGACTCAGAGGAAGGGCAACCGGCAACAGGATGAAACAGAAACGGAAACACAATGTTAATCAATGGGTAGCAAGCATGGAAACTGGTAGATAAATGGTGAGACTGGTTTGAAGGGAGATGGACTGAGATACCTTTTACACATTCATAAACTATTTTAAAATGTTGATACTACAGTTTACATACTATATGTAATATAATGACTTTTTAATACATTTTACATTCGCGTGTATACTATGTTATTAATGTGTAGGGTTACAGAAAGCTTTGAGTCTATTAAAAGAGAATATTAAATCGAGTGAGTACAGTAAATTGCATGCATTTGGCACGGTTCTTAATGTTCACTTCTAGTTGTAGGCCATAGACATGCAATATATAATGTAATGTAGCCTACATCAAGTGTCTTTATGTCTGTAAACACTGAAACCCTCTAGTGCATTGCAGTGTATGGCCAGAAAAGCCAAACAAAACTTAATCCAAAGCAGCAGATGACTAGATGGCAGTGGCTCATACTGTACTTCTATAAAAACCGCTTTGACTGATATTACCTTTGTTACATACACAGTGTCTATGGCAGGCAACTATAACTAGGCTCGAGTTACAGCACATTGGCACAGCCTTCATACATACAGAGAATACTCCGCTGGGTTTCCCCGGTCATGGCCACCCGAATGCACAACCAAGCGCAGTTCTTATGGGCCAAGCAACCCCACAAGGCCTGCCCTCTCAACCACTCAGAGAGAGGGAAAGCCAACACACCTTCCTCCCAGCCTCTCTGTGTCATTGCCATGATGGACAGGTGGATCTTACGAGGCTGCTGCCCCCTTCCTGCAGAACCATGCATGCACCAGATAGTCAGCACAGATCTCCCCTGTTACATTTGTCTACAAAATTATAAGTTACTAAATACAATTCAATTGCAGTTTTGTGGTGGAAATAATCATTCAGAAATCATTCTGTTTAGTTTAGGGCCGGGTAGCAAGATTGGCTTTTTACATAGACATAGAGATCTGCACTCCTACAGTTTTGATAAGTCTTCATTGCTTTTCCCCCTACTCTTGTTCTAATATACTGTACATCTGGTTAGTCATCAAGCTCACTGGAGACAATGCAAAAAAGTGTAAACCCAATGGGTTATTAACTCCAGAACAAAACGTATTACACATCAACTGAAGGCAAGCTAAGTGATGGCGTTGTCTCGTTAGCTGACAAACCCATTCTGAATAGTGTTTAAGTATATGGGTACTTGTTATTAGACAGACAATGAGGCAGGTAGATAATAGATCGTTTGGACCAGGGCAGATAGATAACTAATTAACAGATTGTATAGATCTCTGGAATGAAAGTTACGCCGCTAATGGAAGATTGGATGGATTGTGCTGCAATTAGGCGGCTACACAAATCAATATGGAGACCGATCTTGGGGAGTTACTCCTGTTACAAGATATCATACTGCTCATATTTAAGACCCCTTAATGACCAATTTCAATAACAGTTTGATTGTGAAAATATGAAGTAATGCCTGTATTGATGTACAGTGTAATTCCTTCTTGCTGAGTTGGCAATTTATTAAAAATGTTTTATGTATAATACAAAGCCAGTGCTATTTTAATTAATGTCTGTCTAATTTTCATCTGTATTCTGTGTTTTATTTGTATGTGCCACAGTTATATGAGTTGTTTCTGCATGACCTGCCTCCCCAACACACACACACACACACTGTAGATTAAAAGATAGAGAAGGTCATTTAATTATTATTAGGTACACATAGTAGATACATAAGCACTAAATACAATAATGGAATTTACTGAAGCATCAGTCCTACTTTAAATCAAAAGTACATATTGAGATGTGTTTTAAAATCCTTGTTAATTAAAATAATGCATATACTCCAATACGGGACAACAAAACTGAAAATAATAATGTGGTATGTGTTTACTTGTTACCAAAGGTTATAGCTTGAAAGTTATTTATATTACTCAATTATTATATAATTTATTGTAATTGTTCAACAAACTGATATTGACAAGAGGTACAATTTTACTTCACTGTAACCAAAGAACAGATAGATCTGTTTACTACAGTACAGCAAACACATTTCTGTAACTCTCCCATTGTGTAAATGTGTTTTTGCATTTTTGTATACAGTTAATTACACTGACCAGAACCAAAATAGGTAATTTTTGTGGAGTGTTAAACACTGTACAATTCGGTGAAAACTTATTTGACCTAGGCCAGTGGAGTCTCTCAGCGTCTTCATAAAGAAACTCACATGGTAGCCACTGCCTGACAATTGCCTTCTCTGGTATTCTAGCGCTGCACAGGATTGTCACTGCTGAGGCTGACCACTGCTGAGGCTGTTGTAGAGCTATCCTGCACGGAGCAGTAGATGTGACATGTTTGCCAATGGCAATGCCACAGGGACAAGAAGTGTTTTCTCTAATTGCTTCATGTTGGCATTCTGAAGCATTACCACGGTCCCATTCATGATGGGGTGGGGGGACAAGAGGCAGAGTGAAAATGTTACATTAATCATAATTTAAGCTTGTTCTACTCCTCCTCCCAGTACTAATCACAGCACTAGAGCCACATGAACGTAAAACTAGATACACCCATTTTTATGTACTGCAGGCCAAGATTAAAGGTCCACTTTTGTATTCCAGAGGCACAGGTTGTTTTGCACATTTTCCTCAATATTGCAAGATTGAATGTGGTTTGATGTCTAGCTACTTATTTATTTGAACAGAGTTGGTATTATAACACTCTTTTGTTTGCTTCACAGAGTTAAGAATAACCACAGTACTCTTGTCAAGGATTAGGAGATTATCTCTTGTAATGACGATTCATAATTGCTAACAACACTTTACATATTTAAGTATATCATAGAGTACCATGAATCAGTAATCATACAAACATAGTCATAGTCATGCCATAAAGAACTGGTTCAACAGTGGCTCCCTTGGGAATATAGTACATCAGTTTGTAATTTGCTACAGGTGTGCTGTGAAACTATATTCAGTGTTAAATGTAGCATTCTGTTTCCATTGACTAAAAGAACCAAGCAATGTTGAGGGACATTAATCTGTTTAGCCCATAACAAAGAGGGGTTATGGAAGGCTTGATTTATTTATTAAATCTTCAAATAATTCCAGAAAATTAACCCTTGTCACTAAATCAGGTGCAGCACAGAGACCAGGGTTAGCGGACACTGAGTAGAGACATTATCAGGTCAGTGGGACAGATCAACCATTTTTATACAAAGGATGGTGTTACCAAGCAATGGTGTTGCTGCTGAGTCATTGGGATCCCTCCAAATCTAACTAGAAAGGGTTCTGGGATTAATCAAATACCAGGAACTGGACAAGCATAGACAAACCAAGTGGCCTCCTCTTACTATCTATCTCTAACTCTTATTGTGCCTTTAAATCTCATTCTAGCAAAGGGACGGTCATAAATTGTATTTTCATAGAAAAAGTGTGAATATACACAGATAGCAGCATATGTAAGCGTGCCAAACAATTAACTTGACAACACTAACATTAAATTAAAATTAATCTCATTGAGAATTTACTTTCTTAATTTATAATGCAATTTCAGTCTAATTAAATTGTTGGTATTTGATTTATATTAAATAATCTTGCAAGATTCTCCAGATACATTATAGACTGTACCCATATCAAATTTGTCTGTAACTCAACCTCATTTTGTAACCTATGCTGTACAGAACCTTAGTGTACCAGTCAGATCAATCTGTACCCCTTTAGCCTATGACTGACTGTAACAGAGCCCCCATGTCTGTTCCCTTCTTTACCTCACTATAAATCATCAACTCTCTCGCAATCACATGCTGTATCTTGTAGTAAAGGCGTCCTCAATGATATTCTTCATGGAGAAAGACAAAAAAAAAATGTCTGACAAATATATTTAGAGATCATTCTTGCAATATTAGGCAGGCATCCTTAAACTTGATAAGATTGCAAAAGGCAAAAAAAAAAAAAGTTCCAGTAAGCAGAATTATTTCTCAACAAAAGTCCAGCCTGAAGGCTCTAGACTAGAGGAACCCTTATGAAATTAACTTAATTGGCAATGTAATGGCATTGCATTAGTTGGGTCCCAAAGGGCAATAGTAGCACAAGTAAAGCCAAAGTGGTACTATGATGATAATGTTGTGCTACCTTAAGGAATTCCCCCTCCTGGAAAGAAACTCTTATTTGAAAGGCACCAGCTAAGGCCATTGGAAAATAACCCATCTTTACATGCGCAGTATTTCCCCTGTCAATTTGCATTGCTTCAGTCCAACAAACAAGCACCAGAAGCAACAAACAGCATCTCTCTATGGTTAAAAGAAACAGCCAGTGCTGCTGTAGTGTCATCGGGTTACACTTTCCACATGAGGATTTCATGGTGAAATATTTACTGTATATGACTATTCAATCCCTTTTATAAATCCTTAGAACATCTTTTATCAATTAGGTTGCTAAGTTTACTGAAATTCAAAGAGTGTGTAATTTTGTATTGGAAGTTTTCTTTGTGCAATGTAGATCTTCACTCAAACGCTGTACTGGACCTTCTAGTAGTACCAGCCACAACGAAAATGTATCTAGTCCTTTAATAATCGGGTGCTTATTTTTTTTTTTATAAATGTATATTAAAAATAATACTAGACAGTAAAATGCCCTAGTAGGATGCAGAACCATCACCTGCCTTGGTAACAACTGTCACTCAATGAGGCATACTCTTCGCTAGTTCCTTGCAGTATTTAGGTGTAATTTCAGAACAGCACGCTATCGATAAGTTGGCATAGATTAGTTTGATATGGAGTAGTGCTGTGAACACATCTGTCCAGATAGGCCCAGAGATTCTCTGTCGGTCTTTAAATGGAAGCAGGTCTTGGCAAAAGGTTGATACAATGCTGTGCAAACCACACAAAGGTGGACTTTGCAGCACGACAGAGAAGAATACATCAGGCATTAGTGGTTTTACACTCATCAGTACCCTATTTCATACAAGGCTTACAGTCCCATGACTGGCAGTAGGAAGGTCCTGCAAACTACATGTACACTTTTTCATGGCATTCTTGAAGGGATGTTTTATTGCTGCCACTTGAGAACCCAGCACGTTACTATTTATTTATATATATATATATACTATATATATATATATATATATATATATATATATATATATATATATATATATATATATATATATATATATATATATATATATATATATATATATATATATATATATATATATATATATATATATATATATATATATATATATATATATATATACTGGCATTTTGATACTCTTTAACTGTGACTCTCCTGGAGCATATATACACAAACTTATCAGCAACTCTTTCCTCGGGATTGTCTTCCCTTTAAATCTTCCCTTTAAATCATCAACTCCTTTTTTGCTCAAAAGATAATTAAAAAGCCATTAAACTTACCGCTTCATAAAAACTATAAAAAATTGCATAATCCCAATCCTGTTCTATGCATAATATTTCCTCTGTGAATTTGTATTGCGGTGTGCGGGGTCTACTACAACAATGGAACACTAACCTAAGCCTCAAGGACATAAGCAGACCCTGTTAGTTGTTTAAAGTGAGCATGTTATTGCTCCTGGAACTGTTAGTGTTCCTGGAGGATTTTTCCCGGAATGGATTGGCAACATGTTGAGAAAGAGAGAAAGAGAGATTGGCTTGGCAAACAAGGACGAAAAGCTAAAAAATCTGCCCTGCTTTAAGATTAAAGCAAAAAAAAAGTATTGTGTAAGATATTATTTTTAACATGATTCCACATTTATGTGATCTCCAACCAAAGCTGCAGCATTCTTTATCTGCTGTCTTTACATATATCTGTTGCCTAAGCCTGACTGCTGTACATTATTTCCTTAAAGAAAAACTGACAAAATCTGCACTCACAAAACTGTCAAAAGATTGATGACTCATTTCTCTCTGTATGACTTCATGTAAGGGTGGATAATCTCCAATGCAGCAGTAATCAAGAAATCCTGCCCAAAGGTGACATTACATGGAGGCTGTTAAAGTTTACAAATAAACTCATCAATCACTGTTTTAATGCTTGTGAAGACTATTTTATCTTTGGTTTTCAATATAACTGGAGATCTATGAAGTTTGCAAAGTTTTTATTCTCCTTTAAAACGTTTTTTTTTAAAGCACACGAGGTATGATAACTGATCACTTTGCACTTAGACTGAGATGTATCTCCAGGTTTCTCCTTTAGTTTCTCTTCCTAATTAGCTACGTATTTACAGTATCTGTCATATCTTCCTACCCATCTGTGTATATGTGTCACATTTCACATTATATCTGGAGGCTATCTTATCCAATTGTCATGAAACTTGCTATTAACATTATTTAACAGACGTTATTGGCAATATCAGATTCTGATGACATCTGGGGGTATCTGTCTGTCCATACATCTGCCCATCCGTATATCACACTTACACTTTTGCATCTATCTGGAGAATCGCTTATCAAATTCTGATTAGACATTGACTTTCTCATTCTTATTCAACATTATACTGTACATACTGTTGTATGTCATGTTCATCAATATTTTCATCATACTCATAGCTCTAATTCTGAATTTACAGCCGTGGTGGGACATGTATGTTACTCACATACTTGTAAGAATGGTAATGTTCACAAATATATTTGGCTGCAATAAACTTTCTTGTCCTTTATCTGAGTCGAGGTTCTCACTGAGAAGAAACAGATCCACCTATGCTAATTAAGGGAACATCTGCAAACTATAATTAGAAAATGGAATGGACATTTCCTTTCAATTGATAGCGGTGAGAGAAAGCAAAGGTAAATGTATGAGGAAAAGGGATCTCTCGTGCAAATTACCAACACACTTCCCTGGCGGAAATCTATCAGGAATCATAAGACAACTTGCTTTGCAACTGACAGACAGAGGAACCCGAACAAAACTTGCTATGAAAATTGAAATAAAAATCTCCTCAAAAAATGAAACAGCCACAAAAAAAAAAGTTTTTGGTACCACTGGCTGAATAGCAACAGAAAACCTTCCAAACAGTTCAATCAAACTGAAAAAACAGTGTGTGGTAAAATAATCGACAGACACAAACACTTAATGTAAAGCTCCGCCATTTGAATCGTTTTCAAGGGCCGTGGAAAAAAAGAGGGCAATATTCAGTGCTATACTGCAATTTTTTTGTTTTGTTTTTTTGTCGAGGATGCAAAGGCATGAGTCAAAACATTTGGCATGTGAGTTTAAGTTTTTAAAGTTATAATGAATGATCTTCCAAGACTTCAATTCAGAGCCTGAAGAAAAAGGGTCTACACGTAAAAGGCCGTTGAGAGGAATGAAGTAAGAAGTTTCTAGTTTAGTGTGTCTCTCTGAATCACGGACATCGAGGCAGTGTGTCGGATATTGGAGACTAAGAATCAATGATGCCATTCTGGATCAGCAGAGAGGTGTATGAGATGGGGCTTCTGAACATAATATGCACCCCCACCACAGGATTGTTGAGAAGTTTTGCCTTAAAAAAAAGTGTCTTTCTCAATTAGATACAGTAAGGTTTGAGGGGTGTTGTATAAAAGTCATTTTGCTTAGGCCTGATGTAGCCTTCAGATAGAAATAGCTTTGTCATTTCCACCTACTGTACATGCACAACAGTCCCAGGGTTTTGAAAGTCTGAGCACGGCTGTTAAGAAAAACAATGGATTTCTTGTGATTAATATGAGAGACACAGAAAAAGAATAAGCACAGCAAATACTTTAGAAATGTTGATATTCCAAGCTTTTTTTCGTTTTGCATGTATATGACTTTTTGTTAGATGTGACCTTTTACTTTGTTGTTTTTTCCTGATTTATGCAAAAAAAATGATGGCAGTTGAGTTATCACAGGAGCGGCTTTGCATTTCTCTATAAAGTAAAAAGAAAAAGAAAGCTCTTTCTTCCAAACAATCCACTTTTTCAAAAAGCACCCATTACAGCCTATCCTTCTTCATAAGAAGTGTGTGGCATATACATGAGCTTTGAGATCTCTATAACAAATTAAATGCCTTCAAAAAAAATGAAAAAAAAGTTATGAGCAATGAAAGAGATTATAAGAAATCCACACATAATAGAAAAAAAGAAATCCATTTACTTTTCCAGGCAAATGAAAGCCACTGATCTGATCCCACTGCAGTGAACTGCAATTAGATAAACACGTGCTTTAATGTAAGTTGGTATCCCCCCACCAGGTTTACTTACTGAATGAAATGTATAAATCAAGGTTTTTAATGCCCAATGGCAAAGCTCCTTGCCAGAGGGATCAGGATGCTGCAGAACTCCTGGCTCATTGCTTCCCTTACACTGACAGTTCTGACAAAAGCTATTCCAAGCACAAGGGCTGTTCTGACACACTACAGCCCCATATTCCTCCTATTGCAGAGGGGGTGGTCTGACACTCTTTTGTCTGGGTTACATCCAATTTGTTTGTTGCACAGCAGTGAGAAAGAAACCCAGAGCAAGGCTGGAAAGTCTATTATAAAGGTTATTGAGCTGGTCCATTGCCAGACTGTTTGAAAAGCCACACACTTCATCACAATGTTCAAAGAGAGAACCTCACTGTTTTAACTGTGATATCCAGTCCTTTCTCCTGCACGCCTTGGAGACTGATGTAACAAAAAGTGACTCCCCATTAAAAATAACACCGGAGTGCTGTCTGGAGTCACCCTTACTTTGTTACAATGCCAGGAGACTCATTGTACTCAATGCACATTGATTTGTAGGTTGTCGAAACATCAGTCTTATGTGTACCGGAAATTCACATTTCTTCAACTTTGCTTACTTCAATACTTTATAAGTTTGAAATGTGATCAGATCCATGCATGTAAGAATGGCTTATGGGAATCACAATACAAGGACAGTGATATCTGTTGAATTATTTTATTATCTTTCTGAACTGTAAGGGGGAAATTGCTGTATCATAACCATAATTTTCAAATTCACTCGCACGTAGGCAGTTCAAAGATGCTTAAATGTCACACGCAGTTCATTATGTTGAATATAAGCAAATGTTAATGATGCGTGGCCCAGTTTGAATGAGACTGGGGTTGGGTGCATGTGTGTGGAACAGAATGAGAAAAATAGGACTGCCGACAACCAAGAATTCTCCCTGGGCCTTTCTGATACAGAGCAGCTGAGTCTAATGATTTCTTCAGGCACTTTACATATTGACATTTTAAAATAAACCCATGTAATGTATTAGTATTACGTCTTACATAAAACTAATAAACTATATTAGATTTTTATCCACTGATAATATTAAAAATGCACTTTTAATCTGAATATGAAAAGACCAAGCCACAATTGTAATAGACTACTTATCCCCTGGGGGAATACTATATTTTACAGGCCCTCCACTGATTAGCCCTCTGTTAACTATATAGCTTCAATAAAATGGGATACTGCTGTAGAAGTATTTTTAGGAGCCCATGGGTTTGGCTGTGTTGCCTCAAACCATCTGTTTCACAATTGCCAAGCCTGCTGTGCAAAAATGACAATGCAGTGCAGCATCAGAAACGAGTGATCCCTGGCATACCTGCCAATTCCTTTCAAGTCTGAAAATGCAACTAGGTCATTTTGATCATCATATAAAAGTATTACATTGTATTGCTTAAATGGGTTACCTAATTGCAAGATGTTTTTGAAATTTAGGATTGAAGTGTCAGGTTTTTGTAATAAGTATGTGCAAACCTTGACAATGTCAAATAGCCACTGGGGTCTATGAAGCAAAATTACAGTAAACAAACAAAAAAACAAAAAACAGAAGTAACAAAATCCGTACACAGGATGGCGCAGTGTGCAATGAAAAAATGTTGAAAACCAATGTTAAGGGGGAAGTATTTTCAGTTATGTGTTTTTTGCACAACCCAGTGCCAGTGTAATCCAGTGCCAGTCACTGGGAGACACATTTACTACAATTGAGGCTAATATTACAAAATGAGAAACAAACCAGCGAATGATTAAAAGAATTCTCCTTGAATTGTTTTAAAAGATGCCCCCTGGTTTTCATAGAAAACTGTTGGATAAACAAACAGACAAAATAAAGGTGTTCGGTTGTTATAAGAATCGTTATATATATATATATATATATATATATATATATATATATATATATATATATATATATATATATATATATATATATATATATATATATATATATATATATATATATATATATATATATGTATCTTTATTTTAAAGCCCATGTTTAAAATATAAGCTGAACAATGTTATTAGTATAACTAATACATGTTTGTATTGCTTCACTGAGGTACAGTACAGCTTGCCGGTAACATGCAGGTTGTCTGGCAGAGTTCATGATGTGTCAATAATATTCAAGAAGAAAGCAGCTTTTGGACTTTAAATTTCAGGAATAAAAGAGTCTGACTCAAGGACAATACACAGAAGAGTAACCTGTGGAAGAATGGAGTAAACTGTAACCCGTTTTAGTATATAAATCAAACATGAAACTGCAGCTTCAACAAGAGGTAATGCCATGTTCACCTGTCGCTGTCCAGGTGCTGAAACAAGAGCAAAGCAAACACATGGGTGACAAACCCGAATGCTGCAAGTGCCTGCCCCGAGAAACTCGCTATAGTGCAGGCTGCATTAATAGGCGCGCAATTGGCTCCAGAGTTTCTAAATGCCCCTTGCGGGGTGCAGCCCGCGATATCCTAATTTAAGTGTTAAGTGGTTTGTAAATAGTAACGTGTCTTGCACATGCAAGCTCTCTTTTATATTGAAACAACTCCTAACTTGGGGCAAACGTAGAGCACAGGTGCATAAAAAAAAACTGTTTTAAAAAGAGAATGTGCACTGAACACAAGAACCGAGCAAACAAGCCTGGAACGCATTTAAAGTCAAAAGTCACTGTACCCTAGGAATAAGCTTTGAAATGCAGCCTGCAGCGTAACATGTTACTGTACTTGAATGTAAACATGATATGGTTTTGAGCAATGTATAGTACAGACATAAACTGCATCAGTAATGTTGCCAATAACGATGATCTAAAAAAGTTTTCACCTGATTTGAGAACTGATGTATTTAGATTTTCTTTCTTTGCTGCACAATGTATATGCAATAAAATATGAAATAATCTCAGGTGTTGAGTGTTTCAGTACAGATACTTCCTCCGACATTTATACTGACAGGCTAGCGTTACTGTACAATAGACAACTTGGAAGGCTGTTCAGTTTTTCAACAACATTCTAGAACCTAGTTCCATGACAGTACCAGGACTATTTCAAAATCATGGGAGGGTAATAACAGTGGCTGATGATGAAGTCCAATTAATTTATAGTCCATATGGGTTTTGTTCAGTATCTCGCCACACAGTATCTCAGCATGACCTTAGATTTTTATTTATTTATTATTTTTCTGATGATTTAACAACTTACCATTAACCTTTCTGTCATCCTGGTTCAGCAAAATATTTCTAAATGTGTCAGTATTTCAGAAATATGTTTGCTTAATAATAATAATAATAATAATAATAATAATAATAATAATAATAATAATAATAATAATAATAATAATGATAATAATGTGGCGATCTTGGTTCCCGCAGGCAGGCGCATCGCACAGTATATAAATCAAACTGTGTGGTCCAGTGGTTAAAGAAAAGGGCTTGTAACCAGGAGGTCCCCGGTTCAAATCCCACCTCAGCCACTGACTCATTGTGTGACCCTGAGCAAGTCACTTAACCTCCTTGTGCTCCGTCTTTCGGGTGAGACGTAGTTGTAAGTGACTCTGCAGTTGATGCATAGTTCACACACCCTAGTCTCTATAAGTCGCCTTGGATAAAGGCGTCTGCTAAATAAACAAATAATAATAATAACATAGGGTGAAGCAATCCACAGGCGGGGGGCGGGCGCGAGCCCGGGACCTCTCCCACTAAAGCATAGCGCCGATACCGCCGTACAAAAGAACCGGCTCTGTTGTAGAGCGGTATCGGCGCTGTGCTTTGGGGCAAGGGGTCCTGGGTTCGTGCCCGCCCTTCCTCTGTGTGCTGATTGCCTCGCCCTGTGTGATGCGCCTGCCTGTGGGAACCAAGATCATTACAATAATAATTATAAACAAAAAGTATTGTGGAACCAGAATCGGAGGAGGAAAATGTAGTTCATGTAAGATACAGGACTATATCCCCCAGAATGCCTCCGGGGCTTTTTGTTTGTGTTAGGTTTTTGTTTTGTATAGGATTTGTTTTGTTTAAAACTTTATTTTGTTAACAAAAAAAGTGCGCGAAATGGCGCCCGTGTGTGCTATTCCTACTGCTGAACAGTCCTGACCAGTTGCCACTTTACCACGATATATAATACATGGATGAAGGCTATATTTGCATCCTGAGCCATTTGAAAAAAAAAAGGCATAATACCACAGGAGTGATGTCAAAAAGTGATAATTTCTCTTGAGGAAAATATACTTCAACTTTGACCTATTCGACTCCTCAAGACCATCACTTTCAATTCATACACAAAATGTCTCGTTGTCAATAACTCGACAACACCCACAGTACAGAAATGTTCATTAATGATCAACATAACGAGAATACGTTAAAAAAAAAAAAAAACGATGTAAAGCTAGTACATTCATATCTCAGAGAAACTGGAGAGGAAAAACCCAACTGTACTGCTGAACCTCGTCTTCTTTAATATTAGCATCACAAGGGTATCCATGTATTATAAAAATAAATAATTGATGGGCCTCTTCAGTGAGTTACAGGAAAACAATTCCATCTCGGGTTTCTGTGACAGTTTATAAAAATACGACTATTTACTGCAAGACTCAAATGCACGAAATACCTGCCTACTGTGAAAAACCGCTGAAAGTGATAAAAATGTCAATATTGTTGATTTCTGGGTGAGGTCTGAAATCAGATTCCCAAACATGGCAAACATTGCACGCTTCAGATTATTTTGTATAGGTTGATTCGCTCAAGTAGCACGTTGTTATGTGGTTTTAAGACGTCATATATAACTTAGTGTCTGTAAAGAAAAACACAAACTTTCGGTTTTGTCTCTTGCACTTAACCCTGTTTTTAACATTTTGTTTTTCAAAGTCAGTATACAACACAGTCCGTTTAATTACTGTATGAACATAGCCTAAGTTTTAAACGTTTACAAAACTCGACAATGTTGCCTAATTTGTCATTCAAACGTGTTTTGTTTTAATCAGTTTTGTCTGCTTGTTACTTTTTTCAGCCAACACATTTAAATGACCCTTGTTTGTTACATTTTTAAAAAATATTGTTTTAAACGTTACAATGTAAATGTTGACTCAGTAGCTACCATTAAATGTTAAAATGTTTCAACCGCAGTGATTTTCTCTGATGCGGTATTAATTTTAGGCAATTTAAAATAGAAACTTTTTTTTTTTTTTTAAATAAAATGTCACTTCCGTGACAATCTGTGAAATGTATTTTTTAATAGTCATTCGTGAATTTCTTGAAAATGTACCATGAATTTTCGGTGGCCATAATATTATTGATGACCAGGCGTTTAAAAGAGACCAGGCATCTATTTACCATATTTCCCAACAGCCCCTGCGCTTATTAGAGACCGGAGTTTATTTAAAGTTTTATGATATATATATATATATATATATATATATATATATATATATATATATATATATATATATATATATATATATATATATATATATATATATATATATCTCCAGCAATACCACTAGTAAACCAAAAAAAAAAGCATATGCCACATTGTAATATTAAAGCCAACACGCAGCATTCTTAACACCGAAAAAGCAACAATCAAAGACTTCCTCTGACAATCGGAATTCCTGCATGCCATTTCCATGTTTCATAATAAAGGGGAACAGTAATGGGCCTCATAAGATGTGTTTAAGAGTCTTCATGGCAGCAGCTGTGCATTGCATTGTGTGGAAATGCTTACATTTATATCTCACAGTGCCCAGAGATCCTGGGCTGCAGTGTCTGCAGCTGAATGTTATCAGTAATCTGAAATGACCTTGTGTCACTTTTATGCCCACACTCCCTTCAAGATGTGCCATCCGCAATCACATCCCCAGGAAATGAGCCTTAAATAAATAAACAAATATTTAATGTGGAATGCTTATTTATTTATTTATTTTTTCTTTATGGGTTTTTTTGTTTGTTTGTTCGTTTTCTGAAATCCCCCCCTCTTTCTATATCCCAGAGTAATGAGATCCTGGATTCTGAATGAAAGATGCACAATTGTTTTGTTTCCAGCACTGCACAGTATGTGCAAACCACTAAGAACTTCCCTTAGATATAATAATAATAATAATAATAATAATAATAATAATAATAATAATAATAATAATAATAATAATAATAATAGTATGCTACAGAACCGTACAGTTTGTAAAGTAATATGTGAAATAAAGGTTTATTTCTATTGTTTTTTTTAACCCATTAAGCACCAAGTACACTAATGAATCCTTCGTTCCAGCTGCAAACTGCTATGTTCTATTCTGAGGACAGTCAAGTTAGACAATCAGACCAGTGAAATTGCATGGCAGCTATGAAGCTCAAGACAAAGAAAATTGGGCTGTGTCATCACTCTGGGTAGGAAAACACCAATAAATGTATCATAAGTTATCATAACAATATAGTTAAAGAGAACATTAAAATAGCAGGTAGATGCAATTAAATTCCTTCAAAAAAATGACAAGGTAGCCTGTCCTCAAATGAGGACAATGGCACTTAAAACTTCACCAGGACACCCCTCATGCTGTGTACAGATTTGTCTGTATAGGGGCTATCCTATGCTATATGGCATGTCAGGAGACCAGAGGTGTATAGTGTATTGGACAGTCTGTGTCATTATATGTACTTTGTGTAAATGAATCCACCAATACTGCCAAGCTGCAACACTAAACTATAGAGGTGAGGCCCAGCCTGGCTTGTCTCTGCCTGGCCTTAGACACGATGAGGTGACTATCCCCAGGAGAAAAGGCCAATGTACAGTAGCTTTACCTGTGGGCCCCAGTGCTGTCTATTACTACTTGAGCCTCTGTGGATCCTTAAACAAATATTCATGATCCATGCCAAAGAGATTTCTATTAGGCCCTTAATCATCATTAATTCGTCATGCATGGTCAGGCATTAAAGTGTAATGAAAAAGAAATACTCGTTTTTTTTGTGGCATCTAATGAATTAAGACTTTGAGGTGACTTTTAATTCTAATAATCTGAACAGCAGAGCATATGAACATTGCCCCCTCACCCCCCACTCCCACTCACACCTCCCCCTTTAACTCATAACCCCAGCTCTAGCATAAACTACTTACTGCTTTATTTGTATTGTATTGTATTGTTGTGATGTTAATAAAGGGTGATAACCCATTTCTGATTAATAGTGTATAAGGATGGAAGTACAGCTTCATTAAGATCCTCTTTGTATTATTTATTTATTTGTTTATTTATGTATTTATTTATTTATTTATTAGCAGACGCCCTTATCCAGGGCGACTTACATTTGTTTGATATATACATTGCTGCCTTCATTCCTAGCACTGCTTTGACCTGTGGATCTCATCAATGCAAGCTGTGTGTATTTTACTGTCGCAACAGGTACCGTGTTGTAAACAAGCTATCAGCGGGTTGTGTTTCTTTTTTTTTTTTCCTCAGCAAAACATTTTCAAATAAACCAAAGATGCAGAGATGCCTGTAGGTGATACAGTATTGTTTTAAAATGGTGTGTGCCAGCTGTGCTGCAGATTTGAATTAAATACACTTTGGTCTGTGGGAGGCTGGCAAGCGTACAATACACTTTCTAATTTTAAATAAATTATGTTTACACCATTGTTTACACCATTCTTAGAGTACATTGCAGGGTTAACTACTATACAGGTAGTCTTGCATTGTTGGCAAATCAGACTAAAGTCTATTTTTATTTTGCAATTTTTGTTTTCTTCTTAATGCTATTTGTGGTTTAACCACACATATCCACAGGACTCACTGGCTAATATGCGCTGGTATGCTTATCCCATATTGATATTTTGTACTCATTGAGTTTACTGGTACTAACACCAGTACTCAGTTGTTTGTGATTAATATTGTGACTGCGTTGATTAAACTCTATTGAAATTGTTGGTTCTCAGCTCGTAGAATTAGTTTCTCTAATTATGTTTTGATATGTGTTGATTAAGCTGTGTCGAAATTGCTGGTGATTCTATTATTGATGTATTTGTTTTAAGTTGGGTTCTGAATTATCCTTTTACTGATTTCTTTGTAAGTAAATTTGCTGACTAGTACACTTAGTGTGCCCTTGCTCTAAGCTTAGAGCTTGAGTTAATCCATAACTATAAAACCCTGCATTGTTATATACAGGGCTGGTACATTGTCACTTGGGGTATATCTACACATGCTGTGGTTACCTAGCCAGCATAGCGTGCTGAATTTTAATACTGGTACAGAACAAATCATGGGAAATACAATGATATACAATAAGAGATACTAAAGCCCACATCACATGGTTAATTCGCTATTAATAGGCCTCAGATCCAGAGCTTTATAGCTGCTCATTATTAATTAACTTTGTAAAATGCACACATGTGCTTCAACAGGCAACTTTTGTATTGCATCATTGTGTTTCTAATGGATTGTTCTGTGCCAGTATCAGCATACAACATTGGCTGGATAAGCCACAGCATGAGTGGAAATGCCCCAAGACAAAACTCAGTGCCAGGCTTGCTGTTTTTTTAAATGTTTTTTTTTATTGTCACACCATAACTGAAGACTATTCATCAAAGTATGTGTCTCAGAATTTCACTAGAACTGGGTTTATGTGCTAAAACCAACCTTCACGGTTTTTTTTATTTGTAGACACTTTTTTTCTTTAATAGAAATTGATGGACAATAAGCAGATACTATCACCCTCCTCCCTCCCCCTCCCCACAAACTCCCTCTTCATAACTAATAATGTTCCCTTATTGATGTGCCTCCGTGAGATAACTATAAAACCAATTTTGAAATACAATTTTCTTAGGAGAAATCTTTTGGTTGCCTTGGGAATGAAATTGTCCGATCCTTTCAGTTCAAATACTGTAAGTTTCTGTTATTTTTGCCATATACCGGCACAGTACTGTGTTCAGTTTTTACATGTTAACCCAGCTATGTGGGTGACCTGTCCATTCTCGTAAGGCCACTGTTGGGTTCAAGCCAGTTGCGAAAAGGTGAAGTCCATTTTTTTATACTGAGCTGTGGAGTCCAGTCCGTTCTTATTTATCTTTATTGAGCTAATCCTATTTCTTATTACCCAGTCATTGCATTCATCTCTGTAAATGTAATTCTGTTTTGCAGAGTAGCACTGTAAATCTAATGCTTCCTTGCATGGGAGTGTAATCTCCACTGCTCTGTTTACCCACACAGAAACAGTTCATGTTCTCTGTTTTAATCTCAGAGGACATTTTATCCAATGGATGTGATCTCTATAAGAGTATGAATCCACTTGTTTTCTTTTTTCTATAATGTTTCCTCAAGGCATCTCTGCAGGATTGATTCAAATCCATACGCATTTAGCCAGCAGGAATTCTGTATGAGTGTGTCACTTTCCCGTTAACATATTTCTATTCTTTATATAAATTAGGTGCTTTTTATATAGTTAAGGAGGAAGGAAATTCTGGCAATGCCTAGTCTTGACTCGAAGGTTATGCTCTTTAAATGGTTGTATGAATGACTGTAACAATGCCTGACTATCCTCTGGGACACCTGCTACAATGAGCTCTATCACTCAATGAGATTTGATTCACAAATAGCAATCTGCTTGAATCTCTGCAGTCCGGCTTCTGGCCATATCACAGTACTGAAACTGCTCTGCTCCCTCTGTGCTTGTCCTCCTTGGCCTAATTGCTGCTTTTGATACCATAGATCATAGCATTCTTCTTGACTGCCTTCAGAAGTATGCTGTGATCTCTGGAACCTGTCTCTTCTGGTTGTCCTCTTACCTATCTGGACGCATGCAGTCTGTCTTCTATAATGGAAGCAGTGCTAACACAAACCTGGTCACTTGCGGTGGCCCTCAAGGTTCTGTTCTTGGTCCTCTTCTCTTCAACATCTACATGCTGCCCTTGGGTCACCTCATCCGCCAACATAGCTTCATGTTTCATTCCTATGCAGATGACACCCAGCTCTACCTAAAACTCGACCTTGGATGTCCCTCTGCCATGGTCCGGCTCTTAGCTTGCATCCAAGACATTGAGGCCTGGATGTCTGCCAATTTTCTTCAGCTCAACACTAACAAATCTGAACTTTTTCTAGTAGGATCAAAAACTCAACTTAAGAATCTCAATATTTCTGCCTTGAACCTCAGAAACTGTCTGCTGCTGCCTTCCCCCACTGTACGAAGCCTTGGTGTACTTCTGGATAGTAACCTCTCGTTTGATGCCCAAATCTCTGTAGTCAAATCCTCCTTCTACCACCTCCAAAACATCTCAATGCCACACCTCCCCGAGGAGGCCACCTTTTCTCTGCAGTGCCCAAGGAGAACCACCAAGCAGCCTCTACCAGGGCGTCTGCCTCCGCTAAGCCCACCTCTTTACATTGTTACTGCAGCGATCCATCTTGCATCAACATGTTTACTGTTTTTTCTTTTGACCTGGTGGGAGAGAGTTCTCCACTACCAAGAAATGAATGTGGCTGTAGAGTGTTTGCATTTTAAGGTGAATACTCTTGAAATGTATTGCAGCTGACATTACCTTCACAATCCCAACGCAATCAGAATATAGAGCCTGCATTTTTAATACTAAGAAATGACTGACATTTCAAGATAGCTGTTCTTTGTGTACACTAGCCTGCATTTCGTAAATATTAATGTGCTGATATCTCTGAATTCAAACCCTGAACCAGCCACCAGTACTTTGTCTTGGCTGCCCAAGCTCAAAATGAGTAATGGCTGTGCTTGACGGAACACGTCTTCTTTTTTTTTAGTCTTTTCAGATCTGTGTTTTTTTCACTCTCTGTATCTGTCTCAAGGTCTGTCTCAGTCTGTTTACAGCATTGCAATATGTCATTCAAGTATACATACACACTGTACTTCAGATTCACCCCAGGCCCCATTGCCACCCCGGCAATACACAATTTTATTGGGACTTGTTGCTTTAATATATGCCACATTAATACATTCATCATATAAAATAATGAGCCATGAGACACTAGATATTTCATAAAATGTGCACAGAAAAAAAAAACAGTCAAGTTGAAAATTATATTTTCATATTACAAAACAAGAAATAATAAGGGTTGCTAAACAAAATGGATAATAGAAATTATGACTTATGTTCAGTGTCCTTCAAATTCAAGTGCTTGAAGTGCTTTGGGAATAAATGAGTACCAGTAAAACACCGATAAGCAGTAAATACATTTCCTAGAATACGGTAAATTAGTAAATGTAGAAATGTATTATTATTATTATTGTATATTTTTTTACACAATTGTGGACAGGTAAATCGATGTATGCTCATTTTATTTGAAGAATCCAGGTAGTATGTCTCCTTATGAGATAATAACCATAAATAGCAAGCAACATATGCATGAGCCATACACAGTACACAAATGTTGCTGTATTTTTTGCATTTTCTCCCATGTTTCTCAGTTCAGTCCTTCCTAGCAAAAAGTAACATACACATGTACAGCAAATAATCACCATCTGAACTGGTCTTAATTTGGAAGATGAGTGTCTTAATAAAGACAAAACTAAATATCTTAATCTGTAGTGTATTATTAAATCTTTAATTGATCTCTTTCCAATTCCAAAGCAAGTTTCCAAGTTCCAGTTGCTCTTATTTTGTGCTGTAAGAGTTTCTTCCCAAGCCCTGTAACACAGTTTTTGCTCTTCTTTGTTAATGTTCAGAAATTGGAAACAGCGTTCTAGCACTTCACTGAGGCAATGGATTTTCCAACAGCCATCACAATGTAATCATCACCTCAGCTGTATGTTCACGTCCTACCATTGCCTTTCCATTCAATTCAATGGGCTGACATACCAATTCATTACTCTCGGTTGACTTTAGGTTTAAGAAAAGGTAATGTGTCCATTATGATAAAATAACAAGTATAATAAGAGAGAGAGAGGGGGTGGATAAATACAGTAGATTGCGTAGATCGATAGAACTCATTGTGGTTCATTTTGAGTTCACAAAGGGCTGGTATGTTGAATCACCACAGTCCCCACATTGCAGCGCTATTTGTTATTTCCAGCCTAATTTCTATAATAAACATTTCTACGTATATACTTGTATGCAAGCCAGCTCTTTCATTAAAAAATACGGGAGTTTTGTTTTCTTAAATTAACCTGTGGTATAATACAGTATAACACTCTCTTTCTCACACTGGCAAACAGAACTGCATTGTTTACTCAATAAGAAAACCCTATGAAGCACCTCTTCACTAATTGAGACCTGCTTTTAAAGACTATTGCTCTTGCCATTATACCTCATTTGTGAGAAGGCTCTTCTGTAGTTTAATGTATTCTTTTCAAGTTATAAATCCGCAGTTGACTCAAACAGCCTATTAAGAAACTCAGGCTATGATTTTAATTCAGTGAGCCACTCAGTCTTGTCTTTACCAAGGCACTGGCCTTTAGCTCCCCACTGTGCAGTGGATTCAAATCCTCAGCCTGTAGAGGTGGCAGCAGGGAGGGCTCCTGTCTGCATTTCCGCTTACCCGGGGCAATCTCTCCGGCTGTGGGATTATAGATTTAATTTAATCAAAAAGCATTGCAAAAAGAAGTGTAAACTGAGGTACTGAACTTGGTCTAATTAGCTCACCATAGCAACAGTCCATAATGTAGGAATTGGCTGATTTCTTCAGCTAGGCTCTATTATATACACAAAGAAGCAGTACTATTGTGCTATTGTTTTTGCTGCATGTCTTCTTTATGGATGACACCTGTCCTGGTTTTGGATAGTGTGCCTTCTGGGTGTTTAATCTTGTGAAACGTGTGGTCCGGGACTGTGCAATGTAATAAATCAATTCACAGCTCCTTCACTGAAGTGAGTCACTCGATGATCACTATCAAGCTGCCTGATTTAGATATACCAAGATACAATATTTAGCTTAAGAAACCAAGTGCAAACTTTGCATTGGAGAAAAAAGGCTTAGTACCAGTAAATCTGTCCCCACTGAAGATTTTGCCCATTACCACATCCCTTCAATGGCAGAACAAACCAGTCACATTCACTTGTTACTTGCTAGTACTTGCTGAGAAATACATTAACATATGTGTTATCCCCACTGCTGTTATTGCCAATTAGCAATTTCACTGTAATTACTGTTTTTCTTTTGGTGTTTTTCTTTTGTAATTTAGCTCTGTGTACCATAATTAGCAGTGTTTAAATCTTCCTCCTGTCTCTTCCATGTACATTTTCTTTGCAAACAGGAAGCATGCATCTCATCAAGATTTAGCATGAAGACAACACTCTCAGCCTCACAGATATCTAATGGAGTGTTTTTCTGCGCATGCATACAGAACACTCAGACACACACAAGCTGGTGTTTACATGGTGAATCTGATTTAATAACTTGCTGTGCTTTAGCTGGGAGGTAAATCAACACTTATCTCTCAGAGTGGGTTTGATGTAGAGACAGCGGCTGAATTTTTAAAATGTTTAAAGTTATCTTCTGCAGCATTCCTTACTGTTGAATCAGATTTTCTTTGATTTTTTTTTTTGATTTTTTTTATTTATTGATTTTGTTTTGTGGTTAATGTTGTTGTTTCTCTATGGGCTAGAAGTTCAAGTTTTTACTCCAAATAATCATTATTTCATTTTTTTCTCCTAAATGATAAAATGACAATCAAAATTCGAAAATGATTACGAATCAACTGAAGAATACTTGTGAGACCCTGAATGAAATGCTTGAGTTGTTTATTTCTGTATGTCTATTCTATTCTGGAGAAAGAAAAAATGCAAAAGAAAGAAGTGATGTCACCTGTCCTTTCAAAACACGTAACTTCCACAGAGAAATACACTGCTGTACACTATGAAACATATAGGACCAATAGAAAACAAAATATGAGAGACGTGAAGATCTACATATTGTGAAAACAGCACACATGAATGATATCGCCAAATAAACTGTTAGTTACAGTATTTCTAACCTTTTTCATGCAATAGAGAAAGTCTGTTTGAACATACCTCACACATTAGCTAGTATATCACCTTATGTCACCCTCCTCATTGCCTGCTTAATTATTAATTGCTAATGAAAGTAGATGTCTGCATATCTCTTGAGTCTCTGCTCCGGAGCCTGTGTTGGCTGTGTGGCAGCCATTTGGACCAGATTTATTAACCTACGCTCTGATGGGAGCTCTTAGAGGCATTTTCCAGCTTTTTTTATCACATCATTTTATCACTGTCCACTTGAGAGTCTAACGGAGGGATTAGTACCACAGTACTCTGGCTCTATCACGAGTCTGGGCTGCCCTGCAGACTGCAGTTCTTGAAAAAAGTGTCAGTTCTGGAAAGTAGAAATTATTTTACTCCCCCACCCCCGTTGTTTTAGCCCTATTCTAAAAAAGAGGAGATAATAATATTTTGACATGAGGGATTATTCTGACGCTACATTCACACATACTGACACAATTGCATAATAAATCTGGTACCCTTAATGACTGCTCAGTATGTGTAAAGGACAGGAAAGCATGGTAAGCTGTGGAGGTACAGCAGACAGAAATATATTTTTGTTATTAACTACTTTGGTCTTTGTTTTGGGATACAAAACTATGTTTTTTTGTTGTTGTTTTTTTCAGCAAATGTTTTATTTAGAACATTTAAATTACTTGCACCAATCACTGCCTAACAGTAGTTTCATATCTTTATTGGAGGCTTGCCAAAATTCCAGGAGCGAGGGTCTGTGTTTTTTGCTAAATCCTATTAATAAATCCTATTATCTAAATCCTGAGTAACAAATCTTACAAAGACCAAGCACACCTTTACCAAAATATTCTGAAAATCTTTATTGTCTGCCTCCTTTGAAACTGCATCTCCATCACCTGGTCTAGGTTAACCTACAGTCACTCCTACAAGAGCAAAAGGTGAGATCCAGGGCCAATCTGCCTAATCATTCTAAACTATATTAATGTATTACATTTATCAAGGCTGTGGCTCAGTCAATAGTGTTGCATTTTTTAAAACAAAGTCCCCCAAAGAACTAAAATATCTTCAGCGCAAGAAATGGGGTCCAGTTTCAGTGTTATTAGTGCTAATAAGATTGTGAAGCCCTGGTTATTTGTTTAAAGCACTAAGCCTACTACTGGTAGGCTAAGTACTAGACGCAGGTAAGGGAGAGGTGATGGAAGTGTTTGCTCTGCTTTGACCTTGCAAATAGGAGTCCATTGCTCAGCAGGGAGACAAACACGGCCATGGGCTCCTGCCTTATGTCTGAGGTCACGAGTGTGACTCCCTGCAGAGAAGGCCAGCACAGTTTCTCATCTCCTTCTCGAGAATGTGTCCTCCGATTCTGATTAGGCTTTTATAAAAATGTGGCAGAGGTCAAGGAGGTAAAAACGAGAAGGGGTTGGGGGTCTCATTCATTCTCTCACTCCTAGAAAGTGTTATCGTCAAACGAAATAACTGATTGTATTAAATCTTTAACCTTACAGTACATGAAAAGAAAGTTGAATGGCTGATAGTTGTAAAGCTACTGCACAAGCATAATACCAACATTGTAATCACTTCAAAGAAAAGTGGTACTGCAAAAATAATATAAAGCTATAGTAGTCTATACTTGACTACTAAGGAATTATTGCCAGTTGTGTTGTGCATGGTAGACTATGAGTATAAAATCAGCTGTTTATATACTACTACATGTAGACATAGCCCACAATATAGTAATAGATATTTTTGTCTTCCCGCCACCTTCTATTTTGATTAAGACTGGCAAAATTGCTACCAGATTCATATTATAACACAGTGGTATATTACATATTAGAAAAATAAAATATTCAAATATATATCACATCTGCACATAAAATGTAGTTATAGTGTAATATTAAAAACTGCACAGCATGCCTGTACAGTGTTAGGAATCCTGAAATGCTCTCTGGATGATTGCATCAATACTGTGCCCAGCTGTGTTGACCTCTACAGATGAGGGATGTGAGTTACATCTCTGCATGTCAGTCGTTGAGATTGATGCAGTCGAAGAAGCAGTTATTGTCCTTTCCATGACATCTGGCCACATTTTGACATTTCCAGGGTTATCTGCCCACACAGTAAATTATTGACTGGGTATCAATATATAAACATGGATATTATTAGTCATTGTCTTCTTCTTCTTCTTTGTATTCTTATTCTTATTATTTTTATTCTAAATCCAGATGCAAGCGATATTAATGCCTCAAAAGTGTAAAGAGCCTAAAATATTGTGGAAGAACTGTAACCTGTAAAATGTTTCTTTTTCAGGAAACTCCATCAATTTTAGCATCAATTTTAGCATTGGACAAAAACAGTAACTGTTATGAGTTACATGTAGTACATTGTGCAAATTAGCAGCCATTTAAGCCAGCAATTAACTGGAGATTGCAAAAATAGCTACAATGGTACAATAAGTGGGTTTACAGTATGTCCATTTTGAAACCCGTTTTAAAACCCAACCATTTACAGCTGAATGCACCGATTTCAGAATCCTGACAGGGTTAAATTCCTTGTATTACATTAACAACAACCTGGTGAAATCCAATGTGTTTTAAGTTGACTTACGGTATTATTTTACTTCTGTAGTTATTTTCTTTTTTTTAATCTCTGAGATGCATTTAGAAAATAGTACTATTGATGATTGCGCTGAAGACTGAACCACTGTATTTACGCAATGTAGCAATTGCCACGTCATTCTTCCCCAAAGACTCTCTCCCACTATTGCTGTTCAGACAGCAGGCAATTCCCTGAGACTGCCATCAAACTTGCCAATCATCTCCCCTTTAGGATTAGGAAGGGTAGACAGCTATGGCCAAACATTTTGCATCACCCTATAGAATTAACTAATTTTGCTTCATAAAGTCAAATGAAACCTGCTGAATAATGTTACGTTAACATATTGAATTACATACCTCTTTGTAGTATTCCATATATGAAAAACTGACAAAAATTGAAAAACTTGACATTTCGAAATCTAACATGAAATACTGTACTACTATTATGATTTCGGGTAGAATCTTGCGATATTATTTTGTAGTTTCCTTGATTACATGATGTTTAATACAAGATCTAAATTATGTTCATATAGTTTTTTTTTTTTTTAATGATGTCTCAATCCTGAAATTCTAGGTGATGCAAAACTTTTGGCCATAGCTGTAGAAACACCATGACATAAACTAAACACAGCTAGGGCCTTAAAAAAATTCTGATGGCATCTAATCAGAGTGTGTACAATCCTCTCTCTCTGCCAAGGTGTTTGGAGAATGTACTATGTACAATTTACACAGCAATGTTAGCTATTAAGCTTAATTTTCATCTTCTGCGAAAAGAGAGGGTCTGTTTACCTTCCTGTAGCAAATGGTTATAGAACCCATTTTCTTTCAAGCAGAATACATTTGCAGGCACAGAAGACAGTTTTTTAGGCAGGTTGTTTTTAATACAACTATTCCTGGTGCTAGAAACTCAAACAAAGCCAGCGGCTTAAGGCAGAACACCTGGTCCAGGATCACAATGTGACCTAGAACTGCAGCAACACATTGAGCTCTGAGAAAAGACAAGTTACCTGTAGCTGAGGAATAAAATGAAGAATATTATTATAATATTTCTTAGTCAACACCCTTATCCAGGGCAACTTACAATTGTTACAAGAAATCACATTATTTTGACATACAATTACCCATTTACACAGTTGTGTTTTTTTACTGGAGCAATCTAGTCTAAAGTACTTTACTCAAGGGTACAGCAGCAGTGTCCCCCACCTGGGATTGAACCCACAACCCTCCGGTCAAGAGTCCAGAGCCCTAACCACTACTCCACACTGCTTGCCCGATACATATGCTGACTGTTGTTTATAGATAAACCTGTTTCCCTCATTAAGGTTGCCTCACCAATTCAAACTGATAGTCTGGGAGTGCGTGCACATTGCAAAAGGCAAGATGCAAAAAAACATGGTAGGGATTGTTCTACATTGGCAAATCTGGAACAGGAAATATGTTTAGTCCTGTTTATTATCATATGATTTTACAATTTGGGGATGTAGCATTACATCACCAGGTTGTGTACAATGTCATGCCCCCTCCTCCTCCAACCCCCACCTTCTTATCAATCATCACTATCCCCCTCCACAACCGCCTCCCGCACCACCGCACCACCGCACCATTACATTGTTGTTCCAGCATTGTCCATCCTCTCATGAGGTCATGCCCCCCCACCTCCCTCCCATAATGACTCATATTTTTCGTCACAAGAAAGTAATCACGTTTTGAATGGTTACCCCAAAATATAATAATAATAATAATAATAAAACAGTCAAGATTACGTTGAAAATACCACTGCAACAATACAAAGAAACAAGGGTGTAAACGGAAGGTCATTGCCTGCTCTTGTGCGTTCGCTTAACAAGAGACAGAGATTGAGAATGACATCCCTCCTTGTCAAGGGTGTCATTCATTTCAATAAAAGATCTATCTGTTTAAGTGTCTGTTGATATCTGCAGACCTGTCTGGTCTACTGCAGTCTGAATGTCTGTTTACATCCATCTAAACATGCGTGACACGCTGAAATTGCAATCTGTCGCTCAATGTGGTTTTCCTAGCTACCAAATCAAATGTGTTGATTTGGTTCAATGCTTATTAGTCTGTCTGTCTGTCTGTCTGTCTGATTCTGTCTACAAATTGACTTGCCCCTCATGAAGTATCTGCTCTATCTGACTGCAGTACATACCTGTCAGTTTGCATTTAGCTAGCTTTGTGAGTATGTCTGTCTACCTGTGTTGTGTATCTTAAGCTCTCCAGAGCATGTAATAAATAGAGTATTCATAGGAAGTATCTAATCTATACAACATACATATCATCAATAAATCCCAAAAGCATCTTCAGTCATATCTTAACAGGAATCCATTAATTTTGATATGTCACTTACTGACTGCATGACCTCATCGGGCAAACACAATTAATCATTTCTGATTGGTCACTGGCTGCCTGTGTGACCCTTTTGGGTAAAAGATTTTACAGGATGTTGTCCTATACAGCACTTACACACCTATCACATGGGAACTTGACACATTCCTACCAGTATTTCAATCAATATGAGATCCACACGTTCTCAGTAAGGCATTCTACACTCCACAGCAGCAATAACGAGAGAAAAACTAAGCAAGATCTCACTGTTTAAGATGTTATTTTCATTCTATGGGTGTTAGAAATACTTTCTCTCTCACACACTTTTAAGGGGGACTTTTTAGTTTATTAACTAATAACAACTAGCTTACTAACATGTTAATGACTCATTTATGTTAAGGGTTAGTAAATATATAGTAGAAAAATGTATTTATAAACTGGTCAGCTAGAACTGTTCAGCAAACATCAAATCCCCACTTTGGGATTATTAACATGATGATAGGATTGCAGTTGGATTACATTTAGAAATGTTACTGTAGTAATGTGTAATGCTTAGCAAATTAAATCAGGTTTTATTTTAATATATATATATATATATATATATATATATATATATATATATATATATATATATATATATATATATATATATATATATATATAGCTTAGAAAATGTGTATTATATGTGTATTTACTGATTATGGGATGGCTGTCAATATTTAACATTTAATAAATTCATAAAATGTGACCACAGACACACACAACATGGCCGCCCTGGAGGGAATCCATAGGGAACAAGCTGGGCCTCCCTGCCTCGCCCCGCAAGTGGAGACACAATGTGTGTGTCTCAGCTGGATTACTTGATTTTCAAAAATATTTACCAGACAAATGGGTCTTGTATAAAACATACCAAAAATATCTTGTAAGAGTCGTGCCACAGAGAACGATTCAGAGAAAGTCATCTATCATATTTACCTGAGTCCCTAGGCACACACACGGTTTGTATTGGCTCCATATTTCACAAAGCCAGTGGAACAGATTGAGGGCTGCTACAGCTGCTGAGTTACAGGTCGGGTAAGGAAAGGTATGCAGTCACACAATCAACATGCATTCTGAGCTTTTACAGAGTGGATATTTCATATCAATTTTTTTCCGACTCATTTTTTAAAATGATTTCCAAACACTGCATTCCCTTGATCAATATGGTTTGTTCCATTAATCAAAACACAAAACAGGGAATCTGAAAAGAAAAAAAATAAGTTGTTTAAGTTTCTCTCTATGGCAATACTAGGTAGAATATTCAACACTTACAACAGTCACATTATGGATCAGTTTTTAAATAGCAAGATATTTACGGCAATCGATTTTATGAGACCTATTGTGAGCCACCAATAACCTGGTACAATCACAGTTGGCAGTGGAGTGAGGTTTATAATCTCTTTTATGTACCACAAGGAATCATGAAAGCGATTGAGGATTGACAGTAGAGTGCTATATTTTATATTCATTTATATGTGTGAAGTTGATGAAGCTGTAACTAGAATTTCCTCTGGAATATAACATGTTTCAATAAGATAGAACTCTCCGTAGCTATTTAATCAAAAGATCATTTTCTTCTCATCTCAGAAGACTAGTTTGTGTCTGATGTGATGGATTTGTGATATATACCACAGCTGAGTAGTTTCAACCAAACTCATTTCATTCAGATTATCCCGCCCCACCCCCAAGAGCTAGCTTTAACCCTAAGACATGCTGTGCTTGTCAGGATTTTTTTATTAGTAGAATTGGTCCTCCAAAGGACAGATACAGGCTGCTCATTAAGGAATCAAGCCATGAAGAAGAGCTCACCAGCGAATCATTTGCTGTTATTGCTGATTTCGTCTTGCAGTCACACTTTTTTGCCTTCAGATCTCACTCTGCAACACTGCTGTGAAGTGGATAGTTATCTTGATTTATCCTGACATGACAGCTAATGGAATACGAACTCAGATCTTTAAGAACTGCAAAGCTGGGGAACCTGGTTGGTAAAACAGCGGCTCATGTACCCAAATCTAGTGAAGACTGCGGCCTCAAACAGGCAAGTGAAGGGTCCGGCATAGGCAGGCCAGAAAATGAATAACTTATGAGTAACTAACTATTCATTATTATTATAGTTTGCAGATGTCAAGTCCATTATGCTACCAACTAAGTTTAGAAGCTTTTACCTCTAACCAGTGGTGTAGAATCTCAGCACAGATGTCCTGTAAAATAATTGGAGGACCTCTGAGAAAATTATCTGGGATAAAAAGAAATGGACGGTTCGCACTGGTCTAAATTTCACTGATGTCAGTAAAAATTCCAAAACCACCTATTTATGTGGTGATTTTTAGTCCCTTGCGAATCAGGCTTTCGATTGTACATCGTTACTGGTACACCTGGTGGTCCCTGCAAGAAACACAGGTACTTGAGATGAAAAGGTTGAAAACCACTGGTTTAAAGGCAGTAAGACACATGAAAAAATCACTCATTTTTTAATGCTAGTATTAGCTGAGGCCATAATTTCTGTATTAATCTTCAACTTTGATGTCTCATCATACGTGAGTTTGAACAGTATGTGCACGTGTTGTCCAATCAAAGGAGTCGAAGGCTGACTCTGGTGTAAAAATGACAGGACTCTGCCTAATCACAACTAGATGTGTGTTTGACTAATGAATTTCAGGGGGGTGTTCAAACCCCTGAAACCATCCCCTAGCTACTCCACTGCCTCTCACTAATGAAAAGCAATGCAGGGGAAAAATACATTTCAAATTACACCTAAAAAAGCACGGAACAAGAAGTTAATCTGTATTTGCCTCACCCTGACTAGAAATAAAGTGTTCTTGTTCAGTGTGCAGTACAATACAGCAAGCTGCAATAGCTCTGTCTTTGATAGAGATGTCCTGCTTCTCAGGCTTTCTATTTCAGTGACAATATCCACAGTTCTGAAAGTCCGCCTTCTGTTCAGACTGAGTTTGATAACAAGACCCAACCAGATCAGCCTGTAAATACGTTTGCAGGTTCTCGTGTCACAGAGATGGGTGGTGCTGATTCAGTGCAGGCAAAGACAATCAATAGGCACTGGGAGATGGAAAGACAGTGTCAAAGCCTCCAAAAGCCATTACCTCTCTAATCAACTCACTGAGATATACTTTCTGCCGCTCTTGTTAACAAGTTTCCAGCCACTCTCCTTGCATTCTGAGTTGTTGTTTTCTTTTCCTTTCTTTTTAGGACTTTAAAGACTTATAGGGGGCTGTGTGGTCCAGTGGTTAAAGAAAAGGGCTTATAACCAGGAGGTCCCTGGTTCAAATCTCACCTCAGCCACTGACTCATTGTGTGACCCTGAGCAAGTCACTTAACCTCCTTGTGCTCCGTCTTTCGGGTGAGACGTAATTGTAAGTGACTCTGCAGCTGATGCATAGTTCACACACCCTAGTGTCTGTAAGTCGCCTTGGATAAAGGCGTCTGCTAAATAAACAAGTAACTTATTGATCTTCAAGGGGGTGCATTGTGGCCAAAAAATGTTCCAGAGTGAATGGTATCACTTTACTTTGAGTGTCTCTAATTACTATGTATTTACAACGTACTTCATGTATAAATATTTTTGCACAATATATGTACTGTAAGTACACAATTATATCAAAAAAGGGTTTGGGTTGGATTCAGAGGTAGGGTTAGGGTTAGGGTTATATCATGCAAAACAAATGTACACATTAAGTACATTGCAAATATGCATAATAACATTGTAATTATGTGTAAGTACACATGTATTTACAAAGTAACTACTATGTAAATACATTAAATAAACAGCACTCCATATTTCATTCAATGATTCAATGTTGCCTTTGGTAAAGAGCTAATACCGTCTGCTATTGGAGTTTGAAATAATAATAATAATAATTATATAAATATATATATTCTACTACTTACCAGCTAGTTAAATCAAATAAACATAGCAAAAATGCATTCCAATCAAAATTTCTGCATGTTTCCAAAATCTATTTATTTGTTAATTTTTTTTAATGTAGCCATTTTATCCATTTAGCCATTTTTGAAATCTCCAACACATCTGCAGTTCAAAAGAATTGTGTAAGTAACTGTACAGTACTATCATATTTTGTCAAAGTATTATTAACACAGACAGTAAAGCCTAGATACACATTGCTGATTGATGTTGACATTTTGTCATAAATCCTGTCATTAATTTGTAGGTAATCCTTTAATTCCTCCCGTTTACATACACTCATAACAATGTTGACAGCTATGCTTTTTACACCAGATGCCACAATGTAAGCTCTAATATAGCTAAGTACACCTTTTTTTAACATATTCCATTGGATGATAAAATATCCTTTTGTCTTGCTGTCACAAAACATATAGATTATCTTAACCCAGTATCTCAGTTAAACCCCTAGAACTAATGCATACTGTCATTAATCTCATAATCTGTACAAAACGTGATGCCGAAAGTATTCTTGCCTTGTTCTACATCATTATGTCAAACATGTGTTTTCATAATGCATTGTGTCTGAACATTTTTAATCAGTAAGCATTATTTATTCATTGAGTTTAAAGTGCCCAAACATGTATTTTATCCCTGTACTCCTCAATATGAAAAGCCCAGTTTGAATGCCACCTACGTACAGGCTTTTCATCCTGCAAGAGTTCATCTTGACTGGTCTTAGCATGGCTTTGTCTGGCGCCTGGTCAGTAGGGGCCCTGCGGCGTGGAGAGACAAACATATATGCATCGACACATTTGCACGACAGAGATTTGAACCTGGAAGCTCCTGATCTCATAACCCATCGCACCACTCAAATCAGTAATCAGTATTAATACCAGTTTACTACCAAGTTTTCAGCTTTTTTTTGCTGTTTTGGACCTGTATCGCGTTAATGACTTTTTTTTTTCTTTTTTTTACCTCCTTTGCACTTTCTGATATTACAGAACATATAGAGCATCAACAATTTCCATGTGTATTGTTGCAGGCAGGTCCACTCTCCCAAGCTGGTTTGATTTTGCAGCCTGGTTTGATTATGCAGCCTGGTTTGATTATGCAGCCTGTCTGCATCAGTTTGTTCAATCTGTACCCTTTAGTGGGCTGAGTCATTTGTCATATCTGTCAAGAGGATCTACATGCCATTTCATAACAAATACAATTAACAATAATTGAATCTAGGCTCTGGTGAATTCAACAGTGGGGGGAGGCAGAGCTGAGACACTCACACAGGGGAATCGATTGCTAGATCTGGGTTGCATAGCTTTGTGTAAGGGGGGTGTACAGTGCAGTAAGAAGGGCAGCACTGTAACAGTTGTTTACGTAGTTATGATTTAATAGTGTAAAATTGTATCATCACAGCACTTAATGCAACATGGAATATATTATATAAGCTGTAAATAATCATATTTAACCCATTATCTACCATTGTCTTGTGTGTTAAGCATATTCCAATGACATCAAAATTTCCTTCACATTTGCCACACATGTACAGTACATCCCCATAAGACATAACTTGTCAGTGTGTGAAAATGATTTCTATCACTGTTTTACTTACTTCAAATCCATTTATAAGTTATCTCAATGAGAAGGAATATGGCTCAGCTGCTGTTTGAGAATGCCTCATTATTTAATAGCTCTTTCACATTATTTCACACTTTTGGTCGAGGCAAGTTTGCCCAGTGATTCATATGGAATTCAGCATTGCAAATTAAACTCGAGCATGAAAGTCATTTTGGATTCACCCGTCTCTAAGTGCTCAATTTCATCGGGTACTTGATTTCACTCTAATAACCTGTGTTCCTGCTAGAAGAGCATTATAAGGGTTAATTTCCCATCACTAATCTGCAGCATTGGTGTCTCTAACGTTACATTCATCTCTGGGTGACCTCTACTTTCACCACTAAACGAATATTGAGATTTATTACCTGTGCTGATGAAGAAAAGATAATCCTACCGTAAATCAGCCCTTTTGGGAAATGGATTTAATTGTATGCAGCTGTGTCCAAACATTTTGCATTACTCTATAGAATTAACTAATTTTGCTTCATAAAGTCAAATGAAACCTGCTGAATAATGTTACTTTAACATGTTGAATTACATACCGCTTTGTAGTTTTCCATATCTACTTAAGGAAAAGGGACAAAAATTGAAAAAACATTTCGAAATCTAACACTAAATACTGTGCTACTACTATGGCTTCTGGTAGACTTTTGCAATATCATTTTGTTGTTTCTTTGATTACATGATGTTAAATAAAATATCTTAATTATGTTCATATATATATATATTTTTAATTATGTCTCAGTCCTAAAATTGTAGGTGATGTGAAACTTTGTCCATAGCTGCATACAGTACCAGCTTACTATTCAAACTGCCCTGTTGACAAGGAAGGGAGTCTGGTCCATTAAGCAGCAGAATACATTATGGAAAAAGTATTGCACAACTTGATTATACAAGGAATGAAGTACACCAACTATATTGTATACTAAGGCTGTTATTTTATAGTCAATCTGTTACAATTAGCTGTAAATGATTTGTTGAAGAATTGCTCTGGCCTCTCCAGTTTCTCACAGGAACATTCGTAATACATTTTTATATTGGAAAGCTGAAGGTCATTTTGATATGACGGTTGTGCTCATTGGTTTGTGCAGCTGTTCTGAGTCAAAGTTGATGAAGACGTTTGTATGTATTTACTGTAAAAGGCAAGTGCAGTCTTTTTTACTGTAAGTGAGCAGATTTTAAACACCTGCAGTTTATACTGTACAAATGGAAAGATTTACTACTTTAATTAAAATGGAATTATAAGACAAATTGTAGTGAGAGTTGAGAATTGTGTTCAGTTTGAATTTAATTTGCACTCTGACAAAAGCAGGGCACAGTATTGGGAGCTGAAAATTAGTAGGCGCCTGACAAAAGCAATAGGGTTGGCATGTACTGGATGGTAAGTGGTATGTACGGCTGTTTTATAAAGGCTGCTGAGAGTTGGTTCCTCGGCTGCACAGATTTAGTGACTCATCTGAACTCTAATATAAAAAGTATAGAACAGCTGGGTTAACATTTAGTACAAATCATTTTCTCTGATGTTGAAGGTTTAAAATAAAACACATTTTCTTCAACTGATGATAAAGTTATTCATTTGCTTTTAGAAACTATTTATTAAAAAAAAAAATCATAAAATGATTTTGGGTCAGTAACATCTGGTGTCTCACAAGGCTCTATCCTGGGCCCCCTGTCATTTCTACACAGACACTCAAATCTATATTCATTCTAAACCTGATATTAATGCTGCTGCCTCTGTTCTTACTGCCTGTATCTCTGATATAAAAAGTTGACCTAGGTTATGCTGTTAGGTACTTCCCATCAGCTACGTAAAACCAATGCTGTAAATTTGTCAGTTGCTGGTACCATACTTGAGTTCAGATCTAAATTGAAAAATGTGGATGTTATTTTTTGATCCTGGGTTAACCTTTGAACCGCATGTGTTGAATACTGTCAAGGTTTCTTTTTTCACCTCAAAAATGTAGCTAGGCTTCGACCTATGCTCTCTGTATCTACGGCTGAAAAATTGGTTCATGCGTTTGTTTTCCCTAGGATTGATTATTGTAATGCCCTGCTCGCTGGTGTCTCTAATAGCATTCTCAACAAATTGTAATATGTTCAAAATTCTGTGGAATTTTGTCAAGGTCACACTCTAGGGATCACATTACACCTGTGCTGGAGGCCTTGCATTGGCTGCCTGTTAGGTTTCGAGTGGATTTTAAAATCCTTCTCCTGACCTACAAGGTTTTCCGTGGGCTGCCTACACTTTATTTGTCAGATCTTTTAACCTTTTACACACAACCTCCACTCCACTGATCTTAGACTGTTGTGTGTCCCTTCTGCTCCCCTGCACTCTATGGGCTTTCTGTTTCTATGCCCCAAAACCGTGGAATGGTATTCCATTAGAGATCAGGGATTCAGCAACCTGAATCCCTCAGTGTTTTAAAATCTAGCTTAAAAACTTACTTTTTTAGAAAGGCATTTTTATGATTCCTTTTCCTTGTTTCTGATTTTGTTTCTACATGTTATTGTTTTTGTTGAATTTATCTTTGTTCTGTGAAGCGCTCTGAGATGATTGCTTTTAAGGGCGCTAAATAAAATAAAGTTTATTATTATTATTATTATTATTATTATTATTATTATTATTATTATTATTATTATTATTATTATTAAATTCACTCATTCCTCAGTTCCTCCTACTTTAGATTTACTTAATACATAACATTGCATTTTGACTTTTCATTAACAACAACAACAACAAAAATAATAATTCCAGGCTTTGCAGAACCCTTATCTCAAAAACTACTGGTTATACATGCTACAGAACACCTGCAAATTTGAGAATAAGAAATACTGTGCCATATGACTGTTGTGAATTCAGCATATTCTATTTAGATATCATTGCAGAAGGAATGTTTTGCTGTGACAGACAAATACATTTGATTTGATATTGTGCTTCTTTGATTCTTGCAGGCTTCTTTAAACTGAGTGCTTCTTGGCGTGTGGGAGGGTGGTAAAGAATAAACTGGGAAACCATTAGGAAACGAATAGACAGCAGCACCTTATTAAAATGCTGTCACTCTTTTACTCATTTCAAATCCATCTATAAGCCATCTCAATGAGAAGGGAGGTGGCGGGTTTGTCACTTCTGAGGCCACATTGGATGATGCTGTGCTTCACTGCAGCAGAGTTATGGAAATGGAAAGCAGACGATTCAGACAGACTCCTGCAGTTAATAGGGTTGCGGACAACAGAATGGGCTCTCATCAGCCTCATGGTAAGAACACGTTGGGAATGAAATATTGAGCTTGCACATTTTGGTTAAATGAAATGTGTGTACCCTTATGCATATTATTTCTTGTGATTCATTTGCCCCCTCGCCTTTTAAAAAAAATGACTCCAGAGGCTCACAAACTATAAACAATGACTTTTGACAGCTCACAAATCAACTCGCAGTTCAATCCCCTGATCTTTTATGCTGCAACATGCAGAGATTGCTGCTGATAGGGCCTTTTCAATGTTATGCAAGCTATTATAAAACAGCCTACAGCAATACCACCATGGATTCTGATATCTTCTAGTAAGTTGTGCAGAGTGGGGCCTGTTTAATACTTGCAGTCTGTGTCAAAAAAGGGTTAAAGTCGTAAGAAGAAACCCCACATGTTTCACTATAGAAACATGACCACATACCTTTAAATATTTACCTCCAATGAGGCCTGTTCCCTGACCTTCCCCTCTCAGTCTTTTTCTTCCATCAGAAATCCGTCCTGTATTCCATTATTGCCACTTTTCCATATTGATGGGTGAACACAATAAAAAGGAAGGCTCACAAAGGGAACTTCACTTTTCCTGTGTCTTCATGCCTCACAGAATGGGAAGATTCATCCATTTAGAAAATTTAATGGCAGAAGTCAGTCTCATTTGCTCATTTGCTGGATGTTAATTCTTTACTCCAATAAGCATATTCATGGAATTATTCAGTAAAAACAGGAGTCCTGGTAGGATTGCAAAAGTATTTCTATAAATAGTTTTGAATCTATTTAGAAATGTCTAGCTTATTAATGGGATTGGGAAACCGAGTTGATGACATAATCAATCTATGTTTGTCTATAGGGGATAGTAATTTGTATACATAAACATCTCTAATCAGTCATTAACTGGGTTGCATATCAGGATAGCATATGGGTTTTACCAATGAGTGCTGCAGAGCTCTCCCCAAATGTACCCACAATGCATTAGATTCAAAAAATGCACTATGACTCTAGTTGCATTTTCACATTCAAAACGGTTTTGACATAGATACCAAAAGGATCCTTTTTGCCATTCCATGTCATGAAACAATATGCAAATTGACTTGAATGATACATGACTGCATTTATAATACAAAATGATTCAACCTTTGTTGCTGAAAGATAATTCAATATATACATGTAAACATTCAATCAAAACTTTGTCAGCTAAATAAATGGTGTTTTGCATTCTTTTATTGTGTGATTGTGCCGTCTGTCTTTACAAAACACCAAAAATGAATGGAATGGGGTCCAAAGTGCCAATAAGATTGAGCTTAGTGATAGGGCAGTGAAGTGGTTTAATATCTCATTTGGGAGACACAGGTTTTAATCCAACTTGATGGGCCTTTCAGTGAATCCAAATTTTTCTTTTCAGTTAATAGCTGTGAGGCTTTGCGTTGCTGTGGAGATGCCCCTCTCCTCATTATAATCTTCAACAGAGTTTTAATTTGTTTGTTAAACTGACCCCATTAGGTAATTTATTGATACAGTTGCCATGGACACAACACAAGGCCTTAAAGTGTGTGACAACCACAATAAAAGCAAAGTTAATTTTCTTGACAAGGTTAAGTCAATAAAAAAATTGCCGGTTTTGAACCATCCCACAGTCAAGGTATTGTGTAGTACATTTTCATAGAACATTTCAGGGACAAGATAAAGGGGAACAAAATACTGCCTATACGTTAATTTCATAGACGGCTGAATTTGTTAAATAGCTTATGTCATAAAATAAACCAGCTTACTGTATGCTTAAAAAGCTGATGCAAAATGGCAATTTAGCTTGACTCAATTGGTAATGGTAGCACTGGTAACAACTGCATCAAACGATTCATTCCATAAACTTGAATTTCTGTATAATTAAATATTTACCCCAGCACTGCATTATGCATGACGATAGACCTTGGTTATCTCCACACAAGAGGTGAAAGATTAATTGTTTTGCTGTTGGTACTGTATGAGACAAAAGCATCCTGTCCTTTAAGTACTGTGAAATGTCACAAGAACACACACTGACACATGCTGTCAGTTAAAGCCAGGGGTCTCTTACCGGCTTCTTGAGAAGTGTTGTCAACATTAAGCTTTTTAGAATCTAGCCTAGCTGTTGACTTTCTTTAGCACTCTTTGTAATTTGTCTGGGTTTTTGCTCTTGGAATGTCTCTGCATATATAAAGTATATTGGTATTTTTTTCACTTATGCGTCATTACATTAGTATAGAAAACAGTAAAAAACTTGCTGCTGTGTACAATATGACTCCTGGGGAAATGTGTTGCATATTTTATTTTCACTTACCTTTACAGATGAAACGAACAATATTAATACATTGTAATGATTGAGAAATAACCGTCACCATTGCAGTCTGCAGAATTAATCAAACCAGATGTATTAACTGGTAGTCTGGGTTTAATTACCCATCCAGGTCTGCCCTGCATTACAATTTGTTTAACTGCAGTTAGACATTTTTTTACTTCTGTATTTTCTGCGCATCAAAAGCTATTTATTCTTAGAAAAGCCTTTGTAACCAAAATAGGCAACAGGACCTCCAAATGTAGCCAATAATAATAACCCAATAATAATAATAACAATGATGCAATTGAGCCTGCAGCTACTGTATCACTATTCATATCCACATTTTTTTAGCTATGATATCTTCTCTGAGCTGAGTACTTTTCAGTCAGTAAGTAACACGCTTTCTTTTTTGTGCTTCTAAACCTTGTCAAGGTTAGAGTGTATAAGTGAGCTATAAATCAGAGCCAGCTTTAAAAATAATGGAGGTGCCTATTCAGTTTTTCAAAAAAAAAAAGCAAGTTAAGAAGTTCAATCTTTTTGGTCTTGCTGTGTCTATAGTTTTTTTCCTCTCAATCTTTCTCTGTCCCATTGAAAGGTGTTGCGTCCTTTGAGTCCCCGGGAAACGCACAGCTCTTTCAGAGGAGTACCTGCGTGGACTGCCGATGAGTCAGGGGAGGCAGATGTGGGTCAGTAAACAGAGACGGATGCTTGTATTTTCATGAGTAGTGCTCTGATCCCCAACACCTTCTGCAAAACTGCAGGACACGTTTAGCTTGACAGGAGCTTGAGGGAACACAGCGACTCCGAAGAGTCAGGCTGGGGGTTCCTGAGATTCAAATCTCAATTTTCCTTATCAGAGACAGAGAGAAATAAAAAAGGGAGAGAGGTCTGCTGGACTGGAGTCAAATCGTGTTCCTGTGATAGTGTGCATGCCCTACTGATCCTACTTCCTATAGTGTTAAACATGCCATGTCAGAGAGCTGATGACATTCATAACTAGGCAAAAACAACGGACAAGTCCCTTTGGAAATGTAGTCCAGTTTTTCTCTGCACTGTATAGATCTCCTGTGTGCACAGGTGGCCCTGCTCCAAGTGGGTGTTTAGGAAGCTGGCTAGACTTGATCTGAAGATGGGAGAGTATGGTGTGAAGCAGGGGGTTCTGAGGGGCAGAATGGGAGCAGATTGCACTGATTGGGAGCAACAGGATGACATTAGACAGACAAAACATAACTGCTTGATTACTGCATTGCATAACACACGCACGCTCCCAGACACGAGGGATTGAATTGCACCAGAATGCACTTGCTGAACACAGTTCTGTCAAAATCTGATAATGAATAATGGATCTAATGTTGTGACACCAAGTACACCATGTTTTCTTTAATGCTTCTTCTACTACAAAATGCAGTTGCATGTACTAGTTACAGGTACAGTTACTTCTCAGACACAGTTTACATTTTACAGATATTTCTTTTTTTTTTCGGTTTGGTCCAGCTGCAGTTATAAAAATCGAGTTCATGTGACATTTAAGGTTTGACTTGAACTGTTGAAGCACTTTCTGATTTTCATGTTATGCATTATCCATAATCCTTTTTTTTAATGTAATGAAAATCAACTGCTTTTATTCACAAACAATGTATGTGTTACAACATTACCTGTTTGAAAAATGAACCATTACAGTTATAAGTTAATTAAACTGTGTTACCAGATTACAGTAATGTGTTACTTTGTGTTATTCCCCAATGCTGCTTAAGAGAAAGAGAATATGGGATATACTTTCCTCCAAGTCATCGTATGCATAAAAATGCATTCATTTATACACAGAGTAAACGCAAAGAAACCCTCTAGGAAAAAATGCAAGCCTCTATTACATGAATACACACACATGTTTGTTTAAAAACAGCAACATGTAGCAAAATCATAGCATGTTTAATGATCCCATAGATACAGTTATAATCGATTATATTGCTGAGGAACAACCAAGACCCAATGAATAGAGACAGAGGCCACACACATTGGTTTTTGGGGTCCATGCACAGCTCTTGGTATCTGCCTTCACTTACAAGCTTATTTCCCCTGAGTTTGAAGCACTCTGGCATCTGTCTGGGCCACAACAAGATGCACACCCCATTTCACTTCTCTATATCATACTAAATATGCCCCTATATTAAAGCTTGAGTTTCTGCCCTGCGGCCCCACATTTTCTTAATGGCTTGATCCTTCAGCAATGACAGCACTGCAGCACTACAGATATTAAAGGATTTGAACAACTTGACAAACTAGATTTAATGATGCTGAATAATTGAGCTCCCCAATTGAAAACTAAATAAATAAAATAGCATTAAGTTAGAGTGAAACGATGCTGTGTCTGGATTGCTTGCCATTGCATAGCTTCAGGCATTCAACCCTCCCCCTCCACCTTCCGTACTTCACTTCTCTCCAATCCATCCCAGGGTCTTCGTTTCCACGGCGATGATACCTAACGACCCTTGAGCTTGACTGGGTTGTTATATGGCGCTTTACAGTTCCCAGGAAAAGGAAAGAGATAAGGGAAGGCAAAGAGGAGGAATCTGTACTGATAACACAAAACCTAATCCGTCCTCATTTTCCACAGGAGGCCACTGCTGTCAGGAGGGCAAAACCAGCTAGTTTATCATTTTTCTTGTATTTTCCTTCGTAAACAGAGGAGTAGACAACAGAGGCTGAAGACAGAGCCGCCTCACACTGGTAAAAAAAATAAGTGCACTAAAGAAGTGGGGTGGGAGATATCCATTTAGAGCTACTAAATCTAGGCAATTTGTCAACCCATTCAAGTGCATTCTAAGCACAGTATATATATATATATATATATATATATATATATATATATATATATATATATATATATATATATATACTAAAACAAATATAGACATATTCTGCTCCAGCACCTAATTTTTCTTTTTTTTTTTTTGTGTGCAAAGGGATCTACAGCATTGGGAAGGGAAGCTTTCTGGTTTATGGGCAGCCTGTGGAATGCTGTGAATCACAATAACCATATCAATATTAAGTCCTAAATCAACAGGCACTTTTTGAAAGTATGATAATTGCCTACATATATTTCACAAACCGTTGTAATAATAAACTCGTTGATCCTGAATTTTATTAAAAAATTTTAAAAAAACCTGGCCCCACTAGAGTTTCCTAGCTTTCTAGTGTAGCGTTTTTTTGAGAATCTCACTGTTTTTCCTCTCTGGTTATCATAAGAACCCTAGTCTCTAACCTTCCCTCAACAGTGCAGCTGTGACACATGCTGTGGGGCTTCCTGTATACCCACTCCATTGCTCGGAAGGCTGGTCCCATAAGCTGGTTTCATTTAAGTGCTACTTAATGTTGCTACCTGCTGCCACTACATCAACGACACTTTGGCTCTGCAGTAATAATGATACCTTTTCCATTGAGTTTTGTATTAAAATGCAACACGCTTTGAGGGGATAAAACAAAAACATTCATCTATCAACACTATTTATATGTATACTGGGAATACTACTCTACTGTTGAAAACTATTTGACTAAATAAGTTTGCCATAGATATTGGACCATAATTGGACACCATGCTGTGTGTTCAGTGAGCTTAGCCAATGCTTGGTAAGTTAAAGGGTTAATGTGGTCTCGTTGGAAGGCTGTTGGCCACTCTCTGTTCTGATTCCCTCGTATCAGGGTTCACTGAGGACCCATGTCTGCCAGCCCAGGATCCAGAAACGAGAGGGATTCAGAGCACATTGCAGTCCGAGCACCGTGAAGCAGATAACAAACAGCACAGGGGGGGAGTTATTGATTTTTCCTAGGATTCCTTGTAAAAAGAGATTGTCTCAGTATCTCAAGAAAATGTAATTCTAGTGAAGTCCCGGGCAGAAACACAGTTAGAAATGCACATGCATGCAAAAGTGTATGGATACAGGCAAGCACTTAAACTTATGGATGTTCATACATACAGATTGGGACAGCAGTACATTTTCAGATAGATACACAGAATAAAAACCCACATGCATCCACAGGAGGTGTACTAATTAAGATCCAGATGTGCTGCTCAAATTCTAATCCAGCTTAATTAAATCATAGTCTGGCTAAAACTCACTGCTAGACTTTAGTTCCCCTATCTCTTCACAAAGGGAATGTACATCCCTGTAAAGAATTTGGTCATATCCAACATAATCTATTGCAAGCTATTTTACATAAGAGTCTCCATGCTATATACTGTATGGGTTGCACGTTCACAAAAGATTTAAGCCAAGGAAGCACAGTCATGCATGTTGTACACAGGGTGTGCGTAATGCACAGGGTTTGTGTGTGCTAAAGTTGAGAAATAACAGTAAATATTCTCATATAATAACAGGATCGGGTGAGGATTAATGAGAAGAGTTATTCTTTACTAGACACTGCTAAGGGCTGCAGAGTCCCAATGGACCATCAAGTCAACATTTTCCATGACAGCATTTGTTTGTTACATAGGTTCATTGTAGCTTTGATTAGGTAGGAGGGTTTTTTTTTGAGGACATACAGTTTCAGGGTCACTGTAGAGAAAAAATGTAGTGAAAAATGTATTTGGCCATTAATAGGTTTGTGAAATACGGGGCGCCTGAAACAAACTCAAGGATTTTTTGAAAGGCATAAAACAATTTTAACATTATAAAACTAGAAGAAATGGCTCAGAACAATAATGTTCCTGACCTTAGCTGCAAGTCCATTATTTTTTTGTTTTGTTTTGTTTTACACCATTACAATGGTTTATTTTATTCAGAAAATGAGCCTTTTAACTTATACTCGTTGCTTAACAGGGCCCATAAAGGGGTTCATTCTGAAAAGGATCAAAGTATACTATATAAAGTGCTTTCTATTTGAGTTTATTCACAAAGAAACAGTAAAAAGATGTACACAGTAAGTACATTGTAACTATGTATAATAACATGTAATTATGTGTGAGTACACATGCATTTACTGAGTAACTACTATGTAAATTAGATAAATTAGATAATTAGAGACACTTGATGTAAAGTGTCACCCAGATGTTTTGGTTTGTAGATACCAATTGCCTTTCCCAAAATACATTATTTTTGTTCTTGCAGGTGTCAGTACTGTGTTTGCAATGGAAATTCACAACATGCTGTGCAGTATGTTGTGCACACCATTTCATCTGGCCTTGCTGCTGATTTAATTATGTTGTCACATGCTTGAAAAGGGGTTTTTCATAGACGTGATGGAGAGTATTTTGTCATAACTATGGAAAGCAGTTACAATACAATAATATCTGAGAAAATTGGTTAGCAGATAGAGTGTGAGTATTGAAACAGGAGGTTAAAGACTAAGGGTGAGAGAAATTGGTCTGCGTCTGAACGTCTTTGTGGAGCTGTATTCAGGCAGAAGCAAAAAATAGATTACTACAAATAAGTACACAAAGGAATAATGGACACACTAACAGCAGTAATCTGTGACCGTTTAGCTTTGATCACCACATCATCCTCTGGGCAACCACTGTTAACTGTTGTTGAAAAAAAATACAATTCAACAGCAGACTTGCAGCAGATCAAAGTACAAAATTTTTCAAGCTAAATACCCTGATGTTTATTACCTGGTGAGGGTGCAAGGCCTAGAACTCACTCAAAGGAAGGAGAGGCCAGTGTGGTTTACGTACGGTACCCTCTGAGTATGCTTGGCTAACAGTACAGCATGTTCATGCTAATTGGTGTTTAAGTGAACAATCTACACACTGTCCTGAAGTAGTGTTTAATAAGGAAAAAAGTGTCAGCTACAAGAACATAACCCCCTGGGGATATGAGCATTTTCTGACATTCATTTGGAAGAAGCAGATGTGTCTGAGTTTGAAAAAACTTGCTTTTGCACAGTATCAGTTTAAAAATCCATGTCACCTCAATCATCACTTTTAGAAAACGATAATGAAGAGAATCAGCACGTGTTGATCTCACACTAATAGGTGCATATTGTGTTACTCACGTCATGCACCACTTGTTTTTCCTGTATGACAGATCCGAACAAATGCTGGACATTTGTAATAGGGCTAATGCTATGCTTTCCCTTTCTCTTCACAATTCTCTTGTGAATAACGGTGAATAGAACCACAGGATAAGAATGTATGGCTCATAAATGTTTCGTATTTATTCTTTTACATATATGGAAGATCACGCTTAAGGTTATAACCCACATTAGGGCTCAGATCCATGTGCCGCATGATTACAATTTGACATGAAAGACCCTGGCGTGTAGTGAATTGATTTGAACATCGACAGATCCCAGTACTGTTGCTGCTTTGATTGTTCGGAGAAAGGACTATATCAAGGTAATTGTCCAAAGAGTTAGTAACCTTAATTTGATTTTGGTGGCTAGGAGTATGGCTTGCTCAAATATTACATTGGGAAACGTTTAGTTGCTGTTCTGTGCATCATACAATACAATGCAGTTCACAGTTGCTGGAATAAAATAATGTCTGTAATGACACCATGTGATGTTAAAAGTACAGAGAGTATTCAAGTTATCTAAACAAGACCCAATCTCACACAGCAGGGGGCTTTTGGGGAAATAAATCTATGACTGCTGGAAAGGAGGCTCTGCATTATTATGGTTAAATAATAATTATAACACTTTAAGATACATTTAAATTATAAAATAATTATAATAATAATTATAATAATTATAATAATAATAAAGAAATCATTTTTGAATGTGAACAAGGTAATCATCCATTTTTCAGCTGTGTGGAAAGAAAAGTAAACACATAGTGCTCTCTCTCTCTCTCTCTCTCTCTCTCTCTCTCTTTATATATATATATATATATATATATATATATATATATATATATATATATATATATATATATAATTCAGTGTGCTTAAAATTTCCCTTGATCTGACTAAGCAAATTAGTTTCTGTTCTCCTTACATTTCTAATACACTTACCCTGAGCCTTCTTTAAGGGGAGATTTGATGGAGTAGTAAAGCACTGCCTAGGGTTTTCTAATTGATTGTGAAGGGGATTGGCACAGCTTCAGACCTTGTGACATTTTTTTTAAGACTGTGATATTTTAGATTTCTATAAACTCAAGGGGAAAAAAATGGATTGGATTGTACTCAGGACCATCTTTAATATGGAAATGTAGGAGTTTAACTTCCTTTTGAAATACTTTGAGAGTTGCTCAGAACTGGAACGAGAGAATACTCCAGCACTTTCACCTTAATGAGAATGATAGTGCTGGTCATCTTGACCAGCACTCTCACCTTGAACTGTTCTGTTAGCTGTAATAGCTACACCAAAAGTACTTCCATTATGCTTTTCATTTGTCATGTTATAATTCTTCCATTCAACTTTTAATTTTCACCTCACCTCCATGTGTTGAATAGACTTAAACAATACCAATCATAGTGTTTTTCACTTGCTCCATCTGGAAGTGTCTTATTTAACAAGCACAAACATGTTTGCAATATTGGGTTACATTTAATCTAAACAACAGTAGCAGATGCATCAAATCAATGACAAGAAACAGCAGCCATAGCATTGCTATGTAAGCTAGGAGCTGGATTGACAAGCGCTTGACTTTCTCTCAAGTGAGCCACTTCCGAATTTGCACACGCACAAAAGGGTTGTGAGGTCAGAAACAAAAAAAGACCGATGAGCAGTCAATTTGACCTGACACCATGGTTACGACAAAAGAAAGCCAATAAGACAAAACATGGAAACAGCATTCAAGGGTTAAATTCGTTATTATTGACGTATTGATTTGACTGTATTGAATGAAACGATTCTATGAGCTTGTTGAAATAGACCACTGCAGGCTAAATGTTTCTTGGGTTGAGATTTCGGGTCAAATTGACCATTAAACACAAAAGAAAACAGGTATTTTAGCCAGAGATTGTCTTAAGACACAGTAGGTAAACCATGCTTCAGATTTAAATGGGCCATTGTAACCAGTGAGCCGGAAAAAAAAAAAAAAAAAAAAAAAAAACATTAAACAAAATGATTCTGTTGGAAAAAAGACAAATAAAAAGGTATTATAGCAGATTTCTGATAAAACCACTTCAGAGCTGGAAACGATTGCATTATATGCACAGTAACTGCTACTTTGTATAGGATACCTTCAGGGTCTCCTAGCATCATGAATACTGTTTCTGGTTTACGCCTATGCCCCGTTGATTGACTGGGAGCACTTTACTGTTATAAGTGATAGTTGGGTGTGCTGACTTACAAAATAAAGGTGCTGGTTTACATGTGGAGATTAAAAAGAGGCATCTCACTTGGCTCCGAATGGGGCTGGCAGCTGCACCTTTACCGAAAAGGTATGCTACTGTATGTAGACTGAATTGCAGATTAATGACATTTTAGCTGTGTCGGTTATAAAAAAAAAGGGTTGGATATTAAGGGGTTAATTAATAAGCTTAGCTTTCCAATGCTGCCCTCCTCCACTGTCACGATCACTTTGGTCCCTGAACTCCATCGCTAATGAAGTGGAAGATACCCTAAATGCCATGCCTGCACCAGACAGCATTTTGGTTTCTACTGCTAACAGAAGTTGTTTATTTGAGCTCATTACTAATCTTCAGGAGTGACTTTCTGAACGAAGCATCTCATTTTCACAAGTGTGCTGGGACGACAATCACTGTGAAAACATACTGAACGGAATTGAACATTACATTGCAACATGCCAACTGCTCAAAAAGCCATATGTAAAATGTGAGCTTGCCAAGTCTGGAGGTGTATTTAGTACCTTCCATGCTAATGAAATAAAGGGAAAACTTGATAAAGGCTTGAAAACTAAAGTGTTTTTCTTTTTTTGAGAGTGAGAGACTGCAACACAAGTCAGTCACAATCCTTATATCACTCATTCACTCATAACCACTATATTTCTGGATCAGTGAATGGGCGCTGTTAATTTAAATGGAGCTAGCAAATGATTGGAATAATAAATCTTTCTTGTAGAGTAACCAGTTTTAGTTAGGTCAAAAATTATTAAAGTCATGTTGTAATCTACAGTATTTTTTTTTCCCAGGGTTTAATATTTTTGTCTACTGTTTGTCATAGACATGTATTGGAGTTGTCAGTCATTTTGACTGATGGCTCCCAAATGGGTCTGTTATGTGAATTATAATTTTTGTTTGTCATTGTTTGACTTTGCCTAGACGAGGAAATGTAATTTTAAAAACCCATTCATTAGTCTGTTTTTTATTAAAACATCCAAGTGTTACACTTTCCCATTATAAATAACAACAGGAACAACAAAACATTTGATTATGTTATGTGAATTGTTGGTGGTACTGAATACCAATAAAACATATACAATAGTAACAATATGCACCCCTGTCAGAGACATGATGTGTTCCATTCATCTAATGGGTTTGCATGTTCAGATCTGCTGCAGAACCTCTTCCTGTGTGCAGAAGAAGAGGTTTTGTTGATTGCAGCTGATTTTCAGACACTTTTAGGGAATCTTCAGATTACCAGGAAATTGACTTGCAAACTGCCTGTGCAGCATTAATAACATCTGTGGTTCATTATTATTTTAAAAAAGATGCAGGTTCAAAGAAGTTTTTTTTTTTTAAATCATTTTACTGCCTTTCAGTTTCAGCCCCAGCAAGCTCTTGTAATCCAATAGATTTTCCCAAAGCAACCCAATATAAACAAAGTAAACAACTGATTAATTGAGCAGAGGAACTCCATCCTATCAACACCGAAAGACAAAACCGCCATATTCCTGCTGCACTGATCCCAAGAATATGTCTCTCTGCAGGCACTGCCTTGTGAATCTCCCAGTTGTAAGCCTATTTAAGGTCACCATATATACACTACAATATTGTACTGTATTTCCAGGTCTTCCCATCTGTAGAAACATCACTGTACACGCTTAGCTAACTGACTCACACACTCGGCTTGTGTCTTAAGGCTAGGTACTGTCTCCTCAGCAATTAATGCTATGAGATTGAGTCTTGCCAGGGTCTTAAACTTGTGATATGAACCTGGAAACATTTTTGGATCTGAATCATATTGGCTTGAGGGAGTTTTATTCATTAGTTGGTACTGTACTGTAATATAATAACCTTAATTTGAGATTATCCTACACTACTTTAAGCCACACTTCAGTTTTCACGTGTTCAGCACAGACTGCTGTATTCAGAGGAGATATTGCCAGAAGCTGTGAGAGATTAAAAAAAGCATAATGATAATTAATAATCTTTCTGAAATGTTTTGCTTTCTGTCTTCTTCAGGGTCACATGTGTGTTTTCAAAATAGTCTCATAATGTATTTGAACGGAAACTGACCATAAATAATGATTAAAATGTGACATCAGAAAATCCTCATGAAGGGTACAATAAACAAATGCATGTCAAAAGTCTGTAGTAAACTCCATATTCGTTATGTTTTGGGTTTCTGGCATCAAGTTCATGCACACCCTTGGTATTACTATTGAGAAAAGTTGTATGTCATGTGTTAAATCCAAATGCAAACCAAAGTTTAAACATCCACAGTTAGAACAGTTTAGGACAGCTCTGGATTTCCTATGTATTTCTTAGATGACAAAGCAACAGGTTCCCTTTACTGTTAACAATGCATTCATCAATAATACACTGTACAATTACAATCAGGGTTCCAAGCATTCATACCCCTCCAGGGAAGATTTTTACATTTAAATTAGTCTGCATGTTACCAATAAAGAAATCCCTGGAGGTTTTTTTCCCCCTGCTAGAACAGTGTGTTTTCTTAACGTGAAATAATGAGTACACATTGAGACTGGTCTGCTGCGGAGCGCCCAGCTATTTGTCAAGTGGTCCTTGTGTGTTTTTTATTTTTGGAAAATCAGGTCCTTGTGATGACCTGGAGATTAGTCATTCAAACCCTTGATTGTAATCACTCTTCTTGATAGTTTCACAGCAGAACTTTGCACATTAAGCACTGGACGTTAACCCCACGCTAACTCACGGTTTTCCCTGGCAAACGGTAAGGAGGTTGTCAATGGAGGAGGAAATAAAAGAGAATCATAGCATTAAATCTACAGTACAGTATATTGAAATGGACCTAGACTGTAGTTTATCTGCACTATTATAGTAACATGAGACCTTTGTAGTAGAATATCTATCAGAATACCCTAACACCCCAAGGTCTGAGTTGGCAAAAGGGTTTATGATGAGTAAAATCAGATTTTAGTTAATTTAATGTTAAACGTATGTGAAAATTGAGCATAACAATTTTATAAAGCCAAGCATTAAGTTGACTGAAAGGTATACTTGCTCATCTAATATAAAGTTCCCCCCGCCTCCATAGCCCGCTCCTTCTCCACCCTTGCCCCTCAGTGGTGGAACGATCTACCCACGGATATCAGGACTGCTCAGTCCCTTACCACCTTCCGGCGCCTCCTCAAGACACCCCTGTTCAGACAGCATCTGTAAACCTCACAACTCTCGACTATACTGGACTATATGGCACCAACGTACCAGTACCAGTACTTGCATCAGCTTGTACCTGCACTGAACTGCTCCATACCTTGCTGCATTCAACTACTGCTCCTGCCTATAACTACTAACTATATCTTGTATTTGATTTTACTCTTATAGGTATCTGTACTCACAGATAATTCTGTAATTGCTCTTATTTTAAATCATTCTCTTCCATTTATCGTACTTACTATGTGTTCTTACTGAACTTTACTCATATAAGCAAATATTTACTATAAGGTTTAACTGCACTTAGTCAAATTCACTCTCATTTATAAGTTACTGTATGCTTTATTTGGCTCTTACTTGAATTGATTGTATTGTACTTTCATAACTGCTCTTATCGGTATAATGATATTCTGTAATGTGATATTTTATAATGCAATACTTTGTACTGTGATAACTTGTAACACTTGTAAGTCACCCTGGATAAAGGTGCCTGCTAAGAAATACATAATAATAATAATAATAATAATAATAATAATAATAATAATAATAATAATAATAATAATAATAATAATAACATGAATGCCTGGTCTTACTCAATTGTAAACCTCCAAATTATAGCCAGGATACCCTTATGCTGAATGTAACCACCAATGACCTACTGAACCAGGGGTTGAGAAAATAATTTAGTAGTCAGTTAGCCACCAGCACCTGATGAAAGCACTTTTGGTACATGTCGTTGCAGCATTATGACCACAGTACATTAAGAAACCATTGGCTTGTTAATAAACAATAATGGGAGAGCTCCTTTAAGAAGTGGTGAAATGGAGGGCAGCATTCTGTTCTGTTCGCTGCTGTACAGTAGTTTGTAAATTGTCACCGCTTCAGCTTTAACAGAAAAAAATATTCTAAAATGTCAAGTACAATATTATCTTAATTAATAATATCAATTGGCAACTTGCTAACAATTCTCTTGCTTCATTTGCAGAGAGAAGTATATCCATTCATTCAGCTGCAGGTAAGTTGCTCTTCCTGGTGTGTTGTTGTATTGCATTAAATATTCAATTGCATCCAGCAAATAAAAATGATGTGCATTATAATCTTCACTTAGCATGTGCGTGCTTTTGATTATGATTAAATGAAAAGGCTTTTTGTAACACCGTAATTATTCACGCACATACTGAGATTAAGTGTGTTATGTTTGTCCATTGTGTCTTCTTGATTGGATTGGTTAAATAGTTTTTTAAAAATGAATACAGGCAGTTGCTAAGGGCACAACAGGAAGATGCTATTGGATTGTATAGAGTTAGGCTTTATTTAAAGAAAACTCTATTTACTGTGGATGTAATCTACATATTGTTGCAAAAAAAATGTAAATTCCATTCACTTGTACTAGGTCATTAATCAAATGAGGCATTGCTACAGAAAAGGGCATTGTCCATCACTCATCAATACTGTCTCAGCAGTTTACCTAAAAACATAATTTGCTCCACTCAAAATGGACTGTGACATTAATGCACAGTCTTTAACAATTAAGTGTCACTAATGTACAAAATAAATAAATAAATAAATAAAACCAATTGTGTTAATGACAATGGAGTAAAAAGCTTGCTAAAGTGGAAGCCTTGGTCATGGTAGGGTCAATGTGAAAGCAGCACAACACTACTAAATGTACCTTGTCCTGCCAAGTTCCATCAACTGCTAGTTTGCTGGTGGTGACCGATAATAATGTTGGGGAATGGGAAAGAGCCTTTGAGATTTCTTCTTAGTTACACATGATATTAAACATGTTATACCATGCTCAAACCACAATATCCCATTGCATTACACTGTACTGTATTGTTAAAAAATAGTTAGGGTAGGCTAACAGGTGTTCGGAGATGTGAATTGTTCACAATGTAATTACCACTGTTGATATGCTGTGTCTCATTTAATGAATGACACAAGCTTAATTTATTGACGTTACTTTGTAAATGATCCATCACAACGCTTTTTATATAAAATACATATGTGTTAGATTATAAGGGGGGTGAGAGGAGGTTTTAGGTAGGTAAGACTAACAAATCCCTCTTTATTTTGAAAAAGAAAAGGTTACTGCTGGAAAGGAGACAAATTGCCCATGCAGTGTACCAGATCGCCCCATGGAATGTGAGTGAGAGAAAATTTAAATGATTGTTTTATAGGTGCATGTTTGTAAAGTATGTTTTGTAATTAATTTTCTGTTAAGTCACAGAATCAGTATTCAGCCATTTTCTGTTGTGAAGAGTACAGGAGAGAAAGGCGTTTCTTTGAAAAGTGGAGGGACTGACAGTGATGTGAACCAATCACATGACAGACCAAGACTGTTACCCAGTGGTGTAAGGATGTTAGGGCAATAGTTCAATCTATTTTTCCTCCTATGAAGAGGTTTTAAACAATCACAGGCCAGGATTTCCAATCACTGATTCATATATATCAGAGGCGTAGCGTACATTGAGGCAGCCAAGGTGGCCGCCTCAGTAAAAATCAGCTAAGTACATTTTTTAAAGAAAAAAAAAGTACAAACATATATCTAAAAATCTTTTCCAGCTTACATTTTTAAGAGTGGCATAAAATCAACATGTTTTCATATTATTATTATTATTATTTTTGATTTGCCATTTCTTCGTAACATTATTGTGATCTTAGGCTGTATATAAATTTGACAGCCAGGGTATTGAAACTTTGCGCCACATAGACATGTTCGCTCTGGTTCTCATTGGTCAGTTTCCCTAGTTCGCATGCGTGTAGCTTCGGAATTGGATCCCACATCTTTTATGAGAATGGGTGTGTAGAGGAGGTCTAAAAAGAAACAAAATAACAATTGCTATTGTGCGCTGGAAGCACCAGCGCGGTACTTGTTTGTCTGTTCGTCCACTTTGTTTGTCTGTCTATTTACTTTGGCCAACACGCCGTTTTGTTGGTTCAGTCTGTGTTTTCTGGTTTGTACAATCTTTTTATTTGAAATAAACTGGCGCAAGCAAGCACCTTCATCATTTCACCATCCTGTGTGTGTTTCCTTTCCTAGGTCTGACGTCATCACTCAGCCAGCCTTGTCACAGCCCTTCTCTGACCACTTCAACTTATGAGAGCTTCAGAAGATTAATGGCGTTGATATTGGAATTGGCTTGCATTCTAGATACAGTGCTACGAAAATAACAGACCACGTAGCTTATGAAATGAGAACGAAAATCTGTCAGCATCTTGTCCGTAACAATTGCAAAATTTCTGTGATCACTGACGAATCAACAAGTCTGAGTAGCAAGTCAGCATTTATTATTTAACTGAAGTGCGAAAGTGACAAAAACGAGGAGTCTCATTTCATGTTCCTCAATCTAATTGAATTAGCAGATTAAAAAAAACTGACACTGTATTTGAGCAACTGTTGAAGTGTTTGGATAAATATGGAATCTGTGATAACTATTTGAAACAACACCTGGTAGCGTTTACAAGTGACATGGCAAGTATCATGCTTGGCAAAAAATCCGGCGTAGCTCAGAGAATCACTGAAAAATATCTTGATAATATTGTCTGACATTGCTTGAATCACAGACTGGAGTTATCTCTGAAACTATTGTATATACAGTCGATCTCCCCAAAATCAACAAGAACTGGCTGAGTGTGCTGTACAATTGGATCAACAAATAACAAAAATCGGCTGTGTTCTTGGCACTAGATTTGTTGCTAGTTTTCTTTTGACAGTCTCCGCAGTGTGGAACAGTTATGACGCCCTTTGTGATCATTTTCAACATGCAATGAATGACACAAGAAGGACACTGGCTGACAGAACGACATACGTTGGACTGCTTAGGAGGCTGTCATCAAAACAGTTTTTGCTAGACCTAGCGCTGATGTATGATGCCTTATGTGAACTTCCCCTTCTTTCTGTCTGTCTGCAGAAACGAGGCACTACAATTGTGCAAGCAGACAAACTCATTTGCCGTAGTATTAATTTCATCGAAGCACTCAAGGTTTAGATATGTTTGATTGGTCTTGCAGGTGTATGGGTGAAAATAGACTGAATGGCCTTGCCCTGCTATATGTCCACAGAGACATGACCCAGGAGGAAGTGTTACAGCGTTTCAATAGATCAGGCCATAGGAGGATTGGCAAACTCTATTTAAAGTAAAACCTTCTAAATCAGTGTTTTTAATCATGGCATCATACAATCTCAGCAGTCCGATCAGTCTTAGCACTAGTATCGGCAATCTTACCAGTCCCAGCAGTAGCAGCAGTTTTGAGATACTTCCCCTATACCGCTTTGCCTCATCTTTGTCATTCCCAGTACTGTGGGACATGCCTCTTTCAGCATTGCAGCGAGTTGTAGAAAGCTGGGAGTGGATCCTAAGGTTTCAGGCATTTTCTCACAAGAAGGAAGGCTGTGGAAAGGCTTTTTGAGATGGAGAACTGAAAGTGTGAGAACAGTGGTAACGAGCCAGAGTACATTGTTTCTGTGAAAACCAAGAATCCCTTTTCATATTCAACAGACAAAGAGATGCGTTAATGCTGAGAGTGCTGACTCGTTTGTGAATGGAGAAAAGATTTAAAGGGACGGGAGACCCGTTAGTTTGTTTGTTTGTTTGTTTGTTTGCTTTGTCTGTTGAGATTTGATCAGAGACTTTTCCTCTCCATCTTTATGACAGCAGAGCCTTCTGTTAAATCCAGTATTACCAACCCCTGGCCTTATCGTTTAGTGCCTGACGCCCATTTCAACCCCCACCCCCACCCCCACCCCCAGTATCTTACACTGCTATTAATGGTCACACTAGTCAAGCCAAATGATCAAACTGTCTGCCACTGAGTTCTGCTGGTGGTTGCCAGGGTGCCTGTCAGGTTAAATCCTTGTTTGTTAGAGGTTCTTTTCAGTGGTATATGTGGTTGACACCTTAGTGCTCCATGGATGCTGCTCTGAATACTGTTAAAAAAAATACAATTTCAATAGAGCTTTCCCCCCACCTAAAAATAATGACTAGTTCTCATCTCTGCAGAAACTCATGAACAGAGGTACTTATTCAGGATTGAAATTCTATTTTCAGTCGTACCTCTACTTGTTCCATGACAACTGTTTTGCATTAAGCAAATTGAGAGAACAGTAGCTGTTTTGGATGTGTGAAACAAATAAAAAATAAAACATTTTACACATTGTGCTGTTTCCTGTTGCCACATTGTCACACCAAAGTTTAAAAGGTCAGTTGAAATGTTTCATTTGTATTTATATGTAACTGAGATCTAATCGAAGACTTGGGCTTGCTTGGTTTTAGATTGATACTACAATTGAATTTTGGCTCACATGAAGGCACTGGTGGAAACAGCTTATCTAGTTACTGCCTGTAGGGGGCAACGTTGAGTCAGACAGCTCCCTAAAATACATGCTGGATCAGTGTTGTTAAGTACAAACTGAACAAAAATTTCACACATTGGGAGTTTGAAGTATCAGCCGTATAAAGAAATCATATCTACAAATAAGGCCAAAGAACAAAAACATTATTTAAACAAGACTCGATTGGGGTTAACCTCCAACTCCTCCCTCCTATCATTTATTATAATCCTCAAATTCTTGGATTTTTTTTTATTTTAAAGGGGGGGCTGATAATACACAAGATTTGCCAAAAAGTTTGTTCCTGTTTATAGAGTCTGAGATACATTCATTAACAATTACATTTCAGTTACTAATTAACTATTTTATTGCCGATGTCAGTTTTAATACAGCGGAAATCCAACATTGGTTTGTAAAGAAGAAAAGAATCCCCATTACTATTTCAATCTGCCACACCTCTCTTCCTTTCTGCTTTTGTAAATATACTGTGGCCAAAGACAAGGCTGAATGGGTCAGCCTCTGGACTTTAACTCTTTTGAAGGGGGATATCATGGGTTAAGCCTGCTCTTCATTCCTCACCCTTTAATAGGACATTATTTGACAAGGTAGAAAAGTACTTTGGATTCCACTGACTGCACCTGTACCATCCCCGCACACTGCTTTTAGCTGGAATATGCCCTTTGACCGTTGACTTCCTGTCCGCAATTAAACAGTGACCTGTCACTACTGTTGAACCATTCCCGAAATCAGGAGTTTTGCAATGCTGGCTCATAATGCATTATAGGGTCACAATGGAATTAACTGAGTTCCCGTGATAACAGATTCACTCATGACCTGGAAGGACCACCCTGTATAAAGAAGAGAGGTCAACTTTGTGACCTGGGCAGGAATGAAACTGATCCTATGAGCTGTGTACTGGTAGTGCGACTTCTTTATAAATTACAGCTAATTTAAAACGTACTATATCCTTGCATTGCCCTTTCAGTCTTAAACAAATAAATGAGTATGTAAACAAACCAGCGAGGCAAGTTTATTAATTTGTGCCAACTGTTCAAAGAAACATTTGGCAAAGCAATTCTGATACCTTTATGCTAAGCTTTTTATTTTATTGTAGATTTTACCCATTTCTACTGGATTTATGAATCTATAGAAGAACTAGCACAGTGTCTTGGCAAATCATTTTCTGTATTAGTCTCTCTCTCTCTCTCTCTCTCTCTCTCTCTCTCTCTCTCTCTCTCTCTCTCACTCACACACACACACACACACACACAAAAAACATCCATTGCTATAAAAAAAACCTCATCAATTATTAACAAAAGAAAACATTTGTAATCCGGTTGAGCAAGCTAAATAAAAAATCTATTCAGAAATTGTAACTCACCTTTGTTGATAGTTTAACAATAGATTTAATTTGTGTCCATTTGCCAGCTTTTATAGCTTCAGTATAAATAGCTGATTTCTTTTAGGAACCAATTTATGGACACCTATGTACTGCATGAGGCCCACAAACACCTTAATATATTATATTAGTAACTCTGTTTAGTAACACTCCAGGAATAGTGCCCATCAGTCAAGACTCAATGCAAGTCAAGTCAAGACTGCAATGGGAATTATGCGTCCCAAGCCAAAGGCTAGTGTGTGTGTGTGTCTATATAAATACATGTTTGAAGGCAAGATAATCTTGAACTGATGATTGGAAGACAAAGACAATTCAGTGTTTTATAAAACATCCATGTCTTCATCAGTCAAGTGCCAGATATTCATTTACATTTTCAGTGACAATCCTGAAGTCAAACTAGAAATACATTACACATGAATATACAGGCATACCATTTTATTTCATTTCTTGATTTTGAAAAAATAAAAAATAAAAATCTTTTCCCATTGCTAACCAAATGAGATTCATTCCGTTTCCTTCCCCAGAGTATTCATTGAGCCTGAATGGAATGATAAGTTTGTTATTATGAAACAGTTTAACACCCCAAAGCAAGAATATGTTTGCTCATTTGTCTTCAGGTACATAACAGGTGCATGGAATTTGAAGACATTAAAAAATACTGTTGAGGGGAATCATAGCCCTGGCAAATGTGTGTGTGTGAGTTTTAAACTGAAACCCCTTGTTTTTCTATTTCTTCATTAAAAAGGTTTAATAAACAGCTAAGGAAAGGGGTCAACAATGGGTTATCATTGTGACTGTTTGAACCACAGTTCCAACAAAACCCTTTCAATAAATTAATTGTGTGACATATGTAAAACACTAACAAGACCACAGGTGTAGCAATTATAGTCATGTAGGGTTCTAATACAGACGGGTAGGTCCTTGTTTGAAAGATCTGGTCTTCCCCTCTTGGAACTGGTTCAATTCCAATCAGGGGATGAGTGAAGTAAGTTTTTGAGGCCTCATGATCCACATCAAAAAGACACAATAACATCTCATACTGAAATACAAATTAGCACAAAAAGTAACAACGGTATGCACTGTAGTCACTAAACCTCGTCCTGTTCTACATTTGCTTTGCAAAGCACTTTGAAATGCTTCCGTTTAGAAAAAGAAAAAAAAAAACACTGCTGTTGTTATTATTTGAGTGCATTACACCCCAAGAAACCTGTTAGAATATTGACTTCTGACATCACCGTTTTCTGCTTAAATATGTACAGCACACATATCTTTTAAAAAAAGCAAGATAGACATGGGCTTACCAGCACTCTTTTTTTCTGCAGTTGAAAAGCAGTAGGGTACTGTGGGAAAGAACTTTTGTGACACTGAGATGCGTCCAGATTGTCCTCGCGATGTCAGCAGAGAAATTGCTCTCGGTGTTAGTGATGGTCCATTAGAGCATCCCTAAGTGACAAGAGCCTGATTTCTCACTCCTTTCTCTTGCACCTAAATGCGTCTGTTGATTCCCCACAAGGAGCTGAGAGATCAGAGCGCTGATAAAAGGGTCAGAAATTGGGCTGCCTAACAGCGTCAGGCCTGGAATCGATGTTTCTAGTAGATAATCATGCTGCTTTGATCTTGCAACTTTCTTCTTTTTTTGTTTTAAATCATCTGGGTTCATTCAGGTACAGGGTAACTGAAGTAGTGAACTCAGAATGAAGTGAGAATAGAGGGTTTTAGTGCATGTCATTAAAGTCCATACAGAGCTGAGAATGGATTGCTTATTGCTCATAATGTAGCTGTATGGTGACTATGCTGGAGAGCCAGGAATGTTGTGTTAATGTACTCTTTAGAAATAATCATGTACAGGCTTTTAAAATGGTCCTTGTGGGTAAACTGAACTGGAAAACAAATGCTGATTGCACTCAGAGGTCTATCCCTGTACTATTAACACGTCTCTAGATCCATAACTGCCTTTTTTACACGGATCAGACAACCATCCTTGCAGCTGGTCTATTTTGGGTCCAAGGTGGCCTCCATGCCCTCTGTCCTGCCTTTTGGCATTCAAATATGAATTCATCATTCAGTCAGCGTTAAGAGGCTGCTTCAATGGATGAGGCTATTGGCAAAAAATGAAATTGGCCTAAAGGTATCTACTGTAAATATTTTCCACAGCATCATTTAAGCAGCATCTAATAAATCATACTTCATTCAATTACTTGTGGATGTCTCTTTTTCGAAATAAACACATCTCATATTCAAACAGTTCATGCTGAAATGCTGATGTGGGATCTGATAAAACTCTCACAGCAATAGAATGTACAAAAGCTATGATTTATTGCAGAAATATAGAAAAACTGTGCAATGAAAAAGATGAACTATTGTGTTTAAAAAACAATAGAAAAGGACTTGTGACACCTGGAATACAATCGGTAGCTGCATTGTTATGCTCATATAACATGTATTATCTAGAACATTTTTAGACAATTTTTAGGCCATATTTATCAAGATGTCAGCAATCACTATATTGATGGGACAGTCCCAATTTCTCATCAGATGTCCCACAGCTTGGGGTCCCCGAGTGGCTCACCTGGTAGAAGCTGTGCAAGGTGAGTCATGCAGCGCAGGTTCGCGTCCTGGCTGTGCGAAGTAGGGCGGTCTTTGCTGGGGACTCTGAAGGGAGCGTTGCATTGGCCCAGGAGTTCCCGTGGGTTAGGGAGGTTTCTCCTCATCACTCTACAGCGAACCCTGCTGGCCAAGAAGGGCTGGCCTTTGTCCTCCAGAGGTTGGTAGCTCGCTGACATCTGTTCTCGAGTTCCTGGGTAAAAAAGGAATTTCGCTTGGTCGTGGGATCGGAGGACGTCCATTGAATCTTCGGGTCTCCTGAGCCATGTGGGGAATTGCTGTGGTGAAAATCAGGAGGAAATTATAATTGGACACATTAAAATTAAAAATTAAAAAAAAGTCCCACAGCTTGATACATATAAACAAAATGAGCTGCTATTTCTCCTGGGAATTATTATTTATTTATTAGCAGACACTCTTATCTAGGGCAACTTACAATTGTTACAAGATATCACATTATTTTTACATACAATTACCCATTTATATAGTTGGATTTTTACTGGAGCAATCTAGGTAAAGTACCTTGCTCAAGGGTACAGCAGCAGTGTCCCCCACCTGGGATTGAAACCACAACCCTCCGGTCAAGAGTCCAGAGCCCTAACCACTACTCCACACTGCTGAACGAGTTATAGTTCTCTCCTGTGTGCCAGGTGTTTCAACTATCAATCTGCTCAAGAGAATAAGTAACGCGCCTCTATACCAGGGAGCCAATAGAAAGTGAAGGACAGCAGTAGAGGCTTTACTATTGGTCTTCTCAGGCACAGTGCTGTGACTGCACCAACAACTGAGAAACCAAAGAAAGTCCATTGGAGTCTGAATGTTAAGTAATAAAATCAAAAAGGTGAGAAAAAATGTACTTCTAAAAGTGAGGAGTTTTTAAAAAATGTGTTATCGTGTCGTGGTACAGAAGCTGGCATGTCCAGTCAGGGACCCAAAGGTAATAAGATCTAATAGCCTGGCATGTTACCTTTGGCCAGAATTTAAAACGTTCACCGTGATTAGAAGGTATGAAGGTAGGCAAGCAAAAAGTGAACTCCTATGGCACAGTTACATTGATGTAACATGTAAGATAATGCAGTATGATAGCAGAGTAGTTTTATTTTCATGTTATTCACACTCATTGTGGTCTATTTAGATAGTTTTGGTTCAGTAAGTACTACCCACACACAATTGATCAATTCAGTCTTCCTCAGCACTAACATTTCCAAGCACCACAACAGAAACTCATCACATTCTCCTTACAAATTCACACACCCTGGCAGGCGCACAGAGAGTCTGATCACAAAGGTAGACCACTTTAGTGCACCATATCTGATGTTTATTGATGGAATTGAGCTTCACTGCACCAATTGGGAAAGGTAATGCCACATCATGCGACTTTCTATCTGGAAGCCAGTTTTTGTGTGCTGTGGCCAAACAGGATTGATCTTGGCTGAAATTGTGCTGGACTCGTATTCAGCATTACCCTAATGGTCAACTCCCAGAGACAAACATTTGGCAAATTTAACGCAGTATTGAAAGAGGAAAAAGGAGTTTATTATTTGGCTATAAAATAGAGTAATTAGAACAGCTCATCAGGGACTGTAATAAATGCACTTCATTTATAAAACACTTTCTCATTAAGTGTGGTATTTACAGCCCATGTGTGGATTAACACTGCTGGAGCTGTGAAAGGGAAGCAGAGCAATTGAAGCATCTAATATACACACGCCACACAGTGGCTGAAAAAATCTGTGGACTGCAGAAAGATCCTACATTAGCACTAGCACGATAACAGTGCTGAAGAGCTGAGAATGCTCTGTAAGGACAGGGTGAGAGAGTGCTGGAGAGATGAGAACCTGCTACACTCGCCCTACAGTATGTAACCGGTTGCATTCAATATTGCATAAGAATGAAGCATGCTTTATAAGTGCTAATAAAGTGCTTTTTAAAAAATCTAGAGAGATGAGAAACTGTGATGATTTAGTGCTCCTGGTGATTTTGTGTGACAGCACTGGTTGTGTCCCCCCGTCCCCCATCCCGCGTCCCCCGATTCGTTTCTCAGAGAGGTATATGCCAGTTCCCTGTGTGCCCCTCACTGGTCCGCAGGTTGAGTAGCACAGTATGTTCCCAGAGAATTCACATCAGATGACAAATGGAGACAGGGTGCTTGGAGGGCAAAAACTCCCATAAAAAGAGATGAAAGACACACAGCGAGAAATTCCCTGCCACAACCCAGATATCAGGTAAGCAGTTACTGTGGAGATGAGTCAGACAAATCAAATTCCCAGCATTTCTCAGTGCAGACATGCCTTTCTAAAACAAGACTATATGCTTTAATGCCCCCTTTCTGGGGCCTTAATTCAGTCAGGGAATAAGAAAATAAACCTGGAACACTCTGTAGCTCATCACTCCATTTACTTTACTCAGAAAGATGGTTATCTGATATGCCAGCCAGATAAGTCTCTCTGTCTTTCAGTGTTTTTAGTCATTTTCTACGCCAAATGGGTATTTAAAGTGACAGTGTATTTTATGTATTGTATTATACTTTATTTTGTTAGACTGAACATATATGCTGCTGCACTTCTGCACTGAAGTATGGTATTGCGAACAGGAAGACAGGTGCCACAGTCAAGCCTTAGCTGCTGAAGTAAGATTATATATATATATATATATATATATATATATATATATATATATATATATATATATATATATATATATATATATATATATATTTTTCATTTGAATAAATATTGTGAAAAATAAAATTGAAACACTTTAATTTTAGTAAATAAAATAAATTGCAAAACCTAAACAGACGTTTTTTTTTTTTTTTTTATCAAACCTTTAAATTAGGCACTTTTGTATACTTTACATTTTTAGAAATGCTGTTATTTTCTCATGGTCATCAAACAAGAAAGAAGTGCATGTCTCTTATTCGCATTCATAAATACCTGAACAGGAATCAGTACAATGTGCACAAAAACATAACTTAAATCCTAATTTCTGAACACTGTTAATGTGTAGCTACAACTTACCAAATATAATATATTTTCTATTTATTTCTTAGAAGTCAGGCACATACGCAGAACATATCTTCTGAAAATAGCTCACCTGTTGTGATTTGCTATGCTCTCTGTTCTTACTGATTGCAGCTGACATTGTTTAAATATAGTTTTCAATACTGTGTGCAGCTGCTTTCTGGTGGTACCGTGAAAGGTGCTATTGAAATAAATAGTGATTTGTATCATATTGTGACTTGGTGACTCTCTGGGCCACCTCTCTAAATGAGATGCTGCATCTCAGAGGGTTTTATCAGGTGAAATCAGGTATGGCTGAAAGTTAGGGGTCCTAATCCCTCCACCATCAGTTCAACCATAAAGGTCTCTGTGGTAAGTGGGTATATTTAGCAAGATTGCCTTTTTACAGGAGGGTATATTAACTTACTGCTCTGTGAGATCCCTTGAGACATCTCCAGGTATAACCCAAGGATATGTGACTCGCTGACCTTACAGGACCTGAAGCAAGGGTACAGCTCACAGTTGCTGTGATTCTTGATGTGATGAGGCTTTCCCACCCCGGTAACCTTGGTTACAAAATAAAGGCTACAGTTGATGCTTTGGATCTAAACATGCTTAAGGTGTCCTGCTATGATCCTCTGTGATTGGATGACTTTCTATGTTTGCTAATGATTTGCCATGTTTTTTTTTATTTTTTTTTTTATCTGGTTTCCTGACACTAAACTGTGCTTTCTCTGTGGTGTATCACAGTAAATCTAATGATCAATTCTTTGGGAATTGTGTTGCATTTGCTCGCCTGTGGAGTACATTTATTCTCTTCTTTAACTTTTTTCGATATATTTCCTTAAAGTGTCAACTCTTTTTTTCTAAGTCTATATCATTACCATGGCTGAGCACTGTTATTTCCAGGAAGACCCACACTTGGATTAGTTCCTGCAGTGTGAAAGAATGCCCTGTAGGTTATAAGAACAGCAAATTGTAGTTGCCATGTACTTGTAAGGCTTGCAGGTAAGTTTTATAGAGAGAGAAAAAGACAAGTATGACTGATGAACACAGCAATTAAACATGATCTGAACTTACAAAAATACAAAATCTCAACAGAACCAGAATTCGGATACATTCAATAATTACAATCTTATAATATTATAAGTATGTAATTATTTTTAAGAAGCATTAAGAAGTCAAGTAGTACTGAGCAAAATGAACATTAAAACTTGAAAATACATTGCACATCATGTAACCAATAGTAATAATATACAATACAAATAATTGAATAGGCTGCATATGTTTATTTTAAAATGTGCAGTTTTAAAAATTGCATAGCTGTATATCTTTAAGAATAATACTAGCTTAAAGAAAATAAAAAATAAATAAAACATAACCCTGAGATGTCCAACACTTCTATACCCAGAGCCGATAGCCACTGACCTGAGTTACTATGTTGAGGAATAGGAAGAAAAAGTTGCTGCACATCACAAATCTTCAATAGCAAAAGGCTAATTTCAGGGTGCGTTGCAAAGGAAAACTGTCTCTGAAAACAACCTGGGTGCCCATCTCTCGCTGCTGTTGTTGTTTCCGTGGTCCATGTTCCCCGCCTTTCAGTAATGAGGGTATTTGTCCTTGTTAAGGGTTAACAGCAGACTGACAGCACACGGGAGGGTTTGTGCCTGAGACCCTGGCAGACAATTTCACAGCAAATGTGTTCTGTGGAAAGAGTCCATTCTGTGCGCGAATGAGTCAGGGAAATCCAATTCCAAAAGCAATGGGATTCTACATAGAGAGTAAATTGCGTAGCTGCCAGCTGGAGACCCCCTTTTATTTCTCACTGCAATAAAATACCATCATTATCTTTTCTATTAGGCATGTTTTTATAATTGATTCCCTTGGAACTATTGAGTGAGCCAAGCATGGCAGTATCCCCCCCCCAGATTCCTCAGTAGCCTGCAGCATTAAGCTTGAAAACTGTTCTCTGCAGTGTGTCTTTGTGTTGGCTGTTGATGATGAGTTTAGTGTTAGACAAGGGTAAGAGGCCCATGCTGCACCCTCCCTGCAGCAGTCTACGGCCAGCACACCCAGAAATAGCAGCGCACGTACAGCCGCTGTAATCTTGGGTCTGTCAGCGTAAACTATAATCTTGGGTCTGTTATCTTGGGTCGTTCCTGGAAAGAAAAGGGCATCTATACCCAAAGCAGTTTCTGTCTTTCATGGATAGGTGAAAGGATGAGTCCAGGGATGAATAATGCTGAAGGATTAAATACCCTGGATCCACCTGATTACTTGTCCAACCCAACTCAGGCATACTGGGTGTAATCATGCCAAAATAGTCCCTTAATTACGAAGACACTGTCCTGTTGTATGTGGGTACAATGTGATTTGTGGAAATTCTATAGTATGCTGCAGTGTTTCATTCTTCTGATATGTCCTATACCAATCAGTGAATGGGAAAACAAATCTGAAAAAGACGACTTCAAAGAAAAAGACAAAGAAGGATTGGAATCTCTCCCACAGGACAGTGTGATCAGTTTCCCTCAACAGCAAAAGCATTAAGGAAAAGTAATCCGCAAAACTTTGGTGGGGGGTAATAATAAAAAAAACATTTTGCAAGAAATGTTTTAATTGCCTCTTCTAAAGTCATTGCTATTGTATGCTGATGAATGGCTTAAACCAGCACTGTGCTGAGGAGCTGTATTCTATGACATTTTTACTGTCTAGGGGGTCCCTTCAAAAAGCTTTAAGAAATGATCAGGAATAGATCCGGGAGGAGATGGGCTTACTTTATAAACCTGGGGCTTCTGGTTGCATTTGCTGCAGACTATTGAGAAGCTGAAGGAAAACAAACAGAAGTGATACACAAGAGCTCGGACGAGTGTTGGAGATACAACTATTTATTTACAGTGTAGCTCTGACATATAAAAAAAAAACTGCAGTCTAACTACTGTACACCCCACTGTTATTTTAACCACATTTGTTTTAATGTGCTGAATTTACAGTTGTTTATCATGTGGCAAAACCTCAGCAATACAGTCCTGGGTCCTCTTCACCTCAGTTACAGCATCTCAGTTTAAGAAGTGTGGTAAAGCCCCTTTGTGTCAGGAATGGCCCAGGGCTTTATCACCGTTTTGGGTGGGTGCGCTAATAAAGTCTGTAAGGTATATTTTAGCGCTTTTGCGCACGTTTATTGTTTACACAAAGGCAAACAAATAAACAAACAAAAACCTAGCTCCTGTTGGAGTACCAACTAAACTGTTTTTGATAACCCTAACTAAACAGGGACAGGCTAAGCCTGTTTACCCCAAACACAGCCAAAGTTTACCACACGGGTATCGTTTGCAGTCCACACAGGACTAATGGACTAATAATCTGTCTCTGTCTCCATCTCTGTCTCCGTCTCTGTCTCCGTCTCCGTCTCCGTCTCTGCCTTAACCTCAACTTCACTCTTCCCCCATCCACAAGGTTTCCCTTCCCTTTATGCAGGGGCTAAGGGTGCACAGGTGTCTTAATGAATTAATAATTAACCTCTTAACTAATTTAACAATTACCCACTGTATTGCCTAAGATGGCTGCCTTGTGCAGCCACCTTCACCAAGATGGAGCTTCAGAGAAGTTTAGAAATTAGACACTGTCCCTTTAAGTCTTCCTCTGTTGTCCTTGCAAAAGGATTTATTTATGAGAGAAACAGAGGGGATTGTGACCAAAGTATCATGTAGCAATAACCTGGAGGATCCTTGATCAGCTCAGGGACAGACATTCTGCAGTAAATAGGTGTGCTCAGGGATGCAAATATTATGCTTCTAATTCACCCAGATACATTGGAAGGCTCGCAAATGAATACATTTTCTAAGCTTGGTTTGATGGAGACAATACAAATGGACTACAAATTATTATTCTAGGTTCTAGAGCAAAAGTGGACTTGTTACACCATAAGTGGACCCTATGACTAAATAGTTATCACCATGGCATTAAGTATACTTTTTTTAATTTGGAATTCCACATTCTCCTTAATTTTGAGGTGTGTCACTTCACAGCTACTGAAGATGGACTGATGTCTTTTGATCCTACCATCAGCCCACAGGAGCTCAAGGCCAATGCGTGCCCATCCAAAATCGTAAACTTTGCATGACAAGGGTTTCAAAACAGCAAGCCTTAAAGTGTGGCAGGCCCCCTGCATTGAAACACATTACTTTACCTTTGCTCTATCCCATGTTGGCCACATCGCAACATATTCCTGATAGTTTTGATATGTTTTCTTTTTTAATGCACACATCATCGGTAATTCTTTTTTTGACTTCGGAATGTGCACCATGAGAAAGTGATTTTTTCATCAGCACATCGCAGTGTTTTCCAGTTCATGTTCGCTCCTGCAGCAATGCTGGTGCTCTGGTTTAAATGAGTTTCGTATTGTGGGAACAGAAACCAGCATTGTTGCAAGAGACAGCGTGATCTGGATACACTGCAATACTTAGAACACACCCAAAAAATGTATCAGCCAGTTGATTTTTGAACCATGATGGGCAATTAAAAATTGTAGTCAATATGTTTAAAAATAATTGCGATACGGAGAACACTGGAGAAAGCAAAGGTAATGTAATGCACGTATTGAAGACTGTTATACTTTAATGGATAAACCACTGGGGACCACAGGCACTGTTAAAATAAACATCATTTAAAATGATAATGTTAAAATGAGTTGTGTAATAGTCAAACTATTTGATTTGAAATCTATTTAGTTTTGAGAGTAATCAAAGACCCAGCACAGAAAGAAAAACAATCTAAGAGTACATCACTGCATTGAACACTGAAGGAGCAATCCCTTCTCCACATTCCTTAAAGAATATAACTTGAGGATATACATGACACAGAGCTGTTACTGGGTGATGAGAAGCAAATCTATTGTAACACTTCTAACACAGCATCAGTGGAGGATCAATATATGATACTGTTTTAAATAAAAAGCATGTTGCTCCATAGAAAGCACAGCACAAGCCTCTCTTCAGAAATGAAAGACTTTTCACTATTTTGCTGAACTGCCCAGTCCCCAAAGTTCCAGGTTAATTATTAAATTCAGAGCTGGTGAAGGCTGACCTCCAGGGCTATTATCTAGCTAAATGAATAAGCAAGCTTCCAAGAGTTGAAAATCTGTAGACTGAGGTCATTAAAACTGTGGTATAAAATGGAATGATCCCAAAATTGCACCCTTTATGGCAGTCATATTACTGTACATAATTTCACTGTAATCGTGGGTGAGGCCCAGGACCTGGATGAGATCACTAGACCAGAGATACTGTATATTCAGGGTGACCAGTATAGTTATGGTAATCACTTTCATGTACACAAGTTACTCAGCAGGCTTTTAAAAAAAAGAAAACAAAGCCTGCTGCAGTTACTTTAAGGTTTCAGGAACATACAAACAGTAATGTACAAGCTAAATACTCTAAAGGTGCTAATTAGATGTATAAAAAAACACTTCTTTTTCTTTCATACACAGTTCATGGTGGCATTGTTTCATATTGGAGCCACAATACGCAGTAATTAAGAATCTAATTCCAGCAAACAAATCCTCAGGACCAGAGGAAATACAGGAGAGGTGGCTTGGCAGACTGCTTATCCTTGGAATAGCTGATCATAAACAAGATGTTAAAATTGAAAAAAAACAAAGTCAGTGAAGCATCAAGCACATATCATAAGACTAGTTATCTGTAGCCGACCCAATTGATTTGTCTGATTTTTCATTTGTGTTCAACGGATCAAGGTTAGCTGTTGACGTTTTGAACTACTTATCAAACACCTGCAGTCCCAGTAGGCCACTGGTCCAGAAGAGAAGTAAGGCAAATCTCAACAGACCTAGAATCTATTATGCTAAAAGACTGTCATCTTATTTGCACCTTGGGAAAATCCCAAAGTGTTCCCAAGAACACAATAAAATACTGCCAGAGACTGGATCAACCGTACAGATTAACTTGTGTGGCATTGCTAGGATTTTTCTGCCATCATTCCACTCCTCTAGGTTTATTCAAACTTCATGTTTGTTTATAAAAGTATGTGGAATGTATTCATGAGGCATTAAAGAACAGGTAATGATGTTACTGTGGGGTCTTCGGATAACTCCAAAATCATGTTAATGCTTTAACCCCTCAGAATATCTTTCCAGAACCAAGCAACATTAATAACATGCTATAATTCTTGAGTTTACCACATCAAGTTTTGTCCAGACGATGGTTTGAATTAGATTTTAAAGGGAAAATAAACTATTCAGTGCAGTAGATTATTCCAGGGACAAATTCAGCCCCAATGACCTGGCCAATAGAGTTTACCTGTGTCATTGCACTCACTCTCCACCCAGTGATTTTGTGAAGAGATGGATACCAAGGCAGAATTTGACAAACAGCTGTGGGTAATTGAATTCTGCTTTACTTTTCCTGAATCATGGTTATAGCTTCCAGCACCCAGAACTGGGTAATACATTTTCAGCCTGATAAAGACAATCTCTTTCCCAGAGCCTTGCCTTAATAACGTTTGTGGATATGCATGCCAAGACTGTAATAGGAAAACAAAAAGAAGAAGAAAACAAGCATCCTGGAATTGTGGGTTTTTTTAAGGGGTGGGTTGGGACATTAACTTTAGTACCAACTTGCCAAAGTGCGATTAATGATCTATTACTGTCTGAAGCCATGGCAAGGAAAGCATGATCCAGTGTACTCAAATTATGCTTTCAGTCTGTCAGTCCATCCGTCACTCTCAGTCTTACAAACTACAGTAAGTAAGCCACGGAGGTCATTTTTCCACAGGTAAACTATGTGGCATACTGTACAGTACAGGGATTATGACCTCTAAGTCATGGTCTCGGAATGCCAGGACAGTCACAAGAGGAGTACAACCAATGATCTGATATGGATAACGTTTTGTAGTTAGGTACTTGGTTTCTGTCCCATTCAAAGTAAATATGCCAAGGCAGCCATCAAAAATAGACATTTATTTTAGTATTACCACTCATTCACATTTAGCCCTAGATTGTTCACAAGGCCAATAACAAAACACATCCTTCCTAATGACAAGATAAGGTGCTGTAGATCCCACCAACCAAACATGTGTTACTTTTGTGTTAAAAACACAATGTTAAATGTGTTGCCACAGAGTATTCTTTCTCCTCCAAGGATTTCACGAATTACCATACAAAACTTATTTTTTTAAAGCTCTGTTTGATATAAAGTGAATAGTGAGCGGCTTCATGAGGAACCTGCATTGATCCTGCTAACGGAGAAGGGTTTTTATATCTCTGTGTCTTTTTTTACAGTTCCCAATTGTGATTTGTAACTTCATTTGAATTTAAAATGAATTTGATCAGAAATCATGCAGTGGTTTGCATGTGGAGAGTCTGGGGATTGTTAAGTTACTCCAATAGTGTCATAGACATCTACAGCAAAGACAGTGCCCAATTTGAACTCCCATTTCTCACAGTTAAAACCTTGAATTTCTTGAATTTAATAAGTAAATAAATAAATAAATTTATAAACACACAAAAAATATTAGTGGTTATTTTTAACCAGTGTTAAGCACATGAAACACACATCCTTCTAATTCAGTTAAATGGACAGCAGTGGCAAAACAATTGGGCTTTACCTGGAGACCTGCTTCTTGTCATTAAACAATTAAATCTCCCAAGACCTGGCTGTCAGTGTTTGTTTATTAATGAGCCACCCTCTAACCTCCTGCAGCAGGGTTCAAATTGCCTGTAAACTGAAGTGACTGATGGCCCAATCTATGATGTCGCCTATACCAGGTTACAGCACATTAGGTCTGCTGGCCAGTGACCTGGCTGTGGTGAGGTGGTGGGGTAGATAAAACTGTCCCCCACAAGTAATTGTGCGGCATTTCATGAAAAATAATTGAATGTCACTCTCTTAGTAATCAGCCATCAATATCTGTGCCTGTCTCTTCAAACTGTCACAACAAACCTGCATGGAAAATGAACATGAGAAACTACAACACCCTGTTAGCCAAGTTCAGCTCCAGCTCCAGTCAGAGATTATAAGGGGTCTTACCAGCTGCCTCTGAAGATGTCATTTGGATGATGCAATTTGGTTGCTTGAAACAAGTTTTGTGGTCTAAGTGCCAACATTAATAACCACCACACTAACGTACTTTGTAGACTCTGGGTTAGAATTAGTATGTGGAAGGCTGCCCCCTTTCTTTCTCACCCATATTAAACTGCTTTACAAAATGTACACCCTTATACAAATGTATTGTGATACACCTCAACCAAAGCTTTAAAGTGTAGAGCACCTGTGCACAGTAAAGAATAACCATGCATGGTAAAGCATGATTAAGCAAGGAAAAACATACAGACCTGGGAATGCATGCACATTTAACACAGTTAGGGAAAGTAACTATCAGCTCCAGCCGTCCTTCTGCAGACCTTATCTTTGAGGTGAAATAATCGCTTTAGCAAGTCCTCAGTAGCAGGTGCAGTAGTCAGGTGTCAAAAACCTCTGAGGAGGATTGCTTCACTGTGTGGTTTCATGCCACAGTAGCTGGTTTTATTCCATCTTCATGTGAATGAGCAAGGACAAAGAGGGACTGGCACCACCACATAAGACGGAGGTCTCTCCATGGCAGCCTTGAGTATTTAAAAATGATGGAAACACCCTTCACATATATACAGCAAAAACATATTTACAAAGCCTGTTTGTAGACATCCCTGTGGTGCACCTTTCCTAACAGTAGATCGCGGGACATCAGAATGCTGTCAGTCCAGTTGTTCATTTTATATCTTTAAAAAATTCAAACCTGGGCTGAATCTGCACTGTGCAGGGGCAGAAGGCCTTCATTGCTATTGCTGACAGCTCCTCACACTTCACAGGAGCTCATTTCATCCCTGCTCTGTGGAGTGCAAACTCTGGTCTTCAGTGTTGTCAAGCATGACCTTTTTACCAGGCTTTAAATTAAAAAAGAGGAGCTGACACTCTCTATTACCTCTCTCATGTATACAATCAGACAACAATATGCAGCAGAACAGAGCAATAGAGTGTCAGGATGTTTGATTATACGTATGTCATGAACCCCCTATGCAGTCACAAAACTTGTTGCTCATCGCCCGACCTTTCACCAAGAAGAGTTATAATGAGAAGAAATAGGGATTTGCTTTACATGCATTGATCGTTTTGTTAGTTGTTTCTAGTGGAGATGATGGGGATTAAACTGTCAACTCTTCTCTCCGGATAACTTACAGATACCTTACAGGAACATTCCGATCGGAGATTCCCAGAGCAAACCCTTGACAGAATAGCAATCTTCTCCCACTGTGAGATTCTCGGTGTGAGACTGTTCTTTGAACCCGCCCGTCTAATTCCCAACACTTTTGAAGTTCCAGACACCAACCTTTGATTTTACCTAAATGTGCATGAAGAGTTAGAGTACATCATTTACTCAGCGGGGGACTAGCATCCATACATTAAATTCCTTCCCATACAAGAAGGCATGTTCTAATATGTAGCTCTCAACATTCTCTTTTCTCCACTCTGCAATAAAGGGTATTCCTGCTGCTGGCTGTGAGACCCCACCAGTGGAGTGGAGGCTGGTGAAGTACTCTCTCTCACTTTCTCTTTCTCCCTCACTCTCTCTTTCTCTTACTCTCCCATTCTCTCTCTTACAGAATTGCGTGCAATTCATGAAGAAAAGAGAGCTGTAGCACTGGTATTTCCCCAACGGAAACTGGACAAGTCTAAGCCTCAGGCCCTCCTGTTATCTTGCCATCCATATCTATAATTGGGAAGACAACGCAATTGAAGTTTTTTTTTTTTTAAGGAAAAGCTATTTACCTGGGGGTTATAAGGAAGTTGTTGTGAATCGGAGAGGAAGAGAGACAGAGATATAGAGAGTAGATTAGAAAATGAAAGGCTGCAACAGAAAAAGGAAAACAGGAATCCACCTCAAACTTTCTAAATCTCCCTTTAGGAAAGGACTACACTTCTTCCAATATACTGCCTCTTTCTTTACACTGGGCAAAGAAAGAGAATCCATTTAAATGGTGACTGTAAAATGAATATTCATGAAATGTATTTTTGTCTTGAGGGGACTTGAACTGCATGTATGGTATCTGACAAGTGTACAATGAAAACCATTGAAAATGTGAGATTTCACACCCTTATTTTCTATTAAAGAAAATAAGTATTTTAAGATTTATTTTGAAGGACCCAGTCAAAGAGTTCTCTATATTGTTATTGTCATTCTGCTTTTGAAGGCTGCCCCCTCTTCCACATTTTCCAAGGCAGAGGTATCCATGGCTGCCATGCATGGCTTGGGGCTGACAATGAGGATGAAACATGAATGGATTGTAACCATTCCTAAGCCTCCTTTCTCATGTAAGATCCTGTCTTGCATTTCAAAGCCTTTTCTCACTCGATCTGGTTGGCACCAAATCTTTCCATGTGTTGCTTGACGCTGGTGCCAATTGCACTGTGGCAAATATTTACAGAAATTTCTTGCTGACTTACTGTACATTTAGGGTTCATCAGAACAAGGCTCCATCTATCATATTGAGATCCGTCTGTACCTTGGTCAAGATATCCAGCTGTACTTGTGAGAGCGTGAACTCATATTATTTGTTGGTAAGGCTGCAAGTTTGAAACTAAAACCTTCTTTGCCCAGTATTTTCTTTTACACTAATGTATTCCTTAGAATTTTCCTGAGCACCGTCCATGCTGTTGATACAAGTAATTGTATTGAAAGGGAACCAAATCCCTGAATAACATATTTTTGTGAGTGTTTTATTATCATTTATTATTCATAAGAACATGACATAAAATTACATTATTTTTATTTGAAGATATAGTATAGATATATTGAGACGCAACAGTGACTACTGTCCGGGGGGGACTAAACAGTGCATCCCAAACTCCATACTGGTTGAGCGGTGGACTTGTGGGAAGAGAACCTCCTTCTGCTCCACCATCACCACTTTTTACAGCACCGGTCCCCTAGCAGCCACCAGATCCAAATTACTTTTAATCACTATTGACTTTAAACCAAGGCTACATGTGCAAGGCTACATGTGCGATATGCAATTGCCAATTCTCCAAGTCTCTCTGCTCTCTGTGTAGATTTGGCAGGCTTGATGTCCCTATTAAAATAATGGCTTTCTAATTCAACAAGTATATTTTTTATGGGGAAAAGTAAGAGAATTCAGGAAACATGGGCTGAGAAGATGGATGAATCTTTTCCCGGTATCAGGAGAGTTAAGGTCCCTGTCTGACAGCAGCACTAGTAGAGTAGATTAACATTAGAATTGGTGCATGCGCCACATTAACACCCTACTAGGGTTGGAGACAGAGCTCTAATAGAAAGTAAACGAGAGAGAAATTGAATTAGGCCTCCTCTGATGTGACCCTGTTAAAGGGGAATTAAAGGCGTGACCTCCAGGAATATCACATCCCCACCTTGCTTACTAGCAGAAGGGTGAGCCACTTGAGGAAATACCGATGAACATTTTCAGTGAAAGCCATCCACATATATCACAGCTACAGTGGGTTTGTGATAAAATGTACATAAGCTACTCTATGTCAGATGAGATTACATATGTGAAGCAACCGCATGATTTGTTTCTGTTAAATTTTTTAATTCATATTGTATTCATGTGAAGCAAACATGTTGATACATTCATAATGTTGATGTGCCTATTCATGATTTAGGATTTAATATGCATTTGGTAATTTTGAAAAGCACAGCTGAATTGAGCTACTTCAGAATTTTAGCACCCTCATGGGAATTTTACCCTGAAATTTCAATGCACTGCTGATATAAACCTTAATTTTTTTTTCAGAGAGAATAGAGAGAAACGTGCATTCCTTTAATGGAAATACTGCTGCAACCCTTCACCTCCAAACAGTGCAAAAATAGTTTGGTACATTTATGATCTGATATTTAAAGAACAACGTTAGTTTCTCAGTACTGTAATGCACTCAATCAGCATGTTACAAATACACTGTACATTGTGTCAACTACATTCTAAATAAACATTTGATATATGTTATTGAACAACCTTTGTAATTTAATTGGCTTGTGGTATAAATCTATTGTTGGTAGATATTGAGTTTCTATCTCCTTTGCAGATGGATAGACCATCACTGAGCTGTTCTTTCCCTGCTGGCATTCTGAGGGCTTCCTAACCTTTTATGGCCATAACATGTATTCCTGAGCTTGCCTGTGCTGTACCTGCCTACAGCTAAGAGCCAAACATTTTGCATCACCCTATAGAATTAACAAATTATGCTTCATAAAGTTGAATAAAACCTGATGAATAATGTGGTAGGCTGTGTGGTCCAGTGGTTAAAGAAAAGGGCTTGTAACCAGACGGTCCCCGGTTCAAATCCCACCTCAGCCACTGACTCTTTGTGTGACCCTGAGCAAGTCACTTAACCTCCTTGTGCTCCGTCTTTTGGGTGAGACGTAGTTGTAAGTGACTCTGCAGCTGATGCATAGTTCACACACCCTAGTCTCTGTAAGTCGCCTTGGATAAAGGCGTCTGCTAAATAAGCTAATAATATTAATATTAACAAATTGGATCGCTTGCAGTTATCCATATACTTAATAAAAAAGTGACAACAAAAATAGAAAAATGTGACATTTAGAATAGAAATCTAACATGAAATATTGTGCTACTGTTAGACTTTTGCAATATGATTCTGTGGTTTCTTTGATTACATGATGTTAAATGAAAGATCTAAATTACGTTCATATAATTTTTTTCTTTTAATTATGTCTCAATCCTAAAATTCTGGGTGATGCAAAACTTTTGGACATAGCTGTACAAGGTACTGTACTGTAGCCAGGAGGCTCAAGTCTAGTGGTGACAGTTGGGATGGTCCCCAGAGCATCTTTGCATTATAACTGTGGACTATCAGATATACAGCACTTTACCTTAGAGAGCCTGGCTGTTTTAGGATAAAGTGCCTGTCTGTGTGCTGCAGGTTTTCTGGTTCACGTCCCAGTCACTTAAATGAGTAATAAACACAGGGATAATTACAATGCTGCCAAACTAGTGTGCTGAACCTGTCTAGGCCTGGGATCCCCAGAGACTGTACCATATGTAATAGCCATCTAGTAAACGAGTGGTAAAATTCCATTATCAATTGGCACTGAATTCTTTCATAGCTCAACTGGCACTAAATTATTCCTTACACCTGTTCATGTTGGACCTACCCTTCTTCAATGCAGTCCAAGTTTCTGGAGAAAAAAATGTTGAACAAATACTCTAATATGCAAAACACACATTCAGTGTCTGCTGTTATACATCGTTTAAACACTCAATTATAAAATCTGTCGCTTCAAAGAACATTGAAAAACACTTTTGTTTGAATGTTTGTTTGCCAAACTTTGTTAAAGTTTGTTTAGTTTTAGTTGTAGATAGGCCATTTTGCAGGCTTGGCCATTGGTTTCACCCTCAATCTTAGAACCCACTGGTGCCAAAACTCAACAAGTACCCGCTGTAATTGCTGAGACAGTCTGGCGACCGTGTTTGTAATTTCTCAGATTAGGTTGTCATCTGTCTGTGTTTGCCTCGGGGCTCCAGGCAAATGGTAAGATTAATAGTAAAAAAAAAAATTAAAAAAAGAAAAGTAGAATCATACAAACAAACCTAAACAATAAAACAGTAACGAGAACAAAAACACCCTTAATATTCAGCTCCAGGATTAGGCAAAGCAAAGGGTGCCTAATAAGGAGCCATAAGGAGTCACGATAAGGGTAGGCCGGCCCTTTGTGATCCTTGTCAAGCAAATTGATCCACTCCTACAGGAAGGATAAGGGGCCTATTGTTCTCGGTGAGGCCTCAGCATATTTGCGTGTCATATCGACTTATCTAGCCGTGTTTGCAATGGAAGAAGGGAAAGAACTTTGGTTGGATTAAATCCAACACACAAAGTTGGCTTTAGTTTAGTATATAATTTGTTTTGTTTTGTTTTAAAGACAACTTGCATTTAGTTGTACTTACAGCTCAATAACAAATTTGTCTTTCTGTTTGTTCAAGGACAAGGTTTAACATAATGCTCTGCCCCACTAAAGACACTGTTCTTATAGCAAAAACCTCTCCTATTTATTTTTATTCATGTTTCCTTGTGTTTGTTTTTAAATACTATTGTCAACAGAGTAGAATGTTAGGACAACTCATCATCATTGGTAAAAGCAGTGCAGCAAATGCAAATCAGTATACATTACTTTGATTGGATAATGCCTGTTTCCAGTGATGTTTCCTCATTATTATTAATTTCTTAGTAGACGCCCTTATCCGGGGTGACTTACAATTGTTACAAGATATCACATTATACAGATATCACTTTTTTTTTTTTTTACATACAATTACCCATTTATACAATTGGGTTTTTACTGGAGCAATCTAGGTAAAGTACCTTGCTCAAGGGTACAGCAGCAGTGTCCCCCCACCTGGGATTGAACCCATGACCCTCCAGTTAAGAGTCCAGCGCCCTAACCACTACTCCACACTGCTGCCATAAACTATTAGTTTGACTGCTGTTATCTTCAGATGATATCCAGCAACTGTATTTCTTAATCTCATATTACCTACAGTCATTATTGAATATATTGTATCAACCCTGCATCTGATTACTTCTAAATCTGAGGTACAGTAAAATACCTGCAGCTGATTTAGCATAGCAGGTTTTATTAAAAAAAAAAAAAAAAAAAAAAAAACAGGAAGTGGTTTTAAATAACTGAGATGCTAAAAAAAACAAAGCTCTCCCGGTGTAAAAAAAATGTAATGAATAAAATGTGATTAAAACAAAAATCCAAATGAGGTGTAACTCTGTGTTGAACTGCAGTATATACTGTCGTATGTATTTAAATAGTATTATTCTGTGTATTAATACCAGGCCAGCCTTCAGCCAAACAGAGGTCATTCTTTTCTCCTGATATGGATTTCCTTTCTGATAAACTGAAGCGGAACAATTCCCCAAGGATCTGAACTCTCTAACTTTTTCAAGTTATTTTTAATTGCCGGCTAGAATAAATCAGCCAGGTAACATTGATCCAAAAAGCAAATTACATTTTTGTTTGGGTTGGCGTTGGGAAGAATTGATTAGCATTGTAATATACTACTCTTTACCGTTCAAATGAATTGACTGTTGCTCCAAATTAATGACCCTTGTGTCCTAAGTTTGAGAAGCTAATTGCACCATATTAAAGGTACTTGTATGCTTGATTGATGTGTTAACTGAATTTCTGTGTCACAGAGTGCAACAGACTCAAACTGGGCCAGTTTGAGGAATTTTTATGCATTACTTTAACACCTATTTTGTAGCTACAATCTTGCTCATACTTTAATATCCACACTAATTAAACACTGCCCAGTTATCATATTTTGAATAAAGTGAACGGAAGTCTCATGATTTCAGTGCATGTTGATTGCACATAATTTAGGTGGTATAGAAAAGGTATAGGGTATATACCCAGTAAAGAAATTATGCTATACATCCCAGAAAATGGGATTATAATAGAAATGTATTACCATAAAGAAATATATAACCATTACACGCCCTTAGAGAACCATTACCAGACTACTGCATTACCAGCAATGACAAAGCAATGGATTGAGAACAAATACTGCATAGTAATCTTGTTGCAATTGCACACTGGTATTGAATTGGATTGCTTGTGTATATAGGCCCCTACCATTGTGATACAATACATCAAAATATGATAATTGCAGCTACCAGTTTGCTACTATTGGCATTTAGTACAGCCCTATTGCCCCTTAGTACAGAACCAAAGCATAACCATTGCAGTGCCATTGCATTGCCTTTGAAGATCAATGAGAAAGTCTTAAGAATGTTGCTGAAGCCCACACTAAATTTCATGAATCCAGACCACTGTGCTTCTTCTGCAGATCTATCCAACTACCGTCTGCCTGTCTGTATATACTGCCTGCCTTTCTGTCTGTACTGTATGCCAACCAGCTATCCTGTCTGTCTGTGCTGTATGCCAACCAATCAGCCTGTCAATGTATACTGCTCTCCCACTAGAGGCTGCAGTGGAGTGCAGTGAGGATCTGTCAGAAGTGTCTGGGGCTTGATGAAGATTGAAACAAAAATACATGTTTACCTTGAAAAGAAAGGATGGGGATTTTTTATAAGACTCTACTACTGAAAATGTAAGACATGCCCTGTGTGCGAGAGCACAACAAAATACAGAAACAGCATGTCCCATATGCTTGTTGTCACTTTGATAGAAATAGCAGTTAGAGGAGAAATTGATAAGCAGTGCTCAAAGCTGCAATTCACACTAGTTTTGGTGATGAAAAAGCTCTGGCCCTGTGATCACTCTGCACTGCCACGGAACTTTGTAGAGCAGAGAGTGAGATTGTGGGCACAATCCAGTGCAAGAAATATCAAGGTGATTGAGCAAGTTTTACAAAACGCAAACCGTTTATTAGTAGAGCTGTACCATGAGCTTTTCCCTGACTCCATTATTGGGTATTATGGAACAGTCTGGACACTGTCGGGGTGTGCAGGGAATTGGAATCTTAAATGTTCTTTTGTGAAATTACAGCAGAGAAGAGGAAAAATCCCAACAGACTGATTCTAGCATCCATATCTGGTTTGTTGTTTTTCACGGGGACAGTAAAGGAGATGAGTGCAGAAGCTGCTGTCAAAATTAGTTACGTAAAAGCCTTCTTCACTCAGTTTAAGTTACATCAGTTTTTATATAGCATCAGAAAGGATCAGGACGAGAGATCCCAGACAAGCAAGCAGACAGGACCTCAGCCTGCCACCAGGCAACATAAATATTATTATTATTATTTATTTATTAGCAGACGCCCTTATCCAGGGCGACTTACAATTGTTACAAGATATCACATTATTTTTACATACAGTTACCCATTTATACAGTGGGGTTTTTATAGGAGCAATCTAGGTAAAGTACCTTGCGCAAGGGTACAGCAGCAGTGTCCCCCACCTGGCATTGAACCAACAACCCTCCGGTCAAGAGTCCAGAGCTCGAACCACTACTCCACACTGCTGCCCTGTAAATAATCTCATTACTACTCTGAGAGATTTATTTAAATCGCAGGTCCTTTTAACAGCATTCCTGGAGTGCAGCTGGCACCAGACCAGCAGGTAAGCATGGCATTCTTTATATGCACAAGACATTTACAGCAAGATGGATTACTGGAGAGCAGCATTCAGATTCTACACTGAGAATAAGACAGAAAAAAATGATAAATAAGTAGATGTGTAAGAGTACATACCGATAAATAGAAGTGATAGAGTACTGGTTGACAACAGTACTGGGAATCCACTTTTAACAGTGCTTTACACACATTGATCCCACAAACAGGACTGCAGCTTGAGATACACGGACGACTGGGTGACCCTCAGCTTAAATCTGCAGGTCCAGTCCCTTCCCAGGGTTCCAGTTTACATGACTTGATGCTGTCTGGACTCAAGCTGGTTACAGATAAGGCTAAATTCTGTAAAACAAAACGGTCTGGGTAATTGTCAGCAACTCTGTTCTATCATGTTCACCCTACAAATAAATGGAAATCTGCTTAAATTCAATGATTTTAACACTGCCAGCCAAGGCCATTTTCATCCTGGGAAATCATCTTTACACAGAGCTTTACAGAGAATGTGAATTGCAGCACAAGGTGCCATGGCTACAGACATAATTAGGTGCACTTCCACCCTTCCACACTGACCTTCTTGTTTAGTCTGGCTAGCGGAATGCTTAGTTATTGAGAATAATAGTGTTGCCATTTCAATCACCATCATCACCTCCAACAAGGGGCTTCTTTCCCTGATAGGGAATATTTGGTGTTAATAAATAACCTATTCACAAGACATTGATGTCTCTGATTGATGAACAGATAGGCAAGAGACGCAATGCAGACACATGGTTGTCAACCAGTAATAAAAAAAGATTGTGTAAATGCTTTTTTTAGTCTTTTTTATGTCCTTTTTTAAACGAGGCATGAAAGACCCAGCTGCAATTTTATAGCAAGAAGCCAAGGAAAAACAGGAGTCACAGAGGGACTCATAAACCTGAGACCTGAGATATAGTTTAGTTGAGATAAAGCCCTCTTTCATGTTGAAAATGTCAGTTAACGTTCTGAGTTATTCTTCTGGTGATATTCCCCCAGTGTTTATAGGCTGCCAGGGATTAGAGGCTATTTAAATGAATCCTGTAGCTGTTTTACCTGAAAAACTAATCTGCGAATCACAAGATAATCACACAGAAGTAGTGAAATTTGGCATGTGTGGGAAGTTTGTTTCCAATTTTGTACTGTTTAGCGTGAATCACATACAATCAGACTGCCAAACGAAACTCTTAAATTCTAACAAACCTCAGATCTGCAAAACCGAATGTATGACACTTGTACTGATTTCCCTACTCACTCACTTGTGTAGTTGCTGCAAAAATGAACAAACTGTTTGAAAATATCCTGTACACATGACCAGTATACAATTCAGGAATGTTGAGACTGCCTGCAGCTTTACATAGACTCTAATTTTGTCATCTTTTCCCACTGTTGTGCCAATAGAGGAGGTCTGCTGTAATCATTTGTTTTATACTGGTCGAAGAAATGGGCAAAACTGTGCCAATTTGGTGCCTGAATAAGTCATCCCTGCACCAGGAGCCAAACTGATTTGTTTAAAAGTGCATTTGTAAGTGTGATTGAGTAGCAAGTTGAAGCCACCCTGAGGGAAGTGTCAGAGCTGTGTAACTTGGCATCCTCAGAAAGGTTTAGTAAAATAGATCCTCAAAAAAGATACAGTAATTACTGTTACTGAGAAACTTTGTACTGTGGCATTTATATGCAAATCCCTTTGTTTCTATGTTGGGTGCCAAATGGATCACCTAGATACTGCCACATGGAGTGTGAGTGAAACTGTTTAACAGTAGAATCCACCATTAAGTGTTGTGGATTATGGATCAAGGGATTTTTATATTCCAAAAGAGAATACTTAGAAATCAGGAAATTTGGTGTACAAGAGGATCCAATCTAATAAAAATCCCAGTTTTCCTTTGTTGAAAGATGTTCAACGGATATAAAGTGCAAACAATCTGTAGGAAAACAATTTATCTTTAAGTATCTGCTAATTGATATGCAATTATTATTTAAACTAAGTATTTAACTTAATTAAATCAGATACACAACTTAAGTTTAGTTACTCATGAACCTACCTTAATTAATGATTCATTAACATGTAATTAACTGGTAAGAATTATTGTTAAACTTAATTTTCAGAGCAAAAAAAACTGTAACACTGACCTTATCAAGCTGTTGAGTTTCTCATAACAGCAAATAATTACGGTTAGATTAAATAAGTCTGGTGAGTAAATTGGCATATCTAAACTTTAATTACAAATCTGATTAATTACCAACTGCCTGATAACACATTAGGTAATAGACACTATTTTTACCATTATTTGCAAGAGGCTAAGTAACAGAAAGGAATTGTTAGGCTGCAGGAAGATGCTGCTTGTCAGCCCTGACAATGCTGAAATCCCCATACAAGCAGCTGTATTATCATCAAAGCTCCTGAACAGGTACACTGAGAATCCAGTGTCTCCCAGACACATTGCCCTCCTAGGGAGATACAGTATGCATTAGGATTAGGACTGAATTTGACTTGCAAACCAGCTTTTGGGGGATTATACAGTGAGTTGCAGTCGGCCCTGCTGGATTTGATTTTAGCCTGCCTCCAATACAAAAAAGGTGTGTGTGTGGGGGGGGGGGTTATTGCAAGTATTTTCTATAACTATGTAAATGAGTAGCGGAATGGTGAGGCAGCAGTGGTGTGCAACCGCTCTGACACTGAGCGCAGCGCAATGGAAGACTGAGCTCCCAGGAGCCGTGATGTGAGCAGCGTTACTTTCATTATCGTTTCAGCAATCTCAGTGCCACGTCTCAAAAGCAAAAATTAGCTGGACCTTCTCACCTGTGAAAGCTCCCATGGAACAGCGGCTCAGAAGTGTGTGAGAAGCAATTCTCCCTGCATCCTGGCTTCCACAGATGCCCTTTTATCCTGCTATGTCTTTATACAGGTGTGTTTGGTTTACAAAGTGGGCTCTATAAGGGTAGGGCTGGGTTTACACAGGAGGGCTGTAAATTCCCTGCAAGGAAGAGGTTGAGATTCAAACACAAGTCTTAAGAGGGGAAAACCTAGTGCAAAAACCCACTTCCCTGCACCACCTGTCTTCCTCGCTAGTAGAGTTTATTTCTTGCCTGCTGAAGCCATACAGCTTCCTGTCCAGTCTAACTTGTCCAGCTACCTCAAACACAAACAATACATTTTAATCATGAGCTCCTGTGATTCTTCCTCCTAGGTGCCTTGTGGCTTAGAAAGGTTTGAGTGAAAGACAAAAGGAGAACAGAGAATGACTGTCACTCCTGCGTGCGTGCCTGCCTAACATATTGAGACAGAAGCCTGTCTCTCGTTGCAGAGAGGGACTGATTATATTCATTAACTTACTTCATTTAAACTAATGTCGTCAAACAGGCCACCTGAGATGAGGCTTGGAAACTGCATGGTGCACATGGCAAACAAGCTGTTGAAAAATGCCATCTTAAAAAACAAAAAAACAATGCTATAGATGTGGTTATAGCTGCAGAATAGCAATGACAGGCCATAAGCAAAATGACTGTGAGTCACGAGAATACAAAATCTAAATTAATTCTTCAGAAACACACATTAGTTCTTGCATGGAGGATTCCACACCGACCACTTGTCATGAAGAATTGTATTATGCTTTCTTGAACTTTCCTAATAAGAGCAATATGTAACAAATTCTGCCAATGTGAAAGCAGGATTTGTCATGTCACGAGGTGCTGTGTATTTTAATGCCATTTTGCCCTTTTAATGTAATTTGTGTCTACTGATCTGTATTTTCTTTTAATAACTTGCTTTGTAAAGGACTGATGAGCAAGTTCCATTTCCTGAATACATACTGTATTAAAATGCCTAGCAGTCTTCTGTATCCGTTTTTAAAAAATTGTCTGACAGCAATTCATAGCAATCAGTAGCTGGTTCACTTGGAGGATGACTTCTAATATTTCATATTTATCTTAATGGAAAGCATGCCTGTAAATGATATCCCCATATTCCAGCGCTGCTAATACACAGCTTTCAACTAAAGTCCTGGTTCCAGAATCAAAATAGTATGCACTGTAATTATAGGGTGTCAGTCTGGCCACTGTTGTTCTGCTAATACCTGAGAGGATGCTTGCCACACTACTGTAGGTATCATGTATCAGCGGCAGCTACTTATTCTCATTTTGTCCCAGTGTACATTGCCAGTGGTCTTCAAAAATACACGCTTATTTTATTTCTGTATGTAAAATGTATGCATGTAAGTAATGATGGAATGAATTAGTATGTCACTGTTGATAGTCAGTTGTACCCTCATGCACAGCAGAATTACCAATATTTAATAAATATTTCAAAATTAATTTAAAAAAAATGGAATTTCAGGTACAGTGAAAAAGCATTGGCCTTTTTTTTTATATGTGATCTACTCTCTGAATTAATATTTGACTTACATTTTTGTGCTGGCTAGTAACCAAGCTTTGTTGCATTATGACTTTACAATATTATGAAATCCAGACTTTTGACCCAGTTGATCTGAAGCCTGCACTAATTTTTCAGTAACTGCTTCAATCGTAGTTTTGAGGAAAAAAAACTTTTGCACTTTGACTGTCAACTCACAAGAACAACATTTGGCAAGATTGTTTACAAAGGAAGCAGAAAGCAAGAAATTCTCAGAATGAGTCCCTGTGAGACACTGTTCCCAGCCTTGAAGCCCCACCATGAGGGAAGGACGCTTTGCAGTCTGTCCCACATCCATGCTCTGAACCAGTTCAGAGAGCGCAGCACCAGACCCATATAGCTATCATTTATTTATGAGCACGTCATGGTTGGTGGTGTGAATTGCTTTTCTGAGGTCTATAAAAACAGACCCAGCTGTGATCTGCTCCTCCTGGGTTAAGATATCATCTATAAATTCAGTCAACGCAGTAATGGGTTAGTGCTGAGCTCTGAACCTATGTTGCCCAGAATATAGCAAATCACCTTTGTAGAGTTATTCCATGAATTTGTTTAAAAAAAAATAGCTTTTCAATATTAGAATCCAGATGCAGTAGAATTGATATTGTGATATTGGTCAATAATTTGGTCTAAAAAAAGTAAAATTTATTGACCCACTTATTAACATTATGATATACGATAAAAATACACTGAAATGAAGTTCTCATAAAATCTGGTTTCTACATTTAAGGGCCCTGAATCAGCTACTGCTAAGAATTAAAATAATTGCACTCTCTTAACAAACACCTCTGCATTGCCTCTAAATACACCTCAATTCAGACGTGATATAGGCTTTTTTTTATACAGCATTATTAAAAGGCATACAGTAAAAGTTAATAGCAAAAATTAAAAGGAGAACAGTTTTGTGATGTACAGCTAAAGCACTGCACTGCAGCAGCTTCTAACCTTTATTTGGACCACAGTACTTGATGATAGCAAACACATCCCCAAAATGCCTTTCATATTAATAACCCTGAAACACAGTAGGTGTTCTCTGAAGAAAGAATGTAGGTCTAAGTCATTCAGTACATTCATACCTTTAAAGACTCAATTATAAGTACAGCAGTACTAAAAATTATTAAAATTAGACCATCAAACAACTGCTCTTACAGTATATGCTTTGTGATAAACCTATGATTTACCACATTTTTACTATGCTTTATGATACTTTCCCATGCGTTTATTATGGTTTGCCATAGTAAACCTTTATAAGGGTTGTGTAGGGATTTTATACAGACAAGAGGACATCAGTGATGCAAGGTCCAGTGCACTAGATATTTGTGTAACCCAGTAGTAGAGATGTGTAGCTGAATACCTTAACCCCTCCTGCTTCCTTCATTGTCACAAATACAGCACTGACTGCCCAGAGCAAAAATGACCAATTGCAGATCCCAGCACTATATTGGGATTAGAGCAGATGTGGCCAGTTAATTATATCATGTTACCTGTTTAACCTGGAGTGGACTATCCCTCCAGGACTGTGATTGTAAACCCCTGGGTTAGTTACTTCCCAGAACAGAGCTGGCTGAGAAGGGACATTCATGCATTTACCCAGGCTGCTGATCTCATTAACAGCTTGAGGCCATGATAAAAATCAGGAAAACGTTTCCTAGTTAAGGCCACCTTGCATATGGCCCGGATCATATTAACCTAATTTTAATGTTCTCTGTGTTGTCCTGTGACGCAGGGCCCAGTTGTTGCTACCCAGCTGTTTTCTAGAATGCCGACTGAAAGGACTTCAGTGTTCAAACTACTTGGAAGGCTATGGAAGACAGCAATATACATTACATTTTGGTAAACTAATGCACTTTAAATCAACTCTTGAAAAAGTCCAGAGGCTTGCAGTGCTTTTGTGAGCTTGGGTACTGCATTGTACAGTGCCATATTCCATGAAAGAGCTTTGTTTTCTGTTCAGATTGCTGCTATAGGAGCCACCTTGGGTGGTTGTAGAATGGTCAAATCTCTTATGTGGCACAACAAGTAGTAAAGTCATACTATTTTCATTCCATGGCACAACTCAATTGATTATGTTAAAAATAGCAACCGGTTTTAAAATGTAGTGTTCGATACTTTGTGTTCTGAGCTAATGCCTGGTTTTAGGAAGGTCAGGTGGTCTCCTTTGCAGCAGAAGAGAGGCAACTCTGAGCTGGAGAAATCACCAAGAGGCAGGAGGTACCCCAGAATAAAGTACTTTTATACTGTTGTGGGGATCTGCGCTTGCCAGGTTGAAGGCACTTTTCCTACTTCTGCATATGCTGATTCCAAATCTGCTGTAGGAGAGATTGTACTGAAGCAGCTTCAAATTCCCCTTGCCAGAATATGAATAAGGAAAAAGGGTGACTATTTACTCTCTGGTATCCAGGATACCCAAATGCCTAATAAAACGGTTGCTGTGTGTTCACATTGTAAATAGCTAGATCTTCACAGCAACCAAGTGTTCAGGCACTGAACAGACATGTGCAAACCTGTGCCTGCAGCCTGTCCAGAAATACAGTTTAACTTTCTTAGAAATCTGTGCGACAGGAAATCGCCTTGCTTAAAAAAAATGAATGAGAATTAACTGGCCATTGCCCCTATAGACGATGCCTCAATGTAATGTTTGACCACAGTGTTTGAATTTATAGACAGTGACTAAAGGAGTCGGGACAGCGGGTAAAATATTACGAGCTGTCTGTGAAAAACAGTGCAGCTGGCAGCTGTGCGATTCATAGGAATTCTGACAAACAGCTGGAAAAACAAGCTTGGGTATTTACCAGGGTGCCAAAATAATTGGTTCTGGTTTAATATGGACACTGGGCATGGGAGACAATTAAAGAAAGCAAATGTTTAGTCAGAATTCGCACAAAGTAATATAATATCAACCAATTGAAAGTCAATATCCACAGTGAGATCGGCCACACACACAACCCAAGCCATGCATTCAGGTAAACTTTGTATCCCAATAGCAATATGGGACAGCTACTGAATCGAATGGCAAGGGTTTTCACTAAAGAAAAGGGTTGCACTTAGATGTAAACACCTTGATAATGTTTTCAATCCATTACAGTTAAAGGTCCTGCACAATTATCAGTTACATTTACCGGTAAGTACTGCACTGGCTTGCACTGAAGCATCACAAAGCCCTTTCAGCAAAAACATCAGCCATTAACATGCACCTATTAACATTCCACATTCAGTACTTCGCTCATTGATAGGCTAAGACCACCAAAACTCTATTCCCTCTGAGGCCGGACTGGATTTAGATCAGGTCACTGGAGTGAAGGACATTTCCCCTGTGGCCATTATAAATGCTGCTTCCGTAAAAAGAGACAATATATTAACAAGACTGTTGACCAAAAAGGATATCTTCCAAGAAGCAAAGACAACTGCATTTCAAAATAAAAAATGTGTTGTTTTTTTTAATGCATTCTGGCCTGCAGTGACTGATTACATTTTAAGGTTAAGTTTACAGCAGATGTTGTTTCAATATGACAATATTTTGTATTACCCAGAACTCCAAACATTCAAATTGTCAAAACATGAATCTACCAATACAGTACCTCAGGACAGGGATATTATTTGATATGTATGACACTTGAACATAACTTGACAAAAAGACCACCCTAGAATGATTAATTGAATGGTTTCAGTATCTTACTTATTTATTTATTTCTTAGCTTACACTGAATAATACAAATTGACATATAGGAGTTAAAAAATAGGCCTTTAAATGGCCTATTTGAAAATACTGCCTCATATTATAAGATCAATATACACACACAAATATTAGTATATTGGTCTGCTGTTTTGGAATTACTACAAATCGTCCTAGTTTTGAGTGGAGTTATCCTACCTAGACATGCATACAGGTTTGCAGTGCTGAATGAGTTAATTAAATCATGTATTACATAAACTTTCTATTTTTTATTAATTCTCTAAACAACGATGTGTGATTTACATCAAGTTTGTTTATTCTACTCTTGCGTAGGTAGGTTTTTAATTACATGCAATTTAGAGTAAGAAAAAAAACAAGATTGTAGGTGGTTACCATGTTTACTTTGGCTGAGGTGTCTCTTCGGGAAGAGGCTGTCACACGTGCTACACAATGAAAAACACAAATAAATTCCAAAAGGGTGATCACAAAACAGCTGCTCCATGAAGGAAATATGCTAAATAAGCCCCCTCCTATCCGACACGTGAAACTTGACCACTCCACATTATCATAGTTCTACAGAGGTGTGGACAAACAATATGTGGAATTGTACTCCTGTCAGGTTAGGCTCCATCTCCTTGTTTATTCAAGCAGTATGGACAACACTTACAGACTCTGATAAGGACTGACAGCAGGTGCTCATTGAGCCTGTGTCTGTATTGAGCATAAATTGCTGATGTTTCACAAGGAATGTTGTCAAATATGAACACTGATGCTGACCTCGGCTATGAAAAGCCAGGGAAGTGCCCATTTTGCTAGGATCTACTGTACATACCCCTGAAAAAAAAACTGCTGGGAGGGGGACTTTAATTCGCCAAATACTAATTTCAGTTTCTAATGCAAACAGAAGCCTCTGCAATGATGAAAAAAAATAAAAGGAGAAAAATAAATGTAATTTTAATTAGTAGCTATTGCCGCCTCGAGTAACCTGGAGGCCACAATATATTGAGGGTGATTCCTAATTAGCGCAGTATTGTCAGAGTATTGTGAAAGCTGGAGGGTACAGTGGAGTGCAAAGGAAAAAAGTCTGTCGGAGATACTCCCCCCTTTCAGGAGCAGCACCCAAATTCAGTACATAAAGTGAATATACAATGACGCAATAGAACATACACAGAGACAACACTAAGGATGATGAAAGGGAACACTATGCATGTTTAAAAAAATAATAGAGTCTTGTATTCCTGTTTTATGGCAATGTAACATCGTAGGCCGACAGTACAAAATTGCTTAATGAACAAGAAAATAAAGCTGCATTGAATTGTATTGAATAGGAGCAAGCAAGAGTGCGGAGACTGAGAAAATAAGGAGGCCTACAGTAAAGGTACAGTCTGGGGAAAAAAGCATTTTGGTAGAAAGATATATAAGGCTATCATAGTAGAGAGAGAGGAAGAGAGAGAGAAAGAAAGAAGACATTATGGATAATGGAAATAGGTAGATATAGAAACTGTAAACTACAACAGATGAGCGTTTCAGACCATATGAACTTCCTTTCACTGAAATTGTTGGAGGATATCAAATGTTGCACCCTCATAAGGGAAACAATGTTCTTTATGAAGCATTTCCTGTCAGGAGACTTTGATATGCTAAAAGAGCAGCTGCAGAAAGAACTGGAAAAACAAAACAAAATAACTGTTTCCTTGTAGGTGATACTAGGGGGCTGAGCCAGTCTCCAGATTAAATTCACTTCACAAAGCCTAAATGGTTTGTTTGTTTAGCTTTGAGATATTTCACAACCAGAACAAAAAAAAAAGCTTTTTAGTTTAGAAATTGATAAAAGTCCCTGGTAATTTGCCTCCTTTTGTTGACTTATGGATCAGCTTGGCGTTGAAGTTCTGTGTGTCTGTTAGGGATCGGAGAATCGGTTTCCATGGAAACAGACTGGTCACATGCATTAGTTACCAGCCTGTCAGAAATAATTTCCTTCTCTGAAATAGCCCTGGCGGTGACAGCTCTTTATGAGTCCAGCTGTATAACATTTGTCAATTAGGTGTTTCGAAACACAAATTAGAGCGTTCTTGTTTTGGCATTGACCACCTCTCGTGTTTCTTACTAAAAAAAACTTTCAGAATGGCCTGTCACAAAACATTAGGGACTTATCTACTAACATTGGCAATGAATATATTTTAGTGGATGGAAATGATTATTTTAATATTAACTAAGTGGGACTAACAGAAGGCAGCTGTGAATCCATGAAAAAAAAAGCTTTGTCTCCCTAAACAAAAACGGAATAAAGACCCTGCGTCATATGAGTCACTTTACAAACTGAGAATCACAAATCACTAATCCCTTGGGTACCATATTAATAATCAAACTGCCACTGTCGTATAGATAATTTAATTAAGCTCCTTGTGCAACAAAGTTGTAAAAATCAACATTTCTATCAGTGCATGTGTGTCTCTATGGAGTTTGATTGGCCAATCAGAATAAACTGCTCATTTACACTGTTTGTAAGGGGAGAAAGTTTTCATGACTAAGGAGGGTCAGACTGACTGCATTGTCTGCTTAGTTTCCTTAGCATCTTTTATGCTGGGCTATTGGCCAATGCCACATTTATCAGTCACTGGAATAGCATTAAAAATCAGTCCTATTCTTTTTCATTCTCAGCGGGCCGCGGTTTGAATTAACACTGGCAAAAGTCAGTCTCTCCAACTTGTTTTAATGAAGGAAGTTACTTAATGAGCATTGAACGGGAAGGGCATCTGAGGCAGGTGTTAATTTACTTTCTGTTGCGATAAAATACATAAATATGATACATACCTTCCGTTTACAGATTGGATTGTAGATTGTAAGATGGAACCAGCAGTAGCCCAAGTTACTTTTTTTTTTTTTAAGTTGAGTTTTACAAAACAGACCTTAAAACTAAGTAAATGTAAAATTAGCTGTAGTATTTTCCCCTGGCTCCATTTGAAGTGTAATGAAGTAAAGACAATCAACAGTGGGCTCTGCTATAGTGAAGTCACATCTCCATTAATACCCTGCTCTCACTGTTTTGAATTGCCTTGGGGCAGTTCAGCTGGCGTCACCTGCAGGATCACTGCCAGATTCGTGCCGTTCGATTGAATTGCATGATTTCCATGACCTCCCTGCAGCAGACCCTGGGCAGAATTCACTGACCCGGAAACTTGGAGATGGGTGAATTTGCTTACATCCATGCTGGATTGAAAGCGTCTGAGACAGAGGTTCTCTAAGTAGCCTGGAACAGCATAGGCAGTGACTTTGTGAGTGTCCCATCATTTCTAAGGGAGAAATGTGCCTCAAGGCTGCCTTGAGGGGTTTAATTCAGCCCCTAGAATTGCATCAAATACCTCTAAGGCTGCAGTGTTAACCCAGGGAAAAAAAGGGGTTACATCAATTCAAAGTCTGTACCGTTGTTGTTTGTATTTTATTTTAGTCTGTTTGCATTTCATTTTAGTCGTGTAGTTATGAGATTAATATGAAACCAAAAAAATGGTGCCACAAGCTTAGTAAATCCAGAATTTGTTTTTGCATCCTAAATTGTGCATATCAAGAAGAAAAAAAAAGAAAAAAAAGTGGCTAGGGAACCAGACCCCACCTGACTCTCTATTTTCACAGCAGATTAATGGATCACATTTTGAAAGGATCCCATGTGGCTCTCAGATCCACGTGAATAAACATTGATCTGTAGTTAAAGTGAGAGTTAGAGAGGGAGAGAGACAGACAGCGAGAGGTAGAAGCAGATTAATATCCCTCTGTCTCTCACACCCTTACTATATAGACAGATATATAAAATACATACATGTTATTCATACATTTACACATCGTTGCCTCATTGTTATAGCCATCTATTTTTATACACTATTGGCAATTATAAAGAATAGACCCAGCAGGGTTTAACCCTTCATGTGATGTGCTGCCCCCAATTATGCCCTGTGAGTTTTGAATTCAGTTATGTAGGATATTTAACCCTTTACCTCTTTGTCCTCCTGTGTGTCCCCTGCTTCAAGAATCACCTAATTCTTTACATCCACATGATACGCATCAGTTATTTCTATAAGTACAGAAGAATTAGTCAACTTAATATCAGCCCACAATCAAATTCTGTTGTATTTACTGTCTTACCCTTCATGATTGATTGTCACATTTTTTTCAACATAAATTGCCTATTTTTCACAATAGGAATACAATGCAGAAATACTTGACTGTTACACAAGATATGCAATACATTTGTCTGTTTTGCAAAATAGGAAACAAGGTTCTGCCACTCATCGCGTTATCCATCACATCTCTATGGAATTGCTTGAAGCGAGAAGCTTCCAAAACTATACACTTAATAAGATGTACAGAGGGACCCAGATTCAAAGCATGAAACAGACACCTCAGATTTTTTCATTTTAAGTTTTCAGTTTTCCCTGATTCCTGATTAAAGTTTGTCAACTGCGAGTCTATGGTATGAGTGAAAAAGAGATGAAGCAAGGCATTCCATTTCCTGTGTGCTGCCTGTTATGTGCAGTATGATGGGAAGAGGAACGCTGTTTCCTGCATTGTAAAATAGTGCCATCCACAAAGGGGAAAACATCTATTTACAATCTGGGGAAAATCTGATCAATAAATCATTCAGTCATGTGAGGGATAGACAGTTTACATAAAAGTGTGTGCTGCATGTGTTTTGTCCCCTGTATAATAGTGCCTTCTTGTGCTTCAAACCTATAAGACATAACGACCTTCTGTGCTGAGAACAGAGCTCTGTCCGAGTCACTCTGATGTCACAATTTATAAGGCCTGCCCAGTTTTTTTTTTAAATACAATAACGCAGCCCTTTGTTTGTATGATGGGTCACGAAGCCGGGATTCTGTGGAGCTCCTGGTATTCTGGCTGGTAGGGTAAAACAGGGAATGAGATTTGGAGAGGAACAGTGTCCTTTAGTCTTATCCCGGACTAACACCTCCATTATCTCTGACTGTAGCTCATTCACATTCAGGACAGACTTACAGCCACAAAGTGGATATATTGAGACAGGCTTAGTCTGAGTTTAGAGACAGGGGCGCAAATCCCTTGTAAAATCATACGTCGATGTTGACCTTGTGATAAGCCGAGAAATAATAAAACACAGTAGGAAAATCTGTCGTCCTAGTGGTACTGGGTAGATTTCAAAACATAAATAAAAAACAACAACAAATACATACTACCACTGCAAATAATAATAATAATAATAATAATAATAATAATAATAATAATAATAATAATAATAATAATAATGGAGATACACTTCAAAATGCAGGTTACAGTAGTTTCACAGATGTAGTTATGAAACTGTGAATTAATGAGCCCTATTCACAAAATCTAAATAACAAGTCATTTAAAGTTATGTCAACCTCCTATATTGCTTCAGCCAATCAGCTTCTGATTGAAACACATTTTAACAGCAATGAACATTTCAAGCAGCCTGAAGCAATCCTATTCCAAACTGTAACCTAAAAGACATTTTAAAGAAGTCCTCATACACCAGAACTAATTTCCTGTTTATAATAACCTGTAGTTACCTCGTTTGTTTTTCGTTGCCACTGCCATCACTTAACAAGCAGATAATGACCTCTGAGTTGGACATTCATTCCTAAATGTTTTTTCAAAGTCAGTTTTTTAGGAATCTGTTCTAGAATGTTGTTGACTTCTAAGCATCACTCTTAAACAGTTTCACGAATATCCAATACAAAATTATATTTAAAAAAAAAAAAACATTATGCAACTTAATAAACCTAAAGATGTGCTAGTCTAATCTACCGTAGAAGACTGTTGGAAATGTTATAATAACTACATTTCAGCTGTGATCTAATTTTTTCACAAACAAATTAACTTTTTCTACACATTTAAACAATGTTCCCACCAAGAAAAAGATGATCTTTGGAAATTTTAAGTTAAATGTAATGAATGAATGCTGAGCAATATTTACTGTACTTTGATTACATATAATTAAATAATTTTGATATATTGCTTATAATTTCCACAAAAAATAAAATAAAATAAATGTTACATTTGTGATAAACATGATCAGTTCTGTGTTTAATTAAAACAAATATTTATTAAAATATCAGTTGGAATTATGTACCTCAAACAATACTGACTCTTAAGTTACATGGGTCTATCTGTAAAAGCACCTGTGACAGGAGTGAAAGGAGTCCCTCTTGTAATTCACCCTCCCGACTACTGGCAGCGCTGTGCAGAAAGGACCCAGACAGATGAGAAAGGCTGAGTCATGGTTGGGGCAGAAGCCGCAGTGGTGGCGGCCATCTTAACTTGGGGCAGGACCTCATGGTTGAGCCCCATTATTGCAATCAGCTGTGCTGCGCTCGACGATTGGCTGAGGTGGGGCAGTGTACTGATTGTTGGGGTGGGGCTCGGCACTATTTAGGCTGTGGGGTTCTGCCATTTGGGTTCCCTGTCCTGGATTAACACCCACAAGAGACATGCTGGTTTGTTTGTTTTTTCACAACTGAAGCCCTGTGTTTGCAGATCCTTGACGAGCTGTGAGTGTGTTTTCCCTTGCTTTCCCTACCCCTTTGGATACCTGGACGGATCTGCAGCGCAGCACCTTTTATCTCTGTGCCTTTGTGATTGTGAAGCCTCAGGAGGGAGCTGAGACAGCAGCTGGAGGACGCCGGTTGCCACCGCGTGGAGGAACCACGTGATTGTTTTGTTTTGATTTTGTATCTCTGTGTAGTGCGGGACTGTTTTATTTACTGTTTTTATTTCAACCCTTGATTACTATTGCTAGTATTCAAGGGGGTTTCTTATTTTGGTTTGTGCAATACTGTACCTGTCTTTGACCCCTGCTATTATTCTCCATATGGAGTATTAATAAAACCCTGCCTTGCTGGTGCGCAGGTTTTACCTCACTTGTTTCCTGTCTCCATCACTTCTGGGTCACGTCACTTCCTCCCATAACCCACCACAGCACCCCTTGAAAAAATCCCCCAAAAATGAATGGTGGGCCCATGGTTATCTGGCTGAATTGCCTTTCAGGTGATGAACACACAGGGATAGAACAGGCAAAGATGCTACTGAACAACATTCAGATGTGGTCTATGAAAACTTTACAGCTTGATTACTCAAAACTATACTTTTGGTAGTTAGAACCCTGTAATTCCAAACTGTATATGTGTGTACATTGGACAATATATATTGTGGCAAACCAGGGTTTGTTCTGTCATACTTCAGGACCTTTTCACTTTTGGTATAAAATAAATAGATGGATTTAAACGGGGCGGTGCCTGAATATTTATTCTCATAAAATGCAAATAAATACTTGCTTAAACACAGGCAGGTGTCCCTCATTACCGTTTCCCCTCCGGGCTAATTCCAACCCTGTGGCATTCTGGGGGATGTAGTCCTGAACCTCAAAGACTACATCTTTCCTCCCCCTACTCTGCCACAATATATCTCTATCTATCTATCTATCTAGTTTTTTTTTCTGTATAAGGCTTTTTAAAGGGTAGATAAACAATAAAATAAATAAACACACAAATAATATTATATAAATATGTAGAGAAATGTTTGAGCCAATGCCTAATCAGTGTGATGAGCTGTAGAAAGATTTCACACAAGGTCCTGATCCCGCCCGCTGTGTTTTATGATGCTCATTCTTGTTTGATTTTTATCAGCTGCTCCAGTAAATGTTCTATAACTCCTCCACAACTTTACTCATAAGTTCATAAGCTGCTGAGTAATACAAAAAATAAACTTATATTATACATTTAGATCAACTTTTCAACAAGAAGTGTTTTTGTCTTTTGTGTTCTAATAATATGATCTATGACTCATGTTTTCATGTCGCCAAGAGGTAAGACGGATCCCAATGAAACAATGGCATCTGTTCAGTTCACACATGTATGCAAAGCCCAAGATTATATTATTAGATAGGGGTATTAAAGCTATTGTTTTGTGTGATCACTGAAATCTAAATATCTAAGGTTTGAAGAAAGTGTCGTTAGTGGGGGTGGTACATTCTTAATGGGTGCTGCTCATCTTCCTGTATGTTAACTACCGTACCAGTGAGCAAAGCTTATGGTTCCCTGTGGCAGGATAGCCGCAGAGGGACTCAGAGACAGAAAATGCAGTGAAACAAAAATATTTTAATTGACAAAAAACTACAAAATAAAAAGGCACGAGGGCCAAACAAAGGGTATAAACACCAAACAAAGGCTTTCAAACAAAACACAGAACAAAATAAATCAAATTAAACAAGCATTTATATATTTATATATTTATATATATTTACACACACTCTTTTGCAGGCAACACTCACTTTGTGTCTCTCCAAAACCAAACCACTGTCTCAAACAAAGGATTTCAGCTGTCTTTTATGCTCTGTGGCTGGAGCCCAATTAACTAATAATTAACAATTAAACACTTAAGGCTCCAGCCACATTCTCGCCTGTATTTTACAGGGAGGAATTTAACCCCTCCCTGCCAATCCAAAACAAACAAGAATAAACATAATGAAAACAACAATAAAAATAATAATAATAAACACAAATTATAAGGGCGAGCTGGCACCCCATCACATTCCCCTTAACTATTAAATACACTTTTATTTAAAATACATTTTGCTGTTTTAAAATTAATATCTGCAATATGACGTACCCACTTAATGAAGTATGTATTAGGTAAACTAAAATGGCATCATCAGTATTACTATTTAAAAAACTAAAAATGTAAGTTGTTGGTGTTTAAAGAATACTGTAAGTAGGTCCACTGTATACATTTAAGCAATGTTATAGCAATAAGTTAGCCTTATATGCTGAGCCCAGTAACCCCTCAATAAATGTCCAGTAGGTGGGTTTGGAGTGTTGTAGACATTAGCAAACATGACAATACAGTAATAAGGAAGTAGGAGTTATAGCAAGTCAGGTACTGAATGTGGGGGCTCTAACTCCACTTTTAGTTAATTGGAAAATTTGTTTTCCAGGTGCTCAGATCTAGTCTTGCTTGGACCTTTGCAAGTTTCCTTTACAATATATACAAATCAAGTGAATAGATCCAGTTTGGGACTATTTCAGTTAGAAATTGTAATTTGGGGAAGGGAGAGAGAGTCCTTGTCTGAACAAACTTTAAAAAGCAGTCTAAGAGAGAGGGGACACTGACCATTTCACAGCTAAATATTTTTAAAACCCTGTGGGGATAGTTATGGAAATGCAGTTTGTTATCAGGATTATGAGTGCTTTAAACCTGTACAAACTTTCAAGCACAATCCTGAGGAAACCTAATCTGCACCTCAAGCTTTAGTGTTGACAGGCCATATGCTGGCTACAGGGATTTAGCACACATTAATTTCTTTCCATGTTATTTGCCTTACTCCTCTACAATAAGGGACTGCTTTGTAACCTTGCCTTGGTATTGCCCGTCAACAATGCTTGTTTCTTCTCCTACAAGATAAATGACAGTTAAAGAGTGGTTTGTAGGACTGTGTATAAACTAATTCTGTTGCTTTAGTTGTTTTTGGCAACATTGGAGACTGATGCCATAGGTATTTGTAGAGTAGAGGGATAGCACAAGCAACAGTGATTAAAGTTTCTCCCAGAGGGACTAGAGGAAACTTGGATATGGAAACTTAATTATTATTATTTTTTTTTAATATACACTGCAAAAGTCTATAGCATATTTCTACTCTGATGCATTATGAGCATCAACAATTTACTCAAAACCTCCACTAGTGTTTTCTACTATTATAACAACCTTGACTTGCATAAAGAAGGAAAAACATTGAGTGAGATAGGTTGCAACACTCGATTTTCAAGGTGTGTGTCCGAAGCACAATCAGCAAGTAGAGAGAAACATCATCTGTAATTGACAAACCCAGGACTGAAAGACCCAAAAAGCTGTCTAACAAGGATGAGCAATACTTGAAGATAATATTCTTAAGGAATAGAAAGAAGACACGCGTTGAATTGACAACAGAACTGGCAGAAGGCACAGGTGTCATTGTCCATCAAATCAACGGTACGAAGGTCACTCTTGAAATCAGCACTTAAAGGATGTGTTGCAGTAAGAATACCTCTGTTAAGAAAAAAGACTAAAAGGCTAAAATATGCACAAGAACATAGAAATTGGACTATGGAACAATGGTCAAAGGTTCTTTGGACAGTTAATAGAGCCTGGGAGGTATGCCTTCAAATTCAGTACAAACACAGTACAACTTCCTATTCCTAGGAGACCATCACCCTGACTTTGGTATACAATAAGGGTGCCACCCTGCTGAACCATTATAATGTAATTTCACGCATATGCTGGCACCCTGTTGTTGCTCTATAAGGAGAGTGAAAGTCATGTTTAGTGGCTAATACAAACTGCGTTAATGCTGAGGATACATAGTTGGCAATAACCCTGCGGTAAATCCAAGGGTATTGCTGAGAATACATAGTGAGCGGTCACCTTGCCTTGTCTGTGCAGCTGAATCATGATAAGACAGGGCTCGAAATTGAACTCATGCCCTTATGGTGAAGATGTTCAGGGCACAAGTTCACTTGCGTGTTGGGCTGCCATATTAGCCCTCAGGACCTTCTGCAAGTTTCTATTAACCTTGGGCTGCTCATTACTTTCAATTTAGTGCCCAAGTCAGCTCTGCTGGCAGCACTGCTTTCTTGGCAGAGGTACCCTTGTTTACCGGGACCTAATTAAATAAAAAAAAATTAAAAAACAATCGCGCAGATGTCTTGGATCTGTGGGCACTGCATATGCTACAGTTTTATATTACTGTTAGCAACTCCATTACATCTTGGAATTCAGTCTTTGATTCATGAGTTTAAATTAGGGCATTTAGACACTGTAACAAGACAGTGGCTAAGCTATGTGAGCAGAATCATGCTCCCTGTTAGTGGAAGACCAGGTCGTCTGTATTGTATGGGTGCTAAAGTAGCAAACAATGGTTTTGAATCGTATCTCCCATCCAATAGTAATAGTAATAGAAAAAAAGGTTTATGATTGCAATTTCCTATTACAGTTATTACAATGTGCATGATTCTTAAATGGAAATACTGTACAATCCTGTATAAACCATATACTAGGCAATGCTTTACTATGTCATTACTGTGTTGTCATACTACTGTGCTTTTATTATTCTTCACCATGCTTTTACCAACACACTCAATACAAGTCTGAAGAGAATGCTTTATCTTATTACGCATATCCATATTCAAATCTAGCTTCGATCACGAGCTGGGTTAAAACCCAGCTTTCAACTCCACTGACTTGATATTTAACCAGAATTAGATCAGAGTCCCCCAGTGATTTAAAAATGCATATTACACCACCAGAGACCTGAGTTCAAAGGAAGCTTAGGCCAGAGGAGTGAGGAATAAGATTCTGTAAATGAAAATCCTTATTTATAATCTCTAGAGACACAAGTTGAATGAGAAAGAAATCTTGCAACAGATTGTTCGAAAAAAACATGTTTTTATACAGATAGTGCCTTGACAAGCACACTGGTTATCAACTGGCCAGAGCTGGTAGTTCTACAGCTTTTAAGCTGGTCCAAGAGAATGTAATGCTGGTCCAAGAGCTTGTTACGTTGGTCTGAAAAAAAGGGGAACACTTTATATAAAGGTGCTGCTTATTAATGTTTTATAAATATATAACATATGCTTAATAACTATGTTATAGAGTGTTAATAAAGCATTATAGATGGTTTATAACCATGCAATAGCCATAGACGGAATTATGTTTAAACATCCCAAAGTACAATAACTGGCTAAAAACTGTCCCCTTTATAAAAACTTAATTCCATCTATGGCTATTACATGGTTATACACCATCTATAATGCTTTATTAACACTCCATAGCATTGTTATTAAGCATATATTATATATTTATAAAACATTTATAAAACATTAATAAGCAGCACCTTAATATAAAGTGTTACCAAAAAGATTTATGATATCAATTTAAAAGTCTATTTTAGAAACACATTTTATCATATGTACAAAAGGCAAGAAATAGATAAATAGATGAGATTTTGTTTTGACGTTAATTCATGCCAAACTCTGGAAAAGAGTGAAGAGGTAACTTCCAGTATGGCAGCTCCCATGTATACAATATATCAGCAGCTTCAGGAGAGGTCGGAGCCATACAAAGCTGTCATATAAATCCCTAGTAGCACTGACATGTATTTCAAGTGAAACGGGAGGTTAAATAACACTGGCTGGTATTGTTGTACCTTATGTATACATGATCCTAGAACTGCTTGTAACCTGTACTGGGATTTGAAAACCCCACCAGATTTACCTGAAATAATCCAGCATAAATGCATGTCCAGTTCAGGTGCAGTTCCAGAAGGCACAGTATGCATTTGCATAAAGTTGAAAAGGGAGTGTCCTGAAGCAGGAAAGGACATACAAAAACCTTCGACAGGTAGAATCAATTCTCCTGACTGTAGTCACCAGCACTGCAGTCTACCAGCACAGAGAAATGTCAGATGTCCTAATTGGCGAGCCATTTCCATTTCGTTTTTGTAATTCCTAATTAAAATGCAGAAAATTCAGAGAATGTACTGTAACTGGCAATTCATGTTACAAACATTAAATCAAAGACAACGAGGCAATAAAAGCATCCGTGATTTATATTGCAACAAATGATAGTTATGTGTTTAACATAGAAACCCAGTCAGTTCAACATGATGGATATGCTTCATGCAAAAAACTTTCATTTAATAAATGATGCCGTTTCACACTGCCGTAGAATATTGCAAAACGATATGATTAGCTGTATGGGTTTTATCATAATGAGACTCATTGATTCATGTGAGAGGACTTTAAGCAGCAGCTATGTGGCTTAAGTGAGTCAGTGTGGCTAAAGGAGGGATCCAGATTTCCTAATGCAAACAAAAAAGAAAATATTAGTAACACTTTATTATTAACAATGTAATTACAGAGTAACTTCTCAGTAATTATGTAGTTGGCTGGTAATGTACATCTCATCTAATTAAAAAATATCTAACATAGACTTGAAGAAATGGAAAACGAACATGGATAATAAACACGCAGCTGGCTTACGGTAACTGATGTTCCTTATTGTAATAACATTGACAACATCCTTTAGCACCACAGACACTGAGAGTCTCAGAAAGTGGGGATATACTGTATGAAGTATCCAATATTTTTACATTTACATTGAGTAGATGTAGGAGATTGTGATCTACTTTACTTTTGTCTTTTCAAGTGATATAGAATGTAGATCATGTACACCATGGCCCTATCATGATCTCCCTAATTCCTGGATCTCAAAGGTAATCGCAACCCTGCTCCCTAACCCAAATTCTTAGCTTAACCTTTAACTTTACCCAAGCTCAAATCCAACCCCAAGCTATTTGCTTCAAACCTAATCCTAACCTAAACCTCGCCCTTGACCTTTAACCTCCACTCATAGGTTCATCTCAGCAGTAATCATTTCTTTTTATTGACATTTAAAAGAGAAATGTGTAAAGTACTGCACGCAGGCAATGCAAATGTGCATTATAAATACCATATGGGAGATACTGAAATTGAAGAAGAAATCTATGAAAAAGACCTAGGAGTTTATGTTGACTCAGAGATGTCTTCATCTAACAATGCTATAAAAAAGGCCAACAAACTGCTCGGATATATAGTGAAAAGTGTTGAATTTAAATCAAGGGAAGTAATGTTAAAACTTTACAATGCATTAGTAAGACCTCATCTAGAATATTGTGTCCAGTTCTGGTCACCTCACTACAAAAAGGATATTGCTGCTCTAGAAAGAGTGCAAAGAAGAGCAACCAGAATTATTCTGGGTTTAGAAGGCATGTCATATGCAGACAGGCTAAAAGAATTGAATCTATTCAGTCTTGAACAAAGAAGGCTATGTGGCGATCTGATTCAAGCATTCAAAATTCTAAAAGGTATTGACAATGTTGACCTAAGGGACTTTTTCGACCTTGTAAAAAGAAACAAGGACCAGGGGTCACAAATGGAGGTTAGATAAAAGGCCATTCAGAACAGAAAATAGGATGCACTTTTTTTACACAGAGAATTGTGGGAGTCTGGAACCAACTCCCCAGTATTGTTGTTGAAGCTAACACCCTGGGATCCTTCAAGAAGCTGCTTGATGAGATTCTGGGATCAATAAGCTACTAACAACCAAACGAGCAAGATGGGCCGAATGGCCTCCTCTCGTTTGTAAACCTTCTTATGTTCTTATGTTCTTATTCTTTGCTTCAATGAAGTAGTAATTTCCAATGTCCTACTCCCAGCATATGAACACTGTCATGTGAGTAATGCTAATGATTATTTCATTAAAGAATCTTCCAAGAAAAACCCTAGAGACCAGAATGTGGTTTACAGGGATCTTTGATACCAGTGACTGGAGGGCTGATAATAAGATATTTGAGACATTTTTCCATGAATAGAAATATATTTATCTTTCTGCTCATCTGCCCTTTCCAATTGTATAGTTATATCAGCAATATCAGCTACAATCAATAGGGCATTTACAGTATATAACAGGTATGGTAATAATTACAGCCAAGAGACAATTATAAATAAACGGGTATCGCCCTCCAGCCTCAACATCTATTTGGAAACTTGTGAGCACTTTTTTACTGACAGCTTAACTCCAATTGTGTTTAACACGGCCATTTTATATATCATCTGAATATGACTGGCCCTTTGTTTTTTACACATGTAATGTTTTGGCTAGATAGCTATTTACAGTATTATATCCCTAGATAATGAAAGACATAGTAACTCCTCTTATTCTTTTTGTCTTCAACCACAGATCAATGTTCACTCCCTGTGGGAGCTGGTAGAAATCAGAGGACAACATGAGCTCTTTTTCATGAAACCCATTAACCTGCCAGGGAAATTAGACCTGGGATCAGATGGTACATTTTATTTTCCCCAAGCCATTTCCAGATCTGGATTTGAAAACTCAAATGTAGTCATGTATTATACGTTTACACAGCTCTGTCCTGTTAATAACAAAAATCCATTCACAGGAACAACTCTGATCAATAGAAGTATAAATACATATAATTTGCAACTGCACTGAAACATCTGAAGTTATGAGTGTAATATAAGAATAACTGTAGTGTTACTCATAATGTAAATACAACAGCAACCAAACCCAGCTAGCTGCACAGATTTAGCTGTTACTGATGTAATATAGGGGCAAACGTAGCGAAGCTTTATAGGATAGAATTTAGCAGCCAGACCAACAGAACGTTTTGTGGGTTGGGAAATTGGAAGATTGAATTCCAGTTCACTGTGCAGTAGACAGCACGCATAGCAACTCTACATTAACAAAGCGTGAAATTACCTGATTTTGCTGCAGCACCCAGTGTTCCTTGTCCAAACCTCTTTAGATGATTCAAGGGTAATAATAAACCCTGATACATCACTATAATGATCTGTGCAGGGATCGAGATGTAGGTTGATATACTAATTATTTTTTCGCAGTCGGAGATGAAAGAAAAAAACAAAGTGTACTTAGTATAATCAACAACACTGGGATGCTTACAGCATAGTATATCCTTTTCGTACACCAGCAGGCTATTTGCATCCTCCCTTTGGGAGAGTTTTGGTTTAAGACATTGCAGACAAAAGCCCTTCTTGGAAGTCAGTAAATTAATAAGAGCACACCTTGCTTCAAAGTTAAGGTTAATGACCTCATCACCTTCTCTTCAAGTCTTTGAACACAGTCTCGGATAAAAGGCAACTTGAAACTCCAGCCTCGTTCTCTATCTCTCTTACTGTAAAAGGCTTCTATCCACAACTTATTCTATGGCCAGCTTGTTTAATAGCACAATATCTAAAATAAGGCTACTCTGCTCCAAGCTACATTAGTGCCCATTTAAAAAAAAAAAAAAATTACAAGGTTCACTTTGTTAAAATCTGCAAAACTATGCCCCCAGAGACAGGTGTTGAGTATAGTGCAGTGGGAGACTGGTGATGGTAGCAACATGTGTTGGTTGAAAGGTGGGATTCCCTAAAAGGATTAAATGGAAGGGGTTCTTTATTGATCGTGCTCCATGGCCTTCTTTTTCCTGTAAATGATACCACTAAATCGTAAGGAATCTTAGCAACTGTGGAAATGGAATTATGGAAAATAGGGTGGAGGTATCAAAGGGTCAAAAAATATGTACTGTAACTGTGATTTTCAAAGGAATTCACCTAAATTCTGTAGTCAAATGAAAGCACATTAAAATAAGGCTTGCGATAATAAATTGGTTCTGGGAAATACTTTGTATCTTATGCACTACTTTGCTTTTTTCTTTTTTCTTTTTTGAAGGACTCTGCTACAAATAGGTTACAATTAAGAAACAAAGTCCTTGCGTTGTATCATTTTTATATTTTGAAGTTCATTTTTACAAAGTTTTGTAATTGAATATAAATTGAAAAACTCATTGCTCATATTTTGTTACATAAGCTTTTGTACAGCGGTATCGGCTCTATACTTTAGTGAGGGAGGTCCCGGGTTTGCGTCCGCCCTCCACCTGTGTGTGGATTGCGTCGCCCTGTGTGATGTGCCTGCCTGCATTAACCGAGATTGCTACAATATTATAACACTGTGAAATTAGTGTGAAAAGAATACAATACCACTGACAAATTAGATTCACTACAGCCTTCCCTATAGGCCATGGAGCTATATTCTCAAAGCATTTTTTTAATGGAGAAAATTTTATGTAAATTATATAAAAATGGGAAACAACTTTAATGTGTATAACGGTTCTTGTTTTATAAAATCAATAGCTTTTCTTCTCCACCAAAAAAATTGGAGGTAATTAAAGACTGGAGTAAATGTTTTGAAAATATAGCTCATGATCACATAGAGAGCTGCTTACGGTCAATAGTTTTTTTACAAACTCCCTCCCCCATAGCTGTAGATGTATATATATCCCTCGGTTTGCTGTTATGGAAACATTACACTCAATCCCTTTACTGTGGTAAATGATCAAAGCATAGCAAGTGTAGGAAAGCATGTGGTAAAGCAGAGATCACCAAGAATCAAATACAGTGAAGTGAACTCTCTCTCTCTCTCTCTCTCTCTCTCTCTCTCTCTCTCTCTCTCTCTCTCTCTCTCTCTCTCTCTCTCTCTCTCACTCATTCTCTCTCTCTTTCCTACTATCCTCATTGTGCTGTTTTTTCTGCTGCTGGACCTTTGGTGCCATTTGGCTCCTTTTCTTTTCAGTTTCAGCTGTCCAGAGAACGTAAGATGAGTTATTCTGTGTAAGCTCATTAACAACCCTGGCTTGGAGTGAGGGACAGACGCATCTACACAAATATACACATTCTCAAAGTGTGTTTACTGTCCCTCTCACTGCCATTAAAGGAGCAAAGCCAACCAAGTGTGTAATTTAACAACAGCTCCCAATTAAAGCAAGCAGGAATACAAATAACACTCTGTCTATCTGGCTTGTACAAGTCCTGTAGGACTAGCGCAGATTATTACAAAACTGGGATCAAAATAAGTGGGTGCCTCTCAGTCTGGCCCTTCAGAGAACTCTGGCAGGACTATCAGATTCTATTGTTTAGATATCTGGGTGTCTGGCTCTTCCAGGCAATGCTGAATTGAGTAGAGAAAGAGGAGCTGGGTGAATGAGGTGAGTCTAGCTTCTGCTAGGTACAGGTGCTGTGAAAGAAACGATGTTGCTACTTACCAGTAGTCTCATCACTATATCCTTTGTCATTGCGCCATTGAAGTGTGATTTAAGTTACTGTATCTATAGTATATGTCATTAATGTGGTTACAGGTGTCAGTACTGAAACCCAGGAAGTCAAAAATAGAGAACTTTCTGTTTTAAAAGAGACCCAAGTCCAACTTTCAATTAGAAACAAGTTAATTATACTGGGGATGGTCAGATATCAGCTGTTCTGCAATTATAGAATTTAATAAAATAAAGATCACAGTATAAACTGCAATAAAGGATTATATATATACAGTATATATATATATATATATATATATATATATATATATATATATATATACAGTACTGTGCAAAAGTTTTAGGCAGGTGTGAAAAAATGCTGTAAAGTAAGAATGCTTTCAAAAATAGACATGTTAATAGATTATATTTATCAATTAACTAAATGCAAAGTGAGTGAACAGAAGAAAAATCTAAATCAAATCCATATTTGGTGTGACCACCCTTTGCCTTCAAAACAGCATCAAGCATCGATTCTTCTAGGTACACTTACACACAGTTTTTGAAGGAACTCGGCAGGTAGGTTGGCCCAAACATCTTGGAGAACTAACCACAGTTCTTCTGTGGATTTAGGCAGCCTCAGTTGCTTCTCTCTCTTCATGTAATCCCAGACAGACTCGATGATGTTGAGATCAGGGCTCTGTGGGGGCCATACCATCACTTCCAGGACTCCTTGTTCTTCTTTATGCTGAAGATAGATCTTAATGACTTTCGCTCTATGTTTGGGGTCGTTGTCATGCTGCAGAATAAATTTGGGGCCAATCAGATGCCTCCCTGATGGTATTGCATGATGGATAAGTATCTGCCTGTACTTCTCAGCATTGAGGAGACCATTAATTCTGACCAAATCCCTAACTCCATTTGCAGAAATGCAGCCCCAAACTTGCAAGGAACCTCCACCATGCTTCACTCTTGCCTGCAGACACTCATTCGTATGCGCTCTCCAGCCCTTCGGCGAACAAACTGCCTTCTGCTACAGCCAAATATTTCAAATTTTGACTCATCAGTCCAGAGCACCTGCTGCCATTTTTCTGCACCCCAGTTCCTGTGTTTTCGTGCATAGTTGAGTTGCTTGGCCTTGTTTCCACGCCGGAGGTATGGCTTTTTGGCCGCAAGTCTTCCATGAAGGCCACTTCTGACCAGACTTCTCCAGACAGTAGATGGGTATACCAGGGTCCCACAGTTTTCTGCCAGTTCTGAGCTGATGGCACTGCTGGACATCTTCCGATTGGCGAAGGGAAGTAAGCATGATGTGTCTTTCATCTGCTGCAGTAAGTTTCCTTGGCCGACCACTGCGTCTACAGTCCTCAACGTTGCCAGTTTCTTTGTGCTTCTTCAAAAGAGCTTGGACAGCACATCTGGAAACCCCTGTCTGCCTTGAAATTTCTGCCTGGGACAGACCTTGCTGATGCAGTATAACTACCTTGTGTCTTGTTGCTGTGCTCAGTCTTGCCATGGTGTATGACTTTTGACAGTAAACTGTCTTCAGCAACCTCACCTTGTTAGCTGAGTTTGGCTGTTCCTCACCCAGTTTTATTCCTCCTACACAGCTGTTTCTGTTTCAGTTAATGATTGTGTTTCAACCTAAATATTGAATTGATGATCATTAGCACCTGTTTGGTATAATTGTTTAATCATACACCTGACTATATGCCTACAAAATCCCTGACTTTGTGCAAGTGTACCTAGAAGAATTGATGCTGTTTTGAAGGCAAAGAGTGGTCACACCAAATATGGATTTGATTTAGATTTTTCTTCTGTTCACTCACTTTGCATTTAGTTAATTGATAAATATAATCTATTAACATGTCTATTTTTGAAAGCATTCTTACTTTACAGCATTTTTTCACACCTGCCTAAAACTTTTGCACAGTACTGTATATATATATATATATAGAGAGAGAGAGAGAGAGAGAGAGAGAGAGAGAGAGAGAGAGAGAGAGAGAGAGAGAGAGAGAGAGAGAGAGAGAGAGAGAGAGAGAGAGAGAGAGAGAGAGAGAGAGAGAGAGAGAGAGAGAGAGAGATTATTTATTTATTTATTGTTATTTTATTTACTGGTGTAAATAATTCCTTTAAGACAGGCTGATCAAATACCCACTCCATTACAGAGAAAAGACATGTTAACAGCACAGGTGTCTTGAGAAAAGCTGCTGACATCTGTGATATATTCACGCTTCTTCTTTTTCTTCTTTTGTGTTATTATTTTTTGTATCTATTAATTATTTCACTGTTTTTATTGTATTTGAAAGTGGGCCTCAAAAATATTACATCAACATCCATCAAGATACAGTTACATACTTAAGTATTATACAGAATGTTCGCCCAAAACCAACTCAGCAATGGCTGTCAATGTACAGGGCCTGCATGTCTCAAACTGGCTGCTTTTCACCCCTTCGTAACCAGGAGACCATTATTGGGGTCCTCTGAGATACAACTGAGATATTTAATCCATGCCATTAGTGCCCAGTCAGTGAGGCCACAGCTTTGCATTCAGGTAATAAATAATTAACAAACTAATACCCCTTTGCACATGCTTCCATAAACCAATGAAAAATGATCTGAGTAACATAATATATATAAAATATATATAAAATATATATAAAACTAGTTTTCGGGTTTTGTTTATGATCACGTGCTGTCCCTGAGCCGATTCGCTTTCTTAATCAAACACTAATTACCAAAGGAAGTTGTTTCTTTTTACCCTCATGTCTTGATTGAGTTAACAAACGACATGCATTGATATCTCATCTGATTCTATTTGAACCTGCATTTCGTTCTGGCTCTAATTGCCAAATTCAGTTTATTAATTTCCACTGCGTTAGTTTCTAGTAGTGCGTCCCTAATTTTAACAATCTGGTATTCAGTTAAGGCTTAACAACTATTAATTAGGGTTTAAAGGGGGGGAGAGAGATGGAAAATAAAAACCGAAAACTAGAAGCCAGATACTGTATACATATGTCGAATCCCCTGTAACTACTTAAACTGTAGATCATGTTAGAGCTTAGAAGAATGAACTGCTCTCAAGCTAAACTAAATATATGTTTATTGAACTTGTATTTTTGCCCTTACCTCATCTAGCAATGGGGTACCTGAAGTCCCCAAACAATGATTAATCAGTTCTTACTGTGTAATTTCAGGGATTTTTTTTTTTAATGAATTACATTGATTCCATGCAGAGCCTGTATGTGTTATGTGTTGCTGATTCTGCATTAAAAACGACCTGTGTCTAAAGTAACCACACTTCTAAAACTCAGTGTGTATTTCCCATGTATGGTAGTTCCTTGTATTAGATTATCCATTGTGCTAACTATAAGAAGATTTGACATGTTTAACTACACATGTAAATTCTACAAATAAAAGTTTGTACAATGTGTTTAGAATTGCATTTGAAATATGGTGTTGCTGTAAAGTTACAATGAAGTTGCACATGTACATGCTAGCTGTAAACACAACGGTAATGCCATCTAACTTGTTAACAGGATTTAAGATGGATTTTGTACAAGAAAGACCTTTTAAAACATTTTATTAGCATTTTTATTGTAGCTAAACTCCAGCGATAGTGCAGCCTAACTTCTCTCAGTCCCATCTGCACGCACTTACCGCACTTTCACTGGACTTTAATAGCAATTGTTTTGTATGTGAGATTTGAAAGGGATCAGGTGTGGTACAGTGGCTTGCACCTGCTGCTCTGGTTGCTTTTTATATAGATTTTATATACAGCTCTGGCCAAAAGTTTTGCATCATGCTATAGAATTAACACATTTTGTTTCATAAAGTTGAATGAAACCTGCTGAATAATGTTACGTTAACATATTGAATTACATACCACTTTATAGTTTTCCATTGAAAAATGTGACATTTCGAAATTGAAAACGAAATACTGTACCACTATTATGGCTTCCTGTAGACTCTTGCAATATCATTTTGTAGTTTCTTTGATTACATGATGCTAAATAAAATATCTAAATTATGCTCATGTCGTTTTTTTTGGTTTGTTTGTTTCATTATGTACTAATAGCAATAGATCTGTAGATCTCCCCTATAGCTCACTGACATCTTTACTGAAATGTGTCAAACATATACTGTATCATCTGCTTGGAGATCAGCCCTGGCTTTATACAGGTTTTCTACATGATATCATCCCTTAGGCAAGTGTAACAATGCACAGGGAAAAAGGCATCAGAGAGCATATAAAAGCACAGTGAAGATTGGTAAGAGCAAGTTAAAGTGTCAAGTACTTTCTGTAAGCCTCCTAGAGTAAGCAACATTTATATAAACATCCAATGTTGCTTGTAAGAAAAACAGAAAGAAGATGGATTATCTGGAATAGAGAGAAAGACATTTAAACTTCCTCAGAATTCCACATTTACAAAATAAGTATGAAATATATTTTGTCTAAACATCCGAAACTGGACTATAAAAAGCCTGCAGTAGTCAAGACAGTATTACTGTATAGTCTAACACAACACTTCTAATCAAATGGTTCACCAAAAATCTTGTCAAAGTCAAATCTTGTCAAAGTTGGTGGAATTGCTTTATTTGATCTTTTTATAGGTTACTAATAACTCATGGGGTATATGTGATGTGTATATCCAAAAAATAAATAAATAAATACATAAATACATTAAGGCAGCGTTTTATGTTAAAACAAAAAAGTTCAGAGAGACAGGGAATTTGACCCCACAGCTATGTGTAAGGAGCGATATTCTTCTGGTTAATGAGGCAGACCAAAGATAAAGGGCACACCACCTTCTGAATTGATGAGAATTGTCCTCTCATACCTGTAGGCCTGCTTGAAAGGTACAGTAACCCTGCGTGCATTTGGAAGCTGATGCTACCAGGAGATGGTATGTTTTCTGTTGCACCCTGCTGTATTGTATTTCTCTAACAATGTAAGACCCTTTCCTAATAGGGATCAACCATTCTTTTCATCACACATTAAGCTGTGTGTTGCCTTTCAGAATGTGCGCCTGAATTCTGCTAAGGCAGCAACATCGGCAGCTGAGCAGCAGGAGTTCTTAGGATTACTGAAGGATTCCTGGGGCTGGTGTGTCCAGCACTAGGTCCATCTGCAGAATCTGTTGTTGTGCAGAGCGCGTTAGAATATACATTGTACTTCCCTGTATGTTGAGCAGTAGTTTTAGGCCCATCCTACCAATTGTTTAAAACACTGTAGATGGTATGCACTCACAACACTCAACCAATACTATACTTTAAGAAGCACATGAAAGCACTGTCACTTTGCAATTAACTGAACACTGCAGTAAAAATGATTTATGAACATAAGTTTATGCATGTGAAGCATGTTGGTAGGTATGTATGTGCTTTAATTAGCCTGGCAGGAATACCACAACACATTAGCATTGGGGTGCTGTGTTTACAACTTTAGAAGCAGGGTGAAATTGAAAGCCATAGTTATAAAACTATGGCATGTCAAAAAATGTTGTACAGTAATGCTTTATGAATAGGCACAGTTTGGGTCAATGAAAAGAGGACCCACATCACCAACAGTTAAACTGTGTTGCCTTCATTCCAATAATCTGTAGAACAAAGCAAAGCTAATTCTCTTTTCTGCTTTTACCAGGAGACTGCCCAAGCTGGTGCCTGTCTGGTGCCCAAGCTCACGTGTTAAAGCTGCCTTAGTAGTTTCCAACCAACAAAAGAGTAAAGCATTTCCTTCATATCACAGGCTTATTTGTGTCAGCTCCCTGTGCTGGAATGTTGGCTTTGATTTTCGATATCCGAATGCTTTTTTGAAAGTTGCCAAGTTGTCAAGTTCCAAAAGCTCTGCGTTACCCTTTATCCTTTTCCAATTCCTTATTTATTTTTTTCTTTCTGGGAAACACCATCCATCTGTTTTTGTTCCAGAGCACTTGAGGACGTTAAAGTGTATTTGTCTTTGGTAAAAGCGATATGCTCTTGTTCTGTTACTTGAAAGGCTGACGTCACTATCTGTGAGACAAGGCTACATGTTTACATGTATACTAGCATTACAGGAAATGCAATATAAACCCCTTTCAATTGAACAAGGTATAACACAACATTCACCAGTGCTAGCGTCTAAAGAGACTGAAATACATTTTCCACTTGCTGATTCTGTGAGTGCCTAATATGTCCAGTTTTTTAAATGCATTAGCAAGCTGCTTTTAAATAAATCTTTTCTGTCCAATAGTTATGGTTGGAATCTAACAACTATACCCGGTGTTCAACCTCATTCAAAGGGTCACTGTAGGCTCATATTTCCTTCTTTATCTGAAAATCAGTGTAATATACTGTAAAAATAAATAAATATAAGTAGTTATTATGTGATGGTAATTGATTACAATGTAGTTACCAAATAGAATACTTTCTTGTTTTGTTTTTTTGGACTAAACGATAGTTTTAGCATAAGCCAGCCTATGAGTAAGTGACCATTAGATCCAAAAGGAGTTATTTCCCAGTGACGGTGTCAACTGCAGATGTCCTGTACAAATCCAGGCTTGATCTCAAACGGAAAAAGATGTCACACAATGGACTCAAATACCACCCAAACCAAAAGTGTAGAGCCATTGCAAGTCTGTCAATGGTAAGCAAGGAAGAGGTGTTTACAAAAGGGCTACTTTCAGATTAATATAGGTAAAGAAAGTCCCTTTTAAAAAGTTCCTGTCACTTCTAGTTTTTAAAAAAAAAAAATTATTTAGTGGTCGGCAATTATTTTTATTGTTTTCACCCCAATTTAGTAAGGTCCAATTTTTTTTTTCTTTAGGCTCAGCCCACCACTACCACCCCTGCGCTGACTCGGGAGGGGTGAAGACGAACACACACTGTCCTCCGAAGAGTGTGCTGTCAGCCACTCGCTTCTTTACACACTGCAGACTCACGATGAAGCCACCCAGGGCTACAGCATCAGAGGACAACGCAGCCCTGGCAGCTTACAGGCAAGCCCGCAGGTGCCCGGCCTGACCACAGGGGTCGCTGGTGCGTGGTGAGCCGAGGACACCCTGGCCGACCTAGCCCTCCCTCTCCCCGGGCGGCCCTCAGCCAATTGAGCGCCGTCCCCTGGGAGGTCACGTCCTCGGTCAGCAAAGGAATAGCCTGGACTCGAACCGACGACGTCCAGACTATAGGGCACATCCTGCACTCCACGCGGAGCACCTTTACTGTATGCGCCACTCGGGAGCCCACATTTTAGAGTTTTACATAGAGAACAGCTTATCACATTGTTAGGCAACATGGCTTGGACATGGTTTAGCACAAGTTATTGCTAGTCTAGTACTTGATATTGCATACATTCAATTAATTAAGTTGACATTAACATCAAAATCAGACCATTACTTTAGTTCCACATGCAAAATTAGAACTAAACAGCAAACGTTTGATTAGGTAACACTTGATAAACAATGTTATTAGGAAACAATTTAAAACAGATAGTGTTTATTTTCACCAAGGAATCTCGGAGCCTCTGTACTGGTTGAACGAACACATTGATTGAAGCAATGATCATCTGCATACATTGAAGTAATGTCTCTATATAGTGGCACTTTCTTTTAGAAAAGTATAGAAATAATGTAATGTAATGAATTCAAAGTATTTTCAAAGGATTGGAAAAACACCTCCCTGTCACGGAGCTTGTCTTTTGTCTCCCGCAATGACTGATCAGTGCTGACAACAAACACCAACAGCCTTCATTAGAGGAGGTGTTTTCAAGGTTTCTGTTTTGCATTAAATAGAGAATTAAATAATATCAGTCACATGTTTTTTTTTATTATTATTTGATTTTCTTTTGAACATTTTGTTGAGGGAATTGTTTTCTTTGAGAGGTATTTTATTGAGGGCAAGTTGTTACGGTCTCCAGTACAGGTATGTTTGTTTTGTGTGGGTGTTTTGGCTAGCTGTTAATAGTAAACTGTTAAACATTTATCATTTCCAAGTGAAATCTGGATCGAGACAAAGAAGTTAGTATAATGTTCACTACCAACAATACATATCCATGGTCTCTTATATACAAATAGTTTAATATCAGACAAGCAACTCCTATGTGAGCCTTTTAATGCCTGCTGTTTGTTTTCAAGACAAATACTGTTAATATATTTCTGGTCTAGGGGAGTGGTGCAAGCAATGGGATTTTAGATCTGTGGCAATCACCTAATAAATAATAAACATAAAGGGTCCCTGAGTCGCTCATCCCGTTAAAGCGCTGCCACTGGGAGCGCAGGATGAATCACACAGCTCGGACGGCGCCAGTTCGTGCAAAGAGGCCAAACATTGCTGGGGACCCTGAGGGGGGCATCGCGTTGGCTCTGACGCTCCCGGGGTGAGGGATGGGAAACTGGCAGGGACTCATTCTCCTCATCGCGCAACAGCAAACCCGACTGGCCAGACACCAAGCACATTCAGAGTGGATAAAAAACAGGGCTGGTCTCTGTTCTCCGGGATCGGTAGCCCGCCCACCTCTGTTCTGGATTGCTGGGCGTAAAAGCGATTCTGGCTTTAGGCTTGTGAGATCGAAAGATGCTCACATGCCATCAGAACGTCTGTGCTGTGTGGGGGCCCGCTGCGGTGAGGAGAAAAAACATAATTGAACATTCTAAATTGGGGAAAAAAAAAAAAAAATAGTCACTCTAAATGTATAAAATAAATAATAAAAAAATAATAATAAACATAAGGAGTGTGGTAAAATACTGCAGTCATTACAACGCTGGAGGTTAGAGTTGCATGCCTCTGCACAGCGAAGAACTGAATGAGCCTCACGTCAGTAATAATAAACAAAATGATGATGTTAGGGTTTTATCTAAACTGTCACTTGTATTGGAGGGAATGTAATATATAGGGTTTTATCTAAAATATGCAATATATATTTGTGTTTTTCTGTAGTCTTTACAACCTGCTTGTTCTTCATCCAAATCGGCATGTCTACTTACTACTTTTGGTGATTTTTTTTTGCTGGTAATTGGTCACTCATTCTTATAATTACTGTACATCTGTTACTGTAAATAAGATGGCTACCAGTACTTTAAATTCTGTGAGGCAGCGCAGTGATTTCAAATATGTGACAAGGCCCCAACTGACCGTATACATCCAATATAGGACAGCTGGAACCTTGCTCGGCCAGTCACATTGCTTTCACGTTTCATTGCCAACCCTGGATTATAAATACAAATATACAAACATGGCCAAAATACAAGGGAAAATATAATTTCAATTCAAAATGCAAAAAAATCTGACAATTGCAATTTAAATACAAACAAAAAACATTCAATGCAGACAGAAAAATAAGTGCTATATGTTTTGCTGCACAAATTATATATTTTAAGCACTTTGGGAGAGAGTTCCAAAGAGTCTGAGCCATGAAGCTAAATGAGCGCTCTCCATATTTGGTGCACTTATGCTTGGGGATAACAAGCAGTCCAGAGTTGGAGGACCTCAGCTTGCGGGCATTGACATAGCGGGGTCAGCAGGTTGAGGAGGTACTCAAGACCTTTCCTGTTACTTTATCAGACTCTGTAAACAATTAAGATTCAATTATAACATATGCAAGACCATGATTTCCTATTGAATTCTTCATGAATCGTGCCTTCATAAAACATCTAAACAATGCTCCATTCACCCTTAATAATTTATTATGAACAGAAATGTTTTTTTTTTTTTTTTTAAACTGCAACCTGCTTACGTAATCTGTGCATTTACTATACATGTATTCTAGTTTGTCATGTTTATTAATATGATTTACCATACCTCACTATTCTTTAAATGCTTACCTATACTTTTCCATGCTTTCACTATGGTTTATTACACTTTGCTGTGCTTTTACTGTGGGACTTTTTTTTATATAAGGGATGGCCCCAGGTCTTATTATGCCAGCCTAGGCAAGGTCTCTTACACAAAGGAAAAACAAACAAACAAACAAAAAAAAAAACGATTTTTCCTCTTCACAATTGGCTTGCCCAATATGTGGTCTTGTATCATTCTTTCGTTGTGCAGCCAGAAAAATGGGTCTAGTGTTGTGAATTTATAAATTTGGAATTATTACAGTAGGAAATACATTTGATACCCCAGCTTACCAGCATGGAATTGCAGGCTTAGAGCAAATTGCGATGTGTGCAGTTCTAGCAGGATACATAAACTTTATTTTGTTTTAAAACTATTTCATCAGATCTAGGTTTCACAGGTAACATGTTCTGGTTACATATCCATAAGCACTACATCCTAAGCACCACTTTACTGGATACTACCTTGCATTATTGCACTACTACTGTGTCAATGTAGATTGTTGTAATCCTAACTTGTTGTATTTTATTTCACATTGTACTCTAGTAGTAGAATTTGCACTTACTGGAAACTATACTGTATTTAAATATTGACCTTTCATTGTAACCCTGTGTTGCCCTGTAACACCTGCAAGTCGCCTTGGACAAAGGCTTCTGCCAAATAAATAAATAAATAATAATAATAATCAAAATATCCCACAACCTTTTTTTTCTTTGTAATGATTCAAGGGGTGCAGGAACCTAAGGCAATCACTGGCACATTCATATCACTACAGTAAATGTGCTCTACACGAAACCATAAAGCAAATTTATAAAGTCAGTTAGCATATATATTGTCTTATCAAGAGTTACAAATTCATGAGTAAGTACTTAAATATGCTTTAGGCAGAGTGTAAAGAAAGACTAAGTGTAAAATACAGATGTTATACATCGTCATAAGTCTAATCTTTAAGATTTATGGCCCATAATAAGATTGGATAGGTACAGTCATAAAGTCATAAAAACAACATAAGTACTGTAACATTGAGACAGAAAGAAAGATATTCTTCAAAGTTTTAATTACGTGCTAAACGTACAGCTTTAACCCTTTGCAGACGCTCATTATAATTTCTGAGGAATTCGTTTGATGACGTAATTGCACACAACCAAACGGCAGTTAGTCCGTTCTGTAGATCAAGCTCGATATTTGTATTTGTATTTTATTTATTTATTGTTTGCCGATAGATTGAGTTCAATATAAATAATTGCCTTACGGCATATTAAACCACCCACAATATGTAAAAACAAATAAAACATTTACTGTAGTGAAATATCCGCATGACAACTTTCAACCAGACAAACCAATCAAAATGCACCACTAAAGCGCCTAACCAATAGAGTTGTTTTTTTGGGATACCCGATGCAGAATTTCAGTGTCTATGGGTGCAGTGTTTACCGTAGAACATAGCATCAAAGAGCAATACTCTACCTGAAAGTTATAAATATAATAAAAAAAGCCATTAAAACTTTTAAAATATGTGAAAGATATAAGATTGTAAGATTCTTCCCCCTGCCTATTGTAAAATGTATTACCACTGTTGTTTATTTTTTATGTATATATTTCTATCTATACTTAACTTTCTCTGTTCTTGTTTGTTTTTGAAACAATAAAAAATGTTTAAAATAAATAAATAAATAAAATAAAACTTTACAGGAGAGGTTTATAACTCGTTTTGTAAGACCCACAAAGCTTACTGATTCAAAAGAAATATAAGACGAAATAGATGATGTTGAAGGAGCACATCTTCACACCGATTATGAAGATTCTGTAGTAGATGAATCTGGGAACGTTCCAATTTTGCTTGTTTAGTTTTCAATAGATACTAGTTATGTAAAATAAACCCTGGTTATAAGTATACTAATAGTATAGTAAATTGTACAATTTTTTAGTAGGCTAATGTGTTACACTTAAAATAATGTATCAGTTATAAACTTTGCTGTTGTCAGTGTTACACATTATTATTATTATTATTATTATTATTATTATTATTATTATTATTATTAATGTATTTATTTATGTATTTATTTACTTTGTTGGTTCCTTTTTTAATTTTGCCATTTATGAATTTGGTCCAATGTAGTACTGTATATTACTTGTATAGCTATTGCTTAGTTATTATTATAATGTAGTATTTAGTCTTTATTTATTTATATGGAAAAAAGTGTTGTTGTTTAGATATTTTATTGACAAAGTGCACTTTTTGAACATTTTTCTGAACAAAAGTTGAAATCTGAATGAGTTTGCTGTTGCTCATACATTATTCATATTCTAACATATATTTACACAATTATACTGATGATAATTGTTATGAATTAAAAATATTTTTAAAGCAATTTAAAAAAAGAAATAAATGTGTGTGTATTTTCTACTTTTGTCTTTGCTTTGCAGTTGTGTAAGTTTAGATTTTACTTAATGTCAGAGTGTAACCCTTGGCATTTTCAGGTTCTACAGACACCCAGCCTTTCAAAAAGGTATAACACTGTATGCTTAAAAGGGATGTATATACGAACTCAACAAATAAATAAAACCCTGTCAATCACATCTCAAAAGGCTGAAAATGTGAACCTGTCAAACGATGTTGTGTAAAATCACTGTTTAAATGACGTACGTGTCATTTTCCTTTTCATTGTTAACATCCTGACACATTTTTACACTTATAACTTTAAATTCTGTTTCAAATCTCTTTTCAAAACGTCCGCTTTAGTGCACTGATTGTGTAAGGATATTGCCCACGTGGCAACCTGCACTGATTTAGAAGACAGATCTGAATCCCCATTGCACTAGAGCAGCCATTTTGAAAAGAGCGTTGAAACAGACTTTAATGTTAAAGTGTAAAAAGTTGTCAGGATGTTCACAATGAAAATAAAAATTACAGGTATGTTAAACAGCTGTAGCAACACGTGGGGACATATAACGCTATATTTTTCTGAACACCGCTACTTTAAGGTAAAATAAAACTGTATGTTTTCTTAGAGACATCCCCAATGTAAAAATAGTAAACATAACCAATGTGTTGTTTAATTTTTAGTTAACACATTAGTATGGTATTACAATACATATTACAGCGTGGTTGTATATGGAAAAAGTAGAATAGCGTCTTTACCGAAAATATCCGAAAATGACCGAGCGCTCACGATCTCCCTGTGTGTGCGTGTGTAGAGAGAGAGAGAGAGAGAGAGAGAGAGAGAGAGAGAGAGAGAGAGAGAGAGAGAGAGAGAGAGAGAGAGAGAGCGAGTGAGCAAGCAGGCAAGCAAGCGATAGGAGAGCGTGAGTGAGTGGGAGAAACCCGCTGCTGCGAGGGGAAAATATACACAGGAGAAGATTCTTGTTTATATAAACAAAACCAATAACAATTAACCGTCTCCAGGATTATCTATAAACTTCAGACTAGGAGATAAAGGTATTGCTTTTATCCCTGGATTCGTCATTGGTTTCATTCATTAAAAAGGGGGATTTTATATGTTGAAAACCTAATCGAGAGAGCGAAGTGGTGGGAAAGGGGGGAGAGAAATGCAAACGGTAGAGGGACAGAGATACGGTGAGTGTGTTTTTTTTTTTTTTTAAATGTGTATTATTTATTTATTTGTTTTTATTTAAATAATAATTACATTTTTTTTGTATTCAGATAAAATTATATTTGAGAGAAAAACTGCCACATGATATATGCATGTAAAACGTAGTCAGTTAAAATCATGTTAATTTTGAGGTTAGATCAATTGAAAATAACTTTTGAATATCAATGTATGCAATGTAGCCAATGTTTTCTTCAGCTGCTAATTTTTTTAAATTATATTATTATTAGAATTTGCATGTTTTTTTGTTTTTTTTTATATGGGTGTTACTGGATATTTCCTTTTCTACTTTATATTCAAAGCAGAGGTTGTCAAACTGTCAATGCTTGCCTGTTGACCAGTTTCACTGAGCGGTAATTTCGTGAATTCATTTATAAATAATTGTACTTAAATAATACATTTAAATCGGTGTTGGTTTAAAACACCAAACTCCAGTAATTTGAATTGGTTTTATTTCTAGGTAGCTTCGATATTTACAACAACAGAGACCAACGGGTTATTAACCCTATGTTATTGTTGTTTTATGTGTAATAATCACACTTCGTTTGTTATTCTGTTTGTGCTCAGAACATCTATGGTAACTTACGGGTGTAAGTAAGTTTAACGAGACGATAAACACACGATATTGTAAGAAAACAAGATAGTTATATTTGGAAAAGATTTGCATTGCCATTGAAAACACGGAGATGTCAACTCGAAATATTTTCAGATTTAGAAAAAATCTGGTGGATTGCATGTGTTTTATTTTCAAATATTGAAAATGTTCGCACTTGTCCGGTACGGTGTTTGAAATGGTGGCGTTGGTGCGGTGTGTGCGCGCGTCTGTGTCTGAGATGGAAAGAAATGAAATTGAAGGTTCCAATGACAATTAAGAAATTTGCACTGGAACCGCATTTGTCATATCCAAAACAATGCTTTGCTTCATAAAATCAGGTCATCTGATTTTAAGAAATGCACCTGTATATCGACATCAGCAATGCATTTAGTACAGTTACACATGCAGGTTTTATGAATATATCGCGGAAACATGACATAGGCAAACTGAATTGTGTGCTTAAGGCGGATTTACAGGCAGCAATGCGTGTACATTGCTATGTAGTACAATTATAAGTATGCCTTTTTTTTCTTGATTGCTAGTTGTCACCAGCTTGTTACATTATCTAGTCGGTGAAATCTTGGGATTACAGTTGGTTTAGCCCATTGCGCCTATCTTAAGCATAAAGCAGGTTTGACTGAGACGATTGTTGCTTAAGTAAATTAGACGCTATATCTGCAAGGAATGAATTACAGACGACGGATTTATTTCTCTTTTTTTGTTTCACGAAATGACACCGACGATTCTTGTTTGATAATTAATCTTCTGTTCTTTATGTGTATATTATTTGTATGTGGCATTTGTCACTTTGTTCAGGTATGGAATGATGTTTAGAAGTAGCGAGTGCTGCAGCTGTTGAATCCTGCTTGGTACACCAGGGCGCGCGTGCAAGTTTTAAAATATTATGTGCCGTTAAAATGCGGAGCTGCACAAAAACGATTTTTTATGCTTCTGTATCTTCTAACGAGGACAATATGAATCAACGTTGTGGGAATTGTATTATCGTAAAGTCTTTTTGTTGACCTTAACGTTTAGGATGGTGATATTTAAATTAAAAGGCCTTTAAATTTAATTTTTTGTTATTGTACTTTTTGTCTCCCCACTCTCCAGTCTCTTCCTCCAAAATATTCTCGTTTATCGTTTTTTTAAATTGACATGATACCCCGTCCCCTCCCCTCCCCTCCCCTCGCCCCCTGTGCAGTAAGGACGGCTGAGTTAATGGATGACACTTCCTCTCAATGAGAGCGTTGGAAACTCCATTTAGAAGAGCCTGACTGAAGCAAATTCAATTTAGTGCATTTTGTAGATCCATATTTACTCGGCATATCTTCGATTTAACCGAATTATGTTGCATTAGCAGGGTGAAATAAAACGTTCTCGTGTAAGAATGTTGGGGAGGAGTATTACATCTGATTCACCCCAGGAGTTTGAGGAAAGAACAGTATCAGTCAGCTCCTTGAGGGAATACGGGGGATACAGTTAAATCAGATTCTGCAATCTCAGTCGTAGCCAGTGCAGGGTGCTAGAACAGTCGCCTACGGTATTTCCTTTTTTTAAATGACTTGCCTCAGGCCTGACAAGGCTGACTTTTGAACCAAAGTTCAGCCCAGTCTAGTTTTCTTGCAATAAAAATTACTCGCTTATGTCAGGTTTTGCAGTCAAGAGTAACAACATGAAATACTGAACAACTTGGTATTTCTGTAGGGAGTGAATTATCTGGCTTTAGCAGATAAAGAGGTACAGTGTGGAAGGAGGCCAGATTGAGGAGGTGCCCATATATCAGTTTGGTATACTTGGAATCCTAACATTAGAACTGAAATGAGCTACAGTAGGTTATGAACCATAGATGCAAGAATGTACAAACTCCAAGACTTGGGAGGTAGAAATTTAGGAACAACCCCAAGTATTAAAGGAAAGATACAGGAAGAGTACAGTATATTAGCTTCAAAATAAAACAGGTCATGTATCCCAAGGGTATCCATTGCGTGTAAAGTACAACAGGCAAAAAGGACAAACGTAAATCAAAACAAGCTGGGGCACACACTGAAATGATCATTATAATTAACATTACAAACCCAATTCGCAGAACAACCTGAAGGCAGGAGGAGTGTTCCAGCCTGACTATGAGATGGGTGTATCTCATTGCTTGGGACCAATATATTAATATAATTACAGTGCCTTACTGTATCTACTGATGGTACAAATGTACTGATGTTACACAACTCCGTAGGAGCACAGTAAATGAAGCAGCAGGAGTTTAGCACGGTGGTATGCTTTAAAGAGGTGAAATGCATTTGGGACAGGTGCTGTCTGATGGATCTGTTAGACCGGCAGTGTAGCTTGTGTGAAAGAGCCATGAAGAAGAGGGAAATCATAGACGGTACCATGTGATGTTGCTGTTTCCAGGGTATTGTATAACCAAGCCAGAGCAGCAGTGCTGGGGAATTATTTGAAGAGACAGTCTAGGCTGATCATGTACAGTGGATTGAGAGTAGGGAAGGTGAGCTCACAACCAGCTATGCAAAGCAGACATTCATTGCAAAGGGCAGGATGTGACTAGACACAAGTCAAGCTTATTCACAGGTTGCTGAAAGTAGCTCCCAGAAATGGTGGCGTTCATTTGCACCTGGCTTTGCTTTGCTTTCCTTCCAAGAAGCTAAGTTACTGCTAAACTCTCAAATGTTAACAAAAGGTACATTTTGTCAGCGCTAATTAACAGCACAGCAGCTGTCCAGTACCAGCTTTCCAATTGTTGAAGAGGCATTTAATGGCAGTGTCCCTTTGCCACTCTGGAGAATTCAAAATATTTGTAATTTTAGGTGTGAGCGAGAGTAAGCATTCTGGTTGGTTGGGTTGCCGCGATTATGACAGCCAAAGTGGTTTGCCTGAACTGGTACAGTAGCAGAATATTAGCGGAGCTGAACAATTTGTGTGAAACCGTGGGAGTAGTTTGCAAACCACCAGATAACTTGACTTTGTTTATTGAATCCAGATCACCTGTTGGTGGTATTGTACATGCCATTACACTGGTCATGCAAGGCTCTTTAAGATACACAACACAAGTAGATAGTCACGGGAATTATTGGTTTGTTTGTCAATGGGGGAGAAGTAAAAGGTGCTAGGTTTATTTTCTTCCTGTACTGTACAGAATCTACCTCTCCTTTAAAAAAATAAATAAAAAACAAGGCATTGCTTAAGAAACAGTCTCATACCAATAATTATTGTAATGCAATATACAGTAATTGGTAATTACACAAATCTGCTACTGATTAGTCTGTTTGTTTGGTGTGTGCTATGGCTGTTATGGAAGAAGCTAAAAACAAATATAATCTAAGCTTGTCAAAACTCATTTGTAGAAGGAAAAAAATAGATTGCACCGCACTAGTGGTGAATCTTCAAACAGACCCTTTTTAAAAAGAGCATGGCCCCGAAGAAAAATGAAAAGCTTTCATGTACAGTACTGTGCAAAAGTTTTAGGCAGGTGTGAAAAAATGCTGTAAAGTAAGAATGCTTTCAAAAATAGACATGTTAATAGTTTATATTTATCAATTAACAAAATGCAAAGTGAGTGAACAGAAGAAAAATCTACATCAAATCAATATGTGGTGTGACCACCCTTTGCCTTCAAAACAGCATCAATTCTTCTAGGTACACTTGCACACAGTTTTTGAAGGAACTCGGCAGGTAGGTTGGCCCAAACATCATGGAGAACTAACCACAGTTCTTCTGTGGATTTAGGCAGCCTCAGTTGCTTCTCTCTCTTCATGTAATCCCAGACAGACTCGATGATGTTGAGATCAGGGCTCTGTGGGGGCCATACCATCACTTCCAGGACTCCTTGTTCTTCTTTACGCTGAAGGTAGTTCTTAATGACTTTCGCTGTATGTTTGGGGTCGTTGTCATGCTGCAGAATAAATTTGGGGCCAATCAGATGCCTCCCTGATGGTATTGCATGATGGATAAGTATCTGCCTGTACTTCTCAGCATTGAGGAGACCATTAATTCTGACCAAATCCCCAACTCCATTTGCAGAAATGCAGCCCCAAACTTGCAAGGAACCTCCACCATGCTTCACTGTTGCCTGCAGACACTCATTCGTGTACCGCTCTCCAGCCCTTCGGCGAACAAACTGCCTTCTGCTACAGCCAAATATTTCAAATTTTGACTCATCAGTCCAGAGCACCTGCTGCCATTTTTCTTTACCCCAGTTCCTGTGTTTTCGTGCATAGTTGAGTCACTTGGCCTTGTTTCCACATCGGAGGTATGGCTTTTTGGCCGCAAGTCTTCCATGAAGGCCACTTCTGACCAGACTTCTCCGGACAATAGATGGGTGTACCAGGGTCCCACTGTTTTCTGCCAGTTCTGAGCTGATGGCACTGCTGGACATCTTCCAATTGCGAAGGGAAGTAAGCATGATGTGTCTTTCATCTGCTGCAGTAAGTTTCCTTGGCCGACACCGCGTCTGCGGTCCTCAACGTTGCCCGTTTCTTTGTGCTTCTTCAAAAGAGCTTGGACAGCACATCTGGAAACCCCTGTCTGCCTTGAAATTTCTGCCTGGGAGAGACCTTGCTGATGCAGTATAACTACCTTGTGTCTTGTTGCTGTGCTCAGTCTTGCCATGGAGTATGACTTTTGACAGTAAACTGTTTTCAGCAACCTCACCTTGTTAGCTGAGTTTGGCTGTTCCTCACCCAGTTTTATTCCTCCTACACAGCTGTTTCTGTTTCAGTTAATGATTGTGTTTCAACCTACATATTGAATTGATGATCATTAGCACCTGTTTGGTATAATTGTTTAATCATACACCTGACTATATGCCTACAAAATCCCTGACTTTGTGCAAGTGTACCTAGAAGAATTGATGCTGTTTTGAAGGCAAAGGGTGGTCACACCAAATATGGATTTGATTTAGATTTTTCTTCTGTTCACTCACTTTGCATTTAGTTAATTGATAAATATAATCTATTAACATGTCTATTTTTGAAAGCATTCTTACTTTACAGCATTTTTTCACACCTGCCTAAAACTTTTGCACAGTACTGTAAATAATGAAAACACTAGAAGGAATGGAAAGTAGGGAAATAACTAATTCTATTGTAGTCTTCTGTTATCCCTTCCCTCTACCACCACCACCACTTTCTAATGGATTGTACTGTACCTTGAATCATAGACAGGGTTTCCTCGTAATTTGGGGTGGGGATCATTTTTTATTTGGTTGTTCAAGGACATTGAATTAGGTTGGGTTGTAATTAAATAAGAAATTACTCTTCCAAAGTGTCTAAAATCCACTTTGCACCACAATTTTCTGTTTCCTTAAAAAACCAATGACACTAAAGCTTTGCCTTCCTTAACACCTTTTGTGTTCTGTAAATAGAGTGGATTATATTGGAATCTTTCAATGCAGTGGGAGGCATGCAAGGCACGAATACCTTTTTGTAAAATAATTGTGGGAAACTGATCTGGGTTGCCTGGGAATAGGTTCTTATGTCAAACATTTCCTGTGACCAGGGTATTGGGATGCAAGGCTTGGTTTGGAATGTTGTGTAAAATGCAAAGAAATATCAGATGCAGACATACTGTACAGTATCATCATGCGAGACAGAAAAGTTATTTAATTGAATTCTGCTGAAGAACACAATGCTCTGAACCTAGAAATTACAGGTGCAAGATCTTGAAAGCTTCACAAATACACTCTACAGAAGGTGCTCAATTATTTAAATTATAAGCTCATCACTAAATGCTTTTAGACATTTCTAAGGTAATGACTGCCTTCGAGAAACATTTCATACCACTTAGTAAGTGCATGTGGGTTTTATTTAGTTCTTTTCTTGTAAATGGGGAGCTTACAGTGGAAATACCACCTGCTTTTTAATTTTTTTAGTAATGCTGGTAGCTATGTCACAGACAGTGTCTGTCATTTTTGATAACAATGTCGGTTTTAACACATTTTATCAACACAACAACAACATGGCCAGTTACAGGTTGGAAACGTTCATCCATTCCTGCATTTTTATTTAGTCAGTTATTTCACTGATTTACATCAGATTGCCTCGCAAACCGAAATTCAAAATCTCTTTGAAAGTAAAGTTCACCCTGACCCCCAACAGAAATCTGCTACAGTACATCACAACATTTTCTATAACCCCCCACCTACTTAAAATGCTTTTAGATAGTTAGCTTTTTTACATTTATTTTGATGATGAAGGGGGGGGTCATGTCACATTGCGAATACCATTAGCTGTTACATATTATTAATACAGGCTAATTGATGCTTTATTTTGTGGATAAATAGGTGACGGGAAGGACGTGCTCATGCCACTGACACATCTAATTACCATTTGGGGGGCGGTCAGCCTTTTCAGATGAATGACACACAAGGAGGTGACATATGTGACATGACTGGCCCCCCTCTGTATCACACTGTCAGCTGCAGAGCTAGGGAATTGTAAACCAATATTTGCTTTTGTTATTGCTCACACCGCAATAAAATGGCCTACCTAAGTCAAAAACAGCACAAGAAATTGTAGCAGGATAAAGTATTAGTGACGTGGGAGGAATAGTTAGCCATTATCACAGTCGTCTCACAAGATTCGGTCCTGATAGAGTCCATTGCAGATTCATAATTTAGGCCTTTATTGAATTAAAACTATGCTTTTCATTATAGTCACTGGGGTGTTTGCTCGAGGATAACAAGGAGTTGCATTCCTGAACCCAGCACTGCTATTGTGTTATCTTTTTTTTTTGTTTTAAACTGTGTAATTAGCACCTGTGTTGTTGGGTGCTGTGCCTGCCATGGGTGAAACTGGTATCTACTACCAAGTGTTAAAACTGCGCAATACAATGTGTTTGCATCCCAGTAGTATAACTATTTAGTGCTTTGACAAATATCCGAATATTTGAATGAACATTTCTGACCCATTCAAAGGCAAAAATCCACGTCCATGTCCGCCAGGTGTTACAGTAGTCTCTGTGTATTGGAACACCTCCTAAGAGAACACTTCGCCAAAGGGAACACCCTTGTGGTGAAACTTATTTTTCCCATTGTAAATGCTCCGGCTAAAGGAACAGGAACTTCACTTAAAAGAACACCCTCTTGGCACCGATAGCAATTTGTTCACAACTGATACAGTTTTGGAACCTGATAACTCATCATCATCAAACTTAAATTAAAATGGTTTATTCAGTCTTTTTAAAAGTGTCTTGTCATCGCGAGAGTGTCTTGAGGCACACTGAATACGGATTGATTTATTCAATCTTTCAAGAACAGCCATCATATCATTAACTTGTTTTGTATTCTGATTTCCACATTACAAAATGGCATGTAAACAAACGTCGACAATTTCATATGTTGATGCACGTGCGTCATGACAAGTAATACATATTTATTTATTTATTGATTTCATATTATGTCTGGAGGTCAATTCCGTCTTAAAGAGCACTTCGCCAAAGAGAACGCTTCTCTTGCTTCCCGACAGGTATTCTCTTAGCCGGAGACTACTGTATTACTTTATGAAAATGTTTTCTATGGCCACTTTGTTTATTACAAAGAAACGGCACTGTCACAAAGAAGAGCTACTTAGCTATGTGGATAGTGTCAAGTAATTCTCACAAAATGCAGCAAGGTACTGTAGGTTTCTGATGTGGGGGAAGGGGGTAGTTTGCTTGTGGTTGTCATTAATTGAACTCGATTGTCCTAGCTAAAGATTGAGAGACTAGGGGAGAATTTAAAGGTCAGCATCGGTCACATGATTTTAAACAAATCAGATAGGTTTGGAAATGACATGAATGGTTTTGAGTGGAAATGCTTCAGCTTGCATTTTTCCCTAGCTGGAGAATCGCCATTGGAAACCAGAGAACCTTCTAAATTTATCCTGACAGAAAAAGGGAAAGGAATTTAACATTCTTTCTGAGTGCTTTTACTCACGATTGTTGTACAGGCTATTCTAGCTGTTTTTGTTTTTGTTTTTTTTCTCCACAGGTCAAAATGAATATCCAATATATTGTTAAGATTTGTTAAAATTTTGTCTTGTGCAAACAAGTGAAATAAAAAATACACGATTCAGAAAGAATAAAGAAATAAAGAAATAAAATGCCTGGTTTAATTACATTTCAGAAGTGAAATAGGAAAAGACACTGTGTGTAATTGAGAGGCTAAATTAATACATGTTTTCAGCATTTTATCTGAAGAAGAAGGAATGCGAGAATTTGAAGCCTGCACTCTGGCTGGAAGATTACAGTTAATTAAGGACTCTGAGTTAAATTGATAAAATAGCAAAGTTGATTTAAAATGTTGTTTTCTGCCTAATTTATTCTTACCTCTGTATTTATCCTTTGAAGCCTGTAATCAAAGCTTTTCTTTGATCTTTTTTTACTTAAACTGTAAGTTGTAATTTGCAAAAAACACGTTGAGAGATGGTCCTTTTGCAGTATGTGTATGAGACAACATGGTGTGTGAAATACCCAGTTACCTTTCTTTTGCAGTACACTATTGGTGAACTAGGTTCCATGTTTGAAGTGCATTCATACAGAAGCACATTCAAGAGCTAAGAGAGTGAGTGACGACAATGCTAATAGTCTGCCAGTGGTTATGAAGCGAAAGCATTTTGTTTGATAAAACATTTGAGTACATAGGTCACTGAACTATTCAGCTTTAAAATATTTAACACAGGAGTGTAAGATTTTAAGATGCCAAAGCATTGATATAAATATGATTTAATGGCTGGAGGACTTCAATGAATTTGACTGAGAAAATGCTCAGATTGAACAGATAGGTCAGTGCTGAGGCTGAAGTAAGGGGTTTATGGAGACTACAGTAGGGAGTTTGCGGTATGGGGAGGCCATTCATTTCCAGAGCCGTCTTGTCTGTCTTAAATAAAATATAGCAAGAGTGGGATGTTATACAATTCAGTGCTGGCATATTAAAGGTGGTGGCTTGAGATCTGAATCCTGGAAAGGGGGGTTCTTGGATTCATGCCTGTTCAGCATCTTGAATCACCATTCACTCACTTCCAGGGTCTGTTTTCTTAGTGGAAAGAAAGACCATCCCAGTCTTTTGACTCATAAGTGGACATTCACATGCTGTTTTATTCTTTTGAGAATTTTTTTTTTTTTACTTTAAATAGTTTAACTAATGGATTGTATTTGATAATAAGATTAGATTTTTAAATGTGTTCAATATCAGCAATAATTCTGTAGTTATTTTTGTTTTGGATGTATGGGTTACAGTTTTATAAAATAAAAGAAAAAAACAGAAAGAAATTGGTGGCTGTCAATAGTGACAGTTAAGTTCTGGCATATTGTTACTTGTATTGAACGATAGAGGAAGCTTTTTAAAACAGATTTTGACTGTCAGTCTATGCAAGCCAATTGTCAGGAGGCTTTATTTCTGTATCTGTACTTGTCATTAAACGCAACTCCAAAACTGTAGGAAACCATGAATTACATGCAGTGTGAATACGTTCACAACAGGTTCTCAAAAGTTAAATGACAATCATTGTACCGTTACTCTAAGGAGGAGTGTTGAATGAGCATGTAAAGCCATTTAAAAAAGGTTCAAATATACACACTGAAAGGGACTTTGGATAAAGGCAATTTTTCAGCTTGTAGACCTTTTATTGGGGAATAGGTGCACAGAGAGCAGAGGAATTAATTACTAATTAATTAGGCTAGTTACCAATTTGTAAATGATTAATTAGTTACTAATTAATTACTAATTCCTCTGCTGTCATTTTGGTTTGAGTTTTTTTTTCATTTTCAGTTTTACTTCATCTGTTTTTAATTGGTGGAACAACCTGCCCATTTTGATACACCATGTGGACAGGCCTCACCTCCTGAAGGGGCAAATTCTAAATGTACAAAATTGAAAATTGTTCATGTTAGTTTGAGATATTCGTTTGGTGGTAGAAGTACGGTAGTTTTCCAAAAGGGCTGTCACTTCAAAACATTGTAAAAAATGTGTGTTTGGAGAGTTAAAAGTGAAGAGACCTTTGTGTACCTTTAGCAGTGCAGTAGCGTTCAATTGGTTCAACTGTATTACAATTAATTGGTAGTGCGCCAAGGGGAATAACAAACAGTGCAAAGTAAAGAAAGGAAATGATGGGGAAGGAGGGTGGATTGCTATCAAGATCAGCAATGCTATTAAATGGTGATCAGAATAATATATCAGAGCGAGGACTGGAGGTAAAGGCTTATGAAGCAGCTGAAGTGACCTACAGTAACGTCCCCGACACGGGTGATGGGAGATGGTGCCACTGTTAACATTGGGAGGTTACTGCCCCACAGCGATGAAAGCAATGTGATTCATGAGGCCAGTTGCAATATATGGCAGTAGCTTTGGGGAATATTAAGCATTATCTTCACTAAGTGGATCTGAAAATGTGTTGGCCAAGGTGCATGGCTGTGATTTATGGTGGAAGATGTTGTAAATAGTTAGCCGCATTTTCAGTACGGTTAGTAAGTGTTTCACGGCTGCAGTTCAGGTTTACTTCAGCTGTAAATTTGAAAAACTCTTGAACACCAAGTACATTTACAGTGCTAATGTACAGAACACAGTGGTGGTTCTGAATTACCAGAAGACAGCAAGAATCTAAGAGTGCCATTTTTGAGGAGGGAGGGAGGGAGGGAAGGGGGCCCCTCCCTCCCTCCCTCCCCTGTTTTAAATAGTGGTGGTTTGTAGATCCACCAGTGTTTAGATCAGTTGAGTAGAACCCATGGACTTTTCTAACCCTCATCTAAGAAAAAAAAATGATCATCTTAAAAACTCCAGTGTCCAAAATAGCTATGAAAAGGAACCCTTAGATGTAAAAAAACTGAGATACAGTCAATGCAGGTGCAAAAAACAAACAAAAACGGTGAGTTCAAGATCCTATCTGAAGACTTTTTTTTGTTTTAAATATTTAACCAGAGACGAAGGAAAGGGTCTCATTTCTTATTCAGTCCTGAGGCAGGAGGCAGCAAAGCTTATGATCATCACCTTCCTAAACCTCAGTGATGGACAGTCAAGTTATGTGATTTCTGGTCAATTCCACTGATTCTGAAGCTCATATTTTATTGAGTACTGTATACCCTGCTTTTTAAGACCACTGTACCATCGCACAGTTTTTCACGTGCAGCAAGCAACGTTAGGTGGATTGCACAGAAGCCGTCTACCATACTGGTCTGTTGCTTTTTGCATCTGAATTGAGCACAGAACTAGTTTTGTGACTTGTCCCAACAGCAACTCATGCATATTCAAATGATGTGAAGAGAGAATAGCAGCATTGTTTTTCAAGTGGACAAATGCAAACTTGAAGAATTAGTAGCCAAATCATGCCTAAAAACAAAACAAAGCAAAAAAAACCCATAAAAAAACAGTCGGTTTGGGTAAGGATTAATGTGGAATTTATCCTGTCCTATTTTTGGCAATCCATGGTTCCTTGCAGGATAAAGTTGCACGCAAGCTGCACTTTGTATGTCTTGATGTGGACTACAGTGGATTTAAGAAATTGTTCACACTATGCATGCTAGATTTTTAATGCTAGATTCTCATTGCTCACAGTCTAGAAATCCCTGTCAAACCCCCACTTTCTCTGTGGCTGATGATAATACTTTCAAACAGTGTATTTACTGGTGGATTACTGTATTTAAAAAAGGCACTTGATTGACAGCTTGTCTTTTTTGAATTGGTTACATTTTTCCCTGTTTTTTTTTTTTTTTATTCCCCGTAGCGTATAAGTTGGTCTGTTAGTGCTAACATATTTTCACTCGGTGGCAAGTCTTACATGGAGTTCAAAGCTATCATCTCTTCCTGTGTGACCTGAACAGGAGCCTACTGTAGAACTGTGGATTTTATTATTGAGATGGGGTTAGTGGGCTCAGTGAGTTATTGTGCACTCAGTTTGACTCTGAGTAGAGGATGCACAATGTAAACCAGCTTGACATCTTCTATATTATAAATCCTACAGTACCACCCTTTGTCCACTACAAGCCCTTGGACGTTGCACAATGTGATGTAATTGTAAACACCATTCTTCATGTGTGCATAGAACTATTAGTTTTTGTTGAATATTTCACTAAAGTCTTGCCTCCAGGTAAACCCTTAGTAGGCCTATGTATCTTTTTAGCTTGAATGAATTCACAGTGCACAGAAGAATTGTTTTTCAGCCTCTGGCTTAATAGGTCTACACGTTAAATCCTAATTTTAAAGAATAACTGCCTTTTATATTGTGCTGCACTGAACTATATCACTTTTGTTTCTCTATCGAAAAGCAAGAGCACACATTAACTAGCGTAGTGGAATATGGCTTTGGGGCTGTAAGCAAGTGGATAAACACTGTTTCCATTGTGTAATATTTATTTAAAGAAACAAAAGACCAGCGAAATTATGAAGTGCAGCTTTGTGTTTAGATGTACTGTAGGTTTTATGAAAGACATGTTTCTACTACTACTATAGCAGAGGATCTTGTCTTCAGACTGGACCAAGGGTAAAAAAACAAAAAGAAAAACAAAACATAACTTCCAAAAGCTATTAATTCAGACTCATTCCCGTGCTTTTACTTGCTTATTACTAACATGACTCATGCACACAGTAAATATAATGACTCCTGATTTTCTAGTGAGCTCAAGCAGGCACCTACTGTACAGGGCTGGCCTTTGTCCTCCAGAGGCTGGTAGCTCACTGACATCCGCTCTTGGACGCTCTAAATTGTGGAGAAAAATCAAAATAAGTCCCGGTATAGCAGTCATATTGGATTAAATACTGTACACCCTTCTTATTGAAGAGCTGAAGCTTTCTATTTACAGAAGAGTATCATGTGCTACAAAAAAGGTATTTCACTTACATTCATTATATGAAGATTAAATTACAATACCAACATAAATGCAGACCTCTGTATAATATTACCAATCCCAGGTATTGTGCATCTAGAAATTACACCAGTGTCACAGATCATCCCATTACCACTTGATTGAATTAAGGTGAGTGAGTGATAGTTTGTGTGTCACCATTTAATCTTCTTTATATTGTAATTGGTTTACAGTCAATCTCGACTGCTGGTTCACTGTACCAGGCTTGTAGATGAAAATGTACATTACAGTATTTTCAAGCACTACAGGCTGCATGGGGCAGTAAATAGAACACCAGGGATGGAAATGCAACTCATATTGCATAGCAGGTTGAGACATCCAGATTACAAACTTGATTGTGACTTGTTAAAAATGGTTTGAAACTGCTCCTGTCCATTTCCATCAATAGCAAATCGATACCAACGTGATTTGAACTGGTTCTCGTTTACTGCACTGTGTTTTACTTTTCTTTCTACACAGCTGAAGAAGGGCTTTTGTCTGGAACAAAATACTTTTTGAATCATTTCAACCTTTTTGTGGACGTCCAAAAATAAAAAAAAAGGTCAAATGAAAATAAAACACCATTATTTTTTCAATATAAAAGCTTAGTTTCATGGATTTAGCAGGGTGTCTTATTTCAGATCTCTGACACAGTAATTAAGATGTTTTTAGCCTGAAACTTGCCTATTGGTGTGTCTCCCATTTTGTGGTAAACGTCATTGTTTATCCTAGCAGTAAATTACTTTGGCCCGTTAGTATCTGTATCTTCGGTGCAATGTGCGGCCCTTAAGTGAAGGGGCAGGGATAAAGACTCCCTCCTCCCACCCCTCGAGAAAATTATAGAGGAGAGAAAAGGTAAAGAGTGACAGATCCATCACCACTGCTTGCTTTTAACTGGAAAGCTTTGGAAACCATGAGAACTGTCAAGAGGAATAAAACGGTACGCATTTTGTATTGTAAAGTAATTGATTATGAAAACCATTAGAGGAAAAAACTCCAGTACCTCCTCAGCCATTAATATCTGTAATGGCTATGCAACAGGAATCTTAAATTAGCATACCTGCAGACCTACGGGAATTCAAAATGATGGTTGATGCAAAACTGCAATAATATAATGATTTTGTTTCGTGTGTTTTAAATAATAAAAAACAAATCTGGTAAAGCATTACTGATTTTATTTATATATTTTTTCCATCCAGTAAAATATCAGTGCCCTCATAGTGTAAATTCCTGAAACCTTAAAGGGTGGCCCATTAAAATAAAACAACTGTAAGGCTACCTAGCAGTTATATCTTTATCTAGCTACATTTTAGAAAACTGAAATTACGCTTTGAATCTTGGTAGTAGCAGCTTACTTGCATTAGAAGGGTTTGAGTGATTTAAACATTAATATAAAAAACACTGCGTAACAGTGAAAAAGGCAGAGTTCTCCAATAGCAAATGTTGTAATGTTTGCCTATGCACCACTTAGGAGTGCTTGGAGTATGGTATGGGTTTCTGGCTCCTTGCCAAAAGCGTCTACAGCAACACAATTCAGGTTGAATGCGCTTTAATATTTAAAATGCACGTATTCATCCGTGAGCTGCTTTTAAAGACACTGATGCTGAAACCTGTCCTTTTCCAAGGCTAAACTAAAGTGAAACTATCCAGACATGCAATAAACTCATCATTATTCAATGTCACGTTCCTGTGGGGTCTGAATCATCATTGTAGTGTAGCTTTAATGTAAAACTGTTTTTGGTGCATTATTATTTCTGTGTTAGGCTTTTCAAGCAATGGCCTGCACAAATACTGAATTATGCATGTTGTTAAAAAGGCTGTTGTTTGAAGTGAATGTGTTGGGTCTAATGATTTAAACAGCATCCCATCTAAACACTGCACCTCTTTTACTCTACTGGTGTTCTTCTCTTGGGATGATTTATTGACCCTTTTTATAAATATTATTATCACCAAATGCATAAATAAATACAGTTAAACAATCTCTGATGGATCATAATTAAGTTTCAAGGCTACAGTATTAAGTCTCTTTTGTAGAATATGCACTAGTCCAGTATTGCAGTAAAATATGGCATTTGACAGTTTTTTTATTTTGTTCAGTATTTTTATTTTTATTTATTTGTTTATTTTAATTTAAAAATACCAGTTCACGGTGTCACTGTAGGTTTCAAGTTTAGCTGTTTTTTCCCACACATTAATTTTCTCAAAGTATTCCTGTTAAGCTTTTTGCACAATTAACATCAAAGTCAACATTAATGGAGTGAAAAAAAAGAACTGTGGAGGGGAATTTATTTTCTTTATAGTTTGCCAGTGACGTGGTGTTGCTGCTTAATGCATGTACTGGAAGCAACATTCCTTGATGAATGCGTCAATGTGATTGGATGAGCATGTGTTAATGTTTTAATCTATCTGTCCACTTAAACTCTGTAACCTAAAGCCAATCGCCTTTTAATGTTCTAGCATTGTATAATGCACTTGACGACCCGAGCTGGCCTTTTCTTCTCTAGCCCGGCATGTTTAATTTTGTCTTAGTTGCACAGCAGGAGCTGAACAGCGAGGGAACAAAAATCATTCTCAAACTACTACTTTTTTTTTTTATTTAGTGAAGGGTGCATAATAATAAATAAACAGTCAACTTTGGACACTTGCAGTAAAGACACGCAATGGAATGTGGATTTTATAAGAGGTTTATTTTCTGATAGCGAAGGTATGCAAGTAGATTAGCCTATATTGTAGGTCAGTCAAGTTCAGTGGTGTTGCTGTAGGTTTGAGGTTTATGTGGTCACTGTATATATTTACTCAAATATACTGTAGGTATTCCCTATAGTCGGGAAATCTGATAAACAGGGTGGGACTGAGTGTGATGCAGTCTATTGAAGTTATGTATTTTCTAACTGCGTGTTCAGCCCAAACTGTGAGTGGGTTTGAAACTAATGCCTTCCAACAGGGAAATTCATAAAAAAAAGAAGTACTGTAGTTTGTTTTAAAGTGATATGCCTTAAACTGCAATAAAAAGTATAAAAAGTTTTACAGACTTGTTTCGTGGTGTACGTTATGTGGAAACGTGGTGTCCAATGGAAAGTTGCCTTGTGGAGAATTGATCAAAAGAAAGTAAACTAATAAACTGTGTGAACAACACCTCTCATCAAGACTGGGCTTACAGTGTCTACCGTACGTTGCAGGAACACTTTAGCAATGAAGGATGGGCCAATGTGTATAGGCTGACAGCAGTATTAAACAATTGTATTTTGAGGAGAAAAAAAAATCCTTTGAAGATGTTTGTCTGCTTGACGTTTTCTGTATCAGTTTACATTGTGGAAGTCTGTATCTTCATAAAATTCTCCTGGCACCAAGTTTCTACAATTAAAAGTAAGATGGCTTTAAAAACATAGATTTATTTATTTTATTTTTTTTTGGAAAGCCAAGACACACTATTAAATAACATACTGTAAGAAATTCAGAGAAAACCTTCTTGTCACTTTCTAATTGGGTATTTTGCGTAAAAGAAGAATGCTAAGCTTGAATGCAATTTGCATTTCCTTAGAGTGTGGAACGTTAATTTTTTCATGCCTCAGAAAACTAGTTCAAGGGAATTAATTTTAATGTAAAGCCGACCAGCTTGCTTTTTATTCTTCTTCAATAGTGTTTCAGTTTTTGCTAACAAAAGCTGAAAAAGTGTTTTCTACAGTAAAAAAACAAAAAGAAGAATGTTAATCCCATAAATTTGAATTAGCTTGGACCTCAGTGTATCCCCTAGTCCCTGAGGTCTTGTTAAATTGACCAGGGTTGAGGAGCACAATCTTTCCCTGGTAAAATGGAGTTCCTGAGTCTGTCAGTGTTCACGACTGTTCCAGGTTTTCCAAAGGTTCGATGTTCACAGAGCCTCTCAGTATTGTAGCAAGATTTCTAAAAATGTTTTAATACAGACCTTTATTTATTCATTGCTTTGCTTTGCTGCTCTGATTCAGATTTTTGCTTTTAAATTGAACAGAAACAAACCAACTCAATTTGGTCTGAATGCTCAAACAAACTGGTTAACAGTGGGATGTGACCATTTTCAGCTAGGTGATATAAAGAAAGCGTACTGTAATTTTGCTACTAGTCTTCTGCCCATTGGTTCCAAGCATGTACATAAAAAAATATATATATGTTTATCCTCCGCGAGGTGCCAATCATAAGGCTATGGTATATAAAAAAGAGAGAGAAGTCTATGTGGACTCAGGATTGCTTCTTCCAGTTTTCAAGTGAAGTCCACTAAGACAGGTCGCACTCTCAAAAAGATTAGGACAGGACCACTGTGATTTTACATTTTAAAAAGTTCTTATCAGTTTATTCCATTAAAAGCACACAAAAGAAAAAACACAGCAAACGCGTTTCGACAGCATACATATTATTCCAAGGATGCAGATGTACAGTAGGCATTAGGATTATTTGTAATGCTAAGGTTCCCTTTAGAGTAACACACCTTGAGGCTCAATCAATCGATCAATCTTTATTTTATATGGCGCCTTTCATAGTGGACCACCATCACAAACAGCTTTGGCTTTCCCTCTGCTTGTGATTTGTGGACAGCTCTTAACATTTGTAAACACGCTTAAAAAAAAAAAAAAAAAAATCAAAAGAACACTGGTTAAACTTTATATCAATTTAAAGGCAGCCTGTGCTTTTACAGCAAGAAAAAAAATAAATGGAGGAGTACTTTTTGAATGGATGGCAGGTTAATGCTAAAGTTATGATATGACACATCGATGTCATTACTGTTATTTCATATAAATCATTATGGTCTGACAGCAGAGCTGTAGATGGATTGGCAATAACTCCAATTAAATGTCTGCTCTCAAGGCGGGTAATGATGTAATGCACAACCTGCAAGCCACGAGAGTGTTTCTGGTCAGGAAATCGGACATGGCTAATTCACTGCAATTAGAGCATTACTTTCTGGTTAAATCCAAGATAAAGCATCATAAATAAATTGAAAGGATGTATTTCTGTTTCCTAGCAGTGGAAGATTTATTCAGCGTGATGACAAGTTAATGGCAGCTATTCAGGCTAGGTTAATGAGATTTTCTTTTTTTTTTAAATATACATGTTGACCAGGGACTTGGAAAGTGCTTCTTACCATATTGCATTCCCATACTAGTGGAATAAGGAGTAGCCTACTTCCTGCTGAGCTCAAAGAATTTCTTAGGATGCACAGCAGTGACAAATTGGTTGTCTACTGAAGCTTCTGGGTTTGGGTTCCCCCCCCCTCCCTTTTATAATGAGAGATAACCTAGATAGCCAGTTAGAGTTTTAAATGATAAAATCTGGTGGCTAGTGTTGCCAGACAGCCATTAATTTCATCCCTCGTTCTAGTGTATAATACAATCAGATAGTCCTGCTTTATGCTAGGCAACGGCAGCCACCACACAGTTAAGTGGAACAATTGTCCTCTGTTGCCTTGCCCTTCATCACTTTATCATGATGAAGTGAGCATTTCATGGACACAAAGTCAGCGGCCCACTCCTGCATTCTCATACAGTTGCAATACGCAGAAAAGTTTTCATTTTGAAGATAAATACATATGGAAAATTAAATAAAAGCAGTAAGAACAGCATTAGACTAACTTGATTTAGTATACAAAGCAGGTTGAATGTGTCCAGTACTTCTATGAGATGACACACTATGCAGTACAGCCTGGCTGTATTTTAGGTTTTTGTTACTTAACATTTCAGCTGTATATATGTACAGTAGCTTGGTTTGTTACAGATTTTCAGTAAACCTGATGTTGCATCTTTTCTGTATGACACTCTGTTGTTTTATTTAAAAAAAAAAATGTATTAAGGATTTGTGTGATACTTGTACCTATTTTCACAGTGAAGGTACTGTAAACATTTTTTTCATAAAGCTACTGTATGGTGTGTAAATAGCTAGTGAGTGATTGCTTCTAATGAATTGATATTTAGGTCTATAATTGATTGTGACAAAACTGCTGAAATAACACAATGCACATATTCCATTATTTTATTTTACCAGAGATTTACCGGTACTTCATTTTATTTCTTATTATAGGGCTGTTGCTGTCCTGCGTAGCTCAAGTCCATTATTTTTACCCTTTTGCCCTCACTGCTTTTTTAAAAAGAAAGCCTGAGAAGATCCAGCCGAGTGTAAGGCCGACGCTGCTGAGAATGAAGTGTAACTGCCTTCCTCATTACTGTTGCCTACTGCAAAGAGCTACAGGAGGGATTTTGTCAGCCAAAATATGTTGGTGCCTCCTGCATAGCCACAAGTACCATGCTATTATCACCTGTGCTGTTCAAGATGTATTGGGCCCAGGGTTATCTGTCACACAGCCTCAAAGCGTTGTTGGTTTGTGCTCCGCTTGTTATACACACCGATACCAGCTTGTCAGATGTAATTTACAGCATCAGGCAAACTCAGTGGCCTGCAGCAAGGCTTCATTACCCAGCAAGTTGTGACCAAAACTAAAGGTTGGGGATGTGTTTAAAGAACTGATTTATTTAGTCAGTGAGGATGTGTGTACAGAGATTCTTTTTAGATTTTTTTTTTTTTTTTAGGAGCTTGACCCCTAAAGAGCAGCTTGGTATACTGTAGGTCATCTGTTGCAGTCATCACATCCTGATTTAAAGCAGCCCTTTAAACAACCTGCCACCCCTATAACACTCTGCCCCCAGGCACATGCAAGAAATGCAACATTTTATATGTCCACTAGGGGCAGTGTTGGGCTGGAGTGTTGCACGGGATCAATCCTACTGTACGACTCACAAACACAATAAGTGTGTCTTAAGTTCTCTTTATCTAGGTTTGTGCTGGCCTATAGTAACAGCTCTGGATCGTGTTAGCCGTCTAATAATAACAAACAAGATTTTAGACAAACAAAACACTCACAATATATTTTATGTTCTCCTTCCGGTACAGCATTTAACCATACAAAGGAACAGATCACCTCACTACGTCCCCTTATATAACGTCAATCACGCCCCCTTGGTTAATGATTGCAACTGCTCCTCCAATCCGCGGCTGCCACATTGTTTCCCTTCCGGGTCGATGATTTAGTGTACCGCAGCTCTGCCCCCTTTCTAGATGGCCGACTTCCGCCTAACCCTGGGAATGAATTGTCTGGCCATCCAGTCTAGGGCACCCAGTTCCCTTTACACTGCGCCCTCACATGTTGGGAGGGAGATTTATCACCAAGAATCATTCTGTCTCTGTCACAGGAACCCAAGATTCATTTCTATGTTATTCCCTGAACTAAGTCAGGAGCGTGACCAATGGTGGTGCCTGCTTTCTGGTGGTCCTTCTCTTGGACTTCTGGGGGTCTAAAACATCAGTGTGGCTTTCTCTAGTTTGTTTAGAGGTTAGGTAAATAGCTAACAAACTGTTTTTGATTTTAAACACGTTTACTGTTGTAATTGGATTGAGTTACTGTATTTACAAGTTTAATAATAATAATAATAATAATAATAATAATAATAATAATAATAATAATAAAAGTATATCCCTGTTGTTGTGTTGTTTATTATATGAAGTCCAGTGTGCCGTTAGGAATGGTAAGAAAATATTCTCTTAATGTTTTTATCACCATGGGCAATAAATGTTGTACATTAATCACTGAACCCAAACAGACAAGAGTCCAGGCTAGAGCTTGACCCGTGGCACAATGTGGTGGGATTGATTTTTAAATGGTGGTGTGCCGCATGGAGCAGTTGGTGGTACAGTACATTCTCTATAACTAAACCGGTTGAATTTTTTGGTCCAGGGCCATTCCGTGAAATCGACAGATGACTGGGGAAGGCCAATGCTTGATCATTGACTTGCAAACATACCATTTCCATGGAGTGGTCTACCAGCAACTGTGTGCACACTTGTTTTTTTTTTTTTCTTTTAGTTATATATTTTGTAAGAGGTGGGTCTTTTGCATTGTCTCTTTGCCAAACCTGATGTGTAACTGTGACGTGAAATGTAGGTAAAAGAGTCTATTCAAACATATGAACCCTGCTAGGATTAACGTCTCTTTTGCAGTTGAAACAGCTAGGTATTTTAAACCCTTATCCAGGTCAGAGGACCATGGCAATCTGTCTGTTTTGTTTCAATTGAGACCCAATATATGTGTTGCTTTGTTTATAAATTATACCAAGATTCGGTGCAACGTCTGCATTTGGGTGTTATTGCGTGCCAGGTTGTAACAACATATGACCTTGAATTGCTCTTTAGGAATGGATTTGGCAGTCCTTCTTTACATTCAGTTTTTTTTTGTGTTTTTGAATATCACAAGAACGTGGCCGTACCGTAACACTAACAACCACACCGTTTGTGTCCCTCATTTGGCCGGGGGGCAGGGTGAGGCTTACCTGATGATTATAATATCAACAACCTTGCACATTTCAACATTCTAAACCTCTGGCTTTGTGTGCGGTGGGATAACCTCCACTGGCTCCAGGGAGACTGGTTAAACAGGTGTATTCAAAAGGATTCTGAGCCTGTGTTGCAGATACAGTTTTTCCTATAACGTGGGAGGAAGGTGTGTTATGTAAATATTAAACGTGCAATTATAGCTAATTGGTGCTCTTGTTTGCTGTAGAGGTAGAGCTGTTGCTACAGTAGTATGCTAATTTTTAAATCATGGTGCCCGTATTTCCCTTTATGTCTTCCTCTGAAAGCAGATGGGAAGGGAGAGTACTGGTTATACCTCCTGGTGTGTATTACATTGTTTTGACTCTACTTTCCTATCCTCCTGTTCCACACTGGGATGGTTGTCTGGCTCTTGGGATGGTGTTTGCCTTGCCTTATTCAAAGGAAGTGTAGACCTGTTCGGTATTCTGTATCCGACCGTCGGTCTTCTAATCATAACGTGAAGTGGTGAAAGGGGCGAATGGTTCAGCCCCTCCCAACAGGTGTCGCTTGTATACAAAGGGGATGGAAGAGGCTTAACAATCAGGACTCAAATTCATTATTTTATTTTTATTTTTTTGAAGCGCACCTGTTTTAGTCTATTCTGGTTAAAACCAACGTGGTTGCAGGCTGTTGACATGAAAGCAGAACTACATGGGGGAAGTAACTGCAGGGTCAAGGATGTAGATTCGTTTTCATACTGTTACGTGTTGCTGAGCTTGCTAAACAGAGTGGTGCTGTGATGTCCAAAGAGAAATAAATACATTTTATGCAAAAAAAAAGAGCTATTTCAAAATATCAGTTTAGTACTAGAAATAATTTATTTCCGTTGTGTAAGTTTTAATATGAACACTTGCCACATCTGGTCCATCTCTTGGTTCGGGGGTGAATAACACTTGTAAAAGCACAACAGAAGCTGAAATGTTATAAAATTAAATTAACAAATAATAAGCTCTGTTTTTTTGGGAGCTTTCCTGCTTGACTCCTAGACTTTTTAGTGTCCCTGCCTATACCCACAGGGAAAGGCATGACTCAGACAGAGGCAGGTTCCTCTCCACAGCCTGTGTAACCAGTGAGGCTGTTCCTTGCTCCTCTGGGGTTTGAGCGTGCTGAATCTGGTGCTACTGTACTTTTATAACCGCTTCTGAATGTCTCTGGGGGTCAACTTGCAGTACTTTACTTTATCGTCACTGGTGAAAATGAGCAAGCATTTGGACAGCTGGAGATGTCAGTTCTTATCACTACTTACCAGTTCTCTGGTAGAAGGTATAATTAACTTGCTGGGCAATTCTTAGAGCGTCCCCCCAACACACACACACACACACACACACACTTTGCTGTACCAGATATGAAGAGAAAACAAAAGTCAGTACCTATTGGGGCGATATTCTTAAGCTAAACATGCTCCACTGAGTTTAAGCAATTCATTATTCAGATTGATTAATTATTACATTTATAAAACATGTTTTCAGCGGTATTGTGAAAACGCTCAGTTTGCACAGGAGGGGTTCCTCTTGAAGCTGACTAGGGAGGCACATCCAAATGAGATGTGAGATTAATAAGATGGGTAAGCCTATTCATAATTCTAGGATTTTGTACATTAGTGTTTTTTTTTTATAGGATGAGTGAGTCAATTATATTCCCTGCACCTTATGCTAGAGAAATATTTATCCTAATTTTTTTCAAGTGGTTAATTGTTTGAATATTTTCTTTTAAAATAAATTTAGTATTTATGGTTTACAAAATCATATACTGTGCACACACACAAATCATATAGACTGTAGAGCCGGAGTAATTGCATGGCATAGTTTTTCAAGACGTTTCACATTTGTTTTAGTTTTGTTTTGGTCTGGCTTTCGCCCAATCCCGCCTGTAAATGGACATGTCCAGCTGCTTAATAAATGAATAAAGTTACTTGTGGCCACTTACTTGTAACCAGTGGACATAGGCGTAATTTACACGGGTGAAATGTCCCCCTTACTTGTTCAATGACGGGGAAATGTCCCCCTCACATTGCAGGACTACTGCAGCTTTTATTGGTGTAATCAGTACAGAAGTCAATGGGAAGAAAAATGGTATTGGATCCGGGATCACTGGATCCGGATCATGAGATGGTGTTTTACTATGAGGATCTGGATCAGGCTCCACTGATCTGTAATGCTGATCCGATCCTGGAGCTGCACACACCTTAACTAGGGATACTGACCAATGAGAAGCGAATATACGTGATGCGTAGTTTAAAGACCCCAGCTGACACATTTGTATACAGCCTGAGATCACAGTAATGTTGGGGAAAAATGGCAAACGGATGGACAAAGATAGAGGAGGATGCACTATATTGCTGTATCCAAAACACAGGAAAATGGTTTAAGTTTGTAATTCACCATACAGTAGCTTGTGTTATTTACTAATGTTATTACACTGAGGTTTCTGTCTACTTACAGTTTAACATTTCATTTTAAATTGAAACAGTAAACCTAAAACAGCAAAATGACCTTTGTGCAAATAAATACAGACCTCAATAAAAACTAAATGCATTACCAATAACGTTTTACCCAATTATTATACCAAATTAGTCACGCTATATTACGGATTCTAAATTATTTTGCGTGTTTAAATACATCGCACAGACTCGCATTTCTATTTATCAATGTTCCAAAAACTCACACTTGGTCACAATTTACAAAACATTTTAAAACTAATAAATAAACAATTACCATAACGAACATTATCGTATTCATCATAGTAAAATTGAGTTCTTGCCTGTAAACAGGAACATGTTTAAAGTTTGAAACTCATTATCTGGTGTTACTTACGGCAGTTTGAGTTTCAAGCTACGCCTGTGCATTTTAAGTGGATGGAAGCTGAAATACAGTACGAGCATCATTTTAACAGCAATACTGTATTTATCTTAAGTATTTCAATTGTGGGGAAACCTCAACATTTCTAGAAATATATTCGATCTGAGCGGAGCTTCAGTGAACTTCGAAGACTAGTCATGGCTTCATAATTCCATGACCCAGAAGCGACTGAATAATAAAGCTATTTCCCACACTCATCACTCATGACAACATTGTGCCAACAATTTATTGTTTTGAATAATTGCCGCAGGAATGTCTTTGGATCTTTTAATTAGACATACAAGGGGTGCAATGCTTTGTTATACTTGTTTGTAACATATTTTATTATTTCAGATAAAATAATCGTCATGCATGCCCCAACTACAGAAACTGCCTCCCCATGCAAACAAAAGTAACGCAACTGCCAGTGGATCCTCATAATCGCAAAAATAAGACATGATAGAAGTCTGGTGAAGATTTGTACAAAATGAAACCAGTTCTCGTGTTCACCATGTCGAGTTTGACAGGCAGAGACGGAGAGACACCAGCAGGCAAAATTGGAAGGTTGACGTGACATTGCCAATACAGGTATGTTTCAGTCAAAAAGCAACATTACAGGTACCGCTGGCAGTTCAAATTGCCCTTCCTTTTGGGCATAACTGTTCTCATTGTAACATAGACTAGACAAATACAAATTGTGTTTGTTTTGCCCCCTGGAGCCATGTGTCTGAAAAAGCTTTATGAAAATGTCTGTAATTCTGTACAGTAATTGCAGTTGTGCCCTCCAACAAGATTGATATTAATTTTAAACAACATGACATTAAATTAAAAATGTTGTGCATTTTTATTTAAATCACAGGATTGCACGAGTATAAAATGTTTTCTATTTATTTATTTATTTTTTTGTGCCGATTTCTTATTGTTTTGAATCCCTTAGCAACAATTGCTAGAGGTAATGTCGAAATCTATGGTGGTGGTAATACGTCAGAGAGAATTCGTTTTGGCCCCGCCCAGCCCTCCAAGGTTCTGAGGCTGATTGTGCTTACTTTGCACGAGCAGGATGATGTATTATCATTTTAATGTTCAAACTGTATCTAAAAAGCAGTGCATCGGAGTAAGGGAAAAATTGCACGCAATGATGGTAAACTTTTTTTGTTAAACTATTAGACCTATACGCTTTCACTTTTAAGTGTACAGTATGTTTCAGTAATGTGGTGTCTCAGATCGGTTGGTCTCTTTTTGGCACCAAACTCATTTAATATTTTAATGCATTGCAGTCGTCCTTCAATAAGTAGTGTGCTGTAGTTTTTTCAGCATGTTGCTGATATTCAGTGGTACAAAATTGCAGAAGAACTGTGAGGTTACTCAAGCTTGAGTTGGGTGCTTAAGGCCAGTATTTGATGACCCTGTTCCGAAAGAATTAAACTAGGTAAAATATAGCTTGAGTAATCCAGAGCGACTGTACGATACTTCTGCATCTGGATGTAAAGTAAAATATTTTTATTCACCTTCAAAAAAAATTACATTAAACAATTGACTTGTAGATGGTGGCGGGTACAGTGACTTGTTTTAATATCGTTATCCTTCCCTGCTCCCTGAGTAGACTCTGTGTGTGTTGTGTTTCAGCCAACACAATGGACTTTAAGCAGTCACTCTACACAAACTGTATTATGTCACAGAAACAAGACTTAGTATATGCTATGAAATGCACTAATGTTAAGAACAGTTTCACTAGTGCACAAAAGACATTTGGAAAAATGCACCTACAGTATATGTCTATGGACTATTGGTGTTTGTTTTTTTTCGTACACAGTGTATCTGGTTTAATTAGGAAAGGTTATTGCACGGTGAATGACAATCTCTTCAATTTCTCTTGACATGCCAGTTTCCAGCCATGATTTTAACCCCCTACTAACATGTCAGCCTCATCACATTCTCTTGCACGCGTTCACCCCCGCTGAAGTAAAGGGAATTACAAGTTGCCTGGAGCATTGCTAGGGACCACTTATTCACATTTCCCTGATAAAGATTGAATAGATTTCTGTACTGCGTGCAGCATTAAACTGATGAGACAGTGATTATCCTCATCTGAAATGAGTGTTTATTTGCACGCTACAGTAACTTCAAGAACTAATGTACTGATAAACAGAACTTGCATGGTACAATTTAGATTCAAAACCTGAACTGATCTTCATGATTCCAAGGTAGGGGGATCAGAGATGACCAAGGGCCTGGTTTTTGTTGGCTTTAGTACCATTTCTGGGGATGGGTGTACAGTACAGTATCTCACTGACCGTTATTGTTTTGTAAATTCCTGCTGAAGAGTTAGGCTATTGTACTACGGTAGCATAATCGTTTTGGTTCATTGATCTCGGATCATATTGTTCTTAATGGAAACAGAACATGCTAGTTCTGTTTTAAGCTGAAATCTGAGATATCGGCTCATTTCCAATGGGGATTCTGAAGTTGTACTAATGTGCGTCAAAGTGCTTGTTAAAGTCACACACGCTCCGTGGGTGTGCTGGGATTCCTGCTTTTAGACCTTTTTGCTCCTCTGATCAGGGGACCACACTCCATTCCATCTGTTTTCTTGAAGCTGTAATATATCACAAAATATTTCTAACTAGGCCTAGGGAAATACATACATTTATAGCTTTTGACTGCTCAGGTCAGGTTATAGACTTGTATGCTTGCGGTAACCTGTACATTTTCCAGCTTGTTTGGTCTAAAATAGAACTCTGTTCCATCCTGTCCACTAGACTAACCCAGAAAATGGCAAGTCCTTGTCCATTGTCAGTGCTGCACATTACTAACAGCACTATGCGGTGGTTCAACAAAAACTGCATTCTCACTTGGTATTCTCAATGTGCTATAGCCTTTAATTTTGTTTCTCGCACTGCAAATACGTTGGCAAAATACCCAGCCTCCACCAGGAGTGCTTTGCTGGAGTAATTAAAAGCCTTCATAGATATAAACAATGCAGGCTTCAAGAAAATGTTTATTTGTATTTGTGAACGTGTGGTTGGTCGTACACAGGGCGTAGTTGGCGCAGTGCTCAGGAATAACACACACAGACAGTTAAAGTTCAATAAAACAGCTCCTTTATTCGGCTGGGTTGCGTGTCAACAACACTTAACAAATAAGCACGGGCACAACACAGCCATGTGTATCGCTCCATGCATAACAAGGGTTTACAGTCCCGAAAACAATGAGACACTTTAACACACACCGCACACACGGTCACTTCTCCCAATTAGTGAGTGCTCTTGTGCAGGTGTGGTGAAAGACAAACAGTTTGTAAATAAGTGGTGCAATGCAGTCCAGGTTTAGTGCTGGCTTGCAGCGACAGCTCCCGGCTAGTGCTTAGCCGTCTAACAAAGACAAATGACAGTTAGCACATCAAACAAACAAAACACAAAACACTCAAGATAATTCATTACGTCAGTTTCCTTTTTGGTCAAATCTTGCAACCATATAAAAGGAACAGATCACTGGGGCCACTTCCACTAAATACCCTCCGTCACGCCCTCTTTCGGTGGCACGGCCAATCACGTCTCATCCAATCTGTGACTGACACATTGCCTACCGCATTAAGGTGCTGATTTCTGGTACTGTGGCCCCGCCCCCTTCCTGGATGGCCGGCTTCCGACTGACCCTGGAATGAACTGCCAAACCATCCATTACAGGGCACTCTGCTCTGGTTATACAGTGTGCTCATAGGTCGGGAGGGGGATTGTTGAGTAGGATGCATTCGCTCTCTGTCACAATATTATATAAGTTTTTTTTAAATGAATATTTTTAGACCATTAATGAAGTAAAATAAAAAACAATGTGCTATACTGTGCCCTAGAACTGCCCTATGCATTGGAAAGGACCTTTGTTGGAAGCTGGGACTTATTATGCATACATGAAGGGCAGTGGAAGATTGATAAGCATACCCAAGTTTGACAGCATTGTGCACCAGCATTGTAGCCCTGTATAAACTGCACACATCGCTTTATGTAACAAAGGCCTTAACTGTCTCTTCTGTCAGGGTATTGCTGAAGGGACAGGCTTGTAAATGGCAGCTGTGATAAATTGTTAGGAAATTGGGAACTTGCTCGTCTGTTGAGAGGGTAAAGAAAACCAGATGCTTTTGAGCCACCTGTAGTGTTTGTTTTTGGAAAGAAAAGGAATGTATGCCTCACATGTAGTGCTGTATTGCAAAGCTGGGGTGATTTCTATCAAATGCTTAGACTTCATTTGGGGTCCCATTCATGTACTGTAGATCACCCAGACTCTGTTGCATTAGGCTCCATCTCTGCAATTTGCAATCTGGCCATCCTACAGAAGTAATGATCATTTATCTAATGTCAAAAAAATGATGGCTCTCCCAAATAATTTCCAAAGAATGCATTTTTTTTTATAGATATTTTTAAAGTTCAATATATGTTAAGCCTCAGTATTTATTTATGTATTTATTTATTTATTTATTTTTTATATCAGTTACAAGTGTGAACACGTGAGTTAGCTATTGAAGGGTTAGTAAGTGGAAAAGGAAAAGGGACCACCCTGGCCTGGTTTTGTTGTATCTGAATTGGGTTGAAGTCATTTGATTTGAAAAGACTGGGAGAGCTTTAGGAAATCTTGGGGGCTTTAGCCCACTTGAGGGTCTGCTGGTTTGACACAGAGAAAGAGGTCTGAAAGAGAGACAAACCATCTCTGTAGGGCTTTGGACTCACTCTTCCAGTCTCTCTTGTATTTTGTGAGGCATGTTCTGCGTCAGATAGTCCCCAATTAATCACAGTGTCCTCATTACCACTGCAGAGCCAAGGCACCATGGTCACGCTTGTCATCTGTGAGAATGAAGAGGACTTTTAAACAAAGACAGATTCATGATGACCTGCAAAGTCTGACAGAAACATTCCTATAAGCAGCGGTATGCAGCTACTTAAATACCCATATAAACTACAACCTTTAAAATACAATTCTGCTTACATGGTGGTTTGGTTGTCCTCATTTTTTGATGGGTTTGTATAATTGCTCACTGCCACATCGCACAAGTCTCCCTGATGCATGTCTTGCAAATAAATAAATAAATAAATAAATAAATAAATACACATTTGGGGAATCTTTTGTTTCCTCCAACAGTCTTTTTCACAGACACCTTGCATTGATTAACCAGTTTTAATTGGGAAACCAAGAATGTCACAGTTCAGTGGTGCTGTATTGTTTAATCGCTCTCTGTTACTCTGTTTGTTTGTTTACCTTTCTACTTGTGTCCTTTAACTGGGTGACCTGGAGAGAACCAGCATATTGGTCATAGAGGTATCCTGTTGCTCAACAAGATAGATTTTCTTAGTAAACCCAAAAGAATCAAATAAAAAAAATTCCATCTTAAAAAATCAGAAAGTGAGAAGCTAACGATTCCAACGCTGCATACAGCAGGTGGCCTTTAATTTTAATTTCATCTGACCCATTGTGATTTGTTAAAATAAAAGCATGGTCATTGCTACTGCTGTGCAGTATCTGCAAACATGTGAGCTAAAGTTGTGTGCCTAAAATACAGATGGTGAGGTGATTGGGGTTTCATCATTTAGGCTGTGTGTGGAAAGCACGAATCACAGATTCAATTCTTAAAACAAACAGATACGGTTCTGAAATAACAGTTGGCTTGTGCGAGTACTCATTCTAGTATTAGCGCATGATTGTGATTTTCAAGAAAAGTGCACAAGGCTTTGATAGTGAGTATTATTGAACAGAATCCCAGGAAGCACACGTTCATGCAGTGTCCTCTCTCAACCAGTCCCACAGAGCCATAAGCAAATAAAATCCCCTTAGAATCTAAGGCTTAGCTATAGGGCAGCTGATTTTCTCAAGTGGTATACCAACATACTGTTTGAAGTACTATACAGAGTCACTGTTCCACCGCCATCTATGAGTGAATTGTTTATCTAATATACAATTCATTTAAATGCATAAGTATTAAACATGTGTTGTTTCCTGTTTTAATTCAGCTATCTAAATGCACCCGAGTTAGTCAGTATCCACTGGGATGCGAGGCAGACTAATTTGTTCTCTGCATTCACCATCATGCTCCGGCTGTACCTCTGAGACTCTGCCTGTTGACTTGCTAAAGATGACTGTAATAGACATTATTTTATTTGTTTGTTTATTTATTTTTTTCCACGTCTTGTTTTTTCTTCACAGTACATTTAAGATGAGAATATACCTTTTGGTTTAAATGATTTGTGCATTTCTTTCTGTAGTATTTATTTAGAAAATGTACCCCAATGCACATTACAAGCGTTTTGATGTGTCTAAATCCCACTATTTAGCTCTTTTATTTACTTACTATACAGCAACAGGATTGCAACCGTATGGTTCCAGCAGTAGATGACTACAGATCAAATATAGAGTTGCATGAATTTGTTATTATTAATGCTCATCAGCAGAATGGGGCCGTCACACTGTAGTTAAGAAACAGATTTGGAATTCTTTAATTAGAGCATGGAGATGGGAGACTGAAAATAAATAGCATTTTAATGGGTTCTTGTTAAAGCTTTCTTCTCTCAAATTTTCAGATACAATTCTCGTTAGTTCTACAAGACTTGTCTTTGCTAGAGCCCTGAATAGGGGAGTGAGGGTACCTGAGCTACATGTTAAGTGTCCTGCTTAATACATTCCAGCAACCAGGAGGGCGGTGATGACTGAGAAGGGAAAAAGAACCATGGAAAATAAAATAAGCGCTCTGTAGTAGTGATGCATTCAGAAATTATTGAAATGAGTCAAACCTGAACTAAATCATTTTTATTTATTCCCTTGGCGTAACCAGTTCCATGAACAAAATCCTGTGCATTGCATATAGAAACCTGATAGAAGGATTCAAGCACCACAATGATGGAAACTCTACTGTTCAGTACAGTTGTGTAGGGCACCCCAAAAAAGTTGATTACATTGTTTTTCTAAGTATATTACAGTACTGTACCTGACAGTTAACACGTACAGCATTACAAAGCCTGAAAGGCTGTGGCAATATGTCTAGCGTTCCTTGTACAGGTACTGTAGCTCAGCCTGTTCATGCAAATCTTTATTGACTTTAATGCAATGGATTGATGTATTTATACATGATGTTCTGGATGCCACATCTCATGTAGTGAAGCATGAGGCACAGGTCTCAAATTACAGTTTTTCGTTCACTCAGTTTGTACATCCTCTACAGAACAGGGAAATTATTCTAATTGTATTAGAAAGATGATTGCTAATATCAAGCCTTTTCAAAGGCTTGACCTTTGGGTCTTTATGTATAATTGTCTTGCACAGTAGATGGAGTGTTGCCTGTGCAGGATCTGAGCAGGATTGTTCAGCTTGCTGGCTGGCACAACAGAAACTCAGCACACTGTGCCTCTAATCAAGAAATCGTCTCTGTTGGCTAGTTGGCCTGTTGGCCTGGTGTGGGGGGCAGATATTATCCTGGATATAAAATTCCTTGTTGTATATTGGTGGTGATGTTGAACAGCATATTTTAGATAGATAGATAGATAGATAGATAATATTCATGAAGTCATTAATGCACAGTGACATTTTTCCAAAAAGAGGTGCCGACCATAAGGCACTTTATATATTAATGTCTTGACGAAGTTAAAAAGTAGTCAACAGCAATGACAAATCAACCATGTGTAGTTTGCTCGATGCCGCTCGTAGAGACGAAGTTGGTCACACGCTCAAAAATCTATTCTTTAAGACTTGACTGCTGATATTATACATCAGATTTCCTCTTCCATTTTGTTAAAAACAACATTTTATTATTATTGAAACAAAAAAAACAAACAACGTGTTTCGACACATAGTGACACAAGACACACTATGCAGACTCGTTTAAGATTCCCTCGTTGCAGGGTCCTTGTCCTACTTATCGTGACAGACTCGCTTGATATTATATTTATATAACTTGTCCCAAAACTCACCCGATACAGTACCAGTAAGCCTGCAATAATTACAACAGTTTTAAATATTTCCAGAGAGACTCTGCTTTTGCCAGTGAAGCAAGTGTAAAGTAGTACATGCTGTATGTCATTGAATTTAAATGGGTACTAAACTCTCCTTCTTGAGGAATCCCATACTGCCTAGTTCTAATTTGTACAGTTTCTTCAATGTGCTCAGCTCACCCAGTCTTGTCTTAGGAATACTGTAACACCCATGTGGCATTTTTTTCTACTATGAGCTATACATATAACATTGGCTATTGTGGCTTCTAACCAGAGGTGAGGTGCGTTGCATTTTTAACATGTACAGTATTTCCTGCTGCTGATGTTCTTGGCAGCCAGTGTCGTTCTCTATTCATGTGTTTGCAATGAATTCCATGGAGACGCACCACCTTGACCCTCACTAACGCTAGCTGTCTGCCTCCTATGGATTGGATTAGGTGAGATCTGATGGAGATGGGTAAGGTTACTAGTGAGAGGTCATGCTGGGTACAGTAGGTACTGTAGCATGTGCTATATTTTCATTGTGTATTGTATACGCTACGTGTGTGTGTGTGTGTGTGTGTGTGTGTGTGTGTGTGTGCACTTGACTGACTGATCACAATTTTTCACCAAAAAAAGGTGAATTAACATATAGCAAATACAGGCTACATTATGTTGTGTATTTAATTAGTGCATGTTATATTAAAGCCATCCCATAAAACTCCTGTTAAAATTAGGTCTGACATGATTTTAGTGCCTTCTTTGAGGTACTTGACAGCAGCAACATAATTAACATTTACTGTAAAGAGTAATCGGCACTGGCAAATAACTACAGCAAGTTTCAAGCCCAGTGGGGACATTTTAAATCCTTGCCTCACTTGTCTGCATTTTAACCAATTTAATCCTGTCCATTCCCATGGTTTATACTGTGTGATACACAAATTCTGTAGAAGACTGGAAAAGGAGCACTGTATTTAGACAGACTGCTTTGAACAGGATTTCTTCTAAGTGTCCTGCAAAACACGTCTTGAGGCACTCTACAATTTTTAAAATGGAAGGACCAGTAACAGTATGGCACTGGTTGTGGGTGTGTTTGTGTTTGAAAAAATCACAAGACCAGAATTGTTACATATTTGTGTTTTGGTAAAAGTTTTATACTCCTAGAATAAGCAATGCCTTTAAATCCGGGAGGATGGTTACACCCACCTGGCATGATATCCTGAATAGATTTACTGTAGGCTAAGCCCCAGCCCTGGAGTCATAGAGCCTATTGAAGGATCTGTAGGTTTCTTCAGGGTACACAACATGGGCAATAACATTAACAAATAAGAGAGAAAGATATAGATGCATAATTATTGTTATTCTGTTAATGTCGTTTATCTCTAAATATATCAATGCTCTGTATCACTAAATACAAATACATTTACAGTATACTACACCTTGTCAACTGAAACGTATTACACAATGCCTGAAAGATTATGGAATAATCTCTACATTTACAGATACAGTATCTCATCCTTTTGCGGGAAAACTTTGTTGTCTTTGGTGTAATGTAATTTTGTATGAATAATAATAATAATCCTTATAACTTCAAGACATTGCCGCCTTGCAATATGTTTGAATTATTATACATTGCTACTTGTCCTTTTAAAATCCAATGATAAGAAACAACAACAATTACTTTTTGCTCAACACTCAGATATGTAAGATTACAGGTCTGTACCTGTAAATGTGTTGGCTGGTTACTTGGCTGCCACATAGGCTTGTAAGTTCCTCCTGGTGAAATCCAACACCTGTGACATCAAGCAGGCAGTGGCTCCACCCACTATTGTGCCTGCAAAGTTTTTGGTCAGTCCTTCCTCTGAGTTTACAGAAGACAGTATGCAGGCAGGCAACCAAAGGTGACGGTGGATCCACAATTGAGCGTTTTTACTTTTTATACCAGTCAGCAATCTCTGTTTGTCAATTAGGAACGATGGATTAAATAAACGCTGCAATGTGCCTTGCCTCTTTCTTCCACCTGGGGCAACAGTCTTTAAAGATGCAGGATGTACACAAACACGTGTAGAGGATTTCCATGTCATGTTGCTCACTCTTGGGAATAACTCCAGCATTTGAATCAAGAAGGCTAACGTGATTTTTTCTTCAGACGTTTTTTGTACAACCTGTTTACTTGTATTTTTTTTTTTTTTCTGTGTCTCAAATATGGGTAAGTTCTACATTTTGTTACCTATTTACTACTTAGTTTGTTTTTTTTGTTTTTGTTTTGAACAAAAGAAGAAACTTAAAGATTTTACCAAGTGCTTTTGTATTTTCGTGTGCTTATTTTGTATGGTCATTTTCTTTTTTTTACTCATGAGGAATGCAATCAGTGTTTCTGTGAGTTCAGTATAACTGTATATTTGTGACAATAAGAAAGCATCAGCTTCTTTTAAGTGTGGGTATGCTTTGTAGTCTTGAAATGTATTCTTTTTAAGTTTGATCATTTTTATGTCTTTATTAAAAAAACAAAAACCCTTTTATAGTTTGAATACCAGTGCATTTAGAAAGACAGCATGTAGCTTGACAGCTGGTACTTAAAAAGCAATTTTCTTCCATTTGATATACTTTCAAATTTCAAGGTGGTTCTTTTGCTTTTGCTATTTTATTTTATGCAAATTCTTAAATCACATTTGTACCAAAAACATTTTTACCCGAGGATATTATACAGTAGATAGGAAAAATGAACAGCAGAACAATGGGTATTTATTACGTTTCTTATGTGGTTTATAAAATTCCTGGTCCTTTTGTATTCTGTCCTTTTTTAAATTAAAACAATGGTCTATTCTAGCATGGGTTGCTGAGTGTATTGGCTAGCTTAAGGGCTAATTGTCCCTATCTATTTGGTAAGTAGCTCCCCTCTGGCGCTCTCTACTGTGCATAACCAGTTTTTAGGACGTCCCCTGGTTGATCTGATAAAGGTGAGAAACTGCTGAGCAAACTGGTATCAGACAATGGATGGCCTCTGACAAACCAGTTGTTATCTCTGACTGTAGTCTAAGATTGCTGGTTCTTTTTTTTTTTTTTTTTCCTAATGTGATATCATTACACGTGCTGACCTTTTTTTCCCCCATTTATTTATTTATTTATGTATTTATTTTACACTGTTTTACATTTGGTAGTTTTGGCATTAGGATTACAACATTTAGTTGTGAAAAAAAAAATGCTCTAGTATTCAACAAAGTGAAAATGAATCAGGAACCATGTTCTTTAATTGGTTAAAATAGTTCACATTTATTGGTCTTTTGTGGTAGTTGAGGGTTTGTAAACTTTTCTCAACAGTTTACCAACCCTCAATTACCGAAGGCAAAGCTAGTGTGCTTTTGACATTGTGTTTTGTTTTTGTATGTTGTGATATACTGCAGGTGTGGGTGTAGAAATCTTAAAGCTGGGAGTGGAGTATTTTTGCTGTTTGTTCACAAACCTCAATTTAAGTTGGCTTTGTAAACAGATGCAACTAAGATTACTGCACAGTATGTTTATGGTTTTCATTAATTGATGTACGAGATAATTCTGAAATTTATTTTTGCTATTTGCAAAATAGAAAACACCAAAAAAAATATTTAGGGTTTTTTTTTTTTTTTTAAGCAGGCTGTTTGTACTGGGATTGTCAACAAGAAGTTGCTTTGGGGGTGGTAATAAACAAAGGAAAAGGGAAGAGTTAAGTACATTTTCAGCACATTTTGACATTGGATGGTATTGTGAATAATCACAGCTGCTGTACTGGATAGACAGAAAAGAACAGAGCTGCATTAATAAGTGTTGAAGTGCAACACAATTTCACCTTGATGCCAGCGAGGTTACCGTGCTAGTGAGGGCCGGTGGGGGTTAAGAAGATGCTGGTTTTACTCTACTAGAGTGTGACCTTTCCTTGACTTCTCATTCTCCTTTTTTGTTTCTGTGGCTTTTTCTTTTTATTACTCAAACATCCCAGGCTGTGCTTAATCCAGGCAGTGCCAAATCGAACAGTAATAAACTTCTGAATGAAAATGCTGATTACGCCTTAAAGAGTTGACTGCAAAACTGTTGGCAGAGCTTCTTTTTGCTATTCAGTGTGCACCCCCCCCCCTCCCCTTCCCCACACATGCACTAAAGTTAAATTGACCTTTTAATTTCAGTTTACGAGCCCCACTTTTTATTACCAAGGTCTGTGTTGTGTGACTCTTGGATTTTGTTGAACGAACCATTGAAAAGGCTCTCAAGGCAACCATTAAAATGACACCCACTTTGTATAAATGTTTATGGAATTGGTTTGGATTGTTCCTGGTCAATATAGCTAATCCTGTCTTAAAAAAATTAGGATTAGTTTTTTTTGTTGTCCTTTACTAATAGTGGTATTCATTGCTTCAAGGCGCAGACAGATGTGAAAAGTTGGTGAATTATTTCCTACACTGTTGCAGGTACCTGTAATGTGTGAGTCTGTTTCCTGGCTGATCTTTGTACTGCAGAGGGTTTTGGCATAACAGACTCTAAATCCTATTCTACGATTAGCCCGTGACATCAACAGCAGTCTTCACTGTCGTGGCTTCAAAGGGCAGCTGTGCAATTTGTCTAGTCTTAATGAGATTACTTTTACTTTCTGAATTTCCATTTTGTGTTGTAAAATACTTAAATTACCCCTTGATCTTGTATGACTTACAGTATAGTAAGTGGTAAGCATTTGGGTTAATTTTTTGCTATTTCTGATTTAACCTTTTCTTCAGTATCAAGGCTTTAGATACCCTGGGCTTTCTGCAGTTTCTTATTTGTGGTTGGGATAGGGATCTGGGTTTTTCAAAACACTGTTTGAAGAGAGTTAACAAGCCTTTCAGATGCACCCCACTGCTCAGTTTTGTCCCTGTAGCAGTTTCGTGTCCTTGGCAAGAGAGAGTCTCCCACTCTCTCTTTCTCACAACCCAAAGCTCTCCCACTCCTTTTAATATTACAATACAAGAGACTGACCAAAGGCAAGGCCAGACAATAGCTATTGAATAACACAATAAAGCTTGAATACTACTGGTCTGGTAGCCATGTGAGACAGCTTTCTTTGAGGTTAGACATTTTGTATAGTTAGTTTATTTTTTACCTAAAACATTAATTCATATATTCGTGTGTTTTCTAAACAGATAAGCCGTTATTAACAAGTTATTAGGGGTGCTAAGCAGCCCATTTTAATGTGGTTTAATGCATGACCAACTACAAACACGGAATTTAAATTAATATAGCCTGACCTATGCTGACATATTTAGCAAAGTACATTCGAGATAATGCAATGTCCAAATCTTGGCGTGCCACAGGGCGCTCATGATGTGGGGTGGGGTGGGGGGCATCTAATTAAAATGGTCATCTAAATTCCTTTTGGTCTAAAATTGACACTCACTTGCACTGTCGTTGTTTTTGAAAAATTACTGAGCAACAAGCATGTTAAGTAATGAAGACACGTCAATCAGTGGTGGTGTCATGACCGCGGCGCCAGACTTTCCATGATTGGTGGGGGGTTCGCAGAACAAAAATTGAGGGGACTGCACCCCGCTTTGTGCGGCCATGTATTAATAAATGCATTCAAATACTTTTCCGGGGTGAACAGCAAGCATTTAAACAGCAGTCTTAGGAAAGATAGAAGTTACAGGAGAGGAGTAATTATTTGAAGAAGTTTAATAATAGTAAACTGTAAAAAAAAAAAAAAAATTCAACGTTAGGTTATGGAGTGTACTGACGCGAATGGGAATGAATGTGCATACCGAATGTGTGACTAAACTAAAGTTTATTGATTGAAGGTAGCTTACATACAGAGTGTTGTAAACAAGGAAGGAGAAGGGTTATTACCAGATAAAGTGCAGTGATCATTTGTTCCTGTATTATGGCATGTTGTCAATAAATATCATTTGTTAGTTGACATAAATACACTGTAGGTAGCGCCGATCTTTCAACTGTGCGGATCTGCAACTAGCATTTGCAATGAAGGACTATTTTTACAAAAACCTGCCTACTTCTTCCTGAAAGAAACCATAATAAAACATTTAAAATTTAAAAACTGTGAACACTTAGCTTTCTAATATATTACATATTTCCTTTTTAAGGGTTAGTAAATATAGCTTGAGTATTATTATTATTATTATTATTATTATTATTATTATTGGATTGTTGTTTTTCTGTGTTTTTCCCCTGACGTTTTCTTCCCCTTTTAAGAATGCAATTCTCTGCTTGCCATTTAGTAGTAAAATTGGTTTAATGTATGTGTTTTGGCGCATGCGGAACGAAGAAACTGCATGCAAACGAGGGTGCAACATTTTAGTAAGGGATTAGTCTATAATTTAAAAAAGAATAAATGCAGGACACACTTTATTACAATCACTATTCGTAATTGCATTGACATTAATACAGACTAGTCATTTATTATTATTATTATTATTATTAATTTCTTAGCAGACACTCTTATGCAGGGCAACTTACAATTGTTACAAGATATCACATTATTTTTTACATACAATTACATAATTTTTTTACACATTATTTTTACATACAATTACCCATTTATACAGTTGGGTTTTTACTGAAGCAATGTAGATAAAGTACCTTGCTCAAGGGTCCAGCAGCAGTGTCCTCCACCAGGGATTGAACCCACAACCCTCGGGTCAAGAGTCCAGAGCCCTGATCACTACTCCACACTGCTGATTAAAATGTTGTACTCTCATTTTAGCGTTCTTCATTCTGCGTTTAATGAGAAAGTAAAGACTTGGATGATTTAAAAGCCTATTTAGTTGTTTACCCATCTACCCAGTTGGCAGCACTGCAGCCGACATCCTACGGGTCAGACGGAAGGCTCTCGCGGGCCAATTGAAGAACGCTCAATAGGGGCTGGCTGAGAAAATCTTCCCAGTAATAGATGAAATCTCCTTGCTCTTGAAGTCTGATTTTAATTCTAAATTAAACATCTTGAGTACCTCTGGTTGAAACCAGTTTTTCAAATACTTATTTTTTTTTGGCAAAATATGTTGCTAAGCAAATCTACAATCCTGCACATAAAAACAAAATGAATTCTACTGCTACAGTACAAGTTAAACAAGAATATGCTAACATGATCTATGTTGTTAACTAAAGCAATGTGAATTGAATGTATGTACAATGTGTATCTACTGCATAGCTATATGTACACATTCACTTTTCAGCTTTCGACCAGTATTTTTTTTTGATCGAGAAAATCATGTGGAAACTGTAGTGAAGAAAAAGTTACTGTTTTTACAGTTGAACCCAGTTTTGACACGCAAGATTTAGCGCTCAATTTATTTGAAATGCATAAGTCATTGTATGAAATAACATGAATATGTTCTTTGTACACTTGACAAGAAGTCAAAATATAAATCTCTACACTAGGCCTATGCAGTACATTTAGTAAAATCAAATGAATACCGTGGCTACCGGTAATGCAAAATAAATCATACTGCTGCATTGTACACATTACTGGACAATGCGAAAATAATAAAGGATTATTTTTTATTTAAACTAATTTAGTACACAATTAACAAAATAAATCACGGTGCCACATTCACAAGTTACAGTACCTTGCATATACTGCAAACACTTTACAGAAATAAATCATTTAAATGTACAGACTTTCTTTTCTTTCCAAAAAAGCAATTAAAGACATCAAATTCAGAATTGTTGTTATTGTAGTCCACATCTTGAATTTTTCGAACGATCTGCAAGTTTCTCGCCCTTTTCCGAACATTTGATCACAGTTAGTTAGAGTATGAGTTTATATGCCCTCTTTTAATCATATTCTTAAGCTTAGCGGTTTTAGTAGGCTACTTGTATCTGTTTTAGCTGTTTATTTTCATAAGTATAACAGCGTGGTTTTTATTTGTTTTTTTTTTCTCCAGTGTGTATTTGGATCATGCCATTCACAGCGATCTAGCGTCACACTTAATTGGTTATTATTGGGGGACATATGTTGTGTCTGGCATATCCGAATGTACGGCGTAACAGTGTCTATATTAGCCAGGGACTACTGCATCCCAAACATGTGCTTCATTTTAAGGACTAGAAAACACAAAAGAGACCTGGTTCGTTATTGTTGCTGATTCTAGTATTTTGTTCCAAAGTCACCCTTAATGTGGAGGTCCAGTGACAGCCCTGCTTGTTTAGAAAGATGAATTGAGATAAATTTCATTTCATTAGCGTTTTTATTTATAGCTTTGCTCCCGAGGGACATGCACAATCACTGCATCTTGGTGGGCACAGGGGCAGGGAGCTGAGTAACAAAGACATTGAAATCCCACAGCAGCCCACGTAGATCCTGGTCTAAAAATGGATTTTAGCAGTATTATCTAAGACAAGGGTTGAAGTCTAGGATCATTTACATTTTCTTTTTTAAAGAATATGTATTTACTGAATGAAGTAGAGGCTGCATTATTCTTGTTGTTTTAAACCTGTTTCACTATTACAGTACAACAACAAAAAACAGTACTTGATATAATCAAGTATTCAATAACATTTATAGTGTGTTTTCAGTAACCCTCTGAAAGTGCATTATGGAACCAAAAATTCAGCACATGTGCACTTATCATTGTAGACGCATTGATTTATTTCTTAGTTCATACTACAGTATAATATGTCGTTTTGATCTGTGCAGTGATTGTGTGTATTAAAATAGATTTCTTTTTTTTTTTTTTTTGTATATAAGAGATTGCTTGATGCTTTCACAAATATCCCAACCCAACATCACAAAGCAAATTTTAAATTGCTTCTCAGAATCCAAGGATAGCAATAGCAAATTCAGCCTGTTATAATAATGTTTTTCTAATCTAGAGGAGAAGGGAGATGCACAGAACTGTACAACGTCATTAAGTGCTGGAGAAAGTTTCTACAGTGTACTAATATCCGAGACCCCCTTCCCCACCCCCCAGAGAGGATTCACTTGGCAGATCCTGCTGGTGAATCCTGTGTGGTTTGTAACACCTCTGGAAACAAGCAGCCCTGCAGCCATTTCCTGATTTGCTGATAATAGCAGTAATTAAAAGCACCTGGTAATGACCTCACTACACAGAAGAACTCTATCCTCTTTTCAAGTATCGACGGCAGAGGCGGGTTGTGTTACTGAGAACTCAGGATTCCAGTTACACCTCATTTGCCCTTGATGAAAGTGGAGCAGACACTGTGAGAGAAGCAGGCGCTGGCTCTTCACAGTTGATGGAAAAAGTACTTTGTTGTGTATCCATGCCCACCCAGGGGCCGCTGTGTGGGTGATAGATTAACCTGCTGATAGATTTCCGGACACACAAATTGCCAAAATATAGGTCCCGTTGAACCGAAAATGAAGCTTAACCGTGTAATCTAACATCTGAAAACGCAACATAGCTGAGGCTAATTGGACCCCAATTTGATCATGATATTTACAAACTTGTCGAAAAGGGTCTTTGAGCCACACTATTGAAGGTTTGGGGGTATGGCTTCTACTGCACTTGCCCCACATGGATACTCCACCATTTATAGGTTATAAATTTATAGGTTATAAAGCAAGTTGTGTGGCATTGTCTTCCATGGTTAATTCGACTTCAAACAGCACAGACTGGACACAGGACAAGATTTCACAGGTGAGGGGCTGGAGGGCCTCAGTTAAGCATCTGGTTGTCCAAACGTTTTCTAGTGGATTATTTAGCATTCTAAAGACACATAACAGCACTATACAGTAATAGCCATCATGGTATCAGTTTACCATGGTTAAAAAGAAAAGAAAGAAAAAAAAAACAGTACCGAATGATTTAAGTCAACGAGTTCAGAAGAAAGTCTAGAGGAGGGTGACGTGCTGTAAAAACAGAAAGATATCTGAATGTGGATAGAGAAAAGGGTGTGTCTGCCCTCTCTGTTTGAAGTGGAGTTTCTGTGATGTTTGAAGTAATTGATAGTCTGGGAGTTGTCTCTACTGCAGATGAAGCCTGTCTGAGGCTATGGCACTTATATATTTTATTGAAGAGAGTTTGTGAGAGAGAAGTAAAGGGAGGGAGAGAGTTGGAGATATGTATGGACTCTAGGGAATATTGGCCAAACACAAGCCCTCTCATAAGCACACACAGCTAAAATGACATGATTTATTAAATGGCGGATGCTGTAAGTCACCCTGTTTTTTTTTGTTTTAATTATTTTATTTCCCTTTATGTTTTTTACCCAGAAAGTTAATGCACATTTTGTCTTGGATCATTATTATTATTATGTGTTTATTTAGCAGATGCCTTTATCCAAGGCGACTTACAGAGACTAGGGTGTGTGAACTATGCATCAGCTGCAGAGTCACTTACAATTACGTCTCACCCGAAAGACGGAGCACAAGGAGGTTAAGTGACTTGCTCAGAGTCACACAATGAGTCAGTGGCTGAGGTGAGATTTGAACCGGGGACCTCCTGGTTACAAGCCCTTTTCTTTAACCACTGGACCACACAGCCTTGTTGAATACTAACAGTGTAGTATCAGTGTTTACTATACAATAATATTGGGTCACCCCATAATACTTGTATGTCTGTAAAAATGCAAATAGTCCTTAGTCTTACATAGCTCACCAGTTTTTTTTGTATACTATATTTTAAAGGTACACACCACTCCACTGTTATGGCAATAAGTGAGCAAGTCCCATGGTCCAGTAGCATGGTAACAATGGTAACATCTGTTTCTTAGGCTGGACAAGTAAAAAAAGAGTTTGTCTGTTGATCTTCTGTCTTCCTGATTGTAAAGTGGGTACTGTAGTAGCAGTGAGAAGCCATTTGAATTGGGCATTTAAAATTTCATAGGAAAAAAAAATGGGTACAATTTTATAATTGGCCATAGTAAAGAAGTGTACATTTACAGCTGCTGAATGCATTGTTTGTTGGTTTGATTTGTGATTGTTCTAATTACTACAGGTTGTACTGTACCTTGTGAGGAAGCGTTTAAATCCCTGAGATTTAGTCCGATGAGGTGTCGGTGAGGGGACACCACACGCAGGACTTGCTGCCTTTTAAATAAGGACTTCAGCCACATTCAGTGTGTGGCTGTGTGCTGTTTAATGAAGATCAAAGTTCAAGGTTGTATTGATCCTCTCCTTTCCTCCGTTGTTAAGTCTGCATGTTTATTTAGTACTGCAGGCATTGAGCACTGCCCTGTTTAAATAGTTTGACGTACAGGATAATGAACACCCTAATTCTACAATGCGGAGTCACACTTCTAAGTTCCATTCAAATCTTAGCAATTACTGACTGGGTGATTTTACATTCTGATTTAAATATATGTGTGGGATTTTTTTTTTTTTTTTAAATATATGTATATAATTGGAATGTGTACTAGGGTAATCAAAATCTTCAACCTGTTTAACAATATAAAACAAAACAACACAAAAGTATATGTCCTTATATGATGGCTTTTGAGAGAGAGAAAGTTCCCTGAGAGCAATTAAATGCTGAAGACCAACTGAAGGCATTTCTTTTGTAAAGGATTTTGATAGAGCCATTGCCAGAGATCCTGCACATCTAGTGGAAGGTCGCCAATTATCAACCCATAATAATGGCTTGCAACACCCTTCTTATAATTAAAACTTCTCACGACTCTGCAAATGGGCCCACAGTGATAGCTTCTAATAGCAGTTTGCTTTTCTCAAACTCCAGCAATCCATCCTAATCTTGAAGGAGGGGGCTTGATGTAGAGTCTGAAGGCCTGGGAGGGTTACATCTAGAAAGGGGAGGTGAATGACTGACTGCGGCTGCAATTTGTTTTTTTTCTGCACTGGGACCGGGGTCTTGTTTAATCAGTGTGGTTCTGATTTGCTTCCATGTATCCGCTGGTTGCATCTTTCAGCCTGCTCTTTTGCATTACAAATCTGTCCTCTAGAGAATGGATGTATATACAACTGCATCTGCCGCATCTAGTTTGAGCTCTTTTCACTGTGGCCTGTTAACAGGTGAAATACGCGTCCCGCTGAGACAAGAGCTAATGTGCCAGTGCGCGATCAGTGATGAGCTTGCTAACCACCGCCGCTGCTGCTGCTGCCAGGGGCAGCTGTTCCTTCACTGCAGTACAGTGTGAGCAAACAAGGGGAGTTACTGTTAAGCATACCTGCATGCTTCCATCCGAGTGTTACATTGTAATGCTGTTGCCTTCCAGTGATTCGGACTGTCATGTGAAGTGGGTTAGACTGTAGTACTGAATGATCTGCCATTTCTCTGAGCGAGGCTGGAAAGCAGTTGATTGACTGTATCCATAGGTGGGTCTGACTAGTATTATGAAATATTGAATCAACTGTCTGGGGTTATTCTGAAATTTGAAGAATGTAAGGTTTGATGCCATTCTTGTGATAAGGGAAGATGGCATGGTGCACTGTGCAATTGTCATGTCTGTCTAGCTGCAAAGCTTTCTGCATCTATTCTACCACACCAGCTATTGTTCGTATGCAGTAGTTAATACTATGGTTATAACATGCTCCATGTGCTGAGATCCATAATATAATTGTTACTGTAGCTGTGAACAGAAGCAAAGCGGCTAAATGACGAGGTTTCGTGCTGTATAAGATGAGGTCAGATATACTGCTGCACACATCTGATTCCTTATTACTCCAGTACATCTATTCTTAACTAACTGCCTTAGTGGTTTTGTCTACTTCTGTTATATTGCTTTTTTCACACTGGCAATTTTGAGGGTAGTAGCAAGTCATTGGTATTTCAGCCCTGTTCAGAAATGTTACCTACAGCAGGTGGAAGCAACCCTACAGAGTTATTCTTCTATTAAGTTTTCTTTTTAATCTAGGTTTATTACATTGTTGTCTACTTTAATGCAGCATAACTTTGATACCATGATAGCTGTAAACCACCAAAGTCTGTCTGTACTGTGAATTTATATTGAACTGCAAATCTGAAATGAAACACAGTCTGTGCTTCTTGCATCTGGCTGACGTGATTCTTCTGTGTCTTTCTTTTCTATGGTAACAAACTGCAATAAAGGATCTGTATTTTGTTCCTCATAAAAATGGGTATGAGAGATCTAAAGGTATCCTAATAAATGTTGAAAGCATGCAGTCTAGTTTTCCATAAATGACAACTGTTTTCAGCATATTCCACAGAGGAAACAAAGAGGGGTTAGGTGTCTGCATTCATTCATCTACTAAAGCGATGACCCTTTTAGTATGATCCTCGGAACACCTTCAGTCTCCTACTGTGACAGAGCTGAATACATACTGTACAGGACAGTAGGTCACTTTTTACTGTTAGAGCAGGGTATTCCCATTGCAGTACCATGTTTTATTTATTTATCTATTTATTTTTTTTAAACATTTTGGGTCTTTCATGTGGCCGTCATCAAGCCCTGCTAGCCTGCATGTCTGGCTATGGGATGTTGCTGCATCTTAATATTTTATTTCCCTCCAGACACGGAAGGCACCTGCTTGGCTCTTCAAACAAAGATAAAGAAAAATACACGTTGTGGTAGAATCTCTTTCTTTCAAATCCCAACTTTGTGCAGGTCCGTGCATGTCTTTGTGTCTGCAAGTGTGTGCACGCTTGTGTAGTGTAGAGTCAGCAACTGCCCCAATTTAGATGATGATGAAAGATGGTTCTTATAATAAGTACAGTCATGTGTTGGTGAGACAGTAACAGGTACTTCAACTTTAAACAAACATTTGTGGTTTTTAGTTTACGACTGCGTACTTAAAATGAATGTATTTTTCTAGATTGTGCTTTTGCAAGGTTTTAAACAGTTAAACAGCCAGGTCTGTTACTGCAGTAGCATGGTGTGTTAGGGGACACACTGTTTCTTCGGTAATGCCCTGCAGTAATTGCAAAAATAAACTGATTTTAACATATTTAAAGTATTTCAGATTGGCATAGGTTAATTACTTAATTGCATAATTGTCACTCAACTCAGGACTGCTTTCTTGAAAAAAATGGGTCGGAGCTACTTGGAATGTCAAACAGACGCCAAGCCTATTCATTAAAACAGATGCAGCCATGTTTGGTTTTTAGATGGATGGGTGGACTGGGGTGTGGGGTGGACTGGGGTGTGGGATAGATAAGGGTTTAATGTTAAATGAATTGGTGAAGCAAACCCCTTCACACACGCAGAAGGAAAGAGCCAAGTAAATGGGTTTTAAAAATGATAATGAAAGCCAGCTGTGCCGTTGAGATAGATTGAGGGGCTTCTTTCTGAGTAAAGGCCCTTCCATGGCTAACTCAGTTGCCTTTCTTCATTTACATTTCATTCTTTTATTTTACATTGCTGGGTTATGGCCAAATTCAGGACACTTATAGTGTCTTTACTAATATGAAATAAATGGCTATGGGCTAGGTTGAAAAAAAAACAAAAAACAACAGTTTATCTGAGTTGAAGTAATTTTGCATTGACCATTTTAATGTATTTTAGAACTGTGTGTACTGTTGTGTTGTTAATTGATGACCACTGTCTGAAAGAAAAAGAACTATTTATATCAAGCATTACTTTACAAGGCTTTTTCTGGGTGCATAATTAATATACCAGACATGTAATGTAAAGAATAGGCCCTGGTACTATTACAGTATATCACTTTTATTGGATCTCATTCAGAACCAGATTTGCAGCCTAATAGAAGCACTGGTAGCCTTTGACTAATGTGCTTATGGTGATCATAAGTCTTGTAGTTTTAGTATAATATATTGTGCTCTTTAGAATATTTGCAGTAGACTAGGCCATTTGTGTACATGTATGCGATTGAAAGCAGCACTACAGTGCATCACATTTCTAGACAACTAGTTGGAAAGATAGAAGTTTTTGGTTAATCAGTTAATATGTATTGTGCAGGGTGATTAGAAAGTAGCTTGCCACATCAACGCACCATATCTCACAAACTGTAGGGCATAGGATGGTGAAATTGCACACGGTTGTTAAGGGAACCATGGGGACGCAAATGCCACAGTGATTTTTTTTTTTACTGTACAGTATATCACAGTGAACAACAATTCTGATTTAAAACTGTAGAAAAGGCTGCACCTATGCACTCTAAACAGAAGTGTGGTACTACAGAATATCCGCCAAGATCCTCACATTTTTACTGTGTTGGTTGTGGAGTAATTGGGTTTTGTTGTAATACAATTCAATGTATCCTCCTCTGTCCAGTTTACTGGAATGAGGAGCATCAAGGATTCACTGCAAACCCATAAAAGCATGAATATAATATTGTTGTCTGCCTGGGCTCAAAAGGGCTTGTTTGTGGCCACTGGCTGCTGGATATATTGAGCCCTAAATGTTTTTATGGATCTCGCAATGCGCGTTAACACCAATATTAATGATGTTGGGGGCCTATTTTATTACTGCAATGACAGTATGGTGTACTGGGTGACCTGTATAGTACAAGTATGGCTAAAATAGCTATAATAAAAGCAGACCATTTATGCATAAATAATGTCATATCATTGTTGACAACTACTTTTGGTGGCATTTAGGTCACTATAGCAGTGTAAAAATGTTTAGGTCAGTAAACTAGCTGCTAATTAATCTAGTCTGGGGGCCCTCTTGTGATTTTTAGAAATCAATGTATTTAATTTAATATATTTGATACTGTTTTGTTCGGCCTTGTTAGTTCAGTAGTTCCTGCAAACTACAGTAAAAACATTTTTGTTCTGCGTGTGTGGTATAGTTTATTGTATGCTTTTAGACTGTGTCACAGTGTGTATTAGATATTAGATAAAGGGGCATTCAGAACAGAAAATAGGAGGCACTTTTTTACACAGAGAATTGTGAGGGTCTGGAACCAACTCCCCAGTAATGTTGTTGAAGCTGACACCCTGGGATCCTTCAAGAAGCTGCTTGATGAGATTCTGGGATCAATAATCTACTAACAACCAAACGAGCAAGATGGGCCGAATGGCCTCCTCTCGTCTGTAAACTTTCTTATGTTCTTATGTTGCAATGTCTGGTAGATACTGTACCTCTTGTGACTGCTACCCTACCTGCTGTGCACATAATTATCCACAGTGGCGCTACAACTGGGTCCTGTAAATTCTTGTCCTCCCCTCGGAACTTCTCACCTACAGGTTTTGTTCTCCCCCCACCCACATATTTATGAGTTGAGTTTGAAGTGCTCCCATTGCAGCCATTAAGTCAGTAAGATGACCTGACTGTCAAACGCCACAGGCGTACAGGAAGTGTAGGACAGAACTGTCCATCTGTCACCAGTCGTTAGATATTTAAACGCGTCCTTTCTCTTCTGTAATTCTTCCAAGCTGTTTTATTTCATTCTTCCCACTGAAGGGGAAACATTCTGCAAAATCAATTAACAACATGGAGTTCTGACTAAGCAGGATTGATTATAGGTAGATGCTTCAAGTTATGATTTAAGCAGATGATTTTTTCAATAGTGTAATTGGATCATTGTGGGTAGTCCTGTATTGAGAACACCACACACAGCTCCCTGACTGTGTCACGGATCGATTTACTTATAAATTTGTTCTGCAGAACACTAACCAGAGATCTGAGTGGTATAATTTAAATTGCATCTCCTTGCAATATTTTTTTTAAGCGGCTGATATGCAGAAATACGTGTAATGCATTTCAGTTTTGTGAAAGGGCTTTTGCCTGGAAATCATCTTGCATAATAAAACCAAAAGAGTTACAGTACATCAGCAGAGGTTTACAGAAGACATTTTTTCTCAGACATGCACATGTCATTTTAACTGACCTGCAACATGTTTGTGACTGATTGATTTATCCATTCTATTCACGGTTTGACTGACACATATTGTGCAATAAATACCGTATGCTTTACATTTGTATTATAAAACACTATTTTTTTTCTTCCACAATTAATGAAAACACCTAGAATTTGTACTGTGCAGTCCACTAAAGACAGTAATCAGTCGGAGGACCCTTTCAGCTGCTTTGTCTGGCAGTCATGTGAGTTGATTTTTACTATAGGTTATCAGATGTGGTCACTATAGGTTGCTAATTAGATAAAGGACTGTAGTCTCGGACTCCCTGCTATTGCTGACCTAACAGAGGATTAAAATACATTTTTGAAGAGGAAATAACATGTCTTGCTGTTGTTGGCAAATATAAAGTATGGCAACAGCTTAATATGACAGTATTGCTACTGGCACCTGTCAACTGGTGTTTTGCAGAAATGTAAGTGTAGATCTTTTATCAGAAGCAAGAGCCTTAAACGCCTGACTGCAGAAAGTGCCTTCTGACACATTCATTGCAGGGGTGTGGATGATGCATTCTACTGGGAAATTAAAAAAAAAAAGTTTAGACAATGGTAAAGAGCCTGCTTCTACAGTAATACAACGCTGGTTTAAAACATCCAATTTTGGAGGTGGTTAAATTTTTTACTGTGCCATGCTGAAATGTGTCTTTATTGTTATTAGTCCCTCACTGCTGTGCCCCCACACACACACCTGCCGTACTACTAGCCCTGAAATCCTTGATTTTAGTTGTATTTGTAATTCATTAAGTCATGAATAATGTGTGCTACATATCTTTTGAGGTTTTTTTTGTGTGTTTTGAATAGCTTTTAATGTGCCACCTTCCTTTCAAGCAATGATTGACAATTATTTCAAGAATGCTCTTGAAATTCCCAGAAGATTTGTTATCCTGTCAAGATCTTTATCTCATTTGTCTTTTATCCATTGTGTTTTTACAAAGGTCCCTTCACTATTTCACAACCCATTGTCTTAAATTCTTTTTGTATTTTTCTTTTTTTTTTTTTTTAAATCTAACTTAACTATAAGCAACTAAGGAGGGGGGGTCAGGTGAGATTTTCAAGATATGTACAAGTTTCCCTCACAGGCAGTGTAAGGGAAGCCAGCTATGAAAACTTTAATTTTTGTTTGCTCCTAAGAAGTTGGATATAACCCAAATTAAAAAGCTATAGTTAAGCAATGTCACTATGAATGAATATGACAGCATTTCACTTGCTTCACACCAGCTTTACTAAAATGCACAAAAATGTGCTGCTGACTTATCTGACAACTTGTGGTCTAAATAATTGATAACATAGTGCCTTGTAAGATTTTTGATAGAAAGAGGATGGTTACTATTTTTCTTTTTCTTAAAAAAAAAAAAAAAAAAAACCTGTCTGCTCTATCCTTGCAGTTTCCCTGTTTAATGAAGCAGAAGGAAGCAGTTTTGACAGCCATCAATGCACAAAGTTACTGCATTCTCTTTTTCTTAGGCGCTGTGAAGAGTTTGTGTTTTGAGTGAGAATACCCTGGTTCCAGTTGTGTGCATTACAGTTAATACTCGAAAAGATTGAAAAACCAACCAGTGGTAATTTTCATCCCTGTAATATTAAAGTGAAATGAGATTGCACATTATAGTCTCATCCTGGCGTCTTTACAAGGTCACAAAAACCTTTTAGCCAGAGACGTTAGTGAACTAAATGCAAATACAGGTTTACCATTTTTTTGTGGAGGATATATAATGTGACTTTGTTTTATTTTTTATTTTTTATTTTTTTTAATGGGTTATTTTTGTGAAAAATAGGAAAAGTATGCCTGTGGTACTTATTTTTGTCCATTTGCCTTTCTCTGTTGTATTTAATGAAATGAATATATAGGATCACTGTTACATTTCACATGCGGGAGAAGATATATTTCCATTTGCAGTTTATTAGAAAATGTGTGAGGTACCACGGTTCAGTTCAGATGTGTGTCTTCATAAAATTGCATATTGTACTGTCAAGAGTCAATGGATGATCTGCTGGTCTGTTACATATGCTTTTGGGATGAACTTAGGGAGAAATATAGTTACTGTATACTGTATGTACGGTAACATTTGAACAGCCTGCCAAGTTATATGTCAATCTTTGTTTTGCTTGCATTCGCATTGGAAATGCTGTGAATTTTTTGAGACAACAGTTCTTTTGAGATTGTGATAGGAAAGAATACATTAGTTATCACTGTGATAGTAAGCAGTAGATACACCGTAAGCATATTGAATAAAATAAAACAGTATTAGCAGTGACTATGAAATTACACTGCTATAGTGTGCATTGGCTTCTATAGCCTGTTTTGCAAACATCAGCCTCTTCTTTCTCTGTGGCTAATAAAACAACCGTCATTAGCAGGTTTTTTGAAAATACACAATTGCAGTAAGATACAACGTTCATGTGATTCGAGTTTGGAAAATCACCCTTCACATTATTATTATTATTATTATTATTATTATTATTATTATTATTATTATTATTATTATTATTATTATTATTATTATTATTATTATTATTATTATTATAATCTGTGTTATGTGCAGGTCACGTACCTCGCAATATTATTTACTTTTATTTAGTTTTTCTTCTTGTGCCACAGAACAATTTGGTGAACAAAACGTTATTTATCATAAAAACAAACAAACAAACCAAAAAAAAAAAAAGCCATAACTTAAAATTAGGTCACATGTTCAAGTTGTGTGAATGCGGGACCTTTTTTGTGTCATTTTTAAAAGGTGGATATGTAGACAGCATCTATGCTCCGGTTTATTTTTGCTCACTAATAAACCTATTTTTATGCAACTTGCATAATCGGAAAGAAAATGTCTCGGTGCTGCTAAATGCACCACCTGCAAGCCACCCCGGCATCGTCTGTTTTCTGGATGTCTTTGTAGCCGTTCAATTTGCAATCATATAATAATGGATACTACTGCACCTCATAAATTAACTTTTCGTCGTCCATGATTAACTTGTTTTGAGAAGTGACGCTTTTTGAGGCGTGTGTTTGACATGTGTCAAGGGTGTTAGCCTTGCTTATGATTGGTCAGTTTCCTTCCAGTTGCACGACGAAAAAAAAAAATAGAAACAGTTTCTATTTTAGCAACGGAAAATTTTCCCAAAGCTCGCATCGCTCGTTGCAGGTGTGGATGCAGCTTAAGTAGCGTCAGATCACGTTATGTGTGCGGGTATTCATTCTCCAAGATGAACATTATTAATATTATGCATTATTGTTATTTAAAATGCTGCTACGGACCTTGACCTTGCTGTCACCAATAATTTAATTAGCCGAATTTAGGGAAGTGCAGTTGCAGTTTTAGTTAACATTAAGCAACCTGGCCGTCATTACTAAACGTATCCCAGTGGGGTGCTGTATGTGTTCCTGGTAATGATACGACAGGCTGGGTTGAGCTCTCTGGAGGGCGCAATATCTTAATGGTGCTCTCAATGAGCCTCTGTCCTTGGAGAGTACTCCTCTTTGACAATCCCAGCTGATGCACATTTTAAAGCTAATGCAGAGAAGGTTGGGTTCCCACTTGGCTTTGCTAGAAGGCCTCCTCTGTCCTCTTGTCTAGGGGGAGTGTAGTTTCATTTAAATTAAAAGCCAGCAACCATCTGCAGCACTATGTTCCGGTTCCAAGTGTTAATGTAGGTTGTTCAGACAATTGGTCTCAGTTACTGCATTGGGCTGGGTCATTCTTTATCTCTTCACCCGTATAATTCCTTTAAGCCCTGTGATGCGCGCTATAAAAGGTTGCTGTAAAAATATAAGATTATATTGTATTAGAGTAGCTAAAAATACAGACAAAGAAGCTTTTTTTGTGTGATTTCAAAACTAATCCAGTTTGTTTGATTCTTCCCCCAGGTGTTAATCTATGATCTTGTGAACGTGGAGTTGACAAGCCGGAGACTCAGGACTCGGAGGAGCAGTGCCACTCTGGAACATGGTGCCTAATCGCTGTTCAGCGACGCTGCTGGTGCCAGTAGCCGCACTAGTGATCTGCCTGGTGCTATCGTCTGTGGCAGACAGTGAGTACAACTACAAACTGATTATTTTTATTTATTTTTTAATGTTGTCTCTAAATCAGTGGCGGCGGAAGCTTTTTACAATTGGTGAGGGCGAGCTTCCTCTGTGCTGTTTTTAGTGCACCCACTGAAACAACACAATTTGTGAGTTAATATTGAAAATAATTAAGGCCCTACATAAATCACTGCGAGATCTTCTTCAAAAAATGCAGCTCAGTTGCGACCAAAGCATGAAAAAACGCAGAAATATAGTTCTGCTGTGGAGTGCAGGATGCGCCCTATAGCTTGGACGTGGATGGTTCGAGTTAAGGCTATTCCACTGCCGACCGTGGACTGGAGCTCCCAGGGGGCGGAGCACAATTGGCCGTCCGCCGCCCGGCCAGAGCTGCGTTGTCCTCCAGCGCTGTAGCTCTGAGGTGGCTGCATCGTGGGTCTGCAGTGTGAATGGAAGTGGTTGGCTGACGGCACAAGTTTGGAGGACAAGCGTGTCTTTGTCTTCGCCTCTCCTGAGTCAGCGCGGGGGTGGTAGCTGTGAGCTGAGCCTAAAAATAATTGGCAATTCCAAATTGGGGAGAAAATGATCAAAACAATTGGCGACTACTACATTTAAAAAAAATAAATAAATAAGTAAAAAATAAATAAATAAAAACCAGCAAACTTTGTAGAGTGACCGGTGCATTTACAGTATTTCACAGTAAATAAAGTTGGAACACAAAAGCGAGCCCAGGCATACCTGTATATTTACAGTTAAGCATTCATTTTCAAACAAAAATGCTCTTGCTACATTTTTTAGATACTGCCAAGCATGGTCTATAGCACTGACAAACCATACCTTTTTTTTAAAACTGTTTCAGACTTTCTTTTTGTTTTGAATTAATGCTGTAGTGTCTGTACACTGTGTACAGGAACACATGTGACCACGTGAGCATTCCCTAGGCAGGGAAAGGCAACCTTGGGCACTTCCAATCTATTCCATTGCAGGACTTTGTTCCAACCAGGTCCTAAATTATTTAATTGACCCTGTTGGAGGTCAATTAAATAATTAAGGCGCCATTTAGATCAAAGTCCTGCAATAGAATGGATTGGAAGTGCCAAAGGTTGCCTTCCCCTGACTAGGGCTTTAGCGGAAAACTGTTCTTAAGTTCAGGTACCTCATAAAAGCGAACATGATTTGTTTTTATCTCTCATAAAACATGTAAACAATTAAAAGTACCGGTAACTTTTTATTTTGTTTAGTTGAGTGAACGTTCGTGACGGTGGTAAAATGTATAAATGAAAGTTTAAAAAAAAAAAAAAAAAAAAAAAAACTTTTAGTAATTAAAAATATCTAGCAGACTACATGTGTTAGTAATGATTATGCTGTTTGTTCACTAACATGTTCACAGTGTGTTTATAATGTTTATTCAAAGTAATCAGTCAGCATCTAGTTGTTTGATTTCTACAACCTGTCATTCAAACTAGTTGCTGTTCCTGTTGGGCTTACTTGGTATTGACAGAAAAACATTCAGAGGATGTGTACTGGAATGGAGATTTTCTTTCATACTGTATTTTTCAGGAAAAGGAAACCTAATCTGGGATGAAAATGAAAATATTTAAGCACATTACATTACAAACGAAATAAATTGGCATCTGGAAGCATTTTGTTCATCATGATTTTCTTTACAGTGCAAAACAAGAGTTTCTATCTAACACTGTATCTATTAAATGTTCCATTTTGATAAAGACAGACTTACCACCAAAAACTATAATGGGAAATTTACAAAGGGAAAAGATACATTTTCAGGTTTTAGTTAAAGAAAAGCGCACATAAAAAGCGAAGCACTTTCATGGAATGAGGATTCTGACTGAAACTTTTTGCGACCCTGACACTGAGAAGATTGTTTCTCACTGACTGCTGGTGTGGCACAGCTGGGGTCTGACACATCTTGCTTAGAAACCTGAATTTTCATTTCTGAGTTTGCAATTAGCAGTACAGAGGAGGCTGTTCAGAGACCCCATCCCTGTATTGAGATAATTGCCTATCTGAATATGAATTGCAAATCCACCTGACATGCCTTGAGTTCTGTGATGCAGTTTAACTTGTCCAAGCCCTACATTAATTATCTTGAATGTATAGCCCAGCTGTCATATTTAGAATTACTTCTAGATAACCTTACATGGTGAGTAATGCAAAGTTAAATAACTAGAAGAAGTGTTGACTGCCATAATGTGTCTCCAGCAATACCCTTTTTTGTTATCAGAGCATGGATTTGATTTTTTTCCCTTCCGTTCCTTCAGTCTATATAATTCAGAGCTGCTGCTGCTGGTGCTGCCTCTGCAGATTAGGTTTCACTGATGCCCAGTATAATGGTAATGCATTATTTCAGGCACAAGTTGGTTCAGATTGCTACATATAACAGTGGGTGTTGTAACAGTGGGTGTCTTTTTGTTGAACAACAACATTTTCTTGCCTAATCTAGAGAAGAAAAGTTGAATCTGCAGAATGGCTTGGAACATCGAAAATAGATGGAGGTGTTTCTTGCACCCTGTACATCTAAGTGTACTCAGCTGTAGCTTATATTGTAGAATGTACAGTACATAATATTTGTTCAGTAGTCATCTTAAATACAGCTTAAAATCTTTCAGTTTTAGCATCCTGGATACATTACCAGCAATTCCTGCTTGAATCTACTTTAAATGTGTAAAATAATGAAGTGCCTTTTGGCTTCAACTTTTAAATTTTTTTTTCAGGATTTTTTTTTTTAATCAATAAAATGTAATCAATAAATAAAAAAGAAATACACAAGAACTTTTTTTTTTAATGGAAACTTAAAAAAAAAAAGTTTCAACCAGATGCCATTCTCCATAATTTTCTGATTTTGTTTAATAATTTTCAAACATTTGATCTGTGAATAATCTGAAAAACAAATCTTGATTTAAAAAAAAAAAAAAAAAGAAAAATTATATAGTCACTTACTTGAATGACATTATGATTGTGTTTCACTACTTCTGTACAATTACAGAGCAAATACAAATTCCTCTCCCTGGCAAATTTCAGTGAATAATTACTATTGACCTAAAATAATCTTTAACACTGGACTTTCTTCCAACAGTTGGTGCTATCTGCATGTACAGCTGTGGCCAAAAGTTTTGCATCACCCTATAGAATTAACTAATTTTGCTTCATAAAGTCGAATGAAACCTGCTAAATGTTACGTTAACATATTGAATTACATACCGGTTTGTAGTTTTCCATATACTTAACGACAAAACTGACAAATTTAAAACTGTGACATTTTGAAATCTAACATGAAATACTGTACTACTGTTGTGGCTTCTGGTAGACGTTTGCAATATGATTTTGTAGTTTTGTTGATTATACGATGTTAAGTAAGATCAATTATGCTCCTACTGTTTTTTTTATTTTTATATAATGTCTCAATCCTAAAATTCTAGGTGATGCAAAACTTTTGGCTATAGCTGTAGAGATGTAAAATTGTGTGTTTTGTTACTGTATTACAAAAACATATTGAAAACATTAGCTTTGCTCGATAGCACACACCCACCCCACTGCTATGAAAACCCTAGGGAGAGCCTTGAATACTGTATTTATAGTCTTCAAGAAAACAAAGTAAGCATTTGTTGTTAAGTATTGTTTTTAAAAGTTCTCCTCTCCAGCTACTGCAGCTTTAGAAAGTTGTATTCCTTGGAAGGTCAGGTTGAAATGACTTTGTCACGAGTCTATTTTGTGGAATAGCACTTTGGATGGAAACTGGCAGGTCTTTTTGAAATCTGTGGTGAAGAATGATTAAATTCTACTTTGAATGCTACTGTATTTCTGTCATGGTGACTGTAATTCAATTCGACCTCCTTTGAGCTATTTCAGGGTGATTGCTTTGCACTCAAAAATCTCTTTCCCTCTCTATCTCTCGCTTTCTCTCTGTGAACCAAATGCTAGAAGATGCCAGGGTTCAGAATTCATTTAAAATTTCAATTTACTAGAAACACTGCAGGCTATTAGATATTAATTACTGTAGTAATGTTTAACCCATCCCTCTTATTATTGTGGAAGTAAACTAGGGGGAAAAAATAAGGGGTGGTGTGTAAAGTCCGTACCACCAACCATTTGGGGAATTACGTTAACAACCCCACTCCAGAATGAAATACTGTAATACTGTTTTACATTTTGAAATTTCTAAAATCTGAACAAGATAAAATCCATTTAATGCTACTGGTGCAAATGTCTCCGGTTGCACTTTAGTTTTTAATAAATATTCTCACCACGACACAGAACCTGTGGCAGTTGATTCTGGACTGAACCATTTCATAACTGGGTGGGGTGGGGGGGATTTTTAGTTTTACATTGTTCTGTTTTACATTACACACAACGTATAACTTTTATACCATTACACCAGAGGCCATAAAACGTGCTTATGAAAATACAGGGTTTTTTTTTTTTTTTTTTTTAAACCCTACTACAGTAATATCATCAAAAGACTATAACATTTGTGAGACTGAGAGAAAAAATGAAAAGATGACCAGAGGAGTTATGGCTGGCCCAATTTACTAGACTTTCGCTTATGCAGTCAATGTGATAGGGTTTATGTGTTCAATACAATGCACTGCACTCTCATTAGTTGACACTATCCTTGGGGGGACAAGTGTTCTGCATCTTAAAACAAGGTGCATTGTGTAATGTGCTTTTTTTTTTTTATGCGGTAATGTGGTAAGAAACCAAGGACTAATATATCAGAGGCAGTGTTACAGCATAAGGGTTTACAAATAAAGATGAGGGTCATTAGCCTTAGTGGGAAGGTACTGTATAAGATTGATAACAGCTTTTTTGAGAAAGCGGTCTTGCTTTATAGTGGAATATTTTGGAAATACCTGTAATACTGTAACTTTTTTGCAGGAAACATTACTTACAATTCCTAGATATCAGAAAGCTACAGTAGTACATGCTTGTGTTTTTTTTTCTTTTTTTTTCTACAATCTACTGAATTACTTACTGAATTAAAATTGCTTCCCTCTTGCAAAAGCCTCCGTTGACAGCAGCAAATTGTAAATCAGGAATATTTCTGGGTTGTTCTCCTTGCCACGTGAAAGTCTTAATCTCACGTCGACAAGACAAGCTGCCCCACATTCAGGCTATTAATATTTAACTTTGGTTGAACGCGTCTTGCTATGTGATAATATAGCGAGAGAGTACTGTAGTTCACGCACTGTTGTTGTAGTGTGATCATTTGTACTTTGAACATGCAGCTGTGCTTATTGAGCGTAAGAATGAAGAATGCAGTAGATACTTTTTTTTTCCCAATATGTTATTCAAAGAAGTCTCTTAATTTAAAAATCTTAATGACTTGATTGCAGGTGGCACTACCTGCGTCTTACAGAAACCGCTAAAGCCTTCACATCATTGTCACTGAGGTTTACTATCTTAAAGACTCCTGGTTAATTTTGAAGTAAACTGACTTTTTAGCCTATCGCCACACTGAAGCTTTTCTTTTTAGTCATCTGCAACTGTACACAGCCGAAGGAAAGCACCTTTGTGTAATTGACTTTCTTTTATACATGCTTGGAGATGAAAAGAGAAGGTAGCGAAGACAGCTAAGCGCAGTGGGTTTCCTGTGAAGCCCCTTGACTGTGATGTCAGAATTCACCAGCTCAAAAAGGGATGTATTACTGTCAAGATAAACCCATTAAAGGTCATTTTGAAAGTTCTTGCTTGTGACAAACATTATCTCAAATTGATTTCTTATGAAACATTATTTTAGATTTTATCTACACACTCAGCTACATTTTGTGTATGTTGATTATACATTTCCAGTGATTTGAGCAATTAGAGGTGAATCGATCTGCAGTCCAGGGTTGGGGCTTTAGCGTAACCACAGCAATCAAGGAATGCGGCAAGCTGTCACAAGCTGTGGAGACCTTTAATTGAGGATGAAGATTAACCTCCCAGACAAAGCTTGCATCATTGCACAGCAAGCGGAGGCTAAATGGATAGCACATACCAGAGGTAATCAGCCCCCCTCATCATAATACTATCATTACTGGTGTTTGTTGGTGCAGAAGATTCAAACTATATATTCTTGAATTAAACAGATCTAATGAAATTAAGTATGTGGTACATCTGAGCTTAAAGTTGCAAAACAAAATCATTGGACAGAGAAGCCCAGCCAGGCCTCCACTGCATTACTAATCCATTTCAGCTTTTTCATTGACACTTCTGCCAGGTTGATTTGTATGAATTATTTCAACAAGTGCTGAATCCTGTGTGTGACTTGGACAGTCTGGGTAGATAAACCAGCTCAGTCAAGCTCAACAGCTCTGCAAGTACAGTACTGTAGTTGGGTATTAAGTCTTATGGTCTTGACAGGTTAAATCAAGTCCCTATCTCTAGGGAAAGTGAATCTCACAAAAAACACAAAAACCAACACAGACTGCTGAGATAAAGCAATTAAATGCTAAGGAGTTTCCACAGTGGTTTTCGTAACAAATTCACATTTCATGTTTGGGCTGATTTTATCTGACCTTATCTCTCGTCACCATACCCCCCACCACCACATGCTGTTAAATTTACAGTACTGTGCCTCATATTAAACACTCTTCTGCCATTGATTTTTAAAGTTAGACGTAATTGACAAGAGTGCAAACCGAGAGAACTGACCATCGACAAACAAGGAAACAAGGTCAGATAAAATCAGATCTTTAGAAATAGCTTTTTCTTTTTGTGCCTTTTTTGCCTTTACAGATTTTTGTTTTATTTCATGGTTGCATGTGATGCAATGTAAAGTGCCATTTGGCTGTTGCTGTATTTTTTTTTTTTAAATCTAATTATGTCTGAAACAAATCACCTTGAGTAGTGACTTTACCAAATAATTTGTTTGTCAGATTGGAGGTGGGTGTTATTTTTGATAACTGGAAAGTTCTGAAATGCTTTATTGTACAGGGTTATACAGTGATTAAAATTGTGGAAACCCAGATTCTTAGTGTACTGTTCTGTTAATGAAACATTAATTTATTCATACAGTTAAACAATTTACAGAGTTAAAAAAGCCTCTCTTATAAAGCAAAATACATGTTGAATTTAAGTACGGTGCAATTTGAAAAAAAAAAAAAGGTTTTAAGAAACTATACTATTGTTATCGGCGGTTTGTACCTTCTTATTGTTTCTATGACAACAATACTGCTAGTGCCTTGGCAATCGTTATGTGTGTTTCTCTGTAGAAAGCCATGTGAAAAGGGAGTCTGTCTTTGTGAATGCTATAGTTTGTTTTCTTTGTGGGCTTTTTTGTGTTTGTTTTCCTCTTCCCTTTCTCCCAAAATAAGTTAAATTACACAAATGCTTTAAAGTCAGATCTCTTTTCACGGCTCCTGTAGCAGACCCAGTGAAAAAGGTGGCAGGGGATTCTGTTTTAAGTAAACCAAGTCTAATTGAAATGGATGAAAATTGATTCTGTTAATTAAAAGTAGCCATATCCTGGATACCAGGCATTTAAGAGTAATGTTGTTTGTCCACAGCTGGAGTCCACAGGGGACTGGGGACAGAGTGACAGTAAAAGAATAAAAAGAGGTGTATGGAGACTGAGTCATCAGACATGAGGGGAGGAGGAGGAGAATGTTAAAGGTTAACAATGTTAGATGACTGCTTTAATTAGAGCACTTAATAAGGGTGCTGCAGGCGACTTCCACCCTATCCTACTGGTGGCCTGAATTTCAAATTCTGCTGTAAAGACAGGATCAGTGTCCTTCCTGGAGGTGAAGACGAAGATGTTACAGCACTGAAAAAGAAAATGTAATCTCTTACCCCCTTTCTCACTCTCCATTATATAGTTACTGTTCATTTGCGTACGTGCGGAGATTTTTTGATGCTAGCAGTTTTTTTTATTTTTTTATTTTCCCCCTTCTCTCTCTTCCTTTCTCCATCTCTCTCATATGATTGCCTTACTAATTGTTTGCCTTTCTCGGAACAAACAACGCAGCATGCCCTTAATGTGGCATGGATAAATGCATAACGTGGTTGGTTTTACTGACCCAGGGTGCTGGAGCAGAAGCGAGATGCTAATTGTAGAAAGCATGGCATTTGAATCGTGTCCAGGAATTGCTGGCTTTGTTTATGCAGCACAACATATTATTCCAGCAAGCGGCCATTCCCGATAACTGCAGCTGAATATCTGCTAAACGCTGATGGTGTCTGAAATTGGGATTTGACACCAAGATTACAAGGGGGGGGAATCCGTTTCTTCTTATACGGTCGGCATTAATTGCCAGATGAATAGTAATAGTATTGAAATGCTTACAAATCGCAGTTCTGTTTCGCAAGTCGTCAGACAGTGATCTTGAGCTGCCTGTATGAATGGTTTAGAAGGACAAGGATCCAGTGAGATTTGCATATGTTCTAGAGAGGCTTTGAAGGTATGTCTGCAACTTGAATTCAACATACAGTATATATAACAAGGCATTTCGTACAGTGAATACTGAAGCTCTGCAGTGAAAACCCTTTGTTTCAAATGGACCTGTTTGCTCCCCTAAATAAAAAACACCAGGCTGCTGTTCTGGGGGGACCCAAAGCCTTTTTATTCTCCTTTATCTTTGCACAGCAGTGTTAACATACAGACAAGAGGAAGGATTAATGGCAGTCTGTTAGTGGCTCTACCCTGAGTGCTGGTAATGGGCTCCACAATTGATTTATAGCACTGGTTCAGATTTCACCAAAAAGCACACGTGTTGTTTAATTATTCATGACAGATGGATTATCTCAGGAAATTAAGACATCAAGAAACAAGTAAAAACTGTTATTGAGCAGAGCTATAAACAAAGAGAGAAGCAGGATATTTGCAGGGATGCTTTTTGGAAGACTTTCTCACCCATGAGTATTTAATGCTTTTAAAGTAGAACAGATTTCCCCACAGGCTGTTATCCATCTGTTGGTTATCATACCATTATCAGGAATATCTATTTATTTAATTCATTTGTATTTTTTTCATCTATGTATCTGTTTATCCCAACTTTATTCTTTACTGTCTGATTAAACATGCTTAGTCCTTTTAAGCTACATCTGCAGGGGGGGAAAAAGCAGCTTCTTAGCAAACTCCTGTTGAACCAGAATGAGCTTTTCTTAATGTGCACTAACTGCAAAGCTCTTTAGGGAAGTAACACTGTCCTTCTGTCATTAACTAAGTTTTTTTTTAACAATAACAGAAATAATGACTTGGTAAACAACATCCTCTGGCAGCTGGTGGGGGTATTGTTCTGCGTTCTGGGCTTTTAGTAATCCAGCCCTATAGTTACTATAGTACAACACAGCCAGAATCAAACCATATAGGCCAAGATACAGTACTGTACTGTGTACTGTAGGTGGGTCATTTGCAGCCTTTTCAGAGTAGCCTAATTCTACTCTTTGCCACCCTTTTTGTTGACTTTTGACAGTGCAGAAGGCATTATCAGCGCTCAATGCTGACCTTTGACAATCTGTTTGAAACAACCTGCAGTTTTGCTATTAGCAAGTGCACACAGCTGTGTGTGTGTGTTTACTGCAGCTGTTACTTGAGGGTTAGGGGTTAAACAAAGCCGTCTGAAAGGGAAAATAATTCAACTAAAACCCTGCTGTTCCCACTGGGAGAAGATGGTCAGAAGAGTCTAAAATGAGTTTCCTTTACACGGTCTGTTTTAGTCAGTGTTTCTGACGTATTGCAGGAGTTTTAGCTCTTTAGCTGACCCTGTGTCACCTAGCGCTGGCTGCCCAAGGGAACACTTACCCTTTTCAGGGAATATTTTATCATTGACAGCCAAAGCAGCCAAGTGCCTCTGCATTTGGGAGTCTAACTGAGACTGGCAACCTGGTCAAATGTGACCTTTTTATTAAAAAAAAAAAAAATCTGATTTATAGTACAAGCTTTCTTTGACTATTGGATTGCTTATTCAGAAGATAATAACACACCATCGTGCTTTCTGATTTTGATAGATTTTTGTATTTATTTATTTTTTGCCAATTTCCCCACAACAAAAAATAAAAAATGCATTTTGCACTGAACTGTAGTTGTTATAATTTCCCTTTGGGGGTTTAAGTCACTTTAAATAAAGACACTGCTTTCTTTTGATTCTGGGTTAGAATACATTTGAAGTAAGCTGATTTTATTATTGCCAAATTGCAGATATTCAATGTGCTGACACTTGTCTTCAGAGCATTTTTAATTTGTGGTTAACTGATTAACTTTTCCACTCTAATCTCTTGAAGCTTGTCCATCTATGAAATAATATATGTACTGTATGCAAGTGCTGTTTTTCACTGTTGCCTTTTTCGAAGTAGTCATTTTGGCATATGTGATGATTTAAAAAATGAGGAAGTGGAAATAATTTTAAAGCAATTCAGTGAAAAATGCTGATTGAGAGGTTCAGTAATTTACACTCTGCAATGCAGACAGGGACTTGAATCTGAGTGATTGGAAAGACAATGTCTCTTTGTGGTAGATAGCACTCTGTGTGGCAGTGTCAGATAGTCAGCTGTGACATCTGTCCTGACATAAAAATGCATTAGCAAATACCTAAACAGCATTTCTGTACTGTATCGCCTTGCCATATATTTTTGCCATGCAGGTGATAGTAGCGACAGCCAGTCTTTTTTTCCTCTGTAATTGTTAGAAAATAAGACCTTCTGTTCTCTGTATACGTTTTAAATTACTTAGACTTTCTCGGAACGGCGGTACTGTTGCTGATGTGTATAATTTCTCTGAGAAATTGATTTATGGAGTTGTCGATTTATATGTTGTACTTAACTGGTACAACATCTCCAGAAACCCTTAGCTGTCTGTATATCCCATTTTGCAGTAACAACTATATCCCTCTCAATTTAAGGCATCATCCTGTTTTAAAAGATAACATTATTTTCCTATCCAGTATCATGTAGTCCTGTAGTTGTCCATATGATGTAATACTTTTACTGATTTGCGCTGGTCGGAAGCCTGCTTAGGCTGTGTACACAATACTGTTTGATGATAAATCACAATCCCTGAATCACCTATGAGTTGACTTAAAATATATTCCAGATTAACCTGCATTGTTCAGGTCATATCCATAAATCTGCTTATTTTGTTCATTTTACAGGAATGCTGCTGGGTCCCTTCTCTGCTTACCCTAGCTGCTCTACTAAACCTTTGCTTACAACCCATGTCCGATGTGGAAAATTGCTAACCTCCTTCCAGACCTTCTGTGTTAACGCTGTCTATTCCCTACACCTTAATACCCTGGCACTACTTTGCTTTGTCGTATCTCTCTGTCTCCCCCATCTGCCACACATAAGGGCATTGTTCTTTTACTTCCCTTTCTAAATACATGTTTCTGCCCTGTCTGTCTATGTTACAGTTTGGGAGAATAGACGGCTATTGTAGTTCATTTAAAATACAACACAATAGAATCCTTATGATGGTGCTCATGAAAACTGCAGACTGAAGTCAACTCCCTCAAGGCCGTGACACAGAGCTTTCTTTTGTATGTGGCTCAGTTCGCTGGGTAAGTGTCCTTCTACAGTGCTGTCGGTGGTGGAATAAGCAGCAACTTGCAGTATGTTTCTGTGTGTATGACAGAGGAACAGCAGAGAATTGGTGCCATTCATTTTCTTTCATGTTTGATCAATTGCAAAAGCCTCAGTCCCACTTACGTTAAAAAGACATCACAGTTTACGTTGAATCTATCCTCTAGGATGACCCGTAGCGTTAATATCCTACTCTTAAAAGCATTTGCAAGAGGCTTGTATTACAAACAAAGAAAAAGAACAAACAACGACAATAAACAGATGTTTTGTATCATGTTCCTTAATGTAAGGCTATATTTTTGCTTATAATACTGCATGCAGTATGTCAACAGAATGTACTTGAAGATATTCATAGACTTTTAAGTCTGAGCCTTTTAAATCTAAATGCAGTAGACCCATTTTATAGACATCTGTTGATCTTGCTTATTTACTGGAGCTTCTGCCTAATTTGCCTTTTATGTGATGTGTTTAAAAATATATCATCATCCTTCAAAGCACCACAGATTGAACCACGGTACAAACGATGCAGTACAATTGTTTAAAAAATAAATAAATAAATAAAGAACTACAGCTGGTAACAGAGAGGAAAGAGTAGACTGCTCTTAACATGGAACAAGGTTTCTTTGAAGTCTTGCACTGGCACAATGGCCTTAGAGCAGGTCTGATTTGATAGGGATTCCGTACTGTAGCGTCACTTTAGAGCAGGTCTGATTTGATAGGGATTCTGTACTGTAGCGTCACTTTAGAGCAGGTCTGATTTGATAGGGATTCCGTACTGTAGCGTCACTTTAGAGCAGGTCTGATTTGATAGGGATTCTGTACTGTAGCATCACTTTAGAGCAGGTCTGTTTTGATAGGGATTCTGTACTGTAGCGTCACTTTAGAGCAGGTCTGATTTGATAGGGATTCCCTACTATAGCGTCACTTTAGAGCAGGTCTGATTTGATAGGGATTCCCTACTATAGCGTCACTTTAGAGCAGGTCTGATTTGATAGGGATTCCGTACTGTAGCATCACTTTAGAGCAGGTCTGATTTGATAGGGATTCCGTACTGTAGCGTCACTTTAGAGCAGGTCTGATTTGATAGGGATTCCGTACTGTAGCATCACTTTAGGGCAGGTCTGATTTGATAGGGATTCCGTACTGTAGCATCACTTTAGAGCAGGTCTGATTTGATAGGGATTCCGTACTGTAGCGTCACTTTAGAGCAGGTCTGATTTGATAGGGATTCCGTACTGTAGCATCACTTTAGAGCAGGTCTGATTTGCATTCGGTCAGAGTCCTAGTCGGGAGCAGGAAGAAGGTCACCTCCTGAAGAAGCTATGTTATCATTCCTTTTCCCGATTTTTAAGGAGTGTATGGTTTTCAGATTTGCGATTTGCATCTTCAACTGAACTGCTTTTATTTATCAAACCTTCCCTGGACTGTGTGTGAGAGATAATGAGAATGAGTGGGGGGTGGGTGGGGGCGGACAACTAAGTCCACTAGTTCTCAGGTATTGCCTGTGCTTGCCCTGTATTTGTCAAGGCATGTTTGTCTAGTAGCCTTGTCAGAACCATGCAGTCCAGCTGGATCTCTGTAATGCTTTTAGTAAAATAGAAAAATGACAAGTGAGAGGAATTCAGCATTACAAAATACAATAACAATATGGCGCTAAGAGGTCTCCAGTAGAGCTGTTTTATAAGTTTTAGAGCAGCTGCATTTTTAGATTGCCAGTTATCAGTGAGTGTAGAAAATGATTTAGGTTTTGAAAGATGCCTCAACTGTGGAAGTACATAGGAGTGTGATGTGACATGGAAATGCTGTGTGCAGCACACTTGAATGAATGTGGTTTGGTTATAATGGTACAGTACATGGAAGTGGAATGTCGGTTGCTCAAACCAGGCCAGTATTTTCACTCCTGTTTCATTTCTCATGAATGTAGCCAAATGCCAGTGAAAACTCTTACCATTCAGCATTGTAGGTCTTACAGAATGTTTTCAGATTCGTTTGGATAGATTTGCATTATCCGTTTCAGAGGGTGGGGATGGAAATAGTTTAAGTAATCTGATTTAACAAACTTTTTGAAATTCAAGGTTGATGCTAATGTGCATTGCATACATTTAGTGACTGTGATTATCTGATGCAATAAAAACAGTGACAAAACACTTCAGAGCATGCTAGCCGTAGATATCAAAGATTTCATCGAATCGGGAGGTAGCCGAGTAGGAAGAAAATTTTATTGGTAAGTGCACTTATTTTAATCAAAGCTCTTCTAAGGGGCTGGACCATTCTTCCATGCTGCCATACAGTATACTGTTGGCATACTGTAGCACGGGCTAAAACCCCAATAAGAAATGTGCTAATGAGGCAGCTTTATTTGGGTTTAATTGCATGTACAGCATGCTAATTGTGTTTTAAGCACATTATTGTAAATGCTTTCCTAAAGAACACTTATGATGTTGTCTGACACATGTGTATTACCTGCTGATTAAATGTGTAAGTGAAAATGATAAGTCACTAATAGATTATTAATGAGAATAAATGGCTTGCACTCAAGGTAGTTTTATTGATCATTTTAAGCCACCCTTGTTCTAAGTGCTGGTGAAAAGTATTTAATACCCTGGAGATGGGAGATGTTTGCTTGCTTCTAATCACAGCAGGTGTATGCTACAAATTGCATTTATTTAACTAGTGTTTCCTTGTTGTTGTTGTACACCGATAGTGCGTTCTATGTAGTTTTTCTTAATTTCTCTCCACCTGGGCTTTTTGAAAATTTCATGATGTTTACTTGAAACAGGTTAACCCTTATTATCTGAGAGCACAGCATTGGGGACATTGGAACTTGTGAACGGCAGGTGGGAAGAACTCTGAGACCGCTATGGCTTTAAAAGCGTGGGGAAAGGAAACATATTCCAGATGTTGAGCTCAGTCATGCAGCTGTGCTCCATTGAATTTGGTTTACAGCTGCTGTACGACTGTTTGTTATGCTAATCTACAGACAGTCTGGTTAATCAGATTAGAGATTTTGCTGCTATAGAAGCCTCCAACAGGCGCAGAACTGCATGCATACCGTGTTAGAAAACTGAAAACTGATGAAGGATTCTGGTCAAATCTATTCATGATCTTTGACTGATGCCATGGGATAATATTGTAATAGAGAATAGACCTTGACTTCTAAGGTACTGCATATGCTTTGATAATACATTTCAGGCAGTAATATACTCTATTACAATACAATGCAAGCTTGAAGCCTTATTTTCATTCTGCATTAGGTATATGGTTACAGTAAAAGTATAAGCCACCAGCACTTTACTAATTTGTCATCTCATTATTTAGCGGCAACAAATTTAGTAAACACTAATGATCTATAATTGTTTAAACCCTGGTTTTATTGCCAATGCCTGCAATAGATGTATGTTTTTAATCTGGCTGACCTTTTTAAAAAAATGTTTTAACTGTCTAGCTGTTGCCACCTCATATCAGAAGGGCTACGTCATCAGCTGATGACTTTAAGTCAAAATTGAAAACTTACTTTTTTAGATTTGCTTTTTTAAACTGAATTTTAAACTGTGTTTCTTTTTAATCTCTATACTCATGAATTGTATTTAGATTTTCTTCTGTTTTGTCCTGTACAGCGCTTTGATATACTTTTTGTATGAATGGTGCTATATTTATGTCGCCACTTGGAAATATCTTTGGAAATATCTTTAATGGGGCTGCAGTTGAGGGGGCACCAACTTTTGGAGATTTATGTTAATGCATGATTAGCATAATCAAGCAGAAGAGAAAACGAGGCTTTGAAATGTAGTTTTAGGGATTTTTTCGCTTACAGCATCTGAGGCAGGGACGTGATCCCTGGGCTGCCACTGGAGTGAATAACAGTCTGAGACATTTTAACTTTTTTTGTGAGTGAGTTTTATAACGCGTTGTCTGTAAGCTCTCAGCCATTTAGATTCACGCCTTGTCCTCTACCCCTGCTTCACAGCTGCACTTCTGTAAAGAAGCTCTGAGGCTTATTCCTCTGATCGGGCTCCGGCTGTGATGTTGAGCCCTGCAGGTGGCTTCTAATCATTGTTTGTAGCTTTGAGGAGAGGTTTCATCCATTTCTCAGGAGTACAGGGCTCTCTGGCTGTGTCTGCCTCCGTGTGTCACACTGCACATTCTTATGGAAAAGGTCTCTAATAGCAGCTTAATAAACATTAAGACAGGGCTGTCCTAAGGCACATTCTGTGGCACTGATTATACTACCTATATAGCATACACCAGATATTCAACTGTTGTTACAGCAAGCTAAATGTTTGCCCAGAATGCTTATTTGTTATGTTACAGTAAATAGGACACAGTTTGATATTTTTGCTAGTAGATCTTTTCTTTTAAGTTTTTGATGTTCAGGGTTATTTGTTCAGATGTAGTAAGGTGTGGCTGAAAATCATTTCTATTCGGCTCCACGGGATGCACAGACAAGCATTTAAATGTTAACCAGGTATGAGTTCTTTCAATGATGGGCCAAGGTGATGTCGTGTATGCAAATTGCATTGCTCAATGTTAGACAAACCATTTGTTGAGAAATTTCTACTGAGGTGTTTTTTTTTTTTTTTTTAAATGATCGCCAACTGATTTTTTGTTTTATGCTTTTGGGGCAAAATAAGTTAATACACGAATAAATAAATACATAAAAGGGGTTGTACTGTATTACTGTCAATGTGATTAATCAATATGGACAAAAAGTGGATAGTAAACGATTTGACAAGGTGAAAGTGTGGAAAATGTATTTCCCATGAATTAGATTAAAAAAGCAACTAGGAGAACAAAAGGGGGCCAAATTCCCCCCACGCCCTGTTGCAGGAACCCTACAGTGCACAAGTGTAGCAAGGGTTTAGGAATCATACACGGTAACAGGTTTGGAGTATATGGAGGCTGGCAGTTTTAATTGCCTTGTGTTTCAGGGCTTAATACAGTGAAGAAATACAGTGCTGGATAGATAGAAATGCCATGTACAGTTCTGTAACCTATTGTACAGCGATAGCCTAAATCAAGGGACCAGTAAGTAGCTTGTTGACCATCAGGAAATTGCTTAAGGCTAAAAAGTCTCTAGGGCCTTTAAAGGCAACTGACTGCTAAAACATTAATGGTTGACCCAGTACCCCCCAAGGGAAAGGCAAGAGCTCAATCACTGGGTATGGTCCTGACTTAGCTTGTAAAGAATTTGAACCTGGGTTGGATCAGTAAAAGGCACATCAAAGTGAAAGAAACTTTGCCTTTAATATTATGGAACATACTCATTAATAATATTGAAGGGTCTACATACTTGCATACAAATGTGGGAGGACCATTCATTTTCATTTGATCTGTCATTTTATTATTTTATTTATTATGTATTGACCTAAAGTGTTCTACTGTAGATTAAATAGTAAACATACATGTTTTAATTAATATTTACAATTACCTTTCGTTTGCCCAGTGTACAGTAGCTGAGAATGGTGAGCATGTACTCTTTTCAGTGATATTGTTTCAAGCATGCCTTCTAGATGAATAGATTCATAATTGTGTGTTTGGGTGGAGGCCAGTTCTCCAGTGCCTAATGGAATAATGCGTTTTTATGTGGCTATAGACTCTCAAACCACAGTGGGGAAAAGGACTTCAATTGAGAGCTGTTTATACAATAAGAGGAATGCTAATAGCATGTATACAGTATTATTTTTATGAAGCTGACTTATTCAAAGGTGTAGCACCAAATTAACCAAACAAAAGTGGCCACTGATGCAGTTAATAATGATCCTCGGCTCGGGAGGTAAGTCTCTGTGAGTCTTGCAGTCTGAGGCTACTGAATCCACAGTGCAGTGTGCTGCACTTCAGCAGCTGTGTTCACAGCAGCATTGCAAACCTCTTTAACCCCTTGGCTGACTACAGAGGACTTCCTCCACTGCTACCAAATAGGGGTGCGGATAGCGATACAATTAGGAGGTGTTGCAAGATTACTGTGGGAAAGACCAATATCACACAGCAATAACAAAAGCGTGGTAGGTGGAGGCTAAAGTGTCGATTTTGTATAAACTACTCAATTGTATTTTGTTTTCTCAAAACTGACTTCCACTATCAAATTTAAAGCCAGCAGATTTATGTGTTTTCACATACTTTACAACACCTGACAAGTGCCATCCTTTAAAATCGGCTGGGAACGTTTGTTTTTTTCCCCCTGAGCAGTATTGAAAAGTAGCACTCTGTGCTTAAGCAGGGAATTAAATTGCTGCTCAATTCCTAGACCCATAATCCTATATGATATGTTTGTTTTGGAGATTAATCAGGATTAGGAGTTTTGTACGAAATCTCGCTTTTGTTTGTGAGTATAAGCATCACGTTTTGTTTGCACTGGGATGTTGTGCTTGTATTACTCTGTGAAGGATGCGAGACAAAGAGGTTAAAATGACCCTCCAAAGACACATGTCATGGTATTTTAAAACTAAACATTCCTCCAACTTGAGCAGCTTTAACCACTAAGCCACTCTGCCTATCGTCATGAAACCTAATGAATAGATTCTACTGTTTATATATTGTCTAATGATTCTTTGTAGCCAGTGCCCATGTTGTACAGCTCAGACCCTGTGGTATATGTAATAGTTAATAGAGCTGGAGTGTAAAACAAACACCCCGATAGCTATGTTTTCTTTTAACCAAATCTAGGCGCCTGGCTGTTGTAGATATGGTTCTAATTTTTTGTTTCCTTTTTTTCCCAGGCTTGCCAAGTTTTGTAAAAACCCCAGAGGACCAAATTGGGATTTCAGGAGGGGTGGCGTCTTTTGTGTGCCTGGCGGCAGGGGAGCCGAAACCTAGGATCACATGGATGAAAAAGGGAAAGAAAGTGAGCTCTCAGCGCTTTGAGGTGAGAAAAGCAATGACCCTGTAGCTTCTTAGAACTTTGACTTGTCTGTGTCTCCGCTTCATTGCACTGCTTGTCTTGAGTTGCCCTTCACTAGTTAAGACACAATATGCTCTTGGCCCAAGAATGGACATTGATAATTAGCCACTGTGGAGATAACAAATTGTTTGTGTGTGAAAGACAAGGGACTACAGAAACCTGGTCTTGTTTAATTACTTCGTTACATACTTAATAAACATAAATCTAATACAGCTAATGGTATCTGAAATGTGATGACTAAATTCCTTCAATTTAAAGAAAGTAGAACATTTTGTAGTATATGGATTAGAGAGAAAGTGCCTCATTACGGAACACCATTAGATAACATTCTCTCGTATTGGGGCTTTTTATCCAATCATGATCTGGGCTGTAATGAGGCCAAGGGTTATTTAGACTGTCTGTAAGGAAGACTGTTTTGAACTTCTATTTTGCAGGTGATCGAGTTTGACGATGGCTCTGGGTCTGTCCTCAGAATTCAGCCTCTTCGGACTCACAGGGACGAAGCGATCTATGAGTGTACAGCGACCAACAGCATGGGAGAGATCAACACCAGTGCCAAACTCACAGTCCTGGAAGGTAAGGGAAAGGAATTTCTGCAGATCTCTGAACTGATGGGCTTCAGGAGAAACTCAGAAACTGCTTAGCATTGTTTAGTGCGTCAAGTGGCTAATGCAGTAAAGTGGAAATATTTGAGAGGAAGCAACAGTACGCTCTTTCTAATATTGGGGACACTGTAGTTGAGGCTTTCAGGAGTTCATCTGTAAGATAGTGGTAATTTTAGATTGTGTGCACAGGGTGAAATGCCAGCAAACCCAACAAATGTGTGTATGGATTTTGTATTTTTTATTGTATAATATTAATCATTGGTCTTTTAGGAAGAGACTGTAAGTCTGTGTATTGAAGTAATCGGTGAAACTAATTTACATATATTTTATTAGCATAGAACAGATAGATGTTAAAGTGAGGATGAGTAATGATTATGTGTTTTCTGATTAATGAGGCTTAAGCGTCATTCTTACAGGCACAGGATTGAGCGTCAAGGCCAGCTTTTCAATACATTCTGGGTGTTAAGTTTCCAGTCTATAATGTGGGCACGTATACAAAGTAGAATATAAAAAACATTGACAAACCTCAGAAAAACAACCTGTAATTGTGGCACTTACATAACTAATCATTTACCTTTATGGCTATGGTTAGTTAGTCATGATGAATACCATGCGACTTGCCATGTGACTTATTTTTAAACTCCCATGTTGCTGCAGTACCTTTCTGCCACATGTTGAGATAAGCTGTTCATGAATGCATACAATGTAAATGTAATTTCCTAATATGATCAGATATATCACACGAATGAGGGGAGATCAGCTTTGATCTGTTTGCCCAGGAACTGCTATACAGACAGTTATTTATTCCATCAATACAGTATTTACAGTCGGGACTGGTTTGATCCCTTAATGCTATTTATTACCTTCTCACTCAGGCTTTCTCAGCAGTGATATTGCTGTAGCCCATGAAGACTAATACAGCATGCACCCCAGCCTCATTCTTGTAAGACCCTTCTCTGCATTTGTGCACATCAGTACACTATGCACATCAGTTTTTCGATACATCCCCTTTAACTGGTTTTAAATCTGCCGTATAAAGTTCTTAATCTTTACTCCTGTGTTATTGAACTTCACTAGACAATTACACCACCTGCAGTAACTTATGGTCTACACTCAACAGTGTCAGTTATATGCTTTACATAGCTATCCTCATTCTGAAGTCGAGAGAGATTCTATCCAAACCTCTGGTTCCCCAAAGATAGTTACTGTAAGAGTCTGGAGTGTATCTCAGGTCTCTCCCTTGAGTATTGTTTTTGTGTATCTACATACTGTTCTGGACAGGTAAAGGCTCTTACTGAGTGCTTCCATTTTTGCATTCTCCTCCGAGGTGAAGGATTCTCCACTGAGCAACTCTTATTCATTACGTTTAAGTAGCAGTGGAGGTGGCAAGCACACATTGCAATACTGCACATTCAAATATTAATGGAGACCACTTTTACAACAACACAGGTTGTCTTGGAATTCAGTAACATTGGGTCAGTGTTTCTTTTTTTGCGTTTTTGTTTTTTGGTCTGTTTCTCAATTCCTTATTGGGAAGACCAGTTGCCCAGCCTCCACTCATCTACATTAATAAACAGCCTGTTTAAGAACAAATACTCAGATTCTTCTCGACCAATACCATGATAATATTTAAATATTAAATCTGGCTAGTGATTTTTTTCTTTTTGGATGTGCTGGGGAGCCAGCAAACTTGATCATTACAGTAAATGACAATGAGTCATTTTAGAAGCACTGCAAGCATGCAGTTTCTGTTGTTGTACTATTAAGCAACCACAATACTCTCAGTGAGACAGGAGACATTTTATACACATTATCTCCATAATGAATTCCAAGAAGCATTGCTAAGAAACAGGCTTTGCATCTATACAGTGTCTTGATATTCATTTTTGCGTTTTAGTATTCAGTGATATTTTGGACGTCAAACATAAGGACCTGGTCAATTTGGTTTTTCCTGGTAACAGCTGTTGCTTCTTGGGTTTTACAGCCTGACGGAAAGCATGAGAAAGCATCACAGAGACAGTTGTATTGTATGTGGAACCATTTAAATAGATAAAAGAGGAGTCCTATAGCTGGAGGCTAATCTGGGCTGTTAAAAGGAGTGTCAAATGTAGCATGTCAGTTTGTGACCTGCAGGAAAACTACAGTAGCACTTCGTGCTTAGACCCATTTACATGAGGACGAATCTAGGATTCACCATTTCAGATTCAGATATATTAACAAGTGTTATGTGTGCGGGTTGAGAATGAGGTTGCAGTTTTAGGCCTACCTGATTCTTAGAGCTGATTATTTCGAGGCAGTATGTCCTTGTGAGGATTTGAACCTTTGGAGGCCATTGTACTAGATGTCTCTGTGGTTTATTTTTACATTAGTTTCCATTGATTTTGATTTCTGATTGTTTTGTCTTCTCTAAATTCATTTATTTTGTGCTGATGGTGGCCACCGTCCATCCCTGTTCTCTGAGAAGACGCAGCAGTGCTGACTGACTGAGCTATTCTGAGATGAATAATAGATGCGCCATTCTTTTCTTTAAATGGCTGGGTAACACATAAACTGCAGCAAAGCAGCTAGGTTCCTTTATGTTCTTTTATTTTTAATCAAAAAATCTGATTTGCAAAAGGTCAGTGTGCTTGTCGAATAAATAGAAACGCATTCTCCCGCAAAGGCCTATTTTCTTTCTGTGACTGCAGATAAGCTCAATATTATTTATGATTCCTATTTGGTATTTTCTGTCCTTTTCAGTTGCTTCCCTGAACCACAGATCTCCCATACACTCAGATCCACAGAATCTTAGTCACATACACTTGCACATATATGAGTGTCTATTATGAGAATGGTAAAGCAATAATTCATAGACATTTCCCAGGAAACCTTCGCCAGTGTTTAGTGGTACTGAATGTCAAAAAACAAATAAACTTGTTAGAGACTTAAACCCATATATTGTGGAAGGAAATCCTTATTGTTATTATAATTGCATGCACAGTATATTTTCTAGTACGGTAATCTGCTGGAATTGAATTCGTAGATCTATAAATACTAACCCCATGAATGTTCCAGGGCTAATATATATATAACAGGACAGCAATTACACATGTACATTAGTCTAATAACGGGACAGCAATTGCGCATGTAAATTAGTCTATGTCCTAAAACATATTGCACTGTTTTATTCTGTTTCAGTTCAAACTAGTTTTTGCTTGTGAGGATAAGGGCTGTTTTTTGAGAGTAGCAGTGTTGGGACGAAGTTTAATAGGTTTCTATATTTCAGTTTTGGATCCCATTCAATCAGTAGGGTTTCTGTGTAGGTGCATCGTCACTGTGAAGAAAGGGCTATAACTGACATTCTGCTGTTTTGAGTAACTCCGAACACACCTTGACAGATCGCCCTCGGGAATTATTTGCGCACACTTTGTGGGGTGGAAATCTGCCAGGTTTGTCTGTGCTGATTTATTTCTTGTACCATCTGCTGGCTGAGTCCCAGTTCCAGTACTTGCTCAGTTTGAAACAGTGTATATTATAAATATTTGACAGTTACAAACAGCGTCTGCGGGGATCAGCATCTCAGAAGGACTTGGACAATATGGCTGGTTTGTAAACACTCATCTAATACTGAATTTGCACCAGTTTGGGGAAAAAACAAAACAAAAAAAAAAACCATTTGCTGAATTTCATGTCTAATTGATGTCTATTTAGATTTAGCCAAAGCAAAGTTAAAGATGGATTTATACATTGGGATTAGCAGGGAGAGGCATTACTTGCCTGGAGGACCATTAGCCCTACCGTTTTACAGATGCTTACACTGTAACATGTACCAAAGTAGAATGTATTGTGCCAAAGGGGAACAATTAGCATTTGCAGTTGTTGAAATGAATGCTCTATAGCAGGCTCCTGGCAACTGTATTCCAGTGTTTAGATGCAAAATGCTGCACCATTTGTTAGAGAGGGGAGTGCATTTTTTATTTAGTAATTCATACCTCAAAGTCTCCAACATGCTCAATATTTTGGCCGGTTTAGAAACCACTCCCATTAACCAGACAGCAGATGTGGTTGCAAAAGCACTGTGCACAGGAGCTTTTCCTCTCGGAGCTTGGCTAATTACTTTGCTGTTAGGTAATTGCACTATTAAAGTGATCCTTGGGTTAGGATACTGAGGGAAAAGGAGACAGGCTGTGATTGCTGTCACCTTTACCATAGCTCTGTTTGGTACTACTGTAGCAATATATTATATTTGAGAGGGAATGGAGAGAGAGAGGTGGGGAAGGGGAATTGTGAAACATTGCCGGTAATAAAAGACTACAGCATTTTTAAATGTGAATTATTAGAATCACTTAGCAGTTCTTGTCCGCTACTTTAAGGAGATAAATGCTGTCCGCTACTTTAAGGAGATAAATGCCAGAAAATTGAGTAAAACACTCGACTTGAGCTGTAGCTGCAGTGAGTTGGCTACTGTATTACTGCTACTATTCCTACTGCTAGATTTTTACAATAAGAGTTGCCAATTCACTTTGATGCAACACACAGTGTCTGATTTGTCACGGAATTAGCCTCTCCTTGGAAATTAAAAAAACTGACTCCACTGTGGGCGGCTAGGCAGAGGAACAAACAAAAAAAAAGAATCATGGATTACTGAGATCTTCCTGGGAAAGCACAGGTACGGAGGGCAAGCCAAGGCATGCAGCCACCAGTGTGTGTTGAAATGTTAAACAGGTTTCCATGTTAAAATTCTGAGATGGTCATAACATCAACATTACAATGAAGCGTGACCGGTTCTGCTTGAGCACAGAGCAACCCACAACTGACTTCTCATTCATATGCCGAAGGGCGCCTGCAGGTTTCCATGGAAACTGCATGGAACCTTTTTTTACCTGTGAGTAATTCAAGACATTAGTTGTAATGAGGCAACTTTGGACAAATTTGCCTAAATATTCCGTGTCAGATTATACTTATAAAAATGTTTTCACAGCAGGTAAATACAGCTTGTCAGGGGAACAGGAGAACTGGCTTTCATCAATTTAACAGGGTGACTCAGCATTTTAAACACTCAATATTGTGTGACACTGAAGATAACAAAAGATCAGGATTGTCATTCACTATCCAGTTTTATCATTTATGATGAATGCGAATTTAGGGAGGTGTTTTGAGGTAGTAGAGTCTGATGCTTGCTGCCCAATAAAAAGAGAATATAATGTAATCGTCCATGAAGGGAAATGGGGACCTGTGAAAAGTGAGGGGCCGATGGCAGTGGAAAGTCTCCTGCATGTCTAGAGCTGTGTTTCATCAGACTGCCTGTTGTAGCCCTGATCTGCTGGTACTAGAGAACATTAAAGTCTGTTCTCTGATTCAAACTAAGCCTATTTTTCTTTAATTAAGCACAAGCAGTGCCAATACAAGAAATGCTTTTGGAGGCCACTCCTCACTCTTAGTTCAGTGTCCATATCCATTCTAGCCCCCCTCTAGCCACCCAGTAAAGGCAAGGCTTTTATTTTATTTTTTATTTTTTATTCCACAATAGGATGTTACTGCAAAGCTAAAAGCATTTGAAAATGTAGCGAGCAATTTCATTATGATGAATCCTAAATTGTGGAAAAATCATAAAGGCATAAGGGAATGGAAGCCTGGTAAAAATCATTGTAAATACCTTGAAGCATTATCCAACATGTCATGCAACAATACATGCCACATGAATATGGTCAGTAACGTGTCTGCTATAGGCAGGTTTCATTATTTTTTTGATGGGAGGCTGCAGGTGAAAAGTGTGGAGACTTTGTTGATATAAAAGTTGTTAATTGCTGCTAGTTTAAGTGTGAGCAGCTGTTGAATGTGCCTTTGTCATTTACATCAGCAGCCTGATGGAGGTAAGGCTAGAGATTGAAACGGAAGATGAATTGCTTACCACTTCTGAGAGGTTTGGGGAAGTATAAAAATAGTCTTGTTAGATTCTGCATCTGTTTAGATTGTTCTTGCTTCTGTTTTTTTGCTTTACAGCAGCAATCTAAACCATAACGATGACAGAGCAGTGCTTGCATGTGTGAAAGCTGCTGGGTTCATAACTTAACTGCTTCTGACATTATAGGGATGTCACAGCATTAAATTTAGGTGTTGCGATAACACGGAGAAATTCTCCAGTGTTTACATGCTTAGTTTCATCTGTAATAACTCTTGTGTGTACTGTACTGTAGCTGTATTGTACCCTGTATAGTTTTGTTTCCCGCAGTAACTATCACTATGACTACCAAATAAGGTGCTTCAGGAAGGCCTGCTGCATATTACTTTGACAGGTTTCATTAAATAGGTAAAGTGCACTGCAGAATATGACTAGGGGATTGCGCAGTAGACCGATGATAACAATAAAACATTTCAAAGGAGCATGACCGTATGGTAGAAGATGGTTGTACATTTGTGTACATTTCTAAATGGGTAGCTAATTTTGATAGAAAGTGTCAAGTGTCACGTTCCGCAGTTTGACTCGAGGTGCAGATGGGCAAGCCTTGATATGTACAGATGGGTTGCACTGCTGTATTCTTCCCAAGTTTAATTCACAGGCTCATTGAACTGGATAATAAGAGCTGTTAACTTTGACCCAGACTGCACAACTGGAAGAGTTGCTGTGATATTTCCAATATCACAACTAGAATGTGATAAGCAGGTATATTTGATCCATAAATGGTGTGTCTCGCCAGATAAAAAAAAAGAGAGAGAGATTTTGATGTTGTTTAAGTTGCAGCTTTCTGTGAGCCCTGCTTAGAGTTTCCCTGTGTTGTCAAGGAGAACTGTGGAGTTTAAATTGCAAAATGTTTGTCCAGTTTCCTTATTTGTTTTGACAGTCTTTGGACTTAATGCAGAATGATAAAGGTTTGTCTCCCTCATTCTTGACCTTTTGACTTTGGTTAAATTTGTCCATTAAGTGTCCAAGGTCTTTGGTCTTGATATAAATTGAAATGACATTATGAAAAGATTCCTCTACTTCTGGGGAGTAGAGTCATTGGGGAATGGTGCTTAGTCGTCACAGATTATCTTTCCTTTCAAGCAATATTTAAAAGGGATGGAGCAAAAAAAAAAAAAAAAGATGTTCACCACGAATCTGCAGAGATTGATACAGTAGAAAACATTTTAATAATAATATAATAATATCTATTTTTATGTAGCGCCTTTCATAGTGGACCACCATCACAAAGCGCTTTACAGTATGCTGTGGTTGTTTTAATCATGTAAACTCAACTATTTGCCTTGTTGGGAGTAGACATCGTAGCCAATTAGAATGCCACACACCAGAATTCATTCTATAGAATGGCAGTATGTGATAGTTAGCAGCACGTGTCATTCCAAATAGGTCTGTCAGCCACACTAAATGACACAATATTGAAAGTGTGCTGCACATCTACTGTAAAACTGCCCTTCCCCAATCAGTGAAAATGCAGCCTGACCCGCAGTACAGTGACCCAGCTACAGATTTGAACTAGAATGGTACATAGAGAAAGTATGAAAATTGCCTTGACAGCTACTGTTATCATCTTCAGTTGATGAGTAATTTTAAAAGTATTTATGGACAGCTCTGAAATTGGGGGTATTATGACTTTACGAGCTTGTTGTGTTTCTTGGTGGCTTATAAAAACACATGCATGTAATGGTGGTAATAAAATGTAAAAAATGCTGTTATATGGTTGCAGTGTTTTTTAATTTAGATCTGCTATCTTATGCTTGTATTTCTACTGCATGTCAAGATCTTCAGTTACACTAAAATATGCCGAATATGAGGTATGACAGCATGTTTTGTTTTTTGTTTTTTTTGCTTGTTGACTGATATCCTGAATGTCTGTCTATTTATTGGCTGAAAGTTAATCCTGCCTCACATTGTCTCCAGTTATTTGGATTTGAAGTGATCATCTTTACTCCAACAGTAAACTTTCAGCTTTGGCTAACAATTAATACATCATAAATGTTTTATGGCAGTCATAAGAAATGCATTTTCTTTTATGACGGGGAAATTGTGTTGGAATGTATTTCGACAGCATTTCTTTGTAGCTTTGCTCAAAATAAGGCTTTGTGAAAGATTACATCTATGCAAGCATTAATATGGGTTAATTGAAGTGTTTTGCTTGACTGCTGAGGTAAGCAGGTTTAAAAACATATTATCTGACATTAACACCAAGCTTAAGAATAATTCAATTGCTACACCTGCCACATCAGCCTGTAGTTGTACTGTTTCAGTGCAAAAATCGGTTTAATCTTGCAAAATATATTCATATGGGGGCAGTGACTGATTAATTCCGCTTGTAAAGAGTTGTCTTACACACAGTATTTGAACAGCTTTGCATACAGTAAGACTTGACAAGAGACCTTTTTTACGTGTCTTCAGTAAACTCAGGACCCTGCCAGAAGGCTGGAACTGTCTAGATAAGGGTTTTATTTGCAAGTATTTTCCTCTCAATAATCTTAAAAAACATACAGTAAGTGCAGTATCTATTTGAATGTGTTTTTTTTTTTCAACTGAGCAACTGAGAAAGGCACAATACATTATATCGGCATTCTACACTGGCAGAGAAAACACATTATTACAGTACCTACAAGATTGCAAAGAATATCACCTTGTCGACCCATCTGCAGTATCGTCTACAGGAAATTGATTTTCATCACTGTACATTACGTATCCCATTAGAAATTGGAGAATAGATTATTTAGCTACTCGCTCCCAAGATGTGGAAAACTGGCCCTGTCAATATTAAAAATATCTCATCTGCTGGTTTTGAGACTCTCAAGAGCTCCTTTAGAATGTGCACATTTGTAATGATGCTGGCCACATTGTGTGGCTTACTGACTGTATTGATGTAACAGTGTTACTTTGTCTCAGGGCCACTTTAAAATAAGGTACATTGATCTTGTTCTGGAAGTTTTTGTGTTTTGCCACATGTAGTCAAAATCTGTAATATGGTTTCAATCACAGCGCTGTCCTGGCTGACTTTTCTGTGGGGGTTACAGGACTAAGATGACCACCCTCCCCTTTCATGGTTTTGTTCTGTATGGCTTATTTGAATCCTGTTTACAAGCAGTAACCAGTCACATATTATGTATACAGTGGTGTATCATGGCATAAATAATCGTGGCATGCTTGTGGTGACACTGCAGTAAATCATATTGATGGTGGTGGAAGTCGGCGATGGGAGAGGAGAAGCGAGCAGCTGATTTGAGGTAGCTTTTTATTGATAAAGTGCCTGTATGCTGGAGCGGTGTTTAATATTATGTTCTGACAACCAAGTATATTACTGCAAAGGTCATGGCATGTATTACCTCAGACCTGGAAACAGATTCTTACAAACAGCTGAATATAAAGCATTGAACTGATGACAGTGGTGCATGCAGGTTTTGAAAGATTAAGCACTATAACAGGGCTTTAAACATACACTGAAGCCCAATGACCTTTGTGCCCTCCTGTGTTTTTTTTGGGTTTAGTATTGTTAAAAAAGCAGCTACAGGTAGTTTTTTTCTTTACTGGGCTTTGTAACCAAAAGGGGTATTATCTTCTTCTGTGTCGTCACCATCAACAGAAAAACACCTGGAAGCCATATTTAACTCTTTATCTTCCTACTCGTAGCAGAGGCTCTTTTTCAGTGTGCACCCTGTTTCATTGTGTGTCCTGTTTTATACTTTATATCATGTGTATCACTGCTACAGTACTATATGATGGGCATCTGGTTTCGCAATGCAGATTTATGGATTGCATGTCTTCAGGGTTCAATATTCACCTCTATGGCAAGTAGAGTATTAATCCTACAGTGTGTTGTACCCAAGGGTGGGGCAGTGTCAGGGAAGAGTCACTGTTTATGCAATATCAGAGCTTGCGTGAGACCAGGAGAACCACTTGAAGTCAAGTATGTGTGGTAGATTGTGTATCACTTTACAAAAATACCTTGTTACCGCTTGCTAGAAGAACAGACATTTTATGAAAGAGATTTTCCAAAGCCACTGTGGTCAGTGTGCCATGCATAGACTGTAGACCGCTTTAAAGGTAAACCTACACTAGGAGGATTTCGCATGTGCACTTCTTGGTAGATTGCTGTTGATTGTTGCATTTTTGTACAGAGTGTGTCATTTTTATCATTTTGTTTGTCTTTGTTTACATTCACTGTTTGGCCTGTGTTGAGATACATGCCTCCTGGGGATGGCAAGCTTGAAATGACAGTAGTAACAAACTGCATGCACATCCTGACTTACAGAAACAAGCATTGTTGTTTTCAAGAGACAATGGTGTAGAACTCTTCAGCAGATGGTGTGCCCCAAGTTTGAGTCTGGGTGGTACATTGATTTCAATTATTATCATCCACCTGTTGAGTTTGAATACATGGCAGTGGCACAGTGTTGTGATGCTGTCTGTGGTATAAGGTAGAGAGACTGGACCAGTGCATTTACCCTTTGAGTTGCTAAAAGCCAGGGTTAAGGATAGTTAAATGCAAAATTCTCTGCAAAAACAAAAATGGAAACAGTTTTGATTTTTGGACGAAAAACACAGCAGTCACCACCCTGTCCTGCTAAATGTGGATATAATCTGAAGGCAATATGTCTCAGGTGCATGCTGCCGCATGGTTATTGCTCCGTAGAAGAAGAGAAAGAAAGAGAAGAATGTGGATGCACCCTATAAACGAGCAATGGGAAACCCTAGTGGAGCACCACCATCTTGTGCAAGAGCTGAAATTGGACGACAGTAGGTTTTTAACCTACTTCAGAATGGGCATGAAAAAGAGGGTTGTGAAAAACTTTGCGTTTGACGTTTAAGTCTGAATACAAAAATCGCAGCGAAACGTCGGGCATAAAAAAGGCAGTGAATAAACGCTGTAGTGTGATTAGCCCTTTAGAGATACAGTAGAGGTGTGTGTAGAACAATTGGCCAGTGTTGACTTGAATTTAAGTGCTTTAAATCCATCCCCTTGTCTACGGTTTGATAGAGTACTTCAGTCTCCAGCACTGTCAGTCCTTTAGCTTTCCCAGGCAGCATGTTTATGGCAGTATTATTAAAGGAAACCAGAAAAAGAACTACTGTACCATTAAAATCCTAGCTCAGTCATTTAATTTCTTATCTTCATCAAATAAATAGAAGACTGATTTGCCTTTAATAGAAATACAATACATTTAAAATGTACTGTGATACTTTATTTATTTATTTATTTATTTATTTATTTATTTTTGGTCAGAAGATTTGTCAGGGAAAACATTTTCTTTTTCTTTTTAAAAAGCTCATTGCTTCAGCCCTTGTTAGGTCCCTTACTCCATGTGCTGTCATCAGTCGACTGATTGGTTTGAAGGGACAGGTTCCTGTCAGTCTCTTCCATGATTAGACACACAGTGGTGCTGCCACACTCTGCTCTCCCTAGTAATTAGATGAGGCAGGCTTCTGTCACGCACTCCACTCCTCTCCCTCTCCTTTCAATCAGCCTCTCTCACCCAGTGTCCGCCATGCTCAGCAGGGTCCAGTGGTGCTGCAGGTTCCCCCCTGCCTGCTCAAGAACTCTCCGAAGGCACGTTTGTCTCCTTCGATAGCGCCTGAGACTTTCCTGCTTACAACTGTTTAGACTACCCTGCTGTGAGTCATGTGCTAATGTAATCGCCCAAATAACACTTCCAATAGCTCCCATCCAGCAAAACCATACTGAGGAAGGTAAGCTCCTTTTAAAACCTTGTTTCACTAGGTGCCCCTACAGTAGTTCTATTGCGTGGGTATACTGTATTCCTGTGAACACGCTAGCTCTAGGGGTGACATCAGGCCAGAAAGGAACACACAGACACGCAGTACTGGCAGGTGAAACTGAGACGCAATGGCTGCGCTCAGTGTTTTAATGAAACAAATAAAATATTTAAACAAAAAACAGCACACGGCACTTGAGGCCAAAATAAATTGACAAACAAAACGGATTAACACTAAACAAACAGTGGACGAACAGACAAACAAACACGGTGAGTCCGAACAAACACACAAGTATCGTGCTGGTCCTTCCAGCACGAAATAGCAATTGTATGATTTAATTTAATTTATTTTACTCCTTATTTTCTCCTTCTCCACACCCATTCTCCACTCACCGAACACGCAACCCCGAGTGAGTGAAACGTGCATCTATATATACAGTTGTGCCGGGATTCAATTACTAATTAATTATTCACTTGAATCCCAGCCTGTGAACTAATTTGTGCAACCCCGTGCTCACATACTATTAAATACTTTAAATGCACGTGAAGTGCAATCCCCGTGCCTAAATACAACTATATATTTTAACTTGTGCTACACAGACCCATTTATATCCTGTGCAGCAATATCTATACACCCACATTAACACACCACATGCAACATATAACACAAATGCACACAGGGGCGGGGCACATTGCCACAATTCCCAACAAAATGAAACCAGGCTTTAACCTCTTTGAGTTTCAGTGCTCTTTTAACAGGGGTAATCGCCTACAAGCCTCAAGTTTTATTTTTTTTGTTAAACTTTATCCTAAAAAAAAAAGCCCTAAGTATAGGTGGACAAAAGTTACAGGCTGTGTAAACCAGGTCGGAGGCGTCCATGCTTCATGGAATCGCTCCCAGTTAAGCTTTTCTTCATCCTTTTACAAACATGACTGCACATCAGGGCTGCTCACTGCTGCATTACCTGCACTGTATTAAAGGAGTTGTTCAGCACCTGTCAGCAGCACCTCAGTGGGGATGATAAACGGTGAGGCTGCAGAGTGCACTAATGTGCTTTAAAGAGGAATCCAGGCCTCAGAATAAAAGAAAAAAACAAATGATACCAATTGCAGTTTTTCTAGTCTCCAACTATAGGGAGTAGGTAATGGAACACTGAGCACAAGGGCCGTGGGGACATGATTGAAAAATATGGGGCCTGCTGAACTGTAGTACAGTATTAGTACTGTAGGTATGACCAGCAAATCAGGCTGCCAATTCTTAATTCATACACTTGTTCTTGCATTTAAACCAAAAACAAATGTGTGATGCATTTCAGTCTTACGGTTGTATGTTGTGTTGAAATTATGCAGTGTTTTTTTGTCTGAATTTGAATTTTTTATGGTGTTCTTTGGTAGAGTAAAGCTTCATCACTTCAGGCCCTTCAGTGAGAGCAGTGTGGATATCATGTTTTAAACTGCATGGTTTATCTGCAGTTTACTGTATTGAACCTTAAAGGCCTACACGAAGAGAGACTTGAGACGTGCTTATGAATCTGTCCTGTTTATGATCTGAAGGTCGTATGTAATTGAGAAGTCTATGAATTTCTGTTGTGGTTTTTGGGTGCATTATAGAAACTTCCACACAATCCTGTGATTGTTACTTTTCTTTCATCCCCTACTGTTTTCATTGTCTTAAACAAGTTTTTTCTGATAAGGTCATGAATATGCTACCACACACGTGGTTTACAACAGATCGGAGAACAATACTCTTATTGTTTTATAGAACAAATGGCTGCTGGCGTTTCCATGTAAGCTATGTGCACATTTAAGGGCCAACACTTGTTTTATGTGGTGTTTAGATAAGCCAACACAAGAGAGAATCCCTTACTATATACCAGAGGTATTTGGATGAAAAACAAAATGTGTTTAGTACTGTAGCCCTAGTGTTATGTTTCCAAAGCGATTACAGGTGAGTGTACAGTGAAACCCATAACTCATGAAAGACGATAAGAGTGAATTCTCCCACTGTAAACCATCACTTTTCTTATTTCCAAACAGGCAATTTTGCACCGCACAGTGTTACTGTAACTAATAATAAGGATGCCATGAATGTGGGCTATATTGTGCACAGGATAATTGTAAAATCATTTTGCAAACGTTTTGGAAGCAACTTTACAAAGCCATCCATCGAGAGGTGTAGTGCCCCTGTTAAGATGCTGCTGTTTTTAAGGTCATGTCGGCTTCAGGGACATTAATGCCCTTGGTATAATCTTTTTGCCTGTCATTTTGTGATTTTGTGAAACTAACTTTGTAATCACCCTGTGGAAATGCTTGTATTGTATCCCCTATTGGATAAACAAGCCAAGAGAACAGATGCCTAATACACAGCAAATCCAACACCTCCACACACAGACACACACCTAAACAAAACACAAGGGACAAATCTTCAAGGGCTCAAACAGCTGCTATTAAAGGCTTATTAGGAGCCCATGAGTTTGTTGTGCTGTATGTGCGTGTGAAATTAGCAATGCTGATAATTCTACAAACAAACTATCCTTGATATAAATAAGTTAAGGTCGGAAGTTGGTGCTGGAAATGAGAATTGACAAAAACAATTACAGGAAAGTAGCCTGCTGTTTTAAAGTCTTGTTTGCTGTGGAATCTTAAGTGTTAGTTGGCATCCAACCCATGCTTTTCAGCATCACGGCTCCTGTCGCTGCTAGGAGAAAGAATCTGATGAATTAGGCTACAGATAATGGATAACTTAGATCAGTGGTTTGATAAACTGGCATTTGCAGTGCTATGGGTGAGATGGCTATTCAGATCGGTCTTCACTTTTAGGATCCTTGCTGCAGTTACAATTTCGTGCAGCTGATGGCACACATACCAGTGATGGCATTTATTATCTCTTTAGGAATGAGCATGAATGCTCAAAACGGCTATCCTGTAAAAAAAAAAAATCAAAAAGGATGGGAATCAGTCAAGCATGAGCATTATTTCAATTAAATTCAATTTTCTGTGTTTTAACTCTTTTGCAATTAAAATTAAGAAAAATCAAGTCTTTAGTACTTTATACTTCAAATAAAGAATACTGTAGAAAGACTGTGCTCCTTTAATGGGCTTTTAGTTGAGCAGGGGTGGATAGTGTGAGTGAACTTCATTTGGCATTACTCCATGCTTTAAATGCCTAATAAACCCAAGTTCTATTTTTTATTTAAACTTGTGTATGCCTATATTAATATCTCTAATAGGCTATAACTTTCTGTTATGGAAATATGACCATGCCTCAGGGAGGATTAGCAAAGCTGGTCTAATTTGAGTGTTGAGGAGAATCTCATTTGGAATATTACCTTCCCACTGATGCCCTGATTAAAATGGGATGAAACATCACTTATTCATTTAAATGTCACTGAAAGCACAGCTGTTTTTTTTTCTCCCAACAATTCTATAAAACCTCATCATCAGGCAGCAATGTCTTCGCTTATGACACGAAAAACAGATGCATTTAATTAAAGCACAGCATCCTAAGGAGACAATCTCAAGGTATTATAGAGCCAATGGAGATCATTCACACAAGCTTTGAACACAGTCCCTTCAAAGCAACTCAGGGTATACATATGCACTGTGTTGTAAATTCCAGTAATGACTTGCATAGCCATCAGTTTTCTGGTTTTCAATAGGCCATGCCAATAAAATGTTTGGAATCTGCAAGGTCTATAAAACATTGAAATACCATCTCTGTGCTTGCGTTTCCTAGCTAGACACAGTAGTTAATGGACCGGCCTCGTATACTGTATCCTCCCCAGTGGTCTTACGGGAGAGGAAGATTAAATATGCACAAGTGCATCTGTAAAATGGTGAGATGTTAAATGCATTCATTTATTCATGAAAGCGTATCCGTTTAAAACAATTGCAATGCTAAAACAGACCATCTTTAGACACTTTAAGAAAACATGGTGTCTGTGGATATAAAAATAACCCCAGTACAACAATCAATTAGTCAGACCCACCATACATTGTACTGTATTTTGGAAGCTTTTTGTTCTATGAAAGAAAGCTTTTAACCCAGTGAAACCAGTTACCATGTCAGTTAAGCCAGGGATTAGTATAATATTTCTATCCAGTGAGGAATTCTCTAGTAAACTGAGAGTAGTAAATTGATAACAGGCAGGGCTGGTATACCTGTCATCTAAAGGCTTGGTGAATACTTTCTCACAATAAAGTACTGTATTGATAAAGGCAATGTTGATTTGGTAACGAGGGACAGACAGTAGAGATACATTAATAATTATTATTTTGTTATTATTGTGTTGATGGCATATTTCCCTCAAGCCCAATAAGACATCTCACCTAGGGGGTGTTGGACATGGACAGTGAGATGCCATCAGTTGTGTTTGTTTTTTTCTCTTAGCAACATCTAACCTACTGGAGGTCTCACCCTTATTATTATTATTATTATTATTATTATTATTATTATTATTATTATTATTATTATTATTTGTTTATTTAGCAGACGCCTTTATCCAAGGCGACTTACAAAGACTAGGGTGTGTGAACTATGCATCAGCTGCAGAGTCACAAAAAAACTTACAAATACGTCTCACCCGAAAGACGGAGCACAAGGAGTTTAAGTGACTTGCTCAGGGTCACACAATGAGTCAGTGGCTGAGGTGGGATTTGAACCGGGGACCTCCTGGTTACAAGCCCTTTTCTTTAATCACTGGACCACACAGCCACCCTTGTTGCAATATAAATATGTTGACTCAGTGGCTCTATGACATCCAATAAAAAAGATGAGGCCGGGGTTATTTATTTTTCAAGTTGCCAGAGTCAGGAACAGATAGGACAGGATACCTTTCTTTTTAGTAGTATTCAACCACAGAGCCTGTTGGTGCTGAAGTACTGTGTGTCAGCGAGATGTCAGGCTTGAATAAAAGAATGGATAATTAGAAACAATAGATAGGGGGCTGTTTTTAAAGATGTATCATCTTGTCATATTTCATGTAAAGTTGTGGCAGTGAAACAGAGGCGCCTTTGTTCTCTGTTTCCTGCCTTAAACTCTGCCTGCCTGACTGGAAAAACAAGCATGGGAAGTCTGTTTGCACAGAGTTTGGATAAAGTTTTTTTTTTATTTTTTATATAAAGATTGCTTCCCAATTACAATGGGAACTGTACACAACAGTTCCAGGAGCTACAGTACAGTAAACACCTGAGAGAACACTGAACCCTTGTTTGTGAATCCTTCTGTAATTTGAACACTTTGTTTTGCTGCTTCAGTGTGGCGTGCTATTGAGTTGAGATGGAGTGGAGCGATCTTGTTTAGAGTCACCCAGTGTGACCGGGCAAGTTCCAGCAGTGATGAAATGTTAGGAGGGGGACATAATATATAAATATATTTACAGTGGTTTGCAGAAGTATTCACCCGCTACCAATAATGTCACATTTTGTTGAATTACAAATAATGTATGCACAGTTTTTTAAGCAAACTTTTTTTTATTCAGAGCTGTAGTGGTTAAACTGAACACTGTTATACGAGGAGGAGGTTAAATGTCAGCAAAACGTGCAAAGAAAATGTACGAAATGAAATTTACTGGTTGCATAACTATTCAGCCCCTTAAGTCAGTATTTGGTAGAAACACCTTTTGCAGCAATTACTGTTGTGAGTCTTTTTGGATAAGTCTCTACTAGCTTTGCACAGTAGCATGGTGAAATTTTTGCCCATTCTTCACAGGAAAATTGCTCCAGTTCTGATTAGTTTGTTGGGGATCGTCGATGGTCTGCAATCCTCAAGTCTCGCCATAAATTTGACTGGATTCAAGTCAGGACTTTGACTGGGCCACTCAAGAACATTAATTCTCTTCTTGTTCAACCACTCCAGTGTGGCTGTGGCTTTGTGCTTCGGGTCATTGTCCTGCTGAAATGTGAATTTCCTCCCCAGTTTCTTGGCTGACTCAAAACAGGTTTTCTTCAAGGATTCGCCTCTACTTTGCACCATCCGTTCTTATTGTTGATGTGTGAAAACTGACTCCCATCTTAGACACAGAACTTTGCAGATCTCTCCTTTTGTCTTCCCATTGCACTGTTGTTGTGCTGCATTCCCTAACAATGACACTGCAAGGTGGATGTGCAATGGCAAGATCCCCCCCCGTGTCTGAGACATGTTGGAACTTTCTATATTTGAGGCCCATAGTGTCTTTGTCCAACTGACAGCTCAACTGAAATACTGGATTTTGATTGTGTGTTGGTGGGTTTCCAGGGTGGGTCCTTTTTTATCGCTTGTCAATCTAAGAGGCCTATGAGTACCAAGTATTGTGGTTTTTAAAGCCCTGTAGATATATTTTTAGCCACAAAAGGCATGGTACAGTGTTAATACAATTTGGCAGGCCTGTGTACATATAGGAATTAAACAGCCTTTTGGGAGTCAAAGGTGCTACAAAACAGCTGAAAGTATAAATATTCTCTTAGACATGTGAGGATTCTGAATCTCTAACCTGGTTTTATTCTAGGATGTTGTTAAATAAAGCTTTCTTGGAAATAGAGGTAGCACTTGGCAGCCAGCGTTGAAGCAGCTGCTCTTTCTCAGTCAAAGCCTCTCCATGTTTAGAGTAAATACAAAAAAAGAAGAAAAGGAAAAGAGTGAGAAGATTTTTGCCTTGAGCATCCACCTCTATCCGTATCCTGCTATCCCATCTTTTGTAATGCTGCCAGCAACGTACTGTAGAGGGAAACTGCTGAGCAGAGGTGTTTGCAGATCACTGGCAAATGCTAGGTATTGCATTGCCTCAATCTTGGGTGAAATCTCACCTGCAAGCACAGTTTAGGAAGCAGAGTGACAACACTATCGGGGAAAGCTGGAACATCAGATCTGTACTTGTCATCTCGGCACGCTCGACCGTCATTCAGGTATCCTGGTCTCACGCAAGCCCTCATCAGTACAACAAACAGGGTCTCCAGAATGTGTGAGACGCCTTCCTCTTTCCACCTGGATTAGCATTGTATGGAATAATCCTGGAGTAAGCGGGACCTGTTCCAGGCAATGAACAGAGTGATAACAAAGTCATGCAGGAGTGAAGAAGCCACATGCTGATCTTTTTTTTTTTTTTTTTAACGAATTGAAAATGAAGATGTCTCTGACCTTTTTGTAGAAAAAAGTAAGCTTTACAGAGCACAGTTTTGTATTTTAAAATACAATTGCAGCCACAACACTGTCCGTTTTCTGTTTATCATCTAGACAAGCTTAGCTGGGGTGCAAGTGGAGCTTATTTGGAGTCATGTACTGTACCAGTGAACTGGCTTTTAGCTGAATGTTTTACTTGGTTATTATTATGTTCCAAATAACATATGTGAGATTTGTATGGCTATTTGCTCCCAAGTGATTAATGGCCTGAAACATGTAATTTGAAAATAGCAAAACATTCACAATTTTAAAAATAGAAATTACAGGAATGCATTAGGGATTTCACGGTATACCGGTTTTATGGTAAACCGCGGTATAAGCTGCCACGGTTTTGAAACCGCAACCATTTTTCTATACTATGATTACCGAGTTCACACGGTTTAAGGTGATATGGGCGTGTTTCTTTATTCACCGTTTGTCCATCGGTGAGCCACTGTGTTCATTAGAACTAACTAATGAACACAGACATCTCAAGTTCTGAAAACTGCCATGCATGAGATTATCCAAGTAGGCTATTAAATAAGCGACGTCATATTTAATATAAACCACCCTACTAAACAATGATCGCTAGCAAACGTGATTGTCGGCGAAATACTCAAAAATATCAGCAAGAACAAGGCACTGTAACTTTATCACTGCCTTCCTATTAATTTACCAAACCAAAGAAGTAACAGTAGCTATTATCTATTGTATTAGTCAAGAGAAACACAGTAAGCACGCACCAATGCAGAGAATCAAAAAGTCTGTTTACTGCTATATAACTAAGTCTAAGATGCTACAGGCATTTGTATTATTTTTATTTTAAACGGTATTGTAAGATGTTGCCGTCTCCTCGAGTTGATAGTGTTGTAGGGATTTTGGCTTTATGTATTCAAAAATTAATACAATTTTATTCCCATTTAAAAAAAAAAAAAGTCACCTAGATGCCGCTTAACTTTGCAACAGTGTCATACCCACCTTTACATTTCTTCATTCCTTTGTTTCCTTTCCTGTTAACATGCAGTCAAAAAAATTAATAAATCAATGTGCAGGTGCCGTCGTCTCATCATTAAGTTTTGCACTCTGCTGAGAGATCAGTGGGCGGGCACTGCATGTCTTGAAATGAACTCTATTGGCTATTACTAGGTAACAGTTTGCTTCTCTTAACTAGTAGAATGCTGTCCAAATTGATAAAGATGTAGGGGGTATTCAGTTGCAGTGGTTAAAAAATTACTTGACTTGAGTGTATTTCTTTAAAAAAAAAAATGACATTATACTGCAGTACGACGATAACCATGGTATATTTTTTGACGGTTACCATACCGTCAGAATTTGATACCGTGGCATCCCTAGAATGCATACAGATGAAGCCTGGCAACAGCAAGCCATTTCTTTTTAACAAAACACTGTCTTGCAATCCTTGAAGATGGTGCTTGTACTACTTTTAATTTTCTAAACGCGTTACCATTTTAAATGTTTCTTGAAACTCTCACACTTCTTCCTCTTCCTTCATTTGCATCTGCCTGGGTTACATCGTTTGGTCTCCCGAGTAAAAGGTGTCACCCGGGCAGAATAAATCAAGTCTCTCTCTGTAATTTGCAAGAAAGACCACAGGAGGAGTGCAGGACATTACTAATCAGTATTACTACCGCCTTCCCCAACACCCCTCAATGATCTGAGAACTTTTTTGGTTAATTGATATGCACAACAAGCATCACATTGTGGTAACATTAACTGTGTATACATGTATGCTTTAAAATATAGATTTTTCTTTTTAGGGTTTATAAACAATTACACTGCAAAAGTAAAATATGCTTCTTAACAGATTAGTACGTGTACTTAAAAACAAAAAACACCTTTAAGTAGTTGGATTTGTCAGTGAAAGCAATAGACCTAAAAAAGATAATATTTTTAACTGTAGCAATATTTTTTATTCCCTCTTAGTAAATTCATTGTGAGTAATAGGCTGGCTATTTATGCAAAAAAAACAGCACTTTTTGTTATTTTTTAATAATTCTGACTCTCCAGTATGAACCCCTTGTTAATGAGGGTGTCCCATTTGTCTTTATTCCTCCTGTTTTTTTATTTGTTTTAAGAAACTTAAGCAATTGGGCAGCATACCTAAAATAAACCATTTCTGCCCTGCTCCCAAAACAGGTGCTTGTTTTAAAGGACAAATACAAATGAATTTGTTTTGTTTGGTTAAACCGAGAAGGGAGTCATTTTATCTCCTTATTCCTTGTCACTCGTAACAGACCTTTTGCGAGGTGTCAGTGCAGTTTGATTAATGCGGAGTGCAGTTCATGTAAAATTAGTTTTTTAGCAAGGCCAGGCCTGAGCAGTAGGAATCAGTGACCCAAAAATCTCACCCTTCCCTGTGCAGCCTGGGACTGCGAGTGGATTGGATAATTCATGAACCCTGGGAGCAGTGCACTGGGCTGTAGCCCTTGGTTAAACGGCAGAACCACCAGAGAATTCATTGGCCAGATAGATGTCCTCCCCTTACCGTCCGTACTTGGAAGTGGAATGAGATTTGAAAACCTGAAAGCAAATAACAAAAGCAGTTCTTAATCCCAGTTTGCGTGTCTGACACCTTCATTGAAATAAAATAGCAATGATGTGCTGCGTTGGCTTGGGCCTGTTGCTGACATGAACCTGTCAATATTCAGTAATTACTGGGCCGTGTCGGGTAGTATATCTTAATGCTTCCCCTTTCTGTGCTGCTAAGCACAAATATGGCTCAGTGGAATTTGATACAAATCTTCTCTAGGCTTTTACTACAGCAGCACCTGTCACCCTTCCAGTACAAGATCAGTATGTCCTAGTGTTGAATTATTTTCACTTTATGGATTTTACTATGCTTAACCTGCAGATCAGGAAGTAGTCATCCCCCAGAACACTTATATCAAACCTGAGTTAACCCTACCTACTGTATGATATAATGAACAAGCTGTTGGAGAGAAGGAACATTTTTAGGTGATGGAGACATGTGGTTGCTTAAATGGGTAATTGGGAACAGTATTTTTCTTATGAGAAATAAACAGTCAAATACTTGCATCAATTCCTATAATCTAGTTTTTAGGGAATTGATATAAGGATTGTGTCAGTGTACGTTGATGAGGAGGTTGTTCAGATCTCCAAAAAGCGAAATATGTCTGCTACTTAAACAGTCTTCAGTAGGGTGTTGCTGCAAGTAAATTCACTCCAAGGGGGAGGGAGGGTGTGTGTGTGTGTGAGTGTGTGTGTGTGTGTGTGTGTGTGATCCTACCTCCCCTGGCTGGGAGTGTGAGACTTCACAGACTCTTGGTGGTGTCTTTCTTTGGGTTACTCTGAAAGAGGTCAGCAGAAAAAAAAGCATTTCTACGTAAATAATTCAAAGTACTTTAAACTATCAAAGAAACAGGTTCAGAAATGAAAAAGTTTAAGGTTGGGTGTCAATGTGACTTTTTTAATGATTTGAGCCTCATGCTGGGAAGCAGATGGAAGGCCTAATGGTTAGAAACACCTAATGGTAAGCAGTATGTGCAATTAGTAGTAGTTTAGCACTGTTGCCAAGATATCGAAAAAATGGTGGGAAGTATCCTGAAACCATTCCATCTTTTGTTAACCCCTTACTCTTGGGAATCATAGCATTTTGTTTATTTCTAATACTGTATGGTTAAGAAAGTGTAAAACCATCCTGACCCTTTAGATTAGAGACACAAAGGATACAGTACTGATACCATTTTCTTTACCGCAACTAGAATAATATTAAAATGTCACTTGCTTTCAAATCCACAGCAGTCTCTTTCAGTCGTATACAAGATCTACATGTAATTTTTAACCAAACTGAAGCCTGACTATTTTCATTGTTTTGTTTGTTTACAGAGGACCAGATACCTCACGGGTTCCCAACCATCGACATGGGCCCTCAGCTGAAGGTGGTAGAGAAGACACGCACGGCTACCATGCTGTGTGCAGCCAGCGGTAACCCTGACCCTGAAATCAGCTGGTTTAAGGACTTCCTACCGGTGGATGTAGCCAGCAGCAACGGCCGAATCAAACAGCTCCGCTCAGGTATAATAAGCCACACGTTCTCGCTGACAGCGGTTTGTGAATCCTTTCTTAACCAAAACTTACTTACAACTCTGGCTCTTGTGCAATCGAACCGCTTCTAAAAACAGTACGAATAAATTGTGAGAAGCACTGATAAAATAGAAGGAAACTGCTGAAGTAAATGCCAGTAAAACATGCTCCATTGGGCAAATGGATGTTGTGTTTTAATTCGCCTGCAGACTTGCACACTAATTATCTGAATGATACTACAGCTGGAGAAGACACAGTGTGACCTTTGCATCTATCTTGAGCAAACAGAGTTTAATCTTGATATTACCATGCTCATTATTACTTGGGAAAGGCAACTAGTTATTATGTAGAAAAGGCACCTTTCAGAAAGCTTACTCCCTTTGAAAGACAGCTCCGTTAAATTTTGTCTGCAGATAACAAGGTTACTTGGGGGCTGCCAGTAACACCTGTCTTCCCTGTGTCTGTTGAACACAGAATCATTCTGTTCTTTCTCTTAATGATTACTGCAAATCAAGCAAAGCAGTTCTTGGAAATCGAAAAACCTTCTTGCCCTGTGCTTTGCAGCCAGATGCCATTTGAAATCGTAAGTTTACTAGGACAGCACTGGAGTAGCCACGGGGTGTTAGCGATTGAAGGCTAAGTAATTTAAGTGCCAAGTGGTTAAGATTTAAAGTCAGCAGTGTTGCCTTATTTCAAAACAGCAACCTTTCCCCCAGCTTTCACGTGAAATGTGCATGTATTTCTTCCAAGAAACGTTGCATAAAACTACATTTTATAATTTGATTGATTAGAAAGACATTTTAACATATCTACTATGTTACTGAGTGTAAGCTACTTTAAAAATGTGTGATTTATTTTTTAAACTGTGTGTGATGTGCAAATGTCTACACAAGAGGGGCTAGGAGTAGTTGGTTTTGCTGAATACGACAGATACAAATCGGCCATGGCTGTGGGTCTGGGACCTTTTCTGTCCTCGTCACAAAATATTTAATTTATATGCCCTTTACATTAAACTCTGCCAAATCCCTTTAAAACAAAAGAAGGCTTAAAGTAATTACAGTTAATGTTATTTAACTAGGGACTCGGCTCACTGTTACTCTTGATCTTCACTCTTCTGCAGCTTAGCCAGTTTGATAAATACACAGCTTTGTGTTACACAGGGAATAAATAGATATTAAAAGAGAAATTTAAAGGACACCGATAAATATAACTTGACAGTGTGGACGCATATTCAGTGATTTTACTACGCTGGGCTCCACAGCTACCCTATCTGCAGGTTTATATACAAAACTGATTGTTCTCGAAAACTTAAATAAATTCCTTGCAGAATAATATGCAACCTCTCTGTAGCTTATGCCTAATAATGCATTAGTCCCAGACTGTGTTGCCTAAAGCTAATTTTGATGCAGAAAACACCCCATTAGAATCTGTGCAGAGCGGTGTTACTTCTTTAGGTAATAATAAAAAAATAGGAATTTCAGCTATGGACAAAGAAGCAAGAGGAGATTGTGAAACGTCTCTGAGGGTAAAATATACTGAGATTAGGTAAAATAATTTATTTACATATACAATGTGGATATTCATTTATTTCATATCTACTATGCTGACCTGGTGAATAAAATGATAAACTAATGTAACATGGGGGTGTATTAAATAATGTACGGTGTGTACTAAGAATTCCTATAGGACTCCATTGATGTGAAAATCCAATAAGAATAACACATTATGTGAATTCTCCAAAATAGGATAAATATACACTCAGGTTATGGGTTACAATAAATCCTATGGTTTAAGGACTTCAGCTGCATGTGAAAATATAGCAATTGAAACTATATTACTTTTTTTTTTTTTTTTTTTTTTAAATACCGGGAAACATGCTTTAAAAGGTCCAGGGAGACACAATATCGAAATGAGAATGTGCAGTTCAACAGTGTTGGATCTGCTTGGAATAGATAGAGGGTGAGGGAGTGTGAAGTTGTGGCCTCTGCAGTAGATGCAAGGCAGGTTTTAGTGTGCGGGAAACCTCTTGTATGCTGGTGTGCCTTGTACAGAGTGCAAACCACACAGTGTATAGCTGTTTGTTTTCTCAACCCCCTTTCCTATCTCTCTTTATACTCCTTTATTCTATTTCTCAAGTGGCAAGTGTTTGGTATAGTATTCAGATCCTAGCATCTGTATAGAAACCAACACAAACCACAGCCCTCCTGCTGCATATAACTGGATATGCATAATTCTTCCTTTACTACTAACATCTAACACTAGTGCTTGAGGGGGTTGCTGCAAATGGTGTTGTACCTCTTGTCTCCATGAGCCAGAGTTAACAACTTGTACAAGCAGTCACACTGGGTCATTAGTTTACCTTGGCACAATATGGGAACAACAGACCTGAGAGAGACGAAGCAGGGTGGCCTCCAGCAGCGAGGTGTTTGGAAGGGGACTGCAGGCTTGCAGGCCCCCTGTCTGTGGCTCTTAATAAACCTATTTGCAGAAGATGAATTCAAGCCCAGAGTTTAGTCCCGCCCAGGCACTTACAGTACACAGCCACAAGCGCTTTACTAACCTCTTGAAAGTGTTGCTCTAACTAGTTCCTGCTTTTCTATTTGTTTATTTTATTTATTTATTATTATTTGGTCACTCAAGCTAAGTAAAACGAAGCTTTTAAAATATTCTCTACTAGTTTCCTTCTTTTGTATTTTTCTCTACCTCTTTCACTCTCTCCTTTTTGTACTAATGCTTTTCTCTAATCTTATTTGCATTCAAATTACCTCACCAGGTGGTACACCAATCAGAGGTAAGAATGCTGAAAAGTCCCCCTCCCTCCTCTGAATTGTCAGTTCACTCCACCCCCTTCCCCACTGTTCTCATTTTCAGCTCTCTTTCAGCCCTAACACTTCCTTTGCTTTAGCTCATATGCACTTAGTTGTTCAAGAAAAAAAACAAAAAAAAACACTTTAAAAACCATCCATTGAATTTTTACTTTGTAAAGGGGTTACTCAATAGGATGCAGATCATAATGCAAAATACCCACTGCGGTCTTGGCTGCTATCTTGTAGAAAGTGCACTGTGTAAATGGGGATGGAGGTGGGGGAGTTACAATTTTGTTTGGCCAACTGCAAACAAAAGGCAGCTTTAACTGTTTCACAGAATAAAAGGCCTCTTTGTTGATATTGAAATGACATTATTTGCATAAGAGTCCTCTTGATTGACAAGGCTGAAAAGGGGAAGGTAGGGTTACATTTTAAAAGACTCAAGGGCGTCTGGGTTCCATATTTTGAAACTACAATGCGTTCAGACATGCACTGTTTTAAGTTACTTATCCCACAAGAGGGCGCTCATTCCAGATCATGGTTGACATAGTAGCTTGGACGGAACCTGGCCTCCTTCATTCACACAGTTTTGTACACAATAGATACATTTAAAAAAGGAGTTTTTTTTTTTTATTAATTAAAATAATGTTGGCATGAATTAAAATCTAAATATACCATGCATAACACAAACTGTTGAATAACCCCTGTATACTGTAATTGAATGTTTTAAAATACCTTTTTTTTTTAAATATATCGTCATTTATCAGCACCACTCAAATCACCCTTGAGAACACTATAGACATTTCTGCATTATTGTGATGTAAGGGTCTTGCCTTGGACTGGGTGCTGGTGCTGTGTGGTAAAACACACAGAAACAAAAATCCAAATGAATAAATAGAAACTCAACCCTTTTACCTCATAGTTGCCCAGTAAAGAGGCTAAGACTGACTCTCAGTAGATCAACTGAGAGATTTCCTCTTAATGAGCTCAGGCATTTGCCGAAAGCGCAGACCATAACCTCTTCAGTAAGAGCCTAAAGGGAACTGGTTCTTTAGATCCATGTTTTTTTTTCATATATATTTTATTTGGCAGTTATTAAAGGAGCCCACTCAGGGAGCAGGTATGTGACGTTCCTGTTAACTGAGAGGTGCTCGTAACTTACTAATGAAGTTCCACTTTACTTTGTAAAAATGTGTAAATAAAAAAGCAGCTTTCTGGGGTGTAATGGAGCACATGAGGTTAAATGCATCTCAATTGTTCTCTTGAGACACTATCAGTTCTCCAATAAAAGCCAGTAAGGTTACAGAAACAGAAGCAAGCGCCTTGATCTGATGATAATATTGACGGCTCACCGCACCAGATCCATCATGGATGTTTTCATGCATCCTTTCTTTTTTTTCCCGTATGAAACATTTTTGTTTATGGAGTCATTCATTTCATAAAACATTCTGGAATCCCATTGAAAGCGTGCTTCACCGTCTTTTAAATTGAATGTCTAGCGTATTTCTTCCAAATTAAAAAAAAAAAAAAAACTTAATAATAATGTTGTTTAATCCTGTTGGTGTACAGTACTGGATGACACGAGGAGCGGAAAAGGGAAATTCTAAAACTATACATAAAGCTACAAAAACTCACATGTTAATACACTATCAAGTGTCTGATTTGCTTAGAGATGAGAGTTCTCTTGACTGCAGGGGTGTTTTAAACTTCTGAGAATGTGTTTAAGGTAACGTATTGAATTACTTATCCTACAGTAGTCTTCATGTTAGGGTAAATTACACAGTACAGTATTTTATGTGAACAAACTGTGATAATCAAGGAGTCACAAAACCAGTAACAAAAATAGGTTGGTCTTTGTGGCTCGAAGACCATTTAATCTATGCAAATGATAAAGGAAATCTGGTTTTAAAAGCCTACTGTCTAAAAAGGGCAAAAGGGAAAGACTATTTAAAAAAGGAAGCCTTATAGCAATCTGTGCCATACAATTCTGTAATTGATTAGCAATTTGCAGCCTGTTGTTCATCTGGCAGGCTCAGCTTTGTCAGATTTGCTACCCATTTACAAGTGTTTTTTTTGTTCTGTACAGATAGCAGGCACAGAAATCAGCAGGCAGCTTAATGCCAAGCTTACTACCTGATCCCACTTTCTTTAAGGAACCTTGGAGTGGGGATTGCACATAGCTTGGAATTTGTTTCCCAGTCTTAGACCTGGCTGCCCTTCATATAAATAAGATTTACGAAGCAAGAACAATAAGACTTTGTTACTGGATTTAGGGTTAGCGGATCTATCTAATCTAGGTAATTAGTCCCCCTATAGTTTGAGTTAATTGTAACGCATTGGTCGCATAATCCTGGTAATTTGCTTCATACAATAACAATAAATTCTGTAGCATTTTGCCCTTTCATTGCAGGATATTACATTCTCTTTAATAAGGGCAGTTGGTGTTACTCCGACCCATTTCATTTCAGTGTGCTGCTTTGTCAAGATCCTTTTGACATGTTTGCTTCTCTTAAAGACCCGCACTGGTTTTGTCTGCCTTCATGTCTGTCTGAAGCTCTGTTTCTCTTTAACAACAGACAGTGACTGTAGGATACATTTTGCAGCTGTATGTCTGTGTGTTTATTATGCAAACTGCAGCTTGGGCATTTACAGTACTCCCTGCTCTTCATAGGAAACCTCTGAGCCAATTTACTTCTATTAGGCATCTGTGACAACTTTGAACAATGCAGTGAGCCAGACGACAGCCAAGGCTTATCTTCTCTGGGTCTGCCAGTTCTTACATTTTCATTTGAAAAGAAGTCAGCTTTTTAAACGCCAGTTATTGACAGTGGATTAATTGCATACACACAGACTCCTCTTGTACATAGATTTAAAACTGAAAGAGGTCAGCCCCTCTACCTTACTTCCCATTGTTGTAAAGCACTCTGGAATCCAGTCCCCTAACTCGCCTTTTACACATCCCTCACATGTGCTTTTATCCCTTGTTGATTAAAAGGTTGCAAGTCATGGAAACTATTTAGTGTTCAGACTACCTCTTTCAGTTACATAAAATGACCTAATCCACCACTGTCTGTCATTGCATACTGTACATACACACACCTACCAAGTTCTTCACCTCTCTACCACTGTGCGTTTCTATGTGCCACCATAGGCACACTCTTTCAAAACATGAACCAAATGAAGATATATAATTAAGCATTGTAATTAATCTGTTTAATTAAAAATGTTAAATATACCCCCCCCCCCACCCAGTAGTGATTATCTAAATAAAATATAGTTTAACACATGAAATTAAGTTGTGATACGTCACTGTTGAAAGCATCGGCCTCTTCTCTCCCTCAGCAGGTTACAGTGTATTGTGTTTGAAGTTAAGGCTGTCAAAATTTATGCAGTATTAACATTGCGCTATACCCCTGTCTGCAAGTGCAAAGGGAATGTTTTGAAAGTCTTCATTTCTGAATGTCATTCACATCCACAGCTTTCTGTGTCTCTCTTTTCTTTTCCGCATAGTTTAGCTGTAACTCTTCCTTGACCCTTTTGCTCTTTCGTGTACACAGGTGCCCTGCAGATTGAGAACAGCGAGGAGTCTGACCAGGGAAAATATGAATGCGTGGCGAGCAACAGCGCTGGGACCCGCTACTCAGCCCCTGCCAATCTCTACGTGCGAGGTAAGGCATGGCCCTTGAGTCGGGAAGCACCTGAACCATTCATTTGATTGATTGATTTGAACAGATGCATGGCTTTCGCCGTGTCGTTTTACAAAAGTTGACGTTTGCGTGAACGTTTTTTTCCAGTTCCCTAAAATTACATAAACAGTGTCAAAAGATATATCTACAAAAAAACATTCATTCTGCAGATTTTTTCAGATGTTTTATTATCTCTTTTTTATTATAATTTCCCCCCCTAATCGGAAACCAGTGCTGTAGAAGGCCTGCTTGAATTAACAAATATTTTGTCTCAATAACAACTCTTTTTGATTTGTGAAATTCAATTCGCATTTTAGGAATCTGTAACTCCCTTTTTGGTTGGTTATCTGTTCTTCTTTTATTTTATATTTCATTTATTATAACACAGATATTTTTGCATACATAAGCCCCCTCCCTCAAAGGGGTTGAGTATTTGAAAGACCAAATTAATTGCAGCCTTGACTGGGTAGTGGAAGAGATTCAGATAACATGATTGTAATCTTCCTTCTTGTTAACAGCAGTAGAATGCAAGCTCTCGGGCACTGCTGCCACAAGCCTGTTATCCAGCTTATCTCAAAATGCCAGAGGCACAGTCTTGCAGCTCCTACTGGGTTTGTGTGCTGTGGGAATGCAACATTGGTTAATTATCAAACATACAGTAGTTGTTGCCCTTTATGCAGACAGCTAGAAAATGCAGTGATCTACTACACTTTAAAGTAAATTATGTAAACAGTGGCAGATCTAAATACTACCACAGTGATAATTTATGGACCTTAAAATGGCAGTCGTACAGGTCGATACACAAAGTTGATCTCACTGCAAGATGGTGTTTAAGGTATTATTGCTTCCTTGTTTTAAACTGAGTGGGAAAAGGTTTATGTGTTTTTTATTTTTTTTTCTACGCAAGTTGCTATTTTAATCATCTTGAATAAGGAATCTGTTACTAACTTTAATTAACAAGTAATATCACTAACTTATAATGCAATACCACCTTAAATCATTATTCTGTTGATCACACAGGCTGTGTATTATAAAATATTTTGAAATTAATGTTAATTTATGACCAATACTGTCAGCCAGTCGTCGGCCCATATGTCCTTTGAATAGGTTTAGTGATTATTTTATATGTATAGTAAAAAAAGGATTGATTTTGCCATACTCCGAAATTGTTTCCTTGGGCGCCTAGCTGTTGGCTTAACCTTGCCAACAGGACCCACTTGTGAATGAGATGCTGTGGTGTGGGCTACCCGAGGTTAAGGGTTTTAAAAAACAGTAACAGTAACAAACGGCACTGTAACTCTTCCTCAGTAATGAACAGGATTCTTCCTCTGCTCGCTATATCCTGATACGTGCCAAACAAAACATTGAAATTTGAGACTGACTTTTAACCACAGGTCATATTAAAAGTCACATTTGACAAAATGCAAACTAAAATGTAAATTATATCCCCCTGACTGACTTATGTCAATTTTATTGCATATAGTACCTTAACTGTACAGTTTTGTTGTTGCAATATATATATATTTTTTATTGATTTTTTTTGAAAAGGTTCACACAAAAAAGTTTTTGCTCAAAACAGCCAATTTCAGGTTGAAAGGAATATAGTACAGTTTTAACTATGTAGTAAATGACACCACAAACACATTAATGGATTTGAATAGAAATAAGCATAAAGCATACCAAAATATTGGGAAGTTGGCTCTTTTTTGATATTTTTTTTTGCCATCATAGTTTCAGGTCCCTTCTAAATGCTAATTATTTTACAAGCTCCCAAGTTTTCTATGTACAATATAACGTTTCTTATATTGTACTGGGCATAGAAAATGAAGCCATGAGTTCAATGATAAAATCAGAAACACAACACCGATCAGAAGCACTCAGAATGATTGCTTGCATCATAAGAATATCGGGAAAAGGGTTTAAAACAAACAAAAAAACAATCAAATGGTACACGTGTACTTACTGACTGAGAACATGCATTTAGTTAGATCTCTCAGGTAACATAATCCTGGTATATCTCACACTAAATATGTATTCAAGCTGCTAAGTAATATGTGTGTGTGTATGTATGTATGTATGTATGTATATATATATATATATATATATATATATATATATATATATATATATATATATATATATATATATATATATATATATATATATATATATATATATATATATATATATCTATATCAGCCAGCAGGGATGGAGGTAGCTCTCACAACATTCAGGTGTGCTATACACAATGTGGGTCAAGAGAGACCATTTTGGGGTTACATTTCTCGACTTTTGTACTCAAACAGCTGACCCTAATTATCCTTTTAATTGGGTTGAGTTAACTAAGGGGGGGGGCAAAAATGCAGAAAATCAGACAAGGGGCAAATACTTTTTCACGGCACTGTATATAACACATACATACATACATACATACATACATACATACATACATACATACATACATATACACAGACACACACAGACACATTTATGTACAGCACACCTGAATGTTGTGAGAGCTATCCCCCGTCCCTGCTGGCTGCTTAACATAAAATGCAGAAAAAAAGATCAGTTTCCTCCAGCAAATGCTGACTGAATGCAAAAATATCTGCAAAAGGTGTTGTGTAATGAATGTAAAGGGCCTGCCAGTGCAGTTTCTGCGACATTCTGACTCACTAGAATACAACAGCATTCCTTGACAGATGGCCGACTCAAAGGTCACCATGCCTATTACTGCTGCAAAGTTTTCAGAGAGAGAGAGAGAGAGAGAGAGGCAGCATTTTCTATGTCAGGGTTAAAAAAACAACAACACAAATCTCACCAAATTATAGGATTGAGGCATACACTGCTGATACAAAAGTGGGGCATTGTATAATTAATTAACCAGTCACCAAGGGGCTATGCAACCTGTCCGGAGCTCTGCTGGTTGAGTCATGTGGTTGCAGTTACACTTTTTACAGTGTATTGTAACTGTAAATCAGAAATTGATGGCAGCCCATTTGCAGTTTTCAATCTCTGTGTGTCACTTCTTGTGCCAGAGTTCAACCTATCTAAAATTGGATAAAAGCAAGACCCCAACACATGAGCGAGATAATGCTGCCCAAGTCATAAATTCATGTGGAAATCAAGAAGAGAGCCCTGCCTTAGGGACACAAATTAATTTCTGCTTCCCGCAGCCTTTTAACCAGCGTGGTGGTAATCTGTGTTATAATCAGGTTACTTGAAAGTTAAAGGTAGAGGAAATTTAATTTATTGGGAACATCCTAAAAGATGAATAACCAATTATCTACATGTCGGCAAAAAATCTAGGTTTACATTGTGGCCGCACTGCATATTGAACAAAAGAGATAAGCAGATAAGGCTGTGTGATTTCACATGCCATGAAAATGGAGGCACCCTTTTGTTTCAGTAACCTGAATAATATTACCATCCAGTTGAACCCAAGGTGTATTGTACTTTAAAAAGGACATTATTTTTCTCTGCCACATAAATCCTGTTTTGTAGCGTTTCCTGTCAAGATATTACACAGAGAAAGATTGTCGTGCTTCTTGTCTTGAAGTTTCAGCTCCTTAACATTTGAATTTGCAGGTTTTGATTTTGACAGCTAATGAGAAACCAGCTTGTACTCCCACAGATTGTCAAGGGCTCTGTGAATACATTTTTAGGCATAATCTTTTTTTCCCTCAAGTTTAGTGAATATTGATGTAAAGTCTGCATGAAATGGTATGAGCCCTCTCCTGAATGTGGTGACAGCGGTGGAGCTCTGATTCTTATGCTTCTTCGATGCTGCATTCCTTCTTTATTGGGAGCTCTTCACCGCTGGTTTCCTGATGTGTTATTTTTCTTTTTGCCTACTTTCTTCAAGTCGTTCATTGCGTTCTGTGTTCATGTTGTTTGACAGTTTTTGAAAGATGACCATACCCACGAGAAGTGCAGAATCATATATGTTATGTGTGTGTGTGTGTGTGTGTGTGTATATATATATATATACACACACACACACACACACACACACGTGAGCGCACATTTCTGTACTTATGCTGTTATGGAAAGGAGTCAACAATTGTCATGTTCTCTTCATGTTTTGTGTGTGGATTGGCAGGTTGTTGTGTCAGAATGTTGCTATATATGTGTATGTACTGTATTTGTGTGTGTTAGTGGATGGATGCGTGTGGCTATGTGTTTCACCTGCACTGGCATTTTTTTCTATTTGTGACAAGCAAGTGTGTGGATGAATATGTTATAGTTGACAATGCAAAAATAAACAATGGCTACATTCCCTTCAATTTTTTTTTTTAGCGTTCCTCAAAATTGGGCCTTTAAATTGTAAATGCAATGTACTTCCCACCAGACTGTGGCTGATAAATCATGTAAATCTCAGCAACAAGCTGAGATCTCTGTTTAGAGTAGACCAACCAATATAAGCCCTTAGCTACGGTCCTTAAGATCATAGCATTGAATCCAGCTGTTGAAAAATATCTTAATACAAATTACTTCGTTAATAGTAATTATAGCAGTTATAACCCTTCTTTGTTAACCCAGATGTCCATGATTATGTAAGTAAAATTGTAATGTTTCTGTAATATCATTTTAAAATGACACCCACTGGCACATAAGTTTGTTGTAAACCTTTGTCAAAATACAAAAGGGCAGTGGTCAAGGGATTTTTTTTCTTTTTGAAATAATAACGCTACAATCATAGTGATCATCCTCTATTTTTGTTGTAAATGTAGCCACAGATATAAGCGTCTGTATAGTAAACACATAGTATTTGTGTGCAAAGAAAGACTATGGAAAAATAAAGCATATCATATTGTGTATGAGACCTTGAGGCACATAACCCTGCTTGTACTTGAAGCGGGTGTTTGTGTCAACACTACTTATTTATGTGACACAGTTGGATGCCTCTGTCTCATTTGTCATTGTGTATCAAAAATGTAAGTAAGTGTGGGTTTAAATGGGACACAGCTCTTGCCTAGCTGTGTCGGTGACAGTGTAGAATGATCATGTGAGTATACTGTGTGTGTGACTGTGTTCATCTACTGTACTGTTTGTATTTAATAGCAGTTGAGCTTCCTTCTTGCCCCCCTATATATAGGTGGGTTATGTGAACCTGCAGAATGTGTGAGTTGTTTTATCTGTGCTGTATATGTGAGCAGTATGTTAGATGGCTTTGCTCATGTTGGAATTCTGCAATCCCAGAAATCAGTGTTGCAGAATCCACTTGTACTGCACCCAGTTTTGTGTTTGGAACAACCTTGACCTGTTGCAGGACAAATTATTCTGCCATTGAAATCTGAAATTATAACAGGATTATGCCAAGGTGTTTGTCCATATTTTGTATGTAATGCGTGTATGTGTGTGTCCATGTGTCTTCGCGGTGTGTTTTGTATGTACGGGGTACTGTCGTCACTTGTCTTGCTCTTTTTCACTTTGTGTGGGTAAGCCTACGATTGGCCTGTTTTACTCTCTCTGTGTTTCTCCTTTTTTTTTTTTTTTTTAAATTTCCCTCCTCATCACCATCGCACTGTGCCATCAAAACCAAACCAAACTCTCATCTCTCAGATCAGCGAGAAGGTTGGTCCTTTTCACTTCTTACCCTTCTACGCCAGGCCCGGCGCGGTCTGCAGTAGGGAGAGGAGAGCCGGCCCCCAAGCAGGGCACAGTGGGGACTGAGCTGGCTCTCTCTCGGGGGCAAAGCCTCCGCCCTGACCTCCCGGAACGCAATTCCTTCTGCCATGCCTCCTCCCCTTCTGTGATGTCTTGGAATGCTTGCATGGTTTCACGTTGTCAAAGCTAACAAAAATATATGCTTTTCATTTTCTTTTCTTTTTTGTCTTTAAAGAAAAAAAAAATCAATGCTTCTCGCTAACCTCACAGGTTCTGCATTAGCTGTTGTCACATGTTCATTTATTATTATTATTATTATTATTATTATTATTATTATTATTATTATTATTATTATTATTATTATTATTATAAAAAATTAGGAGAGTGACAACTTTAATTGCTCATGGACAGGTGCCACTGTGAATTTAATATAGTTATTTTGGGACCACTTACAACTGATGCAGAACCCTAATGGACTGCCCTGTTTTTTTACGCCATTTGGTAGCAAAATTATCTTTTCATGTATGAGCCTCAGTCTAGCACCCTTGTTCTGTAGCAGAAGTAAGCACAGACAAATCTGCACTGCTTGAGAAATATGGGTTATTTAGTAAGTAAATTAATTCAATTTTATAGAAGATGATCAATGGCAATAAAGCAAGAAAAATAAATAAAACTAGGAAAAACTAAACTCATGCATAAAGAAATAATATCTATTAATAAATCTTTGAGCGTGTGAGTACTAGAATTACTTCTGTTGATCTTTTTAAATATTGAATCAGTTTTTAAAAGAGTATTTGATTTCTCTAAAAACAAAAAAGCATGGCCCATTAGTGTTTTTGTGTAATAGTCTGATTGAGCTCAGAGGCATTTGTGCTCTACATGTTTATCAGCAGGGAAGAACAACAAAATGTGTCTGTTTATCCATTTCTTTTAAAAGCACCACATTGCAGTTTTTTTTTCCCCCAAAGTAGAAATTAGTTGCAAAAAAATAAAAATTGGATTTTGTGCCTAATAATTTGTTTGGTGCTAACAATTACACCCTACCGTCTTCCCCTTGACTTGAAACCACTTGCTGCTCTCTCATGCGCGTAATTATTACTTCTATAAATCCTGTGGCATTTATTAAAGGTTTACTTTATCCTGACAACGTAGATCTATTTTTATCTCTAATGTTGTTTTATTTTCATCAGAGAAATTACAGGGAGCGAATGTAAATTATAAAGCTTTCTAGACCCCAGTTGTCCTTCATTACAATTAGCATATCACAAAATGAATGCTGATACGTCTGTTCAGTAATGATTTATCCTCCCACTCTCGCTCTCTCTCTCTCTCTCTAGCCGTGTGTTCGTGAAAACAATTAGGCTCTAAAAGTTATCACCGAAATATAAATCAAAACAAACTGCCATTTTGGCAATTGAATGTAAAATGTCAGCCATCGGGTGGCATTATATGTTATGAGCAGAAGACAGACAGAACCTCCTCTTCTGGTACAGGCTTTTCTTCCCTTTCTTAGTACGCATCGCCTTTACTACTTTGCACATTCATTGCTGTATGCTTCCCGACCCGGCACACCGTGTTGTTGGCAGAAAAGTAGATTCAGATTTGTTGTTCTTTCAGAACCCTCGCTATAGGGAGCCTGCCAGGTGCACTTGTAGCATTCAGTGTTTCATTCTAATAGCCAGCACAGTAATATATAATAACTGTACTACAGAGTTTACGAGTGAGCAGATCGAATACTAAGTCATCGTGCAGGCAAATTAAATTCAAAGTGACGACTGTAATCTTGAACCATCCAATATTAATCCTGGAAACTTAAACAAACTAGGTCTTGGTCTAGTATTCAGAACATCATATTTTTTTTCATATTTGTATTCTGAACGGAGGGGTTTACGTTCCATTTTTTAGTCTAGCATTGTTAAATATTAATCCGTTTCAGAACTTGAGAACAATGCCCCCTCCTCTCGCATTTTTATTGTAATTTAGTTTGCTTCCATTTGTTAAAAAAAAATAATTAAAAAAATTATACCAAAAAGATACAAGAAAAATGACCTTGCTATGAAACAAGGATTTGCAAAACCCAGAGGCTCCTCTATTGAAACCAGAGATTATAACCAGAAGACTGACTTTGCAGTGAGGTCACCCTGCAATGGTAATGGTAGAATCCAAAGCCATTAAAATACCAATGAGAAAGGGACAGGGGCAATAAATACCTGTTTCTCACTCCTGAACCACAGTGAATGCACTGTAATGCATGATGAATGAATATATATATATATATATATATATATATATATATATATATATATATATATATATAGTAGAAAATGCGGATGCAGATTTTAAAATCTGGGGTGCCTCCTGGTATTTACATATAATATCTTTTTTTTAATTTTATTTATTTATTCATTTATTCTCTCCTCCTTTTCTGGAGGAGCCTAAGGTCACTACAAGATGTGTTCTGTTTTCTGCGTGAGCTGTTTAGAATGGCTTTCCTTCGGTGCTGAGTTTATTTGGTACACAAATAGAAGTGAGCACTACCGAGTCAGGGCACAGTAACAGGAACCTCAGACTCTAAGCCGGTGATGGAAAGAAGAGGCTATCTTCAGATGAACACGAGTGGATGTAGGTGCATGCTTGCTGTGATTACAATATGTATATTAGACAAGAGAAAGAGGCTTGCTTTATGTTCTGCTCCACTGCATGTACGCATGAGGTATCTGTACATTAATTGCTTTGCTGCCCAATTGTAGACTGCTATGCCTTCCTCTTCCCTTAGTCCTAAACAGCCTCTCCCTTAAGTTTTACCTGTGGATTGCTCCCTTAGCCTGCAGCATGCTTCTAATGGGGGGGACGGGGGAGGGGGGGACCAATTATGTACTTCACTCAAGCTAGCTTCATTAACATACATGCTGCTTATTATTTTACAAACATGTTCACTGCTAACTTTCACTGTACAAAAAACAACAATATCTTATGCCTTAAAAGCATAATTATGTCAGAGTGATTCTTGCAAAATGCAGTTGATCAGAGCTGGGATGTTCAAATGAATTGACCACCATCATGTTGAAACCATTTCCATGTCCATGGGTAACTCAATATTATCATTCTGTTTATCTACACAGTTACTAACTTCAACTTTAATTTTTTAAGCAAACCCAGCAAATTCACCCAGCAAGTCACTATGGCTGACGTCCTTGTTAAGCTCCAAAGCTCAAAGTTGTTCAAAAACCAGCCCCCTCCCTCAAAGAAAGAAAGAATATCACAGAGTTTACCTGGCTTGAATAGTAAATCACCCTTGCATGCAATCTTGACACACAAGCACTTAAATATACACATGTACATACAGGGAGGTGAGCATGTAGTTTATAAGGGACAAAAATACAAAGAGGAGTCTATTTATCTACACAGAGCAGATGTTACAATTGCAACTATTTATTGATTTTCATTATCAATAACCAGTAACTGATGACATTTCCAGAGAGTGATGGACAGTAATTTCAATATCAGTTAACTTTAAACATAACTCCACTATCTTATATCCCCCCCCCACACACACAACATACACGCACCATTCTTCTGATTGTAGAATGTATTGCATCGTTCCTGAACGTGGACTAACAAGACACACTCTGCAATGGTAGGGTAGCAAGAGGGGCACACTGCGTTTCAGGAAACACATTTGATTGCGGTCACGTAAACTCTGCGATCTTTCTGTCTTTGTTTTGTTTTTTAGTCCACAGAAATATGCTATTTAAATGTTAGAAGATGAAAATGGGGGCTGGCATTATTCTGCCTTTGGCTGTCTCCTAGAATTATTGCAAACTAGCTACCAGATATTCACCTTAACTGCTTGCTAGCCAGGAAAAATAAAAGTCTTTTAATATATGTTGCAATGTGGTAAGAAAAAGAATAATAAAAAAAAAACCTATATTGCAAAATTAAGTTTATTGTCAAAGTGTTATGTTTTATTGTGCCAGAACAGCTACAGTCTGCAGTACCATTATGTTTGGCATTATATTTTAAGTAGCTTTCCATTTGGCCTTGCAACCTGTAACATCATTTAGACACGACGGATTGAAAGTGCGGTATTAAATAAATGTTATTAATAAGAGTATTTGTTGCACATGAAATGCATTTAGGTAACAGCTGAGCAGAGATTTTAGCATTTTACAGAGATATATTTCTGCAGCACTTTTTAATATCCAAATCTGTGATCTATGCAAGCAAGTTAAAAAACAAAAAACAGGAATAGAGGTAAATGACAAAGTAGGAAAAGAACGCATGTAGCTCTGAGGGTCTCTCACTTCAAAGTGCAAGTATGCAAATGCTGCAGACTGTGTATGTTTGTTCTGAAAGGGGCCTGAGCTCTAGCTGTTTATTCCTAGCTGACATTAGCCATTAGCTCAGCTGGCATGATTCGTAACCAACCAGGACACAACCAGCACTCCTGGAATAACTACTAGCACAATCCCCCAGCTTCAAGAAGGCATCATTCCTGTGCCCGCATTTATATGCAGATACTGCTATTCAGAGGTGCAGTTATTTTGAATGGAAATTCACTTTAAGACATATCCATTGATGAGAGTTCAGTACAGGCATTTTTCTGCAATCACTTAAATTACAGTTCTAGCATGGCCTCTAATCATACTGCTCAGGAATACATCTACCCAATATTAACATTTTGAATGCTGGTAATTTTTTCTAGTATTTTGGAACATGTATATTTAACCTGAAATCATAGATTGTTGTAATTTTAATCCAACAGTATGCTGCATTCTGTGAAACCAAAACATTTAAAATGCAGGAATGGAAATAAGACTCCTATTGCACAGTAGTTTCACCCATTCCAGCTATGATGAGCCACTACGTATGGGGTAACAAGGTCAGGTATGTCTAATTTAAGTGCATAATAAAACCAGGAATGGATCAGACTGCTATGTGATGGTAAACTTATTTCTATCTCTAAAATTTCCAGTATAGTGATCACAAGATTAATAATGTATTGGAGGATAAAACTGCAGTATACTGATAGAAATCCAAGTGCTAATATCAGCCAAGTCCTGAACAGCTAGAGTTTCCCCTGCTTGTTACCAAGCTGCCATTGCCCATTCTACATTCCTATATGCTGCTCTGTTCACTTTGGCAGTCCGCCGCGTCCCTCCCCGCTTCTCCATCCCCCCCACCAACCACGAGGTAATGCCTGGGGGCAGTGTGAACTTGACCTGTGTGGCGGTGGGCGCCCCCATGCCCTATGTCAAGTGGATGGCTGGAGTTGTGGAGCTGACCAAAGAGGACGAGATGCCCGTGGGCCGCAACGTGCTTGAGCTGACCAACATCCGCGAGTCCGCCAACTACACCTGCGTGGCCATCTCCTCCCTGGGCATGATCGACGCAACTGCTCAGATCTCCGTCAAAGGTAAGATCACAGCTAATGAAATCTGTGTTGATTACACATGAAATCGAGAGAGGAAAAGGGAGTTTTGGCAATATAGCCTTCTCCAACATGGTTACTCTTACCCTAGGTTCAGATGCCTATTTGAGATTGCAACCTGACAAGGGTAATGCTTGGTGTGGTGAAGAAAATTGTTATTTAGATCCAATGTTAAAGTCTGGGTGGCACTTTGTACGATTGTGGGTTTATAAAGTACAAAGTATGTAGACATGGTTTGACAAAGGGACTGAAACTGTTTTGGTTTGTGGAAGATTTGTGAGAAGAGCAATTAGCTACAATGTAGAAGGTAGTTTTGGCATCATTTTAGAATGCAAAAATGTAACACCATTCACTATAGAAACCTAACAACCTTAACAATGTATGTCCCTCTTGGCTTGACTCCTAAAAGATGCCCAACTATATTGACATTTGCTAATCTGCATCCTTGTAATAATCTAGATTATTATATGCATTAGTTATCTCTTATACAGTATAAATGAGCACATTTTGGGGCTTACTGGCAGAACCTCTCTAGAGAGTCGAAAGACATAATTGCTTTTGATGTGTGTAAGGCTGGGTTTTATCAGGTTAAGGCAAGAGGGCTAGTAGTCAGCAGATCCTCACTGACAAGCCGAACAATTAATGCTTTGCTGGTTGGCTGCAGTATCTCAGTCCCAACATTCATATATAAAGCAAAACCAGAATTGGTTTCTCATGTTTGCAAAACCTTTTGAAAAGGCTCATATATACTTAAATCTGTTTTGAATATATATATTTTTTTTTTTGGCCTAGTAAACAGTTGAAGTCAAACAATACTGATAGTTAGCATTTCCCAATTTTAATAAAGTAACCTTTTTACAATATTAGTGTATCTCTTCCAGTGATCGATTTGGACTTAGACAGCATAATAAATATAAAAAACAAAGAATTTTCCTTTTTGCACGCAGTGCGTAGAAACATTACAGCACCTTACATTGCTGCTACATGATGTAGGGCAAATGAATATGGATTTGCAGAGCTATAAACAGTGGTTTCAGTAACATTACATTTTTAATGAGGTACTGTTAGATCCATTATATTTTTTTTACAACACAAAACCAGAATCAATTTGATACAATTAAGTGCTCTTAAATAGCTTGTTGTGTAAATTCACTCAAAAACTAAGAAACAAGAGATGAGATGGTACTAAAGGGAATCTAAGCTACTTTCCTTGAAACCTGTGGTGTGGGGTGTGGGTTGAGGTTCAGACACATTAGAATGGTGAACTCCTATTGAAGTGAGCCATGCTCTCTAAATAACTGTTTGCGGCTGTGGATTTTGTAAGCATTAGGAAGGAATATGTGTTTTCTGCTAGGTTCTAAAAGGAATACAAGTTCAAATCCAGGCAGCATTTGGTCGGGCAAGCCACAGAAGACAAGATTAAGAAGGAGATTCAACTGCTTAGATCTTGATCAGTGTAAAAAAAAAAAAAAATCTATATTGACTCTATAACCAACGTTTTGTCAACTTTGATTTTTTAAATGTATTTTGTTTAATCCGTGCAGCCTTGCCAAAACCCCCAACTGCACCAGTAGTGACAGAAACCACTGCCACTAGCGTGACCCTGACCTGGGATTCCGGGAACCCAGACCCCATCTCATACTATGTGATCCAGTACAAGGCAAAATCCTCAGAGCGTGGCTACCAGGAGGTAGACGGAGTAGCCACAACCCGCTACAGCATCGGAGGTCTGAGCCCCTACTCAGAGTACGAGTTCCGGGTGATTGCAGTCAATAACATCGGCAGGGGCCCCCCCAGTAACCTTGTGGATGCCCGCACTGGGGAGCAGGCCCCCTCCTCCCCCCCCCTGCGGGTCCAGGCTCGAATGCTGAGTGCCAGCACCATACTGGTGCAGTGGGAGCCCCCAGAGGAGTCCAATGGGCAGATCCGTGGCTACCGCGTCTACTACAGCGATGACCTGCAGAGGCCCCTCAGCTCCTGGAACAAACACAACACGGATGACAGCCGCCTCACGACTGTCTCGAACCTCATCACTGGCACCACCTACAGCATCCGCGTCCTGGGCTTCACCTCCGTCGGAGATGGGCCCCCCTCAGATGTGCTCCAGGTCAAAGCACAACAGGGTGGTGAGTCATTGCACCAAAGTCTGATTAGCTGTTTTGTCTACCGGTTATTCAACGGCAGTCTGTAATAATCAAAGGGAACCATTAACCCAATGTTGTATTGTTTTGGTTTTGGTGCGGGACAGAAAGAAAATGAAAGACACACTTTTTCAGCTACCTGTGCAAGCATAAATGTTTCATTTGCACTTGTTTTATCTTTAATACTTAAGATACCTAGATTCAGCATGTCTTGATTCTCACTCTGTGGCTTTTTCTTCCCTCTTTCCAGTACCCGCCCAACCCTCGAATTTCCAAGCAGAGGCCGAGTCGGATACCCGGATAATGCTGACCTGGTTACTGCCGACGCAGGAGCGGATCATCAAATACGAGCTGGAATACTGGGAGGAAGGGTCTGACAAAAAGGTACAGAACCACTGGGGGAAGCTGAAGCCCTGTCTATTAACTCTGTTCAGGTGTGATTTTACTAATAGGTACTGTAGGTAAATGGGCTTTGAGGGGCAATGAGGGGGAAAAAAAGAAATCCCATCCCTGAGGCTGCACACAAGAGTGTCTCACCTGCTGCTGTCCAAGTGAATTAAATGACCTTGCCCAGTATAAATTCACAAACAACTTGAATACAGCTTAACACTAGCAATATGCTTTTACTGAAAAAAATGCTTTACCATAACCAGTATTGACATTGATGGTACATGTTAGTTGTTTTAACCTTTTCCATCATTATCAGAGACTTCTTGACCCCCTAGTACTGACTTTTTGACCAATTACTAATCAATACATAATTACACATGTTGATGGTTCTGCAGAGCAGCACGCCATGATAGTCTAATTGTTCTTTTCTGCAAACCACCATCAGTCATGAGTTTTGGAACAGACAATTAGCTTCATTTCAGCCTTTGGTAATACCAACAGTAAGCCTTTTGACTTATTCAGTGAAACTAGAACAGCTCTGAAGACACTCTGAACGACAAGTTTCCCATTTGCTATGTGTTTGTGCTCTAACAGCAACGCTTGAATCTGAACCCAGCCGACTCGTATGCAGTGGAGGGCTTGAAGCCGGACACCATGTACAAGTTCACCCTTGCTGCACACTCTGACTTCGGAGTGGGAGTCTACACACAGCCCATAGAGGCCAGGACAGCACAGTCCAGTAAGTGAACCACCCTCCACACACCCCTTTCTTTTGGATTACTGTGCTAGCTAGCAGATGAAAACAAAGCAGAAAGTCTTCTTTCAATAAAAGAAAATGACCCTGTACAGATTTCACAGGCCAGTGTAATCCCTATTCCTGTGTCCCGTGAACTTGTACTGTTCACGTGAGGATGGTTAAGGTCTTTTGTGCCCCTGACAGAGAGGAGGAAGGTAGGTGAGGCAAATGGAAAACAAAGAATTCATTTTAAGATGTATTTCTTTACATTTTTTTTTATAGAGGATGGGCTTACAGAAATAAAAAGGTAAAGAAAGAGAACAAACAATACAATGTATTTCAAGCAGTAAACAAGCCATTGAAAAACAAAGCTTATTATTATTATTATTTTTTTTTTTCTGTAGACTGCTATAGTTTTCAAACAACTTTTCTAGCTTTAAAGGCAGAAGAAACAAACATTGACTGTACTAGGTCCAAAGCCTTTGGTCCCAGTGTGGTCGATGGCCACATTATGCCATCCCAAAGGAACTCAGGGCCACAGTGTTCTGAGGAACATATGGTGGTTATGATCTGGAACTGATCCTTTGTTACAATTTAAGAAGCAACTGAGCTTAAATGTTTACTAGACAGCTCTGCTTTGACTTACACAGAACTTTTACTCTTCTGGGTGGTCCTGTAGAAAATGAAATCACAAAACCACGCTGTTTCTGTGAGCCAATTCTGATACCCTACCCCCTCCCTCCGTCCCTCCCCCTTCCTAATGTCCCTTACATGATGCTTAAATAATTAGCATTGATGTAATGTAGATTTCCTCTTGCACAATCCAAATAAAGGCAGGGCATTCAGACAGCTGTACAAAACATCTATGCCGCGGAGAGTAGTACAGTATGTATGTAAGTGCCCGTGCTTCTTCCAAGCTATTAGTTTTACCTGTCAAATGAGGCCCCTGGGCTCCTTCCAAGAGTATAGTATTGAAATCTGCCTCTCCAAGTCACTCTTTATCTTGTTGCTTTCTGCAATATTGCGTCAGGGTCTCCTGGTATTTCTGATCAAATCACTAGTGATTCTGACGAAAGCTCACACTCTGGTTTGCTCAGAACATAAGCGGAGGGTCCGCATTTCTGTCAAAGTAAAGCTCCTCTGCTTTGATCTCTCATATGCAAAGAAAAATGTGCATGTGTAGTAGTATTATTTCTTGTTATTATACTCCATATGAAAAAATATTGCCTTCCCATAGTTCATTTATTATAAAGAGAGAAAATATTGCTGTGCATAAAGCCAACTACCAAATCAGGATCATTTAATAACCCGAAGACCAGCCTGTTTAAAGTTGGTATTCCATTTGTGATTCGTGCTGTGGATACTAAAACACAAGCAGTCAAGTGAGAGAAATTTGCATTTTTACCAAACCCCTTCTGAATTGTGCTATATTGTTTTAAGTTTGCATGTTCCTGCATGTGTAATTGCCATTGTGTTTGCCATCTTGCTTTTTGTTTAACCTGGACTGTAGAGAACATGCCAAGAGTTTTTTTTTTTTTTTTTTCATAAACAAAGAGTCTTTAAGTCTTATGATATTTAAACAACACCTTGATAAAACACAGTAAAAAACTATGAGCAAACTGATTTATGTTAGCTTGGAAGCCTAAAAGAAATAAAAAGAAAGTTTTCTCTGAGCTCTTTGTCTAAAGATTTCTAAAGCCTCAACAAGGTGACCATATTGAGTGTATTCTACCCAGTCCAGAGCTCCATTTCCTTCCATTTCATCCCCCCCTCCCCTGTTGTGTTTTCAGCCCCCTCCGCCCCCCCTCAAGAAGTGCATGCTGTCAGTCTCAGCTCCACCAGCATCAAGGTGAGTTGGGTAGCGCCCCCTGCTGGGAGCCGCCATGGAGCCATTGTCCAGTACACAGTTGCCTACCAGTCTGTAAACGGGGAGGACAGTGAAAAGCACGAGGTGTCCAGCATTTCAGCCGAGGCCACCAGCTATGTCATGGAAGCCCTGGAGAAGTGGACAGAGTATATGGTGTGGGTGAGAGCTCACACTGATGTGGGGCCAGGACCGGAGAGCCCTCCAGTGCATGTGCGAACCGACGAGGATGGTATGTCCAGAAGCAACTACGAACTAACTTTATTTTAACACACGGTACAGGCACACCTCTCTTCTCTTCATGCTGTAGACATGGGTGCACGTCATGATTAAATATTCTACTATTTTCACAAGCTGCATGGTCACAGACTTTTGTTTTAAATCTGCTCTTTTAAGAGTTAAAAAACTATCTGAGCTTCTCATAAATTGGATAAATTGGCAAACGTGAAATGAAGTGAAACAAAACAATTACAAGTACAGGTACTCCCTCACAATGTTCAGTCAGGAGGAACATTTTTTTATAAGTCTACTTTGAGATGAAGGGATACAAACACTCTAATGTAGCAGAAAATTGGTATTTTGCCACAATGGCTTATAAATGAACACAAGGGAGGTGTGACTGTATGCTTCATTGAGGGGCGCTGGATAAAAGAATTTTGTTCTGGTGATGCACTTTTCAGAGGCTGGATGTAATGGCAAGCAAACATCTAACTGAAAACTGGTTTGTAACTTTTCCATGAAAACAGACTTAAGCTTATCACCAAGGTGCTGTAGAACTATCTTTGAGTTGAAGTAGCGTGAAGATGTACAGTTTGGGCAGATTAACCTTTCAAAACCCAGAAAAATCTGAGACAAATCTGCACGTGTGTAGACCCTCTCAAGAAAATCGAAGTATATTTCAGATAAGTGGAATAAATTCAAAATGCTTAAGACCCCGAGCTGCTGATTGTCGGCTCTCTCACTGCTGATAAAAAAAAAAACATTTAGTACCTAAGCTTGCAACAGCTTTGGTCCTAATCTTCTAACACTGTATGTTACAGTGCCTTCTGCAGCTTGCTTTTATGATGGCTAATAAACCAACCAGTGCAATGTCCCTCATAAATTCCTGTGTTTTTACTTTTTTAATCTTTTTTTTTTTTCTGCTGTCTTTATTAATAATATTTCCTTGTTCTATTTTGGGTTTATATTGTCTGCATCTGTTCTGTTCAGAAAGGGTAATTGCATCCTATTTGCAGCGCTGAGCAGCTGCTCAAGTACGGCTGAGCTCAGCTGACGTTTTTAACTCAGTGTTGTCAAACTTAATAGTTTTGGCAGCAGACAGGAAGGTGGTGGTGGTGGGGACATGGTGGAGAAAGCACAGCCTGTGTGATATAAGACCAAGGTCAGAGCTTGCATCTGTAGGGTCCAGCCATCTGATACAGCGGTCATACTGGTGGCAGTACCTTGTGCTGCAGCAGGCAACCAACAGACACTGTGTTCTCTCCAAGGGTAGAAACGCCCAGAAATGCCATATGCTGTGTTTTAGTTAACAGGATTAACTCTGCTCCCCTGAGTGCACATCCAGATCTGCACACAGAATTCCCACAGGGCAAATGAGGTGGTCTCCTCAAACTAGTTTTACTTTTATTTTCAATGACAGCCCCGTCTTAGCTTTGTATTAGTCTGAAACTTGCCAAGAAATACCTGCAGCGTGAAAAAGAATATAAAGTTAAATTTTTTTATTCTTTTCAAACTTTTTTTGATATTCACACCTATACACTTTTTTGTTATGTGGTTGCGCTGCTATGACTCATCTTCTATTTGTCCCTATTCGGTTTAAAAACTCCTCCCAGTTGTTCTTCATAGTCTACGTGCCAGCCTCCTCGCCAACAGGTATTTGTAGCTGATATCTGTTTCCAGAAATTAGAGCGTCTCCGTTTTCAGCTTTGGCTGTGAGCAAGCATAGTGTCCATGTAAGCTAGAGTTTGTGATTAACTGACAATGTACTGAAACACATCCAATGTTTCATTCTATATTGAAAGATATTTACATTTCACTAGGGCATAACCTTTCCTTTACTTTACCGGTATTTGCAGTGATGTGGTCATTAGGACAGTTCTGCTTGCCTCGTTTCTAAATGACACATTCGTTAAATAGTAATGAACATCCCGAGTGACTGATGTATGTTCACAACCCCTGCCGACTGTTTATCAAATTAGTTTCTTGTTAGTTCAACCTGCCCCCCAGTGTCCAGTATGCGTAAAGCTGGGGCCACAGGTGATGTGGACTACAGTGATACATATTTAATGCCGTGTTGTATCCTTGTGGTTAGAGGTTCCCAGGCCAATGCTAAATTTAGAAAGAACTCTGAGCCAGTCCACCCCTGGAGATCTTTCTTTGAGAGATTAGTACTGAAACCATGAGAAGAGTAGTAGGTGCGGGGGTTCTGTTTGTCTGTTTAGGGATCTGTCAGCAGGTTATAGTCAAGAGTCGTAAGGAAGATAAACGGCCTTTCCAAACAGAAAGAGATTGCAATGGAGATGGGGGGTTGCCTTTCTCTACTATGTGTATATAGACCTGGATAATCCTTCGGAGGAAATATCTTTCTAATTCCCTCATTCTTCACTAGAATCCCTTTCCAGCCATTCATCTCAGTACCTGAGGCTTGATTTGCACTGTTATCACCTTGGCGTACATGGGAACAAATACCCTTATAAGGCTGTGCCCTGATTGTTTACAGGTGCCTGCAGTATCACCAAAACTGCTTAGAACAGACTGAGACCTTGACTTGAATCTGCAGAGCCCCCGGGCTGTGCCTCTGTCTATATATAGTCTCCTTACACAAAAGTTTAAGACCAAGTGCTGTAAACAAGTCGGAACAAGCAGCAAAATGAAAAAATAAACTGCCAGTGTCTGCATCGTTAGTGATTTTTAGCAGCTGAATTTTCATTTTCTGTTAGTACAGCTGTTATGTGACTTGCCGTGTAATATCTGGGGCCTGGTTTAAATACCTGTGCATTAGATGTCTGATGATATGCAATATTTTAAAATAATGTAACATTGCTGTTTATTGGCATGCACATTGTATACAAATATGTATATACACGCTTGCAGGTGCACATATCCATTACATACATGTGTGCAAGGAGAACTTGGAAATCAAAGAAAGATGTTCAGGAGCTCTGGAGAGGTTGAAGTCAAGGCCTCTGTCTGATGTTCAAAGTGTTTTTTGTTATTTTTCCCTGCCTTTGTGCCTGTAATTCATTCCTTACCTGTTTACAGTGCCTAGTGCACCCCCAAGGAAAGTGGAAGCAGAAGCCATCAACTCCACAGCAATCCGAGTGACATGGAAAGCGCCACTCTCCAACAAACAGCATGGGCAAATCCGAGGGTACCAGGTGACTTACTCCCGACTGGAGAACAGCGAGCCACGAGGACAGCCACTCATCAAGGACATCATGCTTCCAGAGGCACAGGTACCGCACAGCCGCAAACACATTCCTTCACAATGCACAACTTCAAATACTCTACTGTATAACCCACACATGCAAATGCACAATCTTACCCTGTGTGCACAGTATATTGCCAATGTGTAGAAGATAGGCATGCTATTATATTTATTACTGTATATCATGATCGTGTTTGTTTTTGTGCTTTATCTTATTCATTTATTATATTTCTGTTAGTTATAAATGGATGCGTGTCCAAGTGTATTTCACTTCAGCAAGGTATGGTTCCTGCAGCAACAGTAAGAATTAAACGTTATGTTACAGGTGATGTTCTAATGGGGGACTGGTTTTAATTTTACATGTGAATATTACATCTGTGGCTTTCTGGATTTAAATATCCATTGTGTTTTGCTTGTAAAAATGCACTGCCTTGTTATTCAGTTTATGCATTATAAATCCTTAACCCTCTTGTTATTATAAATGCTAAATTGCCTGAAGAAGAAAAAAAAGCATGCCATAGCAGTATGGATGTAATCCTTAGAGATTCATATATTCATGTATATTTGAAAACCTCCTTTGTGTTACAATGTACTAAATGTAGGAAACGCTTTTCAAGAATATTTACATACATACATGCATACATACGTACGTAGGCTTTGTTAAACAGGAATGTATTTGTCTACTGTATACGTACATGCATACATATATATGTATGTATGTATACAGTAGACATAAATGCATTCCTGTTTAACAAAGCCTGCTCAATTATTTCCTTCTTTAGAGATTGTTCCCTGTTATATATGGAAGTAATTCAATTTAAAAAGGTGAAAAATCTATAGTAATTATATCAAAATGATATAGAGAAACACGATCTGTGGCATCTGTTTAGTACAAAATGTTTTAAGATACAGCTTTATCAGCATGTATTTACAATAATGCTACCTGTCATTTTTGGTGTTATTTGCCTACTTCATTTTTTTTTTTTTTGCTGTGACATGTTTTCAAAACATGTTTGCTGCATTTTGAGAAATGTGTCAGTTTAATTTTTAAACTGCGAGATTGGGTAGGGATTCACTCAGCGTGCAGGCTGTGTGGTCCAGTGGTTAAAGAAAAGGGCTTGTAACCAGGAGGTCCCCGGTTTAAATCCCACCTTAGCCACGGACTCATTGTGTGACCCTGAGCAAGTCACTTAACCTCCTTGTGCTCCGTCTTTCGGGAGAGATGTAATTGTAAGTGACTCTGGAGCTGATGCATAGTTCACACACCCTAGTCTCTGTAAGTCGCCTTGGATAAAGACGTCTGCTAAATAAACAAATAATAATAATACCTATCTCCATGATGTTGTAACATAAAAGATAAAAGCCCCAACAGTGAAAACAATACCCATTGTTCCTGACTGCCCACTATCAGTTGTGCTATTGATTACAGTTTTTGTGTAGCTGTGTTTTAGATTAGTTTACATTCTTTGAAATGTATTATTGCTGGAACGGTATGCCACATGCAGATGTATCACAAACAACAGACTTGTTGAGGCTCGACTCCCCTCTTAACCACAGAGCCAGCTGCAAAACATGTCTTGTTTACAAGATTTAAAAAAACGGTAACTTCAGTAAATGTGAAATGATGTAGCTATGGTGCCAAATGTGTGAATTCATAAGCCCCAAATAAATAAAATAAAAATACCCCACTATCTTCTAAACAGCATTCAGAAGGTTGTTGTTTCTGAAAAACCTTGAAACATTTTACAATCAGCCATGTCTGAGCAATTAAGAGATTGTATTCAGATTTCAAAAATGCAAGCCAAAACCTGACCTTCAAAAGACATCTTGCCGTTTTAAATATGTAACACTAAACTTGCATCCACCACAATTTTATGGCCATAAAATATAAATGTTTGTGTAACAGATACTGTTGCAGACATTTCCCAGTGCTGATTTGTTCCTCAAAAACAAGAGAATACTTTTTTTTTTTTTTTAAATCAAAAATCAAGTCTTTCATACTGCTTAATGTGGTAAGCTGAGAAAATAATATTTCTTTACTTAAAGGTGCCAGTAGCTGCATTCAGAGAATAAGTATTCCATGCCTGCAAGTCCACTGCATTTAAATGCTGAAGGTGTCTTTCCATTGCTGTGCAAGCTGTTACTTCGCCATATGTATAAGCTTATTAGTTTGGGGGTCGGGGAGCTGCTGTGGATAACGAAAATCAATTGGGAACAAGACTTGTCTGAAATGCTTTTAGTTGTAAATACAGTAGAGTTGCAGTGATTTCATTGATTTATGTGTCGGCCCAGGCAGGAATGAGTTATACACGTTACTCAGCGGCACATTTTTACAATTGCTTTCTTCTTCGCTTTTTCACAATGTCTAAATGTTTTTTATATGCCCTGCCAAACTAACACAAATTGCAGGAGACGTTTTATTAGATGACAATTTCATGCAACTTAGAATAAGGAACCAACAACAAAGATCTGGTTCAGCAGCACCAGCACCGCTGATTGAGTTAAACTCAGAAATGCATTTGCAGACTCGAGCTCAGGATGAAGCAGTTTATATAGCTGTAAATGTATAATCTGCAAGATCTGCTGGGAAGTACTTAGGTATTGAACTGTGGCTCTATAGTGGCAGTACTGGGTGTGCACTGCGGGGGACTGAGCAGTCATGATCTTGCGCTGTGTGCATATTCCAGCAAGAAGACATTTATCACAGTGATAGCCGATTCATGTGTTGGTTAGTATATTTTTGGGTTTAATCCAGAAACCTGTTCACAGGCTGCCCCTCCGACACACACTGCAACCTTCATTATCCTAATTTTCAGCGTTAATTATCGCAGCTGTGATCCAAATCGCCGTTTCTAGACACTTGGTTCTGCTTTCCTTTCTCTGTTTGCAATTCAGCACTCCTGTTCACTCTCCAAAAGGTCATGTCTTGTAAAACCGTTTTCCATTCAGAAACTAATCATAATCAAGTCTTCAATCGGTCGACCTAAAATGCAGCACAGTGACAGTGTTAGAGGGCTTATCTAAGTGAGAGATGGTTTTAATGGATAAACAGTAGTCTCTTTAATAGGAATGCTATATGTATAATATGATGCAAACTACAGAGCCTCAAATTAAAGTATACAGTATATCATTTCCTGTTCAGAGCACTTCACAATGAAATATTGTTTATAGTCTGTCTGCCAATCACTTTTGACACCTTTGATCTTTTTCAAGAAACCATTTGCAATTGCAATGGAACCCTCCCTGATCAGATTAGAGATTGCTGTCAGAACATTTTAAGTTGTTCTTTGCAAATAAAAAGCAGGAACAAACAGTTCCGTATCTGTCTCTAAATTGAACAGTAATAGCTACTGAGTAATGCCTGCCTGTATCTTGTGTCTGTTAGTTGTTTTTTTAGATTCCCCTCAGTTTGTATTGTATTGTGATTTAGACAGCACAGCCTTATGGCAGCTCTTCCCCTGTGTAACAGGACCTCACACTGACTGACAAGTGCTGTGTAATCAGGAGTTGCTTCTCTGGTGGGATCTGATAGATGGCAGTTATCTGAGAGAACATCTCCATGCAGGCCTGCTTTGGCGGGTGTTGCTGATAATGGATCTCACAGCTCTGGCTGAGAGATTGTTTACCTTCCTTCTCCTCCTCCTCTCTCCACGTCCACTGCAAGCTAAACCTGGTGCATAGGGGCGAGCTGGGAGCGGGCCAGATTGGCTCATCTGGCTTGAGTGTCAGATGGATTTCAGCAAACAGGAGACAAGCAGACATTCTGTTTTAAGAAAAAAACATTGCTTCGAACAAGATGGCCTGTCTTCTTACTAGCTGGGGTCCTGCTTGTTTTTTATGGCCACAGCTTATTGTAAACGACATCCACAGGGTGTGAGAGTTTCCATTCAGGGTAGCTCACCTGAGAACCATAAGTCAGGGATATCGCCTTAGCTGTTCTGTTTAGGGACACTGTCAATGGAAGTAAATGAGAGTTTAAAAGCTGTGTTGTTAGCCTGCCTGGCTTTATGCTGATAGCCACATAACAGAACCATGGAAATGAATCAAGTTTGCACTGTGCCACACTTTTACCCTTAAACACTTTTGTTGCTGTAAGTAAATGAATACAATAGCAGAACTTGACAGATTGTGGCAGAGCCACAAACAGATGTTCCAATTTCCTGGTTTCTGCACATCAGCGATGGGGGTAATTGAAATACATTTCAGGAGACTGAAGATTTGAGTTTAACATCCATTCCACTGTTGTTATAACCGTATTAACCTTATTGATATGCTGCTTCTTAGAACTCTGCAGCTCTCTGTCTCTGTGTCCAGATGAATATGCCCTGCAGTAGAGATCTGTTTGAAATACAGTAGGTCATGTTCATGGTCAGCCTTTCAGAATTCTGGGTCAGTGCCCAAGCAGTTCATTGAGAGTTCAGCAGCATTTTTAAGAATGGCAGCACTAGTATTAATAGGTAACTAAGGCTTTGTATGTGTAGTTTACCTTAAATAGGTTTCCATATTATACTGTAAGACATTGACGTTCACAAATAAAAAAAACAATGTTCTATAAATGTGTGATTTTAGCTAGAAGTAAATATTCTAGTCAGTAAATATGAATAAGCATTTTTATAACTGGGGTGTCTTCATAACTCTTGTACAATGTTGATGTAGAACACAACCCAAATTATTATTATTTTTTTAATGAATTTTCTATGCCTGTTTTGTTGTCCTGTGCACATATTTTGTATGCGGAATGAAGAAGAGGGTGACAAACAGAGATGGTGCATGTTGTAGCTCACACTGTGTTATGTGTGTTTGGTGTATAGAAGGTGATGATGGCCCAGACAGGTTTAGATTTGTACACAGACCCACGTTACCTACATATCCACCAGCCAGAGTCTTGTATATTACACTTTTTTTTAACAGAAGAAAGATGCCTGCTTGTACTTGTTTTATTTTAAGTAGGTCCCCAAAGCCATACAAATGCTCAGCAGCCCTTCAGCTAATCCTGAATTGCCAGCTTTGTACCTTAGGTGTGTGCCTGATAGCTTTAATATATCGAGCCTACACACAAAATCGAATTTCCATTGCTGTTATTTATAAGAAACAGCAGTTCCTGTCTGGGTTTAAAAAAAAAAAAACACACACACACACACACACACGGTATATAGAGAAAGACAGAACGATAAATACTAACATAAGAAACCGTGAACAATATGCTTCAGAACGGGGGTTGAGTCCTGAGGCTTAACGCTGAATAAGCAAAATGAATAACCTCTGGAGGTGAAATTTCATCTCAAGTCAGTGACAGACACATAACGGTAGCTCCAGGAGACCTAAATCACCAGGACTGCAAAGCGCTTCTGCAGGAACCAGGGGGATTAATGTGAAAGGAGAGCTGCCTTTCTGTTCTGTTTATGAAATAAAATGTCATAAAAAACACTATTGGCAAAGGAAATAAATAAGATTAGTAACTACAGACTTTGCAGCACACATGAAAGGTAGGCAGAGATCATATGTGATTAGGTTTTTTTTTATGTAAAATTAGTTCTTGAACTGGGGGAACATTGCTCCTTTACAGGTAGCAAATGAAACTGTTCAGCTGAACTGATTTTATTCTCTGCACGTCAGTGAAAGGGATGTTAACCTTTAGACTGCCTGCGTTTTCCATAGCTTTACTTGTGTGCCTTTTTAAAAATGTCTGTTTATGACAAAAATGTCTGTTTTATGACATTCACATAAAAATAAGTGTGCCCTAATATTGCTCTGAGTAGAGGTTTGCTTCACAATGGGCACAACTCTTGCTTCAAGAAAGTTTATTTTTAGTTATTTTATTTCATGCTGCCTGCTACCAAAGGACCTAGCTGTACATTAGTTCTGGCGTCTTGTGTGAACCAGTTCTTAATAAAAGATTTGAAATATGTATTGAAATTAAAGTAAAAAGGCTTTATCTGAAACAAATGGGTATATCCGTGGGTAGTAGTGGCTTGTAAAACATTAAGTACACCTGAATTATTGCTGTCATGTTTTTAAAATATGCATTGGGTAGAATGTTACATTTATAATGAAAGGGAGTATTTTTTTTTCTTTCATATTGCTGTCCTAACTTTTTTTTCTGGTTTGAGTGTTTGTTAAACTGATAGCAAGGCAGTGCATCTTTCACCAGAGGGGGTAGGGATAACAGAGAGCTGTGTATTTTGGTTGCCATGTCTCCCTGTGGATTATGCTGCTGTATACAGTCCTCTGGAGTAGCTTCTGAAAGCAAGCTCAATGGAGAAAGTCCATGGTGCCCTTTCTGTGGAGAGCACAACCCATTGAAAAAGGAGAAGAAAGCTGTTTTTGTAATATATACTCTAGGGACACACATTGTCTTCACTTGGAGGTAAGTTCTCTATCTGAACCAAGATCATGTTTTGCAAATGTCCTGTACACTACTAGGATTCAACTTGGACTCTGAGTCTGTTTGGGTCCAGTTCAGTGTTTGAAGGGTGAGCCCACTTTGCACCATGGGCGCATGTACTAGCATTGCAGGTGGAACTTACTAAATATAGCGAAGTGCAACAATCGGCACCACAAAGGAAAAGCTAGCAATGCATCTACAGTAGCATATTCTCCCACCAGATGGCACTGTCATGATTATATGTTACTCTGGCTTCTACTGCTCATTTGTGGGAATTAAAATGACGGAAACACACAAAATTCTAATTATACAACAAAAAAAAACAATATTTAGAATTGTTTTTTGAATAACTTTTCTTATTTTAACCCATTTCACTCCATTATAGCCCATTAATGCTTTTCCACCCTAATAGACTAATAACATAGTCCTGTTAACACTACCTGCTGTAAATCCTGTCTTACAGCTGTTCCCTTACAAAAAACGTTCTCTTTTTTTGTGCCCTTTTTCCATCTGTCTTGTCCCATCAGTGGAAAGTTGAGGAGCCTGCGGACTATGTGAGTAACAGAAGTGTGTGCCAAGGGGTTCTTTAACCAGCACGGGCCTCTGGGAATACCATATAACACTGTCTGCCTATCTCTGCCTCTATCTGTGCTTGGAAAGACTATTATTCTCCTTGTTAATACACTGCACAGAGTTCTGTGCCCTGGCAATTATATGCATAACTGTTTATTAATACTAGGAACAAGCAGCTTGTGAAACAGCATCAAAAACATTTAACAGTATTAAACAGTATTTTTGTTTTGCCCTTCAATCTGCCCTTATGCTAGGGACCCCTGCTCAAGCATGGTCTGCACCCCCCACCCACACTACCACCCTCCTTCCCAGATTGTGACGCTCTGCACCAAAGCAGTCTGTTCCATTTTTACACAATTATACAGTTCACTTTCCTCTAGACAACTCTGTAGACAACTGTACTTTCCATAAATCTTTCTCTGATCTCAAAGCCTGTTAATACGTTCATATACATTGCCTTCGGTCAGCGGCTGTCAGTTCTAAATCTTTCTCCGCTATAAGGCTATTATCCACTCAACCCTCGTTAGAAAGTTATGCTCTGTCTCTTAATATTAAACTACTACTGTATACACTCAACACTCAGCACATTGCATTCTAATATTACTGTAGTGCTCTGCTAAATACCCAACTCCCTCCCACCAATCCCCAAGCTCATTCTAGGGCTCTTTGAGATAACCCTCTTTGGACCCATCAATGTTAAGAATTGAATCAATTCCCATGTTGCAAACTGCTTGGCTCCCAGGACAGTGTGGTGTTTAAGGGCTGAGCGCACATCGCAGAACTTGGGTATGCGCTAGCAGAATTGCGTGCTGCAGTGTCCTCATCAGCTGCCTTTATGAACATGAAAACATTCCTTTATGCTAAAAGGAAAAGAAAAGAAAAAAACGAATCTTGCAGTGAGCGAGAAGGAGCTGGCGCTATTTTACAGGCTGTATTCGTGCCCCCCACTCTCTCTCTCTCACTATCTCTGTGGTATGTGGTTGCGTGAGAATTGGATTTGCTTGTGGGCTTGCACAGAGTTGTGGAAGTTGATCCTCTGTTTGTTTTGATTACAAAGGTTAAAGTTGTGGTTTACATGCATATCATTTCTTCCATCCCCCCTACACATAAACCCACACCCCCAATAGAAAAGTTGGCAGCATGCTCCTGTTACTTGTTGGTACAGAACTGCTGACTCCAAAGAATGCTCTGTGCTTGCCGGTACTTGCTGTACCCTTTGTTTCACTGGCTGCACATTAAACCTGCAAGGCTGGCTGGCTGGCTGGCCTCTGATGGATGCGCCTCCCCGGCACTCTCAGATAGAGATCAGCCAGCTATCCCTGTCAGGGGTGGGGAAAGGCCAGGTTGAGAGGAAAAGTGGGACATTCATCTGAACACAGTGGAACCCTTTTGTCTCAGGCATGCAGTGAGCTGTGCGTGTTTGTCTGTCTGTGTACTACAAATATTTTGAAGTGTGCTTGCAAGTGGAACGAAGCGTTGCGTTTGGGGATGTGTGCATCTTTTGCTTTCTCTCGAATGGTGTGAGTGTGTGTGCGTGTGCGTGCACCAATGACACAAGCCCTTCATGAGCATTACTGGGTGAAACCTGTTTCTGCAACCACATTAAAACACCAACAGTTTAAGAATAAAATTACTGAAACTACGCAGAGACCAATTTAGCAGCATCCCTTCCTAAATCATAAACTCACGTATCAAGCTGGTATATAATATACTTGTCCTTCACAGTACCCTTCTTGTATCGTGACTTCTGGGTTACTGTAATACATGAAATATTTTCTTTATTTTTGATTTTTCTCTATTTATAATTTTGTTGAAATTCTGGAGGTGAGGAGTATATCAGGCCAGTATTACCAGATTCACAAAGGGACCATTGTTTCTTGATTGACAGTGAAAATCCCCAACAATTGAACCAAATGGAAGATGCAGCAGTGCCTCGAACTGCAGGGTTTATTATTGAAGTTGTGAATGTCAGGTTCTTTTCAGGCCATAAATTACATGATTGGAATTTGCCGACCCTTTATCCTTGTCCATTGGAATTGACTTGGCTCTGTAATGAAAATCATTTTAACTTTAATTCGCTCTTTTCAAACAAAGCATTGATGATTAATTGATAAAACATGAAAGACCCCTTTTGAGCAATTGCCAAACTCGATTGTAGTGTCTCTCTCTCTCTCTCTCTCTCTCTCTCTCTCTCTCTCTCTCTCTCTCTCTTATTATCGGTCATGGAAATGCGCATTTCATATATGGAATTTTTAATGGTCTGTGACTGCAGTTGGTACAAATCCAAGATCCAAGATCTTTTTTTTTTCTTCTCAATTTTAACTCCTTTTTCTACCACAGATTCTTTGTCTGCTTGAGTTCTTGGTACTAACAGGTCTCTGAAATCCTTTTATCGAGTTCCATATCGTGAATTAAGACTCCCAATGCAACAAGTTCCCTGCAAAGAATTTTCCAGTTTCAAGATGTCTGGAATTCATTTATTAGCTGTGAAGAATTATTGCTACCTCCTAATTTTGCTCCAGAAAAAGCAGGCTATGTAGACTACCAATGCATTAGCATAATCCCAAAGCAAATAAATAATTAATTAAAGAAAGCATTGTCTATGCCAAAGGAAAAAAAGTAAATATTCAGTAAACCTAGGGCCTAATTAGAAAGCAGACAGTGTTCTGGGGGTGTTCCTTGGTTTTCTTTTTTTTGTTTGTTTTGCTTAAAGTTACAACCTCAGAGGGTTAAGGAATCTGCATTGCTGAAGGCAATAGTGTGCATTCCTTTAACAAACCTAAGTGGTGTACAATGAAAATCCCTCCAGACATTGTTCTCGGTGTAGTTTCAGGGTGGTTCAGTGTGTTTTGCTGTCACCCAAAGACAGGTTGTCAAATTCCCCCCCCTATTCCACTCTCTATCCATCAGCACTTTCATTCTCAGTGAAAATGTACCAGTTTTTTTTGTTTTTCAATTCCCCATCAAAGTTCTAACTGTAGAGTTAACATTGTGTCCTAAAGAGGATATAATACATATTTTGTTTTAGGTAACCATGGCATCCTGCCCTCAACCACTGTGTCAGAATAAAATAGATCTATATATTGTAGACTTCCATTACTTTAAGAATGTGATTATGTAATGCTTGTGTTTGGTATGGGTTGAGAGTGTGTGTGGGAATGCATGTGAAAATGTATGCCTGCTTGCTGTATTCTGTGTGTGTGTGTGGTTGCTTGATAGCACGTGAACATTTGGTTGCTGGGAGTCTTTGTCTGTGTGTGCGTGCCTGAGATTTCATTCTTTTCATGGATTTTTTTTTTCCCAACTAAACCCTGTAATTAACTTGAAAAGATTAAAAGAGGGAGCTCAGAAACAAACCTGTTTTGATATTTCTCTGTTTTAATGAGGAAGAAGATTCACTGTATCCCACAGGATGTTGTAATTAAAGATGCATGTCCACATCTGAACCCGTGGCTACTTTGATCAGGGTGTTTAACGTCGCATTTCCTCCTTTAATTAAGCAGTTTGGATTCTGTTATGTCTTATTTTATTTTTTGTTAAACAATGTAATGGTTGTTTTTTGTAACATTACCATATATGTCTGTGTAGTAGTTTTGCTATCCAAATGATTAAAGAGAATTGACTCTCAGCAGCTTATTAGGAAGTCGCCCAACATGATTTGAGAGTGTGCCATATTTCATCAATTGTTAATGGCAGAACCAACCACCTGTATCACGTCTTTGAGTAACATAGGTGGTGTTGGCTGGATGGAAAGTGGGGGCTTACAAGAACCTTGACTGTCACTTAGAGCTTTCTCACATTGACCTCCAAGCAGTGCATTTTTAAAAACTTTGTCAGACTTAGGGAGAAAAAGACACAAAGTTTTATAACCTAAACATTGACATATATGGTATGTTTTTCAGTGCCTGCCGGTGAATGAGTGCCTTGCTAGCACATTTTAAATGTTTCTCCAGTAAAACCATTCAAAGTTTAATTGTGGAGAAATCCATTTACACCCTCCTTCTAAAAAGCTTGAAAATGAAACAGTAAAACATTTGATGGTTTTAATGTCGGGGGCGTGTTTAAAAGGTGTTCCTTTTTATTGGTGTATGCTTGGATGGCTGATTTCGGAGGTGCAGTGTTGCTGTGGGGGTGAGCGTGGGACATGCTGCCCTTTCAAGTGACCTGTATAAACTACTCTTGTTTGTAGGAGGCTGTTATAACTGGACTCCTTTCTGAAACCACATACTCAATTACGATAGCTGCGTACACCACAAAAGGGGATGGGGCTCGCAGCAAAGCCAAGGTGATCTCCACCATGGGAGCTGGTAAGTACATAGTCTATAATTCAGTTCTTCTTACCAAGTTTACCTTTCAAACCCCCAAGGCATCATTTTACCATTGAGTTAAATCATTAAAAAATAAGTGAAATTGAGACGTGCTTTAACCCTCAGCATTATCTGGTTTAAAACAGTTGCGGAGGAATAGCTGGTGCAGCCTGTGCGACTCCACAGGGGCCCCTAGCAATTAGAGGGCCCCGGAGGGTCAGAAAGTTTAGGAAAAATATATTTAACAGTAATAATATCCTTCACATTTATATTTGCTGATGTTACAGCCTTCATATTCATATCATTGTAGCTACCGGTGTCAGTAATTATGTTCTTATCCTCCCTCGTTTCAACTGGTGCCGCTATTCACTTAATTAGGTTCCTAGTCAACTGTCTTTGCATGGAGGCTAGTACTGGGCACTGTTTTACGTTTTTAGGACAATAAGGTACTGCACCGGGGCCTATCTTTCTCTTCCTCCGCCACTGGTATAAACTTGGGGTGCAGGAGAACGAAAGTAAAGTCACCGTACAGCCGATGCTATAAGAAGACGTTTAGTTGGTGCAGAGGTAGCCAGGACCAAGAATTAAAAAAAAAAAAAAAGGGTTACCTTCTCTTTCAGTTCCAGGGAAGCCCACCATGATGATCAGCCCCACCATGTTGAATACAGCCCTGATCCAGTGGCAGCCCCCCAAGGACATGGTGGGTGAGCTGATCGGGTACCAGCTTCAGTATAAGCGGGTGGAGGAGGAAACTTACCGCGTTGTCGATTTAAAAAAGAACGACGACCACTACACTGTCACAGGACTACACAAGGGGGCCACCTACATCTTCAGGCTGTCTGCGAAGAACCGAGCAGGTAACGGCGAGCAGTATGTCAAGGAGATCACCACCACAGAGGACACTCCCAGTGGCTTCCCCCAGAACCTGCGGGTAGTGGGCCTCACTACCTCCACCACTGAGCTGGCCTGGGAACCCCCGCTGCTGGCAGAAAGGAATGGCAAGATCGTGCAGTACACCGTGGTCTACCGGGACATCAACAGCCTGCAGAACCACACCAACGTCACGTTTGAAACACACATCGTCCTCAGCAACCTCCAGCCTGACACCACTTATGATATCCGAGTCCGCTCCTTTACAAGCAAGGGGCCCGGACCGATCAGCCCCAGCATCCAGAGCAGGACTATGCCTGTGGAGCAAGGTGAGTGACCGGCAACACACAAAACGTGTTTCCATATGCTTGTTTAAAAGCACATCAGCACAGCACTTGGGGAAATGAAATATTGATGTTACTTTGTAGTTATATGTGTGGGCCTCTCTTCCTACTGTGGGGCATACTGTGGCTATTGATTGGGAGTCCCATGCATAATGGAGAAATCGTGTCATTAATTTTGTTAAATATAATTGATGTCACCTGCCTGTAGCAGGCAGGTATTTAAACAGGACCAAAATGTTTGTTCAGGGAAGGTTGTGTGCAAGAAGAGGCTGTCAGTCGGAGCAAGGTACTTTGTAAACCTTTGCGTGCCTCTAGGTTTTTGCAAGCGGTAAGGGGCTTAGCTGTCCGATACAGTTAGTTAGAACTGGAAATGAAAAAGTATAGTGCAGTACTCCATGTGGGAGTTGGGTTTTGTTTTTGTTTTGTCGTTTTGTTGTTACAACTAACCTAGCCCCACTGCCCTGCAAGGCTAACAATAGCAGGGTTCTCCCCAGGAATTCTGTACAGCCAGGAGGAAGAACATTATAGCCGGGAGCACTTAACGGGAAAAATAAACTTGCCTTACCTTAAATATATAATACGACAAATAATTTGAATAATATGTTGTCTTTCGTTGGCTACATCTGGTTGCTCTTTTTTATGTTCTACATTTTCTTTTTCGTGAGTGTTTTTATTATGGTAAATTACTGTGCTTATTTAGGCACTCTATGATTTTACTGGGGAAAGATAACGTAGGTTTATTGGAGTTCACAAAAAAAACCCATAACCTTTTCACTTAATTATTGAGCTTATTGCTTCATTTAAATTGTTTTCTTCATGTTAAGTCTATTTTTGTTTTTCGCTGTTGCACATTTTTTGAATGCAACTGTTTATTTTACACAACAGTACTCACACACATTTGGTCACCATCTTAACTGTTGCATGAAACCAGAGTGTAATCCAGCACCTCTGCACTTAAGCATTTGTATGTCAGCTGACAAGTGTTCTGCTGACATCCCATCACCCCTTTCTTCTTAAAGGTGTACAGCCTCTATACATGAACCCCCAATATCTCTCACAAGTAGCTGGGTACATATTTTTACGATTTCACAACAAAAGGAATACGCTTTTTTTTTTTTTTGGTGCATTTGTACAGCTATTATGTACTATATCACCTTACAGTACAAAAATACGACAACAAATGGACTGAATGATAATACCCGAATATAATCTTAATATTTTTAATAAAGTACCCGGCGCAATTATAGTATTAGGCGGTGGATTGCGCCAATCGCCAGCTTATTTTGAAAACCCTGCATTCATTGTCACTATTTTTGCTATGAAAATAATTGGTTATTTTTTTTAGCAGTCATGTTAACGTTTTAGCCTCTCAAAGTGCTTAACACAGAAAACCCGCCACTTCAACTCTCTGATTGGTTAAATGTTGTGTCAAGGCGTAACACAGCTGTCATGTGGTTCCATGATCTCCAAGCTGGACTTGCTTCCTGGCTCTCTGCTGTAACCACTATGACCAACTACAAAGTTCCTTGGTGTTATTTGGGGTTTTTATAGCTGTTTTTTACTGCAAAATACATACAACTGTCAGCTCATTAAAAGATAAAGAGGCAGTTAAACCTATGATTGTATTCCTGTAGTGTTTGCCAAGAGCTTCCGAGTGAAGGCAGTGATGAAAACATCAGTATTATTGACTTGGGAAGTGCCTGAATCCTACAAATCTCAAGTGCCATTCAAGGTAAGTGTTCCTTTTGGAGAATAATCAAGTCATTGGGGAATGAAGAGGAGGGGGGATCCTGTATCTAGACTGTGTGCGTCACTGTTCATGTTGTGTTCCTCAGATTCTGTATAATGGGCAGAGTGTGGAGGTGCAGGGGAACCTGAAGCGCAAGATGATCACAAAGCTGCAGCCCGACACAGAGTACTCCTTTGCTTTGATGAGCCGTGGGAACAATGCCGGAGGTCTCCAGCAGGTGGTGTCGATTCGAACAGCTCCCGACGTGCTTAAGACCAAGCCGGTTCTGTTCAGCAAAAGTGAGGAGGGGGATGGCAAGCTCACCATTAACCTGCCTAAAGTCCAGACCAAAGCGCCTGTCAGGTTAGTGACCACTGCACAGAACCTACTGTTCAAATCCCACCTCAGCCACTGACTCATTGTGTGACCCTGAGCAAGTCACTTAACCTCCTTGTGCTCCGTCTTTCGGGTGAGACGTAGTTGTAAGTGACTCTGCAGCTGATGCATAGTTCACACACCCTAGTCTCTGTAAGTCACCTTGGATCAAGGCGTCTGCTAAATAAACAAATAATAATAAAAATAAATGCAGATTTCTGGAAACTATGCCAAACAAGAGGATCTCATTTTATATCAGATCTGTGAATACTGGACTATCAGATTTAAATGTCTTGCATCATATTAACCAAAACTGAACAATTTCACCTAAAGCAAAAAAAAATGGGGGTGGGGGCTTGAAATCCCCAAATGATAATGAATGTTGTTATTATTGGAGAGATAATTAGAAACTAATTAAAGGCCAGTGGCAATTCAAAAGATTTGAAAGGCCTGCCAGATGGAGATAATGCATCCAGCTACTTCCTTATCCACAGGTGGTATTATATTGTGGTGCTGCCGGTCACACAGGCAACCTCCAGGAAATGGGAGAACCCGGATGAATTGGAACTGGATAATGTAAGACTTTTTCTGTTCGTACCAACTTAAAATGGAATGCTCTGGGTATCTCTTTTAGCAATGAGTGTACAGTAGCTGCTCTGCATGGGTGTTTTTCATTCGTCCTTACAATCTGAACTTCAGTAGCAAAATACTGTACAGCAGCTGACATTTCCTTCACTACTTGAACCAGTTGCACTTTGATTCATTCCACTGGTGTGGGTTTTTGCAGCTGCTGGAGGCAAGTGAGAACCCGCGGCGACATAGCCGTCAGACAGAGGTGCTGAAGCCTTACATTGCTGCTAAACTGGACTCTCTTCCGGATACCTTCACGCTGGGAGATGAGAAGTACTACAACGGCTTCTACAACAAGCTCCTGCCCGGGGAACAGAAGTACCTGTGCTTCGTTCTGGCAGCCTTGGAGGATAAAAATACAGTGAGTGTGATGCATATCCTTACCTAATCATTAGAGTAGCTTACACATACCTCCCTCCATTCGAATGTACATATCAAACCCGCTTGCATTCAACCCTACATATAATCATTCCTTCAGAGGCATACTGTGGAGGTACTCGTAGACATTTTTGTTTTTTACACACAAAAGCAATTGGTGCACTTGGCAGACACAGAGCCCTGCATTTGTAAAGAAACAGTGCTTGCAATTATCCACAAAAACAAACAAAGGTATAAGAATAAATGTGTAGCTCTTCACAGCTGATTCTGAAGGAGCCAATTCCTTTAAGCCTTGCCATTAAATCAGACTTAACTATTCAATATGTATGAGGAAAGCGTCATATATAAAGTCACCTTCTCCTAAGCTTGTCTATGTACCCGGTATTCATATTAAACCAGTAGCCTGGCTTGAACAGTTATGAGCTCTGAGCTCTTTCAGCAATCCAGTCACTGTGCATTTAAGGTGGTAGGGTTCGCTTGAGCGAGGGGGTTTAGTGAACGGTACTGGAAAATTAATGATACCTGATTTACCTCACAAAAAAAAAAAAAAGAGCAGTCATTGAGCCACAGCCTAATACACTCATATTTCACATGTCAGGCTATACTACCCAAGCAGTTAGCATTTCAGTCGGACGAAACAAATATGGAAAAAAGTTGCTCTACTGGGCTCCTGGGGCTGGTAAATAAACTTGGAAATGTTCAATTGGATGATGGATTTCTGGGTTTATAAACACTGTGGTAATTTAAAGCAATGGGAGAGAGGGGGTAGAGAGAGAGCAAGTTTGTGCAATAGAGAGAGAGGGTCAGCAAACAGATTGTATTCGACTCATCAAAACCTTGAGCTGCTTCCCTCTGGTAAACTGGCTGCATTACCATTTTAGGTACTAGGGCGATTTTTAAAGGTGGTTTATTCAATGATAAAGGTTCCCATTTATTTAAAAAAAATTAGCACTGCTGAGATGCCTTGTCTTCTGCGTCTTTTGTTTTTGTTTCTGTCTATTTAACCCACTAGATTCGGGGTAAGGGGAGTAGTTTTTACAAGCTTTAGTTTTTTTATCATTTTTATATTCAAAATTTAAATGGAGCTTTTGAGGGATTGTGGTACAGTAAATGGAGCGTCCTTGTACTGTATGATTTGGTTGTGATTTTGCAGGCAGAAAGCTATAGTTTTCTTTCTCATTTTCTCAGTTTTCTCCTGGTACATTATCCACAAACCTGGTAAAAGCACTAGCTAAAATGTTTGTTAGTTATACCTAAGATTGTATGATTGAACATTTGAAGTTATTGATGAATTCTCTTTCTTGTACAGTATTTTTTTTACTGCAGTACATGGTCACCTGGGGTGCATAGAAGAGTGATATTTTCTAGTGAACTAAAAATCGTACATAGCTCTTTACTCAAAGCTACGTCGTGTAACCCTCCACCCCCCATCTCTTTAATAGCTCATCAAAGGATATGTCCAGAATGGAAAGAGTGACTCATGCAGCTCATATTGAAGATCTAACAGTGCACACACTCCTTAGCAAAATATTCCAACAGTGACATTTCCTTTATCCCTAAAATTAATTTCCGTCATTTCTATGTAACTTAGCCACACCGGCTTGGGGGTGGTAATGAAGGAGATTAAAAAACTCTGAGGCAAGATTTAGCCCTAGGTTTCCCACTCTTGCTGGGTTAACAGTGGCTTTTGGGAAGTGATGGTGGTGGGCAAGTACTGCTGAACTGAAAAAGCCATCCTATAACCTCGCACCCCACACTTTGAGGTACTGATAGAGACCTGGTGCTGAAACGCATTGCAAATAACTGAGAAGTTTGGTAGTTGGCACAACTGAGGTTAGCAAAGCCAGTGTTTGACAGTCACTGATGGTAAAAATGAACCAACGATATAGGACAGGCCAGTCTATAGAATATATTCTATTTTCTATTTTTCACCAATCAGTTGCCACCTCTCTAGTGTATGCAACCAATACTAGACTAAAATAACAAAAATACACGCTTGTAACAATCTCACTTTCTCCTTTACCTCCAGATATGTCCTTATTAGGGATGTCACGGTATACCGGTTTTATGGTAAACTGCGGTATTCACTGTTTGTCCAACGGTGAGCCACTGTGTTCATTAGAACTAACTAATGAACACAAACATTTCAAGTTCTGAAAACTGCCATGCATGAGATCATCCGAGTAGGCTATTAAGTGACGTCATATAAATAGAAACTGCCCTACTAAACAATGATCGCTAGCAAACGTGATTGTCAGCGAAATACACGAAAATATCAGCAAGAACAAGGCCTTCCTATTAATTTACCAAACCAAAGAAGTAACAGTAGCTAGAAACGCAGTAAGCTCACACCAGTGCAGAGAATCAAAAAGTCTGTTTACTGCTATATAACTAAGTCTAAGATGCTACAGGCATTTGTATTATTTTTATTTTAAACGGTATTGTAAAGATGTTGCCGTCTCCTCGAGTTGATAGTGTTACAGGGATTTTGGTTTTATGTATTAAAAAATTAATACAATTTTATTACCATTAAAAAAAAAAATGTCCCCTAGATGCCGCTTAACTTTGCAACGGTGCCATACCCACCTTATCTTTTCTTCTTTCTTTGTGTTCGTTGCTGTTAACATGCAGTCCAAATGAAAAAAAAAATGTGTTAAATTTTGCGGGATGGGATGGTATAAAAAAATAAAGCTGTGAGGACGGGCAAGAACGGGATTTAAGCTTCTGGGAATGGGAAGGAACAGGACTAGTCTGCCACCAGCAGACAGGAAGAGTGTTTTTTTGCTCTTTAACTCTTTAAACTCAGCCCCATTCATTTCAGTGCGCCGTCACACCGAAGGTCACGTGCATGTTACTCAGGTTTGTTTAAAAGTACAGACCCGGCGCTTTCCAATGACGTCTTCAGCGTGTATATACGGTACTCGTAGCCAGAGATACGAGTAAGCCTCTCATCGTGTGACAGTTCACAATTTAGGTTTCGTTTTCAGTCGATTGCTCCGTCATTGTAGCAGCTAGAGGGAAAGGGGCGGTATCGTTGGAAAGCTTAGAATCTCAGCTTTCCAGCAATAACCAGATACATAGTTCAGTGAGAGATAGGGTGCTAGTGAGAAGCTGCAGGCTTTGAGACAGGCAGCTTGAGCACGAGAGAGATAGGATTTTATCCATTGTTCATGTGCCAGACAGGAACTGCTTTACAGAGTGGCACAGAAAGTAATGGGACATGGCCTGAGAATGTAAAATTGTAGATAGTTATCTTCAGTGTTCCATATTTTGTTTTGTTAAAAAAAAGTTGCGATTATGCTTGGTTGGTAAAAGTGTGAAATAAAACAGTTGTGTTTTACCATTAAAATGACATTATACCGCGCTCCTACGATAACCGTGGTATATTTTTTGATGGTTACCATACCATCAAAATTTGGTACCGTGACATCCCTAGTCCTTATCATCTAATTTGGTCTATTAATGGTCTTGAAATGTTCTCTTATCTTTATTTGATTTGTCTTGGTGTCAATTCCCTCCTTTAATACATTGGGTTACTCTCAGTCCATTCTAGTGCCAGATTCCTTCACTTTGTTTGAACTCTTTTTCTCTCTCTAACTCTGGGGTTTCTCTGCCCCTCTAGAAGACGTTCGCAGCGAGCCCCTACTCAGACCCGATCCAGGTCAAGGTGTCTCCTGACATGGCCAAGCAGCAAGAGGACCCCGAGATGCTGTGGGTGATGGGACCGGTCCTTGCAGTCATTCTGATCATCATCATTGTCATCGCAATCCTGCTGTTTAAGAGGTGAGGGTGACAGGGCACAGCCATCGATTCCTACACTGGCTGCTATACAGCTTCTTGTGTGGGAGGCATTGTGGAGAGCCAGTCCACTGTTATCCAATGTCATGGGAGCAGGTAAGACTCCCTTTGCATAGTAGGTACATCTTTTCCAAGCTTTACTGTGAGATGAATTCATTACTTGTACACTTGTGGTGTTCAGGTTAAGTGCACTTACCCTGAACGTATTACACTGCAGAGCAAGAGGAGTCTTTTTATCTGTTACACTCAAACCTGGTTGTACATCTTTTATGATGTAGGCAAATAGGATAAACAAGGGGATTTGGAGTTACCTACTTTATTATTATTATTATTTATTTCTTAGCAGACACCCTTATCCAGGTAATTGTTACAAGATATCACATTATTTTTACATACAATTACATTATTTTTACACATTATTATTACATACAATTGCCCATTTATACAGTTGGGTTTTTTACTGGAGCAATCTAGGTCAAGTACCTTGCTCAAGGGTACAGCAGCAGTGTCCCCCCAGCTGGGATTGAACCCACGACCCTCCGGTCAAGAGTCCAGAGCCCTAACCATTACTCTACACCTACTGCATGTGAGAATCTTGACAGAATAGTTTTCTCCAGTGCGCTAGTTGTATGATTTCTGCCTCCACTTATTATAGTTTTGCCCAATTCATAGTATTATTCCATAGTTTACTGTATTCTACCAGGGTAAACCAATGCATAGCTTTGCTGTATATGAAGTAAAGTGTATGTTAGGGTCAGACAAATATCAGCCCTTGAGTGTAGTTGGATTTCCCCAGTTAAAAATTGTTTTCATTTTGTTGTTGTTTTTACTTGGATTGCTGTTTCTTAAGGGTAGTAATATTAAACTGCTGACTGCCAGTCTATGGGAAACAATACCATTGAATCACTAATAATAGCAGCTTGGATTGATACCTGCGGAGCAGTTATAGAAAGCGGCCCTGTAAATTATTTTTCATGGAAACCAAGGTTATAGCTGTACCCAGCCACTAGTATACGTAAACACCTAATTCACTTAAGCATGTGTCCACTTTTTAACACTTTCAGCTGTGAGACTGTTTCCCAGATCATTTTATATGTGAAAATAGGAAACAAAAATCAACAGGACTGAAGTACCATTGTCCCCTGGAGTTAAAACCACACACTTATATTGTGTATGTGTAATCGTTTGTCATCTTATCCTTGTTAGTAGCACACTTCCACCCCCAAGCTTCTCGTCTGCAACTCCAATCAATCTATAGCACAATGGTTAAAATACTGCAGTATATTACTCACAGTGACATTGACTCAATCCTTACTGCGAGGAAGTAGTCCACAAACATGAACATAAGTACCACTCTCATCCCATCCCCTAGCCAATGCTTTTTTCTTCTCAAAGGGAGTAGAAACCTAGTAAAAGATCATCAGACAGCAAGGGGGATTATATCTGTACCTCCGCAAAACTGTGAGCGAAAACTCATTTTCTAAATGTCACGGCAGACATCTGAATAAACCACAATGCATTGCTAAGTAAATAGCTTGTATGTCGGGTGTCATTTCTCCTGAAAAGCTCCTTGAAAGGCAGACGCATGGTGGCATCTGTAGATGAGACAGACAGTAATTTAATTGTCTGTCTTTATCTTTATCCCTGCCTTCTGGTGGACACAGCAAACAAGAAAGGTAGGTGTTTTATTATATGTCTATAAAATATACAAATGCAATGAAACAGCCTGGTGCGTTGAGTTTGAGGAGTGATGTCTGAACATTTCTCAATGGTCTTTTTAAGCTTGTTTTTCACTTCCAAAGACCCCAGTTTAAATTACCCATTAGACACAAAGGGGGTCTTGAGATCTCTTCCTATGTGTGCATCTTACCTACAGGGTTTCATTCTCCTGGGTTGTTCATGCCTAATCCTTATATAGGCAACTTTATTTTGTATTACAGCTGTTTTCAAAAAAATCTTTGCAAGGTTGCCATCTGAGCCTGGGTGTTTATTTCTAAATAGGTTTGTCCGTGCTAGGGCATTAAAGAAATACTGGATCTGCTTTGGTGTAAATTACAACTCTAGATATATAGTAAGGATGAGGGTAGCCTGTAAGCATGCACGTTTTTCTCCTGAGAATAGCTGCTGGGGTATTTTAATGCATACAGAACACTGTTGATGGAATGTGAAAGCCAATCCTTTCGTGCATCACAAATCTCCGTCTCAGTAGTCCTGACAGATGTCTTCCTGTCCCAATTAGCATGCAGACACCGAGCAGAGGGAAAAAATGTAGCTACCTGGTGAAAACACGCTCAGAAATACAGGTGCAGAAACATTGTAATTAGCCTGTGTTATATCATCCAGCTGATCCAGTAATTATACTGTCTGCTTGTTTTCCTTGAGTCACGATCCGAAATTAAATATCTAACAAGGCAGTGCTTTAAATCTGAGTCGCCACATTTGATGCAGCGTGCAAAAATAAATTTGCAGTAATACCCATCTGGGACTGGTTGTGTTCCTCGCTATTAAAGCACATTTAAAGGTCCAAACCAATATATATATATATATATATATATATATATATATATATATATATATATATATATATAGACTGTGGAGTCAGTGTAATCTGATCCGAAACCTCCGAACTCCACGTTTTGCCATCTGAACCTTCATCATTGACGATGCAAGCAATTGTCTGAATCATTAATGCACAGAGCAACTACTTCTAGGGAGTTTTTTCTCGTGACCCGCGATATTTCCCCTCAGGCATCCCGAAATGAATTGTGAAAATTTTAGTTGGAGGGGGGAGGGAGGGGGTGGTGATCGTTCAAACCAGGGTGATGACTCGGCAGAATCGGTCTATATATATATATATATATATATATATATATATATATATATATATACAGTATGTGTATGTGTATATATATATATATATATATATATATATATATATATATATATATATATATATATATATATATATAAATCAATTTCTCTGGATTGTGGTTCCTTCCTCCTGTCAGGATAATCTAAACATGGCAGAATGTTTTAAATGAGTTCTCCTGGGCAGGCTGTGCAAGAGTTTTAAGAGGTCCTATTCACAAAGCTTCAACTCAGTTTTTGACGAATAAACTTTTCTAGAATGTTGTTCTTTTTCAGCACCTTTTTTTTCTTATTAACCCAAACAGGCTGCTAAAACTAAATAACTAAAGCTTTGTGAACAGGGCACAAGAGTTCCATCTGTGTTCAACAGATTGTTAACATGAATAGCCATGAATCTCCTGGCTGCGGTGCTGAGATGTGTCTTTGTTGGGTTTTTTTTAATAGAAAACGTGCCTCCCCAGCGGCAAAAGATGACCACTCTGGTGGAGTTAAGGACTCTCTGCTGGCCCACTCTACAGACCCTGTGGAGATGCGACGTCTCAATTACCAGACTCCAGGTAAGACCCTTTCCTGTCTAACCACCACCACCCTTAGTGATCCTTAATGATGTTTTTCACATGTAAAAGTGTTTAAGCCTGGGATGTTAAATTGTATTGATTGTTTTCTATATTTGTAAGCAGAGTGGTCCATCTAATTTAACAGCTGGGCCCAGCAGTACAGGATAAACAAAGAAGGAAATGCAGCACTGCATTATATATTATGTCCATTTTAAATACAGCCTTTAAAAAGCCATTTCTGCAGATATAATGGCTGGATTCAAAACTGATTTTTTGAAGGGGACTTGGGTTAAGTGAGCACACTTATATTTCCTTTATAAAAAATTGTGTTTTGGTTATGTGTGTTTTTTTTTTAATTCTTGAGTTTCTCTGCTCCCCTGTAACTATGTATCCGATTTATATTTGACTGTTGAGCATGAGCCGAATGAATGATCTGCTGCTGAAATGTACTGAGGAGTAATTTTACTGTCTGTTATCAGAACATCAGTGTGCCATTCCAGGTATTCCCTGTTTTAGTAATCTCCCTGTCAGCAAAGAATGGGAGTGTAACAGAGACTTCCTCTGCCACTGGAGTCAGCCACCTGACACACAATCACCATCTTCCAGGACCTTTCGACATGTATAGAACATAATTATTTTGGTGACTTTTACACCCAATTCTGGGGCCTGGTTTATGTTTGCTAAACCACTGCAACTAACATTTAATGTCTTGCTGCCTGGTAAAAAAAAAAAAAAAAAGGATTTGACATATGGACTAGAGAAAGCCCATTGGGCTTGTGTAATAACTAATCTGGTTCAGTACTTGGTTCATTTCTTATCATTATTATTTATTTTTTTACACAGAGAAGTTTACCCATTTCAAGGTAAAGTTGTTGAAATGTTAAAAATAGGAAACGGCAAAACTGTTAAATGAAATGTAAAGATCACACTCAGAACCCAAACCCCCTTTGACTCAACTGATATGAACATAGTTAATTAAAAAATATATTGGTTCATTAAAGTCGTCATTTCATCATTTTGAACTTCAAAAAGGATTTAACCAGACTGATCCACTGGAGAGGCTGGTGCGGCGATATTTGTGCTCAGGCCCTTGGTGCCGCGCGCTCCCGGATCAACCTGAACGTTTCCCTCTCCGTAGACAAAGACTAGAGCTCACATATTGACTATCTAGGAAAAGTTGGTGTTTTAAGGATTTTTCATTGCCTTACTGAATTACTGTTTTTTATTCAAGTGAAATAACATAGTACATGATGAAGCCCTGCAATTAGGGAACAATCTCTTTAGGGATTGGAAGTAATCAAAGATCATTGATTACCCCTTATCTACCTCTTGCGCTTATATATTCCAGAGGAATAGCTCAATACAAGTGCATTGTTTGCCAGTGCTATAAACTTGGGTACCAGGTTTATTGGTTACGTTTCTGGAATGCTGGAATAGCGGTGCATTGGGGTGTGGTACACCAGAATCAAGCCATGGCTAGCTACTGTAAGCAGTGTAAATGCTATACACCATCTGTGAGGAGGAAGAGAGTGGTTCAGATCATTTTATTTATGCAGTCTTCCCCTTTTTTCCTACATCTGTGTAGGGATAGTGGACAGCCTCTGTCTACTTTCTCCACTTCTTTTCTTGCACATTCATTTCTTTCTAAACCTGTTGTAAACTTCTTCTCATTTTTTTAATATTTTTATTTTTTATAAATATAGTAATAATAATAATAATAATAATAATAATAATAATAATAATAATAATGATGAAGTCAACTCTTATTATTTTTTTTTCCTGCCCAAATCTTTTCTCCACAGGTCCAAGTGCCCCCAGTTGCCCGAACATTTCAAGTTAGTTTTTATTCCTCCTGTGTATATTTATTATCTCTATCTGTCGCTCCCTCTCTCTCTCTCTCCCTCTCTATATTATTTCCTTACTGTGTATCATGAAGGTCATTCTCACTCAAAGCAATTTACAGTCGCTGTAATTTTGGTATTGAAGATAATTAATGGACCCAATTTCATTTTATTTTCTTCACTCATTTCCTCTTTGTAGGCTGGCTTTCATAACTGTTTGAATAAAACATTTAAAAATGCCAAAGTTCTTTAAAGGAACCGTTCAATAAACATGTCAGGATATGACTAGCTGGGGCTCAATGATACAAGACTGCTGTTTGTGTAACACTGGTATGGGCAACACCAGTCCTCAGTTTACTGTGGGACCTCATCGGGGGGTTAAAATTGTTAATGTTTATTTGTAACGAATACCTGGACTGGAGTGGCCATTATTACCCACCACTGGTTTAATAATACAATTGGGTGTGAAGTCAGAGGCTTCCAAAAAATCTGTTTATGGCAATTGTTTTTCAGTATTTTAAAAGTTTGGTTCACCAGCAGCAGTAGACTTAAAGGTGCAGTTTTAGTAGAGAACACATTTAAAAATGGTTTTGTTTACTGTTTAGTGACCATCTGCAAACCAGAAATTTTCAGTACCAGCATGTAATTAACACTAGAACCGCAACACCACATACTCATACCTAAAAACGCCGCCAGCAGTCATTATGACGGTTACATTTTAAACAACATCATTATTAAAATGAAAGCCAAACTATCGGATACAACTGTTAAATGAACAATTAAACATAAAAGGGTTTATTTTCTAACTTACCTCAGATAAAGCATTACTTCAAAAAATAAAATAAACATTTAAAAGTAGTGTGTAAACAGGTATATGTACATACAAAACTGTAAAAACGAAAGTAGTTTTTAATTTAGAACGAAAGTAACATATGTTTTCTCTAGCGTGAGTCACTCGGTGCAGAAGAATCCATGTTGAGCTGCAGCACTCAGTTTGCAGTTTTGTAGTTTTCTGATCGAAATGTTTCTGCCGAAGTGCTGTGGTTAGCTTCAAGATGAAATCTCTCTGATATTTTCCTCGGTGCATTCCTTGTACAAAATGAAGGAATTGATGGCTGTCAGGTCTAGTAGAGATAACAACAGGCTTCTCTATATAAATAAAATAAAAACATGTATTGTACAAGCCAGTCAAAATAACAGCTTAGGCGGTTCTAGGTGGGTGGGATTATAACGTCCTTATTTTCGTGATCCTGCCTTTCAAATGCCGTCAGGGTACTTAATACATGTATTTAGGAAAAGTCATAAACAGACAACCGCATAACTTTCAGCCACACAGAGTAATTTAAATTTGAAAACCTCAAACCGTCAAAATGACTGCCGTGGCAGTTCTAGTGTTAATGTACTCCTCTGGCAATCAAGGCCTGTCTCTATTATCCCATCATACTGTTTGCTACTTTGTATTGAATAACTGAATCTGTTGCTCATACTGTATATGAGAGCAAAAGTCTCAAAACAGAGACACTATTTAAGACATGGTTTTCAATTTCCAGGTTTATCAATTTTGGTTGTATGTGACAATGGCTCGGTTTAAAAAAAAAAAAAAGTATATCTTTTTTTGTTGTTGTTTTAAACAGTTTTGGCAACCAGCCTGAGTGGTCACAGGCAGTCTTGTTAAATTGAACAGGAATGTGTATATTTTGTTGTTGTTTACTCCCTTACCAGTCTTTTTAAAAGAAATACATGAATACGTCTATATCTGCTTCAGCAACATGCTGTTATGTGAGCGATGACTTTAACAAAGGGAGCATGCCCAGTCGCTCATACTCATTGCATACTGACGTCCACCAGCCTCACTTCCTGTGCAGCATGTCACTCCAACGTTTTTTGCAGCCTGATTAAACCTCTTATATGCATTGCTGAGCTCTGCACTTCCCACCAACACGCATCGCTTTGGCAGCGTCATTTAATATGTGTGTGCAATATATATATCTATTATATCTCTGTTTAATTTTGGTTATCTTTTTGCCTCCTCTCCCAAGTCTCACTGGCATCCTTCCTTTGTTTTGTTTCCTGTTTCTCCACTGTGACTAGGCATGAGAGAGCACCCTCCCATCTCTGTCACAGAGCTTGCGGATCACATTGAGCGGCTGAAGGCCAACGATGGGTTACGATTCTCCCAGGAGTACGAGGTAAGGGCTGCTTCACTGGATTGTTTTAAGTCACTCCTCAACCTCTTGAAGTGTCTCCAATACTGTATTCATTGAAGATAGTAAAGCAAGCTGTGTGTGAAAGGTATAGTAAGTATCTGTGGTTGATCCACTCAATACAAGAACAAACAACAGGTGCTTATAATGTCTCCAATACTGCTTGTTGGTACCTTTCACACCTTGATTATTTTCGTTTAGCTACCACATTTTTGTTATGCCTGGAAGAGCTAATTAATGATAAATACTGACAGGTGAGTTTTCCTTTCCCAACTGAGGAGAGTAAGGTTCCTACTAAAGCAAACAAAACAAAAAAATGAGGCAGAAAGGAAATTAGAATAGATGCATGAAGAGAACAATAGGGAGAGGAATCTGTGAAGCATAAATCCACAATAACATCTGCCAGGCTGCTTCTAATGATCTCTTTTGAGCTGCTCACATTATTTTCCATGCATCTTTGCAAAGTTAGCAGGATTGCTTGTTGTCACTAAATGAATAGAAAACAACACGTCTCAGGAAAGTAATTCTTCCAGGACTGCATTTTCATGTTTAAGTTGCTCTTAAATTAAAACCTCCCCCATCAGCGAGGTGCTTGAAAATGTTTGAAATAATGAGACTCTGCATTCATCAGTTTGACGAGAGGACAAATATTCAACTGAAAAGCTTTGCTTGCTGGGCACCTCTGCATTTTTTTTTCTGTGTCACTGTAATCACTGGTCTTCTGTGCTTTTGAGAGAGATGGGATTTTCAAAAATAGGAATAAAGACTCTTCTAATATGCTTTAAAGTAGTTTCATAGAAATCGTGCAGCTCTGTGCAGTGTGTGTTCAATCATTTACTGGAAGCAAACAGAACCGGCTGCCAGGTTCCTAAATGCAGTGTAACAGGTAATAAGACAAACATTTCCTGTATGGGAATTTATTGGGGCTTTATATATCACATGGCAACGGGTACATTTGACAATGTGAAATCCATGATGACCGTGAAAAAAAAAAAAAATACAGCTAGTTATTACTGATTTGCTGTGAGAGATTTTCTACTGCAGCTATCGTTCAGAGTTGAGAATCATATTGACCCTTGAACAAAAACACACTTGAAAGAGCATCAGTGTGTGTGTGTGTTTTCACACCCCTTCACTGAAACCTCTAGATAATGCAAAGAAAATATTTAGGCAAGCCTAATCTGTGTTCATTCTTTACATACTTATGTGTTTATAATAAACTGTGCATGTGACGAGTAAGACAGGAATCAAAATAGTTTGACTGCTGTTTTCAGCTGTTCGATTTGCAGTCTTACAGAGCAGTGTTTTAGGGTTTATAACACGTTCTTTCTTAAATAGGTAGGAATTGCATTTCCCCAAACCAAATTATTTTGCAGTATTTAAAAAAAAAAAAAAAAAAAAATTGTGCAAAATCTGAAGAAGTATTATTGGTTATTAAAGTCCAACTCCAGGGATAATCAGCACATTTACATGGAACACTTCAGAAGGGATAAGGCTCACATCAGGGGTTAAGAATACAATCCTAAATCTTTCTTTTTAACAATTTAAGCTCCAGTTATGTGCATCATTATTATATTTATGTATACCTACAGGATTGCTTTATCAGTTGTGATGCTAGGACATTCATGAGCACACTTTATTGAGAATCTTAGCAGAACCTAACTGTCCACAGATGCATATGTCGCACTTAAATTTGTGAGGATGTAGGAAATAGTAACTTTTACATGACACTTGTAGCTCTAATTTTGTGTTTTGAGTTGCAGGCCGGGGGTTGTATGTAACATATTTTTATTTTGTAAGTGCTTTGAGGTCCTGTGTGAATAAAAGACACTGTATTCAGTATGTGCAAGTTTAATTAATCAAGGACATAAGTACCACATTATCCATCCATGAGTGTTCATTGTTCGAATACGATTAAAACCCCTCACTGTAATTGCAATCTGAAATCTGAATCTACCATAAAGGGAGAGGGAGGGAGGGAGGGAGGGAGGGAGGGAGGAGCAGTGCTTGAAATTAGAACTCTGTCATGTCTCTATTAAGACTTTAGTTACAATATCTTTAAAAATCTTGTTTAATTATAAGGAGGTGGTGAGCGCTCACAGGTTTTGTGTATCTCGGTTAATAGATCCCTCTATCATTTGACATAAAGCCACTCCCAGCGAAGACAGGGACTGAAGAAGCCGTATTAAATTTGCCCGCTCTAATTTATAAATTGCCATTACGTTCCAGGAATAGGAATAATGAGACTGAAGCTCTGCCATGCATTGATTCTGAGGCACGCTACCTCTCCATTATGGAGGGTAATATCACAAGAGACTTTCAAGTACTGTTGTTGTCACAGCCAAAGTTACCTTCTTTTTTCCACTCTCACTTTCTTTCTTTGCTACCAAGGCAAGCAATGTTTTCCGTGTAGAACATTTTGTAATTCTCAGCCAGTATTTACAGTACAGTACAACGTCGCATATCAGACCCCCTGTGGACTGGGGTGTAGGCGGATATGTGAAAAAGTCGGATTAGCGAACATCTATAGAAAAAGCATTTACATATCCATAAATAGGTTAGTGTTGCTATGCGGTTTGCTATAAGCCATCTCCACACAAAAATACAAAGGGCAGCAGTGTGGAGTAGTGGTTAGGGCTCTGGACTCTTGACCGGAGGGTCGTGGGTTCAATCCCTGGTGGGGGTCACTGCTGCTGTACCCTTGAGCAAGGTACTTTACCTAGATTGCTCCAGTAAAAACCCAACTATATAAATGGGTAATTGTATGTAAAAATAATGTGATATCTTGTAACAATTGTAAGTCGACCTGGATAAGGGCGTCTGCTAAGAAATAAATAAATAATAAAACAAATGGTAAACGTACAGTAACCTGCAACTGATGGCTTCTTTCTTAACTCTATAACCCCTTGCCTCCGTGGTTCTGCTTTCTTAATATCTCTGTCATGGTACTTTGCACTCTTTCTTGATATTGGCCAACAGCCGATAAGCAGCTCAGTTTGAATATTGCTTCAGCTATTTTAAACAAACGGCCGGTAAGCATTGCGTTTATGAAGCTTGCTTTGTTTAATTCAAATGCATGTAAAAGCTACAACAACACGCTGCCAATATCTGCAAGCGTGTGCTCCATCATATAAATACACTGCACAAAAAAAAACTTTCTCAACTGGTGTATTGAAACATCTCTGCTACACACGCCTGACTGAGGGGAACGCACCAAAAGGCTGATTGCTATAACGCTTTCTTTCTGTTTCCATCGCGGAAGCTGCATTTGCTGCCAATGCCATTACTCTCGTAGCCTATTTTTTTATTTATCGAGGCAGTTAATTGATCAGGGCGGTTATGTGACGGTTGGATATGCGACTGTAACAGGGCGAGGAGCCTGTACGTTTATTTGTTTATTTATTTATAGGACGGGGTCTCCCCCTCCGCTCCTGTGTTATTTTGTATTTGTGTTTTATGATTTATTATTGTATTTATGTTTTGTTATTGTTTTTGTTTATTTAAAATGTGTTCTGGCAGAGGCGAGAGTGGGTACTCGTCTTCTGCCAGGAATAATTAAAAAAAAAACTTGTGCAGAAGGTGGCCATCTCCCGAATTAATTAAGTGATTAATTTGTTGCTAATCGGGAGATGGTCACCTGCATAAAAGCCTGCAACTCTCTGCAGTCCAGGTGGGTGTTCAGAGGAGGAACAAGAACGAGATAAGCAAGAGAGTAAATTTAAAAAACTGAAAACGAAACTAAAAAGTCATACAGGATCAGTGAAGGCTACTGCCCAGCCTGACCCGTATCGTTTCATTTTGTGTTCGTGATTATTTAGTTTAAACTTTTATTTTGCTCTGTGAGCAGTGTTTTTGTGTTTTAAACGTTTTATTTTATTTTTGCATTTAAATAAACAGCGCGCCATGTCTTTGAACTGCAGTACTGCCTGGTGTCAGTGTTTTGGTTCCTGCTTCTGGCTTCACGTCACCACTCTTCCACCTTGTCACAGCAACGTTCCACTGTACTAGTATAAGGTTTTATATGATAAACCCACTGTTAGGTTCTATATTGAACTTTAAAGCTCAAGGGTCCCAAAACAGGGCTGTTTATTAACTAGCATCTGAATCACACTGTGATGTACCTTGCATAGTTAAAATAGAAAGCTGTACTCAGTCTTTTAATTTTAAGTTAATTATTGTAATAAAATGTAATATTTTCCTTTTTAAAATTAAGCCTGTAATCATGTGAAGCATGCATTCCATTAGAGATGGTTAGAGTCAGGTGTTAGATTATAGATTATGTCTCCTGGTTTCCACTTGTTGCCACTCCACTGAGACAGGCAGTTATTAAAAATGTGCTCTTTATTACATGTTTAATGCCTCTGGACCACCCAGAAAACCTACTTGATATCATGGCTGTTTTGTTCATGAGAACTGACAAAACATAATTGGATTCTACCACCCACTAATATGAATAAACACAATAGTTATACCCTAGTATAGGTCTAGAATTGTAGCAGTAGTAGTCGCCCTTTGTAAGGTATGTATCAGTTTAATTTTGTTATTTTTTACATAACAGAGGATGGTGATTTATACCATAAAATATGAGATGTAATCTTTCTGGTCTTATCCAGGATCAAAGTCTTTGAATGTTAGCTTTGGTACTGGCACCCAAGCCACTGAGAAATATGGTACTCTTGTGTTGTGGCTTGTTAATACTGTACAGTGGTCATTGTAACACTGTACATTGGTTGTCCTATTGTTGAGTTTGGTACAACATCTTGCAAACATCTCAATAAGTAACACAGCAAACAATGTCTTCTAGACACTTGCTGAGACTACCTGTCAGCTCTCATTGATCCTTCTATTCATTTCCACATGGAGCTGAGCGCTTCCAGGATGAAGAGATCTAATCAGGCTGGTGAGATCAATCAAGGGTGCGTTGGCTTAGGGTAAAGGGGACACATAAACACAAGGTATATCAGTCTGTTCTGTGGTCAGGTACACGCCCGGGCAAATCTTCTCATTCCAGATATAATCATAGGGGTAGCAACACTGCTGGAGTAAAGGATTACAGCAGAAATTGAAGGGTTTCAGGTTAAACTGGTTGGCAGTCAAAAAAGAAACTTTTAGTTTTAGGGTAGATGATGATTGCATACTGACTTGTTAAATGTTTCTATTCCATGTATTGGAAGCCTAGTTTTTATGATCTGATATTGCTGAAACCACTGATTTAGATTAAGGAACAAGGGAAAACAGCTGGACTATAGCAAAGCCGTATTTGGGGCAGCAAGTTGATCTCCTTCAAGAGAAAGAAACTTTGCACAAATTTGCTACATGTCACTGGAGAATTGGCAGCCTATTCACAACATTTTGCTAAAGTGTGCCTTTTTTCTGCTTGTCGTTTTTTAAGTACCCTGTCCAGCAGTGTTTAAGGTTTTTTTTTTTTTTTTTTTTTTTTTTAACATTTCAGGACCATGGAGAACTCCTAGGACAGTTTCAGCTTCTTGTGAACATAGTCACAGTATCACTGTTCGCCCAGCAGTCGTATTACAATTTTACACACTATTGAAGAGTATTAACTTATTATTATTATTATTATTATTATTATTATTATTATTATTATTATTATTATTATTATTATTATTATTATAGTGCTTTTTAAAAAAGCTTTAATAAAATTCTTTAAACAAAAAAAAGAATCAATTCAAATTCTTATCATGCATACATTTAGACATTTTACTGGCAACATTGATCTATAATATACTGGTAAGGTGTTTATAGATAGTTTGAATCACTTTTCACATTGTTCCAACACAAGCCAGTACTCTTCAGTGAATCACTGCATCTGTAGGAGAACAGCGCTGGCATTAGGTGTTCTCTCTGAGGCAGTAATCTTGCTCTTGCTCTTAAATTGCTCTTAAATTGTATTATTACTTGTACTGTGATACTTGAAATGTATTTGCTTACGAATGTAAGTCGCCCTGGATAAGGGCGTCTGCTAAGAAATAAATAATGTAATGTAAAGTAATAAACTGAATTTCCCATATCGTTCTTGCCATGTCCAATAAGGTCATGGCAATCACAGTGGTCATTGCACAGGGTGCGAGTGAAGGTTAAACTGTTTGAGAGGACACTTACGGCTCATGTTAAGCGGGTGTAAAAAAAGTCTCTTTTGAATAAGAAGTGGCTGTTGCTCGATACAGGTGGTGGCTAAGGTCATCCTGAGTGTGCCAACCTATTGGATGGCTATGGATTTGAAGAATAAATAGTATTTCTCCTTTATAAGGCAGCCCTTTATTCTGTGGAACCAGTTATAATGCAGCATGGCCTTGGCTCCCATTTGCCCCTAAATGCCATTCCACTTGCACAAATAACACAATGTCGTAACTATCGCTCCTGACTCTCTTAAACTAGGATGGGAAATGCCAATTACACAACAAAAAACTAAGGGTACTGAACCTGTGAAAGTGTCACTAAAATTTGTGAGCAGCTTTTTCTTAATCAATCCAGGGAGCACTGACTTTTTGGTTAAATAATGTAATTTCAGATAATAAGATTCATTCTTCAGTGTCAAGCAAAGAAGGTGGATGGTTTCTATAGTCTTAAGTAGGGTTGCTTTTAAGGTGAATTGGCTCATTTTCATGATAAAGTATGACACCTTTATTGGACTGACAGTCTTTTGTGTGTGTGTGTGTGTGTGTGTGTGTGTGTGTGTGTGTGTATATATATATATATAAATATGGACAAGAACAAAAAGCTATTCAGCAAATGTGAAATGGAACTCATTTCAGAAACAGTTAGAAGTCTAGCTAAACATGCTTTTATAGATTAGGTCTCAGCATGGAGTTATTTGAGGGTTCTTTTGAAGTCCCTGTGGTAGTGAAAGCTAAATGAACTGCTCCCAGTCAGGGCTCTTAGTCATAGTCCTGTAAAGCAGTAAAGAGCTTTTAGCTTTATTTTCAGCATCTGTTACCATTTTTCTTTCCTTAACATTTATAAATAAAAATAATCAAACAGCCACACTCCGTCACTGAGCTGTAAGTGGTCTCTAAATACAAGTCACTTTATTTCCAGCAGCGTCAGACCAAGGCCAATGCACATCTTGTAAACTATTGCTACCCTTGGGCATATTTTTCACCATCCTTTTTGGAATTAAGGGCCAGGACTAATTTTTTAAGAAACCCAATCTAATTTCACAATGTCCATTTGTTTTGCTGACCTAAATGGCTGCTAATTGTGCAGTACAGTTTTACTATTTATACTTTATTGTCAACATGTTCAAGCTGCTTATATAACTAGGGTTACGGTATTATTCTAAATGATTGCTTTTTTATTTTTTATTTTTATTTTTATTACTTTAACTTAAATAAATGTTCATTTTAGTTCAGAAGCAGACCCCATGTTGAGCGTGCCACTTTTCAGTGAGTGCATAGCATTGTCATTAGGGTGACCTCTAAACTAGTCAAACAGCCAGTGCTAATTTTCCAGCATTTGTGCACTGAAGAAGGGTATGGCTTCCTTATAGCGCTTTGCTTGAGGGAGTTAAGGATCCAGCCAAGTGGCAAACATCTAAATTGTGCATTCTCCCTTGAAGTGTACAATTAGATTAGCAAATGGATCTTTACAAGTTTTTCACTTTGCATTATATCGTATATTAAAGACACAGGGCTTTTGTTTGAAAAGTGGAAGTAACGGAAGAGCAAGCCTTGTTAATGTTAATATTGGTTCTTGAAAGAATCTGTAAGCAATTGCATTGTAAGTAGGCTTTTGCAAGTGCTTTAGATTTTTTTAAAAAGACTTTGAGAATGCAGAAACGGGAATTAATTGTTGATCAGTAACTTCAAATGATAATAATAAATCCTAGCATTGCAATAATGGAATTGATTTGAAGCAGACAATAGCTCACATCTGACCTGTTGTCTTCTCGTTTCAGTCCGTAGACCCTGGTCAGCAGTTCACCTGGGAGAATTCGAATCTGGAGGTCAACAAACCAAAGAACCGCTATGCAAATGTAATCTCATACGACCATTCCAGGGTCATCCTCACCTCCATCGATGGCAAGTATACACAGTTTTGTAACTCTCCTGAGGACTCCTCATGTAACAGCCCTTTACCTGTATTCCGGAAGTTTTTAAAATGGAATGCCTGACATTTGTTAGACAACCTGTAATGTAATGTGGGGCACATGCTTTGACTGTAGGTGTGCCAGGCAGTGACTACATCAATGCAAATTACATTGACGGCTATCGGAAGCAGAACGCCTACATTGCCACCCAGGGTCCCCTGCCCGAGACACTCAGCGATTTCTGGAGGATGGTGTGGGAGCAGCGGACCAATACCATTGTGATGATGACCCGGCTAGAGGAGAAATCCAGGGTGAGTCCAGACTGACAGCTGGGGGAGTCATCTGTAAAGGCTTCAAAGAACTACTGCATAACTGGCATCATTCTTACCTGGTTAATACCCAATATGTTGCTTTTATTCTGAAGCACAACTAAATTCCCTCTCCTCCAGGTCAAGTGGATTTGTTCCTAGCACAGGTCAAATAAAATATTTAGTTTGTACTTCAGGTGTTTTTAGCTGTAAGAAGAAGTGTCGGCAGTCCAAGGCTTCAGCAGAAGCAGTGCCCCAGAGTGCCGTTGCTACTGAACTCCAGCTCGGGAGTTACAGAAGCCCTTGCCAAAGCAAAGTTCTGAAGGACCCAGAACAAGTGAAATGTAGATTGAGCTGGTTTTATATGATGATTGGTTGCCTGCCTGCCTGGCAGCTGTGGCAAGCATTAATGTTTTATGTGCATTTAGATTCCAAGGATTTTGTTTTGTTTTGTTTTGTTTTTGTTTGTTGTTTTAGGCAAGTGCTAAATCCTGTTCAAGAAATGAAAAGGGGTCACTCCCAGGCTTGTGTTCTGTATTTCAAGAAGCAGTACAAGAGAGAGATTTTAAAAAGGAAACATAGAGCCTGTTTGCTGATTTATTATCAGTATACGGCATGGTGTAAACACTGGAGTAGATTAAACTTAACTTATTTAACAGAGGAATCAGGACTGATTTCTTGTTAAACCAGTCTGTTCACTGAGATCAGTTTCAATCAGTGGCTGTTGACTGTCACAGGTGACCAGTGGAAATCTCGTGAAATGATTACTTCCCTCCACATTACAAGGCTTCTTTTGCCTTTAGAGAGAAGATGCGGTACGGTTTAGGAAATATGAAAGCCCCTGATCCATCAGGTCATGCAACCACACAAGCTTACAGTCATAAATAACGGGGGGAGGAATAGTATCTGACCAAGGTACAATCCAATTACAATACAGCTGTATTGATTTCTAATTAGGGTTACTGCTTAGCTGCCCACACTTCAGAATTCTTCGAGCTTGTTAGTTACTCAGACGTACAGAATTTATGGGTCATTGATACACTTATAAGCAACAAGAACCTATTAAGTTGTTACTCATTTACACATCCAGCTACTTTGATTAGTGCAACTGGAACCTACAGCCACAGCCAGCCCAAAGGGGTAGCTTAAACCTCTCAGCAGCTCCTTGTATAAAAGATTAAGCTGCTTGTTCCCTTGTGAGCTTCGCTCTATTAAGAAATATTGCACCAGGCTCTTCAAAGGCTAGTGTACCTGCTGTAATACCAACCTTCTCAATCCCAGTTAATACCTGTTAGTGAAAAAAATAACTCCCTAAGCCCTAAACCTATAGTAAGCACTACAGCAAAGGCGAACAAAGAAGAGAAGCTGCCCTGTCTGTCAGGCTACTGTCCTCTGTTTTATGAGTCCACTATTTCATTTGACCTTGTGTGTTTGTGTCCCTGTGTTTTAGAATACTGCTGACAGGCTCTAGTGCTGCAGCAGTTTGAATAAAAATCAAAGGGGGGAAAAAAGCCATTGGCTGTCCATCCGGCTTGTTGCTCTTCCTCAGTGCGGAGTCTGTCTAGCATGGCGCGCCCATCTGGGCTGCACCCCCTGCGTATCCCCCGGTCTGGCCCCAGCACAGGGAAGCAGACTGTTCCCTTCCCTTCCCTGCTCTCTTGCCTCCCTGGCTTGGGGAGGAGAGTCAGTGGTGCGTGAGCCTCTCAAGCTGTCCACCCTCATTTACATCACTTGTGAAACCCTGCTCATCAATCCTCTCTGTCTGTTCTTTCCTGCCACTTCCCCACGTGTGCAATGAGAGGAGCAGGCAGGGGGAATCACAGGGCGTCTAACTGCTAAAGCACTGCAGCCTAGGAAACGCAACACACTGGCAGTTGTGGTTCAATTATATTAAGACCGGGTGTTCAGTGATTCTTGAAGGATGTGAGAACTGAGGTTAGAGGGCTGTGCTGCAGTGTTTTGAAAGGTAAACCCTGGTCTGCAGTGCACTGAAGTAGCTCCAGTAGCCTAATGGGTAGCACAGTGGCTTGTGGTTAGGGCTGCTGCTGCAGCTGTCGATAGCTGAAGTGCCAGAGTATAGTAATGCAGCCACGAATGTTCTAAAGCTCAATAGTGTTTTAGGGACAGATCTGACAGCTTCCCAAGCCAGGCATGAACATTTCTGATTGTGTTTAATATCTACAGTAAGGCTCTCATCTCTTTTCTGACAGCATTCTCGCATCAGAATGTACTTTACTTGACGTGAAGTCCAGGCTATTTGTGATACCAGACGTAATGATGCTTTTTCACACATACTGTATAATCAGACATAAAGCCAACCCTCACCCAGCACCCTCGCTAAATAGTCTTAATGTTGTGAAAGAACTGCCTCCAGCTTAACTCCCCTTTTCTCTCTGTGTGCAGGTGAAGTGCGACCAGTATTGGCCAAGCCGTGGCACAGAGACGTACGGCATGATTCAGGTGACGATGCTGGACACTGTGGAGCTTGCCACCTATAGCGTCAGGACTTTCGCTCTCTACAAGGTACGAGTGGTGCTGAGGACTTATTGGGAAGCTCACAATATTATAGTTCTGAACCAGGGGCAAGAACACTGTCAGCAGCTCTGGGGACCCCCACTGCTCCAGTGTCACAGCTGTAGGAAGATAAATCCTCCAGGCTATTTCAAGTGTTGTGCAGTAGAGTCATGGATTAAACCAGGGGAACTAGCTAAAGTATAAATACTAATTCAGATCACACAGCTCCCCTTAGAAAATTGAATAAGTAGCTGCTGAGTGCAGATGTTTCTATTGAAGCAAACCCTTTCAGTGATGTCAAAGAGACTAGAAATCACTTTTTTCCGCCTGCTTCCTGCTGGCTCAGGTGTTTTTCACCCAGTCAAGTGTACCGTGTTATCTGGGAAGAAACGGCTCAAAGGCTCGCAGAGGTGCCTGATACTCAGCCATTCTCTCCACACAGAACGGCTCCAGCGAGAAGCGGGAATTGAGACAGTTCCAGTTCATGGCCTGGCCGGACCATGGAGTGCCTGAGTACCCAACCCCCATCCTGGCCTTCCTGAGGAGAGTGAAGGCTTGCAACCCCCCGGACGCGGGGCCTATGGTGGTGCACTGCAGGTACAGACGCTGGCTCATCGGCATTGGGCTATTGGGCTAGCTAGTGAAAACAAGACGAACTTGGCTAGTGTCTTTTTCAGTGTACTTTTATTTGCATTTAGTTTTAACAGTACCACAGAATTGAAAAAGAAAAACGTTTCTGGTTAAAGGAGTACTTACCAAAGTTGTTAAAATCAGTTTTCTTATCTTTTTATTAGTACAGCAATATTATCTCTGACCCCTGTCCTTATCTTTTCTTCTGTTGGATATCTTGTGGGTATTTTCGGTTTGTATTTCATACTTCAATGTTGGAATATACATTTTTTTTTTTTTTTTTAATTGTCTCTCTGCACAATATAAGGGGCCAGTAATAATGTTAAATATATATTTTTGGTTTTTGACAAATTGGTTTGCACAAAGTAGCGCTGTGTAATGAATGTATCAATGGGTTGTTTGTCAATATCTGAGTGTGGTTCCTCTCTGGGTCTAGCGCTGGCGTGGGGCGGACAGGTTGCTTGATCGTGATCGAGGCCATGCTGGAGCGCATGAAGCATGAGAAGTCGGTAGACATTTACGGACACGTGACCTGCATGCGCTCCCAGCGGAACTACATGGTACAGACAGAGGACCAGTACATCTTCATTCACGAAGCTCTGCTGGAGGCAGCAATCTGCGGTAACACAGAGGTCCCGGCACGAAACCTCTACGCACACATCCAGAAACTGACGCAGGTCCCGTCTGGGGATACCGTCACCTCCATGGAGCTCGAGTTCAAGGTAAGCTGGCTGGGGGGATCGAGGCTATCCAAGCAGCGTAGGCCAGCTTTCAAGCAGTTTGTTTTTCTAAAAGAGGGAAGAATCAACTTAGCATTATAAAACTAACAAACAATTCAATTTGCTGGTAAAAGCATTATTGCTCCAAGTTGTTTAATGCTTTTCAAACATTAAAATTATTCTTTATATAAACGAATAGGGGAAAGGGACTCTAGGAGACTATCAAAAGCTAGGAGCAAGAAAATGAGCCCTGAACAAAAAAAAAATGTGGATTTGCATCTGACAAAGCTTAATCTGTGTGTTTGTTTTAAATAGCGACTAGCCAACTCCAAAGCACACACCTCCCGATTCATCAGTGCCAACCTCCCGTGCAACAAGTTCAAGAACCGACTTGTGAACATCATGCCCTTTGAGTCTACCCGTGTTTGTCTGCAGCCAATCAGAGGGGTGGAGGGATCCGATTACATCAACGCCAGCTTTATCGACGGCTACAGGTACACGGCCAATGCTATGATGGGCTCCAAGGGGTTCAGGGTGAAATGTCAGAGTGGGTTATGTTTTGGGGGATGGGTCAGAAGGGTACCTAGGCTCAAATAGATAGAAGATCAAAAAAATATATAATTGATTTAACTACTAAACATGTTATATGAGAATTAACCAACTGTACTGTATAGTTTCTTATCAAATTAAAACATCACAGAGGAACATCCTTTTATTAAAGTGTAAATACTGGAATTGGAATAATTCCCAAAATGAATGTGCGTTAATGAGCTGCTTTAAAAAAAAAAACAATGATGTTCATTTTTTCCGTGCTCTTTCTTGTATATCATTTTATACTTTAATTTACTTTTCTTTGACTGCAAGGTTCTCTGTTGCAAAGTAGCCTCGGGGCTCTCCTTTGTAATTGCTGTTTTGTATATTAAGGGGCTTTCACTGGCAGTAAACAAATTACAAAAAACATACGTCTCTGTGCCCTTGCAAGTTTATAGAACAGACCTGGCTGATTTAGTATTAATGCACGCAGTCTTTTTTTTTTTTTTTGTATTGCTCATAGTGCAGGTTTATTATAGCTCTGTATTTAAATGCCTATGGGTAAAGGAATTGTGTCGAGGTTGGGTTCTGTGTTTTTCAATGGCAGTTGTTTCCACCTAAACCCTTGCTGTAGCTGTCTCGTTTCTTTCACATGCTGTAATTCAGTATCATAAAAAAGGGTTCAGATGCGTAACAGAGACTCTGTCAAGATACTGTATATGCTAGTCAACAGCCACTGCAGATTTCAGCTCCTGCTATGAGACATTTCGGACCATTAAGTAAAAAAAATAAATTCAATCCAAAAACCAGTTAGTTAGCTGCAGCTATAGAGATCTGTCCTTGTCAGTTTGAATGATCCACACTCTCTTGTTGACAGCCCTGAGGAAAATGGCACCCTTCTCAAGTTTATCACCACCTTCTGCGGGCTCTTTTATAGTGTGTAGTAAAGTGGCCAGAAGCCAACTTTAATCTCAGAGTTGCACATTTATTGCCATCCCTGCAGCAGATTGATTAGTTCTTCACCAGCAGCTGAGAGGAGGGAGAGGCTGAGTTTAAGTTCAGGCAGCTCTCTTGACTCTGCTGCGCGCCTCTCTATTTTCTTTCAAAGGACAACAGTGCTCTCTGGCGGCCAAATCAGTGTACTGCAACCGTTGTAAGGTTAACCTAATTAAGATTTTCTGCAGTTTTTGCAATGGGATCCTTAATGGCCCATGAAATATTGTGCTCCGCTCTCAGCAGGAGCAGGCATAGCACAGGGTTTCTCTTGAAGTGGATGTGGTTGACTTTGCAATAGAAAGCAGCAATGTGCTGATCTTGTTTTATTTATTTAATTGTTTAAACAGGGAGCACACACGTTCCATGTCATAACACTGAGAAATCAACATAAATAAGTTGCAGTGCACGTACCTAATGAGTTATATCCCTGCACGATGAGAGGTCGATCCACAGATGGTTGATTCGGTCATTCTGCACTTGCATTGAATGTATTTAGAAAGATTTGTGTCTGTGGCTACACCTCCATAACCCTAACAGTGGCTGATGTGTATTGTGTGCTTTGGATCCACAGGCAGCAGAAAGCCTACGTCGCAACACAGGGACCCCTGGCAGAGACCACTGAGGATTTCTGGAGAATGCTGTGGGAGCACAACTCCACTATTGTGGTGATGCTGACCAAGCTGAGAGAAATGGGACGGGTAAGTGATATTAATCAATACCTTCCCTGGTTTAACATATGTGCCTTTTCAAACATGATCGAATCCTGTCTTCACATTACACGAAAATTAGAATTTTCATTTTCTGTGCCAGCCTTCTCGGCTCCATTCAAGCTGTGGTCACAGCCCAAAACACAATCCGTCTTTTATCTGCAGTAAATGAGCTGTGAAAAGCAACGCCACCAGTTAAAAAATTGTGTCTCAATCCTGATAATAAATGTGTTGCCAGTGCAATGCTGTAGTGACCCATTGCTGTTTTCTTCTTCATATCAGGAAAAATGCCATCAGTACTGGCCTGCAGAGCGATCTGCTCGATACCAGTATTTTGTGGTGGACCCCATGGCAGAGTACAACATGCCCCAGTATATCCTGCGGGAGTTCAAGGTCACCGATGCCAGGGTAAGTGATGCCTGTTAATAATCTTCAAAACAGACTGAAAGAGGCCATGGACCTATTCTACTCTGGCTAATTCTCCTCGTCGCCAGAGGACATCTCTGTATAAAGAAATATATAAAAATACATACTTCCATAAACATGCAATACACATGGTTAATACTTTGCTTTGGTTTCTAGGACAGGTCATACATGTCTGTGCCGTTTCTAAATAAAACTATTCCCTAAAACTGAAAATGCTGCAAGTAAAAAAAAAAAAAAAGAAAAAGTATCTTCCTGTCGGACGTGCACATTAACAGTCATGCGTGTTGGAATCATGTATCACATGGTGTATAACCTGCAGAGCGTTCAGTGTGTTGGTCCCGCGTGTGTGTGTGTGTGTGTGTGTGTGTGTGTGTGTGTGTGTGTGTGTGTGTGTGCGAGCGTGCATCGCTCTCCGCCTGGAGGTGTGTGCTTCAGTGCTGAAGTCACACGGGTGCAGCTAACAGCCTCGGGTCTTCGTTCATCAAGCACGCCACATGAGACACTGCGGCAATATCAGAGATCATTGGCTGTTGAGTTCCTTTCAGCGAACCATGCTGTGTTCTCCCTGGACTTTTGCTATATGCGTCTGCCACATTGTTTCAGCCTAAAAGCTCTTCCATTGAAGTGTTAAACTTAACAAATACTTCTTGCTTTGCACTGCATATTGATATTTGAATTTCATGTTATTTGGTTTGTGCCCAGCTGAAAAGGCAAGAGAGAAATTGTTTTATCGCGTGCTTGTGTTTCTAGCTGTTAAGGAGCTGATGGAATCTTTGGTATATTATAATCTCCTTAATAGCTCATAGTTTCCATGGAAATGCTACACCTAAAAAGATGAGTTACTGTGCTAAAGGAACTCTTTACGCTATAATCTAATCAAGTTTGTGAAAAGATTTTTTTTTTCTCTCTCTACTGATTCACACTGAAGTTGACTGCAGACATTATTCTTAACCTGTTTTGTTTTCACTACTTTTGACAGTGATAATTGCAAATATGCTTAAGGTTATGGGCAGTGATTTTAATTGGAGTATACACACTGCAGTGAAAATAAGAGTCACGCTTTTATTGTTTTCCTACTACAGTAAGGTTACTGAATTACAAAAGACTTAAACTGCTAGGTGTCTTTGGATAGATTTTTTAAGTCTTTCCCTGACTATAGTCAACTTAACATGGCAAGTGGAATGACGTGCTGTTGAAGTGTTTTTTAAACAGTTCTTTTTTCATTGGCTCCCCACAGGACGGCCAGTCCCGGACCATTCGCCAATTCCAGTTCACAGACTGGCCGGAGCAGGGTGTGCCAAAAACCGGGGAGGGATTCATTGATTTCATTGGCCAAGTACACAAAACCAAGGAGCAGTTCGGCCAGGATGGACCAATCACTGTGCACTGCAGGTAAGGAGCAGTAGCATCCCTCCAATAACTGAACCAACATTTCTTGTATTCACTGTAGTTGTTTTAAATGCAGAGTGATTTGCAAGATGTCGTTTATTTTGCTGTGCACTGCGGGTTCTGTGTTTTACTAACCCATCACCTGTGTGTTTCCTGGGGCAGTGCTGGCGTGGGCAGGACGGGAGTGTTCATCACACTTAGTATTGTGCTGGAGAGGATGAGGTATGAGGGCGTTGTGGATCTCTTCCAGACTGTGAAGACACTGCGGACTCAGAGACCAGCCATGGTGCAGACAGAGGTAGGTCCCGGGCAATTTATTTAATCTTAGCCAATCAGGCACATGTCCTCTAAAAGCTAACAGGACAGTATAATCTTGAAACATGCTTTTCACAGCAGTTGCCATTATCCTGTACCGTTGGCTCAGAGCACCTGGCACTGCAGTCAGTTATCTACAAGGCTTTTTGAACAGACTGTGTGAACTTCTTTCTCTCGGTTTCCTTTTGCAGGATCAGTACCAGCTGTGTTACAGAGCAGCCCTGGAGTACCTGGGCAGCTTCGATCACTATGCAACGTAACTACGCCTGGCTGCCCCAGAACCTTCAGGAGTACAAAAGTGCTCCTCCTGAGCCATATCCACTCACCTGATTCTGTATAGAAGCTGCCAGGAGGGAGGAGGGAGGAGGAGGAGGAGATCCCAACTGGTGAACCCCCAAACGCAGTCTCTGCGGACTGAGACACACAGATTGCTTCAAAATTTAAAAAAATGAAAAATACATCAAGCTAACAGCATTCTCCTAATTTCTATACTGCGCATAACATCGCTCCCTTTTAATTGTACCCCTTATAAACGTTTCCCATAGAAAAGCATAGCAAACTAATAGTGTTTTGAAAGGATGCTAAAGCATAGCTAAGCATTGTAAAGAGGTATGATAAAATACATTCATAAACAGGGTAAACTATGGCAAATGCATGCTATGCCCATGGGAAAAGCATACTAAAGCTGCAAAAATACACTGGCAATCTTTTATAAGGGGCACTCCTGGTAGATATTATTTTTGCTTTTTTATATTATTTAGAATGTGTTTTTTATAATCATTTACACCAGTCTTAATCATGACCTGAACTATGGGTCCTTATTTTCTTTAATTGGTACATATTCCTTTTTATTTTTTAAAGTTTTTTTTTTTATATATAGATCATGTTAGCAATCAGGCCTTTGCATTTTAAGCACAGATCCTGAAAATAATCATTTTGTGAGCTCCTGTTGATTTTAATTGTATTATTATTATTATTATTATTTTATTTTTATTTTTTTTCCCCCATGTGTATAATTTGGTTTTTATTCAGTGAAATGGGAGTTCAACTTTTATAAGCCTTTTCACTTCCTGATACTTTATAAAAATAAAAATAAATGAAAAAAAAAATAAAAAAAATAAGTTATACACAGGAGTTAGTGGTACTATATAAACCCATTAGAAAATTTCAGCCATGTACAGATTCTAGCTTGGTTCTCCATAACTGTTAACTGCAATTTATATTAAAAAGAAGAAAAAAAAAAGGAAACCTGTCTCCTAAAGATCTGTATCCACAATGTGAAAGAAGACACTACAGTTGGAGATGGGAGATTTCTCCAAAAAACAATTGAAAACTGATTCATGTTGCTGCTGGTTCCTAATGTCTGTACATGCAGCAGTCATGCGTAAGGGTCAGATAGCACAAAGAGAATGGGAACAAACTGTACTGGAGAGCATCACAGTGCAGGAAGGCCAGCACCATGTATCACAACATTTACAATTAGAAATCACTGTACATTAATAACAAACTATGGGGGGACTTGACGGGAAAACAAGTATTTTTCCTTGGATTGGGCTGCTGTTATTTTTTTATATCTATAACCATATATTCAATATTCCATTTGCCATTTATCCAGGATTTTCTTGACAAACCAATATGGTGAATTAATAAAAAAAGACTATTGTAATTCAAGATGTATTAATGGTACTATGTTATAAATACTGTATTATCATTGCTGTCACAGAAATAGAGAATGCTTCTTTTCTAACACGGTGAAGCAAAACTAAAGGTTATGGTGGAGGATTTATACATGTAATCAAGCTTCATTCAGAATGATTAAAAGGAAAGTGTGGCTTAAAGTGAATACGGGGGATTGAAATGTTGGAAAGCATTCATTTTTACCTTGTGTATGCATAGTTCTGTAGGGGTTCAATCTGTTGTATACACAGTCTGTTTTCTATTTGTTAATAAAAAAAGGAATTAAAAAAAATCTTTGATGTTAATAAAGTTCAATAATTGGGTTTTATACAACCATTGTTGTCTCTTTCTGTCTACTTTGAAAGCTCAGTGTTTCTTGTACAGCAGTACAGCCGGATTTTCGCACTTTCTCCTTCTAAGCACAGAAAGATGGTTAGAGGTTGTGACAAGGTTAGTATTAGCTACACCATATTTTACACCAGCATCTTTTTTTTTTAAATTAAAATGCTAATGGGGGCAGAGATTATGAATGTGTTTAGCATCCATGTTATACTGTATATAAGTATTACTATATTCGTTATTTGTACAGTACTTCCAAATCATTTGGGTCTGTTTCCTTAAAGTGGTACTGCTAGATACTGCTGCTGCTTAAATAAACAGACACATTTGGTGCTCACTGAGGCTAATATAATCAAAGCAGTGATATTCAGATCCACTAAATAGTATGTGTGTCTAACACTAAGGCTTTGTAATAATAACCATCAGACTAATTCTGATGAAAAATATCCACCCATGCTTTACAGGCATTAGTCTGGCATGTTGTATACATTATTTCCATTCTCTTAAAGAAGGCAGGAATTTCAGTGACCGGGTATATGATGAATGTGAACGAAAGAATTAAGCTTGCCAGCCAGACTGACTCCAGGGAATCCAGATCGTCTGTTTTGGATTTCATAAAAATGCCTGTAAGAGAGGCAGCAGCTATTGATTTCTCAGTTTTCTGAAAGTGTAAGTCCACTGAAAATGTCTGCTAGCCTTCCCTCTAGTAATACTGTAGTGCTGTGCCTTGTGTTTGCAGCAGAACTCCGATTCAAAGATAAATAAATCATGCACATACTGTACTTGCACATGTATTTCTTGACTACAAGCCCAAAACAAGATAAGACATAGGCTTAGTTTTCTGCAAAAGCAGAAGATTTCTGTTTGTGCTCCATCAGTGATTTGTGAAGTACTTCCTAAAAGAGTGGATGTGGTTAGTGATATTACATTGCAACTCTTAAAAGTGCTTTGTGGTTATCTCGCTTCTTACTCATAATACATCCAACCCACACCAAACTGAACTCCAGCTTTCTATTTGGATAGACCACAAAATATCACTCCAGTTAATGTTATGCTGGTCTGTCTTTTGACTCTTGAAGCCAGGTTGATACAGTGGCAGGGCAGTCAGTATAGGTCAGGTGTTTCCATTGAATGTTTAAAATCAGAACAGAGCTAAACTCTTGGGGAATTACTAAAAGTAACATTTCCTCTAGTAGGCAACTGAAGCAAGCACAGAGAACTGTGCCTTCTTATAATGATATGCTAATTAATATTACTGTTTAAAAATACTAAAGAAAATATATAAATGGCACTGATAGGTAAGTTAATGCTTAATCTGACATAGATATACTGGCAGTTTTAATACCATTGAGCCTCTGTTTTGTTGAGGTGATGTCCTTTTGGTTCTTTGTGTGTATTTCATAGTTCAATTTGGATACAGCAGGGTGATGTTGTGACTTGTCTTTTTGTTGTCGCGTGTAAGTTTTCAGGACAGAAATAAAGACGTTGTTTGCTGTTTAAAAGTGGGTATCTGAAATTATGTTTATAGATATTGTCCCACTGTGGGAGAATTTAAAAAAAATCAGGCCAGCTCGCAAGCTTGTGTGGCTGCTAACTGAATAATGTGTGCCAGCTGATGTTATCACTTAAGCAAAGAAACTTCTTAAAACGGTTTATTTCAGTCTTAGGTGCAGTTTTACCGTCCGTATTATTTTTTTGTTTCTGCTGACCATTCATTAAAAATTGACACAGCCCAAGCAGTTACTTTTAGTATTCCGCTCTTCTTTATTGGCTTCAATTGTATTAATTTCAGCAGTACTGAGAGAGGTGTCTTTAGTACTCATGGTTTCATTTTTTTCCTGACATTTTTTTAAAAGTATTACTGCCGGTTCCGTTACCGAACTGTTGCGGTCTAAATCCTCCAGGAATGTGTTGACATTGGAGTCACCAAACAAGTTAAAAATTACATGGAGGATAAATAATGAAAACGTTTGAATACAGCGTGAGTAAAAGAGGTGGAGTGAAAAATTTATCGCAGCAACTTCTGCTTTGCAAACTCGAAGCAGGTTTAAGTTGCTGATGACATATGCAAAGGTTCAGATCAATCGGTTCACTGGTTCCCAAGAAGAAGATTTTGAAAGGTTTTTCGAAAAAATGCGCCAGGCCGCCATCTGGCTTAGAAGCCTAATAAAGGGTACCTGGCTGTGGCCTTACACAAATCTTTTTTTGCAAACGGATGCACTTCAGTTTCAAAACCTAAGTCTGATTCGCTCTTAAGTGGCTGCAATAGGGCAGTGAGACGAGCCGATTCTGGACCAAACCATTCAATATACAAGGGGACGGGGGGAGGGTAGATACTAGCGACCCCTCACTTCTAAATATAGCACTACACCCCCTGTTGTTGTACCTACAGTGCTGTACTTAAAACATCTCAAATTAAAGTATATAAAAACAAGCACAGAACCTTGGTTAGCCCTTTCCTTAAAAGCTGGTCTTCACAGGGGGAGATTTCCCATTTGAAATGGAGTGACATTTTCCCCACAAAGGGGCAGTATTGAGTATGGACTGTAAAGGCAGATGTTTTCCAAAACAGTCACACAGGGGCTTCATAATATTTTATTATATCTCTTTCTTTCATTGAAGACAAAACACGCAAGTTGTGCACAACAAAAACCACCGCAACAATTTGAAAATCAGACCCATAATATTAACCACATCTCTTTATACACATCAGTTTGATTCCTCTTCAGATTATTAATTTATGTGCAGTTTGCATTTTTTCCATGAAATTAGGACAAATTGGCAAAGCGATTGCTCCAATTCAATAGTTTGCAGCACCATTTGTTAGATATACTATTTATTTAAAAAAAAAGGGACGGGGGGGGGGGGCGGTAGTTTAAATATTATCCTGATTGGTCCAAACAGGACACATGGGTGTGTTACTATTACAGCATATCACCATATATTGGCAGGGGTGAGTCACTAATAGATATCCACACGCCACTAGCTTTAAAAAAAAAACCACAGACATATTTGCAATAAACATGACTGACGAGAGTTATGTAAATGTTGACCTTTTGAGAACCCGAAGTGTACGTGTGAGATTAAATGAGTATGAATTGGACACCAAAGATGAATTAAAGTAGTGAAAAATGCAAACGTAATTAAATCAGTTCAAAACTCGTCATTCTGATCTATCTGCTCCTTCTCCCTGAACTACAGTTTTTCCCAATTTAGCTTTTTAAAAATGACTTGGGTGGTTAAATGGATGTTGTATGTCCGCACTCCTCCTCTGGTCGTGTGTTAATAAGGTACCCACTTAATTTGCATAACATTCTTCATTGTGGCGGAATTTGGGTTTTGTGACTGTTCACATCCTTCCTGGTCATTGGTTTTTGCTCGGAACACGAAAAACAGTCGGAAAGTTAAAACACCGCCACAAAAGCCCTCCCCGACGGTCGGAAAAGCTTTGATGTTCAGCCAGGGCCAATATCTCTAATTAGCTCAATCTCTCCCAAGCATATGCAGAGTGATTAGACTGTTTTTGCAGGAGTATTAATTCAATCTAATTAAACCTCTTTATTTATAAGAACAGATTAGCTAATACTTGCTAGGTTTTTATTATTTTCTGCAGCGTTTGAACGAATCTGAATATTAATATGCCACTTAAAAGAGGATATTTGTTTTTAAATAGTATATGTTATACTTGAACTGTGCTAAAGGCAACTGCTGTGCATATAAATAGAAAGAGTGGGATAGCAGAGTTGAAAGCTCACACTGTCACATCGTTTGAATGGAGTGACAACATTGTGTTACCATTCAAAAATGAATCCTTTCTGTTTCGGTAACTAAAAAAGCTATATTACTTTCCTGGAAAGACCAAGCCACCTGCTTTACAACTATGGAAGAATTTATTGTTAGATAATATGAACCTCGTGAGACTTGGCAACAATGCTCCAAATCCGAGACAGTAATAAATATCGAAATACTAGTGAGGTGGTGGGGGAGACGTAGACTAAGTACGAGACTATTACAAGCTGCATATTTACAGCTCTTAAGTTTACAGTGAAATACAAACTTCTGGCATACTTTCACTTTCTCCATACGCGTGCTAATTTAAATGTTTTGTTGTTGTTTTTTCCCCTCAAATCTATGTTTAAGAATAAAATACATTTCAGAAAACCTTCTGGACAGTTTTTTTTAAAGAAGGTAGTACGGTATTATGCATTGAAGGCGTATTTCTGATCATTAAATACAATGAACAAATCATAACAAAGCTTAGCATTTGGAGCATGGGGCGAGGATATATTATTATCACAGAGCACGATTAGTAGCACTAAGGACTACCTTTAACTACGATAACGTGTGGTTGTGAAACCAGCCGATACATCTTAAAGAGGTGTTTCGGCCACTAGGATTTGAGCTCTTTGGTGTGTCTGGATAAGTCAATGTCAGTACAGTAACCGTATACTAGTGACTGTACAAGTGTTAACTTTACAGCCTCGGTTAATGTGTTACGTCAGCTGCATACAGTATTTGATATCGTGCATTTCATAAAGTATATCTCTGATCGCATGTTTGTTTTTATTTAGTTACAATGTTTTCAGTGTTTACCGGAAAGTATTGTAAGTAATAAATGTTAGCTGCCTGGCTTTTTACCTGTTGAAGCGCGACTGTTTCACATCGGTAGGATACTAAATACTTTGCTATATCGCCGTAAAGAAAATCAAAAGTGGGCCGGGTGGTCTACGATGGTAAGTGTTTCGCATACACACAGATAGCCAATCCTAAGAGTGTCGAGACCTGTCGATCTATTTATTTGTTTCAAAAACACGTTTAGCGCGATCGAATCTGGAAAAACTTGCCGTGTAAAACTATGGGGGCAAAATAGTTACAAAACACAAGTGTATGGGAGGTATGTGTAAAAAATTGCACAACGGCATAAAACGGAAATGTGCATTCTACTGTGAATAGCAAATGACCCACTTTGTTTTACATATATTATAATAACCAGAAGTTACGCTACTAGCCATTTATTATTATATTTTGTTTATTTAGCAGACGCCTTTATCCAAGGCGACTTACAGAGACTAGGGTGTGTGAACTATGCATCAGCTGCAGAGTCACTTACAATTACGTCTCACCTGAAAGACGGAGCACAAGGAGATTAAGTGACTTGCTCAGGATCACACAATGAGTTAGTGGTTGAGGTGGGATTTGAACCGGGGACCTTGTGGTTAAAAGCCCTTTTCTTTAACCACTGGACCACACAGCCTCCTATGTTAACGTAACGTTTTGCATTTGCAGACTCCACCAAAATTAGCTCACACACGTGGGAATCCCTCCATGCCCATGACACTGTTATTTGGAAATCGACTTAAACTACTTGGTCTGTGTTTTATCTATGCTTGGCGTGTCACCTATTCTCAGCGTGTGACAGTTTTTGTTTTTGTAGTTATTAAATAATCACCCTGTTTCTTTAAGTATGGCAAATAAACTACTGCAATTGGTCCTGCCGAAAGGGTTAGTCCCACTTCCTTGTCACTATTGAATATCCTGATTGGTTAGCCAAGAGAGGAAAACTGTCAATCGAACACTGGTAAACAAATGAAGAAGGCGCATGCGTATAGTAAGTAATGGAGGACGTTCTGTCTTGTGCTAAAAATCGCGAAATCCGCAATAATACAACAATATTATTTAAAAAAAAACGGGAAAGCAACTGACACGAACGGAGAAATTTAGTCAACAGCAGTGAGTAAAAAAAAAAACAAAAAAAAACCTTAATTTCGTTTTGGGAGAGTTTAAAAAAAAAAAAAAAAAAAAAAAGTTGTATGTTCACTTATAAAAAGGCATATAACTGAGATGAATACGTTCTGCCATATTTCCGTACCGTACTGCTATATTACTGTGCGATTGTGTGTCGTTGTTCAAATATACATGTGTAGGCGACAGTGGTCTTCAGAAATGCTTCTATAAAATAATCTTACAAAAAAGAATGTCTACAATTTTGACGGTTTCCTTTTATTTTTCATTCTTGCGCGCGTCTGTCTCGAGCCAGGGCCTCAAGGCTCCCTGATAGACGTGGGTGACAGCCAATCCGATCCTGGCTTCATAAATTGTGTTTCAATCAGGGGCGGGGGGCAGTACTCAGGCAGAGAGATAGGACAATGACTGGAATACATTCATTTACGCCCAGTCATTTAGTGTAAACGTAGAGCCGGTGTGATTTCTTTAAAATACAAACTATTCGTGTAATAATAAAGCTCGCTGTGAAAAACTGAAAGCTACATAAGTGTGTTACCCCTATACGTCAGATCGACCTCTCGATTATAAATATACATCTCTGAGAAGAGGCTGAAATGAACCGCATCGATTATTATTTGTGGCTACAGTACTAGCTATTTGGGAGGCTAATTAAGGAATAATGCAGTCTTTGTTACAGACAGTAGTACTCTCTGTACATTAATTGTAGTTTGCAACAGCACTGTACCTAAATTTAAACGTAAAGTGTGTACTCGTTATTGTATAGTTTGTTTAATGTAACTGGAACGAGGGTATTGATGCAGACTGAAGCTTTATCGCATGGGTGTTCTTTAGGCGACTGGAGACATGTTCTGCTGCAAGTTTGATCTTTTTTGAACGTGCGTGCTAGATTGACTGCAGACTTTTATTCCTTAGCAACCGTATATGATGATAGTTTCTCATTGGTCTGGACTACTCGCATGACCTACCCACACATCTCCACATACACAGAAGTGAAGGTTCGCAAAACAGTTTAGCACCAATTAAAAAAAACAAAAAAAAAAACAGAAAAAGAAAACTCCACCCCTGAGTCTGCGGTGTCTTTTGGCACCTACAACATAATTTGATATTTGGACTGCAAGTTCAAAGTTCAAAGAAAAACAGAACATCGCCCATTGTCGTTTTAAGCAAGCATGTGTCCGCCCATAAACACACGAGATAGAGAGAACACAAATACAAGCGGTGAAGCGTGGCAGTAGAGGAGACTAATGACTATGCGAATAGTCCTATTTTTACACTACAGTACAACAGTTGTAAATTGTTTATTCATTCACAATTTGTTTTTTTAAATCGAAAACCTTTCATTTGGACTACATGAAACTTGATTCTCTAATAATAATAATGTATTATGTTTGTATTATGCTTGCAGTGTCAATCTAAATATTATGAGCAAAAATGTTGATTCAAAGCCTTTTTTTTTACATTTATTTCAGAGCAGAAAGAAGGTAAAATACTGGAAGGATGGCTTCTGACTCGGCATCTCAAAATCCCAGCTGTCGGATAATGACCTTTTATCCCACAAGGGAGGAGTTTCAGAATTTCATCCGCTATGTTGCCTACATTGAGTCTCAAGGGGCTCACAGAGCAGGGCTGGCTAAGGTAATGGTGCATCATAACCTTTGTAAATGTACGTGTGTATTGTGTATATACTGTAGTGAAAACCATTTAATGAAATCAACCTGTTGTTGTAATAAATAAAAAAATGCATTCCATTTACTCCTCACCCACTACAAAGTTTGCTGATGCTTTTTAAATATACTGTTTTGTGATCACAATCCTGTGTGTTTTTGGTGCAGGGGCTAATGGCACAGAACTTTTCAGTGAGTAGTGATTTTTAATACAGGCTTTTGGGGACTTGCTGTGCACTGTATGACCAGTCTTTATCCTTTGCAGATTGTCCCTCCAAAAGACTGGAAACCCCGGAGGTGCTACGATGGCATTGATGAGCTGGTGATCCCAGCTCCAATCCAGCAGGTGGTCACTGGGCAGTCGGGTCTCTTCACCCAGTACAACATCCAGAAGAAACCAATGACTTTGCGGGAGTTTCGCAAGATTGCAAACAGTGACAAGTAAGCATTGTCAGCATCATGTAACTGATTTCTTGCTGCAATATCATTCTCGCTATAACGGGGATATTACCTTTGTGGGTCGTCACTGAATAATAAGGAGTCAGACAAAGAGCATTAGGTGTTGACACGTCGCACAGGCATGCAGATTTAATAAACAACACAGGCCCTGGCGCTAGGGTACCAGCAAAGGTAATACTAGCACTGGATTTAATAAAGAAAACAAAACAAAGCTAAAAATAGGTTTGCCCACAGATGGCGAGCACTAGTCCCACTAAAAGGAATGTCCCGCTCCAGGAACCAACTACACTACGAAACCCTCTCTATACTGGTTGGGATTAACATCCCCTAAACTAAACTACTGCCGTTGCTCCTGAAGTCCCGGCATCCCGGCTAATCCGGCAGTTGAAGGGATCCGTAGTAGTTGTCCTGCGGAGCGGATGCTCTCCTCCTGGGTATAAACACGGGAGCGCAGCGCAGCTCACGTCTGTGGGTCTGCGGCCTTGCAATAGCCATGAACTCTGGCGCCACCCAGCCAATCGGGACCTCGCGATCAGCTCAGGTCCTGGCCAGCCTTCCTGTTTAACAAAGCAGCAACGTTGCTGAACCAACAATTGGGTCCTCCCTGTCACACTCGCTCATTTATCTTTTTTGTGAGGGTTCGTGTTCTAAATTTCTGTATTCCTGACTGCCTCGTTTGCTGTGAGATTAACACACTATCTCAGTAGGTAATGCACATCTCAAGCACTCTGAAAGTTTCATTGTGTGAAGCCTTGTAGGGTTTTTGCACTACATATCAGGAAAGCAAAGTTCTCCACATGCTGTATTTCAATAGCCCCCCATGTCTTCCAACTACTCAGTCACATCTGGGTTTTTTTGGAAAGTCTTGTAGTGGCTGTCCTTTCCTGAGGACAAAAGAAGGGCTATGAAATAGACAGACACCTTCTCAATGTGAGCACCCTGAAACACTGTTACTTCAACAGGTAATAAAGGGTGTATTAAATGTGTGGTTTTTTTTTTTAATTTAGTAGTCGCCAATTGATTTTTACCCCGTTTTTTTTCTCCCAATTTGAAATAGGTAATCCAGTTATTTTTAGGCTCAGCTCAGCGTTACCACCCTCGCTCTGACTCGGGAGCGGCGAAGGAGAACACACGCTATTAAACGTGTGCTGTCAGCCGACCGCCTTTTTTCACTCTGCAGGCTCGCCATGCAGCCAACTCGGAGCTACAGCGTCGGAGGACAACGCAGTTCTGGGTAGCTTACAGGCAGGCCTGCAGGCACCCAGCCAGTCTAATTGTGTGCCGCCCCTTGGGAGCTCTTGTCCACGGTCAGCAGTGGAAGAGCCTGGAGTCGAACCGGCGACCTCCAGGAGATAGGGTGCATCCTGCACTCCACGCGGAGTTCCTTAACCGGATGCGGCAATCGGGAGCCCCCTTAAATGTTTGATAAAAGAGAGAAATGGGTTTGTAATTACCAACTGTCTTATAACCTGTGTGCTGTAGGTTCTGCAATCCACATTATGCTGATTTTGAGGAGCTTGAAAGGAAATACTGGAAGAACCTGACATTCAATCCACCCATTTATGGCGCAGATGTAAATGGGACGCTCTATGATCCAGTGAGTGAGTCTTATTATTGAAACTGATATTTACTGAGGAACTTTTATTTTTCTAGTTACAATTTGTGAATTACAGTACAGCATTAAGTCACCGGATTTGATGCCAAATACAACACTACATAGCTACGGCAGGTTAATGGATACCTTTGTCTGGTAATTTCCGGCATGTGTGTCTGCTTTTACAATGCAAAAGTTGTTGGATTGCAGAATGTGGTCCACAAACATTCTAATTTTATAAAGTTACCTGCAGTTAAATTGGCATTGTTTTGAATTATTGGAGTTTAATTGATCAACAGAAAATATTTAACTGATATGGATGTGAGATTTTTTCTATTTTATTATTTATTTATATGTATCTGTCTGTAGGACATCACAGAGTGGAACATTGGCCATCTAAATACGATCCTGGATACGGTGGAGTTAGAGAGCGGAATTACTATAGAGGGTGTAAACACACCATACCTGTACTTTGGGATGTGGAAGACTACATTTGCATGGCACATTGAGGACATGGACCTGTACAGCATTAACTACCTGCACTTTGGAGAGCCTAAATCCTGGTATTGTTTCTATATAGCATTTTTGCTGAGGCTTATCTTTTTTTTATTTTTTTTGTAGTAGTAAGATAATAATGTATGCATTCCAAGGAAGGGGTAATACCTTTATAAAAAAATGAGATGCTTCGCATAAAAAAATATACATACATACATACAGTTGTAGTCAAAAGTTTACATACCCAAATGGAAATTTTATAATTTGTAGAAATTTCCTGAAAACAAAGAATTATAGGAAAAATGAATCCACTGACAGATATAAATTGTAGACCAAGTTATGGATTGTTCTTTGAATTTAATAACATTTACAGTAATCTGTCTGCCCAGCGCCAACAGATATTTTGAACACTATCATAAACCCTGGATTTGCAACAAGATGATTATGGATTTAACTGTTAATTTGTGTGCCATAGGTATTGTGTTCCTCCAGAACATGGGAAGCGATTGGAGAGACTGGCGAAAGGTATTTATTGGAAATATTAACACTAAATGTGCATGCTTGTGAGTTTGTTTAAACATGTGGATATATTTCTAGAGGGCTGGTAGGTACATGAAATATCCTTATTGGTACATGCATGGCTGGTTTTGATTAGCAGTTGTAAGTATTTTATATAATCCTGTTGATCTTTACGAGATTAAACATTTTGATAATTTAACTTTTGCATTGTGTAAGTCTGCTATAAATGATGGCAAGATCCTTGGTAAAGTATATATTTATGTTAAACAATTAGTAAAACACTATTGGCTAGTTTGACAGACCCTCAGTCACACTAATCTTGGACTACCTGATGTTACCTATAAAGGAGCTAACCTAATATTTTCTTTAAATGTTTTTTTGTAGGCTTTTTCCCAGGGAGTGCCCAGAACTGTGAGGCCTTCCTTCGACACAAAATGACCCTGATCTCCCCATCTATCTTGAAGAAGTATGGCATTCCCTTTGACAAGGTATTTGTAATTCTTTGTCCAAGTGAAACAAAAGCACTGTGGAGCCCTTCTGCTTTCAGTCACTGGCACTTGCTATTTGTTGTTTGTTGCTTTCTCATGTCCTAGGGTAGGCTGTACTGAACAGAAATTATTTTCCCATTAATAAGATGGAGTAAGTGTAACGTTACATTTACTGTTATATTTCAGGTTTCGTCTAGACAGCAGACCTGCATTCTAACATTACTGCCAAATACTCTTGCTGTTGGTTTAAAAAAAGAGTCTAGGGATTCCATATAGTATTCTTTTAACAGCAGTCATCCATGTTTATAGGGTTGTCATGCGTATTGTGCTTCGAGTCTTGGAAAATTAATGCACTAAGCAATACATTCAAGTACTCATTTCTTTTATTTCAGATTACTCAGGAAGCCGGGGAGTTCATGATCACATTCCCGTATGGGTACCATGCTGGTTTCAACCATGGCTTCAACTGTGCTGAGTCAACAAATTTTGCAACCCAACGTTGGATTGAGTATGGGAAGCAGGCAACACTGGTATGGGACATTAGCACATTTTTAATAAAGCCTTTTTAAAAACCAAATGTGGAACATGAAATAGAGAAGGTAATTAAGCATTTTGTAAATCTGCTGTTGCCACTGCTTTAAAAAAAAATAAATAATAATAATAATTATAATCTTTACTAGTGGTGCAATCGACAACCTAATTTCGTATTCGATTATTGTATAGACATTTATCAACGATAGTTGATGCATTGACGTATTATTGTTCAAAATAAAGGACAAACATTTGTTTTTTAACAGAAGATACAATAACTAAAAGCACTGTTGTGCATAATAGTTAAACAAAAAGTCACAACTTGCATTCACATCAGATGTCCCTTTAGCATTGTAATAATAATAAAAAATACTATTTTAACAGAAGTCATTTCTGAACTATGGTTGTTAATTACTGTTAACATTTTATGTCCAAAGCAAACCTTTTTAATTCATCTCAGTCCGGATTAATATAACTACTGTATTAAATTCAGCTTCTTTTTATATAATATTGCCATATAATACAAACACAACATGCATCGAAACAAAATAAGGTAATCGGTAGATATAATATTGGCATTCTTTTGAAATTATTATGCATAACATAAAAGGTATGCTGTGTTCTTGTCACTTTTTAGTGCAAAGACTCACCAGTGGGGTATATCCAACGAAACGCGCTGATGTGTTTGTCCACTGTACTAGCACTAAAAGAAGCACACTCATGCACTCAAAGTTTTAATGCAAACCGGCCACAGGAAACTTCAAACTGGTTTCTGATTTGATGCATCGATTCACCAATATGTAATCGAAGCTCTGGAAATTTAAGGACAGATGATCAATAATCGATGCATCAATTAATTGTTGCACCACTAATCTTTACATATGGTAAAAAGGTTTGAGATATTGTCCTTTATTTATTTCCCGATTTGCTAAGTGTTAATATCTGTGTCTCTGACAGTGCTCCTGCCGGAAGGACATGGTGAAGATCTCTATGGATGTGTTTGTGCAGAAGTTCCAGCCTGATCGCTACAAGCAGTGGAAAGCTGGGAAGGACAATGCTGCCATTGACCACTCACGGCCAACTCCAGAGGCAGCCGAATTTCTAAAGGAGGGAAACGGGGATAGTGAAACGGAGATGAACTCCAGTGTAGGCAGCACTGATGAAAGTGAGACTACAGTAAACAACAAAAAGAGGTAATCATTTAAGATTAGAAGATTTTGGTGCTGTACATGGTTCAGAGTGATCATACTTGTGAGATTGGTATAGTCTAGTTATTATTGGGGTGTCAATTATAGTATTTGCTTGAAGTGGTGCTGCAGTTTAACATATATTAATTGATGTGAAATATATTACAGGTATTTTCAGTTTTATTAGTAATTAATTAGATTATTTTATTTACACAGCCTCATCAAGCATAGAATTGGGACTAAAAGACATCGTGTGTGTTTGGAGGTCCCCCAAGAGGTCCTCCCAAAGGAAGACTTACATTATGACGTGGAAGTGTGTGAGGAAGAAGCAATCTCCACCCAGCAGGATCACCAGCAAGGAATGGACTGCACTGAGGAACTTAGCACTGAGGAACTTGGCCATCAAGGTAAGTTTGGGCTGTGATGGCGTGGGAATATTTTGTAACAGGAACTATTGTAAAGCTAATATTAATTACAGAGGCTTTTAAAAAAAATGTATGTATTTGTTTTATTTTAGATTCTTTCTTGCCAGCAAAGATGGAAGAGCTGCAGCCAGTGAAATGTGAAACTGTGGGAGAGATGGTTCTAGACCAGACTGTGAATCCCACACCTCTGGTTGAGTGCTCTTTGCATGAAGTGGAAAACCCCACTGTTCATGATAATGAAACTTCCCCTGCCCGTGATGACGTTGACCTCCCCCACATTCCAGAAAACCAGAAACACATTGTAAATAGCCACACCTCCAAGGAAGTTAGCCCTGCCTCCAGACCTCAAAGCCCTGTTGTCGCTGGAACAAGTGGAGATTCTCTCACTGGTGGAGCTCCCCCATGCCTGCCGAGATCAGGGGCAGCCTGTCTGGTTCTGAGCAAGACTCTGAGCCCAGCTGAAGTGCTGCATGTTCACAGCTACGCTAAGGGGAGCTACAGTGAAGCAGGAGCTGGCAGTCCATCGGAGAGGAGGGTCAACACTGTGATGAGTGGCAAGGAGCAAGGTGATGCACAGGTGAGCGCAGACATACAAAACAGACTAAACAGTCAAATCTTGGTTGTAGTTAAGGGCAGTCCCGATTTTGAAATTGAACTTGTACTATTTGAATAATTCTGTGCTAACAGGGTTGCTATGGCAGTGAAGATCTTGATTTGATCTACCCAGTTATATATTTTTATATAGTGTGTGTGTGTGTGTGTGTGTGTTCAGCACAAATATTTTAAGATATTTGCCCAAAATAGGTATATTGTTTTCCCCATGGTACCATTGTTAAACTCAATGGAGTGTTCTTCCTGGTAAAATAAAAATACATAAAATAAACAACTTTGGAGTGTGATGTCATTTACCCCCAGATTGCTGAAGAGGACACAGATTCCGTGAAGAATCTAAAGAGCAAACGGCAGCCTCTGGACAAACTACCACGTCACCACCCTTTAGTTAAAGACTGTTTCAGTGATGAAGGTACGTAGGAGCATCGGAGAATCCTGTGTGTGTGTTTTTTTTTGTTTTGTCACAGTTTCTGCCCTGCCTTCTTGTTTTTTTTTTTTTTCTATTTGTACTGTAAAGGACATTGAGAAAGCAATCCCTCTAAAAAAAAAACTGTTATTTATTTAATTTCTTTAGAAATGCAAGAGCAGATCCATTTGGATGAGGACACTGCCGAGACCGAACAGTGGGCAAAGTCTCTTACTAACCTTTGGCAAACACGGCCCCATAATCTGCAGGCAGAGCGGGAGTACAATCGGAACATGGGTTTGCAACCTCCTTACTGTGCAGTTTGCATGCTGTTCCAGACATACCAGCAGGTAAAAACATACATGGTCAAATCTCAAATGATGGTCCCTTGAAATGAATTGTGCTGCTAGCACCCAATTCAGTGGTAGAATGTTGATGGATATGGACAGTTGGTAGTATACTTGGGAGAAATCATTTTCTATAATTAGGTTTTGGCAATTCAACGTAATGTCTTGGCAATATTTCAGTCTTATTTTTGTGCTGATGAGCTATTGGGCCCTATTTCCCACTGTGCTGTAATAATGAAGCATGACTTATTTAATTTACTGTTGTAAGGTAAAAAATAATGCTATAATTTTGCTTACTGTTATTACAGCTGTTTTTAATGTTACCTTTATTTGCACGTTTCATGTCCCTTAACTAGAATATAATATATGTATACATAATGTATCTATGCTAATGTTATCATTGTTCTGTGTTTCTGGACTAGTCGGAGTATAATGGCAATAACCAAAGCACTCTGATGGACTCAGAGGGCAGGCTCAGGACAAAGCCCCTTATCCCTGAAATGTGTTTCTCTACAAATGAGGTCAGCAATGACCTAAACTTCTCTGCCCCTTACCTGGAGGAAGATGGCACCAGCTTGCTTATCACCTGCTCCAACTGCTGCGCCCGGGTCCACACCAGTGAGTATAGTGGCCTGACCTCCTCATCCAGTCACTGTTCTTGGTACTGGTTCAGTTGCATTTAGCTAACTCCTAATAAGGAGGCTGTGTGGTCCAGTGGTTAAAGAAAAGGGCTTGTAACCAGGAGGTCCCCGGTTCAAATCCCACCTCATCCACTGACTCATTGTGTGACCCTGAGCAAGTCATTTAACCTCCTTGTGCTCCGTCTTTCGGGCGAGATGTAATTGTAAGTGACTCTGCAGCTGATGCATAGTTCACACACCCTAGTCTCTGTAAGTCGCCTTGGATAAAGGCGTCTGCTAAATAAACAAATAATAATAATAATAACATTAGGTTATGGGAGATATACTGTATTGGTTATTTTTAAAGTGAAATTCTTGGTAAAGAAACCTATGAAGTCATAATACTCACGTGATATTAAGGGGACACCTTGACTGCTGCATCCCTGAGTGCTAAATGTAATACCCTTTAACATTTGCACTTTGCCTTCACTATTGTTACCCATTTTACTAGTGAGTTATATTTTGTGTATAGACCCAAAATATTTGCTCAATATAACAATTAGTCAGTTTAATACCAATGCTTTATTAAACTTTATTAAACTTAGAAAGCAGCAAGCAGTAAGAAAGGTAGTAAGCAAACTATGAAGGTATGAAACAGAGACTAACAGAAGTAGATTGGAGTAAAACAGAGAAAACATCCACAGAAAAAGGATGTAGTACTAGAGGCGCAAAACAATTACATCCCAAAAGTAGACCAATCTAAATCTAAAACAAAATGGCCAAAATGGTTTAATAGATCAATTAAAAAAAATATTCAACTTTACAGTGCGTTTAAAAGGGACCAAAAACAAAGTACACAGAAAGAGTACTTGGAACAGCAAACACAAGTCAAAAAGGAAGTTAGAAAGGCCAAGAGAGAGATAGAAATCAATATTGCTAAGAAGGCTAAAACAAATTCCAAAATGTTTTTCCCAATATTATAACAGCAAGAGAACATTCAAAAAGGAGGTTAAATGTCTAAGAGACACAAATGGCAATCCAATTTTAAATAACTTTAGCATAACAGAGGCAGAAATGTTAAAGGGACTAGGAGCTCTTAAAATAAACAATTCCCCTGGGCCGGATGAGATCCTGCCAATACTACTCAAAGAAATGAAAGAAGTTATTTACAAACCGCTAACCAAGATCATGAAGCAGTCTCTTGACACAGGGCTTGTACCAACAGACTGGAAAATAGCAAACGTAATACCGATCCACAAAAAGGGAGACAAAACTGAACCAGGTAACTACAGACCAATAAGCCTGACTTCTATTATGTAAACTTATGGAAACTATAATAAGATCCCAAATGGAAAATTACCTATATGATAACAATATCCTGGGAGACAGTCAGCATGGTTTTAGGAAAGGGAGATCGTGTCTAACTAACCTACTTGACTTTTTTGAGGATGCAACATTGCAAATGGATAATTGCAAAGCATACGACATGGTTTATTTAGATTTCCAGAAAGCTTTTGACAAAGTCCGCATAAAAGATTAATTCTCAAACTGAACGCAGTAGGGATTCAAGGAAATGCATGCACATGGATTTGGGAGTGGTTAACAGGTAGAAAACAAAGTACTCATTAGAGGAGAAACCTCAAAATGGAGCGAGGTAACCAGTGGTGTACCACAGGGATCAGTATTAGGTTCTCTGCTATTCCTAATCTACATTAATGATTTAGATTCTGGTATAGTAAGCAAACTCGTTAAATTTGCAGATGACACAAAAATAGGAGGAGTGGCAAACACTGTTGCAGCAGCAAAGGTCATACAAAATTATCTAGACAAAATTCAGAACTGGGCAGACACATGGCAAATGAAATTTAATTGAGAAAAGTGTAAAGTATTGCATGCAGGAAATAAAAATGTGCATTATAAATATCATATGGGAGATACTGAAATTGAAGAAGGGAACTATGAAAAAGAGTTTATGTTGACTCAGAAATGTCTTCCTCTAGACAATGTGGGGAAGCTATAAAAAAGGCCAACAAGATGCTCAGATATATTGTGAGGAGTGTTGAATTTAAATCAAGGGAAGTAATGTTAAAACTTTACAATTAGTAAGACCTCACCTAGAATATTGTGTTCAGTTCTGGTCACCTCGTTACAAAAAGGATATTGCTGCTCTAGAAAGAGTGCAAAGAAGAGCAACCAGAATTATCCCGGGTTTAAAAGGCATGTCGTATGCAGACAGGCTAAAAGAATTGAATCTATTCAGTCTTGAACAAAGAAGACTACGCGGCGATCTGATTCAAACATTCAAAATCCTAAAAGGTATAGACAATGTCGCGACCCAGGGGACTTTTGACCTGAAAAAGAAACAAGGACCAGGGGTCACAAATGGAGATTAGATAATGGGGCATTCAGAACAGAAAATAGGAGGCACTTTTTTACACAGAGAATTGTGAGGGTCTGGAACCAACTCCCCAGTAATGTTGTTGAAGCTGACACCCTGGGATCCTTCAAGTAGCTGCTTGATGAGATTCTGGGATCAATAAGCTACTAACAACCAAACGAGCAAGATGGGCTGAATGGCCTCCTCTCGTTTGTAAACTTTCCTATGTTCTTATGTTCTTAAGAGAGTTTTTTTTAATCTCTTTTAGAGAACAGAGTGGAGCAGTCTTCTTTTCTTCCTGTAATCTAACATCAGACTCTAGCTATGCTTTATTAAACCACTGATTTGTTTACTTCTTCTTTAACAGTTTTCTAAGTGGAGTTTAGCATTTGCATGTATTTTCTTCTCGCTTTCCTCAGTTCAATTCTTAATTTCCGGACATTTTTTGCCGAATGAACCCTCAGTATGCTCACAGCCCATGCACTCAATCGCAGATCCTGCCAACAGATATTTTAATGAAGAAGGTTGTAAGAGTTCAGACTGCCTTCATATACCACAGTCTGCCTCCATCTGCTCATACTTGGGTTATTTTTACATTTTAGTATGTCTCAGAAAATGCTTGTCTTGACGACACAACCTTATATTCAAACAAAGTACACAGGCAAAATAAAGCTAGCATAGCAACATAGAAAAAGACAATCAATATTTAATCTCGTAACCAAATAAAACGGTATTTAAAACAGTATTGAGCGAAGGATATAATTGTGGTCTTCATGTATAAGGTCATATTAGTTTGTCCATTCTTAATTATTTACTTTCACTTTTTTGCTTTGTTTCTTTTCTCCCTCCCCCACAGGTTGTTATGGTGTTGCTCCTGAGAAAGTGTCTGATGACTGGAAGTGTTCCCGATGTGAAGCAAATGCCATGACCGAGGTAGAATTTCACTTGATGCTAATCCTATTGCTGCTCCTCTTCCAGAAGCAGAAGCTATAGGGTTGCAGTGTTCTCTGACAAAACTGGTAGATAAATAAATAAAACTGGTAGATAAATTCACAGGTTCATTGTGCCTTTTTTTTTGGAATTAGAACGAATGTAATAATAAACTGGCCAAAGTTTAATTTTAACTTATGTTCCTTTTGTGTTTTTTCTAAAATTTAATTTAAAAATCGGAACGATTCGAACATGCCAGTCGCTTTTGAAGACACTGAATAACCCATCTGAATTTCAGTTTTGATGGGGAGGAGGATGATAATGATGATAATTATTTCTTAGCAGACAGCCTTATCCAGGGCGACTTACAATTGTTACAAGATATCACATTATTTTTACATACATTTACCCATTTATACAGTTGGGTTTTTACTGGAGCTATCTAGGTAAAGTACCTTGCTCAAGGGTTACAGCAGCAGTGCCCTCCCTCCCTCCCCTCCCTCTCCCTCCCCACTGTCCAATTGCTACCTAATACTGTCTAACAATATTGTAGTAGGACCTGGACAATAAGTACCCTGAACTTAATTGTGAAGATTTCATTTTTTAACTCTTCTCTTTTCCCTTCCACAGAGTTGCTGTTTATGTTCACTGAGAGGAGGGGCCCTGCAGAGAGCCAACAATGACAAGTTAGTCCATATAACTATTTAATTCATTCATTAACCCTTTGTGGTCCATTTATTCAGCGCGTCAGGTCCAATTTATTTTCACACCCGCAGTTTATTTTAGACGCGCTATTTAAAAGTATTTTTTTTCACAGTAAAACAGGTTTAAAAGGCACTGCATATCAACAGGACACTCAGTACTGCATCTCCAGCCCCGCCCCATCCCTTGTTCGCTGTATTTTTCACATTCCTCTTAATAGTCGTGCATACTGATAAATCATCTCCTGATCACACTTCTCAATAATGCGATCCAAGTCATTATTTTATTACTATAACATCTCAAAAAGCTCTGCAAATGTATGATATTCTTTGAGCGCTGGATGAAGAAGCAGCTATCTTGTTTTATGGCCATGTTAACTCTGTGGTGCCGGGGCTATGTGTATTGCTCAGATCCGGACCTGGTCCGACATAGGACCGCAAAGGGTTAAAGTGTCTAAACATTTTAGTAAAGTGTGGCATGTTAATCTGCTTATTTTTTCTGTCACTTCTAGATGGGTGCATGTACTCTGTGCAGTGGCAGTGTTGGAAGCACGATTTGTGAACCTTGCAGAACGCAGTCCTGTGGATCTCAGTGGGATACCCTTGCAGAGGTTTAAATTGGCAAGTAAAATGGTCACTTACAGGAGGACCCATTGGATTTAAATGATAGGATAATGAGCCTTATCAGTAACCACGTTTGCACTGGTGACTTCCACAGAAATGCTATTACTGCAAAAAGCGGATGAAAAGGGCTGCAGGATGCTGTGTGCAGTGCTCGCATGGTCGCTGCCCCACCTCCTTCCATGCTACCTGCGCACAAGCAGCAGGAGTCCTCATGCAGTCTGATGATTGGCCCTTCGTTGTGTTCATTACCTGCTTCCGCCACAAAGGCCCTATTCATACAGAGGTAAGTGTATTTTCTAGACAAACAGGCATTAAAATTGAACATATTTTGTGTTTTCCAGGAAAATTAACGTATCCTTCAATGGCTGGCAATTGTCTTTCCTCATGTGTATTCTGAAACTATTTTATTAAAATATTAGGGAAATTACGATCTATTATTATTATTATTATTATTAGTTTATTTAGCAGACGCCTTTATCCAAGGCGACTTACAGAGACTAGGGTGTGTGAACTATGCATCAGCTGCAGAGTCACTTACAATTACGTCTCACCCGAAAGACGGAGCACAAGGAGGTTAAGTGACTTTCTCAGGGTCACACAATGAGTCAGTGGCTGAGGTGGGATTCGAACCGGGGACCTCCTGGTTACAAGCCTGTTTCTTTAACCACTGGACCACACAACCTCCTACAGATCTACAGATATGATTCCAGTGGGTGCAGGTCTGTCTCCTCGGAAGGTGAAATTGTGCAGATCGTGCAGTTGGTTGTTTTCTTCAACAAAAACATTTACCATGTTCAAAGAGACTTAACAAACATCAAACTGATAACGCATGTTTGAATTATCCCAGTGGTTACACTGGGCAGATCAGTAAGTAACCGTGTTTTCCTTCTTTCTGTCAGCGCAATAAGGCAGCCCTGCGTGAGCTCTCTGTGGGACAGAAGGTGATCTGTAAACACAAAAATGGGCGATACTACCAGAGTGAGGTGGTGAGTCTCACCAAAGAAACCTTTTACGAGGTGAACTTCGATGATGGCTCCTTCAGCGACAACCTCTTTCCAGAGGACATTGTGGTAGGTGTGGGGAGTATAAGCCCTCTTCTGAAGTTACCTGTAGTGTGGTTATATGTACAGGCAGTTGGGAATACAAATAAAAAGGCTTTGGTAATAGCAGAATTACACAGAAATAACTACATTACAGTACCATAATAATGTTAATGCACCTTTGGCATTATCGTGTTTAAAGAGGCAGTAAAAACTCTGCATCAAGCCCATAACACTAATTGAGCATTAAAGGTGTTTTTTTTTGGTATAGAGCCGAGACTGCCAGCAGCTGGGGCCCCCAGCGGAATCCGAGGTTGTGCAGGTGCGGTGGACTGATGGGCTGGTTTATGGAGCTAAGTTTGTGGCAGCACATGTTGTCCAGATGTATCAGGTAAAAAACTTAATCACTAACTAAGTGGTTCAATAACATAGCTGTCCAATCTTGAACTTATTTTAGGATCAGTATTTTTGGAAAATATGCAAGTTTCCTATAGCTGCCTGTTTATGCTAGTGTGCACGCCAGCAACCCAGTGTGTGATATAATGATGACTGTATATAACATACAAAACTCTTGCATTTTTTTAAATTTTTTATTTATTTTTTTATTATAGGTAGAGTTTGAGGATGGATCGCAGCTGTCGGCCAAGAGGGATGATGTTTACACCCTCGATGAAGAGCTACCAAAGCGTGTTAAAACAAGACTGGTAAGTAGTTTCCCTTTCGAGCGTGTGAGTGAGTTATTCTGAGTACACTGTAAATTTATAAGCAGGGAAAAGATAGAATTGGAATATAATTCAAAACAACATTAAGGCTTAATATAAAAATATAACAATTCAATTTAGGGTAGTAGCATGTGTATGATTGTACATTTTAAAAAATATAGAGTATATTATGTGTACTAATTTATATATTGTGGTCCTTCTCCAGTCAGTTGCATCAGACATGCGCTTTGGGATCTTCACAGAGAAAGAGGTGAAACAGGAGACCAAGCGGCAGCGGGTTATAAACCCCAAGTACCGGGGAGACTACATCGAGCCAGTAGTATACCGTGCCATCATGGAGTAATCGCTTTTCTGTACTCTAACCAAAAAAACTATTGACTCAGACTGGGGGACCTACAAACAATAGAGGACCCTCTAAAAATTAAATTATTGAGTGAATTTCTGTTGAACGATTTTTAAAAGCTCAAAAAAAAAAACATCTGGATGTTTTGGAGTAAGAGTCCAATGCCCTTCGCTTGCATTAATACACCCTGTAACCTCTGCATCACAGTCATCAGGTCCTCATTTTACTTTCACAGTAGAAAACCATCTAAGTTTGCAGTGACATGAGTTGCCCAACTTCCTTTTTGTTCATTGTTTATTTCTGACAACTACAACACGAATCTCAGATTCCTGTGCAAAGTGAGCAATTTGGAGTTTCAGCTTCATGGTGGAACAGACGGAATGGAGCTTCAACTAAAAGGTGCATTTTGAAAACTTGTTACACACAAACAAGTGGCCCAGGATTTTTGACTCTTGAAACAATACGTTGTGTCTCTTCATTGGAGAATTGCAAAATATAAGAAGCACACAGTGGAATTTGGTAGGGTGGGGCTAAAAAACAGAAGAGCCATTTCAAAAAATTTTAAAAAAAGTATAAGCTTTTTTCCCATGCAAATTTCAACTGAAGTGTTCTATGCCATTGTATTTAAACAGTGGTATTAGTTTTTATACCTGGCTGATGTAAGCCTGTAGAAACATTGTAGAATATTCACCAAATTACGTTCTATAGAATGTATTGTTTTATAAATAAATTCTGTTCCAGTGTTTTTATTTGCAAGCCAGATACTTTTGCTGGTTTTTCAGCACTGCTAATTAATTTGTTGTATTTTTATTTTAAATCGGTTACCTTCCTTTAGGGTCACTTGTAAATGTAAAGCATTTAATTGCCCCTTATTTAACTTTGATCTTCAATTTGAAAGCTCTTCTTACAGTTGCGAAACCCAAGATGTGCGTGTGTGTGTATATGTATTTGTCATTTTACAGGGGTTTTGTTAGTTTTGTTTCAGGTATTGTTTAAAGGTTTATTTTTGCATTTTAACTCTGTAGGATGAACTTGGGCTTGACCACCCTGTCTGCAAAATATCTTGCTTGTCCAAGTTACAATTGGAAAGAAACACTTCATAAAGTACCTGCAATAAACATGTGTCACTTATTTGATACACATACACCTTTAGACACATGTTTCAATAGACATTGGTTGAACACAAGCAGTATTGTGCACTTCACAAGAGTGTAACAGAGTCATTCTTGCAATCAATGCAAAGGTTGTTACATCTCAACTTACTTTCCTGTATAACTAAATTAGTTTTGGGGTTTAAAAATAAATAAATACATACATGTTTTTTGAAATTGTGACAACTTCAAATTAAGTGTTGCCAAAATATTTGTTTGGAGGCAGCGGAGATCATTAAAGTGACATTTATATGTTAGATAATTATGTTTTTTTCTTTAAGCGTCATGTTCTTGTTTACACGTAGTTTATCATGGAATGTCTCTGGATACCAGTTGCATGTAGGATTATTTAAAATGCAAACTGTATCTTGTGAAAAATAAATTCTGCCTCTTACACCAACTGTCTTCACTAAAAACAGTATTGCCAGCATTCTTACAGCCTGTATTAAAGTATTTTGAACACCGCGCCTTCTACAGTGCTTGGCATCAACTGTATTTCCAGCATTAGCCATGTAACATATCAGCTTTGACCAATAAAATGACCACTGTTCCAGTCAAGGATGTGGGCTGAAATTTTCTCTGGAGGTTTTATTTATTTTTTTGTTTTTGTTCTTCAGCAGTGCACAATGTAGTACACAAACAGGCTCAAATAACCCAAGGTCAGTATTAGATTGCAAGAACTACAATTGCACTGTGTATGTTTCTTATGGTAGGCTAGAACACATAGGGCTAAGTTCAATAATCATAAATATTGTACTTCACTTTTGAATGTAATAAATTCATACCACTGAAAATCATTCCCTTCATTCAAGATTTGTTTTTTAATGTCTACCTTTAGCAAACATTTTGTAAAAGGCCATTTTTACATTCACATCATCTTTCAGGAGAAACCTACAGAAGCAGACTTTTAGATTGTCAAACATGTAGAGTTAAATTGCTGATCCCTTTTAAAATCATCAACTGGATATATGCCTGTATATTAAATACACTAGCTTTTAAGACAACAAATGGCTCTTCAGCTGAGAAGTGGAAACTGAGGTAAAAGAAAAGGTCCTCCTAAAAATTAAACTTCTGTCGGATGAAATACTGAGAATATAATAATGAGTAAATATGCTGACCTTGTTCACCACCCCCACCTTTTGAAAATACTGAAGCAATTTGCAGTTACTATTGGAAATGTGAGAAGTCTACTTAGCAAAAAATAAGTCAAGATGTGAAAATAAATCATTAAGTGATAGCTGTGTGTTGGTGGTGCCCCTTATGGCTATTTTCAGCTCCAATTGAATTTTAGTTCCCATGTTGCCCTTTTGTATCCTTCAAGTTATACATTAAAAATATGATCAAAACAGTTGGTGCTGTGGAAAGTGACTTACTTGTACATAATCATGCAATGTACGAAAAAATACAAATTGCAAATAAACCTTTCTTGTTTCCAAGAGTAACGTCTGCATTTCTGAATCCGTTTTTAAATTTGACTTGCAGGCAGGTTGTTTTTTTCTTTCATTCCACTTGCAGGATCTGCATGGCTGCGAGCAAGTCAAGCTGTCAGTTTACTCTACACACAGAGGTGTATTGTGTTCAGCCCACTAAGCGCGGTTCAGACAGCTCTCCTATTGGATCAAGGTTGGCAGCAAGGTGCTGTATCCAGTTACATCCTGTCCCTTACCCTTGTAAAGAGCAGCCAAAGCTAAAAAGGAGAAATGGAAAAATATTCAATAAATAATACAAAGTGGCATCTATCAGATGTACTACATTGCTTCTAAGCCTTTTCCTTAGTGCTAGGTAGAAATCCAGCAACAAATAACTTCTAATGATTTCACAAAGCATCCCACTGAGACCGTGTCTGACTGTCCTTTATTTTTAGGTAGCTGGAAGCAGCTTTTAATTCAAAGCTCTTATTTGCTGATAATAGCTGTGAAGGAAAAGAATAAAAAGGATATTTGTCACGAAATTTAAGAAATAAAAATGAAATATTTGTGGCTTTCATTGCTGTTCAGATGTTTGTTTACTAGACCAAGAAGTTTTCTGTAGTTTTTCTCGTACGATAAAGTGGATAGTTGCTGCAGAAGTTAACGCTACCACAGCAGTGTTAACACTAAAAACTTAAGAGCCCCTCTGGCTAAAGGACAAGGAGCTAGCCTGTTGGAAATGCATAATCTATTATTACCAATCTCCTGTAGTGAAGCCTGCAATAGCCCTAATGGAAATTTATTTGAAGCTTTGCCTGATTTGAAAGTCAGATTTGGGGTGGTATCAAAAGTGTGTAACAGAATCTCTTCCATTTTCCTCTGTTGGCTAGACCTTGCTCAGCTTTAGCCTCTGATTGGCTGCACAGCCACATCTCACTGTACTGTCTCCATCTCCACTCGCACTCACACTCAAGGGGCAGCAGAGCACAGGTTGACAAGCTGCTGCTGCTGGCTATGTACTGAACTCAACACCCACCCAGAAGAGTGTCCAAGCTTCAGAAAACGTCTGCTAGAGGGAGTGAGGGAGGTCAATGTGCAGGCTGGATACTGTCAGGCCACTGGGGTCAAATCCTGTGCACTGAGAACAGTGGAGATGGGGCATTTGACTTCCCTAAGCAATTGTCTGAGCTAGATGGGCCGAATGGCCTCCTCTCGTTTGTAAACTTTCTTATGTTCTAATGGTGCGACTGTCAGAATCACCTGGAAATGCCTGCACCTGTAGCGGGCCGCTGGTATGAAATTTCCTCTCAACACACAGCGTTGGATTGTGCATTTGTAAGTACTTTAGTTTATTTTACTTATATAACTTTCTTAAGTGACAACTTGAGACGCTGCTGTCTGTGGGGTTGGTGTTTTTTTTTTGTTGTTTTTTTTAAATCGTCAGGTTGGTGCTGCTGATCCTGGTGTGTTAAAGTTCAACAGTGCTGGGGAGCAGTGAATGCGGAGTTCCAGTGCTGGGGAGAAGCTCTTTCAGTGTTCTTGTTAAGTATGTGGGATGACTGCTGAAGAACTGAGAATGTTGTGTTTGAGTGCCTAATAGGAAGTGGGGTGCAGGAGACCTAAAATGCTTCAGTACTTATTAGGGCTGGGTCACAGTGGGGGCTGAGAATGGTGTTATACAGTTCTGTATGTTGACAATAGTGCTGGATGAGATGACAGAGTGCTCTTCTGCTCATTTTGATGTGTGGTAATATGGAAAACAATATGGAGTTGAAACTTATAGTGGAAAACTACTGTATTTCCCCATAGCTTAAACAAGTGACAGACACATTTGGCCCCTTTTTAAACGCAAGGGGTAATAGTACGCACTATAACCAGCACCAAGTCACCTAATCCGGGCATGGCCAGCCTTTGTTAGTTCTGCATCGTCTATCCGACACATAAATAAAATAAATGTTACACATTGTTTAGGAATAAAAATTGAAATAAAAATAATTAGAATAACAGTAGCATATACTAAACAGTAAAATGTTTTATGTTTATATTTGGGGAAAATGACATTTTTGTTTCATGTACACATCATATTAGAGATACTAAACTTCAGTATGAACAGATTTGGTACATTAATCTAACCTACCCTACCTGATGTGTAATGTTCTTTATACGTTTATCAGTAACTTTATAAATGAACCAACTATGCTGTAAATTAGCCAACATTTCCTTGGTCATTTTGTAAATTGACCCATCAGCTGGTAACTTTATACATGTATTAAATTCTAGAGTAATTAAACACAAGTTAAGTTTGCTATACCTATAATGTAAACTTATTATTGAAAAAGATCAAATACATGCTGTTACTGTTTAAAATATATTACTTTGTCCTTGCAAACCTTATTCAGGAATCCTCATTTACACTAGGAGTAAAGATTAAGGCTTCTGCTCTCTGATTCTGTTCCAAGTATATGTACAGCTGCTAGTAAAGATTTTTCTGAAGAGCACAGTGCCATAGTTTGAGCTTCTGTGCAAAGAGGGTATGATCATGTGACTCAGATTTGATTGATGGTACAGCTGTAACTGGATTGTGGCATTTGTCAAATATGGAGGTAGTAATTTTAGGCCTGGTCTGAATCTTTGTTCCAGTAAGTGTATGCAGAGTTTGGACACTGATGGTGAAAACAAGACAGCCAAACTGACTATTTACAACCTAAATGGATGTTGTTGCAATTTTAGAATGCTCTTTTACAACAGAAGAGTCTGTTACGGAAAAATATACTTGAATACATTTGCTATGAGATGTTTTTCCATGTGCAGTGGAGGTTAGTCATGGATCATACAGTACTTCTTCACAGCACTGACACCAGGAATGTTGTTATCCTTGGCAGCAGATGTGCATGTTACCTACATACCTAGGTCAGTCACTGAATCGCATTTCTATTCGTCTGTAAAATCTAAGATTCCATAATATAATTTTTTTTTTTATAAAATAAAATAAAGTAATACATTTTTTTTAAATTATTATTACACTACGCCTTTTGTAGAATGTGCAGGATGTTTGAAATACACAGCTAGCCTTTGCGATTATAGATATAGATCCTATTTATACAATGTGTAATGTAATAAATGAGTACTGGACTACTCCAGATGGAAGAGGTGAATGGGTAGGCATGCTCGTTGAAGGTTAAACAGTAACAGCAGCATGAGAGTTACAAAACACAAATACAGATGCAGACGTAAAAACGAACAAAATCCAAACCACAATAAAAGAAGTAAGGCTAATTGTGGAATGACTGTATAAAAATTGGACTATATCTAAAGAATAAAGTCACATGTTACCTTCAAACTCAAGGACTTGCTTTTCACAGGCACAAAGAAATCTGAAAATGCATAAAAAGAATCATCTGTTGAGGATGATTCTTAGCACAGTTGTTAACCCAACACGCTATAATAGCAGAAATAGCTGAAAAACTGATTCAGTCACATGTTAAGAAAATAATTCCTTAAATGAAAAGCACTCTTCCAGACAATACTGTTTTATTTTGCACAGATGTTAAATCCCTGTAACTCCAGCGTTACTAGAAAAGAAACTTCAGAAGACGTGAAAGTACCAAATATGATTCATGTCATTTTCAAAAGCTGTTACTTTACATTTGGAATTAAAACTTACAAACAAAATGATGGTTCAGTAATGGGAGAAAAAATGAGGTATGTATTTTGCCAGCACCTGTATGGGTACATATTATTTAGCATATTAGATTAATGATGACATATTTGGAATCTGGACACACAGAGAAGAGACTATTTTCCAGCTTCATAAATTAACAAACAATATCCATTACTCTAATCCCATTCACATGCAGCAGTATCTACATATATACTGCATATCATCTGCACACCCCATTCACAGAAAAAGAGTGGTCCCAAAAGGGTTGGGAATTCAGATATAAAGAATCTGCTCTGATGAAAATTATTATTTTAAAAAAAACATAGAAATCAAATCCTAAAGAAAAAGAGGACAAAGACATACTCAAGATTCTTCCAAATTATTCAGAAATAATTTGGAAACACCTATGCCTTCTTTACAATTCAGAAAAAATAAGAAGATATTTCCTTAAAGCGGCAATCATTTTAGCCGATATTTACTTTGTAGTAAACACAACTGCAAAAGCACATGTAAAGTTTGTAAATATAATTGTAAAGATAAATGTGCACAGCCCGAATTGCGCTCAAGTCTTTTAATCTTGATAAGTGACTGTCCTTAGTGCTGATAGTTTATCTTTAAGTTTTTTTCATAAGAGCGCATCCTTGTATTCAAGATGCCGTGTCCTACCATCATGTTCAGTTTTACATTTGTTGACGTCTGTTTGCAAAAATTATACCAATGTCTTCATACTGGGAAAGACTTCTAGTCTTAACTTTTGTATTTGAATTTACAAAGTTTCTTTTACTATTTCCTAACCTCAATAAATGTCATGGTTTAGCGAACAAAGTACTACTTAGATCACATGACTCATGATTGGACTAAGCCACTTTTCCCCATCACATTTTGGGCATTAAGTGACCAGAATCTGTATTTAAAAATGTGCAGAGAAAACAGAACATATGTTACGTGCCAAGCTATCTTCAGCAAATGCAATAGCAATGCGTTCTGTAAGCTAACATATGCTGTAATAGTGTAAGCCATGACAAACTGGGCCACTAAGAACAATATCCTGTTACATCAGCAATCTTGTAAAGCCTGTAGTCCTATACCAGTGTAAGCTACCACTTAGAATCAGTGATCCAGGTCAGAGATAATACAACAGTCTAATGCTATTACGATAAAGTATAGGAAGAAACATGTTCCTTCATTCAGAGTGAACTAAATATGAACTGCTTTTTATCAGTTTAGTTCCTGGTTCTTCTGTTCTTATATAACATCCCATATGAAAAAAATACATTCTGTATCCAAATATGTTTGGTCACTTTGATAAATAAAGTTTACATATATATATATATATATATATAAACATATACTAAGACAAATCTTTCATGCTATATATTCCACTTTATTTTGTAGATTCTGTCATTAGTTTTTACATAGGTAAGAAATAAACAGCATGACTGAAGTATTTCATTCATTTTGCTTTCCATACCCTTAAAATATCCTTGTGGCTTTTATATCTCAGCCCCTGAGATGCTGGTTAATCCTTTAGGCTTATAAATGGATTTTACACATTTCGCCCTGCAGTGTGATTATCACAAGGGACTCACATGGTGCTGTGACTGGGGCTCGCTCGCTCACAAAGGTCAAACTACCTTCACACGCACAGTCCACAGGCATCATGAGGCCAGCGCTGATTCAGGCTCATCAGTGTATGTATGAAGTGTCTCTATACATCCACAACTGTAAAACACTCAATAACAGCACTTCATTTAGAAATACAACAAAAACACGATTAATTCAATGACAACCGTTTTTTACTAGAAGTCTTTCAATTAAAGACACTGGGAAAAAAACCCAAAACATTCAATTAAATTAAATGAGGGAAGGCATGCGATGTAAATAGCAAAAATGCACACTATAACAGCTAGGCATGCCTGGGCAAAGACGTAAAAGTTATTCTTTGGTATAACATCATGTGTTTTATTTAGAGTGGAGTAGAGCTCCTCTCAATGAATGTTCAAATGGGTAGGACTGTGTACCTCCCCACCAGCCCACCTTGTGCTCTTCGGTAAGCAGTGGGAGTGAATTACACAGCCTGCCAACTTTTAATAATAAATACTGGTTCCAGTGAAGAATGTGAGGGAGTAGCAGCTATAACAGCAAAACATCGAGCTGAGGTGGAGGTGCACTCACTTCCACATTGGACAGCTCGGGTGAGTCCTCTATTTGTTCTACAGTAATACACAGTTAGCAGTAAAACACAAAAGACCTGGGACTATTAGCAAAGACTGGGCATTCTTTGAAGACATACCCGAAACTTAATTGGTTAATATGGTTATTTAATGCAGTCAGCTGAAACCTGTGAAAGAACAACCAAACTACTACTAAAAAAAAAAAAAAATCTATCCAGATATTATTCATAAGAATTTGTAATCATTATTTTCCTTCTATAAATGCATTTAAATGAGAATCGTAGTAATAAATATCATTGTGTTCTTCTGAAGTATTTTAATCAGTTTTGACTTAGGAAGGAGGATTACCAAAAAACTCTTTCTGGTAACTCTTTATCTGTGTTTCTTTGTAATTTTGCTATATTAATGTAGAGGCATAGGAAAGGGAACTTTCTATGATTATGTTTGAACTCATTGATGACCTCAAGGGCTGCAGAAATGTTCTTGTTTACATGGTGCATAATCCAGCATGGTGCTGAGTGACCATCTCCCCATTGTCTGCCTAAGAAGCTTTGTCGATGGAAGAAGATCTACATATTGTATCAAATTTAGGATAAATCAAAACTGCCTTTCTTTATTTGGCAAAAACAACAGCAGTGACTATGTAGTTGATGAAAAAAGTGCAGAAGCGCAGTTATTAACAGTGCCTACAGGACAGTCTGCTACTAAACCACGCCCTTGTCTTGACTGCGTGTGAATATGCATGACAGTGGCACTTTCTTTATCTTTAATTATATCTTTGTTGTGTTGTATTTTGCTTTATATTTTACTGTTTGCAGGGTTTTTTTTGTGGGGTTTTTTTTTTGTGCAGTAAATAGTGAGACTGTGCAGTTACAAAGCACTTCCTCCATTTTAACCTGACAAAAATGCAGCCAAAACAAAGCGAAGAGACAAGAACATAAGAACATAAGAAAGTTTACAAACGAGAGGAGGCCATTCAGCCCATCTTGCTCGTTTGGTTGTTAGTAGCTTATTGATCCCAGAATCTCATCAAGCAGCTTCTTGAAGGATCCCAGAGTGTCAGCTTCAACAACATTACTGGGGAGTTGGTTCCAGACCCCCACAATTATTTGTGTAAAAAAGTGCCTCCTATTTTCTGTTCTGAATGCCCTTTATCTAATCTCCATTTGTGACCCCTGGTCCTTGTTTCTTTTTTCAGGTCAAAAAAGTCCCCTGGGTCGACACCTTGTCTATACCTTTTAGGATTTTGAATGCTTGAAACAGATCACCGCGTAGTCTTCTTTGTTCAAGACTGAATAGATTCAATTCTTTTAGCCTGTCTGCATACGACAAGCCTTTTAAACCTGGGATAATGCTGGTTGCTCTTCTTTGCACTCTTTCTAGAGCAGCAATATCCTTTTTGTAACGAGGTGACCAGAACTGAACACAATATTCTAGGTGAGGTCTTGCTAATGCATTGTAAAGTTTTAACATTACTTCCCTTGACTTAAATTCAACAATTCTCACAATATATCCTGTGTCTGCCCAGTTCTGAATGCTGTCTAGATCATTTTGAATGACCTTTGCTGTGGCAACAGTGTTTGCCCCACTCCTATTTTTGTGTCGTCTGCAAATTTAACAAGTTTGCTTACTATACCAGAATCTAAATCATTAATGTAGATTAGGAATAGCAGAGGATCTAATACTGATCCCTGTGGTACTCCATTTTGAGTTTTCTCCTCAATTCAGTACTTTCTGTTTTCTACATGTTAACCATTCCCTAATCCATGTGCATGCATTTCCTTGAATCCCTACTGCGTTCAGTTTGAGAATTAATCTTTTATGCGGGACTTTGTCAAAAGCTTTCTGGAAATCTAAATAAACCATGTTGTATGCTTTGCAATTATCCATTGTTGATGTTGCATCCTGAAAAAAATCAAGCAGGTTAGTTAGACATGATCTCCCTTTCCTAAAACCATGCTAACTATCTCCCAGGATATTGTTACCATATAGGTAATTTTCTATTTTGGATCTTATTATAGTTTCCGTAAGTTTTTCATATAATAGAAGTCAGGCTTATTGGTCTGTAGTTACCCAGTTCGGTTTTGTCTCCCTTTTTGTGGATCGGTATTACGTTTGCTATTTTCCAGTCTGTCGGTACAAGCCCTGTGTCAAGAGACTGTTTCATGATCTTGGTTAGCGGTTTGTAAATAACTTCTTTCATTTCTTTGAGTAGTATTGGGAGGATCTCATCTGGCCCAGGGGATTTGCTTATTTTAAGAGCTCCTAGTCCCTTTAACATTTCTGCCTCTGTTATGCTAAAGTTATTTAAAATTGGATAGGAACAGGTCGACATGTCGGGCATGTTGTCTGTGTCCTCCTTTGTAAAAACCTGTGAAAAGTAATCATTTAATATATTTGCTACTTTTTTTTCTTCAACTATGATTTTGCCATTTGTGTCTCTTAGACATTTAACCTCCTCTTTGAATGTTCTCTTGCTGTTATAATATTGGGAAAAACACTTTGGAATTTGTTTTAGCCCCCTTAGCAATATTGATTTCTATCTCTCTCTTGGCCTTTCTAACTTCCTTTTTGACTTGTCTCAAGAGACTGTTGCATGATCTTGGTTAGCGGTTTGTAAATAACTTCTTTAATTTCTTTGAGTACTATTGGGAGGATCTCATCCAGTCCAGGGGATTTGTTTAAGAGCTCCTAGTCCCTTCTCCCTACAGTAATGAAACAGTTAATCATTAAACAATTTTAGATACTGTGATGTTTTTTTTTTTTAATCTGTTATCTTTAGTTGTTGTTTTGCATTTTCATTTGCAAGTGAACTGTACATTAGAGCCTTATCGAGCACTATATTCTGCAATACTATTAATATTGAATACTGACTTTGGAAACTTTTTATTATTATTATTATTATTATTATTATTATTATTATTATTATTATTATTATTATTGGTTTTGCTAAATTGCATTGCCTTTTACCTTTTACTCTGTTCTGTACATGGAAAACATTTAGATTTAATTTTGCTGTTAGGTCGCAATCATCCTATGCCAAACCTAAGAATGTTCACCTACAATCCAGTATTTTCTAGACTTTTCTAGAATTAGGTTCAGCATTATCATTTTGTATTGTTCTTTCTCTCTGCCTGGCTCTGTCTACCTAAGCTTCATTTTTTTCTGTTTTGATAGTATACCTGTCTGCATGTCTGTATTTATCTCTCTGCTACTGTCTTCTCGTCTTTCAATCATCCCTTCCTTCCATGTGCTCTCCACATCTGTCTCTCTCCCTGCCCCCCAGTGTCTGTGTTCCTTCAGCTCCCTCTCCACCCCTGTCCCACTCCTGTCTGTCTGTGGCTACAGGGTTTGATTGAAGAGTTAAGTCAGTGCTGAGTGACGCAGAAGGGCTCCAGGACTGGTACAGGAACACTTCCTAGCAGCGGATTAAAGATTCATTAACGGAAGACAAAAACAGGGACACAAAGGATGAATAGTTTCCCTTTCCCCCAGTGCGCTGCTGATGTAATTACTCTCCTGGCAAGAGGCAAGACTGTGGAAACAACTCAACACACAGACATCACAAGGATATAGGGGCTGCATAAACAGATTCAGTACAGCTGGAACAATACACACACGGTACACACTGCATGCTCAGAACGCACAGTGCACCCATACATTCTTGAAGAACATGGTATGATTTTTTCATGAAGCTTGAATTGTGTGATTAGTACGGTGATGTGCACATGAAACGTGCTTATGTGATTACTGTAGTGTATTCAGTGTTATGTCAAAGGGCATTTTATTCGTTTATCTCAAGAATGATTAAAGTTTGTCATGTATTGGAATGTATAACTTAATGCTGGACCCTTCTGCGTTGTCTTTGCATCAGATACTTTGTAACAGATTTCTGTGCTGTTTAATTCTTATTTAACTATTTAAATATATAGTATAGGATGTTCTAAGATAAAAGCTGATTTTCACACCACTTGAGGATTGGGACAGCCTAAAACAACTTGTCCATAATTATGCATAAAAGATCCCCTCCAGAATATCTGTTCTTGATGGTGACTGTGTGATGCACAGAGCTGAAAAGGACAGCCCCACTCTACAGTCTCCAGCTCCCACATGCAGATCAACTCATTTCACTGCCTCATGAAGTGGTGCTTGTGCTCAGAACGCCAGCTTGTCAGAACGCCAGGGAGGCGATTTCACAACACAGAGCCTCTTCCTATATCACTGGGCTGTGTGGAAAACAGCTTCTTAAACAGAAACACACAGGCAAAAAATAGCTTCAGCTGCTGCTTCATACTGTAATTACTTCTGAAAACAAAATGGTAGTTCCACGCATTGTTTGATTTTTTTTTTTTTTTTTTTTTAAATTTAGCTAGTTAGCAAGTTGGAATGTAGATAAAGTGTTAATGGAATACTACATTAGTTTGCATGCAAGTCTGAATAACGTTCATTCTGCTTCCTTGGTTTCTGTTTAGAGCTTGTAAGCTTTTGCCCGAGTTTAAATAATCTTTGTTTACATCAGTGATAATTATTGGGCTAAATATCCCCTTTCTTTGTATTAAACCAGAACATTTGCTCTCCTTGTGCCAAGTATCTTTACGGCTGAAAATAAAAGTGCAACACCAGCTAGAATAAAAAATGAGCATTGTGTGCTAGTCGGTTGTTTAAAGGCATTAAGGGTCTGGGTCAGGAGGGAATTGAAGCTGCCTTCTGGTTCTTGCTAATCCAAGGATTCTGGATTTTAAGATGGATTCTGAGGATCAGTGCATTCTAATTCAGTAACTGGATGAGATAGAACACAAGCCCCATCCCCAGCAAGGTTTCAGATTCCTAATGGACCTTTCTGGGTTGACAGAGGATGTGAGTCACAGTTGCAATAAACGTAATTATTATTATTATTTTTTTTTTTTTAAATTTATTTATTTCTTAGCAGACACCCTTATCCAGGGCGACTTACAATTGTTACAAGATATCACATTATTTTTACATACAATGGCAAGACATCAATGCTGCTTGATCTTTAAAGTGCCCAAGAGCTAAAGTGTGGTGTTCTGGAGTGCAGAGGCGAAAAGAAACTAAGTATGCAGAAAAAAAGGATTCCCAATTGGGGACGCACCACCTTCACGATAATTCAATAGATCTATACAGGGATCTGTCTGTAAAAGAATATATCAACTGCCAGGTTGGGTTCTATTTGTATGACCCAAGTGATGGCGGTATTTAGATTCACACACATAAGAACATAAGAAAGTTTACAAACGAGAGGAGGCCATTCAGCCCATCTTGCTCGTTTGGTTGTTAATAGCTTATTGATCCCAGAATCTCATCAAGCAGCTACTTGAAGGATCCCAGGGTGTCAGCTTCAACAACATTACTGGGGAGTTGGTTCCAGACCCTCACAATTCTCTGTGTAAAAAAGTGCCTCCTATTTTCTGTTCTGATTACCCCTTTATCTAATTTGTGACATCTGGTCCTTGTTTCTTTTTTCAGGTCAAAAAAGTCCCCTGGGTCGACATTGTCTATACCTTTTAGGATTTTGAATGTTTGAATCAGATTGCAGCGTAGTCTTCTTTGTTCAAGACTGAATAGATTCAATTCTTTTAGCCTGTCTGCATACAACATGCCTTTTAAACCTGGGATAATTCTGGTTGCTCTTCTTTGCACTCTTTCTAGAGCAGCAATATCCTTTTTGTAACGAGGTGACCAGAACTGAACACAATATTCTAGGTGAGGTCTTACTAATGCATTGTAAAGTTTTAACACATAAAGATCAAGGTAATAAACATTGTGCAATCAGCCTGTGTGGCAAGAGATTGCTTGCCAGCCTTCTTTCAGCTCAGTAACATAGCTCTGTGTTCAGGGCTCTCAGGCAGAAAAGCAGACACACAATAAAAGAGTACACTTGGATCTTAGTGGCACATGCTACTATCTGCCCCTGGGGTTGCCCCAGTTATTCTATCACATGATGATGTATGGATGTTAGATTATCTTTCTCTGTAAGAGAAATAAGACTTTAGTGATCCTGGGGGGTTAAATAACAACACTGAGGTCCTTCAGACAGTGGATGTATTGAAAACCATTGCTCCCCATGTTGAACAGAACTTTGAAATGAATTGCTTCTGAAGCAGATGATACTGAATGAATAAAATAAAATACATTAAAAAAAGCTGTAAACAGCGTTTTGTACTCAAAAGAGTTGCAGAAAGGGAACATGGAAACAGAATTGTGTCTGAGCACCCAAGGAATGACATTATCTCCTCCATCAGCTTTCATTTTGTTTTGTGATACTACTACTGTTGGTGAATTTAGTGCTGTGAACGACAAGTAGCAGCACAAGTACCAAGGCACCGTAATCTTCATCTGAAAGGACATCCATGTTCTGAGTGATTGTTTCACAATAGTACAAAAACCACAGTGGTGGTTTTGTGGTGTGTATTGTTATGTCTGCTGTCTACCTGCAATGTTGTGACTGCTGTGCTGCGGCCTATTGAGCCCTCAACTGGACCACACAATGCTGCTGTGCAATAAAAGCCATTAGACTTCATAGAACACAAAACACTCTCAAGAAGACTGCATAGAACACGGAACACAGACTGAAAATCCAAGGGCTGTGAGACTTCCCCTTTTAATACAGCGAGGTAACAATGAGGCAGTGTGGTAATATTTATGACATGTACTTAGTACATGATTTTGTGATTGCAGGGGGTCATGCTGTTGTGAAGCATGTCAGAAGATATATAAAGTACATTTTGTGTTGACTGATCTTATTAAAAACATGTTTTATCACGTTTCATGTGGAGGAGATTATGACATTTTGCATTAGTATAATTTTTAATTTATTTATTTATTTATTTTAATTTAGTAGTCGCCAATTGTTTTGATCATGCTATTCTGAGTGCTATGTGGGCCGTATAATTAAAACATTAGTATGCCTGTAACATAGGATAGCTTTGTGGTTCTTATCCTAGGCATGCTAATGTCTGCCTGCCATGTAGGTGCATTCTGTTTGCATTTGTTTTTCAGTCCTGTTCATTTTAACTCATGAGATAAATTCAGAAAGTATTTTATTTTAAATTCTGTTAGTTTGTGGGTCAGATTCTTCAGCTGAGAAGCACTAGAGCCATTACTTTCAAATTTAAACTGACAATCTTTTCATAAACTACGTATTTGCAGTGCTGCAGAGGTCCAGAACAGAGGTAGCATTTTTTTAACATATACATAGATTTGTCATTCCCTGCTTCCTTCCTGTTACACATGGACTAGACAACTGTTTGAATCAGAATTATGTAAATTGTACATTTATATTGTAGCAAACAGCTTCATCTCTTTTTAACTATTCTAGGAATACAATGCATTGCTTAAAGCAGGTTATACTGTATTTTGGTGAAATTAGTGTACATGTGAATGAAAGACAGACAGCATAACATAAACGTGTTAGCAATTTTATTAAAAATGTCATGGTAAATCTGGTCTCCTGGGCGCATTACTGTACATTATGCATGGCCTAAAACTCTCTGCAGACTTTCTTAGATTACCAAGTACCGTGCGTCTGTGGGTATACAAATGGCAATGTGGGTGCTAATTGTCTTTAAGTAAGTGGAAAAACAGTTGGGAGACCAATCCATCTCAAGTATCGTAAGTCCAATGCAGCTTTATCTTTAATAACAGTAAATAATCTGATGCCAATCTGTTGAGACATGAGTCTGATGCATTTGGAACCCATCAATTACATTTTTCTTTTTCTTTTTAAAATATTCGTAAATGTGTGATGCCAGATTATTGCAGACATATATTCTTTATTAAAGGAGCAGTGTGCACTAATGTAAATGACATTGTCATTTCTGTGTGTTTTTTATGTCTGCAGACAGATGGACAGAAGTTTCCATATGCCCCCGATTTTTAGTAGTGTCAATAGTTTGGGCTAAATAATGTCCTAACTTAAGTTTTATAATATTTGAATAAGCACTTTTCTAGATATGGCGTTACCAGGACACGGATAGAGTACCTCCATTTGCAAACATTTGTAATAAAGATATTTGGACCCTCACAGAAAGGAATTGTAGACTTTGACAGCACCTCTGGACCCTCACAGATAAGAATTGTAGACTTTGACAGCACCTCTGGACCCTCACAGATAAGAATTGTAGACTTTGACAGCACCTCTGGACCCTCACAGATAAGAATTGTAGACTTTGACAGCACCTCTGGACCCTCACAGATAAGAATTGTAGACTTTGACAGCACCTCTGGACCCTCACAGATAAGAATTGTAGACTTTGACAGCACCTTGTAAATCCCCCTATCGTGACACTTTAATTACACTGGAAACTATTGTTTTAGTTTCCTAGCTGTAAATCAAAGGACACTGGAACATTTTTTACAAGATGCTAAGCCTCAGGTAAGCTATTTTGCAGGTGTCTCAAAGCAGTTACTCCATGCTGTTGTTGGCTACACTCATAGGTCTGCCATGACTAATTACAGGTCTGGCTTGCAACTTATTCATATGAATGGACACTATTGACTTTCCTCTGTTCCCCAGAGACACAGATGCAAACAGACCCTGCAAGGAAGGGTGGAACTCAAGACTGGCTCAATACCTGCATACACAAGCATATTAATTTTAAACATAGAACTGAGCAAGATTGTAATAAAAAAAAGGCAGATTCCATTATTACACAGCTTGATTATGTGTGAATGACGCCCTGTAGAGAGTGTAGTAGCTCTTCCAGTTGTAAATTATTCTCATGTAAAAAAGAAAACGCAAAAAACATTAAAATGTATGTAGTTGAGTGAAAATTGCTCATAAATACCACTGTACTAGTAGTATCTTTAACATATAATATTGCCAACAAAGCAGGAACTAAGAAACAATGGTAATCCTTAACTTTTTTTTCCCATCAAGGTCTTAGCAGCTGTGTGCAAGAGCAGCAAGCAAGCCACATTATTTAGTCCTGTCGTCAAAGGAAACTGCGTTTAAATAGACGAACAGCCGTGTGGCAAAGATCGATTCAAGTCTGTATCCACATGTGACGGTGAGTTAGGAGGAAGGGAAAACCCAGCAGGACAGCGTAATGATTAATTCAGCATATGAGAGATTTAAATAATGTAATTGGAAGTAAATATTTTTTTTTTTTTTTTTTAGGGTGAAATCGAAAAATTGGCTTACTCACTCACACACGCACGTATTATTTATGTAAATGTATAAAACCAACAAACCCCGTCAATGGATACCGCTAATTTGTGGGTAAAACAAGGCTTGGAAACAGTACGAGAGAACGGATCCCATTCAAATGCAGTATCGCAACAGTGAAACTGGTATAGCGCTGTGCTCTGAGAAAAGCTAAATAAATTCCGTTCTGGCACACGACTCAAATGGAGGACTCTGCCTTACAGAACACACATTACACTGACCGCAGCTTCTATTCAGGGTACAGGGTAAGATTACTTATTTATGTTACTGTTTTTTTTCTCTCTCTGCCCCCGATAATGTTCTTTTTCTATGGCAACGGCATGGAGGATAGCGTGCAGGCCTTCGACTTGAAACTAGTCCTCGGGATTTTCCTGCCAACTCTAGCAGAAATACGGGGTGCTCTGGTTTTAAAGTACAAGGGTTTGGGTGCGTAAAAACGGCAATTGTAAACTATTTAAAATACCAAATCAAGTAAACAAAAAGACACCGATTAGTGACAAATAATAGCTATTGTATTTATTAATATTAGCTTGCTGGTTTAGTTTTAGTGCAAGGTGTGCAATTTACAATCGGCACCATAGTATACACTATCCGAATAATCTGTAGCGTATAGTGGTAAATAGAAAAGGGTTTTTTAAAAATCTAATCGCACTTTTGGAATAATTATATCATGCGGAGTGATTTATTTGTTTGTGAGATCTGGTATTTACTAGCATCTGAAGCTGCGGTAGATTTGTTAACAAATATAACGGAATTTCAAAAGGTTGCAGTGCTGATTGATGCCGCTAGAGGGCATACTAAAACAGTCGTTTTTACAAATAGAAGCAACCTTTATGAGTTGTCTTCAAGACAAAGGCATATGCTTTTTCTTCTTCTAATGACCCATTAGTATGCTCAATATTAGCTTTATGTTTTACAGCAGTAGCTGTTCAGCTATAAACAAGTATGGTACGTGTAGCTAGATACTGAAGTACTGTTTCTTTTTTTTCCTTGCAGTTTAAAACTTCATCTCATTGTAGTTGTACAGTATGGGACATTGGGTATATAATGTTCTGTCATCATGGCACAAAAATAAGCTGGTGTACATGGAAAGTTTCTAATAAAGTGCCCGCCCCCAGTACTTGATTAAAATCTATTTTGCGGAATTCCCTGCATACTGTGTTGGTCGATACTGTGGCTGGCTCACTTCCTGCATTGGTGTTTGTGTAGTTCTGTGTAAATTTATTGATGCCTTAAAGTTCTGCAGTCATGGCCTCCACTATTGGTCATCATCAGTTTCTTCTGACCCAGTGATCCTTTCTAGGATACAGTACAGCGAGCTGGTAACAACAATACCCAAACTAAAAGTTCAGACTAGCAACCTGTTTAATGCCAGAGGGGGTTAGTGCTCTATAAGAAAACCAGGGCTAGCTGTATCCAGAAACAGAGATGACTAAAGCCTAGATTCCATGTGCCTGGAAATCGAGCGATTTGATCTTGGCTTTGTGCATCTCCATCTGCAGCAGAGCAATATCATCCCAGATTGAACTGGCACTCAGAAGTGGCGGCTGCCCCAGTTTGATGTAATGAGATTTAGATTTAGATTCACAGAATGGTTTCATGTTGCAGAAGGAAAAGTGGCTTAAGACAAACCAGTTTAGTACCGAATATTTATCAAAGTACCAGAATAATGATTTTATTTAGAGGATTGGTGTCCTCTTAACTCACCCCTACAATTAATTGTTCTGAATATAGAAAAGATGCTGATCAGGGTGTACATAGTACGCAGTTAGCTCCGTGATTTATTTTAAGAATCAATCAGTACCTTTTTATATGCTGAAATATTCCAAATGATCGTACTTGTCATGCATAAAATTATTGTAAAGAATTGGAAATAGCTGCACACAGGAATGTCCATTTCAATTATATCTGTTGCATAAAGCCTTTAATGTACAGAAGTCAAATAGGTACACTTCACACTCTAATTGTGGTACTGTAGATGGAGGTGACCTCATTTGGAGCACAATGGGAAATGTATGAGTCATTCTGTATCAGTCTTGTTCTGGCTGTAGTACTGTTGTTCATTCAGTTCTGGAAGTGCTCATGAGAGTCCTGCTCCATCTGATGGCAAGTACTTTAGTCAATTTGAGTAGCTAGAGCTTTCTTATAGAACAATCCGGACATTGTTTGCTGCAATGTGTTGGCAAAGCTCGACAGATGTCCAAAATACAGAAAATATGATTTACAACGCTACTGTTATGAAACTGCAGTAATATGAGCAGGCTCTGATGAAGACTCACCTGCCAACCAAGGACCCCTGGATCAACCCTCTGTATCACAGTTTGTCCGATCTGCTGCCTTGCCTTTTATCACTGTCAGCTATCACTGTTTCAGAATGCAAGGTGTTACATGTAAGTGGAGCTTATAGGGAGAGGTGACCCTATTTTTCAGACTACTGGTCTTTCATGTTTGACACAGAACTGAGACAAGACATTGGCAACATTCTACTCATAGAAAATAAGTCCTTGGTCGAATAAGTCTTGAAGTACTGTCTGGGGAATCTGTAATCACTTTACTGTAACGCCAATGCTGTAGGAGTCTTTGACAACCGCTGTCCTCTTTCTGGAAAATAAAGTATTAGACTGTAGGCAACCCATCAGGCAGATAACCTAATTTCTTGTCTTCTAACTAGAGGCAGTCAACCTGATTAAGCCCACATAAAAGGAAGCACTGAAACTGATTTATATATATATATATATATATATATATATATATATATATATATATATATATATATATATATATTGGGGCTGTAGTAACAGGTGACAAATGTATTTTTTTTATTATTGTTTTGTTTGTTTTTGTTTAATTCTCATTCAAACAATAACAACAACATCATTGCATCATTGCGCGTCAGAGTGCATCACTGCACTTTGTTGTTTTCACCTGCGTCCATCACACACCTGTTTCTGCTGCCTCCGATTTTAGGATTGCTACTGGTCTTCCCTGCCGGTGTGAGCGGCAGCGTGTGCGGGAATCATGTAAGAACATCAGGAAAGGACGCTGGCTGTTCTGGGATGTTTCTGTGTTGTGTTGTGTTATTTTATTAGTTGGTTGTGTATTTTAAATGTTTATAATTCTTCGTTTGTTTTGCTGTGTCTCTTCGTCTGCCATTTCTCTCTATCTGTTTCTTTTTCTAGTTTCTTTTTTCTTGTATAAAATCATTTTAAATTATTATTTTTCCATTTTGTTTAATTTCTGTAAGTTGCTTTGAATAAAAGGGTTTGTTAAATAATTAAATAATATATATGTTACACCTACATTAAGTTATGTTCGCGATTTCCTTGTTTTAACGTGTTTGAGGTAGTCCTGTTCTGTTCCCTCCCCACTCCAGGTGATGTAGTGTGGATGGTACCATGTGAAAAATGAGTATCCTGATCTCTGTGAGAAACCTGCTGCTGGTACTTAGTGTCATGCTGGTCCTGGGCTTCCTCTACTACTCTTCTGGGAAGCTGCACATGCGTGGATGGGGCCAAGAGTCATGTAAGTACAGGGACTGCGCCACCTCTTTAGTGACTGCGGTGAGGATTGGGGATAGAGTGCTTAAGTGGTTACAGCTGAAGAGATGCAACAGTGGAAACACCGGCATTGATTACCAGCAGAATCTTTATAGGAGTCATTCAAGGCAATTGGTTTGTGCGTAACTTCTGTTGGCTAACTCCATCCTTTTTTTTTTTTTTTTTTTTTTTTTTTTTAAATAACTGCCATACTAAAAGTTTTGAAGTCTTGTATTAGTCGTCAAAGCAGGGTTTTTCATTAAATAAATAAATAATCCTACAATATCATACATTAGAAGCTCCAGGGCTTCTCACTTGCAGATGGACTAAAGATCATTTTGTGCTTCATTGTGTTTGTGAAACTGGATAGCGCTCACACTGGGGCCTTGTGTTTTTATAGATTATAAACTCTGTGGGCCTTTGTAATTCAAGAGATGCAGGCTCGTAGCTCTTAAACAGCTGTACAACTACTGACAGCAGTGTATAAATCACTGAAATCAAGCAAAAACAAAAAAGGTGCACAAGATTTTAACCAATCTGTGTTACGGTATGCTGTCGTATAATATTGTTATCAACTACCAATATCTATGACACCTTTACACTACCACACAGTACCATTTCACACAGTTACTGTTTTTTAGTTTTATTTTTCCATATCTGATCCATTCCTTTTGTTTATGTGGATCACAACTGTTTTTTTTATATAATAAGTGCACCGGTTTTGCTCAGGTTAGTATTGCATGCAGCTGTAGCAAAGCTGGTAGTTGTTACCTTCTAGATTTTACAATCTAGCTCCCAACTGCATTTTAAGTGCAACTGTCGATCTGCTTCGCTTACCGTCCGTAAATACTGTAGAGCGCTGTAGTTGTCATGTATACTGAAACTATGAGTCTTGGTTGCTAGGTTTCCCAGAGACAGGTGCAGTGTGTCTGGCATAGGTTTACAAGCTTCTTTTAAAGTGACACTAAAACCAACAGCAACTTTTACACTGTTGTAACTATCCAGTAACTATTACTATGCAAGTTGTCTGTCTTGCATGGGCAAATTCAACAAAATGAAAAACAATGTTTTTGCTTATTAGACTGACCACACAGGTTAGTATAATAATATTTGGATAAACATGCATTTAAATACCATGCATTTTTAGAATGTGTTCCTTTGAAATTGAATTGAAAGTATGGCCGGACAGCCCTGCAGAGGGTATTGTCATGTATTCACAACAATGTTACCATTGGAGCAGCAGAGGGTGCTACTTGCACACTTCATCCTCAGCCCTGACTCACAGAAGAGGCAATTCAAAGGTGGGATATGCAGCTGTAGACCGTGAACTGTACTGTAGCTTCGGTAGATACTTCGTCATTAACAATTCTTCCAGATGTAAGTTTTTGGGAGCCACAGGAACATTCTCATGTCCGCGTCAGCATCAGCTGTAGCCGGAAACCCCCTTTTTAGCTATTTTTTTCACAGCTAATGAAATCTCTTATCGGATTTGAAGTGAAATAGAAATATTAAGCCTGTCCTATAACTTTTGGCTTTTGTTAATTATAGATGCATAATTATTTGGTTCCGGAAGTTTTTTGGAGTCTGTTCCCCCAAGATTCTGAGTTACTCTGGGCTACAGTACTAGAAGAGTATAGCATAGACGCTGTGGACTAGCTTATTGAATAAATTCCAGCTAGGGCACAGTACAGCCTGTGTTCTCAGAAAATGCTGAGTCTAATCAAACAAAGAAAAAAAGAAATGAGGTTGTTTCTGTAGGCAGTAGTTCAGTGTGACTCGTTTTTCCACAGCAGAAGGTCAGTCTGTTTAAGTGACTTCATAACCATGCTGTTTATACTTTGTGTATGTACAGTACAGTATGTACACAATTTACCTTCTAAAAATAGAATGCATGGTGATGGTACAGAAATATACTGTGTTTGTTTAAGTAGGGCTGTGGCCGTGGTTCAAAAACGGAAACAACAGAGATAAGAAAGACACCTTTCTATTAAAATAGCCAGGTGATGCTGCAGTCTGGCTTTTTTTTAAAGGTTCATGTTGAATTGATATCCACAACTATTTGCTGTGAAATGCAGAGCTCTTTTCAAATGCCGGCTACTGGCAGGGGGCCAGGTTCCCCCGCGCTTCCAACAAAAACAGAATTGAGTTTCCCTTCTTTGTTGTTGTTGTTATTTTCCACTTAGTTGTTTGAATAAAGTGCATGTATATAAAAAGGGATTGCTACACTGAGAGCCGCCTGTGTGAGACAAAGCCGATGCAGAAACCGAAAACCTCATTTAGTCAGCAGCTTCTTGCTGCTAAAGAATCTAAGGATAGATTTACTACATTTTTGCAATGTGATACTGGCATAGTTTTTGTGGTTTGTGTCAGTACACCACATTTCCAGGTACAGCATGCAATAGCTCTAAAGATCTGCCAGAGTTTATATATTCTGAACTGCAGAGAGGGCTAGAACAGGAACGCTGCTTTCCATTTGTACAGTAGCATCTCAGTTTGTGAGCAGCTCTGGTTCACTTAACAGGACTGGTTCCAGGACTAAACAGTCTGCTTAATCGTTTTAGGCCTGAATTATTTTTGTCAAGCTGAAGAATACTCCTTTATTGAGTATAAATGAGAACATGCCTTGAGGTCCCGCCTGTGAGAACAAGACTGGAGTTTCGCAGATACTGCCTTGCAGTGCATGCAGTTCCTTATACTCCCCACTGGGGGGTGTTCGGTGTTAAGGGAGTTCTTCCTAAAGGTGGAATGTCCATGCCTTGTAAAAACTGTTTCTTAACTCTGCAAGTGGAGACCCTCATGTATCCTGCCACAACACAATAGATATCTTTTTTTTTTTTTAAATCCTTCTTTCCTACTCATGGAATAATACAAAGATGTACCATCCTTCGGATGAGACGTAAAACCGAGGTCCTATTGTAAGTGACTCTGCAGCAGCAGTTGTGATGCATAGTTCACCCCCAAGTCTCTGTAAGTCGCTTTGGATAAAAGCATCTGCTAAATGACTAAATAATCATAATAATAATTGCATTTTACATTCAGTTGCTTAATCTAAAAGCAATTCCATAAAAGAGCAGCTTACATTAACTACAACAGCTTTCAAAAGAAAATTCTGAAAAGTCTTTGCTGTGAATTTAATAATACCAATTATCTGGAAGTGAATTTGATTTCACAGGGACTTTTACCACAAAGAGTGTGAGAGGTGTTTCCTAGGTGCTGTAAGCTGACATTCTAAGCAGAATGTTTTTTGTTTTGTTATTCTTTGGTGGAGAGGCGTTCTGAGCTGTGTCGCTATGTACCCAGTTTGTTTCTACTCTACCTGGACTAAGCTCTGGTTAACTGGTCTATTATGCATTGATGAACATTGCATAACTATGTACTGGGTATATTCAGGGACAAGTAGCCTCTCTCATAAGTGACAACCCTTCTGCCTCACACACACTTACCATCTAAAGATTCCCCTTAACTAAACTACTCCACTCTTCTAAGCCTGCGATGACAGAACTACAGTAATGGGACATGGAAGGGAGAAGTTAATTTTTCACTATCACAAACTTACTCATTGTAGTTGTCTTTCTGATACCTCGTCCACAACTATGAATACTCACTCACACTTGCAGTAATTGGTAAGTATTTCTGCCACCTCCTGTGCATTCGTTCTCTGCATTCTGAATCATCTGTTCCAGACTTTGAAATAAGTGGTCAAGTTAGTCCCAGTTGTGCCTTAAGTTGGCCATTTTTATATTGCATTTTATAGTGCATGCCAACAATTGCATTTCGTGATTAATTATTCTGTTACCATTGTTCACGAGCTCCAAGAAACTGAATCTGATTAGCATCCCCTTTGACTCCTTTATTACTTTGTTAGCCTAATTTAAGGGGTGTTTTCTTTTTGAGTTCATGAAAACAAGGGCCAGTCAGCGTACGGACGGTGCTGTTTGGTTTGGGAGAAGCACATCTCTGTCCTTGCAGCCAAGTGCTATAAAAACACAGATAACTCTGCTTTTGGGCTCAGGACCATGTTCTAACAATTTAGGGGAAGTGTTTATGTACACAGAACAAAATGACAGATTAGATGTACGGTATAGCGCGTAAAGTGATTGTAAAGATCTAGCTGGAAATAGATGGGCAGCTGTGGATGCAAAGAGGTGGAGTGTGCACTGATGTTCAAAGATAATTGGACTACTTCGAATCCAAAGAAAATAAAAAATACAGAGTGATCAAGAAATCATTTGAAAGATGTCTTCCTCCAACAGATGTGGGTCCTTTATGAAAATGCTGCGTTCTGTTGTTTTTAATGTTATCTCAGCCAGTTCCAATAGTCAAGGGAGATGGGAGTTCAACTATGGATTGGGGTGACATGATATGATTCTCTTATTCTTTATACTTTGTTATGCATTACAGAAATGGGCCGGTCAGAGTATGTGTTTCATATTAATCGGAGCGTAGCCCACCTACCCCTGAAGTCACTGATACTGCATATAATCAACATCAAGGACAATAACAAAAACACATAAATAATCTGTTATGTGACCTCCAGGAGTTCTACCCTCTTTACTGGAAGTTTAAGTGGGATGCAGCTTGCTTTGATAACAGTCTGAGCAAGAGAGTGTTCTGCCACATCAGCAGGCCAAGGGCTCTCAACATGCAGCGTTGAGAGAAGCTCTTTGCCAAGTGCTGTCTTCTGAATACGACGCTGACGACTGTGACTCCTCGAGAAGGCTGTTGATGCTGCTGCTGCTGCTGCTGCTGTTGTTGTTGTTTTTCTCCTACCTGATTTTGAGAACAGGCTGCATTTTTTCCAAACCCTTGTGTCTCTTGTCTTTCATGGAGTTGAACAATTGACCTAGGGTGAAGGGGCTGCAGAGAAATGAAATTGGGGGGTGGATAATGCTACTTCACAAAAGGTTTCCTTTCAGTAAAAAAAAAAAAAGTGATATACAATGCTATGTACATACATTGCTTTACAAAACTATGTGGCTTAGCATACAATGCTGACTCATGGCTACCTATTCTATTTACCTGCTTTGCGTATTCCTGTAAACTGCCATGAATGAGCGATGATGCTGCAATTTTTTGTTTTGTTTCGTTATTTATTTTTTTGACTGCAGCAATCGACATGTGTCCCGATCTGAAAGGCACTTTTATAGTTCTTGCCTCTGTGGATATTATTATACATTAAGTGCTTATATCCGTAAAGTTGCTGTTGCTGCACCTTGTTCATTCAAGGCGAACGTACGGAACAGAAGTAATTTTGTTTCCTGTTTAGCCACCAGTTGAATATTTCAAACTGAAGTTCTGGTATTTGCCCAAATGAAGCTTATAGGGACCCCCAGTAGAAAGCATGGTTAAAATGGAGTTGGAATGTGAACTGGACCTTCGGTTCATCTGTTTATCACCTGAACCCCACCCCCCCTCCGCAGCCCTCGCATTGCATCAAAGTGAGACTGTGGTCACCGGGGCCTGCTTCCTTTAACTGCGCTCTGACGTGAGTTCAGGCATCGGGCTGCTCCGTCACCCTCAAAGAATTTACTGGACCTTTTATTGGGGAAGGACTGTCCAATATAAATCCACATCCATACAAGGGTAGGAGCATGCAGGATTTAGCAGACGGAATAATCCGCAGGGCAGCGAGTCTTGAAGGGATCTAGGAGAGCTCCTTTTTTTTTTAAACACAGTTTACGTCTGCCTCAAGATATCTTTGTAATGTAATCCTGATTATTTAAACATGGCTGTACATCACTCAAACTAATGATGCACATAGGAAGAAATGTAAAAAATAAACACGTGCCTATGTTACGCAATAAATGGTCTTATTAAAGCAGAAAATATCTCTGACGTGTTGGGCACTCTACTGCGAGTGAGGTGCCTATGGAGTAGATGATCACAAGCTCCAGAGTTCTGAAGTTGCACCATGTTGGGTAGAAACTTGACTGTTCAAGCTATTGGCAACCAGGCACTTCCCTTGAATGAACATGTAGTCACCGACATGGTGGTGCACAGTCGGATCCCTAAATAAGACTGGACCTCATTTAATGTACCAGCACATTAGCATGGTGTAGGAAGGTACTGTGTGCTAAATAAACAAATAATAATAATAATAATACTGTGTGGTCGGGGGACACTAGGGATACAGTGGAAGCCCTAGTACGCATGTCGGAGATCATCTTTCCATCTTGCTATCAATGTAGGTTAGTTGTAGATTTGAGGGGGGATGATGTGGGACTCGCTAACGCAAATTCATAAATTGTCACCTGGTGGTGGGAGGTTCTCTTCTGGTGAGATGAAAAAACAGTGATTGAAACATGAGCCATCTTTTCAAAGATCAACCAAAATCTGATGTATTGTAAGGGCATGTGCAATCCGTCAAGACTCGAGTGATGTACCATACCGCAGGTCTGATTTGTTAACATCTTTGTGTGGGTACAGTACGTGCCATGGCTATCCATTAGATTGTTACTTGCATAGCAGCATATATGCACAGTTTCAGTGTGAAACCGTGAGACAAGTTAAAGACTCCTCTAAATTGGGTTCTCTTGGTTTGTGATTGGGTCCAGTTAACTGCTAGCTGTGTGATAATGTGCCGAGCTGAATTGCCACTCTTGTGTTGCAGATTCTGAGGGGGATCCATTTGTCTCCGTGGGACGAACAGTAGGCTCAGGTACAGGCCCCCCAAAAAATACCCAAATAATATTCAGGTCTGGTGGCCATGTTGGGAGGTGACCATGTTCTGTATGTCCACATCACAGGCATTGTTAAAGGTGCTTTTTTCAGTGTACAACCCTCTGCACTTCAACCATTGAGATACAGGCAAAATAAATGTATCTGTCTATCCATAATAGGAAAAATGGATAATAGTTACACTTGTTTTTTTATGTATTTTTGGCTACCAAGTTCTCTCAAGTCTTATCTAAGCTAGTTTGTTGAATGATGATTATGTTTTGAGTTCATCATTGCATATTGATAAAACAGCCTTACCTCCCAACATGGCACTGCTACGCCAGATAGTATAGCTGGCCTGGCTAACCTAACTGTTGGTAAGTTTCAGTGTCCCCCCCCAATGTTGTTTCATCTTGCAAGGACCTTCATTTGCTGCAATTTCATTACTTAGAGAAATCTGGCATCAAAGCATGCATTGAAAGAAGTGTGTTTCCTCACTGAATACCCCTGGTTAAAAGTTCAGTAGTAATAAGGGGTTCATTAGTTTTATTTAATTTTTGATTAGTCTGGCCAGTTTTAAATTACTCCCTGGGCTACCAAAGAACATGTGCTGTCGACAGACATGATGAATTAATTGCTTTTTACTTTTATTAAATGATTATTATTATTTTTATTGTGAAAGCAATTTTTCTCCTAGAAACACTGGACAGTACTTTTAAAGTCTTAAAAAGTAAAGCTATGACTGTTTTCTTAAATCACCTTCTCCTCTTATAAAATGAGACCCTTGTGGAAAACAGAGGGCTAGTTATATGACCTCTGATGATAATTCATGTTTAAACAGGATAGCTCATGACTTTTGGGGGTAGTGGAGGAGGACATGTTTTATAATTGGGCGTTTGAGCTTAAGCTCTGGTGGCTACAAAGTCCTGTTAAATTAAGCTTCTGATTTGTGCATTTGATAGTTTGGAAGCTTTCATTTTTTTGTATGTATTTATGTTGTTAAAAATGAGAAGGCAAAGTTTAAATCCATCCCAATGAGTTTTGCTATGTCTTACAAGTACTGCTTTTGTAAAGACTTTAAACAGGGACCCTGAACCTTCCAACCCTTGCTCTGATAGCTTCTGACGAAAGGGAACCTCTCACCTCCGTCGCCTGCATTGCCTGATCCCTGCTGCAGTTAAACCCTGGACCCTTTCTATCTGCTGTGGTTTTACTGTGTGTATCCACAGTCTGCTGCTAGTACTGCTGCTTAAAAACCTGTTAACCTCTGCCCAATTCAATTCACTTTTTTCTCTGGAGAAATAATAAAAGCTCATTTAGTAAACAGCACAGATTGGGAGCAGTATTTATTTTGATCCCATCATCATCAATAAGGGAGTTCATTGAAACCAATCAAGTAAATATGCGTAGCTACTTGTAATTTCCCACCCAGTTAAGCAGTTCATTAAAGTTGGTCTGCTTTGGATCCGCAGTATGGTAATGTTGTCTTAAGCTTGCTAGCACTAAATAAATAAATAAAGTGATAATAGTTTTTTCAATAGGATTATAGTTTGACTCTGAGAATGCAAGTTTATTCAATCCAGGTACATGCATGTCTGACTACAAAAGTATAGTTCGAGTAGTTTTAGTAATTTTCCAATCCAAAGATTGAATGTTCTTGTATCCTCACCAGTAAGACTATTCACTAGTTTCAGAAGAGCAGTGCTTATTGTTTGTTTGGGGTTCTGGAATTCAAGTGATTCTACACTCCATGTATAATAATAATTCTTCCCAGTGTACTGTGCGGTAGAACTTTATTTATTATATTTAATATACCACTGTGTATAACTGGTTTCAGGTTTTTTTGCTTGCTTGTTTAATTTCTATGCAGTTCCCGGGGGTGGATCACAAGTTTTTTTTTTTTTTTTTTCTGTACTGACAACAGAATATCAGGGTGTTTTAATAAGTCAGTTGTCAGGCGAGACCCTTGACCATAGCTACAAAATTGCTGACTTTGGATTTTCATATCTCTGGATGGTCCTGTTTTAAATGCTGTTGATTTATTTTTAGTTGCGCTGATGTACTATTCCTTGCCTAAAGAGCCAAGAGAGGAAACTGTGGAGATGTTATCCGGCATCCTTTTTCACAGCAGGACAGAAAGGAATTAGTAGGAATTAATGTTGGTTTTCCTTTAGTAGAGAAGCACTGTCTGTTTGGCTGGCTTTGTCCCTAGCCCTGCATGCTTGGCTGGAGAAGCGCTAATGCTCTGATTTTTCTCTTTCATGGATGGCCAAAGTGTTCCAGACCTGAGGTCTAAGAGGCAGCATGGCCTGGGTGGGGAGGAACTTTGGCCTAGCATTCAGATCTGTGTTGGTTTATGGAAAACTTTTATTAAGCCTCTAAATGAAAAAAATGTACATTGTCAAGCTGCCAGCTTCCTTAATATTCTACTGAGTTTTGTAGAAAAAAAAAATGCACATCTGTATCCTTTGCACAGTACTTGCGGTGTACTGTAAATTAATTGTATTCATTTTTTTTTCTCCCCAGCGTATGACAAACTAGGCTTCCTGCTGAAACTTGATGCTAAACTGTAAGTAAACCCTCTTTTATAACACAATATGCCTGTACCTTTTATTTTGTTGCTGTGTGCATGACCCTTTCGACTTGTGAATCCAGTAAGATGTGCTTTTTCTCCTTTTTTTAAATTTATTTTCTTACATTGCTTACAGTAAACGATATCCTATTTTTCAGACAAATCTAGCAAACATCTTTCCAGTCTCTTAGTGGACTCAATCACAGAGTCATCCTCTATTTTAACCACTGCAGTTGAAACAATGAGTGCCCACATTTCTACTGACAGAAAACACACAAAGAATCTATCTCCACCTGGGGCTGTTTCATGTATCTCCTCTAATGTTTCAGATGACAGGGTGATGTGACCCATGCTAGAAAAGGAACAATGCACACTATGTCCTACGCAGATCAGCGCAAGCACGTGCATGCATTGAATTGTACAGATTTCTCCTTAAGCATGAAATATGTTGTTTGGCATTTATAGCCTTGTGTTACCATTACTTTTGCTACAGGCTTAAGTTGCAATTACTAACATTTAACATAAAAAAAGAAATCAAAGAATATACACACTGTTGTAAATGTACACCAGCGGGGTGAAAATTCATCAAACTGGATCCTGGAGACAAGTAGCAGTAACAAACAGACGGATTACTGCACTCGGACATAAGAACCGCACTGCTGAGAGAACAATACAAATCGCACAATTCCACATTAAGATATCTAGTGAGTGCCAACAGAGCCCCTCTGTCTGTGCACAGCAGTTACATCATACAGCAATTACATTGGTAATTTATTTTGAACTGCTTACCCTCCATTTACAGTGAATTCTAAAGCCCAGTTTTCCTGTTTTGAAGGGAATTTGGTGTAATTATTTATTAATTGTCTAGTTTTAATCATTCAGGGTAAAAGCGATCTAAAACAAAATTGCTGAGTGTAAAGCACCCTTGTTTGTCCAAATATAGGTTTAAAGAACACACGTTTTGCCCTGGTCCGTTTTTTACCCCCCGGCAAAGTTCTTTGGATTCTGTGTTCCTGTTTTTTGGTAACACCTCTACATGGTCAGTGTTTCTTGAGGCAGGGTGGTGGGACAGGAGCCTGCAGAGTGACACTGTGGATAATGGCTTAAACTCCGATATCACTGATGACAGAACCAGCTTCATTAAACACAACCTGTCACGAGAGGTGATGGTCTGTATGGCATTCAGCTGTCGCACACTATCACACACGTAAACGAGCCCAGTCTAAAACAGAACCGGCTATCATTGCAACATTTACACAACTTAATAGAATAGTGAAACCACTTAGTCACTGGGTTATGGGGCACTCCTAAATGTAAAGAATTAAAACATTCTATTTCAATAAAATAAACTATGCATATCACTTGAAAGGCTTATGCACTGCTGGCAATATATTGAAGAGTCTTGCAGGATTTTATCTGCAGGACTTGGGTTACAAAGCTTCAGCAAGGGGGAAAGCTTCCAAAACGCTATCTTGACATTGTCTTTAGTTATATATTTCTTTTAAATTGTTGGTATACCTGCTACCTTTTAAGGACACATTTGTATACAGTAGGGGAGAAGGCCAAATATTGTATTTGCTGTACTATCCTCGGTGCATTTTACAATAAGCACTCCCACACACGTGCACATGCAGGTTTTCAAACTAGCACAGGCTCCACACTGAACAGCAGAAGGAGTCCTGAGCTTTTTGGATCGGTGGGGAGTTTGAAATGGTTCCAAAGCCAATAATCACTTGATGCCAGGTTCAGTTCAGCAGGACTAGAGAGGAGACAGGAACCCTGAATTACAGGGCGGCTGCCTCTCTGAGCCCTGTTTATTTGAGTTTGGCTAATTTTAAGCAGGTTATTAACGAGCAGGTCAAAAGCTGCCTTTTTAAGGAGTAATTAATATTGTGGTGTGAGTTTTTTTTTATGGAGGTCTGCTCTTTCTACTGTTATGAGAAATGAGCTGTTGATAAGTGGCAATCCACACCAGGCTTTTTTTTTCTTTCTCAGAATTATTTATGCAACATCATACAGACATTTAACTTGACATGAACTCCCACGAAGGAAGATCATAAACAATGACTTCAAAGTAGAAATGCAACTTGAAAACATCACCCCCCATCCCTTCCTCATATTTAAGAAAATAATTCTGTAAACAAGATATATAGATAGGAAATATATAAGTGAATATATAGTGGAAATTAATGTATGTCAGGGAGAATGATAATACTCTGTAAATGTGGTAGGTAAGCAAGTCTAGAATAATTTTGTGTGTGGTGTTTTGGTGTTTTTTTTTGTTTTGTTTTTTAATTTAGTCGTCGCCAATGGTTTTTTTTTATTTTATCCCGGTTCACCGCTGCAACCCCGGGTCCTCCGAAACTGCCAAATTCCTGCCAATCATTTTTCGCACTTCGTATCCACAGCAAAGCCACCAGGCCTATAGTGCCGGAGGACAACATAGATCTGAATGGCTCCACTGCAGACCCGCAGGTGCCCTATCAGCCACAGGGGTCGCTGGTGCACGGTGAACCGTGGATTGCCCTGCTGACCTAATCCCTCCCTACCCGGGCGGCCAATTGTACGCTGCCCCCTAGGAACCCACGACCGCGGTCGGCAATGACATTCGAACTCGCGATCTCCAGGCTATAGGGCGCATCCTGCACTCCATGCGGAGCGTCTTTACTGGATGCACCACTCGGGAGCCACAGATAGACTTTTTAATCTCACTCACATAAGGAAACCTCACTTTGCTGTTGCCTGTGCAAGTCACACATTCCATTTCATTGCCTGTCTAAACCCTTTCTGTCTTATTCTGTTTGTTTTGTAGCCCACTAGAGTTGACGTACAAATATGGCAATCTCAGCGAGGGAGCCTGCAAACCTGGGTACGCAGCAGCCAAGATGACGACCATCTATCCAAAGTAAGCAATCCCTTTCCGTTCGGTCCGCAGCTGCCTGTTGGAAAAAGGTGGGAAACAGTCAGTGGTACTTGAGCTCACGGACTATCAGTGGGTTTAGTGTCATCTACAGTAGCTGCAAAAACTAAGCAGTACTCTTGAAGATCATTTTATGGAGTGCATTTTAAAGTTGTAGATGAGATGAGCCAACTGTGCTAGGACTAGGTAATTAGCAACAGTCAATTAAAATCATTTTATACTGCTATACTCTGTGTGTCTTCAAAGCTTTTCCTATATATGGTCACCAAAAGTGTTCAGAAAATCTAAAGTTTATTGGTGGATTTTTAGCAGCCAAAATGCAGGTATTTAAAGTAAAATGAGATGCTGCACAGAACAGTGAAGAGCGCTAACACAGTTGTCAGATCTCCTCATTCTCAATCATTTGAGTGTGGTCAAACCCTTAACCCTTGTGTAACCGCTGCTGCTCAATGCAGCTTCTCTGTAATGGGCTGTAGGGTTGGGGGGCTTTTGAGAGACACTACTGTGTGTTACGCTTGAACAATAGAGTGTGATGGCTAATCGTAATGCATCTTGGATTGTATAGAATGCCTTTTTCATAAGTGGGAATGTGTAGGTTAATTCATGACCAACTCCCATCACCACCTACAGAAAAAGAAACCACTTTCAAAACCACACAGTTCTTTGTTTTCTGTTGCTTGTTGAAGAGGGACAGGGTGTTGTAGCCACCATTTCTTACACACAATAAGGGTGAAATGAGTCAACCCGCTCTAAAGCCACAAGGATAAAAAGCTGATTGACTGATTTATGATGTCATTAGCTTTTAAAGCCCTTTTCCCAGACAGTGAGCTCCTGGTGCTGAATGTCATTGATCTATACAATAGGCCACAAGTACAGCACTATTAACAATTAATACTAAACACTTGGGACATAAATAGATGCGGTTAAGTTGTGATATAGGGTTTATTATTTCTGATTTGCAAAGGGCAGTCCTTTTTACGATACTGTGTTTTAACTTTATAAATCTTTTGTGTTGTGCATATGACTGCGAATATAACGTGGGTGAGGTCAGAATCCGTGATGGCAGTGCCTCACAAAACGCAGCTCCTTTTATATATGGCATACTATGATACATAAATGTGTGTTGGGATACATATTCGAACAAACACATGCAGAACAATTGCATACAGAACAACTGCCATGTTCGTGTTCTTTTCTGTGACAGCATTTATGAATGACAAATATCCTGCATAAATAACCAATTTAACACCACATGTACACAGTGAGGAAGCAGGTTCCAAAAGAAGGTTCACTTACAAAGAGATTTGCTAATTGCATTAAAACTGGAAATAAAACTGAATAAATCAGGGAGTAGAGCTATTCGACTCTTAATAGTAGTGCATTTTACCACGGATCCTAGCTTCTTTGGCAATTCAGAACACACTACGATGATTGTTACTTTAAGCATGACTTCCTGTTAAATGTATAAATAAATAATGAATAGATATTTTTTCTAAACCTGTGTCGATTTAAACTTAATAATACTTGAAACAAAGTAGGACATAATCTCATTTAAACATAATCTCATTTAATTAAAAAGCCATGCAGATTGGAAATGTATATCAAAGGAAGCTATTGTGTTTTTTCACTATATTCCCCATTACACTATTCATTCATTCATCGATTCATCACTCTGTAAAGAGAGAGGTTGGTTTGTGGCATACCGTCTATGAGTTTTTACATAGTTTTTGGGCTGTCTATGAAAAATACAGTATCTTTACAGTTCGCATGGGTAGCGGGCTACATAATTCCCAGTAAGGGGTCATGTAAAAAATGTAATAGCTGATAAACATGCATAACAAATTGGTTCTAATCTTTTAGATCAACCCCATTTGTGTTTCAAATTGGAGCCCCTCCACCCCACCCCCCCTTGTCATAAATCTGAGGCTGAAAGGAATTCCTTTAGTTTCTCAGTGCAGAAAGTCAAAAGCCTGATTCACACGGGACCAAGAATCACCACATAAACAGGTGGTTTGGGAATTTATACCAACATTGATAAAATGTTGTCCTGTGCGAACCATACATTTCATTCTAGGCCAGATAATTTTGTCAGAGGTCCTCAGACTTTTTTTTTTTTTTTACAGGACATCGGAACCTTCTGTAAAATTTCAAAACAGCGTCCTATGTCTTTTTACTCCCATGCAAATCGACCATGTCAGTATTATGTTAGAATTAATATAGCATTTCCGGGGTATTTGCCGCAAAGCAATACCAGCTTTCACAATAAACCATAATATAACATCTACAGTTCAGTAAACCCGTACTGTTAGGCATATTGGGACTGGCGAAAATACAAAACATTATTGTCAACTCTTAAAAAATGAATGCTTTTTACAGTGCATTTAAAGATATGTATGGAAATACATATCACATGGAAAACTAAATGGTTATTCTAGCCTTTGGAAAAGAAGGTACAACGAAATCAGTTATTTACACCTGGTTCATTGTTTACAAATCGTGCACAAAAGCGCCTTCTCTGGCCACAACATGGCATTTCATTTTGAATATACTGACTTACCTTGATAAAAACTAATCCATGTCTGCTTTTGACCAACTCTGAGGACACCTGCTTTTTAGTCCTGTGCGACTCATGTCCAAAGTCTACAAGCAGATCTAGATTGATCTCTTCTTTGAATTCCAAAGCAGACAAATTTAAAATAAAGAAATATCATGTATTCTGGTATATGCATCTGTCACCTTACAGTACATGGAGAACATCAAAGGGAAAACAGAGGGCACAATTGCCAAAGTATTCCTACATTCTTTTATTTGACTTGGTTTACCTGTGTGACAGTGAGTGAACTCCATGTGAGATAGTGTGAAGGACAGACAGACGGAAAAGCATAATTTTAGTATGCTGTGCTCCACAGCCTTATAGTAAGGTCATAGACCAGAAACCATACTAGGGAAATTGCTTAAGGGAATTTTTGATCACTGAGCTAATGGAATAAAATCATTCATAGATGTACAAGGCTTCAGCTTGAAGTCATTATTTTATTTTATAAATCCAACTTTTGAATAGATTTTCTAAATATTTAATATAATTATCTTGCTGTTTTCTCAACAATAACTACTGAACAAACAAAGAGGGAAGGTTTTGCCTTTGGAAAGCAGACTGAAAGATGATGTTCTCTGACAGACTGTTATTGGCTCATTTTGTAAATTAATTTTTGTCCTGCACGCTATGTGCAGGTTCCATGTTTGTTTTTGTTTTGTTTTTTTAACGTGATGTGCAATATACTTGGGTTAAGATCTTGTCACATATAATCCAAACGACGCACCAGCAAATTGAGGCTGGTTACATTTTTATTTTTCATGTAGGTTTTCGACTTCATATGGATTGAATATGAATATGAATATGACAGGTAGTGTAGGAAAGAGCAGAGTTGGATTTTACAGATACAGTATTCTATGGTGTTTTTGCTACCTGGGTAATATACAAGGGTTGTAAGTCATGCGTGTTTAAATAGAGGTACACGTTCTACACGCCATTATGGTACAGTACTGTATATGGTTTTGTTGTGTATTTGTTCATTCAAGACAAAAGCTTTACATCAGTGGTAATCTATTTCGGTCCGCATGTAGCATGCTAAGCTGTAACGCTAGAGGCGCATCGGCTTGAAGAAGTGAGAGGGAAGCGGAGAGAATAAAACCCCCAGAAACCAAGCGACCGTAAGGCAATGCTGATAAGGAGAACTTAAAGTAGTTTATGTGATTGCTTCTGTAGTATTGTCTCGCTCTGAATAGGGTTTTTTTTTAATTATTTGTCAGACAGAAAATTCTCAGTGATAATATTAATGAACCAATTCTTTGCCACTATTTGATTTGTCCTTGAGGTGCATACTTAATTTTTTTTTAATAATTCTAATATGCAGTGCAGACAAGTGAAGTGAGACAGTATTTATGGATGGATTGGAGCAAAAGCTACAGCAATCTCAGTCAAAGCTGCTTAGAGTGTGCTCTTTCCTAGTTCTGTTGTTGCATATTTGGTCAGGTGTTGTATTGTGATCCTATGGGCCCCTTATACTGTCATCAGACCTGTCCGTATGGACCTGCAATTCGATTACACTTCTTGGATCTTGGTGATATTGCAGCCGATGGGCATTGGGTGAAGTGTGGTTTTCCCTGTTTGTCAGATCTGGTGAACCTGATACAGCCAGGCGGCTCTCCTGAATGAAAGAGTGATGGAACAAAGTTAAGAGAGCTGTCATTTAATCAGCCCAACATCAGACAATTCCCTCCTAGATGCAGGGAAATGCGATACCACACCAACTGTGTGCTGTAGCACTAGCACTTGAGAAAAAATCAAGTGGTACCAGGACGTGCACTGCCTTCTGTTTTCAACCCCTTACAATGGAATGTCTCCTGCAGCTATCTGTACATTTTATACAGATTAATGATGAAATAGTAGTTACAGTGCTATTGGAGGGTTCATTGTAGTAGGCACTGGTGGACTCACGCATGGACTAGATGGACCCTAAAGCTGCTCCTGCTGTTCTTATATTGCAAACCATTTTTTCACCAGCATGCAGTGCAGTGGCGGAATTGGATAGTTCCTTATTCAGTGGGAGACAATGGATGTATTGGAACTAGAAGATTTGAAGAAATAGATGGGTTAAAGAGTCACCAAGCTTGGGGAGGGGGGAGGTTGGGGTTGGGGTTGGGGTTGGGGTTGGGGTTGGGGTTGGGGTTGGAGGAACTCCGAGAAAGAGCTCTAAGAGCGCATTGAATAATTCAGGCTGTGAAAGGGCTCTATGCTATTAAAGTGCTTTACCTGTGTACTACTGTCAGAATGGATGTCTCATAGATCAGGATGGCGTTGCCCTCTGGGAATGGGACAGGCTGTTGATTGGTGCAGAGGCTCATTTTGGCCCAGCCGCTCCCCAGCTTGTCCCTACCTCCCAGTGCGTGGGCGGTACGGGTCTCCTGCTCCCTGGCTCTCGCTGCATGCCGTAGACACGCGATTGCGGAGGCCGCTGGGGGTGCCAAAGTACCTCTGAACACAACGGAGCAGAGAAAAGCAACTCATAAATATAGCAGGGTTACAAAGCGAGAGGCTGGAGTTCAGTGTGAACCTAGAGCGAAGAGTCTGGGAATGGATTTTTACACTGCAGTGCTAGAGGAGCAGAGCAAGTTAATCTTAGGGGCATTTGCTGAGCAGTAAATTCCATTCCTATTAAATATTTCCCTAAAAGAGAAGTTGGTTGTTGTCATGAAAAGATGTTGACAGTCATGGAATACACATTTACTGAAATAAACGTGAAATCTTTCAAAATCTGAAAAATTTAAAATTGCAAACGAAGACTGACAAAAAAGTCTCTTTCAGTGGAGGTTTGGGTTCAAGTGGAAACAGGTTAGAAAATAACAGCTGAAAGCTTCGCAGTAGCAAGGCATTCTAATTGTACAATTTAGTAGTACAGGGATGGAAATAAGACTCCGATTGCATAGCAGTTTCACCCATTCCAGGTTTTAATACAAGTTTGATCAGTGAACAAAAACTGCAAAAAATGTCTTATCAAAGGCTGGGTATCTATATAAACTTTTATTACTTTATAGCCTGATACAGTAGGGGATGCATATTGCCTGCAACTGGGATATAATGGAGGTACATGTACACACATCATACATCTAATTGTGATGAAATTTGTTAAGCACAAGTAATTGAGGGTATCAGAATCTGTGGATATAAGAAGATACCTGTCTGTCTGTCTTCACATACATCACTTATTAATTATGCATACAGTCTAGTGGATGTAGGACCTTGATCTACTGTTTCATCTAATTTTGTATATACAATAGAGCTGTGGATATCATACTTGTGTACAGTATATATGTTGAAGACTGACCTGTGGGTCAGAGGCAACACAAGATTCTCATAAACGCAGAAACTTTGCTGAGGACCTTGTTTGTCTGTCTGTGGTCTGCGCTCTTTTGGTTCCCAGATTTGTGTTGAGGCTGGAGCGTCTGTCTTCTCCAATCGGCCTATTCCCACAGACCTCGAACCAGGCTGCTGGCCTGGTGCATTCACACACAGACATTATCTGTCATCTTTTTGGAGCTCTGGTTTGTAGTTCCCCCCCTCACCCCACGCTGAAAGTCTTCCTGTATTTCTTCAAGAGTTTCTAGTACTGAGGGAAAGGCTCTCGGATCGGAGGCTTTCAGAGCCCATTAACGGTCTGCAGAAACGGAAATAGAAGGAAGGTGACAGGTTCTGATTAAGTTGGGAATTTGGGATGTTGAAGATTGTTTCTCTCTCTGAAAAATTAGGGTCTATGGCTCAGGCACCAATTAAGTAACTATGTTAAAGTATACAAAATATTTTCCTATTTTTATAAAAAATATAAACATGCATTATTTTTACACGGGTATTGAGGAACAAAAATTACCAAAAAAACAAAACCCTTTTTGTACCTGCTCTGCTTAACTGCTTTGGTCTTATATTTCTTAATGTGTCCGCTACAATCATAACCGTATCTTTGCAACATGTGGTCTATTGAAGTCCAAACAAACAAGGGTTTCTTTAGACTTTGCAACACATCACAAAAAAACATTGGTAGGGCAGTCAGGCAGTCTGTTGAAAGAGGTTACTGCTGAGCACCCAGAAGCTTTAATTTTGAAGAAGACCAAAGGATTTAAATTCTGTAATTTATTTGTAACTCCTAAACCTGGTTATTTAAGACTGCTGTAGAAATCGAAGCAGGCTAGGAGATAAGAAATAAGAAATGTATTCAATCCTTCAATTGAATTCTTCAATATATAAAAGGCAGTTGAGGGCACAAATCTCTAAACCACAGTACGTTCTTGCTGTTTTGACAATAACAACTAACTAACCGAGGGTGTTTTTAAAATCTATATCCGGAGGCCCTTTTACTAATGGTGTATACAAAGTTCAAACAAACAAACGATTAGAGAATACACAGCAGTGTGCCCCTTGATCAGAGAGAGAACCCTGTGCTGCAGATTTGATAAGAGGTTGGAGAGCCAAAATCGGAATGGAACCTACAGTATTCCCGTTCAGCATGCTCATTTGAAACCTGAGATATCAAAAAATCGAACCGATTTGGACTAAAACTTTGTGGGGTTTTTTTTGTATTTTTAAAGCCAACAACCTTCTAAAACAGTTTCATATATTTAAGCCATTAAGAAAATATTTTTCTCCCCTCTTTCCTGAATGGTGGTTTATTGGCACTGTGGCAGCTGTGCTACACTGCTATTTATTTTGACTCTAGTTTTTTTGTTTTTGTGTTCAAATCGTGCTTTGCTTGTCCTAATGGATCTCAAATCAATGAAATTTGGTCAGTGAAGAAGAGGAGCTCAGGTCCTCAGTGGTCAAAATTAAAAGCATAAATGTACATTTACAATAAAATCCCTTTTCCAGAAGGGGTTTGCAAAAAAAAATAAAATAATGGTTCTCACCTGTGATTCAAAAACAAATAAATACAGTATACGGAAACACATTCCATGCTAAATTACCGATATTCAACGGCTGGTAGCTAAAGAAATGTTTAATTCGAGCCATGAACTGTAACATGTGCATTCATCAGGGTACATACACATATAATACAGATAATGAGACTGAATAAAAAATGTTTCTAGTGACCCCGCAAGTCGACAATGAAGCTCTATCGCAGGAACCCAACAGTGACCCCAAGTAACCCCCTCCCCCTTCCACCAGTCTGGTGTGGACCGTGTGGAAGACAGATTGTTGTCATTTTGACTTTAAAGAAGCCAGCAGTATTTGCAGTCAGCCCGGGTTAAACAGAGGGAACAACATGGATTGAAACATCATTCAGCTTGCTTTCTTTTGCTGGAACACAAAGGCTGGCTGTGATTAAAGAAATGCCTAATCCTAATGTTATGAAACGGAAATGGAAACACATGCATATTTGCTATGTCTGTATTAATTGGTTTTCGCAGATTGATTGTATTCCCTTGTTTTTGAAGTGAAACTGAATGTTATGCTACTTGTGTGCCAGTGACCTTGATTGTAACTTTTTTAATGCATTTTAAATTTTTGTAGTGTGTGTTTTGTTTTTTTTAAGAAGACAAAAAAATCAATTATCTAAATGAATGAGTTTAGTTTTCTCGGTGCTCCGGAAGTTTCTAGTGGCCATTTGCTTGGCGAAAGTCAGTGTGTTGCCAGAATCCATTGTCTCAGAGGAATATAGAAATGTTTTAAATTCTTGTTCCAGCCTCTTCTATGAATTTCACTTCCTAACATTCTTCTTTGCTTGCTGGTATCGGATGCTGTTGCATTCAGTACATCACATTCCCCCATGTACGGCTAAATTGAGGTTCTCCTTCTGTGTTAACAGATTAACATTTAAAGAAGTTTTTTTAGACATCCGAAAAATGTTATAATACATTCCAGTGTATCCTGCAACAATCTACAGATAAGTAAATATGCAAATGTGCAAAAAACAGGAAGCAGCAAGAGTAAGTATTGAGAGTGTTGTAAAGCAGCGTTTTCGTTACTGGTTTATTAAAACTCCATGTGCTCCTGTGATTTGTGATCTAAGGCTCTACTTTGTGTGTTTTTATTGTTTTATGTTCATTTTAATCGTACATTTGCTCTGCCTCTGGCAAAAGGGTTTGGTTGAGAGATCACCCTTTTTAAACACTGATTCAGACGGATAAGCCCAGTGAAAAAGTCCAGTCCTATTCCCTAGTGATTAATGGCATTCATTCTCTGAAGCCACTTTACAAGAATGGAAGGGGAACTTGGTGCCCTGTAAATGTTTTTGGGACTTTTAAGTCTGTGGAGCGTACAAGCCAGTGATTGGTGGAGTAAAGGTAGAATCTTTGATTTGAGGTTTGTTGTAACGGTCCCACTATTTTACTACCCATTTGTTAGTTTGCTGTGAGTCAACAGCTCAGAATCACCACTACTGTGTCCTGCATTCACACAGTGCACACTTGCACCAGAGTGGCACCGTCCCAAAAGAGTTCGACCTACTTATAACCCTGTAGTCTGGTTCCATAAGAGACTGTGCCATAACGAGAATGCAAGTGAAATGGCATTATGTGGAAAGGTCTTCTGTTTGAAAGGCCATCCTTATTAGGCTACAGCACAGTGATTCTTTACTGGAATCAATATTGTGTACCCTCTGTGAATGCTACTGAAGCTGCCAGTTCGCTATGCACAGTTCTCATAACAAGAATTCCCGCTAAAGGCTACAGTAAAGAACTTAAGTTTGAGTTAATAAAATCATTGATAACCTGGTTTGTTGCCATAGGTACAGAACTCTTGAGCACGAATGCTGGCCACTTTCCTTGAAAGAACTGAGGGGGCGCCTGCACTACGGCAGTGTGGGACTGGACAGAGACAAAAGCCAGGATACTTTATGCAGCCCCCTCCCTTTGTTTAAATGTTAAAATTAATGACAGTGGCCAGTATTCGTGCTCAAGAGTTCTGTACCTATGGCAACAAACCAGGTTATCAATGATTTTATTTAAACAGCTGCCCCCCCACCGGGCTAATAATAGTGCTCAACACTCATGACACTATAGAGACTCGTTACACAAGCTAGTGTTTATTTAGCTCTCAGGAGGATTGTAGCTGTAGGATCTCAATGTCTGACCACTCAAATTAGTTGGTCTTTTATGTAAGATGTGCCAGAAAGCAGGACATGTTTGTTTGATTGTTTGTTTGTTTGTATGTATCTAGCAGTTGACCTTTGAAGGATCTTGTTTCAATCCCTGTAGTACTGACACATGATGATAATATATAATTGGATTGCATAATAAGCATTTATTAATAAATGATCACTTATTTTATAATCTGTTTGTTTCAATTTCTGCCCCCATAGAAGTTCAGTCATTGTATATATGTTCAGTTGTGAAGTTGCTTTTAACCTGTTTACATTTATTCTTTTGACGTTTTTATATATATATATATATATATATATATATATATATATATATATATATATATATATATATATATATATATATATATATATAAAAACAGTTCCAACAAATTGTCATCCCTTAGAAAATTCTGGCCACCCCTGAAGAATGGAATTAAATTGTTTGGATTGCAGTTTTAAATCATATGTCTCATTTCAACTCATGCTGACCGGTTACAAAAATATTATCGCCCCCAGTGAGAGATAGCAGTTTTATGGCAGGCAGAACCTTGACAGGTTGCTTAGAATTCTTACTGTGGTTATTTATGAGTTTGATCTTGCCCCCACTAAGAAAAAAGGTTTTTGCCCTTTTAATTAATGGTACTTTGTTTTGGCACATGCTCTGGTTGTTTAGAGGATGATTTAGAGGCTTACACCGTTTTGTCAGAGTTTTTCAAAATGACTGACACTGTCTGCTGTTTTAAGCCAGTATGGAAAACCAAAGTGTTGCAATTATTTAAGGAACCAAACTCTTTCAGCAGAAAGTTTGTAGCTACAACTTAACACCCTGACCCTCACCCCCCACCGTTTTCTAGCGGACTTCTGGCCTCGCTGTCTGCCTTTTTCTGTTTTGTTTTATTCCCTATTTTATGACAAAGTTGAAACTTTGTTACATGGTAGGGCTTCATTCATAGGGGTGTGGAATTCAGATTTGGGCTGACATTGACAAATTATGTTATTTACAGGAAAAGCTTCTGATAAAAAGACATCATGTTTGATGCAACCCTACAGTACAACAACATAACAAACGATGTGTCCCTCACTGGTCTGGTTTCAGTATCTATAGTTAGTTAGCGTGTAAAGCAGTTGATGTATGTGTGTCCAGGGAGATGGTGTGATAAAAACAATTGCTCTTTGCCCTGACATGCATCACAATTTGCCATCCAGCCGTCGCCATTTCTGAAAGAAATTGCTTCGGTCTTAGATTTAGTGCAGGGCTGTTTCAGCTTGGGTCAGGGCAGCATGAGTTCAATTTCAGATGGAAGCGTGTGTGTGTGTGTGTCCCTCCCTGGCCAGGAGTGTGAGAGTGTGTTGTAGGTGTTCTACCCAAGGCTGAGCAAGCTTTTTATACGACTCTGACACCAAACTGCAACAAGAGCAGAGAGGTCACGGCAAGAATGACAGGTAGCCACTTCTCTCTCCAAATCGCTTATCAAAGGGTTTAAGTGCTGGCAGCCCTAAAGCACATCATTCGTGGGTGATTCATGTTCAAGGAATATGGGCCCTGTCTGTCTGGAGGATACTACCAAGACTGCACTTTGTAAATTTTAGACAATCATCCTGAGTGAACAGGTCCCGTGGTGACCTTTCACAATTCACGGCAACACAGCACACTTCAGATATGGCAGTGAACAGGTTTTAAATTGTCCATTACTGGCATAGGTCTTGGTTATAATCCTGTCTTTTCACACAGCATTCTAAGTCTGACAGAATATCTGCCTCTGTATGTGAAATTACGCACTCTACACAAAATTAGAAATTTTGAAACATTTACTGTATGATGAGCAGCATCCACAATTATGTAAATTATTGCGCCCCTAGAGCCAGAGTACTATATTTATATTGCACTTGCAGTGTTTATACAACAGTTTGTCTGGCTAATAATTTTATTGCTTCATCCATTAATTCAAACACTCAGTTTTAAATTCTAAAACGATAATGCCTTCATCAGTGCCTGTCTGCTTGACTTAATAATTTTACCTAAGCATTATTGATCACAAGCAATATATTGGCTCCAAAACTATAGAAATGATGTACTGCTACAGCAGTTCTTAACCTTCTAAAGAACTTCTTTGAAGGGATTGTCTTGGCATTCTGTGGAGACTTTCTGCTTTGCCACATGAGCAGAATCCTACAGCAAAGCTTAACTGTTCAAAAGAAGTCTCTAAAAGTCTCTTGTGTGTTAATGTGTAGGTTTTGTACGTGTCTCAATAAGTGCCTGTACGTTCTCTGTCCCTGTTGGGTTTGTGGCTGTTCTTTCCCAATACCATAAAGCAGAGCGAAAGAGAGTTGACTAAAAGGTAGTGAGAAATATGACAGCTTTGTTCTGGACAAAGTATTGCCATGCAATCAAGTACATTTTCTTTTGTGTTTCTTTCCAGGTTCACTATACCAGCCCCAATGTTTCTAGATCGGAACTTTAAACGACTGTCAAGAATCAGTCATTATTTGCCTCCCTTTGGGATCAAAACACAAGGTACTGTATTATTATTTTTTTTTTGTGTGTGGCTATCCTCACTAGTCAATTGTTCTCTCTAGAAGGTTTTTAACTTCTTTTTTTTATCAACTGTAAATTATTATTCCCCGTTTTTTTGTTTGACCTAATTAAAAATGCCCAATACACAAACCGATCGCAAGAACTGGATATTAAAATGTGACCTCCTATCCCACTGTCAAACCATTTACCTTTTTTCAACTCCTCAAGCACCAGATGCTGCCAAACTGCTGAGCCCAGATGGAAAGAGCTCAACCTGGGAAGTTTCCATCTGAACTCATGGGGCACCTGACCAGTAGGGTTTGCTGAAGTGTGATGATGACAATTTTCCTCCCCAACCCACAAGAGCACAAAAACCAGTGCAGATCTTGGTGTGGGCCTCCAGCCAAGATCTGCAACTGCGCAAGATCAGGATTTGAACCAGAGAGCTCCTGACCCTTCACAGCTGCTCGGAAGTGCTTTTACTGTATGAGCCATTGGGTACGCCTTATATAGCAGCACAATCAAAGACTACTTACAGTGTAGAGCACTCTGCCATAACATACACTCCCAATGGGGATATCATAATTCTCAGCCCAGGGGAGAGATTTGAACTTGTATTAAACGTCGTAGTAAAAAACGAACCGCAGAGAAATGTGAAACTTGATAACGGAAACACAGGTATAACCGGGGAGATCACAGCATCTTTGAATTTTGAATGATTGATTGTTGCATTACCAACACCTGCAATCTTTCATTTTTTAAAGCTATTAACCCATAAGACACAGTTTCATTAACAGTTGTTTTTACATTGCGTACCCCATTGCACTGGTGCTTGCTGGTGCTTGCAGACGGCTGTCTTGGCAAGTTGCTATTTCATTGGTCCACAAACAAGTACTGTGAATTAAACAGTTATGGTGCAGTTCTACAATTCACATTGCAGAAAATGGCGAAAATAATGGAATGAAAGGAAGGTGCTGACGAAAAATTGATATATATATATACACTACCGTTCAAAAGTTTGAGGTCACTTAGAAATTTCCTTGTTTTCCATGAAAACATACATGAAATGAGTTTGAATAGGAAATATAGCAAAATGAATAGGAAATATAGTCATTGACAAGGTTAGAAATAATGATTTTTAATTGAAATAATAATTGTGTCCTTCAAACTTTGCTTTCGTCAAAGAATCCTCCATTTGCAGCAATTACAGCCTTGCAGACCTTTGGCATTCTAGTTGTCAATTTGTTGAGGTAATCTGAAAAGATTTCACCCCATGCTTCCTGATGCACCTCCCACAAGTTGGATTGGCTTGATGGGCACTTCTTACGTACCATACGGTCAAGCTGCTCCCACAACAGCTCAATAGGGTTGAGATCCGGTGACTGTGCTGGCCACTCCATTATAGACAGAATACCAGCTGACTGCTTCTTCCCTAAATAGTTCTTGCATAGTTTGGAGCTGTGCTTTGGGTCATTGTCCTGTTGTAGGAGGAAATTGGCTCCAATCAAGCGCCGTCCACAGGGTATGGCATGGCGTTGCAAAATGGAGTGATAGCCTTCCTTCTTCAAGATCCCTTTTACCCTGTACAAATCTCCCACTTTACCACCACCAAAGCACCCCCAGACCATCACATTGCCTCCACCATGCTTGACAGATGGCGTCAAGCACTCCTCCAGCATCTTTTCATTTAGTCTGCGTCTCACGAATGTTCTTCTTTGTGATCCGAACACCTCAAACTTAGATTCGTCTGTCCATAACACTTTTTTCCAATCTTCCTCTGTCCATTGTCTGTGTTCTTTTGCCCATCTTAATCTTTTCTTTTTATTGGCCAGTCTGAGATATGGCTTTTTCTTTGCAACTCTGCCTAGAAGGCCAGCATCCCGGAGTCGCTTCTTCACTGTTGACGTTGAGACTGGTGTTTTGCGGGTACTATTTAATGAAGCTGCCAGTTGAGGACCTGTGAGGCGTCTGTTTCTCAAACTAGACACTCTAATGTATTTGTCCTCTTGCTCAGTTGTGCACCGGGCCTCCCACTCCTCTTTCTATTCTGGTTAGAGCCAGTTTGCGCTGTTCTGTGAAGGGAGTAGTACACAGCGTTGTACGAGATCTTCAGTTTCTTGGCAATTTCTGCATGGAATAGCCTTCATTTCTCAGAACAAGAATAGACTGACGAGTTTCAGAAGAAAGTTCTTTGTTTCTGGCCATTTTGAGCCTGTAATCGAACCCACAATTGCTGATGCTCCAGATACTCAACTAGTCTAAAGAAGGCCGTTTTATTGCTTCTTTAATCAGCACAACAGTTTTCAGCTGTGCTAACATAATTGCAAAAGGGTTTTCTAATGATCAATTAGCCTTTTAAAATGATAAACTTGGATTAGCAAACACAACGTGCCATTGGAACACAGGACTGATGGTTGCTGATAATGGGCCTCTGTACGCCTATGTAGATATTCCATTACAAATCAACCGTTTCCAGCTACAATAGTCATTTACAACATTAACAATGTCTACACTGTATTTCTGATCAATTTGATGTTATTTTAATGGACAAAAAATTTGCTTTTCTTTCGAAAACAAGGAAATTTCTAAGTGACCGCAAACTTTTGAACGGTAGTGTATATTTTGAGCAGGTTAAGAGAAATGCATAGATATGTCAAGTTAATAGGTAGGCTGGTTTTGAAAGGGAGCTAAGCATAGGTTTGGATGAGAGGTTACTGTCAATAGATGCTGATCTGAGGCTTCTTTTGTGCCCACTGTTTGTTATGTTGCACTAGACTTCCATTTTCTTCACAGAACTTAAAAGCAATGTACTTTCTTTTAATGGGATTTCTGATTCAAGGTGTTTTATCAGATGTTATTGAAAGGAAAATTCTTGGCAAGTCATTTAAAAAAAACAAAAAAAAAACAAAACAACAAAACCGGTTTATTTTTAGGCTGGTGAGAGAGATTGTTAGCGTCGTTGACGTCGGAGTTCAGCCTTCCTTTTCCACCATCCTGTGTTCCCTCCGTTTGTCCTCCTGCCCTTTCATTGAAAGCCTTTTAGTGACGTCTTCTCGGCTAACATTTCCTGCCACCAGCACTAGGCCCAAAAGGCCATTACTGTGCAATCTTACTTTTGCGCTAATTGAAAATTGTGATTGTGAAAGCTAATGTAAACCAGTCTCATTTGACACATACAGATCCATACCAGTTAAAGTGGGTGCCTTTTATTTTTTTTCAGATTTTGCAGAAGGTTCCTGGACATTATGCTTCAATCTCCTGTGACTAAATTCAGTCAAAATAATCCCAGACAAATGACCAGGAATTTTCATGATGTCTGTCTGTTGTGTGTTTTTTTATTCATAAATGTCTTGGCGCATCCCAGTCCATTTTTAAAAATAAATAACTAAATGAAATCAATCCATCATCTCATTTTCAGACTTTCGTGAGGCTTATATTGATCATTACTGCAGCTGGGTTTGACGCAGCAAACCTGAGATTATGCTGTGAGACCCTGTGCTGTGTCTAGTGGTGTTGTTTAGCTGTTAAGGGAACTGAGTCAAGCAGAGTCATCAGACACATTTCTCTGAAATTGTTATTGTCTTGTTTTTATTAGTTTTATTTTTCTATAATCCTGTGTGGGTGGCTGTTGATTTTGCATAAAAGAAGGATTTCCAGATGTTTTATGCGTTGTACTTGATAAACTGTTATGGAATGCATTGTATCTTTTTATTATGCAACAGTTGCAGGACAGATTATTGCCAAGTTGATGAAATGTATGGGTTAGATGGAACCATAGAAAAAGTGTGATTTAAATGGCTTACTCTATTCTAGTATATGGGTCTATCCGCTGCAGCTGCTGAACTGTTGAAGAATTAAAGTTTCAGTTTGTTCTTAAGACTAGCCTTTTTTTATTTTTTATTGCAGAAAAGGCCCCTTTTATAGAGCTGAGGTTCCCCACCCTCTGAAACAGTAGCCTGTGTTTGTTCCACTTTACTTTGATTTCTCCACACTTGAATTAGATTGAAGTCTTTCTTTACAAATTGCAGTCTGGCCTGATTTAAAGTAATTGTGCTTTGTAGGAGGAGGTGCATTTCCATCTGTTTTTATTTTGTTTGTTTTTATCATCCACTTTCTTTCTCCCATTTCCAAAGGGGCCATGTGAGCTTGGTTGGGAAATGGAGGAGTTTTAGGTACTCGGTTTCAGTGACGTGAAGTTTTAGTATCTGCGCATTGAGATCACCCATGTCTGCGCAAATAAAGTGCAAATACAGGTTTGCCAGTGCAAACCTGTACTGTATAACAATCTAGAAAAGACAGCTCCGCTTAAAACTGCAGAACACTGTTGAAGTATAGAAAAAAATGGCTCTACTTAAAATAACATTCTAGTTAATCCCCTTGCAGTATACTTTATGCCATCACTTTCCATTCTAAAGAAAGTTGTCAAGATAGCAAGACTGATGGAATTCCAACCGTATTTACAATAAAAAGACCAATTTACAGTCTTCTAAAGAAATGTTTTACATCTGCTCATATGATGCAGTTTGTGCAATACTATTCATAGCCTGTGATGCATTTTACTTGCCTTATTAAATGCATCCTATTGCACAGACAAATGCCCAGCTGTCACTCGTTGACTTTCTTTTTGATGTACGTTTGCATTGTAGGAGCCCAGTACATTGTTTGCCTGCAGTTTAATATTCTTGCATGCAGACAGGCTTCTGTTTTAGCAGCTGATACTATACATTACTGTAGCCAGGTCCTTCTTTTTAAATCAAAGCAGAATATAGGGAGGTGCAACACATTACTCACAGCTCTGATCTCAGCTGCGTTCTTGTTAAATCTTATTTAAAATGATCACTGATACATAGATAAATTCAGCCTCTCGGATAAAGAACTAAGGTGTTTGGACACCAGTGATTTTCAGCAAGTGAAGTTTGTATGCTAATCAAACAAAACAGACACATGGTATTGTAGCAAGACTTGTTTTAATAGGAATGTAACAGCCACAGTTCTTTGTAAATTTCAACAGACTAGTTACTTGGCAGTCATCATCTGAATGACCATTTTAAAAGCTCTTGGTCGTTTTAAGGCTACAGAAAAGTGTTAATTTTTGTTGAAGCTTCATTGTTCTTCTTCCTTTGTTGAAATCCTTTTCTGAATGTTGTAGTGAATATTATCTGCCAGGCCACTGTTCTGGGATCTAAACAGTTAACAATTTACTTTTGTTTGTTTGTTTTGTTTTATCAAAGTATATTAGTTTAGTTAGAGTTGTTTCTAATAGAGAGTATTTACTCTAAATATTTAGTTCCTCTGGGATAAGAGCCCGAGGTCTCATAAGCCTAATCGCTGGTATGGATATAATTTAGGGTTTTCGGTTCATGTCTGAGATTAACCATACTAAAAATAACAGTAAGGCCACAGGAAGATCACACAGTCTGCAATAAACAAAACAGAGGACCCTTACTAAATGTTCAGGAAAATGAGAAAAATGTGCACCACTGTAGAGCAACTCAAGTGAGCAGTATAGCAAGGCAGTGACATAACTGCATTCTCACAGTCCTGGAGAATGCACTCTTTATCCAGAGAATGCGCTTGTTTAAAAATGACATTCCTAACTGAGGGTGTTTTATGGGCTTGTTCCAAAGCATGTAGTGTAACCTCACTGAATGTATGTGGGTCTCGCATTCACCAAATGGACCCTTTCTCAGAACTGAAATAACGATATTAAAAAAAAAACAAAAAAAACAAGGCGCTGATGTTTTCACAACCTGTGCTGTGGTGAAACAGATAAACCTTTCTGGTTTTGGGTTCATTAGGGTGTAGGGCTACCTTTCTAGATTACTGTGAATGTGTTCATTCTTGTTCATGTTGACTCCACTGGAGAACAAAGTGCCTTGACCCTGAATTGAAGGTGACTGCACTATGTTTAGAACGATCGAGATATTGGGTGTGCTGGGTTAGGGATATTGCTGGTGTATTGAGAATGATGGATATAGCGATCAAAAGTGGCTAAACTTTTTTTTTTTCTTTCCTTCCCACAGAAAAAATAATCGACAGTATTTTGGCGCTTACAAAAAATTACGGACTGTCCTCTGCTCTGGATAGGTAGGTGGGGTTGTGTGTCTGGGAAGGGGTTTTGGAAGGTGGGGAGTTCTGCTGAATGAAATTCACTTTCCAGAGAGCAAACTGGGGAGAAAAAAAATAACACTAAGTTGGCTTTTCCCCTTGGCTTTTCCCCTTGGTTTTGCAGCCTATATAAGGAGAGTTCAAGCCAGCTAAATTGTGTTAAGATCCCAAGGGGGCTGACTAAGTGACATGTTGCTCACAGATCCCTGTGCCCCACTGTATCCTATACATAGAGAAATAGAGACAGTGATGTAATAAGATGATTACTCAAATACACACTGTTTGTGTAGAGTTGCAGTAAGCTCTGATGGCACCCGTGTGTGTATCCAGCTCTGTCTTTGCATCTTCCATCTTCTGTTGAGGTATCGGCGTGACAGAGAGCTCTTGTATTCCACTTCAGGGATCTAGCATCAAAAGAGGCCCTTCTGTCTAACATACAGAACCACTTACAGGTCTCATTGTCGAGTCTAGATTACTTAACCAGGGAGCAAGTTGAAGTGTTTATGATAGAAACAGAATTTATTAACCTGGAAATTCCAGAAGCACACTGAGAAAATACCTCTAGACATTGGTTGTAAATGCATTGCTCCAATTCAACAAGAATTCTTTGGATTTAATGGTAAACCAGTACCATACTTTGTCCAATACCTGTACTTTATAAGGTGCTGCCACCCAGTCTTGCTTAGCTTCAAAGAAGTGACAAGCTATTTGTGTGGCTGACTGCCGAGGCAAATCAGGTGCTGTTGGTTAGAGGGTACTTTCCCCTTTTGAGCTTAGATTCTGAAGTGAAGTCATTATGTCTACTCTGTGGACATGAAAGATCTCCTGGCACTTTCAGAGAGGAGTGTTAACCCTAGTATCCTGGTTAAATCCCAATACAAATCTGTAACACTCACCTGGTTAAAGCTCCCCTATCCTGGCTTTAACCCTGTATATTGGTACTGGACATTCCTGTGTATGAGATTTCACTTGTCCCTAGGGCTAAGCCAAGTGTAGTTAGAATGGTAGTACCATTCTATTAATATTTGCAAAGGCTAAGAGCAGTATAGATTGCTGTCTAGTACTGGGCTATCCGATAACTAGTATTGCGAAAAGTGTTTCATTGTGTTTTTTTGCTATGCAGGTCAGACAGGATAGAGAGGGAAATGTTCGTTATCAGAACTGCAAACCGACAGCCTACTAAAGTTAGTAATACCAAATATTATGTTTATAACTGCTTTTGCAAACTGTTCAGTTATTAGCCTCTTCTTCTAAAACCTATATATTTTTGTTACAGTTTATATTTTGCTTAAGAATGTTGAAAGGCTTAAGGCAGAATATATATATTTTTTCATGTTTAGGCAAATAAAAATATTTTTATTTCCCCATATTTAAGTACCCTTTGCTGGTGTTAGCCTCAATAAAGTACTCTGTTATGTGTGCTTATGTGAACCAATGAGTATAGAACAAATGTATAAGGTAATACATTTTGCTGTGTGCATTCCTCAACCCAAGCTTGTGAGCAAATAGTAGCAATTGTCTTTTTTTTTCTGGTCTCTAACAAATATCTGTTGTCTCAATTCCTTATTTTTAAAGAAAGAAAGAACGAAGAGAAGTCAATTTTCCGAGAACTAACCACCAATTACACAGACGTTCTTTTCAGTTCAGTTTCCAGTCCCAGCCCCAGCCCCTTTAGCTTCTGACTTTGGGGTAATTTTTCTGGTAACACTTGACCCTTCTTGGGTTAGTCATACACTAGCTTACATCCCATTCTTGTAGAAGGCAGTCAAACCTACTGCTCCCAATCCATTTGAGTCGTCTCCATGTTGACATGCATTTTCTATATTTGTCAGCAGATTAATGTGGGAATATTTTTGGTAAATATGCATTTCTGTAAACATACAGCCTTAACCTTTTGATCACACTTAGACATTCCATCTTCCTCCGACTGCTGAATGGGGGAATGAATTTTCAGGGGGGAGGATCAGGGTCAAAGGCAAGGGCAACACGCAGATCAAGGCTGGAATGACCTTCTGGAGAAAGAGCATTAAAAAAAGAGAAGGGTCCAAACCTCCCCCCAATCTGTTCTGGAGACCAGATTGGAAAAGTGCAGTGGTGTGAAGCCTCTGAAGTAGTTCACATCACTGTGCATTCAGAATCTATGCAAGGCTTGGGTCAGGGACTGACCGCTTGATTGGCGTCTTTCATCTCAAAGACACCAAGTTCAAATCTAACTCCACGGAGAGCAAAAAGCCAGTGCCTGCAATCCCCAGTGGGACCCGAGTCTGAAAAAGACACTATTGTCTACCAGTTTCTTTTAGTTTCACAGTTTTCTTTACACACTACTGAATACCTAAACATTTCACCCTTTTGATGTAGGTTCTTTCAGATGTATGGATAAAATAACAGAATATCATGTTCTGTAATCATCATTATTAGTTGAAAGGTTACTTTTTTCTTTCACCCTTTTTATCCCTGGGACAGCTATTTGACCCTGCTGGAATAATGCAATCTGCTGCACCTGGGTTTGTTGCCAGTACTGTGTGTGTGATGAGATTCCTCCTCCCTCTCTACAGTGAGAGGCCCTTGAGCCCTGTCACACTGTTAATGGGGTACCTACCGGAATTGAATGAATTCTCTCCTTTTCTTCACAAGTCTGAACTGTAAGAGGTGCATCATTGTTGGGAATGGCGGGATCCTCGCTAACAAGTCTTTGGGGTCCCGGATCGACGACTATGACGTTGTTGTGAGGTGAGTATGCAGGATGGTATAATAAAACTGCATGTTTCCAATAAAGGTTGAAAAGACTAGAATGCTTTCCTGTAGCGAAAACACGCCAGCATGACAATACAATTCTCCAAGTGAAAAAGCTGTAAAATAAGGCTAAGCGGTTTGTTGATAATCCAATTTCTTTGTTAAACGGAAGAGTTTTATTTGATATTCTGAAAACCCAGAATTGGATTTGCATTTAGTTGATTTGATGCAGTGATGACAGAACAGATAGGTAAGCGGATGGAGGTTTGTATCCAGGTTTGGACAGACTGATGGACGGACAGATAGACAGGTGTGCATGTTTGTAGTTTTGTGCAGCGCTAATCGAAAGCACATGCCTCTCTGTGTGAGCATGCTCCAGCCTCCTGGGGCACATGAAGCTCCATTCCTCTGGAGGCCAGCCTTTCAAGTGCTGTCTCCCTGAGCCTTAGATCTCGGTGTCTGTCTGCCCGACGTGGGACTGGGAGCATCACAGTGCTGACCCCCTGACAACTGGAACTAATAAACTCACACAGCCAAAAGGGATCCACTTGCCCCTAGATCATGACGGTGTGTGTATGTTGGGGGTGTAATGGCACTGCAGACCAAAGCCACCTATGCAGCCACAGCATTGTGGTGCAGGGCGGTTTAATCGGTAACAACAGGGTGAATATTACTGCCTTGCTGGTCATCTTTTTTTTACTCCTATCGTTCTTGCTCTCCCTAATAAGCTTTGATTATTATTCCATTATTCTGTCTGGAAACTGAGGAAAGAGTCCAGTAACAGTACCTACTTTGATGAAATACAGTTCTAAAATCAGACTGGAGGAAGACAGATTCTGGGTGGTGCAAAATTGAAATGAGAACACATTGAATAAACAGATTTAGTCTACATGTAAAGTGTAATTAAGTGAGAGACCTGGAAATGGATCTGACATGGACTGCCTTTCTGTATAATAAGTAATTATATCTTTTTTTTTTTTTAACTTATGATATAAGTATAATTAGCCTATATATAATGTGAATGTATGTTTGTGAATAATAATGCTATTTATTAATCTAGTATTGTTACTCTTAACCGATTGTGTCAGCGATTTGTATGTTTGCTGTCAGTGTTCAAGCATCACCAATAACCCCACTCCCAACAGCCTCTAGCCAAATTGCAATAGTATTACAGAAAGGAGAAGAGGTGCCCTTGGAAATTGCTGTGGGTCTCAAGCCAGGGATTGACACTCAGAAATTGATTTGTTGGGAGGTACAGACTGGCAGCACCTGCTCTGCAGTGTTAGGAACATGTGCTGTCAGCGCCCAGCCAGCCCGGGGTCAATGCAGCGGGGTCTGTTTGTGTGTCAATAACATGGAAATTGAGAAGGATTAACAAGGTGACGAGGGGGAGCGAGAGATCAAAGCAGAGGGAGATAGCCAGACCATCATGGAGATGGTAGAAATAAAGGGAGATGTGATAGCAAGCGACTTTGTGTTTTGTTTGTTTGTTTCTTTATTGGTGTACCTCCTGTAAACTAGAAGCTCTTAAGCCACTTCCTGTTTTGTTTTTAAATAAAAAATACATTCTGAAAAATTGAATAAGTTATTTGTATATTCTGTTTTACATTTAAATATACAATGATAACTGAATATGACTGTCACCAAACTTTTTTTTTGAAATTGTAAACAAATACAGTACTTATTGTTTGAGTACTTGGAAGACAATCAGTGGAGCTTGAGCTGTGAAGGCTAAGTAGGGGCTAAAGACACACTGGCACCATGAGCTATTTGTCATCGAAATCTGGCTGGCAGAACACTGCCCGCCGACTAGATCTACAGTAGTGCCCACAAGGATTTGCTGGCTCCCAGTGCAATGCTTTGTTTAACCTGCCACTTTTCCCACTTCAGAAACAGCAGCACTAAACTGTACAAAAACAACAGATGCCTATAGTTGCTTAACAGCTACGAGATGTAGGAAATGGTTCTCCCTGGCAGGCAAAGATCTTAATAAAAGAAAATGGGTGTTCGACATTTGAATCTGCTTTCGTGTTGTTCTTGGGGTTGGATTCATAAGTTGCCAAAAGCGATTGGTTATGTCACGCAGCGCAGTGTGCAGAAATTACAGTACAGCACTGTTACATTAATTTATATTTTGTTTATTGCATCTATGGAATCGTCTTTCGAATTCTATATTAAGTGTGTACACCTACATTATGAAAAGTCTGTTTCTAAATACTGTTCTACTAGTACTGGCTCCTGTAAAACAATTAATTGGTTTAACACGTTTGTTTTTTATATGATATGGTGGTAGTATGGTAAGAGCCTTCACTGTCCAGGTCATGCTTTTATAGTTGATAATGATGCATGCTTTATCTACAGGTTGAATGAGGCTCCAGTGAAAGGATTTGTGAAAGACGTGGGTTCAAAAACAACAGTAAGGATCACGTACCCCGAAGGAGCCATCCAGAATCCCGATCGCTATGAGAAGGACTCCCTCTTTGTCTTGTCCGCATTCAAACCCCTTGACTTCAAATGGCTCAAGCAGATTGCATCCAAGGAGAAGCTGGTGAGGGCTGGGGCGTTTGGTGGCTTTGCATGGGTTGCCTGAAGGGGGGCACTTTATTTTAGTATTAGTTAAATGCTGTAAGATTTTCTTCAGGATATTGCTCACTGAAATTAAAGCATAAAATGTTCAGTTGGGCGACCAGAGCAGTTTTTACAACTTTTTAAATAATAACCTGTGTGGAGAAGTAAATAGGTGTGCGTTTATACTTTCATCTGATATCAGCAAGCCACCATACTTATCAATGGTTTTTGCAGTGGTTTTAATGCAGTGTAGTGCAAGCATGCTCATCTCCACAGATCTCTTGCCCCCATGGGGGTGATGATCACCTCTGCAGCACCCAGGAGCTTAAGCATGGTTTAGGATTATCTGCCTACAGTGGCTGTCTCTAAACTAACTGCTTTGAATCTGCTTGAATTCTGATGATTCGCTCCAACACCTCCTTCTTTTCTCCTCTTCCGAGTTTAAATTGTGCTGCTGTCCTTTTGTGTCTGACAAATAATAAAATGTGTCAGTCAAACTGACTGACAGCTCCTGAATTAGCGCCTAAATTGGTTGGTTTCTTTGACTGACTGACCGTCCTTATCTGCTTTCATAAAGCTCAAGTAAAAGTGGGAAAAATAATGAGGCTCTTCTTTGGGTTTTACTGTCTTTTAAAAAGCTTGGTTGCCCACAGAGTCTGGAGCCCAAGTCCAGATTTTTTCTTTTTAATTCAGTGTAAAAGCAGAGATAGATATCTAATTTTACTTTCATTTTAGTGTAACACCTTTCAAGTTGCATTTTCTTTTGTTCTTAGCTTTTAAAAATACATATATAAATAACGGTGATATTCTACACACTTACCTCAAGACAGTTTGAAATTCTTCCGTTAACCACACATTTATACAGATTGCCAACAGTCCTTGCCCCAGAATGGTGTCTCCTGCCCACCCTCCTCTTTCCCAGGGGGGGTGATACACTTGTCTGGGTACAAAGTGATGTAGCTCCACGGACATGTGCTCAACATAATAAACAATGATATGAGAGCATCAAATTAGAATCCACCGGAAAGCGTTTTTTTGTGAAATCTTGTTACAGCAGAAGGAATCCTGTTCACAAGAGCTGTGGCTGAACTGGGATGTCCCATCTCAAGATTTTGACTTTGTTTAATCCTCCCATTTTCATTGCAGCCTTATCCATTGTTTAGGACAGAGCCCTGCTCTTTGTAGACAGCAATGCAATTTGGAATTTAGTTTAGTCTTCATAATAGTCCAAGTTCAGAGAATCCCCTACCTCTGAAAAAGTGCTTTGGATACTTCATTGGTAGAACAGTTTTTTGTAACCAAATACTATTTGTAATACAGTTCAAGGAAAACATGCATTGTGACTGCGTGAACTTAACAGGTTTGAATGGTATTTCCTTATAAAAACGCACTATGCAGCATGATTCAACCACTGTGTTTCTATATATAGAATACATTGTCAATGCCTTTTGTATAGCCACAACTATGCCAATGTGCACATAATAAACATGGTATACCAAACCTGGTGGTTTGACTGTGATGGATTTGATGGGGCTGGTTATTTCAGTCTGCCTACAGTCCTGTAAAGCATCTGGTATACATAGAAGGCACCCCTTATAGTGAATTTGGGCCAACATTTTCCATGAGGTGAATAGTGCTTTGCACCAGGACTTAATGTACGTGTGCCGTAATCCCCTTTGAATAACCTGTCAGGGTTTTCCTAGTTTCCACTAGCCAGAATGTGCAAGATTCATTGGGTCCAACCCACACAACTAATTATGAGTCCCTGAATTATGTCCCTACACTGGGATAACAGAGGAATTAGTGCTTTTATCTCCTCTGAAGAAAACAAGCAAGCCAATAAAAATTCCAAGTTCCTGGAAGGCTAGTTTGCCATTGTTCTGCTACTTTGATTTGGATAACAAATTGCCAAAATAGTGTACATGCAGGTGGTCATGGCTCTGTGTAAAAAGCTTTTGCATTTTAGCAGAGCACAGTAGACAGTTGTGTTATATTGACGTGTCGGCCGTTTGGTTGGAAACGTAAAGGGAAATGACAATAGCTCATAATAAAATCCTAATTGTTTTATTGTACTGAGAAAAATATTAAACAAGCAAACGGTCTATTCAGGAAAGGCATGTCTGACTGTAGAGACAATCTGCTTTAGAAAATGACATCTTTTGACTGTGTTTAGTCCAACAATACCCCTCCCTTCTCTCCTTTCAACAACCAAGAGTAACAAAAACTTTGAACTGTAGCATGTGGGGGCTTTGAAGTATCGGATTCAGAAGTACCCTTTGTGGCACATTTATGTTTTCTGACGGAAAGAATGCAGGGCTTGTCAACATTTTTAGGCTTTGGGGCGGGGCGGGGGGTGGGGTGTGTGAACTCCCAGTATCTTCCTGGTAGATTGTGTATGAAAACCCACCCTCCGGGCCAAACTTTACACAACACTTATTTCAGAGGAGTGGCCCGAGGCCCTTGAGCCTTGCTCTTGTACTTGACGTGACCTGAAATGACTGTCTGTTTCAGGTCAGGTACTGTGTGACACAGCAGTCTAAAGCCCTGTCATCCATCTCTGAGAACCCACAATTGAACTCAAAAGAAATAAGAGATGTATTTTTGTTTTTGCCCTGGTCAGAATAAGTTTGGGCAGAACACATGATGATTTCAAGAATATAAAGGACATTTTAAGCTGTACAGACATTTGAATATGTACAAACATTACCTATTCATACTTGAAACTGTTGTGTGGAAGTGCTCTGTGTGGTTTAAATGGTAGACATAAAACTGAAATTTTGTGTATCCCCTCTGAGCTGAACCTGTTAACTCTTATAACAGTCTTGTGACATTTAAAACTCCAAGCTCGCTTTGTTCAGTTTGGCGACTAAGGGACTTTCACTGACGGACTAATTTATATAAGGTTTTCTTCAGTCATACCGTAACACTTGCAGGAACCATGTTGAGGAAGAAATCTCTGGAATTCAATCCAATAAGTTGCTGGCTGGTGTTGCACTGGAGAGCTGAGACATCTACATACAGGAGGCTGTGTGGTCCAGTGGTTAAAGAAAAGGGCTTGTAACCAGGAGGTCCCCAGTTCAAATCCTACCTCAGCCACTGACTCATTGTGTGACCCTGAGCAAGTCACTTCACCTCCTTGTGCTCTGTCTTTCGGGTGAGACATAATTGTAAGTGACTCTGCAGCTGATGCATAGTTCACACACTCGAGTCTTTGTAAGTCGCCTTGGATAAAGGCGTCTGCTAAATAAACAAATAATAATAATAATAACATATACAGCCATTAACCTTTTTTATATCTGTAAATATGAAATGTACTCCTAAAATATATAAATAAGAGGCACCATTTCCTAAACCAATGTCTCTCTATTTCTCCTAGAAACGGTCACTCTGGGGTCTTTTCATTCAGCTTGACATTTACTTGAAGCTTTGTAGTCTTGAACTGAAAGGTTAGGGGCAGAGCCTGGTCTGTGAGCAGCCAGACATCTCAGCCAAAGCTCTTACTGTACTTCCACAGAGAGAGAGAGAGAATGAGATGCTCCCAAAAACAGACAAAAACTGTTTTAAAAAAAAACATGTCATCTATTGATGTAGATATTATATGACAGATACATGCCCCAAGCAACAAAATAATTCCTGTTGGGTTGACAAAAGGGCTTTTCACACTAGCCAAGCGCTTTCACATTGCCAGTTTCAACCCGAGACAAAACTGTTTTACCGGGGTGAACTCACCCCTGACAGAAAGTAGGGTTGAGAATTTTCAACCCAGGACGAAGCGCTCACCTCGGGTTGAAAAATTAAATGTGAATGCAACAGGGTTACGCTCGCCTCGAGTTGAAAACGCGCATGACAGTAGCCAAAAACAAACGTAGCCAAAAAGAGTGTTATGGAGCGATGATGAGGTCTGGGAGCTGCTCAGTCTGGGCAAATGAAAATATCCAGCGGCCGCTGGATGGAACAAAAATAAACTTAAAAGTAGCATCCGGGATTGTGATTGTTGTCGTAGTAACCGGAAAAGGTTACGTTTTGCACGGAGCACCGTTGCCAGCGCCTCCTCCGAGCTTGTTGTACACGAGCCCTCCTTCGCAAAATAATCAAAAGAAAAAACGAAAGCCATGTCGGGAGCCATGTTGGATATTTACTTCCGCCACTGTGTTTGACACAGGTTGAAAATATGCAGTGTGAAACGGTCATGTCCAACCCCGGGGTGAATCTTAACCCGAGAACTGTAGAGCACAGAAAATGTGAATGCATGCAGGGCTGAACTCGAGGGAGTCACCCTGGGGCCACCCTGTGTCGACTCAACCCGGGTTTTGGTGGTGTAGTGTGAAAAGCCCTTAAGTGTACTTGAAACTGATCTGACTGGGAGAGTTCTAAGACTCTTGGGGGGGCTTTTCGGTAGCTGAGGGATAATGACACCTGAACTTGGAATCTGATGAGATGGTCTGCAAGGTTTATAGTACAGTGTAGACCTTGTTAACCAGTGACAAACCGCTGCTGATGTTGATGGGTCTGTAGCTTAAACTTGCTCTATGCAGCTGTCGGGCCTCATTGATAGTCCTTTAGGCACTCAAGTGTTTTTTTCTAAGCACCCAAAATTAGTTTGACAGCATGGTAGAGCAGAAGAGGTCACTGAGCAGAAAAAAAGAAAAACAGAACTACTGTATACATAATATTAAACAAATTAAATAACCCTGAGAAGGGTTAAAAGTTCCTTGCAGTCCCAGATCTGCTGTTACGGTCTTTGGATAATAAGAAAAGCTGTCCCATATTCACAGCTACAGACCCTTTCAGGTTTCAAGCCACAGTACTTGGATCTGAGTCAAGTAAGAATAGAAGCACTTGAAGCTCCTGAAGTTTGGGAACAGTGGAAGATGAATCGTAGGTGGATTTTGGGAGTCTTAATAAAACTGTATTTGAGGTGAGTTGCACTGTGAAGACTTCCAGGAATGGCCGGCCAACTTGGATCTGGGGATCTTAAGAGTCTCAGTGGCTGTTGCTCTTTCTAACATGGCCTTGAGATGGCCCCTATTGTGGTGATATTAAAGGAGACCTTGTGGTTTTATCTGATGGAACGGATCCAGGGGTCAAAACATTTTAAAAATGGGTGGTCTGTTGCGGGATCACTTACAAAAGTAGTGGCAGAAGAGAAAATACGGAGGCAGTCAGCTATTGGTGTTATCTTAATTCCCAGCTGAAAGAGGAGAATGGGCCTCCTGTGGAGATGGGACAGCTCTTGTCCCCATTGAGGGTCACCCTTCCTGAACAAGCTATATCAGCCTGCTCTGTGAGACCCCTTGTAATTGTGTTGCTCTCCACTTCCGGTCCCCAAGGGGAATGGTGTCCGAATGGGTCTATGAACAAAAGCCCGGTGAGAGTTTCCCCCCTGACTGGGATGGTGTAGTAGAGCCTGTGAGAAATGGCAGCAGTGCAAGATTATGTTACACCTGGCTGGGTGGGATGTGGTTAGCCGGTAATTAAGAGATACAGTAAGTCTTTTGGAAGGGTCCCTACCAGTTTTGTTTTGCTTGTTTAATTATACGTGCTAGAAATGTCTTTACTGTATCAAATCTATTACTTACTAATTTGCTTAAGTAGACCTTTTTACTTGTTTTCAGCTTAAACAGTTCCAGATTTCAAGTTACATGTTATAAGCAACTTGAACTCTGCAAACAATGAAATTATCAGTTCAGTTAAAGGTCTAGTTAAGTAATTGGGAGCTCAGTTGCAATGAAAGCCAGCAGACCCAGTTGGTCCCCAGGACCAGGATTGGGAAACCCTGATTTAGACAATCAAAAAGTCATTATGTTGTGAGCTCAGTACTGGGATATTTTAAAACCACCAGCAAATTCAGTATTAAATTTGGTTCTAGAGATCTCCATATATAAAATAAAGTGCAGACCGCTTAAAGCAGTACTGGTAAATCAGGCATGCGTTTCATTTTTTGGCCATCATGCTAAACAGCAAACTGTCACATGGGTCGTTTTCTAAAAAAGGCTGTTTTTAAAAGACATGCCCTCATGCCCTGACATGAAGCCACAAAGCACAAAAGCTGATGATGATCACATGACACAAATCTTGATTAATTAACTGCCATGTGTGTACATGTACATGCTCAGTAGTGAAAGGCAGCAGTGCTTTGATCCTTCACCCTCGCAGGAGAAGGGGGTGGTTTATCCAATGGGAAACCTCACAGGCACTCACGCACCATGGCAGACCTGGAATCCTACAAACTGTCTCTAATCAGGTCTCTGGTCTCCTGGAACAACACTCTTAACAACAGGGTCTGTTTGGGAGGAGAGTTACAAGGGCAAAACAGTCAAGGGCAGCTTCTGGGTACCGGCCACAAATTGTACTGTGGCAATATTCCCTTTGTATGACTTAGGGTCATGTAATACAGTGCACCCTCGCTATAAAGAACCTGTTGGGGTCCAAGTCTTTTGTTCATTATATCAAGGTGTTTGTTACAGCGAAAGGACAATCAAAATGAACGATACACTGTTAGAGTAAGTTAATGAAATGAGATTTGTGAATAAAAGTAGAATTACGTGTACCTATTCGTTAAAGAATTAAAAGGAGGCTGTGTGGTCCAGTGGTTAAAGAAAGGGGCTTGTAACCAGGAGGTCCCCGGTTCAAATCCCACCTTAGCCCCTGACTCATTGTGTGACCCTGAGCAAGGCAGGTTTGTTATAGCCAAAGATTTGTTATAATAAAGGGTGTTATAGCAAGGGTGTACTGTACTAATAGCTAAAGTAAGGGCAGTAAAAAAGGCTATGCATACACATTGGGAAAGGCAGTGCCTTTATAGATCATCATTAACTAGTTTTTCATGCTTCGGACAGAGTAGCAACAAATGTGTCATTTGTCATAGTTTTTGGAATGTTTTTTTTTTTAACTCTACGAACACTTCTGTGTACACTGCTGTTGACATTTGAATGCTTAAGTGCTAAGGGTTCCCAGAGAAAATCTAAAAACAAACTACAAAAAACTGCCATTTTAAAATTGTTTTTATTGTGTGGGATGTTATGATCACTAAACCTCAAATTACTTAAAAGGCATACTGGAAAGAAATATATGCAAATATGATTGCATTTTGATTATGAAATGATAAGATCCTATTGCTCACTTGACCGTGGATCATCCCAGTTTTAATATTTGCAACATTCCACTGAGGGGTGTGCTGATGCTCGTATTTACAGAGTAATTAAGATCTACCTTTTAAAAAGTATGTGTCGGTAGGTATTCAGTAAATCAAACCACGCTTATTTATTAAAGTGTTGATTTCAAAGCAAGAAACCAATCCATAACACTTAACTACTGCATTGAGGCCATAAACGGACAATGAAAATATGTAGCAAAACAAATTCTTATCAAAAGACTAAAAGAAAGGTTAGACAAATAATAGCTTATAAAATATACATTGTAAAAGATCGAACCTCTTCGCGGTTCGTTGCCCCTTTAAAAACACTGACCCAGCACACGCAAATGGATTTTTGAAGCGTGGTTGCGCAATTTTTAATGAAAACACAAAATCAAAATAAACAAACAAACACCTAGCTCTCTTTGAGCACTAACTAAAACAAAACAGGAACCTAAACTAAACAGGACAGCTAAGCTGTTTACCTGCATCAAAACACACAGAACAGCACACACAAAAAAGGACTCGCTCTACCTTTTTTTTTTTTCTTTTAAATTACGGCTGTACCCACACACCAGCACAGTCGAGCTTCTACCCTCTTCAGCAGCCGCCCCGAGCAGACTGACTGTTCTCTTTTTAAACCCTGCACCTGGCTCTAATTTTCAATAATAGCCAGGTGCAGGTAATGATTTATCAATAAAACAATCAAACAATTAAACAAAACAATTAACACAAATTAAACAATTAACAAAACAAAACCAAAATGTGCCTTACGCACATGTTTTCCTCTAGGGAGGAATTAACCCCCTCCCTGCTGTCTCACAACATGAATTGTAGTTTTTGAACACAGCAGGTTCTATTGAATGCCACTGCCAGATAGTTATTGATTGATACTCAAAAATTGTGTAAACAAGTGAAACTGAGGGACCGCTTTGTTTTGAGTTGAGTAATTAACACGTTTTATTCCACTTAATATATACCTAGCAGCTTCACATTTTTAAAGGTAAAATACAAGTTTCGGCACACCCCTGTGATATATACTATGGAGGCAGGATTATTTTAATGCAAGACACAGACAACATTGGTTACAAACAAATACATGCATACATAATAAATCAATCAATCAATCAATCAATATTTATTCTATGTAGCGCCTTTCATAGTAGACCACCATCACAGTGTTGTACAAGATAGTGAGGAACAATGCATAATACATTAAATACAGTGAAATACAGGGCATAGTACATTAAATACAAACAGAAAAACAAGGCTAGGATGTGAATTCTAAGCATTGTGGATGGTGGTGTCATACAGAATCATAGGAGTAAGATGGAGAGAAAAACCTGAAATAGCAATTTAGACAACAGCTAATAACAGATATCAGGCTTAAAGAGCATTGAAAGGAAGAGAGAACAAGTGGGTCTTGAGAATTGGTTTGAAGTGAGCGACTGGGAGCTACATGCACTAAACAAGGGAGAAAGTTCCAGAGAGTTCCATGAAGCTAAAAGAGCGCTCTCATGTCCTCCTTCTACTTGACTTTTGATGACAGGGCATGGTCCCATTGCACTAGTGCCTTTTTTTCCCCCAATGTAATTGAACTGATGAATGATCTGTTTTGAGTTCAGCTTTGTACACTGAGGTCCATCCAGCTATGTGTGGCATTCCCTGAGTAAACCCATTGTGTTTATGCAGGGGCCAGGCTGGTGCTGTACAATGTGTCCAACACATGTACAGAAGACTCCTAGCTGGGTGAGTTGCCCTGCCATTAGTGGTGCATACTCTTGGCATGCCAGCTTAATTGTGCGCAGCTACCAGCAATGGCAGACAGAAGTTACAGTGTTGGAACCTGGAGTTTTTCAGCCTGGACAGTGCAAACTCAATAAAGTCTACAGTGTTTGCTTAAAAGTGTTTGCACTAGTTTCATTGGCATACATTAAAAAGTAGAGAATTCCATAAGTGTTAGTTGCTTTTAGCCCAGTTTTGTGCTTTTACACACACATTTTTTGTAAAGTCATTCCCTGTAAAGCACTATTAAGTAAGTTGCAAATTATGTCTTCTCAGTCATAAAAATCCTTTCTGTTTGTCTCTCTGCATCGGGCCCCCAGCCTGCAACAGCCACAGTGACCTTCCATCTAAACCTCTTACTATTAAATTATGTCACTGCTGGATCATTGTTCTTTCAATGAGCAAATTTGGGGTCACCATTGCACAGAGGTGTCGTCTCTGCCTTGGTCTTGGGTCAAGTCACAGGAAAACGCTAATGCTATTGGGTCATTTGGATCATTTGAAATGCTGCCAATGCGATCCGAAGCCAATTAAAAAGTGTGTTCTGAAAAAAGCATTAAGACTGTCTCTTGCTGTTTTAGACAGAGCCTCTGAAATGTCCCTTTTGTAGGTGGGAAAGTTTTGATAGTGACTGAAGAAGGTGTAATCGGGTGAAGAGCCCCAGGTGCACTGCCTGCTTGTTCCCAGATGGGTTTCCCACTATCTGTGCCTTTTGTGAGCCAGGATTAGGTTACCCAGTCTGCTGGCCTCCAATGTAGCAAAATAAGAGAGCAAAGATGACTGGATTACAAACCTGGAAAATACTGTGAATTAAGAGATTAGACAGACTAGGGTGACAGTGTTATGCAAACGTCAAGAGTGCTTAAGGTTCACCAGTAGTTGTAATACCCTTTTTTGGTATCTTCTGATGCACTCTTTGAATGTACACTCATAGCTACCATCATACCCTTTATACAATGGATAATTGTCTCTCAGTTACTCTTCTTGCTCTAGGTACTCTGATGTTGGTCTGCATGTAAAGTGTTTTTCTTAATCTTCCTCCCACTCTGTCTGTGTATCCCATCTTAGCTCTTAAAGTACTGCTGTTTGTGCTGGACTTGTGTGCTGCATCATATTCCACCATGTACCCTTCTCAGTTCCCTGTCGTTCTTGTGACCTTTTCTCTGTTGAAATGACCCTTTCAAACATGCTTTGTAACTGCTTGCTGCACTGCCTGTTTCTGAAATAGGGGGAGGGTTGGGTAGCACATCTACTTCATTTTGTGCATCAGTTTTTGTTTATGGAGAAAATAACTCCCTATGGATTTGGGGTTATTCTGAAGTACATTATGAGATTATCTATGAAGGTCTGTACTGCTAATATATGAAATATCAAGTTCTCATTGAGAAATATATATTGTCAACCAAACATTTGTTTAGATTTGAACTCAGGGTCTCCGTCTAAAAGCACCTGTTTCTAACGTCTTGGCAATTGTGATCTTATTAGAAATAACAAGATTGCTGTATTGTAAACCCAGGTTCCATGCAGCCTTTTTCATTGTGTAACTTATATTTCTCAACTTGACGTGATTTTTGAAAGAGTGTGTTGGCGGCTTCAGGCTTTAGAGGAAGAGAGATCAAGATTAATTTTCATTGGTTCTCCCGTTGATGAAAACTGCCTTTCATGTACTTCCAGAAACCTTTTAAGCAAAACAAATACAAAAAATACAAATGAGTTTTAGACTAAAACCAATTGGTGCCTGTCTATTATTTATTTTTTAACAATAATGAAAATGAAAGGAAAGGGTTTTTTTAAGTCCATTGGGGGAGTATAGATAATTTGGGTTAATTTTATTATTTAATGAGGTCTTTATTCACATTGTGTTCAATGTTTTTAAGCATATCGGTGAGATGCCTTCAGATTCCTCCATTTGAAGACATTGATAAACTGATCAGTAGGAAAGAACAACTACTATCAAAACTAAATTGTGTATTTCTGTCTTGGTATGTTTTTTAGGTGTTTTTCTTCCTTTTGAGCTAATTCCATTTTAGAGTAAATAGCTTTGAGAATCTAGCCTTAGGATCTAAACAGTTGTCAGATTTGTACTGGTTTCTTTTAGTATTTTTACTTTGTAATATGATGGACAAAGACATTTCTTTCTGTAATTTAGCCACCAGTTGCTGCTCTGGATTCTGTTAAAAGCCCTAATCCAGGAGCCTACAACAGTCAGCAAGATATAAATCCTGCGCTGTAGTGTCTGCGAACAGTTTCCCATAAATATTTCACGGAACGATAGGAGCAAATCAATCGGAACACCCCAAAGAGCTTTAATAGCTCCTATCTGAGCCTTGCAACAATATTGCTGCCAGCGGTTGTTCATCTCCCCCCCAACTTCTCCACAGCCAGGCAGTTAGGGCCTCTTCGAGACAGACTCTTGATCCCAATTACTGCAGTCACTGTGTTTTCAAGAGGAAATTAAACAAGTTGCAGTATATTCCAGCCCTTTGTTCTAGTTTTTTTTTGGGGGTGGCAGCTCCAGATGTTCTTGCAATGCTGGACATACTTGGGTGATATATAGTACCATCAGTGGGTGTCTTGTTATTTGTAATGATTGCTCAGCAGGAGTTCAGTGAGGTAGCTGTGGGGGCGAGTGATTGGGATTGGTTCTTGCAGGATGATCTGCCATTAGGTTTGAATTTTAAATAAATGCATTAATTCTGTCTTTGTTTCTAGTGGGATTCCTAGTTTTAAACTAAAGCACAGGCAACACTTAAACACTTAAACTCATACATGATGCTGAGATACTAAACAGGAACTCCTTTCTTCCACTGGTCCATTGCTTTGTCTGACTGCTAATTCACTTTACAGTACAGGACCTGCCACTTGGACAGGGATATTCAGCCATCAGTGCTAAAGCTGGTCACCTTCAAGGGACATTAAATCAAATCCCTCTCTCTGGATAGACACAAGGCTGCAGTTCTCAGTTTTGGTAGAAGGAGAAACCTCAACACTGGATTCTTTGTCTTGTTAAGGAGATATGCTGTATAATAATATATCTAGCCAACATATCGAAACTCCCACGCCAGTCATTGGTTTATAGGCTTGTTTTTAGAGCAAGCAGCCGTTCAGGAAACTTGCAAAGGGAAACATTGAGTTTACTTCCCAGGGGAGCTTTCACAACTGTTTTATTGGGAGATCAGTTACAGGGATGTGGGATTTGCAGGAGGGAGGGGGATTGTTACCCTTTCCAAGGGCCATTAGAAGCTTGTTCTTACTAGATGCTCCGTTTAAGCCATTGCAAACCTAAATTTGATGTTCCCTTTTATCAAACCAGTAGTGAGACAATTGGTCAACTATAATGGAGAGCAGCATGTTTTATTTTTATTTTTTTTTATCAATACTGTTTTTCTAAACTTCTCGGACTGCTTTGCCACTGAGGTTTCCACACTGAAACCCAGCAGAGCATCTCAATGATATGGGAACCCATCCAGGCAACTAGCCCCTGTTTTTTCCTGATGGAATCAATCTAGAACTGATTTAACTTTGAAACTGCAAGGCTGTAGTATACCAAACTATAAGATAATGCATCTATAAGTCCATCCCTAGTGTATACAGTAGTATTTCCAAATCTGTTTATTCATTTGTGGTGCAGTGTTAAACACATTAAGAATAAGAGTCTGCACCTGCTGCCTGAACCCTGCTGATTTTTAAAAACCTGCCATTCATTTTCCTATAAGAATATAAATGTGTTCTACTGGCCTTTTAAAACCACATAAAACAGCCCACATGTGCTGTAAAACTGAAAGAGCAGGGAATGCATCGTGGGACCTATCTCAATACCACCTGTATTAAGTACCTGGTGCCGAGGACACAGATCCCGCTGTGGGAGCTAAAAATATGCTTTGCTGTGCTGGGAAAGCTCCCAAACAGCCAGCTCATAATTGTCACCCCTCGTCTGTCAGGCTGGGAAATGGGACAACGGTGAAACAATTCTGATTTCATTCTGCTTTCTGTTTCTAGTGCTAATCTTTGAACACTTGTCAGGGTAGTAGTGTATTTGACTGCTTATGAGGGCTGAGGGACTGACCACACTAAGAATAGCGTTCAGGGAAGCGTTCATAAAGACATGAACTTGGTGCCTGTGCAGGGTGAAGGATTGACAGAACAGGAGGTTGAAACACATTCAGTTCACTCTGTAGTTCTAGCACAGGGATGAATGTAGTTCCTGAGAAAGGTGTGGGACTTGACAGCGCTGTAGACTGGAAACGCTGCTGCTATCAACAGGGCAGGTACCAGTGCAGGAATGAATTCCATGATTGACAGCACTGAATTCTGAACCTCAGTCTGTCCACACAACAGGTGCTGCTTGTTTACTATAACTTGACCTTTACTAGGCAGAATCCCCCTAGCCCAGGGCAATTTTATGACAAGTCTCAAAGACGGGGGCAAGGTCAGTTCCGTATCTGGTGCCCCAAAGGCTATTGCTGAAATTGATTTTAACAGTATTATCAATGCCAGTAGACTTTTAGAAGAGATGGCAAAATGTTTTCTAATTCCAAAAGGAGAGGGGAGAGTCAAAAGGATGCAAATCTCAAAGGATTCATCCCTAGTTAACAGTAAAGAATTGATGGTGAATGTACAGTACATTGTGACAGTAACAATTTTATTTAAACAATAAGACCTTTCCTACACCAGAGTGCATCAGGATTGTCTGACTTTGCACCACACAGGGATCTGGTTATATTGAAGAAGCTCTGCAGGTCACTGGAAGAGTGCCTGTGAAAGATCGGGTGTTACTGATGGCTCAACACCCAGAAGCCCTCAGTCAGTCTACACAAGCAGGTGCAGGGCAAGCGTTTTTGACAGGTGATGAATTGAAGACGCTGCCCTTGGCCCCCTGAGTATTTTGTCTTGTCTTTGTCTTTTCTCCCCTTGCTACTCTTCCAGTTTAAATCAGTTTTTTGCTTTTGATAATCCCCGGCTGGCCTTTTTCTTCACAAACCCACAAGACGAGTGAAATTCCTGACCTAATCATTTACAGCTGTTGTCATGGCCTCCTTTGAAACAAAATGCTGTTTTAACAACTGTTAATATGTGATTAACTCCCTGCACCACATATTGTTACTGCTCCCCAGCAAGATATACAAGAGCAGCTAAAGAGTGTATTCCAGTCTGTGAAAATGAACTTGTTTGACCTGGTCTACCAGTTGTTCTTCCAGTAGTATCTTGCTAGTTGTATACTATTGACATTGTAACATGTTTTAGCTTATTGGTAAGATTGTTTTGAAATGGATGCCTGCTGGATGATCACTTCTTGCCATTGTCTAAACAGTAGATCCGACTTGAACACAAGGCTGGAAAATTAATTTTAATGAAACAAATCGACCACCCTGTTTATCTGTCTCTGATGTTTAGACCTGCAGAGTCTTGGACAGATAGATCTCATAGGAAATTAAAACAAACAGCTTTTGATTGATTCCTCATTAGTGGGAGCCATTTACAAGTGAGGGGCAGGAGATTTATTGTGCTGGGCAGTTGGAAAGGGGAGTACTATAACTAATTTTGATCCATTACAGTTCTTAAGAAATCTACTGTCTATAGAGAGAGCTGGAAAGTTAATTTAATAAGAACAAGTCAGAAGTTTATTAAACTGAACAGATCCTTTACATGGGCATCCTATGCTGCAGATTTTCTAGTACAATTCATTAGAGCCTAATTAAGCACTTATCATGAATTTCCTGTGACAAATTAATGTTTGCAACAGAATAAGGACCTGTGCATGTATCTCACGGAGGGAGAAAAAAAGATTCCCTTTGCATAGGGGTTGGAACCATTTCCGGTTTTGTTGTAAAGCCCATCTGAACTTTCCTCTCACTGGTTTGCCACTGGTTCTAATCTTTTTTGTGGTCTCAACCAAGGCCCAGGAGACTAATCCACAAAACCACCGCACAACCTAGCACAGTTCATCATAACTGGCAGTCTGCTTAAGACTCAGAGGCGCACAATGTTCAGGTCAGGAATAAAGAACAATCTGTTGACTAATGTACATGTAATTTATTTTGGGATGCTTGAACCAGTTTTTAATACTGGCAGTTGACATTATTCCAACTGGGACCAATTAATAGTGAAGTGCCAGTGATACAATATATATATATATATATATATATATATATATATATATATATATATATATATATATATATATATATATATATATATATATATATATATATATATATATATATATATATATATATATATATATCATCTTATCTGATCTGGCCAAAATCTGCAGTCATCCAGAGGCTTGTCGTTATTTTATATTTAGAAGTGATACTTTCCCTTTACTATAGAAGGAACTGTTTTGTTCTAACGGCAGTTATTGATACCAGTGGTCTGGTTAAACTGCAAAAGCTCCTTCAGACAAACACTCTTTGCCTGGTGGACAGTTACAGACATTTTGGCTGGATGAATATATACAAATATAACTGGTTTAAGCAGAAGTGTTGGAAGGTGTTTAAAATGTAATATCTTTAAATATCACCTTTCAAAATTCTCTTGTGTAACTCACCTTTTTTTCCCTTGGGAGGGGGTTCTCTGCCTGTATTTGCAAAGTAGTGAACCAGGGGACTGTGAATGCTTTGCCGTCTCTGTTCACTGCAATTATAAGTAGACTGAGACACACTTGTAAACAACAACCATTTGTGTTTGCATCCATGTTGGATGTTTTGTTGTTTCATTCAGTGGACATGACAAGTAGAGCAACATATATCCTGTATTTACACACAGAAATATCCTGCAGATGTTGGTGCGCTGTAATTGGTTTTTACCAAAGCGAACATCCATAAGAGACTGTCTTACCTCTCTATTCCGCAATGTGAAACAGTTCCTTGCAAACTCATTGACGGGAAAGCCGGTTCAAGCCATGGCGTGCCATTGGCACAGAGCCAAACCATTTGAAAGCAGCTTGCCGTGCTCAGTGGAAGCTCCCTTTTATTTGTGATATCAAAGGCAGCATTCACTTATTTGTACAGGTGATTTCCATTAAGCCCAATAACCTGACCGCCTGTTTGCCATCAAGGTTGTTGTCATTTAGCCGTCTTGCGGCTGAATAATAGAAAATCACAATGAAAAGTGAATTCAATAAATGCAGGGTAATTGTTCAGCTGTATTTCTGGCCGTTTTCCCCAGTAATTGATATGGTGAGGGCCTGTGGCTCTGGGCTCATGGCAGGCTGCAGTGCACAAAGAGAGAGATCATTGCAGGGGTTCACCTTCCCTCACATCCTCCCTTCACAGTGGAAAGAATTACGCAGCCCTTTTGAATGAATAATATTGACGCTCTTGTGTCTTGTGGTCATTAATCTGTTCAATAAAAAGTGAGGGGAGTGAAATATACCTGTTTGCTCAACTGCTTTTATCAGTTGGGTACAGTATATATTAACAAAAATAGCGCACCAGGAAATTCTGCTGTATAATGTTTTGGTTTAAGATCTATAACTATACTACCCCTTAACTGGCCTTAACCAATTTTAACGAAATTCTAACTTCTGTATGGGAAAATACAGAATGCTCCAGACAATGACTCGACCTTTTTAAAGCATTCCTAATTGAATTTATATGAAGCAGGTCTATTTATAATAAGTTATGTCAGAGATGGCACTTTTAGTAGACAATGAGCAACACTTTTATTTTTTTTTTACCCTCAAAGAGAATATACTATTTATAATTTTCTATATGTTTCTGGAAATATAGATGACACTTAATGAGAAGATCATGCTAATCCGTCTGTCTTCCTGTTCCATTTTCAGCGTGGGACAGACGGATTCTGGAAGTCGGTGGCCCTGCAGGTCCCCAAAGCGCCCACAGAGATGCGCATCCTGAACCCCTACTTTATCCAGGAGGCTGCCTTCCACTTCATCGGGCTGCCTCAGAACAATGGGCTCATGGGGAAAGGGGTAAGTTAGCAGGAAGGCAGGGTGGGACTTAATGTTCACTGCCAAAGAAATGGCTATTGGCACTGTGAAAAAGTACAAGGCCATAGTGTCTTTCAGTACTTACCACTCTACCATTGGACTTCACTGCCTCATAGTTAGAACATAAGGTTACAAACGAGAGGAGGCCATTCAGCCCATCTTGCTCATTTGGTTGTTAGTAGCTTATTGATCCCAGAATCTCAGCAAGCAGCTTCTTGAAGGATCCCAGGATATGCGCTTCAACAACATTACTGGTGAGTTGGTTCCAGACTCCCACAATTCTCTGTGTAAAAAAAAAAAGTGCCTCCTATTTTCTGTTCTGAATGCCCCTTTATCCAATCTCCATTTGTGACCCCTGGTCTTTGTTTCTTTTTCAGGCGAAAAAGTCCCTGGGTCGACATTGTCAGTACCTTTTAGAATTGTGAATGCTTGAATCAGATCGCCGCGTAGTTTTTGTTCAAGACTGAATAGATTTAATTATTTTAGCCCGTCTGCATATGACATACCTTTTAAACCAGGAATAATTCTGGTAGCTCTTCTTTGCACTCTTTCTAGAGCAACAATATCATTTTTGTAATGAGGTGACCAGAACTGAACACAATACTCTAGATGAGGTCTTACTAATGCATTGTAAAGTTTTAACATTACTCCCAGTTGCAATTCAAGTTACTTTATCAAATGTTATAGCTATCTTGAAATATGCAACTGTTCAAGAGCTGAAAACAAGTAAAAAGGTCTAATTAAGCAAATGAGCAGTTCAATTAAGGGTCTAGTTAAGTAATTGAGAGATTGGGTGGAATGAAAACCAGCAGACACAGGGGTCCCCAGGACCGAGTTTGAGAAGCCCTGGTCTAGATGAATACATTTCTGAGTCAACATAAACTCCTAGGTCTTTTTCATAGATTCCTTCTTCAATTTCGGTAGCTCTCACATCGTATTTATAATGCACATTACACTTTTCTATATTAAATGTAATTTATATTATATTTATATTATACCTTACTCTTTTCTATATTAAATGTAATTTGCCATGTGTCTGCCCAGTTCTGAATGCTGTCTGGATTATTTTGAATGACCTTTCCTGCAGCAACGGTGTTTGCCACTCTACCTGTTTTTGTGTCGTCTGCAAATTTAAGAAGTTTGCTTATTATACCAGAATCTAAGTCATTAATGTAGATTAGGAAGAGCAGAGGTACTCCACTGGTTACCTCGCTCCGTTTTGGGGTTTCTCCTCTAATCGGTACTTTTCTGTTTTCTACATGTTAACCACTCCCTAATCCATGTGCATGCATTTCCTTGAATCCCTACTGCGTTCAGTTTGAGAATTCATTTTTTATGCAGGACTTTGTCATATGCTTTGCAATTATCCATTGTCGATGTTGCATTCTCCAAAAAATCAAGCAAGTTAGTTAGACACGATCTCCCTTTCCTAAAACTATGCTTACTGTCTCCCAGGATACTGTTACTGTGTAGATAATTTTCCATTTTCAATCTTATTATAGTTTCCATAAGTTTACATATAATAGAAGTCAGGCTTATGAGTCTTAATTATTATTACCGGACGTGACTGCTTTACAGTCCACCTCTCAAACCACTTAGCCACGTTTTTCACAGTGCATCCATATTGCTTCCACCCTGCCACATTATATCACTTACTATTGACAAGAACAGAATGCAGATCCTATGACATGACATGAGCCCCGGAACTAATGTGGGGTGACTGCAGTTCATAAATCCCTTAATAGCCATTAAATAAGGAGGTGTGTTTGACAAGGTTCAGAGTCCTATAGATGAAGGGAGCACTGTACCTCAAACCCACCCCACGCCTAATTTCTGTTTCTAATAAATGGTGAACAAGCAACTTAAAAAAAATATATATATATATATATATATATATATATATATATATATATATATATATATATATATATATATGTGTGTGTGTGCAGGAAATTAAACTAATCACAAGGAACATTTATGAGGTTTGGTAAAAAAATTATTAATATTTTTTCAATCAACATGTGGTATTAGTAAGAAAAACTAAATTTAAAACTTTGTTTAAAAACTTTTAAAGAAATTTTTAATCATGGCCTAGTTATTAAATATGGGATTGGTTGTAATGATTAGGGAAGTGGGGACAGCAGCAACTAAGGTTAAAGAAGGTTGTTACTTTTAGCTGAACCCAGAACATGTGGACTGCATGTTGCTAGAGCATAATGTTCCTGGGAGTGAGATCAGCCAGAGAGCACAACAGCCAGGGAGCAGCAACATAAAGAACTGATCACGACGGACACACAGACACATCCTCCACTTTGATAACCTGATGATCCCTACCTGACAAATCAGGTTTATGGGTCTCCTGGCTGACTAGGAACTTAAGCATCCAGCCAACCAAATGGTCAATGCATAGGGGAAAACAAAACCATGTTGCCTTGTGGTTCGAGGATACATTTACATTTCATGGAATGTTCTAAAAATGAATTATTAGGATTGCTTCAAATGAGCAAAAATGTGTCTCAAACCCTCATCTCTACAGACCACCCCAGTTTGATCTCTTCAGTGAGCACTGGTTGCCATTATTTTTTGAGGTTGATACTCGGGTGAAATATCCATCAAGTCTGTATTTCTGGACTGCAGCTTTACGCCACAGTACACCCCAACCCACTTTCCAGTGAAAGTGCGAATGGGGTTTCCGTGGAGACCGTGCTTGCGCTCGCTTTGCCCTCACCTATCGAGCCGTAGCACTCCACTGTCTTATCAGCCTCTCGTCAGGCTCTCCAGACAGGGATTAGTGCTGTCATTCAGAGCAGTACACTGATAAGCATTTGTACAGGAGAGGGTATTAACCTTGGGGCTGACGTTCAACAGTGACTGCCTCAGAGAATACATTACTGCAACGACCGCTCAGTCCTTCTCTGCAATCACAGCAATTTTTTTTTCCCATCCAAATGCATCTTTGACCCGTCCTTTTTTTTATTTTTATTTTTCATTTATTTATTTTTTTTCACTTTCAAAACACTACAGTGATTCAGTTCTACATTACTGTCACCTGTGATTGAATCTTCTGCTTCCAGGGCACTTGCCTGTAGTGTTTACATTCTCTCAGTGCATATCTCTCCCTTGTCCAGGATTTAGTGTCTATTTCCACCATGTCTCCTGCCATGTTTTGCCTGTCTTCCGTGTCTCTCTCTCTCTCAATTTTTTCACAGTTTCTGATGTCGGTGTGTGCGCTGGGTTTTTAAGCCCTGTACCACATCATTCTGAGTTGTGCTGTGCTTTGCTGTAAGGGTGTGTGTGTGTGTGAATGAATGCTGACAGTTTTACCCCTGTCTCTTGCAGAATATTCCCACCCTGGGTACGGTTGCTATAACAATGGCCCTTCATAACTGTGACGAGGTGGCGGTGGCAGGTTTCGGGTATGATATGAACACCCCTTACGCACCCTTGCATTACTACGAGAGCGTCAAGATGTCTGCCATTAAAGAGGTATTTCCATGCTGCTGCACAGCATTGAGAGGTTATAAATAGCTTTAACCTGTTTTAAAAGGCTTGCATATAGACCACTACCTTTTATATAAATGTATTCTTTAATGGCCATTATTAGCTACCCTATTCATACAGGAATTGCATTAGGTGCCTTTTGTGTTATTGGCATACAACACCGAGTTTTAATGGATTTAAATGAGACCACAATAATGGTAAGAACTAAGTCTTTGGATAACTGTAAAACAAAAATACAAATACAAATTACCAAGTGGACTGCATGGCTTCAGGTTACTTTGGTTTTGCTAAGGGACTGGCTCTCTAGAAAGCTCTGGGGTGTGGGTGATTAAACTCCTCTGAACACTATTGATAATGTAATGTTAGCTGTCTGCTAGCTCTCCTAGTGCCCAAGACACGCTTAAGCATACACACAATCAATCAGTCAATCTTTTATTTTATATAGCGTCTTTTATAGTGGACCACCATCACAAAGCGCTTTACAAGATGCAGTAACAAGAAAATCCATAATACTGTATATACAGAGAAATGCATAATACATGATCTACAGTAAAAAAACAATGCATAATACAATACAGTGAAAAATGCATAATACATAAAATACAGTGAAAAATGCATAATACATGATACAGCAGCATAATACATGAAATAGTAGCAACAATGCAGCTGCTAATAGCAGATATCAGGCTTAAAAAGCATGGAAAGCAAGAGAGAACAAGTGGGTCTTGAGAGTTGATTTAAAGCGAGTGACGGTGGGTGCATCATGCACCAAGGCTGGGAGAGAGTTCAAAAGAGTCAGAGCCATGAAGCTAAACAAGCATTCTCCAAGTGTGGTGCACTTTTGCTTGTGGATCACAAGCAGGCCAGAGTCGGAGAACCTCAGCATGCGGGCAGGGATATAGCGGGTCAGCAGGTTGAGGAGGTACTCGGGACCTGTGTGATGAAGGGCATTGTAGGTGAGCAGGAGAGTTACAATGTTGAACTTTACAGGTAGCCAGTGCAGCTGAGCAAGACGATGGGTGGTGTGTTCACACTTTTTACATCAGACACTGTCAAAAGGATTTGTACTTGGCTTAAGGCTTACACAAGGGTAACATTTGTTTTAATCTCACAGTATGAAACAAACAACAACAAAAAAATACCACTGCCTGTTTTGAGTAGAAGGTTTGCTGCTAGAGATTAGTTGGCCCAGATTGAAAGATCAGTAACAAAGCAATTATATGTAGACATGTTCAAAAGTGGAGTATGCTGCACCTCATTGGAGTATATTATAAGGTTATATAAAAGAACAGATAGACAAAATAGCATTCCCATACCTTAATAAGCTATGTGCCTTAATATATCTGCACAAAGGGTCTTGGGGGAAAAAAGAGTGTAATACTGATCTAGATTCAGACCGGGTCTTTGGTAGTGGAACCCAAGTAAAAAAGAAGAACCTTCAGCTTTTCCACAGCCAGCTTGTGCCACTGATCCATAAGAAGACACTGGCTGACTGTGGGGTAACTCGCCTTCCAGTTCTCCCAGCAGGTGTCACTACTTGACAGACCCAAGCCTATATCATACCATTCATTTCAATAGGGATTCCGTTTGGACCCAAAATAATGGTCAATTATACAGAATGCCAGTATGTATTCTACATACATACATACATACATACAAACATACATACATACATTTTTTAACACAAGCAAACACAACTGATTCTCCCTTTTAATGCAGAATAGTAAATCATTGTCTAAGTTTGTCTCTTTTTAATTAATGCATCTCACGTTACTCTACAGTGGGGTAGTCCAGGCCTGGTGTTGGGTGGTGATCCTCGCTCACCGGTCATGCCATCCAATCTTCTCCCTGCAGACACATGTAGCTCTTGTATTTCAATTTGCTGCTACAAATACTGCTTGCTTGCAGGTGATGAATTATTGAGGGCAGTGTAATTGTTTCTGTGTGACCCGGCAGCAGGATAGGTGGGTGAGGGAGGCAGGTGACGAGATTGTTTTCTGGGCATCAGTGTTATGGAGAAAAGAAAATTGATTCGATCCTGGAAGTCAGGTTTGGGGCAGCAGGAAACCTTTCCTAAAACAGACCAACACTCCTTTTAATATAAAGAACCAGAGACAGTTTTACAAGCAAGCACTTGTATATTGTAGCATGTCGGTTCCCACTTGAGGCAGATGTTTCTTGGCTTTATAGAAACAACTCGGATGAAATTTGCTGGCCGCTTTGAAATCCGTCTGAAATCCGAAATGCGGCTCCCAGATTCATCTGACTTGTCGAGTTTAGAAACCAAACACATTTAAGAAACTGGCTTTCAGTTTAGTACTTGGTTTTATTGTGTTTCTGTCAAATTCTGTTGTCAATTTGAAAATCTAAATGTTTTTAATATTTCTAATGAGCTTACAAGCAGGTAGTTCTTGTAAACAGAATACTTTATCTCCATGCGCTTGATCTGTCTAAACAGATTAAAATACAACCAAAACGTGTGTAGAGAGTTACTTACTGGAGCAATATGAAAAGAACATTGTGACGCTACTAGGCACTGTCTGACATGGGTGTCTTCAGTAGGAAGAGCTCCTGTGGGCTTAGCGCCAGGCTGTGAAACCCTTTGAACCCCTTTGTGGTTCAACACAGATTCCCTGCCAGTGGAAACAGTTTGCATGAAACAATACTTTCACTACCCCTTCCACTCTGCCAATTAGCACAGGCCTGTCCTTGTCTTACTACAGTGCAAAGGCCTCGCACCACATGTGGGTGGGTTAGTATGGAATAGGGCAAGGTGATTATCCCAGCCTGTGAACTGTACACAGTAAACGCACACAGATAGGTGCCCCGTGTTGATATGTAGGTCCTTTATCATTGCACACACAAACACACACACAGTGTAATAGAATACTTTTCCTGTGCTGTGTAGTCATAGAGGCTGCACTGTGATCAATCTCTGATCTCTGTTGTGGTGTCAAGTGCTCTGGATAGGCAGGTCCCCTTGAGAGCAGGTGGGTTAAGGAATCCTTGCAATGCAGGCCTGGCCTGTTTAAAAGCAGTGCTGGGGCTTATTCAGAACACCTAACAGGAATCAAGGGCTCTGGTTACAGGCAAGCTGCTCTGGTTTGGCTATTAACATTGCCCTACCACAGCAGTCAGAGAGCTGACCATGAACATGGCTGTGTGATTTAGGGGATCACCACCCACCTTGGACACAATGGAAAATGGAGACTAACAAGAGAAGCAAAACTCGAAAAAATAACATGTAAATCTAAGACTTTCAAGTCATTTCTTACTAGTTATGTGCAGGAGATTTCAGTGGTTATACTTTCTATGAAAGCTTGGGATTGAAACATGCTCAATGCTGATATGTTAAGACAAAGCGATTTTTATTGCTGGTTTATTAATCGTCTCTGATGGTAATCAAAAGTGATAAAGGGTTTTAATTGTTCTGCTACAAAGACCAGGGTGGTTTAGCAAGGGAGCACACTGTACATCCAGTTTGCTTTGCATTGTAATTGTTTTACTATCTCCTCTCCTTCTCTTGCAGTCTTGGACCCACAACATTGGGAAAGAGAAGGAGTTTCTCCGCAAGCTGGTGAAGGGCAAAGTTATCACCGACCTGACAAACGGGATCTGAAACATGTTGTGGTTGGGGAAAAAAAAAACCCTTCCAAATGATTAGTAGAAGGGAGAGTGCCCCGGGACAGGTACCAGACAACAGCTGAGTACAGCTTGGACCCCATCCTCGTCAAAAGGTGGAAAAGAAAACTGGCAATGCAGCTGTAGCAAATCCCCAGAGGATCGGACGTACCCAGCTGGCACCTGTGTCGTTGGGCGAAAACTGCTTGGGAGGGGGAGGGGGAGGGTGGCTGGGGGTATTTTACTTAGTAAAATTTTATGTAGTCTCTACAAACCGAAGCATTAAGTTTTTAATTTTTAAAAGAGTGTGAAAAATAGTTAAAGAAAAATGATAAAACAGAAGACAATGTAGGATGTGCCAAATGTACCTCTGGAGGAGACACCCTCCGTAATGTGTTTTGAATGTATACAACAACGTTAGACATCAGAGAATCGCCTTTTTATTATCGGTTTTCAGTTGTTTGCATCGCCCTTTCGACAACTACTTCTATGAGAGAGTCTCCGTCCGGGTGTCAACGTACATCTCCTGCTGCTATCACTGAGAAAGGGCAAGGTGCTCTGTTTTGAGAATTCACTTCGGTTTTTAAACACCCGACATCCTGGATTGTTTGTGTGATATTTATTTTCTCAACTGGAATGAATCCTGAAAATGCAAAAAAAAAAATGGTCGACGATTTCAAAATCTCTGCAAGTCTGAATTTCCAGTTTTGGAAAGTGAAGATGAAAGTTTGTTCCTCGGGATGAAGGAGTTTAAGCTTCCTGAGAACAAAGAATTCATCAGGAAAGATGTTTTTGATATCCGCTCGTGCTTCTTAATACCAGAGCCCGGACATGTTTTTTGCTCGGTTGCTTTTGAGGGATTCGAAATTAAGTAACCAAGCTCGTACAGTTTTTCAGTGTTATTATCATGGAACCTGTTTTTTTTTTTTTTTTAATTTATTTTAGTATGTTAACTGAAGGTTAAATGGACTTCAATATAATATGGATATTGGTAGCATGAAAGTTAAGTATTATTGCACCATTTAAGTGATAATATATGATTTTTTTGTGTGTGAGGGTGGGCAGGGGTGGGCACCTAGGTATCCACAGGGCCTCCAAGACGTGAAGTGACAAACAAGATATGTTTATTTTTATCCAATGTGCAAGGAGCACAGGGTTAGAAGTAAGACTACTAGCTTAGTGGTTTGAACCATTCCAGGTTTTACTGACAACTGAGAACTTAATTGGGACATCCCTAACTTGTCTGAGTATGTGGTGTGCCAAATAATTACTCACCAGTGAAATGATTCAAACCACTGTGCAATGTGAGTCTTATTTGAATCCATGGGGATATCACTATCATTGAGGAATAGTAAGAATGTGTCTTTTGTTTGATAATGGTTTGTAGTGTGAATTTTGAAGTTTATACAAATAATCACATTATGACTGTTACCATATCAACAAATATGTAACCCACATATACAAATGAGTTGTCAAGTAAAGCTTTTAAAAGTCACTAAATATCACTCTGATTTTACACACGTGTGCAAGTTTCAAACATATTACAAATCTTATTTATAGAGATAAAGAAAGGCAATGGTCAGATTGCATTTGTGCACCCCAATCGATTTCAATTATGTGTTTGTGTTTAACTTTTTGTTTATTTTGTTACCAGTAACAGTAAATGGAAGTCATTGATACCTGAGTCGTATTTAGGATTGTAATTTATAACTGCTACACTAGTAGCTTTTTTTTCAGCAGGCAAGTTGCAGGACCCTTGTATCTTTTTTTCTTTTTCCATAATCAATTTTTTGTTCCGAAAAGTTCATTTTCTTTTTTATGTACGTATCTCTGAAATGAGCAACAAATTATCATTGTTTCCCATGTTTTATATAATAAACTGTTCATCACCATCTAGCTAACTAGTGCTTTACACATGTATTTTCTTGATTTCAGAGCCATTAATGGTATTCTTAGGTTAGATGGAAGATTACTATAAACGCTATTGTGGCGTGAATCAATGACTACACCTGTAGACTACCATTCACTGTGCAGTAAGTGTTCACACATGCCATATTAATACAAAACGTACATTCTCAGGCTGCTTTTATGTATAAAATAGATTTTGAAAAAATAGGAATATAATTTTAAATATGCAAAATATTTGGCCTTTCCATAGTATAATTAGATGCAAGGTGGATGTGTGTTTTTTTTCTTCAGAATGCTGGTGATAGGCTTTCCTATCAAAATATTTTAGCATGGCAACCATACTAGCTTTTTATCATTTAGAATGTGTACTTCAAAAGCAAATGGTGGGTGGGATGGTACTTGTGTTTTCTTTCTCTGGGGACCCTAATGGATTGTTGTCAGTTGCCTAAATACGTAACAGCACCTCTGCAGTTGGGTAATTTTCAGGTAACTAGCCAACTGATGCAAATGCTACCTGCCATCAGTTTGTTTAATGCCTATTTGGGTCTTGCTCTCAGTATATACCGGTATCTGGGGTTTATTTCAATTATTCAAATAGAGGCAATATTAAATATAAATACTGCTGCTTATTGACTCTGTATGAATCTGAATGATATATTGGTTATTAATATCACTACATATAAGAAATACAGTGAATTCTGCCAAAACAAATCATGTATATAAATTTCAGAGTGGCTGAATTAAGATCTGTGATGATTAACATAGACCCCTATATCTATAATGTGAAGCTGCATTTAACTTATAAATATCTCTCTTTGTATTCTGATGTACTGTATGAAGTATATTTTAATGTTTAATGCTTGCTGGTATATCTACATACAGTATACTGTATGAACAATTTCTGGTTCCCATTGAACAAATAAAAAGGCCACTATTTATGCTCCCAGAACAAACTGTCTTCTATTTTATTCGGCACTATTGGAATCTGCTACCCCCCCACCGCATTAACACCACACTCAACATCAGCTTTGGCTATAAACTGTATGACCCCCATCCCTCCCTTGCAACACTGGAGTAGAACATTGATAATGGCAGAACCTGTAAACTTCTGCAGTGCCTTGACTCCCTGCCTCAGGCCAGCTGTGTCGCAGAGCAGTGTTTCATTCAAAGCTTTCTTTTTTTATTATGAAAAGATGCTTTACTGCATAAACAAACTCCCAATTAATCTAAACTCCAGTCACAATTGTACAGTTCATGTTTGTAGGATTCTTTGAGTCATTGAAGAAGTATAAAGTTCAGGGTAGCATCAGGAGTCTAAACTGCCCAGCCCTGCTAATTTTTTATTTATTTATTTTTTGTTGTTGTTTTTGCTAAAGTCCACTTCAGTTGCCTGCAGTTTAAAAGTTAATACAGTGCATGTGTTTCTTTGTGAATTAGAAATGAGAAAGGTACATTGATTTAATCTCGGAGAAGGCTGAAGTCTGTTTTAATCAAGTGAACTAAGCTTGCACATTCACAGACCTCTTACACCAGTATTTTTATATTCTTTCATTATGTTTTGAGGGGATTAATAAATCACCCTGTCAGACACTTTGTGCATTTTTTGGGCAGCTAATAACGTCACTCCACCTTTTGTGCTCTTGTCCTACACTGGGCTAAAAACTGGACTCCATTGGAAATCTTATGAGGTATCAAAAAAAGTATTTATCTGGAGAAGCACGATTCATTAAAAAAAGAAAAAAAGAAATTGGAGCGCAGCTGACAGGATTACTAATAATGGAACTATTTAAGATGACCTGAATTATGTTGTAAATACACATGTGCGTCTGTACCTTGTGCGTTAGTTTAACAACGTGAATTATTAGACTGCCTCCCCAGATTGTAAGAAGATATGTTGGCCTGGGTACAAAATACATATTTACAGTAGAGTGTAGTGTGGTAATGTACTGAGAGAAGGAGAAAATGATTATGATACAGGACCTCCCAGATTTCTGAGAATAGGAAATCCCAGGTTTAAATGATTATGATATTGTTAATATCTGAATACTGGTCTATTTTAGGTTGCTGCTCTTGTCAAGATTCCCATATTATAATTTCTAATTGGGTGAATAATTGTTAAACTGCCTTAGTCATTTTGTTTACCTTTATGTGCATGGTTAGTAGTCTAAATGTTAATGTTGCCAACAGATTACAGATTCACTTTGAATCATTTCTGAATTATTTCTCAATGTGTAGAAATTGGTTTCTCGGTCTACATACAGCATCAGCAGTGCCATTACAGAATGAATAGCTCACAAGGAGTCTTGTTTTAAATATCAGTCATGGCTAGCAAATTGTGATTGTTCATGGAGCTACGTTTTTATTTAGTTTTTTATGCACCTACTTATTATACGTCATTAAAATGGTCAGACGAAGGACAAAGTCTGTTCTCATCCCAGTTAATCGCCCCGGTACATCTCAAACAGTGGTGATGGGACAGTGATGCAGGATTCTATTTTTTTTTTTTTTTCACTAGATTATAAATTCTCTGAATCGCATCAGTGGGGCTGACATGGAGACAGTAGAACTGCCTATGGTTGTTCCTACAAAGAATGAATGAGGGATTGGTGTCTGCCGTGCTACTGATAAACCCTATCCTCCTACTCCTTCGATACCTGGGAGTGTGCGTCCCAGAAACATGTATGGGATTCATTTGTTTGATTTATTTTGAAGTGTATTTCAGGTAGCTCAATTAACAGCATGGATCTGTATTTCAAAAGGGCAAGACAGAGAATGTACCAAATTCACTCTTACCAACTGGGAGGGGTGAAATTAGTTGGACTTTATCAAGAATCAAGAGGAGGATATGACAGAGATGTTCTGGTATTTTTAATAGGACAGTCCGCACAGCCACTCCTATAAAGGACCCTTTTATTGGGCTGTTTGACAGTATTGTGAGTTACAATGGTTGATAGACCTGATCGGATGCATAGGACTATTCATTTATTTATTATTGTTTTCACTAAGTTCATAAAGAAAAAAGGGTACAAAAGTACATTGATCTGTTCTGCTAGCTCCCAACAACAATGTTCTGAAATGAAGTTGTTGGGGTTCATGTGGTTTGAGGAGCAACAACCTCATTAACCGTCTCAGCAAAGAAAATACCAGTTTCACATCAGCCTGATGACCACAACCTCTGTTGCATTTGCTGAATCGAGTAATGGCCTGTTGTCTAAGGCCCAAATTGTTCTGTACAGATTGGTGGGTCAGTGGATCCCACTTTAATAACATGAAGCTTTGCAACCTTCTAGGCCAGATCAGTTGTAACTCAGTCCAAGTCTTAATCCATGCACATGAACTGTTTTACTCGCTGTTTTAAATTGGGTGTCCTTCTCTGTCTCTACATTTGGCTTGCATCATCCTATCTAAGGAATCTGGCTTTTCTCCAGTACACAGATCTTCATTCATGGAAATACTGTAGGATCATCCTTGTTGCTTTCCTGGCTAGCTAGGTTCTGAATTATTTTGCCTGAATTATTTTGTCTTTTTTACAATACAAAATTTTACTCTGCCAATAAAGTAAGTTGGCGATAGCTACCACGTACCTTGGGGTGATGAATATTTATGAATTAATAAAACAGGTCCCCAACTAGGTGGTCTTTATGAGGCATACAGACAGTGCACTGCCTGCTGGTTAGGGCTCAGTACTGGTTACCTTTGGGGCTATGTCACCTACCTCTATCCCAGCATGCTGTACTTCAGGTCTGGCAATGAGCAAACAGGACAAACTGGAAAGGAGGATTTAGCATCTCGGTGCCTGCCTTGTGGCAAGCAATGTTAGAAAGTGTGCCGGAGAACAGACTATGGACAGGTGGCTCTTATTTAAAGAAGGTCCTTGACCTGTACATGTTTGAAGCTGGGAGGGTGAGTGGCAGTGAATCCTGACAGGTGGTCTTTCTATATAGGTGGCCTCCTAGGACTTCCGCTGTTATCATGGACACTTATGATGGACAGGCTAACATTCAGAAGTGTGAGGCAAGGCATTTGGGAGGTGGGATGTTTGTTTGTTTTTTTCATCTTGTTTGAAACTTGAGCTGTAAAAGAATTGATGTCTTTAAAAAAAAATTTTTAAAAATCTAATTTTTCATACAAGCCTTTAATACCTGCAGGAAGTATGAGTTATAAAATTTAAAAAAAGGACTGAAAGCCGATGCCCCTTTTTCTGAGGGGGATCCTGTTTCACACAAGTGGGCCAGGAGAGGGACAGGCATTGCCTTTCAAAAACATGAAAACGCAATGAGATTATGAAACAGAAGGGAGCTCGGCAGCTGTTGGGATAATTGGGCATTGGGGGACATTTTTAAAACGGTCTCAGCTATTTAAAAGACTTGTGGAGAAGTGCATCCGCTATTAAAACTGTGCCAGGGATGCAGGCGGCAGCACACATTGGCGGCAGACCTTCCTTCCTTGTTATATGTGGGGTCTGCTAAGGTAAGCGGGCAGTTGACACTGAAACGTTGGCATTACACATGATAACAAAATGCTGCTTGATGACAAGCCTGGCTGCCTGGTTGCTGAACCAATAAGATTGATTTGAATAATCCGTACTGCTGTAGAACAAACCCAGAGTTCTAACTGCTAACTTTGGTATTCATAGCATATATGAGTGCAGTTTCTCAATGTATAAGAGTGCATGTCTTTTACGTGCACGCAGCACATTATGAGTGTGCATGAGCGCCAGTGAACCTATGTGCAGATGTATGTGTATCTGTACATCTTCATTGAATTATTTTTATTTATTTTTTTTATTGCCAGTGACAGGGCGGCGCTGTCTTTTTTTTGGGGAGTGTGTGTAGAATGTTACAGAGAGAGAGAGTACCTGCCCTCTTCATGCTAGTGTAGGCATTTTCTTTGAGTCAGCAGTGGTCGTGTGATGACAAAGAGGTGGCCATATGGAGGGACATGGGCTCAGTTTTCACTCACAGACACCTGTTAGGTTTATTTTTTAAACATCAAACATTGCCTGTGGCAACTGGAATCTAGCTAGCTGGTCTGTCCTGTCTGACAATGCTTGTAGGAGCATACTGTACATTAGTAGTTGCTGGGTGGTGACCATGAAGCAAAAGGCTGTAGTTTCAAACCTTGGCTAGAATTTTTCAGAGGGCGGGTTTAAATAAGGAAAGCAGTAATAAGTTCTTAAGTGGTGTGTTTTTTTTTTTTTTTATAAATACTTCCAGTAAATACTGGTAATGGGAATTTCCCGTTAGTGATAGGATTCAGGAACCTCAGTGGAGCTGATCTGTGTTTTATAATAGCAACAATAAAGCTAATATTTAAACATTATTTATATACCATCCTTTGTGCAATGTCTTCAGCATTCCTGAAAGCTATTTGTGCTTTGCGTCCTGAAGTATTATTAGGTTGTATTGACCATGTCAGTGCAAATAAGGATATACAGTTTTAAGCAATAAATACTCGTCTTTTCCTTGTCAGTATTCCAAATTATCAAGAGCATTTAAGTTTTAACCTGCTGGCATTTGTTTAAGGGTGTAAATCTTAGCTAGACCCATTTTGGTGATGATGACACGGTCGGGTGTGTGAGTGACTTTGCCTCGCAGTTTGTATCACAAACATTGAAGCAGGAACACTAAAAAATAAAAAAAAAAACATTAAATTAAAATCCCACAAAAATAGTTTCATTTTTGTTCTTTCCCATTTAGGACTGGGCTTCTACATATATTTCTGAACATTGTTCAAGTCACTCAGCAACATTGTGCAGTTAACTTGTGTTCAAACCAAGCCCTTTTTAAAACCTTAGCACTACACACTCAAAATGCCAATGGCTAATGGAATCCTTCCTTGTAGATGCATTTTTATTATTATTTACATTTATTTACTGAAACACGGGCATTTCCATTAAAGGCATTGCCTTACATAAAAATTAAAAAAAAGTTTTAGAAGCTGCATTGACAACTAATTTACAACCAGCCCTTGTGGTCCAATAAAAAAGGTATTCAAAAATTATAGAACAGAATAAAAACAACATTTCACAGCGAGTGGTACCTAAGAGAATAATTAAAGCCAAAAACGAATGTAACCAGGAGGGAAGAGATCCATGGCAGGCCTACAAGATGAAATTCCAGACGCGTTTGGGACTCTCTGGCATTAAAACTGTCTTTCACATCTGGAGTCCTACGTTCAATGCTGTTTGGCTCAGGAATGGGCAGCACATTGGTCCAAAGCTCCCCACCTCACATCTGTATTCCACTGTTGTGCAGGTGAGGGAGAATCCCAAGCTCCTGGCTGGCTCTGGACTTTCAATTTACAGCATAGCTGTCATTGTCCATAACAGGTTTGTACCCAATAATAACCACAGTTTCTCTGTTTCACCATATTGAAAATATTAGCAATTACCAGCCTTGGTTTTAGGTCACTCAGAAGTGATTGCATGTGGTAGAAGGAATTTGAGTGCTGGTTTATGAGTTGTTTTTTTTTTGTAAATTCTAAATATTTTCACAATAACATTCAATTAGCCAGTAGGAGAGAGAAGTTATCCATTAACATTTAATATTCAACTTGTTAACAAGTGTTATTTTATAGATCAAAGTGTCTTTATTCACCCTGCTAACAGGCCATTTAAGGTGTTCTGCAACGTGTTAGAACTGGTCTAGATCCTTCAATATATAGTAGTTCAACTAAGAAAAAAAACCAGTAAACCTGACTCACATTAGGGATGTTCAATGTTATAATTATACCAGGATCTTAACGGGAAAGGCAATTCCACATGTTCTGCACCTCCAGAATTTGCACATTTATTTTTAAATGTTTGAAAATGTACTTTTAAATGTTAGTGGTGTTAAAAACAGCATTGCTTTTTCAATCTTAATGCCTCATTTAATTTAAATTTAAAAATGTATCATGAATGGGTTTGTACAGACATCTCACTTGCATTTACTGCCATTCTATTTGCACTAAAACAACTTCAGTTTGGATTACTCATTGCTCCATTTCTTCTTTGGTTTTCTTATACATAACTATCATGGTATCTTTAAGCCACAGCTCTTTTTATCCACTGACTTATCCATGCAATCTCTTAGATAGTTTGCTGTCTGCTTCCCTGTGAACATGACACAAACTACAGTAACACCCAACACAGGATCATGGCTACTCTTTTCTTCCACGGCTTTCTGGTTGGTTACTCTTTATTCAATATCTCCCCACTTTGTGAATCGATCATGCCAAGGAAATGGGTTTAAATGTGTTAGGTGTTTTTAAAGACAACAGTAGTGTGCTTTTTAATAGTTTCTAAACAGGTTACTATATATTAACTAACCATTAACAAAAAATGTAGATGTTAGTAAGGTAGTTGTTAACAGTTTATTTGGTTACACAGCATTGTATGACCTGACTTACACAAATACTGAATACCATCTCTCCATTTAAAAAATAAATCAATTATATATATATATATATATATATATATATATATATATATATATATATATATATATATATATATATATATAAAGAATTATAGCCAGGTGCTGTCATAAAATATTTGGTGCTTGCGGTGTGATGTACTGGTAAGTGAGCCCAGAGAGACTTTAAAACAACAGGAAGCTTGGGAGTTTTATTTAGTACAGACCTCAATGAAAGCATTGCATATTAATGTTAAATTGCCTACAAACCTGACTGGTAGAGGAAAATTAATGGTGTAGCGGAGATTAAGTTAAATCCCAAGAGAGGTCTACACTTAATACAATTCCAATTCTCCTTTGTTAAAAAATGTCCATAGGGTTACAAATATGTTTTTTTTTTCTCTTCCTTTCAGGTAATAAATATGTGAGGCCCTGTTTGAAGTGTCTTGAAGCAGTTCAGTGTTTGAAGTGAAGGGTGAGCTCTGCCTCTGAGCTGTTTTCTCTGCCGGGTGTTTGTCAATGGATTAAAAGGGGCTGGCTTGGGAAAGCACAGATTCCCCTGAGGAAACAAACCTTGATGAACAAGCGCGGCCCTAGTGCAGTAACTGTGCTGGAATATAAAGCCAGCCCCTTCTCTACAGGAGCCCAACACCAGACCCAGCAGGAAGGATACTCACCCTGACCACCCAGAGCAACAGAACAACTGACAACAACTCACAAGTAATGCTTGCGATGCATAAAATGCCCCAAACCATCAGTTATCTATATCAAAGTTGCTGTTTGTTTTATTGTTTGATCATTTTTAAAAGCTGCTAGAAGGATAATGATTGAAATCACAGAGAACTGTATCTTTCTCGCTATCCGGAGCAGGTGTGTGTCAATGTAAGCTGCATGTCGAACTATCTTCCTCGGCACTAGACCACCCTCGAGAGACGTAAGGTGAGAGGTCAGATTAGCCTTCCTATCTCATCCTTTACCACTGTATTACTGCAGGTGGCCAAATTACAACTAGTGGGGTGTAGAAATGTCTCTAGAATCTACAACCATCAGACAAGAGAACTTGCACACCTGAACCACCTTTAGATGTACAGCTATGGCCAAAAGTTTAGCATCACATAGAATTTTAGGATTAAAAAAATAAATAAATACATGAACATAATTACAATCTTTTATTTAACATCATGTAATCAAAGAAACTACAAAATGATATTGCAAAAGTCTACAGGAAGCCGTAATAGTAGTACAGTATATCATGTTAGAGTTCAAAATGTCACATTTTTCAATTTACCAGTTTATTGTTAATTATATGGAAAACTACAAAGCAGTATATAATTTAATATGTTAACGTAACATTATTCAGTAGGTTTCATTTGACTTTATGAAGCAAAATGTTTGGACATGGTTGTAAATGACATTTGGTTTTGATTTTATGTTCATTTTGTTATTATTATTATTTGTTTATTTAGCAGACGCCTTTTATCCAAGGCGACTTACAGAGACTAGGGTGTGTGAACTATGCATCAGCTACAGAGTCACTTACAATTATGTCTCACCTGAAAGACGGAGCACAAGGAGGTTAAGTGACTTGCTCAGGGTCACATTTTGTCCATCCCTTTATAAGGCAGGGATCTCTAATCCTGGTCCTGGAGGCCCAGTGTCCCTCCTGGTTTTTGTTCCAACTGTACTCTAAATTAATTGGACCAACTGAGCTTCTACTGAGCACTTAATTGGTCCAATTAAGTGATTTAGGGTATAGTTGGAACAAAAACCAGGAGGGACACCGGCCCTTCAGGACCAGGATTTGAGACCCCTACATTAAGGGGTTTTTTGTTGACATGTTAAACTGCATTGATCTGCACAGCACAAATTATTTCCATTACATGAGAGTAGATATTAAAACTTCATGCTGATTTGAACTCGGCTCTCGCCAAGATAAGCACTAACTAAGACGTAGTTTTACAGTTAACTAATGTGATCCATCTGCATCTCCATCCATTTGTGTTTCTTTCCATCTGATGATGTAGATATCCTTCTGCCTGGTATTGATGGCTGAAGTGTAATGCTGGGATCAGCTTATTTTGCCTCCCCAGCACATCAGCGCACACAACGGCTGCGATGCTGGCTCCGGGGATCAACCACAGTGCAGTCTCCCCAGCGCATCAGCATGACAACCGTCTGGATTAGAGTCTCTTGGGGTCTTCAAGTGGGCACCTTCCATCCTCTGTGTTTCGTTGACTAGCCCACAACACCTCAAGAGGGCTCGACGGTGATTCTGGCGTCCCAGCATCACCCCCCTCTGCCCCTCACTCAACTCAGCCCAGCTTACTTACCCATACATCAGCTTTTCTTTCTATCGTGCTTGAGATCCCTAGCCAGAATCTTTCTGTCTCAACGCAACTCTTGGCCACTGAACCCGACATATCTGAGAAACCGGGTTGTAGAGTGTGCCACAAATCCTCGACAACCCACCTCCACTGGGTAAACCCAGACTCTCCATCCACGCTGTTCCCTTTCAGCAGCTAGTTGAGCATTCCAAAGTTTCTTCCTCTCATACGCCTCATCAACAGCATCCTTCCATGGCACTGTTAACTCTACCAGATGAACAAGGCATGCTGATCCAATTTATTGGTCATGTTATGCTTGTCTTCCAATGCTAAGGCCAAATACAATATATGTGTGAGAGAAAACAAAACTAAACAAATAGCTAATAACACATTTATTTTTATTTGGGGGAGAAAAAAAGATTGCCTTGGCTATTACTCATGAGCAGCTGGTGAATTTGTTTTGCTGGAAAAGCACCTAATTAGACAAATAAAAATAATAATAATAATTACTTATGCTGTAGCAATTTGTAACAGTTAGTTACAATTTGTTATAATTAGTTCAGGCAATGAACCCTTTCGCTGAGTAATGCCTTTGTTGTAAGGTAATTGGTGTAATTAAGTGAATTAACTATAATAATACATTTCAGAGATGTTACAAGATAAAAAAATAAATAAAAATGGAATCACACATCTTAATAAAATAATTAAATATATACCTCTTTCCACTTCCTGTGATAAAATGTTCCTCCTTAGTACAGATAAAATATATCACGCTGTATTCATTTGAAATACCATTAGAATCCCAGATTCTGTATTTTTTTGTTGGTGACGGTAAGGAAACTCAGTCAGAATGTGCAGGGAAAATAAAAGACTTTTAATAAAACAAAATACACAAAACAAAAGGCACGATGGCCAACCAAAAAGACAAACACAAAAACAGGCTTTAAACTCTAACTATCCAAAAAGAACCACTCACTCTCACAAACACTCACCAACTAACATACCCAACCACTCCCTTTTATACAGGTATCTGGGCTAATTGGGCAGTTCGCACCTCATTAGCCCAGGCACATTCCACACATTCCTCACACAAACTCACACACTGAACCACTCCCCAAACTCACTCATATCCACTCTAAACAATACCAAAACACAAAACCACCACAAAATAGGCTGCACCCCATCACATGCTGACTGTACACAGCAAGCGCAGAGGTATGAGGAACTGCACATGCATCCAGGCCCTGTGTTGTGCATGTGTAATCAATGTAAAGGCATGGTATGCACATTGTTCAGCTGGCTCCATGGTATACTAATGTGGCTTTGTTGTTCAGTTTAATAGGAGGGTGGTTCGGTAATGTTTTTGCTGGAAGGAACTTTCAGCTTCCTGGATGTTCCAAACTGGTGGGATTTAGTGTTCGATAATCCTGGTCTCAAACTTCTGTTACTGAAATCCTTTTTAAGTTGTGCATGTTTGTGTGAAGTGAGAGCCTCACTGCAAAGGGATACCACCTATTTCCAGTAAGTGCTTGAACTTATTTTTGCCAGGCTTTCGATGGCAGACTGCATTCCGGCCTGGTGTAACAACGACAATAACTTTTTTTCCCCACATCCCTTACACCACACACTTGGGCTGTTACGATTTGTGATGCTTCCTTACATAATATATTGTATGGAGATTGAGGTATGTATTGTGATACCTACAGTCACCTGTAACCATGCCATGTGTCACTGTTATTTGGCAGAATGGTACACATTGCTAGTAAATCAGGACTACTGTGCATTCTGTATCCCTGATCCATTGTGTTGCAATTGATGCTTCTCATCTTACTCATCACTGCGATCTGCGTGAGTTTTGTTTCACAGGATTTTTTTAATCGGAATCTGAATTCAGTATTGTCTGATGCATATGTATGTACTTGTTGTTTGTTTGTTTGTTTATTTGTTTATTTATTTATATATATATATATATATATATATATATATATATATATATATATATATATATATATATATATATATATATATATATTTATTCTGTTGTATTGGTTTGCTTTATGCTGCTGTGATGTGTGCCTCTTGACCAGATTGTCGTTGTAACTGAGAATTTGTTCTCAATCTTCTTATCTGGTAAAAATAAAGGTTAAATGAAAATGAAAAATGAAATAGTAATATTGTTACCTTCTAATGGTTTCTTCAGAGCAACACATGGATGTTGCAATAGTATACCTTTTCTTGTACAGGGTGTTTTGTGGAAGTGGAGGTGGTCACTGACCAACATGTTGGTGCCTTCTGAGTGTTTAACCTCTCTAACTAACACTGACCTCAGTCTGCTGAGTTCATAACCTCTGCCCTTCAGTCAGCGGACAGCAACAGTCGCCAATCTCCATCACAGGAGAGCTCAACAACGGCCGTTGATTTTAGACAAAGACTATGTTAAGATAAAGTTGAATTGGCAGGCCAGTGGCTGCCCCCTTCCTTTTTGTACAAGTCTGCAGAGGGTTGACTCCTGTACTTGCTATGCAGTATATCACAGAATGCTTGCTCCTGTGGAATGTAACATCACTGGAAGGGTCATTAAGAGGCTGCCTGCTCCACTGACATCTTCAGCTTGAGACAAGAGTCAGAAATCAGGCATGATTTGGGAGCAACCTAGTGTGGAGAGATTGGGGCCCAGGGTACAACATCAAACCATCTCCTACACATGCCACTTTCATCTTGTTATCATGCCACTTTAGATGGAACACATCCTATCCTGCTGGACCACAGTAAAAATGACAACATCCTATTGTTCTATTAAAGTCTTTGTTTTAGCGTTTTAAATACATAAGATTTAAATTATTCATATAATCTATGAGAAAACAGAAACAAAGCTGCTGGAGAGTATAAATCAGTTTCACAAACAGCACTGCCAAATCATGCTTAAACAACTACATAATTTTATTGCAAGATGAGATTATTTCTAAAATGTATTCTTTTTTAAATTTTTAAGGGTTATACGTTCTGAAGCTGACTGCTGAGTAAAAAAATCCTCATATATGGCCTTAGAGTACATCTGTATTTTAACTTGATTTGCTGCAACATCTCACAACATAAGAAGTTCCTAACAAGATCAAAATGGGACTTGCTGGTCTTAGCTGTGTGCCCAAAGGGAGTGTTGCATTGGCCCTTGTGCTTCCGAGGAGGAAAACTGGATGGAGATAGTTCACCTCCTCTTCAACTACTGGTCAGGAATCCAGTGTTTAGGGATTATTAAAATAAACCCAGTCCAGGTTTCTTGAAAACCCCCATTGCTGAACCACATTGATGCGAGATGTTCCGAAGGGGATATCCTTCATTAGTTGTGCTACTGATGTTTGTTCTTTCATTTTTCATGTCATTCACCCTGTACTCTCTACATTCTGCACGTCAGGGCAGCCAGCCAGCCATTACCAATCCTTTGCGTGACACTGCGTCAGGCATGAAAGAAGGGGTCAGGCTCCGGGGCTTTTTTTCTGGGGTAAAGCTTCGGAAGATGAGGCAGCATAACCCAAACATGGAATTTTATCCATGCATTTTAATGCTTACTTCGAAGCATGCCTGTTGGGAGCCTTATGCTCTCTCACAAAATCACTCTCCTTAGGGGGGTCCATGCTAACAAGTGGAGGCAAAGGTGTGTTGGATGGTGCTTGATTTTCAGTAGGTTGTACGGACGTAGGGGGATACATTTTATATTGCAAGCTAAATGCAGAGAACATCAAAACTCACAAAAAGAGCAAACAAATCAACAAATCATCCTGCTCACCAAAGCCGAAGTTGACGTTCCCTTTGTCAGAGAGAACTGGTGTGGCAAGGCCTCACTAAATCAAGTTTGACAGCAGCTTGGATTATGGGAAAGTCAGCCGTGTCTTGATAGAAACACATCAGTCGTGCAAATCGACGATGGGTAAGAACATAAAAAGAACATAAGAAAGTTCACAAACGAGAGGAGGCCATTCGGCCCATCTTGCTCGTTTAGTTGTTAGTAGCTTATTGATCCCAGAATCTCATCAAGCAGCTTCTTGAAGGATCCCAGGGTGTCAGCTTCAACAACATTACTGGGGAGTTGGTTCCAGACCCTCACAATTCTCTGTGGAAAAAAGTACCTCCCATTTTCTGTTCTGAAAGGTTAAATTCTACATGGCGTATTATAAATCGGACATCGTTGGCAATATCATATACTATGTTGATTATCTGTACCACACATCAAAATGATCTGAATGTGTTCCTTTTTACTTGAAGACACTTCACTCCTGAAAGAAACAGTGAGACAAAAAAAAATATCAAAATAACAATTTTGCCTGTAATGTCTTTTTAGAACTACTGTAACTAATGCATACTATCGTTCATTTGTACAACACTTTGGCTGTACATAATAATCATGTTCTTCTGGACAGAAAACTGCAGTCATACTTAAATTAACCAGTCACTAAAGGGAATAAACTATTACAGCTGGAATATAGGCCTGTTCCACATGATAACATCAGTGAAGGCAGTGCCTTAAATACCAGTTTATTTATTTATTTTGAATGGTTTATCCATGAAAGGCCTCAATGAGATAATATCTTATCGTGAATCTCCTGTGGAATATATTACGTTTAACATCAAAACACTTCAATCAGACAATATATTCATAAAACATGATTCACTTAAAGCTAAGTTGTGAATGAGTAATTGCATTGTTTAAAATTCCTTTTCATTTAGTCATACTTAAAAGTGTGTGCATGGTGGGTGAAGATTATGAAGCATACATTTTTTTTCAAAATACTTGAGTGCGCTGCCACAGATAATATTCTCACACACAGACAGACTAGAAACATAAACCACAAACCAGTGAATGTTGACCCAATATGGTTGTCCTATGTCAGTACTTTTACAACCCCTATACCCAGTCCAAATTACTGAACTTCTGTTTAAAATCCTACCTCTGACAAAATAGAAAACTAACCTACTGCAGAAATAACTGTAAGTTCTATTGGTACTATACCAGTGTCATAATAATAATAATAATAATAATAATAATAATAATAATAATAATAATATGCAGACTGGTCAAAGCACATCGATACTGGTCAAAGCACATCGATACTGGTCAAAGCACATCGATACTGGCAAACACACATATAACACCAGTACTGGTGTTTGCATAATTATTAGCAGCAACGTGCGCTCTGGTTTCTCCCCGTGCACGTTTGCCTTCTGTATGTCGACATATTTGTTTACAGGACTAGCCTCAACCCACAGGATGCAATTACAAGGTGTTTATTTAGTGAGTGCTGCTAGTGCTACCAGACACGGTGAGAGCCTGTGGAAATATTAAAAAAGCGACCTGTGGAAAGAAAAAAAAAAAAAAACAAAACAGGGACAGCAGTCAGCGGTGCAAACTCAAAGGAAAGAAAAAAACAAAGAAAAGCAAAATAATTATATATATATATATATATATATATATATATATATATATATATATATATATATATATATATATATTAAAGCCGACAACGATCAGAAATCCTTCTTGATGATTTAGTTATCATAAAGCTACAGCTACCTGTACCTCGAGTAGAGCGCTTCAGTTTTGTGTTGGAGCGTTGAGGCTGAATCACGTGACAGAGAGGCTGGCATTCGACACCAGACCGAAGGTTTCGAAAATGAGAGAAGCTCATATCAGCCTAAAGAGCCGGAATGGACACATCAGAATCCAGAGTTGTAAAGGGCCAGAAGGCAGCTCCCATTCCAAATTACATTACTGAGAGCTCTGGGATATGTGAACAAAGATATATTGGCCACTGCGCTGCACATCAATTATTCTGCAACTAAAATACAACAGAAGAGTGTATTTGCTGGAGGCCAGCATAGATGGAGAAATTATGTTTGTTTTTGTTTGTTTTTTTAACTTCACAGCATCACTCGTGATTCTAAGTAACATCTACGATCTGGATTATTGTTTTTCAGTATTTGTTATAAAATTGTTTTAAAAATGTATACCGTCTTACCGAAACTGAACCAAACACGTGAGAGGAAAACACTTTAAATAAACTCTGCTTGGGATTATCAACAAGTAATACACATTTTATACTCTGTATAAAAAAAGATCGGCCCAGGTAAGCATCCTTTGTGTATTCTGTTAATTGATACATTTTACAATTGTTCTTATTTAGCTGTGTTTTTTTAATGAATCACCTGTTCACACATGCACATGCTTTACATTACTATATTCGCTGTGCATTATAAAAGACACTTACAATACTACATAAACACACAAACATTAACCCAGTTGTATCCCACATATCTAAGATGTTTGTGAACAGATGCAGTATTCTTGCGTGTGCAACACTGTAGGAAAGGAGTCAGCTAGCTCTGAATTCTAAAGTAGTGTATGTTAGACATGCTAAAAATGGGAGTGTGCTCCGAACACGAAAATCCATAGCTTTAGAGGGAACTTTGACGAGTGATTTAGATAGCCTCCCGCGGTGGACCATTTCATATAGCCCGCGGGCATGAAATAAGAGTATTATATAATTTCATGCAGGTCAGTAAATTGTATGCCAAGCTGCGTGTGAATGGAAATACATTCTCAATACTTTGTAGATTTCAGTTTGGCGTCTAGATGTGAACAAATTAAGCATAGTTTACAGTGCGGGAGCGTAAGCTCCTTGAGTCTGCTAATAATTTGACACACTTGTGCCTTACAGCTTGAAAAATTCCTTTAAGGTGCTTTAATTTTGATGAGAACTCTGTGGTGTAAGACTAATGACACATCCATGCTGTTTTGATAATTATTATTATTGCTATTGTTATTGTTATTAGTAGTCGTAGTAGTAATAATATTTTTATTAGTATAAGCCTTTTATTTCAAGTTTTGTAAATATGAATTCCTCTGTATTTAAAACGTACTTTTAAAGACGCGTACTATGGGGGTTACATGCTGCCGGACCTTGCCTGTTTAAAATCATTTCCCTGTTGCTCAAAACATATTTGTTTAGTTGCTTTAAAAAGAACAGGAGGGATTTACAGTGTTTGTTTTGTTACTTCACCTCTCTCAGTAGTTACCCGGCGTTCAAAAGAAACAAATTAACAACCTGTTTCCAATAATATGCGTAAAACACTTCCTTATTCCAAAAAAAAAAAAAAAAAAAAAAATAACTAAATAAAAAAAGATTCCTTGTAGATAGATGGACAGGCAAGACGGATTACACAGGTATTTTAATTGACGAAGTTGAACGGGCAGAAAGACGAGTAAAAACATGACAAGCTAGCTTTTGCCATTTTGCTGTGTTCCAAAAGGGTTCAAAGGTAGACTACAGTATTTTGAACCTCCCTAGTTAACATGATGCATGCATTGATTATACGTGAACTGTATGATTCTCGTATGATATACTGTATATAAACTGTAAAACATATATTTTTAAATCATTCCTACTTTCATGTACCATAATATGTATCGCAATAAAAGAACTCCAAGCCATTGATCAACTCATTTTCTTAAAGCAGCATCCACGTTAGAGACGGTGCATACATTAATTAAACCAGGATTAGTGTTGTGATGATGATTTATTATTATTTTGCATTTGAAGCTCGGTCTTTTGGTTGTCATATTTGACCTGCCTTTTCGTATTTCACACATTCATAGAACGCGAACAATACTGTCTCTTCCACTGGGACAAACTCCAGTCTCCCAAGGATATCGCGAACATCTCTCTCCTCCAGCGTTCTGACCTTGACATCTTATTTGTTTCAAAACAAGGCGAAGTTTGTAAGTACAGGAGAAAGTGCTCTTCTTTTAGAAAGGGAAAGGAGAGTCAATGCAGGTTTGTTGCAGAGGGAGACGCCTTCAACTTGCCCTGAAAATAAGAATATCCTTGTGACCAAGTTTGAAGACGTTTTTGTGCTGCTACAGAACGTACGACCAATCACCAGAACAAAATGCAGAATAAACACCCGACAAAAAATAAATAAATAAAAAAATAGGACCGAGATCGGAGGGAAAGCAACATGTTCCTGTAAATGCGTTCTGCTTGTATATAGAGCCGAGTGATGACGACCTGCCAGAGGGGAACGGGGGGACTGAGAGGTACAGACCGTTTTGGAGCGCCTTTGGAGCGGACCAGGACGCTTCGAATCTACGGTAACTGTGGGTTGCTTTCGGGGAGTAAAATAATGGGTGAAAGGCACTTAAATAAGTCCGATACAGTAGCCTTTAAATAACAATCCTGATTTCCTTTGCATGCGTGTAGAATGAACCGGTGTTGTAGTCCCAGACTGGATACAATGTTGCAAACAGACAGGTACAGTACCTCAGCGGGCACAAATGGTTTGCGTAACCATACTAGCACAGAAGAGGGCGACAACAAGCGCCTGCTAGGCTCGCATCTTTTAAATAAGTTCACCAACATTTCCCTTATTAATTTTCTTACTTCATGAACCTGCCGGGCCAGAACGAGATGTTGTTTGAGTTTAAGTGTGGCTTTAGCGTGAAATATGAAAAAATATTCGAACGATGCATTGCATGAGCAGAAGAAGAGAGGATTACCCTGGAGTCCTAGGTCAGGCTTGGCAGCTCTGTAAACTGGGCAGCAGTTCAAAGAAGGAGCAAGATTCTCTTACGAGCTCTGCCGGTTTGTCTCTGGGTGAGCTAAATTCGATTTTATGTACTGTAACAAAACGACCTACAGGTGGTACAGATATCACCAGGCAAAATGTTTCCAGAGAAAAGCACAAAAATAACTATATGGTTATAATAAACATAACATGACTATTGTTTTCTAAAGCTGTGCAATTAGGTTTTAAGCACTTTGTTTTTCACAGGGAACTCCGTGTTTAAGACTAGTTGGTGATCAATGACCTGCAACCTCTGGCACTTATTTTGAAAGTGTTCGGTCACAGATGACAGAGGGGGGAACAAGCTGTTCTGAGCGGTGAGCTGTTGGGGCACAGCACTTCTGTTCCAGCATGGTGGACTGACTGGACAACTCACACAAACTCTACTCACAGCTCGTCAAACTATTGCAACTGTTACCTGCTAGTTTTCAATAATAATAATAATAATAATAATAATAATAATAATAATAATAATAATAATACTACGAAAAAAACATTCTGTAGGGCTTTTTCAACAACTACAGCATATACCATCTCTTGCGGATTTCACTGGTGGCCATGATCACTCCATGGCACTGTCTTGGAAGGAAGCCAGTAATCAATTCCAAGTCTCCTGGAGCATTATCTTTCTGGTTGGGTTCTCTGTAACAATTCGGCCGTTTTTTTAAAAATAATAAAACCAAAATACTTTGCTGAAACAAGAATGTCATCGTTTACTGGACAATGTAAGGTGGTACAATATTGTTGGCCATTACTGCTGTTCATACTCATTTTATTATGTTTTTCTTTGTATTGCATTGACCTGGTTTTGCACAACAGAAATGTTTGTTAACGATGCTTTTCCTTTGAATGCCATCTGTCAGTGTGGATCAGGTCTCAAGAGTCCGAATGGAAATTGCTTTGATAAAGTAGCCAAATGGCATGTGGCTGCGTCCGTAAGTTCTTGTATCAGTTTTTGGTCTTTTCTAATTATGGAAGCTGTTGTAAGCATGTGGTAGTATATCTGTACATGTCTTTTGATGTGAAGATATATTCTTCTCACTGGAGCAAAAGCTTCATATATTTTCATTCATTTACCAGGTTTCTATTAATAGCTTTTAAAATAATACATAAACCATATAAATCACAGAAAAGCACGCTACAAGTTATAGTTAACCATTGTAAACCACAGTAAATACACAATACAATAAGCACTGTAAAATGACTTTGCACATATACCACGGTAAACTTGACAAGGGCAAGACTGAAGGAGCTGATAAAGGAAAAGGAAAGTGTGCCTATTCTAACTGCAGGATATTGGCTAGAAGTGAGAATACCCATGGGACTGTGCCTCATTGATTCACTGTGGGGCTGTCAGAGGGGAACACCCAGCTCATGACTGGGGCACATAAATAACCAACTGCATTCTGAGTGCAATAATGCACACAGACACAGCATGCCTAGCAAATCTACAATGAGGGCAAGGTGTGATCCAATCCATTTTTTTAGATGTTGCACTCAAACAAACAAGGAGATAAAATAGATGCCTTGTGACTGAGATTTACAACCCGGGCATGTCAGACAGGGTCAGCATTTTCTGAAATAAGAGGACATGTGAAGGTACTAAGTATGCAAGCAACATTTCACTTAGAGCGCAAATCTCCCCACTTGTAACTGCTGTAGCAGTTGCAGTTTGCTGCAGGCACTGGAAAAATGTCTGGTATCTTACCATATTTATACACATGTTCATATAAAAATCACAGCAACATGCTTTCAAAAATGAGTGTTCTTAGCTCTATTAATATACTGAGCATCAAAATAAATTTCGCACAATTATAACACATTTATTTTCGAAAAACAATAAGGTATGTAAATGATGGACATTGACGAAATGTTTTTGGTTTCTTTTTAATCACTCGATTCATTCATCCTTGACCATGACATGCTTGAGTGACTATGACTGAAGCATATGCACTTAATCACCTAATTAGTGAGACAGTTGATTGGACACTGGATATGGAGTGATTTCAGCTGTTGAATTGCAAGCTTGAATAAAAGCAATAAAGAAAATCACAGAAAAATACTGACAGTATAACCAGACACACTGTGTCAGTGAGAGGCCACGAACTGGGTGACGTGTGGCTCTAGGGCTCGTAGACCACTGAACAGGCAGATGCTTATCCAGGCACTGCAAGAGGAATGGGCCAGAATTCCACAAGACAACATCCGAAACCTGGTGCAAAGCATGCGTCGCAGATGTACTGCTTGTATTGCTTCCAACGCTGGCCACACACGCGACTAGCCTGTGACTTTCACAGTATCCACCGTCCCCCCATAACTTCAGGCGGTAAAATGTCAATTGTTAATCAGCACAATAAAAAGTCACTGCACCTGCTCTAAAACAGTTTGTCATTTTTCGATCACATCTAGTGAATTTTGTCCAAATATAAGTGATACGTTTCTTTTGATGCTCAGTATAGTTTCAGTGTCGGTAATGCTTTGTTATAACAATGTGACATTGTGTGCTTTTCCCCCACCATCATGAAAGTATCACAAGTTGTTTGAGCCACAAGGTTACATAGAATAAGGCATCCAAATATCCCAAAGAAGAAAACGTAAATAAAACCAGATAACAGGATTTGGAATCCTAACGAGAGTGAATATGCATTTAGTGTTTTTATGCATTGGAAAGGTTTTTGTTCACTGTTCGTACACGTACAGTACACAGATAGGTAAGATGGAAAAAGAATCGGATATATGTGCATTTTATTAAGAGTAAATCCAGCATAAATCTATAAAATATTCACTAATGATTTGCACATGGTTTAACATAGGTTATGAAAAAAAACTGTACAAATGGTAAACCTGTATTTTATATTCCACTTGGATGTACAAACAAGCAGCAGAATGTATATTTTTTGTTAGATTCTAGTTGGGTAAGCATGGTAAATGGAGCGTTGAACCTAGAGAACATTGATTATAACGGATGACTAGACTGGAAACCCCCAGCTACAGACACTTACTTGTGTGTTGATTGAAATAACAAATGCAGAACCCATTTTTTGAATTGTGTTTTGCTGTGGCCCAGGTTTATGCACTGCCATAACTGTGATTACTAAAATCCATGCAGGATTTACCACAGTTTACAAACAGTTGCTTAAGTAGATACTGGGAAATGAATAAGTGGAAAGAGTGATGGGTTGCACAAAGGTTTTAAACGTTGCAGTATCGGAAACGGGCAGGATGTTAATGCAGGGATTACAGTGTTGGAATTAGACAAGTCCAGAGGTAAAGGGTTTAACAGCCAAGCTGCATGGATGGATGATGAAGAATGAGTTGGTATTTATACTCTACTGGTGTCACCATGCTCTCTGGGATACAGAGACTCAGCGTACAGTACAGACTGAAACTCGATACCTACCCAGCTTGGGCTCTCTTTTTTCCCATTTAAGGAATAGGAACTGAAGTACATTTGCTGCATTTGTTTTGAATTTGATGTTACAAAGCCTCTTCCTATTAAAAGGAAGAAAAAAAAACTACAGTATGAATTTCAGAGGAACTGAATTTAGTGTTTGAGTTTAGAAGCCACGTTCAAAGCTGAAGGACAGACAGTTTTCTGAATGAAGTTCTCTGACTATCAGCAGTGCCAATTATTGTTTGTTTATTTAGCAGACGCCTTTATCCAAGGCGACTTACAGAGACTAGTGTGTGTGAACTATGCATCAGCTGAAGAATCACTTAAAATTTCGTCTCACCCGAAAGACGGAGCACAAGGAGGTTAAGTGATTTGCTCAGGGTCACACAATGAGTCAGTGGCTAAGGTGGGATTTGAACCAGGGACTTCCTGGTTACAAGCTCTTTTCTTTAACCACTGGACCACACAGCCTCCAATGAAAGATGAGGGAAGGCCATCATCAGTCCACATGGGAGGGACTGTGCAGCACAGGCATGAACTTGAGATTTATTCTGAGTAAGTTCAGCACCAGGATGGCTTTTATTCCTGTGAAGTCTAAGGGATTGACAGGCATTATAGCAATGAACCTATCTGCACAGGTATGATTTACTGCATTGTATTGGAGAAGATCACAATCGAGTTCAGGTATGAATATGGTGCCTGTGAAAAGGGAAGGACTGAGTGTATATAAGTTTATAAGCAGTACTAGGATGTCTTTTATATCAGCTACCAGGGCAGGTGTAGCGCAGGTAGGATGAGCGACTGTCTTGTTACAGGGTTGGTAGATTGCATTGAGGGCTTGGAGAGCTACACACAAGATGGTAAAACCACAAAGAGGTGTGATATAAAAAAATATGCAAACCATGGTTGACCTTTTACTTGATTGGATGTTGTTGGCAGTCGAATCATCAAATCAGCTTTTAAAAAGTAATGTAAAAATAGTTAATGCATATTCAATGCGACTGTTTGACCCCTTTTTTAAAAAAAAAATCCCATTAAAAGAACAGTACTGATCATTTATATTATAAAATCTAAGGAACATCTAAAAAATAAAAAATATATATATTGTTGTGAAGAAGAATCAAACATACAAAATAATGATACATCAATAAATAAGAGGGAACCACCGAACACTTTCTAAGGGTTTTAAGGGTTTCTATAATCTAAGAAGAGCTTTTTTCTTTACACAGCACTCAAGTGACTGCTTCTTCATTTACCCCTGTTGCCATAGAAACCCAAAGGCTCAATCGAGTCAACTTTTCAGATGGGAAAAGCCTCAGCCTGTGACCCAAATACCACAAATGGAGATCTATCAGGTCATGTGAGAAGGAGAATGATTTCCAGTGAGAACATGTACTCAGGTGTAGATGATTTGCCAGTATGGTATGTACAGGAGTTCTGAGTAATTGCATTGAAAGAGCTCAGGAAATGACTCAATTTCTGTATTACGCATTTTGGCATCTGTTATCTAGCATTATTTGAACTAATGAGTAAAAAAAAAAAAAGTTTCATTTTCAGGAGACATTTGGCCACCACTAAAGTGTTGGCTATTGCATTTTTTTCAAGCCAGGGTTTAGGGAATTTCATAAAAACATGAAAAGTACTAGTATTTGTTGGGCTATGAGACATGTTTTGTGAAAATACACTCATAAGTTAAACTCACATTTACATATACTGTAGATGTCCCTTAGTATTCAAGAAAAGATAATACATCTTATCTTAAAATATGCTTTGTAGTTTTCTTTGGGTTTGTTTACTTATTGATCGCAATCTCAAACATTACTGTAGTCTGTGTTTGAGAAACATTTTACACCACACAATTGAGTTGAGATCTCTGTTGTGAATATAAAGATAAACTGTATAAGAGAGAAAGTCTGATACACATAGGAAGGTTCTGTATGTACAGTGTGTGCTGGTTAGTGGTGGGGCCGGTAGTGGAGGTAGAAAAGCAGCTGGGCTGAATGTACCAGAGAAGATTTGCTCGTAAGGAAGTTGCATGCTAGGGAATGCAAACACTTTATACAATTTATAAAGCAAAAAGAAAAAACAATAAATAAATAAAGTGAAGAAGCCACGCAAAGGAGACAGCAAGCAGCATGGCCTTTTAGTGCAAACTAGCACAATGCTTTAGTGCCAATAATCTGACTGATTTGTAAAACATTCTGGAACAAGCTGAATTGGACCTGGTGCCAATATTTTAAACTCTGAATGCCAGGATTGTGCAGATGCAGCACAGAACGCCATGTCTGTGCTCTGAATGTGTCTTAGTTCATGGTTTGTTTACTGTCCAGTGCCATGAGTGAAGGCTGGCCAGTCTTGACCATGGATGCCAGCCTAACTCTTCTGCCAGTGTCCGCCGGAAGAGACACAAAACCAATAGTTCAGCTTCGCAGGGATTCAAAATCCTGTTGTACTTGTACTAAGAAGAGAAGAGCATTTGTCACTATGAAGTCGAAAAAATCACAGCCAAGAAACTTCAATTACCAAGATAACAATCGAGGTAGTGCCTGATAATCAGTTTTATTGCAGAAACTGTTTAGCAGTGCCTTTATCGTTCATGTAAACATTTAACATTTGTAATTTATAGATCTATTTTCCTTTTAGTTGTTTTGCTGTCCATCCATTTCATGTTCCATGGTCATCTATTTTGTGGTAGCGTCCTGCAGTGGAGCTTTCTGATTTGTTGGTGAAAAGTATTTAAATATGTTCCACCATGCATTAAAGCCAAAATTGTCCAGCATATATATATATATATATATATATATATATATGTGTGTGTATATATATATATATATATATATATATATATATATATATATATATATATATATATATATATATATATATATATGTGTGTGTGTGTGTGTGTGTGTGTGTGTGTGTGTGTGTGTGTTACATTCCTCTCCTGTAACAAAGTTAGTGTCCCCTTTGGAATAAAGAGCTTACTCGCAGCCATGTTTTTCTGTAAAGGCACAGTTTTGTGTTTGGAAAGCTCAGAATAGTTTTCTAGAAAAGGCAGCGCAGGTGGGAATGAGGCAGGATTAGAGAATGAAAACTGTTTTGACGTTGCTCTTTGTGAGGTGTCTTGGTTAAGATTTTAATAACCAAAACAGTCACCATCCTAACAATAACAGCTCTAATCCCCACACTTTTACTGAGCCGGACTCAGAGACTGTAACTTGTGCCTCATTCACTTGTTAACTGTTTTCCTTATTAACTGAATCTGCTCATGAAGGGCATTTTTAACTCAATAGTTCATTGCATGTTAGAATTGTAATTAGCTGTTTCATGTATTCTTTTTACACGTGTTGTTTTGTATTGTGGTTTTTCATTTCTTCGTTGCTTAGGGCTGCAGCTGCCTGCCAAAAACAATGACTGGAAATATATGTAATTATTTATTAATGTTTATCTAGAGGGAAGTGCCAAGAGGAGATGTACAATAATAACTCAGAACATCCTGTTGGCGGCAGCATGGCATACTTATTTAAGCATTTCTGGTATCGATCCACAATTGCAGTGCAATAAAAAATAAAAACAAGCAGAGGCATTTCTAGAGAAGATGGCAAGAACCTGTACTGTACTTGCCGCTTTGTCTCTGGAATCGTCAATCTGTCAGGCCTGCAATGTGCAAATCCTGCATCTTGAGGCACCAATTCAAACTAGTCACATTTTTTTTTAAAAACTTGATTAATATGAGGCAGTAGATAGTAGGGAAGTATAGTCTATACAGTTTATCTAGACTGAAAGTGAAGCCGGTCTAAATTGCATGGGACACTGCAATGGTGAGACAGTTTGAAGGTTATTACTCAATCCACATGCTAACAGTACAGTACATACAGACAGTTCAAACTTTAAATGTATCAATTGCTTTGCTCAGGCACTGTGCCTGTTTGCAAGAAGACGAAGAACCGAAAGGTTAATTAATCTGGCAAGCTAGTGGCTTGATCGTTTCAAACCCCAGAGTAGTAATGTTACCACATTATAATTTCTGTTTTGACTGCTGGTTATTAGAGTGCTGTGCCGCGCAGACTTGTTCCAGGGAGGTTTACACCTCCCCTGGGCTAGGTGCTGTACTATCTAGGGATTCATTCCAGTGGCATTTAAGGACTGTCTCAATACCTGCTGAAACAGGTGGTATCTGTTTTTAAGATCTGTGAGTTGGTTGTGTTACGAGGATGACTGCAGCATGTTGTTAGTTTCCTGCATGTCCAGAACCAATCAACAGCGCTAAAATATGAGAAAGTGCCAAAGCCTTCTGCATCTGTTGTACTGTATGAATTAGTTACAGCAGGTTTGCAGGGACCAGTGTGCCTTAGCTGGAGAAATAGCAATGGGGCATGCTGGAGGTTCTGGATCTATAACATTCCCGTGATAAAGACTGAGTCCCAGCTGCAGGTCCTACAAGGCTGTTATATACCTTTGTACTGCCTTTGTGCTGTGTGCATTCCCCTTTTACCTGTAAACTCTGGGATAGGCTTTATCTGGCAGGAAAGGCAATAATTAGAAGCAGCAGCAGTAAAAGTGATATAAAAAGCAAGGAGGAGCTAAATGATTTACAATAAAGAGATTAAGTACAGACAAGGAAACAATGCTCATGTTATCTCGGTGCAGATGTACTCGTTTATTTTTTAGTCCTTCAGTATTTTTTAGGATCGTTTTGTGAGGTAGTTTTAGAACTTAATGATTTAACGATGTAATGATTTCCTATAGTGACTAACCCTTCACAGACATGACTACTATTACTATTACAACTACTAGGACTAATAATAATACCAATAAGAATAAGAGTACACACACATTTGCATTTTATACATTTTTAATACAGGATAGAAACTTTATATTTTTAAGCGGATGTCGGAGAACTGAGTGTTTACACTAACAGTCTTCATTGGAGAATGAAAGTTTACCATGTGTCAGCATGCAAACAAACCATAGTTTACAAACTGAGGTAAAATAAGAACTGGTTAGCAAAGCATGGAAGGTGTGTATCATGAGCGTGTCACCTCGCCACGCAGACCAGTGCCAGGCTGAGGGTTAGGCAGGGACAGCATCTGCCCAGGCATGCTTTTGAAAACCAGCTCCGACCCCACCATCCTCCCCATCCTCCCCCCGTTTCAATGCGTGACCCTTTCTGTTCACCCAGGGGCTTTTCTTTAATAGGCTGTTAACTAAACCCAGGAGATAGGAAGGGATTACAGAGAAAGAGCTTTCAGGAGAGAAGGGCTGTTAGTTAGTCCTGTGTTTGTGAGGAGGGGACCGCTCTGTTATCTCAGTCCAAGCCAGTGGTTCCACCTGACCCCATGCACCATTCACCTCTGTGACCTGCTAAGAACGTGAGCATAAATGTCTGCTTTCCTTCAAAGGACAAGCAGCGCTAACAGGCTTGTTTGTCACATTCACTCTCCTGTGCTAGTGGCTATCCCAGCACACTGTATGTCCTTCTCTGCCTGGTTCAGAGTTTGCACCCCAGAGTGATGACTCGTACCTGATTTGCAATAACCAAATGGAACAATTAACATGAATGCCTAAATGCAAAGAGTTGCACGTCTGAATAATGGCTGTCTTTGATAAAAAAAAAAGCCTTAAAATAAGATTACAATTACAGATTTTGTTGTACTTTAGTTGCACTTGACAGTTAATTATTATTATTTTTTTTTTAACTTTTTTCTTTTTAATGTGTTTTAATATACGATTGTTTTTAATATACTTAAACAATGCACTTATAACAGTGAAATGGTCTAACATATTATTCAAATCATTTTTAAAAAGATAATGTTGTGTGTCATCTGTCATAAGAATATTGAATATTAGTCATTCTTGAGGCTTCAACAGATGACTGTATAATAGTGAGTTGGGACATATTCTCAGGTTGGTCTGTAATTTATGTTTGAGGGGATAAAAACACACACACACACTGCTAATGTGACAAAATGAGAGAGTCCTGATGAGTGTTTAATAGACCTAAATGAATTGCTTAGTCAATCTTGGCTTATCAGTGATTTCAGAACGTGTTCCGTAACATTGTAAAAAGCACTTCATGCTGACAATAAATAAGCTGATAACGACTAGGAGGAAATACTGATTCTAACAGCCTGTTTTTCTAACTGCCCTGAGCGCTGTAGTTTGAGATTATTTACTTTGGCTGCGGAGCTACGCCTGATTCTTTTTACTAAAGGGCTCCCTCTTGTGGTCAACAAAAGCATAACATTGTAGATAGCACATTTTTTACAGCAGCAACTTTATTTTACTGTTAATGCCGATGTTAGATGTGAGGCATAGGTTAGAAAAATAATAGCCAGTAGAAAGAAATAATATTAATAGACAAAAAAAAAAGATGCAAAGCTTTCAAAAGCGTAGAAAACTTATTTCTTAAAGCTATACCATGATAAATGCATAAGCAAGTGGCAAGTTCAGTGAGGCATAATAAAAGCATATATGTTTGGGAAAGCTTTGTAAAAATACATGAGTAACTACAGGAAAAACATCTGTAAAATTGCCCAGCACAGTTCCAGAGGTATATTTTTCTAAGGGTTGGATCCCGTGTGTGGCCCTGGATAATTACTGTAAGTGACTTGAATCTGGAGTGCACTAAAACTGAAGATTCACAGTCTGGCCTCACTGTTTAAATCATTTCTGAAATAAGCAAAGCAAAAATGGGGCTGCATTTGTATTAATAGGAACATTATCAGCTTTCTGTCTGAAGTGTGGAATTTCTGTGGTGTTGACAGTTCTTGTAAAACTTTCAATAGAAAAGTCTCTGGCTCTTTAAGAATTCCCATTGAGAGGATTTCTGTACAAGGTGTAGTCACTGAAGTCAAAGTTCTGTAGCATTTTCTGTAGGCTTGCCAACACAAGCAGCATTGCATCTCTATGTGTACAGTATTGTTGAAGCTGTACTTGAAACATAGTTAACTCCAGTTTAAAATCTCGGAAAGTTTAGAAAGGATTGACGATTCCTGGAATAGTGTGTTTAGGATTATGTTCTCAATACTGCAGCGTGGTTGTGTATGAAGGTAACAGTTCAATATGTTCTACTGTATCATTACTTCTGTGCTTAAACTAATTACAGTAATACGTGATTTAAAAATAAACTGTTGACATTTTGTAAGCTTTTAAGACACTGTTGTTTTACGTGGTGTAAATGCTACCTGGAGAAACAGTATTAAAAAAACACTAAGTCAAGTTTGTCTCTTGAGATCTGAATTATAACAATGGGGTATGGTGAGCTGGTAGTAGTACTGAGAACAGATTATTTATGCATTGATTTAATAATTGGTACATGTTTACGCTAACTACAGCAAACTAAGCAAGCACCACATAAACATAGTCATTTATTCAGTGCAATGAAATTTCAAAGTAATACAAATAATGTGCAATCAAAAAAGTAACATCCAGGAATAGTGTTATCATCTCAAACGCCACCGAGGTAAAACAGTGCTGCACAATCACATTTAGAAAGCAGTAGATAATATTGCATTTAAATAGATGAACGATTATTGGGGTATCCTAAACAAAAAGGGATCCCGCTTTGGAAGGTGCACCTCTAACTGGGACCTCTTGTTTTTCACTGCAGACAGGAAGAGGCGACGGAGAGCAGAGGAGAGGCAAGAAGCTGTGGCTCCGCTGACACGAAACCAACCGAGGAGCTGGAAGGTAAGGCCCTGCACAATTAAAACGTATTGCCATGTGCTGGCCTTTCCACCTCATCACTGTGTCCCCAGTTGAGTTAGCTTCTTTAGAAAAAACAGGCGAATACAGAGCATTTTTATATTATCGATAATGCGTTCACTTTGCAAGAAGCTATACTTTTCTTCTTCGTCCCAGCTGTGCATTTTATTGAACTGGGTCCTGTGTTGAAACACCTGCACCCTTCACAGATAAGTCAACCCCGTTTGTGAGACTTACACAACCAAGTTTGTAATCGCTCATTTCAATAGAGAGAGTAAGGGAAAGGTCATGCTTCTAATTATTACATCATTATGTTATGCTTGGCCCTCTGTCCTGGTTTCTATGAACTTTGAAGCTCCCAAAACGCCTGTTCATCTGTTTTATTGTAGATTGAGCGTGACTTGTGTGTTACTTTTGGTCTCATCACTTAATTTGAGGAAGTGTTGGCTTATCACCTCAGCAATAGGTGAGAGTCCAGGTGTTTCCACCTCATTTACTCAGCAAGTAAACCTGTGACAGTCTGCACTGTGCGCTTCAGTCCAGAACATGCATGGATAGGATAGAAATGTACATTCCTGACTTTTGCCATTCTAATATACCAGCAAAGGTAAAGTCTGAAAAAAAATAGTATCCTATAGAGGTTTAAACTTCTACAATATTGTCGTGCACTGAAATCTGTGTAAAACTTTTATTTTCAATCAGATAATGTGCTTCAGCACAGTAGTATATATAACTAATAATGTACTGTACATCATTTGCTTATGTTGAATTTTGATGGGAATAAACTGCTGAATATTACATCAGAACTAAAGCATATTAATACCCTGCTTCTACCCAATTTTACAACAGGATGAGACTTCGGCACAAGGATGGCAAAACGCATTAGAGTGCCACTAAACATAAGATAAGAAGCAGCGTTATGAATACAGAGCTTGATCTCCTCTGCTGAAAAAGTCTCTCATCCTGCCTTGTTTGCCTATATTCCCTAAAGGTGATGCTGTTAATCCTGGCCTCTCTGATGATAATTGTGGTCGGGGGGTCTCCCGGGGAGGCCTGGACCCCCGAGACGAGCCCTGTGACAGTGGGGAGCCCAGGTGAGGCTGGCAAGGAGCTGGGCGAGGTGGCAGACTGGCCCTCCCCGGACCATCTGGAGCTGAACGAGTTGGAGGACAACAGTGCACCCCCCCTCCAGTCCTCCTTGGACAACCTGTTCTGTGAGTGACTTCTTAATGCAGGGCAACGAGGAATACAGTCAACCCTGACAATAATGCCTGTCTCAAGGTGCCATTTTATACATCCTGGTGATTTATCCAGGGTGCTTCCTACAGGTCACTGTTGGCCTTCTTTTCTTCTATGCAGGTGGTCTTTGGGGAAAAAAGAGGTTTGACTACATTATACTTTAAAAAATAAAGTACAGAGAATTAAAAAACAGCAAACAGCTGTCTATCCAAGGAGAATCAAGATCCAACAGGATACTCATCGATTATTAGAAATAATTGATGAAGAAGAAAAGTAATTGATAAACTGAAAACTCACTATTTTAATAATTAGCTGCAGCACGTCAACAACAACATCATATCCTGTGATGCCTCTCTAGCTATTTCTACCAAGCTGTCTGAAGAAGGCGGAAGCCGGAACATTACAGCTAATTATTAAAATAGTGCGTTTTCCATTGAGCAATGGCTTTCCTTCATCATATATAAAAAAGTCATAATTTGACTGTAATTTCCCATTGTTTATAATGGTTACGTGCCTGTGCCGTACCATACTTTACCCTTCCTACAGTACATCACAGTAAACTGTTATTTGTACCATTGATGTGTCCGGATCTAATCCCCTTCATGCTTGGAATAGTAGAGACACTTGATTTCGTGTTTGCAGCAGTGAAAAAAAATTGAAACGCACAGTGATTTCAAACTCTGCCAATTGCAGAATCCCAGTCTATATGTCCTTCATGTCATGGATATGTCAAGGTGTACAATACGCACAATATCCATCTTTTCAAAGCTGGTCTAATAATACTGTTTACCTCAACTTGTACATACAATCAATAGGAAATAAAACAAAACCAGTTTGCGTTTGGGGTTTGCAGAGCGGCCAGCCATGAACAAAGAGATTAAAGTATGAATTCACGTGTAGCAGGGCTGCTTTTGCCTCTTTGAGTCCAGACTGTCCCTATGAATATCCACAGGTTATTCCAGGGTAGCTTCCACACACCAAAGGATCAGCCCTGGATTCTGGGACTTGTATCACTGCAAATGTGTCTGATTTTGTAGGAACCAATAACATTGAATAGCAAGAGAAACACAAGATCGCTCTAGCAGTGGCTGACTCAGGGTCGGCTTCAGGGAGTCTGCTCTAACTATACAGTCACAGTTTTCCAGTATTACCCACAATAACATTGAGATCCCTCTTGAGATTTCCCAAGAAATTCACACCCTCGGTTGCATTATTCTGAGCAGATCATGCTAATTCTCTTCATTGAGTTTTTACCCTCAATGTTATTAGTAACCTTGAGTGGTATTCCACTCTGTAATCCCAGTAACTTTGCAAAACCAGTCAACCCCCTTTCTTCAAAATGGACATGTTTACATCTACTCTAAATATTCTATAGTTCTTTGACAAACTAAAAGAAGAACCTCGAAGGTCTGTGCTTCGTGCTACAAAACGATTGTATTGGTGACATGCTGCAGAAGAAAACTGTAAAGACTAAGAATGTACTTGTATCTAACATCAGAATTTATCACATTCATTGTGTTAAGTTGTTTCTCTCTTTCTTTCCACAGTGGAGCCCTCTCTCCCCGAAGTTTCTGAGGACCATCAAAACCGATGGGAGCGCTCTGCTCCAGCCTCCAGGCAACAGAAAGGGTCCAAGAAGGGACGGAGAAAAAGCAAGCCTTCATCCAGGGGGGACTGCAAGATACGGACCCTACACGTCCGGGTTCAAGACCTGGGGCTGGGCTACGATTCAGAAGAGCTTGTGCTCTTCAAGTACTGCGCTGGGTCCTGCCAGCTCGCCCGCTCGAACCATGATGTGACGCTCAGCACACTGCTTCAGAAGAAGATCATCCACGGGGGCCGGGGCGAGGAAAAGATCAGTTCTCACCCTTGCTGCCGCCCAACCCGGTATGAGCCCATCACATTCATGGACATCCAGAACAGATGGAAGGCCGTGGAGAAGCTCTCAGCTGCAGAGTGCAGCTGCTTGGGTTGACAGACGCACACCACCACCTACCTCCTTTTTTCTAAGGGGATGATACAGAACAGACAGGACAGAGCTTCTGTTCAAGAAAATTGTGCCGATGTGGGGTTGTGACCAGGGGGTGCCAGGGTTGTAGTTCAGAATGGAAGCCAGCAAGTCTAACGGCTTCTGTGGTGTCTTTTTACCTCCAGGTGGAGCACTGATCATGCATTCAGAATGGGGTAATGCTTCATAAACTGGGACACCTTGAGGACAGGAGGAAAGACCGACCTGATGGTAAATGGCATGATGCATTGCCTGGGCTTCATTTTGACCCCTCCACCCCTCAGTTCTACTGCTTTCTAGGAAGTTGTAAAACATCTTGCCAGTAGGGACAATCCCTGCACCGTGGCACCCATTAGATCAGCCAGGGCAGGGCAGTGCACTTGCTAGTGGCTCTAGAGATACAGAAAGGATGGGGGGTTATCTGCAAACACTGCCACGGGTCCATTAATGCTGTCAGTTACACTTGCTGGGAAAATCCAAGTATGTTTGCTTGTTTATTCCTTGAAGTTCTGCTATGGCTGGCCTCTGGAGACGACGCTCTGTAGATGGAATTGTTTCAAAGGAGCTGCTTGGACGTGTGCACCACAGCTGAAGGAACCAATAGAAAGGAAGGTTAAGTGAGCCACACATAGTGGACAGTTTGTGTGTTAAATTGGACTGACTTGACCGTTTAAAAAAAAAATACACGGCACTGGCAAAAAAGAAAATATATATTTAAAATGCATTGTTCAGAAAAGTGAGGTCATTTTATAGAATGGAGCGAGTGAATGTTTGGAATGAAAGAAAGGGCTATTTACTATCAGAGCTCCAGTCTCGTTGAAGTGTGCATCATGGGTTTGGATTGCACAATTCTGAGACCATAGACTTGCAGGGCAAGCTTTGTTAGAGGTGCACAAGGGAAGGTGAAGAGAAGAGTTTGGGCATTTGCTCATAACCACTAGACTAGGTTTTTCTCTGAGCCAACAGCAGAGCTGGAAAGATTAGTGGCAGTCCCTTTTACATTAACAACATCAACATTTCTTTAAAAGCCAACCATCAATATTCACCATTTTTTTGTTTGGTATTTATTTTGTATGTATTTACTCAGGATAGCTCAACTGGAAGGCCATGAGAGATAGTGATTAAAGCAGAGGAAGAATCACTTTAGGAATGCAATAGTAATTCACTTGCAGTCACTGACTTCCTGTCTCCCCTCAGTCAAGTTTCTGGAACAGTAAGTCTGCTTTACAACCTGTGCATTAGCATTGGATGCTATGCATCTCCTTATTATTGTACTATAGGCATGTATTACAAAAACAAAAAGAGGTTTTGAAACTAGTGTCCCAGCTCACTGTCCTTCACCTTTGCTACTTGGTTATGGGCCTTAGACTCTCTCTCAGAATGCCTAGAACCTGGTTTATTAATGCAAATGTCTGCTGCTCAATTGGTTGTCAGATGCAGCATGGTTCACCAGTGCTGTGTGAGAACCTAGTTGGTACTGTAGAATCCTGGTGGTAGATTCTGTTTGATGTAATAGTTAAATAAAATCCAATTTAAGCTTGTCACAATAAAAGTTTTTTTTTTTTTTATCATAGTCACCACGCTAACTTTTGGACAATGAAAGATAGTGTAATCGTTCTCTTTTTCTCAGAATTTTGTTTTGTAATGACATAGCTTAACAAACATTATCGCTGGATTCTGGGTACCGTAGTTTTTGTTGTTTTGTATTTAATGGTGACCCCATACCCACAATCCTGCACAACCATATGTAGGATCTTTCTGGTTATAAGCGTTCACCACTAGCTTAATCTCTCATTAGATCTAGATTGGGAATTGTAATAGTAATACCTTTTTAAAAGTAAAAAAAGGGATGTGGTTAGTAGGGTTTTTTTTTTTTTACAAAGGCAATGAATTTCTGTTTACTAGGAGAAGGGGGCTCTCTCTCACTGAAACAGGCTTGTCTATATTTCCTTTTACCGGGAAATCTAAAATATGTCTCGTCATGTATTTCAGATAGGTGTGGATGCAGTTGATGGATGTATGACAATTTGCATTGGGTGCAATTTAAATACATTTCTTTTTGTGTTTTGAGAGCCCTCTTCATTCTATTCTACACTGCTTTAAGCACAAACATCACCATTGGATGCTATGCATCTTCTTTCATTATTGTACTATAGGCAAAGTATTTATTACATTTTAAGTTATTTATTTATTTTTTATCAAACTTGTTCTTTTAAATACCAGATTTCTATTTATTATGAGTGGCCATGTATCTTTTTTCAATATATGTACAGAATACCTCTTTAGTGAGAACCTGAATGGACAACAACAACAAAAACAAGAAAGACCACCCTGGTCTAAATAACCCAGGCTGGTATTTCTGGGTTTTCCCAGAATTATTCCAAAAGGTCTTTTCAGTTCTTAGTAAATTAGTTGCAGCAGTTCTGACTATTGAGGTGTTCTTTATCTCAAACTCAGTGATCTTAAATGTTAAGACGTCAATAATCCTAAACCTCTGTTGCAAAATGAAACCATTGCAATACAGGTTTGAATTTCAGTATTTTAAACCAATGGAAAAATGAATTTTGTTAAACAATAAAGGATTTATTATTATTATTATTATTATTATTATTATTATTATTATTATTATTATTATTATTATTATTATTATTATTATTCACATTGTTATTTACATTTAAAACAAAGTTTTCTGAGCTCTATTTTTGTACAATGCCATTTCCTGCGTTGGAATAAAATTTTAACAGATACAGAAATTGCATTGTTGCAGATTCTTTCTATAGAAGTAACAAATGTACAGCGCTGTTGCCTTACTGTGTGGGCCACTGGTCAGTGAAAGGGGTGGGCAGGGCTATATTATTTGGCAACCCCAGTTCACAACCACTTCAATTATGGTTTCTCCTGCTCGGACCTCAAGTACCAAGGATGGGCCGCTCAGTCCTCAGCTTTAACCTGCAGGCCTCATGACTATAGCTGACAGTGCTGTGCGTGAATCCATCGACTGGGGGCTCACAATGAGGAGTTGAGTTTAAATCCATCGACTGGGGGCTCACAACGAGGAGCTGAGTTTAAATCCATCGACTGGGGGCTCACAACGAGGAGCTGAGTTTAAATCCATCGACTGGGGGCTCACAACGAGGAGCTGAGTTTAAATCCATCGACTGGGGGCTCACAACGAGGAGCTGAGTTTATCAGGCTGTGTGAATCCATCGACTAGGGGCTCACAACAAGGAGTTTATCGGGCTGTAATCAGAAAAGGATATAGGGTGTTTCAGGAGGCATAGCCTCTCTGTCCTTGGTCAGATCTTAATCTGTCTCGTTATCTGCTGCTTTAGACTCATTTACGGTAGCTTCAGAGCTGTTGAAATCTAAACGTCAGTTTACAGACTAAGGACTCCACTGAATCAAGGTCTTTGGTGATTAGGGAGATTCCTACAGGTTTATTTCTACCATACCATGCACATGGACTGGCCACAATCCATTCCTATTGCTGTAATACTGCAATTAAAGATGCATTCCTAGCTACATGGCACTGTTAAAAATCCCCACGGTGCATTATAAAATGTGAAAAAAGTTACTGGGTGATTCATCTGCTTAAAATCCACACAACCAATTAAACCATTCTTTAAATCCTTGCTTTGGTGCATTGTCATTCTTTTTGCGGGTCTCAAAGTATAGGGGGTGGAAAGCAACACGCACTATGTTAACAGATAATTTGATTTTAAAATGGTGATGAGGATGAAGCTATTTGAATTGCTTACTGTAGGGAACTGATTGGTTATTAAAAATAAGATGGATATCGTCCAATCCAAGGGCAGTTTTATAGGGGAAATTGAAAGTCCCAGGAAGCACTGTGGTGATAGAAGAAAATTAATGGTATGAAATTGCTCTCCTCATGTTACTTCAAAATAATGTTTTAAAATGAACAATGCATGCTTCCCATAATGTGTGCTTATTTCAAACAGCAGTACACCTTAACGTAAACTTAATGCATAGACAGGGGATAGCAATAGTGTAGGTTTGTTTCTTTAGAAACACAGATGGCAGCAATCTGCACTTCAGTCTTTATTAAACAGAAATCAAAACACTAAGCCACTAAAATGGCTTGGTAAAAAATAGATTAAAGCAACAGCATTTTTTTTCTACATACAGTAGCCTTGATTGTAGCTAGGAATGCATCTTTAATAGCTACACTGTAATTGCAGTGGACTGTCAAAAAATGTTCTGAACCCAAGATCACCCGATAATGACTCCTATTTCAAAACTGCCATTGTACTTAAAAAAAACCCTGCTTTTTTCAAGAGGTTGTGAGTACTTTGAAAGCTGCACGTCCGCATGCCCTCTTGTCAGTGTGTGAATAATCTTCCAGACTTCATAGGGCATTGCTCCCATACTTTAATTGATTCCTCAAGAATTCAGACCAAAAGGTCCTGATTGCCCAGGGGCCATGTAAAGACTTGGAAAGCCACAGCTGGAATTTAAAATGGGCTTTCAGCTGGCCCTTGGTTGGTTCAAACTTCTGCCCTGCGCTGAATATATTGGAGCTGCTGCCCTTGCTCTACCTGCCTTGTGCACCGCGCTCCCTTGTGAAGTACTGGCAGTTACTGTTCACACTAACTCAACAAGAAAGTTGTTTTGAAAAGCTGTTCTCCGAGACATACCCTCTGAGCCTCACGTCTCTGTAAACAACTGCTAAGGTATGTTTTGTCCTCTTATCTGAACACCATCAAAGTTTGATTAGCTTTTTCTTTCTTTCTTTATTTTTCACAGATAAGCAATCTGATGCATGCATTCTGGTTACAAAAAGCAGTGTACAGAAAGTAATAAACTCCCTTTGTCGAAGTTAAACCTGATCGCTGTTTACAGAGAGCAGAAATATATAATAATACTTTGGCAGCAGGTGGCTAAACAGTTTATGGAAAGCAGTCGCTGCTGTGGTGAAAGAGTCTGCTCCTGACCTCATGAAAGTCCCTGGAACGTGCCTGCCTGAATGTACCTTCTATCAGCCTGCTGGAAACAAGCCAGAAGATGCTAACACCATGACCCTTCCACCCTCACACCTCACACAGTATAGACCTGTACGAATGATGTGATTATGAATGGTGTGATTATAAGCGCATGCTTCTATATATTATACTATACTGGACATGCTGTATCCTCTAAACAAAACATTTGTCGGTAGCCTGATAACTTGCAATTTGATTGGCCGAAAACTAGTCTATTGCATGACCTATTCCTGATTGAAAACACTTTAAACACTTCATTTGAATGCCTTTGTAAACATCCCCTGAGGTTATAGAATGTTTTATACAATAAAACCCTCTTCCAAAAACTGGAAATGAAATATATTAGAGAAATATCTTGACATATGTTTCAGTATTCTGGAAAATATATGCAGTACAAAATATGTTTTCCGATATAATATTAAAAAATATACTTGAGAATCTATCTTTTGTTTGTATATTTTTCCAAATACATTTTCAGTTGTGTAAAATCATATAAGAAACATAAGTATATTTCAGAATGTAATTGGTTTACCTTTAAAATACTATATATGTGTATATATATATATATATATATATATATATATATATATATATATATATATATATATATATATATAGTGTAGTAGTTACAAGATAAATACATCAGTCTCAGGATGAGTTTATATATATATATATATATATATATATATATATATATATATATATATATATATATATATATATATATATATATATGTTACCAATATATTCATATCTTAAAACAGCAGTAATTTGCATATTTTCAAATATATTGTTATATGTTACAATATATTGCAACATATTTACCAGAAATATACGGCAGTATATTGTAACATATAGTTTAAAATATGTGTATTTTCCACTTAATATATTTTCAAATATATATTTTGTATAGATTACTTTTCCATAAGCGCAAAACTATACCAATCTATATTTAATTAATCAAATTCTGTAAAAAGCAGCAGTTCTTTTTGTAAAGAGGTCTATTCATTACCAGGAGTTGAGAAGTACAGTACCAGTAATGGCTGCATGTTTTTGTTCAGCAAATTACAGTATGAACTTTAAGGAGATGAAATATTAATTTTAGCAGGTCCAGAGACTCCCTCTCATGAATGGGGAAGATGGCACACTGCCCACTGACCCGTGGGAGATGGTAACAAGACTCTTTGGTAAAACAGTCTTTTCAAAACAATTAACACAACACCTCCAATGTGAAATATGAACAGCGACTTCATATTATATGTAAACATAGCAAGTTGGAGAATTCCAGTTGCTAATTAACCCCTTGGCTGCAGGTTGAGTTCAGAGTTGCCAAGTGAAACAGAAGAGCTTTTATTTTTTTAGCTCTTGCTAATGTTCCTTAAATTAAATTAACTTTTTTTTTTAAACAATCATTTAAGTTTTGGATGTAATGATTTTAACTTTTAAAAAAATGTAAACTGTAAGAGCTATATTATATAAAAATGTGGTTCTTTCTTTCTTTCTTTCTTTCTTTCTTTCTTTCTTTCTTTCTTTCTAAATATCTGAGGATTTGTTATGCAGGACACAGAACTGAAGCCGGTACACGTGACTGACAGGCTTTCTAATACCATCACTGGCTCTCCCTTTAGTGTGCTGAGAATATTTTGGTTCTTAACTAGTTTTTGTTTCATATTTTGCTCAAATTGAATAAGATAATATGATAATGTAATTTGACCACATTTGCAAACCTTCAGCCTAATATATGCAGGCTGCTTTAGGTTCCTCTAAAGACAAAGGCACCCAGATTGAAATAAATTCTGGGACATTTTTTAAACACTTGATTAGCCACAGTGTATACAGTGGGTAACAAGCTCAGGTGTGTCTTATTAAAAATAGTAAAACCAGGAATGGCTCAAACCGCTATCTTATTTCTTTCTTTGAAACAGTTAATATAAACCTTACTCAGCTCAGCCTACTAGACCTAGTTTTCACTGTGGACAACTCAACAGCGGTGAATAAGCAGGTGGGACAATACTGAATTTGACTTTACAATTCTCAGTTGTTAACCAAGGTGGTCCTTGTAAATTAAACCTTAGTGGGTTGTGCAGCAGGTGCAAGTAAATAAATGATAACACGTCTTGACATTAATCCTGTAAAAATGCAACCGTGGAGCTTTGGGTAAAAGATTGAAAAAGTAAAACTAAAGAAACTTGTGATTTCGTGTTTAGGTTATGGATGTCTTATTTAATAATAACACATAGATACTGGAGCTGCTGCTGTAGCTAGTTGGTTATCGTAGCTGCTTGTTCAGATTGTAAGTATGGTGTGGGAGGTTTTTTTTTGTTTCCCTTTAGGGCCACAAAGAATAACTAAAAATTAAAGAAACAAATGATGCCAATGCCAACCACATAAGTGCCCGGACTCAGAGGCTGAAAGGAGTAGAGAATCTGTGAAGAATTGCACAGACCATGTAAATGAGAAATCAGTGCACCTTTTCGTGAGCGTAGATGTGATTCTACTTGAAACTTTAACACCTCTGTAACGCCTGCATGGAACAGGTGTCTAAACATCACAGCCTCTCCGTCCTGCAGTAACACACACAGAGCTCCGTGTTCCCACATTCCTTTCCCAAATAACCCTGTAACACTGCACCGCTTGAATGGGGCCGCTTGACGTACGTTTCGGGTTTTTGTTTTCATTTTGCTATAAAAAAAATTTTAAAAAATGAGTGAATGAATTTTTTTTAGCCTGTGACCTCCTCGCTTCTGTACAGGGTGAGCCTCGTCACATTGATATCCACCGAAAAACTTCCACTGACTGGAACTACTTTTTGTTGCCTTCAGGTCGGCAGATATAGAGAAATAAAAAAATAGTCCTGGCCAGTATCACAAAACTTCTTTTGAGAGTAAAAAAAGTAAAAGAAAGACTCACAATTTTCCCCTTTGTTACTCTGTTTCAAACATTAAACCAAATGGAAGAGATTGGTCACTGGAGGATTAAATAACCAAATGGAAGAGATTGGTCACTGGAGGATTAAATAACTGATAGAAAACATCAGCTAACCAGAATGAAGCAATAGGCACTGTCAGAAAGAGGGATATAAATACAATTCTTGTGCATTTCTGATGTGAGTTGAGGGTATTTATAATGTCATGCCAATTCCAACAGAGCAGTATAAAAATACTGCAGCGTGGCAGGACAGGTGGTGTTTAGGTGCAAGGGGAAGCCCCTGTCGTGTTGGTCGTCCAGCTATGCAAATGCACTGACTGAGGTTTGGAATGAAGGCTGAGGTGCACAGATCTAGACGTGCCTAGATCATGGTAACACTTGGGTGCCCTCTGCTGGAGAAACGTGTACGTGCAGGCCGGGATTGCTACTAATCAGGAAGGATTATTGAATCGAAACAATATTGAAGTTAATACAGGCAGGGTGTCAAAATTGAGTGGCAATAGTACGTTTTATTATTATATTAAATTGTTGTTTTTTTTAAACTACTGTTTCATACAAAATAGTTACTGTATAGCCAAGTCTAAAAACTATTTTGAGGTTTAATTTGAGCAAAAGGACATGTTCAGAATCTGTAGATTGCATGATAATCACAGGTGATAAATCCATTATCAGTGGAACTGAACTTCTGACCAGCTCTAGTGACCAGCAGGAAATGAAAATATAACTGAATCCCAGCTGTGGACCTGCCGTTCTCCTCCTGGGTGAGTTCAAAAAACAAGGATGTCAATGACATGTTTTTTTTTTTCCAATAACAATAAAAAAGTGCCAATATTGAGTGGTTTGACTCACACATATTTAAGCAGTGTTATAAATCATGTACCCTTTGGAGAAGTAGCAGCAACTACACTTTGGCAACATTTTATAATCTCGCACTCAGAATGTGAATGACAAAGCATTCGAAACCGTTAAACCCAACACGTTCTATATAATCAGATTAAGTATGTTAATATCGGGGTTTCGTCTGTTTTTTATTTAGATTAAAGATTTATAATCTGTTTATACTATAGGTATTTTTATTTGGATTATACCTCAATGAGGATGAAGTGTGCATTTATTTCTGGTTATTTTATTCATTCGTTTTCTATAGTAATCCAGAACATTTAGTTAGGGCTATATTAATCACTTATTGTATTCTTTAAATGGCATTTAAAAAAAAAAAGATGACAGTACGGCACCAGCCTTCAATGTTTCTTCATCAATCATTCATCTGGACAATATAAAACGCAACAGAGGGCCTTCTTGGGTGACAGCTATTGAAAACAGGAATTATTTATTTATGGGTGTTCACCCTTTAGCACCTGGTGTGTACAATATTGGTCACATTGTAATTATTGTTTTTCAGCAATGATTCCTGCAATGAGTCCTACAATTTGCAAAATTGTTTTCAGCTCTGCAGAGTTCCAGTTATTTATAAACTGTTGTAGCTAATTTGAAATCTGCAAGCTGAAAACGATTAAACAGGTCTAATTAAGCAAATCACCAGTTCAATTAAGGGTCTAGTTAAGTAACTGAGAGCTCAGTTGGATTGAAAACCAGCAGATACAGGGGGTCCCCAGGACCAGGGTTGGGACCCACTGCTCCAGTGGACTACCGGTACTGGTTGCTTTGTCACAATTAAAAATTTCGTATCCTTACCTGCAGGTTTTTTCACAACCATTGGTTAAAAAAAAAAAATCAACATCATTTTGCTTCTCAAATTTTTGTATTTGTATTTTGCAATTGTGATGAATCCACTGTCATTTAAATTTGATTTAGAACCATACAAGATGCTAGATGACCTTTCCGTGTTATTTTGTGGATTGCACTGAACTGGACAGTAGGGCAGGCAGTGGTTATTGCAGTGTAAACAAAGTGGACCAGGAACAAAGCCCGTCTGCTGTCACGAACCTGAGAAAGGACTGCAGGGAGCTAATAAAAGTTGGTTAAAAAGACATGTGGTCAGGTTCATTTGCAATTTGTTAATTGGGTAACTGGGTAATTGTAAATTCTGGAAATGACATGCTTTCAGAAGGAAAGCATGTCAGGAAATTCAATTAATCATTATCAGATGGGGGGATATAAAAAGTCTGCTCAGAGAGCTTTGGGGGTCATTTTTGTTGAAAGGAGTGGGTCTCTGGTCATGGGGAGAAAATTCAAACGGAACATATTGTAAATACTGTATTAAAAAGCTGCTGTAAAGGTACTTAGGGAAAGCTTAGTGAAGATATTAAGTATAGTGAGATAGATGTACTTATAGTGTGGGGTGGTTACTGTGTGTAAGCCAAGCCGCATTCGTCTTTGTTTGTTTTTCACAGTTATTGTTTTCATTGAAAAAGAGAAACGAGGAAAAGAGAAAACTAAAAAAATCACCCATTTGAGCTGGAGCATTTCTAATAGTTTCCAGTCTATGTTCAATAAAATTCTGCCAAACTGCCATTTCAGCCCAATACCTCTGGTCTTCTGTGTCCTCTTGATCCCCAGTCCCACTGCTCCTGTCACAAGCTTTAACCACACATCTCTGTATAACTTTGAAACATTTCCATGGGTTTTAAATCTACTGGGCAATCATCTGATAAAAACAAGTTTGGGCCAGAATATACCAATTCAGTTACTGAAATCAATGAAGAGAGATTCGATTTTAAGAAACAGTTTGTCTATGTTAAATTAGCATTAATACAATTTCATGTCTGGGTGTTACTGTTTTGGGAAGCTACTGGGTGTGGTATATTTATATTAATAGCATTACAGCATTAAAAGCACAGCAGTACATTTAAACCTACAACATTTTTTTGATTCTCCGTTGTGTATATTCCGTGTCACCCCGTTAGGACTTCAAGTGATATTTCAACAGAACGTAGTATTTTTAAAATTGTAACTTTTATTTCACAGAAAAATACATCCAGTACAATCCAGTTTGAATTTAAACTGAAACTATCACCTTAACAATATCATTATACAAGAAATGACAATACAGTACAGTTTATTAGCTTTAATATTTACACTAAAGTACTTCCCAACATGCAGTGCAGGTAAAAAGGACAGCAAGCATGTGAAGAGATAGCTGTATGTTAAAGCTTTGCACACATAAATGGACTAGTTTGAGAACTGTATAAGGAGCAGTGGTAAACAGAGGAATATTTTAATGTTGATGAATGTTTTTTTTTCTTTAAATCCCTTGTTTTGAGTTCCACAAGTGTTAAAGCTTAATGTTACATTAAAACATGGCTGTCTGATCAGTTTTGTTAAAAAAAAAAAAACAGGACATTTAATGCATGTCTTATAATCGCCTTTTTTTCTTTTTTTTCTGTAAATGTTACATAAGGCTAACCTTACAATCAACCAGGTATTGTCAATTATATCATCTGTGCATTTGTGGTCCCATAAACTCACCCTTTGCGATTTGTAAATAAATAAATTAAATAAATACCACCACATTTTATGATTGCACACCTTATGCAATAAATGCACATCATTAAAGGATTTAGAGACACATTTTGTTCCCGTCCCTTACATGTTTATGATTGCTCGAATATTAAGATGTTTGATCCTTTTTCTCCAATAGCATGCCATGAGTTTTGCTTTCTGGTTCTTTGAAATCACATGCTATTGTGACCTTTCAGCTTTGTTGACCCCACCTGCTACTATACAATACCAGTTAAACAATGACAACAAATCTCAATATTGCAGCATACATCATAAAAAGCTCTAACAATTAACCAATCATTTAACAGAACAATGAGCTTATTTTTATTCCATGTCAAGCCAGAAAAATAGAAGATGCTCAATACGGTCTTCTCATGTGCTATTGTTTCACATAGTCATTACTTTGTAAGGTTTAAATTTAAACTATGAATAAAGTCAATAAGAGCCCACGCTTCTACCTCTGGAATGACCAGCTCTTGCTTTGTTGATCCTTGTTCAAATGAATCGGAAGCAGCCCGATGCAATGCTCACAAAATCTACAATGGTATGCCTGGACATAACCTTTCCATTCAAACGTGAAATTCAGAACAGTGTAGTTGAATCCAATTTTGATTTATAAATAGGGCTTCTGTTCTTCAGGTTTTATTAATTGTATTTTTCGGTGCTTATTTTTCGCTTTCGTTTTTGATATACTGTATGAAATGAGTGTTTTCGGTTACTTTCCAAAATGCTTGATCGTTTTTCTTGTGTGTCAAAATATGTATAGTAACTCGACAGTACTTGCACACTTAAGTTGTACCTTCTATCCTTTGCTGTCTTCCACAACGAAATCCCTATGGTCACGGGCACATTCTTCTGGGGTTTTTGTGTGTAGGCATTTTTGTACATTTCGCCACAATTCTGTTTTAAATCCTCCGTATCTTAACTGTAATACAGCTTGAAATCCCGCTAACAAGCCTTCATCCTGATTGTAATCTCGTATTAAATCTCGCAAGCGGAGTCTCCAATAGAAATGTAGGAATGTGCTGTCACTCAGTAGTTGGGGCGGGTTTAAAGTATTGAGAACGAATCAATGATAGATGCAAGTCAGGAAGGCGGGACATTGCCCAGCAGCACTGGGAAATGTATTTATTATTATTTTTGTAGTAGATTTTATTTTTAATGGAAAAAGAATAAAGTCAATGTGAATGGATTAATCATTTCCACAGTTTTCCTGGTGTTTTCCGGTGTTTATTGGCTAGCCACCGATTTCATTTTTTCTTTTTGCATTGGGGGTGTTTTAGCGTGCTTTAGCGGTTAAAACCGAAAATCAGAAGCCCTATTTATAAATGATCATTTTTTATTTTTTAACTGTCATCTGTTGCAGATCTCCCACCACACATATACTTGCCTTTGTAAAACCATAAAATGTATGATTTCCATATTCCTAATATGTCCTTTATTACCAGTACTGTGTAGATGCTGGGGGTTTATATGACCTTCCTTCTATGGTCTGGTACTTTTAAATACCTCCAGAAGTGACCCTCTATAAGATCCAGTCTTGTAGTTTTTTTAGAAACACAAATAAACAAAGGTTGCAGATTATATGATCGTGTATCTCTCTCAGAAAAATAGTAACTGTAGCTCATACATTTTTTGTAATGTATTGTTGTCACTTTGTCCTGGTTTTGCCCATCCCTTTGTCATGTGACTTTCATTCTCAACACTAAATCTTCATTTTGTAGTGCTTTGGTTACAAAAGCACTAAATTGTTTCCTGATCCCTTTGAATAAAAGGATCCGATGAGGTTATGTGAAATGAACACTGTTTTTTGATTAGTTTGCCATTTTTGCAAGGATGATTGAAATGGTGTCACTGTGTTGCACAAATACATGCTGAGATAGCTGAGACAGTGTTCATTGACTGCATTGTTCTTCAATTCTGTACTCACCAGCTATGCCACACCACATAAATAAGAATAACTACTTGCACGAATCAACTTCAATAGCAGCTGGTATCAGATGGGACAGTACTGTGACAGGAAGCATGTCTGGTCTCCCAAATATAACATTCCAAAAACTCTCCAAACTTGCACTTGTGTGTGCCTGTAAACTTTCTTGTTCTTAATAGTGCAAATCTATCATATAGATTTTTCAGACGTGCATGAGGTGGGTGTGCTGAAAGTGCAGGTCACAATGTCAAACTGTCTGTCGTGGTTCTGCTGTGCCGCTTCGCCGCACTGTGAGAGGCCCCCGCATCGGCAGCTCTCTGGGGTGGGGGTCTTCTGGAGGATGGTGCACAGGAGGGGTTTATCCTGCGCTGGACTGGTTGAGACAGGTGTATCTTTCTCAAAATCCACACCCTCATCCTGGTGGATGCTAAAGGGATGAAAGTTCGCCTTAGATATGTCCATATCCCAGGTCTGCTGAGTGGTGAAGTCGGTGAAAGATTTAATCCTAGTTTCGGTCAATTTCGGGGTGCTGTCTCTGTCATCGCGGCCCCGCAGGGAGGCGTAGCTGGTGCTGATGCTGTTGATGTACGAAGGGGGTGTTTGCTGCCCGCTTGTCCAGCCCACCTTGCGAGCATGGCCTTCCCTGGCGATGCTCAATGTATGCTTTACCCGCTCACACCCCTTGATCAGCAGGTTCTTCCGGCACAGGATGTAAACCCAGGGGTCCAGGATGGGGTTGAAGGAGGCGAACCGAATTGCCATGAGATCGCTGCGGTAATCAGGCTTTCCCCCAGATAAGATGTTTGCAGGTCCATAGAGCTGGTTCATAAATATCTGCACCTAAAAAAGTAACAACAATCGATAAAAACACAGTTAATGAGAACCAAGCAGCAATTCCCAAGCAGTACATATGAACAGTTTATATAAAATGTGTATTTATTTTAAGCTTACACTTAAAACAATTAGCAACTGGGTTTGTAGATGTGTTATACAATGACAGCATTTAGCCACCTGGTGACACTGTGTAATATAACAGCCAATATGTATTGTGTGAAAATCTCTAAGAGTTATATTATTCATATCAATTTAGATGCTTTTAGTCGAAAATATGTATTATTTTGAATTTATTTTGAAGCAGCCAGGAGGGGGAGGGCAGATGGAAAAGTATGACATAAACAACACAGTCTGGCCACCTCCTGTGTGTTAAAGGGTTGTAGCTGGTCAGATTCAATAGAGGTACAGTCTGAGAAAAAAGAGTGCCTGCATACAACCATATTGTGTTATACACAGTAGAGCCATTCTGAATATACTGAACAGCAGATACTAGACTAGAACTAGAAGGGGTTCTAAATGGGCAGATTTAATCAAGTAGAATCTTAATAATGAGTTCTGAATTCCATGCTTCATACTGGAAGATTTGATTGAGGTTAAAAGGGGGAAGACCAAAGCGAATCTGTAAAGGACACTATGGAAGTTTTTTTCTAAGTGTTATGTGCCACAGTTACTTACTTATTTAAACACCCACTATACACATTTAAATTTTCATATCATACAAACATTTGTGTCACATTGAAAAGCTGTCAGCTATTCTTCCTGCTTGCATTAATAATCTCTTAAATAAGAAGAGCATAATTTATTAATCAGCCCAGTGGAAGCAAACTACTGTAAAAGAAGATACATTAATTCCATGTTACAACTGTATGTTTAAAATGGTCTATATATACACAGCAGCGGTATAGATATTGCATGATCGCTCACTAGTTACACAGCCTTCTAATATTTAACTGTTTTACTCAAACACGGTCCCTAAGCATAGCCCAATCTAATAATCATTGCAAGAATTACAAAGAAGCTGAGTAACACAAGAGCACAAACCATAATCATTATTAGTGGAAAACCACGAAAAGAAAGAGATTTGTGTAGAGGTGGAATCATGGAAATTACATTTCTTTAAGACACAAACCATACATGGAAATACGTCTAAAAATGTCACACCCTAGAACCAAATGTATAAGAATGTAACATATGTCTTTATAGACTTGAAATACATTTTACTTTTTTATTATTATTATTTGTTAATTTGCAAATATTTATTTTGGTAACAATTGCGCTTTTTTGCTGTATGTGGATGCATACTACTGAATCTACTTACCACCAAAGGGACAGAACAGATCAGGAAAATGATAGTCATAAAAATAAGCAACCAAAACATTTGGACTTCTGTGGCTGAAGCAACTGAGGGGAGCCGGGGAAACCTGCGCCCACGTCTTGAACTGCCTTGTGCAGATACCTCTGCTCTCACCAGCCGTGCTCTCTGGCTCATACGCACCAGCGAGCCGCAGACAGCCAGGTTACACAGCACAGTCACAGCTATCAGAAACACCATGAATCCCGCGTACAAATAAGAATAGGAGGCAGAAAGGGCATCCGACGCCCTCCAGTCCAAAAAACACCAGGTGCCTGGAAAGTGCCTTACATGTTTCCCAAAACCGAAGCTTGGCATGGCGCACAGAACCGCGTTGGATAAATAAACGGCCATCAGCACCACTTTAGCCATAGCTCTGTCCACGTAGTGTGAGTAAAAGTAGGCATGGTTTATGGCTAGGTACCTCTCGACAGCCATTGCGCAGAGAATAGACATGCCAGCAGAGCCGAAGAACAGCATGGAAAACGAAAAGAACTGGCACAACATGTCTCCTCCGGGCCACTGGTTAATCACATATGTGGCGATGACTACAGGACTGGTGAAGCAGGTCCCCAGGAGGTCTGTGATGGCCATTCCGCAGACTAAACTGTAGAAAGTGGTTTCTTTCTGTTCCTTCTTGGATGTGCAGAGGACCACGATGGCAATGACGTTCCCCAGGACCCCCACTGAAAACATGGTCGCAGAAGTGGCCACGGTTTTAGACTGCAAACGCATTGACAGAGATGAAGTGTTGGTAGAAGGAAACTGAAAAAGTGAGTCGAGATCTGTGGAATTCATGATTGGAAGCATTCTCATATTTAAAATGCGATTTTGAAAAAAAAGATATATATAAAAAAAAGATCTAAACTTGAGTAAGTGGATACAGAATTGCAAACCCTGGCATTTAGATCGCAGTAAACGAAAAACACTTAAAACAAGAAAACGTGGTAAATTGTATTGCAAGCTGAACATCTCAAGCAGTTCCACTTCCACGCTCTTTGTTCACGCTGCATTGTCCACATGTAATGCCTTTAGCTCAGAGCTATAGCCAACACTGTATAAATTGCACCTATCCTATGCACAGTTTTCCATACAGTACTACTTCTGCGCTTTGCTTTCTTTGCCGTACCTTTCTCTTCAGATTCTGCTGTTTGAACAGCTTTTAAAATACTTCCCCCAGACCGGCGATGATGCAAAAGTGATCCACCCTGACGCCACACACTCGCACACATGGACAAACACACACACCCTCTTCCTCCTTCGTGAGCGGACGCGTCTGTATAATTTAGCCTAGATTTCCAGAGATGCGGCGTAACTGATATTGAGAAGGTACACACCCGCTGCGAGATTTTTCTTTCAAGTGAATTCTTGATGCGTTGTCATTTGTTCGCTACATTTACCCCGACTGTATTTTTAATAGCAGCTTTTGAATGTTATCTCGGTCTTGTTTGAACTGTATAAAGAAACGCATTGGACTTGTGAGAGTTTCTGCATCGACTGCAATTTTGAGTTAGCTGTCATTATCGCGATTAAATATGCTTGTGCAAATATGTTTTGTAACAACAAACTTATGAATGGAGATCTGAGTCTAATGTGCTGCTCTACTGTAAAACTGAATTTGGCTATAGGCCTACCTAACAGTAATATATACAATAACATGTATTTATATTTCAATAGGCTAATATTGATCCACGCTGCTGCTACCAGGAGAGATGTCTTCTTTATAAAGCAGAAGTAAATTGATTTTACTATTTGCATTTTAACCTAATGGGGAAAGGTAACTGTTATATTTACAAGACATCAAGCCCATGGATTTAAAGTAAAAACAACCACAACAACAATAACAACAGTAATATACCCCTCCCCTAATACCACACACAATGCGCACACACACACACACACACACACACACTCATACACACACACTCACACACACACACACACACACACACACACACACACACACACACACACACACACACACACACACACACACACACACACACACACACACACACACACACTCACACACACACACACACACACACACACACACACACACACACACACACACACACACACACACACACACACACACACACACACACACACACACACACACAGACAGATATTTTGGTCATGCTTTATTTTAAGGGCCTTTAGCAAACAGCTAGTAGACATGTTAATGTACATTATTTATTTTCTGTTAACTGCTAGTAAATAATATATAACAGGCCAGCTCAAACTGCAAACACCAGAGCCCTATGGATGATCAATCAAAAACCAGAGTCCTATGGATGATCAATACCCAGGCGATCATATGCTTAAAATCGGTTCAAATTGTTACTGTAGTAATGTTTAGCAAATTAAATCAGATTTTTATTAACCCTTACCTTAACCCTAACCCTAACCTTAACCCTTAAACCTAACCCTAACACTTAGCTAGCTAAAAATTAACAATGTTTGTTAACAGTTAATAAACAAAACAAAAAAACTGCAGTGTACAAAATTGAAGGCATATGAAAGAAAATTTAAAAAAAAGTTTTCAAAGATTAAAAAATCTTTTATTTTCAGAAAGCCCTTCTTCAGCTGTTTAAAAAGAAAATGAAACACAGTGCAATAAACTTGTTATTATTCAAGATTTGCAATTATTCAACAATTCTGTGGATGGTGTCATGATTAATAAAATAGAATGTTCATTCCCAGAGGTTCCAAAGGTCCCAGTTTGAAGATGTGTCCTGTGCAAGGTTTTTCCATACCAAAATGCATTCATATACAGTGCATACATTCCATACACATATGTGCACACATACATTAATCACATAATCCTCCACAGCAGGGTAGATCAAAAGAAATCTGTCATTGGGATCTTACAGCACTTAACAACTGCCAATAAATGCTGTTCTGATTTCCAGTAAGCCACGCAATTCGTTTATCAGTTCCACAGTTATGTTTCTGCCTCCTCAAACGACTGGAAGAGTAGATGACAAACTATATGTAAGGCAGCCAGGACTGATCTCTAGTAATTGAAAACGGGTACATTGAGTTCTATTTGAATATTGTATAAGGTCTAGAAACAAAGTTTATAATGATGTTACAGAGTATAAAGGTTGCTAATAATAATCTCTTGAAGTGCTCTTGTAGAAGGTCCACGTGTATCTGCTCTTTAAATGGTAGATAAGTGGTCTTTCAGAAAGCATTTGCTGACACTGGAACTCTGTCCTTGGGATAAGTTTAACCATTTCATGCATGGCAACCTTGTATGGGAACAGATCAAAAATAAAAAAAAAAACTTTAAAAAAAGTCTTTATATGGGGACATATGGAAGATGCAAATGCATGATGACGTCATTTTATAAACTACACAGTTGATCACGTAATGTGCCGCCTCACTGCTTACCGATCAGAAGGACTTAGGATCAAGCTTTCTTCCCACTGTCATGCTGATCATCTCTTCTCATCAGTTGCTGAACTCTGGAGTCATTGACCAGCCTGGGAAATGTTTGCCTGAACTTGTGAGGTGCCTAACCAGTGGGATGAGGTGCACTGTCCCTAGACGGTCTTCCTCCCCACCTCACAGGAGTGCAAAGGTCATTTCTGTGAGATCCCAGCCAAGATCAGCTTTACCAACATTCAAGATCATATGACTCATCCTACACTCTATAAGGTTAAAACGTTATGGTCAAATAGTCCGCTTTTACATGCTTTATGTGGTCTTATCCATATTTTTGCACATATTTGTCAACATACTACATACAACTACTCTACTGGTTTGGCTTATGTTAATGCTGTTGGTGTTGAAATAAACTAATGAACAGAACACACTAACGTGCAGTAATTAGAATGGGACTGCAGGATCAAACTGCCAGATGGCAGGAGTGTAACACTTCAGGGAACTTCCACAATGCAAGGATTACTCCTATTAATACTGAATAATCTCCTGATTGGTTTAGTTAATCATGTATAACACAGCAGAGACCCGCCATGTGGTATTACACTGCTGACTGCCAAACTCAATGCACCATTCTGTTCCATTTCCAAGCTTACCAGTTATCAAGTCAATTGAACTGGACTCACAGCAACATGATTTAGAGCAGTGGTTTTCAAACTTTTCCTCTCCAGTACCAGTGTCTCCAGCAGGGACCATCAGGTGTACCAGTAACTATGTGCAATCTTAAACTGCTGTTGTAAAACTGAGACCAACCCCTTACAACTGTTTTTCTTTTTTTGACTCCAAGTATCACTGAAGATGTCACGGCTTCATCTCATTATTTGACAGGAGTTCACCACAAACAACACAGAGTGATTGCTTTGGTTCCCCATCATTAACTTTTAAAGCTTAGACTTTGAATTCTCAGACTTTCTCCGTCCTTCTCTTTGTCAGTGGTTCAGTGGTACAAACAGACTGATACATTACAATAGCGCGGTTAAGTGAGTATTGTGGTTGAAGAATCACATTGTCAAAATAACAACTGCCGCTGCATACCAGTTGAAAGCCTGTCACTGCACAACATGTAGCAGCCTTTATCTCAATCCTCTTAGCCTATTTGCTGGAATTCTTAATTAACTAACAAAGCCACACAGCCGGTAATGGGATTGTTTTTGAAAGCTTTTACTAGTATCTCATTGTTGCTTGGAGCAAAGACATGTTACCATGACAGTTTAGAGATTTGTTGCATGACAATATACTGATGTGACCAATCAGATTAACGACCATAATAAAAAAAAATTAAAAACTCTTTCCCTACCCTTTAAAACTGCAATAGTCGGGTGTTATCTGACATACAGCTCGGTTGCTAGTTCTAACCTCATCTTTTATTTGAGGTTGGGTTTTATTGAAACCCACATACTGTTTGCTTCTGATTCAGCAACACTTCTTCTTGTGAAAGACAGCCCCAAGCTGCCAAAGAGAGTCTTCATTCTGAGCTTGTTTTGGAGGAAGGAGGGAGGACCTGTATTAAATCTGCACACGTTGCATTTCCACAGTGTACAGAGGTCATGGTGTACAATGCACTTCACCATGCTTTTATCATGCTTCACTCTGCTTTGCTACACAATGCTTTTACTGGGTTGTTTTGCAATAAACTTTTCTAAAGGTTGTCGTGCTTAACAGAGCAGATAAAAGCCTGTAATGGCTTTACCATAGTGTAGCACTTTTTAGTTGCCTGATTGCCAAACTGTGGAAGAGTGAAAGAGAGTAATTGAGGTATTACCAGTATAGCGACAGTCTAGTGAGTTTAAAAATCAGGACTTGGCCAGAATTTTCAATGTATTGCATGTCCAAAATTTGTCATTGCTGTTTGAAATAAAGCATTTACAAACACTTACATTTCTTAAACAGGAAGCATACGTTTAGTTTGTTTTACTTTAAGGGGCACTTTTTAGTCAGTGACTATTTATAAATATGTTCTAAATATACCTCACTTAACAAACGGATAGTTACAGTATATACAGTAAATGTATACACGTATATGGTCATAAATAGTTAATTAGTATGGCTGCAGGCTACTGTTGTTTCTTTTTCAACACATTTATGAGAGAGGCGGTCCTACACATTTTCCATCTAGTTTCCTTAATGTTCGGTTTAGATTCATCTGCATTGTAGCCATATAGATCTGCCTCTTATTCCTCTGAACCCAGCTTAGTGTTCTAGAGTCTTGTTGATCTCAGTTAGCGTATTGGTAGTTTAAGTTGCTTCAAATGTCATTTTCTTACTTTGAAAAATGAGATGCTACATCTCAGCTGACCATATCCTGGTAATATATTCTTAAGTAAACAAATAAATACCTGTTCAGCAATATCCAACAAGACAGACTTCTTTATTTAATCTTTATGTAAATAGGACTACAAGATTAACTTGTTTATAGTAACTATGAGATTAACGTCTCTTTAAAGGACCTTACACAAGGGAATCCTTTAGCATTTGTATTCAGTCATATCATGAACTGCATTGTGTTTGAATTCAGTATAAATCCTGTGTAATGCTGCAAATGATTCTCAAAGTTACGAAGAGCCTTTATTGTCTGAAGCAGAGAGCTTTCGATTCACATCTGTGGTTTTTGAGTGATGTCGATCCAGTAGCCTATACCAACTCTAAAGGGGAGCCTTTTCACATTGAATTATATTATCAATAAGCTACAATGAGCATGCTTTGTGTTACTGGCACCTGATATTTAAAACATTTCATGGGAAATAGCAGGATAGGAGGTTGTTTTTCCTTACAATCAAATGAGGAAGAGGGATAATTGCACATGTTTTTAAGACCTCTTGCAAGGAAGCTAAATGCATGTATCAATGTCATTTGATCTATCTTTGTGTGTGTTGTGCTATGAAATATGATACAGGGTAGGTGCATGTTGTCTTAGTGCTGTTGTCTCCCATACAATAACTTTATGTGGTTTTGTAAAATGAGTGCTAGCCAAGCCTTTATAAATCAATGTCTTACTTCTTATTAGCTACATTATCAATGGTCCCCTTGTGTTCTAGTTCCTGTTTTTTATAATATGATTTGGGCTATAGGCAGATGAAATAGTTAAAGGTTGTTGCTTTATCCAAATATCAGATCATGTCCTATGCTTCAGACCACTACAATGGTCCAACTGCATTCAGACAAGCTATAGTTTGGATATTACAAGATAATTAATTAGAAAAAAGCTAAGTAGCATGTTGGATTTGAGCTCCTCTGCCATTTTTTGTGTTGAATATTTCTTCCAGTTTTATCTGCATGCACCCTCATTCAACACTGCTGACTCCCAGCAGCTCAGCTCAGATTATAGGATGAACACAAGAAGGCAACGGAAAAGCAAGCAAGCAAACAAAAGTTTTTGGCAGCTGATGATTCCTGATGATGGAACACATCCAAAATTGTAGTGACTACTGTTTTCATGCATTCTGTCTTCTGTTAGACCAATAGACCCATGTGGCAAACACGATAAAGAGAAGCTTGTTTCTGTGGCCTTTGGCACAAGACGTATCATGCATCAGACAGGTATAATTACCATTTAGAGCTGAGTTAGTGCCCACCAAGATTGTAATCCATGATCACTGCACCTGTGCCACATTTCAGCACCCAGCTTTTGATTATGCACACTGTAAATAGCAACTAAGACACAGCTTGGTATCACTTAGCACTTGCCAAAGCAAAACTTTAAATTAGAGCAATTGCACACTGAATTATAAGTACCCACTAATTGGTTCTTTGGGACAGAGACTACGTGTACTGTACTCATGTTGAGCGAGTGGCACAAAATTTACACACCAAGGCAGCTCAATCATGTGTGTTTATATACACAATGCATGTTATACACACACTGTTAGTCAACAATGATTGTAGTAACCATTGAATTAATTTCTATTGCATGATTCTTTTCAAATAAATGAATAGAAACAGGTGATAAACAATGCTTGCTGGTCTCCCCTGTGGCTCTTCAGATGCCATTATCAAAGGTCTCGAGGGTGTTTAGGAGAGAAGGGCTTAACTGGAACTATTAGCCTCCTCCTGGGACAACTTCTTGAGAACAGAATTGGCTGCTGTCCCTGGTCCTGATTCTCTTGTATGTATTCTTCTGCGCTGTAATAATTTAGTATTGGTTTGTCACCAGCTGACATTTTCAAAGGAAGATCTCATCTATATCGCTAATTCCCCTTCATATGATTTTTTTTTTTAATATGAATTTCTTAGAACATATTTGACAAGGCGTGTTCCATAATAAAACAGCTCATCCTGTACTAAAATAATTGCACCTGTTGTATTAAGAATAATATTACAGTTCTCTCATTGGGGGACAGAATAGAAATGTTGCAATCTGATAGTAAATTAGGATTGTGTGTAGATTCTCCTGGCTCTGGACTAATTGACAAAGTACAGTTCTCCTTTTACTTTATACCACAACTGACGTTATACTGTGTGATTCTTGTTTCTTCTGTTGGTAGTTGAAATCTGATTGATTCTTCAATATAATTTTGCCTTTCTTTGTACAAAACAACAAAATTACTCAAAAGCATTTTGTCAGGCTTAACACTGAAGGTTGCTTTAGACACCCCCTCAGACTCTGTCTTTATTAAAAACCACTGGGGATAACAGGAGAAAAGAACTCCTGCACTTATTGCTGTATATAACTGAGAGAAAGGTACACATATTGACCGTGAGAGTTAATAAGCATCATAAATAAGGTCACAGAGTTCAAGAAAACCTCTACTTAGAGCAAATGTAATTAAATGGAGGAGATTAAGAGAATCTCTATTAACAGAACCTATTAGCTGAGAAAATGCATTGTGTTAATAAATGTAAATAGATACTGGTAATACTGGTGAAAATACTCTTATAATAGTCCTGTGCAGCAGACTAAAGGGGAGGATGTGCCATTAACTCTTCGCTTTTGGAGTGGTAAGATAATTGCTTAGAACATGCACTGCAATGCCCTTTATAATTATAGCAATCACATTTTGATTGATCACCTTTGATTTAATGTTAGTTTGTTTTGATTTTATGACCTTGTTTTAAAGCATGTTTATTTTGTATTGCACATTGCTTTCGTAGTTTAAGCACAAATCTCTCTGGCACGTTGATGCTGTCCTGTTCTCAGCCCCCACAGGTGAGCACCTGGTATAAAAGTTCCTAATTTCATCCGTTCAAGAGATTGAATTTTGTTGTTGATGTGAACCCGGGGCTGTCTGGGGTGGAGGCAGGACACACAGCCTGCAGGAGCAGAGAAGGAATTGGACTTCTTTGTGTTCGGCGGTGGGTTGGGAGAAAAATGAATGAAACATCCACCGACGTTTAGAGCGAGGCTCCTGCTGTGCCTCCTGTCTCCTGTGTGTGTGTGTGTGGTGTGTGTGCGTGTGTGTGTGTGCGTGTGTGTGCGTGCGTGCGTGTGTTTTTAACTGCTTTAGGTTTAGTATTTTTAAAAGGCATTGGGGATTTTGGAGGAGAGCTGGAGACGGGGAGCTTTAAAGTATTGGTTTATTGTTGTTTTTAGTAAGCCCCTTCTCTGCGATCGTATTGAGCAGCACTGCACTTTGTTCTTTAATTATGATTAACTATTTATTGCTTTTATTGAACAGTGCAAACCCCATACTGTGACTGTGTGTTCTAGACTTGTCCCATTTGTTAAATATAGTTAACCACCTGTATTTACTAATAAGCCTCCTTTTTTTATACAGCTGAAGAAGGGCTTTTGTCTGAAACTTCCTGAAGTAAATTATTTGTAATCATTTAAACCTTATGTAAAATTAAAGATTATATATATATATATATATATATATATATATATATATATATATATATATATATATATATATATATATATATATATATATATATATATATATAATTAATTTTCCTTTATAATTTCAGAATACAATCCTAAACATAAATTAAATGTCCTACAATGTATTTTCTGTACACATATTTTTAAAGCCATTAAGTCCAGTGGTTCTGAACCAATAAACCCAAAATGGAATTCTGAATAGAAAGTATTATGGTCATTATGCTGAAGGGTTTTTGTGACCAAAGCCACTCTCTCTCCACACACACAAATGTATTAGCAGCAACTCCAAACAATAAAGCTTAATAAAGCAGTATTTAAACTCCAGTTTCAAGTTGCTGTGTCTACCATGAGTCATGTGATTATGTGATCCTCGCTTGAGTACAGCCACCAGTGAAAGCCAGGATTATGAGTAGAGTGTAGAGTATAGAGATGTCAGGAAAACCTCAAATAGGTGCATCCTGGGAGACTTTCACTGGAGCTGAAGGCAGTATTCAAATGACAAAACTGCTAATGGAGTACAAATCTGAAGATTAATCAAACCCAGAAAGAAAACAGCTATAATCAGTATTGGAACCCATCCTGGGTTTAATAAGAGCTCTGGTTTGCGGGATGTTTAATGAAAGCTGGCAGCACTTTCTAGTACCCTGGAGGATCATTGGGTTTAAATGACAAGCTTCTTCACTTGGGACTGTACATGAATGGCTGGTGATTCAGTCTGTGTTGAATAAAAGAGCTGTAGGGCATTGTCTTTAGATATGCGGTATTAGCTTTTAAAATATAACCCCGTCATTGAGGCTGTCCTTTACAAGACGATATAATATGTTCTCTCCATCTCCAGCAACCCTTAGTCGTCTTCTTAACAATGAGTTCTGTGTATTGAATTTGATGAGTCTAAAGTACAGAGGCCTCATTGTTAAAGCTGGCAGTTATAGATTCTCAGTACTGTGCTGTTTTGATTACTTTCATTTTAGAAACAAAAAGTACTCACTAATCTGAGTTGGGGCAGATTACTGATTTGTTCAGAGTACTGAAAAATGACTTGTCTCGTTTTATGTTTTTAATAGATACATCGCATCACAAATCAGCAATAAACCTTTGAATAAAACAGCTGCAAATGTTTTACACAATCATCACAGATTGGGATATCAGAGTTTGTCATATGTTATTTGAAAGCTTCACTGTCAACATAGAAATCTTTACATTCTGTAAAACCCCATTGTACAGATACTGCCCTTGAAACAGATAGGTGTTATTGAATGGAATTATTACAGTTTTTCTCTACTGTCTTAACACAGTTACTGAAACTGTTATCAAAGATACCAAAACAGGTAACTCAAAAACCAAAACCCTCTTCTCATTTGCAAAACTATGAACACTTTTCACTACTTTACGCACAAAAATGCAAACTTTAAACCCAGCTTTGCATATCACTCAATGCAATGTTATATCTTTAACACAAGATTCACATGTGAGTGTCTCGCTTTCAAAACACAAACATCGGTTTGCAATTCAGAGCAATCCATTCCAATTAGATTGAATTAACATTGCACATGTCCAAATGAAAATTGCACAATTCTTCAAATCTTAATCATGAATCATATTTTTTTTGTTACACAAATATTTACTTTGTTTACTTGAGTATGCCTATGCCAGAATTACAGTAATCCAAATAAATATGCATTATGAGATATTTCATTAAGAACCAAAAGAAAACGGGAGCCCAGTCAATATCTATACATTTACTGCTAAATACACAGTAATGTATATATTCAATATGAAATTGTTGGTAAGATTCTCGAAAACATTTTATTACAGATCATTATCGTCGCAGTCATTTTCCAAAAAGGAAAAAGCACCAATTACAGTATAAAACAAAAAGAAACAACTTTTCCATGTGACAGAAGCCCATGTTTTAAATCTGAAGACGTTGCATTGCTTAAATAGTGTTTGATAATTTTCTTGTTAGCAATGAGACAGTTTGTGCTTGCAACACTTTACATGGTCTAGAAGTATTGTGCATGTGCATAAGAAGCTTTACTGTAAAATTTTACATATGTAGCTTTACTTTACTATTACTGTAAAAGACTATCTACTAGTAAATTACTAGTACTAGTAAATACTACTTACTAGTAAATACGAAATACTGTTTTGGTGAAAAGCTAGTTTGGTCAAGCAATAATTGTTAGATGCTGCTTTATTTATTTATTCATTTTTTTGGTTGAAACTTTAGTGTTTGGTTTATTTCAGGTAGTTTACATGTTTAAAAAAAACGGTGTCACCCTGTATGAGAAAATATCTGTTGTGATGTTGATGAAAATATGTGTCCAGATGGAAATGAGAGGTTTAGTGATACAGAATAGAATTAGTATTGTTTGTTTCTGTGGTTATGTAAATTTATACTTTTGTCAATAAATAATGATAAAAATATTTTGCGTTTAATATATATTTGTTAAACATATGATGATGTGAGCTTTTGAATTGCAGTAAATATTTAAAAAAGACAACTTTATTTCATTTTGCTTGTAAACCTAAGTGGCCTTTATGTATTTATTTGCTGTTTTGATGCAAAATATTTGGTTTTGTGCATTGTATTTCAGGATTTGAAAGTTATTATTTAATTTTGCAAATTTATGGGCAGTTTTGCAAACGAGAAGACAGTTTTGTTTTTTTGTAACTCAGCAAAGTGTAATGGACCTGTCAGGTTCGTTTCAAAAGCCTGTAAATAAGTCCTAGGTGACACATAACACTTATCCTGACTCCCAGCTTTAGGGGAAACAATAAGTATGTCAGTGCTTTATTGGGCAATAAAGCAGAAAGGGGAATCTTCCACCATCTGCTCTTTTAGTGTAGGCCCATTATCTAGATGGATTAACATCTCTGACTTTACCAACCAAAATACAGATTTTTCTTGTTCTCAATAAATATCTGCAAGCCATGCTTTCAGATAGCATTTCACTTCTCTGCCCAAAACACTGGGGAAAATTCCTTGTTGGCCCCTCTGTAAAGCAGCTAGACACCCCCCAGTTAATGTCTATTTTTACATATAAACTGGGGATTCTTACTGAGCATGGCCATCACTCCACTTGAGGGCCATATCCTTATTCTGAACAGCTAACAGGAAATTAGTTTTATGAAATCCAAAATGGAATAAAAAGGCTTAGAAATATGGGCTGCGGCTCTATGGTCAAATGACCCACTCTGCTTGCAATAGATTACAGAAGGCTAAGTAGTCATAATTCAGCAGAAAATGAAATGGCATATTTATTAATTGATAGAACGAAAGAGGTCTGGTTTCAATTGTTATTCACAGCTTTTAGAGTTCAGAGTAAATGCACAGTTTAGGGCCTTTCACAAAGTCAGAGTATTGCTAGGAAGGTGGATGTACGTAGTGGTTGTAGTGTAGCAAGGTTGGGTCATTTTGTAACCTTGCTTTTTTATTGTTACCATTATGTAAATGGATCAAGAATGTAGCCCTTGCCTTCCTTCTTTTAATGAATACATTTGCATAATTAAGTTTTTCATTTGCATCGCTCAATCTTGAATTTATGATGGCTTTAAGGATTGTTTTTAATCCTTTGTGGATTGATCATTTCCTATTTCTGATAAACCATCAGCTTTTGACAATAAAGTCAGGGATAGAACAAGCTGTGGCAAAATAATCTTCCCCCACATTGCAGGGACCTAATTCTTAGGGGGTGAGGAAGCGGTCTTTGTGCCCAGACAATAATTGGTACAAAATGTGCTCTTCCTGTCATTTTTAAAAAACTGAAATGAAAATGCCACTTGCGCCAAATTGCCTTGACTGGAGATCCTTAGGTCCTCCAGTGGGGAACCTTGGGGTTTGGGAGGAAGGTGGCTCAGGGAGTTTGCCTCATCCCTCTTCAGCGACTCCTACTGGTCAGGGGTCAACGAATCCAGATGCAAACTTTCAGACTCTTTCCTCCTTGGTAACATCTGTTGCTTAGGTGTGACGTGTGAGAAGGAATGCAGGTCTCTCATTCATTTTCAGTCCTTGTGATCAGCCATCCAGCTGTGAGACTGCTTGGGCATTTCCAGTTGAGTAAAGAAACGGCAGTTTAGAAATGTACAGAAAAAAAGATTTTCATCACAACGCAAGGGTGATAAAGCGGCTCATGTTGAAAATAAATTGTCTGTTGCTCCTTTTGAAGCACAGTCTGAATCATCAAAAAAGAATGTTATTTTAAAGTCTATTACACTGAAATATAAGAAGTCAGTGGTGCACTTACGTTCCACAGGGAACCCTGCATGTTCAAGAAAAGAGGATTGTGTTTTAGCTTAACAAAATACCTTTTGTCTTCTATTGAATGTGATACTGTGTTTTGCAGGTGGGGTATATCTCATCTGCTGGCTGTGCTGTGCACCAAGGGGATATTGAATAGTCCTAAATTGTTTGCCAAGGGGTTTTCAAGGTCAGACAAAAACTAGTGTAACTGTGTGCTTGATTAGTGGGGACTGGTTACTCACTGGTGAACACTGCAGCAGAAACCATAGCCAGGTTGGGGCACCCTCTATATCCGCGGCTTAGGAACTTCAGTGGGTTAGTGCCAAGGGAACTGTTGAGAATGCTGTTCACAAATATGTATAATTCCAGTTTAAGCAGGGTGATTAACTGTTTGCTACCAAGGGACAATGCCCTGCAAATAAAACATTACATTACATTGTGAGTTCAGTCATTTTTAGAGAATAATTAGATCATTTAAACAAAGGTATGTCCAAATTATGAGCACTATAATTCATAAAATATAAATTGCAGTATTTACATAATAGTTGGGCCTCCCTCATTTTAAAAAACACATAGGTGCTCTGGGTTGTAACTAGTAGAATTCTCTATTGCTGTGAGTCAGAACTTGTTTTTCAGTCCCTGGTTAAAAAGCCTTCGCTCTTTGTTATAACCCAAACCCACAGATGTCAACCCTTTCACACCCACAGGCTGCCGAGTCTGCCTGAAACAAAACAACAATCCTTGCCTGCTTCTCTGTCTGCAGGGCCATAAAAGTGATGAAGAAGTCTGTACTGAGCCCTCTACCTCCTTTCCTTGGGGGACTCGGCATTCTTTAATTTGATCTTTGTATTGCTTTTTCGTGCCCTGCATTTCACAGCTGCTAATAAGTTAAGAATGTGTAGAGAGAGTGCTTGCCGTGTCTGAACTGGTCTTTCCTCACTGTGAAAATAAGGGTTTATCTGGCATGTTTTATTCTTATTTATTTAGATTTTTTTTTGGGGGGGGGGGCAGACATGTGTAATGTCTTTCTATTTAAGGAAAATCCTTTCTCTGTCTCTGCGGCTAAAGTTAATTGAAAATATGTATTTGGTCAGTGTAGATTCTAATTTGAAATGCGATTTATTCATTTAATCGCTGAAACTTGACATCGTAACATTGCAATCATAAAGTCAAGCACTTAGTAGAAATGTTTGTCATTAAGTGGTGGGCAGATCATTCTAAAGATTTTTCTATACTAAACAGAGATCGAAGTATCAATTTGATTGAATCACAAAACAATAATCTGTGCAAGTTATTAATTGTTTTATATAGCAAGTGCAGAATATAAAGATAGAGTAGTACATTACTATTTTTAAGCACAGTTTTTGTTTGATGTTTATTTTGCATGGCTCTAACATCCCAAACAAACAATTTGTATGTCTGTGTTAATAACAATGAACCTTTACTGCTATTAACACTGGGAACACACAGGACAATTGTACGGTATTATGTGGTGGGATTACTATGTGGTTATTATCTGGTACTCTATCAACACTGTTGGGAAGTAACGCATACTGCAATGTGATTACATTTTTCAGTAACTTGGAACATAATGGTTCTGAAATGTGGTAACACATTACATTTTATTCTGAAAAAATATCATAGTTTGTTAAAAAAAGAAAAAGGACTAAGGCTAATGAATAACAGTGGAATCAGAAAGCACTTCAGCAGTGCAAGTCAATCCTGAATCTCAGGAACACTGATTTTATCTTGCTACAAAATGGTGTCAGAGAAATGTAAACTGTGCCCAAGAAGTAGCTATTTATAACTGTACTGTAACTATACAGTACCTAGTTACATGGTTTTCAAAGTAATAAGTTACTGTTAGCTAGTTACAATTTTGTTCAAGTAAGTGGTAACTGTAATTGATTACTTTTTAAAAGTAACTGTTCCAACACTGTCTATAAATACCAATTGCACATGTGTGTGTTTTTTTTTTTCAGGGAAAGCTGCAAAACTCTCTTTTTCTTAAACATGAAACCAAGCACACATAAAAAGCAATTCCTGTCTCCACTAGGGATGAAATGAATAGAAACCGTCACGTTAAATATATACAGAAATGGAACTTTGCGCGATGCAGTTTTGCTCAGTTGTTAAGAGTTGCCAACACCGTGGTTAAAACTCAAGAGTAGTGGGACGCATGACTTTGTGACTGCCATTGATCATCTTTTAAAGAGGGTCAGTTTAGCATCTCAGCTTGTCTTTCAGCATACCATGCTAGGGCATTAGTTGAGTTCTGGTCCAAAAACTACTTATTCTCACAGCTACTTGGTATTCCCATCCTAAATATGTTTTAAACATGAGTGATTTCCATTTCCTGGACATGTAACAAAAGGTTGCATGCAACTTCTTAAGACAATTTGCAATACTGTCTGTACTAACTTACAACACCTCTGAACAGGCTCAACACAGGGTGGTTGTGAGATCAGGATTGAAAGGGGAGAGGGATGAAGCGTAAGGAGGAAGAGGCAGGAGCTTTATGATCTTCAAGCCTTTATAATTAGTTTAGAGCATTAGAATAAGGTGATGGTTAGGGATTTTTTTATTATTATTATTCACAAACAATGGGTGTCATCATTACGCAAGGGCCATACACAGTAATGTCTTTTACATTAGCGCTCATAAAGGTTTAACAGTTTTTTAAATACAAAACTGGCTTCACCGGCTGGTTGTTAAATCGGCTAGTTTACAGCCCTCATGATTTACAAAGCGATTGTTTTGCATTTTGTAATTTCATTACTTCCAGCAAATGAGCCTTATTAAAACAGCAGGCATTACTCACAAGCTCCAAAGGGAGCTCTGCATTCTGACAGGACTCGCCAGCGTTCCCCTGGTGTTAGACAAGCAGCACTGCAGAAAATATCTGCTGTGGGAAGATTGCTTGAGCTGTTCTACAAGTCGTTATCTTAATAATTTGCATGCAACCTTTTGTCAGGGAATGGAGATAATGCATATTAAAGAAAATAATATACAGCTTCAGGTTGTACTAAGATACATTTTCTGAAACTTTATTTAACATGAAATGACACGATTTTCAGTGATGCTTAAAAAATATTACCAGTACCTGTCAGAATTGTCAGGCACAGTGATTAATAATGTTAAGGCATTGGTTTTGGCCTGCAAACAATTTATGTAACTGCTACTTTAAATAACTTTGTAAGGTACCATATTTAACATTTGCCTTCTGAGTGCAAGTTGTAATCATGGTAATGTATTGAAACAGTTTGATAACATTTTATAAACAGCATAATTGCTGTGCCCTAATTACAAGGATATAATAGAAAACAAACTACTAGATTTTTAACAATGCTACGGTTCTGTATTATATTTGTCTATCCATGGTGACAAGTCTCCGTGGAAACAAACTTTTCCTTGGTGTACTTTCCTCTTCTTTGAAAACAGCCATTGCAGTAAACTACATTCTCAAGAACTACTGATATCCTTAGCAGGATTACATTTCATTTAATGTTTTGAAAGCTAAAGTAATGTTTAGGGCTCAAACAGCACATACTAGCAATTGAATAGTTTAAATTCATATCATCACTGTATAGAGAAAAGGCCAGCAAAAGCACGAGTCCATTTAAAAAAGAAAAATTGAACTGCTTTTTTGTTGTTATTGCAGAGAGAAGAGGAAGCATCAGGGGGTGCCTGTGTCTTCACTAACACAAGCATGAGGCATGACTTTTAAAAATAGTTAACCTTGTGCTCCATCCTGCGGATGAGATGTTAAATCAATGTCCTATTGGAAGTGACTCTGCATATAATGCACAGTTCACAGCCTACCTCTGTAAAGCGCTTTGTGATAGTGGTCCACTATGAAAGGCACAATATAAAGATATTATTATTATTATTATTATTATTATTATTATTATTATTATTATTATTATTATTATTATTATTATTATTATTATTCAGAAAACCTAAGGAAAATCTAATGAGATACCAGGTTTGTTTTTACTAGCAGCGTAGAATAACAGGGTAAATAATAATAATAGTAACTAGATGGTAACTTTACAAGTAAAGTTGTGGGGCTTACTTTATTGGGAAAGTGGTCAAGGTAGCTGATTTGTGTCAAAAGTCACATTGTTTACTAATTGTCTCATGCTTAGAATGTGCTATAATTTGAAATTTCTCAAAGTTCTATGACAGTTCATTCAACATTGGGAAGTAGCCTACTGAAAGAAGTTGATGCTATTACTAAAACAGCTGTACGTCTTGATTGGTTGACACCATTCCTGTTTTGATTTCATATTTGAACAGCAGAGAAGTAGAGGAAGATGTCATACTTTTTGTCTTACTTGTTGGGAAAGTGGTCAAAGTAGCTGATTTGTGTCAAAAGTTACATCGTTTACAGTAAATAGAAAATAGAAAATACAGTAAATAGAATGTTGGAAGTCTGGGAGTTTTTAAACAATGGGGAGCTTTAGAATGTTGAAAAAAGTCCCATTAAAGTGAATGAAGATGGACAAAAAAGGACAAAAAGCTTAATAGTTTAAAAAGTATAAAAGATATCAAAAAGTTGTATACAAGCACACTATTCCAGACCGGTCTACACGTTTTAAAGTTTGAACGGCGTTTCTAGCTTAAACGGTGTAAGAGGAGTAGCGTGCCGAAGAAGAAGAAGAAGAAGAAGAAGAAGAAGAAGAAGAAGAAGTATAAGTATGTCGAAGATTTAAAGTGGGGACTCTTGCTTCGCAAGCCCCACTAATAATACATGAGATACTTTAACAATGAAAAGATAGTTAGTTATATGTACTATGGCTTATGAGGATTCTTTGTAACTTCCATACCACTTTCACTAAAGTAACAGCTCCATTTACTAAATTAGTGTAGGTGTCTCATCTTCTCTTTCCTAATGATCTTGGTAATGCAATGTCCATGTTCCGATGGACACTGTTAGGGCAGCTACACTAATATGAGCCCATAACCTGATACATATCAGTGCTGGTGTGCTACCTACTGGGCAATATTGGTTCCAAATCCATTCTGTTGCCATTGCCACTAATGCTATGGTTTACATTTCTTAGAGTAGTTCACTTGTATTACTGGAACCGCATCTGAATGGTATTGTTTCAATATTTTCTGTTTTCTAGTTTCCATCAATGCCTCTGCTCTCTCTGTTCTAATGATTAAAGATGTTTTGTCAACGTGTTTAATGTTTTCAGCTCCTTACTGGTGGTACTGAGGCACTGTGTGGGCACTGCTGTCAGGATCTTTCTAGGGGTCTTTCTAGGTTATATTCTCATGTTAGTCCTCCGTCCTCACTGTAGGAGAAGCTTCAGGTATTGTAATGTTTGATTAAGGACATGGGAAAATGTTTAAAGCCTGTTAGTCATTAAGTGGGGGTTCATAAAGGGTTAATGCCTGTCGAAATGAGAATTCGAATTCGTCCATTATGTCTTTGCCGTGATCCGCGACTGACAGCGGTCCTTTTCTTTTATTTACTTTACCTGTGTTCACAGTAAACCGTTTGGACGAATACTGCCTTTGTGAACCTATTTATTTTCATGGAGCGTTACAATACAGTATACCAGTGCTGCTGATGCAGTCCGTGGGAAATTTGGGCTTGCTTGGTATTACAAAAAACACTGATGTGTTCGAAAGGGAGTCACAACAAAACGATTCATTTTGTGTACAGTGTGCAATACGGCGTTAAACTTTCACTGATTCATAAACATAATCTCGCCCCTGATTGATTCACTGCTTTAACCGGGGTTTATTAATAATAATAATAATAATAATAATAATAATAATAATAATAATAATAATAATAATAATAATAAATGAGAATTTGTAAGATTAGTCTAACACTTAAAGTTTTCAAAAATTATTATTATTATTATTATTATTATTATTATTATTATTATTATTATTATTATTATTATTAGAATTACAGTATTATTCAAACGTCTTCCTACAGTGCTTTTTGTTTAGTATTTTTTTTGGTCCTGCAGTGAAGAATGGAAATATGTTTACCAGCGTTGCCAAACAAAACGAAAATACAAAATATTTATTTTAAAAAATACCTTTCTTCCCCATAAATTATGACGTCCTAATTTTTTGGCAGACGTGATCGGGGCATCGGAATCAGGTTTTGCAAACTGCCCGTGACTGGCAGCTGCACACTCGGGTTTCGCTAGTACTGTTGGTGGATTCCGTTTTTCTTTTTGCAACAGCTACCGACGCCACCCATGGAACATTAATAATGCTGATAATGTCATCAAAAAAGGTGGATTTTCGTTCTTGAACGACTGTATACCCATTTATAAAGAGCCTTGCGACAGTCGCCCGTTTGCGCAGGCCATTTTATGAATAGCAATATGGACGACCTTCGTTAGTTTTAAACGAGATTCGTTTTATTACGGCAGTTGGCAAGTACTTTTATGAATAAGGCCCTGGAAGAGGCGGTAAAACCAGTAACACTAAACTTACTTTTTTTTTACTTCATTACTTTCTGTTCCTGGTTAATTATCTGACAGGATACAGTAATAAGGTCACTATTGCACTCACTGTTATAGTGAAAATATTCATTGGACGCTGTCAACGCTGTTTTTTTTATTGTCTCGAAAGTGTCAGAGAATTATTGGTAACACTTTACATTAAGTGTTTGCAATTACTGTGTGTTTACATAGTAGTTACTTAGTAAATTACAATGTTATTATGCATAGTTAAAATATACTTGTAACAAATTGCACAATATAACAATATAACACTAACCCTAGTCCTAACCCTATCCCTCAGCTTAACTTTAAACCTAACCCTAACCTCTTTCTGATACAATTGTGTAATATATCATGCAAAAAGATTTACACATTAAGTAAATTGTAACTATGCGTATTTACAAAGTGACTACTATGTAAATACACAGTAATTAGACGCACAATGTAAAGTGTATAATGTAAAATGTTACAGAGAAGTTTGAAACAAATACATGTTTATTAAAACAGTCCTTTATAGAAATGTGGTTCATAAGATTTGTAACTGAACACAAGAACTGGCATCACTTGATTGCTGTTGTACTACATGGTGTTCCCACATTACAAAACAGTTTATTGATTTAATAAAAAATCTTATATAAATGATATATTTTTCAGTGCTCTTAGGTGTTTATACAAGATGCCACAGCCATTGAATAAAACACATAAACCACCAGGGTCTTCACCATGAGAGAGCTTACTGACCTCACTGACCATGAGTGAGCTTACTGACCTCACTGACCATGAGAGAGCTTACTGACCTCACTGACCATGAGTGAGCTTACTGACCTCACTGACCATGAGAGAGCTTACTGACCTCACTGACCATGAGTGAGCTTACTGACCTCACTGACCATGAGAGAGCTTACTGACTTCACTGACCATGAGTGAGCTTACTGACCTCACTGACCATGAGTGAGCTTACTGACCTCACTGACCATGAGAGAGCTTACTGACCTCACTGACCATGAGTGAGCTTACTGACCTCACTGACCATGAGAGAGCTTACTGACCTCACTGACCATGAGGGGGCAAAGATCAGCTTGCATCTGACACAACACCAGATATTATTTTGTATATAATATGTAAATAAACATGAATTAAACACATACAGACTTGTTTGTTTGCTGGTCACACAGCAATGAAAACAGAACAAGATTGTTGAAACTAAAAATATATAAATATATTTCACAAACCATTACAAAACTGACACGTAGGTTAGATCTTACAATGGAAACAAATTCTGGATTTAAAAAACAACTATTTTATTACATAAGTTTCTGTGTTGGCAATGAAAACAGCATTCATAATAGATCAAAAAGAAAGTTTTTTTTGTTGTTGTTTATTTCTGTCTACTGCCATTGTGTTTTTATAGAATATTTATAGAATAGTTCACCTTTATATTCTCTTTAATATACTCACCGTGGCAGTTCCAGCTGACAATCAGTGAGAGACAGATCTGGGAGGGTGCAGGGTAAAGCTTCCTGTTGCCAAAGAGCATTCGGATTGAGAATGACTAGACAAAGGAATAATATTGTCGCTCACATCCGTGCAATGGGCATTGATGAGAAGAAGCTCCAGCCAGGCTGTGGGTTGTAACTTACTCTCTCTGTATACTGTATTAGCATTAACTCTCTGTGCTGGTAGGCGACTAGAGATGGCTGCAAAAATTCTTTCTTTGTAACTGGCAAGGTTCAATACTGCCGCACTAAAGAGCTGCAGGAAATTTATACATACCCCCTAGCCCTGAGAGGCCTCTGTGGGTCATAGAAAATGATCAAATGGGATGCCTTGGACAGAGACCATTTTGGATGATTGTCATAAAAGTGCTGGCTAGAGGGTCGCCTATGAGTACAGGGTAAGTTGTGCAATCAGACGTCACTCGTTTGAATCTGAGTTGAAGATCTTTGCTGCTGGTCCACAGAGAGGACTGTATTGATCATTGCACTTCAGCTGGCCTGGAAAGGAAAATTGGCTGTGGTTTGTAGGCCTTATAGCATCACAGCGTATGGTACTGGTCAGACAGATGAGGTCAGACAGGGGCCTCAATGCTAAATTCCGTCCTCCAGGGTTCAGTAACTTGGCAACATCTATTGCTAAGAGATGGCGGGTAAAAAGTGGAGGTTAGCAAGTCAGCAGGAATGAAGGACACCCTCTTGGGGTGAAAATAGTGGCAGGATGCTATATAAAGCGGAATCTTTAGTGAATGTATTTTAATTATATGTATTGCCTCTAGCCTGTCTTTGGGGGCTATGTACAAACTCCAGCTGAGTCTTTAATGCAACTGACAGACATGTCAAAACAAACAGGCAGATCATGAATTTCAGAACGAGAAATGAAATACAACAGACTGGATGAGAGAAAGTTTAACAGATTGAGCAAAACGAGAGATTTCAGGAGGTACACCATAGCTGGAGTGTTGCTGGTGGGTGGACTGCAGCCAGCTATGAATCTCTCTAGACTATAGGGATGCTTTGCCATTGCCAGTTGCAATCAAGTAACCGGATGGTATTATTGGCATTACAACAGTAATTGGCTGTATTTTTTATTTCTCTTGCCTTACTGGAAGGGCACATGTTGCTTGGGGCACCAATAAAAAATCCTTAACTGCTAAATGTTAGCCGAGTTCTACGCCTTATAATTTGCCCAGATCATTGCTATGAGCATAAACATTTCCATTAACAATGCAGTCCTTCTGCTAAACACCCTTGTTTACACTTAAGCCCCAGACAGTAGTGATGATGCAGGGACAAGTGGGTTTATGTTGGAGACGGTTGAACCATGTTTTACATTCAAGAGGTGCTTCCAGTAAAAGAAGCCTTTTTTATGCATTCCTGTCACTTCATGGATATCATTTTTTCATTTCAGGCACCAAAAATGAAGGCAATAAATGGGCATTGGGGTTATTAAATGCAAAATTTAACTTCTCCGTTTAAGATAAGCTGCTGAGGCACAGAGATTTCTCTGCGTAGCATATTCTTTCAACCAGATCTTTTTGTCAAGCTGATAAATTATTGTGACTTCTCTGAGAATGAATTAGAACACTGTGCATTTTCTACCGCTGCTGCTAAATTGGAAAATATCAATTACTGTCAATTAACAGAATCTAAGCTGAATGTGAAATGCCAGTGCAAATTATAAAAATAGTATTATCTTGGTGTGAAATGTTGTATTAAAAGGTGGATGTCTAATAACTTCTTGTAGATTTGTTCTAGTATTTTCAATGCAGAACATGTTGTTTTATTGTAGTGTAATACCACAATCTTAAAACGCATTACTAAATATACTAAACTAAAGCTCCAATTACCTTTCTCAGGAATTAGTTTTCTAAGAATTTGCTGCTGCACAATTAAATTGTTTGCAACTTTCCGTTCAACACATACCTTTAACGACAGCCAAAATGTTAGTTTATTTTCTTTACTTAAAATGGGAAAAGAAATGAGGGGGGGGACTTGTATACCATACCAAAGAGTTGCATTAGAGCTGCAATTATAATGAATGTGCAGCACAACACATCATCATGATTCACAAGACATTATGAGTTATGCCATTCACAGCCTGGGGAGCTCTGCTGCTAATTAGGAGGACTAGGGCTAATTAATACTATAATATAAAATCCAACTGATCGCTGTATGGACACTGTAGGATTGCACTGATAGTGTTGCTGTAAATCAAAACAAGTTAATGGCAATCGTAGTAACAGAAGAGCATGCTCCCAAATAGAAGCTAACAATAAATGCCTCTCCTGTCATGAAAACCTATTGCGCGTGTGTGAGAATTTCAGGGTCAGAGATGAAGAGAAATCTCATTTCTGAGAATCGATCTACTAAGATTACATCCCATTTAAACCAGCTTCCTGCTTGGCAAGTACAAGTGATTGTGAAAGACACATGTGGAGGTTAAAACATGTGGTATGCAGTAGCAAAGCTGTAGGAGCTTTTGTTCTGTCCAGTGTAGACGTCGCTAATCTAACGATGCATAGATCACTGCAAATTCTGACTGATATTTGTTGATCTGAAATAGTGTATTTGTTTAAAACTCTTGGTTTTGTCTTGCCTCTTAAGAAAATCTCCCTTGGATCTATCAGATTAAACTTGATTTTTTTAGCTGACAGCCAGGGCTTTCCTTTTATATTTAAAGTCACTCATTTAAAGTAAATGGTCACAGTTAAGTCTTAACTGGATCTGTGTTACATAAACATACAGCTTTTAGATGTGTTTTTGAAATGAATTAAACTTTGGTTTTGCTATTAGCCACAATGCTAACAGTCATGGTTACGGGTGTACCCACAAGGCTAGCCTCATTCTGTGCTCCATCAGCAGGTTCATTTGGAAGATGAATGACTAAATGAAGGCAGTGGCTTTAAGCTGTGACACTCAACTTTAAAATCATCGGCAACTATGTATGAAATTTTGGTACATATTGCGTCAAGCAGCACTTCGCATAGATCTATAAATATACCCAGGTTTCACATTTTAATATGATGTATTGTATGCAAGCTCATAATTGCTACTAGGAACATCTAGAGTAGCACTGGGGACACGTCTATACTGTGTTTATACTGTGTTCAGTATAAGATTTGTATATTGCACTTAGGGTCTAATTCGATTTAACTTTTAGCTTAGAAAAAGCATTTTAGGAAAATCTGAATGAATGCATTAAACAAGAAGAATGTGAAGATTGTATACATTTGTACATCAATAAACATCTAGAAATTGTTCAAGGGAACTAAGCTACTAGAAATGATTGGCTTAAGGAAGGTTATTTGTAATAGTCCTGTCTTTGCACTGCACTTTAAAGACAAAAATATTGACTAAGAGCAACAATTGTTTCTGTCTTTGGAACTCTGGCCAGCCTTGTCAACTGACACAGCACAGCACCTCCAAGCAGCTTTCTAGTTTGCAAGCATTATTAGAATTTTTAGCTACTTGCTCCATGCAGTCTGCTGTTCTTTGTCACTGTACAAATACATAGCCTGAAAGGCTGTTCACTAACAATTTTACTCCATCTCCACTTATGAATCGATCTTATATGCATTTTAATACTTGAACCAGAGAAGTTTCTTATGCACCTCTATCGAGCTACTTGTGCCCATAGCTATTTAAACATAACAAAAACAGGCTGAACTTTTTGCAATATCTGTAAATCATCAGTCTACAGCTATGGCCAAAAGTTTAGCATCACCCTATACAATTAACACATTCTGCTTCATAAAGTCGAATGAAACCTACTGAATAATGTTACGTTAACATATAGAATTACATACCGCTTTGTAGTTTTCCATATACTTAATGAAAAACTGACAAAATTTGAAAGCTAACATGAAATACTGTACTACTATTATGGCTTCCGGTAGACTTTTGTGATAAAATTTTGTAGTTTCTTTGATTATATAAAAGATCTAAATTATGTTCATATAGTTTTTTGTTTAAATTATGTCTCAATCCTAAAATTCTAGGTGATGCAAAACCTTTGACCATAGCTGTACTAATAAGGCATTTGCAATTATGTGCATGTTCTTTGTGAAGTGCAGAATATGTCATTTGTATAAAGTGCTCCTTTTGGGTTAAATTTTCAATTCATCAAAAAGTATTTATCAAATCAAATCATGCAGATTTTGTGCCTTTTATCTTGTTTCTGTATTCAGCACCATGGACAGCAGTTTAAAATGGTCCTGCTGTAGTATACAGTAGACAGTTCCAAATCAGTGCACTTAAATTCCAACACTACGTATGTCTTTACATTCCCTAAATTCATCATCGTCATCTTTCTAGAGACCACTATTTATCTGCAGAACATGGATAGCTAGCAGAAATGTTAATTTGTGATGTGAGGGAGCAATTCAGCTTACATGCTACTGTCCACAGGATAGAAACCACCACACGTGTTTAAGCTATAGGTTCTGAAGTGCTGTGACATTAAGCCACTGCATCACTTACACTGTTCCAGTCTTTCTTTATTTTCAAGTTAACTTTCTGCTGTATTTTCTTGTCTAGTTTCAGCCAAATAGGAGCAATAAATAAGAGTTGTTAAAATGGAACCAAGGGTCATTTGCATATTGTCTTTCCAGCACTGTGACTGATCTTTATTATATTTTAATGCCTGGCTGGTGTTACTGTCAGGGTTTGATATTACCCTGTGGAGTCTGTAGGAGTAATGCTTTGTATTAATAGCAATTAAATACTTATTTGTCATTGTTGTCTGAAATAATAAGCATTCTATTGTTGAAATTATTGGGGTATAACAGTTTAATGATGTTACTGGGGAAAAAAAAACATATATAATTGATACTGTGTATTAATAATTTCAAATAAAGTAATGCATGTCTTAACTATTTTCATTCCGATAAGATAGTTATTATGGTGTTAGGACCTAGAATGCTACATGTCCCAATATTATATAGCTTCAAATAATTCCATTTTATATGCACATAACATAGCAATATCTGTATTGCTATGGATTTTATTTCTCAGAAGAATGCTTTTAAATGTATACTTTGCATTCTTATTACAAATAAATATGTAATATTTATTATTAAAGAGTTTCAAATTATATGTATTTTGTTACCCTTTTTTATGACTCTTGATGGAATTACTCAAATCCCCTCTTTAACTCAATTTTTGATTGTTAAGGTGCTTTGACCTGAGTTCAGTTTATTTGGATTTTGATAGAATATGCATCTCATGATGGTTGCATTTCAAATATTTAGAATGGAGGAAGATGTATGCTGTGAATGGTGAATCGCAGTTCAGAAAAGAACAGAGAAAGATATTACAAATGTTACAAATGACTAAATCCAGAATAAAACCAGAATCATGTTTAAAACTGGAGAACTAAAGCAGGGGTGAGAGCTCCGAGGGAATGAACTGCATTGTATTCCCTGCATGGCTGCTTCCTCATCTTGTTTAATAGGAAAACTGGTACGTCCTTCACTTTACATCATCCACTCCTACACTTGAACGTCAATAAATGCAGTTAAAGAAGAGCTGATTCCCCCAACCAACTCCATCTGCAGCTTTCTCTTGCCAAAGGAAAGAAAATAATGTGTAGACAGGCCTGATTTTTCATTTGTATCTGAAGGACTCTCTGCACTCTCACGCAATATCACAGGATTAATGTACATCTTCAGTCATCTGGGATGGCAGTGACAGTCAGGAATGACACAACATTCCCTGCAGAGGTTGGCAGTGCTACACATTGGCTGCCATACAGTACAGAAAGTATACAGTTTCACTCCTAGTCTTACTTGCCCTGCTACATTAATGACTGGGGTCAAGAGTAACTATAGATATCAAAATCTCACTGCATTTCTTAAAGGTATTCATTTCTGTTCCTGTTTATTTATTTTATTTTATTGAAATTCATATCACACACACACATACACACATTCTCCAACTGTATAAGTTAGTGGTGTGTTTGCGTGGGGGTGCATTTTGAGTTAATTCTATGTTAAATGTAGTTCTGCAATGTGCATTGGGGGGGGATTACGTTTTGGGTTAGCATTACATTTTGAGACACAGATTATTACTTTTTTTACATTCAATAACTGAATAATATACAAGTATGTCTGTCGCTAAAAAAAAACTTTTGTTTTAATAAAACATAACCATTTTTATCATATCATTTTTTCTTCCTTAAATTCAAAAAAATGAAAAGTAAAAAAAAGTAACTGATTGCACTTCTGGGACAAACAAGATGAAATAACGCATTTGTGGTACATGTACATTAACTATCATCTAAGGCTATTATTGGAGGGCTCTTATAAATGCAATCTGTTTTACATAATTGCAGAGGTGAAATGGCTAGAGGTTTAAGTGCTGTGTCTGTGGCTCATTATTAAAATACAACCATGTGTCAGAGACCCTGTTTGTCTGATAAGGCCAGCTGCGTGGGCTGATAGTGGGGGGAGCTCAAGCAGTTTGTAGCTGGGTAAGTGCTTTTCTTGATCTTGTCTCTCTTGCTAATTGGAGTCGGTGAAGATACTCAAGCCACTTGTATGTAACCATGATCTGTGGATATGGTTGTCAAAGCCGTTTGGAGGAGGATGCGTAAAGTAAATCTGTGGAGTTTATTAAAATCCTGGAGAGTGGGAGATTTGGATTTCATTTGATCTCATTCTCTGACATTGTCGTTATTCAACTTTATACTCCAAAGGAGTTTTTTTTTTTTAATAAGAACGATATTTATTACCCATTCCAAGAGCAAGTTATTCTATTTTTTGTGCTTACTTGTTTGCATAGTGTGTAGAGGTTTAAGGAGCAGCAAGGGTTATATTAAGTGATGTGTATATTTTATGCTATGTATCAGATTGTATTGCAATATTGATTCATATTGTCGTTTTCTTTTAAAATCCAGTAGAGTGCTGATAACAAGCTATACACTGAGCTAGTAGAAAGCCAGCTTGGCAGCCACTCTGTCCTCTTGTGATCCAAAAGCAGTTGGTATTGTACAGTCTAGTAGCCTACCCTATATTCTATCTACTAATATAATATAAGAGAGAAGCATACACAAGCAGACAGATTATAGTTAGCAACAGGTTGTAAGACATTATTATTATTTATTTCTTAGCAGACACCCTTATCCAGGGTGACTGACAATTGTTACAAGATATCACATTATTTTTACAATTTCCCATTTATACAGTTGGGTTTTTACTGGAGCAATCTAGGTAAAGTAGCTTGCTCAAGGGTACAACAGCAATGACCCCACCAGGGATTGAACCCACAACCCTCCGGTCAAGAGTCCAGAGACATAACCACTACTCCACACTGCTGCCCTCACATACCGATAAAGGTTTTGCTGTGTCTAAAGATCTATACTTTTCATGTGGGCAGTGAGTCATGCTGCTGGGAGAGAGAGAGAGAGAGAGAGAGAGAGAGAGAGAGAGAGAGCTGGTCTGTGGGGATGAGAAACAATATCTGAGCCCTGAGAAGTGGCAGTATAATGGATGGAGGCCTTGTAATGAAGGTAAATTGGACCTTTCCACTAACAAACAATATTCCTCTTCCTCTTGTTTCCCTTAATAATGAGTCTTATTACTGGATATTATACTGTGCTGCAGGCTCCACCACAAGATATCACATCTAGATGTACAATTCCTTGCTTTGAACTAGTGTAGAGAGGCTTATAAAAAAAAGAATGATGTGGCAATATTATTGATGTTTACTGTACCTGAACTTTTAAAAGAATGTGTCATTCTAATATAACTATGAAATATAATGCTGTTCCAACAAGTTACCTCAAAATGCTGTTAAACTGATTTTGACTGAAATATACCATTGAGATACCATAGTGTATTGGTTAGCACCATTGTAACACCATGTACAACTATAGATATTGAAACTTCATGACACCCACAAGGACATATGGCCTCCCCATTTGATTGTTGTGACATCAGAAGGATATTTGAATGGCGATATCTTACACTGTCAATTGCCATCAGCGAGGTTCATGTGTCAGGCTCACTCTTTATGATCTGATGTTTGCCGCACAGTAACTGGAAAGCACAGACTGTACCTGCAGTCACTGTATCGTCTGTAAGACTGCTGGCTTTGTGAGTCAGTTTGTTCCCAGCAGCGATCAATAATACAACTGGCTAGATTGGTTCTCATTTCCTGTGGATGTGTCAGAGATAGTATTAGATTAAGAATATACAATTCGTTCATGTCAGCAACCCTTTACAGAGAACTTCAAACTACCATTGTGATACCATTATAATACCAGCCTTTTTTGCACTAGTACAAACATTACACAGTGGTTTGAGACAATAAAACACTGGTCATACCAGTCTCATGGTAAATATAACAACCGCTCTGTGTTAACATCTACCAGATTGCACCATGCCGCCCTTTGCATCAGAACCTTTTAGCTATTGCGTTCTCAAAGTGTTGAAAAGCACTTTAAAACTATGCCAATATGTTCTTATATTTCATCAAGTTAAAAAAAAAAAACAACAACAAAAAAAAACACCCTGACATCAGGTCAGAAGGAAAGACAAATTGTGCTCCCGTACACACAACTGGATAAAAAAACCTAGATGGTGGGTCGCCAATTTAGAACATAAGAAGAAGAACATAAGAACATAAGAAAGTTTACAAACGAAAGGAGGCCATCGCTCGTTTGGTTGTTAGTAGCTTATTGATCCCAGAATCTCATCAAGCAGCTTCTTGAAGGATCAAGAAGCTGTGTACTGTCTGTGTTGTGTTCACAAACAATATCTAAACCTAGGTAAAGGCCTGGAGACTGAAGTGAATCTCCTCGAAAGATTAGTTCAACTGTAGTTTGCATTTTTAAATAAGAGCCCAGGAGAGAGGGAGAGAGACGGGGACCCACTGAACACCTTGGCATTCTCCACTGTCTGCCCAGGTTCACTGCTGTACCCCTACCCACAATGGGGACTGTTCTTATGAGTCATGGTGAATAACCATTGAATGAGTTCTGGCTGGCAATTGCTTGTGTACATAAAGTAAGAATGCTTTCAAAAATAGACATGTTAATAGATTATATTTATCAATTAACAAAATGCAAAGTGAGTGAACAGAAGAAAAATCTAAATCAAATCCATATTTGGTGTGACCACACTTTGCCTTCAAAACAGCATCAAGCATCAATTCTTCTAGGTACACTTGCACACAGTTTTTGAAGGAACTCGGCAGGTAGGTTGGCCCAAACATCTTGGAGAACTAACCACAGTTCTTCTGTGGATTTAGGCAGCCTCAGTTGCTTCTCTCTCTTCATGTAATCCCAGACAGACTCGATGATGTTGAGATCAGGGCTCTGTGGGGCCATACCATCACTTCCAGGACTCCTTGTTCTTCTTTACAGCTGAAGATAGTTCTTAATGACTTTCGCTGTATGTTTGGGGTCATTGTCATGCTGCAGAATAAATTTGGGGCCAATCAGATGCCTCCCTGATGGTATTGCATGATGGATTAGTATCTGCCTGTACTTCTCAGCATTGAGGAGACCATTAATTCTGACCAAATCCCCAACTCCATTTGCAGAAATGCAGCCCCAAACTTGAAAGGAACCTCCACCATGCTTCACTGTTGCCTGCAGACACTCATTCGTGTACGCTCTCCAGCCCTTCGGCTGAACAAACTGCCTTCTGCTACAGCCAAATATTTCAAATTTTGACTCATCAGTCCAGAGCACCTGCTGCCATTTTTCTGCACCCCAGTTCCTGTGTTTTCGTGCATAGTTGAGTCGCTTGGCCTTGTTTCCACGTCGGAGGTATGGCTTTTTGGCATAAGTCTTCCATGAAGGCCACTTCTGACCAGACTTCTCTGGACAGTAGATGGGTGTACCAGGGTCCCACTGTTTTCTGCCAGTTCTGAGCTGATGGCACTGCTGGACATCTTCCGATTGCAAAGGAAGTAAGCATGATGTGTCTTTCATCTGCTGCAGTAAGTTTCCTTGGCCGACCACCGCGTCTATGGTCCTCAACGTTGCCCGTTTCTTTGTGCTTCTTCAAAAGAGCTTGGACAGCACATCTGGAAACCCCTGTCTGCCTTGAAATTTCTGCCTGGGAGAGACCTTGCTGATGCAGTATAACTACCTTGTGTCTTGTTGCTGTGCTCAGTCTTGCCATGGTGTATGACTTTTGACAGTAAACTGTCTTCAGCAACCTCACCTTGTTAGCTGAGTTTGGCTGTTCCTCACCCAGTTTTATTCCTCCCACACAGCTGTTTCTGTTTCAGTTAATGATTGTGTTTCAACCTACATATTGAATTGATGATCATTAGCACCTGTTTGGTATAATTGTTTAATCATACACCTATTTTCATTAAATATTTGTAGCTCTGGATTAAAAGTTGACTAAAACCTTTTTTTACAGTGTACTGAATCTGTCTGCATGCAAAGTAACACAAAATGTTAACGAGTGTTTGCTATTTCACTAAGGGATAGCTTTGATCAACATTATTCCAATGTTTTCAGACCTACGCTATTTACCTGTTTTATGGTGCTATTCACTCAATCTGAGCTGAAGGTGACCTAAACATGGTTTGACAACTCAAGAGGACAGGTACGTGTGCCGATGGATTCAATTATTTCCATGAATTTCCATGAAATCTGCATTTACCTAATGTAACACTCTCTCAGGTGTTCCATTGCCACTCCCTCCAGCACGCAAGCAGGGTTCTAAATATAGAATTTTCCAAACAAAACCGGGAATTACTGTAATTATGTGTGTGGGAAGCTGTCCATCTGCTCTGCTGTAGGGCAGAGTCCCTAACTGTGTGTACCTGCGCTAACTGGCTGCTGGAGTGTGCCGACCAGTAATAGTGAATAAGAGGGAGATATCAGGTTACTCCTCAGGTCGATCAGCGATCTCCTAGTACACTGCCTACCCTCAACCAACAATATAGCTTGGCTTTATGTTAACTAAATAGGCTGGGCAGACTGTAATGCACACTGGAAGAGATTCAATTACCTGTTTAGCTGGGGGTAAAAATGTTTTGGAAAATTAAAGGTAATGCAATAAGTGAATGTGAGTTCACTGAATTAACATACTTTGTCATCAACCATGTTTTCATAATGTATCAACACCCACTAATAATTTCTACAACATGCTTAACTGTTGTTTATTAATAGCTGACCAAAAATGTTTGTGAAAATGTGCGTGGGAAAAATGTTTTAACGAAAGTACCTTCATTTTTAAACATAAGTAAATGGGCAAACATGACCTGTAACTAAAAAGTGTTGCTTGTTTGTTTAAGCACACTTTGTGGCTGTCTTGTGCATTTATCTAGCATTTCTTATCTGGAAGTTTTACAGTTCACCTTGTTTTTACCATGCTTTACCATACGCATCTGTGATTTACCATATACTGCAGTCAGCCTTAAGGAAATATGTAGTACTTGATTGTCTTTATCGCATTTGTTTTTATTATTGTTCCAGGAAATGTCAGATGTTTTTTTTTTTAATAAGTGTGAACGGGGGACATCAGGTACGTGACATTAACCACCGCATCTTGTGATGCTGGATGGCAGCTTACAATATTAAACAAAACACATCACACAGAATGATTTATTAGACAATTGCTTGGGGAAAAAAAGAGCCCTGGGGCACAACAAATAGACTGTTTATATGATGTGACTCTGTACTATCCACACTTCAAAGGCTTCTCTGTGTTCAAGACATGCCCAACACACAGTAATCACCAGTGCCACTAGAATAGCCCTACAAAAAATAGATGCATCTATTCGCAAAACATTAACTTTGACTTTACCAAAAGATCTTCCCTGCCTAATGTAATTTACCTTTCTCTCTATTTTCATCTCTTTCTTTTTTGGTCTTTCTTAAAGTTACTTTTATAACAATCTGCACAAAATGTACCTACCCTTTCCACCCCTTCCCATTTTTCACGCCATATTGATGGGTGCTATAGACACATAGCTCTCTCAGGGATGTCCTTTTAGATGGGTTTCGAGTACCACTAATGAGACTCTACCTACCCCCCCACCCCCATCACCACCCGCACCCCCACCCCCAACAACAGTAGTTCAAAGTGGCATACTAACTTTAGAACTTTACTGTACATGTGATGAAATAATAGGAGATGATGTGAAGGGGGAAAAAAATTAATTACCAGATTTCCAATGCTCTCAACACTCCACATACATTTAAAAAAAACAAGTATAAAGTGTAGAACACTTCCACAGACAATACCTAAAAGGATAGCTTTCTTTTCTCAAGCACCTCTAATTAAAACAGGTTCTTAAATGATACATTTGTATTACTGTATTGTATTTGCAGGGGTCTACCACTGTAACATCCAATCAGACAATTTTTCATAAAGTCAGGTAGGTTCATGGCCAGGGGTCATGGCTTCCACTGACAGCAGGGGTTTCATATTACAGAAATGGTTTTCTGCCACCAGACTTGTTGACTGACCTTTCACAGATGAGCTGAGCAGGGATTTTCATAAGATTATAGAGCCATAAAATACTGAAAATGCAGTGATGCTGAGGGATCACTCCATTAAACTGATGTGCACCTTATCTGTATGTGATAAATGATTGCATGGCACTTTCCTGTGTGCATGCCTGCGGTGCATTCTGTGTGTCAAAGTGCTTTCAGATAGACTGCTGCTGCTGTGCTTGAGAAGGTGCTGAATGGAGTGTCTTGGTGCTCATTATTATCAAGGTGTGAAAGTGTTGAGTATCTCTGAATGAGACAATAGGGTCTATTAAATTGGCCCAATGAGCCACTTTTTAGATAATTACTGTAAAATGACTGGCCTTTTTGTGCATACGTAATAGAACACATGACTCTCTTTAAGGTATTACTGTCTGTAAAGATACATCAGGTCTTTAATTTAATGATGATGAAACAATATTAGTATTTAGATCTGCCAATGTTTAGATCATTGTTTGAATACAGTGTGTTGTTTGATTTAATGTTCCAGACTGCTTACTTGTAAGATTTTAATCCAGGCTGGTGTCACATCACGTCCTTGCTTTGTCTCGATCAAAGTCTTTGATAATAAAAAAGGCAAGGTTTCAACTTGCACTAACGTGATTGCAGACATGCATAGATCTGTATTGATCTCCACTGAGGGTTTGTTTTATACTGCAGATGTGTGTGTATATATATATATATATATATATATATATATATATATATATATATATATATATATATATGCGTTGAATTGACAACATAAATGGCAGAAGGCACAGGTGTCGTTGTCCGTCACATCAACAGTATGAAGGTCACTCTTGAAATCAGGACTTAAAGGATGTGTTGCAGTAAGAATACCTCTGTTAGAAAGGGCAACAAGACAAAAAGGCTAAGATATGCACAAGAACACAGAAATTGTGCTATGGAACAAGGGTCAAAGGTGCTTTGGACTGCTGATGGATGGACAACAACACCTGTGCCTTCTGCCAGTTCTGTTGTCAATTCAACACTTGTCTTCTTTCTATTCCTTAAGGATATTATCTTCAAGTTTTGCTCATCCTTGTTAGACAGCTTTTTGGGTCTTCCAGTCCTGGGTTTCTCAATTACAGATGATGTTTCTCTGTACTTGTTGATTATGCTTCAGATACCACACCTTGAAAATCAAGTGATGCAAGCTGTTTCACTCAATGTTCTTCTTTCTTTATTATTATATATTTTTTAGCAGACACCCTTATCCATGGCGACTTACAGTCGTAAACAAAAAAAACATTTCAAGAATCACAGTACAAGTATTAATTCAATTAAGAGCAAGATAAAATACAATGACTTCGGTTCTAGCAAGTACAAGTATATGACAAAATACGATTCAATAATGGAGCAGATAACAGTGTCAGTGATAGTTACACTAGGATATAATTAAATACAAAATACTACAGATTAAATAACACTTGTGAGAGATTACAGTACTCTAAGGTACAGGATTAAATGCAGTAAAATAGGGAGCAGATAAGATCAAGTAAAGCGCATTAAGGAAGAGTGATAAAGTGTCCAGAGGGAAAAGAGGAGTTCTACAGGTGCTGTCTGAAGAGGTGAGTCTTGAGGAGGCGCCGGAAGGTGGTCAGGGACTGGGCAGTCTGACATCTGTAGGAAGGTCATTCCACCACTGCGGGGCGAGGGTAGAGAAGGAGCAGGCTCTGGAGGCAGGAGTTTATGCAAGTCAAAATTATTATAATAGTAGAAAACACTAGTGGAGGCTTTGAGTAAATTGTTGATGCTCATAATGCATCAGAGTAGAAAATGCAACATGTCTGAGACTTTTGCACAGTAGTATATATATATATATATATATATATATATATATATATATATATATATATATATATATATATATATATATACAGTACTGTGCAAAAGTTTTAGGCAGGTGTGAAAAAATGCTGTAAATTAAGAATGCTTTCAAAAATAGACATGTTAATAGTTTATATTTATCAATTAACAAAATGCAAAGTGTGTGAACAGAAGAAAAATCTACATCAAATCAATATTTGGTGTGACCACCCTTTGCCTTCAAAAGAGCATCAATTCTTCTAGGTACACTTGCACACAGTTTTTGAAGGAACTCGGCAGGTAGGTTGGCCCAAACATCTTGGAGAACTAACCACAGTTCTTCTGTGAATTTAGGCAGCCTCAGTTGCTTCTCTCTCTTCATGTAATCCCAGACAGACTCGATGATGTTGAGATCAGGGCTCTGTGGGGGCCATACCATCACTTCCAGGACTCCTTGTTCTTCTTTACGCTGAAGATAGTTCTTAATGACTTTCGCTGTATGTTTGGGGTCGTTGTCATGCTGCAGAATAAATTTGGGGCCAATCAGATGCCTCCCTGATGGTATTGCATGATGGATAAGTATCTGCCTGTACTTCTCAGCATTGAGGAGACCATTAATTCTGACCAAATCCCCAACTCCATTTGCAGAAATGCAGCCCCAAACTTGCAAGGAACCTCCACCATGCTTCACTGTTGCCTGCAGACACTCATTTGTGTACCGCTCTCCAGCCCTTCGGCGAACAAACTGCCTTCTGCTACAGCCAAATATTTCAAATTTTGACTCATCAGTCCAGAGCACCTGCTGCCATTTTTCTGCACCCCAGTTCCTGTGTTGTCGTGCATAGTTGAGTCGCTTGGCCTTGTTTCCACGTTGGAGGTATGGCTTTTTGGCCGCAAGTCTTCCATGAAGGCCACTTCTGACCAGACTTCTCCGGACAGTAGATGGGTGTACCAGGGTCCCACTGTTTTCTGCCAATTCTGAGCTGATGGCACTGCTGGACATCTTCCGATTGCGAAGGGAAGTAAGCATGATGTGTCTTTCATCTGCTGCAGTAAGTTTCCTTGGCCGACCACTGCGTCTACGGTCCTCAACGTTGCCCGTTTCTTTGTGCTTCTTCAAAAGAGCTTGGACAGCACATCTGGAAACCCCTGTCTGCCTTGAAATTTCTGCCTGGGAGAGACCTTGCTGATGCAGTATAACTACCTTGTGTCTTGTTGCTGTGCTCAGTCTTGCCATGGTGTATGACTTTTGACAGTAAACTGTCTTCAGCAACCTCACCTTGTTAGCTGAGTTTGGCTGTTCCTCACCCAGTTTTATTCCTCCTACACAGCTGTTTCTGTTTCAGTTAATGATTGTGTTTCAACCTACATATTGAATTGATGATCATTAGCACCTGTTTGGTATAATTGTTTAATCATACACCTGACTATATGCCTACAAAATCCCTGACTTTGTGCAAGTGTACCTAGAAGAATTGATGCTGTTTTGAAGGCAAGGGTTGTCACACCAAATATGGATTTGATTTAGATTTTTCTTCTGTTCACTCACTTTGCATTTAGTTAATTGATAAATATAATCTATTAACATGTCTATTTTTGAAAGCATTCTTACTTTACAGCATATTTTCACACCTGCCTAAAACTTTTGCACAGTACTGTATATATATATATATATATATATATATATATATATATATATATATATATATATATATATATATATATATATACCTTACAGAAGCTGCATTGTATTGAGTTTACTGCTACCAATGTCTCAGTATTTTCCACTAGTGACAACATTTGGGTTCCCAAGGGGATTAACAAGTTGGATTAACATTCCCCTAGAATTGTCGAGGGATTGGATTTTAGACCTCCACACCTGCTCAAGAAGAGTTCTGTTACCTGATACATGGGAAGGAAGTGAACTTGTAGTGTTGCGGCAGAAATAAATGGCTTCATCTGGGTGAGAGTGAAAGTAAATTATGGGAAAGAAAAAGATAATCTGCTAAAACAATAAAGAACCTGAGTGAATTGTCATATTTAACTTTTAACTGCTTTTATGGCTACAATACATCTTGGTAACATTAGTAAAAGCAGGGACTAACACCACTTCAGGATGAATGTATCCAACACTTTGGTTCAGAATGGCTTTTCTCAGCTGTGACAGACCCGCCTGTGTATATTTCAAAATGTCATGATCATTAACTCAATTCTCTTGGGCTGCTTTGTGCACAGCCATGGCAAGAGCAAATATTTGGAGAGAAGCCTCGAATTGTTCTGGAATAACTGGATGGCTTAAATTAGTTTTCCTTATGGAGTTCTGGAGCAAAAAGAAAGTTAATTTTCCATGTACATAATTACTTTTATGTCTATTTATATGATCAAATATTTTCTAGGCTTGCCCTTAAAATATGCAATCACTTTCATCTTAGCCTGTTGTTTACTGCAAAGAAAGAAACATGGAAAAAAGCATGTATCAGTAAATCAAAGGCAGTTTTCATAGACTGTGGTGTTAAAAGGGAAATATGTCCCAGCAGACAAGCCCATTATATGGGAGAAGCAGTGGAAAGGCTGGAGAGATGGCAATTTGTGATTAGCTTCATAATGATGAAAGCCTGCCGAAAGATCATCAGACCCTGCCATTTACTTTCCTCTCCCACAGTGTAGATTGCAATTCTCCGATCCATCACCGGCACTAGCTCTGTGCTCTAGTCAAGAACAACGTTTCCCAACGTGGGGGTCATGGCAAGGTTTCTGATGGGTCGCCAAACAAAGTATATGGTGACATTTTATGTGCGGTTACTTGGGATTTTAAAAACAGTTGTTAAAATGGATGCAAAACGAAAAAATGTTGAATCCTATTGCAGCTCAAAGAAACAAACAAACAAACAAAAAACATCTTATCATTAACTTCAGTTTTTCTTACATTGGTGACAAGGATGATCCGTGTCCTCGTGTGTCATTTGTTGTGCAGTACTGGCTCACGAAACCGTTGGGAAACGAGTTTTTCCAGAAGAAAGCTGATCAATTAGCTAAACATCAAGACGTTCCTAAAAAATCAGTCGGAGTGTCTCAGAGAAGGAGATGAATGTATCCTACCTGGTTACAATGCATATTGCAAAGAGAAGAAAAAAAATGCACAACTGACTGTTGTCGGTATGTTTGCAATGCTTGATATTGAATTGAAAATTAAAACTGGTATTCATTATGGTGCCACACAATTTTAAATTTATATTGTAGCGTGGAGGTAAAGGAAGCAATCCAGGAATGTATTCTGCTCTCAAATGCACAGTTTATTTTACAAGAACGAGCAGTTAATACAGTGGCGGCAAGTGGGGCATGGCCTCACCGATAATTCCCAAAGGCTAAAAAAACATTTTGCTTATTCGTATTCGTATTATTTAATTGAGAAATATAAACACACTTAAGAATATTAAATAAATTTAAGTCCACAGAAGCGCTAGTGACATTATTTAAAAGTCTCAACACGCAACGCCAGAAAGCAAACAGGTCGTGCTGTCGCACTGCCGCGTGACGCACGAACCTTGACTGTCTACAAATCTGCTTGTTACCATGGCAACCTACCAGGCTGGGGAGTCCCTTGCTGAAGGCGCTGCTATGGTAACCACAGCTTGATGAGGCACCGACTGGATTTGGAGCAGTTACATTTTGTGCTATTTTAATGTGTTCAGTAATGGCTTTAGTTGAATCTGATATTACATGCGACCTGAGGAAAATACGTTTTACACTACGAGCCCAAGAAGAGAGAAGTTCAATTGTTAAGGACGGCAGAATAACATTCGCACTGGAGATTTTGAAGAAAGACGGTAAACAAACGCGGAAAGGAGTTCATAAAATGGAAGGCAGCGCTGTGAACAAACTATTGGTCATGTTTCCTTCTTTCAACTAAATAAGTCAAGGTCACATCTCTTTTAAATGGAGTAAAACTGTCAATTTTTTGCCACGACTTGACAAGCTGCCTTGTTCGTTTTGAATTAATGATTTTGTGATAGTGTATCTATGTCTTTATAGCGTATGTTCCGCGCTGGTGTAACAGAATAACTTGTAGAACTAAACATGTGGTTTTAAGGTTCTGATTTGCCAACTGATTATAAAAACTTGTATCTCCAATTCTGTACATTGTGTGTTGTTTACAGTGCTAATGTTTTATAATTGATGAGGGTATATTCATTGCGACTGCAGTCTATTATTTGAATGCATTCAAATGCTGTCAACGGAGGCATATATGAAATCAGCTGAACAAAGTACATTTACTTTTAGTACGTTAGCCATTGAGTGGGGGTGGTAATAACTATTTTGTGATGTGTGCCTCACCTGTCAAAAAAGCCACGAGCCGCCACTGAAATGCAATAAACAATAACAAACACAGGATAAATAAAAGGGTTTAATAGTCAGGTAACACACACAAAGCTAACAGTCTCTGCGTGTCTGACTCGGTAATTTAAAAAAAAAAAACAGGAGGTTCTCCAACAGCGCCAAAACCCAGACTCTATCCAGCCCCTCCCTCTCCCAGGCTTACATTTCGCTCAGTCGTGCGCAGTTCTTGCAACTATACTCTGTTGGGTCCAACCACCCGTTATCACAATGCTCCGACATAGTCCATTAATGCCTATGGGGGCTCTCCTGCAAATTTAGGTTTGCGATCGGCTGCAGGACCCTTAACTCAAAAACCTGAGCTGGCTGTCGTGTGAGAGAATGTTTGGTTACTTTGGTTACTTTTTTGGCTGTGCTTTTTGTTTCTGATTGAATTACGCTTTTCTGCCCGATTGAAAATAGAAACTACACGTCTTCAACCCCTATACGCTTCAGTACTGCCCATTCAATGACGTATTTCAAATGCCGCCCCCATATGACGATAGAAAACGTCATCCAAGTTCTGATTTGTACGCCGTTTAAATATCCCCCTGTTGATTGGCCACTGTGTGTGCACCGGTGTATTTGAAAATTGCAACTCATTTGCTACACAGCTGCTCAATCTGACTTCGGCTGATTTAAAAGCAAAACAAACCAATTGTCTGCTCTACGGTATGTAAGATTTATAATTTTTGTTTAAAGGAAATAATTAATGATTTGATTCCGTTCGTGCATTTCATTTGAACCGATCAAATAATGAAACGTGATCTTTGTTGGCCACTTGATTACTTAAACGTGTTACATGCTTTGTTTCAATTGAACAACATTACTAAGGAGTAATGTCCTTTGCAATTAAGGAGCAAATGGACCGTGTTACCAGTCGAGCCACAAAGCAAATGATAGCGTAAACTTTACTTATCTTACAACTGATATCCGAATTCTTTAAAAATCTAAACACGAATTTAAACTTTGAATGTGATGTATCTAAGTACCGGTAACCTTTATCCAAGACCCAGTTCTGTTATGAAAAACAAGTTTCAATTCAAGTTTTATAATTCATTACAGTCTCATAGTATTCTAGAACTAATAGCCGTAGGTAATTAAGTGGTCAAGACTTACTGTTAATACTCCCTTAAGTGTGCTTTCTCAGTATGAAAAAACATTAACCCGGCACCCTTAATTAAACAATAACACTTAAGCGTTTCTGAATTTGATCCAACTTACTGTAAGCAGACAAACATTTTGGCTAGTGACTTCATTCATCACTGTAATTATATAGTCCTGAAAGCACACAGAGGTATGAAGTGTTCTTTATTTTGGAAACATCTTTATCAACTAAATTCCTTGTGAAATTACATCTTTGAATCTGTATCTATCTCCCCTATTACTTCTTGGTTATCCTCTCTCCTGTGAGGACTAGATCATGAATTGCAAGCAGACTGGCCGCAGGGCAGTTCGATTCATTCGTTATTGTTATGGGGGGGTGTGGATAAACTGGCACAGGTGAGAATATCTCCTTGTCCATTTAGGCTCAGCATGCTGCCCGGAACAGAGGCTGCTGAGATCCAGTGTTGCGCCACAGTCGAACGGCTGAACTCTGCCGGCCAGGCCACCAAGCGACAGGCCATCCGCCGTGCTGTCGTGGCTCTTGGCCGCAATGAGCTTCGAGAGATGATCCTGCGTGTGCACGATGGCAAAGTGCACCAGAGCTTCATTCTGCGGGAATTCCAGCTTTTCACTCGGTTTGCTCGGGATGGCAAGAGCACCATCAAGCTGGTCCCTGACAACATCCAGGTCCTGATCTCGGACTGCCCCCCAGACCGGCTCAACATCTTCCTCAAGACCCTGTCCATCAAGCACCAGGCCTTTAAGCAGGATGGGAAGCCCCTGGGAGACCGGGCCAGGATGCTTGCTGGCCTCCCTCGCAGCTTTGAAACAATCAGCCCCTTGCAGATGAAGGATGTTCAGAAAGCAAATGAGCTGCGAGGGAAGGTGAACGCAGACTCCCCAACTAAACCCAAAGGCATGAAGGAGAGAGCTGGCAACCGAGCTGGAAGCCTCCAGGTGAAGAGGCAAAGGACAGACTCTGCTGAAAACTGCCCTGTGAGTATGCAAGCACTGCTGGGATTTCCATAAGGAAGGGGGAAAGAGAAAATAAAACGTAACACTAACATACCCTTCTTTCAAATATTTAAATTTACAAATGCTTTTTTAAGCTAAAGCTGGTCATGTATAACCACCCACTGCTGCAGTGCAAGCTGTAGCATGAGCATTGTGATTGTGATTTTAGAAAGCTTGTGCACCCCAGCTCAGCTCTTCTTCACTGACTTTCATGGTAGGTGTTTAAAATTTATTTGATTCTTAACATGCAAGATTGTATTCTTCTGATTGCATTAACATGATGCTGGTAAGTTCAGGTCAGAAGTCTGTGCCTTTCTGATGTGTAAGTGATTTTATTGCTCCTGCTGTTTTTAGGTGAAGTCGCTCCATCCTGCCAAGAAGTCGGCACTGACGTTGCCGGTGGGCAGGAAGTTGTCGATGGAGCAGTCTCTTGTTCTCAGCGCAGTCCTCAGTGGGAAAAACGTCTTTTTCACAGGCAGTGCCGGTAAAGCTATGTTTTTGTAGTCTACTAATGCAAGGTAGACTGAAGCACAAAAGCAAAGTTTCTCCCAGTCAGTGACCAGTAATTAACTTTAGTTTTTGACTTAATATTGTTTTGCCAACTAAATCTAAGGAAAGGCTTCCTTTTATATTCCTCAGGTACTGGAAAGTCTTTTCTATTGAAGAGGATTGTGGGATCCCTGCCCCCCAAAAGCACCTATGCCACAGCCAGCACTGGGGTGGCTGCCTGCCACATTGGAGGCACCACTCTCCATGCCTTTGCAGGCAAGTTGGACATCAGCATGATTCAATTCAAATCTGTGTTTTGCAGATGTTGCACTAGTCAAGAAATGAAATGTTTGCTGATTTTGCTCAGGCAACAGTAAAATCAAGCTTTTGCTTTTGGCAGATATGATTTTATGCTAAACCACATGCATATGAATTTGTATACTTGTCTTAAATAAAGAATTGCTTATGTAACAAGATGCTTGGCTGAAAGCGATTTAACCTCCCCTGTCTAGGTATCGGCTCAGGCTTGGCCCCACTGGAGCAGTGTCTGGAGCTGGCTCAGCGCCCGGGAGTCCTGCAGCACTGGACCAGCTGTCGCCACCTCATCATTGACGAGGTCTCCATGGTGGAGGGGGAGTTCTTTGACAAGCTGGAGGCCATTGCCAGGTAGGGGTAGTACTGTTACAGTCATATTTAACTGATTTCTGGAAAAACACAGGCTGTATTGCAACTGGTATCCTCAAAATGCTTCATCAGATTTCTTGTAGTTTTAGCTCTATCACAACTGATGCCGGGATTAGCCCCGAATAGAACTGATCTTGTGCAATGGATGGACATGGTATAGTAGCAAACTTTTCATGGAACAGGACAAAATCCTCTCGGCCATAAAGACATGTACTTGTATTTCATCTCAATGGGCTGCCATAGAAAAAGACACTTGTACCCTACCTTTGTTTTAATTTACAGTTCTAGAGTAAGGCTTTATGAATTTCTGTGTTCAACAGGTCGATCAGGAGGTCCAGTGAGCCGTTTGGAGGGATCCAGCTGATTGTGTGTGGAGATTTCCTGCAGCTTCCTCCAGTCACCAAGGGCAAGGAGAAGACCAAGTTCTGCTTTCAGGTGAGGGACGGGGAGGAAATTATCAGTGCCATTGGTAGCCCAGGAAAGCCTGTGATGTAGAGCAGAGTGCAATGAAGTACTGTAGTATATATTTAAACAGTTATGGCGGCTTCCTCCAATAATTCTCATTTCTTGCATCTTGCTCCTTGCTTCTTTTGTACAAAACAAGCACATTTTGCTTGCCAGTTCCTTACTTGCTGTAGAGTCAGGGCTAGAGAAGCGCTAGGTTTTCTCGCAGCTATTTGGAATGAGTGCTTCAGTTAATCTGGTTCCAAAGTTGGCCGCTCCAAATAGGAACTGTGCCAGTTTCAGTTCAGTTAATTAGTAAAGCACTTTTTATCTTATTTCTCCCTCCCCTGTTTCAGGCGAGGAGCTGGAGGAAGTGTATCCATGTGAACATGGAGCTGACTGAGGTCCGGAGACAGACAGACAAGACGTTCATCTCTCTCCTGCAAGCAGTGCGGCTGGGCAGGTGTGGCTGATGGAAATATGTTCTCAGTACTAACATGATGTAGTTTTTGATATGGGTAGCGGGGAGCTACTGTTGGGATCTGTTTATAAATAGGCTTGTTTATTTATTACATCGACATATAAACTGGAAGCTATTGCAGGGTATTAATTTCTGCCACACGGGGAGGTAGATTCTGCTTGTTTTTTCGTAACAGACTTTTACTAGCCTGTGATTTCGCACTCCTAAAACTGGAGAGGATCGAGCCTATAGAAGAAATAAGGATTATGAAGTGACTTTCAGTTTATCTACTGGTGAACTCCCAGGCCATCCTGTGAAAGTCCAGTTTGTTGCATTGAATCGGTCATCAATATCAGACTATTAGCAACCCTAAGACCTATCAAAGTTCAATGTGTTATGATTGACCACTGTCACCTTGGGCTTTCCACTGGTGTGATATTGACCTGTGCATGCAACAGCTGTACCAGTCTTGTAGAATGTCCCTCCCAGTCTCTACATTTTATACCATTGTTATCCACCCCCTCCCCCCACCAGGGTCACTGAAGAGGATACAGCACAGCTGATGCAAACCGCCTACCACAAAATTGAGAAGGATGGTATCCTAGCAACCAGGCTGTGTACACATAAGGACGATGTGGAACTGACCAATGAGAAAAAGCTCCAGCAGTTGCCAGGTAGGACAACTCTTGCTGTACTTCCTAGTTTAAGTGTTGCTTTCACAACTAGATGATTCCCAAGCGTGTGGGTATTGACTGACCTGAGTGTTGGTTGGGGTGTCTGGGATGTATATTTTATAAAAAGGATACAGGAACTGACCTTCTGAACGGTTCTGAAACTGTCAGGTGAAAGCCGCATGTTTGAGGCCCTGGACAGTGACCCACAGCTGGTGAAGATGATTGATGCCCAGAGTCCAGTAGGACAGGTGTTGCAACTGAAGGTGGGAGCTCAGGTGAGTCTTCACTTGAATGTTAATAGAAAGTCATTCTAATGTATTATATTAAACATCTGATGTATATACATGTAATATGGTAACCACATCCTAGAGGTTGGCAGTCCAGGTTGTTGGAATGAAATGTTTTTTCTTCCGCAGGTGATGCTAACAAAGAATCTAGATGTGCAGAAGGGCCTGGTGAATGGGGCACGAGGCGTGGTGGCTGGGTTTGAGACTGGGAACAAAGGTAGAATGTGTGGTTATTTTTTCTTTAAGGATTCACTAAACGGAAAAGTAGAGCAAGACCTACATGCATCAGATAGGAGCAGAGTAAACCAATTATAAGGTATTTGGTGCTTGAAGATGAGACCAGCATCCATCCAGGTCTCAACAGTTGGGTGTGGCTTATTAATCCTGGCTGTGGTAAAACCAATTTTACTTTGCAAATCTGTGTCTGCATCCTTTCAAGCCACTGTAATTGTCTTTTATTGACTGGGGAGAGGATAGTATTGATGTAGTACCCAACACCTTATTGGGTGCAGTAAATTGAAAGTGGGCCTGTATCTGACCTCTGGACCCTCTCTGCTCTCTCTAGGCTTCCCTCTGGTGCGGTTCCTCTGTGGGGTCACAGAGGTCATGAAGATGCAGCGCTGGCTGTTCAAAGCTGGCAGTGGAATCTACCTGAGCCGACAGCAGCTGCCTCTCAAACTGGCCTGGGCCATCTCTATCCACAAGAGCCAGGTAAGGATGGGGGTGAACAAGGGAACACAGAGTGCTGGGATTGTGCTAGATCCTAGAGGTTGTGCTCCCCTAACTTTAAAAACTATTTTATATCCCTAATCTGTTCACTGCCATTTAAAGGTGGATCTCTGACACTGGCTTGTGCAGATTACATTTAATAATAATTAATAATAATTGGCTACTAATTTCAAGACTTTAACCAAAATAACACCTTGGTGGGGGTTTGAGCCGGGGTGCAGCTGTATGTGGGACAGAGGGTCCAGGTCTGTAGTGAGATTTTTACCACGTGACTTCAAATGGTCTGACCTGTGCTTTTTTCTCCGTGGTGATAGGGCATGTCCCTGGACTGTGTGGAGATCTCGCTGTCCCGTGTGTTTGAGAGTGGCCAGGCATACGTAGCTCTCTCTCGAGCACGCAGTTTGCAGGGGCTCCGGGTCATGGACTTTGACCCCAAGGTTGTGAGAGCCAACCCTGAGGTGCTGCAGTTCTACAGCAAGCTGAGGAAGGAGCGCCTTCTCTTGCAGGTGAGCCGCTTTTATCATCTGTAGCAGTGTGGGGTGTGGTGCTGCCAGTAGGAGGTGCAATAGAGCCAAAATCATACCTAACAACTCTGCCCCCTCTCATTTCAGGCCTCGATGGAAATGTACATGGGGAGAGGGAACAAGGAAAACGAGCCTCTTTAGAGATGACTGGACTGCCAACCTTCCATAAACTTTTGAACAAGGAAATGTAGAGAAAAGAACTGTTTGGAGTTGTGTTTTATTTATTTTTTTAAATAAATTATTTTTTTAATTATTTTTGTAATTTGTTTTGCAAAAGTAATATCAGCTTAACAATTATGTGTGTGTGTGTTTTTTTTTTTCCTTGTTACATGACAATGTAAGACTACACAGCACACAAATATTACACATAATTACTTTTTCCCCCTAATATATTGACATTATTAAAGAATTTAAGGGAGGGGACCTGACCTCTAGGCTTATTAACAATTTAATAAGCCTGCACTCCCTGTCATTTTATATATAAAAAATAAAAGAAAACACTTATTTGGAGTTCAAAGAAAAAGAATAGTCTGATCCAAATACATTTTGTCCATTTACTCCCCACTCTCTGCCCAGCTCTACTCACTGGTTACTGTTTATTTAGCATACGCCTTTATCCAAGGCGACTTACAGAGACTAGGGTGTGTGAACTATGCATCAGCTGCAGAGTCACTTACAACAACATCTCACCCGAAAGACGGAGCACAAGGAGGTTAAGTGACTTGCTCAGGGTCACACAATGAGTCAGTGGCTGAGGTGGGATTTGAACCGGGGACCTCCTGGTTACAAGACCTTTACATTAACCACTGGAAACTTGGCTCTGAGATCTTTTGCCATCTTGTGAGAAGATGTTGTAATGACAGTCTAAGAGTACCAGTATATTACTGTCAATTTGATTTGCCAATTGGAACACACCGTTTTTGTAAATTGCATTAAAAAGGGGGGAGGCGGGACACATCTCCATATAGGATTTTCAACATTTCCACTGCAGCTGTAACCTTAGAGCTCAAGGACAGTCCTGGTTTATTTATCATTGCTACTACATAATGTAATTGCATTACTAGATAAGCCAGCTGGGGTGATTTAGTCAAAGAGCAAGTGACCCAAAGGGCCAGAAATGGAGATAACAGCAAATAATGTGATAAGGTGAAGAATGGACTGCAAGTTTACAGAGGAATTGGTCATTAAAAAACAAACAAACATGTAAACGCTTTTATCTGTAATTCATCAAAAACTCGGAGAGAAATGCCATGTTTCTTTTACTATTACTACAGGCACCACCATTGAGTCTGTTATAGTAATGGATAAGATACAAGTTCTTATTCAATATTTATAATTTCAGATGTGTTTATCACATGACATTACTAATGTTCCATATTCTAATTATAAATTGATACCAGAACTATCAAAAAGTGTCGTATTCAATTCTAGTACTGTACTGCCAATTTGTACCATACTATACTTTATAAATAACTTTTGTACGTATAAGAAATCATTATAACCAATGGTATGTACAATGTGATATCTGCATATCATTTAAGCTAAAGTACAATTCCCTTCATTTATAATTATTGTTATTGGTCGTTTTCATTAAGCATGAACTGTAAATTATACCGGTATATATATATATATATATATATATATATATATATATATATATATATATATATATATATATAGTATAAGCTTCTGGGTCTTTATTAACACCAACAAAATGATCTATGAGAGATTTCCATGTTTTAATAAAGCATTCCAGTTTCCCTCATCAGCTCTTCTTTATTAACGCGTTTCGCTGAAGTTTGTCCCAATACCAATTCCGTTGTGAGTGCGTCAGCAGCGCGCGGTACATTCAACAACAAGACTGGCTAGATATAGAGGGTGTTTGGAGGATTATTTACATCACAAGTATATTTCTGTACAATAAAAACTGTACCGAGAGAAGGAGATTAATTAGAGACATACATGGATTGGAATTATACTAGCACGAGATTACTAAAATACCGATTGGATTACTAAAGCAGGGAGGCTGAACAGAAACAACGGACAAATTGCGAAAGTGTAAACTTTGGAAGTCAAGCTTTTGACAAAACTGAGAAATACTATTGCTGTATTTCAGTATGTAAGTACGGAGATCCCAATTTCAGTGACTATGTTAAACATATTAATTTATCGATTGTACTGCACTGCAGTTGATTGTTATAGCAAGCACGCATAGCACTGTGTCCTTGGATGAACGGTGCTGTTCGTTTAACCTAATGAAAGGGCGCCAGAAAAATGACTGAATGTTGTCTCAATATTTTTATTTTTACCCCCTTACTACAAGTGCACCTGCTGACTTCTAGCCTACAAAACAAAACAAACAAACAAAAAAAACAGATGCTGAGATTCGGTAACTGACAGACATCCAGATCGGAGGATTTTAACATTGAGTCAAGTCAAGGAAAACATGGTACGTGAATAATTCCATTAGTCGTATTTGGAGTTGTCAAATCAGCGGCTGTATATTGTCGTGTATTTTTTTTAAATTCCTCGCTCTCCTTTGCTCTTTTTGTTCTGCACAGAGGAGAAGCCTTGCCCCCAGCCAACTTGTGAAGAGAAAACAGGTAGACTCCTCAGGCGATGAAGACTGGCATCCAGAGGCTGTGAGTAATTAACACCTGATTGTGCACAGCAATTGCTAGCGGAGAATAAAGCTAAAATTAAGAGTTGAGTCTGAGGACCGGTGGGTACAATTGAGGAATGGAGAATATTCAGCTGATGGAAGCCCAGTTATCTCTGTTATTACTGTCTGGCGGACTGGCTAGTCTCATTGTTGGACCAGTGTACCGGGAGTGTTTTAGTGCTTGGAGCCAGTTCAGGAGTAGTGAGAATAGAACAATTTATCCAAATAACTGTGCAGTATGTATTGATCAAATGGCACTTTCTGCACCAACTGTTTAATTTTTTTTTTTTTTTAAATTTCATTTCAGACCCCAAAACGTCGAAAAGGCGGATCAGAGAGTGAAAGCAGAGAAAGCTACGTGTCTCCCTATCGTAAACCATTAACCCAGCTCACCAATCGACCAGTTTGCCTTGACAGCAGCAAGCATGTAAGTATACTTTTGGATAACTCCAATTGCTTTGTAATGCTATTGTATTAATGTATTACTTCAATTTAAATATTTATTTTGCCAGTTAAGGTCATTGTTGTTGCCATAAGTAAAAAAAAAAAAAAGCACACAAACTACTTATTGTAGAATAGCAGCCATCAAGTACTTTGTATCAGATCCTGGTCATGTTTGGAAGTGTGAATGTTGATTACTGATACAAATGGTGCTTTTAGATGGTGCAATGTATTGTCATATTCATCGCATTGTTTTTCTGTTGTCTTTCTAGGAAGCTTTTATTCGCAGTATTCTGTCAAAGCCATTTAAAGTCCCCATTCCAAATTACTCTGGTAAGTAGCTTTTATTAAGCACCCTAAAGTAACCCATAAATTACACCAAATAACCAGAATATGTATCTCCTAAGTGACTAAGAAGTCTGCTGTAATGTTATTTCAGCAGAAACTCTGGCAGCATATGTGAGGGCACAGAACTGCTCATGGTGTAACTTCATGTCTCTTGTATGCAGGCTCCCTGGGTTTAAAGGCGCTGGGTTTGAAGCGTGCTGGAGTCAGGAAAGCTGTAACGACCCTTTCGAAGAAGGGGCCCTGGTACTGTATGAGCCTCCTGCACTAGGTGCCCACGACTTGATTAAGGCAGACAAGTGAGTAAGCAGTAGAATTGAGCATATATTAATTAATCTCAATGATTAGAAAAATCATCATGTGAATATGGAGGCTTAATAGTTATGTTAAAAATTGTAAGTGTGCTAGCTGTGCTAGCTGTACCTATGTTGTTAATTCATCTGTTGGTTTCATAACTTTGTGCCAAAAGGACTAGGTTAATCTCAATCGTTTTCTGAGACCAATTGATGGAAGTATTCATTTACATGCATTTCTGATGTGTGTTTTTATTAGAGAGAAGCTGCCAGTACACGTGGTTGTGGATCCTGTACTGTGTAAGGTCTTGAGGCCCCATCAGAGAGAGGTATGGCTGCAAAACAAACCTATTTCTTAATGACTGCCTTTTTTGAAACAACACACCTTGGTGCAATATGTGTAAATGGCAGATTTATAACATTTTCTTGTTATTGTTTGGAGGTTTGGGGATGAAATGATGAAAATCAGAGTTGCCACAGTGCTATTGAGTTTGTCCTCTGTGTCTTCCAGGGTGTGAAGTTCCTGTGGGACTGTGTGACAGGCAGGAGGATTCCTCAGAGCTATGGCTGTATCATGGCAGATGAGATGGGACTGGGAAAGACCCTGCAGTGCATCACGCTTATGTGGACCCTGCTCAGGCAGAGCCCCGATGCCAAGCCTGAGATTGACAAGGCCATTGTGGTGGCGCCCTCCAGCCTTGTTAGGAATTGGTATAACGAGGTGGGGAAGTGGCTGGGTGGGAGAATTCAGCCGCTAGCAATTGATGGGGGATCCAAGGATGAGATTGACAGGAAACTGGGTAAGAGACAAAGTTATGAGAAATACTATATACAGTATACTGACAAGCAAAAGTAATGCACCAAGTTTGTTAAAGAAGTCCCATAGTTGTGCTTTTGTTGGGCAACGTAAAGAGAAAGCTGAATGTTGTGTTTGTTCTCTCCCTGTGCAGTGAGTTTCATGTCTCAGCATGGGCTGAGGGTGCCGTCGCCAATCCTGATCATCTCCTATGAGACCTTCCGGCTGCACACTGCTGTCTTGCACAAGGGGACTGTCGGGCTGGTCATCTGTGATGAGGTACAGGAGTTATATACATACTGCTTTGTCTGTTAGTGAAAGTTATTATATATTGTATCAATATTCAAAGGCTGGACAAAAAAAATTAGCAACACCTTCCATATGTAGCACACAAGGCAGATCTGACAGATTTTGATAGAAGACTGAGCATAGATTTTTTTTTTTGTATCTAAAACTGCGTAGATTTATGTTTTTGCAAGTAACGCTCTTCTAATATTTTGTCCATCCCCAGAATATATTTGTATATCGTCTGTATGTTTTTCTGCGTAGTGACAAATGGGTGTCCCGCAGCCTTATTGCTAATTTCTCTATACTGACTAGGGTCACCGTCTGAAGAACTCTGAGAACCAGACGTACCAGGCCCTGAATGCCATGAGTGCCCAGCGTCGTGTTCTCATCTCAGGCACACCTGTCCAGAACGACTTGCTTGAGTACTTTAGCCTAGTGCACTTCGTCAACACTGGCATTCTTGGTGAGGAAGCATTCTTGCAAATCGCATAAATAATGGGACCCTTGTTAAAGAAGAATGCTACTTATTGTTAGTGGGAGATTCTCTCTCTCTCTCTCTCTCTTTCCACAAATCAAATTTAACTACACATTCCTTCACCTGTTCATACACATAAATTAACACAGATTAGATTTGTTGAATGCTGAAAATCTAATAAGTACAATAGGTTCAGCGCATCGTGTTCCCACTTCTAGGTTATTCTTAAAGAACAGCAGATGTATTCTCTGTTCAGTTTTCAACATGGTTTAGAGCTGGTCTTGTTAATGTCAGATGCAATGTGTTTGGCCTTTTTTTTAGGGACGTCACAGGAGTTTAAGAAGCGTTTTGAAATTCCCATTCTGAAGGGACGCGATGCTGATGCCAGTGATCAGGAGAGACAGCGCGGAGAGGAGAAACTACAAGAGCTCATCTCCATTGTCAATAGGTTGGTGTGCTATGAACTGTTATGTCACATGTCTTAATGTGACCATACAATAGTTAATAATTTTATTTTATTTTATTTTTTTAATGCAACCATTTTAGGTGTTTAATCCGAAGGACATCAGACATTCTCTCCAAGTACCTTCCTGTGAAGATCGAGCAGGTTGTCTGCTGCAGGTACTGTTTAGGAAAAGCTTCCAAATAAAATGTAGTATATACTCCCATGGAAGGGTTAATTTACTTCCAGCATAATAAATATCACTTGAGCAACATTCAATGTATATATGCAAGCCATCATAGTTGTATATCCCCAAAATGAATGAATATTAAATTAGCAGTAGCTAATATATAAAATACAGTACCAAAATAGGGTCAGTTTTACTACTGGTCTTGAGAATTGAGAATGGCTGACTATGCTTCAAATCCAACTGAAGCATATTCTTTCTTTTTTTTTTTCCCAGGCTGACCCCCCTGCAGACTGAGCTCTATAAACGCTTCCTTAAGCAGGCCAAGCCAGCAGAGGAGCTGCTGCAAGGCAAAATCAGTGTATCGTCTCTGTCCTCCATAACGTCTCTGAAGAAGCTCTGTAACCGTGAGTAACCCTGCTACTTGACCACAGGCTTTGTTGGGACCCAAACTTATAGTCCCTTGAAAGAAAATGTAAAAAAAATAAAAATGCTTATCTTTAGGACAGTCGTGCTTAGACGCTTGGGACTGTGACTTTATGCTATGCGCAATGTTTTTGCTTAACTTGAAATGCTTTTCATTCAACTGTGTTCAGACCCAGCTCTGATCTATGACAAGTGTGTGGAAGGGGAGGAAGGCTTCGAGGGTGCACTGGAGCTGTTCCCACCTGGATACTGCACCAAATCTGTGGAACCACAACTCTCAGGTAATTGACCGAATGGATTTGTTTGATACAATCCCATTATTATACCGTCCCAAATATGGGCCATGGCAAGGTTTATGATGGGTTGCCAAACAATCTAAAACATGTGGCGTTCAGTGCACACTGTTAAGATTTTGTTTCACTACACAACTTCTTATGCTTATAATAAAAATTAATATAATTCACATACAAATCATTAGCAGTAATTATGTAAACAATGTATTGTTTTATCACCAGTCTTCTGCTTTAAATAAAGCATAAGGTGACATTTTATGTGTGGTTATTTGTGATTTTGAAAACAGTTGTTAAAATGGATGCAAAACGAAAACATGTCTAATCCTACTTACAGCTCAAAGAAACAAAACAAAAAAAACTCGCTATTACCATCTTATATTATCTTAGTTTTTTTTCTTACATTGGTGACGAGGATGATCCGCGTCCTCACGTGTCATTTGTTGTGCAGTACTGGCTCACAAAAGCCTTAAGCCGTCGGCATCTTTAGACACAGCATCCAGATTGTGTTGGGAAACAACACTAGTTTTTCCAGACGAAAGCTGATCAATAGCTAAACAGCAAGACGTTCTTAAAAATCAGTCTGTCTCGGAGAAGAATGAGATGAATGTATCCTACCTGATTACAATGTATATTGCAAAAAACTAAAAACTAAAAACTGACTGTTGTCGGTCTGTTTGCAATGCTTGATGTTGAATTGAAAATTAAAACTGGTATTCATTATGTTGCAACACAGTTTTAAATTCTCTCCCACAGCTTTTATAGTGTAGTGTAGTTACAAATAAATGAAATGTGGCTTTTTGATTGTTTAAGAAGTATTTCAGTTAAAATACCGAATTGTGAATAATTTGGCGTCGTGACTTAATTATTCCTGTGTTCATTTGGGTTGCCAGTCAAAAAGTTTGGGAAACACTGTTTTAGATGGCACTTGTCATTAAGTAACAACCTTATGCCACTGATGGCTTCAATGAGCCGCACACTCACTTGTGAACTGGTAGGGCCATTTGCCATTATTGAAGCCTATTGTGTACTGCAAATGAGACCGCAAGGATGTTCTTATTCCTGGATCTGTTTTTTTAACAACAATCCTTAATTACAGCCAACAACCCACTTCTTTGCAAGAAGTCCTGAAAGATGGCTGTGGTTATACATTGGTAGAAGGAACAGCCTGAAGTGTGTTTATAGAAATTCCTTAGAGGTTCAGTAGCTGATCAGTGACCATATCATTTTTATTGTTTTCCAGGAAAGATGCTTGTTCTGGACTACATTCTAGCCATGACCAGGAGCACTACCAGTGATAAGGTAGTTTTGGTGTCCAACTACACCCAAACACTAGACCTGTTTGAGAAGCTCTGCAGGACTCGCAGGTGAGGGATTTGACTTGTCTTGGGTAAACGTGGCACCATAAAAACTGCAACATTTACCCTTTTTATTTTTATAACAAACTAATAATAATCTCCAACAGTTGCTGCTTGTTCTCTAAGTGATCTATTGAATATTTGTACAAATTTTTTTTTTTTGGTATTCAAAGGTACCTGTATGTTCGACTTGATGGTACCATGTCTATTAAGAAGAGAGCAAAGGTTGTGGAGAGATTTAACAGCCCTTCGGTGAGTACTGTCCGTTTCTTATTCCACTATTTATAGGTCAGTTTAACAAACAACAAATCAGTCAATTGGAGTTCAGAGTAAACCTGCCTGTTATAGATTTTGTTCTCAGTTCTATTACTTTCTGTCTCTTCAGAGCCCAGATTTTATCTTCATGCTGAGTAGCAAGGCTGGTGGTTGTGGCTTAAACCTAATTGGTGCTAACCGCCTGGTAATGTTTGACCCTGACTGGAATCCAGCCAATGACGAGCAAGCAATGGCTCGAGTGTGGAGAGATGGGCAGAAAAAGACATGTTACATCTACAGACTGCTTTCGGTAAGGACTGGGATAAGTGGGGTGTTAGAAACAAACAACTTATCATTTACAAGGCAGATAAATTAGGGCAGTTTGTGACCCAATTTGGGAATTTGGGGGGGGTGGCTTATCACTCAGGCATACTTCCCAATTTTACACTCATACAAAACAAACAAAGTAAGTCTTTGACCTTTTCAGTAACAAAGTTTCTAGGTAGGCATACTTCTATTTTAAAATGTCTTTCACCGGTGTGCAGACCGGGACAATCGAGGAGAAGATCCTCCAGCGGCAGGCCCACAAGAAGGCTCTGAGCAGCTGTGTGGTGGATGAGGAACAGGATGTGGAGCGCCACTTCTCCCTGGGAGAGCTCCGAGAGCTTTTCTCACTCACAGAGGACACCGTCAGCGACACTCACACCAGGTAGGAGCCTTAAAGATCACTCATATAGAACCACATGCTGGTGTTAACCAATCTGATGTCCAGGTAGTACATGATGTACAGTACAGGTGAATCCACATTCAAGTACATATAATAAACCAGGTGTAGTCCTCTCTAGTCCTGGAGTGATTTACCATTTCATGTATAATAATGAATGGCTTTAGAGTTTTTATAATTGGGGGTTTGTTGGAACAAAGACCTGGACTGGAAATGCAGAGGCTACCTATCCCTTAAATATATAATTTTGCATGTTAAAACATCAGACCATCTATGGTCAATTGTGAGTGTGTTAATAAACTCGCTGGAATTCTCTGCCCTCCAGATTCCGTTGCAGCCGTTGCGTCAATGGGCGTCAGGTCCGCCCCCCCCCCGAGGACTCGGACTGCACATGTGATCTGTCTCAATGGCAACACTGTGCTGACAAGCGAGGGCTGAGGGACCCAGTGCTGCAAGCATCCTGGGAAGCAGCTGTCACTTTTGTATTTCACCAGCGCTCGCATGAGGATCAAAGAGGGCTGGTATGAGAAAAGCACCCCCTACCAAAGAGAATAGGTGTATCACTGCAAAGATCTGGGGAATCTACAGTGCTATCAGAGGTGTGCAGGATCACCTCCTGAGTTTAAAATAGTATTGTGAATGGGATTGTGAAGTGACAGTGTAAGACTGGAAAAACCTTCAGAATTAAGAAAACTGGGGGATATGATGACATCATCTGCATTCTCCCCAAATCATGCATGCTTGGTAAAGCAAAGATTGCCTAGCTGTTCCCACACCTAATTTCCATATAGCTGTGGTTTCTGGCAAAGGGGGACTAATTCGAAATAATGAACAAAATATTCCAGGTTTAAAATGTCGTCTTAAAGATATATTTTGTGTTAATTTTTTTTTTTTGGAGGGGGGGGAGTGGAGCTTAATTAATAGTCTAGGACATATCTAAGATTATTCGTGAAGTGTTTTCTGTTCAAAAAACACATTTATTTATGTTGTAAATATCTGTATACATGTTGAAATCTATTTATATCATAATAAAAACAAGATGAAAAAAAAAATGTGGCGCCCTCAGTTGACAAAGCACCACTTGGTGGTAGTTATTGGGTCAAAAATATAGGCATTTAAATGAACATAATTTTCCATATTCAAACTGCAATGATGATACTAAGCATTCCCTACATCCCTGCTGGGGGTAAAAATATGAAGCCATGACCTGGCACCGTACTTAGCATCTGTAGCATGTTTATGCTAAAGCTTTTCTAATTTAACGAGTGAAGAAAAAAAAACAGAATCACACGTTTTATTTTATTAGTCATTTTAATATTACAAAATGTACACAAATTGGTGAAGATTGTGATATACAGGTGACACCAGAGACAAGTATCCGCTAGCCACAGAGCTAGGACAGCACAACATTAGCCAAATGATATTGTTTTTGAGGATTCTTCAAGAGCAGTGTGATTGAACAACCACCTCCTGTCCATCCACTCTTGTATTCTTTTTGAGACAGCCTGGCCCCTGAGGGGCTACGTGACACTACCAAACTCATTCTCTGCAGGTTCACATACTTGAATGAATAGGGCTTTAAACCAGGCACAGTATTTCAAATGTTCTTTAAAAAAAAAAAAAAAAAATGGATCTGAAAATACTCACAGCCCCACTGATCACATGACACTAGCATAGTCTGCAAAGGCAGCCCGGGAGTTCCACAAGTCGCCCACCACCTGACACTGTCTCCTGAGCAGCTCCATTGCCTGCTGGGCAGTCCCAGGGTCCCGGTCCAGTGGGTTCTGCCGCAAGTCCAGCAAGAGTCGAGAAGAGGGGGGCTGCTGTTCCAGCAACCTTCCAAACTCCAGCAGCCCATCAGGAAGGATGCAGTTGGCGCTGAAAGGAATTAAACAAACACAAATCATGGAAGATATTGTTATTGGGACAACTTAACAGCATACAACAGAGGGGCAGACCTTTGATCACATGTTGAAAGAGTTACGGTAACATTTAGAATCAACTTGGCAATTGGAGTCTTTTTGTGTCTTGGGAGTTGTTTCTGCCTATTTTTGCTGAAAGAGGTCAAATGTCTAACAATATTTAATAAACTGCCAGTTATATTTTGGTTATTGTTAGCATTTATTAGTCAAAACAAAAATGTAATAACCACATTTTAAAGCATTTATAGAATAAGCATTGTAGAACGTGTTTATTTTAAGTAAGTGTAAAGTGTATCAAAATATGAAAAGACTACCTGATGTTTAAGTGCTCTATTTGGGATGTAGGATTCCCAGAAAACAGTTCTGCTAGTGTAACCAGACCCTTGTTACCTGGTTAAAAAAGAAAAAAAGAAAACTTTAGTAGTTTCGATATTGTATTCAAACAAAAACTCTCTGTGACCATAATAAGACCTTTAACGAGACACCTGGAGGAAGGGCGGTCTGTTTAGCCATGGATTTCCAGAGGTTTAATTTCCTCTACTAACCTGGTTAGAGATTTTTTGTTTTTGCCTCTCCTGAGTGCTAACAGACCATACTTGCATCAAAGCGAGCAAGCATAGGTGGGCCAAATGGTCTTTTTTCATTCTAGAATTTCTTATGTTCTTATAAAAACTGCTGTTTCGTATGGGTGATGCTGTTGGTGGATTGTCTGAAAAGGCTTTAGGGTTAATAAGTAAGGTTACATTTTGAAGCCTGGACAAATGTTGATTGATTTGGTTAAAATGAAAATTTAAACCTTGATATTGGTTCTTGAATTGGCAATGCACTGCAGATATCAGCGCGCAGTTCAATAAAGGTAAAATGAACCTGCATTCAATCACAATCCATTACAAATACTGGAAAGAATCATCAACAATGTGTAAACAGTATCAGGAGAAACTTAAAATAGAAACACTGCAGCTCACCAAGACGGTTTTTTGGAAGATGGAGAAACTTGAGAGTTTTGCTTCCCTTGACAGCGTCGACCAATTTGCCCAAAAACTCTACTTTGTTTTTCTCAAACAGTCGGCAGTCAGTGAAGTCCACACCTGAAATCACAGAAAACATCCCACTAACATTTGGCCATTATTTGTATAACTATTTTAGTTTTTGGTTTATGTAATTATGTACATACATGCATACTCCACTATAACCCTCTACATATTAATTTTCTATACAAGATTATACTGCTTCTCATAACTTCACTAGATTTGCTTTCTTTCCTAAATATTGTGGACATTACCCTGCAGGGAAGAATTCTTCAGAAAGCAAATAACTTCTTTTTGGCAAGCAGAGAGGTTTGCCCCTTTCAGCGTTAACCAGCACAGGTTAGGATTAGACTCTAAGGGAGCAAACAACATGTACAAAAAATTGTTTTATATATTAGTTATAGGAACAATAAAACATACATGACCATACAGTAACACAAATGGAATTCTTTCAAATGGAGTTGCTGATTTAGTACCACTAGATTGGATCTGTATATTTAGTTACAACAGTTTCCTCCAGTTTGTGTTTGTGCTCTAATTTCAATTTTATTGTAATGCCCAACATGCCTTCACAGAAGGCTCAGTTTCATTGTTAAATGGTGCCTAATGCATAATTCCCTTAGTATTTACCTATGAGGGTGAGCAGCAATGTGCCAAACCCTTGGTTTGATGTCCAGCTCAGGTGAAGATGCTGCAGGCTCTGTGCAATGCGCAGCACACTGAGGAAGACCTGCAGTTGAATGGGGTCGTCTGGGAAAACCACTTGTAATTTGGTCAGAGAGATATCTGTGAAGCAAATATACAGGATAAAAACAGACAGATCTGTACGCAGGGTTACTGTCTACTGCTGTCACTTAAGTGTAGCATGCTTTGAGATGCATCAGTGTGTGGAAAGCACTAGGACAAAAAGTAAAGATTTGTTTATAAATAAAACCTGTCATAAGACATTTAGTCTTGGTTCTGGACAGCAGTGGACTACTACAGAAGTACAAAGGTGCCAGCTGTCCCACTTTAATGCCCTATAAAAACAGCACTGTCAATACAATCCTGCTTTCAACATGTGTTGAACATACATGATTTAGGTAGTGTGAATAGGGTATAGGACCTACAGTTTCTACAGGTGCCATTATGTAAATGAGTTAATACCATCATTATCATCATCAAACTTGAATAAACTGATTAGTTACTTTGATGTTTTACCTTTTAATCTAGGAGTGTTTCTGAAGTTATGGGTGCATTCGTATCGTTAGCAAGACTCCTACCACAGCCCAGTTAGAGAGATTATTACCTATGGGTATAGGTTGAGGAGGAGACAGTCTGTCCTCCTCCTCCACGTCGAAGTTAAGACTAAGAGTTTCCAGCTTAGGGCAGGTAGACAGCAAGTTGACCATAAAAGCAGTGATAGGCATCGGGCAGAACACACTGTCGATGGACAACGCAGAGATGGAGCCTTCAGGACGCTGACACAAGGACCTCAAGGCAGCCACCACCTTCAGGAGATCAGACTTCTCACTGAACCCTGCAGAGAAATTGAAAAGATAGTGAGACCACTAGGTAGACAAGACAAACGGAAGATGTCACTCGTAGTAACACACTCACGTTTCTACAGCCCCATACGTTTGCAATGTACTCTGCGAATAATTCTGCATAGGCCCTTTTTAGATCTTGGTTTTAAATTAAGATACATTTTGCCAGCGGAAACCAAGCTTTACATGGTGAATACTTACTATTACCAAATAAGTCCAGGGAGCAAAGACTGACCCAGGTTGGGAGCAAGGCTTGCAGCTCCGGAATTATTGTCGAAGACAAGTCCACCTCCAATGCAGTGATGCTTCTGAAGAGGATCCTTTCCCCACCTAAATCCTGTGAGGACTGAGGGGTGGCAGTGTGAGAGGGTATGCCTTCAGTGCTTGGCTCCAGGGTATTGAAACATTCCCCTGCTTCCACCCCCTGCTCTAATCGTGGCCATTTGGCATGAGTGGTGTAAAACTTATCTGACAGCCTTTTGCAGCTGTTGGCTGTCCCTTTTCCCTCTTGCAGAGGAAGTGGTTGGAGAACCTCACTGCTGTTTATGCCAGAGTCTTTAGTTGTAGCCACGGTCTCCCTCTCTTGTTGGGTGCGGCATCTGCGTTGCAGTCCATGACCCTGTAGCTTGACATCGGATTCCCGGTCACAACGAAAACAAACTCCCAGATCCTCTCGCATCTCCAGGTCCAGCTGGCCAGCGCTCATTCGGAGGACCCGAATCAGAATGAAGGGTATGGCTTTGTCGCAATTGATGATGGTGAGCGTGTGGACAGAGCCATGATGGATGAGGCGGTGGAGGAGCAACGTCATGGACTTCATGGACGCTTCGTGGGGACGTTGACTGAAGTGATGGAGCTTCAGTTGTGTGACAGTGCCCTGTAGGATCTCCAGGATGGGACGGAGCTCATCTGTGGCCAGCCTGACTACCCCATAAGGATGAGAAGATAGGGTCAGACGCTGGACATAGCGTGCCCCCAGGGTCAGGGCAGAGAACCGGGGGTCCTGGAGCCGTGGGTTGTCCTCTGTCAGCGATTTTTTGAGAAGGACGCAATGGAAAAGATACTCCAGGAACTTCTGTCTCCAGTCTTTCACTGGCTAAAGATAAAAAATAAATTATGATTTGCTCATGCAAAAGTAAGCAGATGATCATGTCTTCAACTCAGGTAACTGCATGAGCAATTCTCAAGTTACAGCTCAAAATATAAGTGTTACATGTGTGTATACATACAGGTAGTGGACAAAAAATGGAAACACCTGGGTAAATGAGCAAGGGATTCCACACAGGTGTGGCTCATGCGTTAATTAAGCAAATAACATTCCAGCATACTTAGGGTCATGCATAAAAATGCTGGACAGGCCTGGTTGCCTATAATTATGGCTAGCATGGCTGCAAGAGGAGACCTCAGTGACTTTGAAAGAGGGGTGATTGTTGGGGCGTTTTTGGCAGGAACTTCAGTGACCAAGACAGCTCAACTTGCTGATGTTTCACGAGCAACGGTGTCTAAGGTGATGTCAGCAACAGTGGGCGGAAGCGCATACTCCAGGATCGTGATATCTGTGCATAAATTTGAAGTGCAAGGCAAAACAGGCGAGCAACTGCAGATCAATTGACTGCAAATTTCAACCTGGGGCGCGAGCAGCCAGTTTCATCAAAAACGGTCCGCCGAGAACTCCAGAGCGGGACACCATAATGGCCCAACGCCCTGTTAAGTGACTTTACATTGGTGTTTCCATTTTTTGTCCACTACCTGTACATACATACATACATACAGAAGCATGCAAGTATAAATGTAGAAGTCCCCACTACATCCCTATTCCTGATGCCAAGGATATTCACCCCCTGGGATGAACACTGACCTTGCTTCCTAAGGGCTTATATTTTACCACTTCCATCCATATTCTTAACCAGACAGAAGTCGTGGACAAGCCTAAAGATAACCAAAACATACATTAAAAAAGGTATACATAGTATAGATAATATTTTGTATTTAATTAAATCCTGATGTAACTATCACTGACACTGTTATCTGCTGTATTATTGAATCGTACTTTGTCACACTTGTACTTGCTTGAACCAAAGCCATTGTATTTATCTGCTCTTAATTGTATTATTACTTGTACTGTGATTCTTGAAATCTATTTGTTTATGACTGTAAGTAGCCCTGGATAAGGGCATCTGCTAAGAAATAAATAATAATAATAATAATAATAATAATAATAATAATAATAATAATAATAATAATATAACAAGTTGAGATATTATTTACACAGAGAAAATACAGCATATTGTGGTGGTTACAGACATTGGTTATCTTTAAAACTCTGCAAGTTTAATAGTCAAGTCTCACTGCGAGAACGACTGTCACGTTGCTAGGAGATGATTGCTGCTAGTAAATTTAATGTGTGTGACACTTTTACTGCAGAGAAATTGTGAAGAGAAGGTTTGAGTTGGCGAAAGCAAATCTAGTTTAAAATGGATATATTTGTAACAAGAGAAAGTGGAAAGGATGTTGGAGAGTCAAACGCACCAGCTACTTCAAAAAGTGGTGAGGGCAGTGAAATAAATAAGCGAAAAATTAGCAAAAGACTGGCTGAGGGAAATCTCTATGCTGAGCTGCCCACACTTCAAAAAGCTGGTGGATACTATGGTCTCCCAAAAGTCACATTAATTGTCGGAACTGCACATTTACTGTATTACTTTTAATTATATTTGTTATTCAATTGGAATGGTAATATTGCTTGTATTTCAGTCAGTGAATGTAGTTCTTTATCTATATATTTTAATTAGCAGCTTCTGGCATTTGGATGTGTTGTTGGGTCTGGTTGCCCTCACGGCTGTTTAGGGCCACACATGTGGCCCTTCCATTCATTTCAGTAGCCTACCACTGCCTTAAGTAATCCACATCACAAATCCACCACACAACTTGGCATTGGCCACCATCGTATGCAGTCCAAGACCCCATTCGCACTAATGATTAACAATAATAATCACAATAACAGGCATTGAAATATTACAGTGAGGGTCTAACCCTCACACGGTGCATCAACGACTTTAATATTTGTGGATGAGAAGAGTGTTGTATGTGTGTGTAAAAGCAAGCAGCTAAAAGAAATGACTTTAATGTAAAGACACACACTTCTGTAACTGTATATATCGTTGCGTGCAAAATAAACAATGGTGGCTGAATATGCCAAGTCGGCAGCACCATTATTGATCATTATTGAGATCCACAATCCTGCAGTTTTTATATTTATCGCTTAGTTACTAAATAACAGGGATGTAACTGTGACAAATTAAGCATAATTATGGGGCGCGACAACCACTCACCTTTCCGGACTGCAACCTCCTCAATTCTTTCCAAGTAGAAAATGTTCATGAAAGGCAAGAGTTCTTCTATCAATGAAGCTGGTAAATCTAAAAGGATAGATTGCTAACTGTGAATACCTGGTTGTGAGCGCAAGACTCCTGTATTGAAACACAGTAGTCAAGCTACATTTTTTTACAACAAACTCATAGCATTTCTACTTCCTTACAGTTCTGTAGTAATAACAAGGAGAGCATTTTCTTGTTTTGATGAGGTCAGTCAGTTTAGTTTTCAATAGTTTCCACGCATGCGGGTATTGTGCTTTATTGAAATGTATTTACCTGAGCCTAGGTAGCAGCGTGACCTGCACATATCCACAGCAAAATTAATTTCTGCTCTGACCATTGTTACAGACTGTAAAATAGCACACCAAAGCACAAAGACAGAACAGACTGAAAGTGTGAAAGAGCAGACAGCATGACATAAGATTCAGCATATATACAGTATATTATGAAATAAGAAAAATAATTACCGAGCAAAAACAAAAGTGAGGCTCACAACCAAAAGGGTCATGACTCATTCCAATTGTTTCTACAGCTAGAATATGGTCTAATTTCACGTATTCTCTTCCTGAAAATCTTCCTGACGACCCAAGCAAAACGAGTTCTTGGAAGGAAAGTGTTCAGAACCTCCTGTGAACCCTAAATAAAACAAAGCCCAATAATACATACCGCAAAGCACTTACCCCAAACTTGTTGCTCAAGTCTGCCCATATCTTTGCAAACTGATTTTGCACATAGTTTCACGAGGGACTGTGCTTTGTCTTCGTTAGCCATTATTTTCCCACCGATTTTCCAAACCCCTTTTCACTTACTTTGTTATATACTGATGACTGAGGAAAATAGTTACATTTCCGATGCTTTCATAAAATAAAACGCGTATTACACATTTAAAAACATTTACGGAAGTGTAATCATCCCAAGCATTGTTACCGGAAGAGACGAAAGAAGACGCAGACGGGATGTGGAAATTCTTCCGCGGCGCAATATCCGGTTTGTGACCTGAAGGTCCTCGAGAACCAAGCAGAGATCACAGTGAAAGGACAGAATCGGTCTGTGATTCATTTAAACACAGTCCAGATCTCCAGCATTGGAGTCATGAGGGAGGAGAAAATGCTTACAAATGGAGAGCCCGAGGAGGTAATGAATTTAAATATATTACACAAAAGGGTTGGGTATTAAAAACATGGTGACTGAATCAGTCTGTGTGTGAGTAAAACCGGTGTGTCGATTTAGGCCATATAGGCCGATCTCGACACGGCTGTCAAGATAAACTAAAATGTAGCATAGCTAACTGAAATCTAGGAAATGTGTCTATAACAATATATTCTACAGATTAAATACAGCGGTGTGTCGCCTAAAATTAATATTCCAGGCCATACCTAACCTTGACTGTTTTTATAATAAATAAATTTAGACCGCTGTTGTCTAGTAATATATTACTGTTTAGCAGACATGCAATATCATAAATATAGGCATGTGTTCAGGGACCTTAACTTTCCATAATGTATGCCTACGGGTCGTGTACGTCAATCCGTTTTAAGTGTTGTGTATCACTGTTGGCTACAACAGTAATTATGTTTCCTGTACTGCCAGTTATGCATCATAGTCCTTATCATACAGCAGGAACAGTTAATGAAAATAGTTTGTTTTAAAACTGTTTGTTTCATCGATATCAGATTAAAGCAAGCCCAAAATGTTGTGATGATGAGGTCTGTAGCAGTTTAATCGGCACCCAGTCTAGGGCTTGCCAGTACCTGTAGTCTGATATGAATGACGTATTTGTGATCTAATGTAACAAACTTTACATTCTCATGGAACGCCAATTTATGGGATAGTCGTTCTCTAGTTTATCATGCTTTTTTAAAACCTATTTGAGAATGGAAATACTGTACTATTAAACATGCTTTTAACAGAGGTCTAAAGATCCAGTTAGCAAGTGCGGGGAAGATTCCAGAACATTCACTGTGAAGACTGATCAGCTTCTTGCTAGGAGCATGGCACATTGGAGCAAAATATATAATAGGGTTACAGTACTGTGTTTGCTTTGTCATTTTTAATTTGATCTTCTATAAAATATGTGTTCTTCTATCCAGGCTGAGGAGGAAGAGGAGGAGGAGGAGGATATGGTGGTGAGTATCTAACCCTTGAACATTTTAGACGGTAATCTTTGGATGGCAGGACAGGATAGCAGAATGTCCAAAATGTTTGGGGCACAGACCCCAAATCTGATAAGAGATTCGATTTAGCTGTGCAAAGAATGGCAGAACGCTTCTGAGAAGTTATAGCTAGAAGAAAATCTTTGGGGCTCGACTAAATCGTTGTGCGCTACTATTCTGTAGACCTGGGCATTTTTTCTATGTTGAAGGGAAGTTTAAGTTTCTTGCCTAATGGCAGGGGATTTAATATACTGGTAACATTAAAATGTCAATCACGTGCTATGTGGTTTTTGGCTCATTAGTATCATCCAAGTATAAATACGTTTACAGAACATTCTATGTTATTTCCTATTGTCTCGCAATGTGGCATGACTGGCAAGGACCCGCCCCCCTACTTTTGATGTTATGTTGCTAGATTTATAGACAACCAGGGGCTGGTGTCCTGGGAGCCTCTGTGCTGGTGCTGCCTCTATCCCCTGTGTGTTTTGTTCCCCACAGGACCCCTTAGTGACAATCCGGAGTAAATGTGAGAAAACGGAGCACTGTGTGCATTTACGGGAGAAGCTCGAAGCGTGTGAGGCACGGGTCAACTCCCGGTCAAACACTGCAGAGGACTGTACAGAGGAGCTGTTTGACTTCCTCCACGCCAGAGACCACTGTGTAAGTTCAGCAGAGATGCCGAGGAGCAGTGGGTCTGTGGGAGCCTTGGGATATTGGCTTTTGCTTTATAGTGCTACATGTGGCAGTGTCCTTTGGAGGTGAAGGTTCATGTGAACATTTTGTTTCTCCCTTACCATACATTTAAATTATATATATATATATATATATATATATATATATATATATATATATATATATATATATATATATATATATATATATATAGAGAGAGAGAGGTTATTTTTTGTATTATCCATCATTTTGATATCTTCAACTTTTTATAGATTTCTTTTTTTATGTGTGTGTGTGTGTGTGTGTAAATTAGATGTGATTCCACCTTAATGTGATTTAATAGTGTATATACTTTTTATCTGGCTAACTGATATAGTCTGATTGTCATTTTTCAGATTGTGTTCTCACTTTGTTTCCTCCAGGTGGCGCACAATATCTTCAGCAAGATTAAGTGAAGAGAGCAGACATCTTGCCTCAGACCTCATTCCCATTGTTGGGAGCCCTGTGGCTGTGAATTCTGTATTTTAAAATAAAATATTCATTGTGGTGCGGGAGAGTTCTATTCCAGATTGAAAATTGCATCTAACCTTTTACATGCCTGTATCTGAATTAATAAATAAAAAATAAAAAATAAAAAGTGAAAAGTTGGTGTGTATTTACAGCTATTCTTGTTGAAACATAGTAATATCCCAATATACTTCATTCATTTTACTCAAAATAGATTGAGCTACTGAGGTTTATAGCTGGATTGGAACACATTTACCCAGCATTACACATTTTATTTGATTTCCTTTCACATAGAAATAGAAGCAGGTTATTTGCTTTAAGCAGCAGTGGTTCATTATACTGATGTAGTTCAAATGATTAAAACTTTACTGGTGTATAACAATGTGTAGTTTGATTGAATAGACCGTTTTATTTATATTGTTATATTGTATATTTATATTGTTGAGTGTGGTGTCTATGTTACTTTTATTTCTATAGGTGATGACAACAAATTACTTGCAAGCCAAAGTTGTCAGTCTGAAGAAAAAGTGATTGGGAGGCTTGATAGAATTTAAATATCCAATGTCGTCATTGCCATTTTTACCTGAAGATTGGTGTTACTGAAGATTGGATGCAAGAAACCGCAGAAGCCCCCATAAAAGTATTCTGAACTTTGAAAGATCTTTAAGGGTACTGCACTACAAAGGGATGAGCTGCAGTTCTCTCTGATTCTTGCTGTGTAATTTGCCTGGCCCAAGCTAGAAAAGAATAATGGCACTGCATGAAGTGAAGTTGGAAAGGATCTCTGTCTGTCTGGCTAAGAAATAAGAGACTAATAAATAGTTGCAAACAAACATGGAGCAGAGGGGGGGCTCTAAATGGTTCAGACTTCAGAGACAACCTGAGTTTGAAATATGCAGCCTAATGGTGGAGGGAGCTGTAAAATGTGTGAAAAGGCATTCACTGATGTGTTAATAAGCCTAGATGTCTGCAAATCCGTCTTTTGATCAGTGTTTTCTCTTGAGAAATGTACACACAAGTGCTATCTGACACGCCCAGTCATTTCAAACTAATTTAGGATACAGTGATGTACCCATACTGACACGTGCTAAGTACAGTCTCAGATATAGGAGTGCTATAACAAGGCTTTAAAAAGTAATGTTCTTACTTCCTTTTAGCACTAACAATATTATCACTGGTCCCTTTTTTCTTATGTTGAAGATCTTTTGGGTATTTGCTGGTATTTTATACTTCAGTTTGGAATGTGCACATGTTTAGAAAACAATGCTGCAGTGAGAAGTTGATACTGCTTCCTGGTACATAATCACTTGTTGCGTTGCAATCAGGCCATGTGACCTACAGCAAAAAAAAAAAAGCTTTCGGGCCCAGGATTAATGTGAATAAAGCTTAGAGGGGTAAGAACATGTTTTTAAACATTAGCTAGAACTGATACAATTTTTACTGAATCAGGATGCATGCATATATGTATATAGACACATTTAATATTGAGCTAAACTGCTACTAGAATTAGCGCTGAAAATGTATTCTTAATTATTTTAGAACGCTGGTGTCTACTATTGTTACAAATATCACACATATTATACAGTTTTCTTTGTGTTCCATAATAACACTGCCCCGGAACTCGAGAAGTGCAGATCAGTATCCATGTGTCAGGTGGGCTTTATTATTGTGTAACTCCAATATGGCAGCGCTCGTGGACACAAGACGTGTGTTGCTGAAGTTCAAGGGCTTTCCACAATTGATACCCCGCAGATACCGAGTTAAAAAGAAATGGGTATGGTCTGTTAGCCTGTTTATTGTGTAATCACGTTGCTCCATTTAGTTCTGTGCATAAATACTTCGGTGGAATAATCAGAGTATTTGGTGTGGGGATGAGTGGAGTGAGATATTTCGGTTGTTAATTTATTATTTGAATCCCCGAATTACATTCCCGTACCTCCAGCTGTTGCCGGTAGTATCCCAAGCCTGTCTATAATTTAATGACGAAATGTGTGCCTGTGCCTGCTTCCTGTATGCAAACTGGAATACCAACCAGGAGTACATACAGTACGAATCTGAACACTTTTTGTTTAATATAAATCAGCACTGAACTTTGTTACATTTACGGTTGTATTTTAGAAGTATAAAAGGCATTCGCACTTACATTGAATCGTTCTATTTTGCCCTGAGGCAATTTTTCCTTAGAGTGGAGGAAGCATCTGTTGTGCGCAGTGTTGGAGAGCATAACATTTTCAGCGTTGTCAATTCAACCCCTCAACTCTCTTTTGTGCCAAAATGTATTTAATTGTGTGACCTTAAACCCTTTGCAGTTCACACCAACAGACTAATTTCACCAGTAACCTTATTCTAATTACAATATTATCCTTATGAGGTGAAATGCCAGAACACCATGGAGGGTCCAGTCAAAACTGGATTATCAGAGCTGTTGGGGAAAACCTGTTTCATTTTTAATCCGTGATTTTTTTTTTTTCCCCTCACCAGTTATTAATTAGTGTTTATGAATAGCATTAGTGTTTATAAAATGCATATTTATATAGATGACTGGCCCTTCATAAATGGTTGTTACATCTATTGCCACATCCTGCGTGCATCGAGTTCAGTTCACATTAACAATGCCTCTCCACCTCTCCAGGCTGCCACTCTCCCCAGGATCACCTCCACCAAGCTGGCCTTGCAGAACTTCGACGTGAATTACGGCACGCAGTTTGGGGAGCGCTGGCCTTCAATCCGGGTCAGCCTTCTGTCAGAGCAGAAGTACGGCGCACTGATCAACAACTTCTCCTCGGCACAGGAATTGATGAAGGGGCTGGAACTCCAGGGGGCCAGGGACTTTGTATACGAGGCTCGAGCTAGAACCTGGAGTCCAGGATCAGTGGGAGGCAAGCCGCAGGGAGACGAGGAGTTAGTATGGAGCAGCTCACTGGCAGCTGGACAGTCAGGCAGTGAGGTGCCATTATCCGGTCAGGTGGGTGAGGGCGTGGAGATGGCAGCTGCCACTGAACCACCTAGTCTGAGCCCAAATATCAAGTGCTTTACGTTTCCGAAAGGAGACGTCACTGGCTTCAGTCCTGCCAGGTGAGTGAAAAGAGCAACGCTATTCATTTATTTTACATTCATCTTCCTTTCGTTTTTAATTTGACTTATGGATTCATTAATAAGTTGTGTATAAAAGGCTCACAGATAACAGAATGTAATGTGGATTCTTACTGCAGGGTAGTTTGACAGATTGCAGAGCTTCCCCCAATCCCCACACTCACTTCCTTGCTATACTGTACTATAATCCACAGTTCTAAAAGTAGGCTTTGTTAGTTTTGGTAACATTTTTTTTTGGGCGATTTGATGCATCAACTGTTTTAGAAAATTATGCTTTAATGCTTTGAAATGAACCAAAACCACATGCCATTGAATGCATTTATTTGTCTGATTTGTGTAAATGTTACTATGGTTTCAGGCTGGATGGCTCTGGGCTTCTCGGATACTATCTGCTGGACGCTGCCTCGGTTTTGCCAGTCCTGGCTATGGATGTCCAGCCAGGTCACACAGTTCTTGACCTCTGTGCAGCGCCGGGTGGGAAGACCCTGGCCCTCATCCAGACCCAGGCCTGTTGTAAGTGTCTTTCAGGAACTGTGTCTTCCCTTACTTCTTATATTTAGTTTAAAAGCCTTTGAATGCTCTAGGCTCATAAGACAAGCATGTGGTGGATCTTTCCTCCTCTTACTGTTTCTACGTGGGTTTAAACAGGGCGGCTTGCGGCGAACGACTCCTCTGTGTCTCGCACAGGTGGAAGCCGAAGGATCCTGCAGAGCTACATTCCCAGGGAGCACAGCACAGAGGACAGGGTCCGCATCACTTCCTTTGATGGCAGGAGGTGGGGCGAGCTGGAGAGTAACACGTTTGACAGAGTGAGTAATGATTAAGACTACAATGATTACATTGTTTTAATATATATCTAGTTCCAAAACAAAGGCTCCCAAGGAAAAAAAAAAACTCCCCCTTTCAAAGTGTTTTTGTTTATCTTTGATTCTAATGGGATTTTGTTTTTACTTTTTAAATTATCTTAAAAGGAAAGTCAAATGGCAACACAATTTACAATTCAAGGGTTAACTGTTACCCAACTTCCCAGTGCCATTGCCAAATAGAAGAAAAGTGTTGATAGTCTCATTTTTAAAAATTAATGGACACGGCAACTACAGTGAAATAATTCAGGAACGGTTTTATCAGTTATGTAAAATAGTTGATCTTAAAATTATTGTTCTGAAAAACTTGGCAGGGGGTATGCCCAGGAAATGATTGTATGCCATAAATTGGATCCTTTATCGTCAGATCACAGGGTAAGGATCAAAACCGGCACACCACATACTTCTCTCTCTCCATCGCTAATTCATTTAGTTGTTATAACGTGGATCAAAACAATAATCTCTCCATTGTGTTTTGACCTTCCAAACTGGATGACTTCTGTTACTACTGCTGCACGTAGGGCATTATGGGTAACTGCATTGTTTGTCAATCCGCCCTGTTTGTCAATTCAAGGTTTAACTGCCAACTTTGCTGTGCCATTGCCAAATAGAACTAAAGTGGTTGTCAACCTTTTTCTTGGCAGCAATCCCATTTTCACATGAGAGCACTGCTAGGAAATATGATAAGATTTTAAGGTGCCAAAATCTCAGTTTTGCTGTTGAAACTCGAGCTGTCATGCAAAACATCAACCCGCTTTAACCACAATTGTGTTAAATTTGTAGCATTTTTGTGGTAAAACTCCCTGCTTCCACAGGTGCTGGTGGACGTCCCCTGTACCACAGACAGGCACTCGCTGCTGGAGGAGGAAAATAACATCTTCACACGCTCACGGAGCAAAGAGAGACAGACGCTGCCCCTGCTGCAGTCTCAACTCCTGCTGTAAGTGAGGAAGTGTTCTTGGTTTTCATTTGGGGAGGTGGGAAGAAGTAGATTGTCTACAGACATGAGTTACATACAGTAATAGCTCTATCAGCTCAGCTCTATTAATCTGTCTCCTGTCTGTGCAATAATGGAAGTACATAGTCATTCCTTTAAAATAACTTCACCTAGTAAAAAGCACGAATGTGTGGAATGCAGGGTGAAACATACAAGCATGGCTTGAATCCCACTGGCACCGAGTTGGCTTGGTGGGGGTTAAGGAGAAAGGTCTGGGGACAATGCACCTCATTGCGATTCAGTCACCCCCACAAGGACTTGGTAGAGACTGGGCCTCTAGGCTTCAAAAACTTGGCAACATCTGTTGATAAGGCAATTGGCTTGACAGCAGGAACACAGGTCGCCCATTGATCTTCAGTCCTCCTGGTTAGTGAATAGGTTGCAGAAGTGAGGAGACACTGGCAGTTGGGCATTTGAGATGGGTTAGAAAAAGGACAGTACATAGTGGAACTGCTTGCGATGGCACACCACAGCTGCAGCTCCTTGGGTACCATGTCCAGTATGTACTGTGAGAACTCCACATGACTGCTTTGTCTCCTTCAGGGCAGGTATCAAGGCTGCGCTGCCGGGAGGAGTGGTGCTCTACTCCACCTGCACGCTGTCCCAGCTGCAGAACGAGTGCGTGGTGGAGAGAGCCGTGCAGGTGGCCCATGAGGAGCTGGGAGTGACTGTGCACATCCAGGACCTGTCCGCCCTCACACAGCTCTTCAGAGATACCTTTAACTTTGCCCAGGGCATGCGGCTGGGGGAGCTGGTTTTGCCACACCTCACCTCCAACTTTGGACCCACTTACTTCTGCAAGCTGCGCCGCGTTAATTAGGGATAGGACATGGCTAGACCATGCAGCAAGGCTGAAGCTTAGCTTGAAGTATCAATAGTGCATATGGATCCTCTGCTCTTTATAATGCTTTATGAACTGGTTGGTTACTCACTGTTCAGCTTCAAACGTGTGATTGTTTAAGCAGGGGACAAGATCCAAGGGTCATTATGCACCAAATCACCCAGTGACATACATGCACGACATACAGGAAGGAAATTTCTGTTATTAAAAATCAGGTCAATAATTTAGGGGGTTGAGCATGACCATATTAAGCCACGTTGAAATTAAGCCATATTGTGGAAATGTTTTGTCAGTAAATGTGTGTGTGTGTTTTTTTTAAAGCTTAGAAATAAAAGTTGTCAAGTATAGAAAATATATATATAGATATATTTATTTGTAAAATACATATTGTAGCTATTTTTCAGGTTTCTGATGGTAAATCACAATGTCAGTCTTTAAAATACTTACCATAACCATTAATGTAAAGGTCAATTTTGGGGACTAGAAACTTCCTGCAAATCCAGCTGACTCACTTTGTGACCTTGAGCAACTTCCTTGTGCTCCGTCTTTCGTGTGAGACGTTGTAAGTCACTCTGCAGCTGATGCATAGTTCACAAACCCTAGTTTCTGTAAGTCGCCTTGGATAAAGGTGTCTGCTAAATAAACAAATACAAAAAAAACTAATAAATAAAAGAAAATGGAAGGTTTGACATGGAATAAATGAATACCAAGGAGAAAATGCTGTAAAAAAGAGGTGAGTAATGTACGTGCTGCTAGATAATGTGCCATCACATGCACTGTACTGAAAGAGTTCATCCAGAAGCCTGCTCTTCTGCCACTGTTGCTGACAGATCAGTTTCAAGTGCTCAATATTTTTGGGGGTCAGCCTGAGGAATTTTCACCATGATAATCTCTGAAACTACTACATTGTGGAGCATTTCTATTCTTCTATGTTGAACACACATTTTAAGAGATTGAGTGCTTTATTTGCTAGACAAAGAGTGTTCCTTAAAAGTTACAGCAAAGCTATACGCTAATGCCTTTTTTTGCGACAAGACTAAACCTATGTAATCACAAACAGTCTAGAACCTTTTCATAGAAGTGAAATGAGGTTCTCTTAACTTCTCTGTAAGTAGGGTCCTGCGTTTTGCGGGACCTTTTTTTTCAATTGTAATTCAACTGCTATCCCCTAGATGTCCCTGCAGCCACTCCAGTTATAGTAATCGAATTCACAATTAAGAAATCAACACATTGCGCTTTGACTAATTAGAAAAATAAACGCTATAAGTATAAATGGTAATTGAATAAACTGAATCGTTAAAAGAAAAAATCGAGATACCTAAACATGGAGTCAGATACATCGCAATTAAAAAGCATTTGATTGAGCGAACGCACGCAACCATATCCACCTGGTGTTCTGTACACCGATGGGTATAATTTATTTTGCACAACTTGCAATTTATCTTTGGACCACACTCGAAAGTCAACAATAGACTGACATTTACCATCAGAAAAACACAGAAAACGAAAGGCTGAAATTGAAATATAAGACGGGATCCTCCAGTAAAAAAAAGTAAGGGGAACGAAAATTTGAACGCCGACGAGATGTCATTTTCGATTTGACATAGAGGCATTTGTGCTAATATTCCCCTGGAAAAATGATATTCCCAAACTACGTGCATTTCCGAACAAACATGTAATAAATGCGGGAGCAATTCCTACATCAGGTCAACTGAGATGAGAATATCTACCCCAAACTGCTGAGTTGCACAAGATGAAAATTGCACAACTGGTAAAGGTGTCTGACAGAGTAGTTACTGACGAGTCTACAAATGCAAACGATCGGTATGTTTTGCACATCGAATACCTTCAAACTGAAAGTAATATTAGCCAATACAATTAATCTGCACTCTGTGAATTACTCATCGGTGGCACAGGGCGTTGTGAAATGTTTAAACGCATCTGAAGTTAATTTTAATAATGTGACTGAATTTGTCTCCGATAATGCCAGTTACACGACCAAGGCATACAATGACATTCTTCACGGTGTACTGCCAAATTCCGTACATTTGACCCCGATGCCCCAAATAATAACCCTTGCAATCTGGGCAAATAATTTTCCGAAAGCAGAGAAGCTGGTTGCAATCGTTAAAAAATTGTTGAAACATGGCCTAAGCAGAAAACTACGTTTTAATGACCTTTGTATACTTGCCTCGCGCATTGAATGCATGCCTGCCACAGTGACCCTGGGTCCTAAACCCTGCAATGTACATGTACATGTAGACATTAAAGGTTTGTTGACATAAGGAGGTTTAACAGCAGAATACGGGAGAAAATCTGTCTGAAAATCTGGAGAAAAAGATATCCGAGAGAAGGGTCCAAAATACGGGAGAGTTGACACGTGTAATCGTTTATTGTACAATGAGCGTATGGTAAAAGTCCAAGTACCCTAAGGACTTACTGTATGTGTTTATCTCGCGCTGTCACCATCGGCAGCAGCAGGAGAGGCGAGCAATGGAGAAGCTGGATTGCAGGGAGTTGCTGGCAGAGCAGTCCGGCTGGAGTGCTATTTTAGTGACAACAGCGTGCTGCACCGGCGCTGTTTTTTGCTTTGTGAAATGGAAGCATTCTAGGAAGATCCATACAAAGATACAAAAGGCTGTAGCAAGGAGGGAACAATCCAAACTCGATGTAGAAAATGCCGTGCTGCAATTCAGAAAACAGGTTAGTGATCCCTGCGCTTTGCTTTGAGTCGATCGCTAGTTAGCAGCCAATGTATAGCATGTCAAATTGTTCACGTTAGTTTTCTATATATATATATATATATATATATATATATATATATATATATATATATATATATATACTGTATATTTGTAAAGAAGTGTACAGTAGATTTGAAGATTATATATATATATATATATATATATATATATATATATATATATATATATATATATATATCTTCAAATCTAGTGTGGGTGGGTGTACAATTGTGCATGAGGAACCTAACACACCAGCCGAGCTACTTTGAAAATGTTCGCCACATCCCGAAACAGTGCGTTTATTACAGATTTGCAATGGAAAATATCTGCCACACTCACTTTTTCAGGGTGGGAAGAAATATGTGGCCCTAATGGTCATGGCCTCATTTCACAAATCTCAGGCTTCCTCTGAGACATTCTTAAAGGTTACATGGCTTTTAAACGTGTCAGGTATCCACAAACAGAAATACATACTGATGATTATTATTATTATTATTTATTTCTTAGCAGACTTACAATTGTTACAAGATATCACATTATTTTTTATATACAATTACATTCTTTTTTACACTTTTTTTTTTTTTTTTTTTACATACAATTACCCATTTATACACCTGGGGTTTTAACTGTAGCAATCTAGGTAAAGTATCTTGCGCAAGGGTACAGCAGCAGTGTCCCCCACCTGGAATTGAACCCACGACCCTCCGGTCAAGAGTCCAGAGCCCTAACAACTACTCCACACTGCCGCCCACTGATTAGGAACACGCAGTACAATATCATGGTATAACACATTTAAAAATCATGGGGTATAAACTATAAAGCAATTTAATTATTTAACAGTATTAGTCTGTTTTTTGGTGTATTGCACACTGTACTTCTAAAACACAAGGCAGTTGAGTATTTTGTTTTTCTTTTCACAGCACCCCGAGGCTAAAAGTGCCCCTGTCCTGTCTCTGTCCCTCACAGAACTGAGCAAGCAGCTGAAAGAGGGATCGCTGACCCCAGCGACTGTGCTTCACACCTACATGGAGAAGGTGGGGATTGTCTGCATATAAATTGCAGGTTACAGTGATTTTTTTTTTTTAAACTGGTTACTTTGTCAAATATTCCAAATCAGAACACCGGCAGCACTTAGGTCTGCGTCACCTAGATTTGTTCATCGTCACAGTGAAACAACGGGGTTCCCTGTACCTGCTGTCAATCCAGCAGTAAAATGTACCCTGCACCCACAGAATGTGCAGCATAATAAGTTCATGTTTTAATCCACCGTATTTTGGAATTTTAAATTAAGGGGGAGCACTAATGTTAATTAAATAGTTCCCTGTTCATTCAAGAATCCCTTGAAACAATTTAATGCACAGGCAATTATGATGGTGAAGGGAGCCATTTCTCATTACAGAAAGGGCCAAAACCGCTCAATACAGATACTGTTTCTCAAGGAAGCCTGCTGTTTATCCTCCTGAGCATTCACTGTGTGCACACAGGCCCTGGAGGTGACCAGGGAGTTGAACTGTGTGACGGAGTTCCTGCTGGAGAGCCGAGACCAGCTGCAGGAGGTGGAGAAGTATAGAGAAGGTCTTCTCTACGGGATTCCTATCAGCATCAAGGATAACGTGGCATGCCAGGTACTGCACAGCTTGTGCTGTTTCACTTCCTGAAAAATCCAACGCTTTAAATACAGGGTACCACAGTTTTGCCTTGGGTCAGTTGCATCGCTATCCTGAAAAATCCCAGTCATAAAATATTTGTTCTTCATAAGTCTACATGTTTGCGACTCTTCTCTGACCAGCTGGCTCATATGTATTCCACTGTTGGCAAATTGCACACTCCATAGTATTCCCCCCTCCCCTAGTAACAAATCAGACCAAATATGCTTAAACACCTGACACCCAAAAGTAGCAGACTCATTGTGTCATTTTGAACTGCCTGTTATGTTTCTCCTCTTTGTTTCTGGAGGAATATGCTTTTGAGAGGCTTGTAAGGCTGTTTTTTAATGTTGATTTGCTTTCCCCTACTTATGGTATGAGAGCCAATATAACCCATTTCAAATACATTCCCAAACAGCTGTCAGATAGGAACACCACCTGAGATCCCTGGTCTCGGGCTGGGCTGACACTAGCGGCTAAACAAGATGCTAAAGGCATTGGATCCTGTTTTCCCAGGGTCACGACTCCACCTGTGGTGTGTCGATCAAGCTGGACTGTCCAGAGAAAGAGGACTCTGTGGTTGTCCAGGTTCTCAAGAGGCAGGGCGCCATTATCTTTGTGAAAACCAACGTACCCCAGGGGCTGCTCAAGTAAATAATACACTGGCTGTTCCATCGTTATCATTATTAATGATTCCAATCCACCCTGCCGGGATTGATATTGGGATCAATATACTTTAAAATTACCAGGCTGCTACATGTATGTGCTTTTACTCTTACTAAATATTTTAGTAAATCCTGCAGCAATGGCCAACACAGCACATTTCCTGTCAGACTGTTGACTGGAGGACTACTAAAGATTCAGAAGCATAACGTTATGTTTGTTGTACATGAAGATTTTATTTGATTTGATTTATTTCAGAAAACAGTTACAGTGTGTTTTGTCATTTATTAGCTCAGCTATCACCTACTACTGATATTTATATTTTGTTTTGGGTCGTTCCCAGCTATGACTGCAGCAACCCGATCTTCGGGCAGAGCCTGAACCCCCACAACCGACAGAAGACTCCAGGGGGGTCCTCGGGCGGGGAGGGGGCATTGATCGGAGGCGGGGCTCCCTCCTGGGAATAGGGACTGATATTGGGGGCAGCATACGCCTGCCGGCGTCATTTTGTGGGATCTGCGGCCTCAAGCCAACGGGAGGGCGCCTCAGGTCTGCATCTCTTTAGAGCTTGTTGTAATTTGACTAGTGTGAGTCTGTGTGTGTGCTTGGGACTCCTGCTCAAAAAACTCCCAGAGTGCTCCAAGTATGAGCAAAGTATACGTCACCCATGTTATTTAATCTGATCTTAACTCTCCATCTACTCTATATGCATTGTGTTTGAGTGCGTGATAACTGCTCACCTTTCAGACTAATATTCTAGTAGATATATCACATTCTTTCTGAGAATGGTTTAAACTTTGCGTGGCTGTTAAAGTATAGTAAATGGATATCTTGTATACTGTATATGGGTACAAACGTAGTTGGTGTCATGTAAACGTAGCCATTAAAATAAAACTGTCTTTGGCAGATACACTTTGCCTCGGTCCAAAGTTTAGTTGTTTTTTTTATTCTTTATTATAGTGATCGTGGCTTGGCTGGCTGCCTTCCTGGACAGAAATCAGGTATGCTTTCACCTGAAAATAGTTCCAGAAATTAATATGACCACTGGGTTTTAGTCAACGAATAGTAGAATACAGTGCACAAACGTGAATTTACTAGCTGAATTTAGAAAAGAAGATCACGCACACCTCTGTCCCAGTTACTCTTTAAAAAAAAAAAAAAAAAAAAAAAACTAACTCTTGCAAACCCTGCTTTTTTTACATAACTTGTTGGTTTTTAAGCAGCCTTGGGAAAACAACACTTGAAAAATAGTGTTCGATTTAATAACATGATTTCCTGCCATGGCTGTAAATACAAATGTCAGTGTTGTGAAAAAAAAATAGAGAGGTCACCATGACATGTAAAAAATAAAGCCTGCCAGATGTACGTACCCAGAGCAGTGACTCTGGAAATGACACATCTTCTGCAGAGGGCTTCACAGTCTGTTGCTTGGTCAATGCTTTTCTCTTGCTTCCTGGTGTAACTCCGCATGTGGGTATGTTGCAGTGACGACGGCACTGGGCCCGATGGGACGGGATGTGGACAGCCTGGCTCTCTTCATGAAGGCTGTGCTCTCTGAAGACATGTTCCTCCTGGACCCCTGTGTGCCTCCCATCCCCTTCAACGATGAGGTATGGGCACAGCAAAACATCAACGCTTCGCTAAGCACAGCTTCAAAATGAGCACATAAAGAACTCTGCATAGAACAGATGTGTGATTGCATGGCATTTCAGTGTCAGCTAATAACACCACGTAACACAGAAACTCATACAGGCTCCCCTCAGCAGGTAAAGGTCTTGAAACTGAAGCCCAGTATGCATCTGCATTGCAGGTAATCCACTTCCACTTGTACTTGCACAGCCAGGCCTTCTAACAGGCTTTCTCTCTCTCGCCCCCTCCCTGCAGGTGTACTCCAGTTCCAAGACGTTGAGGATTGGCTACTATGACACTGATGGCTATGTAGTACCTTCCCCAAGCATGAGACGGGCTGTACTGGAAACCAAAGCTCTTCTCGAGAAAGCCGGACATACTGTAAGTTCAGCCTGCAGTTCTTAAAAGGAGTTGGAAATATCAAGCTTCTATGTTTGGGTGAAGATATTTTAGCAGGAGTGATTCACTTAAATAAATTGAAGAATATAGTGTTATTTTTTATGACAGATTTATTGTATTTTTTTTTTTCCCCCCAGCTGGTACCCTTCACCCCACCTCGCATCGCTTATGTCATGCAGGAGCTGATCGTGAAGGGGATCCTGGCCGACGGGGGCTCCACACTCCTCCACTTCCTGTGAGTGAAGGCTGCTCCCCGCGAGAGCTGGATTTTAACACCACGGTGTTACTGATCTGCTGACTTACCTGTATGTGTTGAAATGATTTTTTCTCATGGATAACAGATTCCTTTGCCAGGTATCCCTTGTAAAATATAGCTATAAGCAGTGCACTGTAGGTTTAGTCTTTAGAGGTCAATTGCTGTTTGTTCATTTCTGACTAATCAAGATCACAATCTGTCTGAACAGGAAGCCCTTTCAGCTGTAGCTTCAAACTAATAGTGTCCATCCTTGGTTTGAGTGGGATATGCAAAGCCAGAGGTGTATAGTATTGCTGTGGCTGCCTGCCTTGCATACCACAACAGGCTCCTAGTAAAACACAGAATGGCCCTTGCTGCTGATCACAACAACCTGTGACAGTCGTGTTCTATTCATTATATTTTTCTTCTTGCAGGAGAGAAGAGAGGATTGATCCTGCCTTGAAACCTCAGATCATCACTTATAGAATACCCCGAATAGTTAAGAAGATCATATCCTTAATCATGAAGCCTCTGGTAAGTAGGTACATGCAGAGCATTTTCAGATTTACCATTCTTCCTGGTGAAAATTGAATTGGTTTATTCTATTGTATTTTTTACATCTTCCAAATCTTTTTGCAAAAGTTTACTAATATTTATTCTGAAGGTCCGTTCAAGATGCAAAAAAACACAGTGGGATCATCCTGTGTGTTTTTTTTTTTTTTTCATGAATTAGCCCCTTTTTGCTTAACAATTCTAAGGATTGTACTTACAAACCATTAAGAATGACGTCCCATTATTCTTGGTTGGTACAAAAACAAGTTGCCTGTATACAATTGCTCCAAGTTTTAAGTTGTCATTTATTAACTGTAAATAAATCACTCATACTGTCCTAAATATAAAATAGTGTGTTGCCTTTTACTGAAAAAGACAGCATATTTACTCCTGCCAGAAAAGTATAAGGTACATTTGAACATTAAATATTTGCTGTTTATTTGCAAAGACATTTTATTGTTGTATGAATCTAAATAATTTTCCATGGTTATTGTGTTCATATTCCACGTGTTCCCTCTCACAGTTTCCCCGCATTTCCGCAACTTATGAATCACTGAATGGGATCAGGTAATTTTGCACCGTTTTGATTTTGAAATCCACTGAATACAATGAGGTGTCCGTTTTTGATTTCTCTATTTATTTTATTTTAGCTCCATCCAGGATCTTTGGAAGCAACACGCAGATATTGCGGTAAGCGAGTAGTTAAAATGAAATTGATTGTGATGTAGTTTTCATTAGGCTGTATTTAAAATAATAATAAAAATAATAATAATAATAATAACTTAAGTTCTATTACTTCCCAAGTTACGAGAAACAAATGTGCTTGTTTAGCAAACATACTGCATGTTCTTGCATCACACATGTGCTGTAAAGCGAGGGTTCTAAATACGTATCTGTTGTAAATGTATCTTTCTTCTCAGGATTATTGCAAGGAGTATATTGCACAGTGGAAGAGTCTGGGTCTGGATGTGATGCTGTGTCCAGCACTTGGCCCTGCCTTTAAGTTTGGATATCCTGGGAAACTGTCGGGTACAGTAGATGGTTGAACAATAAGAACTGTTGCCTGTTGTTTCTTTAAGCATGTACTGATGAGAGCTAGGTGACCCACTAGGTTCATTCACATTGATCCTACACTACCTTGTGACCATTGATCAACCTGAACATTTTTAGGATGGTAGCAATATTTACCGGAACTATGTCCCAGCTGAATGCAATGGGATTGGGTAATAATTGTAAATCAACTGTAATGTGCATGTTGGTTTTATTGCTGCATTTTATTGAGGTTTGAAAGTGCTGTGTTAATAATTGGCCTTGACCAGATAAGGTGCAGTCTTTACCCTGGAGTGATTTTTTTTTCTTTTCTTCTTCTTCTACCCAGTTGCAGCATCATATACCATCCTGTACAACCTGCTCAACTTCCCAGCAGGGGTGGTGCCTGTATCCAAAGTAACTGAGCAGGATGAGGAGGAGCTAAAGCACTACAAGGGTTACTATAATGACCCTTGGGACAAGCTGTTTAAAGAAGTAAGTGCTGTAGGTCTAGTGGCGCAGTCGGGTATTGTACTAGTGTTTCCATTCTGGAGGCCTGATTTTGATTCCTGCTCGGACCGTTGGTGTATTACTTTGGTGTCTGCTCAGCCTCCAGTGGGTAGAAGTTTACACAAGAAAATACCAATACAGCTTATTTTGGTAGCATTGCAATGGGAATGAATAGTAGCAAGGGCTATTGGCATAGCTTGTTTTGAGAACCCTGTCCTGTGTCTGGCTACACGCACTGTTTTTAGTCAGACTCGCTTTTCATGAGCAAGTAAATCACAAACATTATTTGTGTGTTCAATCATAATTCTGTAAAGTGTGCCTTTGGCCTTTTTTTTCAATATATATCCCTGAGCGGCTGCTCTTGCTGTGTTTCATTCTGTATTTGTTTCCTGCAAATACAAATCACAGATCTATCCCATTGGAAACTTGCATTCAGTTGTGAGTTCTTTGAGTCTGTAGTTTGGTTGTGGTGTTGCCGTAGTTGTGTTCTCAGGTCCCTGTGGCTGTACTAGGATGGCTGTCTTTGTCTCTGCAGGCTGTGACTGGTTGCCAGGGGCTCCCTGTTGCTGTGCAGTGCGTGGCCCTTCCCTGGCAGGAGGAGCTGTGCCTGCGCTTCATGAAGGAGGTGGAGAGTCTCACTCAAGGGACAGGGAAGAACTAACCAGGAATGCACGAAACCTTTTATATATTAAGGGCCCTGCCAGCTAGCACTTACCTGGCTTTCGATTCATTCCTCAACTGCATCATTGTCGTTTGACCTTAATCAATAGTGTCTTTTTTTTCAATTGATCTTATCAATCTAACAATTATTCGTTAATTATTGCACTTAATCGTTAATCATTTAGCCGACTTGTAGCTTTCCTTATGAATGAACCAAACTGGCAGAGAACTGTTGCAGCTCAGTTGGTCTTGTAGTTTTAAACGTATAAAACAAGCAGATGGGGACAGGTTGGATTTTCTGTCCATAGCAATATCCTGGTTTTTGATCATGTAGGGTGGACATCATATGAGAGTAAAATGTATTGATTAACATGAGTGAAGAGATAGAACATGTGCAGAAATGTATGTTAAACAATTTCACCAAGGTAAATGAGATTGGTTGATGGTCGGCTGCACTTGAATGGAGTAACAGCTAAAGGCCTAAATTCTGTTGATAATTAGTAAGATAACAAAAACAGACTGTAGTGGTGACACAGACAGAGAAGTTTCTAATACCTCCAGGATCATCGTGGACCATCAGTGAATTAGACATGAGGGCTTTCTCCTGAGACTCTGTTAATACTAGTGGCGCGTATTCTATCTAAACAGTAATGTAGAATGTAACATGGGTATTTGGAACGAATAAATAGAAACATTGTTAATTTGAAACATGGTCTGGTCTCATTCTTAATTCCATGTTTACTTTAATTCATAAACCTTACAGTCACAATTACCTCCATTTTAAAATATTTCATCTGAATGTTTCTTTCTTTGTCTTTTGTAATTTGTTTTCTTTAAGCAATACAAAATGTATTGCATTAAAGAATGTAATGTTTATTTGAATACAGGATTGTATGGTAGCTGTAATTGTAAAACACTTTTACATGACATTGCTCTTTTGGGTGTAAAACTAGATTTTAAAAAATAATGTGGAGACACAACTCTGAGAAGACACCTGATTGATACTGATGAGGGAAGTGCTTGTAGTGCAGCAGGAGCCATGTATGCGTGCTTCAAATCCTGTTTGTGATGAGTTTCCCAGGTCCATAGGGAGAGCTGGGTTAGTTTGTGCTTTCTGTCCAGTAAGGCAGGAGGATTGCCAGACTGGGTCCTCTCATTAGCACAGGGTGGCCATTAACCTTCAGTCCTGTTTTCAGTGGTAAAATTAAATTCAAATAAGGCACTTCAGTTGGGTCGAAAAAAAATGGGTAAAATGTGATCTATAGGCTACTAGTTTTTATTTTTTTTGCCAAATCGACGATTAATATCCATGGTTAACAACATTCTAATTGAAATAACGTTTGGTCACAGCTGAGCTAGACCTTGTAAAAATAAAGATCCTACACAAATTAAAAAAATGTCTCAAATAAACCGTAGAAAATGCAGCATATAAAAGTGTATTACACAGACGTTTATAGCATAAATTTACGAGTACAGAATAATATGCACAGAACAAAACATGTGTAACCTCCGTTGACACAAAGTGGGTTATCAGTATAGTTGATTAAACATGAACTCTCTAGGACCGCAGCGGAATCCGTGTTTCCATCTACTTGATTTGACGCGTAGCACGCAGAGGGAAGGTGCGTCATGGGTTTATGTGAGTGTGAACCGAGACAGAATTATACGTGTATCAGAGCTCCCAGAAAACACAAATAACAGAAAGAAATCAGATCAGGCACTGGAGGAACGTTATTCACTCCAAATACCCTTTAACAGGTTTCCTAAATCTGTAGATATTCCCGAATAAATCGCTGGATTCAACAAAAAGTACAGCGCAATACAACCACACTGCTCACGTTGCCTGCCCGCAGACACAGGAGGACAGTCACGTTGAAGTATCAGATGCAGCATTTCCGGGGCCCAAGCTCGCAGTAGAAAAACAGATCTCAGGTTAGTCTGGAGTTATCATTAACCCGATTTAATGAAACTATACCAGTACTACGTCGTGAAGTTGCACTAACAGAATACGTCTACTTGGAATACATAATCGCCATTTTAAAGAGAAAATACGTCTGTATACAGTATACGTTCCTGGAAAACGAGTAATCCAACGAAAAACAAAACAATAACTAAACACAATAGATAAATGTGCACAGCGGGAGGGATATGGACTGAATAGCAATATAAAGCAATTGTGTATTGATCGTTTGAAAGTGAAAACTGATTCATTTATTGGTATCTTAGTTCTATGTTACTATAATAAATCCAGTCATTATTATTATAGTAAAACACTGTTTGTCATGTTTTTTGCATAGATAATACAATGTGTATAACCATATTAGTAATACTATTATTCTAGTAATACTTACCTGTGTAGCTTTATACATACTTTTATTGAACTATTGCTAAAGGTTATTATTTTAGTTTAGTTAATATTGAAAGGTGAACTATTTACTGTGTTGCTGCAACAAACCCTTTCTATATAAAAGCTGGATAAGAAAAGAGGGGAACCCATATTCTCCTGGAGGCACCGTGCTCCCAAGCTAAAGATACACCAAAACCCAGACCGCTGAAACCTCTACAACACCATAGAGGACATCGGGTAAGGGCTCCTGTTCATTTACGCACTGATTATATTAAAACACCCTTACACATGAAATAGTTGAACAGAACTAACTTGCACTTATTCTTCAGCACAGCTGGAGTCACAGGAAGGTAAGGCAGACGGGCCGCTTTGTCCTGCCACGGAGACGTCAGTCAGAGGATTGTGTACAATACTCATTAAGTGTTTTCCTCTTGCGCCCCATTTTCAAATCAAACTAGTAACTGTCACTGTATACCTAGCAAAAGCCTACCCACACTTTAACCCGCTAATTTCAGAAGTAGGCTCTTTGAATGACAAGCGCTTGAGCTGGCAAATGAAAGCGTACAGTCCGTACAGGTCTAGATGATTGGCAGTCATTTAAATGAAAGCGCATTCTGGCGCTGCTTCAGTCAACGAGATCTGTCAGAACTGGGTGAAATGACAGTGACAGTGAAACTATACTAACAGATCACTGAGATGATTGACAGCGACTCCTAGCCATTCAGAGTGGAACGGAGACGGGACAGACAGTAAGTATAAAAACTAAACAAACTATAGATGATTTCGAAATAGCGATTGGTTTTACCGACGTTTATCCTATGTCATTTTTGGGAATTCGACGTTTAATAAGCTTTACCGATAAAAATCGAAAAGTAGCAAGCCATATATATATATATATATATATATATATATATATATATATATATATATATATATATAATGAAAGCATTCCCCCAAATGTTTGCCTACTTGACTTAAATCTTGTTTAAAACGTGCTGTTTTATTTACTATTGACTACTGCGGTCCAAAGTTTGTGCACAGCTGCAAAAAAATAAAAAAAGAACATGTTTTATCCTAATGCCACTTGCTGAAGCAATATATAGACGTTAGTGTAAGAAGCAATAAAACCATATAGTGGCATATACATTAGGGGTTGATGCTAGTCCAACGCATGGGCTCCCTGCTGTCAGTAAACTGGGGAATAGCATCGTTCCATCGGCGCAGGAATTGAAAATGGACAGCCTTATCTGTGCCTCGCTTCTAATACAGTATGAACATTAAGGACACTGACGATGTTAAAATGTGATACTTTCTGCTTTTCTTTTATTCCACAGATGAGTGCAGATCATTTTCTTTGTGATTGTGAGTGATTACTGTATTATCTGTAGTAATAGAACGAATATTTGGGAATGCTAGGGGAATTAATGATACATAAAACTATTTTTGTATTGACTGGTTCCATCAGCAGGGCTAGTTTGCTATGCCTGCATCTTGTGATTACCCCAACGTATTGTAAATATACATTTCCAATGGGTTTTACATAAATTTACATTTTTTAACACTCCTGAGATTGAAGACCATTAGGGAGAGGTTTTTTATTTATTAAATTATGAAGCAATTGTCATAACCAAGTGTACGGGTGAGGTATGTTCTGTAATATTTGCTGGAGGCATTAGCTAAGGGAATGAGAGGCAGTGTGGCACAGTGCTTCCGGCTGCGGACTGGGAGGCAGTGTGGTTGAGTGGTTAGAGGTTAGGACTGAGCCTGGTTTTCAATTCTTGGTCAACTAGGCCACCCTTAAAAACGTGTTGGTTTGCTGTAACCTGGATAGGTTAGGCGGTGACTTGTGACTTTGTGTGTGTGTGTGTGTGTGTGTGTATGTATGTGTATATATATATATATATATATATATATATATATATATATATATATATATATATATATATATATATATATATATATATATTTGTTTTTTTCTGCTGGACAAAATACAAAACGTTTATGTGTTGAAATCTCTTCTGAAAACCAAAAAGAAATTGCAATGAAAGTAAATGCTTCAGACACTGGTACCGCGAACAGCAGCCCACGCTAAGTTCTCTCTTTACACTCCCACAGTGCTTTGCGAACACGTCAAGATGACGCCAGATCACTCGTGAACTCAAGTAGATGTTCAAGAGCGCCTGGAGTTAACGATGGTGTTCATGAAACGCTGCAGTTTGCAGACGTTACATTTAGAACAGTCTTACGATGCTGGTTAGGTTCAAGTTGCTTTTGGGAAAAGGCCGCAGAGCAGTAGTGAATATCAACAGGAGCTGGGTCAGAGGCTCGAGTAGCACTGGCACAGTCCGGGCCAATGTCTTTTTTATTAATCAGTCCTCCACTGCTGCAACACTACATCCTGTACTAAGCACTGAAGCTCTCGGTCAGCCCAGAAACCTTTCAAACACATCCTGTATAAAACAAGCACTACAACACTCCATTCTCAGCTCTGTATAAAACAACACTTCAACACTCCATTCTGAGCTCTGTATAAAACAACACTACAACATTCCATTCTCAGCTCCCCGTATAAAACAATGTGCACTACAACACTCCATTCTGAGTTCTTAAGCACAGTGCCCAAGCACTGAACAGTACATATTTTTCTTGCTCAGCCCACCGCAAGTATAGGTAACAGAACACCTTCCAAGCAAATAAAATAAATAAAGAAAATGATATTTGTAACCAGCAGAGGGTGCCATTGTGCTTTTATTTGCAGGAACCTGACCAACAAATTTCAGTGGCTGGGAGTCGACCCAGCTAGTGTGTGTCACAGCCTAGGCCTGGACCAAATGCAGGTGAGTAGGAAATAAATCTAGTAGATGTTTATAAAATGTCTTTTGAATACTGCTGCAAGTCTTCTTTTCCATTTTCTCGTCCTCATTGACTAGAAACAAAGTATTCTCATTTCTATGCCTGTTGGAATCATAAAACAGGAGGGTTATGGTATGGTTGGAGATTATTATTATTATTATTATTATTATTATTATTATTATTATTATTATTATTATTATTATTATTTTAAATATTTACTTCTGTGAAGAAGTCTTCTCTTCAGATCTGGACATGTTTCCTCTGAGTGTACTATGTTGTTAACTTCCCCTTTGTGACCAGTTCCATGTAAGGACCAGCTCTCCATAAAGAGCAACCTGGTATGAGATTCCAAATCTGTAAATGTAAACTCAGTATTTATCCTCCTAAATCAGTAACAGAATAGGGTGCTATGATAAACTGCTGACTTGCAGCCCCCTCCTCCATCTCCTGCCATGATAGCATGGTGTTTTAGCCATGCTGCGCTTTATTAACCTCTCATAAGCCCGCTATGGGGAGAATCGGGGGGGTTACTAGCTTCTCCTTCCTCCAGCCCATTAACTTCTCGCAGCACCACGATGCGAGACAGAGCCCTTCCCATTTAATAACATCTTGCTGGGAGCAGAGACGAATTAAGCAGCTCTTGTTAATGGGGTTGGGGGAAGATTGTCGTGTTTAAATAACACTTAGTGGGGGTGTTGTATTTGTGTAATGGGGACTCTAGTCTTAAATAATGGTGAAGGTTAAAAAAAATCGGATTTTCACATCCCTGTGAATCCAGATCTTTGGTTTTTAAGTAGGTTGACACATGTTATGATAATAGTAACTAACCAAGTAAACTGTTTAGTGTACCCTGCTTGTAGAATCCAACAAGCAGTTTACTTGGGTAGTTAGTGCTTCCCCCTAGCAGCATTGCCCCCTGCAGAGATGTAGCATGGCAGCCCAGTCAGCCTTATACCTGCTGGGGTTGCTCTAGTCCCAGGGAGGCTGAAAGGGTCCGTGCAACACTGCAGTGGCAGGTCCAAGCAGTGAGATGCAGAAGTTGAAAAGGGTTTATTTGATAATCAGTCCAGTGTTAGGTGGATTCCTGATCCATAGAGGATCTCTGTGTGGGGCGCTCTCTCCGCGGCACAGCGTGAAATTACAGCCCAGCAGGGAGCCCAGCCCCCCAGCTGTACGCAGACGAGGAGGGAAACCTGCCCACAGGGAACACAGCAACCCCCATTACTGCTAATAGCACTGAACACAGGGTTCACATCCTGAACAACACGGGCAGCACTCTGACATTATACACACTGTGTGTATATAAGGCAGCTCAGTAATAAGGTATGGAGACCTACACTGATGTTACACACTGACTAACCAAGTAGATTTGTCAGTCATTGGATACTGCCTCGCTGTTAAACATTTTACTTACTCAATTTAGTTTAATTGATTTTTTTTCCTATTTTATTTCTGAGTTTTATTGGTTACGTTTTTTTTTTTTTGTAATACAGTATTTGTTTGTCATACACATACAGATAGTAATAATAAAGATTATGATAACTGTGACATGAACAAAATACACATAGTGCTTGACTAAAACCAGTACTGCAAATCTGTGCATAAAAAAAAAAACACGTTATAATAAATGTAGCAAATATGCAGGAAGTATTAAAGTGTGCTTCAGAATGTTCTGCTGCTTATGGGTTCTGATGTCTGTTGCAGGATAGGGGGCTCTCTGAATGGCAAATGATCTCAATAACGGGCTTCCTGTCTTTTTCCATTTAGAAAAACTTCAGTTCCCAACCTGCCCTTGGAACATTTGACCTGTCCCCTGCTCCAGTCTGTGACTGTAGACAATACCATCTTAGGTTCAGATCTCTCTGTGTTTAAGAAGCTGGATGGTAGGTGGAGTTGGTGGCTCACACTCTCTTCTGAGCTTGAACTCAAACAATGGCCCAGCATGCAGTAAGAGGGCATTGTGCTTTCTGGGATGCACCACTTTAGATTCAAGTTTCTGTCTACTCTGGGGACATGCAAGATCCCAATTTTAAACAAGGGTAGATGTGTCCAATTCCAATACAAAAAAGCATACAAACAAATCTGACCTTTAGCATTAGCATTAGTGTTGTGTAGATATCTAAGGTAGCATTGTATATTATATGTGGGTTTCATGTCTGGGAATAATCTCCCTGTCAAGGCTCAGGGGAATCCCACATACCCAGCAGCAATCATTTTATTTGCTTGACTTGAGTTACATTGTCCGTCTAAAAGTTAATCTGAAAAGGAGATTTATGGACAGAATTCATTTCATTATACATTCATTGTATTGTATGGGTATGAAAAATGTAAACTTGTCAGTACTTGTTTATTAAATACAAGTAAAATAAGAAAGATTCTTCCATGTTTTAGTATAAACTCATGGTAAGACCTTGGCTGTGCATATGTAGTTTCTATTAACAACACAAATACATAATCACAGTGCAATTACAAAAACTGTTTCCAACATGGTTTCTTTTTTTTTTAATTGTAAACTACCAGCTACTCGTGTAGTTAGAATGTAACCAATCTGATGTGAAATAAAGTGTCACCCTGACCAGTGTTAATATGAACCCTCCACCCAAATACAATAACATTGGCTTAGGATCAGAACTTGAAGAGAAAAGAAGAAAAGGAAAGAGTCACTGAATATACAATTATGGAGGGCTGTGAGAGCTATAAGTGTCCGGACCTGTTTTTTAATCTTTCTTTCTTTCTTTCTTTCTTTCTTTCTTTCTTTCTTTCTTTCTTACTATAGCAAAGTAAACGTTTACCTGTCAGCAATCAAATTAGACTGACGGTATAAAGTTTCAAGTCTACATTAGCAGTGTTAAAAACTATAAAAGAACAAACAAATCAAAAACTAATTTATCAGTGGATCTTCTGTCTGTGTGTTTATGTGTATGTGTGTGTGTGTCTGTCTGTCTGTGTGTGTGTGTCTGTCTGTCTGTCTGTGTGTGCGTGTCTGTCTGTCTGTGTCTGTGTGTGTCTGTGTTAAATGGCTATTTTGCTTAATCTAGTAGAGGTTTGCCGGAGCCCTTTGATGTGTATCCGGGCAATGCGTTATTAGAGGGATTTTCCGAGGTGACAGCTCAGAGAATACGCTGCGGAATTGCGATGCCAGTGGCCTAAAAGAATGCTGGAAACAGGATTAGGATCATATTCTGGCAGCGGCTGTCACTTTCTCAATGGGCTAAGGTTTCTTATAGTGGCAGCTTTCATTCTGTGCACGGCTAAAACCTTTAGTAGAACCATAAAGGGGGTAAAAAAACAGAAAATCGCTGATTGACTGGCACGCTGGGGTTGTGTTCTCTGCTTGCTCAGGGTGGTTTGTAGGGGTGGACAGGCAGGGTTCACAATTAAAGAGGAAGCTGGCCTTTTTCTTTTAGTGGAAACATGTATTTTTTGTGATGTAAAGCCAGATGAAAGGTGTAGTGCCACTTAGTTAGATTTATTGTAATATATACACATTTTATCTGTGACAAAATCAATATGTTAAAAAAATACTCCCCTAATTTGAGTTTTTCTTGTCATTTACAATGCCATTTTGCTGCAAGTAGTAACAGACAGGAACATGCCTGTTTTTCTCAGAATGATTAAGAGCGAGTATTTTTTTTCTCAATCATTCTATCACTTTAATATTGTGTTTATTTTATATATTATTATTTATTTCTCAGCAGATACCCTTATCCAAGATGACTTACAATTGTTACAAGATATCACATTATTTTTACATACAATTACCCATTTATACAGTTGGGTTTTTACTGGAGCAATCTAGGTAAAGTACCTTGCTCAAGGGTACAGCAGCAGTGTTCCCCCCACCTGGGATTGAACCCACGACCCTCCGGTCAAGAGTCCAGAGCCCTAACCACTACTCCACACTGCTGCTGCAATGATACACTGATGAATTGGTTTTAAAGGGGATTCTAGTTTATATCCCTACAGATCAAACTACTGTGCAATATAAATAAAGTAAAATTGTTCTATGTGAAATAATAACTACGAAACAATGTAGCAGACAGGCACCCTTTGTTTTGTTGAAAGTTACTGTGGTGAAAATGATTGCGGGACCTCAGCTTTAATAAACATGACTGCATCATGTAAAGCTTTTAGAACAACATCGGATCCTTTCTCAGGTGAAACTATCTGCAGCTTCTTCACTGGAGCAACATGCTTGAAAACGACACCCTGTGACTTTAGAAAACCCTTCTAACCCAAAGCTGATTAACCTAAATGAGCCTCTTAATGCACTCTAACTCTTTCATACCAGAGCTGTATCCTGCCACCTTGTGCGCTGATTAACAAGTTGATCATTTTTTTTCGATTTGGGTTGGGACTGGTAAATCCCTCCTGGTTCTCATTATTATGGAGTACACACAGGTTCCCATGGGCTCTTATTGTGAACCAGAACCAAAGCAGCAATTGTCATTAATGGAAAGTGGATTAGGGATGTGGCCTTGCCTTGTTGTCTGCTTTGACCTTGTGAAGATGAAATGTGTAGCTGAGATCAGGACATCACTGGCAATGCTTGGTCTCAAATCCTCTGTCCCGGTCAATAGAAACAGCAGATGTACAATTTGGCGGTTCACATGGAATTAGTTCTACTTTTTACTCCGACTACAAATAAATTAGCAGTTTAGGCATTACCGAATAAATGATAATAATAAGTACATTTTTGTGTTACCTGATAAAAAATAATTACAAGTATGGAGTGCCCCATATTCTGATCTACTCTAACATATCTCTGATATTCATAGTGGTAGGCAGGTTTGATGAGAAATGGGAGGTGATATTATGATGGTGATAAACAAGAATGAGGATCTGTTTGAAGTGTGGCTACTGTAGCTCAATCTTACTTGTAAACATATGATTATTTGCTGTCTCTCCCAGGTCAGGAATACAGTGTCTTGATGTTACAATACACATTTAAACAGAACGTTTTAAAGAATGGAGTTTTATAGCATTTGTAATTGGATTTCAGAAATATTTAAAAAAATGCTGATATAGATATTAATTAGTCTTTAATTTATTTATTACAATTGTAAAGTTAATAATAAATAATAATAATAATAATAATAATAATAATAATAATAATAATAATAATTTAAAGGAACATATATATTGTTTTAATCCCAAGGTTTGAAACTTTAATTGTGCCATTATGTAAAATATATATATTACATCTTTATATTACATATAATTAATCTTTTAAATAACCATAATGCATGGGTGGTCATGCCCCCCAACCTGGCCCACCTATAAATATTAAGCTTTAGATTAACTGCTTCTGGAGGTTCAATTAGGTGCATATCATTTTTTCTTGGTGGTCATGGAACAGTATTGTTCGGAATAAAAGCTCAGGAGTTAAGGGTGTTTGTAATAAGGTGTACGACCTCTATCTGCATGCTCGAGGGATGCACTTTGTCATGCTACACCAGTCAAGCACTCGACCTTACCACGTGTAAATCCATTGCTATGACTCTGTACCCTACAGGCGAGTGGGAGTGTGTGTTTGCAAACCGGCTGTGACAGTCTCTGTAAACCAGCCTGCCGTTTACTGGCATTCACAGCATTACAGGGATTAAAGAGCCCTTGCAACAGGACTGCCTGCCTCTCTGAGAAACAGACATTATTTACAGTAGGGGAAAAAACAGAGGGGCAGATTCAATTAGAATGCTTTGTAAAAATAGCCTATGCTCTGAACGGCCATTGGAAATACAAGTCTGCGACAGTGGTATGAGCGCGCAGCAACAAATTGCCTGCAGAATGTAAATGGGGGAGAACCCTCGTTATTTCATCGGGGCTTATACGTTTTGACAAACCATGCCGTTTAAGATATAATAGCGGTGTAATCACTGCCCCCGGCTGTCATTCTTCAGCATAATAGGCTACTTATTCATTGGGGATAGTTTACGTCTCTACACAGTTTTTATTTCATAAGATTACCTCCTCCCTCCTCTCTCTCTCTCTCTCTCTCTCTCTCTCTCTCTCTCTCTCTCTCTCTCTCTCTCTCTCTCTCTCTCTCTCTCTCCATACTCCTCCTATCCTTAATGTGCACAGCTCTCTTTTTCTCTATGCTGTTTTGGCATCCTGCTCTGTTTTTTTTTCCCTCTGTCTATATGACAGAAATCTTAGGATGAGACAAGCAATTAAAATAAGTGGCTGATGAGGTTTCCAAACAATGATGTGGTAAAAAGAATAAGAGGCCCTAGCTAAATGAATTTACACTGCAATAGAGCTTTTGTTTTGGAATCACGTCTGATTAATTATTTGACTTTCTTTTTACCAAAACAAAAATTGGTAACACTGAGGCCCCACTGCCTCCAAGTCCTCAAACTTCTAGGCCACACTGACTCCCAGGCCTCAGTTCTAACTCCTAGGCCGCACTGTATCCCAGCCCTCACCGTACACAATTCCTATGGAGACGATGTAGTTTCTGTTCCACCCCCAATAAGTGCCACTAAGTGAATGCAAAACAATACAAAAAAAACAGGGTGTTTGTTTGTTTGTGATAAAGTTATATAATGCTGGAATTACAGCCCAGCATGCAAATAATAAATCCCTTCTTTTTATAAGAGTGAGATGAAGCAGATTCCATCAGAAGGCTTCAGTATGGTTACTGAGCTTTGTGCTGTATAAATGCTGCTTTTTTTTCAAACAGATGCTGAGTATAATCCCGACATGCACCATCTGCATCTTTACTGTATTTTGTTTAAGCGCATTTGCTGCATATTTATCTCTTAAATGTAACCCAATTTGGCTATAAGGCTGTAGGGCAGTGTGTTGTCATAGGGAAGGGAAAAAAAGATGAGTTGAACAAAGTAAACTGTGCTCTCTTGAAGAGTAATCCAGGCTGCACAGAACATTGTAAATTATAAATCTCTCTTGGCTAATTTTCACTTTGAGCGTCAGTAAAATTAAAATTAAATAAAACATCTTGTGTTAGTGAAGAGAACTCAATATTTCAGTAACAGCATTGAGGCCCACTCAGGACTGAAAAAGTATAGGGCCGTGAAAAAACAAAACATTTTAATTGAAGTTATTTACTCTTTAAGTATTACTGACAGCTGATGAGAATCACAGTGCTTTTTAAAGTACAGTAAACATGTTCTCCCTGCTCTAACCCAGTCTCCTTTATACAACTGTATGAATGTAATTCAGTTGTATAAGGGCCTGCTTCAGAAATGTAGGCCTTAACCCTTTGCTGCCCAGTGTCCAATATATTTGACGCTGAAAAAATAGGCATTAAATAGGTATGTGAACATACTCAGGGCAGTTTCTAAAAAAGAGCACTACAGCTTTAAGAACAGCCCTCCTCCATCACCTCTCACCAACGCTTTGCCTTGATTTATTTGTACTGGTGACAGAGTCTATTGTCTGCGAGTGACCTTTTTTCTATGGTCTGCTAAGCACAGACAGCCATACAGCGCAGAGGTAGGACACAGGTAATTTGTTCAATCTGTGCCTCATTATGTTAACATGGAAGGGAGGTTGTTTTAATCACATGGCTACACCTGAAGGGACAAATGAGATAGAGAGTGAGAGTTGTCTAAAGTAGTGTTTGCTTTGAGTAAAAGTTTCAAGACTCCCCTTTTAACCTCTGAGTTCAAGTTTAGTGCAAGTCACCAGGGACTTCATGTGAGCAGATGGAGTTCACCTTTCAGATTCTTCACGAACACTAACAAACATATTCAAAAACGAGCACTAGCCTGCATACTGCGTTCTCAGCTCTCCGGCACGATGGCCCTGAACTTAATTAATGAGCTGTAGTCTAAATTGTGAGGTCTCCAGCACTGTCATCTTGCACCTTAATAATGAGAACAGTCTGTAATTGGAAATGTGTCACTCTGAGAAGTAAATAGCTTCTTAAAATAAGTGTTTTACAAACCAACTCTGAGTTAACAGAGCTCAAGTAGTAAGGAAAAGCTTGACCCCTGCTGATGCTCACCATTCCTCAGGTAAGTGATGTGCACAATCCTTTCATTGAGTTACTAGCGTTAGCTCCTTGTTTGCTTGTAATGCATGTACAGTATATGCAGTGTGGTGTCGTGCTGAAATGACTGTTTGAATAACTGTATTTAACTTATTTAATCTGATTAATCATGAATTTCATTCACTGATGATTGTTTTTTTTTTTCATCAGTCAGCGCAAATATTTCACGGGGTTTAAAATGTTATAAACTGTGCTGCATTTTTTGGTCACTTATTTTATTATTTAGGCATCATTTGGGCTCTTTTTTCATGACTATTACTGAATTCACTTATGCTTAGAAATATTGTACTGTTTTTTTTGTTTGTTTTGTTGCAGGTTCAAACTCCCAGAATTATTCCCTCTATATTGGGTTAATAAATATCCTTAAAAACGTGCCATTGCACTAGATTGTGTTAATACTTTGAACAACTATCTAAAGCTTAATTGACAAGACTGAAATCTGATTCATGCAGCTCTAGAGTGATGGTATGTAACCTTGTAAGAATAGCCTTTTCGTGTTGCTGCTGTGTGTGTGTGCACAGTGGATGTACCTGTGCTAGCTCCCATTGCTGTAGCACCTTGTATTTATAGTAAATGAGGGTATTGGAAATGGGATTACAGAGGACTGCAGGGTTGCTGGGAAGGTAGTCTGTAGCATTCAGGAAGATGGTGTTAAAAATGTGGATTTGCATGTATTCAACAGCATAAGACTGTGTTGATTATTCTGAACTTTGATTTCATTGCATTAGCAGTCAGGTAAAGTGGATTGTGTTTGTCTCTTGAGGAGGGCCCTCTTAAGCAGTTTTTACAACATCGTTTCCAGGACCATGATGGTGCCTGGCTCCGGTGACTCTCCGGGGTCACTGTGCTCAGTGAAGAAAGGGAGATGAGGGAATAACTGGGGTGTTAGCAGTGAATACATGCTTGTAAAAGTGTCCATTAATACAATCAGGTTAAATAAAATGACAGCAGTTAGTCTGGTGAACCCTGGCATACACTGTAATATAATACAGGTGCTTTAGTGAGATATTTACAAAAGCTTACAGAACATTGCTGTTTAAAAGTGAAAGTGAATTGAAATATTGGAGCTAGGTGCTGCATTGGGTGGGACGACTGATACCTGTCACTCCAGTACACAGATACGCTATTTAAATGAAGAAACTTCAGTCCAGTAAGAAGACGTTTTGAACAGACTGGATTGAAGCGTCTTTAGTTTTTGTATTACTGTTTTTGAAGTTTTGGTATATATGTAAAATAGCAATTATTGTGTTTCAGAGTATCTACTGTGCAAAGGTTGTGCAATAAAACAAAACAAGAAAAAAACTTCAATAATAAAACAAACACTTAGTTGTTCCTTTGATGCTGTGGTATGAAGAGTGAATTCTCTGTTCTGTTGAGTGGCTTGTATTTTAGACGAGACCAAAAAAACAAATCCATTTCCAAACTCATGTCTCATTTAGACAGAAGGACATCTTTGTAAATAACGGTGCACACTCAAAGGGCTACTGCGTATAAATATCTTCAAATAATAACTTTATTGAAGATTAATCAACATAGCGTCACTTTTAAACATATGTAATCAACTTAGGAAAACCTTAATTGGCCTTTTATAATTTTCCGGTGTCTGCTTCTACTCAGTAGGATGTGCAACCTCCCTCAATAGAATTGTGTTTACTGTTATCTATGAATACAGCCAGAATGGAAATCTGTGGGCAGACCCAAATCCTATCATTAACAGATGTTTAACTGGTTGACTCAAAGCCAACTCAAGATAACCTAATATAAAGAAATCTGTTGCTGTTCCCACCCAAATAATGTTTCTCAACCTTGCAACTGAACAAGAGTCATTATCTTCCCTTATTGTTTAACATTTACAGATAGGTGTTTTTTTTAAGTGCTTTCAGGGGAAGTTCCTGTCCACACAGGAAGTGCTTACATACATGACCTGCTTATCTGATAATGCACAACTGCTTCATCAAATTCACATTCACATTTTTGAAATCTGAGTGTCTAATGTTTCACCCAGAACTTACGCAATTTCTGTAAAATGCCTTACCTCTAGCAAGCACTTCTTAATCATAACCCACTTTAGAACCAAGCCATAAGAACGCATGATAAAGTAATTCGGCACAGCAAAGGTGGCAGACCTTATGATTGTTATTTTGACTATCTATTAGGAAAGCTGTAAGGACATGGTACTCTGGGTTATGCTTGATTTCGAAAGTGTTTATGAAGGCTACTTGGGTCAAATTCAAATGAAGCATTACCTATTAAGTAGATTATGTCAGACATTATGAGACAGTTGTTAGCTGCCATTGCCTGAATACTCAACCTAGGTTTTATGTTCTGGGAGTAACAAGGGCACGTAAACCAGTGACAATAATATACAGAATCCATATCTATGGTTCAGATAGACCACTTACATTTCTAATGATAAATAACATGGATATTACAGACTATTCCTCTCACGCTCAGAGAGGGACACAGGTTTTGTTAGTTTGTTTTTCAAAACATTACATTGTTCTTGAAGAATCTGTGTTACTTGTACTTTCCTTTTTTTTCTCAGATAATATTACAATGTTGAAATGAAAAAATAATTCAATATATTTTTTTTCCACTATCTTCAAGAAGGCAACACTGACTTTAACACACTGCCCAGGGACGATAAACAAAGCTATTTACAAAGCCGAGAAATCATTAGCACGAGAGTCTATACTTTAAACTGAACTGTTCAGTAAAAATAAAAGTATACAGTGTGTGTGTATTACATAGTTACACTAAATAGTTTCCAGTTTAGCTCTCTGCCGCCCCCTGTGACTAATGACTGTAAGTACAGCAGTGCAACAGCTCATCTTGAATTCTTCCCATTGGTGTACAGGGAGTGGACAGTAGATCAAACTTACAGTGTACAGACACTGAACATAAATGAGGGATTGTGTCTTTAAATTGGAACTGTGGATAAGTAAAGTGAATGCTTTTCCTTCATTGGTTGTGAGCTCTCTGTGACATAACCACAACAGAAGCATTAACTCTTTAGCCTCTGCTCTGTGCAAGTGGATACTAAAAAGGATAAAACTCGGACTGCAACAAAACAAGCTCTGCACAGAAGGGGGTGCTACAGCTATAAGATTGCTCCACGTGGGAGGCAGGGATGATGTCACAGAGAGTCACAGGGCATCCCCGGGCTGGCCCCTCAGTCCTGGTGGCGGGCCTGGAGGTCAGTTGGGGAGAGTGTCCAGGCCCAGCGAGGCGGCATGCTGCTTGGCTCGCAGCCGCAGGTTCTCGATGCTGGTGGTCTTGCTGTTGAGGCTGGGAAGGCTGCTGGAAGCCTGCAGAATGGGATTGGTCCACACTTGCTGGGCGTGGGACAGGGACTGGTAGTAGGACTGGCAGTGCAGGGAGCCCAGTGGCGCCGTCATGTTGACGTTCATGCCCAGGTACGGCACGGGAGGAGGGGTCCCCATGTCGAAGGAGGAGTAGTGCACCAGGTTGTTGGTGGCGGCCATGTGCTGCCGGAACTGCTCCTGAAGACGGAAGAGGCTGAGCGGGGACGAGGAGTACGAGTTGCTCTGAGGCATCCCACTGCTGCCACCACTGGAGGACGGGGTTACCGTGACGCTGATAGGAGACTCTGTGGAGGTGGAGGAGGGGGGAAATGTACATTCTTAATATGCAATACAAATAATCTAACGCTTATCTGCCCTCCCTAACACAATGTCACAATGAACCCGGAACCTGAACAGTATGCAACCACGTTATTTGGAACACATGTATTTGATTTGAAATCTGTGTCTGATAGTACTTGGTCCTGGATTGTTTTAAACTCAGGTATGTGGTAGATGTAAAGTGGTAGTTCATACTAATAAGGTTTGAAATACATCATGAATTGACAAATGCTTCATTTGAAATCAATAGAAACCCTGCTTGGAGTGAAAGCCTCATGGATACAGGGACAGGTGAAAGACTTGTTAGCAGATGGATGTCACCTGGCCTGGCAGATGAACTCTGGTGGTGTCAACAGTAAATACAAACAGTGGCCTTTATAGTGAGAGATTCCTTTCTTTATAAAGTAACCGCGAAATTGCTAAGCACTCCATGCTCAGGTGACCTGAAAAAAGGCTGGCATGTGTTGAAGTTGTTATTAGCCACTTTCAAGAGTTTCAAGAGCTGCTTACTGACCTGCTTTGGGACTAAGCCGCTTGCAGGGCGGGGTCTTGTTTCCGGGGGCGGGGCTCTTGTCACATTTTGGCTCCTCCCTCTGTGGTTTGTACTCCTCTTTGCCATTGTGGTCCTCAGCAGCTGATTCGCTGCCGGACTGCTCGGCCGAAGTGACGTTAACCTCCACACTGAGTTCTGCTGCCAGGGTGTGGGCAGGGCGCTCAGTCTCCGAAGAAGAGGAGGAGGAGGAGGAGGATGAGGAGGAGGGGTGTGTTTGGGACTCTGAGACAGTGGCAGCAGCAGTGAGCTCCTCTTTCCCCTCTGGACTCCCCTCCTCCGCCTCCTTCTGCTTCAGCAGCTGCTCCTTCTGAAGGCTGCTGCTGCTTCTTGAACTTGGCGGCGGTTCTTGAACCAAACCTGGAAGAAACAAAGGCAGAGATTGTAAAATTGAACGATAATTGGATAGGGCCTTTCTTACTTTTTAAAAAAACAGATCATTTGAGTGTCAGAATTCACTAAAAGTTTATATGTTCCTGTTTGTTGGTTGTTTCTTTTGCTCTCGCAACAATCTCGGCAATATATAGAGTGGTATATATATATATATATATATATATATATATATATATATATATATACAGTACTGTGCAAAAGTTTTAGGCAGGTGTGAAAAATGCTGTAAAGTAAGAATGCTTTCAAAAATAGACATGTTAATAGATTATATTTATCAATTAACAAAATGCAAAGTGAGTGAACAGAAGAAAAATCTAAATCAAATCCATATTTGGTGTGACAACCCTTTGCCTTCAAAACAGCATCAATTCTTCTAGGTACACTTGCACAAAGTCAGGGATTTTGTAGGCATATAGTCAGGTGTATGATTAAACAATTATACCAAACAGGTGCTAATGATCATCAATTCAATATGTAGGTTGAAACACAATCATCAACTGAAACAGAAACAGCTGTGTAGGAGGAATAAAACTGGGTGAGGAACAGCCAAACTCAGCTAACAAGGTGAGGTTGCTGAAGACAGTTTACTGTCAAAAGTCATACACCATGGCAAGACTGAGCACAGCAACAAGACACAAGGTAGTTATACTGCATCAGCAAGGTCTCTTCCAGGCAGAAATTTCAAGGCAGACAGGGGTTTCCAGATGTGCTGTCCAAGCTCTTTTGAAGAAGCACAAAGAAACAGGCAACGTTGAGGACCGTGAGACACAGTGGTCGGCCAAGGAAACTTACTGCAGCAGATGAAAGACACATCATGCTTACTTCCCTTCGTAATCGGAAGATGTCCAGCAGTGCCATCAGCTCAGAACTGGCAGAAAACAGTGGGACCCTGGTACACCCATCTACTGTCCGGAGAAGTCTGGTCAGAAGTGGCCTTCATGGAAGACTTGCGCCAAAAAGCCATACCTCCGACGTGGAAACAAGGCCAAGCGACTCAACTATGCACGAAAACACAGGAACTGGGGTGCAGAAAAATGGCAGCAGGTGCTCTGGACTGAGGAGTCAAAATTTGAAATATTTGGCTGTAGCAGAAGGCAGTTTGTTCGCGAAGGGCTGGAGAGCGTATACCTAATGAGTGTCTGCAGGCAACAGTGAAGCATGGTGGAGGTTCCTTGCAAGTTTGGGGCTGCATTTCTGCAAATGGAGTTGGGGATTTGGTCAGAATTAATGGTCTCCTCAATGCTGAGAAGTACAGGCAGATACTTATCCATCATGCAATACCATCAGGGAGGCATCTGATTGGCCCCAAATTTATTCTGCAGCATGACAACGACCCCAAACATACAGCGAAAGTCATTAAGAACTATTTTCAGCGTAAAGAAGAACAAGGAGTCCTGGAAGTGATGGTATGGCCCCACAGAGCCCCTGATCTCAACATCATCGAATCTGTCTGGGATTACATGAAGAGAGAGAAGCAACTGAGGCTGCCTAAATCCACAGAAGAACTGTGGTTAGTTCTCCAAGAAGTCTGGGCCAACCTACCTGCCGAAGTTCCTTCAAAACTGTGTGCAAGTGTACCTAGAAGAATTGATGCTTGATGCTGTTTTGAAGGCAAAGGGTGGTCACACCAAATATGGATTTGATTTAGATTTTTCTTCTGTTCACTCACTTTGCATTTAGTTAATTGATAAATATAATCTATTAACATGTCTATTTTTGAAAGCATTCTTACTTTACAGCATTTTTTCACACCTGCCTAAAACTTTTGCACAGTACTGTATATGTATATATATATATATATATATATATATATATATATATATATATATATATATATATATATATATATATATGTTGTTAAAACAAAAATCAAAGCAATTAAACTTGGCAGGTGGAGTGGACAATGGTCAACAAGGCTTTGCCCATCTTTAGTTCATTTTTTGATTATTATTATCTATTCCTTTTTTAAAAAGCAATAATAAGAATGATTTCTCATAGCCTGTGTACCTGGACGCGAGCCTCTGGGAGGTTGGTGCACATGGCCAGGCGCTCTCTCATCACCACGTCAGGGTAATGGGTCTTCTGGAAGGTCTTCTCCAGTGCCTCAAGCTGCTGTGCGGTGAAGGCAGTGCGACTGCGGCGCTGCTTCCGGTGCTGGGAGCCGTAGCGAGCCTCCAGGATGATGTCTTGAAATGTACAGCCGTTGGAAGAGAAGAGAAGTGGCCAGTTTAATTAAAGGAAAGGTCCCCAGAGCTCCTGCATCTCATGCCTCTCTCCACATCATTCTGTAGTGTGTCAAGTTTTGCTAAGACTTTAAAAATAGGCTGCTATGAAATATAGAAATACCACCCAAGTGGCTTATGAATTTGATGCAGATTTTCTAGTTCTGCTGCTGGTGTAACATACAACAATGCCCACAGATTCATAATGAATTCCAATAGAATGTCATAGGAATAACAACTATGCCAATGGAATTATTGTTACCTAAATTAGTATACTGGACATGCAACGTTTTCTCGACAATGTGGAAGAAGGCCGAAAGCAAATTCACTCTTTTAAACAACCAAGATAAATGGAAATGTAAAGGTATTGTGTAATCGATTTTAATGCACTGGGTCCATACTAACATGGGGCTTAAAGTTCAGCTAACCTGTAGTATTTTGTATATTAAGCTCAGGCTTCATATAATAATTACATTATTTTTGTGCGGTCTGGAACAAAGGCATAAGGGCCCATGAGGACCGACGAACCTCGGGGCCACCTCCCTTGTTAAACCATTCCTCTGGAGAGGTCGGTTATCCAGACCTCAAGAGATCTTTGTATATGCAGCTGTTCCTTACCAGCCAGTCTCTCTGCCAGGGTGAGGGCATGCACAGAGGGCCTGTAGTCAGGGGCGTGCTGAGCCTGTTGCGCCGCCTGCTGGTGGAGGTTGTACATTGCACTCAGGGAATTCATGGCATGGAGAGAATAGCCGTTTACTCCATAGTGCTGCATGGTTATCTTGTCTGGGGAAGACAAGCGAAATACAGCATTGTCAGCACACAGGGATATTTAAAAGTGTATTCAAATGAATTCTTCCTGTCATTGTGTATTGTATACCGTGCAATAAAAAAAATTACATTTGGACCACGAGCCTTTTAGGCATCAAGTAGACTCTGTGTTTTCTTGTTGTGGTGCAGGTCAACCAGTTATATAAGTGAGGACAAGCAAGATAACACTACAGGCATTTAGTCAAGGAGCCGTGTACAGCGCCGTACTTCAGGAGTCTGTATGCTTCGAAAGACTTGAGATACAAAAAGAAGGAATTCATCAATTATTCAAAAGCACTCACGTAAGCATTTTTGTTGTTGAAATTGGAAGGCCATTTATCAAGGAGATGTTTTTTTATTTATTTTTTTTAACCAGATAGATTGTGCTTACAGTGGTTAAAATAATCTTTATATTTCATTAAGCAAGCAGGCAAGCCGATCCTCGCCACAAGCACTATAGACGCCTCTAATTTGACAAAATCTGCAAAACAAGAATTCGCTCCCACCCCCCAGCTATGGGGCAGTAAATACACACGTTCATTGGTTATGTCCCCTTTAAAAGGTGATTTTTTTTGTTCACTTTAGATAAAACATGCATCTATATGATATTGTTTTTAAAGGTTTACCCTTTATTCGTACTAATTTTGTTTCCTTTTAATGGAGAACTCTAGTCCCTGCTGTACCCCAGCACCATTTGTTGTGAGAGTTAGGAACTGTCTGAGATCTGGGAATAAGCGGCCCCAGCCATGGCTCCCTGAACCACAGAAAACTTAAACATTACTGTCTGGTTTCACAGTCCTGGACTACCCAAATATTAATTTAAGTAAAATAAACCAAGATTAGTGCTAATCTGGGTCTGTGAAACCAGCCATAAATGCTCAGCGCTCCATGACGTTCAAACTCGGAATCCATAGTGGGTCTATGAAATCAGTCTGTGTGAATTACCCCACAGTTGACAATAATGATCTCCCTGAGCCAAGTTAAGTACCGCCCGATGGGTCGCAGGGTTGCTGAGTGCCAGACCCGGTGTGATTGTCCTTGTCCGCAAATCCCCCAAGGCTGATCTCTCTCTCTCTCTCTCTCTCTCTCTCTCTCTCTCTCTCTCTCTCTCTCTCTCTCTCTCTCTCTCTCTCTCTCTCTCTCTCTCTCTCTCTCTCTCTCTCTCTCTCTCATTGTTTACATTGAATCAGCTAATAACAGATTTATTTGCTCATTTGCTTTGTGTTTGTAGGAAACGCGCGTAAAGGCAAAGGTGCCTTTGGGGAAAGGAGGAAGAAAGCTTAAATCTTCTCTCAGACAAAACCGTTATCCATTAACTTCCAATTATTACTTGGCCCAAGCCATTAATTATAAATCAGGCTTCTAATTGGGATAATTAGCTGTGTTCCACTTAATGTAGTGTGACTGATGTGTTTTGAGAGAATTGAATCACTCCATTTGCCCGTGATTGCGGTAACACAAATCCCACTAAACCTTTACTTATTTGTATTTGCTTTGCTGACGAATACATACACTAATAAAAAGCTATTTTAAATAAGATCTGTTTATATTAAGATCTGTGTTAAAGGGCTTATCAGCCATGCTAGGATGCCCTGATGGACACATCAAAGCTTTTATTATGGGTTCACTCAAAAATATAATGATTACGTTTAAGTAAGACGATCACACGATTCATGACGTTGCTCAATGGCCCACACACCTGTTAGTTAGACAGAAATGCCTAAAGCCTAATAAAGTAGACGCCTTTAATTATTAGCTTCCTTAACTTTTGTGATATAATAGACTTGGAACCCCTTACCTCAGTACCCTATATTGTTCGTGTTTCCATGTCACGAACAGTTAACAATATGCTTCTTTTGAAATTATGTGTGTTCATGTCAGAAAGAAAGTCTAATTTTAAAAAATATCATATAGAAACAGGTAACGCGAGAGATAATTCTGATCAATATTGCTTCCCAGAAGGAGCCTGTTGTAAAGTCGTACTCACATGTTCAATGTGAACTCACAAAGTAGTGTTTGTTTCGGGTGTGGTGTTGTATATGGCTACAGGTTTCTACAGTAACCTAATAGTGACCTTTTAGTATTTATATTTTGTGGTTTTGGCTTTCTTCTTTTTTTAAAATGTCCTCCATTGCTGGGGGACATGATTAGATATGTATTAACTATCCCGTGCTTTGGCAAAATAGAATATCTTAGAGGGCCAACCAGCTGGAACCGTAAAGAGACCGCGAGTGAATGCTTGGCGTCTTGGTACTCGAGCTGGCCACGAGAGCTCCGCAGGAATATTTCCTTTAAACCGTCTAGATTTAATATCAGAGGATTCAGCAAATGGGCACGTTGCGCTTTAAACAAAAAAAAAAGAAAAAGAAAAAAGAAAGATCTTTACTATGCATTAATGTTGATTAAGAACAAATGTTTAATTTAAAAATAAATGTGTCGACAGCGGCGCCGGAGCCTTTCTAAAAGCCAGTGGGTGGGGGGTGGGGGGCGATATTAAACGGCTGGTCTACACCGTATTTGTTTAGCTTTATAGCCTATGGAGCTAGTTTTTAGTTATTTACTGCTTCGGAAACAAATTACATGAAATGTTTCAACAGTTCTATAGTGTTACAGGATGACTAATGTAGCAACATTCGCTACCACACATAAACTCGGCTTCTCTGCGCTCATTCTTTCCCATGTGATTTGTTAGAAACTTCAGTGTTCCTCTGTAGAAGCTTGCGAAACGTTAGGATTATTGTTTATCAGCACAGTTCCGGTGTCGTCTTAATTTGTGGATTTATTTGACTTATCTGTGTCACTGTGTTTTGGCGAACGATGAGATTCAAGGTATATATATATATATATATATATATATATATATATATATATATATATATATATATATATACATTCGGAATGTTGGGTAGTTCCATTTAAGTTCCATTTAAGATTGTTTCTGTCTATGAATTAATTTACAGACCTCTAGATAGAAAGATAATCTGTAGGTGAATATTGCATGTAAACTTTTGAGAAACGTTAAGATAGGCCTAATTCTTAGATAATTCAATAGTTCATGTCGACTTTAGATAAACGTTCATGACGATCATAAATAAGACTTGTTTGTTTACCCAACATACTGTACATACATGCGTTCATATGAAGATCTTACAGCCAACTCAATCCGAATATACAAGACGCTGGCTATTTGTACGTGTGTCTTTTAGCAACTCGTGTTAGGGTTTTCGTAAAGGTCAGTCTCACCCCCACTCATTTTGACCTTTTGAGTTATTGTAACTTTTAATTTGAATGATTACGCTTTAATTAATTAATTTGGAGGGTCCCCAGAAGGGATATTCAAATATGCTAATTAGTATTAATTGAGATATTTAGAGGGCTGTCACATTTAGGCTAAATGATAATTAGAAAAATGTCCCTAAAAGAAAAATAATATATAGCCTTGTTGCAAAAAAAAAAAAAATGAAAACAAGTTTGAAATATTAAAATCCGCCAACGGGCATGACTGGGCTTTTGGTTATTAATATTAATAATCTGGAAAAGTCAATATTGAGAATTATTGGTGTTCATAAATATAAATTGTGACTACTGATGTTGTTCAAACGTGTGTGTTCTGTCATTTCTTGCATTATTATAAAACCAAAAGGTACCAAAAAATCATGAATAGGGCCTACTTATTATTAGTAGTAGTGGTAGTCGAAGAAGAAGAAGAAGAAGAAGAAGAAGAAGAAGAAGAAGAAGAAGAAGAAGAAGAAGAAGAAGAATGAGCAGTTTTTGACAAAATTATCTAAATGCTACTGCTAACTCCCACGCTATGACTTGTTATATTGCCATTAAAAAGGGGTAATATTTTCCTACTAACTGCAAAGCATTATCCTAAGATATTTTAGATGCCGGTCACAATGTGGAAAAACATAATAATAATAATAATAATAATAATAATAATAATAATAATAATAATAATAATAATAATAATGTAAAGGCTTTTTCATTACAGGGTGTAATCAATATACCGCAGTGAATGTTTTTCAATGCTTTGAAAAAAAATAGCAAAGCTATGCGCTTCCTAACCTTTTTAAACTAAACATAATTGCCACAGTCAGTAGACTAATCTTTTTAAAATTACCGTACTGTACTGGCCTGGGACTCGTACATAATGAAATGAACCCATTGTTACGCGATAGGTTGAGCCTGGTATATAATTGAATTTTAACCTGTAATGTTTTCAATTAGTTTATTTTATTTGCACTCATTAATTTGTTCTGCTCTGTGTCACACGCCGGGCTGAGCTATAATTCTCTATTTTTTAATCTAAATCGAAATTTACAACACATAGCTTTTTATTAAAGAGCTTCATTATTAAGTGTAAAATAAGGTTCTGCTTGGCTTGTTTCTACTTCAGTATTATTATTATTATTATTATTATTATTATTAGTAGTAGTAGTAGTAGTAGTAGTAGTAGTAGTAGTAGTTGGCCTAGCAGTAGGCTATAAACAGACAATTGAGAGATTAAATACACTGTCAAGTGTTAACTGTACGCACCAATTTTCATATTTCATGTCATGCATGCAGACTTTTATTGGCTACACATATAAGTGCCAGTAGCCTAATAATTAATTGATCTTAATTAAACATTATAGGCATATCTATCCGCGTGGAATGTTCCACGAATTAATATCCAACAGGATAATATATAGGCAATAACTATACTTGGCAAATAAAATGAAAATATACATTTGATTGGCTTTTTTTTTACCTTTGGTTGCAAACATGGACGTTTTTCATAAGTTTGAAAGGTTTTTTCATGCCATTGTTTTTTATCGGTCATTTTTAGTATCCTTCCTATAATTGAATCTCATAATTATTAGACATCATGATACTGAAACCGTACAGGATTTCTAGATCAAAAAATATATAGACAACATTTGAGTAAACAAATCTGCATCTCCGATATATTAAGTTTCAAAGTGATGCAGAGCATATTTAAATAAATAGTGCAGTAGATGATACTTCCTACGTGAATTCTGTAGAAGATCATCACAACTATCTATCCACCTATCTATACTACAGTGTTCTTATCTCCACACAGCTAAGTCACTGCATCGCCTCTGATAGATGCGATCTTGATAATGCATAAGAGAATAGTTGACAGGACTGGACAGAAGGTGTTCTGCTAAACATTTGCTTTTCTCCCTAAGTATTTGTGGTGAATGGGCGCCGTTTTCTCCCCCCCTCATGGCTCCTATCCCATAGCCTCGGGGGTTCCTAGCTGAGATGTATGAGATCCCTGCCTGTAAAATATGCACGTTGATCCCCATTTGGTTTTCCATCTAATGGAGGTAGAAATAGGTTTCGACTGCGGAGCCCTTCATTTATCACCAGGACTGACACAGCGGCTACGCGGCTCCCTTCTTTTTTTAACATAATTCATACCCGGAAGATTGTCTGTTCTGGTCCCACAGGCAGTAATTGACTACCTAACAGTTTATAAAGCATGCTAGTTATTGAAGCATAATAGAAGAGTTTCAACAACTTTTAACACTTTCCTTCGTTCAGCTGTCAAATTATCCAAAATGATATTCGGGTTGTTATTCATTTTAGTTTAGATATTGTACATTTAAAGATATAGTGACCGGCTGCGCCTAAACGTTATTACATGTTAGAATATCTCCGTTTATTTTCTTTTAAGGACTTCAGGATAGCATATTTCAAATCCCAGGCCCATGATATATATTTACAAACCCCTCTGAGTATCTATTCATCCTCTTTTCTTTTTTTTTTACGTCGCTGAATGTCTGGCTGCCCCCGGCTCTAACGCACCACGCTGTTTGATTATTAAAACATCATTATGTAAATTGGCATGAATTTACAGTGTTGCTCTTTGATCCCGTTAAATTAGGAGAAGTGTTATTGTTAAAGGTCCCGTGCCCTGGGCAATGTGGGAGCATGACAGGCGACAATCTGTTCTTATTTAGCACCACTCATAATATTTATGTATCCAAAAGCTGGCAAGACAAGTTCAGTACACACTATACAACAAAAAGGTAGTATATAAAAACGATGTTAATGCCTTTTTTTTCAAACTTAAGGCAGTGCATTTTTTGTTGTTTGTAATTGTATCTTTTAATCTGTGCTTTATAGCAAATTAACATTTATAAGTAGCTCAGTGTGACAACTTGCCTGACAGTGACTAAATACTTTATAGTAAACACAGTAAATACATTAATAAAGTTATTTTTTAATGATTGTAATTTTATGTTATTGTTTTTTTTTTCAAATGTACTCTATTATTTGTAGTAGTTCAAAATTAACACAAAAACACCCTCAAGCAAAATTCCCCGCACCAAATCACAAAATAAAACCAATTTGTAAATAACTTTGTTTAACACAGTGTAAATATGAAGTGGATACTATAGGTTTGCCATCACAATTGTAGCCTGTATACAAATCCTGTTAAATCAAAAAATATTAAAATTACATGACAATTTCAAACTCTGCACAAAAAAAAAAAAAATCCCGAAAGGTCTTACCCTTCAAGTATCTCTCCCAATACAGTCCTTAGAAATGAAACTGCGCTGTATGCTGCCGTCTTGTTTATCTTTTTTATTAAATATAAAGGTATCGCTGTTTGAATAAGTCACTGGGGTCTTGCACCCAGCTCAGTTCCTTGCCCAGTATTTCTATCTGTGTTAGCCTCTGCTGCCTGCGAGTCCTCCCCTTATACTCTCGCTTTTCCTCAAATACACGCACGCGGCTCTTTCTGCGTGTCGCTCACTCCATTGGCTTGCTAGAGTCACCCAGGATCTGAGAAGCTGCCATCTACCGGGGCAAGTATTGAGGAAGGATTTTTAAAAGAGCTTCGCGGCGCTCGAGGAACCACGCAAGATTGTCAGTGGTCATTTGCTCTGTCAATCAAACAAAGAATACAGCTTTTTTTCTATAGTCGACCACCCCATTTAAACCTGTACCTATAGTATACATTCATTTAAGCAGACGGCCCCAGGGGTAACTAGCCAGTACATACCTATAAGAATTCTGAACTTGGAGCTAAATGCGCTACATTGTTTTCGTTTTTTAAAGTCTCAAAAGAATGAAAGAAAGAAAGAAAGAAAGAAAGAAAGAAAGAAAGAAAGAAAATCTGAAATAATTATTTGTAAATACTATTAATTGCAATAGCAGCAGCAGTAGCAGTAGTTGTAGTAGTTCCATTATTATTAATAGTAATGATGCTATCTGTATTTTGTAAGCGATATTGCCGTATTATATAAAGGGTTATAGATCAAGGAGAATGTTGCACAATGATCAACAGTCCAACACGTTCAGTGGATATGAACGAGGTGATTATCCAAATCATATTTTTATACTAACCTGGTGCATGTGCTTGTTTGCACTGCAATGTAGTTTTTCTTTTTTTAAACTATTTTAGTTTTTTGCAACTGGGAGGTAGAGCATGGCTAATAGTAATGTTTTGTTCGGGCACTGGGAAAAGGAAAAAAAGAAAGAAAGAAAGAAAAAAAGAAAGAAAGAAAGAAAGAAAGAAAGAAAGAAAGAAAGTTAGTTTCATCATTGAAAGGCTATAGATAGATGGATAGGTAGATAGCCGTTTGTGTTGCCTGCAGGTACAGCAATGGGATAGTATGGCTCCAGTTCTTTGGTGTATTTTAAGTTGAGTAACTCAAGCGTTCGTTTTATTTGCTTTTCAGCTTTGTCGTGCCATTGCAGCAGAAAGCGCGACGCAAAGCCTTTAGAGAGCTCGTTAATAGATGCTAGGGTGATGCCTTTAGAATCTCTCCCGGCCCTGAAGGATTTAGGATGGGATTGGGGAGACAAGACGCCATTTCAGCCTCCAAAAACCCCTGTCTTAAAATGACTGCTGGTAAGAGGATTAAAACAATAATGCCCTTCTCTTCTTGAAGGTTTTTAGAAAAGATTTTTTCTCCCGGAGCAAAACCGTTTAGGCTGGAATTAAGGGCAGCGAAAAGTAGCCTTTTAATGTAAAGCTGGAATATTTTGTTGAAATTCTGCGAGAAAGGAGAGAGGCGTGGGGTGAAAATCAGGCAGTGAACTTTTTTTTTTTCATTTAATGGAATTTAAAATGCACCTAAATAACTGACACTGCGTAACTCTATATATATATATATATATATATATATATATATATATATATATATATATATATATATATATATATATATATATATATATATATATAGTGAAGGAATTCGTGGGTTACAGGGCCCTAGGCCCTGTGCAACATGTATTCGTTGAGTCAAGTACCTTTTTGTGTCACAACAGGTGCTTAAGCAAAAAGCACACACTCTCATAAGACTCTTGTGTGTGTTTATTCTGATTGAATGGAGATCTAAGGGTTGGTGACAGGTACACCTTCCAGTCCCCGCTTATGTTAACGTACCGTGGGCTGAGCGTCCAGTGCACTGCATAGGAGAACGAAGCATCTTACAGCCCGGGTATTGCTTAGGATTTTTTTAACATTTGCATACAGGTTAATGAGGTTCTGGTTTTCCGTTCTTTTTTCTTTTTTTCTTTTTTTTTAATAAAGTTGACAAACAAATAACAGTGAGCATTTACAAGAAAGGAACTGTATTAACCGTTAGGATTCTCTCATCTCTTATGTTTTGTTAAGTAGAAAACTATCAAAGAGTATTGTTCCATATCAAATAAACAAGACTTTAAGACTTTATAATGATACGGTACTATAGGTTTCAGTAACAAAACATTTTTCAAAAGTTGATGAAGAAACAAACGTCAGCATATGAATTTATTATGAACTTCGACATTTATTTTTTTTTTTAAATATTATGAACAGTTTTTGAAAAAATTGCAAAATTATCTAAATGCTACTGCTAACTCCCTCGCTATGACTCCCAACAGGTTGACATGGTACATTGCGATTCAAAAGGGGTAATATTTTCCTACTAACTGCAAAGCATTATCCTAAGATATTTTAGTTGCTGGTCCAATGTGGAAAATATAATAATAATAATAATAATAATAATAATAATAATAATAATAATAATAATATAACGAACTCAAATGCAGTATTTTTTAAATTATAGACAAACATGGATATAGACTTTGTTGTAAATGTATCACAGAGAAGTATTTCTGTTGAATGATATTCTGACTGTTGTGTGTTTTCTGTTCATTTAAAACATGGATAAATGGTGGTTGCAGATAAAGCCATTCAGAACAAAATAAAAAAAAGAATAACAATAATAATTAGTTCAAGTATTTTTACCATACTTGTTCTTTGGAACTAAATTACATCTTAGCGCAGAACATTTTGTCATTTAAACAAAAAACGACTTTCAACTTAAAAACTGCAGCGCCTCGTGTTCTAATTCTAAGAAGTTTTTTTTTTGTTCAAAACAAAAAGTATTCTTTATATGTAAACAGTTAAGTATTTCATAACCGTATTTTAAATATATTATTATGAATACATTAAATAACAATACATAAATTAATTTCTCGTTTTTTTTTTATTAAACTGCTGTATTTTTGTTTTTTTGTTTTTCACAAGTTATTTAAAAAAAAAGTACGAGTTAATTTTTCTGTAAGCTAAAACATATTTGTAACATAACTTAGGCTAACGTGTTATTTAATAGTCGACGCGAATTGTTGATTTATTAGAAAGCAATTGTCTTTCTACAGCCCATTTAATCCAAAACCTGCTTTAATAATTTTTCTTTTAAATTAAAAACAAAATTATAGCAAACAGAGTGTGTGTCCTATCTTGTCTGTTTTTATCTGCTCATCAATCAGCTTAAACGAAAAATATTGTGCAAGTTTTAAGTTCTGCAAGCACAAGGCTCACGAGGCTGGACACTGCTTAATTAAAATGTAACAGATTGTTTAAATGCAATTAAGTACCATTAACCAAGCAAATATATGGTAATTATATTTAATCTACCTAATGTATGAATGATGTATTCATTATTATTATTATTATTATTATTATTATTATTATTATTATTATTATTATTAGTAGTAGTAGTAATAGTAGTAGTAGTAGTAGTAGTAGTAATAATAATAATAATAATAATAATAATAATAATAATAATAATAATAATAATAATAATAATAATAATAATAATAATCGGAAATAAAGTTCGGTGAAGTGATTCCCCCATCTCCCTCTGATATCGCTGCGCACTTGGGTCTGGGAGAGAAAGGGGATTAACTTGTGAACCGATGGATATAAGAACTTAAACGGGAGGTAAATCTGGGCAATGGCTCATTGTGGGAACCGTTTCTAAAGCAATTAAAGCGAGAAGGAATTCCTCTCAGCCCCTTTTCGTTGAAGCTGCTTTCTGGCGGATTTAGAGCAGACTAACGTCCAGTCCATCAGAAGGCTTAAACGCAAATGTCAGCATAGGGTCCTATTAGAGTCTCTTTGGCTCTGCTTTCAGGGCCCCCTACCCCCTCCCTCCCCGACTTTAGTATCTATATACTTTTCTGCGTATTTGCTTTATCAATATTCAGTTTAGTTTTCTCTCTGTATTATATTTTCTTTTTGTGTATCTGTTCCTGTCTGATCGTGACGCTACAAATATTGTCATATCATTTTTCTTTTCTGCAATCCTTATTTTTTGAGGTTACGTTTTTCTATCTATCTATCTATCTATCTATCTATCTATCTATCTATCTATCTATCTATTGCCCACAATAAAAAAAAAACCTTCCCACAAACTACATTAATTACAGAAAGAAAGGTTTACTGAACTGGACGTATACATTTATACGATATAGAAGTAAATCCTCACACTATTATTTAAATAAAACAGCGAACAGAAAAAAATGCATCGACTCGATCTCCTTATCGGCCCTAAAAACATCACAAAACACCTTGGAGCCCGCTAGTGTTAGTGCTAATAGCTAATTAATAGCCCTGATGATATTTCCCAACTTCATGAATACATTATGTTTGCAATCCAAAAAAGCTTTAGCCTCTCAGCCCCCATTCAAGGGTATTCCAGCATCTGCTCATTTAGGGGCAATTAATCATTTTGATGTATGGTTTAAAATTGACTGCTTCCTGGGGACCTTTTTTTGACAAGAATAACAAAGCAATTTGCCAGGAGCCATCTCCTGGACATGTTATTAGCAGAACCTTCATCTTAAAGAGTTTTTTTTATGCTTTCTTTGAATTAGATACCTGCTTAAAGGGACCGGTCCCTTTCCTTTTTCATTTTCAACACCTCCCCTTGATTCCTTACAAATCCCCTTATTCATGACAAGAGCCTGCGATCTGTCCCTTAAATCTCTGCACAGAAAGTTTTTACCTGTTCGCAATGTCATTTCTATTTTCAATCTCTCTCCTACACACACACACACACACACACACACACGGGCTCTCGCGCTCGCTCGCACACACACACACACACACACACACACACACACACACACACACACACACACACACACACACACACACACACACACACACTGTCGTTTTTCTTATACGCAAGGTGACTTGAATGTCAAAGTGGAGGATTATGCCAATACTGTGTTGTGGTTACCTGTTTATTGAATTCGGTACAACTTAATTACGCCTTTTCTTTTTACATTAATAAACCAACGCTGTGTTACTGCCTGTCTATCTATCTATCTATCTATCTATTTCTATAACAACAGCAATGATAATGACTATTATTGAGGTAGATTATAGAGGCTTTACCGATTGACGTTTGTGTTTTGAAGAGATAGAAGAGTTATTTGTATTGTCAAGGTAATTAATTATTTTACCTTTCCCAATATACAGGTGCATGATTCATATTCTCATCCAGAAACAACACATTTTCCAGTAACATCCACGCAGCACTCAATTCTTCACGGGAGGAAACATGCACAGCACCTGCACTGCACTTATTTGAAATCCCTAATACGTAACCCTGACATAGATAGTGAACATTTTTCTACCCTGGCCATTCGAAACACACGCACCCACACACACATACGTACGCACGCACGCACTCACACACACCACACACACACACACACACACACACACACACAAACACACAGACACACACACAGACACACACACACAAACATCTACAAGTCACACAGGCATCCGGGTTTCTTGACAAAAGTAAAAAGTGTGCTCAGCGTAAGATGAATGGTCAGTTAAACATGAATGCTGTTCCCCACATACACCACTCCTTGTCTATTAGAGAACACAGTCTACCTACGCTGAGCAGAGTAAGTCTGCAGTAGAGTTATACTTTGCGGAGGCGTTGACACATGAAGCTGTATGTATTCAGTATAGAGGGTAACTATGCCGAGTTGTTAGAAAAAAAAGGCATTTATAATAAAATATTTGACATATTTACGCTCAGCTGGGCCCCTTCCATCTCCAGACTATTATAGAATAAAATATATTTTACAAGATTTTTTAGCAACAGGTGACTTGCTCTTTATTAGTCCATTTGGGCAAAATCAATCCCTCCGAAGCAGTGAGATCATTTATTTCAGGCTTTGAGGTATTTTTTTTCTCCGGCGAGGAAGAAAACTCTTTCTATTATTCATATTACAGCGTGCTAAATAACCCAGTGGCTGGAGAGAGATGACCAACGGCACAAGACGTTCAGACATGGCAAAGGCAGGGTACAACACAACCGCGTCTCTGCGTCCTCCCTGCTGCAGGTGCATGGGCAGCGGCATGTGGGACTGTTCTTTTACTTTCAGGCAATCATTAAAAAAAACTGGGATCTATCGTGCCTGTCCTGTCTCTCTGCCTGTCTCCTGGTACACTCTACAGGGTGAACGCGTTTAACTGGTATCACACCAGTCTTCCTCAAACTTTGATCTGTAACTACCTTGTAAAACGCACACTTTAAACATTCGGTCGTATCAAATAGCAATACATTTAGTATTTGTATCGGTATAGATAAACAAGGTTCTGTGTTTTGCTGCAGCATAAGTACAGCGAATGTTTGTGTGTGTGTGTGTGTGTGTGTGTGTGTGTGTGTGTGTGCGTGCGTGAGTGCGTGCGTGCGTGTGTTTGTGTGGGCTGTCGCCGATACCTTTGGATTAATTGAATCAGATCTACATTTAACACACTTTTTTTGAAAATATATCTCTTTTTCAGATGAGAAACAGAAAGCAAATGGTAAGTTTCTCCATGTGATCCTCCTGTGTACTTTTCAGTTGATCGTAATAAACGACGTTAAACATATTCTACACGTTTTCTTAACCAGGACATGAATTTAAGTACCTATACGGGACTGCGGCTATCTACTGCCGCTGGCGAAATGTAGCCAGAATTGTGTATAGTACAAAATCAGTAGGCCTGCATAAAGAGGCATTTGGTTTTACGATCTGTTTCGTTTCAACAGACGTGGAAACTTGTCTTTACCGTGTTTTTCTTGCAATTAATTTAATCTGCAGTAATTGCAACAGAATGATCCGCCAGTCCTCAAAAAATGTACTCAACATATATGGTGATTATTATGTGTAGTGCATCGATTTAATGTTGTGTTCTGGCTAAAAAGGAACAGATACACAAAAAGAAAATATAATACACAGAGAAAACTAAACTGAATGTTGTGTTCTGGCTAAAAAGATTCTTGTCGCTGCAATTTTTATAGTGGGGGTGGTGAAAGCCATTGAACAACACTGCAACCCCTGTCTATGATGGAAGCAGGTGCAAATCGTGTATTTGATGTATTTCTGTATTTATTTATATTTTGTTTTGATGTTGTAATATTTATCTGGTACCATGTTAAAGAATGTTCTGTTTGCCTGTGTTACTTGAGTTATACACATAACCCTCCTTGGTCGTTTCACCAGGAGAGTGAAATTCTCTCCACCCCTTCAACTCCTTCTTTCCTGTCTTTAACCAACCAGCTGCTTCCCTAATGACTGACACATTTTGCAGCCAGTGACTCGCATGACCTCAAAGACTTTGCTGAGGTGAACTGACCTAGGCACAGCAAGTGTAACAGACTGCCTCATAGTGAGTCATGCAAACTGAGAGCTAAGACCCAGTGTAGTAGCAGACATCATTTTTATATGCCTCTTTCAAAACAGCACACTTGTGCTGAAAGCAGGGCCAGTGCCGAGGGAGAGCCTTCAGGGTCATAACCCCCCCCCCGACCCCAGTTCAGATCTAGTGCCCCCCACAGTTCAGATCCCACATTGGGATAAAACAATCTATGACAAATCATTAATTAAAGTTAAACACAAAACTCAAACTATAATATGCATCATTGGAAAATATAAGGTTATCGTATATATTTTTACAAATTAGTACCAGTAATACCCCCATTAGCAACCCCCTTTGTAGGGTCCCCTAGTGTCACAGTATGTGACATCTTCTAATCTGCACATTTCAAGGGCGGAGTCATATTGCAGTGCAAATTGTTTTGTGTCATTTCCCTGTTTGTTTATTTATTTATTTATGCAAGTAAATGCAACTGGTAATTTTGCAGCTGATTTGGTAACTAATACAAATAATAAACAGTGCATCTAAGGGAATCGGACTTATTTACGAGAGCTTCTACATTTATATATGCAAGATTGTCCAGTCAGTTGAAAGTAAGCATTATGTGTACATTCGTTACTTTACAGTAGTTTGGTGTGTGTTGATATTTGTTTATTGCACTCCCTTTGGGCCTGAGCACTGTATTCATTGTATTCAATTTAACTTGTAGCTCAGAAGTAAGGGTTGCTGATTCGTTAATAAGAAAACGATTGCAGAAACAAACATAGCCATCAGTATAGTGTGGCACTTGGAGTAATTAGTGCTGAGTGGGCGTTTCATAGTATTTGTGGTCATAGTGAAGTGTAACACATAATAATGGTGAATGCAAGTTATCTGACTTGGGTGACATTTTCCATAATGTTGCACACCCTGCCACGGGCCTGGATGAAAGTGGCACGTTACAATCCATGGTATACGTTAGATAGCTACAACCCCTTTTAAGTTTCTTAGTTGGCTGAAATGTTATCCTGTCTCTGTTTCTCTCACTATTTTTTCCTGAACTGATCCCCCCCCCTCCACTCTCTCTCTCTCTCTCTCTCTCTCTCTCTCTCTCTCTCTCTCTCTCTCTCTCTCTCTCTCTCTCTCTCTCTCTCTCTCTTCTCTACCCCTTTGGCTTGAGCTCTAGCACAAGGAGACCCATTGTACTCCCTTAATCCAGAAGCAACACAGCATTAGCAACACAGAGGGATAAAAGCGCCAACAAACCACAACTTTATGGGGGCAAATCTTCTCTAATCCCTCGCTTTATCTAAACAAAGCCCCCCGTCCTAATCCGCCTTTGCTTAAAAAAAAAAAAAACAAGGGGGTGAAAAAATTGCTCAGATTTGGGTTTCCACTGAAAACGAAGCACCAAAGGACTATTTTCACTGGAGAAACTAACAACTTCTGACAGGCTTTCAGCTAAAAAAAAGACACAGAAGGATCTTAGAGGGATAGTGAAAATGCAAACGTTACTCATTACTGAAATATAGGATAGTTGCATGGTTGTGTGGGATGAAATAAGACTCATACTCTCCCCCCTTCACTTCTTTTAAACCCTTCTCCAGTGTTGCAACCATTATTATTACAGAGGGATAAAAAGCAATGTTCTGAATTTCAGTGAGACGAACAGTTCGCAGGGCTTGGAAAATCAATTAGTAGCGCACTTTCATAATGTTTCCAGTATTTGTCCTTTAAGGGCAGAGTTGATGCATATTAACCATTGCACTGCTGCAAGTTTCCTGCTCTCTGGATAAATAGAGACCATACCACCCTCCTTTCACCAATACGTAAAGGCGTAATACTAATAGCTAATAATGGTATGCCTTTAAAAAAATGTCTTGCCTCTAAAAAACATAATAACATATGTTATTATTGTTTTATTTTTGCTTTTATTTTTTTGTTTTCCAGACTATATTTTCACTTTTCCAGCCACAACGCTACAAGATCACTTCCAGTGTTACAGTTAATGGAAGTTTCCAGAGCCTTATCATTGTGTTCTATCTGCCCATTGGAAACCATATGGGGCTCTATTAATGGTAACACATTTAATCAAAGTGAATGGGGAGAGAAAACCAGGTAACTTTTAGTACCTTTACATTTTAATGCTATTTCCTTCTGCCTTTATTGATGCCCTTTAACATGTCCAGGTGCTGATAAAAGAGACTTTTGACAACAGATGAATCTGTAGTTTAATTGTCTTTAAAAAGCCACCTGCTTTAATCTGCAGTGTAGCCAGACTGCAGTATGACAGGAAGTTATCTGCACCAGAAATAGTACATTAGTTGATCATGCATTACACAGATAAGGACATAGCGCACCCTGTCTTAAAATAATTAGTGGTGGATTGTTAAACCCAGCATTTTTAAGTCTCACAGATTACTGTGATCCCTGGCACAGCATGATTTACACCAGCAAATCCTTTCAGAATCACCTGCCACCTGTATAAACTGGATTCTGCTATTGTGCAACTAGCCAGTCCTCTTACCTGGGATTTGCAGCTTAACTAGCTAGGTTAAAAAAAACAACTTTTGCTCCAGTGCAATGTTTGTTTCTAAAATAAAAGAAAACAACTGGTGTACTGGTGAATATTTATCTTCTGTAATTTGCGAGAGGAAAATGTGAGCTGTGCTACTGTTTTTGCAGGTTTATATAAACACTGAAGTGTCCTTGTCATTGATCTCTGGCTCATTTGGCTGCCGTATTATTATTGCAGAACACTTTGAGATATTGCCTTCATAATGGATGCACTGCTGTATTCTATGATTCTCCCAGTCATGTTCCATTCTGGGTGTTGTCTAGTTAAAACTAACTGTTCCCTGCCACATTATTTAAATTCTGGTATTATTAGTGATTCAAACCATTCTATAAAAAGTGCCTTAAACATGACATTGTGCCAGGGGTCCTTTGTTGTTTTGCTGATAAAATGTAAGATCAGACCTACTGTCTGCAGTTTGTAGCAAACTTCTGCTGCAGTTGTCTATCTGTCTGTCTGTCTACCTACCCAACTACCTAGTCAACCTTTCTCTCTTTCTGCAAACCCAACTAATCTTACAGTAAATACTATTTTCCAAGGTGACAAATCCTTAATGTGGGAAATGAATTCCATTTTATTTTTGCTCTGCGGCAGTTTCATATTTCACTGTGAATCAGAGGCTCAGTGTGTTGTGAATTAGAGCTTCCATTTCGCACTGAGGCCCAAATGACCCACCAGAGAACCAGAGCCACTAAATGTGTGTGCCGGGGAGGCAGGGAGCGAGGAGACAGCCTGTCTGTGTGCCTGGGAGCTTCCAATCTAATCCAGCCCAGCTGCTTTAACTGCCCCTTTGCTCCTATCACCCCCCCTCCCCCTCCTCCTCCTCTCGCTGCTCCACCTGTTGCTGCTATTCCTCTCCTTCCACTAGTCTGTGAAGCCGGAGGCCCCACTGAGCTATCCATCACCATGCCTGCTGCACGTCGATGTTACTGAGTGAGCCTTGTATGTGCCTGTGTCAAGAAACTCGTCTGAAAGTCTATCTATCTATCTATCTATCTATCTATCTATCTATCTATCTATCTATCTATCTATCAGACACAACCACTCTATATATAATATTTTATTTTAGACCAGATATTAGCTTTAAGTCCGTAAACATGTTTCAAATACTCAAGTACAAATGGGGAATGCTGTGACAATGCTATGATATTTATGGCACCTGGATTTAAAAGTATAACACTCGATTTTATAACAAGTGGCGGCAATTCAAATGCAATAACATACCTTCTAAAACATTTTTTTTTTATGACAAATACAACATTTTCCATGCTTATCCTTAGGAAAAGTCTAATTCCAACCTGTATTCATATGCACTGACACTTGGTATAAAGTTTTACAAAGTCTTGCCCATATTGTTTATCCACACAGGAGGAGATGGGAGGGGTGGGGGGGCGGCCTGTTGTGAAGTCCTCAGTGTGATGGCTCAATTAGCGAGGCTGCCCCCTGCTGGGAGCTCAGGCATGCTCAAGTGGGGTAATTAGGGGGATAATGGACTGGGGAATCTCGTCAGTGGCTCAATGAGCAGCGACTCATTACAGCCGCTTAGGCTCACGGGGAAATACCAGGAGGAGCTGACAGTCTGCCCATTGGTTTGCAGGGGGCTGTGTGCTCACTAATCAGTAGCAGGGGCTCAGTGGAGAGGAGAAAGGGGGATGTGTCTCTCCGGGCAAGGATCCTACAAAACTGTAAGTCGCCCTGGGTAAGGGCGTCTGCTTAGATATAAATAATAATAATAACAATAATAATAATACAAAAGCAACATGGAAACAGTCAGATTGCACCGTACGGAATGCCCAGATAAACCACAGGAGACGTCATGCAATCTCCAAATTCTAAAGTCAGCTAGTTTGTTCAATGAAGTAGGCCTTTTCTGGGGGCTTGAGTCTCTAGAGAGGATTTGCTGTCATGCTGTGATGGTGGAAAGTGATGATATGTGCAGTGTTAAGCAATACAAACTGATGCAACTGGTATTGCTGGCCATATAACTGAATCATTAAGCATTAAGACAACTGCCTAGCAAGAAGTGCCTGATGTGGGAGGGTATTATTGCTGTAATGAACTCATGAGTTTTGGCGTCTGATTGGTTAGGCATATGTAATGCATCCTGTACATTACACAAAACCATTTAACCAACTGTAGAACATCATAAATGGTGACCGACTGAAGACTTAGAAACCGCTCGTGCCACATGGTGTGTATTTGGGTCGCTTTTTGACTCAGAATTCCTAGCTGAGGCCCAGGAGTCAGGAGACTTCACTACATTGGCTCTTGCTGTTGCTGTTGCTGCTCCCAATAACGGTGCCTAAGCTTAGCATGGTGAAAGTTCATAGATCACAGATATGTGGATTTGTTGATTTGCTGTTGCTGTTTTATCTGATTTTTGTATGCACTAATACTTCAAATTCCTCTTTTCAATTAAAGGAATGGATTCACTCAAGAGGGTTTTTCCATATAAAATACATCCCGGATACCTTGATCCGAGATCCCTTTCTGTCTTTTATCTCCAGCATCTTTCCTCCTCCAGTCCTATCAGATCTGCTCTGTATTAACAAAGGGTCATCCTGAGGCACATGCATGCACAGAGGAGTAGAGTACAGCACCATCGTGAATTGCAGAAATTCACCGCAATTCAGAGGCACTTAGGATACTCCCTGAGGGTATTGTAATTCCTGGACTAAATAATAGTAGTAATTAATACATCCAGTGCGGGCTAATGACTGGGAAGTAGTTATTTGTGTGTGTGTGTGGGGGGATTTGGGGATTTGGGGATTTTGGGTATACAGCTATTCAAATACATGAAATGAAAAAGCCAGACTTCTAAGGGAGCATATAGAGGTGCTACAAAACAGAAGTGTTATGTCAACATGCCACTTCTGTCACCGCTCTGCTTACCTGATATTGCCATAGGAAAGCATAAAAGATTCAAATTAATAAACCTTTGCTTGTGCATGGTCATTTCCTTTTTTTCTTTTTCTTTAATAAACACATGCATTACTAGTAGTATGATTTAAAGTTTTTAGTACTGTATATTTAGTTATTGTTGAAAAGATCAATTCGTTTTATTTCAGTGGATTTCAAAACGTGACCCAAGTATCGTCTTTCCATTAGGGAGTTGAGTCAATAATTGATTATTGGGATATTTATTTTTTCGTATTGCTTTTTCTCTCCTTGAAAAAAATATATTCAGTTGTATTGGATGGTAGTTCATTATTAGTTACAAGTTAACTTGATGCACGTAAAATGAGCTGATGCTTGACATTACAACAAGAACTCAAGGTTCATAAAGAATAACTGTTTTATGTATTGTTTGGGGTAATATAGTTTATAGTGCAGTGATTTTTTAAAAATGAGTTTAATCCTATTTTCTAAGCCTTGATCTACTGGAGACTCATATTTGCATGGTTCTCTCCAATATGATTAAAATATCTAAATTGGATGATAATCACGATTATCAGGATCGTTTTTCAGCCACTTAGCGATAAAGGAAGAAGTGATTATTGCACAGCTGTAAGTTCCATCATGTTTGATCACTGTGAAGTATTTCCTTCCACTCTGGAGCTGAGCAGTGTGCAGATGAGCACTACCCTGACAGTCTGCTGCCTCTCTCCCTCTGTCTGTCTGTCTCACTCTCTGGGTCCCCAGATGCACTTCAGTTCCTGTCCCTGCAAGTGAATGGAGTCTTGCTGGGACCAACTGGCCATGTAAAGAGGTGGGCAGGTCTGCATCAGTAGGGGCTTGAGCCCAGGAGCTATGGAAGGCATGCTAATGGCCACTCAGCCTGCAGCTAATCTCACAGCACACAGCTATGGGGAATAGGGGAGGGGAGGGATTATTGGACATGTTTGTTTACCTATTTGTTCAAAATGATAAATTGATTAAGGGGCTAATTTACTGCCACCAGGGATGATTACATTTACATTTAAATTGCAAATGTGTTCATTCTCTTTTTCAAACAGTACTTTTGTGTTGTTTTTTGTCTGTACCACTTGCCATGGTACTAGTAATATTGTGTCACTGTATAATAAGTGTTCATAATTTAAATGCCATTATGTATCAATGAAACAGCATTACATTCCTGTTTAAGTAAGTAGGCTTCTGTTCATGACAGATTCCGGGTGTTTTCCATATTATACACTTAATCAGCATTAATTTCTTTCCATGAACAGGATTTCAAGTTAGTCAAAATTATTTAGTAGTATTTAAATATAAATTATTCTAGTGGAAATCACTACAGATTGGCAACATACACAACAATACCCAATTTAAGAAAAAAATATATATTATTGATTCAAATAAATCTTGGAGATGCAAGAATGAAAAAAAGGTACATTGTTATGTACAGTACTATGGGAATGGGAATTGTGGATTTATAAAATGAAATTAAAAATATTATATTAATCAAAATTCTTAGCAGGAGAAAAATAAAATTAAACGTTTGAGTGGACGAGGGCCACAGTCTGTCCATAAAGCTTCTTAATCCCAAAGAAGGTTAAGACCACAGTGCCTTAAAGGAGCTACAAACTAAAGAGTTTAAAATTGCCATATCAGCTTATGAGCCGTCCTCAGAAAAAAAAAAGATATCTGATGTGGGAGCAGAAAAGGGTATGTTGCAATGATTGCTTGTCAAACAAGCCTATTATCCTTATTGTAATGAGAGCTCTGTATGTAAATGTGAAGTACTGTGACTGCCAGATCTCTGGAGTGGGGTGTGCTGCGTGGTGTGGAAATAGAAGTGTCCAGCTGGCCTGTATCACTGGGGAACACTGTTTACACAATGCCACGCACATTCTGTCTCTCTCCGGAGGGGACACACTCACACACACACACACACACCTCCACAAAACACAGGATAATCAGGTGGCTACCAGACTGGGAGGGGGTTAACTAGCCTGTCTTTGTTTCTGTCGAGTTATGATAATTATCCAGCTATCAATCAATCAGCTCTCTCTTTTGCCACTGCAAGGCTATTTGACCTAGTCTGCTAAGGGCTGGGGAAGCTATGACTGACTGGAAAGCTGCATTGCTACTAATAAGAGTTGAGGACTCAGAGATAACCTGGGGGTTAGAGCTGAGGAACAGGGTGCCATATGGTCTAGTTTTTAGAGATGGGTGCGAGGAGAGTTGCCTAGTTGTTGGAGCTGAATACTCATAGGTAGTTTGGCCGACTGGTTAGAGCTTAGGACTGGAAGTGCGGCCTACTGGTAGGCATTGTGGTCTAGTGGTTCGAGTGGAGGACTGGAGAAGCAGTGTGTCCTGTTCATTTAAACATGAGGACTGACAGTGACCTGGTAATTAGAGCTGAGGTTACTTCACCATCCTCGTGTTTCTAAATTCAGGAAGCATGTGTAGGCAAACAAAAAAAGGTGTTGATGTTGCAAGTAGCTGTATTGGCATCAGAGTGGCATAGGAGCACCTCCCATCCAAACTCCCTCTTCTTCATTTCTCCTCTGGCTTTTTCTCTCATTTTGTTCTGTTGTGTTTTTTTTTCTGGTATTTTGTTCCCATTTGTGCTGATATGTTTTGCCTATAAGCTATATAAACCCCTTCCTCTTGGGCTGATAACACGCTCACGCACACACACACACATACACACACATACATACGATCAATGACTATAAGTTTCCTTTTTGACAAGCCCTCCAGACCCCTGTCGGATCACGGCGACCTCGGCAGCACCTCCACAGCCGGCTAAAGTCAAGGGCGGCTGACCTCTGACCCTGGGGGGCTGGCCTGCTATTGATTTTTCCTTTTTTCCTGAGCTCAATTGGGCTGAAAAAGGGAAAGAGCGAATAGCTCTGTACAGGAGGGACATTTTGAAAGAGATGGATCGATGGAGAATGATTTAGTGCTTGCAAAAGAAAAAAAAAACCTTTAAGCCTATAGCATGAAAGTTAAGCAATAATAGAGTCACTAGAACCAGAGTCATTCAACCCAAAAGCCCCCTCATTCTAACCAAAGAATTAAGGCTTTTTTAACTTGCATCGCAGTACATTTTGGTGCTTGTAGTCCTGCATGTCTTAAAGAAGAGACCATTAAAAGGTCCCTGAATGCATTGTGATGCAAGTTAAAAAAAAAGAAACAGAACTGCCCCCCACTGTCCCGATGAACATGGAGCCACCCTACTTGAGGACCGGGGATGCCATATGAGCTCCTGCTCTGAGGATTTGGAGTCAATGTAATGCTTAGGACTGAAAAGCAAGGTATCAAGCTTCTCAATCGCAAAGGTATGTGTTTGGATCTAATTTTGGTACCTATCTTTACATTTATTCCAATCAAACGACAGAACGAGCGGACGAATCACATTGTTCATGATTACGCCACATTGCTACAAAACTCGGAGCTTGATTTTAGGAAACCTTCTACAGTTTCCCCGAATTCAACTGTTTAATTTAGGTTTAAACATTGTTTTCTAATTCATTATACTTGTTATATAGACAGAATAATCCGTGAACACTGTGAACATGTTACGCTGTGTTTATTTAATTTGTAAAATAACTACAGTACTTCATGAATGTTAATGTCTATATTTAGGTGGTGTTTTTCACTCAGTGTCTGTAGCACACACTTACACAGGGGACTACCATGAACAAGTGGTCCAGTATTATTCAACACTTGACTAGTCAGACAGATTACTGGTATACATCAGGGAACTGACAATATTACTGCATACATTTTCTGAAGGAGGACGAGATGGGAAAACAAGAATCTTACATTGTAGCGGTTCATCTTTTAATCTTAACGTGAATCTTAATATGGTGAAATTGATCATGGGCATTGCAGGTAATATATTCTTTAAGTATTTTTTTCCCCAGCTCCTCTGCTGAAGCCTCACATGTTTTGTGATGACACCTGTATTTCAAACACACCTCTACCAGTAACACTCATTCCTCTGACATTGTATATATGTATATTTTTTTTCCTTAAGAAAAAGCGACTTAAGAATCCAGGCCCTTTAAATGAGGCCAGGGAATAATCTGTTTCCGCCTTGCGGTAGATCAGGCCCGAATTTGCGGAAACATTCGCCGGTGACACAGATCTACATAATCATTTTAAATTTCTCCCCATTCCTCCCGATTATTCTCCTCCTGTCACTTTAGATACTGCTAAAACTGATTTGGGATCCCTAATCTCCCAGTATTTCTTAGACTTAAAATCTCTAATATCATAAGGAGATTATTTCATTTATAATTGATTGACTGCATTTGCCAGAGCACTGCTTCAAAGTTGCTGAATGAAAGATATGTTTAAGATGCAGGGTTGGTGCGGGCACGCTAAGTCGGGAGGTGGGGGGGGCTCATTTTCTTCTTGGCAAATAAGGAAGAGGAGTGGGGATGATCCTTGGATTGTGGAAAATGGGGTCTCTGAAAGCACCTTGCAAAGAAGAAGACATAAGCTCACAGGAGCCAATCACAGAGCTCCATCACCAAGGGAGGTGGGACTCTGGAATAAGACCCATCGTTTGGGAGCCGGCAAGGTTTTTCTTTAAGCTAGGAGACAGATTGGAGCCACTGCTCTTACAGAGACTAATAATCTCCTTTTCTGCCTGCTCAGAGGGTGATGCAGGGGCTTGTATCATGAATCCAGCTCCCTCCCTTCAAGTGAATACCTTGTTTGTCAAGAGGTATAAAACTTTTAAAGGACAAGTATGACCATTATAAGTACAGTACACCCTGGGCCTTCAAAATTGGTTAAACTGCCTTCCAGTCTTTTGTGTTCCACTAGGACACACTCCTTCACACTAACCAATTAGCCTCGCTACCTCCCAGTCCTCTAATGACCATCCATTTGTGTCCAGTACCTCATCTCTACAGGCCTGCACATGCTCCAGTCCTTAGCTCTTGTTACTAGAGCCACACTGCCTCCCAGTTCCTCACCTTTAACCAGAACTCAGCCTAAACCACTGCATCATATTACTTCCCAGTTTTCACTGTATCACATACTTATCTATCCATGAGCTAGATGTCCTGGGCATTTTTGTTGTTTTTTGACTAGTGTTGAGCCATTTGTTTTGCTTACTGTTATAAAAAATGAACGTCAGTCTCCTTAGAGGTATTTCCATAGGTGTCCCATGTTAAAGTGTGGACAAGAGGTCTGAGCTGATCTTATTTTTTTTTAATGGCAGTCAACAATGAACCCGCTTTGTCCCATGACCTGGTCTATAATGAAAGTGTTCCCATGTGAATCAGTAAGCAAGTATACAGTGTTCAGCCTGCTGAGACTTTCCCACGTTAGTAATAACAAACACCACTGGTACTGTTGACATGAAAAATACCTGTAAATCCATTTAAAAATACCTGAAAAAATGATTTCTCAATATATATATATATATATATAATAAGTTATTACCGGTGACCAGGGGCACACAAATACTCTACCCTCACACTTACTGTATCGTTCACGCCTGCCTCAGTGTTGCACTGATGATCTGTATTACCTCCCCACCAGGCCAGAGCCCAAATTGATCATAATCCTCTTAACTGTTCTCTTTATTAGCTGCTCATCTAAATGACATGAAAGGCAAGAAAAAGCAAATTATTTCTGAAAATAAAGCCGGCACCCTTTTACTGTACAGTGCTTTGTATTTTATATTTGAATATATGACAAGTGTGTCTAAATCTGCTTTCAGCTGGGAGAAATGTATTCATAAATATAGAGGCAGCAGTAGCTTGGTGATATAATGAAGTTATAAATGCGGCTTTAATTTGAGCCCCAGTTATTGCATGTGCATGGTGGCGTAACGTGTCAGTGTGAAGATGATTTCAGGCGGTACTGCAAGTTGATGTCTTATGTTGCTTTTGCAACATTATTTAGAGCCTTTACTTCCAGCTATTTTTGACATGTATGTTCAGTACCACACAACAACAATACTTATATCAATCTGCAGTTTGCAGGACCACCCCCAACGCCAGAATAAAAGAACTGAACTGATGTACTGAAATCAGCATTAGACTCACACTTAAATGAGGAGCCACAAGGTTCATAGCTTGTGTACAGCACCCGATTCTCACCATTTAATTCAATGTTTTGAGGAGCCAGTTCATTACAAGTCCCTTCATCATGCCTGCTTTCACTTGCGGCAGGACAACCTTTTGCCGAGAGAAGACCCAGAAAAGTAATTGGGGACTGACGTTAAGCCTTGGAATATGGTTCGGGGATTCATAGCAGGCAGAGATTCTGCATGATTCAAGTTTAAATCCAATCCTGGCTGGTTCATGAAGTTTCAGCTTGGGAAAGAGTTTATACAATGGTTAAATCATCTCAATATTTTAAATGGGAAACTCATTGTTCACCTGAATTGACTTATTTTTGTTTCCTTTTCTTTCTTCCCTTCCCTTTCGCGAGATCTTTTTTAGAAAACTTTGGTCCTAAGTTATTAAAAGGGCATTTCTTAAAAGTCTATTTTTTTAATTAAATACAGTCTGGTAGTTTACAAAAGGTTTATAACCTGTGGTTTATTTCTTTCACTACATTTGTTCATAAATACCATTCTTTCTTAAATTAATCAAAACATCTTTTAATGAGCTTTGTGAGTAGGCGACATCATCTGAATAGCTTTTCAATTTTATGTACATTTGCTTCAAATATTGATAACTAAAATAACAAGCTCCTCTGTATATTACAGGAATAAGCTATTTTTATTAGAATTCATAGGGTTTTGTTGCCATTACACCTCCTACACCTCTGTCCCTCTCAGCCGTCCTCTCTGAGGAAAGATTAACCCCAATTCCCTGGATCACAATAAATTAATTTTTATTTAAAGGGAGGCCTCATTTTCACACCTCTCTGGGAGATTTAAACCCTCTACAGTTTCTCTCTCCTTCCTCCAAAGGGTTTAATTCAAAAGAACAGAAAAAAGCTATTTGGCATCTGGGGGGAAAGTCTGAGGCTTTGTGAGGCTTGTCAAGTGTCTAGCCAACAGTTAAACAAGTTGGGAAAAATATTATTTAAAACCAAGACCTTCTGTCGCACACACTGGCGCTTGGAGCAAAGTCTTTGAAAACAGACAGTGTGTGTGGAAGGAGGGGGGTCTTGGTTCAATTAGCTCTGTGTTTAACACACTGAGGAATGGATTGCAGGAAAGGAAAAGTCATACATGTGGTGGCAACTTTATTAGGAAGGATGCTGATTATCATTCCTCTTTCAAACGCTGGGAAATCTCAGATTTGACCCATTTTATGTGCTAAGAGTTTACCATTCTCGCACAAATGGTAGTTCACTTCACCTGGTCGTGATGGTGGGATTGCTTCATTTCCTCCTTGTACGCAAGAAGATTGATAAAGCGCACCTCAGGTACCGTAAGAATTAATAGCTAGACCGGAGAGTGTCCCCAGTGAACTAGATCAAGCTCTTCAAAGCTACAGCGCGGCAACACCGAAGAAGTCAGTTGTTAGCAGAAAAATAGATTTTGTTTGTTTGTTGTAACAGTCTGAATATGAGCTTAGAATGAAAACACGTTTAAAATCCTCTCTGGAAACATGTCCCTGTGAGGACTGACATATCCGAGAGCAGATTTCTAACAAGAGCAGCTTTTCCTGGTCATTCTAACTCTTTGCCCTATCATCTACTCATCTCCCTCCCTGGAACAGTTCCAGGCCATGCTGTAGGTACACAGAAGAAGGCATGAGCCGAAACGTGTGTCTACTTGACTTAGTTTGTCATAGTTTTTCCTCAGCTATAGGCTCCCCATGGCCGGTTTGCGTGAGTTGCAGTTCAGACTGTTGACTGTTGTTAATTCAGAGCCAGCCTGGCTGAGTATCAGAAGAATGTGCTTAGATTTTGTGCTTAAGGAGAGAGAATTGGATTTTCCTGGCATAAACTGTACACTGGATTGCTGGATTCTAGAAAATCGCGACATTTACCATAACTAAGTCTTAAATCCTTGGTAATTTTGATTTATTTTTTTGTTTCATATGCACATCTGCAGCGCTTTCATCATATGTTTAAGAACCAAATGTGAGGTGACGTACTGAAACAGTGAAGTAATGAAGGGGAAAAAAGAAACAGACACAGAAGTTGATTAATTGTGAACTTGATTAATTAATTGTGTTATTTATGACAGTACATGCATTGCTTTTTTTTTTTTTTTTTTGATAAATACTACAGTCTAAGCTGTGTTAATAACCTACCTCATAAAAAGTCCACCTGTCCATAGTGGCCACTAAAACCCCTACATGCAATATATGTCATATTTAAATCAAACCACTAGCGTATAAAAAAAACTCTTTTTTTAGGTCATTGCAGATTGATTGCATTGACATTACAATGAAACAAAGTCATTTCTACACACAGTGTAATCTGAAATATAAATGTATCAGCTCTGTAGGGCCTGGTCTTCTTTACAAAACCTATAGAAGCGATTTTCTGATGGATACATACCAGATATATTTCTTCCACACCTTTAGAAAGACCGCCCACCCCCCCACCCCCCTCCCGTAGTGAGGAAAAACATTCATTGTCGGATCAGAGGAGTCAGCAAACTGTCAAAGTCAACAAGCCAGCACGGGAGAGTGGGAGTACAAGGGAGACACAGATCAAGACATAGAGTTAGCGTCCGTAACTGTGTGAGTTTACCACAGGACAGGAACGCTTATATTCAAAACAGTCTTTTTAAAGTGTCAAATCTGTAGTAACACGTTGACAAATCTCTTGGTGTCGGTTAATTCAGACCACACCCTTAACTTCAATCACTACTCTAACTTTGGTATTTTTTTCTTGTCAGTTTTTACTTTTAGTTAACGGACACCCCCGGACAGTTTCTTGGCAAACCTTAGCATTGCTTTCATTGTTGTGTGTGTCTGGGACCATTTCTCACCTGTCCTGACACAGAGAGAGTTCCAATCCAGCTTAGGTTACAAGCAGAACGAGTTTGGTGCTTTCAGTTGGGTGCACCTGGTGGACAGCGGGCCTCATCACAAAACCACCACACAGTTCTGAATGGGACGGACATGAAGACTGAACGGTTCCCTCACCCATGGAGAGAGTAAACTGAAAACATACTCACTGCACTCCATGTGCTACCCCTGCTCAGTGGACAAACAGAGACTTCAGTTTTCAGTTCTGTCAATCCAGAATCTTTCAGGGGCACCAGAATTAAATATAACCTCCCCATAAACACAGGGTAAAAGCTAGACTGCTTCAAACACCCTTTTCTCATCAATCGTCTATTACCATCTTATTGCTTTTTATATCATAAACAAGCTTTATTAAATTGAATATCATACTATAAATTTAGATCTAAATTCATTAATCAATCTTAATGAGCTAATGTGTAAAGTGAATGATTTAATTTGGTGACGCGGAGATTGATGTCTGACCGTCCTCCCGAACTTTAATTATAAATTTCATTTAATAATATATTTAATTAGTAATACTAGCACAAATATAACATTTAATATGCATTTGGTTTTTCCAAATATTGATCCAGTGCTATTCCTTCAACACAAAATGTATTATTATTATTATTATTATTATTATTATTATTATTATTATTATTATTATTATTATTATTATTATTATTATTATTATTGTAAAAATCTAATCCATAATACATGTTTTTTATTATTATTATTATCACCAGTGCTGTTTTAATTTTTTTCTGTTTTAAATTCCTCATATACATCCTCCCCCTCTTAAGCCTGTGTTCTCCATGTTGACTCCATTATCGAGAGTGCATCAGAATGTGACACCCTGCTCATAAATACCTGCTATGAACTTCCCCTTGCCTCCCTGTACACTCACACACAGAGGGCAGGCTGAGAGGAAGGGCAATCCGGGTGGTTAGGTTTACTGGGCCCCACTGCTTCTCTCTCAGTTACCAGCATAATATGATTGAAAACTTGTTTAACCAGAAAACTATGATGGCTGGCATTTGCTGATGTATCCAGTGTGTGTGTGGTGAAGAAAACTGTAGCAGTGTGGCCTAGTTGTAAGAGCAAATGAACTGGGAGGAAGTGGAGTTTAGTGGTTAAACAGGAAGCCTGTGAGTTAGCTTAGTGATTAACAGAGGATTATTGAACTGGCTGAAGAGGAATAGCTGGTGTCTGCACAGTCCAGCTTATTTTAAATTCAGATGTGAATAGCACATTCCCAATACTATACTCTAGGTTAGCTTAATGCTGCAATCAGGTACCATCAGGAGGCTAATTGTATTCCTTTTCTTTTCTTGTGCTGTGTTTCTGAAATGGTGGTGTTAGTGAAGTCTCTTGTTATTGTACACTTTTCCATGGAAACAGACTTGCAAGGTGTATTCTTACAGTGCCTAAATAGACTCATCTAGTTAATATACAGTAAAGCTTTTTTTTTTTAAATGAAGCTACTTTGTAAAATATAATTTACACTTTTAACTTAAAGTTGTTGTTTTTTTAATCTGTTGTATCTGTTGTTATTTTAAAGTAGACCTGTTTTCAAGGAGAAATGTTGTGCTTCTGTAAGTGATGCATGGAGACCATGTAAACAGTAGACCATAAAAGTCACATACATTTTAAAATCTCTCTGGCTTTGTTTTGCTTTTAGTGTGAGTTTACAGGTAGCAAAACGCCTTCCTTGTTTGTACTTTGAATTGCCGTTTGACAGGGTGTTGAGAGAACATGTCACTGGGACAGATAGGCAGTGTTTAGAAAATAATGCATTTAGCTTATACGACTGAGGAATCTTCAGTTCTGTAATGCGCTTCACCGCTGTCCCCCTCCCTCCCCCTCCCCCCGATCCTGCCCTGGGATTTTCACGAGAGTGTGTTAATGTTAATATTTACCCTGGCTTCTAGTTGAAGTGATAGGGTCGCGTTTTTTTCTTTACATCTATTAGCTGTTCTGTGTGTCTTTTACTGCATTTGCATGCAGGCTGGAAAACTGACGTTTGAGGGAGACTTGCGAGGTGTGATTTTCTTTTCTTTTTCTCGTTTCGCTCTGTTTTGTTTTTGTTTCCACTTTTACAGGATGGATAAAAGGTCAGCACACAGCCCTGCTGCTGCCGCAATTGTTCAGCAGTGCCTGTGTACAGACTGGTGCCCTCTGTCTAGCCACAGAGGTACAGCCCATTACAAAAGTGCTCTCCCATATTTCTTTAAGGCTAAACTACTGGGGGACCATTACATGAAAACGTTACTTTTAATTATTTATTCTTATAAGTCATCGATATAAGATTACTGGTAAGCCCAAGCTTGTAACAGGAGTTTGATCATCAAGAAGTTTTGGGCCTGCCAGTACATAGTAATAACATTACATTTTCATGGCATGACCCTGTGGCCACTCAATGAACATCAGCCTGTTTCAGCAATGTTATAAACAGTCTCAGCCAAACAGGATCCGAGTTTGGCTGTCGTTTATCAGATGTCTGATAATTCAAAATTAGATTTTACACTTTAAATGTTAAAACTTTGCCTGCTTTTGCCATTATCTGATAGATATGGCTAAAAGTGCAGGTAATTCTCAGCAGGTTGTGAATGCTGCATACGGTTTTCTTACCTATAAATGTCCTCAAATTGAGCTGGACTAGCCTGTAACTTCTTAATACTAATGTGCCTGAGTGAAAGACCTCTGTCAGCGTGGGAGAGAGGGAGGGTGGGAACGCTGTAGAACTGAAGCAGGGTGTGTTGTGAGGGTTCCGGATTGGCTAATGAGAGCTGACAGGGGCCTGGGTGCATTCACAAAACGGTCCCATGCGCAATAATGAGGCTTAACCCAGAGAGAGGAACCCTTCCAAGAAGGACACACATCGGCAAGTCAGCTGAGAACAACAAAAACAACTTAAGGTTATATAGCACCTTGCAGGGGCGTCTCCAGGCAGTCATGCTTTTTATAAATGCACTTTGAGCGTCATTCAGATGACAGCTGTTCTCATTGGACTTTGAAATGCAAGTAACAAAGAGTTCTCGTTCTCATTTCACATGTTGCTGTAGTTAGAGTGCAGTCGACTCCAATATGAATAGACAGCAGCATCCCCTCTTTGACAGTCAGAACAGCCTTGTTTGAAGGGTGCTAATGCTCTGCACTGTTCTTGCAATTTGTTTATTTGCACTTTCCCTGCTGTTTAAGTGCGACTGGTTTCCATTTGTGGGAGCTAGCCCTGACAGACAACAGAGACCTCTTAAAATAGACTTCACAAAACACCTCTTCTTGATAAAACCTGCTCTTGCTAAGCCCTAATCCCTATAGTTCAGCCCACTGCCAGACCCGTCCTTAGAATCACGCACATATTTATAAATATCAGCTTCACTGGCAGTTAATGGGAAATCTGTCAGCACTTGAAGAAGGCTTAGGCTGAAATGTAATGGAATTAAATTACAGTGGGCTGTCTATCTATAAATCTATCTATCTATCTATCTATCTATCTGGTACATCTGGTGAGTTTTCAGTTGAATTTCCCTGTTTGTTAATATCAGATTTGAATGTTGTTATGGGGTAGTTACATTTGTTGTTAATGACAAAGTTAATTAAGTGACAGGGGGCACCCAGCAGGTAGGAGAAATGATTTACTGCAGGGAGCAGATCCATAATTCCAGCCCTGACTGGTGGATATTCAGCCTATCGCTCAGAAATTCAGATTTCACTGGGCTGCAATGTGGGAGCTAAGATATTCAAAGCGGGCTCCTCCCCACCCTATTCACAGGCTCTGGGAATCCTTCAGATGCCCAGATGTTAAAGAGAGATTATGTTTCCTCTTCGGAGTTAAGCTCTTCAAAGAAGTATCATATACCTCTCCCCCTCCTGGTCAGTGTGGGACAGAGGCTGGACCTCTCCCCCTCCTGGACAGTGACAGACACACATACTGGTAGAGACTTGATAGCCAAAGGCTCCAGCAAGACAGGGTTCCACAAAGAGACCTCTGAAGTTGATCAGCAACCTATGGCCTTTAGCCTCATGGGCCATCTATAATGCATTGAATTTTCTGGATAATGGTTCCCTCAGCTCATGTCCAAACGTCCACCATAGAGGATTGACGGTTTAAGCAGGGCACAGCGTAAAAGCACAGTCTGTAGAGCAAACAGGGCATTTGAACCATTGACATCGTGCATTCGTCATTCATTTTAAATGGCCTTGATTTGTCATGGGTCTTTTCTTCAATCAGGTGGGTCAGGAGATACTGTTAAGAAAAGCATAGGTTACGTTAACACAGGCATTTCTTTTGTAACAGCTTCATCAATCAATCAGTCTCCTTGAATTGTATACTTATATATAAAGAGCCATCGTTAGTTACCAACGTCTAGTGATCACATCAAATAATAACACTATGTTTACAGATTCTGTAGACACAGAACTACAGTGTCTGCGGGTTTCCATGGAGAAGAAAAAAATAATTACAGCCTGGTTTTTAACAGGATTACTTCGGTTTGTTTGTAGTGAAAAATGTATGTACATTGCCAAATGTATGCTTTTACAGAATAGTAAACACATAAATGTGAAGTGCTTGTGAGTAATCAAGTATATGTGACTGAAGCAATTTGAAGTGCTAAGTTAAAAAAAAAACACAGTTACAGCTTCCTGTTTGCTCACAGCGCTTAGCAGCTGATTGCTATAACCAGCTGGTTGTATAACCCCGATTCGCACTAATCAGACGAGTTTACCTAGGTGATAGGTACTGTGTAATATGTACAGTGTAATGTGTGTACTGACTAGCTGGGTTGGTTGTTCCTTAGTGCAGTTTTAGGGGGGGCTGTGATTGGAACAACTGCATTCATAATGGTCAGTGGAAACACATCTCACATCTCCCAGCCCTCAGGTCCAGCCATCTTCTGGACAGGTCAACCAATGAGCAAATACTGTAATGAATATAGTTTTCATTACATGCTGACAGACAGAAATAATCTGTCAAGGCTTGTTAGTTATTGCCATATTTCCAAGGGTTTCAGAATGAGTAACAAAATGCCACTTAGAGGTGACGGACCAACTGTACAAAACTAAGAGTGCAAATTGTGCCATTTTACTGGAGTTGTTATTTTTGATACTGTTTGTTATCCAGTTGCTTTATTACAATCTATTATGGACCACTAAAATATACTATAAATAATATATGTACATTATGAAATAATGTGTATTTTGACAATATATTGAAAAAGAATTACAAAATATATTGAAATGTATTGAAATACAGTATATTGATAAACATGCAACAATATGATATATTTTTCTTTGAAGGATAATACTTTGATTGAATTACAAGTAGATGTAACATTATTATTATTATTTTATTTTTTTATCAGTAATGGGTAATAGGCTTTTGGTCAACGTTATAAACTTTAAATTTGTTTTTTCTGAAAATCAAACCTCTGATTAAAACATATACCTAATTGTATCCAGATTTTATAACTGTTTTTTACATGCTGTACTGTAAACAAAAATCATTTGTATTAACTCTATGAACAATGAAAATAAGACTGTCCACTCCACCAGGTTGTAGTTTATTTGAAATCTGACATCGCAATCTGTGGACAGACAGGCAGAGACAACAGATAGAGCTGACTCCTGCATTAAATAAAGAAAAACAGATTTAGACGCATTTCATTTGCAGACAAAATGGCAAAAGCCCTTACACTGTCTTTTACTTGATTAACAGTAATGATGACTTCGTTAAACTAAAAATCAAATCACTTATTCAGCTTTGTGCTTCAACTGGAAAAACCTTATCTAGTTGATTCAAGGGCTAGGTCTCTCCAGACGAGAGATAACTGACACCGTTAGGGGAATATTAGGGGCTGCCAATTGCAATAATGACTTCTAATTCCAAATTAATTCAGTATAAATGAACTGTCAAGAGAAGATTGATTTGTTGGAGCCACTGTCTTGATGAGGGTTGTCTTGGGAGATTGCGTGCAGGCAGAGAGGCCTGGTTGGACCAGCACAGCCTGAGGCTTGATTTAAAAAGCAGGTCCCGGTTCTGAGCATCAGCTGTCAGGCTGGCTGCTGTGCAGTGGTGCTACCACAAGGGGGTGCAGTAACAGGAAGTGGAAATCTTTTAAAATTTGTAATTATAAACTAAGTTGAATTTAAAGTTTGCTATCATCTACAGTGTTGCAAAGTCTCTGTCCAGCTACTTTCTGAAAAAACAAAGAAAACAGCAGAATAAGCACACCTTTTTTTAAAGATGGTCCTGGGAGATAGCACTATGAAAGTTAATTAATTAGATATAATTTAATTGTAAGTGTAAATTGAAACAAGGCAGAGGTATCACTGAATGCACAGTATTGTATTAAGGATTTGCATGGGTTAAAACGTTTTGTTTTTTTTCCCTAATTTTGAAATTCTTCTTTATGCCAAGTTATGCCATTAAACACCCTTTATAACACATTTATACATGTGTTACTTTCAGAATTCAGCTACAAAAGCTTAAATTGCAGCAGGAGTAACATGCAGAGCAGTAGAATTGTGCATACATGAGCAGCGAGGGCTGTAACACTTTATTTAATACAAGACTGTGGTATTCATCTTTCAAAATGATCTTTATGGCAATTGTCGACTAGGGTTGGCCACTTGATGTGTTTCCCTAGGTGATGATCAAGACTGTGGCGTGGCACTGTGATTTGTTTGAGTTTTTTTAATACCCTGACATTAAGACGTGTGGTCAAGTTAATGAAACTCTGTAGGAATGATCTGATCAATCTTTCCCCCCTTCGTGAAAACGGCAGGTAATATAAAACTGTTTAAATGCACTAGGTTTAGTTGCATTGCACACAGCTTAACACACATGGGGCTCAAAGTCTGGTTATGTTATCTCTTTTTAAATGTGTTTAAATGTATTATACTTTACATAATACAGCCCAAATATTTCCTATTTCATATTTCTGTTATTTAATTTAAAGGGCACATTCTTCTTCTTCTTCTTCTTCTTCTTCTTCTTCTTCTTCTTCTTCTTCTTCTTATTTAGAGTAATACTTTAATAGTTTGACAAAAAAAAATTCTCAGTTCAATCTTTCTCTTTACAAATATGTACATTTTGACTCCCATATTCTCTCCCTCACCCCGCCACCCGCCACCCCGCCACCCCGCCACTCCTCTCTCCAGCCTGTTTTTTCCATACACACTGTTGTTTCAGTTTAAGCTCTGGATCAATAGTGGTGCTGAGTGACTGAATACCTAATATACCTCTAGATTAGTTTATCAATAACATTTAAATACTTCTCACAGTTGCACCAGATTGTGAATTATTTATTTCTTACTGGTCAATTGCACATTATCTAGTTAACATTAGCTTGTAAATGATATCAGTATACCTCAGACTGCTTTAACGACCCGCAGAGTTTTTCTCCTTTTAAACATATTTCATTCTGTCAGTGCCAAGATGGAATTTCCTTGCTTGTGGAACTGAATGACAATAATTCCCTTCTGTAGGCTGACAGAGTCTCAACACAATTGTATTTCTAGTTTGCATTGCGGAGGGGGTACAGTCCTTGTTTCCAATGCACACCCCATTGTATTACTGGGTCGGACTCATAGCACCTTTACCTCTGAAGTGTCTATTCCTAATGCCTCCAGTGTGTCCCTTCCTCAGAATTCATGTGTTCCCTTTAAACCACTGTTCCTAACAAATTCTGTCATTAATCTATACAAAACTTGATGCAGGCAGTAGGCTTGCAGATTGATGATATTTTATCTTAGCAGCCTTTTCTGGACAGACAGCTTTGTCAAAAGCGATTGGAGGTTAAGGGGTTAAAGCTGCAAGGCAGAAATGGTGGGGGTGGGGGGCTGCATTTGGGTGGAGAAACTTGAAGCAAAAAACGAAAACCCAAAACTGCTGCAATAAATTGTATTCTGAAAAGAAATGATTTAATAGGGCATAAGAGGCCATACTGGAAGCAGAACGGAAGGATTTGAAGAAGCATTCTTTTATTTTAACAATAGTTTTGTATTTACACACAGATATAAACACCCACATGCTTGAACACAGATACTTTACACACATACAAACACAACACTCATACAGTGGTACAAATTGTTTGGTTTCACTGTCAAGTCACTCGGTGCTTGCTATACAAACAAACTGGAATGATAAGACCTTGTATTACATCCTTACCCAAGTGAAAAAGCAAAGTATTGTGTTATACTGGCTATAATAGTTCCTCGAAGTACAAAATACTGTACATACATGCTTTCATATTATGGTCAAAGAAGGCTCTTTGAGCTAAATATATATATATATATATATATATATATATATATATATATATATATATATATATATATATATATATATATATATTTAGCCATGAATATGTGCTCACTTAATTCAAAATCAATAAAAATATATAAGGAAGTTGATTATATTAAATAATATGTTTTATTAATGACACTATTAAGAGTTATGAGGTTTTTTTCTTTTTATTTTAAATGGGTAACTATTTAAAATACAGTCTAGGCTGTTTGACACTGATGCAGAAAGTTGCTTGGGTGCAAAAATAGATCCTTTCATGTCCAAAATAAGGGTGAAAAATCGGAACAGAATTTCAGTATATGAGCAGGAAGATGTTTACTAATTATTACACACACATCCACACACAATACAATTAACAAAAATAAAATCATATGCACACACACACACACACACACGCACACACACACACAGTAACAATCACTTGAGCATGTTTGTGTCTAGCAGAAATGTAATGCTGAGCAATGTATAGCAGCAGTGTGTTTGTTATTAGGTGAACCACATTTATTTTGTTTTATTTGTATATTTTATATAAGAGAATAAGTCATTTTTATTTTTGTAATATGAACCTTATGGGTTTCGCTAGCGGGACTCACTCTAAAAGTCGAGTTGTTTAGTTTACTGCATTACATTGACAGGACGTTACTTCCTTTTTCCTGTCTTGTTGTTCGGAGAGATCTAAGATGGCGATGTGAGAGAAAGTTGAACTGTTTCAAGAGACGCTAATTGTACAAGAATAAAAAGCCTATTTCTCGTTAAATAAAACCCATTTCACTGATTCAAGTCTGCATCAGAGTCCTTAATAAATACCCACGCTTACATTTTTTAAGGATTGCCCCTCGTGAAAAAAAACCTTGGCCCCCTGGTTCCGATCCCACCATACTCTGAGCTTTCCCTCTCTGACAGACACCTAAGTAAGTAGGGCATTTCAGCAAGGAAAATAAAACCCATCGTGCACTGTTGCTTTAAGAAGGACCTCTTAAAGACCAGTCTAATCTTCTTCTATCCACTTGGTCCTTGGATTTATAAATTCTCAGCAATCTGGATTCCCAAATCCTTGGCAGTTCTGTGAGTGTTTGTGTGTGACGGGGGGCGCGAGGGGGGCGCGCGGAGGGCTTGTTTGTGCTATCCTTTAGAAAAACAGCTTATGGGTTCAGCCGAAGAAACGCAGGGAGCTAATGTGAAGATTTAGGACTTTCTCCGAGGCTTGGCCCTGCATAAGCTCTGTTTGCTTGAGCCATTTGTGGGGTTCTGTGTGGACTAAGCGGGGATTAATATCCCCCTAACCAGCCATCCTAGACACCCCCTAGTAAATATCCCCAGCGCCTCTTGCCTTAATCGCCTCGCTCGCTTATCCACACCGATTTTTTGTGTTTTTTTGTGATGTTATCATTTGATCTTGGCTAAATAAGCACTTTCTATGTTTTGTAAAAATAATCAATACAAATGTTCTTCTTCTCAATATAAAATGACTTCTCTGAGCTGGACTCTGAGCTGAATAGAAACCAAGGTAGCATTCTTAGTCTAAGTTTTTCATTCACCCCCCCCCCCCCCTTGCATTCCTACCGCAATGGCATATAGTGGGGGGGGGGGGGAGTTCTGATGGAGTGTTAATGCGGCCCATGTGATTTTGTGGCCCTGCAATCCTGTTCACTGTTTTTCATTGTTAAAAGGTACAGAATTGTTTAGATACAGGACAATGCCATTGATACAACTAAACTACACAGCACAGTACCCAGTTTGTGAAAAAGGAGCCAGTTTTTTTCTGTATGCTTTGAGTTCAGTGCAAGAGCATTTTTGTAAAAAAAAACAAAAAACTAATTAATGATCAGTTCAGTTGCTACTGTATAATTAGCAATAGCCTATAGGCTAAACTGGAGTAAGAGTATTCTGCATTTGCAAGGAAGTCTATAAATAACTGTAAACCCATCTATCATCACAGTAATTTAATAAGTTTGTAAACATTTCCAAAAAATAAGTGGTGAAAACTTTGTTGTGTCCCAAATTTTTCGTAAATCATACATAGTTGGCCCTATTCTCTAACTAACAAGCCTCTTTTTTAAATAAGGTTAAATATGAATTAATAATCTAATAGTAAGTAAGTGTAAATAATTATAATGTATAAGTTACCAAACAACCCCTCCCAAACAGTCTTCCCTATCACTCCCACAGGACGACCATTCTCAGTGAATGTGACCTGGTACTGTCCTGCAGCTGCAGGTTGACTCTATTTGAAATACTATCGGAAATTGCATTGACACTGCAGCCAATTAAACTGCGTTCACAGTGCAATCGACCCATGCAGTACCATCTGTAGTCTTCTTTCCAGTTTAACTCCATTCAGTTGTTTTAATATTGCATTTCTTTTTTCTTTCTTTTTCTTTGAATTCAGCTTGCAGAATGTATATAGAGCAGAGAGAGCGAGAGAAAGAGGATGGGTTTATCCTGCTAAAGAGGCTGTCTAAACCCATTACCTAAGTGTCCTTTATCTTCCCATATGCTTTGTTGCCTAATCAGCTTTGTATCGGCCTAAATCCAGGATTGAGGTAACAAACAAATGGATCAGCCCAGCGCTAGAGGATGCAGCTTTTTTCTCTCCACTGAAAACAAAAGACAGAGTGTTCCAAGTGGCCAGTTAAGGAACTGCCAGAACAACGTGAGAGGGTCAGTGAGACCCTGACCGTCTCTGACCCTGTAGAGCCAGTCTCCTCTATTGAAACTGAAGTGGGAGGAGAGTAGTATTAAGTTTTAAGCTGTCATGATCTGATCTAGGGTTTAAATTCCATGTCTGTGAAAAGTGAGGGGATTTGACATTAAATGTCTGCAAATCTGTGGAAATTTCAATGGCAAAAGCTGTTATTACAATATTTTACTCAGTCTATTTGTGGCCACTTCCCAGTTCAAACTTAGAAATTCATCAATTATTGATCAGCTATTCTGATTGTTATTATATTTGTAGTCTTGGCTTTGCTGTGCTGTCGTTATTTCAGGGTTATTGTGCAGTAAGCTAACATACATGCACACAGCAGGACGTTAAGTCTTTTGAGACCAACATACTAATGAGAACAAAGGTCACAACTAGGCATCAAAAGGTGAATGTCTTTTGCATCTTGTAAACCCATTGAGCTTCTTTGGGTTAGTAATAACAGGTATTATTAACGTACAATAGTTGTCAGTCCAGAACCGCAAACACTAACAACAGCGTGCCATCAATCTGCAGAACCTGCTGCTGTATCTATGGTATCTATCGTTTTATACAGATTGAATGTTTAATTGGTTATAGGCACGTGTGCTGAGTGCTGGAAACAGATGATTCCTAATGCAAGGGAACACCCTGGAGGTATCAGGTTACCAGTATTAATCCCTTAGTCTGTCCAAATAGCTGACCCAAGGAAGAACCCCTGTTTATCCAGAGGGATGGGCTTACTTCAATGTTAGAGGTTCAATTGTACCTGGAACTGGACTGATAGGGCAGGGATGAATTCTGTGTGAGAGAAAGGTGAGTACTGACAACAAGGCCACAACCTGACTCTGTTTATTTGCAAGGCACTTTCCTCGCTTGTCATCATTTTTTTAATCTTATCTCAAAACATTTCAAATAAACTGCTGTGAGTTCTTAACCCCAATTCTCCAGCATTCTCACCCTGCAAGCTAATAAACACTTAACACTGCAGTCCTTTAATAATGAGGAGGCAAACACTTCATTTTCAGCTCTCCAGTCTAATGAGCACAAAGAAATAAACTATTCTCAGCTCTCTATCACTGCAAATGAGCTTACAGAATCCACCTTTCCAGCTCTCTTTAGCCAGATCAATTGCATCCTAACGAGCGCTGACAGCACTGAACCAGTTTGAAAGGAATCAAACAAACAGAAGCTGGGTAATCTATATGAGACAAAAGAATGTGAAACAAAATTAGAAAGAAAAGATTTATTTTTTTCTGGCTAATTATATCAGCTAATTAAGAGTCTTTAAGAGCCTCTAATTAGAGATGTTTGTTCACACTCAATGCATACCCGTTAATGGCTGTGGGACATCGTGATCCTTTTTTAAAATAATGCAGGTGGGGCTGGAGGGGGTGCATGCTAATCAGGTTATTGAACATCATCAATTGTTAATGGCAGCTAATGGGTTTGTATGGCCAAGGATATGCTACCTCGGGCAGGCTAAGTGTCACATCGAACTCTCATTAATGGGGAAGGAGACGCCACTCATTTTGGCCACTAATTAGCTTTCAGTGGATTATCCAATACAAATCTTCAGTAAGTTTACTTGGTCAAATCCCGTTCGTATTTTCAAAAGGGGTGAGTTTCCCACAGACACTGGTCTAAATTCAAAGATGCTGAAAATGACAGAACACCCTGAAACATAATTATTAACAGTATTAGAATTAAACACACATACATACACGAACGTTGGTGCACCAAGATTGCAGTGTCTAATAGTCAATGTGAGAACCTCAATTTGTTTATATAATTGATATATTGGTTTTTCATTAGAAATTGTAAAAACAAAAGTCGATCATTCTCCAAGCAAAAAATAATAATAATTATACTGCAGGTGTAGTCAGTCTATCAAAGTGAGATATTGAAGGATATTTAGAAAGTTTCTATAAATGTCATAGTATGGTATAAGAGGGATATCTGGTCACTCACTCCCTTGGTTTAAGGATCCGTTTATAAAGCCTGATCATTTCTAATGAATAACAGAGTATTCTAATAACATTTTAATGACTTGGTACTAGTGTAAGGCTTCATGTTATGTTATAAATGGTGTGTGTAAGATATCTTGTACAGTCATTTGTTACATGTTTTTACAACTGTCTTTATCACCTGTATTTATAGATGTGTTATTGATTGTTATTCATTGTTTATAACAGATCCTCTAACTAAAGTGTTTGACTAGGTGTATATCACGTAATTTATTAAACACAAAGCATTAATAACACATTTATAAATGACACCTTCTGAGGGAGCAGAGGGGGTGACGGTGTATTTGTGGGGTATAGAAATCCTGGCAAAGGCACTAGTTGCACGTATTTACACAGCACTCCACGTTTCGGGGTACCCCATGTCTCAGTGTTGTACTTGTTGGAGGGTTGAAGTATCTGTACCCCACACAGTCTAGAGTTAGAAGTGTGAAAAACAAACAAAAAGCTGCCATTTATAACTTCCTACTACTGACAGTAGTGCTTATTGGGCGATGTGTCAAGGGCGTTTCAGGAGGGTGGGAATCTTAGGACACTATCCCCACACAAACACCAACTTATACTCCCCCCAAACTGGTATTGAAGAGAACCAGTGAACCCTAAAAAATAAAAAGCCCTCCAGATCCCACTACCAATCCACTGCGAAAAGCCAGCGCACCCTCCTCCCTCCCACCTCTCTCCCTACCACCCTGCGGCGACAGAAGTTTTACAAAAGAACAGAGTGGTTTGGGAAATAGGGTCATTTATAACAAGCGCACATCCTGCACTGTCCCCGGTCGAGCTAACGCGAAGACAAAACGAATCTTCTCCATGCTAATGTCACACAATTACCTCTTAACTGTTAAAACAAATAGCGTGGATGGGGAAAGTGACATCAAATCAAAACTGTCACAGGTGATCGAGTCGAGTCATCGAGTCATCCTGCGCCCTGTCTGGGGATGATTACGAGGGAGGGGGGAGTGAGGAGAGGGAGGAGAGGGAGGAGAGGGGGAGGGGATGGGGTTGATACAAGGTGATAGCAGAGTGCTAATGTTATATCGGAAACTCCTTTTATTTTTTGCTCCGATCATTTTAGAGTTGGGGACAGTGAGAGATGAATAATATGTGCCACCTTTAAAAGCTCCTCTCTCTCTTTCTCTGTCTCTGTCTCTCTCCCTCTCTCTCTCAGGGGCTTGGGCTGGCAAGCATGGAAAATGGAGTGGTTGGGATTAATGATATCGAAAATGATAGAAAGAAGATTGAAAATTCCTTCCCCTCTGAACCATGCAGATTGTATACCTACTAAGGCACTGCTTTTTAATGGATTTTTTTTTTAAAAAGGGGACAGACTTTAAACTGTATTTCACTGCATTACTGCCAATGTCAATTTATCTTTTACACCTCTCATAAGTAAAATGGATAACAGACAGAAAACTTTTTTAGCTTATGTTATGTCTTATGTTCTGTTTTATTTTTCAAAATCGGTTATACTCTTTGTTTGTAATAGAATATTATAGATACAAATAATACAGATACAAATATGTTGTAAGCATATGGGATTGTTGGGTCCAGAGACCCCTCAAGTAACATTTTGAACCCCACAGTAAATTTGGTCAACTGTAATCCCATTAAAAAATATATCTTTTGTGCATCCATAATGTATTTTTCCATTACTCGCTATGGGTCTGTGTACTGCAGTTATTGTACATAATAATTTACTGGTCGTGGTGTTTATTTGTATTTTTCATTTTATAGATGAACTATTACACTATTTAGCGTGTCTGCCATTGACACTGCAATGATAATCTTCTCACTAAACAATACATTTATTCTGAACTGTTGGAAAGCCACATGGTTCTACCTTTTTAGCCAAAACAGCATATCCATTTTTTTAAAACTTAGATATTGATAAAGTTTTTTGTTGAAACATTTGCCTAATTTTATAACTAAACTGATTTTTTTGTTTCACAGAATATGTTATAATTACCTGTGGATTAGATTATAATTATCAAGCCTCTATGTTTGGAGTAGCTTTTAAAAAGTACAAACTAACAAAACAAACAAAAACTGCACAACCCCATTTTTTTCTTAATTCTTTCAAACTTATTTCAAGAGCTTTTTTTGTGTGTGATAAAGATAGCTGATGATTTAGGGAATTGCTATCATTAAATAACTACACACAGTTACTGTAGATTGTGTTATCTGTTTACTTTTTAAAAGCTGCAATATGGATAACAGAGACATAATTAAAGCTTAAACCGAAATCCTAATAATCCTACACAATTTAACTATAAAGGTATTTCAGTCACATGTAATACAAGTTTATTACAATACCATTTTAGTTTTTTTTAAACACAATGGAGCTTATTACTAATAACTGTCCCATATTGTTTATAACACATTTGTAGATGACTTGCTGACGGTTTATAACAGATTCTTACACTAAAGTAATACATTATTTTTATTGTATATAACTGCAAGAGTGTCCATCTGATATAGGCAGTAGATACATACAATCATAATGTGCTGATCACATAAGCATGAGGTAAACTGAACAAGGATAACATTGGTACCACTAGTAAAAGTATAATGATTCCTTACATTTGTGAGATACAAGTGCTTGTTTAGTGAACAATTAAGATGGTTAAGTTCAAATAATACAAACCTTGCAGTCTAAAGTTCAGCATTCCTCTGTTTACTTACTTATCCCTACAACAGAAACACAACATTTGTTTGTTTTTTGCTTGTATTACAGATATGCATGCTAACTGTACCTGTTCCTGCAAATAATGAAAAAAAAAATCTAACCAAATCATTGAATTCCTGATGAACAATTCGCCTACTGCATGCAATGAACCGCTCAGTATATTGGAAATGTTATTCTAAAGGTTGGTTTTAAAATGGTTGTAATACAATCCTGGCAAGGTATTTAGAAACGTTAAGGAGGCATGCTGCATTAAAAGTGGACTTATTAAAAAAGGGAAGAGTTGTTGAGCAAACTGCGGAGTCTAATTCTCACTGTGAGCTAATTCTGCCTGGGGGTAATCTGGATACATCCCATTTACTTGCAACACCCCCACTGGTGCTGCTTTATGTAAAAGCACCCTACCTTGTCCTTATTGTATGTGAAAAATGGAAGATTTATAATTTAACAGTGCAGTGCCTTCAGATGCTACAGAAAAGGCTCCTATGGTAAATTTTTGCAGGTTACCTTGCTTTTTCCAAGCTAATCCCATGCATTTGTCAGTTTTGTCTTGCTTTACCATGGTATGTGGTCGTAGACTTTTATAAGGGACACACACTGGAGGTGCCAGATAACCCCAGGGCAGAATTTGAACATCGTGGGTCTGGCTCCAGAGGTGAGTGAGGTGGCTTTGCTGTGCCTACAGACCCCCCATCACTCAGAGGGCACAGAGAGAAGCTGGCAGAACTGCCTTTGCTATAAACAGAGCCCCAGGATCAGGCGTTTGGGCTTTTTCTTTATCCAATCAGCAGCTGCTTCAGTGCTGAGAGAGGGTGGAAATATCAGAGGTTGCTGCCATGCTAATGTTATGCTAATGAGATGCAAATTAACAGTACTGCAAGCCAAATGGGTAAAGTTTCCTTATGGAGCGAATTGCGAGACACTCCACTAAGTGGGACGGTTGGACGAGCAGTGAATACATGGAAGGCCAGCTGTGAGTACCAGTTAGCAAGGAGCAAACATCACAGTCAGGATCACACTAACCCCCTTCCCGTAGGCTAATGTCTTCTGATTAATTTTGAAAATGTAATTTAATGGCTAGATTTTTTTTTTAAATTTCATTTCAAGTTATTGTTCTCCCACCTTCTGTTCTCCTTCTTAGCAAGTCTGAACCACCACCCTAGAGAGCTGGACCTACAGCAGCTACAGGCACCCCCACAGCTCTAAGGGAAAACTTAAGTCAAGCAGACAAGTGTTGGAGTTCACTGTTTCACCCATTCATGCTGCTTTTTACCAGTTAATGAACTAATAATTATCCAATAAATGTTATCAAGATACTGTATATTACAATTACAGAAGAAGGCACATTAAGTTTACAGTGAGAGAGGTGAGAGAGTGTGTGTGTGTGTGTGTGTGTGTGTGTGTGTGGGGGTCTGAAGTTAAAGTTTGTACAGTTGCTTTCCCAAACTGAATACAAGGGCTGACAAATTTAAAACAGTGGATAGTATTTCTGAAAGCCATTGGAAACAGGGTTAGGGTTGAGTGCTCTTCTTTATTCAAATAAATTGTGCCGGAGCGAGAGAGACAGAGCCTACATTACCCATGTCTATTCAGCTTATTTATTTTCTCCTTCGTATCTTTCGTTCAGGAAACGGGACACTCTTTGGTTTGTCGCCGTGTTAATGTTGTCACTTTGTCTTGTTCTCTGCGAAATCTGACAGACCTATTCCTCTGTCATAATTTAAATTTTAAAGACCTTTTAGCGGGGACTGAATGAAAGGGAAGGGGGGAGCATTAGAGAAAGACGTGGGGAAAAAAGATACAAACATACTGGAGTAACTTGCAAGCAGACGCAAAGGTGAGAAAGCCTGTGATGAGACAAAAGGAAAAAAAAAGAATCAATTCATTTTTTAAACGAAATATTAATGATGTTTCATTCTGGTTTCATTTGCAAGGTGGTTGGGAGAAATTGCATTCTATTTGTAAGCCAGGGAACGCGAGGGCCTAGGTAATATGTAATAGGTGTATGAGAGGAAGCGAAGGGACTGTATGTGTGGGTTGTGGGGGGGGGGTTGCATTTTAAAAAAAGAAATTGGAAATTGAAATTTATGACATTGAAAATGACTGTGATAGAGACACCAGGACGTTTGTCTTTTTTCTTCTTTTTCTTAGATATCACCGCAGCCAACCTTGCAATGAGGGCAAAGCAAAGAATAACAGGCTGGTGTGTGTGTGATAGGTGAGCATGGAGAGAGTATCAAGGAGAGAGAGAGACAGGAGAGGTAGAGAGAGAAGGACATTAGCACAAGATGATGTTGTCAGTGGCTGATGTAAATTGGCGTACTACATAGTCAACAGACACAGTTGGCTGCTTGCAAGTGGCTGTACTCATGGGCCTGGCACTGATAAATGGAATATTTTTGGAGGACTTAATCAGAGGAAATGGGGTTTCATCAGCGGGTGACATGTCTCCCTGCTCCAGCGCTCACAAAGAGAAAAATGATTGCCTGCTTTAGAATTTTTTTTTCTTTATCATGCCAAGCATAGCCTCCAAGCCTCTGGAAGGTTATAAAGGGGATGTTGCAGCTTCAGCTTTTAGGTTTAGAGAGACGGGCCAGAGAGAGAGAGAGAGAGAGAGAGAGAGACGCATACAGACAAAACTGCACACTTTCACACAGATGAGCATACACTTCTCTTTGCAAACCCTGACTCTCTGCGCACCTGTACAAAGTGAGAACCCGACACTCACACACTGTCCCAAGCAATCAGTATCAGGAGAACCTCACAATCTCAGAGTGAGTACAATCTGTGGAGCTGCTTTCTCACTGATTAAATACAAAACCCATTCATCAGGTGCCTTTTGATCTTTCCAGAAAAGCCTTCCAATATGAATTACACAACATAACTCTTTAAAAAGGTTGTCATTATTTCCAATCATAGTGAGGTCTGGAAAAAGTAGAAGAAACGCTCACATACACACCCACAGATTCACAAACACACATTCCAACAAGTAAGTGCAGTTGTCTATTTTCCCATGTTGGCGCACATGTGCATACACACACGTGCAGTCTCTGTACAGTGGAGGACCAGCCAAAGAGATGGACAGTAACACTTCCCTTATCCTGAAAAACAAACCGGGATTTGTCGACATTTTACATAATGTAATGCTGTCTTATGAAAGGCCACAGTACGTTTTATAATGTGAGATAAACTAAGAAAAAAAGAATTTAAAGTTTATAGATATATCAGTGTGACTTTTTTTTAAAAAAGTGTATACTAATAACCTTCATTACCAAGGAACTTGCAAAGCCTGAACGAGCGATAATTTATTCCCTATACAAATTAAAAGTGTTCAGTGGCAGCTGTTAAATTATATGCAGCATTAAGTCAGTTAAGAGGACTGGTTGTTCAGGATTAATGAAAGCATACTTGATGTATTTTATATACACTGAAGTGTTGTTCGACGCTCACAAAATAACCCTGCCACAGGTACACTAATATCACAAAATGGATTCAAGGAAATTACTGACACCTGTCCATAATCTTTGAAATTTTCTTCAACTCATATTTGATTTCTTAAAACAGAAACACTCTACATTAGATGTCTATAATTATTATTATTATTATTATTTAGCAGACACCTTTATCCAAGGCGACTTACAGAGACTGGGGTGTGTGAACTATGCATCAGCTGCAGAGTCACTTACAAAAACATCTCACCCGAAAGACGGAGCACAAGGAGGTTAAGTGACTTGCTCAGGGTCACACAGTCAGTGGCTGAGCTGGGATTTGATCCGGGGACCTCCTGGTTACAAGCTCTTTTCTTTAACCACTGGATCACTTAGTAAATACATGTGTACTTACACATAATTACAATGTACTTAATGTTTTAATTTTCTTTGCACAATATAACTCTAAACGTAACCCTTACTGTACTTACATATTATTTGTTTATTTAGCAGATTTGTTTATTATTTGTTTATTTAGTAGCTTTATCCAAGGCGACTTACAGAGACTAGGGTGTGTGAACTATGCATCAGCTGCAGAGTCACTTACAATTACATCTTACCCGAAAGACAGAACACAAGGAGGTTAAGGGACCTGCTCAGGGTCACACAATTAGTCAGTGGCTGAGGTGAGATTTGAACCGGGGACCTCATGGTTACAAGCCCCTTTCTTTAACCACTGGACCACACAGCCTCATATATGGTGCAAAATGATTTACACTAAGTACACTGTAACTATGCATAATAACATTGTAATTATGTGTAAGTACACATGTATTTACTAAGTAACTACTATGTAAATACACAGTAATTAGAGACACAATGTAAAGAGTTACCCTTAAAACAATAAGCATTGATAAGAATAACATTCAAGAAGTCAATGCCAGGAACCAAGCAACAATCTCATTCGTCTGCATTAGGGTGTCACATCAGGTGAGCATGATGGGAAATGGAAATAAAGTCTTACATAGACTTGTACATCATCCTCTATTATTTCAAGTTTGTGTGTCTAGTCCAGTATATTGTGTTTCTCTATTATCAGCCGACTCATCTATCTCTGCTATCCCAGCTGCTGTTAAACACATTTCTGTGTAAAGGTTCCTATGCATCACAGAAGAATAGAATCAATAGAATAAGGACAGAACATCACATTTCAAAATATCAGAGATAGATGGCCAATTACAATAGCATAATTTGCTGGGCTATTCGAGGCACAGTTTTGTATGAAAACTCCTGGAAAGAAACATTTTGCATGCAATTATTTTTGGAAATGTTCCCCCCTGTAGAATTATGGAACTATGGATGTTCTATGTTAACTTCAGTTGGATTCAGGTGTTTCTTGTAGTCTGTGGTGGCACCTCAAAATGTTAATCTCAAAGTACCACAGGTGAAACTTATTAAAAAAAAAAAAAAAAGTTGACAAACATTTTTATGAATGCATTCATCTGGCAAATTCCTGTAGTGCTTGTTGGCTTCCCTGCCAGATTTTAAAAATATCCACAATGTATCTCCACCATCATATGAGATTGCTTCCCTTATACAGTATGTGTCTTGCTTTCTCATTATAATCTGGAGTACTGCTAGTGTTCCCTGGGACTGGAGATAGTATTGCCCATTGAAGTGGAAGAAGACACTGATGAAAGCAATAGCTGGAACATTTGGCTCCTTGATTTAGTTTCCGTTATTACTATTTTTACTCAAAATAAAATCGTTTTTCTCATAATAGTGGTGCTACATCTCTTAAAAGTATAAAATACTAAATCAATATAGAGTGTGTGTGCCTGTTTCACAGCTTAACTCTCTCTCTGCTTATCAGGCGTTGTGAGGAGGAGGAGGAGGAGATGAAATCTGCCCCCCGGTCCGTGGCGTGCTGGGCTCAGGCAGCCCAGACTCAGCTCAGCCGCAGGTGACCACCGAGTGCTGGATAAACAGTAATAAATCTTCCTGCCTGCACAGGCAATCAGTCATCTATCAGTGCACAGAGTATAGACTGTAAGAGAGAGGGGCCCTCACAGAGAGCGAGAGAGAGAGTGAGAGAGGGGGGGTCAGAGAGAGAGAGAGAGAGAGAGGGGGCAGAGAGGAGAGGGAGGACAGTGAGGGGGAGAGAGAGAGGGGGGGGCAGAGAGTGAGAGGGAGTGACAGTGAGGGGAGTGACAGTGAGAGAGAGAGAGAGAGAGAGAAAGGGGCAGAGAGTGAGAGGGAGTGAGAGGGGAGTGAGAGAGAGGGGGCAGAGTGTGAGAGGTGGTGACAGTGAGAGAGTGAGAGCGAGAGAGACAGAGAGGGAGTGAGAGTGAGGGGGAGTGAGAGAGAACGAGAACCCACCTTAAAGCATGCTTCTTAGTGGTCCATCAGGACAATGTAGACTTATTCACATGGAGAATACAGGCTAAAAATTTACACAGTATAATTTAAGCTTTTTTTTCTTAAAGGAAAGGTGTAGGTAAAATAGTACTGAAAAGACATTGCTTGTTGAAGACGTGTTAAAACACTCGTTTAAACTGTTGCTGTTTAGATTGAGTGTTTAAAGTTCTGCTACAGCACAGCATGCTGGGATACTTATGTACTGCAGGAAAGCATTTCCAGGTCAGGATGATAAGCCAGTGAACTGATAGTGATGTGTCCTCAGTCAGAGTAAATAGACCACTCTGGTAATCTTGTTGCCTGTACACTAAGCCACCCTTTTCCCCCAATAGGTGTTCAGGCTTCATTTACAAAGCTGAATCTCCACCGCTGGGGACAAAACGGTCTTAAGACAGGCAGTAATTGAAGCTCCCGCTTCATTTCTCTTTCACTGGGGGAGTCCTAATCCAAACCAAAGCAGTGAGGCCATAGCCAGGCAAAGGACTGATCCAATGCAGGGCAGATAGAGTCAGTCTGTACTGAATATAGGAGGGCAACGTTCTATATAAATTGGAAGGCCTTTCTCATATAGGTTGTTCTGTTGCCCTTTGATACAACATATTCTTTTTTTAAGATTGATTAACTTCTGGTAGTTATTATAATGCATCATCCAAAACTACACCAGCTGAATAGCAATTTTCTTTCCAGCTTTGAAACATTTATTCTGAACTCTGCTGGAGAAAACGCTTTGTAAATCTGGTCCAGTGTTTATCGTTCTAGTTACAAACACCACACAATGGCATTACTGGAATTGTGCTAGCGTGTCTGTTTGTGGTGAACTGTTTATACAGGGAACCGGAAAGACATCACATGCACTGTGGAGTGGATATATTCCATGAAGGTTTGAAGACTTTGCACCTGATAATCCCTTTACGATGGCATCCATAGCCATGCAAACATCCTATTAGAAGAACAGGCAGAAATGACTGTTAAGGTGTTTCAATCCGTAATACTCCGATTTTCTGTGCATGCCCACCAATCATCCAGAGAGCAATACTTTGCTATCTAAATGATATTAAATAAGTGATACCCACTGCTTTGTTAGCATTGGCAACACTACTGAGCTAGTTTAATGATCTAATCACAGGGGAACCAATACCGCCACACTTTAACTCTTTATCAATCCTGCTAACAATTTCCCTCAGAAGTGAGTTATTTACCCCTTAATAACAATGCAATAAAAATACAGAGAAGTCAGGTCCACAAAAATCTGTTTATAGAGGGTGGCAATATTTAGACCCGCCACTGTTCAGATGATTAAAATACCCCTCCTATAACTGGTCCCAGCATCATTGCATTGGTCCCAGCATCATTCTGGTCGACTGGCAGCCACATGTAATGGTTTGAGTGAATGCTATTATTCTGCTGGTTTGAGTGAATGCTATATCCCGTTCTGTGGCAACAACATCATTTGGAATCACCTTTGTGTTTTTATTGATGAATGTTACAATCACTTGCTGAGTCGTTGTAATTTGTCTTTTAACCTATCATAGATTTTACCTTTTTTTTTTTTTTTTAATTCAGCTTATGGAACCCTAAACTGGGGGATTGAAAGCCAGAGAACAGATAAAGGGAAAGTGAATTCAGAAAATGCAACACCAGGTACATTAAATTCAGATATATCAGGAACTCCCTACAGTGTCTCTCATATAATGAAGAATATAGAAATCTAAAATGACAACGAGATGGAATGCAGATGCAATTGTGTTAGACCCACTTCCCCTGTGCAATTCATTTGAAGTAATCACCTAGTCAGGACACATTTAACACTTGTTACTGTATTTCTCACCTGCTGTTTATGTCTGCTTAGTTTCTTAAAAGCTGACCTTATATCTAGAGGGCTGTTTATCCAGCGATGATGAAACCTGGTCAGGAAATTCTTTACCACAAGTTAGTGGCAGTGTCAGATCTGGGGGTACCTGGAGAAACCTGGGGCTTGTTGCACAATAGGTAGCAGTTTGCTAAATCCAATTCACTTCCATAAACAAATTATAATAAAAAAGAAAGAAAGAAAGAAAATTTATCCTCTAATCGTATAGACTCGTTGAGTGGATTTCTACTAAACTTTATCGTTCTATCTTAAAATATTGTTTTTGTGAAACACTTTAAAATATGATAGCTTGCTAGCTAGCAGTTCTTTTATCCATCTTTACATTTTTCACATTTACATTTTTACTGCATATATACATACAGCAGATTTAGGTCATGGTGCATTTTTTCTATGAATCCATGTTTTCCTGCATTGGAGGAGGCTACAGTCACAAGTAAGGCCATTTTTGACTACATTTACTAACACCTAACCAATTTTCTAAACTAAATCATTTATATATAGCCTTCAGTGTACTTGCAAATTGATTTTATGAGATGTACTCAAATAATTGCAATCAAAGAACTAAGTGCTAGAAAATATGTTAAACCAGCTCTTTCAATACAGAAAACTCAGTACAAGACATCTTAGAACCCAACCCAAATTGAGAGAACCCAGTACTAAGGATCTTGAGGCACATTTAGTACAGATAAATCAGTACTAGGGATGTATGGGCCACCAAATTCAATCCAGTGTATAAGAAAACTCAATAATGGGGATCTAAGAGGCCAACACATTCAATTCAGAGAGCTTGTTAATGGAGATATTAGAAGCTTCTAATTAAATTCAGGGGAATTCAGTATCTGGGATCTGAGAATCATTTCATTCAGTTCAGAGCAGTCATCACTGAAGGTCCTGGAGATTTAACTAGGCACATGCTTCTGAAAGGGTTAACAAAGGGACTACCCAGGGGGGGGAAACAAAATTAGGCTCTTTTACCTCGGCAGCGTTTTGAGCTGAACTCTGGTTATGAATCAAGCGGCGTGTCTGAAAAATGTGTCACCGTGCGCTAGATCAATGATAATTACCTTGCTGACATGAGTACAGTTATTACTTTACAGGGCTGCAAACAGGATCAGGGACAGGGAGCGAGGACTGGCGGCAGGGCCTGATCGATACCCACTGAAATATGGCTCTCAGCGGCCCCAGACCCAGCTTTACAGCTAAGCAAGCCATTACAGCAGCGCAGGTGACAGCTTAGCAGTGGATCTGTGGTCATAAGCCTCACAGTCCCAGTCCATTTTAGCTGGGAGCTCCATAGTGGGTTATTGTGTCTGGGACTGAGGCCCAGGGCTCCCACCCCCTTCTAACAGACACTCAATCTTCTGCCTCTTGATAGAAAGATCTAGCCAGTCGACCCCCCGAGCCTTGTTTTTTGGAAGCTGTGAGATGAGATGTACAGATGATGTGATGATGATTGGTGGCTGTGCATTATTCATAATTATACACCTAACAGACACAATCTGGACAGTCCTATTGGTCCTTTCTGTCTTAAGCTAGCCTTCATTATGACATGATATAAATATATATCGGCTGGGTAGCGCTTTATAATAAGTGTCAGTAATTCAACTGTAATTATGTAAGATCCAACACATGGGTCCCTATTTATCAAAGTTTTACAGGGAGAGGAAAACGGAACTGGCTGTGTCAATAAACCAGTGACAAACATCTCATGATTTAGAATCCTAATTTTGTTCTAGTTTTGCGACACTGGTGTGTTTGCCAGTCAATCAAGATAGTGGTGTGAATGTAAAACCTAGTAGTTTCTTTTATTAAACTTTCATACATGGCATGTTCATCTAGTTAAATGTACTATAGGCGCCATTCTGAAGATATTTCTTCATGTGGTATATAGCTCCCAGGCAGTGAATACTAAAAGAATTTCAGGTGCAAAGCACCTGTTGATTAATGACCTTATAACATTATAATGATCCCTGCCTTAATGCGTACTGTACTTTTAAGAAATGCTAGTTCTTTGGCACTGCCTGTTGGGTGGAATAATCTGTTACACATCTCCCAGGTACGGAGAGCGACACGGGGGATAACATAGAGACGGTAGCTGTGTGGAAACGCCCTGAGATCCATAGTAACAAGTGTTTACCTAGAGGGCAAGATTATACAAGACTGGGACTCTGGACTTGAAGAACTGGACTATCAAAATTAAAGTAAGCTGCTTGCGTTCACAATCCATGTTTGGACTCAACTGGTTCTAACCCATCACCAGACAAACCAACATTACAATGTGTGAATATAAAATATCTGAAACAACTGTGTTTATATAAAGCACACACGGTGCTTGGCAGCAACAGAGGTACTTTTGTAAAAATGTAATTTATCTTTCTTAGGGAAAGAAAGTTTCCTCTCTTTTTACTGGCAAGTATAGTAACTTTAATCCCGAAAAATGACGATAGCGAAATCAAACCCCACCTCCCCAGTCGATTTGTCACTTGACTTCCTTTATTCACTTGCTAAATAAAGAGGAATTTGTTTGCATCTGCAGCAAGGGCTGGCATAACCGGTGTTATGGCATGTCAGCCACAATGAAATAAACAGTCGTTTCTAATTGCTGAAGCTCTCCTGTCTTGCTCAGCCCTTACACTCAGTGGAACGCAAGGCCCTATTGTACCAAGGAAATGAGCACTGACGAAGCTCTTTTGTCCGCTGTTGTTTTACCTGCAGCAGACAAGCACAAAAGGAAATGTAAACCTTCCCCTCTCCTCTGGGCTAATCAGGGACTCGATGTGAACAAACATTTTATTCAGGGGTCAAATTTAATCCCCTCTCAGCTTTTGTATTTAGATTAGAGACTGGGAAGGATTTGTGGACTCCTCTAGTCTCTTGTTAAAAGCCTATGTTCTCCACTTAACCTGCAATTTACCTGTCACTTATAAACACAATCACAAACACTTAATGAATAGGAGGGCCTGTTCTAAACTCTCCCACAGCCGGCTGCTTAGCTGGATTATTGCTTTATGTTCCAAACCAAACAATGACGACAAAAAAAAAATGCTCTTATTATACTTGATTATTTTAAAATGATATCCTTCAATTGTCCTTTCCAAGAATGTCAAATAAGAGTGTTAATTAACCCTGGGGGATTGAGTGAATATCTTTCCTGTTTATTTAAGTTTAGCGCTTATCTCTGGAGCCATTGTCACTCACTCTCTCACTCCCTTCTGTCCCCCCTTACAGTATGTCAAGGGCCTTGTTGTGGACAGGCAATGGGATATGAATGAAGTTCCTCAAGGTGACCATTTCAATTCCATCACGGAGGAGTATGCTCTGGATATCTCAGCCCCTTTGTGGAAAGATAGCTACTTCACAAAGAAAATCAAAATTGACACCAAGTTACTGTCAGAAAGGTGTGTCAGCATCCTCAATATAAGTCAATATGAGTCTGCAATGCCTAAAAAGCCAGGCTCCCTTTCCTGAGAAGACTGATGTGACTCTTTATATTACTCGACTCAGCTAGCTACAGGAGATTCATTGCTGTACCTTTCCAGGCCAAGGGAGACATGGAGACCAAACTACCCCCTCACCACCCTTAATGTTGGGTCACATTGGTGGAATATTGTCCATGCTTTTCTGTTTTGTGGAAAAGGTTTTCTGTTCTTCAATCTCGCAATCATTCATAATATTCATACAGAAAAATAAAAAATAAATAAAAAGACATGTGTTAAGCTAAAATATTTTGGTGAACGGATTCACTGGTGATGTTCTGTCAGACTCTGCTGGTCGTATTAAACAGTTTTAACACAGTGAAGGTACACTAATGTGTTTCAGATGAAATAGTCTCTCGTCTCTAATCCAACCTCTCCCATCCTGACAGTGAAGTCTGAGGCTCCAACTTGATGTGAAACTTCCCCCAAGCCCATCAATCTGGGCCTGACAAACTGACAGCAGAGTTTATCAGCCTCGCAGGGAGCTTCCCATTAAGTGGACATTAGGAAGTAATTTATGAACCGATGGTAAGAGTCCCAGTATATTTCAGGAGGGAGTTATGTGTGAACATGCTGCCCTGGTACACATTGCTGAGGCTTGGTGGCTAAGCACAGAAGAAGACCAGATAGACAGACAAGCACTAGATTGATAAATTGCTTTGCGGTCACAATCACTAATGCATCTAATGTTAAAATGTTGCCCTAGAATTTCTATTATTGTCTTGTGCTTCGGTTTTCCTTGTTAGCATCAATCATGAATGATTTAGTCCAGGTGAAAATACCCACACTGCATCTGAAGGTGTATTACAATGGTGTCCAATAAGTCATATTAGACTTTGTAGGCTGTCGTGCAGCTTTGCTTGACAATAAAAAGACACATATCCAGTAAAATGCTTTAGTTGTTGATATTGGGTGTCAAATAAGTCATTTAACTTCAATATTTTTATTTTTATTTTATTTAAATGGCCTGGCAGCTCCCCTTGCCCTTTAAAGGCATTTTGTTATTTTTGTCAAGTAGCACCATGGCGATTGGTGTCACACTAATGAATGCACTGGTTCCACCGAGCCCTGCTGCTTAAAGTTTCTCTTTCCAGACTGTCCTCGAAGTAGCAGCTCAGAGTATATTGTGTGGCCACAGCAGAACCCCAGCCTTCCCTCTCTTAATAAACTTTCAATTGCATTGGTAACTGGATCTGATATGCATATGTCATTGCCATTGTCATGGTTTGAGTGAAAGGTTGACAAATAAAGTAAATAAAATCTGTTTGGATTAAAAAAACAAACGCTTTTGTTTCACAATATGCCACATTTTCATACCACCTTTACTGTTACATGTGGCCAGTTTTGGTAACACCTTGACCAACATTAATTCGTCATGCACAGACACTCAGACAAGTGTTGTCAGTAATGTAAATGTAATTACGTGTGAGCACCCCCACTGAATTCAGATTCAATAATTCATTCTACACTTATTTAAAATTAAATCCAAACCTTAACATAAATTAATTTTGAAGTATTAAATTAAAACTTCAATAAAATGCAATTGGCCCTGTCCCTGTTTTAAACCCTTGTTCTTGCTGGGGGATTTAATTGTACAGGATCTTAATTGAGATATGAGTGTGTTTAAACTGAAGCCACCTCTGAAGCATTGTACTGTATCTGAACAAGGATGGACTGGCTGAATAAATGAAATGTAGTGTTGGAGACTGCTGCATTGTCCTGCAATCCAAGTCCGTGGTAAGCTACATTTGTTGCCTATTCTCTGGAGTCATTTTCCACATTGCAGAGTTTTAGTTGCCTTGCGGTGTAAAGTCAGTGAAGACTTTCCGTTTTTCATGACTTGATTTGTATTGTTAGCCTTTCTCATCTACAAGGTAATAAAGCATCCCTGCCCAAGAGCTTCAATATGGCAGCTGATGAGGATTTAGCCATTCTGAACTTTCAGGTACAGCAGAACCTTTTTAACAGCTAAAACAGCCCATTACCTATAGAAAGAGTCTCTCCAACTACTGCCATGTACTGATGGGAAATGTCACCTGCATATGTCTGCCCGACTGGCTGAGCGTCTGCCACACATACATTTGTACAGACATCAGAGACTTTGAGAAAAAGTTTGTCATGTAATTTTATATGTTTCTTCTAGTATTATTACATGCAATATCTAGAGAATAGCTCAAGCAATTGTGATTACCCTTTTTTGTTTGGTCAGGTTACTGGTAGAATCAGCAGCTAGGTATATATGGAGGCATTTGTCTGGCTGTCTGTATGTCAAACTTACATTATTACATACAATGGATTGAGGTCATGATGATCTACTTTTCATGTTACTGATAGCAGATCAATGTCACTGACATGCTTATCATTAATGTGCAAGGTGACTGTACTGCAGAGCTGGGAATGGAGTGATTAGGAATGTTCATGGTGCCAGTGCTGGAGTTTTATAGTACAGCTCTTATGAAGGTGCAGGGTGATACTCCCAGTGCGTACAGTATATGGTTAACCATCAGCTTCTTCACTTTTCTTACTGATCCAATATTACATTATTTCTAATGGAGTAAACTGTATATCCTTTGTTTCCCTATACTTCCTCAAAACTAGTGTTTTTCTCATTTCAGGGAAATATTTTGACTGTTTTTTTTACATCTCTAATATTTTATACATACTTTGTTTAGGTTGAATAACATGTTAGAACCCAACATTAACCCAACAGAGAGGTAAATCAAGTAACTATATATATATATAATGGACTGGAGAGGAGGGCTATAGTGGAAAATGATTGCCCCGAGGGAACTATTGTTACTGACAGGGGGCTATAATGCCCAAAGCCACAGGAGGTAACAATAGTCTTCCCAAGGGGCATTTCATTTTCCACTATGGCTGAGTCTGCAGTACATATTTAATATATGAATCAGTCAAGAAAATAAGAGAGGCAAGGTTGGATAGTAAATAGTAAAAAATAGTAGATGTTTTAATCACCATTTGTAGTGTTTGGAGCATCTTTCTTACAAAGTATGTTTTGTAATCACTGATTTATATATATATATATATATATATGCAGTTGTCGTCAATAGTTTACATACCCTCTATTTGCAACAATGTTATTTACCAATGTATTAAGTGTTATAAATATTGTTTGATACACTATACTTACACGCCAACTCTATGAAAGTCAGTGGAGTTAATTCATAAATATTAGTACCATTTGCCTTAACTCAGTTAATTCACCAGATTTTTAACCACCACTTGGCGAATGACGAATGAGTGTTCAACACACTGCCGTGTAAGTGTAGTGCATCAAACAATATTTATAACACTTAATACATTGGTAAATAACATTGTTGCAAATAGAGGTTATGTAAACTTTTGACGACAACTGTATATATATATATATATAAATGTTTGTTAAAGAAAAGCTGTCGTTATGCTAAGCAGAGAATATAAAAAAATGAGGTCAATCACCTGCTCATTCTTTTTTTATTCTTCTCAAATACAGGATCAGTGAAAGTGGATTTTATTTTTAGTCTCTATTCGCTTCCCTCAAAGTCCCTGTTTCTCCAGTGCAGAGTAGAAGGGCTCCTTTTCTATTAAACGACCTGTCGGACTGTGTATCAAGCTTGTCCCTGGTGGGGTTGTATGTTAAATTCCATCATTAAAACCCATTACCAAGCTTCAAAACCCCCTGTAATTCCATCTAATGACCTCATTTCCCTAAGTGTCAGCTGTGTCAGTCAGTGCTGGGTTCTGCTGCTGTGTTAAAAGGGGTCTCGCTCGCTTATAGGCCTCAGCTGTAGGCTGGCAGGCTCCTCTCTCTCTCTCTCTCTCTCTCTCTCATCTCTCACTTTTTTCTCTCCGTGAAAAAAAGAGGTTAAAAAAATCAATGGCTAAAGAAAATGACAAGGCAAGGCGGCTAGGGACTCAAGAAAAAAAAAAGCTATTCCGATATTCCATTTGCCTTCCACTCTATTAGCGGCTACAGTCAATCGGGGGCCCATTTTGATTTGATGGAAGGCCAAGGAGAGGCTTGGGACGAGGCAAAATGGCTGCCAGTCAATGCTAGGCTATTCTAGCTCTGGCGAATCAGTCATAAAAGTAGGAGTATATAAAAATGGATTATTGCATTAAAAGTTCAAAATGTTCCTTTTGCTCTGGTTAATGGGGAGATAGGCAGGGGAGACGGGAGAGGAGCATTGTGCAGTGATGGTGGTGGTGGGTAGGGGGTGGTCTTTTATCCCCTCCCTCCTGACTCCCTGGCTCCCTGCTTCCACTTCCCGGGAAATCATTTCAGTAAATACGAAAATGGCCCCCAGGCTACCTTAGCCCAGGCACTCATTTTAGAGTGGATAATTGACTCCTTTCACTTGATAATTCATAGCTTGCATATGCCGGCTAATACATCAGCAACTGAGAGACTGACCCCACCCCCACCTCCCTCTCTCCCCAAGAGCTAGAAGCTGAGAGAGGAGAGGGCGAGAAGTGGCAAGAAAAAATTCAGATGATAGATGAGTGCATTGCGGCTTTATGAATGAATTATGTCTCCCAAATACCTTGAGCAGTGCAGACTGTCAGTCTGTATCTATACTAATCTGGGACAAAATATGACTATTTTCACATAAAAAGGGGGGCAAAACGAGACACGGAATTAATTGAGCAATCAGGCCATTAAAAATGAATGTCGGAGCAGGCTTCATCGTCCGTTTATACATTCATCATGCCCAGGCGATATATTTTTTCTTTCTTTTTAATGTAGTTCTTGTCATAAAACAGATTAGGATTATTGTGACAAGACAGGCGTCTTTTGTCTTTTTAGAAGTGGTGTCAGTGCCTGCCTTATATATCTTAACTGTCACGACACTGAAGTGGAACCAAATACTTTTTTTTAAAACTGGGAATTGAACTGTTAAGGAAAAAACAACAACAACTCTCAAACTGTAACGTTACCACACCTGCTGCTGTGGCTGCTTTTTAAACCTAAGTAGGTCTTGCACAATTCTTTGTCTCTTTACTTATTCACAGCCAAGGAGACAAAGTTTTGTCTTTGAAATGACTCTGCTGTGGTATCTCGCTCATGCCATTTATTCGCAGAACTGTAACATTATTCAAGGCCATAAACCAGCCCCCTTTGGTTTGATTACAGTACTTCACCTCACCTCCACTTTCTTCACCAACACCTCTATCTTCTTTCTCAAGAAACTCCTCTTTTCTCTCTTGAAACTGCTGTTCAATAATGCATACACAATTCAAATTCTTAAGTCTTTCAAATAATCTGCTGTTCAAAGTGCCATTAGGTGTGAGAATTTGACATTAGTTCAGCACTAATTCAATGCTTTGGAGTTATTCATGTCTCTCAAACCCTCTCTCAAACACCTTTGTATTGGCTTGAAATGGCTGTTGTGCATTGGTTGACAGAAACTGTTTTTTTTTCTTTTAAATCCACAGTTGAATTGCATAATAATCAAGAGATCATGTTTCCTTCCTTGCTAATTCATTCTACACTAAATTCACTCGTTACAATTCACTCATGTAAACATGAATATTGATCAGCGTCCTCATTGTGAACATTTCTGTTGATTAACCACAAAGTCACTGCTTCCACTTTACTTGGACCCTTGATACCAGGTGCACACTTTCCACAGAGTCTCGAATTACTGTGTATTTACATAGCAGTTACTTAGTAAATATATGTATACACATAATTGCAATGTTATTATGCATAGTTACAATGTATTTAATGTGTCAATCTTTTTGCAAGATATACAGTAACTCTAACCCTAACCCTAACCCTAACCTGATACAATTGTGTACTTGCATATATCGTTCAAAAAGATTTACACATTAAGTGCATTGTAACTAACATTCTAATTACGTGTACACGTGTATTTACTAAGTAACTACTCAGTAATTAGAGAAATGTAATGTAAACGGTTACCTAGTTGTGCTTGCTCAATGCCATACCCTGTGAGTGCAATTGTAAACTCTTACGTTGAGGACTGTAAGAAGTATGTCCTGTAGTAATAATATATCCTCCATTGATTTGAGTTTTCTGCCAGCCCTTTGTTTTCTGTTGGATTCCATGTTCACTTCATCCTCTCTGTCTCTCTCTCCCCTCTCCTTCTCTATTTCTGCAGTACAAGAGGCTCAGTACAATACAGAAGAGAGCTCTCACTAACTCAAACCCTAGAACGAAATGCATTGCAATAGCAGATGGAGAAACTCCATTTCCACGCAGGTGAATTTCAATATCACTGCTGACAGTGACCTGATCTATAGTAACGGCTTATTAAAAAACAAAACAAAAAAACAATCAGCAGCCTCAATGTCTTGCATTACTGATTTTAGACGAAAATTGAGAGAGTGTCAAACAAAATATAAAACTAGGCATTTATATTGTGTTATGCATTCCGATCAGCAAACAAATCAAAAGACTTCTGCGATATTATTTAGTGCATTTCCATGTCCTTTCTTTAAATTGAAAAAGCCCCTTTGTGTTAGTTTAATCTCCTAGTTAAAGGGACATACAAAATGAAAATAGAAATAAAAATGAGAGTAACACATGTGATCATATAATCAGCATTCATTAGCATTACAGCACAGCAGGGGGAAAGGCCTCTTGTTTTATTCTGCTTTGTTTTAAATGGCAACACTATTCCAAGCATTTCAACTAGAAACCTGATTATTTGGTTCAAGATCTTTATTTTGGATTACTAGGATTCTGCCAATTTGGACCTTGAAAAGCAGAACTTAATTAACAATGTGTCTAAAAAAAGCTTCACCTTCCAAAATGCAGATTAAATAACTGACTGACTGACCTTTTGTACTCCAGTTATATCACTTTACATTTGTTATTGCCTGGGACAGGTTACATTCTTTCTTTGTCTCACAGAGTGTATTTTTTTTCATTTTGAACAGTACAGTTTATATTATTGTAATTAGTGTCTAGCCTTGTCTACAGCAAATGCACTTTGTGGTTTATAGTATGCTTGTTTTTTGAAGTGCAGAAGGGGGTGAAGTTAGGGTATCATGATCATTGCATATAAAATACATTATGTCAACCTTGTCATTTTGTTTCCTCAGCAAATTGTAGCCTGGCAGGGGATACAGTCCCTCTGGGAGAAGATAGCTGTTGTATACCAAAGGGAGTATAGTCATAAAGCTGAGTAATAAATCTGTTTATAAATCTGAAATGAAGGCATCTCAAGGTGATCCTGTGATCTATGCTGTATTTGCAGTTTCTTAGTAACTGATGTCTCTGTTCAGGTAATGGCTTGCCCTGTGGAGGGGGTCCTTTCCAAACTGGTTTGTAAACAAGCCATCTTACTAGAAAGAAGGGGCACTGTCCTAGGGGACTGTCCTAAACCAAAGTGCAAAGTGCCCAATAGTCCTTATATTGTAGCAGTAATCCATTTTGTGTTGTACCTGAAATACTATGTTATATCGCAGTGGTTTGCTGTACTACTGAATTATAATGTTGTAATCAAGTTAAGAGGTGCATGACACAGATACTCACAACAGCATTTGCCCAGGTGGCTTTGTGTGTGTGTGTGTGTGTGTGTGTGTGTGTGTTTGTGTTTCTTTTTTTAAGCACGTTTTTAAGAAACTATAGTTACACTAGTTAGCCACTAAGTGGCACTATGTGGTGTGCAAATATCCCATTACAAATATAGACAAGCAAAAAAGAGTATCTGATTGTGGGCAACTATTTGCAAATTAATCAAATAATGAGTGATTCAGAGCTCTTGCTGGACAATTCATATGAACTCGGAAAATGTAGAGAACATGTTTTGAAAAAATTACTTTTAGATGTGTCATTGTATGGCTTTTGGGGATTTCGTTCTTTTCTGGTAATTCTCTGCAGTCCATTTGCTATTCTGTATATACAGTGTATAGTCATCAGGATGCTTTGCAAGATTCCCAATAGACAACGATTCCACTGGAATAAATATCAGCCACACTGTTCTGGGTTGTTGAACTTCCCTATTCATTTCAAGGGTTTTCATTTGTTCACAGACTGATGCAATTGTTCGATGACATATTCCAAGGCTAAAAGCAAATCATATATTAACCATCATGGAATTTAGTCACAAAACACTGAATATTGCAACTTTACATATATATTTATAGGCACTCTACTGATTTCTAAATACAACCCAATATTCACATGCCTGCCCATTCTGTTGGGTTGACGTACAGGCTGGAATGGCTTGCACTATAATCAGTCCCCTGGTGTCTAAACTTTATTCTAGTGTTTTACATGCTGAAACATGCTCCCTTTACAGACTGATGACTGAAATGCATGATGCAATCCTCTACACTGTGACTGGCTAACGGGGACTAGCAATCCTAGCTGGTCCGATCCTAGTGCCATGTGAAGGGATGTAGAAGCGAACAGTTTGACAGCAAGTCTGTTCTGAACACTGACCTCTCCATGCTATATCCCAATGCCAAATCAGCCTTAAGTCACACTAAACCCAGAAATAAAGGTTTTAGTTATTACCCTTTTTCTCCATTGCAAACGTCTTTGGTTCCCTCTAGTGTTCAACTTTTTCTATGCAGCTTGTAGAACTGAAAGCTCTACACAGCCAGCTTTGAGAAACGCTGTCCAGGCTCTCCTCTCCTTTGAATAAGATTACAGTTAGATTTCATAAAACCTAGCACATGCCTTTTTAAAATGTTGTTCAGTATCTGGTGTCCCCCACCAGCATAGGATATTAAGGCTGAACATTTTTAATATTGTGTTTTTTTTCCATATTGTGTTTTCATTGTGCTGTAATTATGTGTGTATATAGCTTTTATGTGAATGCTTTTATTTTTTAAAACAAATGGACTGTTATGTGCACAGATGCAAATTAATGGAGACATGCCAATCAATCACTGATATTAAATTGTGCTGCACTTTCTCCTGTTACCCAGCAACAAACAGTTCCTGTAAGATGGTTCCCTGTGTCTGCGGTTTGCCATATGAAAAGTTAAATGAACCAGATTTATTAATGTTAATGTTTCTGAAAAAAACTAGAATTAAGAATCATCTTCCCTTAAGCCATCACATTTGTTGGTTTACTTTTATGACATCCAAGCTGCTTGAAATATGAAAATCAAATCATTTATTTTATGCAATCTTACTGGAGTTTGCATTACATTCTTATTTGAAAGAAACAAACTTCTTGAAAAAAATTTTTTTTATCGGAACATGGACTTTGTTATATATTTACTCGATTTATTTTAGAGGCTATTGTTTAAAGAACTGCTGACAGTAAGGAGCAAAGAGAAGTCATTCTTGGGAGTTAAAAATTCACAGGAATGATAAACTACTTAGATGCAACATTTTTGTATTACAATATTTTAAACTTTCCTTCTCTCATCCCATAAGATAAGAATACTTAGTCAATACAGCAATCAATATGTGGAAACAAAGGGAAAATAACATATATGATACCTTAATATCACACATTTAAAAAAAACCTCTTATCTTGAATATTTTTTCTCTTCCTTTTTATCATTCAGTTTCAATACATTTCCATATATATTTCAAAGAGCTGACAAAAAAATAATTGAAATGAATGCAAACTTTCACATTTACTCCAGCAGAAGCTGCATAAATTATATATAAAGAAGCCAATTTAGGTTCAGCAATTATAAATACATAAATTAGTCTGTGAACTTGGTAGACAGATGAGGTAAGTCATTTAAACGACTGGGTTATCTTTGGCTGGGTCTCTGTGAAGCAATAGTGACACCCAGTGGCCAAACAGGAAACTCACAAGAGATTTCCCTTTCTATAGGTTTCAATCACTTTTTATTTGGTGAGCCCAACATGCAGAGCAGTAGTTAAAGAAAAAGTTGATAATACTGGTGTGTTTATTGAATGATTAGAATGATTTGAAATGCCTCTGGCTCAACACAGTGTCCTCTTTGCAATGAATCCAGGGGGAGTGAAATAGCTGCTGCCTGATACTGCTTGTTTACCTGACAATTTCTTAGACACTCATGTCAGTGATACTTTCCCTTGATGGGGTCCGTACTGCTGTTTGGAGACTTCTGGAACTAGGTTGTCTCATCGCACTTCTTCAGCGACCCCTGCTGGTCAGACGTCATCCAGGGTTCTATAACTTGGTAACAAAAAAGAAGCCACTTACTGCACTAGGCAGGGGAATGGAGTAAATTCATTCATCTTCAGTCCGTCTGGTCACTAAGTGGGTTGGGCACTTAAGTAATCTTAATTTCAAGCTTGCTAAGTGTTACAGTAGCTTTGTTAAGTTGTGCAGTTAACCTCAAAGACAGAATACAGGCCAGGCACAGCAAGGGTTAAAAAAGGCCTTGAAACCTCCAGTAAACACCCCAGCCAGTTCTTCAGCAGAGATGCTAGGGGTTGTCTATGAACACTAATTCGCACCCAGTTTATTTGCTCGCTGAGCAAACAGGGGAAGCAGTGTGCTGGGCACTGTTTGAAAACTGCCAGCACTCACAGTCTGCCTTTTTTTCATTCGGTTACAGGATGGAGACACCAGCTGCTAACCCAGGTACTGAGGGGATCTGGTTCCGTTTAACCTGAATGACTTCATTCCTAACCCCTTGACAAGGGCATACGGGTAAACTAGAAGGTAAAGCCTATGTCTTAAATATGAACCGCAGTCCACATACATTCAGGAATTGAAGGTTGTTCTGGGTATCTGTCAAAACCTGGACCATATTGTCACCAGACGTAAGAGGACAACTACCAGGAGAGCCCAACAGCTTCTCAATTTTCCCTACCGTAACTTGTTGAATTCAAAATGAATACTGTTCTTGTTGAATGTTCAGTCTGGGATACAATTGCATGGGGACGCCCTGAAAGATGTCATAGAGTGGTGGTACAGGGGCCAACAAAAGTCTGTTTTACATCTATCAGTTAGAGAGGTGAACTTTTAATGAAAGGGGAAATGATTTGTCGTTTCTGCCTTTGCTTCTGTGTCAGGTGTAGAACTCTACCCATGAGGACGTGCTGCCAAACTCCATCTGCGTTTCCACTGATCAACGTTACTGTGCTTCAGTGCATGCTCAGACTAGTTCTTGCGAAGCACCATTCACCCTCAATTGAAAGTAATTGCTTGCATCTCTGAGGAAGTGCACACCTGCTTTGAAGTGGAAAGGCATGCTCAGGAAGAGAGCAACTACATCATTTTGGTCCTAGGGAGAGATTGCACTGACCGGATGAGATATTATCCTTCCTTGAGTTGTGTGTGCTCAATCAGCATGTATTGAAAATGCTTTACTAACCAGCCAATCAGTAATACAAACTGATTATCACAAACCTTGCAGTCTTGTGCAATACCATATATTATACCGGTTGTGCTTTTCTTAAATGACCAGCCTCTTCAGCATGTTAGCTTGAGAACAGAAACATTGAAACGTTCTTAGAATCTCTCTTAGTTTTAGGATTTTTTTTTTATTTCTTTGTTTTTGCATTGGTTGTTTGCAGATTAACTTGTCTATTGGCAAGAAGTGTCATTTTTGTACACCCTTTGAATAATCCCCACCTCATGCATATTACCCAGGTTGTAAAAACACCACAGCATACTATTGCATATAATACTACTCAACCTGTATATAGTGCACATACATTACAGAACTTATTTTGTTAAACTGCTTTAGAAATGTAGTTGACCCCTATCCTCTACCTCGTTTAAATTTGAACCTACTTTGCTATAATCATCACCTGCTATTGTTAGAATTAATACATTTTGGAGGTGTTGTCAACGACCTACAAGAGAGCACTGCTAAGTGAAAATTAAAAAAAAATGTCAGCACTCTCCCTGTGGGAGTGATGGAAATCTCTTTGGGTGAGTGTTGCCTGCGTTCTTTAACTTCTTAAAATGCTTTTTAAAAAATGGTGCAAGCCTAGCATGGGGTTTTGTGTTAACACACAATTAGGTAAGAGCCTGTTTTTTCCACTTCCTCTTATTAGGTTGTGTTGTAAATGCCCCTTCATTTAAGTTCTGTAACCCAGTATAGGGTCGTGAAAATAAATGTATTTAAGAATAAATGGAAAGCATGAAATTACTTTAATTCAAAATGTGTTCTTTTTTACCTTACTTAATTTAACAAATCATGCCTAGGGCATTAGAATCATTTCTAAACCTGCAAATGCAGTAGCTGCAAAATCGTCCAAACAGCACATAGAGGGTTGAATTATGTCTTAAATTTCTTACATTTTCAGGCCTTTAACTTAAAAACCATTCAGCAGTTTGTTGGTTGTGCTCAAAAACAGAATACAAGAAAGATAAGACAGCCTTTCTCTTAAGCTAAGCATCCGACAACACAGCCTGTTCACTTTATAAATGTCTTTATGTTAACAAATTGGGCTTTTTGTTTAGAATTATCTAGCTTGTTATTAACGACACCTAGTTACAAAAATGTACACGCTCTAGTCTCTATCAGTTCATGCGACTGTTATAATTATATTGTTTGGCGTTCAGATAGCGCTCAGCAAAGGATTGGGTTGGTTCTGTCTGTTAATAAATGGGTGAATGCTATGTTGTATTGTTTCTGCGACCTGCCCTTATCTAAATACATTAACTCCAGGTTACTGCTGTAAATGAGATGGAACTCCACAGCGGATTTACCTGATTAAATATAGTTCAACCCAATTAACTGGTTCCAACCCTCATGAAAAACAGCTTTAATACTGTAAAAGTGTAACAAAGTGCTAGCACACCAACATCTCTTACTTTTGTCTACCTATTATAGTGACTTAGAAATTTGCTCCCTAACTAAATAGCAGTTTTATTATTTTATTGTATATTGTCTGACTATTGTCTGATCCACTCTGTGACTCAGTGTTCTTGCATGGTTATGATTACATTGCCTGATCCACCCTGTGACTCAATGTTCTTGCATGGTTATGATACTATTGTCTGATCCACTCTGTGACTCAGTGTTCTTGCATGGTTATGATTGCATTGTCTGATCCACTGTGTGACTCAGTGTTCTTGCATGGTTATGATTACATTGCCTGATCCACTGTGTGACTCAGTGTTCTTGCATGGTTATGATACTATTGTCTGATCCACTCTGGTTCTCAGTGTTCTTGCATGGTTATGATTGCATTGTCTGATCCACTGTGTGACTCAGTGTTCTTGCATGGTTATGATTGCATTGTCTGATCCACTGTGTGACTCAGTGTTCTTGCATGGTTATGATACTATTGTCTGATCCACTCTGGTTCTCAGTGTTCTTGCATGGTTATGATTGCATTCAAATGTGCTTGGTCTTGACTTGATGATAGGCACTGTGCCCTGTGGTAGATAATACCCAGGGTGCTGAAGGCACTGTGCCCTGTGGAAAATAATACCCAGGGTGCTGAAGGCACTGTGCCCTGTGGAAAATAATACCCAGGGTGCTGAAGGCATTGTGCCCTGTGGAAGATAATACCCAGGGTGCTGAAGGCACTGTGCCCTGTGGAAAATAATACCCAGGGTGCTGAAGGCACTGTGCCCTGTGGAAAATAATACCCAGGGTGCTGAAGGCATTGTGCCCTGTGGAAGATAATACCCAGGGTGCTGAAGGCACTGTGCCCTGTGGAAAATAATACCCCGGGTGTTGAAGGCATTGTGCCCTGTGGAAGATAATACCCAGGGTGCTGAAGGCATTGTGCCCTGTGGTAGATAATACCCAGGGTGCTGAAGGCACGGTGCCCTATGGAAGCTGCTGCTTGTCAGGAGTGTTTAATCCCTGCTTCCTTTCTTCCATTCTTCACAGTTACCAGCAGCTATCCTTTTAATGTAGAACATAATTAAAAGCAGCTTTAATTGAATGTTCTCTGATTAAAGGGCTGAGTGCTTTATTTTGCCTTCTTCTCGGCGTGCTTCAGAGGAAGCAGCGGTGGCAGGGCTCTCCCCACAGGAACTCTCGCAGGACACCACCGGCAGCCTGTTTCAAACTCCCCTGCAAGATTAAACTCTTTAAATCCCAAAAGAAGAGGCTTGTTTTCATTTAATAAATCACTGGTTGCTTATAGGTTCTCAGTACTCATTTTAGTTTTTTTTTTATATATATTGATGGTGCATGCAAGTTTTTATACTTGTAAACTACAAGGGAAGAACATGACAGACACTTCATAAACTTTGCAAATCATCATGATATATATATATATATATATATATTTAATATTATATTTAATTTAGAATGCCCAATTATTTTACCCGTGTACTTCTCCCAAATCTAGAATCTTCAATTAGGAGCTCGCCAGAAGATGTCTGCAAGCTGTCGGACCCTGGAGGACAAAAGCCAGCCCTGTGCAGCTGGGACAACTGTAGCATGGTAATGTGATGTGACTCAGTCCCTGATGATTTTGTAGCCATGATCTGCAGATAGCCATAGCCATTGCCTGTGAAATCCACAGATAAGATAGTTGACTTCATGCAGCCAGAGCACACACCTGGCAGTATGACTCTCCATGCACACCACACAGTCATGCCTTCCCATGAGCTGGATTTAGCACTACAAAATATCCTGAAGATTGCATGAGAAACCCCCGAGGCAGGTAGTTGTGGGTAAAGGCTGCTACATTGGAGGATTACCATTTGCAACTGTGTGTTACACTAATCTCTAGTGCAAGGCTTTATCATTTCCTCCAAAAACATTCCCAAGCATTGAAGCAAACAAAGGTTTTTGGTAAGGTTTTTATTCTACAGTATAAGGCTGTAGGCATTGGGAATCATAATAATAATAATAATAATAATAATAATAATAATACATCAAATAGTTCCAGTAATGCAGTATTAATACTATTTAGCACTTTAAATACTGTACAATTTGCCACTTTATAACATTTAAAAAAATGTAAATACATTTCAGAAATATATATATATATATATTGTACATATCAGACTTTCTGGTGTATAAAGCCCATGTTATCAAACATATGATAACCCCAGTGGTCTACCCATAAAGCACTAAATAAGCAGTGTCCTCCTACCTAGAATAAAGCAAAGTGTTTGTGAACAGCAATGCTAAAGAAAATACAATCCTTTTAACTTCCTGAAGCAAACCAAAAATAAGAGCAGCATCTTCTCACTCTTCTGTGTGTGTGTGCATGTGTGTGTGCGTGTGTGTGTGCGTGTGTGTGTGTGTGTGTGTGTGTTCAATATAAAAAAAAACATTCTGTATTCCATGAAATGAAAATGCTGGATACTGATGGACCAGAGGAATACTGACAAGTACAGGGCCGAGAGAGAGAGAGAGAGAGAGAGAGAGAGAGAGAGAGAGAGAGAGAGAGAGAGAGAGAATATTAAATAATTCAGTAGCTTATAGGTTCCTTCCCAGATTTAAATAACCCTCCTGTGATCGGCCCTGACCCCTTGATTAGGAAAGCAGTCATCCAATCAGGATGACCCTAAGAAAAGTATTATACACACTGCCCTTTCATAAGAGAGAGATATAGTAAGAGGTCTGAATAACAGACTTTAGAAGAAGTAAGTGAATCATGTAGGTCTTTCTGAATCTGTTTTGCAATCTGTCTCTGGCCCACCTTCCTCTTGCTTTAAGTGGTGCTCTTAATCCAAGAGTCTGTAACCAGTAACAAAGTACTACTGTGTTTAGATCTGTCAATCCACTGGTCAACAAGCCACACTTTTGACTTCCCTTTCACTTTGCACTTGGGGTGGTAAAGAGCAAATTTATTTGCCATGGCTGTCTCTCAGATAGAACTATTCCAAAATCCTGTACAATACCATCATGTCTTGAACACAAACGTAGCTGCCCCTTGCCCTGTGAAACCCCACGGCTGGAAACCTGGGCAGTTCAGTGAAGCACCTGCACTAAACTGCTCTAGGTGGTAGGCAGGTCCATGGGCAGGTTGAGCTGGATGGAGTCCGCCCCAGCCGAATATTGAGCAGCAGGCCCGTTGGAGTCCATGGTGAAGAGCTTGCAGGCTCGTGGGCCCTCGTGCGTGGGGGTAGACTTGTGTGAGGAGCAGGGGGAGTTGGTGGGGCTGAGCTGCACCGCGGTGGTGTCCTGCAGTGTGTGCTCACTGGTCTCAATCTCGAAGGCCGTGTTGCCTGTACGGATCAACCCCAGATTGTTGCCCCCTTTGGGCTTACGGGAGCCCTGAGCAGGGGGGCGCCGGCTGCAGATGCAGCAGGCTCCGAAGAAGGTGAAGGCCACCACCAGCAGGATGGGCCCAATGATGATGGGCGGGTTGTTCATGGGCATGAAAGTCCCGAAGGCGAAGGCGCCCACCAGCGTGATGTTAATGCCAGCCAGCATGATGCACAGTCCGCAGGCACAGCATAGAGCTGGGGAGGGCAGGCCCTGTGGTCTTGTCTTCTTCTTTCCCCCCTTTTTGGGCACAGAAGTGGCTTTCTTCTCTGTGAACATCTTCTATCTGTACCAGTGCCTTCTTAGGCCCAACTTGGGGCTAAGTGCCTTGAAATAGGAAAGCCTAGATAGAGCATTCGCTGATCACAGCATGATGAGAGGTAGAGAAACCTATGAGGAGGAACAGCACAATCAGTATCTTTAAAGAGACATTTATTAAGTTACATCATGGCTGTAAACTGTCCATTTGTTCTGCAACCAAAGATAGAAAAGCACCTCTCATGCTTGAAATGCTGCAAAACATGTCCTCAACCTGGAAATACAATATCCTGGACGTGGGTGTGAGCTATTCCAACACATGTAATTGTTTCCATTCTTAATTTGTGTGTTAGTGGGATAAAAGAGATTTACCATATGATTCCGGACCCTGTAGTGCGCATTTTCATCTGTGTGTGTATGTTTGTGTGTTTGTTATTCAGAGACGCAGTAAGTAAAAAAGATGTTTTAAAAAAAGCTTTCGTGCTTTCACAGTGTGTATTGCATTTCCTAAAGAAAGACTATCAGCTTGACATCAGTCTTTTCTTTTCTTCCTCATCATTATAATACCTAGTGTTGTTTGCGCTGCTCAAGGCCCCCTGAGAAGAAGCTGGAGGTAATGTGTCCAGGGTTTGAGCTGCAAACTTCATCCAATAAGGCTTGGAAACTGCCTTTCATAGTAGAAATAATAACAGCATGCTGATTCCCTATTACATCCAGTGATGCAGTACAAATGGTTTTATGAATTTGAGTAAATTAGATCTGAACAGCACAGTCTCCCACTGGGTAGTAGTGGGCAGATATAGGTATCTACATTGCAGATTTCCGTTCACAATGTCCTTGAATGAATTAGGGGTGGTAATCATTAAGGAATGAGCATGTATCCATCCAGGACAATTTAAAGTAATAATGGCAGGTTATTGTAATTTTGTTCCAATTGCACATACACATACTCGCGAGAGGAAAACAGAGAGTTGAAGTTTAGCAAGAATATCTTATTTCCTTCCAAGAGTTTAGAAGAACAAGTCTCTGCTTTGTGGAAGAGCTGCTCTCATGTCAAGACCCATTTTGATTGGACAGTGATTGCTCAATGGTCAGCCTTGCTCAGAGTTTGGAGGAAATCGGTTCTCGGAGGTGGCTAAATTGATTGTTTCCTCTAAAGAGAATGAAAGTGCTTAAGGTGGGTACCAGCGAAAGGAGACCAATCCATTTAGCCTGTGATACTGAAATAAGCTGAAAGGAGATTGCCTTTCTTCCCCTTTCATGTTGCTGTGATACCATCTAATTTACCTGAGCACCAGTGCTGGCAGCATAACCTCCCAAACAATAAATCGTCTTTCCCTGCGGAGAGGCCAGAGGAAGATAAGACTCAGTAGAAATAAAAAGGTAGTAAAAAAAATAAATAAGAAAAAAAATCAATCAGCCCCGTGACTGAGTGTTTCTGAGAAAATTGGGCAATTTACTTTCTCAATCCTCCCTGTCCTCAATTCAGAAAAAAAACTGCAGAGAAGTTAGTAGTTTCTATGAGAATGCAAATGCCCTATTTTTCACCCCCACAGAAAGCCGTCGCCTTGTAAAAGGACCGTTTAGCACACTATAGAGGTGGACGGAACCTTTGCTATCTTCCCTCTATGGTATACCGCAGTAAACTTTTACAACTGATTTAGTGGAAAGCAGAGAGAAGTCGTATATAAAAAGGAACACGGCTATTAGGTAGAAATATAAAAATGGATCTGAGCTAGTGTATGAGAACATGAAGACAGATTGATGTACGGTGCACTATTAGCAAGCTTGTTTTTCGGCAGTCCCTCAGGACTGAGACCGTTTGAGTGCAGCGAGCTGATTGATCTCTCGTTGTGTGTTTGATCATTGAGCGCACTGTTCACTTTCTTATGGGTCATAGGAGCCGTGTGTATGAAGAGGGCAAATAGAATCAGAGAGATGCCACATTTATCTTCACTAACTTGAGGTTGCAAGTAGACATACAGATGATGTATTCCGTGAATAGCTTTTTTAGTTGTGTTATTATGGATGGGGACTCTATGCTTGACTCTATGGTCGTTTGTATGATAAGTTTCATATCCAGCTGCACTGAACAACACACCCTGTATTGTTGGATTGGATTTGTAAAGTCTTTCTTATTGATGTGCTGCTTTTTCAACCACGTTGCCACTCTGTGAGTCAAATACTAATGCTGCAGGTGCTGCTTGCAGCAGGGGGAGTTAAAAATGAGGATGACACTCTGTTTTAGGTTTATTAACACGAACTGTAGCTGACTAACAATTTAAATGTTGTTCATTTTGTGTTAACAGCGGCTAAAGTAACCTTAATGAACAAATAAAATACTGCAAATGTTTAAAGAACAGGGGTTACATTTCATTAAAGGCACTTGAAAATATGTTGGTGTGGTAGCCTAATGTTTTGCAAATTGGATCAAGTTTTATATTTATTGTAAATGTAACTGTTTATAAATCGTTTAATATATATCAACTAAGCCCAGAATCACTTTGTTAACGTGTTAGTCAACTAGAGTACAGTTTAAAAAAAAAAAGTGCTTCTGAAATAAAGCGAAAGTTAGATAAGCTATTTTAGTTTAGGAAGAATAAATAAATAAAATTAGCAATAAAAAATCCTATATTGGGTTTGGCTGCTAACGTTTTTCATATAACACTTGAACAGCTTTATTGCATTATTTTTCTGAAGATTCAATTTTCTAAACATCAAGGAAGTAATCTATACAAAAATAAACGAAAATCGGTTCTCGGTTCTAAAATGAACCCAGCTGTACTGGGAAGGAAAGGCGAAATCTGGTTCAAAGATAACCACCTCAGAACGTGTTGAAGATATGGGAGTTATGTTCTCAGCCCATTGTTTGCAAAGCCACGAACCAGTATGCCTTGTGTCCATATTCCCATTCAGAGAGGATGTGTAGTATTAAGTCAGCACCTATCACCAGCTCTTTGTCAGATTATATAATCTGTTGTCTCTTACAGGTACTAATGAAATACTTTACAAAATTACCATTTGATTCAATGCAAAGCCTTCCGTGCCCCGGGGATGGTTAACTAAAGCTAATACGGGGGAGCATTTTGTTTTTAAGTGGAAGGCTCAGTTCACGATTGGCTATGTATTATATAACAAATATATAACGTTATCGTTCATAAAATCTCCTGTCAGAAATTAAGCCGTCACGTTTTTAAAGATCATAATGGGAATTCCATTCACTACAACATGCTCTAGAACCCTTTGTTAGCCTCAAGGACTCGCGCGAATACACGTCATTCACTTGTTAATACTGATCAATATGTATCTCTGTTTTATTTATATTTATCACAGCCCAGTAAAACCAACCCCTCATGTGCATGCATATAATTACATATCAAGATTATTTAGATACTGGTACAGAAGGTATTAAAATTGTTGTGTCAAAATTCACAGATCATGATTTACCGCTACCTGATCAGATGGTAATGTCCGGTTCGCTTGAGAGAGAAATAACCCATTTCCCATGAATGTATCTACCAGTTAAACCAAACCGCAAATACCGATATACCAGTCAACAGAATCCGCTATAAATTGACCTTACCCTGTTTTAAATTCTTCGTGTGAACAGCACGTAGTCAAGTTGAAATCAATGTGTCCGTCCCTTCTTATTCTGAAACTAACTGAACTATTAAAAAAACGAAGTGTAAATTGAATATTGTTGAAAACAAAGCAGCAGGTGAACCGTTTCAAAATTGCACCTAGTTTTCTACTTTATAATTAGGTGGAATGCAATCTAGCCGAGACGTCTTTTCCAAAACTTTGCATAAGGCAAGCCGTTGATTCAGCACCCGCTTCGCATGTATCACATCAGATAGGATTGCACACCGTGCCGGCGTTGTTTCCTCGTTGTTGTGAATGCTCTACTCCGGTAGAAAAAAAGACCAGCAGTTGGTAGAAAAAGATGCGGCAGTATTTCTTCAGCTTGTCAATGTCTGCTCCCAATAAAACATCACATAAAAAATATCCCTCCCATTTCCTGTCCTTAAAGTGATAGAAAAAAAAGATTCACCAGAAAGGAAAACTGAAGCAAGGCTCATGCAATAATCTTCCCCCTGCAGCTGCACTGATGTGCCTCATACAACCCCTAGTGAAGCGACGCTGTCTCTGATAGATTGGGGTGATTTTGTTGCTTTTACAATGTATATATATGTTTTTAAATCTGTGAAACTTTCCGCCCATTTAAAGCGACATCACTGACAATATTTTTTTAAAGCAGTAGAAGCTTGAATCAGCATCTCTACCTCACTGTCTCGAACTGCCTCTTGATACAATCGATGGTAACCACCAGGGGCGCTGTGTAGTTAAATTAGACCGCGGACAGCTCCTGGTGCTGAAATAAATCTGTTTCCTCTGTAAGTACTGCTACCTGCTTGAGGCTCTCTAGATCTAAACTGAGAAGGCAACAGAGGAGGCAGCGGTCGGTTTTTACGTGACTAAATGTACCTGCAATGAGAACCATAACTGAACGTTGCAGTAATCCACCGTGGGGGCACGCGGGAGGTTATATTGTGCTAAGCCCCCGACCACACAGTAGTTGGCACTGCCTCCAAATCTTCAACTGACACACAATAAAGGTTTGTGCAGTGTGCTTTCATTCACTCAAGAGGCACATAAATGACTAACCAACACACACGCACACGCACACGCACACGCACACGCACACACACACACACACACACACACACACACACACACACACACACACACACACACACATACACACACATATCAAACTCTCCAGCACGCATTTATCTTTTTCTTTTTGTATTAGTTAAAGCACTCCACGTCTTAAAAGTGGGATTATATAACCAGTTGGTGTTCTGTGACCAGTGTGTTTTGTTATGTAGAATTGTGTTGGGATCAAACAATAGACCTTGATGCAGATCCTCACAACAGTTCTATATCTTCTAGTTTTTAGGTGGGCGCCGTCTTGCACATAGGCACAGTAAATACTATTCCTCTCCCCTGAAGCCTATTACATTAGTTATGGAACACCAGTAGTCACAGCTCAGTGTGTAGGAAGGACTGACTGCGTTGCTAATTATAATGCAGCCTTAAAAACATCCTATTGAAAACATTTGTAGCATTTCAAATAATGTATAGGCTTTTATACAAGGGTAAATTAATGCGTACGCATGTGTGTTTCCAAGCAAAATGAGATAGCGATGACGATACTTACAACAGGCTGGTTTTGCCTACCTGTTTGCGTATGCCATTGCACCTTTAGAATCGTCTTCATACCACTGCGAGTCACTGCAACAAGAATCGTCAGTTTCTGACACTGCACTAAACTGATCCTTTTGAAACCCCTCTAATTTAACATGCAAAAATGATTACAGTAGATGCAGCAAGTTTTGCAGACTGATGTCATTACATTGCTGTTGCTTATAGGCTCTTTATAAGCAATTATGTCACATGCAATTGAGGTCAAGGGATGCAAGGATTTTAGTGGTAGTTCAGATAGTTCTGCACCAATGTTGTGCATTGATTGATGTTTACCCGAGTCAAGAATGACCACAGCAAAGCCAATCCTACTTTTTAGCAATGCTTTTAGTCCAAAACTCGTATTTGCAATCTGGTCCCAATTTACCACTGCAGTTTCAGACCACAGACATTTCTTTGTGAGATGAGCAGAACATGCCTCAACCATGTTATAAAAATAATCTTGCTAGATTGGTACATCCTCAATTGTTTGTAAAGGGATATTGGCTCAGTCTGAATGTTCCATTTTTTTATTTTATTATTTTGATCATATAAATCATCTAAGGGGTCCCAAATATTAACATCTCATTTTCTTTCCTGCAAATTGTTAATGGGATTTCTCTGTGTTGACAGATGAATGCTGCCCTAAGCTCAGCATTGCATTTTCTGAGGAGTTATTCTTTTCATTCAATGCAAAACAACTCTGTGGGTGACCTTCTGAAAGAGTAAAGTGGCCAGTGTCCTTCAGCCTTCCCTTCCAGTGGAACTGGAAAGATTAAGTAATTTACAGCTATTTTTATATGGCACTTAGTATCTGTATTGATGCAGAAACAGGTGAATGGCAGACCAGGGCTGGGTTATTCAAAAAGGAATTTAGATTGGAACATTAATGGTTCACATCCTGTCTGAGCCTAATCATTAGTCAAAAAGAGCAATTTTTATAGGGGAGGGGAAGAGAAGAGGATAGATCACTAACATCTACTAGACTGGAGTTTGGGTGAACATGCACTGTTCAACCTAGAATGTAAGGGGTCAGAATTTAAGGGGGTGTGAATCTACAGAAATACTTGTTCTGAGGAAATGTTAAACTCCAAACTATGTCCTTGCATATGTCCTCTTAAAAAGCATTCATTGAGTCAAATAAATTTGATCTCCCTATGCAAGCATGTTTAAATGCATAGTGAGGGGCACTTCCGTCACTCAACTTATTTGTGTGTTTATTCACTGTATGTTTATCGACTACCAGTTTGTACATTAGTAATGTATTTCATTAATATCCATGTATTTGTCATGCAAAAGCAAGTAGGGAATGACCTACCACAGGAGAATATAAACCATTGAAATTCATCAGGAAAGGAGCGGAATGATGTCAAATACAATAGTAAGTCTGACAGGATTTCTAAATGAGTTCTCTTCCCATTCCATTCCATGTTATGGTGAATATATATATATATATATATATATATATATATATATATATATATATATATATATATATATATATATATATATATATATATATATATATATATATACAGTACTGTGCAAAAGTTTTAGGCAGGTGTGAAAAAATGCTGTAAAGTAAGAATGCTTTCAAAATAGACATGTTAATAGATTATATTTATCAATTAACTAAATGCAAAGTGAGTGAACAGAAGAAAAATCTACATCAAATCCATATTTGGTGTGACCACCCTTTGCCTTCAAAACAGCATCAATTCTTCTAGGTACACTTGCACAAAGTCAGGGATTTTGTAGGCATATAGTCAGGTGTATGATTAAACAATTATACCAAACAGGTGCTAATGATCATCAATTCAATATGTAGGTTGAAACACAATCATTAACTAAAACAGAAACAGCTGTGTAGGAGGAATAAAACTGGGTGAGGAACAGCCAAACTCAGCTAACAAGGTGAGGTTGCTGAAGACAGTTTACTGTCAAAAGTCATACACCATGGCAAGACTGAGCACAGCAACAAGACACAAGGTAGTTATACTGCATCAGCAAGGTCTCTCCCAGGCAGAAATTTCAAGGCAGACAGGGGTTTCCAGATGTGCTGTCCAAGCTCTTTTGAAGAAGCACAAAGAAACGGGCAATGTTGAGGACCGTAGACGCAGTGGTCGGCCAAGGAAACTTATTGCAGCAGATGAAAGACACATCATGCTTACTTCCCTTCACAATCGGAAGATGTCCAGCAGTGCCATCAGCTCAGAACTGGCAGAAAACAGTGGGACCCTGGTACACCCATCTACTGTCCAGAGAAGTCTGGTCAGAAGTGGCTTCATGGAAGACTGCGCCAAAAGCCATACCTCCGGCGTGGAAACAAGGCCAAGCGACTCAACTATGCACGAAAACACAGGAACTGGGGTGCAGAAAAATGGCAGCAGGTGCTCTGGACTGATGAGTCAAAATTTGAAATATTTGGCTATAGCAGAAGGCAGTTTGTTCACCGAAGGGCTGGAGAGCATACACGAATGAGTGTCTGCAGGCAACAGTGAAGCATGGTGGAGGTTCCTTGCAAGTTTGGGGCTGCATTTCTGCAAATGGAGTTGGGGATTTGGTCAGAATTAATGGTCTCCTCAATGCTGAGAAGTACAGGCAGATACTTATCCATCATGCAATACCATCAGGGAGGCATCTGATTGGCCCCAAATTTATTCTGCAGCATGACAACTACCCCAAACATACAGCGAAAGTCATTAAGAACTATCTTCAGCGTAAAGAAGAACAAGGAGTCCTGGAAGTGATGGTATGGCCCCCACAGAGCCCTGATCTCAACATCATCGAGTCTGTCTGGGATTACATGAAGAGAGAGAAGCAACTGAGGCTGCCTAAATCCACAGAAGAACTGTGGTTAGTTCTCCAAGATGTTTGGGCCAACCTACCTGCCGAGTTCCTTCAAAACTGTGTGCAAGTGTACCTAGAAGAATTGATGCTTGATGCTGTTTTGAAGGCAAAGAGTGGTCACACCAAATATGGATTTGATTTAGATTTTTCTTCTGTTCACTCACTTTGCATTTAGTTAATTGATAAATATAATCTATTAACATGTCTATTTTTGAAAGCATTCTTACCTTACAGCATTTTTTCACACCTGCCTAAAACTTTTGCACAGTACTGTATATATATCCAAAGCAGAACAAAACTCTGGTGAAGGACACCTTCTCGATACCTGTATCTTTAGACTAGGGTTTTCATAGAAGCAGTGAAGATGGACTAACACACCTCCTCTTATCATGAATGTTATAAAATGGGTAGGGAATTAGTGTTCTTTATTGAGCTGTTTAGCATTTTAACATCTATTAACCCTTTCGACACATGCAGTAAATACAATGCAATACAATACAATACATTTAGTAAAGAAAGGAATAGGAAAAGATAACCACATTAATGAAGTTGTTTCTGTGTCTCATGGTGAAAGAGTGACTAAAATGTTGAGAGTTAAGGGACACAGTGATGTGCTGGAGAAGCTCAAGTGTTTTTGGTACTCATTACGTGGCACCAACCAGTGCTGGAAGCTGAGAATGGAGTGTTCATGATGCACGTCATAGAGCTGGAAATGGAGAGAAAGCATCTAAAAGAAAGACAGTGTTAAGAGAGGGACTGTGGCATCTTCATTTCAAAGATGACAGCTCTGAAGAGCTGGGCTGATTTGTACTCCAAAGTACCCACATTGTATCCATAGGCCAAAGGAGTGTGAGAGATCAAGGGGATGTTATGGACACTGTGAAGTTGGGCACAGCATCACTGGTTTTCTAAATCCAAGTTTGGTTGCTTGAACTTTCGTTTTGCAATGATATCTGGCATCTCTGACGAGGGCCTGTGAAACAAACAAAAAAAAATTGGGAGCACTGAAGCAGTTTCTACCAAGAGCCCAAAAAATACAGGCAAGTATATAAGGATACATTTAATTGTTGAACCCGATGGAACAAGGGCCTTTTTGAACACAGACATCTATGAAAACATTAGTTTGGCTGTCATTGATCCTGCAATAGGCATGTGTATGCAATGGGTTTGTGTCAGGTAACCCCATTCAGATGCACAAACCAGGCTGTGCACCTGAAGAGAATGAGATGGAAGTCGCGGTAACCAAGGCAACACACAGGGTAGCTGGTGAGTGAGCTGCCTTGTTTGATAATGCAGCTGTAATTACAATACATTTTAAATGCTTAGTGAATATCTTCCAATATATACGGTATATATATATATATATATATATATATATATATATATATATATATATATATATATATATATATATATATATATATATATATATATATATATATATACAGTACTGTGCAAAAGTTTTAGGCAGGTGTGAAAAAATGCTGTAAAGTAAGAATGCTTTCAAAAATAGACATGTTAATAGATTATATTTATCAATTAACTAAATGCAAAGTGAGTGAACAGAAGAAAAATCTAAATCAAATCATTATCTGGTGTGACAACCCTTTGCCTTCAAAACAGCATCAATTCTTCTTGGTACACTTGCACAAAGTCAGGGATTTTGTAGGCATATAGTCAGGTGTATGATTAAACAATTATACCAAACAGGTGCTAATGATCATCAATTCAATATGTAGGTTGAAACACAATCATTAACTGAAACAGAAACAGCTGTGTAGGAGGAATAAAACTGGGTGAGGAACAGCCAAACTCAGCTAACAAGGTGAGGTTGCTGAAGACAGTTTACTGTCAAAAGACATACACCATGGCAAGACTGAGCACAGCAACAAGACACAAGGTAGTTATACTGCATCAGCAAGGTCTCTCCCAGGCAGAAATTTCAAGGCAGACAGGGGTTTCCAGATGTGCTGTCCAAGCTCTTTTGAAGAAGCACAAAGAAACGGGCAACGTTGAGGACCGTAGACGCAGTGGTCGGCCAAGGAAACTTACTGCAGCAGATGAAAGACACATCATGCTTACTTCCCTTCACAATCGGAAGATGTCCAGCAGTGCCATCAGCTCAGAACTGGTAGAAAACAGTGGGACCCTGGTACACCCATCTACTGTCCGGAGAAGTCTGGTCAGAAGTGGCCTTCATGGAAGACTTGCGGCCAAAAAGCCATACCTCCGACATGGAAACAAGGCCAAGCGACTCAACTATGCACGAAAACACAGGAACTGGGGTGCAGAAAATGGCAGCAGGTGCTCTGGACTGATGAGTCAAAATTTGAAATATTTGGCTGTAGCAGAAGGCAGTTTGTTCGCCGATGGGCTGGAGAGCGTACACGAATGAGTGTCTGCAGGCAACAGTGAAGCATGGTGGAGGTTCCTTGCAAGTTTGGGGCTGCATTTCTACAAATGGAGTTGGGGATTTGGTCAGAATTAATGGTGTCCTCAATGCTGAGAAGTACAGGCAGATACTTATCCATCATGCAATACCATCAGGGAGGCATCTGATTGGCCCCAAATTTATTCTGCAGCATGACAACGACACCCAAACATACAATCGAAAGTCATTAAGAACTATCTTCAGCGTAAAGAAGAACAAGGAGTCCTGGAAGTGATGGTATGGCCCCACAGAGCCCTGATCTCAACATCATCAGAGTCTGTCTGGGATTACATGAAGAGAGAGAAGCAACTGAGGCTGCCTAAATCCACAGAAGAACTGTGGTTAGTTCTCCAAGATGTTTGGGCCAACCTACCTGCCGAGTTCCTTCAAAAACTGTGTGCAAGTGTACCTAGAAGAATTGATGCTTGATGCTGTTTTGAAGGCAAAGGGTGGTCACACCAAATATGGATTTGATTTAGATTTTTCTTCTGTTCACTCACTTTGCATTTAGTTAATTGATAAATATAATCTATTAACATGTCTATTTTTGAAAGCATTCTTACTTTACAGCATTTTTTCACACCTGCCTAAAACTTTTGCACAGTACTGTATATATATATATATATATATATATATATATATATTCAAAAACATGAGGTAATTATATATTATTAGGCAAGAAAAGTACCACCACTTTCCCTTGACAAAGGTATGTTAAACATACCAAAGCTTTGGGAAGTTGGCAAAAATGTATATATTATATATGTTTTCTATTTTACTGGCCCCTTTCCTTTTTATGATGTAGTGGTTCTGGGTACAGTTTATTAATTGTTTGCTATATCCTGTTTTACAGTCCTTTGAGCTGATTTCGTGCCCAAATGTTCAGCTGTAACTGCCTCTCTCTTTCATTTCTGTTGTTCCTAGAATAGTTACCAAGATAAGCCTAACAGTCTGTAGAGTCGTCAGAGACAGCAGCATCTAGTACACAGCTGTGCATATTTTTTTCTGTTTAAACTAGAAAATGACAGTGACTGTTTCTCCTCTTCGCAGTAGCATTAATCTAATGGTCAGGCACCTGGTGAGCACAAAATGGACACCTGCAGGGTTCGCTGCCAACCTCCTGGGTGTAAAGAGTTAATTGGCATGGTCATGGGATCTCCTTGTGTGTGGTGGGGAATTGCTGCAGTAAGGGAACATAATTGGTCACTTTAATATTCATAGGAAAAACGGGGGTACGGTTGTCTGCTTTGGTAGCTTTACTTCACAAAGCCAGAGTGACACCGACCTTTAAAAATGGGGACAACTGTTCCAAATCTGTTGAGTCCATCAAACCACATGCAGTGCCAATTATCGTAACTGTAGCTGGCAGCGTTTACTTTGTCCCCCAGCAGTTTCACACACAAACCTTGTTTGCATAATAAGTCATGCTTGAGATTTCAATTAGAATGCCAAAATTAATTCTGATTTCGAAGAAATGTGTTAAATTAACTGACTTTTACACTGCTGGTTTCTTCCACAATCAAAAGTAATTTAACTGATAATACCATCATATGCCTGTCCTATTATATTGGGGGTAATAATTCATATTGTATTTCACTTAAGGGTATAAGGGACTTGGTATGAACATAATACAGAGTATCATCATTTTCTAAACGTCAACAAAGACTCCATCACCATTTCACACACACACGCACGCACACACACACACTGAGCCATGGTTATTTACCACAGGCTTACAGTACTTGCAATCCCCCTTTACATCCAGATTTGACCTGGACATTTGGAGTGCCTAATGCCTGCAAGGTAAAGCATTTCTCACCCCTCATCCGGTGACGTGTCTGCAGTCTGCTTGTCCTGGAATGCACCTGCTTTGCTTCTTGAGAGCTCCTGATTCAGATGGCCCTGAGTCACTGAGCAAAAAATTAAAAAAACATTCCTAACTGGACACAGTGTTCACAAACACACCCCTTTCACTCCAGCGATTTTCTCATTACTTCCCTCGCTTACAGGTTGCGAACATTGAAGTTTAAGAGAATTATCAATCATTTTTCTTCTTACGGTTATATAAAAAAAAGGATGTTACTAACATACATATCCCTTGCCATAGTAAATACAAAATTAACACTACTGGTGTTATTATTATTATTGAAACACAGACCTCATGAGCCACATCTACAGTGTACATTTAAGTGTGATGTACATACAGGACAGGATGGACGTTCAGGCACCTTCATATAATCCTCAGGTTATATCAATAACAATTGGATAAGCAATTCTCTCAAGATGGAAGTCTGTACGAGGACTGCATGCAAACCTGACTCTGATGACTTTAGTTTAAGAGCAGGAGGACAAAATTACAACACACTGTGTATAGATGTTATAGACTGATGATGAAGTCCATTTAGACTAGAGCTTTGTATGCGAGTAACATCCTTTTAAACTATATTATATTAAATTATTCGCCAAAAATTGTAGGACATACCAACATGGATCTGGAAAGATTTCAAAAGAATAATTTAGTAACATTTGAAGCTTGTGCTCTCACTCAAGATAACAAGAGATAAGTGTCCCCCCTTCTCCCCTGTCCTCTGTCACCCCAATCAAGATGGAGATTAAATTGTGTGAAGTCACCATGCATTCCTACAGGTTCACTTTCTTAAGGGATGTCATTAATCTGCCTTAGTGCCTCGACTACCCTATTTAAAAAAAAAATCAGTTCCTATTAAATGAACATGACTATAGCTGATTACAGCAACTTAATTTGATTTGCTCAGTGCAGCAGCACCTTGCTCAGATGTAATTACCGTTCATGGTTTGCTCTCCCTCAATGATTATAAAGTTTGTCAGTTGTGCGAGAGAGCTTTAATGGGTTTTGCCATGAGCTCCGGCTCATTCACTGAAAGAGGAACAAGGCAATCAAGATATCGACTGTGGATTGTGTCAAATTAGCTGCTCAGCGAGGAAATGTGTTTTCTGGGTAGTTCAAAACCTGGGTTTTAACTCTGTATGTGCGGATGGCTCAGCAGGTTGTTACTGGAGATTGACAGATCCCTTCACTAAAGGCATATCACTGTCAAATGAATAAATGGATGAGACACGTTTCAAACTAGCGAAACTAACAAAATAGGTAAAAACATGTTTTCCTGTGCCTGAGCCCTAGTTTGTGAAACCAATACTTTTCTGTTCTATCTTCGGAACATTTCCTTTATATGAGGCTAATAGGTGTGTCTTATAAGGTTTAGGAACTCATGAAAAGTGACAAACAAAATTAGGCCATATCTGTCATAGGTAGACACCCCCATCTACGTACTTATTATCAGTCTCTGTGCTCTTTTGAGTAATGGCACAATCAAACTGTGCTCCATTTGTCTCATTAAAAACGTTTACCAAACAGCTGAAACAGCTAGGATAGAACCTTTAGTCAGAGGAGGTTAACATGAAGCATGGAGCTGTGTGGATTCCTCAGAGATTATGTTATAACTGTAGTACTCATTGTAAACTGCTCATTATCAAGGCTGCTCCTTCTGCTCGTTTCATTACAGCAGGTCAGCCACTGTGGCAAACATAATTGTGTGAAATCTTTTTTCTATGGTTCGGGAATGTCTTTCGCTATATATGCTAATGTCTTACATTTGATTTACAATATCATCCCAACATTATTGGAAAGGTGTGAAACTATATTTATTCATATTTTGCTCTAATAAAGCATGGGTTGGAATTATGCATGCACCATCGTTAAACGGCAGCAGAGTCAGAATTAATTTGAGACTTCCTCGTTGGCAGTCCCTACAGTAACCTAGTGCTCCTTTATAGGGAGTCAGGGACTGGATTGTCTGAGTAGCCTTAGTTTAAGAGCAGGAGGACAAAATTACAACATACTGTGTATAGAGCTTATAGACTGATGATGAAGTCCGTTTAGACTAGAGCTTTGTATGTGAACAACATCCTTTTAAACTATATTATATGTTTAAATTATTAGCCAAAAATTGTAGGACAAACCAACATGGATCTGGAAAGATTTCAAAATAATAATTTAGTAACATTTGAAGCTTGTGCTCTCACTCAAGATAACAAGAGATAAGTGTTCCCCCTCAAAAAAAAACTATTAAGAACAAGCGTACTTCAAAAAACTGGATTTTGTAATCGTGATTATTTGTTGTCTGGATAAATGTAATCCAGCAGTGACATTTTCTGAAAAACCACATCAAAATGATCCAGATAAAAGTAAACTCAACCACAAAATATAGGATTACAAAATCCAGATCACTTTGATCCAGATTAAACATTTTTAAAAACTGGCCCCTGGTGACAACTGACAGGTTAAATAAATCACATTCTGAAATTGCAAGAAAGATCCTCTGTGGGAGATCAGACAGATGGACAGACAGGCAGATGGGCAGATATACAACACAATATTGTCTGGGTCTTGTCTACCTAAAGCAGTGCTTCCCAACCAACATAGGAACTGTCTTGATGTTTATGGATTTTCCCTCAGACCAAAAACATACACATTTTTACTACTAGCTAGAACAGCAACTGTGCTGTCTGCTCTGAAAGAAAATATATTTTTAAAACTGCATGACGTCGCTTCATAGAAGCATTTGCCCAGATTTTATGCAGTGCTTGATTATTTCTAGCATGATAAATATTTCACAATGTTTGGAATGGTAGAATTCACTGGAATTGGGATGTGAGGAGAGCATGTTTGTTACTGTTGGCTTAGGTGTGGGAAAGGGATTTAGAAAGGAAAAAAACACACCCTTCTTTCTTATTCATTTTAGAATTACAATGGTGTTTGTTCCTTTGAGAAATACATTTTGCTCATGACTTGAAGTAAATACTGTAGCACTCACTTTCCCGTTGAAAAGACTCTGCTGGAAGGTCAATGTTGCTGTTGTTTGGCCTGGGATGAACTCTGAGGTTTCCTGTAGGGAAATAAAAATAATGAACAATAGCATATGAAACAATTCTAAAGCCAATAATTCTATTCCAGCCTGTATGGTTATAGCTACTGTAATGCTCGTGCTATATCATTATTCTACTGTAATTACATGTGTATTACTATTGTACCGACATGGAAGTGCTATGTACTTACTAATGAATAGGAGTATATGCACTATTCAGAATAACAAAACCTGTCTCTGGTTGACCTGCACGGTGCTGAAGTGGGGGGATGCAGCCCCTGCCTGTGATTCTCTGGGGATCCCCATGTGGTTGAATTTGAGCAGTACTGACGTGTCGCAACGGCTGGGCTCATTAACAACACCATTGCAATTCAGCTGGGCTCACAGGGGACAACAGGCACTCGTAATTAGCAGCATGCTGGAGATTACTGAGCAAGGCAAACGGTAACCATTAATTGGAACATGAAAAAGCTGTGAGGGCCACCTGGAGGAATCTACAAGAGAAGCAGAAATCAATGCGGCAGGTCCCTGACCAACCGTGGAAAAAGAGAAATATCCTTTGATTAAAAAGGCATGTTCTGGAGGGTGCAAAGGGCTGAGGGAAGGGGGTTAAAGACACACTCCTTATTAATAAAAACAATAATTAGTTTACAAGGGATACACTTATCCCACATCCACTACCACAAATAAGCACTTAAAAAATTGGTAAATGGAGGAATGTGTACAATTACAGCTATGAAACAAAGTACCATAATTGAAGGTGTTAGTCAATAAAACACTGCTGATTATCATAGATACAATTGAAAATGACAAGAAAGCGATGCAGATTTGTTTGCACTGGGCTATGCATCGCCATACAAATGGCGAACTGACAAGGAGACTGGCCACTCGTGCTGGAGGAAGGCTTGTACATCTTGATAATAGAAACCATACCTGAAATTGGGATACTCAAATGGAAGTCTTCTTGTATCCTTCTCCAGCTTTATGACCATAACTAATTTTCTGCGTAAGGTCTTCAGTTAGCTCTTCATTTTTTTCCATATTGACTTGTTGGTAATGACAGCAATCATCCTATGCCTAACCATTTTATACTCTCTAAGAATGTTCATCTACAAGCCAGTATTAGGTTCTGCATTATCATATTGAAGTTTCTAGCACATTGTAGACAATACTATCATAGCATCAAAGGGTATGAATACTTTTGAATTTTTGGAGACATCTATTTCTTGTAACTTTTTTTTCCCTCATCCACAAAAGCAAAACGTTTGCTTCAAAAGATTTTTCCAAAATTCTTTGATTTTGAGAAATTTCTAGAAATTATAAATTTCCTTTGGGGTATGTAAACTTTTGACTACAACTGTTATTCTTTGCTAACATCATTTTGAGACTTTAATAACAGTATAATATTAGTATTTAATAAAACAAGTGCCTGCATAATACAGGGACAAATTGCCATGCCCTTTTTTGGCACACTGGAATGTAACTAAAAACAGAACCTTCTGCCCAATTGAATGTATTTTTTCTATAAAAAACTAAAAAAATTCAAAAGACACTATATTTTAATGAAGCACTTTCACCCTGCACCTTAAAAGGGTTATAGCTAATTAAATAGTTCCATAAATCTTAACCATCATGCAATTCCATGTAAGTCTCACATGGGCAGTTTTGAAAGAACCACACATTAGCATAAGTTAAAACCCCTTTAAAAATCTTCCACCTTAATAATGAGCACTAACAATCCCTTTTCAGAGTTCTTGTGCTTTTGCCTTGCAATTTACTGAGCAATGATTAACCAGATATTTATAATCCAGATGTATAAGGAAGGAACCGTTTCATGCTCTAACCTTTATCTAGAACACAACAAAAAAGGATAATTCAAATTTTTTAAAGCTTGTAAGTACTCGCTTTTACATAACCTTTTAATATGCAAGATGGAAAAATGAAACTTGCTCAATGAAATTTCAATATAACTCCCTATAGAAATATATAAGATTAAACATTCTTGAAAGAATGTTATTGACCGGTTGCTATGGAAACCCTCTCAGCTGCACAGATGAAATAGACCTTTCAGACCTCTTGGGGAGAGTGTGTTGGCTGACATTTTCTCCAAGGATAATGTAAGAGTTTTTTGGGAGGGGAAGAAACAACAAGAAAATATGCAGGAGGTTGGATTTAGAAATGTTTTAGAGGCCCAGTAGGTTGACTGTCCCCTGTACACCCTGCACTGCCCCTGTGACAGCCCCTATTCCAGGGCTCATCAACCTATGTCTTGGGAGATATTTCAAGCTCTTTGAAGTAAAGAAATTACAAAATTAAAAAAAAAAAAAATCAGACCCCAGTAACCTAGCCCCACTTTTCTTCTGTAGGTCCACATTGCAGTACCTTTTATTCCTGAAGTTTGTTTAAGTGTAACAGGCATTGCTGTGTGATTCACTGCCATTATGGATTCTGAACCCTGTCTTAGAGATGAGCCTGGCTCTTTTGCACAGTGGTTAAGATGCTCACTTGCGGTGTGCAGTGTGCCCAACATCCTCTCTGTTACACAAGAGCCATGGTAACATTTGATAACCCATTTGTCAATGGGTCATAATGGGTCAGAATGACGTCATATTTTGCGTGCTATAAATAATAAATAGGAATTTCCTTGATTTTTTTTCCTTTTTTTTTTAACTAGTTGGTAATGTTCATTTGATGATACATCACTTTACTCCATAGTGTTTGGCACTTTTGAACACCCTGTGTATGTATAAGGGTATAACATTTATATTTTTCACTGCTCAAGTGCCATCGCTGGGTTGACACATTAAACAATCCTGTGAGTCTCCTAGGTTTATATGCAGAAATTGTTTGAAATCAATTCCCTACTCTTGTAAGTCTGATGCTAGCTAACTTCTTCATTTTCAAAGCCTCTTTGTTTTTCTTGTGCTATTAGCTCTTCCGTGTTAAATATGTTGATAGACTCAATACAAATAAATGTTACACATGTCTGAATAGATTTTTCTAAATAAAGAAAAAAAGCAATACTGGGCAAGAGCCAACAAACAGCTTGGTGACCCTGATCTGTTTTTTGTCAGCGGACTTGATTTTGAAAAGCGTCCATTCTCTTTGGCATGTCGATCTCAAACACTTTGCGCTGCACTGCATAGCTTTCATAGGCATTCATAGCAGTGTGGTCAGCAGCAACACCTATCACAGAAACTGCTTGAGAAGCAATATTGAATACAAATCAGTCTGCAAATTAATATTGCCAGGAGAACACACTGCATTACAGCAAATACACTGAAAACTACTCAATCTTGTTTCCACTGTATAACGGTGTAATAGACTTGCCTCCTTTCTTAAACAGGAGAAGTCAAGTGGTTTCCAAAGGTTTCATTTCTAAAAAGGAATGTTACACATTCATTATTGCATCAGATATGTCCAAAAGGTTAAGAGGAAAAGCACATTTACCTAGAAATGGCAAGACTTGATTGAAGCTGAGCCAGGCTTTGATAAAGGGATAAATGGAAATAATGAGACCTGCAATGACAAACACACATGTTGATAATGAAAGCCAAGTACTGTGCAGTGGTGAATGTTGCATAACCTTGTTGAATAAAATTGAGTGTATTTTTTGGTTCAAATGCAAATGTTAGGAACTGCTAAAACAACAGTCATATAGTTTTCAAGACTCTTTAGGTTACTGGTCAACCAAGCAGAAATACTCAATTAGCAGGTATCAGCCCAGTGTCTGGTCTTGAAAAGCACACAGTTCAGATTAGAAGCAGCAGTAACAATGTTCATGTGTTTTATGGTTCTGTGTAATCATGTTTTTAAAAGATGTCTAGAGCACAGGGTTGGATGCTGAAGCCCTCTGCCTGTATCACAGAGGTAAACAGTGAGGCACCTAGGGTTCCTTCTTAACCCTACAGTGAAGGATTGCAGCCCCCTGTACTGAGAAGTATGTAAAATTAATTTCAAGTATGTAACATAAAACATAACGGATGGGTTTTCAGAGTTCTGGAAAAAAAATAAGCTACAAATTCTGTACCGTAGTTATACTGATAATGTCACCCATGATTGAATTACTGCTGGAAAATCTGTGAGTTGCTCAGGTAGACCCTAAATTATTATTTATTTATTTATTTATTTTTTAAACTGCTCTTTTTCCTCCTTCTGTTCTTAATTTGTTTTGGTCTTTCTGTTTATCATTCATAATCTTTGATAATTGCAAATATAAAATACATTTTAAAGTTAGCATCATTTCTTTTTTTTTTTAATCCTCACACACATGAACAACAACAACAAACAATCTTATGTTCTCATAAGAGCCCCTGGAAGATGAGAGCCTGACACCTAAATCTAAATGTTGTGTTTACTCTGCTGTTTGGATGTTAGCTCTCTCGTAACTTGAACTTGACATGCTATGGGATGCTTCATTAGAACTTAAGTTATGTATATTGATATAATTAATTAAATTCAAGGGTTTTCGCCTGGGGTAAAACATTGAGTCTCGTTCCTAACATTGCCCTGAGAAGAATGAGATGCAGTGGGACAGACAATTGCATTCTTACACTTGGATGTAAGCATCAGTTTCTAGCCTCATCATATGCAACGGTAGCTATTCCAAAGCTAGTGGATGAGTTAATGCTATACAGTTGAAAGCTTGAGGCATATATGAAGTTCCCTTACTAGTAGATGTTGTTCAGTTCTACCATGGGAGGATTAGATCTATGCCTTTGAGTATCTCTGTCATGTAAACAGCTGCTAATCAGGGTTAAACAACGTACAAACCTCCCAGATATGTGAATTAGTTGCAAATCAGTACACATATAGGGCATCTACCGTACCACAAGAGCAGTAGCCTAAATGGTATTTACAATATCAATAATGGGTAATATAACATGTGAAAGGATTTACAGTATGTCAGATTGTTTTGGGATTCTACTATACATACAATGCACATATCAAGCTATTTTACTTGGCCAATTTTAAAGTCATTTGTTGACTTAAACTAGATTTAAAATCCGCACTAGATTTAAAAAACAGTAATTCGGAGCATTTTGCCCAAGCACAAGGAAGCCTGCCCAAGCACAAGGAAGAGACTACTCACCCAGACCGCCTGCCCCGAGGAATATGCCCCCAACAGCATCGGCCCCACAGTCTTTGGACACCCCAATCATAATGCACCCAGCCACAATGCTGAGCAGAGCAAAGGACACCCGCAGGCAGTGGAACTCATTGATACTGACCGGGTTCATCCAGCAAGCCCGTCCTCCATGCTATGACTGGAGACCCGAGTGGATCCCCAGATCCCCAGCTCATCAAACCCTTCTCCAGTGGAGCAAGACGACACGTCTCACTTTCACTGCTTATAATACTGCAGCCCAGCTCTGCAGAGAAATCCGATAAAACTTTAAAGGGAAGGATTGCGTTACCCACCCTTGGGCAATGAGGGCCACTCCAGTCCAGGTCTTTGTTCCAGTCATGTCCTAAATTATTGAATTGAACCAAAGCAACCTCCATCCAGCTCTTAAAGTTGTTAATTGATTAGCTACATCTTGTAAACCTGGAGTGGAATGGCCCTTGAGCTGCCTATCTGTCTTGCAGCTCAGCTGACAATAGGACTGTCAGAGCCTTCACTGGTAAGCTATGTAATTAGGCTCTAGTAATTATGACAGTCCGTTTCCCCCTAAAGCCTTTTAAATGCTCTTGGAGATGTTGAACAAAAGCAGCTAGTTAAATCAACACCATCATACAGGCTACACAAATGTATTGTTTTATTGTTGATTGCTTCAGCGAGTCTAGGTTGTCTGAATTGTATTGATGAAGCATTTGAAATCCCTGTTGAAAGACTTCTCAATTCTTCGTGCTCTGACCTGCCCCCGATGGTAAAACTGGGGAGGTGTTAAAACCGCAGGGATTGGGACTCCAAGCTAAATTTAAGCTTAATCAGATGGTAACAATAGACAGCATTACATTAACACACTCGCACCAGCAGATGGATTCCTGTGATCACGTATTGCTTCCTGGAGGAGCAACCAAAAAGACAAACTTTCATTCACCGGAATTCAACTTTGTTTCTAAAATAAAACAGAAGGTGCATAATTATATGTCAAGGGAAGTCTAAGGCAGTGGTCTGATCTCCTGGGGCCGGTTTTTCAAAACTTGTAATCTGCATAACAGTGATCCGGATTTTGCAATCCTGTATTTTGTGATGGGGATTATGTTTAAAATTAAAAATTAAAAAAACAGATTTCGGAATCGTAATTAATTTGTAATCTTTATAAATGTAATCCAACAGTGACATTGCAGTGACAAAAACAGGATCATAATGATCCAGGTAAAAGTAATCTCGATCACAAAATATTTGACTACAAGATCCGGATCATTGTTGTCCAGATTACAGGTTTTGAAAAACCAGCCTGGTCAGCAACAATAAATTAAGCATCAAGTATGCAAAACAATGAAGCATGCATTAGTTACAAAGCAAAACAGATGCAAAGAGATAATGGTACACAAAGTCTCAATGTTTTAGGTGCATGTTGGGAGCTGAAGATTACCTATATAACCAGCAAGGGAAAATGATTCATCTATGATATGACTCATTTAAATCTCATGCTTTTAAATACAAGGCACCATTGTTACCACATTTTATTAATTAGTTTATTTATTTAAGTGTCCTTGTGGCTCTGCAGCTGTTCTAACAGGTTACATACATATATATATATATATATATATATATATATATATATATATATATATATATATATATATATATATATATATATATATATATTCAGATTGTTTTGAATGAAACCTATCCTGACACAATGCCCATATGATCTTAAACAGTTTAGCAAAAATGTAATTGCCACAAAAAATCTATTAAAACAACCGTTACAAAAAATAAACAAATCTATAAAAAAAACTGATGTCAAGAGATCCATAAAATCCTGGCAATTCAGAACTCAAGTTACCATGTCAACTGTTTGTGTAACACTAATAACTACCATTGATTTATGTTTGCAAACAGTATACAAGCAGTCAACTTACGTGACGAACAACATTAAGTTCTTTATTTTTTCTAGCATTCTCATTCTTTACTGATGTATTCCACTGTGCTCTCGTATGCGTACAACTGCAATTTCATTTTAATGAGTTCCCATGTATCTGTAGTACTGTTGCATGCTAAACTGTAGCCAGTGGAGTTCTGATCATCATATTCCTATGTGCTAAAAAACAAGCTCTTGCTGTTAATCTCTTCACACTATTGTGTTTTCAGGGGACTGTTACTGTTGCATGAAAAGATTGCTTTTACCTTTGCTTGACCTATCAGATGATTTATTGGGTCACAAAAGGCTAATAGCAAGAGGTCATGCAGGCTACTTTTAAACTCTGCAGTGCAGTGAGGTCTTTTTTAGATTAGAAGATTCTGATGTAGTGTGTCTCATCCCGCCAGCGTTCTCACCATTTTCAGACAATTAGTGAGTCCAACCAGCCTCATTATTCCAAGCAGCATTGTCTGTAACTATAGGATTACAGCCCACAGCAGAACAAATAAAAAAGTAATGAGGGGAGGAATAGGTCGGGATCATATTCATCTCCGGTCAATCTAATTTGATAGTGCTCTCGGCAGCACCCTATTTATAAAATCCCAGCTTCTTCCAAGTGGAACATCTCAGATTGCTACCACCCCACTCCTGCAGACTTAGAGAGGACATCAGGGCAGGATATAGAGGAATCTGATAACAGCGGCACTGGTAACAGGATGCGGGTTCGAGATCTACAGTAGGTAGAGCTGTGGGGCTGGCTATACCTTTGAGCCATATGGGTTCAGTAATTGAAGTATACTGCAAGGCACTGGGTGGTGCTGCAGGGCCTGGGTTCCAGTCACGCGTAGGTCACCTGTGAAATTGAGGTCTCAAAACTACAAGAGAGGCCAAGGAGGGAAAGGCTTAATGTGGGGGTGCTGTCCTGTACCCAACTGTAGCCCTTACTTTTCATTGCCACCAGTATTTGAAAATTCCATTGTTAAAGCCATCTGTCAAAAACCAAGGAACAAATCTAGAGTACAATCTATATGGGTTGTCTACTGCATCAGGTTTGTAGTTCAATGTTGGTCTGTATTAGTTACAGTAAATTTCAAGGGTTCAGTATTAGAAAGACACTCAGTAAGTGCAAGCGGACACCCAAAAGGTATGGGAAATAGACACTTAACATGCAGCATAAGTGTACAGAAAATGTGAAATGTACATAAAAAGTACAGAAGTACAGAAAATATGAAGAGAACAAACTGGGTCACACAGGTCTCTCTTTCCTGGAGCATCAACACTGATCTGAGAGGACCAGAGTGTGGCTATTGCTACAGTCTGCCTTGCTTTCACGACTGCCAGGTTTAGAAGTCTGAAGAGGGTGAGCTTTTCATCTGGAACAATCTATGGTTAAATTCAGACTCATGTTTTTGAATATTGCGGTACAAACAAACACTGACCTTGTCTTATTGAAATGGACAGGGTCCAGGAGGCAGCATAGCCTCGTATTCAAAGGCTTGTTCTCTTTGTGCTCAAGCAGCGGCATCTGGGAAAAACATGCAATGGACCTCACTGCACAATACCAAATCAGTCCAACATACTGTCCAAAAATTGTGGAAGTGTTAGAAGCCCCTATATTAATATTCAGAGTAATTTCAATAGTTCTTTCTCATCACATGGGGACAAATTGGCCCTTATGGATGCAGGCTGAACATATCACATTAGTTCTGAATGAACGTTACCACTTTACTGTACTGTTCACAGTGTTCTAGCTACATTTTTAATGTTTGAATGACTTCCACTGCAAAAACTGCATGTTTGAATTATAGTTTCAAAAGGAAAAAACCCATTAAGGCCAAGCTACTTTGACAACAGCTCAAAAGTGCCATGTATCTCACTAAATTCCACAACAAATGTCAGGGAAACTGACAACCATTCGCTTACTTAAAGGACTAGGGTAATCACACAGGCAAATTTTAAGTCTACTAGCAGTGTGTGTTTGTTGCTGAGCTGTCAAGAGCTTGTAGTTGTCATGGCAATTGTGTTTCTATAGCAACTGCTTTCAGATACCCATGCATGCAGTTCACACTAGAGGAGGATAGCAAATCAGGTTTGCAGACAGGAGACAAAATTACAAGGTATATATATCCTGCTTTTCTTAAAGCCTTTGACTAATCTTACTACTAATGTGTTCTTAAAAAAAAACACATTGAACTACAACTATTATTTGGAATAACTTCTTTAAGCAAATAATGAAATGATGGTTTGTTTCGTAACCAGATTCTCATCTTATGCAGTGGGATTAATATTCGAGTCACAAGGCCCTGCCTGAATATACTCATTTAGCTCAATTTAAAAACTGCAGCTCACGGAATTGAATGAGGGCTGAGAGCAAGGCTATCTGCCTTCGTAACAGCTTTTTGTTAGAGATCACACACGTGTGCCAAGGCAATTGTTGCTTTCAAAAGAACGTCCGATTTCAGATACAAATGATCATCTTGGACTCTGAAAATAACATTAGGCAGTCCAAGATTAGGGCTAATTGGAGCCCTGAGAAACCAGCCTTAACTGTAGATATTTTGTTTGTTATCATTTTGCACCATTTTGGATCAAACTCTTCTGTATATATTGATGCGGTTGAATTTTGATCATGCGAGTAGAGTATGTGTTTGTTTATCAGGCTGGTAGTTGATCCAAAACTGCCTGGTGCTTGCATGAACTTCCCGAACTATAAACCTTCATTCCAGCAAAGGACTGTGTCACCCACAATCCAATTCCCCACAGCGCAAGCAGAAAACAGAAGCACACCGAACACTTTTCACCTCTCCTTGTCGCCTCCTCCTGGACCCCATACTTACTTTCTTGATCCATGACTTCCTCCTCTCCCTCCACCCCTGTTGTTCTATTAGGTGGCTTCAACATCCACCTCTCCAACCCCAAACACTCTACTGAATTTCTTTCCCTTCTTCACTCCTTTGCGTTCTGTCTCTCCCCGTCCACCGCCACTCACACAGCTGGCTGTCAACTGGACCCCCCCCATCTTAAAAAAAAAACCCTCCCTTGATCCCTCAAGAACTACCATCATGTCTCCCTTCTCCCGTTCCTCTCTAAAACCCTCGAGCGAGCGGTACATCGCCAGCTCTCTGCTTTCCTGTCAAAACATTTTCTGTTCAACCCCTTGCAATCCAGTTTTCGCCCAGCACACTCCACTGAAACTGCTCACTAACTCTCTGCCTCTTGAATCCACCACCCTCTCCCTCCTCATCCACCATGAACTTCGGTGTCACCCTCGACCCCTCCCTCTCCTACTCTCAGCACATCTCTACTCTGGCACGCTCCTGCCGCTTCTTCCTCAGCAACATATGCAGAATTAACCCCTTCCTCACCAACTACTCCATGCATCTCCTAGTTCAGGTCCTGGTACTGTCACGCCTCGACTACTGCAACTCCCTACTGGCCGACCTCCCTGCTTCCGCTATCTGTCCACTCCAGTTCATCCAAAACTCTGCTGCTCGCCTTGATTTTCCCTTACTTGGTTCTCCCATGCCCCTTATCGCTGCTCGCATCCTATTCAAAACTCCTGTACTCGCCTATTGCTGTCTCAACCTTTCTACTCCCTCCTATCTCCTATTATTTCTCCCTACACCCCCTCCACAACCAGCAGATTAGCTGTATCCCACCTGTCCCCCGTGGCTTCCAGAGCCCACTCCTTCTCCATCCTTGCCCCTCAGTGGTGGAACGACCTACGGATATCAGGACTGCTCAGTCGCCAACCACCTTCCGATGCCTCAAGACACACCTGTTCAGACAGCATCTGTAAACCTCACAAGACTAAACTGGACTACATAGCACCCAACTGTGTCAATACTACTAAATTTATTGTATTTTATAACTGCTCTTATCAGTAATGTGACATTTTGTAATATGATACTTTGTAACAACTGTAAGTCACCCTGGATGAGGGTGTCTGCTAATAAATAAATAACTAATAAAATAATATTTCCAATTTTAAAAAGTGTAGCATGTTTAGACATGGGGGGAGGCGATGCATCTCACTCATCTATTAATGGAGCAGATGATGGTCAGCTTGCTTTTATAGAATTAGGAATATGCACAACAAACAAGCAGCACTTTGTAAATACATATAAAAATAGCAGGCATGGAATGAATACCAAAGAGCTCATTAAAACTTTAATATTGTTTTTCTCGACATGTTTAGTAAAGCACACACAAAAAAAATATTAAAAAGTCACAGCTTAAACCAAAAAGTATTCTGGTTTACTCATACACAATTGCTACATGTCCAGAGAAGACAAATATCTAGAAGAATGGGTCTACAGCAAGAGCAAAATAGACTATAGTTTTAAATTAAGGTTTTAAAATCAATGTTCTACCTTGAGTTAGCTTCAGTATCCTTTTCAATGCCACCTTAGCACTGGTTAATCCAACTTGTCTTTTCTAATTAACAGCTCTAAAAGAACACTGCAGATCCTGCTGATCCACATTAAAGTGTCTCCCAATGCTCTCTGTGCTGGTCAGTGCTCACTTCAAAGTAACATTTTCACTGACCATTCCATTGTAGTGTACAATGCTGTAAAAAAAATCCAACTGCGGCTTATCTCAGAGATTACAGGGTGATCAAAATCAACACAAAGTCAAGTTCAAACCGCACTTAAAGTACGAGGCGCTCAACAGCTCTAGATCATCACAGAATAAACAGTTTCTGGAGAAGAAAGTTTAGCAGCACATTGATCACGGGAACAGTGAATTGGTAACTAAGTCTAAGACGAGACAAAAAAACAAATGTTTTGTTCTTCAGGCTCAAATGTTTTCAGTATATTTTCACAGGTTCCAATCTTTTCAGAGTAAAACACTGACCTACTATAGCACAGTGCGTGAGTGAAGAAGTCCGTAAAAAATTAGACATTTAACATATTAAAAACACAAAACAATGAAGTTTGTTAGTTCCTTGGCCCTAAAGAATTGCTAGAGAATAATTGGTACATGTAAAGAAAAGAGCATTTTAATGCACAAAGGATACATTAAAATACTAGCTTATGCTTGGAACAACCTTCCCCAAGTTACTTTCAAGATAAAACCAGTCACTCTTCAACATAATAAAACAGGACTGTAATAACACTTAAAATCTTTTTTTTAAAAAATAGGCAGTATTACATTTAAAATTAAAAAAAAAAAAAACATCCTGTTAGATTATTGTACTTTTTCTAAAACATGAATTCCTGAGAACACAAAAGCAAGATGAAGCATACCTTTCAAAAGATATTATGGATATTATGGATATATAAGGTGTGTGTGTGTTTTTTTTTTCTTCTCCACCACCCCCAAAAAAAGTATCTATTAGTTGTTTTTTTGTTTGTTTGCTTGCAGAGGACAAAAGAGGTATATCTTCCTCATGACTTCCTGGTATCTGCAAGAGCAAGTTACCATGTCAGACAAAAAGGCATTTCGCAAAATAAAAATAAAACCCAACCAGATCAATTTTGAAAATCAAAACAGGTAAAGACTATATAAATTCGTAAAAAATGTCACTTTCATGTGGCTATATTCTGTATTGCGAGCAATTTGGCAAAACCTTGATGTTAAGAAGGCATCATAGAAATCTCCCAAAGAAATCCATATTTGGATAGTTGGACCACTAATCACTAGACACACACGGACTACATTGGTTACTCATGCATAGAGAATTGTGTCTGGGGGTGGCGGTGGGTGAGGGGGGTGCAATAATGTCCAAGTTAAATAAACAACAGTAAATAAATGTATATAATACTGACCAAACATAGAGGACAGTGAGCAAAATAGAATAGGTGCAAGAGTGCAAGAAAGATGTGCAAAGCAGTAAGCATTGTGCAATCCTGCCACACAACTACGGGTAATGTCCATTTAACACAGAGTGGGGAATGTATGTGGAAGCGTAAATTACTGAGAATATTGAAGTAATTAAAGCAGAGTGGCAATGAGGAAAAAATTGTATTTTAATGCTACATTTATCTCATCAGCCAGTGTGAAACGAAACCTATTCCATTTACATTTCACAGGTCGAAGAGGCCTCTTGAAAGCCCGCCTCATTTATAATAGAAGTCTGGATAATGTGCACAAAAAGGTGCCAATTAAAATGGTGCGCTTGGTTTACAATTCCATTTAAAATGGAATAAATAAAAATAAAAGAAACTAAGACATACACCTGACTAAAATAAAAATGCTAAATAAACACATTTTAAGCAAGCGGTGTGGTCTGTTGATTGGCAAGCAAGATACAGTATTCTGCACACTAACCCAAATTCAATTACAGCAGTTTTTAGCATTTGCAAGCTATTAAACATGGACAGTGCCCTGCCAATATGACACAAGCAAGACTATAATAAAGCTCAGATCCTGGTGGCAAAGGGTTAATTATCTTAAGAGATGCAACCTTACTGTACTTCATGTAGTAATAACAAGCATGCTACCAATATACTATAGTTCAGTGTAGTAAAATGTGCACAAATATTATTTAGCAAGCTGGTTATAAATCTTGCAATCTCAGTCCAACTGCACAATAACCATAATGCTGAAATATAATGCGTTCAAGTAGTTTTATAAAACGGCAAAGAAACTCAAAGGAGTTTCATTACGCCAACACCCTAGAGATGCAATTATATCAGTATAATGAACATCTTGTCATTAATGTAACAATATATCTGTAACATAGTTATTAGAAATGCATAAAATAAAATGTTGAACTGCAATTAAATAGAACAGAAGCAAAGTTCCTGTAACCACTGAAATTAATTCCTACCAAGGATATTAAAGCATAATTGGGTACAGAGGGACATGCTCCAGCTATTTCTTTTTTATCATCCAAGGGAATGAATCACACCATCTCACTTCACTTATTGTGTTCTTACTAACACCTAGACAGATACACCACCATCCAATTAGTAGCAATATGTTTTTGGAGAGTAGCATACAGCATGTATATTAGACCAGCAGATTTAACACCCGGTAGGGCTCCAAAGTTTTGACTGTAGGTGGCAAGCAAAAATACCAGCTGCAGCATTGCAGGCACGTCACAGCAAGAACCTGCGCGGTTTTAAGAAAACTGGGTTTAGTGGTTGTAACTCTGCTGGTATCATTGACTAGAGTAAGAAAATGGGCAGGGCCAGGAGGTAGAGACACTGCTGAATATCCGTCAGGCTAGGAGGAGCTGGGAGGCGGGGTCAGGAGGTGTCATCGCTGCTCACTGGGAGGCGGGGTCAGGAGGTGTCATCGCTGCTCGCTGGGAGGAAGTCTGTGGCTCGGAGGGCGTGGCACTGGGCACGGTGGAGGGTGAGTCTTCAATTGGAGGGGGGGAGACAGTCTCATGGGGCAGACGCTGGGCAGCAGGTCCTCCTGCTACTCATCATGTTGGGACAGCTCCCGGTTAAAGGCAATGGGTCGGCAGCAAACTGGGTCAGATCCTTTGTACTGCTGTTCCTGTACTGAGCCAGGAAGGAGGAGGGCAGATCATGAAAAGAAGAGGTACTTCGCTGTACATTTCAGCTCAGCTATTTAACTGACATTTGAACACAGGTGGGATTTATAGTTCCATGCGACACTGAAAAGGGGTCACCAGTCGTACACTCAAGTAAATAACATGCATAACAGGCAAGTCTCTAGTCCAATGTTCTCTATTACTTATTTATTGTCCTCATTTTTTTGTGAAAAATAAAGTGTTTGAATAAACAGACACCAGGCCTGACTGTACTGTCAGTTGCTTTTATTTATTAAGAAATACAGAACAATGGAAAGAAAACTAAATTATGCAACAATAAATAAGGCCTCCCGTTAGACAAAGGAAGTCAATCAACATAACTTGACATTTAAAACGGCAGCAAGTCATGAAAGTGCAAATCAATGGAAAGAAGAATGCTGTTGGCACATGTCTTTCAGTATTTGCTTCTAAGCTACAATTGAGGCTCCCACACAATCCTTTTCCATGAAAGTATTTATCTATCTATTAAAGCAAGCAAGTGAACAGTTTGCTTACCTCTGTAGTATGTGAGGGGTAGGCAGGCCTCTCTCTGAGGCTTTCTGGAAGAGAATCAGGAGAATGTTTTCTAGTGCCCAAGCAGGATGGCAGGGAGACAGCAGATAAATAACTGGACTAAATGGTTTTCTGTGCTCATTAAGATACTTGAGCACAGTAATGAGAGGTGAAAGTATAACATGTCAGTGCTCATTAAGGTGCACGGCAACAACAACAGAAAATGCAGAAGTGTGTTGGTGCTTATTAGAGCACAGAACACACAATATCCAAGAATGGCGTCTTTTAAGTGCTCATAACGGGGCCAAATGACATAGCTGGAGAGCTGCCAGTATTGTGTTTATTAACCTTGCTGTAATCTTAAATACCTGCTTTATGAAACACTTGAGAAATTCTCTTAGACATGTATTACATTGCTTTATCCTGAACATTATTATTATTATTATTATTATTATTATTATCATCAAGAATGTCTATTGTATAATTGTAGTATGAAAACATGTATTAGGGATCCAGTGCTGGTAGTAAAATTATCTTAATGTTACGCTGATTGTGAACAACACTGTAGTAGAGTAAGTACCATACGGATAGGGTGAAAAAGCTTACCTCCTGCACCCATGGGTGCTGCAGAACCTGGGCAGCGCTCAGTCTCTGCTTAGCATCACGCAGCAGCAGCTTGGAGATCAGGTCCTTGGCACTGTCAGAGATGTGGGCACAGTCCTTCTCAGGAAACTCATACTTCCCCTCCTGGATACTCTCAAACAGGTTGCTCTGGGCAGATTCAAGAGGCACAGGGGTTAATATATGCAGAGAGGATATTTCAACCTTTACACTGCTAGCCACTGAACGACCTTAAAACGCCTGGAGCCACATTCATAAAGCATTTACCGCTGTGTGAACAACAAAACTGAGGTGTTAAAAAGCATCAAATAAATATCTCTGTGGGTTAGTTTAAAAGCTCCTGCATGTACCAAACAGCAATTGTTTCTTTCTAGATCTGTAGGAGTAGCAGGTGTGATCGATTCTTTTGATTGTTTTAGTCGGTGAGACCCCACTTAAGTGTATATCCCATATACTGTGTATTCAGTTACAATTATTTAGTAAAATTACTGATCAGTTTCAAAAAGTAATATTTTACAGGAAAAAGTCTGGCATGCAGACATTTGGAAAACAGCAGTAGTCTTGAGGTCGGCATGGAGACGACGTCATTTGTTCAGCAGACATGATTACGGTTTGCCTGCTTTGAAGTATATGTCATTCATTAATAGCTTCATTAACCTTTCTTCTGGCTCCATCTGTGCTGTCTATGACTAAACAAATAGGCCTGTTCCCCACAATGATTTTCATTTCATGTCGGCAAGCAAATATTTCAATCCTTGTGAAACTATTTAAATACGCAAGTCAGGGAAACATTGGCACAAAATATGAATCAATTTAGCCTAAATTAATAAATGAAGACAAGTGACATCTTTCATTACCATATACCCTGCACTTATCATACCTTTGGACCACCATACAAAAATATGTATCTGCATTATCCCCATACTGACATCTTGACCCATCTACTAAGGCTCCAAATCTGTGTAAACATTCTTTGTTTAAACTGTCATATACATTTTCAGTGAAAAAAGTAGACTTGATTTAATTTAGTCAGATTTATAAGTGTGCATTTTCTGTTAAATGTTTAGTAACACTACACTGCCATTTAGATTCTGTATTTCTACTGCATTACTACGCTTGCCCACAGTATAGATGGCGTTCCCCTGAAATGCGGAGTGTTGTACCTAGCAGGAGAGTCAGGCCTCCCCTCGTTCCCAGCCGCAGTTTGTCCCACAGTTCCCAGTGAAGGGAGGGCAGCCGCTGAGCAGGATGTAGAGGATCACACCCAGATTCCACAGGTCACAGCGCTTACCATGGAAGGAGGCCTCGTCTGTGAACACCTCCACCACCTCCGGACAGCACAACAAGCAGACACACAAACTGAACAGGCAAAAGGGTTACACATACAAGATCTTCACTGGAGACACCTAGGACAGGACAGGAGGTTTGAGTATCTTACACCAAGGGCGCATTTCATCAGCATTTTAGAATCCATCTGCAGCAGCGTTGTAGGCGGGTATTCTATTAGACTAGATTACCCACAGACACACTTAACAAGACAGTTACCTCTATGGTTAAGAGAAAAAACAACTGTGTGGGCAACCAAAGGACATAATTAATACTCCTTCGCCAACACCAGTAATAACAGCAATAATGGGTGAGTGGCATTAAAATGACTGGGAATAAGCTAACAAACACATTAGCTTCTGTTCACCACAGGGGTGGCCTTTTATTCCTCTAATGGCCAGGCTCCCTTTTAACCAATGTTGCTCAAATTAGGTACTGAATGCTAGTTTTAAAATGTTAAGTATATATATATATATATATATATATATATATATATATATATATATATATATATATATATATATATAAAATAAGGAGGACATGTTTAAAAGGTGACATTTATCAAAAGAAGACTTTGTTTGTGAAAGAATATTACCAAATAGAATATTTCCACATGTATCAAAGACACAAAGTATATTCTCAGGCTTGCGGTCCCTATGGGCAATACCTAGATCATAATCATAACCAGACCACAACAATTATTCTGATGAGGGAGAAATGAAAGCCCTTCCCCCCGGTATCTGAAAGATACTTCTAAAATTGCACAAGTCCAGCTTGCTCTTTGCAATATTTTTATGGATACAGTGTCTGGCAGTATTTCACATAGTGTGCCATGGCCTTTAACAAGTACTGAATTAATGCAAAGTTAATAATATAACCTGCAGTTCACAGTTTATTTGCTCATGCATATTCTCTGCACAAATACTGCTGCACGTTGTCTTTTGTTTTTGTTATACTTTTAGAAATCAATAAAAAAAAAATGGGATTGAGAAGAGGTTTATCTTATTGAAGCTTGCCTCTTGCTCCTTTAAAACCTCCAGTGTATTAGCAGCTACAACACCAGAGAATCTATGAAATTGTGCCAGGGAATTTATTATTAAAAATTTAAATTAGTTCTCCGAGAGGTAATACTTTAGAGACAAGATTGTGGTGGGATAAACAGGCAAATTAGAACTGATGGAATAGATAAAAACAGGCATAATAGGAGATACAGTGCAGCCCCAACTGGTTTCAAAATCTCCTGTGCCGTTTTGCAGCAGTTGCAGATTTTTGTTAACTCCGTTACTAAAGTGTGACAAAGTTGGCAAAGCAAGTGGATATGCAATACTGTGGTCCTTACCTCCTCGCAGCTTCTCAAACACCAAGTAGAACCACGTATCATCTTCAAGGAATTCTGTCAGCTCCAAAATATTCCTTAAGAAAAGAAATACATCAAATTAAAATGCGTTTAAAAGCTTAAATCAAGCATGCTGAAAACTCATATGGCACAATACAAATCAAAAGCCTAAACCCTTATTTGTGTGCATCATTCAGTGTCTGTAATTTGTCCAAGCTACAGGGCTGTATCAATGTATCTATTAATAATACCTTGATACACCTATTCTGCCATTACCCCCAATACCTCAAGATAAGAAACAGAACATACTTGTTCCCCTGACACTGGTAGAGTGTCTCAACCTCCTGGAACACAAGACTGCGGCTGTGCCCAGCTTTCTTTTCAATGATCTGTTTGGAACACAAAACAAAGCCACCTATAGTCATTTCTCTTGGGTGCAGCTTCCTCTACCATATGAGCACCCGTTTAACATCACAAGCTTCATTTTCCTGTTGTATCCCTCTCCTATATTTTGACAAGTCATGATGATCTTTAGGGGTGAGACGATTCGTCGTGTATCGATACATCACGATACTTTACAACACGTTACACCTTTGTGTGTCACGATACAAGCTTGAAATGAGTAGCTAATATGCCACATTTATTAAACTTGGTTGTCTGAAAGTAAACTGCACTTGATCCTAGACATATCCCATTGTGCAATGAGCTGGCTAGACACTTCCGGAATTTAAACGGGGGTAGAGGAAAGATTTTTTTTTTTCTGTATTCCATTGCTAGCAAGCAGGGAATACTGACACTGTACTAAAACATCACAACTCAAAGACTTTATATTTAGATTTTTCTAAAGATACATGTGAAAAAACTTTGTACTTTAAGTTAAATCTGATATCCCAGAAACTCTAGATGACATACTGCTTTGTCTTTAAACTCAAACAAGAGCTATACTAATGGTAAATACATATAATTGATTTTCAACTGAATCTGTGTACCGATCTGAAATATTTTCAAGTCCGTCAAGCAGAGATGAGTTTTTCATAAGTATCGTGATATGAATCGTATCATGGCTTGTGTAACGTGATACGTATGGTATCGTGGCTTATGTATCGTGATACAAATCGTATCGTGGCTTGTGTATCGTGATACATATGGCATCATGGATTGTGTATCGTGATACGTATGGTACCGCGGCTTGTGTATCGTGATACGTATCGTATTGTGGCTTGTGTATCGTGATACATATGGTATCGTGGCTTGTGTATCGTAATACGTATGGTATCGTGGCTTGTGTATCTTGATATGTATGGTATCGTGGCTTGTGTGTCATGATACGTATGGTATTGTGGCTTGTGTATCGTGATACGTATGGTATCGTGGCTTGTGTATCGTGATACGTATGGTATCGTGACCTTGGTGTATCGTCTCACCCCTAATGATCTCATACCATAAGAGTAACTGTACCAAGTAACTTTAAAAAGACAATTGAAAGTAGGTGCACTCCAACTACTCTGTAGGATATTTTACAAAGTACTTTGTAAAATACATACTTAGTAAACCCAAAGTACAACTAAACAATTATGAGCAGATTAAATAAAAACAGTACAGCAAACATAAAAAAGACCAAAACAGAATGCTAATGAGACTAAAGAAAACATTTCTATTAGCCAAGGAACAATAGTATATGAATGCAGGGATGAAAATAAGACTCCCATTGCACACCAGTTCGATCCATTCCTGGTTTTGCTATGTTTAATAAGGCACAGCTGAGCTTGTTACAAACACACCATGGCTAATCTAGCTCGTATTAAAGCCTTGAATGGGTGAAACTGCTATGCAATAGGAGTCTTATTTTCATCCCTGGAACAGATGTCAAGTGATGGTAGCACACTGCCATTAAATGCTATCTTTTACTGGTATTTCAAGGTTAGCATAAAAAAATATATATAATAGTCTTGCTCTGTGAAGGTTGTGTTTAGTTATAAACCTAATTTGCTGAAGCTCTTTGTAGAACATAATTTGTGTTTATCTGATATGTGCCCTATGAACAGCAGAAACCTTGATGTTGCTATTTTTGTTCTATTTCTCTTTAATCTACGGTCAGCCAGGATGGCACTGATTTGACATGGCAGCGCGCCTGCAAGGGGTTTCAATTGTTCTGGAGGGCTACATGACCATTCCTCAAGGACTGCTGCTTCCAATCCCTCCAGGGAAGCTGGGCAGGGAAATCTTTTCTCCAGAATGGTTCTAGAAAATTATCATCTCGTGACTGGGTAAGTCAGGGATGATGAAGAAAGTCTGACACGTTTTCAGCAGTGTGTATAAAGCTAAGGTAACATGCTTGTGGCTTGGAACTTGGTTTCAGTCCACTGCATGGCACACCAGGGGAGACTTGGGGTTTGATACAGTAAAAGTTGCCTCAAACTAGGTCTTTCGGGCTCCTGGAACCAGGTTTCAGTTAATGAAAAAGTGGCTTTGTGTTCCCTTTGTGTTTAGCAGTTACCTCAGATCCAGTACATGCAGCTCAGAACTCCAGACCCCTAAACCACACCGAGGTGTATACTTTCCACAGCTATTTGATGAAAAAGGGCAAACCTAGACTATGACTGTATCACCACGGATTCCTTCACTTCTTGGATTTACACAACTGGTGGAATGAGAAACCACTGCCCTGCCATGAGGAGTTTCCAGCACAAATGCAAAACTGAGTGCTGATAAACTCTGCTCACATTTGTATTGCTGCAATCCTCTTTCTCCCACTGCTATGCAAAATCAACATTGTTTTTTGGGTTGTTTTGCTAAATGTCATCAATGTCATTTGCATTCTACATCAATACCATACAGGTGTGTTTACTTTGCCTAATTCTACATTACATCAACAAACACAACATGACCCAACTCATTTGTTTTCTGTGTGTTGGACTGTTTCCTTTAGTGATGCAAATTCATGCAGAGTAATTATGTGATGAATGAAAACAAGCATTGAATCATGTTTATTTTCAGTCTGAAAGCTAATTAGGCAAAAAAAAAAAAAAAAATGATAATACGTAGTTACTATATAGCTTAGTATGCTTCACTCCACATCTTCACTCCTCCCTGTTCTGATCCGCATTCCCTTACCTTGGCAGTATACTCCCTCCTGTTCTGTTAGCTGATGCAGCCCTGTACCCTGGCATAACCCCCAAATCCCAAGAGCCCATTAGTCAGCTTGTACACATCTAGGACAATGAAGCAACTCCAATGAATCCGTCAAATTGGGTGTAAACACAATCTCCACTAGGGAGCAGGGCCTGGCTGGGTTGCCTGGCATTAAGACCTCCTCCCTTACACTTCTAGCACCAAGTCTCTTACTGTGAACAATCACAGTGGTAGGAACAGAGGAGAAAATAGCCATGTTTAGCAATTAGTCAGGGCAGGAATTCCAATATTTACATCTCCTCTCACACAGCCCCCCCAAACACCATGCTGGGGCATTGGTTGAGTTCTGGCTCAGAGGGTCCAGTACCCCCTCAAAGCCACAAACACCATAGTACAGAAGTAGCCTTGCTTAGCTTCTGAGAGCAGACAAGACCAGACTATGTAGTACAATGGCTACAGCCTTGTTCTTTGGGAACACCTTGATGTGAGGATTTTTGTGTCCATATAATAAGCATCCCAGCTCCATTGTTTAAGACACAGACAGGTGAATTTGGAAGAAATTTGGAAGAAACTTTAAGCGTACCTACCACTGAAGTTACCAGTGAAGCTATCAGTCACTCTTGTTATTTTCTTTTTCTTTCTTTTCCCTGCATCCGCTATGCTGAGGGGTTGGCTGCTCACCATCTCTGCAAGAAACACAGCAGGTTAGAGTGTGTCAGTGTTTGTTAACAATGTGGGTTGACAATACTAGTCTAGAGTTGGAACTTTGTCATGAGCAATCCTCTGAGAAGTCTGTGTCAGACTGAACCTCTCCCACCACCCAAACCCAAAACAGTTTCTATAGCAACTTCATAGCAGCCTACAGGAACAATCAATTCTAGTTTCCCAGGTGGATTTTTGGTGACTGTACTTGTCATTGGACCTGATAAGCATACAGTAGTTAATGGTACCAAAAGGCAGATGAGAAACAGAACCACAGTAAATATTAACAATAGGAATTGTAAATGCACATGGTGCAAAACATTAAAGTAACCTTAGCTAACAAAACAGTTCCATATGTTTTCCCCACCATGCACACCCATTGATTATGTAGGTCTCAAATGTGCAGTTTTGAAAGAAACACATGTCTTACCTAACACATATTTTCATTTTAAAACATGACATCTGGCACTATAGATCAAAGAAATCTGTTTCCTAGCCATGCGTTTAAATTGTCTGTCACTTCCTGGGTCATTTCACCTGGAGGGTCAAATTGCCTCCACCCCTCATTTCCTGTCAATAACCTATCAGCTGCTTACCCAATTGACTGACATGCTTTTAACAAGTAACATGCTTTGACCCAGAAGACACTGCTGGGGTGAAATGACCAAGGACATAACGCAGCAACAGACTTCCTGGAAGACAAGGCAAGCAAATTGGGAGCTTTCTTTAACCTAGCTTAGTACAGCACCTGATGTCAGTTTTAAAATAACAGGTTTCTGTATACAAACAAACTGCACATTTTAGACCTATGTAGCTAATAGAAAATAGGTAAGATTTATGGAAATGCTTTGTTAGGTACAATTACTTTACAGATCTGGGATAGATAATGTTAGATTTCCAAAAGACCACATATCAGACATTGAATTGCACAGTCGTTTATTTATTCATTTATTTTATTAAACCTAACTATATTCATGTAGCGATCTGCAATCAATACTCTAAATGAAAAAAGGTATTATTTTCTGTGCGTACATCTGATCATGCACGCTGAACTCCTCTAACCTTCTCTTTGCAGGTACAGCTGCCTAACAGATTTTTAGTAGACAGCTTCCACAGTATTCTCTATGCAACGCTGGAACATTTTGTTTGTTTGTACGAGCATAGGCAGCAGATGGTTTACTATCACACTATGCCCTGCTGGTCTAGAACAAGCCTGCCAGGCAACCTGTTATTTGAATGCCTACTATACCAAAACATAACTAAATAAATATGCTACCTCTGGCTTGCATCTGAAAAGAATAACTAGGCTCAGAATGACATTTATTTATTAGATTTTTTTTTTTTTATCTAATGTTAACTCTCCATCTCGAGGCAAAATGTGTTCCTGCTAGAAACAAAAACACGAACCGCTGGAAAACTTTAGGAGCTGGGTTGAAAAGCACTGCACTAATCCATCCTATAATTATTCTACAGAAGATCTGATGTGGTGAACAGAGGATGCTTAGAAGAAGGATCTGATTATTTTGCTGGCTACAATTCCCTTGTCTATACTCGCAGTCTAATCAGATTCAAGCTACCTGTTTGGGGAATCAATTCCCAGATCCTCTCTTTATTCTACATGTAAACCGTCTGAGATGGAATCAGGTTGGGGATTAATCGGATTCCAGTGGGTTCAGAGGCAACGATTCCTATGAGCCTGACTGATTTTTACATTTGTTTTCGAATTCAAAACAATCAACTACAAAAGGATTGATTCCCTGTTTATGTAAACGAATCAAGTGTCAAAATCTATGGAGGTTAAGCAGCTAAGATGTAATATGATGAAGTGTGGCGCCTTCCTGGCATGGCGAGGTTGCTGAGGGGCAGATCTTCAGAGGTAGGAAGGCTATGCCAGAGGGTGGGGAGCCCCATTACTCTGCAGCTGAAAGAGGACAGCATAGAAAATAATAGCCTTTAGTTAACTGACTGGAGGTTGCTACACAAACGTGGCTACTTTTCATCGGAAATGAATTTAGCAACTAGGAAATGCAGCAATAGAAAAGAGGAACATAGCCAGTATAGCGATCTTGGGAAACCCCAAAAGATCACTTTCATTTTGTGGACAGATTCAAAATCCATTCACAGTTCTAAATTGCCTGGATCCTAATGTGGACATTACATTAAGCAATATATATTATTTAAAAATCAAATCACTTTATTATTACTTCATTAACAATAACATTTATATGACCCATACATTATGATGGATGGTGTCTAGGTAAGCTACAGCAAATAACAAAACGGTCTCGGTTTCTCTTGTTGTAATACATTAATAAACAGCTGACGTTATAGAGTCCACACATTTTCCAAGTTAAATTCCTAGCCGGTAAAGATCACAACTGTTGTAAAGTACAATTATACCTGAAAGCTGCGCCCCTACGAACTCAACTCAGCCTTCAGTCCTTCCGCCATCTTCCAGAGAGACGCCAATAGATAAAGGCGCTTATAAATTCCACATAAGAGCAGATCAGCTTTGAACTGTCCTTCGTGGGATACCGTTAACCCAACCACATTTTTGTTTACAAAAGTACCGTATGTTTTGCCGCCATGTTGGTAATGGAATTTGGTTCAAGATACAAAGTGTTGGTTTTGGTAGGGACAGAGGCACATTTTAATGATCCAAATATGGTCTGATTAGATTTTCTATATGACTGGTAAACCTGCTCTTTCAATGGCCATCTTTGCACATTTGATAATGTTAATAATGGGGTCAGTAAAAACAACCCGAGGGTGAAATGCAGGAATAATATTAAACTTGAAGAGTTTAGACACTCCCCTCCCACCAGTAATTAAATTATTAAAATATGTAAAGCACTTTGTATTAACTGTCTGAAGAATTTAAATATATATATATATATATATATATATATATATATATATATATATATATATATATATATATATATATATAGTGCTATACCAGCAGATTTACCATTTTATTTAATTTTTAGAAATATCTCAAAAGATACATTTCACAAATACTGGTCCTGTTATCATGTAAACATGAGGGGAATACATTTTTTTGTTAACAGTATAACTGTTAGGAGCTGCTTCATATTACTAGAGCTCTACATGGCCTGTGTTTACTTACCTGAAGGATATTCAAATGAGCTATTTAAACTATGCTACCCATTAATGATTTGCATACAGACTTACTGAATGGTTTTCTAAATGGGTAAATTAATAACTAAGTAGCAGCAAAGTAACTCCTGGCTAAGAAGTACAGTATTAAAATTAAGATGGTCTGATATTCCCAGTAAGCCCTCTTTGCATACCCATAGATGCCAACAGTCCCCATATGGTCTGGACAGTGCTGATTTCCTAGCAAATGTCCTGCGTCCTGATGCATAGGAAGAAACTCTTGGTATTCATCCTTTATCTGTTTAGCGGCTGCTGACCCTTGTGCACTGCGTGACAGGGACAAGATCTCAGTTTATTGACATATATCATATCCAGTCATATTGGAGAAGTGTATTGTTTCGTCACTGCTGCTGCAATATGATTTGATGTGTGTGATGAGTAAAATGTGGGAGCCAATGGAACGTGAAGGACTGGAGTTAGCTACACCCATCATTTTCAAACAGCATTGGAAGTGATTGAAGGTTCTGATATATCATATATTAAACAAAGTCAGCCTGTCATGTCCAACACATCAAAAATGGCATCTATCAAAGCAACAAAAAAAGTGATAAGTTAACACTGACTGGACTAAAAAATAATAATTTATTCTGCGTAGAGTTAGTGAACACCACACGTTCTGCTCTTTGTGCAGGTGACAAATCTGCTGATCACTAACTGATACAAAGGTAAGAACGTTTCATTATGTCTATTTTTACTATAATGATGGTCATGTGGTATTTAGTTGAGGGGAGGGGGTAAGTCTATTTCTTACATGATAATGAGGTAATTATTTTCTGCTGAACACATCCAAAACAGAACAGGTAGACTAGACAGACTGGAACAAAATAAATAAATAAATAAATAAAACCTATCAGTCTAACCATTAACCCAGCTAGACTCTACAATTTAGCTGCACTATGAAGTAACCAATAGCTAGTACTCCAAACATTTGTCCAGCTGCATCCCTCTGGTTACCTGGCGCCAAGACTGCTCAACCTAAAATCATAAATAAATCTGAGACTAACAAAAAAGGTTATTTTAATCACAGTTGCTATTGTTATACAAATTAACCATCACATTCATCTAACCTTTAATTTGTCCATCTTTAATAGAAAAACTTTAAAACCACAGAGCTCCTTTATTTTCATATGGGTGCAACCTCCCCATAGACTAACATTATGCGCGCGTCGTGCGCTGTTTTAATATGAATTCTCGGGCGCGCGCCCGTTCTACCATGACGTTTTCTCTCATGCGCTGCAGTCTGCGCAAATGGTCCTTTCTGTTTACGCTTGTGTCAGTAAGTAATGAACTTTATTTTAACCATACGTACCTTGCTGGTTAAACTACACCGTTCGTTCAGCCATAGCAACATTACACACACACACACACACACACACACACACATATATATATATATATATATATATATATATATATATATATATATATATATATATATATATAATAAACCTTTATTATTAAAAACACACAGGTTCATTTTGCTTCTCTTTTAGGCTTCCACCCGGACTCCTCCCAGCTCCTTCGTCCTTCACACAGGTAAGCACAATGTTTCATTTCTTTACAGAAAACGTTTTAAATATGTGTTTGAGTCAAGCTTAAGTATGCGTTTTTTTTTTTGTTGTTGTTTTTTTTAAAAATATAAATCAAAACGGTCTTTGCGAAGTATTTAAGGTGTGGTTTTACGCGTGTATAAGTGACGAATTGTTCATCACAATACAGCAATTTTAATAATGCAGATAATGTGTGTGAGTGGGTCAGTGTGAGAAAGTATTCTCACTGGCGCCGCAGTGGCACTACTAGTGAACTGTGAAGCTGACAAGCTCACACTCTGAAATACTGTATTGAGACAACATACAGCCAGCAGAACATTGATCTAGGCTGGACTGCCTTTCAGGTACTGCGGCTTGTAGCTAGCATCTGTGCTAACCTCTGACAAGAGTCTGATTAATTAAATACAGTATGTTTCCACGTTAAAGGATAAAGTTAATCCCACATTATATGCATAATGCTTGTGGGGAATTAGACTTGAGTGACATTGTACCACATTCTTTTCTGTAGCAGGAGCTAAACAAATGTCTTTTTTTCATGTGGAATTTAACTCCATAGTAAATCAACAGGCTTCCAGTGAGTTTCCTTCAGCCACTTCCCACATCCCTCTTTGTATTCTTTAGTTAAAATATCACAGGAAGTGGTTGAATATGATCACAACAGGCACAATATCAACGCAGTGTGGAAATGGGAGCTCCAGCTCTCATGCATGGCCTCATGAGATTACGTGGGTCACAATCAGCTGAAGACAAGGAGAAAGCCCTCAGGCCAAGCCACCATCTAGGTAGTACATTTAAAGTCAATTTTTCAGTTAAACATTCAACCATTTATGCCTAATTTGCCTGTCCAGGACCAATCAATTCGACATGGACAATTCCACAGTTAAAGGAGTTCAATGATGTGGCATTAAACACTCACAAATACTTGTATTTTTATAACAAATTGGTTTTATTTGTAAAATGTAAAAGAAATACATTATCTGCAAATATATTTAAGTGATAAAGCTTTTTTGTGACCCTCTTGGCAGTGCAATCATACAAACTGTGCTCTAAAACACAACACTTTAATTAAACAGAAAGCAGATTTTGTTGGATTGTCCAATTTTACACTTAAAAAGATGTAAACTGGGATAGATGCTGTTAAGCTGTGCAGATGTTCTTCAGTTGTAGAAATTTACTAACCGATGGTGGAGAGTAGGGGTCTCGGCGCTATTCAAATTCTAGCCTTGCACTTAAACAAGTTGAGCAGGTAATTCCTGGAAACATGCTGCATCTTAGAGGACTCCTCCTGTATGAAGACATTCACATAATAAAAACTGTCAGGAGGAGACTCACAATATGAGTCTCCATACAAGTTCTGTGAGGTGTCTCTGAGATTGTGACGAGGAGTGAGGGCGTTTGTCAGCTGGAAGAGGCTCAGTACTCATGAAATGTGGTTTGAGGAAGCTGACAGCCCATCAGATACACTTGACAGGTCTTTGTCGAGTTATTGGCTCAGACAGTTACCCCAAACAGAGGGAGCTACAATATAATACAATTACAAAATGCAATTCACACGTACATTGAAACCAGCTTCCTTGCGAAATGTAATCAACTACATTAAAAACATATTTTAATAAGTACATACAACTGAACGTTGTGTCTTTTATATAATGCAATAAATTCATTACTTGTTCACATTCCTTGTACCATCTGTTTTATAGTTTTGTTTCTAAAATAAACTGCATTTGGTGGTTATTTATAATATATGTTACAATGTTATTTGGATTAGCCAGACCTGAAATTAATTTTGCTGACAAATTCTACAGGCTGCTCAGAGAAAGCGAACTTACACTTTCAACCTTAGATCATGTAAGTATATGGTACCTCTTTCCATTACAGCCACATTAAAGCAGACATGGTATTGAAAAGTGAATCCCAGGGTAGGGGTGTGCCGACTCATATTTTCCATGTAATTACCTTCAAGATGGATTTGTTTTCAGGTATTAAATTAGTCAAAACATGCCTATTCATTAATGTGTTCATTTCAAAAGAAGAAAAGCCCTCACCTTTACAATTGAGTACTAATCAATGACAATTCACTAACACATTGAGTGTTACCTATACAGGGACTATAAAGTAACTTGGCCACTTTGTACTTTTGTTGGTTTTAATGTGGAAGCCTTTCTCAAGGTGGCCATATTAAGCAGATGATGCAGTAGTACTTGCAGGCATTGGCTAAAGCCGTCTATATCAAATCTTCTTATTTTAAATACTTTTTTGGGACTTATGACATGAACATTTGAAGTGTCAGAACGTTATAAGAAATATGATCGATGTATCATATGTGTGACAATATAAAGTAAAGCCATATTTTTTTTATGTAAAGACTGGCAGACGGGTAGCTTTAGCCTAACAAGCTCCATCCAGGTCCTGTGGTCTCAATCAGGTGCAGATCCTTTCAGTCATTGCTTTCTGCAAGGCATAAAGAAAGAAACATCTTGTTAGTTTTAAAATCATTAATGTCCTTTTAGTCATGTTCAGTATCATGTGTCTGTTTCTCATGTAATATTAATATGCTCTTCATATTTCAAACCATGCATTAGATGGCCTGTATTTGTATTCAGTTCTGCACTATATTTTGCATCCGTAACTGTGGTCCATTGAGCAATCCAGTTTGTACCATGAAAACACAGTATCCCCCATGCAATGTTGTGAAGCTGGCAGATAAAACAGCCCCATCCCAAAACAGCACACAGTCAGGCTTCAAGCTAGTAAACAGAGCTGTTCTAAAGTGCCATGTTCTGGAAGATGGAACAGGTCCAAGTAAATTGGCTTGTTTTGTTATGAAAGGAGTCTTTTCCCCTGAAGCTCTAAATGATCTTTAAAAGCGGATGAACTACATTGTGACAGTATTATTTATTGTGCAATTGAATTGTATTATCCCACAGAGTGGGATAATCTGTCAGCATACTGTATTTTTTCATATCCATTCTCCAAAACACAAGAAGAATTGTTTAATAACCTGTTTTAATAACGTGTGATTGGTAGGCACCCCCCAGTTTATGCTACGGAGTCCAGGTCCTTTATTCAATAAAAGATTTGAATGCAGATCAAAGATGACGTTCACATGAGAGGAGCACAATAGCACCCCCTAATGTTCTTCCTAGGAAACATGCTTTCACCCTAGAGAGGTCTGAATGATCTGGATAGATGTAAATCATTATTAAATCTATATCTGGCTTCTCGTTACAACTTCTGTAATTCCGTAAAGTCATTAAAACAAGGTTGTAATGTCACTGTGTCTCTTTAGTCCAATCTGTTAAGATACACATTTCCATCAGAAAGCTGCTCTAACACCTCTTATCTGTGGCCGTTATAAGGAAGGGAGCAATAAGTGAATTCCATTTTAATGAACAGAACTGAAATATAAGATAATTATCGTAGTGAGAAAAATACAGGATATAAAAATCCTAATTTCAAAAAGTGAATATAAAGGCCTGATTTAATAAAGGCTGCTTCCACAATAACACAGTCATTTACACAAACAAGTGCACACATACACACACACAAACAATATAACTGCTGAGGGAGTGGTCACAAAACACTGATATTTCATTCATGTTTTCTTTTTCCAGTGTGACACATATGGGCATGCCTGTAACTGTGCAGTCCTGTATAGATATCGCCCCATTGCTCTAAATAAGAAGGATAGAAAGATCATCTGAAATCACATTTTTATGTCATCATCTGTATCTGTAGAATACGGAAAACCAAATACAAGACTCTTAAGCCTGATAGATGTCTAGCTGTAGAGTTAACAGGTAGTGAGCTGCACATTGCAGATCTAGGTAATGGCAGCTTTCCCAGATTTAGTTCACAATGTCAATTAGATCTAAGCTAGCAGAGTTTTTTTTTTTTTGGTCTTAAAGCGCAGGTTGACAGATGATATTGGTGCCTTTTGCACAGTGAAAGTCCTGAACTGATTCATGCATAAATGTCACAGTGCTAAGTAAAGAATGCAACCCCTTCCTAACCTGGCATTTCATTCTCTAGCTTTACTGCATAACATCTTAATTCTGCCTAGCCTTATCCAAGCTGTGAGGCCTCTAACATTACATTGGCTCAAATGTTTGCTGTTAGTTAGCCAAGATCTTAACAGATGAGCAACTCATGGGTAATGTAATGGCGTGTGTTATCACTGTGTACATTTTTAGCAACAAAAAATGTAATTAAAATGTGTTATACTGATCATGACTTTTTAAAAGACTATCAGTATAACAAATTGCTAGAATTGTTTTATCAGTCCCCTATAATTACTAAAAACTAATACAAAGTTAAGTCAAGAAAATATGTTTTTGGAAAGGGGGCTTGGAGGCACTTGTTCAGATTCATAAGTCTGTGGAGCAGGGGCGAAGACTTTTGAATAATTCACTAACAAACCTTTTCTATTTTCTCTTTTTTGGAATGGGTCAGGAGAGTTCAAAACACTGACGCCTCTCTCTGATACATAAAGGAATCCGGCCTTTTTAATCTTCTTGAAATTTGAATGCTCTTTCTGAATTCTTCACGCGTCAGGACCTCATTACAGTGGAAATCAAAGCACCTCCACTGAACTGTCTGCTGAGCTGCTTTTCCTCCCTGCTTATTTTATGTTGGTGACCTTGATAGGAGAGGGATAATGACTGGCTACACCCAGGCACAGTGCCTGCAGGGTTACATGAGCTTCTCCACAGAGTTCCACAAAATTGTATTTGTGCAAACCGTGTTGGATAACTTGGGACCTAAGCCATATTTTTACAAAGGCTTGTCCATCTACAGAAATACTGCCATAGGTCAAAGTTTGATCCCTGTCACCGCAGCTCACCAGGGGCTGCAGCTCTGAGTGCTCGATGAGGCTGAACTCTGTGATGAAGTAGTAGTAATGCTTGTAGCAGGTGTTGACGTGCGCCTCCGCCCCCATGCTGCAGATGCTGTCGAAGTGGTGAATGTAGACGTGGACGAAGACTCGGAACAGCCTGCTCAGAATCTTCTTGCACACTTGCTGGAAGTTCTTGGGGAATGGAACCCCTGAGAAAGCAAAGACATCCGTCAGTGAGTTTAATCTATCCCCAACCACCAAGTCACAGCGGTTTTCAAGTTGAGACTCACGATTGTAACTCCTATATTGCACTGTCATTTGCAATTTACTGTATCTCTCCCAATCAGCCCCCAGCTCTCACTGTGATACAGCTCTGGGGGCAGTTGGGAAATAAACGTGGCTGATTTGTAATAAAACTGACAGCTCTTCCTAATTGTCTGAATCTGTTAAAATGCCAGCAGTCTGCCCTGTCCTCTGCCGGACAGCTCCACTATTGACATTAACGTGTCATTTCTTCTCACCCAAATGATTTGTCTCAAACTGAAGCGCAGTGATATAATTAACCCCTCTGTGACCCCGGCGTGGTTAATCCTGAGTAAATGAGGTGATTCTGTCATCCAGGGATTCCCAGGTAAACAGCTAGGGTTCACACACATGAGCTGAGGTTGAGTGGTATTCAGTCAGTTTGCTTATTTGTGCTTGCAATAACATTTGCAACAGCTGTGCATAGAACAGCACACAACAAGTTTGTGCTTTGCAGTATTTTGGGAACCTCTGATATCCAAGTCCCTACTCACTGACCAGCAAACCAGTCACCGAGGCCCTTTACCATTCAGAGTGGCTCCCTATCTGGGTTTACAGTACTGTACCTGTAACACAGGAAAGTGGAAGGTTTTACGAAATATTCATGGCAACAGATATAAATACTGTCACTGTTCACATCACTAAAATGTGGACCAAGGTACAAAATATGTAAAATGACACAGCCATAGTATTATAGATCTACCCCCATTTAGACAATTTGAAAAGCACATTTGTCATGTTGGTGTTAAAAATCATTTGAAAAGCCTGAGTGTACACAGAGTCATATGGTAACCCTATGTATATGGGAGATTGAATGGTTGCACAACCCACCTACTCTTGTGGGGAAGATGTCCTCGTTGTTGATAAGCGTCTCGATCCAGTTCATCAGTAGGCTCATGTACTTGAGGGCGGGTAGCTTGGTGGGCTTCTTGTACAGGTTGTTGTCTTTCCAGCGGTACTCATAACGCTGGCCCCCGGACATGACGGGGCAGGAGCGCTCTGTGCAGAACTCGCTCACCGTGCCATAGATGAGGTTGATGCGGTTGAAGAAGTCCACCACGTGCACAGCAATCCAGTCATTGATGTTCTCTCCCTGGGGGAGCTGCACCACACTCCGCAGGTCCAAGCCAGACTTCAGAGACGCCTGCGCCTTTTTATACAGCTCGAAACGCTGGTTCCCGGGTTCAAATCGCTTCCGAGGCCGGAAAGTCTTGTCCTTGCTGAACACCTGGCCCAGGCACAGATCCATGTTTTGGGGGGTGGGAGGGCTTGGGGTTTGTTGGGAAAACCAGTGGGGATTTCTTGGGTTTTTTTTTTTGTCGAGAGAGAGGAAACGTATTTACACAGTCCAGGGTGAAATGTATTGAGTTCTCCCAGTGACTGCAAAGAAAATGCACAGTATCTTAGTAGAATATCCAAATGTTTTCTCTTGGATAGTAAAGCGATTTATTTTTCCTGCGAAACCCAGAATGGAGTGAATACTCTGGGGGGAGGGGGAAATAAAAGAACATTCTGTAGAGATTATGTAATTATGTTTTTATATGGCACTCTTTTGAAAAAAAAAATAACGTTAAGATGTAATGTGTGATAATAAACAGCCTTTCTGTGAAAGACAGCAACACAATAAGCTTCTAATACACATCAGCAAATCCAGTTCAACTAACTACAAAAAAAATGGAAGTAAAAGTTACAAAGGAATGCAAGAAAAGGTTAGGCATGCCTTAGTTTCAACATTTATTGAATAATATGAATAACACTATTCTTGCTGTGCTTATGTTATAGGCTGTAGATGGCACCATCAAGTGTTTGGTGCTTCATTCAACAATAGTCAGGCTAGCTGGAGATTGGCATTCAACATATAAGTAAAGATTACTTATACTTCCTGTGATTCAGAGCTCTACTTCCTCCAGATGTGTGGACAGAAAAAGCACAGCAATCAGCGCACAGGAAACCGGGATATGTGTTGTGATTATTTACTGTATATAGGGGGGTGCATGGGAATATCTCACTGCATCCTCCCCTATACTTCAGTGAGTGATCACTGACCAGACCCAAACTTGCTTAGCTTCTAAGAGAGGGCAGGATTAGGTTGCAGACACTCTCCTCAGTGTAATTATTAAATAGTATCTACAGTACAGTTTTCAAAACATCCGATGTGAAGGTAGCATAGTACTGTAATTCAGGGTAAACATAGGAATAATAAAATAAAATTGAAGGGAAATTGGATACTGGTAGATAGTTCATTATGCAGTCATTTTAGCAACACAATATACTGTCTGACTAGCTGCTAACACGAGCAAAGACTGAGTTGAGCAGTAAGGCAGTGTTCTATAATAGAATGATACAGATTCTGAGACATCGTCAAATCATCTCAATCTGTACATCGGTGTTTACAATCGAATGAAATATTGTTTACAATAATATGGCAATGATATTTCATCAACAGAGCTCCTCGCACAGAGCCTTGCACCTGAGGAGTGAGTCATGAGCTGAATGCCAGCCTCCTCTGATCCCCTGCAAACAATAGCACTGCGTGGTGGGAGGCTAGGTCAAGGACCAAAACCACACAACAGCACGAAACAATACATCCGCTGCATTGAGCTGTAATATAGTTTGGATTACACAGTCACTGGAGCAAGCACTGTGGGAAAGTTCAATGTTAGAAACAAGAGGAACTGTGTCCCTTCTGTTTTGACGGTGATACTGTAGTTAAGCTTATCACAGTACCCAGCAGTTCAGGAAGAGCATTCAAAGGATAATAGCTAAGCTTATAGCTAAGCTGATTACAATGGCACAAGGCAACCCCAGCTCAATGGAGGAAGCTCGTAGTCAACGAGGTGCAGAAGCAGGAGGAGAAGATGAGGTGTGTAAAGGCCATTTCCCAGGCCAAGCAGGGAGAATGGATGAGATGGGAGAGTGTGGAACAATGCAAGACTGGCTGGCAAGACCTATGAACAATGAAACAGAGCAGGATCACTTTCTTCATCAGGTCCGTATATGATGTTCTCCCATCACCACAGAACCTAAACCTCTGGGTAGGAGAGGATCTCTCATGTCCTTTGTGTTCATCACCTGCAACATTAAGGCACATTTTGACAGGATGTCAGGTGGGTCTTAGCCAAGGACAGCTTACTTGGCACCATGACCAGGTGCTGCGATGTTTGGCCTTAGCATTGGAAGACAAGCGTAACATGACCAATAAGTTGCCACCAGTTCCATCAAAACATTACACACAAAAGACAACATTCCTCCGCCCAGGAGAGCAACCACCAAGAAAAGGTGTTAATACCAATCCTCGCCCAGGACAACTGGAAGCTGCTAGAGATTGGTCAACGGCTTATTTTTCCACCACTAACCTTCTATCAGATATTGTCTTGTGGTCTGGATCAGACTTCGCTCAATCCAAACGGTTGTCCTACTGATGCGCTGGGGAGACCGCACTGTGGTTGATCCCCGGAGCCAGCATCGCAGCCATTGTGTGTGCTGATATTCTGCGGAGGCAAAATAAGCTGATCCCTGGAGCCAGCATTACACTTCAGCCATCGACACCAGGCAGAAGGATATCTACATCGTCAGATGGAAGGAAACGCAAGTGGATGGAGACGCAGATGGATCACATTAGTTTACTGTAAAGCTACGTCTTAGTTGGTGCTTATCTTGGCGAAAGCCGAGTTCAAATCAGCATCAAGTTTTAACATCTACACTCGTAATGGAAATCATTATTAATAACTTGAAATTGCTTAAATAAAACAAAACATTCACTGAGTAACGGTTGTATCGTCCATAATTGTAAATATCATTGTTTAAAAATAAATGTGGTTATTGAAATAAAACAAAGGTACAATGTTAACGGGTCTTACATCCTGTCTGCAGTCGGTAGTTATCCAACAGCACTGGTTACATTTAATTTGATTAATGGGTTTGCAGGGATCCTGAATTTCTAAAAAGTACTCTGTCGAATCTGACGGGTTTAATTTGTTGTTGTGTTATTGATGTCTGTAGCAGAAAAACTACTAGATAGTGTATTTTGAGAAGTGAAAGCATGTTTAACATGCAGGTGGTACAGCAGACTAGATGCTCTTCTGTGATACTGGAGCTCACTTTGACAGCAGATACAAGTAACCCTCTTTCTATCCAATGTACCTTCAGAAAGTTTTAAAAAAAATAAACGTCCCATTCACAAGTCCTTCAGTTTGAATGCTTTGCTACATAATGCCATTTTGTGACTTATTTTATATTTAAACGATGACTACACGTATTCAGTCCTGGCATGCACTAAAATGGTGCCGCAGGAAATGAATTACTGTATGCTAAGAGGGACAAGACAGTGCGATTAACGTGTGTTAAAAAAATTAATCACCCAAAAAATTAACGTGTTAATCACGTAAGTTAACTGCAATTAATTGACAGCCTAAATATATATAAACTCATGGTAAAACCAGGAACTGCTATGCAATGGAAGTCATCTTTTCATCCCTGAAAAACTCTACTGTACTGGGTATCTGAGAGACAGCATATCCAATAAAGAGTTTAGACGGCTCTCCACAAAAATGGAACCTCACAGCCTGCATCAAGCACACTGTGTTTTGTAGAGATTATTAACTGTACAGATTCATTATGAGGCTTAGAGAGACCAGTCTACAGTATTGGAAACTCATTATTCCCTTTCAGTGGTACTCAGAAACAGCTATTCCAAGAAAGGAAGAGAGAAACAAAGAACACACTTACATTGCCCAGAGATAATGAAAGGGGGTGAGCTCTTAATTTACCGGGAGACATTTTAGAGCACAAGACATATCTTGTCTTGCAAGTTGAATTCAATGGTGTGAGTTTACTGTAAACTGTGTTTACCCTATGCAACCACTTGCTTAGGTCTTTGTCTTTGTGAACCGGTCAGATCGAAGCTTTATGGGTTATACCATCTGGATACCAGACTAACAACTTCAGCAAAAACATCCTTTTCAACCACCTCTAAAAGCTGAATATCTCAGTTAGTTGTAAAAGTCCAAGTTTTAAAAGTGCTGTAGCAACATGTTAAGAACATACTGAAGCTGCAATCAGTCAGCAGTAATGATGAAGGCATCACGGATGACAGACATAGCTGAAACGTATGTCTACTTGCCTCTTAACTTTTACATCAGTGTTTGCCTTTTATAGATATAGCTAGGATCAACTGGAGGGGAATGGCAGAGGTGGACTTCAAAACACAGACAGCTCTTAAAAGATAAAAAGATGTTTAAAGTGTACGGTACAGTACATGCAAATCAGCTGGCAGCCAGGTCTTTTAAACCAGAAGAAACTAACTGAGCAATCAAGCTTTTTGCAACAAGATAAGGATTATTTAAGGAAGAGAATGTACAGTACAGTTGAGATTCAGGTTTTGTTTTTTTCTCTGATAATGAACACTAGTCGCTTGTTTAGCAACAAAACTGGGGACAATGTTGCTGTCGCTTGGTCCTGGACAGCCAGCCAGCCATGCCAGACATGCTCGGTTCAGGAGTTTGTAAAGAGCAGCTAGCACTCCTGTCTTCACGGTGTACAGACATTTTAATGTATGATACAAGCCCAGAATTTCCCTTTTAAGCAATTTCTTTCTTCAGTATAATGATGGTCCCCTAGGCTCAAAACACGTAACTTGTGTACAGCACCACTATGAGATAATGCAAGTCAGGTAACTGGTTCTAAAAAGACTCACGGACGCCCCCTGAAAGACAGGCGGTGTGAAACTTAAAATGTACGTATTACTTAAGAAACAACAAAAAAAAAACAGTCAGTAAATAAAAAAAACTTTCAGTTGACTTACCTGGCCAGTTTCCTAAGAATTACATACAGACAGGAATGTGCAGTCTGGAGCCCACACTTGTGTGTTTGAGAAAAGCCTGAGAGAACTCACTCGTCCCTCCCCCTTCTTCTTCTTCCTCTTCTTCTTCTTCTTCTTCTTCTTCTTCTTCTTCTTCTTCAGGAACAGTTACAGTACTGTGTACTTCTGCTGTGGAAACTCCCCTCAAGGCCAACACTCAGGGTCTCTTGAGAGTCCTGCAAAAACTCCAAACAGCCTGGGAGAGTTTGAGAATTCACATACCGAAAAAAAAAACAAAAAAACTGTTTGGCCTTTTTTCCTGTCAGTGATGTCATGTCCTGATTTTGTCAGCAGTCCCAGCTGTCTGGGTGTGTACAGTATGTGAAGCCCAACTTTGAAACCAGCAGGGAAATTGAAACTTCAGGCACATTTTCGTTCTCTACAGAACATTTTACAGTAAATGTGTTTTTCTCTGTTACTCCAAAAAAAGGTATCGGCTTCATCATCGTATTTTCTTCTTTTCCATCTCTGGATGGAATACAGCTAACATAATTGTTCTCCTCGTACAAAATACAGAGAAATATCTCTTGCAGTCTGAAATGAGAACCAAATTTGAGTGTGGGGGCGGGTAGAAAGAAGTACAGAAATGTCTGCAAAATAAATTATTATATCCTATCATCTTAGTCAAAATACACAAGAGTACTTGAAATGTACACTGTTATGCTCATTTTATTTTGAAACAACTTGCTTAACTGATATAGGTTACACAGTAACATATGACACTTTGGAGTAAATGGCCGCCTCAGATATTCAGCTTTTAGAGGTGGGTGAAAAGGACATTTTTGCTGGAATAGTTTATTAGGCTGGTAAATAATGATTTAAGCAGAAATAACCATAGTGAATTACATAGAACACAGATAACAGGATCTAAATCAGACAAGAAATTAAATGGTATGATAATGTAGATCACACAGTATAAGGTGTTGCTTTAGGGTTAAAAACATAATAAAAATGTGAGTTGGGTTTCCAACACTGGCTTCAATATTGGTTTAACACAATAACATACTGATCGTTCTTCCTTTTATTAACAGTATAATCCAGTTTCGTAAGGACAGATCCATTTTAAAATTGATTTTTTTTTTTTTTTCATTTATATCTACCACAGGGAGTTCCAGGCTGGCTTTTTGGTTTCTCGTCCGTATTTAATTTACAGCGCTGCAATTTAAACAGATAATAATAGCTGGGCTCCCAAATCACAATTTTATAGATGAATCGAACTGTCTGAGGAGTAAATAAGACTAGTTTATATTGTTAACATAAAACCTTGTACAGGCCCTTAGGAGCTGAGGTGTTGCTATGGGTAACTTAAGAGAAAGTGAAGGAGGGCTGTACCCGCTTCAGTTTTAGACTGGAATTTCAAGTTATTTCTGTGGTGTAACTACCCCATTCTTAAAAGCATATACTAAATAGTGTTATATGTAATGTGGCTGTGGTAATCAAGCAAAAGCATTTTGTCAAAAGTCCCAGGAATAACATGTTTAAAGTCTATGACTTTCTCTTATTGTTAAAGAAACTAAACTGGATATTTCTTTGACTAAGTACCATAACACTGCTACAGGGGTTTGATACTTTTCAGTTGAATCCTTGTACCCACTCACAATTCCGCATGGTAACACTGATGGTAACAAGGAGCTTTAGGAAACCATTCCAAAAACGAATGTAACCTGTACTATACACAAACAAAAACATACAGCTAAGGTTTCACAGAATCCAATTAGCTCTAATCTTGTAGTACAAGACTAGTGCTACTTGGGGTCTGTAAACCACCGTTTAGAATTCAAATCAATTAGCAGGAGTTTAAAGAAAGGATTTTACATAACTAGCATCTTTTTTTATCAAATGTGTTTCATGTTTTAAATATATATTAGATATTAAGATTTTAAAGATTAGTCTAAATTAGTATTTTGCTACATTGTGTGAATCTGTGCTTCCTGTACCAGTACAGTATTAGTAGTATGTCATACACGGACCTGTGACGATCATTTGATATTTTATTTTCCCTACCCCGAACGCACAGGATTAAACAGTGCCCTGTGATTTTCTGTCAACTTTCCAGCTGAACACCGAGACAAGCTTTATCACAGCCCTGGCATGAAGGAGCTTGTGCTCGCACGCAACGAACCAATGAAACTAAATTACAAGAAAGCCAGCCTTCTAATCCTCCCAGTGTGTGCGTGCTGTCTTTCACTGCGGGACCTATTTACATGTGCTGAGCTAAGGGAAGGAATGGGTGTTACATAAACCAGAATAACTGATATGGACAGCTAGTGTTCCACCTATAGGAAAAAACAGTAACATATGTTTCATATATTTTATTTTCATGTTATCTTTTTTTTTTTAACCATACTATATTAAAAATGCATGTAATCACTTTCTTTTAATAAAAATGAAGCTATCCGAATTCATGTATTATGGACATATAATATAATTATATTAAATATAATTACTATACAGTGTCATTTAATAATAATTATGTCTCTAATGGGAAAATCATTGAACATAAAATATTGGGCAAATATGTTTACTATTATTAATATTATTGATGATTATTTATGCCTTTTTTTTTTACAAATAACATGAAAAATGCTGTGTATTATTGGTATACCACATGATTTACAGTAACAAAGCAGTAGATAACAAAGATCTACACAAAATATACTTGATGAAGCCACAAGAGGGCGCTTGCTGCTCATTTTTTTTTTCTTTTTACCAGTTATAGTACAGACTAGGTTCCTGAAGATGGGGTTAGGGGGTTACATTGCAACTCATGATTTACTCACTGAGGCTAAACATAAAGTGCAGTTAACTGACAAAGTGAACTCCAGTGTAAATTGGTGCTTATCTACACTGCAACCAGAATTTGAGACCATAATTGCATTTAACAACACCTGTGCAGTGCAGTTAAACTACAGCTACACTACCATAGGAATACATTTCCACTTGCTAGTCCACATACAAGAAGTATGGTGTTTTAATAGGATCAGCAAAATATGTATCTAAATACCCCAGCTTTCAAAACCAGAAAGGTCTCTCCTTCAGGTGATGTGTTACCCATGGCTGTCATCGTTTTGCTTCTTAAAGCCATTTCTTCTTTATATTTACCAGGCGTACATTGGTGCAGCTGAGACAGACGCTGGCACACATAGCCCACCAATGACAGAATCCCAAATGTTATGCATACTTATTGCCTAAGCAATCGTTCTGAAAGCCTTTCCAGTTGCTTTATTAACACAGTTTATACCACAGCATGACAGAAACATTGAAATGTTGCCAAATGTAGCCTTCAGTTCTCAAGCGATAAGACGTAAGTGATTGTATGTAAAGGTGAATGTAGACCATATGCTGTTAAGCCTATCAACATTATAAAATTAAACCACAATACACATCTACATGAATTATCTGTTGCTTTGATGCTTATTTTATTGTTGTGGTTTGTTTTTTTTTTGTTAATTTTATTTTATTTAAGTTAAAGGCTGAGACAATTTCATAAAAAAAAAGATTAACTCTTATGCAGTGGACCATTGCACATTCTCAGTTTAGTCAAATTGAATACCTGATAATTGTCTCACAGCGGTCAGGGCTCAAGTCAGCCCATTTGTGCTTTATTCATCGGGGACACAAATGGATTGTCTCTCAATTTGTCTAACAAATTTCCTCTAGCAACTAGAATTGTAACTGGGTGGACAGGTTCTTTGCAGTAATGCAGATGCTATCACTGCTTAGACAGAGAGAAGACTGGGATCCAAATAACACCCATTCAGTTTCCTCACTGATCGTTTCTCAGGCCCGTCCCATACACAAGACCCCAAATGAAGATGGGCATCCCAGTTGCGGTAAACTGCCGAAATCCTGTCTTAAAATTAAAGAAAAAAAATGTCACTTGCAGCCGAGGTTACATTTAGATTAAGTCGTACGTATTTTGTGCAGGGTTTTGTACAAAACCGACTGTTATAGCGGTATGCAGCTGGGTAGCATGGTGTTGATGTGGAATATTTTACACTGTCGACATCAGCCAGCCAGACTCTCAGGTTTCCAAATCCAATTATTGTCAAACTTTTCCGCTCGCTAGCTTAGAAAAGAATGCTGGGTTTACTATCTCCCACGGGTAATTTTTAGTAGGAAGGAACTGAACTGCCTCCTCTATTCTCTCCGCGCCAATCACACCGGCTCGGCCTTGACTTACCCATACCCACCCTGGGCTGACAGCAATGTAGGTCAGGTGATAAGGAAGTAGGTGGAACCGCGCAGCTTTAGAGGAAAATAACTTCAATTAAACTCCTTGGACCGACTTTTAAAGGTGGGTTTGGTTTACTTTTAGCGGGCCCGTTCTTTCACATTAGATTACAAATTTGCAAGCCGGTTTTATAGCGTATTCCGTATATTTTTACCGTACTTTGCCGTAGCGCCTGTGCCGTGAAATGGTGAACATAAATCGTTGTGTGTAGCTGTACAGCTAAGCTTTCCATGGAAATTTCAGTTTAATGACCAAATGCAGTAGAGAAACTAGTTCCACAGTTTAATAATATATTTTTAAAAAAGTTAGATTTGGGTACCAATGAAAACAAACCAGGGATGAAGTCAAACCAATTGATATCCTATTATATTCTAGGCCCTAGAGTAACATTATATTTGAATTGAACTGAGTAAAGGGGCAGCAACATCATACTTTATTAAAACTGAGATGAGTACATAAGCTTGGAACTCCTTGTAAACTACTGTGTTTTTCTTCATTAATTTAGTGGATTGCAGGCACAACTGGAGTTGCTTTATCCAGCTCTCCTGCACTCTGAAGTCCAAGTCTGCATTAAAAGCTATTTTGCTGCACATCGAAATCCACACTAAAATGCAGCACAACCTGGACACTGGGTTCAAGCGTATCTCTTTGTCTTTATGCAAATTCACTTAATTCAGGTTTTGTAACTTAATAGTTTGAAAATATTGTAAATATATTTAAGGTTTTACCTTATAGGTCCTGTTAAAATGTTCAGCTCCATTGGTGTCTCATGTAAAAAGCTACCAGTGGAAAAAACAGCATTTCTATGCACAAGGCAAATCTACACACAAGCTATCAGTATTATCTGATCATGCCAGTCTACTGTTTTGTTTTTTGTTTTTATAATTTGAGAATCAGTGGATGAAAACAATATCAAGGAAAGTTTCATTGTTTAAACAGTTGACATAGGCCTATGTAAACAAGTGGAAGTTGCCATGACCAGCGTTCATGGCAACAGTCTGTCACGCACACCTACCTAGAAACACTGTTTTTATCATTGACAGGAATGTGTGTGCACATTTATGTGCAATTGTAAACTCTTGCAACATGTAACACATACTAATAGGTGGTCTAACAAATATTCAATGTAAAAGCTGGCACTCCCTGTTGCACGCCAGCTTCCTGACACAATGGGCAAGGCAAAAGATCCCCCATAAACATACACACTTAAAAATACACATGCTGCTGTTGCAGAAGAGTACACCCCTGTTGATTTAATTACAGTGAAGTGTAGAGAGTCTGGGTAAGAATGAAGGGTTTATATCCAGAGTGGGATATCATTGCAAGTTATAAAGGGTTGCAGTATCAGATTGTGGTTTGAGATTTGTAGAAACTCAAGATGAAAATATTCAGCTCAGGTGAGCCCTCGCATTGTCATTCCCTCAGAGCGTTGTGATTGGCCGAGCCCGGTTGTGTGTTAATCACATGGTGGTGTTCAGAAAGCCGGTCCGAGCTGCCTGGGTTCTGTCCTTCAGGAAGTCTTCAGGAGTTTCTGCTTGTTAACGATCTCTTAACTTTCTGTCAGGGGTGATTGCTGAGAGAGCCTTGCACACCTGACTGGAAGTTGTGGTTCCGGAGTTTGGGTAAGTTTACTCTTTATGCATTTCACTTCTCCTCATCTGTCCACATCTGCAATCCATATGTTTTGTCTGGTTAACATTTTAAAAAGCAACTTGGTCTGGGTGTGAAATATTAGTTAGCTTAACAAATGTAATCTGGGCGTATCATTTTCTGTTTCATGTTCCTGTTGACTTTTTTAAAAATTTTAAAAGTATTCAGTTGTAGCTTTACTAGAGTTCAGAAACATGTTTAATATACAAGTACAGCAGAATGTAACCTTTAATCTCTGCACTTGCAACACTCCCCCCTAGTGGATATAAGAAATACCACATTAAACAAATACAGAATCTCTCTTTTTTTTATACAATAGTATACAGTGGTAGGGGGGACACCCAGTAAGCACATGCACTTTGTTTATACTTGGAATACGGAATCACCATGTCAGCTTTGGCATAGGATCCTTCCATCAGTGTCATGCATGTGCCAATGGGTGTGTCTTCTCACCCCATCTTGGATACTGCCTGTGAAGGTATTTTAGATGCATATCTTGACCCTCAGAGATCCACTCCACACATAGAGATATACATCTAAATATAGCAGTCTAGTGCCGGGATTCTTTCTTGGAACAGCACAGTCAGTGTTGTTCTTCTGTGTTAGAGATGGCATTGTGCAGTCTGGGGGAAGGAGTGGGGTGGTTTGTTGGGAGACTCAAGGAGATACTTTAAGTTGATCAGCTGACAAGCAAATGCATCAAAAGTTGGAAGCGCTACCCACTGTTTTCTAAGAGATTCTCACACTATTGTCTGTTCATTTTCTTGAGGCTTCTGTGTTTAACCTTTTTTTACTGCCCAAGGTGTTATATTGGCCTGCATGTTACACAGAAATACTGTAAGCACAGCTGTTACAAAATGTCATCCTTTATAACGTGTTTAATATCATTGTGGTCACATCTATCTATTTGTCAAGCTGAGCCAAACCATGAAACACTGGCCTAACAAGACATCTGAATCCGGCTGCGAGTCGAGCCAGGGGCGGGGTAAAGGATTTTCATCATTACGTTGCATCAGTCAATACACGGCTGCGTTGTTTTATTCATCGGTGCACTGCATCACCGAGTCAGAAGTGACATCACTTGGTGCTCATCGGTGCAGGGGATTTAACAACAGTTTGGTGAATCAACATGGCTGATGGTGCTGCTGCTGCTACTTGCAAGGCTGTGGTTGACTTGTGTGAAGAATTGCATTAATACATGTTACTTTTTTGGTGCCACTGATCCTTAACACTTATACTGGCTCATCGATTGACAGCTGCATGTACCACTGCTCTCTAGCTGGCCTGCCTCACTTGATGTGCTGATCTTTCTGCAGCTGGCTGTGTCATGTTCATGAAAACAGCACTGATGTATCGTCTTGCGTAAGACCAACGCTAATTGAACTTTAGTAAGTCGATATAATCAGTAACATTTGTGGATTACAAAGAAATTCCTAAATATAGTTATAGAATATAACAATACAAGATACAGCTGTACCGTTGGTCTATTAATTTTTGAACACCATTTGTTTGTGCATCTTTTGGCAAATTGAGTTAATTAATAACAACCATCTGTCGTTGCATGTGACGTCGGTAGCACGGCTCGGCTCTGCAGTGGAAAAACAAACCTAGGCTCCCCTTAACCGCACAGTGAGGGCTCAGTACGGCCGTGGCTCGCTTGCACAGTGGAAAAGAGGCATTAGATTGATAATTACAGCTAATTACAATGCTGATTACAGCTAATTACAATGCTGCCTGCCATCTGCCATTCTCTATTGACACACACACACACACACACACACACACATTATCTCTCTCATGTCCTCCGTTCCATTACTTTCAAATACTCGGCTCCGTTTGGCGGTCACTTTAATATGATAGTATCCCACCATGCACTATATTTATTTATTTTTTTAAAATAATGTGTTATGCACCGTATTAAGAGGTCCACATTGCTAAGAAATAAAACAAGTATTTTGGAAAATACCGTCTGTAAATGCAAACACACACAAGTAGGGCTTGAAGTTTTCTGGTTCTATTTTTAATCAGGTCCCTTTTAAACACATTTAGCTGATGCTGTTTCATAATTAAACTCAGAAAAAGCAGTTATTTGCAAAACAATCTTTGCTTTTATCTTCGTAGCTTGTCTGAGCCTAATTCTGGTCCCTTTTAATTTTAAACAGAGCTGACAAATTACTTTAATTTAATCTGACTTAACTTGCGTTTCATTTTTTGCAGTCGCCTAATTTAACATTGTGCTTTTGTTTTTTTCCACACTAGTTTAACAGGGATGTCCTGACAGATTTTTTTAAGAATAAAAATGAATACCTAGTTCGGAGTGTACACTGATAGTATCTCAGCCATCTACTTCTGACTGTACGAGTACTACAGTGACCAAAGCAGTAATAATACAGAAAAACGCAAGCAAAAAATACATTCTTATAATTTGGAATGGGAGATTAAGTATCTGTGGCTTGATTATCAAGACGCCAAGATGTACTATAGTGTGTGTGAAAGAGCTGCTGGGCAAAAAAAAACAAAAAAAAGAAGCATATACACGCGGATGTACAGATTTTCAAGAATCGTCACTTAGACACTACAATGCTGTTATTGGAATGCAGAAAAATATGAAAACACACGTAGATGAAGTCAACAAACAGTGCTTAGAATCCCATCTCATTGTCATGGGAACAGTCTACTGTTAGTATATATAACAAAGAAAAAAAGTGTCTGTTCATATGTATGTCTATACACAGAAAGAGGTTCTTTAAACTGCTATATGGCATAGAGTTTAAACGTTCATAAAATGTGCCAAAATGCACATGCCTGGCGTTTCTTAGCCTTTGTGTTAACAATAAATTATTATTTGATGGGTGGGACGCAAAATTTTGGGCATGTGCGTTTCAGGAACGCATGAACAGAAAAGCTAGCGCAACCTCTGTAGGTATTCACTTAAATTCAGGCCACTGTCACAGTTTACAAAAGCTCCCTTATTTTGAAAACTAAATGTTGACAGGTATGTGAACCCACTTTCACAGTCAGCTGTGCTCTCTGGAAGAGTTTCCACTGCGAGTAGTTTTTGGTTTAGTTTTTCTGCACCGACTCAAGCTAATGTACGGAACGACCACGTCTACTGTTACCATGGCGAAAACCCCTAAGTCACGTGAATGGGACCTAAATGACTTCTTAAACATCAATATTAGTAACCGGATGACCAAGAAGAAGCCGGGAGGTGGGAAAGGAATTAAAAGTTACACGTGTGTGTGTGTGTGTGTGTGTGTGTGTGTGTGTGTGTGTGTGTGTGTGTGTGTGTGTGTGTGTGTGTGTGTGTGTGTGTGTGTGTGTGTGTGTGTGTGTGTGTGTGTGTGTGTGTGTGTGTGTGTGTGTGTGTGTGTGTGTGTGTGTGTGTGTGTGTTATTGTAGTTAGTACCTTGAAGAAAAAATGGTAGTGTTAAGAATTTTGTCCATGTGTAATTTACACTAAACACCATACAGTATTGTTACTCTTAAATATAAAGTTTACATACATTTCTAAAAGATCCTATTATTTCTGGAGTACTCTACACAGATTCCCATTTACAATCAATACAGTACAAACTTCAGAACAACAGCTACAGAGGCTGACACAAAGACATGTGGGGGCGGAACTCCAGCTGTGGGATGGTGGCATGAATGCCAGACGTCAGTTCTGATTGGTGAAGACGTTGATGGCCTGATAGATACATCCTCGCTCACAATAAAGATCTGTCTTCCAGAAACCTTTCTTTTTTTCTTTCACGTCCCTTACCCCAACCATCCCACACACAATTTACAGATTGCTAAAATATAGTGTGTATTGCCCTTCCTAGATTAAAATTATTGTGAAATGGATGTGTACAAGCACACTCTGAGCCAAAAAAAACTTGCTACAACTAGCAAGCTTTGGCTTTTAAATACATATTTATACACTACAGATGTAGGAGGAGTTTCCTTATTAGCTTCCCTGCTCATTAGAGGCTCCGCTTCCCCTCTGTGTAGATCTTCCATCTTCAATATTGCCTTACCATAGTCACTGACCTCAGGGGAAGGATGTTGCTTTAGTCAATGGGGGCGGTAATAACTGCCAGCAGTTGAGGAGGCACACATCTCTAGAGGGGGTCTAAGGTGTGTGTCTTTAAACCACTAGAACCACATGTCACCCAGATTTACTGGCCTGGTCTCTTCTATGCACTGAAAAGCATCTGTGACTATAAAACAATCGTAAAACATAACTATTAAAACTACAAACTGAGCTAGAGAGCGGGATGGATAGACAGCCCAGCTGCTTGAATTCATTTGTCTTTGTCTTAAATCATTTCATTGTTTACAGCACCATTTTCAAAAAGGCTGCAGTGCCCCAGCTGGAACATGGGTTTACCTCAGGCTTGCACCGGTTTGAGATTAATAATTTTAGGTACAAAGCTAATTCATGCTATGTCAGTGAGCAGGAGGATGATGGGAAATGTAGTTCTGAGAGGTCCATGCGGGTACATGTTAAGCCATTTGAGGCCATTTAAAAGATTTAAAATAGTGGTCAAATTCTAAAAAAAAATTAAAATTAAAACAATACACACACCTTACGTAAACAGTTGTAGCAACACATGGGAACAAAATAAAATAAAAAGGTCCTTATGTACCCTTTAAGTTAGCAAATTGGCATGCCTTGGTTGCAGTGTATAAAAATAGTAAAATATAAGGTTTTACTTTAAAAAAAGAAACAAAGTATTTTTAGTGGCTTGGTTATTATGTTGCCCTTTCATAAAGATTGGGACCCCCCAGCTGAGAGTAATCACTGGGTTTGTGGTACTGCTCTGTCAGCTGGAGTCTGTTAAAGGGAACAACTTAATTATAAAACCCAAGAACTGTGTCTGGTTTGAAGACTGACCTACTTAGTGCAGGGGTAGAAACTTGATGAGGCTTGCAACATGTATTCTTTCATTTGTGTGTGTTTGTGTGTGTGCAGATAAGTGGATCAACATTTTGTACATTTCAAAGTGACACCAAAATATAATCCTGTCTTCCTCTGTGACATTTGTAACTTCTGCATCTTGAGGTTTTTATTTTTGTTGGTTGTTTTGTTTGTTTTCCCAGTGCCTTGGGGTTTAAAAAATGGGTTTTTTTCTATCCATACGTGTACTAAAACCACTGCCAAATTCATAAATTTAGAACAAAAAACAAATGAATTTGTCAGCACCACAGTTTCGCAGTAAGTAGAATACAAACAGTCAATTCACACAGGGCTAGTCCCTATAGTTCAGTTTGTTTTTGTTTTTAATTCAGGTGTGCTGAGTTATATATATTATTCTGTTTCCTGCATGTATCCGTAGATTAGCCTTCTGGGCACTCTGCTTAATCATTTCATGCTTTAATTCTTGTTTGTTAGTTTCCATTCCCCAAAGGTAGTTTTAGTAGTTGGGACACAACCTTGCTTTCCACAATGTCACTCCAGTCTAATCTAATCCAAACTTCCGCGATCAGGAAATTTAACAGCCTTTAAAAAAAAAAAAAAAAAGAAAAAAATCATGTTACTGATGAGACTTAACAGGTAACCCCTATAGAGATGGTATTCAACAAAATATACATTGTAATGTTTCGTTTTTCATTTTGCACCTAACTTTTTTATCTGGTCCTAAAATACTCCAGTTTTAATATCTGGACTCAATATTTAGCATTTAGGTTTAAGAATTAATTTTATATATATATATATATATGTATATGTGTGTGTAACACAAGAACTTGCCACAATACATCTCCCGCCTTGATGTTCAGCAACGATCCTTCTGTAAATGAGCAAGTCAGAGTGGTAGTCAATCCTGTTTGGTTAGTTTCATCTTCAGGTGCCTCTCCTGAGTCATTTTGGAGGAGGGCCTGTAACCCTGCACAGTTTTTTTTCAAAATTCCTTTTAGAACAAAACGACGGCAGGCGACGGATTTTAACGGGACATGACGGGAAACGACGGGAAGCGACGCCTGCGCTCAAAACGAAAGCGACTGGGAAAAAGAACACATGGTCGCTGCTCGAATTCATTCAGGCCCACGAAAATATCATTTTTTTTGCCTGCGCCCAAAAATAAAAAAGTCGAAAATGGGGTGCATCTTCTTTGGTGAAGATACTCTGGTACAGGGGGACCCCAAAATTTTCCATAATAAACTTATGTGCTCATATGAAAAAGGGGGTCGAAAAAATGATATTGGGGGTCAAAGGTTAAAAAAAGGGCGGGTTCAGGTGAGGCTGTTGAGCCTCACCCTGTTCCTTTTAATTGTTCTCTGAAGTCAAAACATACAGTTTAAAACCTGCCTTGCTACATTCATCTCAAGGGGAAGGGGAAGGGGGCAACTCAGCAAGTGTGGGAAATACCAGTGACACTATATTAAAGATGAAAACCAATCAAAATACTGTTTTAGTGTAGCTTTTTTCTGAAAACATTCTATTGTAGCTGCTTGAAAAAAGGCACGTATAATCAGTTGGATGCATACTGTGTATGCTGGCAATAGTAGGCCTGGGTACCAAACATCAGTGGAATCCCAATAGATTGTTGCCTTGTATGCTGTCCTTTTACACCAAGCCCCAAAGCGGAGATTATGTCTTATACCACGATGCAGGAGTCAGGTTGCCCTCTTCAGCTCAGTTTGGGTTTTAAGTTCTTTTTATCCATTTATTTTTTCCCATGGTTCAAAACTGAAGACCAGTTATCTGACTTAATTGCTTTGCCAAGCAAGTTTGTGAAGTTCATGCAATGGGTTGTTTTAAATGTGGAGCTGTTTTTTTTTTTTTTTTTGTTTGTGTGTGTTTTCCCCCCACCAACACCATTTTTATACAGTATTGATCATTTCGTGTTTCTGCCTGACTTGATAAAATCAGATGTGTGTGTTTGAGAGAGAGGTATTTGGATATGCAGATACTCGTATTGTGTGTTTGTATAGTAAATACTATATTTAAATCGGTGACTGAATGGGAGTTTGCACAGGGGTAAGGTATATTAAGGTATATTAGCATAATGTATTCACAGCATGATGCCAAAAAAAACATCACATCTGCATCTCTAATGTTGTTGTTGTTGTTGTTGTTGTTATTGTTGTGCTTTTTTAAGTATGCAAAGCACCAGAAGAAACTTTAATTATTCAACAAGCTACTGTGTTACATACATACAGCTCTGGAAAAAATTAAGAGACCACTGCAAAATTATCAGTTTCTCTGGTTTTACTATTTATAGGTATGTGTTTGGGTAAAGTGAACATTTTTGTTTTATTCTATAAACTACTGACAACATTTCTCCCAAATTCCAAATAAAAATATTGTCATTTAGAGCATTTATTTGCAGAAAATGACAACTCGTCAAAATAACAAAAAAGATGCAGTGTTGTCAGACCTCGAATAATGCAAAGAAAATAAGTACATATTCATTTTTAAACAACACAATACTAATGTTTTAACTTAGGAAGAGTTCAGAAATCAATATTTGGTGGAATAACCCTGATTTTCAAGCACAGCTTTCATGCGTCTTGGCATGCTCTCCACCAGTGTTTCACATTGATGTTGGGTGACTTTATGCCACTCTTGGCGCAAAAATTCAAGCAGCTCGCTTTGTTTGATGGCTTGTGACCATCCATCTTCCTCTTGATCACATTCCAGAGGTTTTCAATGGGGTTCAGGTCTGGAGATTGGGCTAGCCATGACAGGGTCTTGATCTGGTGGTCCTCCATCCACACCTTGATTGACCTGGCTGTGTGGCATGGAGCATTGTCCTGCTGGAAAACCAATCCTCAGAGTTGGGGAACATTGTCAGAGCAGAAGAAAGCAAGTTTTCTTCCAGGACAACCTTGTACTTGGCTTGATTCATGCCAAAGCTGCCCGATTCCAGCCTTGCTGAAGCACCCCCAGATCATCACCGATCCTCCACCACATTTCACAGTGGGTGCGAGACACTGTGGCTGTAGGCCTCTCCAGGTCTCCGTCTAACCATTAGACGACAGGTGTTGGGCAAAGCTGAAAATTGGACTCATCTGGGGGTGCTTCAGCAAGGCTGGAATCGGGCAGATTTGTCTTTGTGAAGGACGCATGAATCAACCCAAGTACAAGGTTGTCCTGGAAGAAAACTTGCTTCCTTCTGCTCTGACAATGTTCCCCAACTCTGAGGATTGGTTTTTCCAGCAGGACAATGCTCCATGCCACACAGCCAGGTCAATCAAGGTGTGGATGGAGGACCACCACATCAAGACCCTGTCATGGCCAGCCCAATCTCCATACCTGAACCCCATTAAAAACCTCTGGAATGTGATCAAGAGGAAGATGGATGGTCACAAGCCATCAAACAAAGCCAAGCTGCTTGAATTTTTGCGCCAGGAGTGGCATAAAGTCACCCAACATCAATGTGAAACACTGGTGGAGAGCATGCCAAGACGCATGAAAGCTGTGCTTGAAAATCAGGGTTATTCCACCAAATATTGATTTCTGAACTCTTCCTAAGTTAAAACATTAGTATTGTGTTGTTTAAAAATGAATATGAACTTATTTTCTTTCCATTATTCGAGGTCTGACAACACTGCATCTTTTCTGTTATTTTGATCAGTTGTCATTTTCTGCAAATAAATGCTCTAAATGACAATATTTTTATTTGGAATTTGGGAGAAATGTTGTCAGTAGTTTATAGAATAAAACAAAAATGTTCATTTTACCCAAACACATACCTATAAATAGTAAAACCAGAGAAACTGATAATATTGCAGTGGTCTCTTAATTTTTTCCAGAGCTGTATATTAGAACCAATAAAGTTGAGTTTCCAAGATGAACTATTCTTCTTTCCTTCAATTACAGTGTACAAAGGTTTTGCATCACCTAGAATCTTTGGATTGAAACATTAAAAAAAAAAAAATACATGAACATAATTTAGATCTTTTATTTAATCAAAGAAACTACAAAATAATATTGCAAAAGCCTACCGGAAGCCATAATAGTAGTACAGTATTTCAGGTTCGATTTCGAAACGTCACATCTTTCAATTTTTGTAAATTTTTCGTTATGTGGAAAACTACAAAGCGGTATGTAATTCGTTTTGTTAACGTAACATTATTCAGCCAGCTTCATTCGACTTTATGAAGACAAAATTAATTCATTCTATAGGGTGATGCAAAACTTTTGGCCACAGCTGTTAACAATATGCCGGTGAACTGATCCCATCTCGGGGAGGGAGGCCTCGTCTCTCCCAGGAAGATGTGGAGCGGCACACAGTCACGCGTCTTTCAGTTCAGCAGGTAGAGGCGACAGACCTCATGCTTCTCTGCTGCCTGGAGACTGTTTAAACAGCGAAGACCTTTTGTTTGGTGACATTAAAACTGCTGAGTCGAGCTGCAAAAACCGGGAACAGTTTTAGTCGGGGACAAGGCAGCGCTCCGAGTTTCCCATCACATGGGCAGCCAGACGCTGGCAAAGGCCAGGCAGGCTTGGCAAATTTTTTTATGTACAGTAACAGGCTGGCAGTCAATGGCAACAGAGGGCTGTTGATTTATTGTTCCGAGGTCTTGTAAAAGTATCTGGCTGTGCTGGGCTTTGGTATCGGCTCAAGTGTCTGTTTTAGCACTCTCACTGAAAAAGACACAGCAATTGCATAGAGAAGGCTGTCTGTTCTTTGAAGTCGGTGTTCATATTATCAATTTTTTAAGCAAAGTAATTGCACTGTTAATGCACACTAGCCCCTTTTAAAAAGGAAACCAAGGCATACGGTAAAAAATCTGTACAGAATTTGATGTGGTGAAATAGATGCAGACCAGTGCAGATTGATTGTTTCAAGTTGGTTCTGAACCTATAGCAATCTCGGCTATGCTCATAGAGTTGTGTTACTCATGTGAGACTGTCAGCAAATATAGTGATGATAAAGTTGCTGTTCTCCAACTTCCTAATGTAAACAGTTTTCTGTAGTTTATAATAGCAGTTCCCTCTGGGGTTGGCTGTCTGTTTCATCACTCTTATCAGTTTGAAAACTAAAAAAACAAAGAGGAATTAATGCCAACATTCAGTTTCTTTAATTAAAACCAGAAAAGCCCTGGAATGTTGCTGCTTGCAGTTCTGACGTCTTCTCCAAACAGCGCATCACTCAGTGATTGAGTAGCACATGACATTAATAATTACGTTCTCTTTAAGAGGGAATTTCCTGCTTGTTTTCAAACTAGAGCCTTTCAGTGATAGATTGTGCAGGAGTTGAAAACTGGAACATAATCTTCAGCATACTCTTTACCCAAGTTACCTTGCAGAAAAAAAAAAAAAACTGGGGGAGGGGAAAGGGGAGGATTCTTGACTAAGTGTAGAAGGGGCTGGGTGTATACTGAAACTACTTTTTTTTTGTGTGCCTATGTGTAAACTGAGGAGGGTGTGGCCCCTTGTCGGCCTGCTTTTTCTCTCTCTCTCTCTCTCTCTCTCTCTCTTTCTCCCTACAATTCAAACCGGTTATTCATTTGGCCTGTGACTCAGTGAGGGTGGAGACTTGGTGGACTGCAGTACCAGTCACATTTTGTCAGTTTGCCTCTTTCTCTCTCTCTCTCTCTCCTTCTGTAACTCTCTCCGCCCGCCCTCCCTCCCTCTCTCTTCTAAGCGAGTCGGGACTCTGAGGTCGGTGCTGTCGACACACAGCTGTGCCCAGCACCAGGGGATCAGCGAGGATAACAACAGGTGAGTCTCAGCTGGCTAAAAGGAGCAACTGCCCTCCTTTTCGATTTTTAATTTTCTCTGTTCTCTCTTACAATTCTTTATTTCCTGCCCTTCCTGTCTCTAATTATGCAACATGTCAGAACACCCGGCTCCGGTCTCAGGGCTTTGAAGCAGTGAATATGGGAGGGAGAATTACAACAATGGGACTAGTTTGTACAGTACAGTAGTTTTTTGCAGTTTTGTGCCTGTTCAGCCAGGAATGTTGTTGGGTAGTCTGGTGTTGTGTTTTAGTTTTTAAATAGTCTCTCGTATGTGTGTGTGTGTGTGTGTGTGTGTGTGTGTGTGTGTGTGTGTGTGTGTATATATATATATATATATATATATATATATATATATATATATATATATATATATATATATATATATATATATATATATATATAAATTTTAATCCTTGTTTTTACCTGCGGATACCTGATTCTTATCTGATGCAGATAACTTTTGGCACTAGTAGAGAGGGGCCTGCTGTGGTGCTGCAGCTCCTTTTGAAGGGTGTCCTCATTCCATTCACTCTTTATTATCTTTTAATCTTCTAAGCCTTTTCTTTCTGTGTTTATGCTCTTTTTTTCCCCCTAGTCTCTCCTTGACCTTTCACGTCTCGCCAGTCAGTTCAATTAGTAACCAGCCTTTTGCTTGAGTTTCTTTCTCATGTTAATGCTGTCCCTTTAGTTCATTATTACCTTGAAGCACGTGACTTGATGCCCTTTCCCTCTCCTCTGACTGATTTATTGACAGAACTGCACTGTAGGTTTACCTCCTCAAATACCTCCATCTCTCTACCTAATTATTTTTAATAGAAGGACTGTATCATGTTGGGGCTGCCTTTTTTTTGTAAAATATATATAGATTATATATAAAATATATTTTGTTTGGGAGACAGCTGACAAATAAGCTTTGAAACTGTAGACTTTTCCTTTGAGAGACGATTACTGTGGCAAAGTTGATTGTGTATCAATATTCATCTATAAATAGGGCCCTATGAAATCCGTTTTATTTAGAATTTTCTGATTTATTTTTTTCCTGATTTTTAGGATTTTTTGGTTTTAAAAATCTGTAATTTGTTGTTTTTTATAACCACTCGTGTTTGACACATTGACAGCAATGATGAAGCTAGAAATGCATAAAAAAAGACAAAAAACAAACCTTTCTAAACGGCTTTAATCAAAGTGCTTTTAGAAAAAAGGGTACAAATTGGTACAATGCAATAGAAACAAACTAGGAACATTGTAAATTAAAAAAAAAAAAAAATCAAAATGTAGTTAGTAGTTTTTCTTTTCAACACAAGCTGAACTATAACATTTCAAAATAGATTTTGTGTTTTCATTAATAGTTAATGACAAACAATGTAAATAAAAGCCTAAATATTTTGATTTATTCTAATTTAATAAAAAGGCACTTAGTAATATCCCCCTGAAAACTTTGGAGAAAAAATGCAGCAACTAGACCCTACATTCTGCAGTAGTCATGACAGTACTATCTGCTCAGAGTAACTACTAGGTAGTTGTTTTCCCCCAAACGATAACGGTAGCTAGCAAGTGAAGTGGCACGAGAGGCAGCACTTTTTTACAGTTACAATCACGGTCGTGTATGGTGGCTGAGAGGTGCAAAAATAGTCTTTTCATGCGTTCCCATGACGTGTGTTTCTTGAAGCCTCTTGTTATACAAACACTGTGCGATTCCATCTGTGTTCTCCGCAACGCAGATTTATTTCATAGGGGGCCCTATATAAACAACATAAAAAGTGAGGGTTTTGTTACAGCGGATGTGAGGATACAATGATCTACTACTTTAAAAGGGTTGAGTGTGTGTCTGATGGTAATTTTTTCCATAAAAACTCCACATAGGGGAAGGTGAAGTCTTCGATCATGATATCCTAACAGCTCACGTGGGACTTAAAAGGCCCCTGGCATTGAGACCAGGCAAAGCTCCCTGCAATATAAACAGGTCTTTGTTTACTTCTCAATCTGTCTTTATTAATAAAACATTTAATTCAGGCTGTGGATTATTGGCACAGCATGAGTGAGGTCATTTCAGCATCCATGGACCTGGCACCTCTTAATTATACTTTTCTGTACAGGATCTGTCCTCGCTGTCAGAGCAGTTTCATTCCCGTTCAGTATTTATGCGGTGGCCAATTAGCTACTGCAGACAGAGGGAATTCTGAAGGTATGTGTAGCTTAATGGTTAGAGTTCTGAACTGGAGTAGAGCTTTGGGATGTAGTGTCAATGGTATTGGACTGTAGTGTGTTAGGTAGTTCAATGCTGAACTGTAGTGGTTCAGGTACCCTTATCTTGCGAGTGCTAGACTGGGTTGTAAGCAAGAGTGGGTTTGAATGTTGGTTCTCCCTTTAGTTATGATTATAAGTCTAGACTCGAGCCATGGGTTGCTGTATATGAGCGGCAGTGTATTTGAGAATTTTGATACATTTATCTCTTTTATTCTTGAGACAAGGTGCCTTTTTATGGTTGGTTTTTGATAGAAAAATATCAACTTCCATTTAAATATAAACCGACACTGATGAATGGAAAAGAGTAATACAACACTGCGTAAGAAATTGTCAACCACACCTGGAGACAATATTTTGTCTCAAGTTCTTTGTGACCGTCTATTTAAATATTGTTACACAGCAAGTTTTTCAGGCTCGGCAACAATTCAGCTGGCTTGATTTACTGGATCAGGTCCAGTTTGAAAAACAAGGCCGGCAAATCCATTGATCCAGCCCAGCTAGGGTGGGGGTGTGAACTTTGCACTCAGTCAGGTAGTCGAGTAAAACAGCCACTTTCAAGGCAGCTGAGACCACAGGCATGCCTCCTGTTCTGCAGTGTTTGTGTAACAAAGGCTGGGTTTATAATGGCCTGAGGCGTTGCCTTCATAACTCGTGTAACCTCTGGCCTATATAACGTTGCGCTCTGGGATGACGTGTGTGTGTGTGTGTGTGTGTGTGTGTGTGGGTGGGTGGGTGGGTCTATCTGTTTTTGTGTGGCGCATTTCCTCAAAATAATCTGAAGAATTTTAAGTATGAGGCAGCACTGGCATGTGGTATTATCAGTGGGCAATTCATCCGTTTTATATGCATTGTTTGTAGGGGAAACTGTTGCTTATTAGGAGTACAATATGTTTGTTTGCAGTAGCTGTCTAGAAATCAGCGGGTAGATAGAACAGAAAAGGAGTAAAGCAACCCAGGGACAAGTTTGAAAACAAGACTCCAGTCAGTAGCAGAGGAGTAAAAGATTGGGTTAATAGTAACATTTTAATTGCACTAGATTGCTGCTAAACTTGGAGAACAGTGGAAAAAGGATAGTGCAGCTCTGATTAAAAAAAAAAAAAAAAAAAAAAGAAAATAGGAAAGATGTATTTTATCAGGCTGAATATTAACTAATGATTTTGTTAGTAGACTATTGCTCTAATCAACTGGGTGTGTACTATTCAATGCAGCCCCATAGCTGTGATGTTAATTCAGAACTTTTCCTTAAACCCAAGGCAGATATTTTGAAATGTATTCGGGTCATTATAGCAACAGTGAACCACCTTTTAAAGATACTCTCCCTCCATGTAGGGCTGAGCTGGTGGGAGTGTGGAACCTCTAAACTGTTGACCCCACCTTGGAAAAAGCTATAAAAAGTGTTTGTTTTCCCCTGCTGAGATGTGACCGTTGCAACGTGGCAGTACCATCACCCTAGGTGATACCAGCTGATCGAGGCTACAGCACACAATAGGATTTGCCTTGTAATCATACCAGGTTGAACTCTGTCCCCTTGTATTTGGCAGCCATATGCTCTAACCACTGAACTTTTAGTTACCTGTGCCATCCACAAAGCAATCTGCACTGAGCGACACAGAAGGCAAGGCTGGTGCCAATGCTTAAAGCACGGCTTCAGACAGCAATTACTAATTTTAAAGGAAATACACATTTAGTAAATCTGATCTTAAAAGATCTGCTATTCAAATGATTGCTAGTTGAATTTCCTGGTTGCAAGAACTCATAGGAGACACAGTGATTGGAATGGAGTTTTATATCTGATGCCTCCAGTGTGCTGTCCTGCATCAACAACCATGTCTTTCGGATACTAATCTACACTGGTACCTCCATAACAATGCATCTTGTTGTTTATAAGAACAATAGTTGGCGTGGAAGAAAGATGCAGGCGAATAATATTTAATGGTTTTGATTTGGTACAGACAGTTGTTGCTGAAAAGGGTCATAGCTTAATAACTGCAACCCTGGTATTATCTTTAACTGTGCTATTACATTATATCTTTCCTAGACAGTGGGATAATGTTGTAATAATTGTTATGGTTATCTATACCAATAGCTTGAAATGCAAAGACTGTGTGATGTTCCGTCATAAGAATTGGGGGTTTTCCAAGCATATCGAGGTTAATTTTTTATTAAACCAGAACTGATCTCCGCTGAGTACAGTATCAGTTCATGCCTTCAAATCTTCCCAGTAATGGGGAAGGTTGGGCCAGCTGTACATCCAAGCCTGTCTGCATTTCCATGCTAAATGTTAGCCAGGCTGTCACCGCTCACCCCCTTCCTCAGGCACCTGACTGGAAAAGGGACTTTACTCCCTTCTCGTTCTCAAAAAAAAAAAAAAAAAAAAAAATAGTAAATGAATAAATGAAAGCATTATTTCCTCTGGCCCGTTCTTTTGCTAGGGTTTGAAAAGCCTTGTGTCGGCACACGGTGGGTATTAGTGTAGAAAGTTAATCCATCATTGATCAGCGCAAGTGTTCCTAGCCAGGGCATAAATCTGAATTAAAAAATAATAAAAAAAAAAAAATACTAAAATAAAAACCGCCTGTCCCCAGTCAGAATGGTAACGGTGTTCTGCCGTGCCTCTCAGTTTATTAATTGGAGGCTGAGTTCCATAATTACATAATGGACTTTTCATGTTTTTGTTCCCTTGGGAGGGACTGGCAAAGGCAGGCAGTTCTTTCTTTTTTTACATAAATGGGGTTGTATGAAGAAGCAATAATTTATCTGACTTTTATTTCCACAGTGTCTGTGGGGGTTCTATCCAGTTTTATATACTGTTTGGATAGGGTAGGTAAAACTACTTGCAAGTCAGGCAGACAAACTTTTCGACTAGTGTCTTCATCATAACGAATGTCATACGCCTTACAGCTCTGATTTTATATTACTGAGACATGACACAGATTACATCCACTTTGACTGGGATGACTGTTAGTGAAAAGTGTCTGACTGACTGGTTTATCTATATCTATCTATCTATCTATCTGTCTATAACCTCTTCACACCTTATATTCTATCAGTCTCAACTCGCAGGTTCAAGTAAGTCCAATGTAGCTGTCTATGAATATACTGAGATCCCTCCAGACTTGCGTCAACATGAAAGCACCCCTTAAAGTAAAAACCTGTAACCTAATCTAGCTTGTCTTTTTACCTTAGATCAATCAGCTCTCTCTTCTGAAAGTCCATGGGATTGCCTAAGACATTGAAGGTTATAAGGGTTAGTTCTGGAAAGATAACGGTTTTGTTTTGGTTTTTTTATCCACAGGATTTGAAAGGTTTGTTTATCTGAAAGGAAGGAAGGAAGGAAGGAAGGAAAGAAAGAGGAAAGATGATAATGGAACTAGCAACGCGAGTTGCTCAACTCTACGAGGACGTCATGAAGCACTCGGGTGAGAGACACGTACCCATGTTGTGGTTAAAATATCTTCTTCACAAGTTTTGTTGTCACAGTAGACTTTAGCCTTCACATAACCAGCCCTAATGTTAAAGGCTTCATTTATTCTGGAACTGTTTTGTGAAGGGTGTTAAAGATGGTGGCCTCCAGTGAATACCCAGTTTGCACTTCTAACCCAGATCATTAGACTGTGGATTTAATCCATTCACAACCACAAAAAAAACCAAAACAACTTTACATGCTCCAAACCTTTTTAGGCCTGGTACAATGTGGACACCAGATTTATTTAATGTTAGTTTAGGATATTTCTATTTGTTCTTCAGTAGTCGCCTCGGTGACAGTAGCAGGCACTCTGACACACTGTTTGTGCTCCTCAGACCCCCGGCTAAATGTCTACCCAATGATGCAGAGCCCCACCCTCATGACGAGTATCCTGGTGGGCTACGTCATCTTCGTGTTGAAAGTGGGACCCCGCTTCATGGCCAACAGGAAGCCCTATGACCTCAAGGGGGTCATGGTTGCTTACAACTTCTTCTTAGTTGCCTTCTCCATCTTCATAGTGTATGAGGTAAGGGAGTCTCCTGCAAGCATTAGAACTGTGAGGTTTACTAAAAATAGTCATTTGCGATTGTCTGAACGATTTGCTTTATTTATGTGACTGGTGGAAACTTGTGGGAGGAAGTTTAGGTTTGAAAGTGGTTGAGATAAAGGGGTTTACTATTTATTCACTTTTTTTTCTTTTTTTTTTTTTTTTTGTATTGTGCTGGTACAACACAGCAGAAAAGAGTGCATAGCATTTGACCTAGATTTAAAACCACCACAAACTGAAACTGCAGAGCTCATTTATAACACTACCTGAAGCCACAACATCTTTATTTCTTCTTTTAAAATGGCCTCACTGTTTAAGCTGCAGTCTGTGGTTAACAGAGTACCATTGTGTGACTTCACCCTTTTTTTAATGCAAATCTCACCCTGGCAGAAGGGGCTGATGGCTGCTCTCAGCTGCCACAGGTGCTGTGGAAGGGAAGGCATTAAGATGACACAGTTCAGCAAACACGGTGGTGCTCTCAGCTATTGCATTCAATGGCTGAGCTGTTTAACTCCCACATACTTCCTCTTTGTAACCAGGTCCCTGTTAAGCCCTCTGTATGTTGGTCCCTAACTGCGAGAACTAGCTCCCTGCATAACTGTCTGGGTGTTCTATACCAGTGCTTCTCGAATGCAGCCACTGTACTTTCAAGATACTTTGTTCCAAGTGCGTCATTTACCAGTCAGATAGCATGCACTTTAAAGTCTCTAAGTAACTGTTCTCATCTTTTTTTTGTCTTTGTTTTTTGTTTGCAGTTCCTTATGTCTGGCTGGGCAACAGATTACACCTGGAAGTGCGACCCTGTGGATTTCTCAAACAGTCCACAAGGCCTCCGAGTAAGTTTTATTTGTTTATCAATAGCTTATAACACACGATCGTAAGGTATACAGAAGTGTCAAAAATAAGGGTTTCATTGCTACTCATTTCTTTGTACTGTAGTACGTTTTTTGTATTCAAACTGGATTCTTTTCAACTTTACTGGAAAAGAATGCAAAAATAATGTCTATTTTATTATTATAATTATTATTATTATTATAAATACATTTCCAAAATGACTGCCAAAAATAATGAAGGCCACTTACCTTTACCATGGTATAACACCCATAGTGAGTGTTTTACTGTGGGGAAGTATTGTGCCCATTCTGTAACTCCCCTATGCTGGTGGTAGACATTCCTAACATGACCATCTTTATATTCTCCCCCCAGATGGTTCGAGTAGCCTGGTTCTTCTTGTTCTCCAAATTCATTGAGCTGCTGGACACAGTGAGTCTCCTCTCTTGTACTTTTTATCTCTGTTTGATTGCTCTTTTTAAAGAGACCCAGCTGGAGGAGAAACCATTTATCAGTTTTTTTGTTTTTCAGTGTATTGTAAACCACATCAAGATGGGACAAGAGAACTGCTTTAATACATTTTCATTAATCTTTAAGATGCAGAGAACAGTCATTTGTAGCAGGGCTCAGTTAGGAAGATTGAGAACAAGGCATGTCTGTGGCATTTCTATAGGGAGGCTGACAAATGAACACCCCTATAGGAATTGTGCACCCCACAGTTAATACTGCCCATAAAGTGTGATCACCTTCTTGGGCTATTGTGCTGCCTTAGGTTGTGGGATAACTGGAACATCCCATTTCATAAAATAAAATGTTTGGGGGAGGTGTCTTGTATATGTACTGTAATTTATATAAAGCTTTGATGTATACGAATGCATTCATGATTTTATATATAGAACCAGACAGCTTGATGGTGAGAATGAAATATTCTCAAGTAATTTCTCCCAAAAAAAAAAAAGTTACACATTTCAAAAGTCTCTTGGTGTCCAAAAATCAGTGATGCTTTATTTCTTTTGGGTAGATCTTTAAATGAACAGTTCAGTAGATTTCTGTCACAGACATGCCCACTGTATCCCAGGCTACACAACTACAATACCAAATAGCAGTAACTGCAACTCCAGAGCAGAGCAGCAGCATAGGAAGGCATATTCACGAGGGGCTGTGGAAAGCCATTAGATTAAATCACAGGCGGATTGGCTGGCTGTCGAAAGCTGATTTTGCGGGGACTCTCCAGACATCAGCATGATGTTTATTGGCTTGTACTGACTTTGTGTGTTTGCATCTTCACAGGTGTTTTTTGTGTTGAGAAAGAAGAACAGCCAGGTCACATTCCTCCATGTTTTCCATCACTCAGTCATGCCCTGGACCTGGTGGTGGGGGGTCAAGTTCGGACCAGGTATGCTACCCTTTTAGGACCTTTTGAAGGACTTTACAGGGTCCAGAATTGTGGGTAGTGTATCTTGACACTAAGTAACTATATAGAAACCGATGGTAGGCAAATCGATATTTGAATATGCTGAAAAAGTCACACACAAAGTTATAATGGGAGTTATGTTTCCTAGACTACTTTAGGGTTTAGTCGCTTGGGAGTTTTTCTTTCTTTGACCTCTACACTGCATTTCTGAAGGAGTTCAAATAACTTGACCTGCTTTTGTCATGGACTCACCCAGCTGTATAAATGTAAACAACACCCCACAGGAAATAAGATGTTGTTATCCTGGGTAAATCATTACTAGTAAGAGAATACAAACAATGGCAACACTAGAACGCTACATTACATATTATATATTTGAAGATGTATTTGTATGACCTCAAGGTTTGCTAGTGAAAGCATCTCCCCGCTACACTTCCACTCTCTGTTCCAGCCTGGTGGATTCAAAGTGTTAATTTCCAACAGCAGCAGTGTCCACCTATTCCTTAGTAGAGATGATTCATTTCCATCTAACATGTTGGCGTGCTCTGGTGGGCCTGAGGAATTCCAAACCTGTTAATCATGTTTTCCCTAACATGTTGATCAGGTTGCTCTGCTTCTGTTTTTCCAATAACTCTGGTGTGCGTCTACAATGCTTTGTTTCCTGTACTGCATGCCATGGTTGCTGTAATGAACAGAGTCTGCCGTTGTTCTGTACACAACTTGGTAAGGAAGGTGGATGCAGTAGGCTTTGCAGATTCATCACATTTTAATGCTGTTGCTTGATGAAAATGTTCACGTATTTAATCTTGAATAAAGCATTTGGTTAATTTAGTGATATTTCATGTGAGCAACAGAGTACTGTAAAATGATCTGTACGTACACCCTCGCCATAACAAACCTGCTGTGGTCCAATCGTTATATCGAGGGGTTCATTATAGCGAAAGGACAATCAAAATGAAGGATAAACTGTTGGTATAAGTTAATGAGATGAGATTGTGAACAAAAGTAGAATTACACATACCTGTTCGTTTCATGTATGCAGTATTCTAAGTTTGCTTTATCCAATTCGTTAAAGAATTAAAACGCAGTACAAAAAAAGCACAAATGCCGAATTAAAACTTCTATTCAAAATCAATCTGGCATGAATCGTTTCAAAGTGCACCAAATATTAATCCAACATGCAAGAATCAGAAACTGAGTTTTTATTCCAAATCAACCCGACATGAAAAGTTAATCAAATCCTCAATATATTTTTGCTGTTTTATTTTATTTTTTTTAAATCAATCTTGCTTTGCCGCAATAGTTTCTTTGCTTTTGCCGCTATAGTTTCCAGCTTTGTTGCAACATAAAATGATTTTCGTTTCAAAGGCAGTTACACAGCGTGCGTTTCTTATTAAGACAAAGGAGTTGACTTCACTGCGAGGTGGCATCCTGTGCGTACAGACCGGGATGTTGACTGCATGTGTATATTGTAACAAAAATCCTTAACGCTATAAGAATGAGCCTTCAGTGGATTCAAGGCCAAAATCAATCTTATTACACTAATAAATGATCAAAGACAATCTGTTAATTGTTAACTAACAATTAACAGGTCACTGTGGGCCACGACCTACACTGCTAAAATTAATACATTTTTTAAAGGAATCTCAGGGTGAAACTATTCTGTGTCTGTTTATTCGCTTCACTCTACTTCACAATAACAACAAACACTCCCCCTGTCACTGGTCTTTAGCCCCAGTTAGTCCCGCTTCATCCCACTCCGCGGCCAATCACCAGCAGCTTCTGTGGTCCGTGTCTGACGCCCATAGGCTGTTCAGCCGATGTAAAACACAGCCCCTCCTACTCCAAGCGTTCCTGCACTTCACAGACCTCACATAAGTTACAATAATATCTTTTTTTTGGCGAGGGTTTGCTGTACATATAAAAAATTTAAAAAAAAGCCTAATCTCTAGAAAGAGTTAATTTATTTTTTACATATCTATATCTATCTGTGGTCTCTAGAGCCTGTGTGTTTTTGTCTCTAGGTGGAATAGGCTCCTTCCATGCCATGGTGAACTCAGTTGTCCACGTTATCATGTATTTTTATTACGGACTGTCAGCTGCTGGACCCAGATTCCAGAAGTACCTCTGGTGGAAGAAGTACATGACTGCAATCCAACTTGTGAGTATTTGATCAATCATCCCTTTCCACAATCTTTTTTAATCTTTTATTTTCATATTGTAGTTTTCCATTTCTAAGTGCTATTGACAGTCGGGAAAACAAATTGTTCAGCAAGCTAGTCATGCTAGTACTAAAAAAATTGCTATGATGGCAAAGCTTTTGCTTGGAACTTGGGAGCTTGCATTTCTTCAATTGTATTTTCACTTTACTATCCATTCCAGGCTGACCTATGCTCTCTGTTCCTCTCTGCTGTGTCACAGGTCCAGTTTGTGCTTGTGTCCCTCCATGTCACTCAATACTACTTCATGGACAAGTGTGACTACCAGTTCCCTCTGTTCGTCCACCTGGTCTGGATATACGGAACCTTCTTCTTCGTGCTCTTCTCCAACTTCTGGTACCAGTCGTACACCAAGGGCAAGCGGCTGCCCAAAACCCTGGACAAGGATGGTGGCAAGGGGGCCATCATTGCCAACGGGAAGCATGTCGAAAATGGCCGCTCACATCTAGAGAATGGCAGCGTCCACAACGGGAAAATGAAGGCCAATTAACGGTCGTTAAAATGGGAGGAAAACAAAACAAAATCAGGATGTATTTTTCATTTAACTTTTTTTTTGTTTCTTTTTTTTTATTCAAGAACTGTGTAACCACTGCAACAAAGGAGAAAAACATGGCCAGTAGACTCCAAAGTCAGTTTCTCTCCTGCCATAGGAAATCCAATCCGTGGCTACAGACTGCTGTACGCGAAGAGAAAAGTGTCCAATCACTGGCAGTGTCTGTGCCACAAGGGTCAAAACTGCCTGTGTTAGCCACCCAGGGTATCCCCCTCACCCCTGTTTAAATATAGCAAGCAATGCACTCCTGTAGCTAAATCTAGTTATCTTTAACAGTGATGTACAGTTAGTCATAAAAACTTGAATACAACTATAAATAAAGTATATAAGCCAGAATTACGGTGTAAAATGGATTGAGACCAAATAATAGTTAAATACAGTAGGGAAAAAAAAAAGATTTTAAAAAGAGAAAGTCATTGACATTATAGGAAAGTTGAAAAAGGAAAGAGAAAAAATTTCTATTTCAAGTAATCCGTAGGAAGATTAGTGGACTGACGTGTCTCAGCATTTATTGCAGATGTGTCCTTTTAAATAGGTCTACCAACCAAAGCCCTCAACTAACACTAAATTTTTTAGCTCATTTTTATTTTTATTTCACTAAGCTGCCTCACCTATGATTCTCTAGTGGTGTTCCTGAATACATACATACATACATACATACATACATAGTCACTTTGTTTATAATACACTAACCCTCACAATGTGCATGGTTGGGTTACAAGGTCTCGGGAAGCCCAGTTTATATCTAGCACAGGCAGTTTCGATTCCCCCTGTTGGTCTGCTACTCAAACATTTATTTGTGCCATGATTATTCCATTGTGTTGTGGCTTTTTTTATTTATTTATTTTATTAACCTATTTGTGGAACAAAAAAAACCCCGGTTAACCAGCTGTCATGTTTATTACACTCCCAGTGTGCGCAACCCCCTTGAGAGGTTATCAGGTTATTTTATTAATGTTGTCGGGTTTCTCGGCTGACAGCCCAGTGTTTTCCAGTTTTGTGAAATTAGTTTCAGCTGATGTTCCTCAAACCATCAGCACTGAAAAGAGCTGCTGAGTGCCTTTATCAGCAGAGCAGGGGAGTGACCTGCCTCTGTCCCACCCTCAGGGTTGAGGCTCGCTGGCTGAGCGGCACTTCCTTTGCCATGGCTAAACTGGCACTGTTCTGTTGATAAGAGGCTTCAAGTCTGCCTAACTGTCAGTGTGCAGCCACTCAACAGTGTAGCAGCTGTCTGTGGATAGACTTTATGCTTCAGTGTTAACAGCTTCCTCACGTGAGCACTAAGATAAAGACAATCTAGCTTTATGGGTGCTAATAAAGTATACTATAGTAGTGGATTTGAAGATTGAAGGGACTCTGCTGAACAGCTTATGGTTGGAGAGCTGCAGGGTTTTGAAGTCAAATTGTTCACCCAGCCGGTTACAGTGAAGCTGAAATCATGAAGATCACAGTTGCACTATTGGCATGTTGCATCTGGATTGTTGATGTCCTGACGCCCTTCTAACCTCCCAGATTCTGGTAATTGCATCCCCCTACCTACCTGGTTCTAGTGACTTAAGTCAAGTGAAAATCTCCTAACAATGCCCAAGTTGATCAAGTTAAATGTTAAAATATATAAAGGCTGGAAAGAAAGAACTGTTGTCTGTAGAAGAGTTTGATTGCATTCTCGCTCTTCCTTGTTTTTCTGAAATAATAAAAAATATATATAATTAAAAAAAAAAAAAAGATTTTGTATAACGGCTGAGTGTTCTTTAAATTGATGCATTTCCTCACACAGGCTTCTTCAGGATCTGCCACCTAGGAAAGAATAATTACTGTTGGTCTGCACTGGCAGAATCTGAAAGAATCAAAATAAGCAAAACCATGCAAGCAGTTTTTGTGATCTTTATTATTTAAAAAATTGGGGGCTCCCGAGTGGCACATCCAGTAAAGCCACTCCACAGGGAATGTAGGAGATCGTCGGTTCGGGTCTGGGCTATGCCACTGCCGTCCATGGACGGGAGTTCGCAGGAGGAGGCGCACAATTGGCCGAGTGCCACCCGGGGTGGGGAGGGCTTAGGTTAGCCAGGTTGTCCTCGGCTCACCACGCACCAGCAACCCCTGTAGACTGCCCGGGCGCCTGTGGGCCTGCCTTCAAGCGGCCCAGAGCTGCATCTGACACTGTAGTTGTGAAGGTAGCTGCATGGCAGGCCTGCAGAGTGAAAAGAAGTGGACGGCTGACAGCACGTTTTGGAGGACTCGTGTGCTCGTCTTCATCTCTCCCGAGTCAGCGCAGGGGTTGCAGCTGTGAGCGAGGCTTAAAAAAATAAATAAATTGGGAAATTGGGGAGAAAATGGGGTAAAAAGCAATTGGTGATTCCAAATTTAAAAAAAAGTTAAATGACTTTGGTAACATTCCCTATCTGATAAATGCTGGGCATAATAACGGGCAGCAGTGTGGAGTAGTGGTTAGGGCTTCTGGACTCTTGACCGGAGGGTCGTGGGTTCAGTCCCAGCTTGGGAACACTGCTGTTGTACCCTTGAGCAAGGTACTTTTCCTAGATTGCTCCACTAAAAACCCAACTGTATAAATGGGTAATTGCATGTAAAAATGATGTGATAACTTGTAACAATTGTAAGTCGCCCTGGATAAGGATGTCTGCTAAGAAATAAATAATAACCCCCTGGTGCCTTCTATTTACAAGCTGCTAAAGTAAAATCCAACCAGTTAGTTAAAAAGAATGAAATCATTAAATATAAGGGATATCATTATATTTTTTTTAGAGTAGACTGAAGTTGGAAATGGAGTTCAAACAAAAAATGACCTTAGAAAACAATTGTCCCTAACAGAACTTTATTTTCAACAAAAAACATGTCACAGCAACCTCATGTTTCCTAATAAACAAATAAAAGCACATGTACATGTCTAAGTTTGACATACAGTCAGGTACTTCTATCCACTACTGGAGTTAATAGTCCAAGTCTAACAAAGGTGGAAATTTGTTTTCCAACTGTTAGATTAACAAAAAGCTTTTATTAATCTAACAGAGCTCTGCAGTCTGGAGTGTCGAGAGCTACCAAGTTTGCTGGCCGGGAATGGCATGCAGATCTGTAGTAAGCCTGCACTCTCAAACTCTGTCTGTTTGAGAATATACAATGCTGAGTGGGCTGCACAGGCCCATAACTTTCATACCAAATACTTGAAGGAACACAAAGGCCAGTGTTGCTGTGAGCAAACAAGCAACAAAGGACATGTTATTGTTACAGCTTGGAAAACTACTCAATTTAAATCAAACAACCCACTACCGGTTGGCACTTTATAAGCTTGTAATTTTGGGCACTGAAAATAGACACACACACTTCCAAGTACACCTGTTGCTGTACAAGTAGGTTCCAACCCACATAGGTTTTGATTCCAATATTTTCTCTTGTGAGGTATATATATATATATATATATATTACTGTGCAAAAGTTTTAGGCAGGTGTGAAAAAATGCTGTAAAGTAAGAATGCTTTCAAAAATAGACATGTTAATAGTTTATATTTATCAATTAACAAAATGCAAAGTGAGTGAACAGAAGAAAAATCTACATCAAATCAATATTTGGTGTGACCACCCTTTGCCTTCAAAACAGCATCAATTCTTCTAGGTACACTTGCACACAGCTTTTGAAGGAACTTCGGCAGGTAGGTTGGCCCAAACATCTTGGAGAACTAACCACAGTTCTTCTGTGGATTTAGGCAGCCTCAGTTGCTTCTCTCTCTTCATGTAATCCCAGACAGACTTCGATGATGTTGAGATCAGGGCTCTGTGGGGGCCATACCATCACTTCCAGGACTCCTTGTTCTTCTTTACGCTGAAGATAGTTCTTAATGACTTTCGCTGTATGTTTGGGGTCGTTGTCATGCTGCAGAATAAATTTGGGGCCAATCAGATGCCTCCCTGATGGTATTGCATGATGGATAAGTATCTGCCTGTACTTCTCAGCATTGAGGAGACCATTAATTCTGACCAAATCCCCAACTCCATTTGCAGAAATGCAGCCCCAAACTTGCAAGGAACCTCCACCATGCTTCACTGTTGCCTGCAGACACTCATCCGTGTACGCTCTCCAGCCCTTCGGGCGAACAAACTGCCTTCTGCTACAGCCAAATATTTCAAATTTTGACTCATCAGTCCAGAGCACCTGCTGCCATTTTTCTGCACCCCAGTTCCTGTGTTTTCGTGCATAGTTGAGTCGCTTGGCCTTGTTTCCACATCGGAGGTATGGCTTTTTGGCGCAAGTCTTCCATGAAGGTCACTTCTGACCAGACTTCTCCGGACAGTAGATGGTTGTACCAGGGTCCCACTGTTTTCTGCCAGTTCTGAGCTGATGGCACTGCTGGACATCTTCCGATTGCGAAGGGAAGTAAGCATGATGTGTCTTTCATCTGCTGCAGTAAGTTTCCTTGGCCGACCACTGCGCCTCACGGTCCTCAACGTTGCCCGTTTCTTTGTGCTTCTTCAAAAGAGCTTGGACAGCACATCTGGAAACCCCTGTCTGCCTTGAAATTTCTGCCTGGGAGAGACCTTGCTGATGCAGTATAACTACCTTGTGTCTTGTTGCTGTGCTCAGTCTTGCCATGGTGTATGACTTTTGACAGTAAACTATCTTCAGCAACCTCACCTTGTTAGCTGAGTTTGGCTGTTCCTCACCCAGTTTTATTCCTCCTACACAGCTGTTTCTGTTTCAGTTAATGATTGTGTTTCAACCTACATATTGAATTGATGATCATTAGCACCTGTTTGGTATAATTGTTTAATCATACACCTGACTATATGCCTACAAAATCCCTGACTTTGTGCAAGTGTACCTAGAAGAATTGATGCTGTTTTGAAGGCAAAGGGTTATCACACCAAATATGGATTTGATTTAGATTTTTCTTCTGTTCACTCACTTTGCATTTAGTTAATTGATAAATATAATCTATTAACATGTCTATTTTGAAAGCATTCTTACTTTACAGCATTTTTCACACCTGCCTAAAACTTTTGCACAGTACTGTATAATTTATATATATATATATATATATATATATATATATATATATATTATATATACACACACACACACACACACACACACACACACATATATATATATATATATATATATATATATTTTCATTCTTATTGCCTGAAAATATCTTGGCACTCCAGCATAATAAAACTATAAATAAAGTATACATTAACATAGCCTCATGTGTTGTAATACAGTTTTCCCCCCTGCATAATGCTATAATCTGGGAGTCATAGTTACAACACTGCTATTTGTTGTCTGCCTTACAAAATTTGTATGAAAGTGCTAGAGGAATAGTAATCGAGGCAAACAGGAGCCACATTGTATTTCTGGTTTTAGACAAACACCTCTCCCTGTCAAAAGAAATCATTTTGCAGAATTGTCCATTTAGACAGAATATAATATATGCACCATGCCATTTCTGCTTGAAAAATAAATAGATTACCAGCACTATTAAAATAGGTCAGAATTTAGTCAATACTGACACCTAATGGTAAGACTCATCTGCAACACAATACTACAGTGGGTTCTGAGAATTTGCCATAGTTTATTAAACAAGTTAAGAATAGATACGGGCTGCAAAATGACAATTACCCAGCTACTTTCCCAGACTATGGTTTGCACAATTCGTTTAACAGCTCTAATGTTGATTAGTATAGATGAACACACAACGTGCTGAACTCATGTTTAAAGAAACATACTAAAACCAGCAAGTATAAAACCAAACAATTAAAAGTTTATTTTAAAAAAGCAGAATACATTTTACATTGATTAAAAAAAAAAAAAAACAAAAAAAAACCACTACACACAATCAGTATATGCAACTGTACAAATAGGCAATAGTTCTTACGATTGCTGTAAAGTGAAAAACGCAAAAAACAGGAACAGACATCATCGGATGCCCTGGTGAATGATGCTGGTGGATTTGGTGGCTGTCCTTTCCTTCTTGGCAGGATCCACTGCACAACATTTCCAGAAACGTAGAGTTTCATCAGCCGCTGCCGATACGATTGTTGAGCCATCAGGACTCAGTGCCAGATTGAGAACTCTGCCCTGGTGTCCTATTTATAAAATGAAAGACTGTTAGAAAACAGTTCTATTATGCATTCTAATCTAAACATTAGGTCCTGGTTAGTCACAAATACCACTGTTTGGCAAAATTCATAAGTGATCAAACTACGATTTTGGAATTCAGCAAGTCAAAAGCAAAAAAAAAAAAAAAAAAGGTTACCTCTTAGTTCTGCAACTTTAACCATTGAGGGGTATTTCCAGAGGACTAGCTGGTTCTGTGCATAACCATGTCCAGAGACAAGTTCCTTGTGGTTTGGTGCAAAGACCAATGAACAGACCTGCAAGGTTAAATAAGACTTGAGAACTAGAAAAAGGCAGTGGGAGGGAACAAGAGAAGCTTAGTGGAAGTAGATTCTTACCTGCGATTCTGTATCTAGCGAACTTAAACAAGAGCCGGATGACACATTCCAGATACGAATGTGTCTATCGCTGGTTCCACCTCCACTAGCAAGTATGTTAGTCTGCCATGGGCACCAGGCCAAGGCCTGAATAAATAAATAAAATACATATTTAGGGTAAGATCAGTTTTAGTCTGTTAGTTACAATTTCATAGATATTCTTGCAAGTCCCTTACCTTGACTGCCCCCTGGTGCTGTGTAAAGCAGTGTACTGGAGTGGAATCTCTGCTTTCTTGGACATTTGGCCACACATAGACCAGGTTGTCATTGGCACCACTGGCCAGGTACTTTCCATCAGGGGACCACTTGAGACCACACACCTCCTGAGAGTGCCCAGAAAGGGTAGCTATATGGTGTTCAGCCACCCTGACATCATGGTGATGAATGTGCCCAGATCTTGCACCACTGGAGATGCATAAAAATCCAAGTTTAAAAAGAAAAGGTATTCACATCTGAACTAAAAAGTAAAACAGCTCAAGCTAAAACAGATTGATACCTCGATAGGACATGGTTATTCCAGCTTAGGGAAGCCACTCGTGATGTGTGACTTGCCATATTACGCAGACGTTTCTGCGATTCAACATCCCAGAGCTAGCAAGAGAAAAAACAAGACGCTTTGCATTTAAAAAAAGTGGGGTCATGTGCTAGTAAAATCATAGGTTTTATAGATTTATAAAAATAAAAAAAAACACACACTGCAATATTGGATCTACCCTAGTCTTCAGGATCTGAATTGCAATCAGTTACTCTGAATACCCAAATAATGCAAGTATACATGTCTAGGTAACTCTGTAGGCTGCACTAGTCCCATCCTGCCACTGCCTACCAAAACAGGATTAAGCAGCTTACTTGTACTTTAGCATCACTTGCACCCACTGCCAGAAAGTTCCCTTCTTTGATCCAAGAGACAGAGGAGATGTGTTCTTCACTTTCCACCTGGATCAGCAAGACAATGTCACCTGTAGCAGCATTCCACAGGTACACGTTGTTGTGTAGAGCTACAGCCACGTGATTCTGACTGCTCCAGTCAATAAGGTTCAGATCTGTGGAAGAGACGTTCTATCACATTAAGGAAAACAAATCCACACCAGTCCCGTCTGGCTTCTACCTGAAGTAGAATACCAAAAAAGTAAAAAGTATGAATGGAGTTTAGTTGACTAGACTGCATTAAAAGCAATCTGGATAAACTTACAGAAGTCATTTCTTATTTCAGGAGCATCCAGGATTTTGTCTGGTACAGAGGACATGTATCGAGTGGTCTTTTTGGTTGAGACAGGAGTGGTCTTCTGACTGTAGATAACTTTGAGATTATTCTGATAGCCTGCACACAAATGAAATAGTTAGTCAAACATTAAATTTATATATTTATTTCTTAGCAGACGCCCTTATCCAGGGCGACTTACAACTGTTACAAGATATCACATTTTTACATACAATTACATTATTTCACACATTTACATACAATTACCCATTTACAGAGTTGGGTTTTTACTGGAGCAATCTAGGTAAAGTACCTTGCTCAAGGGTACAGCAGCAGTGTCCCCCACCTGGGATTGACCCCACGACCCTCCAGTCAAGAGTCCAGAGCCCTAACCACTACTCCACACTGCTGCTATATATAAAATAAAATAGCACTATACAACACAAGAGAATCACAATACATTTTTTTTTATAGGAGATCCCAAAGCAGGTTACACAATGAACAATTAAACTTAGTCCAATACAGAATGTTGAAACTACGGGGGAAAAAAATGACAGATATACCAACCATTACCTTCAGGTGCATTCAGGGGCTTGCCAACCAAGTGCACAATCTTTGCCTCATCGATATCATAGCCATTGAGGTTCATAGACCATGCTTTCCGGTGGTCCTTGGGATAGGAAATATGCAGTTAAGACAGACATAGTTGCATTCACTAGCAATGACATACATTCTCTCCCTCACCCCACCCCATCCCCACCCCAAGAAAAGGTAAATGCTTTAAAATATTGATTCTCAGAACGTGTGAAAGTGGTATAGAAAAGTACCAGTATTCCAGATTCATGTACAGGAAAACCATATGCATCTTTATGGTGATCTCAAACTAAATCCTTAGCAAAAAAGGCTGACCCACCTTTTCTGTGGGTGTGGTGTGACATGGCGCATTCTCTTTACTTATCAGGAAGCTAGCCACCTCCAACTGCTGCTTGTTTCTGATTGGAATATATCGGTCACCCCCTGCTTTTGATGGGGTGTTCTGCGCCTTGGTGTTTTTGCCTGAATAGAAACAGAATAAATTAATTCCAAGTAAACACTACCGTGGTAAAAAGTTAACTTGATCTTCAACATTAGATTTTATTACTTCTCTTAATTATATTTAATCATGCTGGTTACACAGGTTGCTTTTTTCTGTTGTGGTTGAGAATTAAGGGCTTTATTATTATTAGCCACTGCTTTTCAGAAAATGATTCGCAGGTAAAACAATGGTTGTGAAAATTCAGTTAGTCTTCTTTAAGATAAGAACATAAGTTTACAAACGAGAGGAGGCCATTGAGCCCATCTTGCTCGTTTGATTGTTAGTAGCTTATTGATCCCAGAATCTCATCAAGCAGCTTCTTGAAGGATCCCAGGGTGTCAGCTTCAACAACATTACTGGGGAGTTGGTTCCAGACCCTCACAATTCTCTGTGTAAAAAAGTGCCTCCTATTTTCTGTTCTGAATGCCCCTTTATCTAATCTCCATTTGTGACCCCTGGTACTAGTTTCTTTTTTCAGGTCAAAGAAGTCCCCTGGGTCGACATTGTCTATACCTTTTAGGATTCTGAATGTTTGAATCAGATCGCCGCGTAGTCTTCTTTGTTCAAGACTGAATAGATTCAATTCTTTTAGCCTGTCTGCATATGACATGCCTTTTAAACCCGGGATAATTCTGGTTGCTCTTCTTTGCACTCTTTCTAGAGCAGCAATATCCAGAACTGAACACAATATTCTAGGTGAGGTCTTACTAATGCATTGTAAAGTTTTAACATTACTTCCCTTGATTTAAATTCAACACTCCTCACAATATATCCGAGCATCTTGTTGGCCTTTTTATAGCTTCCCCACATTGTCTAGAGGAAGACATTTCTGAGTCAACATAAACTCCTAGGTCTTTTTCATAGTTCCCTTCAAATTTCAGTATCTCCCATATGATATTTATAAATGCACATTTTTATTGCCTGCATGCAATACTTTACACTTCTCTATTAAATTTCATTTGCCATGTGTCTGCCCAGTTCTGAATGCTGTCTAGATAATTTTGAATGACCTTTGCTGCTGCAACAGTGTTTGCCACTCCTCCTATTTTTGTGTCGTCTGCAAATTTAACGAGTTTGCTTACTATACCAGAATCTAAATCATTCATGCAGATTAGGAATAGCAGAGGACCTAATACTGATCCCTGTGGTACACCACTGGTTACCTCGCTCCATTTTGAGGTTTCTCCTCTAATCAGTACTTTCTGTTTTCTACATGTTAACCACTCCCTAATCCATGTGCATGCATTTCCTTGAATCCCTACTGTGTTCAGTTTGAGAATTAATCTTTTATGCGATAGAGTTGTTTTGAAAGCTGTGAAGCTGCTGGAAGTAAGGTAGACAAGCCTTTTAGGCATGCCGGGTCTGTATGCAGTTATGCGATATGCCATCGGTTTTAAACAAATTAGTCCTGGGGTTCACAGGTAAAACAATAGCTGTGAAAATTCACAATTAGTCTTCTTTAATGTACAGCTATTTTGAATGCACCATAGCGGTTGTAAATAAGGTTAAAATCAAATCAAGCTAACTTTACTTACTGTAAAAATGCCCTATACACTCTTGTAAAAGGTGTTATACCACCAACTACAGCTTAAAGCCATCTAGTGCATGTTACTTCGAGTCAAAATACACCTGCCCACAAGACAATACCAAACTTTTTAGCTACTTTCTACCGTTACAAATTATAAAGTACAGTGTGTGTATATTAAAGCCATAGGGTACAACCCCCACATTATAGGGGTAAAGAATGAAGCTAGATGTACCTGGCGTTTTTCCAGGGGTCTTGGATGTGCTTAGTGATTTGTTACCAGCCTTCATTGGGGTAAGGCTGGTGTTGGCAGAGGTCAATCCGGATCCTGACAAAGAACTAGCCTTGCGCTGCCACCTTGGCATTGGTGCATTTGTTATGGGCATGTCCAGTTTAAGAACTTTTTCCAGGTCATTCTCAAACATAAACTGGGACATGTTTAGCTAGAGGTTGTCAGCACTTCCTGCACACAAAAAAAAAAAGAAAAAAAAAAGTTTGTTCTATAAGATTTTTTTTTAATTGCCCATTTTGAAAAAGGTACGATATGCATGGTTGGTAAATTTAAGTTTCGTAGATTAACTTGCATGTCTAAAAAATAATATAAAAATAAAATCACCAAAAACGAACAAACCCAAACATCATGAACAGAAAACGAAACTCACCACAAAACAAGACGCCAATGTATGCTCCAAAACACTATGTCTTTAACGAATATAAAGCAAAAAAAAAAAAAAAAAAAAAGCGGCACTTTTACACTGACAAAAATACTTTAAAATAATTCAGTCCTTTGTTGCACAATTACGCGTGCTCCTACCACTATTTTTTTTTTTTTAATTTGTTTTTGGTTTTTTTTTTCATCTGATTGTTTCAATCGGTGACTGCAACGGTTCCGTGAAGCAGGTTTAAATGGCCCGGGGTCTACTCTCTGATTGGGCCGTTCAAAAGTTCGTTGTATGGTTACCATGGCAGCAGCTCCCAACAGCTCCCTAATGATTGGATTTATTTCAGACTACCGTAAAAACATGGTCTGGATGTTCCAGTGGATTTTGGGACACACACCGAATAGTATATAAATGGAGTTTGGCTGTCCCAACTCTATGCACTTGCGTTTGTATACATATGGAGCGCTTCCAACTGAGAGGAAACTTGATATTAATGGTATTCTTTAGTACAGGTTATAGTATCAGGGCATTGAGATGAATGTGTTTATGTTTGTCCAACTGTCTGTACTGTTCTTGTTTTCCGTACTTGCTTATTCACATTCTGTTTATAAAAATCTGAAATACTGTATTTCATTTTCAAAATGTGTTTAATTAGTGTACGGCTCTGTGAAAAATACATAGACCATTCATCATATTGAAATTAAAATACTCCTATGATCAATGCAAGGTTTATAAATTGCACAATATATGTTCTAATGAAATGATGGAATAAACCATCCGTAATAATACTGAAACCAGAACAGCTACGTGCACTACAGCCAAGTTTTTTGCTCAAATTGCTTCATAAAGTCGAATGAACCCTGCTGAATAATGTTACGTTATAACATATTAAATTACATACCGTTTTGTAGTTTTCCATATGCTTAACAAAACACTGACAACAATTGAAAAATGTGACATTTCGAAATCTAACAAGAAATACTGTGCTAATATTATGGCTTCCGGTAGAATTTTGCGATGTCATTTTGTAGTTTCTTTGATTACATGATGTCAAATAAATTATTATTATTATTATTATTATTATTATTATTATTATTATTATTATTATTATTATATCTCCGCGCTACAAATCTACGTGATGGAAAACATTTGGCTTTTAGCTGTACATTGTGTCACTAATCTACGCTGCACTGTAATTACCCGAGTCACATGCTGCTGCTTCGGGCTGTGTTTACAACGTCGTTTCGCTGCAATGTAGTCAGCTGCGGAAGAACAACGTTAGTTAAAGTAGCGTGAACTGTATGCTTTTCGTCTGGAAACACAGACTTAAAACATTTTTTTTTAAAAATCCAAGAACAAAATAACCACAACCGTTTCGTTTTCAAGGTAATACCTCCGTACTTTGGCTTGTTTTTAAAATAATAATTTTGCTCGCTTGTTATTAATCGCTTGCTTTTCTCGAAATCCAGGTCGCCCGAACTTCACAGTTGAATTTTGTTTATACAGATTGAAAATTATTTTCAGAAAATAACCACGCTTACCGGTTAAAATCAATGTAACCACTTTTTTTTTAATGTTGTGTATTTTCTATTTATTGGCGGTATGTTTTCCAAATAATCACACTGTGATATACCAGTCTTTGGAAGACTCATTTGTTAACTATGAGCAAATTGCTTTTAGATTTACTTTTCAATTGAATTTATTTTGTAAAACAAATGACATAATGCTCATACAGTGGACCACCACTATGTCGCTAGGCCAGTACGATATTTGTTTCGTATTACCTACGTTGTTGTTTTTCTTTATCTACTGTAACTGATTATGTGTCGTCCCCCTGGAAAAGCTGGTGGTGGTGTTTTTTTTGTTTTTTCTGTTTTTCAACCCTTCAGTCTCACGGGGTTTTCCCTCAGAGCTTAGCCGCCTGTTGAGTCGATATGCTGGGTAGGAAAAACAAGAAACAACCGCTGTCCAAAGGCCAAGGTGCCGCTGCAGCCAAACAGGTAAATCAACCACAAGCACAACCACTGGATAAACAATCGTGAATGAAGCCTTGATTGTTTATCTTTTTTATTACAGCAATATATGTTTCCATAAATAAGCAGCATTTGCAATACGTGCGAATGTCATTGTTGAATTCAATAATTTAAGGAAATGTTTTTCTAACGTCATCCACTGTTTAGTTTTACTACCGATAACCACTCCCAGGACGGAAGTAGGTGTGATGTTGTTAGTAATGTAAAATTTACGTTTTAAAGAACAGCAGACCACGTGTTTGAAACGTTAAATGTATAGTCGTCGTATGGTATAAACTGTCGTTATGGTGTCACATACTGTATCGGGATATGACACCGAGTGTACAGAGTCTATTTTGCACTGCATGTTGTACCTCGCGATCTCACTGTACAGTATATATAGTCAAGATGTATAGGCTTATTAATAAACAGGTTGTTTCCTGAGGTAGGTTGGTTGGTTTTCCTGTTGCTGGGTAAGTCCAGTACATTCGAATGGTCTTTATTCCATACTAAGAAGGAACATGAATTTGACTATTGAGTAAATACATATTATGCCCCTGTTCAACTTGAACCCATCACAGGTTTTCCCACAGTCACTGCCTGACTCCTTAATGGCACTGGAGACTTTTGAATATCCAGGTCAAGTCCAATCCAATCAATAAAGTGCAGCAGCACTGATGCTACATTTTCAGTATTTTTCTTTTTTTTTTCTTTGGCTGCCAGATGGGACTGTTCATGGATTTCAGCCCAAATGAGATGATGATGGATCTGGATGGTGATGTAGATGATGGAGATTTGGAGGCAGAATTTGCTGCCATTATGGGGAAGAAATCAGGGGATGGTGGGAAGTCCAAATCTAAAGGGAAGAGTAAGTATAGAATCTAAACATGCGTAAAACATACGGCTTCTGTGTAGCATATCAGCAATTACCTGTATCCATTTACCATGCACCTCATTTGTCAGGAACATTGTATTTAAAATAGTCCCAATTTATAGGTCTGTCTGTCCCTCTGCCCCTAGTGATTTAACAAAGTGTCTGTTATAATGTCCACCCCTATTAATAGAGCACCTTGCACCATGTGTTCTGTTCAATTGGTCTTTATATTGATGATCATCTTTTGAATTAAGTGTGACATGTCCTTTAGCCCCCTTGCCAATGGAGGACATTGAGAAAATGGCTGAGAACTGCATGAGAGACAGCGACGATGAAGATGATGATGAAGATTTGGAAAACGATGAGGACTTGTTGGTGGGTTTTATTTATTTATTTAGTCATTAATTTTTTAGTAGCCATTTGGTTTGAAATTAATGCACCATTTGTATTTTCCATCCTGTTTGGTGTTTAACTTGTTGTCAAAGCGTAGGGTCATGTGTTTCTAGCTCAATTGTTTTTATGACCCCTTTGTTCAACCAATATTATTCTACTTTTTGAAACTCAGTGAAAACCCACCTGTGTACAGTATCAAGACTTTTAAACCCTTTACATATGGACCTGTCCATTTCTTATTCCTTTTCTAGTTATCCAAGTTTAGTTTTTTCTGAGGGAAAACATCACAAAACCTCATTGTGAAACCGTACCATGCTTGTTGCCCCTTTCTAGGCAGAGTTACAGGATGTGGTTGGAGAGGCGGAGGAAGCAGAACATGTTGATACAGAACCCACAGAATCATCTGTCACCGTGGAAACACCCCCTGGACCCAAAACAACTCCATCGCAAACAGACTCAGAACCACAGGTAGGTTCAGTAGAGCCTCAAAATGTGTCGTTTATCATACATTGCTTGCACTGAAATTAGTGATATGTTTGCTTTTTGCTTGTTTCAAAGCTTTTTGTTTTTGTAACTGCTTTGCTGCTAAATGTGGCAGCGATGTGTGACCTAAAAGGTTTCCCTCTGATTAGATGAAAATACTAATGTTAAAACATTAGGATGACTTGGCACAAGCAAGATGGAGTCAATACATTTGTTAAAAAAGTAACAAAAAACAGAGCTATTAACTCAAAAAATTAAATAAAAAACCCACATAACTGTGCCTATGGTACTGGGGAATAAGACAGAAGGCACCTTTGTATACAAGTCCAGTACTTCTAAATAACAAGTACAGTATGGTTTATATGAACTGTACGTACCCTTCTTCTGTATTTAGGGTGGGGACTCAAGGTTTTTTTTAGCACCCAACAGTGAATTGCATGGAAAATTTAAGTAATAGAAAAAAAATGCTGGTGCTTCCAATAAAAGTCACAGTTTACAGTTACATGGGTGACTGGGCATGAATGACTCCCTTGTTTTTTTCTTCAGAACTGGCCTTTTTCTCTCTTTATTTTCTGCCTCTGCTTTGCCAGCTAGTACATTTTCATCTGAATAGAGCAATGAACAAAAAGCCAAGATTGATAATTCTACTTTCATTGTGCAGTACGTTTACTAAATATAACGTTTTCATACATTGACAGAAGCAGTGTAGAAGTTAAACATGCAGGTTTGTGCTTTTCTGACTGTCTCAGATTATGTAAAACTGTCCTGTAGAGTGAAGTTTTAAACAGTTGAACACTCTGTGTCTTTGTCCAGGTGCCTGAGGTTACAGCTGCCCCTAGTGGTGTACAGCGCACCCTAGAGGAAAGAATAGGAATGTACAAGACTGCTATCAGCAACGCCAAGGCAAGTGGGGAGACATCCAAAGCACGGAGATACGACAGGGGCCTGAAGGTAAGTTTCCTTTACTTTCTGTCATTTTATCCTTCATCATTTTGTATGTGAATGTAAAGGATTGTGAACCTAATGTTGACCAACAGTTTAATGTGTTAAAGATCCAAGTAGTGCATGAAATAGTCTCCTAACCATTGACTCAACAGGCTCTATTCATAAAGATTGATTTAAATAAAGTTGTGTTAAAGAAATGAATGGGAGGCCCTCAACATGAATGCAAGGCCCATCATTGTTTTATTGGCGGAATATCTTTAAAACACGTTTATATGTAGTCAGGAATCAATATATGGGGGTTCAGTAAAGAACTTTAGTGTCACCCTGTGTTACTTTATTTTTTTTGCACAGACCTTAGAGACAATGCTGACATCTATTAAGAAAGGCAAAAAAATCAACGAGGCTGAAATCCCACCCCTAGTGACCACTGGAAAAACTGCTGCTCCGGCTGTCGTCCAAGATTCTGAGAGTGAGGCTCATTCCGAGGGATTGCCAGTGGGAGTCAAGGAACCTATTTCAGAATCAGAGGGCCCAGCTGTGATAGACAGAAAAGCAGAGGAGACTGAGGAACCTGAACCTGCAACTGCCCCAGAGACCCCAGTAGAGACAGCACTCCCAGCCCCAGAGCACGAAGTCAGCGAAGCAGACAAAGGAATAGATTCAAAAGCAGGTGAAGGAGCCGGGACCGCAAACCACCCTGCATCATAGCAATGTCTGCGTGAAGGTGTTGGGTTGTTTTCTGGCTTTCTAAGGAATAGTTGAGGTTCTCTGTACCGAGTTCTGCATTCCCAAAACCACACTTAAATCTCGTAGTGATGTTTTGCACACAACTCCATGCAAAGGTATGGATGCCGAATTATGCTTGCAGAAGTAGGGGCCTGGTGTGTCTCACAATGGTTTGATGCAACTAAATTAAGTAAGCTAAAGACTTGCTTAAAAACACACAAATAAACACAGCTTATAGATGAACACTAAAACCTTTTATACACAGATATTCAAAAACACATGCTACCTCCACTCTTCTTGGTATGCAAAGTGAAACATACACATACACACACACACACACACACACACACACACACACATGTTTACCCCATTTTTCTCCCCAATTTAGAATTGCCAATTGTGTTATTATTAATCCCGGTTCACCACTGCAACCCCCCCAGCGACTCGGGAAACGGCGGCTGACACACGCATCCTCCGAAACGTGTCCCTGCCAAGCCGTTTTTGACTGCGGATCCACAGCAAAGCCATCAGACCTATAGTGCTGGAGAACAACACAGATCTGAATGGCTCCACTGCAGACCCGCAGGTGCCCTATCAGCCACAGGGGTCGCTGGTGTGCGGTGAACCGTGGATTACCCCTGGGAACTCTCGGTCATAGTCAGCAATGACATAGCCTGGATTCGAACTTGCAATGTCTAGGCTAGGCGGAGTGCCTTTACTGGATGTGCCACTCCAGAGCCCCACACACATGTTTTTTAACAACAAACTTTTTTTTTTTTTTTGTTTAATGTATAGCTACAGACCATGAAGCTACCAAGGTACTACTGGTAGGGAGACAGAAGGAATATAAAATAGCAGCTCTGAAAGCCAAGCAACAAGGTGACTTGGACAGAGCCAAGGAGTACATGAAAATTGGCAAGGTGAGTAGGGTGCGGCTTCTAATACAAACGATATACAGGGTGTTTCATACGTCCTGGCACATTGTGGTGTATACTGTATCATAGTTACTGTATGTTAGATTTTCACCTGCAACAAGACAAAAACATAAAATCCTGGTGGGACAGAAAGGACTGGACACTTGTAGCTGCTTATTCAAGGTGGTCGTGTTACATTATTTAATAATTGCATTGAAAAACTTTCTTGGGGTTACTAGTTGGTAAGAGAAGGGAACCACTTGCTTGAGGATAGAATACTACCTTGGTAAAACATGGACAGCTTTGGGTTTAGTGAGGTAAACCAAAATACATATTTACTGATTTTAATGTAACTTGGAGTGTGGATTAGGGAGTTGATAATGTTAAGGATTAGATTTTGATTTTGCATTAATATTCATGAACCTGCTGATGTGATGTACTTATAGTATAAACAAATATGCATCAGATTACCTATTTCCCTTTCTCTATTTGGAGCAGAAATTTGATGCAGTGATAGAAGCCTTGGAGGGTGGGCAGCCCATCGATCTGAGTAACATGCCACCACCTCCAGGAGGTAAGATAGGATTTATTGGTCCAGGAAGAAAATATATTGTTGCTGCTCTAAAAATCAAAAATGTGAAATCTGTAACTGTCCTAATCTAAAGTGGATAATAGAAAAATGTAATGGTTTAACAATTTTGTTGGATTATTTTTTGGGATTATAATTAATCCTGGTTATGTTCTTAGATACAATATGACTTTTTTTAACAATTCGTAAATAGTAAGTGTCTGACCTTTTTTAAATTTCATTTTTGCTTTGCTTACTTATGTAAGTATTTATATAAGTATTTTTATCCCTCCAAATTCCCTAGATGTTGAAATAAGAAAAGCTGCGTCATCCCCCTCCCATGCAACAGGTGGTGCTACAGAGGAGACTCAACCTGTACAAGCAACAGCGCCCATGGCAGTTTCCCCAGCAGCAGGTGAGAAGGGAGCACTCATGCCATTAACCATTTCTGGGCTGGAAGTTTCTTTACAGAGGATGCATCTTACAGAATTGTTACCTCATGTGTTTTCCTCTCTGTTCCCAGCTGCTCCTGCTCAGCCTAAAGATGTGCTGGAGGCTTTACAGCAGAGGATGGAGAAGTACAAAGAGGCATCAGCTCAGGCCAAAACCAGTGGAGAGGAGCGCAAGGCCAGGATGCATGACAGGATAGCCAAGGTGCGTGAGGGGGAGTGGGGATAAGAGAAGGGAGAAAGGGAGACCGCTGGTTACAGATTGTAGAAGAAAAGAATAAAAGGGAATGGGTTTAGGTATTTCTCACTGTGAAATGTGTATGTTGGTCTGAGCTTAGTGCTCAGTGAGTTGAGGTCCACTTCACAAAATCATTGCAGTATTATAGGAAAGCTCTGTAAATCATACCTGTAGCTAGTGCCACCCTGTTTTTTGATTACTCCTTCAACGATGCAGACCTGTAAAACTTAGTCTTATTAGTCTATGAAAAATAACTCCACAACAGAGCAGACCAGTTAACTGGTCTCAGTCTTGGGTATGCGCCTGTATAATTTAAGATACTGAAACTCTTCAATTAGTTTTAGTGGGATTAATTTAGGCTTTAGTATAATTTGAAACTAAGCAAGACCTACTCCCCTCCCTCTCCTAATGCAGCAATACCAGGATGCGATCCGAGCGCACAAAGCGGGCAGAACCGTCAACTTCGCTGAGTTGCCAGTCCCACCAGGTGAGACCCATACCCATTCCTCTTGTTTTATCCTAAATGCACTGGGACCTTACTAGCCTCCCAATTCGCTTCTACACTCCACCTTTCCTATTCCATCTTCCAGTACCTACTCTTCCACTCCCCATTCCTTTGCAGGATGAACTGTTCATTACAGTGCATTGTATTGCTGTATAGAGCCATACTGCTCAGAACAGATGAGGCAATGCAATTGAAACCATGCTGTCTCTCCCTCTGCAGGGTTCCCCCCAATCCCTGGGATGGAGGGTGCTGGAGCGGAGCAGGGGATCGCTGCTGTGCTGGAGGCTGCTTCCAAACTGGCCAGCGACGAGGGGAAGGAGGTAGACGAGGAAGATGAGGAGGATAAGGTATGTGTGTTTTGTGCCTTTCAAAACTTCTGCACTCTATACAGTATGTGTGTGTGTATGCAGAAATGAAACACAATATATAAAAACAGCTTAGAGGTTCACAAGCTGTAAACAAATTAATGCAAAAATATTCAGATGGAGCGTCTATCCTGTCATACTATCACAGATAACCATTGTATTTAATACACATACTAAGCAGATCTAATAACAATAGAAATACATGAATTACAAGTTAAGTAAAAAATATGTTGCGTAAATGTATTCTCATGATGACAAGTCAAAGACACATTTGAAAGAGATTTCAGCCTTGGTGGCTTAGTTAAGTACCTAATTAAATACAATTCTAGAACATTGTTAAATGAATTATTCATTGCCTGTTGCATTTCTTCCCCCCCTCTGCTAAGCAGCCCCTGGCCACACCGCAGAAACCAAAGAAGCCTACGCTGGCTGTGCCGCCAACAGTGCAGGGGCATGGTAGCCACTCCCCGGGACAGCCCAGGAGACCACCCCCCTCCCCTTCACCTGAGAGACAGTCCCATGCAGAGGGTCTTTCTCAAGCAGGTAATGGGAAGATAATGACTTTTGAGAGGAAGAAACTATTGTTACTTCATGCTCCATAACCAATCACTGTTTTTCCTGCAACTTCTCTCGGAAGTGCAGGGCTGAAATATGTATAGGAGTACAAACAGCCTTTTAGCAGAGATTAGAAAAAAATGTTCACTGTTTTGTATTAATATGAAGATGTTTCCACATAAAATATCATCTTGGTAATCCATCGAGAACCTCTTCAGATCACATTTCATAACATTGATTAGGATGGACTATTAAGACAAACTTTAAGAACTTTTTATGGTACAGTCTCTGTCTGTCAGTCAGGAGACTCCAATATGATTGTCAGATTTCACCATTTCACAGCTCAGCAGCAGCTTGAGTTCCTAGAGGGCCGCAGGAAGCAGTACATGAAGGCAGCTATCCAAGCAAAGCAGAAGAATGACCTGGAACAGGCCAAGAGCTTTCTGCGCACCGCCAAGGGATTCGAGCCGATGATAGAGGCTGCCAAGAACGGGAAGGCTGTCGATATATCCAAGGTACCTTCAGCTAGGGAATATCCAAGGAGTTGAGGAAGACCATTTAAAATCAATTAGTGATCACTGTAAACCTGTGTGTGGTGGACAGGGAGTAAACATAGCGGACCATATTAAGTCCTCATAACACATGTCTCTTCTCCTGTCTTCCTCCTTCCCCTTGTCACCAGACAGTCTGGATAGAGTCTGCAAACGGCAGCGATCCTCTGCTCCGTCCGTTGTACATGGGATATTGATTTATATGCAATTATTATTATTATTATTATTATTATTATTATTATTAATAACTTCTATGGTAATGCTATTGCACTGTATATTGAAAATGAGATGCTCTGTAAGGCTTTATATGCAAAATATGTTGTATTGTATTGCATGAGATTTCTAAATTTACTCTCTAGAGAGCCATGATTTTTTTAATTGTATTCTGTTCAGGTACCGTCCCCTCCGGGTGATGAAGAGGATGATTTTATCTTGGTGCATCACAGTGATGTGCAGATCTCTCAGAAAGCAGAAGACGTTTACATGCAGCTTGCTAAGATACTGAAAGAGCAGTGTGAGGTGAATACTGACATGAATGTGATGTAAAAAAAATAATAATAATAATGAAAAATTCAATTATGTACAGTATCAAAAGTTTATACTTTTTCATTAAAATTGCTGCTGTGGCCTTACAGATATTTTCTTTCTTTTCAGAAATGTGTTTCTTACTCTAAGCAATTTACACACCTTGGAAATATAACAGAAACCACAAAGTAAGTGTACAAATACTTTCCCTTTAGATTTGTCATCAAAAATAGAACATTTAAACTGGATTATAGGCCTGAATGAACAAGAAAGTAGAAGCACAGAGCTGGTTAGCTAGTTATGTCAAAATCTGTTCTGTTTGCTAAAGCAAAGTACAGGCTGTGTTTTTTTTTTGGCTTGGTGATCACTTATGTGACCTGTTTTTTCTTCGTTACCCTGCGATTCCCCATTGTGTTAACCAAGGCTGCCCTGTCACACCATTGTTTATCCATTTTTGTTTATGCAACTTTTTTTTTTTTTCAGATTTGAGAAAATGTCAGAAGAGTGTAAAAAGAACCTTGCGATCTTAAAACTAGCTCAGGCTCAGGGCCTTGATCCACCAAAACACCATTTTGAGAAGAGGACCTATAGTATTGTACGGTAGGTAGTGTTAACCTCCAGGTAGGAGACCAGGGGACTCAATGGTACGGTGATTATCTTATATATGGAATATATTTCCCATGTTATGTAACCTGTACTGCACATAAAAACGCCCCCTTGAAAGTTTGTTATAAGCAAGTGTATAAGAATGCAACAGAGTGTTTACTGTTTGTTTTTTTTAATATTATTTTGTCAGATGTGGGATGAACACATTTATTAATGCATTAACACAGAAACTTTTACTGTGCTGAGAATCTTTTGGTTCTTTATTTTTTACTTTAGGATATGCATGAATTTCAAATACAGCACTATAAATAAACTGCTGCATCCTGGTGCCTATGCTGTAAATCCCATGGACTGATTGCAACTAGACCACTGATATGAGTTAGAACTTCAAAACATGAAGTAGCAGGAAGAATCGGCAACCTCAATTAGCATTGTCTTAAATATGTGCAAATTCCAACGTTAAATGCATGATGTCCCTTGTGCTTTTTGGTAGATGGTTAAATAATTAGTAGTAAGTAAGCTGATTTATCAAAGGCGCTGCAGTGTCCCAACAGGAAGCCATTTAAAGAATATGGGTTCAATTGTCTCCCATTTTCATCTCTTTCCCCCCCCCCAGGATATTTCCAGAGCTCAGCAGCACAGAGTTGCTTCTGATTGTTGTCAAGGGAATCAATCTGCCAGCGCCTCCTGGTAAGGGTTCAAAGAGATGGTTATTGTTTGAAGAGCAGACAAGAGAACCAGTGCACACCCACACATTATATATCTCTATATATATATATATATATTGTAAACTCCTTACGGCTGAGGCACACTTTTTTATTTGCACAAATAATCAAAACAAAACCTAACTCCACTTTGGAGCACTAACTGAAACCTTATTTTTCAAACTAAAACTGGACAGCTAAGCCGTTTGCCAGTAACCCAAAACAAACCACTCTTTCAAACAAACACAGTACCTCGTTGTTACAAGTCTCTTCAGCAGCTGGCTCGTGCTTCTTCAGCCAGTCTGCTTATGGCTGCAATGTCATCAGCCCTGACTGCAGGGCTTAATTGGCCTCAGGTGCTTTCCATTTCCTCTGCAGTCCTGTGGCATTCTGGGAATTGTAGTCCTATATATATGGAGGGCCCTCATAATCTCATACTGAAGTTAAAGAGTTAAAAAGTTAAAGTTTAAAAAAAGTGCACAGCCAGATGAACAGTAGGCTATGACAATGATTATTGGCACAGACACTCATGGAGGTCTGTAGGTCATTGATTAATGTTTGGAGAAGGTAGTTACATGGTGTAATTTGTTTGAAAACACTAACATTTCGAGTCGTGCTAATTCTTTATTTTTATGTAAACATCAGGTTAGCCACTGCCCTTCAAATCTTACATGTTTTATGATTGTGTTTTAACTCTCTGTTTTTAAAAAACATAAAATCGAGTCTTCTCCAGTATACCAGTGCACCGATAATGTTATTATTATTATTATTTTTTACAGGCATAGCAACAAATGATCTTGATGCATTTGTGAAATTCGAATTCCCATATCCCAGTGGGGTGAGTAAAAATATATACTAAAATTAATTCAGATATATTCAAATATTAATGGATACATCTGTAGTTTTAATGCAGATTTGTGGCAGAAAGTACATCCGCTTCATTAGGAGAAAAGCTGTAATTGGTGAAGCTTTTTGTATTTTGCAATACATTTTTTAATATGGTCCAAGAAATATAAACTGAATGAAGAAGATTAGGTACTAAGTTCTGTTATCCTTTTATCATGATAGCATAAACCTACTTTTGTAATTTTGGTACAGAATTGTGCATACTGTTATATTGTTTCTGTTCATTGAGAGCTAGTAATTTGCTATTTTTGCTTTGCAGGAACAAGCACAGAAACATAAAACATCAGTAATTAAGAACACCAATTGTCCAGGTATTATTATTATTATTATTATTATTATTATTATTATTATTATTATTATTATTAATAATAAAATCATGTTTAAGGGTTGAGTGAACCTGGAGTCTGACTTGCTAGTATCTCTTCTTCAGAGTATAACCAGAGTTTCAAGCTGAACATTAATAGAAACCACAGGGGCTTGAGGAGAGTGATTCACTCCAAAGGCATCAAGTTGGAAGTGTTGCACAAAGGGTAAGGCATGTTATTGAAAACTCTTCAAATTGATTTCATCCCTAGAACACTCTGAATTCAGTTGCTGACTTGCTGAGATTATTTCTTTATTTTTGTGCCTAATAGTCATCTATTGGTCTTGAATACATTGCAAGCTTTGCCTTTTATTGTAGTTTTTTTTTGATTTTGTTACTTTACTGGTAAAGAAAATGCTGTATGAATAATATGCTTTGCAATACACAAACCTCAATGGTGGGAGAGCGTGATCTGAAGTTGCTGCATGTTTCAGAGTATCTGGGTTGTGGATTGGGTTTAGCTGCTGTAACTGCTTGGTTCCCATTTACCTGTATAAGGTCCCCAGTCTAAATAACAATAAAACCCTTGTTCCTGTTTCAAAGGGGCTTTTTGAGGAGTGATAAACTAGTTGGAACTGCGCATTTTAAACTGGAGAAACTGGAAACTGAGTGTGAAGTCAGAGAAATCATTGAGGTAAAGCTTGGTTTACTTTTAACACACCGTCTAGGAACCGTCATCTTAGCACTGGATCACTGGGGTGGGTGGGGGGCTCTGTATAATTTTGTACAGTTAATTTGGCAGTTCCCAATATTCCACGTGGCAGAACTTAAAATGTTACATCTGTTTCCATAGATCGGGCAGCATTTACCTTCCAGAACGTAATCAGTAGTTATTTGCATACTGTAATTGTAATGTCAGAATCCGTTTAGATGCCCTATCCTTAATTGCAAAATGCACGCTGAGCAAAACCACTGTCTAAACAGTGCCTTCGAAACTGAATTTTACACTACATTGGACCAATGGAAAGACATATGGTGGATCTGCCAGCGTCCTGCTTTTCTTCACGTCACACTTAGTGTAACCAAGATTTTACTCTGATTTTAGATTTAGTCTAATAAGCTATCAAGAGGTCCTTGCAAAGTCATTTTGACTTCATCAGCTGTCTGTCTGTCTTGCCTGACTTAGCTATTTGATGGGAGGAAGCCGACTGGTGGGCGTCTGGAGGTCAGGGCGCAGCTTCGGGAGCCCCTCAGCGGGCAAGACGTACAGCAGGTGACAGAGCGCTGGCTGGTACTGGAGCAGCCCAAGGTAAGGAAGCACCTTAATGAATACTAAAACACTACATGCTCAGCTGCCCAGCCTAGTCCTGCACACCAGTAATGAACATTACAACATTCCAGTGTCTTCTATCTGCACTCTCACCCAGTCACTTAATAATGCACTTTTCCAGCATGCATACAAATGTAACGCTTATTTAAGAAAATACAAACATTTCTGTTTCTAGGTTGCATCGTAAATGCTGTGGACTCTAAAAGGCACCTCCATGAGGTATGTGGCAACCATCCCATTGTATCAAATTGAAGCACAGTACTGTATCGGTGCTTGTAAGGAAATGTAAAAAGTATCATCACTTATAAAGTGCTTTTTTTTCTTTTAAGGTGAAGAGGTACTGAAAACTATATCTATGCACCTGATTGAAAAAAGGATTGGAAGGACTCTGTTTGCAGTGACAATGTTGATGGTAGTTGGAACATTACAAAGAACACCCTGCACTCTTCCCTGTGTCAGCAGTGTGCTGCCTCTGTCTGTAAGTACAGAGGGAGTCCCTATCGGCATGCATGAGAAGCAGCACACCTGTAGACAGGTACAGTAGGAGGTGTTGATAACTGGTGTCAGTCCTTTGAGGGCATGTTGCCTGCCTGCACATTATTTTTCTCTTGCGTCTTGTTTTTCAAAAACTAGAACTGGTTTAATGTTAAATTCATCTCAGTGGAAGAGCACTTACAGTGTACCGAATATATGTGTTGTGTTAAGGATAATTAATGTGGTTCTGAAACTTCCAATATGATAATTATGTGAAACCCTGTTGTTAATTTGCATTCATTTATTTATGTATATCAGTTATTTATTATTTTGTCAGTATATATACTGTACATGTATATGTAATGCTTATAGACAGGCTTCACATTTGTGACATTTATACTGTACTTGCACATCTGGATCATTCAGAGGTCCTCTGAAAATATGCAGGTTGTTTATAAATCAACTCATATGGACTGTATTTTTACATTCTAATAGGGATTCCATATTGTCACTGCATTGATGATTTTAGAAGCGGTACAACATTGTTTTTTATTTGTTTTGCCAAAGGTTTTAAACTGAAGTTTTAAGACGAAACTACAGGTATATTGTTTGGTTTCTGGTGTTGCACCAACTGCTTTGTACGGGCTTCCTTAGATTAGAAGCAAAAGTGAGAACCAGTGCAGTTCCCAGGTCTTTGTGTTACACATTGATCATCCTATTGGATTCCAATAACTATATTGCTCATTCGACAGTAAATAACCAGTTTTAGTTTCTGTAAAGAAATAAGTTATGTTATTTTTCTACTTTGAGCAGACCCTTTTATTTTTTTGTTTTTGTTAGAAATGTACCAAACTATTAACTCTCCTTCCTTTTTCTTTGTCTATTCCATCAGTTAAAATGACATCCATCAACAAGAGAGAGCAGAGTTCCCTTTAATTAAGTGTTCCAGTGGCATGCCACACTCGCTTCCTTGCTTTTGTATGTCATTCCCCCTAATGGATACGTGCCTTGCTCAGGTATTGATTTAGCTAAAAATAACACTTTCTGATTTGCCCTTGGTGTGACCACCCACTGTATCCATGCCTAAATATCAAAGCCTGCTATTTTTAAAATTCCTTGGTTTTGAGTTACTGTAATGTTCCCTAAGCCTGGTGACCGCTTCTATTTAAAGACACTTGTCATTTTCTATTTTTTAGTGACGTTACATAAAATAGCATGCAAAAAATCATTGGGCAAATTAGTCAGATTATACTATAATGACCTCCAAATGTAAACGTATTCCTTCAACACAAGAAAAATTAATTATATATTGCTCACTATAGAGTGGTGGTTATTAATATGGGTTTGATTAGTCTCAGTTTTCTTTTACTTTGGTTTAACATTGACAGGTGTCATAATAATAGTAATAGATGTTGGTTTACTGTCGAATGGGCTGTATAACTTAACTACATTCTGGAGGGGAATGCCCTGCCCTTGCTTATTCTATTGAATTTTTCTAGAGTTAGGACACTTGAATGTAGTTTCCCAAATGTCTGTAAGGACTAAACTTTTCAGTCACTGTGCGAGGCTGTGCCAATGTTTCTATTCAGTGTCTATTTGTATAAGCAGCTTCTAAAGGTTTACAGGACTAGATATGGATTCCAAAAAACTTGCAGGTGAAATAATCAGGTCTCCTCGACTAAAGATAGGGGAGTGGAATGAAAAGCACTTACAATATATTCTTAAGCCCCTCATAGAAGCAACACCATAGGTTTATGTTACTGCTGCTCCTCCGACCCATTACACTACACAGCTGGTAGCCTTGACTGAGAACAAAGTCATCCTTTTAATCTATTGAGTTTTGTGTTAAAAGCCTCAGATTAAATATATATTCGTTAGCATGAATATAAAGTCACAAAGCAATTGACTCATTATGTTAATGGTTCAGGCTGGTACCGCAGTTTGGTTTTGGCCAGTTTAAGCTTGCACAGCACTTTCCTAACAGCTGTTCATGGCATTTGGTGGCCAGGGAGGCTGAAACAACTGCAACATATCTGTAGCCCTGCCAGTCCCCCTTAGTACACAACATGCACACTGTAGAGCTTGGTTGTGGGGTCCACTTCTTATTGACACAGAATGTGCACCTGACGGCTGTTAAGCCATTAGCTGTGCCTTCATTTACAACATATATCCCCTATGCAAACTAGTCATGTAAAGAAAGGGATTGTCACTTTTCTTGTCAAATGATTGTACAACTGCTTGTAGTTAACACATTACAGTAAAATAAAATAAAAAATGACTTGCATTTGCACTTGTGGCTTTTTTTTTGCTGTAAAGTACAATACAAAAAAAAGGATGGTTCATATGTTGGGTCAGCTGTTTTTAAATGTTATGGCATAACCGAGATTCAGACAGACATACTTTATTAGTGAAATATCCCAAAAGGGAAATCCTGCTGTTTCAAAGCAAAAACATTGGAATGCCATACTGCAGGGGACAGGAAACATTTTAGCAGAGATATGGGTAAAAATATGTTTAAATAAAAGAAAACTGAACATTTCACTTTTCTATAAGTTTTTATTATACAGGTACAGTACAGTTTTCAATGAAGAAGACTGATCTTATTGACAAAGTTGTAGTGTACAATAAAGAAAAACAAATGTACAGGTTTATATGTTTTTTGGCTTTTAAATGCATGTAACAGTTCTCATAGTTTCCCTTTTTAAATGCCAGTGTTTTGGATGAGGTGGTAGCCTTTTTTATGCTGCTATGTCAAAGAGTGACAGAACTGTCAGTTAGTTACAGGTTTATATATATATATATATATATATATATATATATATATATATATATATATATATATATATATATATATATATAGCATTCATCCCTTGATGCTTTAATAATGTTATAACAATTTGGTTTATTTAGTGTTATTCAAAAGCCATCTCTTGAATGCATTGGTTCTACTTCATCAGAACTTTTATAGATAATAGGTACGGACAGAAAAGAGTTTAGGAACTACACCAGTTGATTAATGACCAAGGACAATGGCGATACGTATGTCAAAACAGCTGTGCTTAAAATTAAACTGCAAAGATGAGCAAGATAAATGTGCGAGAATACTGTAAAAAAGGGGTCTTCAGTTGCACAGAAATCATTTGGTACAATACACAAATTGTTGTTAACCCTTTTCACATCCTAAATACCAGGTTTTAAAAAACAAAATTACCCTCCAGGCCCCTATAGTGTGTATTTCAAAATGGCTCAGGATCCATACAAATCTTGGTATTTTTTCCTTTTTTAATGATGTATTATATTCACGACACAAGTTGTAAAGCTTAAATGCTGCAACCAGAAATGTGGTCAAATAATTTCAACATTTATCTACAAAAATTCATAGCTTTTTGATCATGTGATGAATCCTGAAAACAGGACCAAAATGTGACAGCAATCAGTCTAAACTTCAGAAGACCTGCTCAAAAGCCAGATCAGTGAGCTTTTCTGCATCCCATATCCCATGAGGGTGGAAACAGCAGATCTATGATAATCCAGTTTGTTTCACCCATGGGAGTTGCACCCACTTATTTCCTTCTGTTGTTAAATAAGGCTTTGGGATTCTGAGTGCATTCTTCTTGAGACAGTCTTTAAATTCACAACAGGGACTCCTAATTTTGTCTCAAAGTCTCATGTCTCTTCCTTGAATTTTGTGAAAGCACACAATACAACTACTGCTAGAGCTGCTCATCTACAAATGTTAAACTCATGGCCAGTGTCATACCTTGGGTCTGGTACCCACATCGTTGTACACAGTGGAACAGAAATCTGACATGAATGACAAAAGCAATGCCAGCCATAGCAGTCATCCATAATTTCAACTCCAATCAATTATTAATTGATAACTAGCTGTGTACTTTAATTAAACATCTGTCATGACATAAGCCAAAAGTTTATTGGGTATGGGAATAGCCAAAATTGTGTATGCATTTCTTTTTTTTCTAGTGTTACTTAATCCCTAACTCTTCTGAGCACAATTTCTGTGGACGTGGAAAGTCCTTGTTGTGAATGATGACGACTCTTTCACATGATCTTCTGCTCATATCCAATCTGGATGCCATATTTATTAACAGAGCCAGCCTCTCGTGGGTACCAAATGTGGGGCCACATAGGGCAGCAATAATGAGATCCTCAAAGGCTCCACAATAAACCAGGGTGTACCCCACAGTCAGCGCCCAGGGGCATCACAGTGACAAGAATTTCAGAATATAATGGTTGTATTGAGGGGTACCACTTTCACGTGGTAGCTTGTTAGCTTGGCAAGGCTGGCCCTGTTCCCCTAGATGAAGACTGCCCTGTGTCTGTCTGGCACTCAGCTGCCCTGGTCCTGAAAAGTCTGAAACGGTGCATAGAATATCTGGAGTCGACAGGAACGCTTTCCAGCACAGCTTTTAGGCAATTCAAGTGCAAATGATTGAGCAAAGTTGATGTAACAGGAGGAAGAGGTGCCATTGGGGTCCTTTCCCCTCCTCTAGGAAATGTTCTCAAGGATGTAAAAGATGAGCTCCATCACCATAGGACCCTCACTCAGCTGGCAGGCCCCCCCATGGATCACTGGCACCAGGGCACTGTCCAGGTCATTCATGTACTGAGGGAGCAAAGGCTGCCCATTGCTGCCAACCTGGTACCCCACCTGCAGAGCCGAGAGACATGGGTTAGACCTCACCTTTCACATTCTTTACAGCTAAATTTGTATAGAGTACAAATCCAGATGCAAGCAAGTACTGTATATTAATAAAAAAAATGTTAAAACAAATTCAGGTCTGAGCAGTCATGTTATATACTGTATTGTAATTGACTGAAAAACATTTTAAAATGATGCCCCATCTAAATATTGGGACTGTAGCGGAAATACAAGTTCTGTTAATAGCAACCAACCTGGTCAGAGTCCAGCGTCACACGGAGTCCCAGCTTGGCTAGCCCGTCCTCCTTGAGCAGTTTGAGGTGAGGGCAGAGTGCCATGCTGAACGCTCGAGCTACACTCTCAGTCAGACGGCTGTGGTCAGCAGGGTCACTCGGGCTGTTCGGCTGGTCATCGCTCTGGAGGAAAAACACCTGGACACAAGAAAGAGGAGAAGATGAGCTTGATCACAGACCCACTTCTCTGTCTCGTCTATTTGTGCATGTATGTATTTCTTACACACGAAACACAGGAAAGGCTTGTCTCCATGTGAATTTGAAGTAGGTCCAACATGAACATCCTGAAGGAAATAACAGCATGAAAGCCAAGGCGGTCACAAGCATAATTGCTAGACCCACACACACAAAACATGCATATGGTCGACAGATGCATACAAAGACGGACGCAGAAACACAAAAAACAGCTACAAAGCATGTAGTGTCTCTACCTCTGTCCACCGGATGACCTTTCCATTGGCTTTGTACTCAGAGCCATGGAATATCTTCACACTAGTGATGGACTCCATGGATTTCCCATCAATGGGGCTGATGACCCTGCAGAGGCACAATAATGAAGGAGTGAGAAGAGAGAGGGTTCCCTTGAAGACCTACTTTTGTCAAGAAACAGGGTTAATTATTCAAAAACATAGAAAGGTTACAAATGAGAGGAGGCCATTCGACCCATCTTGCTTGTTTGGTTGTTAGTAGCTTATTGATCCCAGAATCTCATCAAGCAGCTTCTTGAAGGATCCCAGGGTGTCAGCTTCAACAATATTACTGGGGAGTTGGTTCTAGACTCTCACAATTCTCTGTGTAAAAAGGTGCCTCCCGAGTGGCGCATCCAGTAAAAGCACTTGTGTAGAGTGCAGGATGCGCCCTATAGTCTGGACGGCGCGAGTTCGAGTTCAGGCTATTCCGAGGACGGGAGGGAGGGTTAGGTCGGCCAGGCTCACCGTGCACCAGCGACCCCTGTAGTCTGGCCGGGTGCCTGCGGGCTTGCCTGTAAGCTGCCCGAGAGCTGCGTTGTCCTCCGACACTGTAGCTCTTGGGTGGTTGCATGGTGAGTCCGCAGTGTGAAAAAAAGCGGTCGGCTGACGGCACACGCTTTGGAGGAGAGCGTGTGTTCATCTTCGCCCTCCCGAGTCAGCGCAGGGGTGGTAGTGGTGAGCTGAGCATAATAAAATAATTGGCCATTCCAAATTGGGAGAAAAATAATAAAAATAATTGGCAACGACTAAATTTAAAAAAAAAAAAAAAAAAGTGCCTCCTATTTTCTGTTCTGAATGCCCCTTTATCTAATCTCCATTTGTGACCCCTGGTAGTTTCTTTTTTCGGGTCAAAAAAGTCCCTAGGGTCGACATTATCAATACCTTTTAGAATTTTGAATGCTTGAATCAGATTGCTGCATCGTCTTCTTTGTTCAAGACTGAATAGATTCAATTCTTTTAGCCTGCCTGCATATGACATGCCTTTTAAACCCGGAATAATTCTGGTCGCTCTTCTTTGCACTCTTTCTACAGCAGCAAAATCCTTTTTGTAATGAGGTGACCAGAACTGAACACAATATTCTAGTCTTACTAATGCATTGTAAAGTTTTAACATTATTTCCCTTGATTTAAATTCAACACTTTTCACTATATATAAGGATATATGGATAAGGGCATCTGCTAAGAAAGAAAGAAATAAATAAATAAATAAATAAATAATAATAATAATATATCCCGAGCATTTTGTTGACCTTTTTTATAGCTTCCCCACATTGTCTAGATGAAGACATTTCTGAGTCAACATAAACTCAATTTGAATGACCTTTGCTGCTGCAACGGTGTTTGCCACTCCTCCTGTTTTAGTGTCGTCTGCAAATTTAACAAGTTTGCTTACTATACCAAAATCTAAGTCATTAATGTAGATTAGGAATAGCAGAGGACCCAATACTGATCCCTGTGGTACTCCACGTTACCTCGCTCCATTTTGAGGTTTCTCCTCTAATCAGTACTTTCTGTTTTCTACATGTTAACATCTCCCTAATCCATGTGCATGCATTTCCTTGAATCCCTACTGTGTTCAGTTTCAGAATTAGTATTTTATGCGGGACTGTCAAAAGCGTTCTGGAAATCTAAATAAACCATGTCATATGCAGTGTTGAGTAGTGGTTAGGGCTCTGGTCTGCTAAGAAATAAATTGCAAATATGCTTTGCAATTATCCATTAGCGATGTTGCATCCACAAAAAAATCAAGCAGGGTAGTTACACACAATCTCCCTTTCCTAAAACCATGCTGACTGTCACCCAGGATACTGTTACTGTATAGGTCATTTTCCATTTTGGATCTTATTATAGTCTACCAGCATTTTCATCCCAATTAATGGCTACACAAAGCATTAGTTGCTGTCATTTTAAAAAGTGACCATGTAGTACACTCTCACCCCTTGTTGAAGTTCCGGTCATCCTCCACCCACTGCACCTGCACGTGTTCTTGGGGCTCCTCCTGGTCTGCTTTCCCACAGGGGATCGTGAAGTCCTTCATCTCCCGCAGCGCCAGCCGAAGAGCCTCCATCGTCTCTGCTGTGATCTGCACCATCACTCCGTCTGGAGAGGAAGAAGAGAGCGAGTTTAAACTACTTCAAAACCAGTACAGAGAGGAGCACAAACAGAAGCTGAAGAAAAGACAAGTTCAGAACAGGAGGTAGGGAGCCAAACAGAATTTGAGTCCTTACCTTCTACAATGCTGGACTTGGCCAGGTACCCAGAAGATGATTTCAGAGCACCACTGAACACAAAAAAGCTAGCTCCTGTAACTAAACCATGAAAAAAAGAACAGGGAAAAAATATAAAACCAACATCATTTGACGGTTTATATCTGGAAACCAAAAAGTCGTGTCACAAGTAAAGGGTGCCATTACAGAAGAGTTTCCACAACCCTAAAAATATATTTCATGAGATATGAGCTGTTGAAGAAAAAAAGATTCCTTCACTCCTATGCAACTATGCTAAACAGTTCTATGACTTAAACATTATGACCTAAGCAGAGGGACACAAAATCTCTCATATGTCCAATCTCCCTATATAGAGCATTCTGCAGCCTACCTTTATGTGGCTGGTTGTGGATGCTGATTGCCTGAGTTTGATAGTTCCCATCGTCATTCTGAACACAGACCAGGTGGGAATCTGCCCGCTCGTTAAAACAGGCCCCCATCGCCAGCACATGCTCATTTGACTTGTTCATCGCCTTCATCAGCTGCCCAAGAAACCACAGGGAGTGTCAAGACATTTGCACCAAGCAAAAGATTCTGGCAAGTTAAAGTGTGCATCTTTCTGATAAATTGGGTTGGCATGGCAAGACCATATAAATTGCATGCCCCAATTTGCCAAAAAAAAAAAAAAAAAAAAAAAGGAGTGTAATATGCTTACTGTATATACCACTACAATCACCCTTTCCATTGTTTTCCTTAGCTTGGGAAACAAGAACCATACCAACACACACACATTTCTGGCACTAATGTATCACCCAGCTGGACTCATTCCAAGCACCGAGACCTCTGATCCTGGCTGCCTGCCTTCTCTTGCTTTCTGTTTGTGCCAGGTCTGCTCTACAGGATTCTGGCTGGCCATTTCATCAGACAGCAGGCACTTTGTACTGTATGCATACTTCTGACTTATGACCTTTCAGCCGAGTTGATGGGCACATTCAAGTACAGAGACAATCCCCATACAGAGATTTTTGCATCCAACATATAATTAACATTTTATTACCCCTTTTAGATGTAATTGCGACATGGTTTGAGAACCAAAATTACATAGGACTGCAACATCTCAGTCACGCCCCCTGGTTTAACAGGCCCATGAGCCGCCTACTAAAAACCAGATCAATTCTGTTATACCATCACCTTTACAGGAATAAACGTACCTCGTTGTACCTGTTGCTGGGAATCTTGATGCAGGTCTTTCTCACTTCCATATCGACTACCAATCCATTCACCACTGGCAACGTGTATTGGTAGTTTCGAAAATCCTGAAAATTTAACAAGAACATTCAGGGCACTCCTTATTGGGTCTAACCTGGAATTGGAGCTTTTAAATATAAAATCTAAAACGTTTAGATTGTCACAGGATAATGCAAAAACGAATGGTGTGAGGTCTGCGTAGCAATGCACCTGCATCCTAAAGCTACAGCAACATGGTCTGGCAGCTATAACTTTTCAATACTTCTAGGCTATGTTGTAATGCATGTTCTTCACACCTTTTTAAAGCACAATTTAAACCAGCTGTGTTAGAATGTGCAATATAGAGCTGATAAAGCTCTCCACATAACAGGTTACAAAGTAATTTAGCCACTTTAATGCAGGTTGTCTAGGGCCTCCACCTGTTAAGTGTAAGTTGCACTGTTCTAATTTTTTTTTTTTTTTTTACACAACAGTGCAAAGAGGCTGTGAAACCCTGCACACAGAAGCTCTTACAAGACACTCACCGCTAGCAGGTTCATAATGGTGTGGCCAGTCTCCCCGAACAGAGGCTTCCTGAATCGGACACTGAACAGCGGGCAGGGATAGACTGCAAACAAACAGTGGCTCAGCTTCAATATGCATGAATTACCTGCATGTTAAACTGATCACTTCACACTGCATTTCAATTAAACGCATGATTAAATGCAGGTGAAAAAAAAATGAACAGGTAAGGTAAAACACAAATAAGCTTAAATCTGCATTGTACAGTAAGTATGTGCTGCAAAAGCTTTAATCCACCCTGCACTACAAATTAATAAAACAGGATTTTTCAGTAAAATCGCAATGAAATCTCCCCAGAAAAACAAGTCAGACAACAAATATAAATCAAAAACGTTTACATTTCTGTATTTATATGTCCAGATTACCAATGAGTCTCTCCCTGCACCTTTATTGCTTATTCTGACCTCTGAAAATGTGTAGTTGTGGTTCGGTCGCCACTGGAAATACTAGCTGCAGCAGTGCCCATTCTGTCACACAGCTAAATATGCTCAACTTCAATTAAATGTATATTTTAGCAGGAGATATTTAAGACTAAAAGCATCAGAGACTTTCAGCTTCTCATTTTATTGCAGGGGGCAATGAAAAAATAAATTAAAAAAGCCAAAAAATGGATTATTGCCTTCTTGCAAGTCAAATTCAATAAGAGTCGAGAGCCCTCAATCTGGGATGAATCGTTTTATTACCTCTGCTCAGTCACCCAGCCTTTGACAGACCCCATTTGGCTCAGCATGGCTGTGCACACTAAAATCTCAATACTTTTGTGGGTCCATTTCAAAGACACTACTTCACGGAATTAAAGAAAAACCAAGATGAATTCATTTCTCTCTAATTTTTTCAACATTTGTTAACTGTAAGCTGGGTGTGCCGTATTAGAAACATTTGCAAGTACTGGAAAGAGAAAAGTCATGCCACCCTCAAACAAACACGACTGTGCTGACATTTGCTTGCGATTTGGATGAGGTCTCAGAATGGTAATATTACACTGTAGCTACTGGAGCTACCTTACATGGAAACAGTGACTTGTACAGTGAACTTTTTAAAGGGCTACCTATTTAAAAGTCAAAACACATACATTTGTTTTTGCAAGAAGCCTCAAACATAATTAAATGTATGTCTCACAACACTATATCAGAAAGAGAGAGAAAGTCCACAAGTAAAGCAAGTCTCTCTACTACCAGGTTTAAAATGTAATGCGTTTACTGACAGCGTTTGTCTCCTTTGTTTTGGTAAGATAATTTGATTGGGTCTATTTACAGTGTTTCTAATACAACACTATATTCTAAAAATAAAAAATTGAGTATTTTTTAAAATATATATCTGAATGTTGAAGGAAGCAAAAAAATTATAACTGGCCCCAATACACATGGAAAGGACTACATACATGTACACATTGATGACAGCTTTGACAAATTAGATATCTCTGTTGTACCCAAATGCCGGAGAAAACAGGGACTATCGATGTACTCACAGCTTGCAAAAGCGTAAAAAAAATACAATCCATTAATGCTCAGCTAGTTAGCATGCCAAGAGTTGAATGAAGGGAGCACACTTACATCTGTACTCTGCTCCCAGCCGCAGCATGAGGCGAATGGGGAAGACCTTAGCCCAGGGGGTCTCCCACTTCTGGATGAGGATCCCAAAGAGGTAGGGGGGGTTCGGCAGCACCAGGTCCTGCAGAGACTGGAAGGACGGGGTGATGTAGAGGAACCCACCGTGCTCCTTGCTGCCAAGGAAACGCTGTGTGAAGAATGAGTGGCCCAGGTGACCCACCATGCTACCTGCAAGCACACAGAAAAACCAATAAAAAGTGAGCATAAATTACATATAAAAAAGTAGGGTAACTAAGTATTACAGACAACTCTATTCTACCTTAGTGAATGAGAAAAGGTTAAAGTCCAATCTGAATACATACAGTCACTACTCCAACAGTAAAAAAAAAAAAAACTAAACACATCACTGAAACATCTCAGCCTGTACTTCTGGACCTGAAATATGTTAGCACCGCTGGAGGATTTGAATTTACACTTGAAAACTACATTTGCAAAGAAGCAACTCAAATCGAATTCCATTTTCATTTTAATACTGCCTTATTTGTACGATATTATAATTCATCAGTGTTTGGCTGGCAAACATTATTACTCCACGCTTTTAAAAAAAAAAAAAAATGTGGATTATATATTCAAGAGGCTGTGTAAACCAATTAAAATGAATTTTCTATCAATATGGGAAAAATGTAATCCCTTCCAGCCAAAGTGAGTCATTTGCTTTGGGGGAAAAATAAAATAAAAAAAAATCAGAAGCTTCAGGACAAATATATGAAACAGAAATTATAGAATTTTGAGATGAGGGTTTGGGTTACATCTGGGTAGAGTTTATCACGATCTGGCAATTATGCTTGCCTGTATAAATAAATAAATAAATAAAAGCACCCTGCAATGGAAAGTTACTCAGGATAATAAAGTATGGTAGTTACCTAGTAGGTGTATTTATCTCCATATCAATTCCTTATCCAGGAGTTAAAGGATGAAAAATGGAGAGAGAGAGAGAGAGAGAGAGAGAGAGAGAGAGAGAGAGAGAGAGAGAGAGAGAGAGACTGGAGCCTGATCAATAGCTGGAGTAGTGGTAATTGGGGTTATTATTTGCAGAGGGCTCCCCTGTGGCTCTCACCTGCCAGTGCTTCCTGGTAGAGCTGGACGAAGTGGCTGAAGACATCCTTGGGGATGCTCTTCTCGTCGGGAAGGCACTGCAGCAGGATCCCCACCTCCGCCTGCCCCACCGCGTGCATCCCCTTCGTCGTCAAGCACCAGCACTTCCGGTTCACATCTGGGACCAGAGCACAAACACAACAGGGTCACAGCATCCCTTATAACAATTCACCAGAGCAGCAGCATAGCAAAGTGTAACAAAGCCTAGTCAAACCATGGTAAAGAACAGGTAAGCATAGTAAAGAATAGAGAGGTGTGGTAAAGCATATTAATAAACATGACAAACCAGAGTAAACTATGGTAAATGCATAGTATAACCATCGGGAAAGCATGGGAAAACTGCAAAAATACTGTTCAAATACACTGTGGTAAATTGTAATAAGTCAACCTTTTATTTTTTTAGTTTTAAGTTTCTGAAAGTCGATGGACAATGACACTTTTTGTGTAGTGTTTTTGTGATTTGTATTAATGTCCAACAAACAAATTTTGCTTGTGAACTGAATTAAAAAAAACAAATTAAAAAAAGATTTTATATCAATAATCTGTCACATATCTGCCCTAACCGTTTACTGCCATGATCAAGCTCTTCAGCAACATTAGTTTATTATTAAACAGAATAAACAGAGTTTATTATTAAACAGTTCAGAGATTGTAGATCCCACCAAAGTTTCCGTACACTGTGTTGTATGTGCTCCGTGCGCTGCCATTGCTGGTAGTGTCACGTGAGCTGTTCAGTGTTGATATGTAAACAAATCCTGTTCACCTGCAGGGGGCGTATCAGCTTCAACCTCCGTTTCAATCTCCTGCCTGTCACTCAGCAGCGAATGCACGCACCCACACGGCAGACGGCTACTCTGTCACAAGCATTAATACCCTGTATCTTTCTAAACAAGAGACTATAGTAATTGTTACAGCCGTGTATAATGGTATTTAAAACTTCTTACATATCCGCCCATACCCTGGTCCCACCGCAGTCGGATACGCGACGGATTACTGTACTAGAGAGCGATTCTCTAGTTTTGTATCACACATTTTATTGCTAGTGTTTACTATAGGACATTAAGGAAATTCTAAGCAGCTTCTACTAAGTGTACTCATGCACACACACTCACACACAGTATTAACACCCAGCAGACAGCACTGGAAAGCTGGGTACTCACAGTTGACCAGCTTGACCATGGCCAGCAGGTTTGCATTGAGAACAAAGACAAGCGGGTCAGGGCCACCTTCCTCCAACTGCTGCATCACAGAGATTTCAGAGGGCTGTTCTTCTACTGCAAAGTCTGGAGACAGGGAGGGGACAACAGTGTTAAGAGAGGGGCCAGGAAAAGACAAAGTCAGGCATTAACAAACCCCAGCACGGGGATTCAGAACTTCCTTTGCAAGACCGGGAGAGAAGTTGGGCTCTCTCTTAAAACTACAGGGTCCAGTCCAGATTTCAGGAAAGAAGCAGGTTTATAAAAAGGACCTGCCCCCAGCTCTTGCCGACCTTCCATAGTTTCCCTGCTTATACAGAAACCTTACAACGTCGGAGCGAGGCAGGGCAGCTCAAAACAAAGGGATTTACATTCCTAAAAAGGGGGCATTCTAGAAAATATTAACAAGCACCTGTGAGCTGGCTCCCCGTACCTCCTTTGATGCCGGTGGAGATGAGTATAGGAGGGAGCCCGTCTTTGGGAATCAGGTTCATGGAGCTCCCTATGGGGCTACCAACCGGAGCAGCACTCCCCTGGACAGAAGGGACAGAAGCAGCCTGCAGACAGCAAACACTACACTCACTACACAGGAACTGAACAGAATTACATCTCTGGAAACAGTACAGTACTATTGCCTGATCTCAATAACAGATACAAGTTAATAACACTGACAATGCAAAGTAACATAATCCCAATGGATATTCTTGCTTTGGTTACAACCAACAGTATGGATGAAATATTATTATTCCATCCCTTCTTCAGCAAAATCAATTCATGTTTATAAAAGGCATATCAACACTGCCGATCTCCTGGCTTGGTCCAGTGAAGGGTTAACACCCATCCAAACCTCAAAAGAAGCAGCTGCAGGATTGGCTGCCGGTGGTTTGGAGGGGTCATGTGACACAGCCAGGGGTCCTGAAGGGGCTGGCCCACCAACTGCCAGCTTTGCAGAGTCAGCCGCTTCTCCATTTGGCAGGATCCCGTCAGCAAACCAGACCCGCCTCTGGTCCCGGGGGAGTGTGCCTACAGCGAAGGTCAACACCGTTCAATGCAGCAGTGCAGCAACACTAGCTTTAAGTGGCTCGTTCCTCCTTTTTACATATTTATTGCAAATGGTAATAAAAGGTAAAATCAACACTGTCAATCAGATGTCAGACTACAGCATCTCACTTAAGTTCTAGTGCTTTAATATCAGCTTTTTCAATTCATATTCTTGCCACAAATACATAAAATGAAAAGGTTTACTTACGATCAAATCTAATTCTTTTTTTTTTTTTTTCAGGGGAGTATACCGATATTAAAACAGTCCCAATCATTTAATAACTTGGCCTCATTACTATCCACTCCTGAGCTGGAACCATTAGACCACAGCGTTCCAGTGAGTGCACCAGACAAAACCTGTCTTTACAAAACTCGCCCTTTGCTTCTACTATCAGGGTAAAGAATAGTATTATTACTACTGCATTAATGAGTGATTAAATACCTTCAGTGCCAGGGTGCTTCAGGACTCCCACTGGCACCAGGACAGTGGGCGGGGGCGAGCCGAAAGCCCCAGAGGCCTGTGCCTGCTGCAGGGGAGGGATGGTGGAGCAGTACTCGGAAGGGTTGTTGGGGTTCGGACTCTGGCTGCAAGCGCTTTCCATGTCCTCCCATGCTTGAGCTGTAAAACAGGAAACAAGAGATCATTCACATATGAAAAAAAACACGATGGGAAAGACAGCAGATCTAACCGACTTTAACAGAGGGCCGATCATAGCGGCTCAAATGACACATTCATTCATATCCAATGATTAAAGGTGAGACTTCTCTGCTGATTTGTCATTCCCAGCTTCCATAAAAGACCCAGCTTGAGCCAGAAACTCAATAAATCACTTGCAGATCCTGTTAAACACCCTGCGGACTAGTCACATTAAATCAGAGCCAACAGGCTGCCCATGGACAGTTTTAGATCAGCGTTTACATTTTTTTCCAACCCCTACAGTGTTTGTTACATTATGTCCAGAAGTAATTTTATTTTTTATTGATCACCATACCTCAAGCAAAAATTATTTTAGACATTGGGGGGGGGGGGGTCCCTACAACTAAAACTACCCCAGGGAGTCAGTCAGTTTAATGTACTATACAGACAACGAAGAAGTATATGTTAGTGTAACAGTTAACATGATTATGAATGTGAGCTAAACAGGAATTATTTTCCAACTAGTCCTTTAGATTCAGTACTTACCATTCATAAGCACCGAGTGACAAGTGATACAGACCCGGGCTTCCTTTCGATCCATGTACACTAGCCTGCACTTCAGACTGCAACACGTTGCACAGAATACCTACAGACAAACAGACGACCAGGAATTGGGATGTACACAGGAGTCATACACTACTGAATCAGCAATTTCCTTGAACATTCAATGTGACAAAATACAAACACAAACGTGGCGTGAAATGCAGCAATAAGAAACTATCCCGCTGCACCAGCTGGAGAAGCAGGAGTCCAGCTATCACAGGATCTCCCTTATCTACCACCTGCATTTAGTGGCTTTGCTGTGTGGATCATCTCAAGGCTAAATAAAACGATTTAGTGCATCACTGCGTCAGGGCTTTTAAAGGACCTGCAAAAGGAGATGATCTGTAGAGGTACTGTATCAAATTCATCCAAAACTCGCCAGGGGATTTTAGACTACCATGGAAGGCTGTGTGCAATAAGCAAAGCTTGACTTCCAGGAGTACAAATATTAGTTTATATACTTAGATACCACAACAAATAAACTTCAGGCAATTGCTTGTTTAAGCCATTTTAACTATTGCTCTTCCCACGTTTGACACGGTCAAGTTATACAGATACATTTACATTTGTCTTTCTTCACGTGTCACCTTACCTTCCCGCAGGCCCGGCAATGATGTCTCCTCTTTGTGAAGGTAAACTTGGCCTCACACTTCATACAGATGGGTGCCTGCGAATCAGGGACCCAAACTGGGGCAACCTCCCCTAGGGCAGAGAAGGGCTTTTTGGATAGAACCCCAAAGTGTTCTGCTTGGAGGTCATTATCAGGACTATCAGTGGGCAGCAGCATGCCAGGTGGGGTAAGACAGGCCCCTGTATCCAAGGCAACAGTGCTCTCCCCGTTGGGACCTGCTACAGTTGTCTCGTCTCCAAAGCCCTCTCCTCCAGACAGGAGCTCTCCGGTGTTTGTCTGACTCTGCGGCTCCACATTCTTGTTCTTGCCAGGCTGCCCGAGCTCGTTCTGTACCTGGCCGGAGAGTGGCCGGGGGATCTGCAGTTTGAGGTTGACTGGCTGCTTCGGCCGGGCACCACCAACGGGGATGCTCACAGGCTGCAGGCTGCTGTTGTTCAGTTTCTTGGAAGTGGTGGGAGGTCCTGGAGTTATTCCGGTATTTGCCACACCCACCTCAAGACCCCTTATCTGCTCGTAGCTTTCTGATTTGCTCTCCTCCATCTCCTTCTCCTCTGTCACCGAGTCTTCTTTGGAGGGAGGAGGCTGGGAGGCAGGGTCCTCATCTATGATCCTCTGCAGCTCATCCGAGTCCAAACCGTTCAGAAGAAAGCAGGACGGGGGCTCTGCACAAACAGCAGATTCAGATGTCCTTTCTCCTTCTACAGCAAGACAGACAACTATGTTGTCATTCTCTTCGGTGTGGCTCAATTTCCCGATGGAGGACATATCAAGCTCATTTTTATCTGGTGCCTGGGTTTCCCCAAATTCACCAAGTCCAGTAAACCCCCCATTAACCATCCCTTCTGAATGCGCTTTGGCATAACCACTATTGCACGACTCTAAAATATTGCCTCCTGCAAGCGCCATAAATTTGGCTGATCCAGTTTCTAGAAAATTGCTCTCTCTACACCCAGGGACCTGATGCCTGTGGGGATCACTGGTGTTCCCAACTCCCTTTGGTGACCCAATGACCATGCCATCTTTTTGGAGAGTCTCATACTGTGGTGGCTGGAAGCCAATCCTCTCAAGTTCAGCAGTGACAGTACATTCATCTGCTGTAGATAAACCACTGCTCTCTTTTTCTACTTCTGCAGCAATGGGACAATCATTAGTGAGTTCTGAAGGATTATCTACGCATTGACCCGAAACCTCATTCTTGCAGGCATTTAAACAATTGAAATCTGTAATCCCCATGCGATTATCTGAAGTGGCCTCAAAGTGTGCCAGATTACAATTCCCCCCTGTATGTTCTGCACAGCCACTGATATCAGCAATTTCTGGACAACCGTTCTCAAGAGCTGGGCTTCTCTTGTTAAATCGTGATGGGCAGCTCCCAGTATCCACATTTAACATTGTCCTGCTGTCATGTTCCACAGTGTTCTCCTGTTGGGGACTTGGACACACCTCAAAGTCCACATTTTTGTTGAGCATTTCACTGTTGGCTACATGCCGTTCGTTGATCCAATGGGTGGCAACTGGGTCTGGGGTTCGTTCACTCCCGTTTGAGCAGTTATCCCCTCCTCCTCCTCCTCCCTTGTCAACAGCTGGGGTCTCAGAAAGGGATTTGAACCTCAGCTGGGGATCTCTGGTACACAGGCCCTCACTTTCACCCGGGTTTGCCAGGGCTGGATTGAGGGAGAGCAGATGAGGTGGCGGAGCTAAAATCTGAGTCCACTTTGTATCTGATAAAGTGGGAGTGTCTGTCCCATCTGTGGAGGGAATAAAAATAAAATAAAAAGATAACTATTATAGACCACCTTACACTATGTAATACAACCGTATGTTTTGTGGTGTGGATGTCAAGATATCTTTTTATATAGGGAGATTAAAATACAAATTCTAAGAACCACCACTGAGCATTAATGTTCACGATGAAATGAAAATACATTTACATCACCTGCCTGTGCCTAAATGCAGACTTGTTTGTGCATGTGGTTAATACGCACATATATATGTTTTTGCATGGGAGTTACCAGCCCAGCAGTAACTGTGTTTCTCAATATTTCTATGTGAGAGGCTGGGTTTGTGCCCAGTGCTGGGACCGGGACTGATCCCAAGTCTGCAGCTGCAGCCCAGCCCCCTTTCGCCAGCCCTCGGTCCTCTCTACAGAACGCATCCATCATGCTGACACCTGAATGCTTTTTCACAGAATGGAGAAATTCCACACTCTCCCCATTAGCATTTCTCAGCATTCTTTAAATATACAGCTCTGCTGGCCAGCCCAAAAGACAAAGCAAGTCAAACACATAAATGCATACAACAAGATTTACAGATGCCATACAAAAACACAACAAACACACCAACATGAAAATAAACTATAGACGTAAATAGTAGTGTGTTTTGTAAGGCAATATCGCACTTAAATGCATGAAAAAAAAAAAAATAGAAAATCACAAATTAACTTTTGAAAATGAACTAACTTTGACAGCAACTTCAATTTCATTGGCAGAAGAAAACAGACGTTAAACTGACTCGAGTGTAGCCAGGGTGAATTGTTTGGCAGGGGTTCACCATCTCCGATGACGTGTCGAATTACAACACCCACGATGCACTTGTGCAAGTCTATCAGGCAATTTTCTACCTCACAACATGCATTCCAAGAGCAGAACACTACCAACATAGAAACAGAGGGTGGGGATAACACACATTTCCATGTGTCCCTAAGAAAAAAAAAATACAGCAAGTTGCTAGACCTGGGATCTATTGCAGCTATGTGGGCCTGCATTTTCCATGCATCATTTTCATCTATGCTGTGTACTGCAGCTCTGTTGCAATCATGTACACCAATGAGGCAGCTACTGTAGTTCCTCCCAAAGCAAAGAGGCAATCAATCATGATTTAACTGCTCATCATTACTAACTTCCAACAGGACAAGCTTATTTGATCAAAACGCTCTTTTATGGGTGTGGTACAGCTTAGAACTTGTTAGGACATTCTCAGAACATGTCTGGCAGACAACCAGAACAACTCCTCGTGCTCAGTTATGAGCTAATCGGGTTTGTTTTGGATTATTTTTAAGCCCCGCCCTCATTCTCTGCTCTAGCAGGGTCTGTTACACAAGGCTACTGTGTGACTATCCAGATTGTAAAGTGTTTTAAAACAGCTTCTGATACAAGGCTGAGAGACCATCCTAACCCATTTCTATAATCTGACAGATAGCAAATAGATAAAGTCAGTATTAAATGGAGTCCTTTAGCAGAGGAAATTTTGGAGCAGAGAAATTGCTGTATAACTATTTGCCCTGAACAGCAGTTGCAGAAATATTCCTACAATAGTCAGTTGAAGAAGATGGACTACTTTTATTTAAGATTAGCATTACAGTAGAAAACCACACACAATGGACATGCATTAAAAGGTATTTTTTTAAGACAGAATCAGAAAAATGAAAGTGTAAAGTAACAAACTACAATGTATAAGAGACTAAGAAAAGGGTGAAGGGTGCAGCTAATAGCAGTGTCTCCATCTGCCCTTAGGTTGTCCCCACGTCCCTGGTTAAATGCTGGCAGGCCCAGATTACAAAGAGTACAGCAGCTCACCTCCGTGCTGTTCAAACTCATCCAGCACCTTGTCAAGGTTAAAGGCTTCTGTTTGGAAGTAATTCTCCATTTGTCAGGAAGCTCCTCCCTGTCATGCGTCTGCCTGAACCTTAAAGAAAAGACAAAAATAAATACATACAGGAATAAGACACCCATCAGGAACAAGCAGGAGATTTAGGGTGGAGGAGTTTAGCACGGCTCTAAATTTCACAAACAAGGATAGACTAGACATTAATAAGGGTGGGGCACACAATCCTCCACAATAGACAGTGAGCCATCAAATTACTGTGGGCAGCATCAATCATACAATACACTAATTACAGTACCAAGATTTGGTTTGATAAAACATATAATTGAAACAGAACATTTAAAAACTTATTTTGAAATGGCTTTGGAAAAGAACATTCATACACAGTAATAACTACAGTAGATGTTTTATTAGATACAGTAAAATGTCAAATGTACTTGACAAAAAAAAAACAACACAAAATTACAGAAGTTTAGTTAAGTAACTATATACTTTAATACATGTGCCTAATAGCTATTTTCAATCACGATTTTTTTTTCTTACAAAACACACCATGTTGCTATTTTATTAGAAGATAAATAGGATTATTATTCATCCTAGATGACACAACAGGTCAGTAATAGGTCCTATATGTTATTGTTGCTGACATTTCAATTTGAAGTGTATCTGTAAAGGCAGAAGCTGCAGCAGTGGCATTGTCTAAAGTAGTTATATTATAATTTAAGTAGAGAGCTTTAGAAAAAGTGGGTTAGATGAGTATTATTTCAGACTGTGTTGGAGCCTGAAGCATTAAAAGTACTTAAAAATCAGACTTTGCACTGAAAAAGGGGGCCACGCAATGATTGTATTTGCTTTTTAACAAAAGAGGGGATTTGAAACGCAGCACATTGAGCTCGTGCAGCTCTGACCTACTGTAACTCCTTACATGCTGGGGTATGTTTGGATGAGATCCAGGGATACACCAACTGGCAGGTAAGCAGTTCCAATTACTGCCATGCTGCGAGGCTAGGTGGCACACACACAGGCAACGATCATCACCCACTGGGCACAGCCTCACAGCACAGCACTCATTCTTCTTACTGTTCAGACGCATTTCTACAGGGTACGTTCACCAGCACACACAGCGACTCACTGCTGCATCATTTCATCAGAACAAGAAATGTGAATCAGATGGCACAGCTAGTAAATGACTGAACACTTAAATTGATTAGCTTGGTAGAGGGTTGGCTCAATCACACTCGTCGTCAGAGCTTTATAAATCAGTTAAAAAAAAATAAAAATGCTGGACGATTTATGGTGACCAAAAGATCTGATGCCTTGTTGGGTCAATGCATAGTCTTGCAATAGTCCCTTCTCAGGACTTACCCACAATCTGCATTGAGGGAAGTATACACACATGTCTCCACGCATGTTGGGGGAGGGGGAAAGTTACAATATTTTTGACGGATTGTAAACAGAATTGTAATAAACAGCTTTGTTCGTTGGCATTTCAGTGAAAAAGAGCAGAAAAACGTTGATCCTTTATTCTTAAAACATTTTCAATTATCGATGTTACTTTCCTCTATAATGCAAGAAAAAAATACTAATGTGTGTGCTACACAAAGACTCAAGGACATTAAGTTCCCACAGGAAGAGCTTGGGAGCATCAATGAGCTAAATAGTACAAATAAGAATAGCAGCCGTGCCACCACTCCCCCTCACAACGGGCCTGTGCTCTAGGCTGGTGGGCCAGAGTGAGACATTCTCCAGGGATGATCAGGAAATGGCAGTGGCTTCCTCCCCTCCTCACAGGTGTGTGTTTATAGAGATGGTCCTGCAGGGGCTGGTGCCACTCACTGAGCAGTCACTAGGTCCTGTGATGTAGGAGGCTGTGTGGTCCAGTTGTTAAAGAAAAGGGCTTGTAACCAGCAGGTCCCTGGTTCAAATCCCACCTCAGCCACTGACTCATTGTGTGACCTTGAGCAAGTCACTTAACCTCCTTGTGCTCCGTCTTTCGGATGAGACGTAATTGTAAGTGACTCTGCAGCTGATGCATAGTTCACACACCCTAGTCTCTGTAAGTCGCCTTGGATAAAGGCGTCTGCTAAATAAACAAATAATAATAATAATAATAATAAATGCACAGAGTACCCTTACCTGTAACATGCAACAGGAATCTCAGTTACTGCCCCAGGTCGGAAGCACGAAGGACTTGGGTTTGAGCAGTGGACTGGAAGACAAGTCAAGGCAATATCGCAGGCAGTATTCCTTAATTTAAGGTTTAGTAGCATCCCCAGCATTACACGTACAAAATAAATCCCTACATGGACCAAACAACTGGATATGATGGCCACCCAAAAGACAGATGGCAGGCAGACATGAGCCATAGTCTCTTCAAAACAGTTACAACCAGCATTTAGCTAAGAAAGTAAGTCTGGGCCATTGCAATGCATGGCTGAGATACCAAATTATTTAGCCTAATTTAACTTATTCATCCAGGGTGCAAATAATTTAATTATTTATATTATAGCTGGCATGGAATGCCCCCCAGGGATCAGAATTGCCCAACCTTGAACTGGGTACGAGAAGCAGAATCCCACTGACTGAATGAAGTGGGATCTTTCAGCGTAAATACTGTTGTACACTGTACATTCAAATGGGGTTCCCTTCCTTCCCAGAGCAAGATTTGATTAGGGGTTTAATGAGTCATTGTTTATCGTTTATTATGCATCATACAAGCAGCCTATGGAGGGCCATCACACATATTGTGACAAATATTTCAGGGAGGAATTTTTGGCATTACAGCAACGCATCTTCCCACATCAATGGAAATGCATATAAATACGACACTGCAGTCCAAAGGCGGCTTCTTAGGATCCATTGTTCACACTTGGTTTATTTAGGAAAATAGTGCAGTTTGGTGAATTTGAAAGCAACTATGAACAAAAGCATCAAGCCAAACTTAGCTTTGTTTCAATGCCACATGAAAGCCACACTAAATCAGTTTAGAACAAAATGGAAAATTTGGTTTTGTAAGGAAGTATGAGTTTGAAAAACAAACCAAATGTGAAAAGTCCTTAATAGTGTCTGTTATATTTGCCTCCCAGAACTTGGTTAGACAGCTATGATAATCTAGAATTCATTGCACGACTATGTTAAAAGCTAGTCGCCCCGTCTACAGCAATATGACAAAACTATTTATTTAAGCTTCAGAATTTCAATGCTGGTTCCAGTGCCAGACACATGCCTTCAAAGCTGGAATTCGCCAGTACCGTTTTCTTTGTTTATTGACCTTAGTTCCTGTTGCGGTTCCATTTTAAACTATATCTACAATAACCATATGGCGAGGAGTGAAGGGAGGCCACAGGAAATGCAATTTAATGGTTTCCTTAGCTTAAGATTTGCTGATTCTTGTTTCCACAGAAAAGACCATGGCCTAGCTGTTTTAAGACTGGGAGCCTAAAAGGTTAAAGGTAAGAGGAACAGGTGGGGAAAGAATGAGGCTGGTATTTACAAATCACAAGAATGCTACTGGGTACCTTGATTATCCATCTTACAGACCCTTTGTGGGGAAGCCTACAGTACACCATGTCCCCAGTGCTGAACAGAGGACATTTCAGGAGCATTTCTTATAAAATTAGCCGATCAGCATAATAATTAACTTTTTTACAAAGCTGAAACAGAAAACAAACAAAAAAAACCTTGATAGTTACTGAATGTCTCTTCTCTGAACCTAGACAGTTGTTCCAGGATTTGTTCTGTGCCTTGATCTAGATCTTACAAGAAGCACAAGATGACCCAACATGCTCTGTTAGTGATGTTTTACACAGTGAAAAGTGACTCAACACATCCTGCAATACTTACAAGAAGATGCAATGTGATTAGATTGCATTCAGCAGAGCCAAGATCCACAGCAGCTCAACAACCTCTCCAGCTTGACGTTTAGAAAGCGTAGATCTTTCAGACTAGAGACACCTAGAAAAAGCTCCTTTCATTTTCCTGCGAGAGGCACAGAATTCTCTCATCCTCAACGGCAGCTGTGACAGGGAGAGCCCTGTCGCTGGTTCTTGTGCGGATGTGTGCAGCTGGGACGCGGATCAGGAGATGCGTTGCTGGGAAACCAATTGAGCAGTTAGTCTCGCCCGGTGCTGAGCTGATCGGGAGGTCTGGATTTACTGGGGACAGCTCAAAAGGCGTCTGCACCACAGCTTGAGGAGACTGCACCACCATGCTACACAGAGGGGCGCTTTGTCGAGGAGGAGAGCGTCTGCTCCACAGGATAACTACTATGGAACCCCTCAACTGCAAGACAGTGCCTGCAAAAGCGCTGCCCAGCCAGGACCGTTGAAACTACCCAGAATCACTAGGATGCCGGGACTTCGGGAGCAACAACAGTAGGTTAGTTTAGGGGATGTGGATCCCAAACAGTATAGAGAGGGTTTTGTAGTGTAGTAGGATCCTGGAGCGGGACATGTCTTTAATGGGCTAGCTTCGCCTTGTGTGGCAAACTTGTTTTTAGCTTTGTTTTCTTTTCTTTATTAAATCTGACACTAGTGGCAGCACCTGTGCCAATTAAATCTGGGCGTCTGTGCGGTGTGTCAACACCCACGGCTCTGTGTCTGTGGATTACTCAGTGACGACCCACGTATGCAACATCACCCTGTTACACCAACATAGTGAGGAAAAGCAAACTGCAATTTCCAACCACCTGGACAGCGAGAAGCAGACTGACGGTACAGGGACTTAGGTTGCAATTTTTTTCAATAGGCTACATCAGTGTGACCGAGCCTCCAGCAAGTTTTGCATGTCACACTATCTTCTTCCTGAATCCATGGGGATCTCTTACTGTGCATTTACTGTTGAGCAATTTTAAGCGTCTTACTGCATCAAACAATTCTTAAAATCCCTAATGTTTCGTTTGCTTAAATGTGTGACCTAAACTAACAGCGATGGGAGAAAGAAACTGAATCTTTCTTCAGATTATGCAAATATGAGTATCATACTGTAATACAGGAAACTTTATGGGAGTAACCAGTGTCCGTCATTTACAAAGGATTATACTGCTGTAGATTTCTCTTTGAAGCGATTAACCGCATTCTAAAATTACAACAGTCCTGGGATTTCATTTAAAAAATGACAGCGTGGTTCTGTAACTGTCCCTTAGAAGGCAATTTGGTCGACTGGTTAAAGCAAAAGATCTGGGTTCAACCCTCTACAGTAAGAGCAACCCACATTTAAACATCTACACACACTGCAGTTTGGTTTATTACTAAAAATTCAGCCATTCACTAATAACTGAACTACTGTAAAGAGACCTTACACTCTATAAAGTAAGTGAACAGTTTGTTTTAGTTCATTCTGTTTTAATAATGGGCTGGACTGGTTTAGCAATGCAGTAGTAAAATCTCATGTTAATTTAACTTTTTTATTACACAAGTTGGTCTCTAGGTCATATTTCTTTGTGAATTTGGTACAATCAGTATCATCTAAATATAAACGGTACTGCAAGTAGTGTGCAACACATTTACAAATATTTGTAAACATGAATCCTCATTCTCACGAGGTAGCTACCAGAAATCCCTGAAGTTATCCCTGAATAGGCTGTGTGGTCCAGTGGTTAAAGAAAAGGGCTTGTAACCAGGAGGTCCCCGGTTCAAATCCCACCTCAGCCACTGACTCATTGTGTGACCCTGAGCAAGTCACTTAACCTCCTTGTGCTCTGTCTTTCGGGTGAGATGTAATTGTAAGTGACTCTGCAGCTGATGCATAGTTCACACACCCTAGTCTCTGTAAGTCGCCTTGGATAAAGGCGTCTGCTAAATAAACAAATAATACATAAACCAATCAAATTTCAGCTGATTGTGTATTTTGGGGGTGACACTGACTTGACAATTTAATTAGATCATATTTTAACAGCAAATGCCTCTTAATATTTAACTTTCGTGTTTTTCCTGCTGCAGCTTGGGTCACATATGGGTGCCACAACTGATATGAGGCACTGCATTCTGAAGACTTTGATCAATAGCACGCAACAATTATGCCTACATTTGGGTTTGCAAATAAGGCTCAGAATTTGCCATAGCAAGCTTTTGAAAAGTACATATTCACTGTGCATATATTAGTACTGCAAGTGTTCAATTCCACATCAACACATGACAGTGAACAGGTTGGGTACCCCTACTCTAAAACAGCAAACAATTCCAACGGACTGAGATTGTCCAGTATGCCATTCCGTAAATCAAGTTTATGAAACCCATGTAATGTACTATGGTGGGTAATTGCAAACAAAAGAGGTCTGTGATGTAGTTACTGTACGAATCCACCAAGTACAGTAAGAGACGCAGAGCTGGAGAAAGGGAAAACCTTCTAAACTTTAAACCTGCAGTCTAAGGCTTTCTGATTAAAAGGCGAGTCTGTAGGAAATTACACCCTGTGTCTCATAAAGGAAACATGACTGATTAAAAGGCGAGTCTGTAGGAAATTACACCCTGTGTCTCATAAAGGAAACATGACTGCTTTGCTTAGCAGTGCAGTGATCGAATCATTACCTTAGATGTCTGCAGAAATTGGCACTGATATTTTGACCTTATGGAAACATTTTCAGTAGCAGTTAATAGTGCACACAAAAAAACAACGTGCATAAAAAAAACTCAATGAGGATGCCACGGGTTATTAGTTACTACAGATGCTATTACATATGACGTTGCATCACCCAATAACCAAACAGCACACGGTATTATAATGCGCACTACCACCAGAGCACAAATTAAACCAGTTTCTGCATGAAGGGACTTTTCACAATGTATTTTCTCTATTCTATATTACTAATGTACAATGTTAAAGGTGTGTAGATCATGGACTAGCTGTGCATCACTTGCAGTGCGATTGCACACAATAACGATGTTTAAGTGCAGTATCGTTTGAAAACGTCCTGAAACGCATGATTCTACCTCCTGGTTCTGCACAGTGTTATGTAATGCAATGCAACTCATAACTTCGTTAGTCAGTGTCAGATCAGTACAGTAAAACAGGCCGGGTCCTCATAATCGCAGCTCTTTGGAAATCATTCACAAATGCAATCAAGGGTACAGTTTGGACATAAAAAGCAGCAACCTAATAATAGCCCAGGCTGTGTAAACGTACAAGCAATACCGAATACTAAACCAACTGCCACTGCTTCGATCATGTGGAATCGAACCACAGAATAGATGCATTTATATTCGAGAACCGCAGGATTAATAACACAGAGCACAACAATCACATGCCTATACTTCATATTTCAATCAAATTTTTGAACCCTCGAAATTTACCGAAAAAAACGCAACGCTCTTTCTTTTCATGCGATCTAGGCAATTATTATTCGTGATTACAGTGGCAGTGAACAAAACTAACTGCACCGTTGTGTTTGTGAATGCCAAGCACATTTACGAAGACAAAAAACACGATTACTAAAACAATATAACACACAACCTCTGTCTGCGAGATGTACAGCTTGTGCTAGAAAATTACAATCACACTTATTACAATCACTCTTAACGTAAACGTTGCACCATTCTTCTTGACATTTAACATTACAACACACAGCCAAAAAAAAACATGCTCCGATCAATCAGCCTGTGTAATTCAAATAATGCAGGCTTTTTGTACTAGTTCTCGCCGGTAAAACAAATCAATAAAGAAACACAAACACATCTGTATCCATTTGGACTGCTTCCAGTGCAGCACTTCTCGCTTCTTCGTCTGTTTGTTTTTAAAAAGGAAAGCCCGAGTTGCATTCGGAAATCTGAATTAATACTGTAAATATCCATCAACACTGGCTCAACATGACACAAAAAACACCAGCGGTCTGCACTCACCTGAGGCACCCTCATCTTCATAAACCTGGTCGCCACGAACCTCCTCTTTCGGTATCAATGCATTGTTTAAAAATGCAACGCTTCAAATCTATTCCTCCTTGGCTATTTTTTTTTTTTTGCTGATTTGTATGTAAGTCTCCTTGTGTGAACTCCGATATATCCAGGCGTCAGGGGTAATCGAGGAGTTGAGCGAAAGCACAAAGAGGACCTCTTCACCCACCCTAGGTTTAGCATAGAGGTTATGAAACTCTAGCTGTGTCAGCCATGCTGGCTCTACTGTTGACTACAGGACTCTGACACGACGTTTGAGCCACAATGGCGTTAGTTTCATAATCTCTTCTACTCTGCACCCTAGCCTGCCCTCCCCATTCCCGACTCCAGCACACAAACTGCAGTTGCGGTGAGTAAAACAAGAGACAGCGCCCATTTTACCATGGAGGAGACGTAGAAGGTGAGAAACTGCAGCTTTTTTTTTTTTTTTTTTTTTTAAACTGTGTATATTATTACTCTATTTATCTTTTTTTTTAACTTTATCACAGATCTATTTTTGCATTCTTTAATATAAATTGTTGACATAGTATGACCTCTTTACATGTATTTTTCTTTCGCTTTGCTGTAATAGATGCACCTGCACATATATTTACCACGTATTATTATTTGTTTATTTAGCAGAATACTAGCTAACTGTAATGAAACTTGTGAGTTATTAACCGTATCTGAATCTGAAGATGTATTACATATAGATACATATAGATGGCAGGGGATTTTGAATGCACTGAATCTTTTTGTTGCACACTTGATCACCATCTTTTGCATGTATGCTTATAATTTCTACTGGTAAACATCAAATTGAAAATATTTAGAAATCTCCAGGTCAACCCATTAGTTTGGATCCAATCGATCAATACAACCTGGAATTAAACATACTGACAGAATTAGTATAGTGCAGTCACTTTAAGAATTAAAAACTAATCAACAGTTGTCTAATACTTTGATCCAGTTTAATTGATGGACATGTTTCTGCCTCAATAATGCAGTTTCCAGGCCTTTTCTGTTACCTTTAAACACATATGCCAGTAAGTTGTAATGTTACATTGCACCACAACATACAAAACATTTGGCTGGTTTCACAGACCCTGGTGATCACAAATCCTGAACTTCCTAATGGCACCTTAGCTAAGGTAGTCTGGAACTAATGTTAGCTGGGGTCTGTGAAACTAGCCGATATAGAGTGCAGACTCGGAAAATCATTTTAAATGTAGTTGTAGCTTCAAAAATCAGCTGTTAAAATATCAGTGATTTAATTTATAACCCATGTGCTGCTGCCAGAAACGGTCACATTTCTCAGATGGACCTTACTATTATTTTCTCTTTGGCATCCATTAGTTATTAAAAGGGGTAATCACAGTCACCATCACCTGAGGCCAAATATGACTAAACAGTGCCACCTACTGGACAAAAAAATACGAGTTAGCTGTCCTTCACAACTTAACCAGATACTTGTCGTCCTAATGTTAGGGTTGGATGACAGTTGAATTTTAAATGATACATTTAAAATGTAATGCCACATATTAAAATACTCCTGATCATCTTAAATAATGTTTTAACTCCCAATAATTCATGGCTAGAACTTTCTCACACTGCCTTTTTTTCTTTTTCCATGGTTAGCTTTTGCACAATTTACATTTAACAGATCACTCAGAAACAGAGAAAAAAATATGATTTTACCTGCACAATTAATATAAAAGGAGTTTAAGTAACACCTCCTCCGAATTTATTTTTGAACAAATCAAAGCTGTATACAGGAAGTAACAGGGCTATCTCACTGTGTTGTCTGTAACATTGGGGAAAATATTTTAGTATGTCTAAAGACTTGACTTTTGTATGGTTTAGATAACCCTGCAAATATGAAGTACCTTAACTAGTCACTGAGATTTGAGGCTTTGACAGTGTGGCTGCAGCAGCTTTGTAAGATGACTGCCACATAAGGGCTATTTTTTCTTGTACAATACCCACAATCAAACTTGATCTTGAAAATCATAAAATACAGTTGTGTACTCTGCATGAAGTCAGTATCTCAAAGCATTAGGTCTTTTATTATTTGGATCCAAAAACCAACATGACCATAATAAAGCACACAGATTAGGTCACAGTGAAGGGTATCATTAGATTTTGCCCAAGGAGTTTCCATAACATAGAAGATAAGCAGCAGTCATCTCACATGGCTTATGAGATATGAAAACAGCTGACATAGTGACAGCAATTTTACTAACGCATACAAGCTCCTTCACAATGATGTTTAACTGAAGTATGGTCACTGTACTTATCCAGCAGAAAAGCATTTTTTCTGTGTGTGTTATTAAAAATAGCACCATACAACAAAAGGTTAATCAATTTGTTTTATTTTGTAATTAAGGGGGAAAAAAATAAAATAAAATAAAAAAAAAAACTTTAAATAAGACTAACTTTCTTCCTCACCACTGCAAACAGTCAGGATCCCAGCTGCTTCAAAAAAATTAATTTTAAACCCCGAAAAACTTTTAGAACTTTCTGTTTTCTTAAGTGCATAAATCTGTCCGAATGGAAGATGCTGAGCAAGTCAGCCTGTTAAAAATACAAAAAAGTCTCTTGTTTTTGCGGTGTTGAAATGAAAGATCTCCGGGTTTGTTTTTATAAAGTTAAAATGCCTGAACAAGCCGTTTCCTCATTTGCAGTCCCCATCATTGGAACTTTCTGCATCTCAGGGCAGCTTCAGTTTGCTTCGTTCTTCGATGCTTCATCGAAATTCTCTACAAGATCTGAAAAGACAGACAACAGTAAAGACAACAACTCTCAGTTTTTTTTTTTAAAATCATGACGTATATTGAAATTAATCCAAAGCGTGCACATACAGTACACAGTATTCCGTAAATCAAATCATGTGACCAACCCCCTCCACCACTGTTATGGCAAGACTGGAAACCTCTTTGCATTTACTTTTGGACCAAATTATCGTAGCAGAGGAAATAAGTGCATTTTTCCATTACCTGGGACGTCATCATCTTCTTCATCAATATCTTCTGCTTTTGGTGCTTTGTTATCCAGAACTACATAAAAAATTTAAAAAAAAAAGATTTTTGTATAAAAACATATTACATTAAATAAGTTTTTATGGGTTCAAGGTAAGCAGGAAAAGTTTACAAAACTTTGATTCCACAGAAACACAGGGATGAAACTAAACCTGTATCTTTGATACATGTATTATAAAATTGACAATATGACTGATATAATGTCATTTTTAATTCTTGTGACTTGTCATAATTGTACTCTATGAAAAAATGCTGCAAGGTACAAAAACAGGGATTGAACAATGTGCATTGTATCCTGTATAGCTTAGTATTGAAAACTGTTAAAAGCTCTTGCATGGTAATTGGAGTGGCATAACCCACCTTGCCGTGGGAACTGCTCTGCAAGTTTGCGGAGGCTGGTCAGACTGTCTGCACCCAGCTGGCTGAGGATACCCGGGAGCATCTCTGTGAGCTGCTTGGTCTCTGCGTGGCCGGTGATGGCGAAGGTGTTGGCGGACAAGGAGGCCTGAACCTTGGGGTTGTTAAAGTGAATCACTGACCCATCATCCTTTATCATGTTCACCTGTTCAATAGGTAGGAAGAAAAAGAAGCAGGTGATTAGGAGCAATCCTCAAATTAACCTCAACATTGCTGATTTAATGTCACCTTCACCAAGAAGAAAATCTGCATTCAATATTAAAGGTGTTTTTTTTTTTTTTTTACATTTACCTTTTAATTATCACTGCTATTGGTAATTTAAAAATTGTCTATTGGGAATGTTTACCTATCAAAAGCACTATCTATTCCACTAAGCCTGCATTCATGTAGTTGTTCCACGGAAACTAGTGGAGGCCCTATCCAGGTTACTAACCTCCTCAATCCCAGCAATGTTGTTCACAGCCAGTTTCTTTAGTGAACTTTGAAGTTTCTTGTCGTCAGCTGTTGCTGTTCTGTGTACAACCTTCTTCTTCCTACGTGCTGTACCCTACAGGCAGAGAAGGAAGTGTAGGTGCAATAGGAGTGGGTAAAGGGGACAGGAAGAGACAGAAAACAGACAGGTTAGACAAAATAGATTGAGAAATAGGTGGGAAGAGGAGAAGGTAGCATAAAATCAGATGGGGTGAACAACATGAGAATGAAGAACAGGGAGAAATGGGGAGAAGGCAGTAATGGGGTAATGGGAGAAAGAGAAATGCATTAGTCAGCATGGTAAGACAGCTGCAACCACACATGCAGAGCCGTCAAAGTCACTCCTTCGAGCTTCAGTCGACATTAAACCATTAAATCAAAATCTACAAATAGTACAGAGCAAACTCCCTGTATTTTAGGCTCCTGGAGAGAACAACATGTGAATGAATGGATGTTTTAAAGTACTGAAGTTCCCGTGATTTAATATTAGATGAAGCAAAAGGCTACTATCCTGTAACTATTTTCCTCTTTTAGCCTGCTCGGAGACCAAAACAGCAGAGATGTATATTGGAATTTACAAATACTGGAGTATTTAAAGACATTGCTATTACCTACATTGTCAATTTATTAGTGATGAGGTCATCACTAATAAATTAGTGATGAGGTGAAATAGTCATGTTGGCATGGCGGAACCAGAGAATTAAATGAATGAAACTTTAATAAAAATCCTTCCCAGTGTTTGAAACAATCAGGAGGAAAATGATTCAGAATTATCTTTTTTTTTTTTTAAGTTTAGTAAAAACAGCTCATACCTTTCCACCTATTCGGACCTGAGCCTGAAGCTTGGCTAGTTTTTCTTGATTCATAGTGTATTATCTGAAACAAACAGGACACAATTCAGTTTCATCTGGTTAATTTATCATACTTTACATAACACTGTATTTGAGTGCATATCTGTGGCAGTGATCAGTTATCCCAACAACTAACCAGTACATAAATAAGCAAAAAAAGACTTTCAAAGAAAAACAAACACAGAAGAGAGCTTACTAGCGGAATTCAAACAAACTGCCCTAACTGTCAAAAAGGTAGCACAGTGGCATCCAATTCCAGTTGGCTTACTTTCAAAGCATCTTTTTGTTATTATTAACAGCAGTTTGCATTCAAATTAACATTACCAGAAACAACCTTCTCCTTTATTTACCTAATATATGTATTGTATTATAAAAGAGGAAATCGGTGTTTACATGCTGGTGATGTTTTGGCCACACTCCCCATGGTGCTATTGCAGGCTTAGTTGCACAGCTCAGTTCACACAGGGGAGAGGGGAGGGGTTGTTAAGCATTTAGTAAAACATAGGCTTCTCAAACACATGTTGTAACATTTCACTAACTTGCTAAATATCTGTATAAACTACGTTTTATTGTATTTCACGGATGCAGTTAACAGAAACACAATTCCCTAAAGTGGGCAGGTTGTCACTAATGTAATGGACGATTTTACAAAACTGTATGTAACCGGTTTCAGCCCTCGTGATAGTTTGCCTGTTCAGATCCTCTCTAAATACTATTTTTTTCTCTCATCTCTGAACAGTATAACCCGTATTAGTTAGGCATTATAAATTTAACAATACATTATCCTAAAGAGCAGCAAGACCGTACCATTAGGGGCAAGGACAAAACAGGTTTAGCTAATTTTTAACCTTAACAAATCCACACACATAACAGTGCAGCAGAACAATGTATCCACGCGTGCTGTTAGTAGCACTGCTACAAAATTAAAGCCTCGTCATTTATAAACGCAGGACAAAAGCGCCCATCTGTTGTGCTAAATTAAGGATCCGGTGATACTGCTCCCGTTCTCATTTCTTTATTTGTTTTTTGTTTTTTTTAAAGGCCCATTTTCAGCCTCGTCCACATACACAGCAGTCGCGCTTTCTATTAACAAACATAAACTCTAGTTACGCTGCGATACCTCAGCCTCTTAGTATGAGTCGCATAGCTTATATAACATAGTCTCTTCTGTGAGAGATTTTTTCGCTCTGTACCCACGGTTCAGCGACAGCAACCGGACTCTTCTTTATTCTCCTGACCTGCTCCAAAAAGCGACGCAGAAACAGCAGCAGCACGCGGAAAGGAAAGATGGCGGACCTGGGGGAGGACTTACGTCACCGCCCACGTGATCTCAAAGCTGCCTGGGAGAAGGGGGTGCGGTGCGATTACGTCATTTGTTACTTGCGCTTGGATTCCGTCATTTGACAACCGACCCATCTACAGTACATTGCACATGTATTTTTACAATATATATAAAAAGCCCATTGTTACTGTTGATGGAAATGGAGATAGAATCCCTGCCCAAAAACACGCTCTTGTGCATTTTGCTCCACTAAATCTATCACGCTGAAGAAATGTTTGTTAGCTTCAAAGACCCCTGGCTTTAGCAGTTCACAGTCAGATCAGTGGTTGAAAACAAAATAACTGAAGTCCAGAAACAAAAGCAAGATGGCCACTAGTGGCGGCACTTTGGAATGCCTGGCATATTCTCATCTTTAAAATACAATATATTTGTTTTAGTGCTGTACTTTATAGCACTTATCAATACTTTATTTACCAAGTGCATACAGCTATCGATTTACTGCAGTTGCCAAGTTACTTTATTTACCAAGTGCATACAGCTATCGATTTACTGCAGTTGTCATCCTGACTCGCCTGAATTACGTTTCTGAAAGGATACCTAGGAATACGCATGCTGTGCTCACTGCACGCAGAGGAAAGGGATGGTTTTCCTTTAACAACAGTTCGGTGCTCCTCCTACCTTCTCGTCATTTCCTGGCTTGATGAGCGCAGTTCAATTACACTACAGTGAAGCATTGACAAGGATCACCGGCTTGTGTGCACAATAAATTAAAATCTAATAAGCGGGATAGAAAACTCATAATGAAATTGCAGAAGCCGTTGATTAATTTTGCCTTCCCCGCTGTTCTCTTTTCACTTCTGGTTGCATGTGTCGATGTGTCCGCCGAGGAAGGACTTTCGAAAGGTAAGGTGTCCTATTTAGACTTTTAAACCCGATGATTTTTAGATTCGATGGTCGTTGCAATCGTTTTGTGTAGAGTAATTAATAATAACACACAGGAGGTAGCATTTTTATTTACACATTTGACCTATTTAAATTCCACGATTAGATGACCAGGCGTATGGGTTACTTACAGTGCACAGAAAGGTGAATCAGATTTTGCTTTACGACGATACTATATATATATATATATATATATATATATATATATATATATCTATATATATATATATATCTTATATATATATATATCTATCTATATATATATATATATATATATATATATATCTATAGATATATATATATCTATATATATATATATATATATATAGATATAGATATATAGATATATATATATATATCCTTTCCCTATCTTTGGGGTTAGTAATGAGATGGCTTTGGTACTGGTAGCATGGGTACTAGTATGCAGGAGGCAGCACTTTAAGTTCTTATGTTGTAAAAGTCGCTGGGTCTTCTGTAATATTTAAGCTCTGATTCTATGTTTTTTGCTCTAGCAAGGTTATTGCCCGCACTTAACAGGTCCCAGACTGCTTACCGCTTGTCTCCCAATCTCAGGCGTGTGAGGAGTTATTTCTTTTCCCCTCAGGGTTTGGCGATCACATTCACTGGAGGACTTTTGAAGATGGAAAAAAGGAGGCAGAAGCCAGGTACTGTGTTTTTGTGAATGAAACCAAACCCCACCCCACCCCTCCCAAAACTCTGTGGCTGTTTAATAGTCAAGGTTCCTCTCTCATTGACTTGTACTAAAAAAATGAAAATCTATTCTGGGGTTTACTGGCTGTAAACAGGTTTGACTATATCTGAGCTTGGTAGCATTAATGCACATCCATTGAAACTATTAGGTTTCTTGTGCAAGCATCACTACTAGTTGCTATCCAGTGAGTTCTTTATACTTAGGCTGTGAGCCCTCTCTCATACTGTATAATGATAACCTCATCCTTTGGCTCTGTACTCCAACACTGTTCCGATTCTTTTCGGATAAAGCTGGTTCTGATGTGACTTTTTCCTTCTGGGTGGATGGTGGTAACGGGATTCCTGCCCTTACAAGATCCAGATATGTGATCTTTGACTCCAGGCACAGTGAGAAACTCTACCTTGTAGATTGTAATGTACCTTGACTGTCAGCTTGTATGCAGCCTTGGAAGCAACCCAGCCCAGCCCAGCCCAGCCCAGCCCAGCATAACAATGCACTAGCCTAGAGAATCTGATATTTGGTTCTAGCAAAAGCTTAAATGTTCTGTGAACTCTCATGCTGTTGCATCCGATTCTCTCCTCTTGTCCAAAAATAAATAAGTCATTGCTTTTGCATTACATTTCAAACCATTCAATGTGATGACATTCTCCCCATTTGATGTTTTGAGGTATTTTTACAGTCCCTGCTTTCTCGGTCGCCGCTGTACCATAGACACAGTTCCTTAGCAAATCAAAGGACAGCACTGAAAAAAGGGACTCAAACTCCGTAGCAGTGGGATAAACCCATTACATGATGGGGACAAATATACACACGAGCAAAACCTGCTGTATAGCAGATTCTGAAATAAGCTAACACGTCCTTCAATTTCCCATTTCAGTGGTTTGCCGTTGATGGTTATCATCCACAAGTCCTGGTGTGGAGCCTGTAAAGGTCAGTGAGTTTTTCAATACAGAATCAGAAATCTAGGGTGATGATTAGACCCCTGATAACAGCTTGGATTGCATAGGGTTCCTTTTTTTTTTTTTTTTTGTCTTGTTTTCCCAGGCAATCTGGATTGGCCGTCCGCACACAGAATTCAGGGTTTACTTAAACATGCAGAGCAGGGAAATGCTCCAAAGCATCTATGAGGGCTGAAAATAGAACATTCTAGTTTATCACTTTCAGAACTATTTTACCCACTAATCCCAGGAGTATACATGTGGAGCACATACAGTTATTCACTATTATAGGCTCATCACTATTATCAATCATTTATCAAGTATTTACATTGACTTAACATGTTACAGGTCACTTTCTTTCAATCCGTTTGTTTCGTATCCTTTTTTGTCTTTTTTTTCCCCCCCCTTTTTGTGAATTGAAAAAAATAACATAGAAAAATAATCCTGTTTCTTTGGGGTTTTTTTCCTCTGTCTTTCACATTAGCCCTCAAGCCAAAGTTTGCAGAGTCTCAAGAGATCTCTGAACTGGCCCACAACTTTATCATGGTAAACGTAGAGGTGAGAATTCCTGTTTTTATAGTCAGTTCTATGCAGCAATTTGTTGTGAAAGCTTAGGGACTGACAAGTAAGCTCTGAATGACTTTTATTTTGACTGTATGAGAATATGAAATGGGAGGTTTACTTAGTAGCCTAATGTTATGAGCTGAGAAACAGTGTCCTGTCTTGGTAGTGCAGAGTCACAGGGAAGTCGTGTTGGTCTGATAGTTTGAACTGCGCTGCGGGCTCCGGAATTGTAGCACTTTATTGTGTATCTCACACACTCATCTTTTCAAGTCTTCTTTCCGATTCAGAAATAAAATGGGTGGAATATGGAATGTGAAAGAAAGAGAAGTATGCTGTTAAAAAAAACCTTCATGCTGTTGAGAACGGTGCCCCAGTGGAACTGTGTTTCAGCTGACAGATTTAAAGAACAGCGTGTGAGGTTTAACTGTCTTAAACCAACAGGATGAAGAGGAGCCCAAAGACCAAGGCTTCAGCCCTGATGGGGGCTACATTCCTAGAATCCTCTTCCTAGGTAAGGGCTCCACCCCTTATCGCAATTGAAAGATGGTCCAAGATTAGGTTACAGCATCTACCGATTTCAACACACCCAAACTATTATTCTTTACAGTACACAACACCTAACAGACGAGCTCGGTGTCTCTTACTGTAGTTGTAATTAAATATATGGAATATTTCTTAAGCTGGAATTAATTATTTTGCTGTATGTAGGAACCTCTTTCATTCATTCACAACCAACATCTTTTTTGCTGTTTGAATGAATGAGGAAATGTTTGCTGTAATCTTTATGATTGTGGCAGCCATACAAACAATAGCTGAAGTCCAGGTACTCCATGTTATTGATCTCACAGGTAGTGGTCTGTGAGGAATCCCAAGGTGTTCTTTGGGAATCATAGCCCTGATGCAAAGTTCTGTGTTGAATTCCTGGCTCTCACAGATCCCCAGTTCTGCAGTATGGACTTTGCTGACTTAAAGCTCTCTGGCACACATTTCATTTTGGATTTTATTTGGTTACTTTTAAAGTCCCCAGTTTTATTAAATTATTTTTATTTTGCTGCATCTGCCGTACTTTATAAATTTGATAGTCACAGAAAGGGATGCTCTAATTGCATTTGCACACAAGTAGTAAACTTCATACCATCTGCAAGGGAAATGTAACAGAAGCCAAGTGCACAAAATTACCCAAATGGTTTAATGTTAGATTTTATCGCTGTTAGTTAAACATAAAACCAGGAAACGAAATACCCACTGGACCAAAGATATAATTAAACATTGTATTGCATAGAATAGTATAGAAATGCACAACATCCGAATCTGAAATACTAGGTCAACAGGACAGACATAATTCATAAAGACACACACCTCTATAACATATATATATTAAAGAACATAAGAACGTTTACAAAAGAGAGGAGGCCATTCGGCCCATCTTGCTCGTTTGGTTGTTAGTAGCTTCTTGATCCCAGAATCGCATCACGCAGCTTCTTGAAGGATCCCAGGGTGTCGGCTTCAACAACATTACTGGGGAGTTGGTTCCAGACTCTCACGATTCTCTGTGTAAAAAAGTGCCTCCTGTGAATGTTCAGACTTAATTGGTAAGGCAATTCTCAAATAAATATAGCAGCAATCATAGAGACTTGATTTCAAACACTAATTGATTAGTTAAGGTCAATAGAACGATACAGGTCAAACAGGAACACAGACAATGCACCCAAGTATGTTAGTTAGTAAATTAGCAGATAAATACCAAGCTGATACCTGTAATTACACCAGTTAATTAGAGTTAAATTAGAAATTAATAAAATCAAGCGATTCACATTTAAAAATAGAGCTCTGGTCAGCCAATCACATTTACCCACAATTTGGGTAATCATAAAGCAAGCTCAGCAATTTAGCAAAGATGCAGTTTGTCACTGAACATACCCAGTGTATGCTCCCCTAACCACCGTAACCCCCCCTTTCACAAACTTCCAGCACCCAGGTCACTCTGGAAATCACCTCCTTGAGTGTGAAACCCTCAGGTGTATTTATATTAGATCCAATTTCCATTATTCAATTAAATGGAGCAATCTCCAATCTAGTGTTCATTCAAAAGCAGAAGTGCACAGCTAATAAAGTGTAAATAAAAATGTCATTAAATAAGAAAATAAGTGACCTTATTAAAGAAGTCCACTGCATTCCACGTTCTCCTGTGCACAGTTCTATTTCTGAACTTGCTACAGCGCTTCTGGTTTAGAGGAATGAGAATAAGCCAGGTAGTTTAACAGTCTCTCTCTGTTTTCAGATCCCACTGGTAAAGTGCACCCTGAGATCACCAACAGGAATGGAAACCCCAACTACAAGTACTTCTACAGCAATGCAGAGCACGGTGGGTGACCTTGTTGGACCTTCACAACAGTAGTCCCATTGGATGTGCGTCATGATAATACCTGGAGTGTAAAAGGACAGATATGTTAGGGCAGAGATAGCAAGATTCTGCTCCCTTACAAAGTTATCATCTTTTAATTCTAACTAAATCATGTAAACCATACGTTGATATTAGGGCTGTCAGTTAAGCCTCCAAAAAGCAACCGATTTAATTACTCACACAAAATCGAATCGTTCGAATAAATATCAATGAATGTACCGCCCACATACATTTTCGCTCCATTCCTCTCCCCCGATGTGATTATTTTAATATCATTGCAGTCATGTAAAAGCTTGTGCCCAACAATTGAATGCGAGGGGTAATTACACCTTGGTAGCGTCAGGAGAACAAAAGAAAAAAACAACAACATTCGCAACAAGCCTAAAGCAAGTTTAACATACTACAGGAGTGTTACTAAAATATTTATTCCAAACAGATTACAGTACTTTGGAATGTAATCTATATAAACTAGACACAAGTTTATGAAAACCATGTTTTTGTTTTTGGTTTTTTTTGGTTTTTTTTAAATTTAGTTATTGAATATTATTAAATATTCATTATAAAACAGTTCATTTTGAAACTCCAAAGAAGCACAAACTATATGCAGTCAGTTTTCTTCAGTGTGCACAATTAATTTACAAGCTGTTTGCCAGGAATACAAGCCTGGCGTCCTGCTCTGGATTCCAGGTGGCGAGTTTTTTTTGTTGTTGTTTGTTTACATTAAATACACAGAGGGGTGTGCTTACAAAGTATTTTCAAAACTGATTCGCTTGTAGGATGGGACCAGCAAATCAGATGCTAGTTAACACAAGCAGGAAAAGAAGAGCACGCCCACAACTTGTCTGGCAGAAATACTGTAAATAGCAAAGCAGGGCATTCATTTTCATTTATAAACTTAAATAATGTAATTAACTATGCGCGTTACAAAACTGTAATTATTGAATCGATTATCCAACATTTATGTCGATGTATATAATGAAGAATGGATTCGATTGAAAAATTAAACTGACCTGTATGAATTTGTGTGGGTTGCTAGTATGTTATGTTTAGTGTTATAGTGAAAATATAACTCTTGGCTAATTAAAGGATGTTTTGTGAAACTGTTCTAGACATCTTTTACAATGGCCTACAACAGTTTAGTGAAACAAAGTTTGTTTTATTCTTTAACTCCTGAGTTAATTTCTTTGTGAATAGGCATGTCATGTTTTTATAATTTTTTTATAAAGCTATAGCATGGAAGCTCAAATGGAAAAAAATCTTCCAAGACCCCCACAGGGACATGTTTTCTTGTCAAGCAGGTTGTGAATTAAACCTAGCATATCCTGCAGAATGAATACACAGCTGTGTCATGCCTCTCTCTCTGTAGTTGTGTCAGGGATGAAGGAAGCCCAGGAGAAACTGACAGGAGATGCCTTCAAGCAGTCGCACATGGCTGACGAGCTCTAAATCCTGCGGCCCAGACCACACTGAACAGAGGCGACACTGCAGACACTAGAAACCACAGCTCACTCTCCCACCCTCGCAAGACACTGAACTCCCTCCTGTGGAGATTAGGAACGTAATTCAAACCCAGGACTCATCAACCGACCACCAGACAGGGAATAATGCTGTAAAAACAACTAATAATACGATTCTGTTTATAGCACACTGGCAAATATATATCAAGTGTTCATACAGGAAATGTGGTATATAAGTCACCCCCAGACCACCAAACAAACACAAGTATGGTGGCGTTGTAGAGCCAGAAGTGAACTGTTTATATGTTGGGTTTAAGGTCTGCTCTGTGTTTTACACAGGGCTTACATAGGTTCCTAATTTTCATATACATTTTCAATTCAATTTGCTAGACTTCCTGCTAGAGGTCCTATTATAACTTGCCACAGCTCAGGTCCCGCCCCCTATGTTTACCCAGCAAAAAGCATGTAGATCCACACCAGGGGGCAGTCTGTATGTTTCCTTGTATGGTTTTTATATCAGCTTTTACTTGTGCTTGCATTGATATTTTTCAGAGAACTGCATTCTACAACTGTTATTCCTCTTTCTGGCTTCACTCTTATTAGTGAGTGTTTTAAACTGATGGATAAACTACTACTGTTAAACTGTTGCAACTTTTCCAGTGAGGTTGATACTGGTATCAACCCTCTAAACTGCACACTGTAAAACCAAATGTTTAAGAATTAGGCACAAATCTTATGCAACATATTTCTTTTGTTTTAGAATGATATTTAGACGCACAAAAAAAAAAAACCTTACCTGAATAAACATTGCAGTGCAAAGTATATGGAGATTTAAATGTGTTTAGGATCTGTTGCATATGATTTGTGTTTAATTTTTAAATACTGGTTTACAGTGTAGAGTCCTTAATTTTGTATCTGTCCCTCTGCATTGCGAATCATGTTAACAATACTGTATCCTAGAACCACTATAACTAATGCACAATTTTAATATGTAGAGAATGCCAGGGGTGTGCTGATACTCGTCCATCTAGTTGCCTTTATCAACAGGTATTAAATAAATCCATTCATTAACGTGCTGTGATTTCAAAACAAGAAAAACTGTCCTTCCCTGTCCAATTGGCTTTTAAAACACTCGGTGGGGGAGTTTCCATGTGTGTTCTAAGGGGGTGCAGGTTGTCAGGTGACATCTTGATTAAAGCACAGTGGTAAGCTGATGTAATAAAGCTGTAATTTGTAAATGCCTTGTGCCCGGTTGTTTTAATAATGTGTTTTACTGCTCTTGCCCAAATTGTTTTTCAAATGTCCATTGGTGGGGTGGCATATTGTTAGTAGTGAATTAAATTTCAACTAATTTATCACACAACTTATTAAAGAAAAGAAGAATGAAACTGTCCAACCCAACTGTTGCAGATCACCATGGCTGAAAACCGGCGGTTTTAAGGACATGGAACAAGCTTATTAACGTTTGCAGGTGAAATGCGGGTTTCCATGTGAAAATGGGCGTGGATTTCCTGTGCTTTACATCTATCCTTCTCTGTGGCCGTTCCTCTCGAGCTCTTCTCCCAAACGTGCACGCACGTCACGACTTCACGTATAAATAACCACACATGAAAACTCCACCAGTGTGGAAGTTTTTTGTTATTGATTGGCACTTGGTTGTAAAGGTGAGGGAAGGACATTCTTCTTGTTTTGAAAACAGCACATTAATGAATGGATTTATTTAATACCTGCTGATAAATACTTATTAAAGACAAATACGAGTATCAGCATACATGGGTTACTGTGATTCATTTATATTTGATTAATGATCAAGGGACAAGGGTGGAATCAATCCCTATCAGTAAAGTACTGTTTTTTTTGTCCCAGAAGTAAAATGTTTATCTATCTATATAAGCATATCATTTAAATTAAATCACTGTTTATTTTTTGTGGTAAGATGATACAATTCAATCTGTGAATACACTGTACCTGTATGACCAGAAAACATCACTGTTTAGTTTATTAAGAAGAGATTTTATTCTGCATTGAAGGGTAGATTGTCTTGCTATGTGTGTTTTTTTTATATGGCTAAGAAAACAATAAAGTTTTAAAAAAGAGAGAAACGTTTCTATTCTTGTAAGGCCAACAGCTTAGAAGCCAAGGCTGCTATGAGGGTTCATTTAATCTTTACAGTGTTAGCAGAATCTTAAGTAATACATTTAATCTTTACAGTGTTAGCAGAATCTTAAGTAATCCATTTATTCACCAGCAGGTGTCCAACTGGTCCCAAATAAAACAACAATAATCTCCACTGGGACTGAACATTTATAGCTGTTTAAAGACCAGCAACTTTTGATTCCATACATGCTTTAAAATCATTCTGATTTGTTTCAAAATATACAGTATTCTGTTAGTTGTGTTTAATAGGACCCCAATTGAGCAATACTTATTATTATTATTATTATTATTATTATTATTATTTTTATTAGTTGTCATTATTAGCATTATTATTGGGTCTTCAATGGAATATATGTAAACCTGTGTGTTACTCTGCATACTGAAGCTGATACTGATATAAAGGCCATTATCAATAAAAATAAGATATAGTCTGAATCTACAACAATGTTTATGATGTGTACTCTATTTGTAATTAGCCTGTCTTTACAGTGATCTGCTGAATAGCAATAGAGAATCTAATACTGATACACTACAATGTTGCAGTTAATGAGTAAACAGACAGTAGACTGTAAAAAAAAAAAAAACATTTTAATACGTACATCCACACATGTTTAAGCAATTGAAATTCTGAATCGGTGTAGTAACGTCCTGAATGTTGGCACAATTCAAACTGCAGTTTGAACTTTATACAGATAACTGCCAGGAGAGTTGAAAATTGCCTGTTTGTTCTGTTGGTTCACTCAGGCATCGCAAGAAGCTGGCAAAGTCTTAAGAGGGACAACATGTTCAAGAAATATTATCTTGTGGTCTGAAAAGGTCAGACTTCAGCAAAGTATGATATTAAGTTGCTTATTCTAATGCATTAATGCTGCTGGGGATCAGGGGAGTGGTGAGAAAGCCCACCCACATGATTTCTGAAACGCGAAAACCCTGTTTTTAAGCAATTGGCTCAAACCAGTGACAGGATTCTGTTGACTTGGCAGGACTCTGTTGACTTATTTATCATACAATTTTCCAGTGGGGACAGATGCCAGGTCCAAGACAGATCCTTGGAAACCTCCCCAGCTACAATCAACCTGAAATGCTTAGATCACAAAGTACCACAGCAAAGCTAAAGCACCTGGCCAGTAGTATAGTTTTAACAGATAAAACAAACAATACAATATTCAAAACAGAACATTAACTGTATCACAAACAGCAGATATTTAAACATATTTTTCACAGTTTTCAAATGTAGGTATGTGGGGGATTTTTTTGCCTTTGTTATTTTGTCACCTTATTTACATTCAATGATCTGGACGTCATTTGCTATTTGCCTTCATTTCCCTGGTAAATCAAAATCCGGTGAATGTTTCACAAAAACATTGGTCCATATTTAACCCTGGTAAGCCTAGGATACCAGTACAAATTACCAGTGGTTTGAGATTGTTACCAACACAGATGGAAAGTCTGTTTGTTTGTTAGTTACAGACAAGTCAAACAAAAGAGCTGAGTTGAGAAGTTACAATTGAGGCCTTAGTTTAGACGCACACAGCACCACTGTAATTTGGTTAATTACTACTGACCTGCAGACTACTTTGGGTGGAGCTTCTACATAATGGCTCCTTTGTACAGTGTAGCTTATATTTCCAGCAGTGTAAACCAGGCGTAACACTGTGGTGATGTTTTATTATGAATGTTAGTTTCATGAGTAGAAGAAACCAAGCTTTTAAAGTGTTTCTTATTCATTCATTCACCTCCAACACTGGTACATACAGCAATAATAGTTAGCCTAGTTTACTCTGATGGGAAATGTACGGCACTGAAAGCAAAGGAGGTGTCATTTATATGTGTGCTCAAGTTTCAGCCAAAGACCTCTCCAGGTCAACGGTGATTAACTAAAATAATGTTAGCATGTTCCTAAATAAAACCTGGGCTTTTCTGTCATCCAGGCTTTGCCCGTAAATACAGTATTTACAATAGTTACACCAGAAAACATACAAGCTTTAGTACCATTGAGGTAAATTGCTTAAGTGCAAATTCTGTATCACTATATCAATGTACAGTACAACCTGTTTGGACTCTTAATTCACAGTACCTGTCTATACCACAACATTGCTTCAAAACAAAGTATGATCTGAAGTTGCTTAGACTAAATGATCTTTATACTGGTTTCATAATCCAAACTCCAATAAGCATAGCTGATTCCAATGAAGGAAGCCATGCACCAAATTAGCAATGAACTGTAAATCTACTAAAAACATTGTTCTACCATTTAATATACAGCATCTGCTAAATGATTCAACTCCTGTGCATATCTCCTTTCTAAATAGTATTTCTGTTGCAGATGGCCACATTTACTGGGCTGTAGTTACCATATAGCACAAATCTCTCTGAATAATCGCATCGATAATCTCAAGCATTTTTGTATTAGACGTGTTATTGGTCAGCACTAATAAATCAAGACATCTGTCCCATAAATATTCTACTAACATAACATAAAACTAGGAGCACATGTGTCATTTTCAGCACCTGCTCTCACTCAACTCTGTGCTTCACAGAAGGAAGCCCAGCTGATTCTGGTTGTATTGCTTTCTTTAGCATCCTTGACTTCAAGTACATGGCACTGTGCCACTAATAACAGTATCAGGCATGACACTTCTAATAGAACTTTCTGGGACCAAGCCTGGCTGGCTAGACATGGATGTCATTCTCATGGAACGTTTCATAGAACGGCAGTTCCATTTGTAAAGATTGAGGATTTTATATCCGCAGCAGCGCCTGGTTATTATGAAAAGTTTTTTCAGCACAGTCTTTCGGAGGAGAATGTACACCCAGGGGTCTAAAATCTGATTCCATGTGGCCATTCGCACAGCAAGCAGCATCCTTTCACAGCTCACGTTATTCTGAGAATCAGTGCTTCCAATTTTAACAATAACCTGGAAGAGAGAAAACAAATATATGATGAATAAGGCTTTGATGTAGTTAATTTGTATATTAAAGCATATAAAAATAAAAAAAAATTTAAAAGAAACATAGTATAACCATGGGAAAACTGCTGCTAAATTACCGAGCAACTTTACTGTGGTTTTGGGAGCTGAAATGATGTAGATTTTCAAGTTAAGTGTTTTCATGTTGATCAATTACCTTTATTCTAAATTGATTATTTCCTGTAATACATTTGCATCATGTTAGAATTAGAAACACTGTCAAAATGTAGCACAAACGTTTGTGTAATAAGCTGTCCCCCCATTTTTCTAATTCACAATGGCAATATTGTACACCGTAAACCCATGGACAGTCCAAGAGCATTTTATCTGCAGCCTTAATTTACTTTGCTTCCTTCCTAAGTAAGTGCCTCAAGAAGGAGTGCACTCCGATCTGCCAGCCATGTAAAAGTAAATGCATTACATCCCATAATAAAAAAAAAGAAAGACATTATCACCTGGAACTAATGATTTCTGGGGCAAGGTCACCTTTCCAATTACATTTCATTTTTAGACCAAAGATATGAACAACAAAGGAACCTTCACATTATCAAATCCAGGTTCAAATTACTGTGCTTGGCTGGAAATAACAAAAAACTGTTCAAACACAGCCTCCTCCTTAAAAAGTGCCTTAACAAAAGGCTCCCCATGAGCATAATGGCCAATTACAGGTATACCCAGAGACCATCAGGAAACATGTCCTGCTTTGTGGTGTTCCCAGTGGAAATCCTAATTAGGGGTAATATGCTGTAAAATCACAAATTACATTTATTTGCCTAATTGAATGTAAAGCAAGGGCTGGATGCAAACCACAAACCATACAGTTCAATGATGAACGTCTTATCATTCAACTGAAGAGATGCTGGTGTCATTATTATTAACTCATAAGCCACTTGGAGGAGATCCATTACAACGTTACTGCGCCACACTGTACAGAGACTTGTTATATGTAAATACACAACCCCTCTTATTATGACTAATGTCAGTATACTTTACAGATACACCTCTGGTATTATTAAATTTACTTGTAACATTACTTGTTCATTACGGAGGCTATAATGGGAGGACCACACACAATGAAAGCTTGGGAAGTGTCTCTCTACCCTGTGTCACTGTTGAGTGTCATAATAGAAGAGTACTGAACTATTTTAAATGAGTCAATATGGTATTCAATTCAGTGGCACCCTGGAAAGGAACATTTTACCCAAAATGAACATGTTGAAACCAATGCCAATTTTTTTTTTTTTGGGGGGGGGGTAATTCGGACTGTGGTGCATAATGATTTATATATATACAGTACTGTGCAAAAGTTTTAGGCAGGTGTGAAAAAATGCTGTAAAGTAAGAATGCTTTCAAAAATAGACATGTTAATAGATTATATTTATCAATTAACTAAATGCAAAGTGAGTGAACAGAAGAAAAATCTAAATCAAATCCATATTTGGTGTGACCACCCTTTGCCTTCAAAACAGCATCAATTCTTCTAGGTACACTTGCACAAAGTCAGGGATTTTGTAGGCATATAGTCAGGTGTATGATTAAACAATTATACCAAACAGGTGCTAATGATCATCAATTCAATATGTAGGTTGAAACACAATCATTAACTGAAACAGAAACAGCTGTGTAGGAGGAATAAAACTGGGTGAGGAACAGCCAAACTCAGCTAACAAGGTGAGGTTGCTGAAGACAGTTTACTGTCAAAAGTCATACACCATGGCAAGACTGAGCACAGCAACAAGACACAAAGGTAGTTATACTGCATCAGCAAGGTCTCTCCCAGGCAGAAATTTCAAGGCAGACAGGGGTTTCCAGATGTGCTGTCCAAGCTCTTTTGAAGAAGCACAAAGAAGCGGGCAGCGTTGAGGACCGTGAGACGCAGTGGTCGACCAAGGAAACTTACTGCAGCAGATGAAAGACACATCATGCTTACTTCCCTTCGCAATCGGAAGATGTCCAGCAGTGCCATCAGCTCAGAACTGGCAGAAAACAGTGGGACCCTGGTACACCCATCTACTGTCCGGAGAAGTCTGGTCAGAAGTGGCCTTCATGGAAGACTTGTGCCAAAAGCCATACCTCTGGCGTGAAAACAAGGCCAAGCGACTCAACTATGCACGAAAACACAGGAACTGGGGTGCAGAAAAATGGCAGCAGGTGCTCTGGACTGATGAGTCAAAATTTGAAATATTTGGCTGTAGCAGAAGGCAGTTTGTTCGCGAAGGGCTGGAGGCGTGCACGAATGAGTGTCTGCAGGCAACAGTGAAGCATGGTGGAGGTTCCTTACAAGTTTGGGGCTGCATTTCTGCAAATGGAGTTGGGGATTTGGTCAGAATTAATGGTCTCCTCAATGCTGAGAAGTACAGGCAGATACTTATCCATCATGCAATACCATCAGGGAGGCATCTGATTGGCCCCAAATTTATTCTGCAGCATGACAATGACCCCAAACATACAGCGAAAGTCATTAAGAACTATCTTCAGCGTAAAGAAGAATAAGGAGTCCTGGAAGTGATGGTATGGCCCCCACAGAGCCCTGATCTCAACATCATCGAGTCTGTCTGGGATTACATGAAGAGAGAGAAGCAACTGAGGCTGCCTAAATCCACAGAAGAACTGTGGTTAGTTCTCCAAGATGTTTGGGCCACCCTACCTACCGAGTTCCTTCAAAAACTGTGTGCAAGTGTACCTAGAAGAATTGATGCTTGATGCTGTTTTGAAGGCAAAGGGTGGTCACACCAAATATGGATTTGATTTAGATTTTTCTTGTTCACTCACTTTGCATTTAGTTAATTGATAAATATAATCTATTAACATGTCTATTTTTGAAAGCATTCTTTCTTACTTTACAGCATTTTTCACACCTGCCTAAAACTTTTGCACAGTACTGTATATATATATATATATATATATATATATATATATATATATATATATATATATATATATATACTATCCAAAGATTATTATAACATTTAAAAAAATATTTATTTAAAAACAGGTGGTTCTTCCAGATGCATGAATAATGTCTTGGTTACTTTTGTGGTTGACAATATTCAGCCAAAAAGCTAGGCAAAGTATTACAGTGCCTTGCGGAAGTATTCGGCCCCCTTGAACTTTGCGACCTTTTGCCACATTTCAGGCTTCAAACATAAAGATATGAAACTGTAATTTTTGTGAAGAATCAACAACAAGTGGGACACAATCATGAAGTGGAACGAAATTTATTGATATTTCAAACTTTTTAACAAATAAAAACTGAAAAATTGGGCTGCAAAATTATTCAGCCCCTTTACTTTCAGTGCAGCAAACTCTCTCCAGAAGTTCAGTGAGGATCTCTGAATGATCCAATGTTGACCTAAATGACTAATGATGATAAATAGAATCCACCTGTGTGTAATCAAGTCTCCGTATAAATGCACCTGCACTGTGATAGTCTCAGAGGTCCGTTTAAAGCGCAGAGAGCATCATGAAGAACAAGGAACACACCAGGCAGGTCCGAGATACTGTTGTGGAGAAGTTTAAAGCCGGATTTGGATACAAAAGATTTCCCAAGCTTTAAACATCCCAAGGAGCACTGTGCAAGCGATAATATTGAAATGGAAGGAGTATCAGACCACTGCAAATCTACCAAGACCTGGCCGTCCCTCTAAACTTTCAGCTCATACAAGGAGAAGACTGATCAGAGATGCAGCCAAGAGGCCCATGATCACTCTGGATGAACTGCAGAGATCTACAGCTGAGGTGGGAGACTCTGTCCATAGGACAACAATCAGTCGTATACTGCACAAATCTGGCCTTTATGGAAGAGTGGCAAGAAGAAAGCCATTTCTTAAAGATATCCATAAAAGTGTCGTTTACAGTTTGCCACAAGCCACCTGGGAGACACACCAAACATGTGGAAGAAGGTGCTCTGGTCAGATGAAACCAAAATCGAACTTTTTGGCAACAATGCAAAACGTTATGTTTGGCGTAAAAGCAACACAGCTCATCACCCTGAACACACCATCCCCACTGTCAAACATGGTGGTGGCAGCATCATGGTTTGGGCCTGCTTTTCTTCAGCAGGGACAGGGAAGATGGTTAAAATTGATGGGAAGATGGATGGAGCCAAATACAGGACCATTCTGGAAGAAAACCTGATGGAGTCTGCAAAGACCTGAGACTGGGACGGAGATTTGTCTTCCAACAAGACAATGATCCAAAACATAAAGCAAAATCTACAATGGAATGGTTCACAAATAAACATATCCAGGTGTTAGAATGGCCAAGTCAAAGTCCAGACCTGAATCCAATCGAGAATCTGTGGAAAGAACTGAAAACTGCTGTTCACAAATGCTCTCCATCCAACCTCACTGAGCTCGAGCTGTTTTGCAAGGAGGAATGGGCAAAAATTTCAGTCTCTCGATGTGCAAAACTGATAGAGACATACCCCAAGCGACTTACAGCTGTAATCGCAGCAAAAGGTGGCTACAAAGTATTAACTTAAGGGGCTGAATAATTTTGCACGCCAATTTTTCAGTTTTTATTTGTTAAAAAGTTTGAAATATCCAATAAATTTCGTTCCACTTCATGATTGTGTCCCACTTGTTGTTGATTCTTCACAAAAATTACAGTTTCATATCTTTATGTTTGAAGCCTGAAATGTGGCAAAAGGTCGCAAAGTTCAAGGGGCCGAATACTTTCAAGAAGGCACTGTACATATTTCACATTTTCCATTCAGTCATAATCCGAACCTGTTATTCATGTGCCAGATGTAGAAAAAGGGAAAACATCAGAGTGGGAGAGGATTACGTATGCCGGCATTCCTACCACGTGCAAATCTATTCCAGTTTATTACCCCTCTCATTCCAGGATTGTGCAGTTATTGTGCGCAAGCTTTTACTTAAAAGGAATAACAGCAATGCCATTAAAATAATCTTGTCCTGGGGGAGTAGGCCTGAAGTAAAAACTTAACAAAAAATTCTGTGGAAGTCTGGTGGTGTGATACATAGTAAAGACATGATTATCATTTGGGTTTTTTCCCCCTCTAATTAAGCACTGACAATCTCCATATTGTTAATAGAAATGCCATTTAACATGCAAAAACTAGGTTGGATATTTTAAATCCAGCTCTTACCAGAAATGGACCCCAGCAGATACAGGAGACCAGCATGATAGCCAGCAGCTGGCATATCATTTCGAAGTGGTGAGACGTGCCTTGCCTGTGCTTTTCGTTTCTCATTTTGGACCTGATGAGGGTGACTCCTGTGACAGTGTTGCACAGGATGGAAATGAAAAGGGACGCCAATCCCAGGGTAGAAAAGAGCAGTGGGAAGAACACGTCCACCCAGTCCCTCTTGTTCTTTATTTTGAAGAAGCACCAGCTTTTGGATTCCTGCACTTCGTAGGGCCTCTTTGCAATGATCGGCAGCACAGCTATAAAAATGGCAAATAGCCAGACCAGAGCCAGCAGCTTCTTCATGTGTCTGGAGGTGAGTTTGGTGGAATGGAATATTGGGTTGGTGACCCTATGCAGCTCCACTGCCATCACGCTGCCCAGCAACAAGGGGCTCAGGCCGAAGAACACCATGCAGGCCCCGAAAAAGCCGCAGAGTATTTTCTGGGGGTCAAACGTATCCCAGTCTTTGTGCAAGGAGTAAACCAGCATCACTATTGATCCGTTGATGAGATGTCCTAGGAAGTCTGTGATTACCAAGCCACTGGCGAAGAGCAGGAAAGACGCCTTGGACTTCAGCTTGAAATGCCTGTAGGCCTCCACAAGGATGGCCAGGGCCAGGCTGTTAGACACGATCCCCACAGTCATTGAAAAGATCGAGATGATAACAGAGAGCTCTATTTTGGTATTGGTCGTGTTGGAGGAATTGGCACACCAATTCAAACACACCGGTGCTTCTGTTATGTTGCTGGACACCATTGCTTTGAGGGAGGTCTGTGAACGAAATGCAGCAGCAGGATTTTAGTTCAAACACAGTTCAATTGGTCAGCTGTGGCTCCAGAAGCTTTTTGTGCAGTTCATCGGAAAGAATAAACACCCTGAAACCTGCTTGTCACTTTGTCTCTCTGAGACTTAGGCCTTCTGAAGCAGTATTACAAGATATTATTTCACCCACATACATGTTCATCCTAATAAATTTCAATTGTGATTTTGCACTTTTACCCATGTTTTCCTTTGCTCATTTTCTATAGACTTTTTTCAGTTTTTTAGTTTTATTTATTTATCCTTTTGGGCTGTATCATGCTTGTGTATGCTTTACCATGTGTTCACCATGCTTTGGTAAAAAGAAAACAGTTGTATAAGCATTTAACACTTACATGTATCTGTTTCAAATGCAGATTTTGTTTGTTTATCATTAAATTGGATTGTATTTAATCAGCATCTCTGGTAGAATTATTATTATATTCAGCAAGTGCTACTAAGTAACTGCTCCATCTGCCCATGAATTGTAATTGGCATGCGTATTTATAAGGAAAGGTAATTGTTAGCTTGTCTTCTGCTGGCAAGGTGTAAACGGAAAGTGGCTGCAGAAACTGCATGATTGACCGCATCCATTAATTTAACATTTTAACATTATAAGCATTAGCTTGAATAACACCAGTGACCTGTTACCATTATGGTCACTGTATCATTAAAAAATGAATTACAAAATGTGAGCAACAACTCTCACAGACTGTCATGAATTTCCATGGACACATTTTCAGTAGTTCTGTTATTCTTCCTGAGAAGATTCAAATGTGTCATGAATTCTACTGGAGTGTGTGAACAGTCCTCGAGTTATAGATGGGATTATGTTAATTTTTAACATTATAGCTAAGATGTTGACTTAATAGATTCACATAATTACCTGCACTCCTGGTTCAAATGATTCTACAGTAGCAGGGCAGCAACAGCTGGCGGAGTCGCGCTGAATCAGGCGTTTGCAAAAGAAGGAATTGCAATGGCAAGGCTCCTGACAAGCAACACCGTCTCAGAGGCAGATAATCAAATATATTATAATAAATTACTAATCTGTTTAGGAAAAACAAACAAAACAAAACAAAACAAAAAAATTAGCAGGGTTAGATTTGAAAGGATTTTTTTTCTGATTATTCCATGGACAAGTGCAAAGCAACGCACTGGTTGTCAGCAAAAAAAACATATCATTTTTTGCTCAATAGAGCCAACTTCCCAACATTGCAGTATGTTTAACATGCCTTTGTCAAAAAAAAGTGTTTGAAAACAAACACCTAAGGTATTTGCAGGCTTTTGATGCCATGATAACCGCACTCACTTATTTCAATTTCAATAGAATATAGATAAAGACACATTTTGGTATATATAAACTGAATTAATAATATGCAAATGCGAACCACACAGCTTTATGATTTATTTATTTATTTGTTTGTTTTTTGTATGTAAATGAAATTGAAACAGATGTTCAGATGACAGTTCAATTGATTTAAAGTTATCTTTACAGACTTTTTTTTTAAATGATCAACATAGAAACATATTGGATATAGCTCACTTCAGTCTCATTATGTTAATCTTGAACAAACAACTGAATGTTATAGTTGAAGGTATATTGGTTGTTTGTTTCTGAACTTGTAAGAGACACCTGATATTTTTCACCTTACTGAAAAAAGGCGTTAATTAAACAATGGAGTAAATGCTATACACATTTACCTCTATATACCTTTGAGTTTGTTCTTTGATACATTACCGAAGAACAAAGGGTTCAAAACAGTAGGGTCTAAATAAAATTATTTGATAGAATCTTAAGCAATGGTTCCAAATACGCATCATCGAATTATGTATTAGAACCCCAAATGTTTCCTTTTGGAGATTGAACCCATTATTCAGTGTTGTTCAGTATAAGAATATTTCTTTGTAGAATCTACACCCAACAATGGTTGCAGAAACTGAAGGCAAGGTTTTATTTATATATATATATATATATATATATATATATATATATATATATATATATATATATATATATATATATATATATATATATATATATATAAATTCATCTTTTTAATTATGATCCATTTTCAATAGGGGTTTTCAATTTTTCTTGATTTAGACCGAGGCAACGTTAACCTATTTAGGACTGTCAGTATTAATAACGGCAATTCCTAATATTGTTTCTTTCATTTAACTTCTCTGTCTATACATGAATTATGCACGAAACATACAAAATGAACGCGTACTTGTAATAATAGCAACAATACAAATTATTGTTACATGTAAAAAATGGTTCATTACACAGTTTACAGAGATAATCCATATAGCCGCACTATCTGCTGGTCTATGACATTATTGTTCAAAAAAGTTAGTCCTGCTTTCTGAGAAAAAGAAAAATAATTAAGCGAGAAATAGTTTGTCATACCTCCCTATAAATAACTACTAGAGTCTTCACAAGATACAGCATTAAAGCAATAACACAGACGATACAGTTTAATTAAAGGACAGTCATTTTGCCGTTATGTAAAAATAAATAAATAATGGAAATAATGTGGCATACAGAAAACGTATAGCGCAAGCATAAACCACATGACATTTACAATCGCTTTACTGATGCATTTGATGGATGAGTTCCAGTAATACACTTGATTTCCTTTTGTTATAACGTATTACAATATGTAAAAAAATAATTACCTTTGTACAGGAGACCAGCAGTAAAAAGTCGAATACTTGGCACTTACTACTATCCCTGTAGAATCACAAATACTCCGCGTTCTTCCGTGTTCAACACACACTACAGGTCTGTTTTATGCACGGACTATAAAGAGGCAACGTCACCGCTGCCTCCCCTGCACTCTACAGACGCAAATAATACGGTGATGTTGAGTCTCACATAAGAAACGTTTTATATTTTGAAAAGAAAGAAGAAAAAAAAGATATTAGCATGGCAGCTATGAAAACAAAATGCTTGGAACTGGAAACTTCAACGAGTAAAATAAATGGATTCAACATTCATGGGATTTTGTGTCTATTAGTGGGAAGCTTTCGTGTTTCCAGGACATAATGGCACTGCCACTTTTCCCAGTATAAAGCCTTGTCTACTGGGCATGTATCCAAACTAAACGTCAACTAAAAATCTTACTCCGTCTACTGGGCATGTATCCAAACTAAACGTCAACTAAAAATCTTACTCCCCATAGTTATGTTATCAATCCCTGTGGACCTCTATGTGTTTATGCAGCAGCCACATCCAGCCCAGTGTATTAGGGGCATAAATAAAACCCAAGAACCTTAAGAACCCTCAGAATAGTACCACCCATTTTTAGAGGGTCTGGTTTAACTTCCAATGTATTTTATTTTTGAATGTCCTCTAAAATTGAAGTCCAGATCATCACCTAAAAGTTTCTTTTTTAAGCTTTAAGGTTCTAATGTTTCAATCTTATTTGTTTTTGAATGACCTCTCAAATGAAAGATAGGGAATATGTCACTTTTAAAACGCTCAGAATCCTTGCTTGCTGTCAAGTGTGATTCATAATGATCTTTGAACTTCCCATCTCTTTCTGTACTGTACCTAGTGCACCTCTTTTCTTTACAAAAGGATGCCATTTGTTTGTCTTCACCATTTCTTTTCACGCGTGGCACACAAAAAAAAGTACCTTTTTCCAAATGATCAAAAGCTGTTCTTACTTGAGCACTTCCTTTGTGTGATGCTGAAGACTATTCCTGTTCCTCCTTTAATCTGGAAAAATGAATTTTATATGTAAATAAAAAGCAGAAAAGCAAAATGATAAAACACAACGAAAGATGCATATGCTCGGCCTGACTATTAATGTTGAGAATACTGTAGCCTGAAATCTCTCTGACTGTTCTATTTAAAAAGATCAAATGCAAATGCAAATGGATTATCACTCTCATTGCGTATTCTTCAGATATTACTACCTACATAAAGATAGTATAAATTGAACCAATATTAATTAAAGCTGAGCAATAAAAAATCATATAACAGTAAAACCACTTTGAAAGCTTTTCTTAACTTGACCCATGTACATCAATGGCATTTGGAAATGAGTTTAACGAAGTGGGATAAGCTATTAACAGTGGATTATTTTTCACTACTTTTATCATTCAGGTAAAACCAATTTGTTTTATAGTGTTGGGCACTTGTGGTCTATGAAGAAAAGAAAAGGGCTCTGCTTGGTTTGTGCATGCCTTGTCTTTATATAAATGGCATTCACGTGCAAACTGTATCACAGCATGGACACAGTTCAATTCTGATTGAAAATAAGAGTAGGCTGGAATTTCCAAACAGACCATCACAATCACACTTGTCAAAATGTTTGCTCTGTGATCTGATCCTAGTAGTGTAACAACAAGTAGCATTGATATTTAATTTAACTTGACTGGAAGCTTAACCTGCTCCTTTCTATAAGTAGAAAATATTCCCACGTTCTTATTTATCACGCTAGATAATCAAACTAAACTAAAGAACTCTGGATTGGTAGTAAATGGATTGTAAAATGGAATCAAAGTATCATATTTATAGCCCAACTGATTTCCAGTTTAGCCAGCTCATTTGCGAGCCCGGTTTTCTGTTAAAGCTGTTTCAAACCCAGCCGATCTGATTGAGATCAGTCGATTGAATGGGACCGTTATCAAGCAAAAATCATACTAGCCTACTAGCCTAATAACCTCTAAATCTACCCAGTACCACTAAATCTAATGTCTACAAATAACCTAATCTCTACACCTAAACCTAATCTCAACCCCTAAACCTAACTGTGTTACTATTAAAGTAATTTTTACTCTTATTTCAACACCGCTTTTTAGCACCCTCTAGTGGCTACTACATCCGACGTCCATTAAAGCTCTTGACCCGAACCTACTCTACCTGTTGGGAGGCTAGTAGGTACCTTCTGGCCCATTGCTATGGGATGATTTTTGCTTGATAACATCCAATTTAATCGACTGATCTCACACCAGACACAAACAAAACAATATAACCAGTTGTGCATAAAGAATTGAAAAGATTTCTAACTCGATCTCGTCTTTATGAGTGCAATGCTATATGTGCAATAGTTTACGAGGCTCAAGTAAAAAAATAAATTGTCCATGAAACTGCTTTGGAAATTGCAATTCGTTATGGCTCTACCAGAGGCAAAGTGACTATTATAAATATAAAAATATTTGAGACGATTTTACTGTTCTGTGTTCTATTTGTGTTATGCTAATCTAGAACATATTATTGTATTATATATTATATTGTATTATATATTATAGTACAATAATCAAATCAGAAACAATCAAAGAAAGCTATCCAAATGCACCCACTTCATACTGTTCTTGGGCAGTTAAAAACTCCTACATACATTCAATCAATGCAATTAGTTTTTGCCAGCAGGAAATATGGAATTCAATGCAAAAGAGGTTTAGTGAATAACAAAGACTTGACTTGTTAATCATGGGTAAATAAATATCCCCTGTAAAGCAATTCAAATGGTCAGGTTTACACACAAGAGGAGGCCATTCGGCCCATCTTGCCTGTTTGGTCGTTAGTAGCTTATTGTTCCCAGAATCTCATCAAGCAGCTTCTTGAAGGATCCCTGGATGTCAGCTTCAATAACATTACTGGGGAGCTGGTTCCAGACTCCAACAATTCTCTGTGTAAAAAAGTGCCTCCTATTTTCTGTTCTGAATGCCCCTTTATCTAATCTCCATTTGTGACCCCTGGTCCTTGTTTCTTTTTTCATGTCATAAAAAGTCTCCTGGGTCGATACCTTTTAGAATTTTGAAAGCTTGAATCAGATCGCCGCATAGTCTTCTTTGTTCAAGACTGAACAGATTAAATTCTTTTAGCCTGTCTGCATATGACATGCATTTTAAACCTGGAATAATTCTGGTCGCTCTTCTTTGCACTCTTTCTACAGCAGCAATATCCTTTTTGTAGCGAAGTGACCAGAACTGAACACAATATTCCAGATGAGGCCTTACTAATTACTTCCCTTGATTTGAATTCAACACTTTTCACTATGTATACAAGCATTTTGTTGGCCTTTTTTATAGCTTCCCCACATTGTCTAGATGAAGACATTTCTAAGTCAAATAAACTCCTTGGTCTTTTTCATAGATTCCTTCTTCAATTTCAGTATCACCCATATGATATTTATAATGCACATTTTTATTGCCTGCGTGCAGTACCGTACAATCTTCTCTATTAAATGTAATTTGCCATGTTTCTGCCCAGTTCTGAATGTTGTCTAGATAATTTTGAATGACCTTTGCTACAACAGTGTTTTCCACTCCTCCTATTTTTGTGTCATCTGCAAATTTAACAAGTTTAACCAGAATCTAAGTCATTAATGTAGATTAGGAAGAGCAGAGGACCTAATACTGATCCCTGTGGTACTCCACTGGTTACCTCACTCCATTTTGAGGTTTCTTCTCTAATCAGTACTTTCTGTTCTCTACATGTTAAACCAGTCCCTAATCCATGTGCATGCATTTCCTCAAATCCCTATTGCGTTCAGTTTGAGAATGAATCATTTATGCGGGACGTCCCAATGTCCCATTGTCTCCACCTGAGCAGTTTATTGTTCTAGAGCACTTAGGAAACACTGTTTTTAATAGGGTTTTCCATCCGAAAATGTGGATCTCTCAATACATTATCATTGTGGGGTTTTGACCATATAAAAAATACTATAGTATTGTATAATGTTGTTTTGGCCATTGATATAGAATATGATAGTATTTGAGATGGGTGTTGACATGAGGGTTAAAATGTTCCATTAACTTCAGTAAAGACATGTTGTTTGCTTCCTATTCCTGGTCCAAACAGGCTGCTTTGCATCGCAAGCTACTATTTGAAATATAATGCAGCAAAATACAACATAAAGTTTTTTTCTTGTAAATGTTAGATGGCCTCATAGCTGGAAACGTGTTGCCAATTAAGGAATGAAGGATGTCTGTGAGACGGTCGCCCACTCTTGCTTGGCGGTGCTGGATACCAGTGATGTATCTGATAGAAATTAGATCTGTTTTAATCTAAAAACACTTTTTTTATTTAATTTTTTTATAAACTGTTGAACTTTATTATTCCAGTAAAGCAATCTGACACACTATACAGAAAACCTAATTACATTGTTTGCATTCTAGGGCAGAGCTGAAGCATAGTGTGACATTTGAAATGTTGTGAAGGAAACAGGGATTTGGAAATGTCAGTTAAATGCAAAGTGGATGTGCCCAAGAGGTGTTTTTTTTTATTGTGATTCACCCATTACGCATATCAAAACAAGAAACTGAGAGTATTATGTTACTTTTTAAGAGGATTACAATAACACATAATCAAATGAGCTATCAATGAAATATAAATAAATGCTGCTAGATGTCTGTCTTGCTTATGGCATGGAGAGATCATTTCCAAAACCTTTTTTCACCCGAAAAGAAGAAATTGACATATAATTCTCAGTGAATTCACTTTCGAGAACTCATAGAAGTTCACTGCCTGTTCTAGTGATTATGTTCTATCACAAATCTGAATGACCTGAACATTTCATCTGTACATTTCTTGGCTTTTTTGTGGATTAAACTGTCCTTCAGAAGTTGAGGTTTTAAGTACATGTCTTTCTGTTACTAACATTGAGTCTCCGTGTGGGCACAGATTAATGAGCAAAAATACAACAACTGACACACAGCAAATGTTAAATCATCCTTCTGCTCTGCTCATGATCACCAGGTCTAGTACATTTTCCATCTCAGACAAATATCTCCCAAACAACAAAAAGCAACAGGAAATGTTAATGCTGCAGTACATCATTTGCATGTACATTTGGTCTAGTTATCTATTTGTATTGCTACCCAATTATTTAAATACAGTGCACCCCCTCCTTTAAGTGCTCAACTCCCAATGAAAAAATAAGAAAGCTGAAACATACCCAGTATCATGCACAATGATGAAATTGAATCTTAGTGCTGCTTTATAAAAGAAAAGGTTCAACTAAAGGGCGGTATAAGAATACAAAAATAACATACAGAGAAGTGAAAGAAGGGATTGGTTTGGGTGGGAAGCAATATTGTGCAATGTCACACCAAGGCTAAAGCACACAACAGGCGACTTGTGGAAAAAGCTAAAGCAAGTTCATGCCAAATTCTAATAAAAGCTGAATTATTATTAATTTCCTAGCAGACACCCTTATCCGGGGCAACTTACAATTGTTACAAGATATCACATTATTTTTACATACAATCATTCATTTATACAGTTGGGTTTTTACTGGACCAATCTAGGTAAAGTACCTTGCTCAAGAGTACAGCAGCAGTGTCCCCCACCAGGGATTGAACCCACGATCCTCTGGTCAAGAGTCCAGAGCTCGAACCACTACTCCACACTGCTGCTGAATGACTAACACTTTACATTAAGTTCCTCATCATCGTGAAGTTACAATGTAGCAACATACTTGGTTACAAAATGAGTTGTGATTGTTTATTTTTCATGAAATAACCATGTACCAACATGATATGCAGACATTCACTGATCCACAGTATATCAATATTATTCTTTTATTATTATTTATTTATTAGCAGAGGCCTTTATCCAGGGCGACTTACAATTGTTACAAAAGTATCACATTGCAAAATATCACATTTCAGAATATCACATTACAGAATATCATTTGAGCAGTTATAAAGTACAATAAAATCAGTAGCAAAAAAGATAAAATTCAAATAAGAGCAAAACAGAGAATACAGTAAATAATTATATTAAAAATATTTGCTTATACAAGTAAAGTCCAGTATGAGCATGTAGTAAGTACTAGGAATGGATGAGAATGATTTCAAATAAGAGCAATTACATAAGAGTAAAATCAAATACAAGATACAGGAAGTAGTTATAATTAAGAGCAGTAGTAGAATATGGCAAGGTATGGAGCAGTTCAGTGCAAGTACAAGCTGATGCAAGTACTGGTACAATTGGGTGCCATATAGTCCAGTATAGTGGAGAGTTGTGAGGTTTACAGATGCTGTCTGAACAGGGGTGTCAGGGACTGAGCAGTCCTGATATCCGTGGGTAGGTCGTTCCACCACTGAGAGGCAAGGGTGGAGAAGGAGCGGGCTCTGGAAGCAGAGGAGTGGAGGGGGGGTACAGCTAATCTGCTGGTGGTGGAGGAGCGGAGGGGGTATAGGGAGAAATGATGGTCAAGAGTTTTCAATTAGATGTGAGCAGAGATAGAGAGCCAGTGCAGAGAGCGGAGCAGCAGAGTTTTGAATGAGCTGGAGCAGACCGATGGCAGAGGCAGGTAGGCCAGCCTGGAGGGAGTTGCAGTAGTCAAGACAGGACAGTACCAGGGCCTGAACTAGTTGGGTGGAGTAGTCTGTGAGGAAGGGGTAAAATCTATGTATGTTGCTGAGGAAGAAGTGATGGAAGTATGCCAGAGTAGAGATGTGCTGAGAATAGGAGAGGGAGGGGTCAAGGGTGACACAGAGGTTCTTGGTGGATGAGGAGGGAGAGAGGGTTGTGGATTCAAGAGGAATAGAGATAGAGATCAGCGAGTACAACTGAAAATCCTGAAACAATGTAACAGAGACCAAAACAACAAGAGGTTACAGTTGTATTCGTGGATACGTTTTTCACTGATTAGTTGTGCTACCTCCTATAGTAGTACCTCTTAAATTACCAAGATGTGTTGACATCACTGTGCAAATGCTGTCTTTCTGTGGTACTCATTAACGTGTCAACAGAGTTTTCTTTTCCTTTAAAAAAAGTCATAAACACAATAAACAGTAATAATAGTTTGGACTAGAAATTATGAAACATTATTTATTATACAGCACAGTGGCACAAGAGCACAAGCTGTCAGGATTCATTTGTGTCTGTGTTGTGTTACTGGCCCCAGTAGTTTCTGAAGAAAAATGTAAAATGTTCCAAATCAGAGTTCTTTTGTGGTAACTCTGCCATCTGGCATCTAAAGAAATATCTAAATGGAAAAGAGGAGAGGAGACTTCAAGTCAACTTAACTGGCATGGTTCTGATAACATTGCTGATTAGTTTTTTTTTTAACAGAGAGGAGAAAATCATTCATTGCTAGGATAAATTGTTGAAGCAGGTGATGGAAAATGAAATAACCCGAAGTAAAGAGGTTCAGAAAAAAACAGTTAATTACATTCCTAGCGAAAGGGAGTGAGGCTGATTATAGCAAAGGGGCATCTTGATGCTGTGAGTGATAAAAGTGGAAGGCTGCTTACCAGATGGCCTCATTGCTATAGAGGGAAATAGTTCAGAGTAAAATACAGACAAGTAGTGAACCTTATCTTAACTTACCACATGCACTATGTAATAATACAAAATAGGTTTGTTTATTACTCAAAAATAACAATTCCAGTCCTCAGTATTTTCATCCCGAGGTAACAATACTGTAAATCATAAAATAAACTAGTTTCTTAAGGTGGTATGGTAATATAACAATAAGTATTGGTAACAATACTTAAAAAACAAAAGGTCCTTTGAACCATCAAAAGAACCCGATCTTATCCCGTGTTACAGACAGACCTTTTGGCTGTGTGCGAGGTTACGCAGGGGGAGAGATCATTTAGGATTTATTCATTCCTACTTAAAACAAGAGAATTGTAAAATGAATAATACACTATTTAAAATTTTCTGTGGCATTCTGTGTGGAGTAGTGGTTAGGGCTCTGGCCTTATGACTGGAGGATTGTGGGTTCAATCCCAGGTGGGGGACACTACTGCTGTACCCTTGAGCAAGGTACCTAGAATGCTCCATTAAAAAACCCAACTGTATAAATGGGTAATTGTATATTAAAATAATGTGTAAGCAAAAATGTAATACTATGTAAAAATAATGTAATAAATAAAAATTCTGCACAGCCATTAGGGCCAATATAAACCAAAAATGTGCTGCCTGTTTTAATGTCTGTTACATTTTAATGCGTTATAAAGTTTTGCACATAAAACGTAACCCCACAAATCTAAATAAACCCTCCAAACAGTTTTTTTAGACTAGCTGACAGTGACACTGATTGTAATACAATGTTCTCTGTTAGCCGGGCAACATCAATCCAAAGCAACTTATTGATCCAAAATGGGAACAATGGATTTTTTTTTCATCATAACATATTTTTTACTTTCACGGGTATTACTTTTCACACTTGATTTTTAAGTGACCCTAACGTAAATCTTAAGAGATTATAAAAAAAGTTCTCATGCATGAGGGAAGGATCAACACAGACAGGCAGGATGTGTTGCAGTAAATGAGAAAACAGTGCCATGCTCCTTTTAGTAAAAACTAAAAGCTGTTAGCAGTTCTTTTATGCAGTATTTTTTTTATTTAGTCGTCGCCAATTTTCTCCCCAATTATTATCTGTATCCTCAGCTCACCGCTTGCAACCCCCCCCCCCGACTCGGGAAACGGCGGCTAGAGTCCTCCAAAACATGTTCCTGCCAATCCGTCAGACGTCGCTCGGGCAATTGTGTGCCGCCCCCTAGGAACCCCCAGTCACAGTCAGATGTAACATAGCCTGGATTCGAACCTGCCATCTCCAGACTATAAGGCGCAGCCTAGAGTGCTTTTACTGGATACGCCACTCGGAAGCCCTTTTATGCATTTTTTACATTTATTTTCAAATAACTATGAAAACCTTTCATTTAAGCCAAAGCATCATAAATATGTAATTTTTGTTTGTTTGTTATTAGAGAATACTATATTGCTGGTAAGTAGTGGCAATCTAGTATGGGTTATTTGACTGGATTAGGCTAATCATAATGAGTAGGTGTATTTGAGGTTAGTGCTGAAACAGTACCAGTAGTCTGGTCAATGTCTTGATAAAGTTTTGATCCTCCGTGGATGAAAATTCTTCATCCTTGTGTGACAGAGACAAAGTAATTCTTGGTAATACATCTCCCTCCTGACCTGTGAGGGCGCTGTGTAAAGGGAACAGAGTACCCTGGACTGGATGGCCAGAAAATTAATTCCCAGGGTTAGACGGAAGTTGGTCATCTAGAAAAGGGGCAGAGCTCCGGTACACTAAATCATCGACCCGGAAGGGATGTGGCAGCCGCTGATTGGAGGAGCTGTTGCACTCGTTAACCAAGGGGTCATGATAGATGGTACAAAAGGGGACAGAGCGAGGTGATCTGTTCCTTTGTAAATGGTTAAATGTGAACCGGAAGGAGAAACCTGTATTGTTATTGTGAGAGTTTCGTTTGTTTCTTGTCTTGACTGAAAATACTGTTTGTTATTATTTAGACGGCTGAAACACGATCCGGAGCTGTTGCCAAAGGCCAGCACTAAACCCGGACAACACTTCACTTTGTAAAAGATCGGGACTGTTTGTTATTTCGGGACCAACCCGTGGATTACAGTAAAGCAATACATGCTGCTGTATGCTTATCATTGTTATTATTTACTGCTGTTTCGCCATCAGGCAATTGGATTATAAAATGAAACACCATTGCACTTGGATTATCATTGTCTGTTTATTGCACCTGCACACTGTTAACCACTTTGCCATACTTGTCATCATATTTTAATCACCAAATCTTACTTCTATCTATTTTGAGGCTATGTGGTTCCTGTAAGTGGAGTAGTGTGGATTGATGAGTGTGGATGCATTAGTGTAGATATTATTGGCATTTCAGTCAAAGTAAGTAAATTTTACATCAAAATTGCAACATGATGGGATAGGACATTTATTCACCTTTAGTGATTTATGGTTTAACGTCTGTATTACTAATTGCATTAATAATTCAAGCAATGAAATCAAGCAGCTTTTGCAAACAGCTCATATTTTTAGTGTGTCTTCATGTCCGACAACAACAGTGGCAGTTGTACAGGGCATACATTTTCAAGATAAAGCACAGGCAGCAAACAGCTAATGCAGGATGCATGATGAAAAGCGTGGTGTTCCTCAATATCTCTTGAGATGTTCTTTCTGCACAGTACTGTGCACTCTTGCGAAGCACTGACATATCTGTGAATGAAGACAAGAAAAACACCTGCGCTTAATAACATTTCTTATCAATAACAGACCGTTGCAGATACATTGCTTATGGTCTGCTTCCCGCACAAATGTGACCAATTATTTTAGACGTGCCGTACTTGACACTGGAAAGTCAGAATAACTTCAGGCTAAAATGAAGGTTGTTTTCCAGCTGGTTTCTTAAGAAGTACAAATAATAAGAATAACACCTTGAGAAAATGTTTTGGGGTTTCTTAGTACAGTAGCAATGTGTATATCAACACAGAACATTGTGTAATCATGCTTATGTTCTTTCTCAAACACCTTTGCAGGTAATTCAGTGTCCAGTGATGCTTGAGGTTTGTTATGCTGTTCCAGTCAATTGCATTGAACCGGATGAATCCTGATTCTGTCAGTGCTAACAGAAAGAAACTTCCATAACTTAACTCAAACATAAACAAAAGCAGTAAAACTTCAATGAAACTATGTCGAACTTTTGTTTCTTATACTTCAACTTCAAATAGTGTAAGACTGTAATAATATATTGATGGTGATACTGGTCACCTTTGATACTGACATATCTAACACAGCACCATGTGCTTCGTTGGAATGAAGCCAAAATTATTGCAGCAACTTCCATAAAAATCATAATTCGTCATATAAAACCATAATAGAATTCTTTGACTCCTGACCTTTAAAAAGGCTGCAACTTTACAAACAAATAAAAGATAAATGGTCATGCTGTTAAATTGATTACCTTCAGTAAACTGTGATGGCAGACAATAATGTCCATTTCAAAATCCTTAACTGTCCCTTTGGTGAGTGGAAGCAGTTGTGTAATCTAACATTTTTAAAGAATAAGAAACAGCTGTTTTTCATTCAACACTATTTAACTCTTTGTTCCCCTCTATTACAATACATAATGTACATAATGTCTTGGTAATGAGATTTTTCTCACTTCAGCATAAAATAATACTAAGACCTTCACAGTAAAAAAAAACAACAAAATCATCTTGATAAACAGCTTACATTTCTTTACTGTTTTCTCAGTTCAATTCGTTGAATGAAAGCTAACTTCTGCGATAGATTTATTCCAGTCAGCCTCCATTCAATGTAATTAGATTTGTTTGACCTCTCTTAAAATATACTAATGAATAAAATAACTTCACTGCATTAGATCCGTTTTAAACAGGCCAAGGCGTCATTTCCAAAATGAAATCACTGTTTTATTATGCATCAGGCATTTCTTTATGGTCAGACCTGCTTCCTGTGGCAAAGGTCCTCATAGGGTATTGAAAAGAAATGCTAAAAATAAAAATAAAACTTAATGTCTACATTATTGAATATTTAATAGTGTTGGATGGTTTTGAATAGAACCGTACCATCACTAGTAATTAATAAGTTTAAACGACTGAAAGCAATTTAAATCATGGCATGCAAACCGCATTAAAAATGACATCAAATCTACAATGACAATGTGGAATTGAACAGTGAATAATAGTATACCTGTATCTTGCTTTAAAAGAAATTACTGCTGCAATAACAGAATGACACTAACAGCAGTACGAAAACGCCTTTTCAGAAGTCAAGTTTAAACTATAGCAAACTGAAAGTGCAATAAAAAACATCATTTTTTCCCATCTTGTCTATGACGTAACGGAGTGCCTAATATTAAAACCATTTCCCGTCGTTGGCTTATCTAAGGTTTAATGGGTTTTGCCTTTCTGTCATTAATGTATTTTATTTTTAAATAGGGAATGACATTTGTGGGTTTGTTTGTCTCTTTAAAAGAAATGCCTTTATAAATGGCATTGAAGGACAAATGTGAAATCTATTAGATATATTTAATGAGCAAAAACATTCAAGAATAACATAAACGTCTGCAATTTATTAATCTTATTCATTGCTGTACAAAGTGTACTGTAGAAGGCAATTTAATAATAACACAGAAGCGAGCACTACCAGTCAGAAACAATTCAGCAACAAAAGAGAGAGCAACTGACCTCAGGAACAATCCCAGAGATGCAAATTCTTTAGTTTGGTCCTGTGTAGTGCTTGTAAACAGTTTGAATTGTTTTATTTTTGTTTCTGGTTTAATAAGGATTAAAAAAATGTAAACGTACCTCTCTGCTTCCTGCAAACCACACCTCCACCGCAACCCTACAGGTGTGTTTATAGTAAAGGGATGCAGGTTTTATAAGGTGTTCAACTCTTAGACACTACAAATATTGTAGAGTCATTTATTTTTATTTTTTCAAAATATCTATGACACTTGTTACCCAGTGAATTCTTCCAAGAAATGTAAATACATTCTGAAGATGTCTATTAGATGCTGTTAAGCTCTGTAAATTAAAGGCCATGTAAGGTAAAGGTATAAGGGGTTAACATTTCAGCATTCAGTATTGTTAATGTCACACAGTCCCACTGTTAAATACTTGTTACATTAAACAAAACAGAACCAAGTGTGCTTGTGCCTTAAGCTGTGCTACCCCCCTCCCCCCCATGACTAACATAGAAACTGTTCTATGTGTATTCATTATTAAGCAATTGGTGCCATGCCATTTGTGTCTGCTTGTACAGTAAGACTGGATCCAACGAGTGCCACTGACTCACAGACACGTAAAGTAAGCATTCTGAAAAGATGGTAAAAGTGGAAATACTTGTAGAAATGAAACACATGCATCACCTGCTGTATGTATTACTAGAAGTTTAGTAGAGAAATAAAATGTGAATTCATTTAATAATCCTTGTTAAGAACATTGATATTTTAGGACTACAGATGGTTCCCTTTGAAATGGTATACAGTACACTTCTCAAGACGGACACAGCACAGCAGGGGTTAAGTGGACACTCCCTTTTCCAGAAAGTATATCTGAGAATGTTAACTAATTGCAACACCGGTCAGCTTCTATTGTGAAGATGGCAATGACGATTGGGAATGCTTGGGGAAGCAAGGAAATGTTAGGCCCACACCTAGCAGTAATACTGTACTGAAGCAATTTGGATTGAATGTGTAGTTCACTGATGATGTGGTGATCAAGTTGTAATCAATAAGAAGTATATTTCAAAGCACCATTAATTAATGTAAATGACAATATTGTTTTATGGTGCACAAAGACCATGAGAAGCTAATGAAAATGTAATGCATATTGTGATCTTTTATGAACGTTAATCAATAAGGGTCGTTTTCATCTTTTTTAATTATTCATGATAAGTAAGCCTTAGCTGATTTATGATGTCATAACCTTATTTATAGTAAAAAGAACAGTACACATTTTAGAAATGAATTTAAAGCAACCAGGCGTTAAAGCTGGTCTGTTTTTAGAGAAAGAAGGAGAGTTGTTTCTTCTTGTAAATTGATTTTTATCCCGTCCTGGGATGAAAGCAATCTATACAGTTTCCAGAAACAACAGACAATTGCTTTCACTCTGAGTTTGCTTGCAACAGTTGTTAGTTTGGGAAACCTGTGTGCTATACTCAGTAAATACATGTGTACATCTTTGCAAACCAATGAAACTGACTGGCTAAGAAATGTCTTTAGTTGTATACAGGTTTTGGATTTGAAGTGATGAAATGAACGCGTTCTCAGGTTACATAACATGTTCTCGGGTTAGGTATGGTGTAAGAGAGCTATTTCAGTGGGAACACGACAGATTATAAAGCAGAGGAAAAATCGTTGGGAACGCACACAATAAATACCAGATATGGATACATTTTTTCGTCAAAACAACAAAACCCACAGAATGATGATACAGAACTTGATGAAAAGTTTTTTTTTAAAGTTATTCAGTCAGAGCCAGGTAATTCTGGTCCATGATGAAGAAAATATGTGATGCCTTCAATAGTTTTAATTTTCTGCAGACAGTGATGTATGTGTGTTGGTGTGGACAGGACTGGAAGCTAATGGAAAATACAATAAAACTGAAAACAAATGTACTGTTTCAGTCTTGATATCCAGAGAGCAGGAAGCTTAGAGAATTTATATTTTAGCCTGGGTCATGGAGCAGAACATTGACTCATCCAAACAGAAAGAACATTGGTAACAGTCAAGGGGTCACACCCACCTTAGCAGTTGAAGAAATCCTGCTGAAACTGGGCAGACCTGCAGGATTCCTTGTAAATTTACAATATAACACAATAAAAGCAGTGAAAGCAAACATAGTGTTCCCATTAAATACATAGAATTAGCATGAGGAAACTGCATGCAGGTTATTAATAATGCAAATGGATTGTAGGTAGATAAAGAATACTAATGCAATTGCTAAGGAAAGTTTTTAAAGTGACTATAGAAAGTTACACCGTAATTCAAGTGTCAAACAGAAATCTTGAGCAACACTGTAATGTTTATTTTGTTCATGTAAGCTATACTCCAAAACAATAAAAATGATTCTTATTTTTCATAGCACTGTTTAACTATTAATCCATGTAGTTTAATGTAATCCATTAAGAGACCACCTTTGGTAAAATGAGTAGAACTAAGTCAGAAAGGCAGATACTCTAACCAGGGATACTTTACAATTTTTACATTGACAGAACATTACATTTCGTATCCTATTATGTGTGTTACCTATCATTCTCCTTAGATCGTTATCTGGTGGGCTTACTAACTAGTCCTGCAAACAAGTATTTTCATGCACCTTTTTTTAAGTGTGATGGTTTTGATTCTTTTTCTACAGCATTGGTATGTTTGGGAGATGTCCTACTCTAACTGGATGTCATAGTGCCACGAAACAGGGCGGGCTTATAAAGTAAAACTCTTCTTAAATATTATATTTTTAAGATCATGGGGAGCATTACACATGCAATGTTCTGACATTAATTTAGCCACATACTAATCATCTGACTATATATTGCACAATTTCCTATAATCATGGTAGGATAATCTGACGGGAATACATTGCTTAAGACTATTTTTGGATCTGATTTGGAAGCACTGTTCAATAGCTTCCATTCTGGATACATACCAGTTTACCAAATTGGATCCATGTGCTCTTTTAGCTTCAGTGCATTCAATTCATACATTTTATTGTACAAGTTGTTATTTAAAAAAGAACACATCTCAGGTGATGTGCTTAAATCTAAAAATAACGCACGCCTGGAAAACATTATGAATGCGACGTGGGCCTCTGTGTGGGTTTTGATAAGTACTTTAGCTACAAAGTAACCAGTCTGTTCCAAAGAATGTCCTGAAGTGAAGTTACACACGTGAGTTTATTTGTGTGCTTCTGTTTCTAATCTCTCTCTTTCTAACTGGTTCAATGATAAGACCAAGTTAACCCTCTCTGTCAGTACCTTTCAAATTCCTATTACATTCAATGGCAAAATTTGTACAGAATGCATCATGAGAATGTGCAGCCTCAAAATTCTCATGAGCATTAGATCTGCCATCCCAGAAAACATAAAAAAAAAGACAGCAGGTACGTTTGAAAGGACTGTATCGGTCAAATAAAAAAGGCCATTGTTTCACCCGCTCTTTGATAAAGATAAAATGCAAACAAAAGCACATTGATTCCACTGTTTATAAGTGTGTGTTATGTCTTTTGTGTAAAGTCGTCAAAAGCTCATTTCTACCAGCTGCACATATTCACATGCTCTAGCAATGAAACAAACAGGAACTTACAACACAGCCCCTTCAACTAAGAAGAGATTATATAGAAACGGAAAAAAATATGACTTGATCAGAGAATGAATGATGACCAAAAGAAATATCCACTTGAAAACATATTGCTCCATACCATTTGCAGCTCGGCCAAAAAAAACCCACAAAAAAACAAACAAAAAAAAACCCCTACCATGCTGGAAAGTACGACTTCTAAAAATAAAAATGCATTTGCATTTTAGCTATTGAGAAATGTAGCAGACATGAAAAAAAATTAAATTAAAAAATACATGGTCAGCTATAAGGACTGTGTCCATCTAGTAATGTTTTCCATTATGTGGTCCAACAACGATGGTTAATAGAAAGCCAGAGATGATTCAGAAATACAGGACAGTGTCAGTATTAAATGAAAATGCCAACTGCTGCCTTTTGAGCTCATACAGTGTTTGTCGTTTGTAGTTTGGAACTCATTTTCTGTATTTTTATTTTTCATTCTGATGACCTTAGTATAAAATGTCATTCCCTAGCTCTATGCATTGTATGTATATTCTTTATTTACTTTGACTGTTTCTTGCTAACAGAGTTCACTGAATTTGTTCACTGAAGGTTGTTAAAAAAAAGCCATGCGTGCCTTCAGGGTCTGTTAATGAGGGCACTATAACAATCACACGTCATTGCTTTTTGGCAACCTACAGTATACTGATGATTCTAAAAATCCTGGATCCTGAATGCTGCATAGGAAGATAGGGTTGGTAATGTAGGTGTTTTTACCCTTCTACCCTTCTTTAAAGTTGTTTTCCAGTGCTATACAATATCAACGGCAGTGGTGACAGCCTCTGAGATTTTATTATGAGCAAGGGAGACATACTAACATAAACAATAATATACTGGGCACAGAGGCTACGGTGGTGTAACAGGCTGTGTTGCCCGGGCTACCAGTGATAATAGTCTGATGGCAGGAACTCCCAGCAGGTTGTCCACTTCACTCCAAAATCAACACAATGTTCAGTCACTGCTTGAGAAAGAGCCAGGAATGAATGTTAGGTCAGTGTTCAAGTCGGCATGCACTGAACAAAATTCACACATTTTAAGTAAAAACAGAAATGGTCGAGCATCATGTTGGTAATGAGAAGGGCCTTTGCAAGCAGGAAACACAACAGGCGCACCAAGCCCAGACATTCTCTGCACTGCAGTGGCTTTGTTCTGAGCTAAAGGAAGGCAATATATTCTACCTAACACCTATTAGGGCTGTGCCATCATCACTGAGGTGTCTACAATAATTGGTTTCATTCTGAAATCAAAACCGAGGAAATTCAATTAAGCAGCAGGCCTTTTCCAACAGGCAGCCAGGGCTGTTAAAAAGTTACACAAGAAAGATTTACTTCTGTACTATACTTATAAATAAGTGGTGATAGTTCAGGAAAGCTCAGGGGTATGCATCTGCATGGTTCAGGATGCTATTAACTGAGGTGAGAATTATTACTCTTACAATATGTCCTCATGTTCACATCCCCAAGGCGTCTATTCAATGTGCTGTGGTAATGACAGAGATTTGCAATGTAGCAGGAAACACGTTGACATTACATGATGTTACATTGGACACTTTCCACTTATTAGAGTGTCCTTATGTCATCTCTTAGCACACTGTCATTTCCAATACATTCTGAAGATTTGGATCCCAGTTATAGTTTGCTAGATACCTCAAACACTGAGATCCTTTTATTTTCCGAACACTGTTCTAGTACTTTCCCAAGTGTACCCAATGACCCCCACTCGATTGTGGTAATGCAATACTTTTTTTTTTTTTTGTACATAAATGTCACATTAATATAGGTTGTTTTCTGTGTTTGTGGTCTGACATTTACCAAAGGAGGGGTTCACCCGTATAAATTATCACATTTATATATGCTTCCTTGAAGGCCTTTATTCAAGTGAATACATTGATATGTATCAAACCACAACAACAAAAAAATGCCATCAATCTGCAAAGCCTCTGCAACTACAGCCTTAGCCGTATGTTGAAAACACTCAATGAAAACGTCAAAGAAACTAAGTAGACAGATGTTCCAGCGAGTGCTTTCTTCAGTGCAGTAGAGGATGTGTTTCTTCTTGTGGATCTTGCAATGCACAGCTGTATCATCCAAGAACACCATCACTATTCTAATTCTCCACCCATCACAGGAAGGAACCAATACTGCATCATACGAAGTTTTGTCCAGATTGATGACATAATCAATTCATGGTATTAAGGGACTTATGTAAGACATTGGAAACAAACTTCTATCTATAGATTACAGAGCTACAGTGGATCAGGTAACTGCTGCTTGTAGGAAACACTCCCTAAAATTAAAACTGTTCTCGTTAGTCAGGTATTTTTTTAAAAAAAAGAAACGATTACACTTTTTCTACTCCCTTGCAAACACACAGTACATCTTTGCTGGACTTTGAAGAAATTATTCTTGTCATCTTTTTCCTCTTCCAGTATTTTTTTTTCAGAAGGCAAGTATAAAAAAGCACATCATACGCCACACACGTGTCCTACTTTTCCACAATTCGGATGCCCTTCATGTTTCACATGTTTCAGGGGTGTATTTCTACTTCATTGTATCGAAAAAGGCACACTCAGTGAACTTCTTTTTTAATGTTTAATGTGTTTCCCTAGCGACAAATCTAGCGACTTTCACTGCGACAACAGGGATTTTCAGAGAAAGAAGTCGCCAAATTGTACTATCATCATAAGTCACACCCATCTCAATACACCACGCTTCTCTCGTTCTGAAGTACTACAGTGCAGGCGTTCTTCGCGTAGTGCAGATTTCCGCAGTTCTGCACAGATCTGCATAGTTCTAGACAGAATCGTAGAGATGCGCGTTCTTCGAGGGCTGCTGCGTGACGTCATTCAACTCCACCCGCAGAAATCCGCAGATCCTGCACAGCGCAGCGCAGCTTTGAAAAGTCGCTGCGGAGCTGGTTGCGGCTGTGGACCAAAGAGATCACGAGTGACCTGCGAATCGTAATGCAAATAACTACTACAACTGTTGCCCCCTTGTTAGCGGAAGCGAATGACATCAATTATTTAAAAAAAACATAATAATGCACTAAATCAGTGATAAGTGATGTATAATGTTACAATAAAATCAATGACATCAGACTAACTCTGTATTGGTAGATAATCTAGACAAATATAAATAGGACGTTTAAAAATGATTAGCCATTATTAATACATTTAATATTGTTTATATTGGTGTTTACTCCGGTTAAGCGATTCCAAGAGGAGTGGTAAATTGTCTAGCGACATTTCTGGCGACTTTATAATGTCTAAATAGCGACATCTAGCGAATTTGTGTGGTATCTCTAGTGACTTCCTGCTTTGAGGAGTTGCCTTGGCAACACTGGCGCCATTATTGGAGTCTAGTGTGTGGAAGTTAATGGCAGCAAACGGAAAATATATGATAAAATGCGATTGTGGTTAAAATGGTCAAATGTTAGTAATCGTTAGTAATAAATGTATGCAAATGAGCACAGACATAACACAGCCAATGAGAACTAACACACAGTCCAGGGGCCACGCCCCCCTGCTCCTGCTGCAGTCCTGCTGTCTCTGACTGCACTGCACTGCACTGCACTGCACTGCACTGCCGCCGCTTCATTACAATATATTGCATATACATTCCAGATTGTTTTAATGAATGTTCTTCGAAGAATTATTCCAAATTTCCTTCAAATTTGATTCATGCCACGGCCACTAGGATTTATTGACTGATGATGTGGAAAGCAGAAAGGAGCCCATGCAATGAAAACTCTGTGCTCTCATTGTTGCTCAAATGATTTCAGTTCTAATAACACCTTTGGGGATAACATTGTAGATACAGACTCCCCAGCTCTGGGAAAAAGTACAATTTTGTTCTGAAAAACATTCAGTCTGTTTAATCAGGAGTTCTTTTAAAGGTCAGACATTCCAGACTCCAAAGATTTTGGAATGTAGGGTAATATATATATATATATATATATATATATATATATATATATATATATATATATATATATTAAAACCATATGGAAATTACAGTAATATATTGATATATAAATATAAATTATTCCCCAAAAGTAACTTTGGGTTGACGTATTATAGCCAAAATATTACAGTCTATACTGTATAATGTAAAACAGATGCACAAATCGTATTACCAGATTCCACTTCATTATATGGTTTGTTGAATTTGTTTCCCTGTGCATCCCAATAGTCTCCCCAATATTTTGCTAAAAACTGAATTATTTGTACCATTTTCATTTCATTTTTGATATTAAAACTGGATTAATTGCAGTTATATGTGAATTAAAAACGCATTAATAAAAGGGTCTTAGTCAAATGAGGTTTTATTTAAACATGGAGCCCCACCTTAGATAAAAAAGCTATCCACATACATTCTAATCCAGCCCACAATTAAAGGATGTAATGAAACAAAAAGAAAAACATGATCAGTAGTTCAGAATAAAGCAGGCACTAGGAGAGCCATGTTTTGGACATATTTACCTCTACAGTCATTACAGTTGAAAGCAGAACATGCCTCTTTTAGGCAAACAGATAATGAATACCTTTACTTTCTTCATATACACACACATGTGCAATGTAGCGTCTTTGTATGGGGAGTTGATTTTCAGACAAGCCATAGAACTGTGACGGCCCTGTCTTTCTTAAACAGATTCCCATTGGGATCAAAATAAAGCATAGATGAGGTCGACTGAAACACAACCTCCAGTGTCGCAGCCAGGCCTTTAGGATATTCAGAGCAACATAATCCCAGACCTGTACCATTCATCACCTACAGAAAAAATACTACGTCTTATTTTGAAGTTTGGTAAATGTTGAGGATATAGCAGAGTCTAGCAAGTGTTGTGCATTCAGCACTTACAAATGCCTTTAGTTTGCCAGAGTCCTTTGGTGGTTGTTGATAACAGATTATGAAGCAGAGGAAAGGTGCCAAGATGTGTGTGACCCTTCAACTCTTACAGTGTATGGGTCTCACTGTGTAACCCAAGCATGTTTAAACATAGCACAGGAATTTCAAATGTCCCATCTTATTGTGAGATATCTGATGGCAATAACTAATAAGTGACTGATGTTTTCAAGAACACTTTTTTTTTTTTTTGGTTAACTAAAAGAGACAAAAATCTATATATTAATAATATCTATTGTGTTTGGAAAGCGACGTAACAGAGTAAAGACAAGTACAAATACATCCTTGGTCACAAAATATTCTACGTAACAGTAATTTTATTTTATTTTTATTTTTTTTTACACAAGACACAGCACATTTCTTTTACAAGTGTCCAAAAGTCACACAATTTATTGAATCCATTTTGGCATCATATCTAGAGCATAAAATGAATCATTAGTATTTTTTCCTGTTCCGTTAATCTTTAGTGTCCCAATAATCAAAACTAAAGAGAAACATATTCATTTTCTAATTTTTGTAGCCCGTTCATCTTTAATTGATGCAGCAGCACATTATAAGGATTGATATTCAAACTTTAACTGGAATGACAACAAAATGAAAAACACAGCTACCATTGCACTACCTTTTAAAACATACATATTTAGATATATTTATATAAATGTGATGAGATCAATCTAAATGCAGATGCTATTTTGAAAACTGCTCGACTCACTGAATCTTCAAACAGTTAATTTGGCTACAACGAGGCTCCGGTACAAAGCCTTCACTTTGCCAAATGTTTTGAAAGCAACCCAGAGTAGAATGATTCTGATTCAACTGATTAGTTTGCTATCTCTACGTGAAAGCCTTGTAAGAATCAAGGTCAAAGTTTTACAAAGAACTGCTTTAATTACAAGTACCATTTGTAGATTTTACTGCAGAGTGCAAAACACTTTTTTTAATGTAATGCTTTATGAGTTAGTCATTGCAAAATACCAGGTGTAATACAACACAGGTATAAATTAGGCAAGCACTTTTACCCATACATTTTTACAGTATATATATATATATATATATATAAAGAGTGAAATAAGCAGAGTGAAATCCTTAGGACTACAAAATCAGATCCACAATAAAATACCCAGAACAAAGAATTACCATCCCCTTTATATATTCCACAAACTATCATGCAGCTTTATTCACTGGAAAAGCAGAGGATCCAGGACAACAGTTACAAAGACAATTGACATCACATTAAACACATGCATTACACAAAGAAAAAAAAAAACAGGGACAAGTGAAGGTTTTCTTTTTAAAGCAGAGGGTCCTTAATTTACTCTACACCATTCCATTCTAATCTTAGAATCTGTTGTTCTATTTTGAATGCAGTTTTTTTAATGACTTGTTTAAAGGAATTCTTAATGGAATGATATATTTCACTACAGTTTTCTGTAACCACACAATTAAGGCACAGGTCCGATACCCCAGACATATTGTTTTTACGGTTGTTATTACTGCAAATTACCACTGCGTGAATCATTAGAAAACAACGTATCGGTGCTCTGACACAGCAGCATATGGATTACAAGAACATTGAGAGAAACGGTGGCACATTGAGTTTCACAGTTACTTAAACTGACATCAATTATTTCCTGGCTTCCTGGTGGAAGAAACAGGCTGCACTTCCCTTGAATTATGGTAAGTGAATGTATCAATTTTTTTTTTTTTTTTTTTTTTTTTACAAGAGCAAAACTATTTCATTTCTATTAAAAAAAAAACAGTAAAAATGTACGTACCCTGGATGATCATTTCAAAAGTTAGCTCGTAATTTTTATTTGTTTGTTTGTTTAAATACCACAACTGCATGTTTTCAGTACTTCAGCTATATAAAAATGCGTTCTCTTAAAAAAAAAAAAAAGAAAGTCATAATTTTTCCCCCCCTACCCCCAAACACTGATTCATTTAAATATTTTCAGTCAATGTTAAAACCGTCCCTCCTTTGCATCACCAATTGCTCCCCAGACATCAAAGACAAACTCGTCTGGGAATGCAAAGTCTCCAAGAGCTTCATCAAGTGCCATTGCAAACTCATCAGGGTTCTTCTTATCCTTTCCAACCTCCACCATGGTGGCAGCTGATCAACACCAGAAAAAAACACACAAAATTAGCCATCCAACCGAGTGCTTATAATCCTAAATGCAAGTAGACAGAGTTTTTTTTTTTTTACAAAGGAAATAGTTTCACCTCTAACTTCAATTAAGAACTAACGGTAGAATATGTAACAAGATTAAAATAAATATTGACAAACGTTTCGACTAGAAGGCTTTCTTAATGTCATTCTGTGGTTCTCACAGTGGCTATTTACGCCTCTGGCTGTTACAGTGCATGTGTAAATAAAATAGTTCAAGCTTATACATAGCAACCCACCTAATTCAGTGTCTCTGATTCCCATGTAACTCTCCAACAGATCATCCACCTTTTTGACAGCTTTTTCTTCAAATTCTGTCGGCTGAAATGTAATTAAAAAAATTAAGATTATATACACATATAACATACATGCATACATACATACTAGATACTAGATACAGAGTAGTAAGAGATGCTGAATAGCTGCACACCTGACTTGTTCTGTTTTTTTAAATGTTGAACACAGTGTTGACCGCAATTCGTTGTGTTGCCAAATTGCATTTTTAGCCTTTTAAACTTCAAGGAAATTCTCTAATTGCTTCCAAAGAACTGATTACCTACTACAGAACAAGGGAAAACAAACAAAATGCTTACTTCATCTTCCACTGTAGCAGGACCTTTAGACCTCAGTCTTAATGTCCCTCGCCCGGTACCAATTTTAGCGTCTCCTCCCGTTTTCCCTCCTTTTGACCTCGGCTCAATCATTTCTGTCATTTAACAAGAAAAGAAAAAAGAGAACGTAATTACAACAAAATCTTTTCATCATTCAGCATTACTTATATTCCTAGGGTACAATAATTGAGTAAAGTAATGGGAATTATTAGCAATTACAAACCAGTCTATTAATCCTGCTCATGCCCAAGTAAGACTCCTTTGAATTTATTGTTTAATAACGATATAATGTATTTTATTGTCATATGATTACACTGTTAATTCCACTAGATCTTATCCTAAAGTTGTATCTGTGGTTACTGGAATGCATGGGTTTGCTATGGCCTATAACAGACATAAACAGCTTCAATGCTTCACTGCTATGGATGCATTGGATCTACAGTACAGTATATCTGTTCAGTCACAGTTCGCCCATCTTCACATCTAAAGGTAGTGATGATCAGAACATTTGGTTTACTGTGCTAGCACTAATGCTAGAACTGTATTAGTGCGGGGGGTGGGGGGAGACCAGCAATCATCTGTTTGCCGATTTAAATCTCCTCTCTGAACAAGACGTATCACATTGTGCAATTTATTTTAATTTAGCAGAAATCTTTAGGAAAGACATTTACTGGTAAAGGCTAGCTTATTTACTAGGTCTTCCCGCCCCCTACTAAACCCATGGGAGAAAATGGGGTCTGCCTGCATGGTTACTGCAAATATAAATTTAGCTAATTATGAAGATGCTAATCACAGTACCACGTGGAGTATTGACGGCTATTTATTTCGTATCATATTTGTGGAGAAATGACCACAGCTGTAGCTACTAGAGAATTGTTTCTCAACAGTAAAAAGTGAAACACATATTACATCTAGATTCTGTATCTCACTGAAGAGGTCTTTGTGTTTATTTATTTATTTATTTTTAATAAAGCCCATCCTATGCCATTCTATTTTCTCTTAAACGGCAGGGCCCGATCCTAAATGCAAATATGGAAGAAACTCATGTAACTGAGCCTGATGTAAGGAGTGGGAACAAACCCATCATTCTTTACAAATAAGACTCCTAAAAATGTTCTGCAATTAGATGTAATTCTTCACACAGCTGCAACACAGTTGTAATGTGCAGCTCAGTAAAACTTGTTAAACTCCTGGAAAATGTCTCCAAATGATTGTAATACCTTCATGGAATAGAGAAGTGCCTTCACACTGTTATTTGGGTGCAATCAGGTTTTTTTGTAACCAAGGCGAGGTGAGTTACAGAGACTGGGGAGTTTGAATTGCCTAATCGTAATGCTAGCTCTGGAGAAACAGATATGTAGGTACCAAGAATATATTAGAACAGGTTATATGCAAAACTTATAACTTACAATAGCTGGAATGTAACATTTTTGGTTCTTTAGATTTAATCAGATCTTAACATTAGGCAGAGTTTTTAAATAATACAAGGACCCAATCAGCTCAGGTTCACTAAATACTATTTAAAAAAAGAAAAAATGGCTTTGTAACAGAAAAAAAAATAATAAAAATTCTTCTAAATCATAATGCTGCTTTTGTTGTACAATCACAAGCTAGCTCATACCACCCCCCAAAGTGAGCTCTAGAGTGCTCTCCAAATACAAGCACAAACCCAGATCAGAGTCATGAGATCAGAATGAACTGACATGACAGGTCCCTACTCAGTAAATGCTGGTTTCATCTGGATAACTGCTTCGAGGCAATTTCACCTGCCAAGAGCGATTTGAAATTATCTGAAGAGTTTGGTTACTATTTAGCACAGCTGATGATGCTCATTACATTTTGCATTAAAGGGGTTGAAACCTTCCCTGCTCTGGAGAAATGAAAGCACTTTTGGGCTGCATTGTAAGCTATCTGAATACATTACATGCACAGATCCACAGGCCTTGATTCTAACTTGGCACGCATATGCAGACATGGCAGGGGTCAGCCTGCTTATTTTTGTGATCTTGAAGTATATATTTGGATCAAATTAAGACACCAAGGGGTCTATTTTACTGACCTCTACTGGGGCACATGTAAAAATATAAAATGATAAACGGACCTTATTTCACTGTATTTCTATTGTATGTAGAGAGTGCTAACTTAGATCATATATATTGTGGGTCAAAGCCACTTGCTATCCAATTAGTCTGTGTGCCACAGAGTATATTATACTAAATTAAAACATAAATTATTTCTATCTAAATGTATACCACGTTGAGAGACGGGAATGAACCAACAAACACATTTCCAGTGGAGAAAGGAATGAAATATTCATTGTGTTAGCTACACTGTATAACCTTTCCTTCACAACAAGATAAAATAAATACATTTGTTTTAACAATCATAGCCTTTGATGAAATTGCTGTGTGAAAAGCAATTCATACAATTTCTGTTACATTGAGTACACAATAAGGTCAAGACTTCCTGGACACAGTGTTGAACTGAAATATAGTATTCAGATGCCTTCGCATTTTTATTTTCACATCTGCCTAATTTCTTTTAGCAAATCACAGTAATATTCTGCTGAAAGACACGGCAATAAAATGTATACATTTAAAAACAGAGTTGCCTGAATTAGAAATGATGTATTGGAAAAATGGAAACAGCTAATTGAAGATATTGTTTGCGTTAGAGAAAATAAATCAATTGCTCTCTGCTTCAGAACGAACATGTACCTCACTTTGCAACCCCAGTTCACAACCCTTGTTAATTTGATACCGGCAATGGTACATTCTGATCAATTATGGCTGACAGAGAGACATTGCAATATAATGAAGCTGCTATCTGCAAACACTGTTAACCCCATTTAGATTCAGAACGCAAACAAAGTGCCAACAGCAATAAAAAATATGGGAGCCACCTGTGGGATGCCATTACTGGATATACTGCAATAACGCTCCCATGCCCTCAGTATTTAATGATTTTCTTTTTACGAGCAAGTCAGAGAGGCATTGTGACAGGTATGGCTGAGTGGTGACGTCAAGCCAGAAGCAGGAACTGAAAACTCAGTTAAGTCGGGTACAAACGCACTGCGGCACTATTTTTATTTTTCAAAAATAAATAAAATATTTTAAAACAAAAAAAACACTGCTCACAGAGTGAAAATAAATATTCAAACAAAATGAAATCACGAACACTAAACAATATAGGTCAGGCTGGGCAATCGCCTTCACTGTTCCTATATTTAGTTTTACTTTCAGATTCTCTCCGCTCGCTCTTTCTCGCTCCAAAATACTCCACTACTCTCCACCCTGAGCAGGGTTTTTATATGGGTGACCATCTCCCGAGTAGCAACAAATTAATCAATTAATTAACTGTGGAGATGGCCACCTTCTGCATGGGGTTTTCATGCAGACAGGGCTTCCACTCTGCCAAACACTAATAAAATACATGGCTTTCATATACATATAAATAAATGATAATACAAAATAATTCAAACACAAAATACACATACAAAATAATAAACTACACAGGGGCGGAGGGGTACCCCATTCTTAAATAAATAAACAATGCTTTATATCAGCAAGGCTTTGCCCTGCCCCCTGCAGGGCTCCTAGCACTGTCACAGGCATATAACAAGAACTGTAAATCGGTATGTGCACACTGTGCACACTGTGACTAACAGGGATACAACAGCAGTGCAATCTAATGACAAAAAGATCTTGTATTTTTCTGTTTTTTTTTTTTCTTGAACTTGTACCTACTCCTTTCCTTATGTTCCTCTCTAGTAACTTGTTCCAAGCTTAGTACCCCTTGCTTGATGTTTCAGTGTTACACTAGGAGTCAGTGGAACGTGATTGTTCGAATTGCCTTTAATAGGGCAAACTCATTTGCATTTTCTGTGCATTTTATGTTGTCCAATGCACCCCCGCCCCCCGCCCCCATGAAAACATGCAAGCAATGTAATCACACCCAAATCCTTAATTGTTCTCAATGTTTACAGAGATGATGACAAGGAACTTAAGAACTTTCTCAGAATTATAGCATTTAATAAATTAAAAGCAGATTATCCTCGTTTAAAATTGTACAATAAAATAATGTATTTTGGTGGCAATAGAGAGTTAAGGTATTATTTAGAATACTTGGGTCTAGCACCACCTACTGGCTCATCTCTGTTATAAATGAGGTATATGCCATTCTCTTCTTTCAGATTGACAGGCATTTTTTTTTTTTTTTTTTTTTTGCATTTCTGTGCCAAAGTTTATTTCCCACTGAAGTGCAACTTACCGAATGCTTTTGTTGGCTCCACAAGCTTTAATGTAAACGCCTTTCCCTTCTGCAGCTCTTTCAGCATCTTGGCCACCTCATAATGCCGGGTGCCGACAATATTCTTCCCATTTATACACTCTATGTGGTCCCCAACACTGATCACTTTCACTTTGTCCACTACGCTCTCTTCCTTGATGCGCTGCAGAACACAAAGAACACAGGAATGCCATTAGTTTAACAAAACATTACTGACCCACGTGACTCAACAGAAATGGTCTGATTACTGGGTGATCAGATCAGATCACATTTAGGCTGCTAGATCCCCCTCTGGTGTTCAACATGAGCAATGCAGAAAAATAAATAAGTCTAACAAACTTCTCTGCCAAGGATTGAACACAGAAACAGTGAAAAGTAGCTCCCCAAAAATATACATCCACAGAATGTAGAATCGCACCACTGAACATGTGGTTTCTAGGATCTTCCTCAGCTACCAAATATTACTTTCATTAAAACTGTGACTTACAATAACAGTACAGTCAAAACCTTTTAAAAGAGTAACAAGTGGAGTTATTATTAACCTGGCAAAATAAGCATTAAAACAAACAAACAAAAAAGAAATGTAAAATATGAAATCTGCTTCTCAAAGTCCAGATATGGTACATCTGCAAATACACAACACTACTTTCATCAGAAGAAGGAAGTCTAGTTAAGAAAAGTAGGGATAAATAGGGAAACATTGACCTGCATTTCCCATTGAAATATCTTAACCCCAACAGCAGGACCTTGGACCTAGTTATTTTGAGCCATATTCGTCGGTGTTATCTGTGTAAAATTCCTTCATCAGGAACGTCTGATGGAGTTGAAATTGCAGGATAGGACAACAAGGACAGCTTGCTTTCTCTTCTATAGCTGCATTCCACACATGGAAGCAGCCCAAAAACATTCTAATGAAGTTACTTCCGCGTCTCTTTTGATTAACGCATCCTTGTATATGCAGCTACAGTATATCACTCAATTTATATTTCAATGTCCTCCCTAACGGCACTGCAAATATTCAGCATACACATTTAAATTCAAATAATGGGCTAGACATTTGTGCTTTCCTTAACAAAAGCAAAGCACACCACGTGGCACTATAACCGCATACAGTGGAAAAATGTTATTCAAACACTATGCAAATGTAAGGGCAAGACAAAACCTGCAAGAGATCAGCCAATGAGCAGGTCACCAGCAAGTCAAACTATCAGTCAGCAGCCCAGGAGGGTGCTCAACCAGATGATTTCGAAGGGGATTACAATTCTGTAGATAAATCCTAGTAAACATGGCTGCACCTTTATGTACAGTTGTATTATTCCAGAAAGAATACTTTGGGCAGGATTTTAATCTTAATGAGATTGCATAGATTGATAATGATGAGCTTTAATCATCACTGGCACCATTACAATAGGACCTTGCATCTCTTGAGAAATTACCATTTTGCATTTATGCACTCAACTTCCAAGTGTATAAAGTATTTATAAAGAATAAATATCCACAGCTCACTGCTGTGTAAACACAAAGGGCTATTCAAATATTAGCTTGTTCCACGATGCTGGTGAAGCACTGCAGCAGTGCCTGACTACATTTCCATAATGAGGGGCGTGTGCTCCCAGCTCTACTGGTACTGTACTCCCAAAATGCATAGACACAGACACCTCTCATGGCAAGCTGAAGCTACAATGATATGGACTAGGGTTCATGACAGATCTGGGTTCATTATGGATTAATCTGATCCTGTTTAAAATAAACGGGTGTAATAATTACATATTTGATTTGACTTAGCATTTAGGTTAGGCTTTTCACCAACTCTTGCTTAATAGAAAAATATTTTGCATATATATCTGTGCACACAGTGTGTTATGACTTTCCTCTATAATGCAACAGTACCCATTACTGTACTGTACTGTAAAATTACAGGCTCTAGGTGGTACTAGCTATTTGTCAAAAAAGTGCTTCTTTATTACAACCTTATAATGTCAATGCGATTGTAGGGGGGGGCATAGGCTGGGTATGAACCATCGTCAAGGCACTCCCCAAGCAAGCTTTATAACCACTTTAATAAAGCTGTAGAGCCTGTAACCTCTTAACCTTTCGGAATCTGTAACACTGCACCTTCCACAAGTGAAACAGCATTATGAGGTAAATATGAGCATTATACAATGCCACATTATTTCTATCAACGGCTAATGCTCTATTTTGTGCTCTCTGCATTCAACAGATATCTGATTCATAGTGACGCACCATGTCGTAACTGTTGCTGGTGCACTGGGTGTGATGGAAAACACTTGAAAACTTGCCCACCCTTAAGCCTGTTTAATAGACCTCAAAATCACTTACCTTTATGAATGCATATCCAGCCCCATTGTCTGTGATGGTGAGCCCCAAGGCGTCTTCAGATTTGAAGATTTCCACCTCTTTTTTAATCCCTTTAGTGTGTGCAAATATAAAGTCTTCCAGGCCGATCTGTCCTCCCAGGAGTTTGTCCATGTCAATTTTATGTGTATTCAACGTGCAGAACAAGATCTGTTAAAAAAAAAAATTATATATATATATATATATATATATATATATATATATATATATATATTAGAAAACAAAATTAGAAAAAAACGACTGCAAACAAGAACCAAGAACTTCTTTGGTATTTTTATATCTGTTTTGGGTATAGCCAGCACAAAAAAATATCCCAAAATGGTGCCAAAGGGCTAATCTGCTATATGAAAAGGTCCACCCGATATGAATTAGTTCTCCAAAAAACTCACTCCACTAAGCCTACTGTATATAAAGACAGTAACAGCAATGTACAGAAATACACTGGGTATACTCTTGTATTATTCTTACTTCCTTTAACAGATCTAACACTGCCCTTTTTATTATATGATGTACAGTATATCAGGAGGTTTATTCTGTACAAGTCTGAACCAAGGGAACCAGTGTGATCTCTAAAATAAAACTCAAACCTAGAATCCTGAGAACCGTCAATGACCCGTTTCAAATAACATGATAACCACAGTTCTATTTTTTTCAAGTCCTTTCCAGTTGGGGACCTGTATTAAAATGACGAAGAAGAAGGAAGAAGCGGTCAGTATCACATACAGTAATCTTATCAAGACCTACCAGGCAAGCGTAATGCTTCAAGAAACTGACAACTATATTTTTCTGTGTGCCTAAAATATGTGACAGCAGATGATTTAATACAGAATATATGGCAGTATTTCAAACAAGGGGTTTATCATCCGGTCAGACTGAACTACTGCCCTTGAATACAAAGGGCAATATCTGTTAACTAGCTGTTCACAACATCCACATTTTTGAAGACACCAGTCCATCATCGCGGTCACAAAAACAGCGATGACAAAAAATCTCTTTATTACACTTCTTCCTGTTATGAACGGGGAGCAGGTTTTCAATTGGTTCATGATCTGTTGATCCAGTTTAGAAACAGTCCAAAATTCCAGGACATGGCCCTGGGAATGCCTGGTTAATAACCTACATAAAAGCATGAATGACTAACCCTTTATTTCTAGGAATCTCTCATTTTGCAACACATTCCTCAGATTTCCATCCTAGTTTCTCTAGCTCTGACAGAGTTTATGTAGTCTAATGAGAGTCACAGAAAGTGAGAGCAACAACAGAAAGGGATTGGTTCATTGGAAACCACGTGCTTAGCGGGAAAATGTTTAAGCTAAATTGTTGTTTACATGTTTAAATACTTGTCACTTTTCAATTTTGAACAGGTACAATGTTCATACCTCAATATTAAAGAAACAAACAACTAAAATAATAGTAAGAGCCTCAATTTATCAGAGCAAGTCACGTCCACGCATGGTCCTACCCAGAAGAGAGGATTATATAATAGTTGGGTCTGTGTTACAAGAGCTAGTAAGCTAGTAAGACTGCACTTCTCAGATTTTCTGTGTTTTTAGTATCGCCTGGAAGTGATCTGTTCCACAATGACACGAATCCTAAAACTAGTTTCACACCTTTCAATACATGAAACTGGCAGCACAACAGAAATGGGATAGGCAGGAACATGATACATTGTTACCCCCCTCCGCCCCATTTAAACCATCAGCTAAGTGGCATGAACAGTAAAAGCTAAACACAGAACTTTCTATCCACGAGTCAATTTCTTCTAGTTATCCTTTGGGATTACAAGTCACTATTAACAATACACTATTAAACACAGCACTTAATAATCAGGATTATAAATACCTTGCATGGCATTAAAGCTTTTTCTTCTGATTAATCCAAATATGTCATGTGCACGCCTTTTGTTTTTTTAATAAAACATTTTAATAGTTATCCACAGCAGATATCCAGCTGTGTAATACAATGGAGTAGAAAAAGCCAGACAATGAGCCCGGTGTGCAGTCAGGTCCAAACTTGACCTTGCTAATCATTGCTATTGTAAGCAAGTGAGAGAGCCCCTTTACCATTAAAAACACCCAACTTCTGAACTGGAATGAATCAGGTTAGCTGTGCAGTATATCACGATTCAACAGAACAAAATACTACCCCTTAAATAAAATAAAACGTTAAAAGATATCATAAATGTACTCAGAATTATGAATTTGAATTATTAGGCTATATTTTGAAAACAAGAGATTTTTTGGTGGGACTCGGACTCAAACCTTCAAGACTCTGTCTGCCTCTAAAGCAGCATCCTTTGCTCTGCAGATGTTGAAGGGTTACGTTGGAGAGGTGGAATTTGACCCTGTGACCTTGCCAAATCTCCCTATGACATCCCCTCCACATTCCAGAAAGAGAATAGGAATGTTAGTGCAACTGCAAGAAGGTCCACCAGTAGAACATATTCACAAAGGTTATCAAAAGAATTGTGTCTTCAAAATACCTTGAACCTTACCAGTACTGGGAATTGTTTTTATTGTGTTAAAATGAAATACTATTTTAAACAAGTGTAGCTTCTGAATTTTCATGCCGTGCCTATTTACTGTACAAACTAGAGAGTAAAATGTACAGAATCTGAGGGGGTGGATTTCTGTTTGAGTTTAATGAGGCAATCTGAATATAGATACGCTGACAAGTACAAACAAGACCCTGGAGTTAGAACTACAAAAACAAAACAAAAAAAATTGAAGCAGTCAAACACCAGCCTTCATTAAAAGTCCACACTTACACAAAGCAAAGCATGTCATTGCTTCTCTTTTGCACAAAAAGGGACACAGCTCTAGTAATTCACAGCAACTCCCGGAAGATCTCTAAAATCACATTTCTTTACCTAGGAAAGCATCCTGCCTACCCAACCCCCACCCACAATTACTTAAACTCAGCCACACACATCTGTAACCAGTGAAACTTTGGTTAACCTCAAGCCATCAAAAAAGCCATCTTTACAATACGTTGCATGACACAGAACAGTGAAGCATCTGGCAACACCACACTTTATCACTGGTCTGCACTACAGCATGTATAATTAAATTGAAGTGTGGAAACAATTACTGTACACTACATTCCAAATAATGAAACGCTTAGCTAAAAAGGTTAATAATATCAAGGATATAAATGTATAATATGCATATACATTGCATTGTTACTAACAGTGCACAGTTACATTTTCTTCAAGGAATACTAATATTTGTTCTAAAAAGAATCTAAAAAGAAACTACTCAGAACCAGAATTGAACGGCTCCTTCCTGCAACCATGGTTTTTTTTTGCTTGCCTTTCTGCACCTGCAGGGCCCCACTGTTTATGTCAAACTATCTTATAACCACACCTTATACATTCTGCTGCTGCAATCAGAAAAAAAGAAGCCTTTGCTCCCTGCGTGCTAGAATAATGCAAGGTGACATGCCTTACAGTTGAGGCAATCTTTAAACCGAATTGTACCTTTTAACTTTATTAACTTCCCAGCTAAACTTAATGAAAAAAACATGTAGGTTCCCAAAAACTTTATTATCTCCTTTGTTCCTCCGATAAAAGATTATTTCCCAGGAAATATTTTAGGAATGCTCTTAAATCCTTCCACATGGTACAAACTGGGTGGGTACCGTTTTGGAATAACACACTGCCCTGCTGCTTTAGTAGATAACCCTCCATTTCACATGATGGTGGATTCTTTTCTTCCATGTCTCCTGGTGAGGTTGCTGAAGCCCACACAGGCGTAGATGCAAGATGCCCACAAAGCTGCTGTGTCATTGCATTTTAACAGAGAAAGAGCAACGACATACTCCGCCAAGCTGGTAACAGGGACCAAAATCTGTACAAGAAACCAGGTGGTGGTGTGTCATTACACCCCTTAGATTTATCAAGAAAACATAATATATTTATATACAGAGCCGTACCTATCCTTGATGGCACCCTGTGCGAGATATAAATCCAGTGGAACTTGCAGTCAGCAAAAAAAAAAAAAAGGGGTTCAAGATCTTTGTAAATGTCAAATGGAATGCACCAATAGAAACGAAACCTAGAGTCTACAAATGTACTGTTCTTGCCTTGATGACATGGTCATGGGTCAGAGGGTTGGCCAATGCAAATTCAATGGATATAATGGCTTGATTGGACAAGCATTCTTGGAAGTACTGGAAACATTAATAATAATAATAATAATAATAATAATAATAATAATAATAATAATAATAATATCAGTTTGAGTAGTTATTACTATTAAATGAGGTTCATGCTGCTGGATTTTTTCAACATCTAGTGGCCACATCCCGCTGTTGTTGTTGCTCTATGGCATCCAAGCAAAGGAGGATTTGTGTGTTATTTCTTTACCAAAGCAGGAGAAAACAGAAGGGGTACGGCCTGGAAAGGTGCCGCCTGGAAGTGGTCTGTTCCACAATGACACTAATCCTAAAACTGATTTCACACATTTCGATACATGAAACTGGCAGCATAACAGAAATGTGATAGGCAGGAATATGATACACTGTTACCCAATTTAAACCATCAGCTAAGTGGCATGAACAGTAAAAGACAAACATAGAACTTTCTGGCTAGGCACAATATTGACTTATAAAATAAAATAAAAAAATATCATAAAAAAGGTGTGTATAAAACTGTTTTAACGTTGATAAGTCACTGTGTGAAAAGGCTTACTGACAATACTTTTAAAAAAATGTCTGAACCCAATGATTTTCCAATGAACCGTACTTTACATCTACAGCATCCTGTGCTCAGAGGAATCCTTCCCAAAGTTTATCCTGCACATGTTTGAGGCAGTGTCTTACAAGCAGGATGTGAGGGATTTCCCATGTCTGCTCTTGGGTCTCTGGAACCTCTGCCTGGTCAGTGGAGGCCCTTTTACACTCATTGCTTTAAGAGGAAATGATTAAACTGATATGCCTGTCAGGGAGTGTCATGGGAAAACACACACACACGCACAAACACACGCACACGCACATACACGTATTTTATTTGAATTTATATTGGACCTACCAACCCAGGGAAAGTAGATTAATAATATTAATAATTTACCATTTACACACCTCTGTTTGCATACACTGCAATCCTCATTTTTGAAAGTGATCCAGTGATAACCAAAGGTATGGCTCCACCATACATACAACCTCCAATCATTCTGACACAGCAATATATCCATATTTCAATAATAAAATCACATCAATCTGCAAAGCATCTAGTCTACTGCTCCAGGTAGTGAATAATGTATCAGTTACAGTGTGTAAAAAGGAATTACTGCTAAAAAGCAAAAACAAGAAGAGTGATGCAAAGGTATAAAATGGTCCTGATACATCATCTAAAATGCTGTGCACTAAATAACACAAGCAGATTACAAGTTTGGTTTATTTGGATAGTTTTAGCCACAAAGTAACCCCTCGCTTCACCCCTTTTAATTAAGCATTTTATTTCTGCATGCATTTTTAATTGCCTGAATAGACAAAAGATAGCTCAGAGAAAGATAGTTAGATCAGTAGATGGGATAGCCTGCCAATTCAGTCTAAGCTTTTACGCAACAGTAAACCTATAGAAACACCTTTGGAGAAGATTGTGCCTCTGTTCACATGGAACTTATTTTTGGTTGTGATCCAGTTTCAGAACTAGCCATCCAGGAGGCAGCTGTATACCTTACAGGCCTAAGAAAAAAACAGCAAACACCCTCTGTCACTAATGCAACTACATTTTGAGACAGACTTTTAATGCACTACCCCTATCGGTGTTTCCTGTACAACTGAATCCGTATAACAAAAGGCACTGTAAAAACAGACTTTTGTTATCTGCTTGACAGATGACAAAATATTTGCAATCTACTAAAACAGACTTCAGTGGCCCTAGCCGGCTTTTTTTTAAAGCCGATTATGATCGATTACATCGAGTTTGTAGTTCACAAAACCCTTTTCAACTGTTTTTGACAAGCTTGTAAGTTCATTATCAGTTTTCTTAGAACTGATTAATAGAATGTTATCAAAAACAGTTCTTATTTAAACATTCCTTAAAACAGTTCTTTCTTTTATGACAGGGCCCCAGATTCCGTATTGCATTTGTTGACTGTAATCAGTACACTGAAAGGGTTTTAGTGAGGGAGGCTGGACAATGACAGAGGCATTATTCCTTTCCTTTAATTGTGATCAGAACAAACAAAGAAAATGGTTAAAAATCCATACAACCCACAACAATTTTCAATAAACACATGACAAAAAATAAGATAGTACTCTATCACCTGACATGTTGCACATTTTGGGGATATTTTAGGATACAATTTTAGGATTGAACACCCACTTTTTGTCATAATTATTAGCCGATAAAAGCCAATTAAATGGAAGGGAAAATGTTTGCTAGACAGCATACGCAGCATAAATACTGGCACTATAATTTTTATATATGGCACCATAAATAAGGTTCTATAAAATGCCAGTAAACAGAGAAAACAAAGCTTTATGAATCCAACCCATGGGCAACTAAACCTATTAACAACAAAATGGCTGAATTGCTTAGTCAGATTCTACTTGTTAAACAGTAACAATAAACATTAAACACAATTCTTAACTGGCTAACATGCCCGGTCAACTGGAAAAACCGACCTTGCTCTTTTGTGTTTACCAGTACTTCATGTTTCAAATTACTATCTAATTATTCATATACAGTAATCTGCTCATTTTTATATTTTTGTATCTGTCCAATTTAAAAATTCACTAAGAAACGTGGCGCATTTTGCAAGACGAACTTGATCTCGTATATAAATTATATCTGTGTATACAGGTTCTATGACTGGAGTACCTGAGATGAAACCAACCGATACAAAGTGAAGACAGCACACCTTGCTTGATCTGCCTGAGGCACATTTTCAAACAGGTTCTTCTACCGCACACTAGACCGACCCGACTAGCAAAATCCATCGGTATTGTGTCGCGTCGGTGTCAGTTTCGGCCGCACACAAAACCGACACGACCAAATCGGGTCGGTGTCTCATCGGCTTGGTCTAGTGTGCACGGTGGCCTCAATGCGTACCAACTTTTCGCTAACATAGAACACAAAATAAAAACATAACATCTAAGAACCCAAGACAAAACGTCGATGTCATCTGCGCACTTTACAAACAGCATCAGCCGAATGGAATTACACATATAAATAATAATAATATATATAATATAATAATATATATATATATATATATATATATATATATATATATATATATATATATATATATATATATATATATATATATACGTGAAACCGTTCATATTGTTGACAAGTTATACTTTACCTCCGAGGGAGTTAGGTTAAAAACGTCAGCTATTTTCCCATAGAGCTCTTTGACGTTGGTGAACCCCTCTATCCTGCCTGTGGGGCTGCCGTGTGCCAGCTGCGTGTGGAACACCAGTTTGGGGCGCAGGTTGACAGGCGGAGGAGGCAGACCACCTCCATTGCTAGTTGCGGCTTTGTTTGTGCTTCTCCCGGCTAATCCTGCCCTCTCTCCAAGCTCCTCGTTTTCAACCAATTTCGAGTTCTCCTTCGACTTGGGCTTCTTTTCCCTCTGAGCCCCAGGGCATTTTTTTCTTTAGTTAACTTCGGAAGAGATAAGAACACAATTGAAAAATAAAGTATTCCTCTTTATATTAATTAACCTGCAAAAGTTGTTTTTACTTCCTTCTCCTATTAGTTCGACTTTGTTCTGACAACACCAGTTTGCAAATTACAACTATTCAATATTCAACAGGTACCGCAGCCAATGGGAGCGAGCTTCCCGTTTCGTCTGTCTGCTAGAAATTGCTCTGAAATAGGCTACAATGGGCTGGGAACCATGGCTACATTGTTGCAATGAAGTGCGCACGCAGGCGTAGAGGGGTGAAGCAGTCAGGGAACAGGGTTGCTACCAAAGACGTCATCTCTGAACGTCCTTACCTGTCTCAGGTGATATTACTTCGTTAAAGAAACAGTGTTCTTTTTTAGATCTGTGTCAAAGTTTAATGCTACAGGACCCCTTCCAATCTGTTTACTAACATTCTTACAAACTCAGACTTTTGAAGTTATTCCTCAAATGAAAACCGATGTAAACCACGCTGAACTCAAGGCATCTACTACATTTTGTGAAACCAGCTGACTAGTTAAAGCACAGTCTAGTTCCTCAGGACGCTGAGGATAAAGGAGTGGGTGCTAGGATGAACAATCACCAAAATCCTTCCCACTTTAGAACTCATTTTAAAGCCTTGGTTATCATTCCCAAAGTTCAGATTGATTTACTGACTGCTTTCATCCTGTAAACTCTCATCACTGAATACCTTGTTGGGTAAGAAAACAAATGCCTATATAGTAGATACATATTCTGAATTCTTTCATTGTTAAACACTCTTCTAAACATAGATTTGTTATATAATATATATATATATATATATATATATATATATATATATATATATATATATATATATATATATATATATATATATATTACCTATCTTGATTGAAGTACAATTTCATTTGCCAGAGAAAACTGGACTGAGCATGACACATATACAAGCTTTTTACTGTAGAATGAAATTGATGAGCAGAAACAGGTGTGTACCATATATTGACATTCTCAAGTTTAATTCAAAAGCTCTTCCTTTGAAACACAGCCACAGATATGCAAATAATTTCAGCTTTTAATTTGTGGGTAAAGCCCAAAAGTTCAAAGAAATGTGAAAAATATTTAGGTACACCAGCTTTTCCAATCTCAGCTGAGTTTATGTTGCCACATGCTGCATATTACAATAGTAATTAAACTGATAGTGTATTCATCAATTTGCTTACAGCCTGATAATATTTAAAACAGGACTTTGTACCAGAATAGGGTTTGCATTGTTTATAAAGTTGCCATAGCAAGATAATTATATTGACTGACCTTTTCCACACTGCGCTATTAGTAGAGGCCTCCAGCATTTAAAACATGATTACATCATGCCTGTATTTACCACGATATAAGCCACAGTCACTGCAATACCAGACTGCTAAGAAAAGGGCCATATGTTTCAAAGCAGAGCCCAAGCTAGAAATGATGTAGGTACAATAGTTAAACACATTGTTTAAGGGAACTATTAGTTTTGCACAGCAGCCACACTGTGAGTCAGTTTATATGCATACAGTAGATTGGCACACTTTCTAAAGCCCCAGCAGACTCTTTTTAAACATTAAAAACTTTTATTTACATTTTTGTTTAATTGCTGCATGCACTATAAAAAGACCCAGTTGCTAAATAAATAAAATCATTATATATATATGTATAAATGATAAGTGGCACTGCTGTTACAACACCCATCTTCTGCAGGTTTTCAAGGCAGATGGCGCTTCAGAACATCCTTTGTGGATGGCGGGAGACTGTCTGGAAAGTTGACTTGAAACTCTACAACAAGATCACCTCGCTGATCTGGGTTTTTGGGAAATGGCAGTCCTTGACCAGCAAGAGTTTTTCGCATTCCAGGTTTGAGTACCTCATTTATCTTCAAATTAAACGATTTCCCATCTATTGTTGGCACACTGATTGAACAACCACATAACGCCTGGAAAAAAAATAAAAAATTAACATACATGCATGCCTTATATTATACAACAACCTGGCACCGCTCTCCCATTGTTTTCTGTGGAGGACAGTCATTCTGTTATTACATAATAACAGAAAAGATGACACTGATTAACGACACCTGTCCTAAAACCACAAGAGTGCTGGAGCCCAGCTCTCAAAGTGAGCTCTTCAGTGGACTGCAATGATTATTTCAGACAAACAGGGGTCAATAAATAAATACATTTGAAAAGGTGTAGTATAATAACAATAAGGCTATCACCACAGCAATGACATTATCCCTTAAACATAACACTGCACTATTAATGGATAATAACCGGATAATAACTATTGTTTAAGGTGGACAAATTGCCATCATAGCAGTTTTAGGTATACAACAGGAAATTGATGATATTGTGCTGTTTTTCTCTATGAATGGGAACAATGTTTACATTCCTCATTGCTGTTTTTTTTATAGCTGTTACCATGGAGATATTTGTTCTTTAAGGTTTGTTGATTCTTTGTTAAATAAAAGGTTGATTAAATTGGCTGCTGAGTATTTTCTTGTCAGATTTTTCCCATTAAAATGTTTGTATTCCTTTCAGAAAATGTGCCTATGCTTTACAAACAACATGTGACCATACTTTGACTACGTTTCCATTGTTTCAGGGACACTGGAGGTGGAAATCAGAAGCACACACATGCATTACGTTTCAGAGCTCCTCATGAAACATCAGTAACGTGTGCAGTCATGGAAAAGCAGCGCCCGAGCTCCAATCATCAGCTCTGCTGTCTTGACAATACTGAATGAACAGCGATATGAACATAACTCCACTGTACAGAACACATCAGGGATTTTATTTGTGAGGGACTTCAGTGTATTGTAACACCTTTGTGTAAGGCCATTTTTCTAACCTACCTGCCGCAAACTGACCCAAACAGGGTAAATAATGTTTGACCCTTCCCTTTTGAAGTGCGCGTGAGGTTTGTCTTTGATGACGAAGACGATATCTGCAGGGATTGTGTTGGGTGATTCATCTCCTTCCCTGGGGAAGGTGATCTTGGTGCCTTCCTTCCACCCACGTTTGATCTCAAGGGTCAGGATTTTGTCCTCTGTTCTAAAAGACCCACCGTCGGGGTTCAGTCTCTTCCTGGAGATTTTCATCCTCTTTGTGCAGCCGCTGTAGATTTCCTCTAGGGACACTTTCAGCTGGTGGTTGATGGCAGGGTCTTGCCTGCGTCGAATCTGCCCGTGCCCCCCATGTCTGTCTCTCGGGAACCCGTTCATGTTGAAGCTGCTGAACGAGCCGAAGGGGTCCGTGTCCACTTCCATATCATCTTCATCCCGGCCGTTGGCTGCCCGTCTCCCAAAAACATTTCAAAGGGTTGGAGCCCCGAAAAAGGCGGCAAACGTAGCGTGGGGGTCTCCATGGAATGTGTACTGGAAATTGCCTCCCTGTCCATCACCACCTCCAAACCCTCCTTTAAGCCCTAGTAAAGAAAGAGCAGATTTAAGATAGATACTCCCTTGTGCCTGAATGTCATTTCATATAGCTGGAGTTCATGGTAACCATCTGTTATCAGTATAGTATAGGTTCTCCTCTCAAGACACCTGTTAGGCAAGAGTTCAAGAGTTTACCATTTAAGCACCTTTATATTATATTTGACCAACTGTGGATTAAAAGACAGCTACTTACAGTAAGAGCAAGTGGTTTTGTTTTTCACCTACAATTACTAAACAACTTGAAAGTTAGTCAAAACACATGCTATTTTTAATATGCAAGGATCTAATGTCCATTCCGTAAGTTGCTAAAATCTTTCTGTAAGTCATCAACAGGTGCACTTTTTTTTTTTTAGAAAGTTAATAAACATGAATTATTAATAAGCATTGCTACATTCTTTGTAACAATGTCGCAACAATTCCTGTGGACAGGCTCTGACTGGCTCTAATCAATTAAAAGTATGGCAAGGTTATTATTCTGAAACATTAAGTCGATCTCGTGCCAGAACATGTCTATCCTGGCTGACAACAAGCGGAAAAAACTCAAGTTATTTCGTGACATCACCATCTTCTCAGGCGTATCGTCACTTTAAAAACTTCATCTCTGCGAGTGTAGGAAAAAACCAAAATACTGTAGGCGACTGCTTTGAGCACAGAATATACAAACAAGTTAGCAGTTATTATTATTATTATTATTATTATTATTATTATTATTATTATTATTATTATTATTATTATAACATTTTAAAACAACACCAGACTTTTTAGGGGATAATTTAATTCCCCTATAATAAAACAACAGCTCTAATAATTTATGAAATCGGTAATGAGGTGAACACATACCTTCTTCTCCAACTTGGTCATAAATCTCCCTCTTCTTTGGGTCACTAAGCACCTCATAAGCTTCGGCAATTTCCTTGAATTTCTCCTCTGCGTTGGCGGATTTGTTTTTATCAGGGTGCCATTTCAGGGCTTGCTTTCTGTAAGCCTTTTTGATGTCCTCGTCTGCTACTCCTTTTTGTATCCCCAGAATTTTATAATAATCCTTTCCCATTTTTATTACTAGCAACCAGCAATTCCTACTGCTTGACAGGAACCTTTTTTTGGAAACCTGCCTGCGATTTATGTTACAGCAAGATTTTTCTTGTTCAGATATGGCGCTGGGCAGAAAGTATTCCTAATAATTACTTGAATGATGCCCTGCACCCCAAAGATAATATATACATGTATTATTTGTATTTATTTAGTCGATGTTTAAGATGACAGCGCAACTCGCCCCTCTTCGTTTATTCCCCTTTGCTGCCCTTCTTTATATAGCCTAGCAATCCCTCCCCTCAACGTTGGAATTCAGTAGCTCTCTCTAGAAACTAAGTGCTGAAACACGTCATTTCCCATACAGCTGGACAAAACATGTATTCCTTTTTTTTAATATTTGTGGTGCTACTTTATTATTTTTAGGGGCCTACAGGAATTATGTTTGGTTGTTTTTCAACAGGCTATGTATTCCATATGATTAATCTACACTACACTTAATGACTAGCACTTATAATCACGTTATCAGTTCGCTGTACGTTTGTAACATGAGTTCCCACACCGGTACAACATTGATTTGTTTACAGGAAACAGTGGGTTCTATACAACGCCTTGTCGGTCCCAAAATGTCGTCTTAAGTAAGGGACATTTTTCACCAGTTAATCGAATGTTTGTGATAGATCAAATCATTCTTTCCTTTTTTCTGACTGTATTATCATGAACCCTGTTAACTGGTAGTTCGAAGTGATTCATCGTTATTTTAGTAATGATTAAGGGCATTTTTCTCTGTCAGATTTTATGGTTTGATTTAACCTAAATATTTCCCCCGAAAAAATGTGCTTGGGTTTGCTCAACACCGGCGATCGGTCTATGGTAACAGCGGGTATTGCAGCATTGAATTTAATTGTTTAAAGTTATGTCAATAAATAACTCAACATGCACTGATAACTTAGCCTTCGGACTTCAAGAAAGGTGCATATACAGTATATTAAAAAAAATGCAACCGTAAATATCAAAATGATAAGTCTTAGTTCAACCTCAGCTTTGCAGGTGACTGTGTTGTGTATGAGAGCCCAGAGGCAGGGAAAATGCCATGGAGCCCCATTGCTGTGGTGGAGGTAGTGTCTCAGAGCAGACGCAATTTATTTTGGATAAACAACAGTAACATCGTGACCAGCTCGATCCGCAGACCTGTCCCTAACTGTTGTCCCTAACACTTGTTTAATGTTTCAGTTCAAACATACTGATAATATATATATATATATATATATATATATATATATATATATATATATATATATATATATATATATATATATATATATATATATATATATATATATATATATATATATATCTATATCTATATCTATATATATATATATATATATATATATATATATATATATATGCTGTGCGAACAGATTCCATACTGTAAATTACCAATCATTGTCACGTGTATGTTGTACTGTTTCACAAACAAGCGATGTCTTTCGTGGTCTTTTAAATACTATTCTATTTAGTTTTCTTGAGGTTATTTAAGGGTTATTAAATTGGTCATGGCGATGCAGCGCCATCTGCTGTACAATGACGTTAATAGCAGCTAATTCAAATGGATTGATTTTAGGAGATCAGGCTGCAGGACTGAAGTAGACGACTTCACGTGTTCGACAGTGTAAGAAAATGACTCAGCATCCTGACAAAGGGTATGTACACAGCACAGGTAAATGCATTCTGTATATTAACAGAATTTCTTTACAAAAGTACTGATTTTTAAAGTTTCTCTATTGTCTCAAGTTATTGTTTGCTTTGTATATATTTGCTGGCTTTTTTTTACTCTTGATTTGATTAAAGGAAAAACATGAATGCAAATAGTTTGCCTTTCCATTCTGTTAATGCATCCAGTGTAGAACTAGGTGTGTAGGGCTGAGGAGGCCTATGCTGTGCATCATCTTTGATTTGTGTTCCTTCAAGGAGCATTGCACTGTAAGTACGAAGCATGAATACAATAGAACTGAATTGTCTGCTCCTATTTCAATGTATTTCTGAGAGATTCAAATGTAGTGCTTTTAAAACAGCTATGAAATGTTTTGGTGGAAATGTTGAGGTAGGCTCGTATCTGTACATGGGTAAGTATTAAAACATTGTACAAAAACGTAATATATACCACCACAGAATATATATATATATATATATATATATATATATATATATATATATATATATATATATATATATATATATATATATATATTTCTGACAAAGGGTATGTACACATATAAATATATATATATATATATATATATATATATATATATATATATATATATATATATATATATATATTATCACTGAACGTTTAGTGTAAAATGTAATAAATATGCTTGACCTGCATATAGAAATGACATTACAATGTAATTCTGTATGAGCCTAGGATGTCATTTTGTTTTTTTACATTTACATTTATTTTGTCTCCTTTTTTAGTAATATAAAATGTACTTTTTTTGGTTCAAACAGTATGGATAAATTCTTCAAACTGTTCCAGAAGTTAGACAGCAACAATGATGGTTATATAAGTGTTGAAGAGCTGCACAGTGAAATGAAGAAAATTGGAGTTGTGTCTGCTGATGACAAGGCTCAAGTAAGAGTTTGATCGCTTCCTATGTATTTTATACACAGTTTCGGTTTCCTAAGTAATATATTGCCCTGTTTAAGGCAGACAATCCTAGCTTGAATTTCTGATGAAGAGGAAATTATTTCATTTATAATGAATGTCAATGCAAAGCTGCTAACACTCCAGGTATAACGAAGGGTTCTTGGAAATAGTCTGTTCTATTCATTCTAATACAATGCTACACGAACAAATGAGCAGCAAACGTCATTATTTTATCTCACTGTAGTGGGGCAGTCCAACAAAGAGCGACGCAGTATTTCTAGGAAGGTGGTTTTCTGATTGCTTTATTGTTTGTAGCATTGTATCTACTTAATGATCTTGTATTTGGAGATGCTGTAGCTGATGCATTTGGCATTACTTGTAAATGCTCAACGTGGTTACCACTTGTCTCTAGGAAGGAAATGTTCAGCTGGTGTTGTTGGACGTGGTCATGTATATAGACACGCTGTATGTGTGGAATTGAAAAGTGAAAGGTATCCTTGGACGCTGGTGTAAATGGTTTATCACATTTGCTCTTTTCCAGGGCATCTTAGGCGTTTATGACACGAATGCCAATGGGCGTTTAGACTATGATGAGTTTCTTAGCTACATGATGGACACTGAAAAGAAATGGAAAATAAGCTTCCAACTAATAGACAAAAATAAAAGTGGTAAGTAAAATTGTGGTGCATTAAATTGGCTGCATAACTGTTTAAGGTAATAAGGCTGCACTGTATCTGCATTGTAAATGCAGTTCGTCATGACTGGAAACACCTTGTAATTTTTACTGCAATTTAACATCTTCTAAAATTGAATTGTGACTTCAGTTAATCCCTGTTTTGTTATCCAGTCTAAATATATAATCACTGCAATGTGCTGTTAGATAGCTGTAGCCCATTCTACTCTGCAAGTTCTTTCTGGAGGGGGGGGGGGAGGGGGAGGGAAGGAAGTAGCTCTGTAACAGACCATGAAGGCAGAAGTTTTGGGGGAAAGGTAGAATAGTATTAGACTTGTTTTGTATTCATATTAATTTCTTTTTTTTTCTGACTATTAGGGTTTGTTGACCAGAACGAAATCACAGAATTGTTCAAGGATTTAGGAGTGGAGATAACAAAGAGACATGCAGAAAAATTAATACAAATGTAAGATTTGTGTGTTTCTTGTCAATGTCTGGCATGCATCTGCTTGATTCCTGAAACGCACAAAACATTTGCTAATTTGAATTAGTATTGACTGCTTGTTCATAAAAGTCTTTGGTATTTGCAATTAATCAGTATATACTGTATAGGGAAGTGAGTGAATAATGCTCCAACGTATCTATTGGGATGTATTTTGTATTAATTTAAAGATACATACACTACCATTCAAAAGTTTGGGGTCACTTAGAAATTTCCTTGTTTTCTAAAGAAAAGCAAATTGTTTGTCCATTAAAATAACATCAAATTGATCAGAAATACAGTGTAGACATTGTTAATGTTGTAAATGACTATTGTAGCTGGAAACGGCTGATTTGTAATGGAATATCTACATAGGCGTACAGAGGCCCATTATCAGCAACCATCAGTCCTGTGTTCCAATGGCACGTTGTGTTTGCTAATCCAAGTTTATCATTTTAAAAGGCTAATTGATCATTAGAAAACCCTTTTGCAATTATGTTAGCACAGCTGAAAACTGTTGTGCTGATTAAAGAAGCAATAAAACTGGCCTTCTTTAGACTAGTTGAGTATCTGGAGCATCAGCAATTGTGGGTTCGATTACAGGCTCAAAATGGCCAGAAACAAAGAACTTTCTTCTGAAATTCGCCAGTCTGTTCTTGTTCTGAGAAATGAAGGCTATTCCATGCGAGAAATTGCCAAGAAACTGAAGATCTCGCATAACGCTGTGTACTACTCCCTTCACAGAACAGCGCAAACTGGCTCTAACCAGAATAGAAAGAGGAGTGTGAGGCCCGGTGCACAACTGAGCAAGAGGACAAATACATTAGTGTCTAGTTTGAGAAACAGACGCCTCACAGGTCCTCAACTGGCAGCTTCATTAAATAGTACCCGCAAAACACCAGTCTCAACGTCAACAGTGAAGAGGCGACTCGGGATGCTGGCCTTCTAGGCAGAGTTGCAAAGAAAAGCCATATCTCAGACTGGCCAATAAAAAAAAAAGATTAAGATGGGCAAAAGAACACAGACACTGGACAGAGGAAGATTGGAAAAAGTGTTATGGACAGACTAATCTAAGTTTGAGGTGTTCGGATCACAAAGAAGAACATTCGTGAGACGCAGACCAAATGAAAAGATGCTGGAGGAGTGCTTGACGCCATCTGTCAAGCATGGTGGAGGCAATGTGATGGTCTGGGGGGCTTTGGTGGTGGTAAAGTGGGAGATTTGTACAGGGTAAAGGGATCTTGAAGAGGGAAGGCTATCACTCCATTTTGCAACGCCATGCCATACCCTGTGGACGGCGCTTGATTGGAGCCAATTTCCTCCTACAACAGGACAATGACCCAAAGCACAGCTCCAAACTATGCAAGAACTATTTAGGGAAGAAGCAGTCAGCTGGTATTCTGTCTATAATGGAGTGGCCAGCACAGTCACCGGATCTCAACCCTATTGAGCTGTTCTGGGAGCAGCTTGACCGTATGGTACGTAAGAAGTGCCCATCAAGCCAATCCAACTTGTGGGAGGTGCAATTTCTAAGTGACCTCAAACTTTTGAACGGTAGTGTAGGTATTTGCATTTCTATCGTTGTTTTTATTTCTTCAACTAAATAGCAGTGTAATGTACTAGGTGATCATCAGGTTCCTTCACAGAAAAATAAAACATGTATTGTTTTTAAAAGGATGGACAAGGAAGGTTCCATGACTGTAGACTGGGATGAATTTCTTCACCACATCATCCTGAATCCAGTAGACAACATAGAAGAACTTGTTTCTTCTTGGAAACGTAGTATGGTAAAGACAGTTAAGAATAGGATGCATTCCAATGATAATTTACAAATTCTTTTAGCACCTTGCTGTATTTTCTTAGTAGTTTTCTACAGAATGTGCTTAAAAAGTATTGTTTTATTTTACCAATCACCATTGCCAAATTGTATGGTTCCTGTAACTTAATGACGCCCCCGTATTTCTACAGGTATTTGATGTTGGTGAAAGTTTGACCATGCCAATGCAATTCACAGAGGAAGAGATTCATTCAGGAGCCTGGAGAAAGATGATTTTTGCTGGAGGAGTAGCAGATTCAGTGTCCAGGACTATCACTGCACCAATAGATCGATTAAAAATCCAACTTCAAGTACGTTTTACCTGCTAGTTCACCATCAGCTGTGTATCAGCAAAAGCTGTTAAAAATAGATTAAAATAAATACTACTGGGCCTTGAAAAGAAGTTCAGGGCAAAGAATGAACCAGTGTGAGAACTGAAAATAAGGCTGATTTTGTGATTTCTATTTTTCTTCAGGCGGACAGTTCCAAGGGTATCGTGCATGGCTTAAAACAAATAAGACCAGGTGGTTTAAAGTCTCTGTGGCAGGGGAATACAGTGAGCGTTCTGAAAGGAAGCCCACAGTCTGCTTTTCAGTATTTAATATACAGCCAAGTATGTATTATTCTTAGCACATGTGCTGTACCATGCATTACATTTCATTAGAAGATACAGAGCCAGCTTTTGCTATAGTGCAAAATGTTCCAAAACAAGTAGCATGTACAGTACTGTAGTTTGAATACCTCTAAAAAATACCCTGATCTGTTTATTTCTAGTTTTGAAAATTAATACATTTTTCTTCCACTTCGGAAAAAAAGAGCAAACTTTGCACTGAAGCAAAAGCTTAGTATATCTGGTGTATGCATTACTTTAATTATACTGTATATTTGTAAAGACATGCAAATCATCAGATAAAGTCTAACTAAATATTGATATTTTCATTGACAACGTTGAATAGTATCTTGCTAGAATTTGGTGCTACCATATCTAAAAAGGCTTCATGAACAGACACAGTATAAGACTAGACTATTCAGTAAACACAAAATAATGCTGAGGTTTTTGCTGGGTTTCTCTCCAGATAAAACTTATTGGTCATGTGACAGAAGACGATTTAAATATCCATCAGAGGTTTGGCCTGGGCTGTGTCTCTGGAGCAGCGGCGCATGCAGTATTCTACCCCTTAGAGGTGATGTAGAAAAGAAACTTGCATTGGGAAATAAAGAAATAAATCTGCTAATAAATAAATAATAATAATAATAATAATAATAATAATAATAATAATAATAATAATAATAATAATAACAATAATAATAATAGCAGGCACTACCTGCTTAATAATTGACCTTGCCAAAGGTAAGAATGCTTTCCCAAGGACAAGGTAAATGTATTAGGATAATTTATTGTACAGTATTCTTATGACGACTTGAAAAGTGGCCACATTTTACACTTAAAGAGAAAGTCTCATTTAGGCTTTTTAAGATAAATTACAAATGTGGTGACATATTGTATCATAAAAAAAAATATTTAGTGGTTTCTTTTTTTTTTTTAAGATATTGAAAGTCAGACTGAATCTCCAGACAGCTAGTGTGTACACAGGCATCATTGGGTGTGCGAAGTCCATGTACCAAAAGGAATCAATACATGCCTTTTATAGAGGGTTTAAACCCAGCATCCTCTGTATGATACCATATGCTGGTACAGAGTGTGCAGTCTACAAGGTAGGTCTGCATGAGTTAAAATGTCCTTTCTTGGCTTATTCTGGATGAACATCCTATATGCATAATATATTACTAAATTATGCATAATAGGGATATATGTTTTTTTATATATATATATTTTATAATACAGAAGGTATGCATGCTAGTTTGGTGTTTGACCCACACTCCAGTTGATTAAAACTCATAGCATGCATTTTCCCTAATGTTTGTAATTACATTATTTATTTTTTAAATGGCTTTATTTCTTTGTAAGGTGTAAAAGAATATCTTAGTATCCAGAATATTACATTATTATAACCATTTTACTTTAAACTAATAGATTTGTCTTTGCAATAAAGGCACACTTTAATGTTAACATATTTCTTTCTGTTTCTTGTAGACAATGATGAACTGGGCAAACACAGATCCAACAAACACCAGCATCACAAAACTGTTTGCCTGTAGCTCTGTTGCATTTGCTTGTGGCCATGTGGCAAGCTACCCTTTAGCTACCATCAGAACTAAGCAACAAGCTCTGGGTAGGATTTTAAAGTAGATTCAAAATACTGTACTTTGTTTTCCCTTAACCCACAGGGCCACATTTCCCTTAGTATATAAATGTAATCTATAATACAGTAAAGACAGGCAGTGAAACTATAGCACAATGCATACAGAAAAAAAAAACATTGATTTTTTTAAAGTCCATTAAGGGATCATTTAAAAAAAGAACATAATACTATAGAATGCTCTGTTTTCACAAAATGTTATCTTGTGAGCAACAGTATATCCGGTCACTGCAACATATAATGCATACATTTTTGTTTTAATTCTTTGCAGAGAAGCTTCTTGCACTCCACATAGTTCAAATAAACAGTTTTAAAAATGTAATTTAAAAAAAATCATGACCGAAGGGGATATAAATGCTATGTTGTCGACATCTGTGTAAATCTAGTTTTATGAACTGTTTTGAAACTTAGATTTTGCCCCTGTATGTATGCACAGTTACTCTCCTTTTAAAAGTCCTCTTTCTATCAAAACAAAAATAGCTTGGCACTGTCCTCTGTTGAGTTATGCTGCATAGTCACTGTTCTGGTGATATTAATAATGTGTGATTATCTGTGTGGCATCATCGTATACCAATGGTAAGATAAAGATCATTGAGGTCATTAAAGTTTTTTTGAGAACAGCATAAACCAAACTGTTAACAATCTTTCATGAGGAAACAAATTTAAGACAATGTTAATCTATTTTTTTGTATTATTTCTCTTTCAGCTCTTCAAAATACAGTGAATACATCAAGTGTTATTGAAATGTTTCAAAACATCTACATGAAAAGTGGAGTTAGAGGGCTATACAGTGGAATGGGAGCCAGCTTTGTGAGGGCATTTCCATGTGTCTATTTAAACTATCTCATAACTTCTAAACTGGAATTTTATTTTTCTTTGAACACATGACTGGTTTGGTTGATCTTTTTTGTACAGTTTCAATATTATAACACACGAAATGAATGATGCATGTAATGACAAGGAGACATTACATTTTAGCGCCGCTGCAAAGGGACTAAACCTGAGCCTTGATTGTACAGAATTTAGAAAATATTTTGTACATTTAAATGAGTAGACTTTTATTTTTTATTATATATTTAAAGTTCAGCGAGAGTGAAAAGTGTAATGAATAACTATCTTTTTTTCAGAAAACATTGCATAAGAACTCTTAACATTGTATTAGGATTTTTGTTCAATTATAAATGAAAATGTTGAAATATCAATTAAAGTCACTAAACATGCATTGCAAAGCATTTTATTTTGTGGGTTGTAACAATTGATATTGAACTGAATTGAAAATATTTTACAATTAGCCTGAACAGTACTTCCTGGATTTCCCTATATAGTAAAAAATATCTCCAGGTTCCATTTCACTATTGCAACACGCAAACTGCACCAATTTCATTATAACAGCTGCAATAAAAAAAAGTAGTCTTATGTGATCTAAAGCAAGTTTAAAACATTGTTCTTAGTTTTTCAACGGTTTTTTAAACAGTTAAAAATTGTGGCCTACCAAACATGTTCTTAAATGTCCATGAACCGCCTGATCAAGCGAGGGGCAAAATGAAAGCCCGTTGCATGGTCATATAGATGTATTTGTCAATTCATATTCTTAAATAATATTTTGGAATGACTGATATAACTAATGTAAATCAAATAACACTGTTTTAAATATACAAGGAAATTGGTATTGGTTAGAAATACATCTGTACTTAACAATAAAAAACTACAAAGACAACCACAAAATTAAAAGAAAGAAATCTTACTCTATCCACAATAACCAATATTTCATTTCCACTCTTACAGTAGTATCAAATAACTTATTTAATACGCCTGTAAAACATAAAGAAGGTACATATGTTATATATATATATATATATATATATATATATATATATATACAGTACTGTGCAAAAGTTTTAGGCAGGTGTGAAAAAATGCTGTAAAGTAAGAATGCTTTCAAAAATAGACATGTTAATAGTTTATATTTATCAATTAACAAAATGCAAAGTGAGTGAACAGAAGAAAAATCTACATCAAATCAATATTTGGTGTGACCACCCTTTGCCTTCAAAACAGCATCAATTCTTCTAGGTACACTTGCACACAGTTTTTGAAGGAATTCGGCAGGTAGGTTGGCCCAAACATCTTGGAGAACTAACCACAGTTCTTCTGTGGATTTAGGCAGCCTCAGTTGCTTCTCTCTCTTCATGACTCGATGATGTTGAGATCAGGGCTCTGTGGGGGCCATACCATCACTTCAAGGACTCCTTGTTCTTCTTTACGCTGAAGATAGTTCTTAATGACTTTCGCTGTATGTTTGGGGTCGTTGTCATGCTGCAGAATAAATTTGGGGCCAATCAGATGCCTCCCTGATGGTATTGCATGATGGATAAGTATCTGCCTGTACTTCTCAGCATTGAGGAGACCATTAATTCTGACCAAATCCCCAACTCCATTTGCAGAAATGCAGCCCCAAACTCTCCAGCCTTCGGCGAACAAACTGCCTTCTGCTACAGCCAAATATTTCAAATTTTGACTCATCAGTCCAGAGCACCTGCTGCCATTTTTCTGCACCCCAGTTCCTGTGTTTTCGAGCATAGTTGAGTCGCTTGGCCTTGTTTCCACGTCGGAGGTATGGCTTTTTGGCCTAAGTCTTCCATGAAGGCCACTTCTGACCAGACTTCTCGGACAGTAGATGGGTGTACCAGGGTCCCACTGTTTTCTGCCAATTCTGAGCTGATGGCACTGCTGGACATCTTCTGATTGCGAAGGGAAGTAAGCATGATGTGTCTTTCATCTGCTGCAGTAAGTTTCCTTGGCCGACCACTGCGTCTACGGTCCTCAACGTTGCCCGTTTCTTTGTGCTTCTTCAAAAGAGCTTGGACAGCACATCTGGAAACCCCTGTCTGCCTTGAAATTTCTGCCTGGGAGAGACCTTGCTGATGCGGTATAACTACCTTGTGTCTTGTTGCTGTGCTCAGTCTTGCCATGGTGTATGACTTTTGACAGTAAACTGTCTTCAGCAACCTCACCTTGTTAGCTGAGTTTGGCTGTTCCTCACCCAGTTTTATTCCTCCTATGCAGCTGTTTCTGTTTCAGTTAATGATTGTGTTTCAACCTACATATTGAATTGATGATCATTAGCACCTGTTTGGTATAATTGTTTAATCATACACCTGACTATATGCCTACAAAATCCCTGACTTTGTGCAAGTGTACCTAGAAGAATTGATGCTGTTTTGAAGGCAAAGGGTGGTCACACCAAACATGGATTTGATTTAGATTTTTCTTCTGTTCACTCACTTTGCATTTAGTTAATTGATAAAAATAATCTATTAACATGTCTATTTTTGAAAGCATTCTTACTTTACAGCATTTTTTCACACCTGCCTAAAACTTTTGCACAGTACTGTATATATATATATATATATATATATATATATATATATATATATATATATATATATATATTAAGGTGTTATAATATATTATGAAACGTGCTAATTTCACAAATTGTTTATGATGCAGAGTCTATCGCTGTCTCCACAAACACATTAATATGTCCATTATTAATATCTAAGCCCGGCTTACCAATTAAGTAAGGAAGTCATGTCCCTCAAGTAGTTATCGAATTAACGTTACAACATAACATCTTATTGTTATGATTATCTGTGTATTCTAAGTTGCGCACCTAAAAATAATAAATAACTGTACACCGGTAAAAGTGAAAGCCCCGACGTTAATCCTGCCCACGGCTTGATTGAGTTTCATAGAAACCTATCAGCGTGTCACTCTGCGTCTCGCGATCCCTCCCGGCTTTGCCTGTCCCTCCCTCGCTGTGTCGCATTAACTGTTCTCCCAAAGACAGACGGCCATCTTCTTCTTCCTTACACGAGTCAAGAGATACGTCGAGATTGAAACTCAGAATGGCTGATTATTCGAACGTAGCTCCCCCATCTTCGGGTTCAGGCGGCGGGATGAACGACGCTTTTAAAGACGCCCTCCAAAGGGCTAGGCAGGTCAGTGTTTTAAGTTTACTTGTTTTTAAACCATGTAAATGCGGTGTTAGAAAAATAATAAATGGAGGTCTTAAACATGAGGGAGCTCTGAAGCCTAAGGGCCTAGTTCCGTTGAAGTATTTCAACAAAAGATTGAATACCTATCCCCCACTATCTGTTTTGCGAGTCGATAACATTTTATTTTAATATATAGCGTAACCGTCGTTAATCTGCTGTTTTAATATACTATTGTTTACGGCTATCGCCCACCAAGAAATTACGCCGTTCCGGAATTATCCAGTTCTTTGTTTATTTTTTTTTCAAGGCCCCAGTACCAAATTACATAACACGCTGTAGCTGTCTTCCGAGAAATACCTTTCTAATTAAAAGCGATGGGTAATCAAAATACGTTTAATTTACTTGGCGTCACATGTTCGTATGCGTTAATTACTAAAAACGTTTCAATGATACTCATTTTATAGGGAGCTCTTTAGAAAGACTCAAAACGTTTTTTTTTTCTCGCTGTACTATAATTTACAAATATGGTTGAACACTATTTGATGTGCAATATGAAATTTACAGTGGAAACACATTTACAAGAAGTTTTTTTTTGTATATTACGTTATATAAAATAATCGATTGGCCGAGATTGTATTTGTTTAGAATTTGAATGTTTAGAATTTGAAGCCAGTTTAATTTCGTGACTAGTGGTATTTTTCTGATAATGGAATGTCAAGGTTGTAAGTAACTTTTTGGTTAACTTAGTTTTTTTCTGCTTTTCAGATTGCTGCTAAAATAGGTGGGGATGGGGCTGGTGCGCCTCCAGCCAGTACAAATGACTTTGGATATGGAGGTCAGAAGAGGCCTTTGGAAGATGCAGGTGAGTTTGTCTCGCCCAAGACACCAAATATGAGAGCATCCAGTTCTAAACTTAATTTATTTCCTTCCATACACACTTTTTTTGCAACATACTGAGTTACAATTCAGTGCCACAAAACTGCAGTTTTGTTTTTTTCTGCATCTCGCCAGTACTAGAAATCCATGGCAATGCTAATGATGCCATACAAGGTAATTTTGCTGATATTTTGTTATTGTATAGCCCGAGTGGATAATTGTTTCCTGGTTGGAGACCCCCCTTGATTTTGATTCTGCTAGGCATATGTATAAAATAGAATGTCCAGAAAGTAACATTTTTGTTTTGAAACACTTTGCTTTTGCATGGATTACTTTTTTTTATTTTCCACTGTTAACATTTATTAGATATGACTAGTGTCCTGTGTTCATTTAAAACAATTGATGAAAGTCGTGTTGGGTGATGTATTGAGTCAAATTTGTTACATGTGCGAGCGTTTTTATTGCTTTTTTGGCCGTTTGTGCCAATGTGTACATATTGGCTTGTTTCTCAACAATGGTTTATGCTGGAAACTGTTTAGTCTTTCAGTACTACTGTACCTTTTGAATTTGATTGTGCAGGACTCTAGATGTGCGGTACTTGTTAGTAGTTTAAATTGAGTAAGACAGAGGTAATGATGCTTATGCTTGTCATGTGTTCTTTTTATTTCATGTGTAGATGACTCTTGGACAAGTCTGAGCAGTAGAACACACTGGGAGGGAATGTCCTCTCCTTTCAAAGGCAGGAACTTTTTGCTTATTTAACCTGTGTGTAGTATGTGAATGTGTAATATCTGTTAATCAAGTATTTATAGTAATCTTCCCTACACAAATTGGAACGTTTGCACTCCAGCAAAAAAAAAAAAAGGAATTGGCATTTGTTTTGTGTGACAAAATAAATCTAAAGTAATAACAAATTTCAAACACAGAAGTTTGTGTGCACGCTTTGGAAATCCTGCTAGGACTCTTATTTTTTCTTTTATTAACTTGGATACATGGATAAGCACTACATTCATATAGCCAGGATGAGAAAATGAAAAGTTCCTTCTATAAAGTTATGTATTTGCAGGGAAAAGCACATATGTGAGTAGTCATTTTTACTAATAGCCTTTTAAACTTTGAAATGTGAAAACGAAAACCTCTTTTGGCATGCAAAACAAGTTGATGGAATGGTATAGGATGTTGCCTCGTTTTGGGGAGGTTTTGTCCTGTTTATGGTCTTGTCAGATAGACATTTATTTTGAAAAACTTGTGATTGACAAAGTGCATTTGGAAAAGTATATTTAAGAACCTGTGATTATTTCTAACCCTAGTCCTCTAAAAGCTGTTCGTTCCTTTCCTTGAAAGAACATGTCTTGCTTGCTATGCCTCGGTACACTAAGCATCATTAGCCTGAGTTTTCCATTCAATGTTTTGATTTTTATAGTCCTGGTTTAAGAATGTACTTTGAAGGCAGATAACATTCATGTTATCAACAGTATCTAACACATTTCTTAGTTGAAAAACATTTTCTTTTCAGCCGCTAAGATTTGCAGCAACGGGATACCAAAAGGCAGCATTCTAGGATCACATTATAGATAATTTTCATTTTTGTTACAGATCAACCAGACTCCAAGAAGGTTGCCTCCCAGAATGATCGTAAGTATTAAATTACTATTGAAAACAATTAAGTTTATATTCCTTAAAATAAAGGAAGACTTGGCTGCTTGTTTAACTTTATAAACTTAAGGGTATTAGCATAATATTTGATATTGTATTTGCAATGCGTTCAAATAGAGTTTCTATGTATGGTTTCTATATATGAGTTAAATGGTGCAAGGAATTAAGACTAACAGTATTAAGAGTTTAACCCTGAATCATAAACTTCATTGGCCACTTAGATTAAACACAATTATAGTTGTCTTTACAACATTTAACATATAAGTGATGTATGAGTAAAGATATTAAAAACCACTTAAGGTTAAGACTGTTTGTTTGAGGGCATTTCACAAGTTAATTTTTTTATACAGCATTTGGCTCGCCAATGGGAGGAATGGGTGCATCTCAGAGGTAAGTGCGCATTTATTTTCATGAATTAAACAATGTGAGTGTAGATGTTATTTCAGGAGATGCAAATCTCAGGTAGAGTGTGTCATGTACCCAAACTAACTTGTTAATGATAATTGCTGGCACATTTTGGTCTTTCAAAATGTAAGAAATGGATGGTAACGAATGAAGTTCTAGGCTTTATATTCAGCATTTCAGATGTTATGGAACAAGAGTAGGTCCTGGCAATTGGGTGAGAGAATGCAGGCTTATCTTGGGAGCTGTAGTTTACATTTTTATAATGAAGAAGTCCATGTTTTATTAGTTATCTACTTAAGCTTAATTTACCCAGTTTTAGAAGTTAATGCCTTTTAATGTGCACTCGTAGTGTTATACATTTTTGATCACTAAAATATTAACTGACATTTGTTTAGGTCGGTCGTTACAGAAGAGTTCAAAGTTCCAGATGGAATGGTTGGATTTAGTAAGTATATCAAGTTTGAGACAAACTTCCTTTTTATTAACTTACTGAAAAACCTTCCTGATTGTCATTGTCACTCAATGTTTTGTTTTTTAGTAATTGGCAGAGGTGGTGAACAAATATCTCGCATGCAGCAAGAGTCTGGATGCAAAATACAGATTGCCCCAGGTAAGCAATGGCAAAATGTATTTTAATAACATCAGCATTAAAGCTAAAAGTCTAGACTATTGCATATCTTGCAGTGCATTTGGATTAGACATGAAATATAGTCGTAGTAGTACCACTACAAAGTATACTTTGTAGTTCATATTTATGTGCAGCACTACTTAACTAGATTCCAAGGGATAGGTTGTAACCTTTTGTTATAAGCGTTCACATCATTTGTGTCCTAACTGTTTCAAATTATTTTTTGTAGATAGTGGTGGTCTTCCTGACAGATCCGTCATGTTAACAGGTTCTCCTGATTCGATTCAGTAAGTATATTAAATCTTTATTTTGGCATTAATATATTTGATACAGTATACTTTATGAAGTGCATAGCTGCTGGTCTTATACATTTTGGAAATGTTATGTTTTAGGTCTGCAAAAAGCCTATTGGGTGAAATTGTAGAGAAGGGACGACCTGGACCTGTCTTCCACCATTCAGATGGGCCAGGAATGTCGGTTCAAGAAATGTTGGTTCCAGCCAGTAAAGCTGGCTTGGTAATCGGAAAGGGTGGAGAAACAATAAAGCAATTGCAGGTGAGCAAACACATTAATGTCACATTTTATAGTTCGAGTGCACTGTTTTATTGTGTACAAGCCACCTTTTTTTTTTTTTTGTCACATATCAGGAACGTGCTGGAGTGAAGATGGTGATGATTCAGGAAGGACCACAGAACACAGGAGCAGACAAGCCACTCAGAATTACAGGAGAGCCGTTTAAGGTTCAGGTGAGTCAATGCCCAAGTTTTTGAAAGTTTTATGTTTTATAAGAAGTGCAGTCATTTAATTTTATGTATTTACAGCAAGCTAAAGAGATGGTGATGGAACTTATCAGAGATCAAGGGGGATTTAGAGAACAACGTAATGAATATGGATCCCGAATGGGTGGAAATGACTGTGGCTTAGATGTAAGTGAGACACAGGTACTAAAGATTTTTTTATTATCAACTTTATTTAACTGAATTAAATTGGATATTTATCATGTCCGTATATAGTTGTGGTTTGTTACACATGACATGCTACCTTGATTTGTAGTATCTTTGTTCATTGTTTATTTTGCTTTTTCTTATCAATTTCTTAGGTTCCTGTACCACGTTTTGCAGTTGGTATTGTAATAGGCAGGAATGGGGAAATGATTAAGAAGATTCAGAATGATACTGGTGTCAGGATTCAGTTTAAACCAGGTATGGTTAATACAACAGATGGGATTCTTATGGTGAGATGGCTATTTATGATTCTACATAATGTGATCAGTAATTTTAGTATTAAACATTGAAGGAATACATTTCTTTGACATAACATGCGAAAGACTCAGATTTTGTAGAACAGTTTCAGAAATGTGTTTTATAACCAAGGACAATGGTGTTCTGTTCAACAACTGAGACTGTAGCTAGGACAGTGGAAAGGCAGAATGACAAATGTGTTTTTTTGTTTTTTTTTCTTTGAAAGGCTAAACCTAAAAATGTCATTAACTTCTCAGATGATGGAACCACACCAGAGAGAATAGCTCAGATAATGGGACCCCCAGACAGATCCCAGCATGCTGCAGAAATCATCAGCGACCTCCTGAGAAGTGTACAGGTTTGCTTATTTTCTGTTGCAACGTGTGTATTTAAGCGAGCACTGCAGTCCAATGTGGATTAAACATCTAACTTTTTATAGTTGCAAGCAATGTACAGTTGATGTGTCAACATTGACAGGAACGTTTATTATAAACTGAAGACAGACCATTTATTTTTTAAATCTAGGGTATTTGTTTTTAATTTGTTATAGTGACTTAAATGTTGCGGTTGAGTGCTGTTTAGTATTTAACCGCTTAGTTAGCATAGAGCTAATGGTGATTTGCCATCCTTGTAGGCTGGTGGACCTCCTGGACCAGGGGGCCGGGGAAGAGGAAGGGGCCAAGGCAACTGGAACATGGGTCCCCCGGGTGGACTTCAGGAGTTCAGTTTTACAGTTCCCACTATGAAGACAGGGCTAATCATTGGAAAAGGTAACCATGTTAATTGTTTGAAAATTACACTTGAGCTTTTTGTGAGTGTACTGAAACCATTATCATAAAACGACATGAAATACATTTGAAGGTCTGATTTCTGTCTTAATCGCATGTGTATTAAATGCATTATTTAAACATCACCAAGAGAACTTATTTAATGTTTTATAGTATCAAGTAACTATTGCCAGCTAGATAGGATGGAGCCGTGGTTTTAATATGTGAACTTTAAGCAGATGTTAACACGTTTTTGTTTTCAGGTGGAGAAACTATAAAAAGTATAAGCCAGCAGTCTGGTGCAAGGATAGAGCTGCAAAGAAATCCTCCTCCCAATGCGGATCCCAGTCTTAAAATGTTCACAATCCGTGGATCACATCAACAGATTGACTATGCCAGACAGCTTGTTGAAGAAAAGATTGGAGTGAGTGTAACCTGTATTGTATTTTGATAACCCTTGATTATTGGTGTTGGCAAGAAAAGTACAAGGCAGACAAATACTTTTAAGTGATTACATTTTTTATTTAAATTGTATCCTAGGGTCCAGTGAGTCCATTAGGTGGACCTCATGGCCCACCAGGACCTCATGGAGGTCCAGCTCCACATGGTCCCCAAGGACCTCCAGGGCCACCAGCACAAATGGGACCTTACAACCCTGGACCTTACAATCAGGGACCTCAAGGACCTCAGTAAGTATACACACAATTCAATGTGGTGTGGGGTGTTTTTTTTCTCCTTCTCTCATTCAAGCATATATAAAATGTGTTTGACATCTGTACCTGTACAATACTTTTTTTTTTGTAGTGGTCCTCCAGCACCATATCAACCACAAGGATGGGGTAATGGTTTTCCACATTGGCAACAACAAGGACAGCAAGACCCTGGTAAGCAAAAAAAAAAACAACATAAAAAAAAACCTCAAACTTTAATTAAGAATTTTGGCTAATACTTTCAGTAATGTTAACTTCAAAAATGTAATGTAGGATTTCTGGGATATGTATAAATTGGGTGTACTTTATGAAGTGTTTGAGTGACCTTTGTGCTATATGCATGTTTCACAGGTAAAGCAGCAGCAGATGCTAATGCAGCAGCATGGGCAGCTTATTATTCTCAGTATCAGCAGCAACCACAAGCACCAATAGCAACTTCAAATGCTGTTCCAGGTTCAGGCCAGACAAATGGACAAGGTAAGTAAATGTTTTGGCTTGTAGCATGTTCTACCAAAAGGTGTGGATTTCTCGGTTTTTGGTTTATTGCTAAGTAAACCTGAGTCAATAGAAATCTGCTGAGGTATATGAGCAAAATCCAAGAAAAGGTGTTTTTCTTTTTTCTTTTTTTTCTTTTTATTAAACTTAATTCTGACAGTTACCTCAATCCCTAAACTGTCTTGCACATATACCTAACAGGTAAACTAAATAAGTGAGTATTTGTTGCACACATTCAACAGATTTATTTTGCCTTCTGTTGCAATATAGAGCTTGCATTCAGCTGCTATATGGCAGCAACTTAATTATGTGCATCTTACTTTTACCTGTCAAGGTGAATATGCCTTCCAAACCATTAGTCGTTGAAGAAATTAGAAATGCAGGTAGAAAACTTTAGCGCAGTCTTTCAAGGAATGGTTACCAATTACTGCAATTGTACCATTTTTAACAGGTGACCAGCAGAATCCAGGTCAGAGTGGACAGGCAGATTACACGAAGGCCTGGGAGGAATATTACAAGAAATTGGGTATAAAGCATTTTGTAAATGTAGATTTAGACAGAACAGTGGAGGTAGTTAGTCTGGTCAGTATACAGAAAACCAAATACCTTAAATCAAAATACAGCAATTTTCAAAAAGCATCCATTTACCTTCAAATGGTCTCCTCATTTTTTTTTTTTTTTTTTTTTAAAGCAACAGTGGATTTCTTTCTCCAGTGCCCTTAGTATTTTTAGGTGGGAACTTGCACAGCATGCTAATCTATGTTGTGCAATCTATAATTTGACTGCTTTTTAACATATAAAAATGATTGTATGCATTTTTGCTGCTTAATCTTTCACAGATCTGCTCAAAAGAAGAATACAAAGCAGACAAATGGAATTATATTGCCTTTGTGAAATGTACTTGTTGGTCGGTTAGCACCATATGTAGTATTTCAGAAACCCAGTAAATATATACTCTAATGTTAAGCATTTAGTTTGGGGTTAAGATGAAAGTTATGACCATATACATTTGAAAGATTGCAGCAATAAAACATTTCATCCTTTCAGGCCAACAGGGGCAGCAGCCACAGGATTACACAAAGGCATGGGAGGAGTACTATAAAAAGCAAGGTATTAACTTTTTCAAGTGAAAATATACAAGCCAGTCAAATGCTTAGATCAACTCAAGAAAACTAATACATATTCTAAGTGAAGTGAATCTTTCTGCAGTAGTATAAATTATATGTATGTAAATTTGTGTTCTGTGTTAATTGGATGGAAAATGTTTACAATATACAGTTTAATCACACAAATTCTGAAATTTGTCACAATCCAAGAGTCTTAAGTTTTAACAAGAAAAGTAATTTAGATTTCCATAAAGTGTATACATATTTTTTGGCTGGTGTGTGAGAAATACAGTGGTCTTCATAAACATGTCCCTAAACTAACTTTTTTTTTTTTTTTCCCTCCAATCAAATTTAAAGGTCAGCCAGCTCCAGCTAGTGCTACCCCAGCAGCTGGCCAACCAGACTACAGTGCTGCATGGGCAGAGTACTACAGGCAACAGGCTGCATATTACGGGCAGGGAAGCCCGCAGGCAGTGCCTCCACATCCACCAGCACCACAAGCACAGCAGGTATACACTTCCTAAGGATTGAATAGAACATTAGGTTGGTTTGTCACAATCCACACGTGTGTGTGTGTGCATAAGTTGCTACAATTAATAGAGCTTAAAGAAAAGGTACTTAATTGCATGCATTAAACAGTTTCCCCCCTCCAGGTTGTGCAGAACATTCGGAGATGGTGCTATAACTTGATATTGCATGCATTAAACCAGTGTTGTACTAAAGAAAATACATTTCTCCTCCAGGTGGTGAAAAGTATGCAATGATGGCAACATACCTACTAATTCCTTTTATTCCCTATGCAGGATCAGACCTTAGAATTAGCCTAATCTGTTCTTGTTGTTAACCTTATATGTATTTCTTATGTATCTCTTCTGCACAGGGCCAGTAATGTGAAGTGGACATAGAGTATATGCTTCATTGTCGAAAAAAACCTTTGTTAAATGTTTGGATGCAGACGCCTTGATGAAGATCTTAATTTCTTTGGTTTAAAAACCGTTTAAATAATAAAAAAAAAAATGTTTAGAATAACCATAACGGAGGCGATTCTTGTATTAAATGAATGGTTTGTTTTTAGTATGGTTAGATTTGGACATTCCAGCTCCTGTATTTCAACTTGTTTGGTCAATGCTTCTGTTTATAAACTGTAGTAATTTCTGTGTATCATCTCAGTTTTAAAAGTGGCTGTTTTTGTGTTTTGCAATAAAACAAAATGAAACCTCCTGTGTTGGTAAGTTGGGTGGAAATATATGGGTAATTATGAATCATGCAAGTTATTTTGTGAAGATAGCTTACGCACTGAAGCTTTATATAAACTGGCCTAGCTTTTTTTTGTGTTTTTTTTTAAACTTGAAAGTAGCTGGTGTTCTTTGACTCTCTTTAGCAATGGTAAATGCTCAGTAAGTTTAGTTTTGCAGTTGTCAATGTGAACCTGCATTTCTTTTTTTGGTAATGAGAATATTGCTTGTCTTGCAAATAAGTGAAGACCTCGTATTACGTTTTATTTGGTATCTTTTTTTTAGATCACTTGTTTTTATCTCCTGTGTAGCTTTTTTTTTTACCAGCTTTCTATCTTTCTGTGATTTTAGAAATAGGCAACATGCATCTGTAAAAATATTGCATTGGCAGCATACACGTGTTGCATATTCTATTCACAGTCTAGTACTGTAGCATGTTCAATGTACTGTATAATAACTTTACCTGAATGCTGACTCGAGATAGACTGAACTGTTAATAAGAGTACACCTTTTTTCCTCACAGGAAAGTTTAGAAAAGCGGTAAGGAAAAAGACTAAAGTATTTTACTAAATGTTCCCATAAATGTGACTTTTTACTGAACATTTTAGTTAAATTGCTGCTTTTTTTTTACAGCACAGGTAAATGCATTCTGTATATTAACAGAATTTCTTTACAAAAGTACTGATTTTTAAAGTTTCTCTATTGTCTCAAGTTATTGTTTGCTTTGTATATATTTGCTGGCTTTTTTTACTCTTGATTTGATTAAAGGAAAAACATGAATGCAAATAGTTTGCCTTTCCATTCTGTTAATGCATCCAGTGTAGAACTAGGTGTGTAGGGCTGAGGAGGCCTATGCTGTGCATCATCTTTGATTTGTGTTCCTTCAAGGAGCATTGCACTGTAAGTACGAAGCATGAATACAATAGAACTGAATTGTCTGCTCCTCTTTCAATGTATTTCTGAGAGATTCAAATGTAGTGCTTTTAAAACAGCTATGAAATGTTTTGGTGGAAATGTTGAGGTAGGCTCGTATCTGTACATGGGTAAGTATTAAAACATTGTACAAAAACGTAATATATACCACCACAGATTATATATATATATATATATATATATATATATAAATAAAAATATTAAATGCCTTATCAAGTATATTTAAATGTAAACACTTTTAGACCTTGTCTTTTATTATTAACCAGACTTGTGTGAATTTTGGTTATAGCATAAACTGGTAGTTTAAGTATCTTTTTTTTCTAGAGTACTACGCTTTTTAGGGATGCTTGCCAGCCTGACCATTCCCTTTTGGTACTCTGAAACGTGAGTTGACACAATGTATGAAGTTAAGCAGAATTGCCCTTAAATGTAAAATGTACACTATCATATGTGCATCTAGTAATTCTGTTTAGAGTATGCAAATTTTAAATCCATGCTAATAGAGTAAGAACATTTTTGGAAAGTGGAAAGGAGAGATACTGTTATACTAGTGTATTTCTTTTTTTAAAAGATTAAGGTCTGCAAATTCAATTTTTTAAAACTTTTATTGTAGAAACCGTTCTTTCTTTCATTTCGTCTAACAGTAAGGTTATCGCTAAATGTATTTAGTTATCTGTAAAATGAAGAGCATGTACAGTAAACAAGGTAGGGTCTCTAAGAAAACCTACATTTCTAAGCATTATGGTCCTTGAACTATTCATTCCTGTGACACAGATAGAACATTACATACTGGAGGCTGTTGAATTGGTTCATAAATGAATGATTGAATATTTACCCATTGCAAACAGTGCAATATTTAATCTTTGCAGTGTCACCCAGACCTTGCACCTTAGGTTCTGCTGCAGTGTGCAACAGGTAAGCATAACCTAAGGACACCAGTGTTTTGAATTGAATTGTGAATGATTTGATTTGCTTTTGTAGTTTGCAGTAAACATTTCAAAAGTAATTCAATGTTCTAAAACAAATTAAGGAAAGTTAAGATTCTATGTAGTAAAGTAAGACATGCTTAGAAATGGCAAGTCATTTTTATTTGATTGCAATTAATTTTCTATTTGAATCCAAATGATTTAAATGAATTGCATTATGCCAATTGTTCAACTTAAACATATCTAAAGGATAGCTTACTTGTTGGTAGACCTCAGCTGTTGGGGATATTGTATCTAGACTGCATTTTGCTTTTAATATTGTGTGGGTTATCTAATACCTTGACTTACCAGGATCTGTATACATATTTTAAGAAATGTATATTAGTGAATGTGTATTAGTGAAATGGCAGGTTCTAGACTAGCATTTTGCACATTACTTTAGAGTCAAGTGTTTTTTTGTATGTTTTTAGTAATCTAGAAATACAAAAAATTACATTTTTCTAAGTTAATATCCATGCGTCAACCAATTTTAATTACATCTCCTGTATTTCAAACTTGCATGCAAATAGTTGCTAGTATGATGACGATCAATTTAACAGCAGACCATTTCTTATATTAGATATGTTTTACAATATAAATGGTTTAAAGTCTGTTGCCCCTTAATTTCATTTTGTAGTGTTTTATTTATCTTTTTTTTTTTTTTTTAAATGCTGCCTTCATTTTCACACACAGTGTTGAAGATACTGCAAGCATAGTTCATAGAATCAGGCCCTGAGATAGTTTGTTCCTAAGGAGGAATCCTTTGAGTGTATGCCACTGGTGAACATAGACCATTCAAGGGCTCCAGTTTATAAGGTAAATTTGAGGAATTGTACTGATTTGAGAAATTGTTTCAGTATAGGGTCTGTTTCTGGATTATGTTTTTTAGAATGTGATTTTTTTTTTTGCATTGAAATACTATAAACGGATATTTATATGTTCTAAAAATGCACCTTAGTACTGCTTTTTTTTGTAGTGTGTTTTTATTTTATTTAGAATAATCGGAGGGCTTCAGTTTCACTAATTTACTGTATCTTACATTTGAGGAATGCATGTTTTTTAATTCACAATTGTACAGTCAATACTTAATTTGAATTTAGCAGCATACATAACCACTTAATATACAAGTATTTGCAAAAGCTTTACAGTAGATCCTAATGCTTTGTTTAACTTGTATTATATATACTCTTGGCGTAAAAGCTGAGCAAGAGACATGTTTAAATATTTGATTAAACTTAGGGTAACCTTTAGTGTTTGGAAATATAGGGGGTAGATTTTAATGTCATGTTTAAAAGTAACATACACTTGCAAGTATTATTTAGTTGCCAATTTTATGTCTGGCTGCACATAATCTATATACATGTGAGATGCTGTATCCTCTTGAGCAAAGTTAGAAAATGTCTGGGTGTAGAAAATAAGACGGCTTTATGGGGAAATATCTAAAAGGGGAGAATTAGTTAGAAGTAAAAATTAAGTGAAAAATGCTTTTGTGTGTAATTTAACAAATACCTGTTCACCTTTTGAGTGCACATTAATTGTGAATTGTTTAAAATAACACAAATAAACTTATTAGCTGAAATATGCATTGTGTGTGAATGTCTGTTTTTAGTGGTGGTTGAAATAGTGGTTAATCTGCTTAGTATTGGTTTGTGTATTCCTTTTGTTATCTGACAAATTGAGAACCTTTTTTGACACACCCAGTTTATGTATTGTCCTTATGGTTGTCATATGCTAGCAGTTTATTTAACAAAATTAAGCCTTTGTAAATGTCTGCATATTTTATATTGTTTAAATGGCTTGATTTTGGAAATAGAACCTTGTTGCATCATGTCAGCCAATTAAAACAAGCTGTAGAGATTCCAGATCTGGCTTAATCTGACACACAAGTTTTTCTTCAAGCTGATCTATTACGTTTTCCCACTGATAATGCAAGTGTGCCTATTCTGATACAGATTTACCTGTACCTTTTAGGAGCTGTCAAATTTTATTTTTTTTGCAGGAGAATTTTTTTTTTAGGATATGTGAAATATTTTAATAGCTGCTTTTATATTCAAATTATACACATTCATTATTTCTATGTAGTTCTCTGTGTTTTTGTTTTGTATTTTCTATCTGCAGAGGCAATACTAGAAATTGTTTTTATCTCAAACAAGTGTGTTTTTTTGCATCTGTGGCCTATACAGTAAATGTTTTTGTTTGCATGAAAGTTTGAAAATGCGTGTTGTAGCAGTAATGGACATCAAATGATGTGTTGGTACAGGTTTCCATTATATACATTCTGAATGATTGAAATAAAAAGACCACCTAAACAAAAAACGAGAAATAAACACGTGCAAAAGTTGGTCCCCATCTTAATTTTTGAGCAGTAACACTGGACCACTGCTGGTGATTTCTAGTCTCCTGTGACAGTTGAGTATTTTTTTGTTTTTCTTGGATTTATAGCTATAGCCTAGAACAATGGTGCACAACCAAACTTACCACGGGCCGCATATCCAGAAAACTAGTTTAACCTCATGTTTTGTAGCGTGCCACTCATTACTAAAGAATAATCATTTTAACACTTAGCTGCAATATACATAATGTGCAATTTCTCTTTGCATTACTGTTCATTTTTATTTTATACTGCATGTACACCTCAAACAAAACACGCAGCACTTGAAGCATTCTTATTGTCCTGTTACCATATGTGCACCCATTGCATAATAAAGCAAGTTAAAAATTTACTGTCTACGAGTAGTTAACTTGTAGCAGGCAGCAATGCACTAGCAGAAGTCACAGGGCAGTGACTTCGGCTCCCTAGCAACAAGCCTCCTAGGTTGGGAATGGCTCCTTCTCAATGCAGCGGGTTTGTACATTTGAGAAAGGAGAGGAAGATTCGTGAAATTAATTGGAGCCTTAAGGTGATACAGAAATTACCCTCCACAGTACGAATTAAAATGGTGTGCTGCTTTTTTATATGAGAGCGAAAAAGCAAGTCAACAAAGTTTAAAAAATAAATGAATATATATATATATATATATATATATATATATATATATATATATATATATATATATATCATATATGTATATATACTGATATTGGTACACGGGGCCACATGCAGCCCGCATGTCCCTGGCCTATAAGATCATTTTATTCTCGCTAGGGAAAAATACATTCAATTGTTACTATTTCTTTAACTCTTGTGAAGATTTGGTGACTGCCCATTGCCTTTCTCTCACACATGCCCTTTTAATATTTTTTTTACGTTCATGGACTGGCTTTAAAACAATAAAAATACATAAATCAAGATTGTTAGTACAATTAATTGAGAGACGGAGCTTTAATATAGGGACTATTTACTGTTTTTAAGCCTAGATTTGTTATTGTTATGGTAGTGTACCCCTTTAGGGCTTTGTCAATGAGGGGGAACATGCGATTGTATTGAAGAGTGGAACATCTTGTTTCTGTGAAAACAAGCATGAAATAAACCTGTGGTGTGCTTTATATTACCTACTCTTTGACTTGTTAGTCATCTGTAAATTAAGTGATTCATGGCATAGTTACTTAATCTATCATGCAGTTCCAACATTTGAAGCAATAAAGAGGAAGTTTTCATTCATTCATTTATTTATTTTTAGAACTGTCAATGTTTCTTGTTACACTGAACCTGTTTGTACAAACCTTTGTTGCTGTTTTGACTGTTTAAAATTAATCTTTAAAGAAATTAAGCCATACTCATGTATATATATGGTTAAGTAGCTAGCCAATATTGCCATACAATTGTAAATGTTTCTTACTTTGCAACACAATGTAATCTGCTTGTCTTCAAATTTACCATGAATTGACAAATGTAAATATAAACAGAAGTTAGACTTTTACGTTGTCCTAAACTTTAGTTTCTAACAAGAACTTTCAACTTTCATAACAGCAACACCTTAAATAAACATAATTATTAAATGCATGACCCGCTCTTGAGGGTTCATAAATACTTAAATTAGGGCATTAACTTTATTATTATTTGTTTGTTTAGCAGACGCCTTTATCCAAGACGACTTACAGAGACTAGGGTGTGTGAACTATGCATCAGCTGCAGAGTCACTTACAATTACGTCTCACCTGAAAGACGGAGCACAAGGAGGTTAAGTGACTTGCTCAGGGTCACACAATGAGTCAGTGGCTGAGGCGGGATTTGAACCGGTTCCTGGTTACAAGCCCTTTTCTTTAACCACTGGACCACATAGCCTCCAACTTTAGAGCTGCAGTTACGTGTAACATACTTCAGTTGTATGTACTGTAAAATGACATGTTTAATTCTTAACAGTGGAAACTTTTATTGTCTTTAGACAAAGTGGCAGACTATCATTTAGGGAAAACCTGTTTTCCCTCAAGGGAATAGTATGGTGCATCATTTTATGAAGAATTTACCAATACGACAATCATATTTAACATGGGTCATATTGGCACAAGTAGCATATATTGCATCTGACATTACTGAGTGCTTGGAAGGCTGAGCCTTGTCACTAATACCATGAACAAAAACAGATCAGTATGTAAACCATGCTCATGTGTTTTCAAGACCATAATGTTTAACCACTGGAGGAATGACAAAATAAAGTTCTTTCCAAATTGAAAGTTTTTTTTTTTTTTTTTTTTCTTTTTGGCCCCACCATAGGAAAGATGGAGAAAGTAAAGGAGAGAGGAAACATTCCATTAAAATAGGGCATCAATAGTCCTCAGCTAGAAAAGAAAGAATAAAGAGAAGTTAGAATAGAAACAGTTTAGGAAAAAGGTAAAGACTGAAAATCAAGGTCATTAAATCCCCAATTGCCCTCTTGATGGAATGTTTTTAGAAGATGTAAAATATAGCTCTAGGATTAACTCTTACTTTCAATGGTGAGAATGCAAGTACTAGCAACTGTGCCACGGCTGTTCACTGCTTTGCACATGTATTCTCCTTCATCTTCAGGGAAGGTCTCTGGGAGGTAAAGGCAGTAGGTTTCTCCTCTCTCAATATACTGATAGTCCTCACAGTCCTGGAGCATTTCCCCTTCAAACCACCAAGTCACTTCCGGCTTTGGTTCTCCATTGATTTTCACTGTAAATCGAACCGGTTCCGCATCAACCACTGACTGGTTTTTAAGAGGCTTCTTGAACCATGGAGCCCCAGATCTTGCATGATCCTCTTCATCTTCATAAGTTGACCCATTAATGATGCTTCCCTCTTCCTCTTCCTCCTCTTCTTTTTTCTGCCAAAACACCAGTTTTTAATGACGAGTAATATACTGATTTAAATAAACTTTAAAGAAAGAAAATATTTGGAGGTACCCAGTTGTCTTGCACAATAGCCCTATGTATTTTAAGTAAGAATAATTTGTGGTGGTAATTGGTGTAAAGGGTGAATGTTTTAAATGAAATATTCAACAAAATGTTGTACTTCTAAACATGCCAGTTGTGGTTGCTGCTGGTACTTTGGTTCCTCAGTACATATTGTCCATTAGTACAACACAGTTAAATTGTGGGCATGCACATTCATAAAATGTTATTGACGGTTGCACCTACTGAGCAAGACTGCGATATACTCTTATTTATTTCTTAGCAGACGCCCTTATCCAGGATGCCTTAGAGTCATAAACAAAAATACATTTCAAGAATCACAAAAGATTCTCTAAATCAAATTACCCTTGGGGGGGGGGGGGGAAGGATATTACACTTGCCTTTTGCAATGCTGCGTCAATTTCTTCTTGTTCAAACTGCATTCTTAGCAATTTCTGTGCCTCGATTCTCTTTATATCCTCCTCCTCTCTGGCCTTGGACATCTGCTCAAACCGAGCCCGCATGTCCACTTTGTGTTTAAAAGGAGCATAAATTCTGGCAGTTTGAGACCTGCTCTCCTCTTCATCTTCCTGTATGTATTGAATCAAAACAGTTTTATTTTAAAAATGACTTCTGAACCAAGCTTGCTAGCACCTACATAACTAAATCGGTGTTTTTCTACCCTGGTTTGCATGAACCTCAATATAGGTTATTTTGACCAGTTCCCTTCTTTGTATGTACCTAGAAATACTGAATACACCATAACTACAACACTGACTGTAAGCACTGTAATATGCACTGGACAAGTGCATATTTTAGATAAACACTGACAATTTACACTATACATTAATATTTTAGATGAGCGTTTTATAAATTCTGCAGCAGAGGTTTTACAATATTTTGATTTATGAACAGCATTACTTATCAAATTTAAGTTCACTGGTAACTATGTAATGTTGTGTAGTTTCAGTATAGAATGTTACTGCACTAATACAAGTATATTTAAATGTGTCAATACAACAATGCAGCTAAATAATTCCACAGTTTATGAAGTATAATGAAACAATTATTAATACCAATATATGTCCTATACAACCTAAATAGTTAACCCCTTATTTGAGATGAAAATACCCTTGAACCGTCACAGCACTTACTCTTGTTGCCCCTACCAGTTCTGGCCCAAAGTCCATTCATATTTTTTATTATGTAATAATATCACTCTTTCTGCGCATAGTCACAGATTGTAGGAGTTGAGACAAGTAATACCTCTTGAACTCTTTCAGCTTCCCTCTCCTTGATTTCAAGATCGATGGCTTTTCTCCTGGCCCTCTCTTCGTCAATTTTCTTCTGAATTTCCTCTTCTGTGAGTTGTTTGATCTTTTCAAACTTGGACTTCAAGTTCTTAGCTTGAATTGAGCCAGTTCTCTTTAGCTTAATCAGTTCTTCATACTCGGTACTTAAAACTTCAATGCTTTCATTTACTTCATCCTATTTAGAAGCACAAACAGAAAACACTGCACAGTGGTATTTCAATCTTTTTACTTACTCTGTCTTAAAAGTTTTTATTGCTTTTGTTATGTTTTTTCTACCCAGGTTATTGACCACAACAGGTATTTCACAGGTTAATCAATACAATTATACATGCCAGATGGTGCTGTTGCAATGTTAATTTTTTTGATATTGCTATTGGTTAAAAGGAAGGACTACGTAGAGGTAAGTGACCCCAGGTCCTGCATTTTGTAACACCCAGCAGAAGAATCACTTGAAGCCAACTGCTTTAGTTAGAGACCTCACCGTTTCGAACCAGGTAAGATAGGTCAAGTATAAAACCCCACAAGCATCCAGTCTAAACCCATGTTTACATCATGCGGCAAAGCAGAAGCCAATGTTAAATGCAAACCTTTTCCATTTCTAGTCGCATTTGCTCAAACTCTTGCTGTTCCATTTCCAGTTTTTGCTTGCGCTCCTCCTCTGTACGTCTTCGTTCTGCTTCTTCCTTTTGTTTCAGCAGCTCCTCGAAATTAATTTCCAGTTTTCCTCGGGCGAGTGCTTCTTGAGACTCACTTTTAACAAGGCCTTGTTCGTCCCCATCTAGTATCTATCTCAAAAACAATATATTTTGGTGAAGCACGCTGGTATTTTAAGATGTCCATTTATAACACAGCTTGTGTCTGTTTATAATACAGAGCTTAGATGCAGGCCATAGCTTAACATGCATGCTAGTGCCTACAAATAGATACCTATGCGTTGGGAAGTCTTTACAACTGTCTTAAGCCTATGTACTAAAATGGGCACAGAAACCATTTAGAAACTGCTACCATAGAAATAGACGGGTACATTTAATAGTTACATTTTGGCACTATGGGCATATTAATTATCTCATTAATAAAAACACTTAAATATTCTCAACACATTTAAAATAATCTTATTTTTGGTGTTTTCTTACACATTTGGTAAATATATTGCGTGTTCAAACTTACACGGTCGATTTCCAAATGGATATAATGCACACTTAAAAATATTTACATAGGCAGATTGTGAGACAGTTTATTAAATCTTTTAAATACATTTGTCTTACTTCATCTTCATAATTCTTCATGATTGAATTTTCCTTATCCTGGCCTGGACTCTTTAAAAATAATTAGGAACATAGTAGTGCAATTTTAAAGACCATTTAAGCAGAAAAGCAGTGTGCAAGCATGTTTTAGAACGAAGTGATTTTTAAAATGAGCATAAAATCCTATAGAATCAATCTGATACCTGGCTTGGCTATAAGGTACATTCAACATTTCTAAACTGTAACATCTGTCCAGTGTAGAAATGACTAGTCCCTATTATAAATACAAGTATTTCAAACATCTTCAATTATAATAATACGTTACCCCATTTGTAAGCTAAAATAATGCTGATACATACATATAAAGCAATCAACATCAAACATACACTGTGACTAAAAGCAATTTGCACCAGATGCAAAAAGCTTACTTTTTAATGGCAGGCAACTGAGCAATAAGTGCTTGAAGCAAAAATGCCCTATTACATACATCAATACTGTTTTAGAAATCCAGGGTACAGTATATACACTGTCTATCTGTAGTTCCAGATTTAGCTTTAGGGTAAAGATGATGAGACTTGCCATGCTCTTCCTGGCTTCTGCAAACAGCCTTTTTTCTTCCTCAAGCCTTTTTCTGGATTCTTCCTCTGTTTTCCGATGCTCTTCCTCACGCCGCTGCCTTTCCAGTTCTTCAAAACTGATACTTAGTTTCCCTGGTTTGACACTTTCTTTGATAAGAATCGCAGCAAGAATTTCGTCATCATCATCAAAGACCTGTGCATAGAACAAGACCGCGGGTTTAATAACTGCACCCATGAAATAACAGCATTCCATCGGGATAATTATCTGTCTGCATGCACTTGGGTCATCTTCGATAGCGTTTTTGTGTTGTAAAGTTAAAGCAACCCATGGCATTATAGGATAAAAAAAAAGAGATCATGCTGGAAAAAAAAAAAAACACTAGTATCTATCAACTAAATAATGCCTTCCAGGTTTATCTTTTTTTTCATATAATACTAAAATTACACTATTTAGTGTTTAGCCCTCAGACAGACCAAACACTGAATATGCAATGCAGGGTGATTACGAAGTCACATCATCTTTAACTGTAATTCAAGCATTCAAATTGAGGCTGTATTAAACAGGAAATCCTACAGATTCAGTGTCTTATCTGAGCTGATGTTGCTGTTCTAGGTTCTAGAATCTTATTGCCATGTCAAGGATTTTTTTTTTTTACAGAAACAGTAGATTGAAATTGTTTTCCCTTTATGTTTCAGTTCTAATGGTTGAACTCAACCCAGCTTCCATTCTAACCATGCTCTTTCTGGCTTCGGCGAAAGCTTTCTTTTCTTCTTCAATACGCCTTTTAGATTCTTCTTCTGCTTTTCTCCTTTCTTCCTCTATTCTTTGCCGTTCTAGCTCCTCAAAGCTAAGTTTCAATTTGCCGGGGCGGAACTCTTCTTTCACAGACTGGGCCCCTTGTTCTTCCTCGTCATTATTTTCCTTAAACAAAGAGAATCAATATGAAGATTGTATCGGGTTTAAGCATTCTTAAGCATGGTATACTCAGTGTGCAAACTCCCATTAGCTTTAGAGGGTGTCTACTGTAGGATAATAACCACTATACTCAGAACCAGAGTGGCTGTCTAAATCACTTACACATCCTTATCAATTATAAAATAGACTAAATAAATCATACAGGGCATTCTTGTGACTTAATTATTAATAGTGTATTGAACATGTGTTTTTATTTTTTAAAAATAGATGTGTATGTGCATTAATCATGTTAATAAAGGCTTCAATTACAAAATTAGAAGGAATTACAAGAGACAAGGGTACATAAGACAGAGACAGGCAAGTATTGCCTTAAATTCCTTAATGATTGTATCCCCAAAAACAAAGATAATGTTATGGAATTTCATTTTTTATTTATTTATTTATTTATTTTTACACTGAAAATGTAAAAAATAACCACTTCAGTTAAAAATATACAACTAATTGTCAATACATTAAAAGTACAGAGCCTCTGTCTTTCTCTACCATGTGAAGTTTTGCTTCCTCGAAGGCACGCTTTTCCTCCTCCAGCCGCCGCTTTGCCTCCTCCTCGGCCTGCTGCTTCCTCAGCTCCTGCCTTTCCCTTTCAATTTCCTCAAACGTCAGCTTCAGCTTCCCAGGAGTGCTCTGTTCCTTCACTTCTTTGGTTTGCGTTTCACTGTCATCCTTGAAAAGTATTTTATTAAAGCTATGAAGTTGCATACATGCAGAATCAATATTTATTAGGCAGAAATGATTACATGTCAGCCCTGCACATATTAAGCACATTTGATTTTAAGTTGGGAGGTGAAGAATGACTGCAGTTTTTGAAGCCTTACCGAGACTGAACAACGTTTAGCTTCACGGAAGGAACGCCTGTGCTCTTCATATCTTTTCTTCTTCTCACCCTCAATTTTCTGCTTCTCTTCCTCTTCTCTCGCTTTTTCCAGATCTTCAAAGTTTACTTTAATCTTGCCAGGGGATTTTGAATGTTTTACTGGAACTACTTTGATGAGAAGTGAATCGTCGCCTTCCTGTTTTTGGGAAGAAAAATCATATACACAGATATAGACCACAGGATAGTGCAGCAGTAATGTATAGCAGTCCTGTAACTGGAAATCTATAGACATCTGACCCGGATAGACAAAGCACATCAATGGTATGTACTTATGGGGGGGGGGGAAACTAAAGACATAACTAAAAACAGGAATAGGTTGATTAAACGATAAGACATGCAGATTTTCTGCTGGTACATATAAATTGTTGTTCAGACGCCGACCCAGTGTTAGTACAGCGGTTCAAAAGCCTGGAATGCCCGATTTTCAGTGATAATGACACCCACAGAACATGGTGGCTTATAACGCTTCACTTGTTCATGTATAATTCAAATAGAAAGGTTTTTATTGTTAGGTTTAATTGTCACATTAAATGAGTGTACATACAGGTACTTAGATCGCCTTAGTAAACCCCTTTACTGACTTTGAATAATCAGTATATACCCCAAGTATAGACAATCACGTCATTATTTGTGAAAGTGAAATTGTTTTCAGGAAAAGTGTTGGAGGGCAGATGAAGAAATATGAATTTACCTTTACTTCTGAGTCACATCCAATATATATATAATGTCATCGATCTATTGAACGAGAATTTTTGATGAGGTTACTTTACTTGATGAGGTATTCTTGAAAATAGTGTCACTAATAATTTAAGCTAATTATTATCAATAAACTGTTAAACACATGTCTGGTTTCACAGACCTTGATTAGCACTAGCTTTTGACTACCTTACCTAAGGTAACACGAGGTATTCCAAGATTAGTGCTAATAGGGGTCGATAATGTCTAAGAATCTATTGGCTGGCAGGTTAAATACATAGAGTATGTGTATTTACCCTCCTTTTCAGTACAAATGAGTGGGAAAGTATGATTGTAAAAACATTTTAAAAGTATGAGCCTAAAAACATTTTAAGCGTATGTAACCCAGTAAAAATAAATCTTTAACAAAACAAAGTAGACTGCAAAAAACATTAAAATGACAATTCTGCACATTTTCTTTAGTTTAATGCAATATTCATTCTAATCTATTACAGTTAGCTTCCATGAACTTATCTTAGAAGAGAATGAGCTGAGCTAGTCTTTAGCCACTGCAATCCTGCAGTGGGGCTTTAATAACATTGTTCTCGTTCTAGAGTTTTTAGCATGAGCTTGTATAAATATTTCTTACATTCACTTGCTCACTTTTACAGTAAGGGTAACAGTAATAAAGCAGTGTCGTTCAGCGTTACTATGGCACATGTATAATGGTCTCTTGAAATTCAAATCAGTCGCTTTCAAGAATGTGAGATCTCTCATTCAAGGTATCTATAAATATTGACATCTTTTCCTACTGGGATCAGTGCTTGAATAACAAACCCACCTCCTCAGCTTTCTTGGCCAGCTCTCGTTGAATCTTCTTCTTTTCCGCTAAATCCTGTGTGAGGCGCCTCTGTCTTTCCTCCTTAGTTCTCTTTTTCTGTCCCTCTTGTCTTTGCTTCTCCATCTCTGCAAATTTACCCTTTACACTCCCTGGAGGTAACACAAGTACATTATTATTATTATTATTATTATTATTATTATTATTATTATTATTATTATTAAAATAGGAGAGCACCTTTATAGACATTGATTCAACATCTATACACCCTGATGTCAGGCTTCATGCTTACCTGTTATCTTTGGCACGTAGCTTTTTTCTGGTTTTGCTGGCTTAACCTCTTCTTCATCATCAGAGGCAAGAAGTTCTTTAATCTGTGAAAAACCCACACAAGTCAAAGTTTTTTTTTTAAATGTTATTTAACCCACACCAAATATGAATCCTGTTTTTGAATTCATAATTCATTCTTTTTGCTGTTGTATGATTATTTTTTTTTCAAGAACTTCCAGTAAACCCAAGTTGATGAAAACCTTTATTAATGTAACATTCATACAAGTTAATTGTAATAATTGGCTTCCCTGGCAATAAATCTTTATGTTATTGGTTTTGAATCCAATTTGAATATAAAGTCAATATGGTTGATGCTATGGCTGCATTCTGTTAGGTGATCATAAGAGCTCAATGATGGAAGACAGGAGGCAGGAGATTCAAAACTGGAATGGAAACAATGCAAAAAGGGAGTGTTTGTAATAAGATGTAGTTTTTAGAGGATTTTGGTTATGGTTTAATACTAAAATCATGAATTGTGACCATTTTTGCTCCCTTGACATTCATCAAACAAAATATTTTAAGAACTAAATAGCCACTGATTTTAAGATGCTGACCATGTTAAATATACAGGATGATTAGAAAGTAGCTTTACCACATCAACACACCATATCATTGATGTGGTAAACTTACTTTCTAATCCCCCTGTATATTAATATACACTTTTAGACAGTCCAAAATTGAGCAATGCTGTACGATCTCTAAGTAAGATTGTCGACTAGTTATGATACTATACTGTGTCAACATCAACACCAGCATCTCATGGAGCCTGACGAATGGCAGCCATAGCATGCAAAACAGGATTAATTGCACACAATGTTATCTGAATGCTGTGTTTTTAAAGTATTGACCTCCTGCTTTCGCCTGTTCCACTCTTTCTCTCTAATGTACTGCTCCCTCCTTCTTTGATGTTCATCCACACTTCTTCTATGACTTCGCTCTGCCCTTGCTTTCTGCATGGCTTCAAACTTATTCTTTACATCCCCCTGGCCCAGTTTGGGCACATAGCTTTTCGCAACAGGTTTGGAAGAAGAAAGAAGGATCTTCAGAAATGATGGACAGACAGGAAAAACAAAGAAAAGGGAAAGAAAAAGATCAGAAAGGGAAGTTAGAACGATTGCAGCAGAGGCTGTGTAGATAACAGAACCCAATTCAGATGGGTCTGCTTGGGTAAAACGGTGAATTTCTAACAGATATGGTTTAATATGTTGGGGTATTCTTAAAATGTACTAGATATTAGGTATTTCATTGAATTATATGGAGCTCAGTATTATGTATTAGACATTTAATGAAGCTGTATGTTGTGCACTTGGTAGTTTGATTTAGATGTGTGATTTAATGTAAGACTTGGAAAGGGCAGTGTTATTGCTATTAGACTAGAACCCAAGAAGCATGCAAAAAAAGTATTTATTTATGGACATAACTAACTGTTAAGTGTAATATATTAGTAAAATTATATAGGCTGAATTAGGCATATATACCACTTGTTTTAGAAAAAGCCAAAGTTAATGTTACAACTGTACAGATAAAAGCTGTCCTAGGCAGCCTCCCTTGCAAACCACATGTATTTATGAAGTGAGTTTGTCTGCTTCACAAACTGAACAAAATATTGCCTAATTAAAAGATGTTATAGGAAGAAAAGACAAGAGAAATGTAAAGGAGTGAATAAGAGACTTTTTCAGTGAAGGACAGATATTTGCAAGTATGCATTTATATATATATATATATATATATATATATATATATATATATATATATATATATATATATATATATATATATATATATTTTTTTTTTATAAAACAGTGTTTGTGTGCATATACTATAATAGGCTAGAGTGGTGTCACTGAATTAAATAAAACCTGTGATAATTCCAAAACACCTTGTATGATGTGCATTATCCATTACAGTATCCATCCAGTTCAGAATTTCTAACATGGAATTTCTATTACATTGTATACTGAATCATATTAAACATTACTGCTTGAACTACACACTTACCTCTGCTTTTTGTGCCACGTCAGTCATGTTTGCTCCTTTTTGACACTTGTTGACTGGGCACTTGATTCAGTGTGTGAGCGCTATTCTTCAGAAGGCACCTAAACATAAACAGATACAACACCACATGGTACCCTGAGCGTGGCAACATTCTGTCCAGGGGGTCATTTACAAACATAACCAATGCTAGTCCATAACCTACCTGATAAAAGTAATTTAAACCGTGTTGAAATTTTCATTAACTTCTGGTGACCAGAAACAATTATGAATTGGAAATAACACACATTTACTGCATTTACTGTGTTCTTACTATCATAGATAACCAACCCGGTAAATTATTTGTTTATAACTAGGGCACTTTTTTAAGGCAAAGACATGTTTTCAGAGCAGAATAAAAAAAACTACAATTGTTTTAAAGTAGCAAGTAAGAACTTGGTTTCAGGACTGAGTAGTTAATTGATTGATCAGAGTAGTTCTTGCTAGTTTTGTACGTTCAAATTGATTTTTTATTCCTCTCTGACAATGTGCACTTGGCATCAAAATGTATCCTAAAAGTTTTTTTGTTGTTGTTGTTTTTTTAAGAGCATTTTTTTTTCAGCATATAGGATTACAGTACAAAACAGAAAAATTCTAGTTCACAAAAATAATGCATAGATATGTAAATACCTGCGTGTTTCTGGCTGTGTTTTTCTATAATTGGCTTGTTGTGTTGCTCTCCTGCTGTGAGGAATGTTGGTTAGTACTCATTACACATACTTCTTACTTTTCCTCTTTTCAAAACTCTTGCTTCTGTTTGGCAGTTTTCTTTGGTAGAATTAATATTAAAGTGTTTAACTCTTAAAGTACATCATTCAAAAGACTTAAAAACATGTACATTTAGGGGAAAAGTTTTGGACCGGTTTTACCTAAACCATCTATGTGCGCATAAGCATATCTCAAATATGTGACCCAGGAGGTATTTGCACTATTTGCATACTCAAAGTACAACTATTCATTTTTAGTAATAAAGTTTTAAATTTGTATAATCCAACACAACTGCTCGATGCAAAATTAAATGGATCCAGGAATATATGTCAGATAATTTAATTTCGGATAAGTGCAACCTTTTCTATTTGTCCAGTTGCTTGCACACTAGCAGCATGGAGAAGTTCAACGTCATTTCATGGGTGAGGATTAGAGAGTGACGTTTGGACGGGACTCCAGTCCACTTCGTAATGGATGGGAGAGAAACTAAAGGCGGCAGGAACGGTTGAGAGCAAGACTGAAGCTGCGGGCAAAGCAGTACCAAACGTAGTTTGTTAGACGAGCTACAAGAACTTTAGGTGTTGTAATATTAAACCAATCAATATGCGACGTTGTAAAATTGAAGCAATCAAATCTACTGGGTAGCCGTATGTTTACTAAGAAAGACAGTATAACCCTCAACGACACTCATTTTAATTAACACGCCTAATTTAGTCATGTCACTAAATTCAAGTAGGAGTGAAACTCAGGAGACGGTGGCCCTAGAGTTCATTTTTTTCTGTCATCAACGCATTATGCATAATAAAACTGTTGCAATAGGTGTGTGTGGTTCTTGTTATTCGAGTAATAGGCAATATGGCAGTAGTGAATGACATTTAAAAATTCAACTAGGCACAGGATGAGAATGAAAAACACAAGATAAAAAGGTAAACCCGAAAAATTGCCTGCCTGAAAGGTATGTCATACAGCGAAAAGTTAAAATAAATCAGCCTATTAACTCTTTATTAAATATCACGGGACGGGATGGGACAGGACATTTTTTTGCAAGACGGGAATGAAAATAAATTATATGTACAGAACAGTACGGGATGGGAAAAAATTCTGGTGGGTCAGGATTTTGCAGAACTCACGTTTCACTCCCTTGTCACTCTCTAATGAGGATCCAACATGCCTCATTGCCAGAGTCACTTGCTGCTTCCGTTCTTTTCACAAAAAATGCCCATGCTTACTTTGGGCCTGACAATAATATTCCCAACGGCGATAACGGTTTTCATGAAAATGTCGATCTGCTCTTTAAGGACCAGAGAATAATGCATGCTGGTTGAATTTATCTCAAGGCTGCCAGAGATTTTCAACGGAACCAACAGATACTTTACTTTTTTTTCTTTTTACAAACAATAGAAGTAAACAAATTAAAAAGTTCAGTTCAGTTCGACCTTGGCTAGGATAATTATTAGAGATACAGACCCAGGTGAGCACGATTTCGCGTGGTCTGGAATGGTCTAGAATTAAAAACACTTCAGTCAGAGCTCAGCTATCAGATGTCCCAAGCCGAATGCACTGTAAATAGCTTCCATGTGGCTGATGATAGGGACAGCTGGAATCCTGGTATCACAAGCAACGACACTAGAGATTACAAAATTATCTCGTTTACATATAAAAATAATAATACAAAAAAAAAAAGTATAGGTTGAATTCGCCTTAATTGCTAAACTTTAAAAAAAAAGGTATAATACAAATAAAAAGGCAAGATGTGTCTTCTTAAAAAAAGTTTATTTCTAATGTACTATATCAACTCAGTAAAGGGTAAAGTTAACTTTGTATTCTAATTAGTACATCTTAAATCATGTTTTTTGCTTGCAAGACAAATATGTGTATAGCTTTATGATGTTTGTTGAATTGCACTCATAATGTAATCATATGTTTGCGAGTTACCGTGTACAATAAACGTGTATTCTTATAACGATTTTTTTCTGGGGGGAAAAAAACAAACTAAAATAACTTACTGATTGATTTACCTCTTTTAAGAAGATTTATCCAGCGCCCTTCTCCCCTAAGAATGCACTCCGTAAAGAAATTATTTAATGTAATAAAAAAAAGATGGTGAACTATAATCCAAACTTTTTGAAGCACAGAGAAGCGCGTGTACTTCGTTCTTCCTAGTCAAACTGAATGTCGTTTGGGTGAAGTTACGTCTCAGGCTCCTAGTTTCCATAAAAGTCCCGTTTCTCTCGCCATCTACCGCATTCCAGACGATCCAGGGCCAGACTTCAGCTGTTCCAGCACACACACACACACACACACACACACACACACACACACACACACACACACACACACACACACACACACACACACACACACACACACACACACACACACACACACACACACACACACACACACACACACACACACACACACACACACACGGCTTTTCCTGTCAATCCAATTTCCCTGCCCCCTGCTAACTCCCAAATTACTCTGCAAACAAGACCTACTATACTTTAGTTTCTCTTCAGACCTTAACATTTATGTCCATTAAGGTACCTTTATTTTCATTTTTTGCTTTGCTTGTGTTGTGTAGTACACCATTGTTGTATCACCATTTTGGCATCAACCCACCCCAGACACTGCTAGTTTCCAATGCGGTTTGTTTGTGATTATTGGAAGCCACCCTGCAGCTAAGCTTTGAATGATCTAGTTTAGGTTCTTTGGAGAACAGATGAAAATGACAGTATTGCATTTTGAACTAATTATATTATATAGTACATTCATACAGCACATCTTGATACCTGGGAATGGCCCCATTGTGGGAAGATGCAGGGAAAAGACAAGTCACAAGAAAACTGACCACTGCCATGTTAAACCTTGCTGTGGCAATGCAGTTCAACAAATTACTGCCATCTTTTTCTTCACTGCACACCTATAATTAACATGCTTGGCTAGGGTTACACGTTACTTAGATCCTATTATTATTACCACAGAAAAGAGTTTCTATTCCATTCTATTCAAATGAATATTTTTTTTAATTTTTTTTAAACCCTTTACATTTTATGACCTTGCCAGGATTGTCCATTTTTGGTGCACCTTCTCAATTCAACTGTGGTCTTCTTGCCTCACTGCTGTGGGAAGGGGCTGAGATTTAGACCCAAGACTATGGGTTTTGCTTGCTGTGAAAATTAACAACAGAACTTCGGGGAAAAATATGTACATGTTTACCATGCCCCAAAAATGAATGTGATGGTTGTAAGTAAACAAATGACAGCATATTATGGATCATTAAACCCTTTTGCTGCATACCAGGGTTATGATAACAACTTAGAGAAAATCCCCACCAAGCTTAGTAAGTAATTAAGTTTAGGCCAAATGTTGCCTTAAAAATGTTTGCTTTTCAACTCAGTATCCATACGCAAATGATATTTTTGTCACTGCCTGGTCTATTCCACCAACTGAGTTTACATACTTTCTCAAGCACACTGCGCCAAAACAATTATGAGCAGCCCATTAATCCATGTATTACTTGTGTAAATCCATCCAAATCTCGTCACTGTAGAATAAGCAATATGATTTAAGATAACACACTGTAAAGTCTGTGTATTGCAACCACCCAGCTGTGCAATCATTTCTTACTGAGATTACAAAATGGCCCCCTTCTGAAGAAAAAACTGCGTGCAAGAAAACAAGCTCGGTGGAGAGTCTAAAAGAGATCCAGCCAACGCACAGCTGCCTCCCACGGCAAGGAATCGTGTTCAGCCAATGGGAGTGCTCTGTTCACCCAAGTGCTATAAAACACCAATACAAACAGACACACAACTACAGGGATTGTGTTTAGTCTTTATTTGTTGAGAATATATATATATAATATACCTGTATTTATATACACACACACATAAATAAGGGACAATGCAGCTAATGTTTTGTGGAGATGTGTTTCTTAAAGTGTTCTCTTGCTGACCTTTTAAAACTCCAATCAGCACATTCACATGCATTTTAAATTCAGATTAGCATTCCGCAAACTCAGTGCAGAAATACTAACGTTGAACATAAAATCAAACAAACTGAATACCCCACATATGATCGTTCAGATTCTGAATATTGAGAATGCTGCTTTTGCTAGGTGGTATGCAGTTTGCAGAATGTAGCATTCTGGTGGAATTATCCCCAAAAGAAACAAACATTCACACAACTTCATTTGTTTAAAAATGGATTTCTGCCCATATGCTCCAACATCATATGTGGAGTACCTGTCTCGCCAATCACAGGTTTGCTCCGATTATGAGGTCACAATGATCGAAGCAATGATGGATTTGTATACCGAGAGAGAGTATGGCTTTTGCACATTAAAGAACAGAATGATACATTCACTGCAGCACTGCATTTCATTACACAAAACGCAAGCTTACAGCATTTCAAATAGAAGAGTGCTCTGCATGTACCAGCCGTTTGAGATCCATTATAATCTCAATAGGACACCTCTATCAAGGTCTACTAGTGATTATATAGTGTTGAAATAAGTGTTCCAACAAGGCATACAAAGCAGCAACGTGGCTTTAGGTTTACAATCGTAATACAGCATTAAATATCTACACCACAATCCATAGGACAAGCAACAACTCATTTCATGGCCACATATTGATTAAGGAAATAATTCACATGACAATTTGGCAGATAGAATTCCATAAATCTAAGGTGCAACACAATTATTGCAGGGATTACAGTATTTCAAATTAAAACAACCACCAAGATAAACAGCAAATCCTTTTCAAGTTGTTCAACAGATCTCACCAGGTTTAAAACCAAACAAATTTTAGTAACATTTATATATAAATAATAATAAAACATTGGAATTTTGAACCCGATACCATTCGGTGGAAACCTTCCCTGAGTCCATCTTGAACTTGCATTGCTGCGCATTTTGAGGTGCTAATAATTTCTTAGTGCTCAGGCTAATCGAGTAAAGCTGGTCGATGTGCGTGCAGGTGCTGGGTCACTACACATGTGCCTCCAGTAGTCCGCTGGTCACCACGTGGCTCTGGCCGCTCACACAGCCGTTGACGTGCCTCAGAGCCTCTGCTCCCAGGTAAGCCATGAGGAGCTCGGAGCGGCAGTGCAGCAGCTGAAGGATGTCCTCCGCCAGGCTCTCTGTGCTGGTGTACCTCACCTTCTCCAAGTCGAAAATGTCTTTGAGAAAGAACAGCACCTGATCCTGTGCGAGAGAACAGATTTTACTGTATCTTGCAGAGATTTCTGTTTTTTTTTTTTAAACCACTTTATCCCATTATGACCTTCTACCATTACATGTAATACATGAATACATGTAGTAATAACGCTCCAATTAAATCAAATAGGTTTCTCAACTCATGATTTTTCAGGAAGTGGCATATTGTAAACCCCCTAGATCCAATGTGTTAATCAGAATGGAACACTTGCTAATAGTTCTGCAAGTTTTTGTGTCTAACAACTGTGCAACCATATGCTGTTTAGAGTTCGGTGCCAATTGACACTTCTGTGAGAAGATTGACCCATCCAGTCCTTTAGCAAAGACCTTATGTTCTGAACAGCAGTTCTGGGCCGGACTGGCAGGTTCTCCCTTTTTCATTGTAATAAATGATCTATTGGCATTGCACAGCTGCTGGGTTTGTCTATGCCATGCTTATTGACCCCAGCTAATGAACAAATAAAGTAATACACAGTGTTTAGACACAGAAGACTGCAGTAATGAATAATTTGAACCCCAGTTATTTCTGCTCTTAAAATGTGTCAGGATTAAACCAGCATGCCTAAAGGCAGTATCTTCATCCACTGCACCAAATCCTGCCTGTGGACACTTGTGGATTTTAGCTGAAGGAGGTACAGGAGTTATGCAGCCTTCTTACACCCACGACAGACACTTGGCATGAGCAGAACTACAATAAATCCCTTCTCCAGGGTAATATCAACACATTAAGATAGATGTTAAAACAGCACAAGCCTAATAGCCTTCAGGCTTCTGAATTAATACTGCTGTAAATCCCCATGGCGTTTGCACTCAGACCAATTATAGATTTCAAAAGGTGCAAAGTCGTCCCAACCCCCCCCCTCTTTTTTCCTGTTAGAAGAAGTGATTTGTACAATTAGTTCTATAGAAGTCCTTGTACCTTAAAGAAGGAGCAGAAGTCATGCAGGGAGCTTTTGGGCCCAAGAAATCCCCAAGCCAAAACTGGGCTGACGTGTTCACATACAGCATAGAAGTGTGCAATGAAGCCATCGGGCACCTGTTTATACCGACAATACAGGAATACATTTACAACACGTTGGGATCAACTGGAAACCACATTAAACCCCCAAAAAACACTGATGTGCAGGTTGGAAACACGACTTCCCTTGCATACAAGGAAATGCAATGAATGTGTATTTCAGTAAAACAGAAGAACCGTTTGCAATGAATTCCTATGTACTTAACACTTTCATGCACGACGTCCTGATATGGGGAGAGAGAACAAAAAGAGAATACTCCTTTCTAGTCCTTATATGGGGATATACGGAAGATGCAAAGGCATGATGACCTCATGAGGATGTCGTGTTTCCCCATGTAGCGGCAAAGAATGAAAATCTTTTCCATTTATTAAAAATATATTTATTATGTGTCCAAAACACCTTTTATTCCAGCTATTTTCAATATTTCATGCATTAAAGGGTTAAGTTTCAGGTAGCAGGCGCTCATGTTTCCAACAATACTCATCATAAAATCTGGAATAGTTGAAAGTGCTATACAATGGGAGTGTTGGGGATCTGTGTAACTTTACCTTCATGTGTTGCTTCTTCTGTTTCAGTACTGACCAACAGCTGGAAGCCACTGCCTGCAAACAGATTTAAAGGTCTTAACAACCCAGTGATTTTCTATTTATCACTGAAAACCATGGGAATCTATGGTAGTAATCTCATCTCTTTGTCCAATTCTCGTAAGCGTCATACAAAAGGAGCAAACCTTAAAGATGTTTGATTTTTCATAAAAACAGCTTTAGTAACTATACAATTTATATACCAATAATACTGGAGACTACATTATGAGAGTAATTTGATGCAGGGTTAAAAGCTACTAGGGACTGCTGGCACAGAAAAATAAGCAAACAATTATCGTTCCCAAAGTTAAAGCCAACTGTCATTTCTTCAGTCAAGTTTTCAAGAAAAAATACTTCACATTCTTTTCAAACCCAGAACAACATTAAGAAATGTAGACCCACATCACTGTGATGCTGGCTTGCAGATTCAGCCTAACACACTAATACTTTCCCAAAGTTTTCCAAATAAGGTCTTAAATAATCAAAACCCAGCAACGATGACAAAATATCCAGCTTCTGGGCGAGGGAAATAAATCTTCTGGAATGAGATTTCTTGGCAACACATGTGTTGATATTGCATGATCAATAGAGTAGCAATATTTCTTACAGTACAAAAAGCTTTTGTTTAGTAATTGTATGATTCATGATCTCTTTCCCCATTAACTGCTCCTGTCTGATTAACTTTTGCAAGCCTATCTCACTTTTCAATGCATTATTTAGAACTATATATATCTTTTTTTAATATATGTTTGACATTGACATTAATAAATCAAAAGGCCCCTCCACTTGATTCATTGAAAGGTTTAAGAAAATGAAAAAAAAAAAAATCTGTTAGTTTAGAAACAGGAAATCTGTGGTTAGAAATCATATTCTTAACAATGGTTGGACTAAAAACTACACTGCCACAGATGTAAACCACCTACATGAAACCATGGCCTGCACTAACTCAATTACAGCTCCAAAATAACCATATTAGTCGTGATATTTTAGCAATGTCATTAAAAAAAAAAAACACTGTCATTATTTTGAATTTAATTAAAGTTGCTGCATTCAACAACTGAAGACACAGGATTATTTAACCCACAGATGACAACCTTATTTAGACATCATCCTTCAGAATGGTGGGCACCTAGGTCAGGGGTTTTCAACCGGGGGTACCCCTATAGGACGACTCAGAAATGCACAAACAAAAATGAAAGAGAAAATAACGATCTTGAATTTTTATTTTTAACGGTATTATAGATTCTCTAAACCATGATGTATACTTATTTAATATTTGGTTTAGCAGCTCAAAGTTAATGGCTAATAAAAAATTTTAAAAAATCTATCACGTCCACATTTTCCACCTGCACGCATGCGCGATTTCAATTGCATGGATTTCCACTCCGATATATAGGTGAAGCAGGTGTCTGGCAATTGTGCCTGGAGAGCGGTCTGTGCTGCTCACAATCTTTGCTGTTTTTAACTTGTCGTATCAGTGAAGCACAGTTTTCTGCTTTTAGAAGTATAAATGCTCTGGTAAACATAAATAATCATCACAATACTCATACTTTGATGGTTTCCGTTTATTACTGCCGCTGCATTTTATTAACAGCAATAGTGGCTGGTTGAATATGTGTTCGGTGTTTGATACACTTCTTACTTGCAATAGATAAACAAAGGAAAACACAAGTCAGAAAGTGCAAAGCGACAAACTTACAAAGTCCCTTTGGATCATTTTAAGTTAATTATAGTTTTATCTTGAGGTTAATGTTTTTGATACTGTAAACATTTTAAACGGCACACAATTATGCTGAGGTGGGAAATAAATAGTAATGCGATAAACATTTACAGTGCAGACTATTTTGTATTATTTAGAATGACTTTTCCGAATAGAAAGCGAAAGATTCCTTAATACTACTTTTTAACTACTCTTTGCATCGAAGTTAAGAATGAAGCCTACTGTTCGGATTTCTGTCTCAGCAATTTGTCAGTCCCAGACTGTTGTGTAAAATTATATATTAAATAAAAACGGGAGAAAAAAGAAATGTGGTACCATTCAGTGAGCGAAAATTGTAAAGGGTACTTTAGCTGAAACCTCCTGAAGAAGGGGTACAGTTTCAAAAAAATGTTGAAAACTCCTGTCCTAGGTTAACCTCTGAGAGCTAATATTGATTGATTTAATTTGGGGCCAGTGCATTTGAGGCTGATCTCCACCTCCTTCTCCTTGTCTACAAGGAGCGAAGCAAACGTGCAGTTTTCATGACTTTCATGACTATAGGACAAAGCCAAACATGTATTCATGTCTACAGGGTTATCCTACAAGAAGCACATGGCAGCAGTTGAGAATTAGAGCTGCCTACAGGCTCTTTATAAGGATTTCTAGGAGATTCCAGTAGAATTGTAACAAACCAAAACCCACGATTACTTACGGTTTCTTTAAAAGAACTATTGAGCCAGCGATTGTTCACAACATTCTGGATAGAAATGGGCGGATTTTCTAAATCTTCAAAAGAATCCATTAGAATGAAGTCAAGGACTATGTCATAAAAATTCAGATGCTTTACCTGTGAAGAGCACAAACAAGAAATCAATTATTATTATTATTATTTGTTTATTTAGCAGACGCCTTTATCCAAGGCGACTTACAGAGACTAGGGTGTGTGAACTATGCATCAGCTGCAGAGTCACTTACAACTACGTCCCACCCGAAAGACGGAGCACAAGGAGGTTAAGTGACTTGCTCAGGGTCACACAATGAGTCAGTGGCTGAGGTGGGATTTGAACCGGGGACCTCCTGGTTACAAGCCCTTTTCTGAGAAAATATCATTATGGAAACTCAAAAGATTCCTATGATTATCCAAATCCCAATCTGCTGATGGCCAGAGACAAGCATCTCAGGACAGTCTTTATTTGGACTAAATCTGCAAAATGTTAAATTCATCATTTTTTTTATTAAAACTGAATTCTATGTAAACCCCTTTTCTTTTAGCAATTTTTTTTTTTTTTTAAGAATTAGACCCCATCAAACTTTAGAGATGAAAGGAGTAAAATTGTTTTATTATTTGATACGCAGTTTAAATGCCATATAAATCAACCTCGACATCGATAGCTAACATTCCCCACAAACAAGCAGGAGCTTCACTTGACCAGTTGTTAATAAACTCACCCCTCTTGTAGCAAGTTCTAGTTTGGTGTTCTCCCAGTGGTCTGTTTGCTCTAAGAAATCCATCATTTCCTCAAAGACCTCCTCAAATCTCTTTGGGCTCTGTAACAGTACAAACCAACAAGCACGTCAACGAACAGGCACTTTCACCCACATCAGGACTGGCAATCACAAGCGCCCCTTATTATCAGGATTTCTGTAAGTGGGTAAACAAAGCAAAACTCGAACTGCAGGGATTTACTGACAGTGACAGATCAGAGACGGTGACAATCTCTAGAGAACTGCTGTCAAGTGACAATGAAGCTTTAAGGAATCGTGATTTCACTTAATGGAGGGATAACTCAACTGAACTTGTGGAACAGTGGAAAATCTAAATATTTGTGCCACTTTGATCATTAAAAAAAGGCACTTTGTGTATCAAGATTATTAAAATGAGTATTGTAGGTGACATTTCTAATGAAACTGAAAATATCTTCTATCTTACCTCATATACATTACACTCACCATACTTCTGTGTGAAATTTTTACAAATTTGTTTGATTCACTTTTCATTTAAAATAGTTGACTTAAAAGCCTGTAGACATCTCCTCTTGTAAACACTGCTTTAGTCCCAATATATTTAAGTTCTCTGCTTCACAAGCATCCCTTGCCTTGCCTTGTTTGTCGCAATCACAAGTTGACTGGTTTTGTGTGTGCGTGATAAATTACAACAAACAAAAAGGAACCATTTACACACGGCTGCCTTTTGACTTCAGTTACCATTTCTACCACTACACTGAACAAACCTCTCTCGCTTTGGAAAGATCACATCATGGGTGTTGACGCAGGCGATGACATAGCCATCACTGCTTATTAAGTGTGTATTTACTAACATTACCTTGCGTGCTTTCACTATTATAGCTGACAAAATCTTTTTTCCTGTTTCAGCAAGAAATGTCCGAGTTCCAGCTTCAGAGAGAATAACCTAATAAAAGAAAAGGGGCATTGTATTTTTTATCTTACAACAATTAGAGAAAACCCTTGTTTAGCAAACCTTCAAGCCTTTTCAAGTTACATCACACTGCTTGAGTCTCCTGCACTACTTCCATGTACAGTTCAGTGACAACAACTTATCACATGTATGTATTTACAAAAGTGGTTTACTTTAATTAAACAATGGGCCTTCTATTTGAAAAAGATAAATCCATGTGAAATAGGAGGTAGAGGTCTTCATGACAATGTTTTTTATTTATTTATTTATTTTTTAAGAACAATCATGTTCATATTCTGCATTTCAGTAAAACACAGAGTAACAGTTTGCAGTGCATTCTGGGTGTAACAAAACATGGCACACACAAACTCACACAACAAGGCATTTTAATACTGTACAGCAATAGTAAAGGCCATCTATGTTTTGGGAAATGTACTACCTTTTGCATAAGGATTTAGAAACGTTTATGAAACTTCATTTTTTTTTAAACAGAAGACTGTTTTACACCTCTAAGATCATAACAATAGAAGGAGATGTACTGATTTCATATTATTAAGGAAACAATCCATGAAATCAAGAAGATCAAAGCAATCCAATGGTTAAAGAGGATACCACATGGGAAGCTTCAGAAAGTTTACCTGGCAAGCCTGGCGCACACAATGTAATTTGGCGAGAAAGTCAGTGTCCCCCAAACACTCCAGCATCTCTGTCCTGAGAGAGTGAAAACAAAAACAGAGGTTTATTACCCAAGCAATCCGTTCCTATCAAGGTGCTACTGATTAGATATATTTCTTCTCATCCACATCCACACACAGAGGTTGCTTACCTCAGCACTCTGCAGGAGATTTTTCCTTCCTCGGCCTGATGCAGAGCCTCTTCGTACAGCGGGCAGTGACACAGAGCACCCAGAGCGAAGGCATTCCGAAGCTCTCTGTGCTCCGACAGCTGTGGAAACAAGAACAAGGACTTCCTAGTACCGGCCAGCTGCAGCACATTCCTTTGTCTCTAAAATGAAGCTGTAGGTTGGAAAATAGTAAAAAGCAAGAGTAGGCAAGTCGGAATGGGTTACTGGAATATTAGAATTTTCATAGGATATAAACCCAAGAAGCAATGTAATAAACATTTGTCAGTTTACCAAGAGTGCTAAATGCTGAGGCCATTACATGTATTAAATAAAAGCTATATATAATCTCTGTCAATAAGAATGCCACCTTATCCACATTCCAGCATGTTATCGCTGGGTAGCCGCTAAAATAGTGCTATTATTGAGTGTTAGGAGCCAAGTCTGAGCGTTATCTCTTTTCAGTGAAGGCAGACAGAAGCATGGTGTGTTCAACAGGAGTGTGGAGTAGTGGTTAGGGCTCTGGACTCTTGACCGGAGGGTCGTGGGTTCAATTCCTGGTGGGGGACACTGCTGCTGTACCCTTGAGCAAGGTACTTTACCTAGATTGCTCCAGTAAAAACCCAACTGTATAAATGGGTAATTGTATGTAAAAATAATGTGATATCTTGTAACAATTGTAAGTCGCCCTGGATAAGGGCGTCTGCTAAGAAATAAATAATAATAACTGCCAGCGCAGTCCTTTTCAGAACTAGACTTGGACAGACGTCTCTATTTACAACACCTCTCTCATGGAATCTCCATCCCTTCGGACACAGACGAAAACAACAATTATAAAATGTTATTTATTTACAAAGCTTTGTCCAGATTATGGAGTGGGGACTTGGAAACAACTCCTGGAATAGAGAGTCACACCGAAATTAAAGGTAAATTTAAGAGGAAAACACCCGGAGTGTAATTTACTGCAAATTTAATATACTGGTAAACCGGCATCCAACGTTAGAATCAACAACGGGACAGGGCTGAAAAGAAAGAAATAAGAATTCTTATCTCAGCATGAATACGTCCTCTGTGGCCAACCAGAAAGAGAGATCCATCTGAGTTTAATGGCTACAACATGTGTTCATAACAATCTTGTTAACTGTATGTCTAGCAGGGTTCAGTGAGGCCGTGGGCAGTTCAAAAGGAAGCCAGTTCCTACCCCAGCAACCCAGATTAATCATCAATCTGTCAATTTGGTTGACTAAAAAAGTTAGGAAGAAGCCCTGAGAATCCTGAGCGGTTTGATTCTTTCAGGCCTTGAGCCCCTCCTCCCTCAGCCTGACGGCATGCCTGAAATACAACGAGCTAGTCCCTAAATAGAGCAGCAGCTGTGAAAACACATCAGCCATTGGATGCAAGAAAAACGCTAAACATTGGCATCAGCTGCTCCTTTATAACCAAAAGGATCTCTTAAATGACAAATGCTTGGGGATGTCAGTTTACTGATTTAAAGAACATATTTTGTGACTTTCTTTAGCTCTATTATGAGTTTCTGTTATTTTACGCAAATACTATTAGCTCTACGATACAAATCCAACGGAGCAGAACTGGCAATTGTTCTACAAATTTGCCAACCTTGTTTGTTCTTCCTTACCAAAAAGTGGTCAGTGCCCTCCGATACTGTATCAGGTTCACACATATAAATGAATTGAAAGCTTGGCAATCAGTCTTCAAACATGGTTTCAGACCACAGTCAACAGTTTCAACACAGTAAAATACGCCAAAGAATTAGAATTTGCATGATTTTTTTTTAAAAAGATTTTATAAGCCCTTCTTTTTAACAGTACGAACATCATATCTATGATATCCTGAGTTGCTTCAGCAGTCTGGCCATCTCTCTCTACAACTTTCCTCTACTGTACCCTATTCAAACCAAACACACAATCAAGTGATAGCGTTCAGTTAGAATGATACTGGGAGATTACCATAATGCAGTGTTTTTAATGGTACGCATTTGGTGACAAGAGAACTGAAGCTGGGTCAGACTGTACCTTATGTAACAATAGGTAGTCTAATCTGGATCAGTGAAACGAGAACTTAAGGTACTTTTCAAGGTTTCATAAAAGACAAAACAGGCAAAAATAAGTCTGTGAATATGCGTTTTCTCTAATCTTCTAATAAGACCCTCTGAACTTCAGGATTAAAACATCTTGCAGATGTAGAAGAACATTCCAGCAGCAGTCAAGACAGTTACCACGGCAACAATCTCCCGGCAGCACTCGATTTCTGCTGCTAAACTATTGGAATTGTGGAAATTGTCCGGAACACACAGTTAAAGGATATCAGGTGTAGGGAGGCATGCATTTTCATGTTATCTCAGACTCTGCCAAAACATGTGAACTGGCACACATGGTTTCAACAGGGACCAAAACAATCTAAACTACTGTGTAATCAAAGCATTCAGTGGTGTGGTCTGATTTGCATTGCATCATTAACAATAGACTAGATATATAATCTTCAAACCATTAACACACCACTAAATAAGATGTGTTTTAAATCTAGGGCTCTCTCCTGGTAAAACCAAATATCATGCATAGATGCATCCAGCCTAAAGTGGACAATTTTAAGTTCAATCAAAACACCCCCAAAACATGAGGTTCTCCTGCTGATGTGTCACTTTCTTTTTAGGACTGATACACTGAAATATATCAATTTAAGACTATTAATACAGGTTACATATAACATGCAAACCTTTTCACGTCTTTATATAGCTATTCTTTTCTTTTTTTTAGCATGTGAAATGTTTTCTCAGGTTTCCTGTTCGCTGGCAGTTCTGGTTTTGTGGCTGTTCAGGAGGAACCCATTCTTACCCCAGAGAGACTCATCACGTTGCATGATCTTTTTTTTTTCTGTATGTTTTTTTTTCTTCTGTATGTTAAAGCTAGAGCAGCCAAACTTTCTTTTAATGTTTATTTTAAAATAAATAAATAAATAAATAAATAAATAAATCATACACTTTACTGGACATTCTAGCTGACAAGTCATAAACAGCTGTGTGCGCTTTAGCTTCATGGTAAAATTCTAATACTTTAGTAGACGTGATTCATTAATGGCATCTAGGTTTACATTAGTCATAAATAGCTTTGAAACAGTGACTGCTCATAAATATTCACACTGCAGTGGTTTTTATCCTTGGAGTGTTCTGTGGAGTATTTATAGTTACAGGTCTGAAATATCAAGCTGTCTCTGGCTTGCATGCTCTGCTTCCACAATGCTCAAACTTTATCATGTTTCACATAGAAACCACACAAAGCACTGCTATAACACACACATTCTTACCTGGCAAAGACAATGGAAACCAGTATCTTTATGGTTTCTGTGCATTTTCTTACCTCAGCTGCGGATACGAATGAATCTGTAGACGCGATGCTCAATGTGTCCCTCAGACAGAAGTCATCAGAATCCTCTTTAACGGTGATATCGGTGTCTTTATCTATATATATATTATATATAAAAAAATAATAATAATTAAATCTTTATCAATACAGGATGGGGCCTAAAAACACTGGTACTGTTTCAAACTCCTGAAATCTAACAGATCCACTTGCCTATTTGCTATGACACAAATCCTTAATTAAAACCAGATTTATCAAGCTTTTGGTCCAGTTCAAAGTGTGGGTCGTTTTTTTTAATGTTAAAAGCTGATTTTTCTCACTGAACTGCTTACAGTGTAAAATGAACACGAAGAGAATATAGCTTAATATTTCACGATGATGGGAATAGTGTTTTCACAAGATTTTTTGTATCTTCTCCTTAAAACGGAAATATGTTTTAGCTTCACTGTAATATATATATATATATATATATATATGTCCCTTCATACTGTATTTAGAATCAATACTTCCCCTCAGGGACTATTCCTATTTAATTTTTTATTCAATACAAAAATCGCATAATGGCTGCCGTTAATAACTCCTCAAAACAGTCAAGAAACTGTCAAAGCTGCTGAATTAAATTAGAAACGATTACCTATAAAGCAAGTCTTTGTGTCAGGCCAGGTCCAATTCATTTGCGAACACAGAGAAGTGCTATGAAGTGCTTCTGCAGCCAAGAAAAGTGAAGCTGCTTGTCACTTTGAAATGCTTAATGTTCTTGGATATTTTTATTTTGTCTGCTCTCCCTCCTACCCTCCACCCCAAAGAATGAAATTCAAGGCATATTATGACAAGTGTTGCCGGTCTGTTTCACTGACAAACTCTCCTAAGTTGTTACATCAAAGCTCTGCTGATGTTTTTCTAGCACAAACTCATGTTTCCGTTTCATTCTGGGCCACGTTTCAGTCTGGTTTCGCTGTTGCCTGCCTCCTCTCCATATCAGCTTTCAGCTACCTAATGTCACTGCTATCAGTTACTATGGCTGTGCTAAATTCGGAGCCCTTACAGAGGGTAAGCGGCTTGATACCAGCATGCTCACTGGACCCGTTTACCAACGGATTCACATACCTTAACAGTGATTTCAAATGATCGCAATGGGTTGGACAGACGGACAACCTTTTGAAACTGCAGATCAAATTTCCCATGAAGCTACCGGTTTGTTAAATCACAGGACACTCTTGTAAATGAGCAGTCACTTTTCTTTCCTGGGGAAATCTTGGGTTTGAATCCAAGCTTAGCCATTTATTTAAAAAAAAAAGGAGACACTTACAACAATCTATGGCCTTGTGACAGACCCGGAGGCAAAATGGTAAGTTTGTAGCTGTATTTTATTAATTTATAACAAAACAAACAACAACACAATAACACTCACCAACACACTCTCCTCAAACAGTGCACCTTCCTCCCTTATATATTAGTGACAATTAATCAATAAACACCCCCACATTCCACACGTGAACAATTAACAAAACACACACACACACACACACACACACACACACACACACACACACACACACAATGTCACAGACCTATAAAACATTGTAGATGCAGGAGCAGAATTGCTTTTGGAGTTTGTCTCGTCAGTGCTGTACATAGTTACAAGAAGTAAACAGATTTCTTTTTTTTTTTTTTTTTTTAATGCAGAGTTTGGCACACACATGCTTCTCTTGACTAGAGAGGGGGCGAGGAAAGCAGGTCCTTTGCTATATCTTGTAGAGGACAGGTCAATTAAAGCAGAGCTCAGCACGGACGCTCACACACAGTATCAATGGTCAGCTATCCCCCAGACGAGAGACCTTGAAGTCAGACATCAGATTCACACTCTCTGCAGTGCATTGCATCCTTTGAGGTGCAACCAGGAAGGCCTGTTGTGTGCGACATCCTGACAGCGTGATGTACCAAACAGTGTAAATAAACACTGTATATACTGCTGTATAAAAATCTAATGCTGTATAAAACTGTATAATGCCCACCTACACAAAAAAAAACCTCATGTGATATTGCATTGCTTTAATATGCTGAGCTTCACACTTATTATGCTTATTTGTTAATGAGAATCCATTCAAAAATGATAAACAGAAGAACTATTTCCAAAGTGTATTCAGTACAGCTTCTCCCTTTATACGATTTTACTTACAGAGTGTGCAATGAAGTCACACCCTAGCAGACACAGAACTCAGAAGAATCGTCCTGAATTAACATGCTTTAGAACTATCTTTGAACAATCCATGCTTGAACTGCGCAAATCGTAATGAAAACCATTAAGATATGGAGCGAATGGACAAAATACTTTCGACGTGGGGTTTTCTTCCTAAGATTTAAAAATCTGTTTTGGTTGGTAATCGCAAGCCTCTATGGTTTAAGTTATTGCAAGCATAAGTACTGTGTGCCAACATTGGCTAACAAAATGACAAAGAATTTAAACAGAGACAAAACATGGAAGCTAGGAAAAAGTATGTAACAGAGCAGAGAACCAAGAACCTACAATATCAAAGCAGAGAACCAAGAACCTACAACCAACGTATGGAAATGTAGGTGTGCTACATGGATAGATTCCTCCACTATATCCCTGTCATTGGGGATTAAAAAAAAAAAAGCGCTCCCCTTTTTCGATATAAAAGAATAAACAGTAAACAAAGTTAAGTCATGATCTACTGTAACAAGCATGCAAAAATGCTGCTGCACTTCCAAAATAGCAGCAAGATAAACTTTTTTTTGTTTTGTTTTTTAAAGTTTCAAGTTGGCAGCAAAACGCAAGCTCAAACAAATTCCTGGCTTTCAAATCCTGCTTTTTATGGATGTATATGATGGTACAGTTCAGGAGGCAGCAGAGTCTGAAAATCCCTTTCACCAGCCAAAAAAGTAGCAGTTGATCACAGCCCACAAATAAAACCATATGCTGTCAAACTCTTGAACTGTTGTGGCCAACTGCTGTGATTTTCTACACGAGGAATGTTTGCAAATCATTATGATAAGCGTTTGCAGACCTTGTAAGGTATTTGTGTGATCACTGGATTTCATTATCAAAGGAAAACCCAGCTGCAGAAGTCTAAATTGTGCTAAAACATTATGCAAGGACTTACAGAAGAACACAGCAGACTATCTTGAAACACTGGTTTGCTCTCCTCTCACAGTTCAACAGAAAAGGGCTAGTTGTAAGTGCACACAAGTTGGGAATATCGCCAGTGAAGCAGCACCTTAAAGGATAGTCATATCACAAATCCATGTCACCTGCGATACTCTGAAGGTTCAAACAAAAAGGCCCTAAATGTCATGGAATATGCTACAACTACAATGGCCTTTTTGATATGTGTAGTAAAGCCCTTTCACTGCCAAAACCAGATGACTATAGGAGGGCCTAATCATGTGAAATGAGTTCTGGAGGATTGAGATCACATTAAAAAAAAAAAAACACACCCATGCAGTTGACCAGAATACGAAACTTGCTAGGGTTGTCCGAATGGATTTGAAAAAGGAATTGCCCTCTCAGACAGAGGGTGCTCTGATAAGGTTGAGGGGTAGCGCTCCAACTGCAGCTGTGTCTCCTGCACCTGCTCTGTGGCTAAACAAATCCGCCCAGCACTTTCGTATGTGCAGACACACCTATAACATGTAGAGTTAAATAAATACATCTGTATTAATATTGCTTTATTTAACCTTCTATAGGCAGCTTTTTGCATAGCACACAGTGCCCCCTGTTGAAGGACTGCAATGCTGTATATCTTTAACTTGCTCTTGTCCTGCCCCAAGCTATTAAGAATAATCAATTAAAAAACAAACAAGCAAGCAAAACCACAATGGAACAGGATTGTAATTTAATGACCGAAGGGGATTTGACATGCAGTCATCAAGGATACATTCTTATTCCAGTTACAGCATCACATTTTGTTCTGATTATAATCAGATCCCACATATCTCTTGTGTATGTCAGAGTAGTCAGAACCTGTTTTTATTCTGAATGTTGAAGCCACTAAATGCAGATGTAAAGGTCTTACTTCAGCATGAAGTGTTGTTGAATGAATGGTCCAGTCTGTCACACATCCAACAATACCGCTGGCTAGTGAAGATATTGATGATGAGTAAGGTCTTATTGCTTTAGAACATGGGTGCACTCTGGATGAAACAGAGAGTCTTGGGGCTTTTATTACAGGGCTCAAATGAATGGAAACAGCATGATCCGACAGCTGGGAAAGGTCAAATATAAAATGTGCTCAGGCAGACCTGGCTGACTCCCGCTGAAGTGGAATATATATGACAAACTCAGCTTGGGAAAGCTATAGATAGTAAAGTGAGCCCTGGAATGTACAGTATGGGGACACTGGGCTTGCTGCAAAGGGCACACATGAAAACACATGGACATTGTACATACTTTAACCCTTTCATACATGGGGACCTCATATGGAGACAGAGACAAAAAAAATCTGTACTAGTTTATATGGGGACATATGGAAGATGCAAATATACATTGTTCTTCACAACTAAATAAAACCTAAAAGTACAACCCTTTCTGGCTTGTCATCAGAATCCAGTACTATGTTAATTTCAAGGTTTATTTCCCATTCTGTCATTCTCAAAAACAGCAATCTCTGGCTTAAGCATACCATGGGGGTTCTGACCTTACAACGTTACACTATCTTTAGACAATATGGAATTTGAGGGAGAACTGCAGGTCCATGCATGTATAAAGAACAGCTGATCTACCCAATCAGGTACTCTGCATGTGGTGCTGGCTGTTTCCACAGCGTTTCACTGTTAGCTTCCAAAGCCTACTTCGCAGACCTTTCTGCTGAGTTAGGCGACAGAGAAGAATGCCAGGGAGCCTGTCCAGGGCTACTTTTAGCTCAACCTTTTCCCAGGGGAGGGTGGCTCCATTTAGGAACTGGGTCTTGAAAAGACCAGGGAAGGGCAAGGTACTGCCCCCTGGTGTGGACCACAGGGAACAGGTCCCACAAACAGGCCGTCTCACTCTACCTCTTTCTCGGAAGAGGTCTACTTAGCAGACCCCTTTTCAGGCATCCTATTATAAACCATTAAGACTTCACAGAGTGAGCAATGGCAGGCGAGCTGAGAAGGGTAAATGCACTTAGCTGCCATCTTTTGGTTTCCTTAGAGTCCTATTGGAAAGAAATGAAGCAGCCAGACTGGAAAGTGGATTATTATCAATACTAAGAGTAATTTGATACTTTAAAAGTCTGCCTAATAATGTCAAATGTTATGTTTGCTGTACCTGCCAGCCACAGCACATGTAATACAGAAATGTTCATGATGTAAGCAGGTAGAATTGTATTTTATGACTAGGATTTATTTTCTTAGTTATAGCACACATAAAAAGTACTAAAAGTATTCTGGCTGCTGGATTTTTCTAATCATCTGGAAGCATTCCCAGATGCACAAAATGACTTGTGACAATTTGTATCTGAATGCTTGTAAAACAGCTAGCAATCATTAACAGAGACAAATTACACTCATGGCACAATACCAGCACCCCATTAACCTTAAACTTCTTTCAAAATAGGTGTGTGGAACCATGAACCAAACAGGTAAAATGGTGACCAATCTGAAAAGCCATTGCACCAATGGCAAGTTCTACACAGACTAATGACTCCCATTTGTTAGCATAATTAATCTTCATAGTGAACATTGCCTGGTATTTTTATATAGCTGCTGGCAGCCCAGTAAGAGGCCAATAAATATTATTTACAACTCCCAACCGTAGAGGAAATTCAATTTTTTACATCCTCATTTTCACACTCAAATTCAGAAATCATAACCATGTTCTATTCTTTAAACGTAGCAGCCACAATGTGATGGCTACCTAAAGTCAAACCTCCCTACTACTAAAATGCCAAGACATTCACCCATTTGTTGCGTACTTGTTGAGCGACAAGTGGAAGAATCCCAATATAATAAGTGCGTCTGCTGTGATTTGCTTTGTATGCAGGTTTTCAGAGGTGACATTGTCACTTATGGCTGCACTGCTTTAGACATGTGATGATATAATGTTATAGGTATATTGTGATTAACCTCTACAAAACTTGGAGCAGAAGGATTTATATAGTTTGGTTGTGCACAGAATGTAGAAAGTGGTTGGATCTTAAGCTGTTAAATGGTGCTGCTCAGGTTGGGGCTAAACATAAGGGAAGATTAAGAAACAGGGACAGTACAAATGAAGGACCTCAAGTCTTGCACCAATGGAGTAACGGGCTGTATTACTGAACCTTTCAGAGACCCACAAAGACAAAGCAGCGCTTACTCACGCAAACACACACACGTGTCTCGCTCAGTGTCCTAATTACTGAAACTGACACCAGCTGGGCCTGCAGGGTAAACACACACTGGAACTAGACGCTTTATTTTAATCACCTATGACACAGAAACTGAAAGGTTGCTGTAAAAACCTATTTTTACATTTCCACACCACCAGTTGTGATAATAGTGCAGTGTGTCACCACCTACGACAAGCCACTCAAAAATCACCAACAGCTGGTGCAAATATTGTAGCAATTAAACCATCATCTGTTTTTAGTTTTCTGAAGTTTCAGGTTGCATTCTTGTAAAATATGAAACAGCCAAATTGCTTATTTATGCTTATATGCTCTACTGTTTCTACTGATAATTCATCCCTGACACAATACAGGTAATGGAAATATATAGCTCCATCACAGTCCAGGAGTCACACAGATCAGGGCTGCCATGTCTTCAAGTGAATTCCACCACTCCAGCTTCAGAGCTGTCAAACCCTACACATTCATGAGCACCTCAGACTTCACATGTCTGGCAGGGAGTCAGGCAGGGAGCCAGCGGGCTGAAGGGAAGTCTGTTTCTTAGCAGTTGTAAGTGATCGGGACAATTACACAGTTTGGATCATGTGTGACTTAATATGTGCACATCTGCCATTCCCTTTTATAAAGAGCTTAACATGCTGATTAATTTCATTGGTTTAGAGATGTACAGCCTCACTAAAATGAGGCCTGAGTCTCAGGCAGGATTGATATTGTGGTTTATTTTGCAAATAGATGAATAAACACTGTGACAAGTGGCTTACCAATGTCATTAGCAAGAGACGAGGGATCTGAAGCCCCCAGAGTAGCCTGAAACTCCTCCTGCAGACGGTAAGCTCTCTGCAGCAGAGACTCCAGTTTGTGGATGAATTCAGCACTAATGATGTCCTGCAGGAGAAAGGATGTTTTAGAAACCCCTTGGCAAAACAAAGCCCTCGCAATTCGTAAAGGGTTCAGATATTTCATACAGTGAATAAATGAAATACCCAGGATGTACTGGATCTAGAATACTAAAAGTGGTCAAAAGTCTTCATCTGTTTCTAACATTCCAGTAAATGCTTGATATATTAGATTTTAGTGCCAACTGCCAGAGACAAAATACCCTTTTTACACAGACTGTATATGACATTGCACAAGTGGCGCCTGCAATTATTTTCCGTATTACTGGAGACTACTTTTATTGAGCCTTTGTTTAAACAGCACATTACTTCTTCACCAAATGAATTAAAATACCTTCTTTAAATATTTACATTTGAGGTTTGTCTCAGCTTGGAAAATGCGTGCTGTAGCTGAAGTCATTCTTTGACAATTCAAATGATCAACAGACAGCATTACCACAAGACACACTTTCAAATAATAATAGTGGAACACAGGCTTTTCATAACAATCTGAAATCCATGCATAGGTTACATGAGTATACAGGGAGAGTGATAGTTGTGTCAAGGCTTTGACTAACACCCACTGACTAACTTGAAGTGTAACAAACCAGAACGATTGTACCTCAGGGTACAGAATTGGCAGAACAGAACTACTGACCTTTGAGTTTGGTCAACTAAAGTTGAAATATAAAATGTAATGCATTAAAGCTATACAGAAAGTTGGGCTGGATTACTAAGCATTTTCTCCAGTTTCCAACATTTTTTTTGGAAACACAGACTGTCAACTGTCAAGAAATAGCTAAGGTGGAATTATATTTTACCTGGCGTCCGTTGTCTCTTTTCTTACAGTTACTTGACCTTTTATTTGGTTTGATCATTCTAGTTTTGAATTAAGATAAAACCGCATCTCACCTCCACGCTCTCCTCCGCTATGGCGTCTCCAGCCCCCAGTTTGATGGAGCTACAGCTGGCCTCATCCTCGGCCTGACGGCTGCGAAAGGTCAGGGCCTGTTCCCAGCGTCTCAGGGCCTCCTCAAACAGCTCCATGCCTGCAGTGACATTTATAAAATAGCATACATTAGGTCTGGAGTCATGGCGATAAAATGCTGTCTGAACCTGTTCCACAAGATTCGGTCAAGCTCACGGTTAATGCTATCAATACTCTTGAGCCAATTTAGATGACCTTGTTCTGCCTGTACAGATGTAAGGACACGCATACAGCAAACATTTTGGATACTGTACCTTAAAATTGGAAAAGAACGTTCTTTATGTAGTCCAGTCGCAGAGGATTTGAAATTTCATCCTAAATCTATGACTTACTGTGACAGCTTGCTCTTGATTGTAATGATATTTTCACATGCATTTATTTGCATGATAAAGTACATATGTGCACAGCATTTAACTGTATTGTTCATACATTCACATGTATCACAGGGAGATACATGGAGTGTCAGGCTTTCAACCACATTTTTCAGAGAGTTAGTGTAAAAACTTATAAGGTTGTGCATATTGAAAAGCACACTTAAGTGAGCCCCAACACTCAAGGGTTGTTTAAGAATAATGCTAAAAACACTCAAGAATACTTACTGTTATGTACAGCCCTGTTTTAAATAGATTTAGTATTGTATATTTATTGAACCCTGGAAACAATAATCAAGTTAATCAGAAAGAATATAAATAAAGGATGAAATTACCCCAGGAACTCTGCTGATGTGATTTTGGATTGATGTCTTGGTCAAATCATACCAGCAAAGACTTTTCACTTTCAGTATCGAGTTACTCGGGCAGAGCTTAAAAAGGTTTTTTTTAAAAAACCCTGAACCAGTTTACTGGCCTTAATTGTAATTCATCAACTCCCAGGCCCTGCTGTATTTAGACTTTAATAGCCCTGCTAATGGGAGAGCCAATATAAAAACAGTATTTTGAAGCAACTGGTGAATTTTCAGCCACAATATGCTAAAAATGCTGTAGGCCTAGCAAAACCAACAGCAGTTATGGTTCCCATTTGTAACCTTATATTTCTGTTTACTACCGATGTAGAATGTTGTACTCTTCCTAGAGTTCCCCTATTCCAGTTTTTTTTATTGATACAATAGAAACAGAGAGGAATAGTGCCAGAGGGATATTAGAAACAGACATTAAAAAGACAAGAAACGCTTTTCAAACTCAAGTCTGAGGTTTCCTGGATGTTTCAAAATACAGTATTAACAACAACAACAAATTGGCTCAAGATGGTAAAAAAAAATTGTAAAATTGTAAAATAACATGGTAAAGGAGGAGAGAAACAAGCTTGCTGGACCCAAACTTTATTTTACAATTAAAAAAAGAGAGAGAGAGAGAGAGAGAGAGAGAGAGAGAGAGAGAGAGAGAGAGAGAGGAGAGAACAGCAATACTAGCACTGTAACCAGCATGCAATGCTACAATATTTAGATGAGTAATACTAAAACTACCCTCACTCACCCATCAGGTACAGGTTTTCAGGAGTAGTTACTGGGATATTGACCAAACTCAATTCAATATCATCTGCTGCTTTATCCCAGGAGTGGTTGGCACAGGCACAGCTGTTTGAAGAATTGACACTCTTCACCTGGGAGGGATTGGGAGTAAAATCAATAACGGCTTTAAGAAAATGAACCCTTGAAGCCATATATCCTTTAAGCCTTCCAGTTCCTCCCTGTATTGGTGATGTATACCATTCATGACCTACCTGTCAGATTAATACCTTCCAAATTAAACGGTTTAAATTTCACAATCGTTTGTTAACCTCCAACCAGTTTTGACATTTGACTATAAAATGTCATCGCTCTGGAAAACATCCTCCAAACTGTGTAACTAATCAAGACATGCATTATTAATAGTGGTTTGACAGGAATTAATATTAATAAGGCAGTATTCCTTCTGCAAAAACACACAATGTACCAGAAATGAAGTGGTTTAATCTAAACTCTAAAGCCACTTCATCACAATGGATTGTAATTTGCTTTCTGCTCGCAAGCTAGATCTGGGTACCATAAAACCCTTTCAATACACTTACCGAGGCCAGACTCTGCACTGAGCCTGAAAACTTGCTGTACAGCTCTCCATTCGAATACACATTACATAACTGACCCTTGGAGTTTAAGGAAAGGCTGAGGTTCTGACGACTACTTGCGCGACTGGAATCTGTAACAGAGAGAAAAGGGTGGATGCATCATTCTGCCATCATTAAATTGAAACGCAAATCTGAAGAGTTCAACTTTAAAGACGCATGAACTTCAGTTGAGTTTACAGGAAGAAGGGAGAGTGTGTGTATAAAGCAGAACTCATTCCAGTCACCTAACCTGGATCTGATAAACTTAGAAGACAAAAAAGCTTTTGCATGAAGGTGCAGGGTGTATCCATTTTTACTGCTGCAATTCATACGTTGAATAGGACAAGACAGTCTAACTGGGCTTTGCCGTCCTAATTATTTCAAAGCATGCTAATGCTATATGAAAATGAAGTATGATTTATTTTTGTAATCAAGTGTATTTATTGTGGGAGAAGTGTTTGAGAAGCAACATACAACCACAGATTATACAAGTATGCTACTGCGTCATTTTAACTACACTTCATTAAGCCTGTCTGATCTAGGAGCATTGAAGATTGTCACACCTAAAAGAAAGACAAATCCCCAGCTGGCTGTCACTTTACCTTTTTCTGAAGGAGCAGTTCTGAGGAACTCTGGTACAAACTGCTCCTGTTCCCATGGAGATGTTGCATTTTTATTTGTTTTCCCTTTTCTTCTTTTAAAGTGACGGGCAAGAAAAATGAGAGACACCGCACTGAAAGCTGTTACTGCAAACAGCTTCTTAACACTGGGGGTAAACTTTACCTGGAGACGAAGAAGAGAGAGAGAAAAAAGGCAAATTCAAATGTCAGGTATGCTTGTCTGGAAATGATAAAACAAAACGTAATCATTTCTTAGAAAGTTTTTTGTAGTATTTTTAAATGTAGAACAACTCAGGGCTAGATTCTCAAAGCTATTTACTCCAAATCGTTATTGGGATTATTTTTGTCTGATGGGGGGGAAAAAAAACACCATTTACAAGTCTAAAACGAATTAAAAAAAAAACAACTCAAGACTACCCACAAGCCCCAGCGCCAAATGTCAGAGTTGAATAGTTCTGGTTTGGTAACTTCACTGGGTGTGTTATTACTTTGTGAAAATATCCTGCCAATGATGTTTTGGACTAAATAGCTTTAGGAATCTAGCCCTGAGTGCTTAATAGTTAAGGAGAACACATTGACACCAAAAACAAATCTAGCTCCAGTGCTGCCTCTTATTGGCTGGTAAAGGTCCTCAATAACTAGCCTCTCTATTAGTAAAGCGCCCATCGTAACAAACTTCTACATGAAGAACTTCTTTAACAATAATGTGCAACCTACAAAAGGTGGTCATTAACCCTTAGTCTGCTGTGATCTACTGTGTTTAAGAGGAATGCTGCCAAGTTAGCAGTGACATGTAATTTATCATAATCTTCTGTTCATGCTGAGAGTTAGGTGATCTCCAGTAGCCCTTAAAGCAAGGTGAAAAAAGGGAAGAATTAACATTGCTATGGACAATGCTGGACCTTTCATAATACCAACATTTTAAAGTGATCATCATTTTCTTTTTTTTTTTTTGTTTGCAATCTGAACATAACGGTTTTTGCTCAGAAACGCTTTAAAATGAATCGCGATTGCCAGCTGACAAAACAATCACACTGCTTCTCACCGATTGGCCGATTACCTGGGGAAGGGAGTTGTATAATGACAGAGGAAGATCAAGAACTCGAAGAGTCACGGCCTGAAAGGAAGCCTGGGAGTTGCTTAGCGTGTCTTCTGTCATGGTTCCTGTCTCCCATAATCCCTTCAAGCTGCCGTCTACCTGATGCTCATACTGCTGACGGATGTCCCTTTAGGGAAATAAAGCTAATTCTTTATACCTGCAGTGTGCCCCAAGGAATAAAGCACTCTGAGGGACAACTGTAACTCAACCCCAAAAGAGTTTGATAGAATACCAAGTTAATTGTGGATACATTTTCTTGATTAAAAAAAAAAAAAAAGATAACAAGTCAATGAAAACATATCTACATAGCACACTCAGTAATATATATATATATATATATATACAGTACTGTGCAAAAGTTTTAGGCAGGTGTGAAAAAATGCTGTAAAGTAAGAATGCTTTCAAAAATAGACATATTAATAGATTATATTTATCAATTAACTAAATGCAAAGTGAGTGAACAGAAGAAAAATCTAAATCAAATCCATATTTGGTGTGACCACCCTTTGCCTTCAAAACAGCATCAAGCATCAATTCTTCTAGGTACACTTGCACACAGTTTTTGAAGGAACTTCGGCAGGTAGGTTGGCCCAAACATCTTGGAGAACTAACCACAGTTCTTCTGTGGATTTAGGCAGCCTCAGTTGCTTCTCTCTCTTCATGTAATCCCAGACAGACTCAATGATGTTGAGATCAGGGCTCTGTGGGGCCATACCATCACTTCAGGACTCCTTGTTCTTCTTTACGCTGAAGATAGTTCTTAATGACTTTCGCTGTATGTTTGGGGTCGTTGTCATGCTGCAGAATAAATTTGGGGCCAATCAGATGCCTCCCTGATGGTATTGCATGATGGATAAGTATCTGCCTGTACTTCTCAGCATTGAGGAGACCATTAATTCTGACCAAATCCCCAACTCCATTTGCAGAAATGCAGCCCCAAACTTGCAAGGAACCTCCACCATGCTTCACTGTTGCCTGCAGACACTCATTCGTGTACGCTCTCCAGCCCTTTGGCGAACAAACTGCCTTCTGCTACAGCCAAATATTTCAAATTTTGACTCATCAGTCCAGAGCACCTGCTGCCATTTTTCTGCACCACAGTTCCTGTGTTTTCGTGCATTGTTGAGTCGCTTGGCCTTGTTTCCACATCGGAGGTATGGCTTTTTGGCCGCAAGTCTTCCATGAAGGCCACTTCTGACCAGACTTCTCCGGACAGTAGATGGGTGTACCAGGGTCCCAATGTTTTCTGCCAGTTCTGAGCTGATGGCACTGCTGGACATCTTCCGATTGAGAAGTGAAGTAAGCATGATGTGTCTTTCATCTGCTGCAGTAAGTTTCCTTGGCTGACCACTGCGTCTACGGTCCTCAACGTTGCCTGTTTCTTTGTGCTTCTTCAAAAGAGCTTGGACAGCACATCTGGAAACCCCTGTCTGCCTTGAAATTTCTGCCTGGGAGAGACCTTGCTGATGCAGTATAACTACCTTGTGTCTTGTTGCTGTGCTCAGTCTTGCCATGGTGTATGACTTTTGACAGTAAACTGTCTTCAGCAACCTCACCTTGTTAGCTGAGTTTGGCTGTTCCTCACCCACTTTTATTCCTCCTACACAGCTGTGTCTGTTTCAGTTAATGATTGTGTTTCAACCTACATATTGAATTGATGATCATAAGCACATGTTTGGTATAATTGTTTAATCATACACCTGACTATATGCCTACAAAATCCCTGATTCTGTGCAAGTGTACCTAGAAGAATTGATGCTGTTTTGAAGGCAAAGGGTGGTCACACCAAATATGGATTTGATTTAGATTTTTCTTCTGTTCACTCACTTTGCATTTAGTTAATTGATAAATATAATCTATTAACATGTCTATTTTTGAAAGCATTCTTACTTTACAGCATTTTTTCACACCTGCCTAAAACTTTTGCACAGTACTGTATATATAGCTAGATTAGAATTTCCTCCGTTTACAGCAGGATCCTATTCATTATAAGTGTAGACTGACTTGAGTGTAGCTGAGCATCTAATACAGTTTATATACCAGATCTAGTCATTGAACCCATTTATAAAAATGCTTCCTATAGTATGGATAGTATTCACTACAGTCAGGGGCGCCAGTGAAGAACTGCATCCAATTATTTGATTTAAGAATAGTGCTAAATCTTTAGTCTCAAGATTAAAAATCCCTTTCTGGTCCATGAAGCTAACACACAACATGACACATTTCAAAGCTCATCATCAAAGCTTAAATCAGCTGCCAGCATTTGGACCGATAGTCTCCTAAGCAGCGGTGTACTTACTTGATTACGTATAAATAAAAATTCACATGAGAGCTAGAATCAATTAGTCAGAACACGGTTCTTTCCAATTTAACTTGGCTACTTGATTCTGTGACAGACTTTTAACCATTACGATTCTCTATTCCGGTACTGCAGTAACATTTAAAATAGTTTACGTGTAATCGATGTCAAAATAGAGGAGTTTATTTAATTAAATGACGACGTTGATTATAAATGGAAACACACTGCATCCTAACGACGGGATGCAGTGTGAATGTCGCACAATCAATTCGGCAGACTTGTATACTGCGTGGGGCAACGCTGTGCATTTAGCTACAGTATACCTGCAGTCCATTATCCAGTATCACATTATTTAAAAATCAAACAAAAGGGCAGATTTTCTTCATAACAGGAAACAAAAAAAGACTTGCATTTAAGAATGTATGAGATCAGATTACAACTCTGCTCTGCAAAGTAAAGTAAAACAAAGCGAAAACATGCAATAGCAATCTAACACACGAGGTTTCATCTTCAAGCTGCGGCTGCAGACAAACACACTCCCTAAATACAAAATCACTAGCATCCATAACGTAAGGGACTCGTGGAGATCTTCTCAATGCTGTGATAATAATGATTTTAATGAAGTATTACAAAATTCCTTACCTCAAATGTGATTTTCATTTGATCGGATACTAAACGTGATATAGAGACCACGCCTAGCAATTCTACATCGTGGTCTCGCTGCTGAAAGTGTTTTGATCCCAGGAGCAATTTTCAGCTGTACTGAAAGAACTGCTTCCTGGGTCAGTGGAAGCACAAATCTGCAGTAGTAACATTCGTATCTTAATATAGAGCTGCCAACAGTAACGGTTTAAACGGTATCGTACGATTTTGTAAACGAAATACAGAACTTAGAATCGATTTGTTATCCCATCAAAAAATACGTATGTGTATAGGATGCATATTTGGAATTTAAAACGGTGTCTGTCATACAGCACTTGTGAGTGCAGCACCTTGCTGTATCTGTTTGTTCTGAGAATTATCCAGTCACAGTGATTTGAATATTTTAATTCAAGAAATATTATCCATTAAGTAGGCGCCTCAACTAGATTCCGGTTTTCAGGAGTGCGCCCCCTCAGGGAGTGCCTACATAAAAATAATAATGACATCACCTCATAGCTGTTGCTCTCACTGAATCACTCTTTCTCTGCTGTTGCCTCATGCTTCTCCCATTGTTTGAACAAAACGACTCCCTGATACCAGGTTAATTTCACTAATACACTGTAAAAGGTCCGAGAACATTTCCTTTACAAATTAGTTATTGCCTTATGTCCTAAGTACTGCGTATTACACCACATATTCAAATTACAATACAATAAAAAGTGTAGTAATTATTCATAGCGTTTCAGCAATTGACCATGACATGTTTTCAAATGAGTCTTTAAACATATGTTTCTAATGACAAGTCATAAAAGACTGATCTCTAGTTTAAAGGTAATAGAAGAGTCTAGACTTGGAATTGATTAAAAGGGAATGGGAATTGGGAATAGATTTGCTTAAAAAGGAATTGCAATTGAAAGAAGGGAATTGCCTGCAACCCTGTTAATCAATCCTGTGCCAGGAATTATCTTCAATTAGAGTGAACAATACATAACATGTCTTTAGGATTTGCATAAATCCCTTGTTTGTGCTAAATTTGCATTTTTTTGTATTGTTGTGAACACGAATAACAAATTGCTAATGTCACAAAACTAGCAAGAAACAGCGAAAATAATGATTTTAATTTTGGAAAAATTGTGCTGACATGGTTTTGTGAATAAGGACCACAGTTTCTTCGGTCTTGTTTTTACTCTGTTAGTCACGAGAATTCAAGTAGTAACGATGATGTACTATTTTTTTATTTTATTTTTGATCTAGTACTGCAGTACAGTACTAAAGAAACTTGAAATTGAAGAAAGCATTCGGCTGGGCGGGGTTCTTAGTTTCTTCCACCAGGGAGCGCAGCAGGCAGATATTCAATATTATGACCCGGGCTGTAGAAACTGCGCCAGGCGTCGCTCTAGCGACCATTCTCCTTTCTAGTTGTTTTGTTTGTAGAACCGGAAGGTGCTGAACGTCACTCGGCACAAGAGGAGGAGGAGCAGAGCAGTCTGGGAGGTGTGTGTTTTTTTTAAAAGCCGTTTTATATAACGAAATTTTAAAAAATGTAAAACCTAATATTGTCAGGAATTAGATTTCTAAAACCAACACCGCGACCACAATAAACGCAACGACCTCGATTCCGTATTTTATAGGTAAGCATTCCTCGGATTGAGCTGGTGCAGTAATATACACTGTAAGGTAGTACAGCCAACAATGTAAATCAAATTGAAAATATGAAAAAAAAAGTTAACACATTATCATATTTATGTGTTGCCTTTTTATTGTATTCTTTCAAGTAAATACCCTGTGATTTGTAAACGTATGGATTCTTTCGATTACCGCTGTTCTGTTGAATCAGGAAAAGAAAAATGCCCCGTATTTAAAATATTAATTATGTGTAAATGGGTTGCTGTCACTTGAGCTTTTTGAGCAGTAACCCACTGTCACTAATCGGCGATGTTTTCCGATCAAACCAGCATGTAATTGGTTGTTTAGGTCGTGTTTTTGTTTAACGCGATTGACAAAATATTAAGAATTGGACATTTGTCAGGGTTCCTTGCGCAGATGTATGGCGTTGCTGTCAGTGCCTCGTCTTGTTTTGCGGTTCGTTCCGCCTGCACCGCACACACAAGTCAAGTACTTCATATGCATGTTTGCGTAGAGAGATGCCACTGTTTGAGCGAAGGTACTGTAACCCACCGAATGATTTAACCAATAGCTTACCGTACAGTCCATTTGTACATCACGGTGGGTATGGTAAATGCAGACTTGGGTAATGATTAGCTCATGCACTTTGTCTTTGTGGTATATAATGAAAACAATTCAGAGATCTCGGCTGATAATTATGTGATGTCTTTGGAAAAATAACCCTGTTGGGGTATCGATTTTCCGAAAATAGTATAGCATTATATATACGTCACCCCGTGTTGCTAAACTGTTTAAATAATGTACCTGTACTTTATTTTTTTCATTAACATCAGGACAACTTTTTACACGTATAACTTTAGACTGTTTCAAGCGCTTTTGAAAATTGCCTCTCTATAATGCACTGATAGTGTAACGATTTGTGCCCACATTGTCAAATAGGTAACACAGCAATAACGATCCATGATGTGATATAGAAAAGCCAGAGCACTTATGTTTTTAGTTAGGACAGATCTCAAAACCCATTGCACTAAATATGCCATTTCGAAAAGAGATTTGAAACAGACTTTAAAGTTCTAAGTGTAAAAGTTGTCGGGATGCTAACAATGAAAAGAGAAATGACAGGTATGTTATTTAAACAGTCGTTCAGTGGTTAAGATGCTCTCTTGCAGTGTGGTTGGTCGCCCAGCCTGTAAAAGCCTCCGACCTGTTACATTTACAGGACAATGTGGATTTAAGTCTCCAGTGCAGCCAAACAAACATCTGTTTAAAAAGAAATAATGCAGAAATTGTGTGTTTGTGTTACACTGAAGTCTAATGCAAACTCAATAGTTTTTGTTGAGGGCTGTATCCTTATACACAAGTCTGATCATTAAACAGTCCAGGGTTTGCCAGTCATCTGATATTGACGACTCTTCCAATGTAACAAATATAACATTTTCATGGAATGGCTTGACATGTTTCTGACATGTTACTGCTGCAATCCCTGTTTGTGAGTTATTTATTTTATATATATTCGAGGTCGGCACGGGTACCCGAAAACCTGGGTTAAACCTGGGTTTTAAATTAGTTGACACTACCCGGGTCTCTTTTTACTATCCAGGTTTCGATTTATTGATTTGGGAATTTAAAGAAAATGTAGAACACATGACAACAAAGTTGTAAGAGCAGGTCGCTGGCCAGCGTACTAAAAGACAACATTAAAACAAGCTTTTACATCAAGCCTTTTCTTAACTGACAGGATATCAATCAAAAACAATAACACAGCAAGCGGCAAGTAGCTTACACCTCAATAATATCATATAATATGTCCTGTGTCTAATGATAGATGAGCTGTTCGTTGGGGCGTTTTGAGTAAAATTATAATGTTTGTGTCCCACTGGACTCGGTTTCGGTCTGCCTCTGTTCTTAGACCCCCTCAGTTTCAAGCAGACTGTCAGATATATTTATTCTGGGATGGCATTAATAATTTATTGGGTTACATTTTTTAAGCTACAGTACACAACTAGAAGAGGAAGAAACATTTTGAAGATATGTGAAAGAAACAAAATATTACTTCATAATAGAAAATATGGAAAAACATATTCAGTGTTCTATGACCATACATACAGTAGCAGGTACAGTGTGTACAGTGAGGTGAGTGCTAAAGTGGGTTATATTACAGGGGCTTGTGATTTTTATTCATCTAACTTTCGTATGACATTGTAAAAGGTTGTCTGTAAAATGTCATTGGAACAGAACCACACCTATTGTGTAAATAACACATTACAGTTGTCAACACCATGGAAACGTGCCATGTGTCACTATGACCTACACTCATAGACATTACAAGGTCATTTTTCTTTGGATTAGGAACAGCAATCACATGGATGAGTTTGGACTGATTCTTGTTTTTGCAGCTGATTTTCTTTCTAATTCTTTGTTGAAATGTAATTGATCAGTTGGCTGTTGATGTCCTTTGCAAGGCTAGGACTAGGTTTGAAGTGCTGGGATTGGAATCCTTTCTAAAGAGCAGCACTAAGTGTTTAGCACTCTAGCTTGGCTTTGTAGTGTTTTAATAGAAATCCCCCTTCATAAAGCGGGTTTGTTTTATAAAACGATCATATTAAAATAAACAGTTTAACTGGAAGATAATCGATCTATGCCAATTAAACTGTCCGCAAGTAAAGCAAATCTTCCGCTATCCTGAAAATATCCAGCTGTAGGAAGCTCTAGTTTGATGTCTTGTTTGTAGGGCACAGTGTTGGTATCCACTCTTCACTGTGGCAGGTTCCTAGAGTTAGGTATATTTATCCATCGACTCCGTTGCATTTTAAAGTTGGTTCTGCTGGAAAAACTATTTTTGGGGGGTGAGTGGGGTGTTGACAATACAGAGTTCAGACACCATGTATTACCTCCTATTGCATGTAGTAGCAGCAGGAACATGCCTCGAATAGTGGTTGGTGCTAAAGCTTCTGCCAAAAAAAACAAAAAAGGCGGCTAAACTCGGAAAGAAGGAACTTTGCCAAGCTGTATTAGCTGCAGTGCTGTAGAACTGAAAGCTAATGGGATTTGAATAGTGAATGTGTTTTTACTGTATTACAGGCATTCACAATTCATACAGAAGTGCGTTCTTATTTGCCTTGAATTGAGTAAAGCAGTGTCATGTTGTAGATAAGTTGTTTTCTGTCTTGTTTTTCCAGAGAATGTGATAATGTGCATTGTAACAACAGGAAACGAGGTTGAGATTGCAGACTCAGCTGACCTTTGATGTACTGCTCTGTATTATCCAGTTGTTGTTCAAGGGAAATCTCCTGGGTTAGACTGTTTGCTGTTACAGCCTGAGATGTTGCCCAGTGACCACTGTCTAATTAGTTTTTGCAGTGAAGCAAGCATAATTAGCTTTATTTTCCTAAGATTAAATATAATGGCCTACAGTACTGTGCGCATATTCTGTAATAGGCTACTGTACAGTCATCTGAAATCCACATGTTTATTAATCTACTGTACATGTGTATTTAAAATAATTGTAACCAACACCATTGGGAAAAGGGTGGCCCACTTTTTACTTTCGAAAACTTTGGTTGCAGTAGAAGAGGCTGTAACATATCTATGGCTAACCAGTGAAGAGCATTGAAACGGCTCTTTGCTCTCTAGGACTGGAGCCCAGGAATAATAATAATATGAATAAGGAAAAAAAAAAAAAAGTAATTCAGCACTGTTCAATGGAACATACTGCAAGGGCTGTATCAAATGAAAACATTGATAAAAATAGAAGGGTATTTACAGTAAATGCATGTTAATAATTAATTGTATGTGTGCATGGTTGGGTGTATATATTCATGTTGATCCCTGAACCCTCATAATAAAATAATCCCCTGTATATTTTTGATGGAGATGTAATGGTTACCAGTCTGTGATATCCTTTGCTTTGTAGAGTTGAGTAGATGCAGGGCAAATCGATGAAAGAGTTGCATGAAGGAAAAACTGCAGTGTGAAACTGGGGATTCGTTGGTCATGATTTCTGGGCTTTGCAGATTCTGTGTCAATCAAGGTTTCCCTGCTACTGTTTGAATGCAGGGGGTTTCTGTATCAGAGACTACATTCTTTCAGGTGTTAAGATGCACTTTATACAATTTCAAAACAGGTTTTTTTTTTTTTTTTGGACTGTGTCAGTACAGAGAGGAAGGACGATGCTTGTTTCTTTGAGCCATGTGTTTTTTTTTTTAAGAACAGTACAGTATACAGTACAGTACGGTATAATGTGGATTGCATTCCTAAGCTGACAGCAGTCTTAGCATCCGTGCAGAACCATATGGTTCAGTTTACTACAGGGAGATGAACTTACAAACAAAAAAAACAGAGACTAAAAATATACAAAACCGATCACTGTAGTGGAAAATTCCATGGTGCTTAAATAACAAGGAGTCGTCTCCAGAACTGTGGATTAGTTCTCATGCCTGCCACTCTTCAGGAAGTTCACTGAGGTTTCCCTCGGTGTATGAAATATCACTTGAGCAAAGAAATGAACTGCATTGTTCTGTACACTACTGTCCTCTGAAGCGTGTGCCGTCAGGCGACCACTGCCGAGTCACACTGCGGACTCACCATGCAGCCACCCAAGAGCTACAGCGTCGGAGGACAACGCAGCTCTCGGGCAGCTTACAGACAAGCCCGCAGACACCCGGCCAGACTACAGGGGTTGCTGGTGCGCGGTGAGCGAGGACTCCCTGGCTGACCCAACCCTCCCTCCCCGGGCGGCGCTTGGCCAATTGAGCGCCGTCCCATGGAAGCTCCCGTCCTCGGTCAGCAAAGGAATAGCCTGGACTCGAACTTCCAGGCTATAGGGCACATCCTGCACTCCACACGGAGTGCCTTTACTGGATGCGTAATTAGGCATATATATATAATGTGTGTGTACACAAATATTTCAATGCATTATTCAGTTCTACAGTACTTGTTTTCTTTCTTCATTTTTTCTCTTAGAGAAATCCTTCAGTTTTCATATTTTTTGTTTCATAATATATGTTATTAGATTTACAATCTAGGGGTATGGGTAGTTTGAAGAGTTTCTAAGGGATTCATATTATAGCCTAATAGTCAAGGTTGTAAATACCAGACATGCACAGCACATTAATCAATGTAGTGAAAGCAGTCTTGGCGTAGGTTATAATGGGTGCTATAAACATTAGGTAGAACCTTCAGGCTGCGCGCTTTTCTGTTCATAACATTCCTTGCATTCAAAGAAAACACTGCTTTGTTCAAATTATGCAGTGTACTTTATCAATGTCAATTAAGTTTCACTGCATTCATATTCCTGGTTTATGTGCCTTTTAAAAAAATGAATTATTAATTTTGGGAGCGTGAGATTTCTGTGCCTTTATTAACGTGGGCTAGAGGGCTGTTCAGCTACAAATTAAGTGATGAAAGAGAAATCAATTTGCTATTCCAAATCCATATCTAATTAACAACCAATAACAACGTTATACTATACATTATTTTAACACGTGTACAGGTGGAGGTAAAATGTATCTTATATCTGTTTCCATTACTTGCATCATAAATTACGCACAGCAAAATGATCAGAAGTGTGATGACAATGTGACCTGTTTGCACTCAACAGAGGTGACTGCTGCTTAAAGTTTAGACAAAAAGACCCTACTTCGAACTGTGTATATTCTTTCGGGACTGTAACCCGTTTTTTTGGTTCAGTTCAATACACATTGCTGTTTATTGACTGGGATTATTCTTTGCGGTCGTATTGTATAATTTTAATATAACTTCTCTTGATTTGAATTCAACTGTCTTGGTTATAACCTAACATTCTAATTGCCTTTTTTTATAGCTTCTCCACACTGTCTAGTTGTCTTCATCCACTACTACCCCTCCTTTTCATACATAGCCTCCTCTATTTTGTTACCATTCATGCTGTACTTGCCTCTAATGTTTTTGAACCCTATGTGCAAGACTTTGCATTTATTCACATGTCATCTGCCATGCCTCAGCCCAAGCTTGAATCTTATCTAAATCTCTTTGTATTATTAAAGTTACTGATTGGGAGTTGGCTACCCCTCCCAGTTTTGTGTTGTCTTCAGATTTGCATAGTTTACTGATTATGTCTTGGTCCAAGTCATTTATATAGATGAAGAATAGCGATGGTCCCAATGCTGATCCCTGTGTACCCCACTTGTTACGTTACTCCAGTTTGACATCTGGCTTCTAATTAATTATAACTCTCTGCTTCCTATTGTTTAACCAGTTATGAATCTATGATGCTACTGTACCATTTATTCCTACTGATTTAATCTTTAGATACAGCCTTTCGTGCGGTACTTTGACAAATGCTTTTTGAAAGTCTAAGTAGATTGTCGTACGCACTATCCTAGTCCACTTTAGTAGTCACCTGAAAGAAATCTAGTAAATTAGTTAAACAAGATCTACCCTTCCTAAAGCCATGTTGGCTGTCACTTATAATATTATTACTATATAAGTATTCCTCCATTTTGGTCCTTATTGTAGTTTCCATGATTTTACATATGATTGATGTTAAACTTCTAGGTCAAATTTGCTTTTCATACTGTACACCCCAGGGCTACAAACTCACTCACATGGGCTGATTTGTCTAAGAGATATGACTTTGGATAGTAAAACCATTTTTCCTTTATTATCAACTTCAGTTAGATACTGTACTGACCTCTGAAATCCTCCATTTAAGCTACAGTAAAATTAAATTAAAAGTATAGATAAGCATGAAATGGCATAATGTAACTGCCTTAAACTGCATGAATGTAAAAAGGGAAGCATTGTGCTTTGATGCAGGATCCTCAGTTTGGAAGACAAACAATGGCACCATTAATACTCTGACAGTACAAAGCCTTTCTTTAACCCCTGGTGTTTTGTTCTTAAGAAGGATCTGCTGAGCACTGTTGAAACACAGGACAGCCATTTCAATGTAGAACCATTTGCTGAGCTCATGTATGAACCGTTCAGAGCCTGCACCTCTTCATGCCTTAATGATAGTGTTTTTGCACACGGTTACTGAAACATTATTCCCAGGCTTGTGTTGTTGGTGTCAGGCATCAATGACGCTTTTCAAATGACACACTAAAAGAAAAGAATCTAAGCGACACTACAAATCCACTATAGAATATTTCAAGCCTCTTGCGTAGTTAATGTATTAACATTGAGCAAAGTATATGTTAATGGCTTAGATTTTCTCTACTGTGGGTGGTACTGTATTAGGGTTCACTGTGTATCTATTGAGATCTATCTTCAGGGCACAGTTGACCACACATTACTGAATCAAAAAACATTTGGCCAATGAATAGACGTGGCAGTATGGGGTAGCTGGCATTGCCACTGTTTGTCTTAACAAGAATTTAGGAACCAATGCAAATCCAAGAGCTTTCTTAAATGTGTCAGGCTCTGTATACAGTGCTTCTGCAGTCAGGTGCTGTACCAGCGTATGCTTATTTTCCTCCACTGCAGTTTCCAAAGGCAGGTTGACAGGTGCAGCTCTCTGAAGGAGGTCGTTGCCATGCCTTTCCCTCTCACAGTTCTACTTTTACCCACAGGAAGTTCCTGTTCCCGGGAGCGGCAGGCGCCTGGAAGTCTTAGCTGGCAGAATGTCACCCATCGGCAACGACTGCCTGCATTTGGAATCTGTGGGCGAGATCACTAAAGAAGAACTGATCCAGAAATCTCATGTAAGTGACCTTTCTTTACTGTTACTGGTGGTGTCATACTTTACGATATTGACCATAGTGCAGTCTAGGGCTGTAAGTTAGACTAAAATAATATTATTTACCTGGGTTCTTTCGATTAGGCTTTAAATCGAGCACCTAACCTCTTTGTCAATAACCAGCCTGCATTGCATTTATTATCTGAAGTCTCCCAGTACAGTTTAATACATAAAGCACAAAACGTTATCTTTGTCATTTTATTCAAGGTTGAAATTGTATTTTGTTATAAACAGTCATTCCAGTAAATTTGACCTAATATGTATTACCATCTTTTCATAGGTCTCACATTTTCCTATATAAAAGGCACACTATGGTAAATGTGTAGGTCTATTTTTTTTTCTTTTTTCTAAACAGTATTTTTTTTAATAGCCGCTACAGTAGTGAACTAAATTTAGTGATCACTCTGTTCTGTCTTTGAGCTGTTTACGATACTGCATGTCTAAATGTCACCTGTCATCTGTGTTTACAGGGGCAATGCCAGGATTGTAAAGTTGGCGGTCCAAACCTTTGGGCATGTTTGGAGGTGAGTAAATATGATGAAAATGAAGAGAAGAAAATTCTGTAAGTAGACAGTGGTTCTAGGAATCTCGTGCATTGCAACTTCTTATACCATGACAGAGAAAAGAATACAAATAAATAAGAAACTTATTTAGTGTTCATACAGCTCAATACACTTGTTCTGTAATGAAACCCACATTAGTTGAAACTTGACAACCAATTATAAAAAAATAAAAAAAATAGATTTCTTTTTTTTTATAGTTGTATCATTTTATTGTTTGTTTACTTAACAAATAACTACAGCGTGCATAGAGTGTACAAGGAGATAACAGACAAGGAATTGATCTGATGGTTTGTATCTGTTTGTGGCAAAGTGGTTAACAGTGTGCAGGTGATCAATAATTGGACAAACAACGATAATCCAGGTGCAATGAAGGTTTACTTGTATGGCTAACAGCCTGATGGATAACAGCAGTAAACAATAACAATGTTAATGAAGCAATACAGTGGAGTGTATTGCTTATTTATTATCTGTGGATTTGCCCCGAAATAACAGTCCCATTTCAGTTCACTCACACGTAACACATACACAAACACCAACTCTAGTGCTCTAGTGCTTGTAGTGAATGCAGTTCTTTCGTGACAACAAAGTGCAGTTGATCCAGGTATATATTAATAACGACAAACAAAACAAACACTCACGATACGTTTTTCACACAAGTCACAGGTCCTTCCAGGTTGTTCTTTAACCAAAACGAAGGAACAGATTACGTCGCTTCGTCCCCTATTTAACCGTCACACATGACCCCTTAGTAAATGATTGCAGCCGCTCCTCCAATCCACGGCTGCAACATCATTTCCCTTTCGGGTCGATGAGTTAGTGCACCAAAGCCCTGCCCCCTTTCTAGATGACTGACTTCCTTTTAACCCTGGGAATGAAGTGTCAGACCAAACAGTCCAGGGCACTCTGTTCCTGGTACTTGGCGCCATCACAGGTTGGGAGTGAGATTTACCACCAAGAATCATTCTTTTTATCACACTGTTTTAATGTTACAGGACAGTCACACAGGGCTTGATGCAGACTTTTACTCATTCGCAGCGTTACTGCTGTTATGATGTTTTCATTTTACCCTTGACAGAACGGCTGTGCTTACGTCGGCTGTGGAGAATCTCACGCTGATCACAGCACGGTTCACTCCCAGGTGAGAGTAAGTAATTGTCTGATGCACTATTGTCTTAAGCTGAGGTAACATGAAGCCACTTTGTGGCTTGGAACTTGGTTTCAGGCTACTGCATGTTACACCAGGAGAGACTTGGGGTTTGAAACAGCAAAGTTGCTCCAAACTAAGTCTCTTGGAACCAGGTTTCAAGCCACTGTTCTTGAAGAAGTGGCTTTGTGTTCCCTCGGCTTAATTGACAGGCAGATTGATACCCTGGCAGCAAAGAAGAACGTGGTAAAAACATTTTCTTTTAAAAAGGTTGCCAGGCAGATTCAAAGAAACAGTTACAAATGTTGTATAGTGCTGTGCAAGTGTTTAGAATTGGAAATGAACAGAATGGCAATTGCTAAAGCAGTGCCAATGATTGGGTCTTTAGAGGGTGAGGGACACACAATGGCTTCAGAACTGGAGGAAAAGTAATATGCCGAAGGAGATGTAATATTTAATTAGAATAGTTTCAACCTCGTGGTATGACCCAATTTTCAAGAAGTATATGTAATTAAATATGCTTCCATAGTAATACTGTGACTAACTTATTTTAACTTGCATCTTCAGTGTTGCAGCAGTAATCAGGAGATCGTGCCTTTAGCTGCCAATAGCCATAACTAGGCTTGCATACATCAGATTACTTTAAGTGGCCAAGTGTAGGAACTGGGATGTAATTTTAGGCTCATTCACACATGGTTACAGCATTTTGAAATAGCTTTTATGTGCACGTGGCTGGCTCATCGAGAGTGGGACCATCGTAAAGGGAATTGCATTTGTGTCTTATGAACATTCTATTGCCATAGGGCAGTGATGGGCAATTCCCGTCCTGGTTGTTCCAACTGTACCCTAAATTACTTAATTGGACCAATTAAGTGCTTATTAGAAGATTAATTGGTCCAATTAATTAATTTAGGGTACAGCTGAAACAAAAGCCAGGAGGGACACTGGCCCTCCAGGACTGGAATTGCCCACCCCTTTCCATTCTCTTATCTAAATGATTTAATACCAAAGCAATGGAATAGAAACATGTCTGTTCATTGGTTAATTACCATACAATAACGTATTTAAAGCACAAATAAATCAATAGCAGGGTAATACAGCATAGCACAGATTTCACCTGCACGGAACCGTTTACCATTAATCACAATGGTGACAAGGGGTGTTTTTACCAACTTTAACATCATCACAAATACAGTGGATATGGTCTTCATTGGAGCAGGTTTGTGAGTGTTGGTATTACGATCGCGGAGAGCTTATAGAAACCCCTGGGCACTTTTCTTCTATTGCCAAACTGCTATGCAGTGTTCAGAGTGCCAGTACAGAGACAGTCATTTCACAAGGTGTCACTTTGGATTAAATGTAATGCTTGGTATTCACATACAGCGCTCAGGGTCACCTTCCCACTGCCAACATATTGTGCGGTAATTCAATAGCGTGTGCTGTGACTGCTATGAGCCCACACATCATAATTACATAAAGTGAGGTTATTTGCTCTCGTAGACCAATAATTAAAGGAATATGGCTCTAAGGAAGTTGCATACGTTTTGAGATAAAACTGCAAAAAGTCAAGTAAACAAATATCTAACAAAGTTCTTATTTTCTTGTTGCTGTTTTATATTTGAACGTGTTGGTGATGTCAAAGTACTGTTCCATCTCCATTTGAATAAAATTGAGTTTTTGTTCCAAAAAATCATGGTGAGATATTGAAAAATGAAAGAAACAGATGAAAGAACCTGAGGTGGAATTTAGCATAATCACATGGACCGCTGTCGGCCCTGCTGTCTGAATGTGTTGAAATTCCTTTCTAAATAGCCATTGAATATTAAACACTATTAAACATACATACTGTAGATGATTTAGAGCACATATAAAGAGCAAGCCATTGCAATCCAGAAAAAAAACGAAATACATAGCTTACTGTTTGAAAAGACTTGTGCAGGAGATTTTATATGATATCTTATAAACAAGCATGTTAGTGACCTGCATCTCCCACCATGGCCCACATGCACTGTATGTGAAAATAAATGTTTGACAGAGAAAATACCGTCCAATACCGCCAGATTTTCATTATGTGTGTCTTGGTTCTGTAACAGGTCAGGCCAGCAGTTTGTTTTATTGCAGTATAAGCAGTAATCTGCTCTGTTTACCAGGGAGCCGAATGTACGGTCCTCTTCATGAAGACTTTTGCTTGCTTTGTTTTGCTAGGACACCCGGCATAACCTGACTGTGAATCTCACCACTCTGCGAGTCTGGTGCTACGCCTGTGGAAAAGAGGTGTTTCTGGAGAGAAAGCTTGGACCCCGCTCCCCGACGTCATCCACTAAACCACACACACCGATTCAAAACCATGTGCAGGTACAGCCCTCGGTAGAAAACTGCCTTGTGCTTCATATGGTCCTCAGACCTGCTGATGCCACACAGTTGTGAGCCATTGGCATTTTCAATGTCTATGCATCTAGTATATGCATCTACTTTCAGCGTAACTTAAAGTGGAAGTTCTTTTTTGCTTGGCTAAGCTGCAATGTTTAATCTTTACACAGACTAGAATTTATTTTATTAGTTTATTTATTTTATTTTCAGAACATTTTTCGTCATAGGTTAGCAAACTAGGCTTGTAGTGGTGTTTTTTTTTTTTAAATCACTGTATGGCAAGAAGACAATCCTGTTCAGTTAAAGTTGCTGTTTCCTGTTGCCAAATCACTTCCTGTGCTGTTGCTTGTTGTAGTCAGGCAAGATGAACTACAGCACATGAAATGATTAAATAACAGTTATTTATGTATAAAAGTATAAAAAATTAACTTTTTTAGATTTTTTTTTTTTTTTGCAAGGTAAACCTGAGATGTATTTAAATAGAAAAATAAATCTGGGTACATACACCATATGAATCAAATGTACTCACAATAAGTGATAGGTGCCAGTTTATAAATTAATTGCAAAAATAGATATATGATTTATATTACTGTCTGCTTTTGTTATCATACTATGATCACTGAGGGTATGGGTTGTGGGTTTAGATTTATACATGTATGAATGTTAAAGTTATATATTTGAGAATATGTTTGTATTACAAGATTGTATGTTATTTAAAAATGTAATAAATATTTATTAAAACAAAAAACAAACAAAAATAAGACGACCTGTGACAATGCTGCCAATCTTAATAATAGTACTCCAAGGGAATGGTCTGTGGGTTACGGTTTGGGAATGAATCTTTAAAATAATTAGTTGCTCTCGTACCTCTGTTTGTGTGTAAATATAAAGGAAAAGCACTCATATTTTCACAGGCATATTTTCACAGGAAATCTAATAACATTTGATATTTTTTAGCCATTAAAAGGTTGCGATATTTTTCAGATACATTCTTAGCCATTTTACATTGGTGCTATTTAAGATATTTTTAGATCATTTTTTTAGATTACCACCTGTCTGATGATGCACGCAGGTTGTCTATGTTGACCAATGTGTCTTTGTTTAGTTCATTTTGGTATGTGTTTGTGTGTTCCTGATTAAATCAGGATACCAAAGTCCCTGGGAGCCCAGCACTGAAGCTCCCCCAGGCAGCTGTCTGTGATGACCTAGATACTGAGATGGAAGAAGATGAATTCAGAACAAGAGGTAGTCGCATATCATTTCCACTTGGTGAATATATTTTTTATTATGCGAAACTCTTCAGAAAACTAACAGCTTAGCACCCCTGATAATGAGCCATGCCATGCCCAAAAATACAAACTTATTTTTTTGTAAAGTTGAACTAATTCTTCCAAGCTTTAAAAATCCCTTTTGCAGTTGGTAACTTGTCAGTTCAGAAGCTTTAAATGAACTAATACGAATAAAAAGTCCCTATAGCGAAGGAAAATGATGAATCTCTCCCAAGTATGAAAATGGCTGTGCAAAAGTGTTTGTTGTACTGTCTCTTATTTCTGATTTATGTATTTGTTTTCCTGGTTTCCTTTAGGTCTCACTGGATTGAAGAACATTGGGAACACGTGTTATATGAACGCAGCTCTGCAGGCACTTTCAAACTGGTAAGAATCTTTGCTCAGTTATAGCTAAACAAAAAAGAATGTTTACATTGCCATGACTATTCCTAAAGACAGTTAATGATAAGTCGGGGAAATTGGCCCCTCCCCACCCTGATGGTACATGTACATTATACGACATGTGTGAATATTTTGAACAGTGGTGTAGGATTAACTTATGAAGGTGCTGGTGTTAACAATTATAAAGCCTAATAAAGCATTCCTTTAACCCTTTTAAGGTACAAGGGGCATATGTGTCCCACAAATAAAATGATGCTAACTTTCTTATTTTTGCAATGAGGTGCACAAAATGGGGTTTAAAATGTCAAATTGTCAGTTTCCTTGTGATACTTGAGTCGCTCTCAAATGTATTTTAAGAAGAAACCGTTTGAGCAACTGCTCAATTCCTTGTGTACTTTAAGGGGTTAACATGCTTTACATTTGTGATGAGCTGTAGGTTGGTGTTGCACTCCGTTAAAACTCCTTTTGTCATTTCAAACTGAAGTGATGATCCACTTAGCCATAGTTTATATGGGGTTAGCAATTTATAAAACAGTCTTGACATAAAAAGGACTTGCAGAAGGGCAGATGATAAAAATGCTGAGTTTGTCCTTTTTATATATGAAAGTATTGATTTCATTCATTTTATTGAACGTGATTATCCCAGAAAACATTGTACCTTGTGACCAAATTGACTTTTGATGCTCAGAAAGGGTACCTCAAGTCAACAAATAGTGGTTAAGTTGGTTTTTTAAGCTGTACCAGCATCTGAGCTGTCATTCCAGTGGACACTTAATGATTGCCTGTTGCTGAGAGAGAACTGTGCAGAAAACAGATGTAGCTGATTAACAGTCATGCATGTGGCTTAATTAATATTAAAAGGCTGTTGTTACCAGGAAATGACCAGAATTTGCATACATTAGTGTTTGATTAGCCAATGCAAATTGCCTCTGCATGTAATTGTAAAGCAGGTTGAAGGCCCATTAGGTTACTGCATTGCTAGGTCTTGCACATGATAAACAATAGTAATGTTATCTTTTTATTTTAATTTAGATTACAATGACCATGGAATCAAAAACAACTGTGATCAAATCTGTGTATATGTAAAAGAAAATAGTGCCAACATCAACCTTTACAGTTGCAAAAATCGTGTGAAAATGTCCCTACCGACCCCTGGCGAATTCGGTGCATTATCCTTTACTGTGGTCACTATTTCAATAACATTCCTTCTTCCAGCCCACCTTTGACCCAGTTTTTTGTGGACTGCGGTGGTTTGGTGCGCACTGACAAGAAGCCAGCTCTGTGTAAGAGCTATCAGAAGCTGGTTTCAGACATCTGGCACAAGAACAGGTAAGAGCTGCATCACACAAGTACAGGGCATGGTCACATTATTAACAAGGGACTTTACTAACCTGGCCTGTGCACTATTCTTCTCTTTTCTGCTTGCTTGCTCCCATAATTGGTTATTGTGTGTATTGATTAATGCCTTTGAGACACATTAATAGTAATGATGCTACATGTTATGAGAGTTATAATTGTGTAAATTAAATATACATTGTCAGCTTATCTTGTTCATAATTTCTGCATAATATTGAAAGGTGAGCATTGTTTACTGTAGTTTAATGTGTGTGTATATATATTTTATCTTGCAGACCTGGATATGTTGTTCCAACTAACTTGTTCCAAGGAATAAAGGCAGTTAATCCAATGTTTCGTGGATATTCACAGCAGGTTGGTTACAGTATAATGGAGGGGAGTGTCTCTATCCTTTTAGCATTCTTATTCTTTGGAATGTAAGTAGGCCTCCAGCAAGCAATGACAGCAATTACTCCTGCCTAACAACAAGTGAAATGAACTCATGCTTTTATTGCATAATTGCTTTTAGTGCTTCAAAGTAATCTCTTTTGAAAACCCTTTTATGCACTAATGATGGTAATGCATGTCTGCAGTTATTTTCTTCTGAAATTTGACAAGCCTGTTTGCTGTATCTGGAATACATTTGTATGACGGTACATCCCCTGGGTGGTTATATTTGATGGGCTACAGCAGTCAAAGCAACATCTTTATCAAATTTATTTATTTAAATTTGTAAACCTCAATGGTCCTCTTAGATTCATTAGACGCTGCAATATTGTTGTCAAGGAAGTGGATCTCTGAATTGTTACGTGCAGATTAGTAGCAGTTTTTCTAAATGGGAAATAATAAATGAGTAGAAAGAATGAAAACCTCAGAGCAGTCTTACATTTACTAATTGTTTTAGCTCTGCAGCACTGATGAGAGAACTTGTAGCCCTACACACACCATGGTACTAAAGTCAGCATTGTTGGTGACCAGCTTTCAGTAGTTGGCCTTGGTGCCTAAGATGTTGGTTGATTTCACGTGCCAATAGTGTGGATTGTTAGCAAACAATTATCCCTGGCCTGCCGTACTCTTGATGTATACCGAACAATAATATTAGTAACATCAAATCATTTCCGAGCCAAGTACAGTTGAAAAGATAACTACATTGGTTAAGATGTGTTCTTGAATGGCTTGACATATTTCTCGATGCTGTCGGTCTGTCCACCTTTATCAGGACTCGCAGGAATTTCTGCGCTGTCTGATGGACCAGCTTCACGAGGAGCTGAAGGAGGGCCAGCTGGAGCTGGACGAGGGCCCCCCGGCCATCAGCATGGACGAGAAGTTGGAGGAGGACAAAAGCCAGTCCGACAACGACTTCCAGTCCTGTGAGTCGTGCGGGAGCAGCGACAAGGCCGAGAGCGAGACCAATGTCAAGCTGATCACAGAAGGGGGCGTCGAGGCTGAGATGCTTATCTCCGATGAGGTGAAGAACCAGGTGAATAATAAAGACTGGCAGAAAGAGAAGAACCTCATTAACAAGCTGTACCGGGCCAACTCATCAGAGGACTTGGATAAAGACATTGACACGGCGGCTGAAGCCACCCCCATCATCAGCAACCAGGGAACCGTCAAAGTGCAGATACAGAGCAGGCTGTCAGGTAATTTTCATAAATATGTATATATAAGTTTTTGCTCAAATTTATTTATTTTTTTCTTTTTTGGGGGGGTGAGTTTGAAGGGCCTTATCTGAGGGGGATTGTCCAGTATGTTTAAAAATAAATGCCTTTTAAACAAAAAGTTCCAACTTATAAACAGTCAGGGCAGAAAAAGTTGAACTAGATTGTTACCTACAAGTGTTGATTTAACATACTGAACCATCAATATATAATTGTCCCCACTGAATATACTTGCTGTTTCTAAGTTGATCTCAGGCTAATTGAATGAATGTATTGAAGCCCTTTGTTTTTTCTCTTTTAAAAAGACTGTTTCCCTGATGTGCACGTAAACAGTTCCTCAAGGCCCCACAGCCCCTTGCCCAATGAAGGAATCCATTCTAAACTCTCCAGTAGCCCCCCAAAATCTACTTCTGTCTGGCCGTCTTTGCACAAGAAAGGTATTTCTCTTTCTTTGAGTATCAGTTTTTACATTGACTTTGAAACTTGGCAACCAAAGAAAACAACTGGGGGATGTTCTGTCACTGCCTAATTGAAATAGTTGCTCTACTTAAGTGTTTTCATCTGTCATGTTTTATGTTTGTCACTAGAATAAAAACAGGGACTTGATGGGGGAGGTAATGGGGTTTGTGAGAGAAAGAAAGGAAGAAAAAAACATGATTTTTTTACCTGTTCTATACCTGTAATTCTGTTTTTCTTTTACCTGTCAGTTGCACCATTTTCCTCTCCGAAGAAGCCGACGCAGAAAAAGTACAGGAGTGTAATTTCTGATGTGTTTGACGGCACGATCGTCAGCTCAGTGCAGTGTCTGACCTGCGATCGGGTAAGCAGAGCAGAGGGCCTAGAAGATTTCCTAAGAACTTTAAAGATGATTGCTGCATTTCTTTACAAAGCATTTTTAGAACCTTGGGCATTTATATATGCCATTACCAGATATTGATATTCGTGCAAAATAGTTCACTTGTAGATGTGCTGCTTACCCCCCCACCCCCCCAAGGCTGTAGCAAGCTGAATATTACATGTTGGTCTGTTTTGTGTGTTTCTTGTATTGCCTCTAGGTATCTGTCATATTAGAAACCTTTCAGGACATCTCCCTGCCAATCCCAGGTAAAGAAGACCTGGCCAAGCTCCATTCCTCCACACACCAGACTTCACTTGTCAAGGCCGGCTCCTGTGGGGAAGCATACGCACCTCAGGGCTGGGTATCGTTTGTGATGGAATATATAAAAAGGTACAGTGTCCAGTGTGCAAGCTGCATGTATCTTGTTCTTGTTGTGTACACTACATGTTGCTCCTGCACTGGCAGGGTTTTTGGGGGGGCTTCTCTTGTCAATAATATTCCATGTTTGTTGTCTCCTGCTCTCCTAGCTGGTTTTGGGGTCCTGTGGTAACCCTGCAAGACTGCCTGGCTGCTTTTTTTGCAAGAGACGAGCTCAAGGGTAAGTTAAAGCGTGCTTTGATTAATATTCTTTTCACACAGAACAGGTAGTAAATATATGGGAATGCATTACAGAGATAGTAATAACTATTAGAAATGTTTCTATACACAGTAATACATAGTAGCAGTATCTGGAATACTTTCTGACATTGCCCCTAATTACAGCTGCTGTTCTGTTTGTTTATATATAGTTTATGACAGATTGCCTTCTAGTCACAGGTTTTCCTTCTTCAAATAAATACTTGACATCCAGGATGCGAGAAAGCCGTAGTGTGTGTTTTATTATTTACAATAACTAAAGAAAACAAAACCTAACCCGATCTCGGGTCCTATCTAAACGGATGCTTTTCCTAAATAATAACGAGGCAGGTTAAGTCAAATCTTAATCCAAATACCTTTTCCAATATTTCGTTGTCCAGTTTCACAGTAATAATAATCTTGTCGCTCGTTCTCTCAGTCTGCAGCTGCCCAGCCAAAACTCCTACCATTACCCTCAACCACACACTCACAAACACAGACATGTATTGTCACTGCACCTTAGTAAACATTTATTTTAAACCAAACTTATTTGTTTTTATTGTCCAAAGTGTATTCTTTAACCCAACTTCATTTTTGATCCCAAACACTTTACATTAATTTCTTTTGTTTACCATCCAGTTGGTTTACGTTGTCTTTTCACGTTTTGTTCGTTTTCTTTAACCAATCCCTCAGAATACACACAAGTTCTGGGCAGCTGAAAGGGAATCGGAGTGGCTCTCAAAGTGAACAGTTGTCAATTATAATAGAAATAGTCGTGTCTGGGGCAGAATTTGTTATGATCTTAACTGTGCATTAAAAACATTAAACAGGCACACTAGTTTAACACAGATATATTAAGGTTATCCTATTGTCAAGCTTCCCATAACATTACAAACCTAATGTATGGACTATTGAATACATTTGACATTACAATACATCATTTAACACAGCTGGTTTTTGGTACCCTTTGTCCATTTGAGTTATGAATTTGAGACTTTACTGCATAAAGTACCTTAGCATGCAGAGCTGAACAACTAAATATATGGACTGCACCACTGGGTTTAATAAAAGGTATTCTTTCTTTGTAGGGGATAACATGTACAGCTGTGAAAAATGCAAAAAGTAAGTGCATACCTGCAGATTCTGACTGTGAATGAGTAATGTTATTATTGAACAATAGTTCTTGTGTGAATGTGTTGCATTACCCAGAACAAATGTATTTCCTTAGAGAAGTAAAACTATGAGCCGGTTTTTGCTGTGCTTACTTCTTTCTTGTCTAAGGAGATATTAATTTTTACCCATGTGTAAAATGAATCATTATGTACTACATCAGATGGTCTATTTAGGTTGCTACACTTAAAAGCAGTTCTATTCTACTTTGTTTTAATAATCCATTTTTAGAAAAGGGGAAGAAAGCCTTTAAAATACAAAGATTTGCAATACAATAAATGGTCTCTGGTCCCAGTCAGTGTAGCTGACAGGATAAAATTATTGTGGTCTAGTATGTCTTAGAATGTGCAGTTCCCACAACACTGTTATTGAAGTACGTGAGAATTGTACATCCTCAATGTTAACAGCGATGATATAAGGAGTTTAAAATATTTTATTTTATTATTTTCCTCCATAGGTTAAGAAACGGAGTTAAATTCTGCAAAGTACAGAGTCTTCCAGAGGTAGGTACTATAGCAAGGATATACTTGTTTCATGAAGCTTATTGGCCAATTCAAATGTCTTATGAGTTGTATTTACTGGAGACAAGCATATTTAGTCTCTAAAGACTTCCTGGGGGGGATGGACAGCCTTTTGCATCTCCTTATCAACTGTATGTAATGTGCTTTTAGTTTAGTCTTTTATCCTTTTATTTATTTTTTTTGCCTACAGATTTTATGCATTCACTTGAAGAGATTCAGACATGAGCTCATGTTCTCAACCAAAATTGGCACCCATGTGTCCTTCCCTCTGGAGGGACTGGACCTGCAGCCGTTTCTCGCCAAGGACTGCACGGCTCAGACCACCTCCTATGACTTGCTGTCAGTCATCTGCCACCATGGGACAGCCAGCAGTAAGTATCACTAATAGAAACGCTGTGGAACTGGCGTCCCATCCAGAGTGTAATCCTGCCATGCGCCCCGTGTCTGCCGGGTTAGGCTCCGGCTCACTGCTACCCTCTATAGGATTAAGCGGTTACAGATAATGTATGGATGGATGCTCTACATACATTGAAAAATACATGACAGTCCTGGTGGAGCTGTGTACACTGGGTTTACAGAGATGGATTCATTGTACCTTAGAATAGTATGACGTCCAAAAAAGGCTAGGTTGCCCCATGGGGAAACAACTACCCTTTCATCTTTGAATGGCCTCAAAACTTCCACCCTGTCTGGCATAGCTCCTCTTGAGACTCAGGACTTCATGTAGCCCCTTCCTGAACTGTGCACTGCAGTAGCCGGTCACATTGTCCCTCAAATTAGATTTGTTTTTCTCCATGTTCAGCACAGAAAATGTGTTTATGTTGAATAAAAATGCTAATCACTTTGTTTCATCCATTTATCACTTAGTAAATCTGAAGCTGCACTATGCTGTCTGGGACTTCCATCTGCAGTCTGTGTCTTCTGTTGCAGAATCCTTCCCACACCCTGCAGCAGCAGGAAATGTTCTTTTTTTAATCCCTAGCAGTGGCAATTTACACGTGTGCACTGCATCCAAACCATAATTGGCTCTCCTGCTACCAATAAAGGACTATGATTTAGATCCTTCTGTTTTCCAATTCTTTTGTAGGTGGTCATTACATAGCTTACTGCAGAAATGATCTGAACAGCCAGTGGTACGAGTTTGATGATCAGAGTGTCACCGAGGTGTCAGAATCCAGTGTCCAGAACGCGGAGGCATATGTGCTCTTTTACAAGTAAGTATGAAATGTTACCAGAGCACTTGGCTAAGTAGATGGACTCTTACATTCAATCAATTCCAGGTGATGCTTTAGTGTTATAATGGGTTCAGAATGCATTGCTTTCAGTGGTAAACCTATGTGTAAGATACAGATAAGAGAGTGATTGTTTTCATTTTGTTATCACCATGGGAATAGTGAATGGAATTCTTTTGAAAGCACTCTCAAATAAAGAGGATCTATATGAGAATGTTCAGAGCTACCAGCTGTCCCTGTTTAGGAGGGACTGCTCATTGTCTTGACCTACGCTGATCAGCAATAATGACTTGGTAAGGTTAGGTTATGCATGTCCATTCTTATTGTAATGAGATTTGGAAACAATTGATTAACAACGGTCTACAGCGCTATCCTCTGTTTATAAAGAAGGAATGACTGTGGTGATGTTAATGATGGTTTCAATTTTGAAATGGTTTAAGAACAGCACCAGAAATAAATCATTTTTAGGAACTCTTCCATTCCATTATATATTTGATGGCAGGTTGTGATTGCATGTGGACACCCTGTGTTAGGATTGCTTTCATCGCTACCCCCCACACCTGCACATAAATAACAAACACTTCCTGTGTTTTGTGCAGAAAGAGCAATGAAGAGGCCCAGAAAGAGCGGCGGAAAGTATCCAGCCTTCTGAACATGATGGAGCCAAGTCTGCTGCAGTTCTACATCTCCCGCCAGTGGCTGAATAAGTTTAAGACATTTGCTGAGCCCGGCCCAATTTCCAACAATGATTTCCTCTGTGCTCATGGAGGTAGAGCTCTATTCCCATTCATATTCAGCTTTGAACTCATTCCCTTGTAGGAACCGCACTTTAATCTGAAAGAGCACCAGATCATTATTACTGGGTGGGACATGGGTGCAGGAAGCTAGCTGAGGCTCTATCTTTAGCTAGTTTTGTAAATGGGAAAGTATTTTATGTTGATAATGTGTGCATTAACCCTGTACTGCTAAATGTTGTTTTATGGCTTCTGACTCTTCCCAAACCAGTTACTCAGTTTTAACGTTCTGCAGATGTTTTGCATTTTAATATTTTCATTTATAAAAACCACAGAAAGTAAGTAAATAATGGGTGTTTGTTTTTTTACCAGTCCTTATGTTACATGTTAAAAAGCAAATCCCTGTTTCCTTCTGCATTAAGTTACTGTGATTTTATCATTAGCAGATTGTATCATTTTACATAGTAGCCACAGCTATTTACTCTCTTTCTATTACTATGCATTTTGTTTCCCCCATAGGTGTACCACCTCATAAATCTGCATATATTGAAGATATTGTTTTAATGCTGCCACAGAATGTATGGGACCATCTGTACAGCAGGTGAGGCTTGCATCTACCAGTCTTATATGGGAGACGCTGCATTGATGTAAAACGTTCCTCTTAGAATGACCAGTCACCTCTGAAGTACTCTTTGTCCTTTCTGATTGTTTTTCTTTGTACTCAGGTATGGAGGAGGACCAGCTGTTAACCATCTGTATGTGTGTCACACTTGCCAGACTGAGATTGAGAAACTAGAAAAAAGAAGAAAAATAGAACTGGACATGTTTGTTCGGGTATGAAGTATCTAAGAATTGTGTGTGTGTGTTTTTTCTTTCTTGTCTTGCAGGCTAGTGTCCCAATAAATGAGGGGGTGAAGGTATCGAATTTCTTTATTCTTCAGCCGTAAATGTTTTTGCACACATTTCTGCTGCTGTAGCTGAAACTGCTGTGAATTTAGTATGTGGACATCAAGGATTTATGTTTAGTGAACAGAGAGAAATTGGCAGGAGGTAGTGTGGATTACTGCAGTAGCTGTTCTGTTTCAAAATTGCTTTGCTGTAATCTTGCTCAGTCGAAAATGATGGAAAAATCATTCTAATCTGGCAGTACTGGAGAGTCGCTGAAAATGGGATTAGATGTTATACCTTTTCTTTTTGTGATGAGAACACCGATCACACACCCCGTCCTGAAAATGAAGCAAAAATAGTACTTTGTGGCACCAAAGTTTAGAAAAGCAAGGTTGTCTGGATAAAGGTGTTTTGGGAGGCTCCGTCGATAATGCACTGTTTTGCCCACACACACACACACACACAAAGTATGGCTTCCTTTTGCTTTGTAGTTAATTCAATGTGGTAAAGTAAGGCCTTCGCAACCTATTCCTACTCCTGGGATATTTTTCTACTTTATTACAGTGTTAAATATAATGGGTTTGATTTACGTTTTGCAAATGAACAAATATTCCAACATGAAAATACCAGCAATAAATATGTTTTTAAAGCCAGCGTGGCAATCTACACAGCACCCCACACACGCAGATAAGGAAACTGCCCGTGCTAATTTTATAAAGGTAGCACAAGATAATGGATGCATTTCTGTCAACAGCTGAACAAAGCATTCCAGGAAGAGGAAGCCCCTGCAATCATTTATTGCATCAGCATGCAGTGGTTCAGAGAGTGGGAGGGATTTGTCAAAGGCAAGGACAATGGTAAGGCCCTCATGCACATGCTCTCAATCTTGGGATTGTTGAGACAAAGATGTATCCAAGATGGAACTTTAACCTGGGTGTAGTCACTAACAGTATTTTTAGCAAGTGTTTTCGCTGGTGCCATATGCATAGCTCTTGCTGTTCAGCCTTGCTTATGTACATGTATTGTGGCAAACTGGACTGCTGCTGTATTTATACACAATGTAGTTTCCATTACTTTGGTCTTTGTTGAAAGAGTTCAGATCTAATGTTTTGGAAGTGCTGTGTTAATTACCTGATCCATTATCGCATAGAAAGCAACACTTTAGGTATTAAAACAGAGATAGTTGTTTTTATAGCTAAGTAAAATAGTCTGAAAGAACATGTGTTTTTATTATAACCATATGTAGCTTACTTGTGCCAGATACATTACATTGATACCTTATGCACTTGTGGTGCATTAATCAATTATGGTAACAAATGTTATGTTGTGGTGATGCATTCTATTAATATACAGTTCACCCGTCAAATACGTTTTTCTGGGGATTCATAATGTTTAGCAGTAGAATTGTAAAACCATTCATACATCGCAATACGTGTTACACTCCTATGATGATCTAATGGTAAGAATCTGTTTGTCTCTTGCTGTGTTAGAGCCTCCTGGCCCCGTTGATAATACAAAGATTGCTGTGAACAAGAGTGGTCATATTACATTAAAGCAAGGTAAGGTGGTTAAGATGAATTTACATAAATATCATTTCTTACAAGGCATCAATTGCTTACTTAAAGTGCAATCCAACTGCTGGATAATTCACCTGTTTTTTCACGTGCCCTCATTGTAGTCTGTTATCTAGCAGGTAATACCTACCTGTGCATAATGCATCTGTTAAATCATTGTATTTCAGCTGAATCTATTATCTATGTAAAAACTGTACAATATTTGCAATGCTTTCTAAGAACACCACAGTGTTGAGGCCCCATTTCTGTAAATGGTCCCAGAGACCTGTTTAGAACATGACCCCTACAGATCATGCCTGGCCCTCTCCCGAATCTTAATAAGGTCACAAATAAAACAAAATGCTCCCTCCTCCCTGGAAAGGTTTGATCCTCCATGGCACGCTTGAGGTATATTGTCACTGCTCGTGCAAGCCATGCTCTGTGGATAAAAATACTTTAGACTACAGTGTTGTCAAGCCTTTCATGAACACCAATAACAATTTGTCCAGTTCAGTTACAGTAGGGGCTGTTCATTGAATGTTTCACTGTTCTAAATACACAGGAGCGGATTCTGGACAGATCTCCGAAGAAACCTGGAACTTCCTGCACTCTATCTACGGCGGGGGTCCAGAGGTTACTTTGCGCCCCAATATTACGCATCAAGAATCTGAAACCTCCCAAGCAGAAGAGAAAATCGAGATGGAGACCCGTGCCGTGTAGTTTTACACACAACAGGCAAAACAAATACACTTTGCACTTAACTTACTCTAGGAGCATTCCCAGAAAGAGTCTTTCTTGTTATTGTAAATTATAGGGGCATTGTTATATTTGACAATCAGTGGAAGGAAGACATACCATATGTCTGTACTCTGTGTATATATATTAACTTTATATCCCCCCAATAGAAAATTGAAAGTCTAACATGCTGTGTTGAAATATGCACTGAGCTACTCTGCAGCCATTCTAGTCGAACAGTGTAATGGTGTCCCTTAGCAAACCAGATGGAGTAAAAATCAGTTAATTTAATCCCTCCTAATATTTATGTAATATACTGCATAAAGTTCAATTAACAATCTATATTTAAGCAACTACTGTCTAAGAGAACAGTAAAATAAAAAAAAAATAGTAAAAAAAACAAAATAATTCAATTGTGTAGTATTTGAAACCTCATGAACAAAAATAATCAGGTTATTAAGGGATACCAAGTACTTTCTCAGTAGTTGCAGGAAAGAACTGTCTTGTATTGCAGACAAAGAAGCAGCACCTTGCACGTCTGATGCCTGCAAATAAGTTTGAATGTACTGGTACTTCCATTTTCAAATTGTTTTCCCAGAAGACTTACATATCTTAAACCAATGACAATAGAAAAGTCTGGCAACTGTTTTTTGAAGGCATGCTTAAAGGAAAAACAAAGTGACTATAAACTGTGGCCTACTTCCAAGTCATTTTTATGTTGCGTTCATTTGCATGTAAATACAGCTTGCTGACCTAATGTACACTTGAGCAAATTGCAACTGCCAAGTCTGTGAAAAGGTATGTACAGAATACATAATGATTTATCCAGTCTGGTATTTCAACTGTTGCATTCTGAAATGAGGCATTCTTCTATGTATCTGGGCATGATGTTTCTTATATGTTACAGTATGTTCTGTCTCTTACTATTATAACCTAATAATAATTCAGAAAGTTACTTCAATAAAAAAAGTGACCAAAACATGTATCTGTTATGTCATATACTACTTACTAATTAACAATCTTTCTGAAGAAATCTCTTTGAGTGCAGAATTCTTTAGAGTATAGATAGTGGCATTGCTTCTCCCCAAGACCCCTTGTGGTTTTTGCAGTCAGTGGAGATGTGTCTCTAACCAGATACTTTGTAAGGGTTCAGCAAGCACCGCAAAGAGCAAATATTATAACAAAACATTTCTTGTAGTGCAAGAACACATTTTGTTCATAGAGTAATACAACTTTTATAGTGTCTTCCTAGAATAGCTGAAAATGAATAGGAATACATAGAAATAGTCTGTGTGAAATCCTTGATCATACTAGATACTAATAATATTCCAATTTAAATATGATGGAAATAACTGCAGTTGCTTTTAAATTGCTGTGTGGTAATTATTCTTCAAGTGTTAACAGAAGATCTGAAATATACACACTTCATTTACTTTTATATTTTAGTCAAATGTTTGGAGTTGGGTGGTCCTGGTGGCATGCTCAGTGTTTTGTTGTGCTCTGGCTTGGTTTGTAAGAATGGCATAAGATTGCAGAGCCTCAGCTGGCTCTGATTGGTTGGGTTTGGGTTTATGCATGCTTTGCCTTCTAGTCTTACTGGAGAGCCTTTTAAAGCAATGCCTGGAGAAAGTGTCTTCCAGCCACTCGTTTCACCAGCTGTGAGCGAGACGGTTTGGAAACACTTTGTTTTCTTATGCACAGGGATTTTCGGTAGCTCTCTGCTTGCTTCTGACGGAGGCATTTTATACCCTTTGCACCAAAAAAAATGTTGTCCAAGTTTGTCTGCCGTTCAAAAAAAGAAGCTGCTCGATTTACCCCTGGGTGTCTCTGCCTTGTGTCCAGCCTGGCTGGTACAGGTATTCTTTGGTTATGCCCTGGTGTGTTACGCACCAAGCAGTACTGCTTTGTTGTTGCTGACCACTGGTCTTGAGTGCTCACGTGTACATGAATACTGGAATAAACATAGTGAATAAATGTGTTATAAAAGGGTAGATTCCTTAATAGTATGTAGCCTTAAAAGTCTTACCTATTGTGCACTTCTATTCACTATATAGGTCTTCAATAAGCAATGCTGAAAGAAACATGTTGCTGCAAACGCTTCATACCGTACAAGCAAGGCTTGTAAACTGAGCTTTCTTTAACTTTGTGTAGTACCAGATACCATGTTTTAAAATGAAAGTAAAGTGCAACATGACTTTAAACCTTCTATTGTGAGCCACACAGATGTTTTCAGTGCAATTTGGATCATTTTGCAATGAAACTAATTTATCAAAGCTTGCTAATTTAAGTTGTGTTACTGGTTGAGTAACATTTTAGATTTTCCTTTCACAAAAAAAAAAAAAGATTTTGATAGATCTGACCCTAAGTGGCTGATGAGTTCCAGTATAAGGTACAATGGTGTTGAAATTGGCAAACATTTCCTGCATAGTAACACACACTGTTTTCTATTGCATCTGTTCCATCTCCAGATATTGAGATTAAAGCAGTACTGCCCCAAGCAATTGTGGGGGAACATGTTTAGCATGGTTATGTTTGCTTTGCAATCCAAATCCTTCTTCCACTAAGGCAAGTATGCTTTACTGGACTCTACCTAGACATCTAAAAGTACAAACTTACCAGGTAGGAAGTAGAATTCGGTGGGGGTCTAGATGAGTGTATATCTTCTCTCTGTAGACCATGTAGACTAAATAAATTAAAATAGTGAAAACAAAGCTAATTGGGCTATTGAGTTCCCAATTAGCAGTTAGTAAAGCACAGGGACGCAAACACTGAATGCCACCTGTGACAGCAAGGTGCTCAGCTTACCAGACCATGTCCCTTTTGGTAGGCTACCCGTCAGATATAATTGCTTTATGGCCCATGTATTTTTTCCAACACATCAAAGATCATAAACTAGAAATAAGTCACCAAAGGGAGATGGTTGAATGGTTCTTTATTAACTTAGGAACTCACAAAGTGACCACTGCCATCAGACAGCCTTGTCCGATTCTCTTGACAGAATGCTACTCCAGTAATTCAGGGACACAACATGACATGGTTGAGGTGCAAAGTGGTGTATCTACAGTTTAAGGTAAGTCACAATAGACCTTTAAAAATCTGGGACAGGATTTTTTTTTTTTTTCGTGTTAATTGTTGGGGGTAAATTGTCGCTTTACTAAACTGCTACACATACTCTGGAATGGTTGTTCATGCCTCCTGCCTGATTCTAAAATGAGTTGCGTTCTAAAACGGTCAGATTATCAGTTTGATCTCTATTGCCAATACTGATTTAAGACAGTACTTCTCGAATAACATCATTATAACTCAAACAAATAAATACATGTGTGTATTTATATACTTTACCTTCTAGTTTTCTTGTGAACGTTCTTTGAGCTCTGTACCCAATCACCTGAATGTGTCGGAATCGCCCGTGGTTCCCTTTGTATGCATTCGTTTAATTCTGGTAAGACTCTCCTTTGTACTGGTACCAGCATATTGTCTTCTCTGCAAACGAAAGTGTCACTTCTATCTAAATCAACCACCGGTTCAGTTTTTTTTAGTATATATTCCAGGTGTATATTTTTGAAATACTTTGTGCCCTATTAATTTCTTACGTTCAGTTTCGCCTGGCAAAATGTGAGCTATACCAAAGTTGCCTTCAAATGTTACTAGCAGCTAATAATAATAATTCACGTGTACGTTCCGATCGGTAGTTCTGCATGTATAAGCCAGCGTCAGAATAATGTTCAAAACTGGAGGTATCATCATAATTATACTTTATGGACGTGAACTCTCTTTTAAATTCTGCAGGGGCGCTTTCTGGTTCCTTCGTCTTTGAGATTAGATTGCTTTTGTTCGTACTACTACCCGCATAGCTGCTTTCAAAAACCCAGCCACCAAAAGTATTTGCCAGTGCCGACTCTTCCCAGTGCACTTTTAAATCCGCTTGGTCTTGGATGCATTCCTCCAATTCCAATAAACCGTGGAGTGAATGGCTCTCCTTGTCTGCGTTTAAGAAACAGCGATGGTGTCGTCTCATGTTGTTGTCCCTTTTTGAAATCTCATGAACACCATCTTTTTGTAGAGCCACTACGACTACTGGGCGCCTCAAACTGGGTGAAAAAGTTACAGGATAGAAAGTGCCCGATTTATTACATCACTGTAGCGCACGCGTGGTTGATAAACGCGCGCTACTTAGCAACAAAACACTACCACCCCTCCTCCCCTTTTCTCAGCATAGTATTATACACAAGTTTTTTGGGTTTTTTTAATAGTTGCTGTAAGATTTATAACCAACAGAAATTCAAAACTGATTGGCTAAGTCACACGTGTGTGCTTTTATTTCGTTTATTTTATGGTATCTACAAGACAGCACGGAGTCTGAGAGACGCAGAAGCCAGGCCTCAGTTTATCCTAGAAACATATTATATCGTTGGGGACATTGTTCTGTGAAGACCAGAGGCGGTTGGGATGTATGTGTGTGTGCTTTTTGGCTGAAATTGGTTCAATGAATCGGGTTTCACACACACATTATATAGCCTAATGTGGCAATATTGCTGACGTTATTAATTATAGAAACCCAAGTAGAAATATGACTCGCTCAGTCTGGTTCATGGTGACCCTCACCCTAAATCTTAACCGCAAACTGCTGGGGTCATATTTCAGTTTTGGATCCTCACATATCTACTTGGTATTTTTTTATTATTCTTGTTATATTTACCCCTCGCTATTACTGAAAAAAAATGAAGACAAAAGATAATTAACTATTTAGATTAAATTAAATATTTGCATTTTAAGATGTTTTGTTTTTTTCATAACGCCAATTATGTAGCTGTCTAAAACCAGCATTTCATGCTTAACAGATGACAAGTGTAGGTGAATAACAATACTGTCAGAATGCCCTCTTAAAATTAAGACTAAAAATCATAAATTATTTGACTAATATGAGACTGCAATGGTCACAGTAAGTCAAGACTTATAATAAAATCAAAGTGATATACCGCACTACTTACAGCTTGCACATATTGCTAATACCTTGCCTATGCTACCCCCCGCAAGCCCTTTTTAGCCAAAAAAAAGCAAGCGCTGTCGAGCGCGGCGGGATTGTGGGATTTTGTAGCACAGAGCCAAGGGATAGAAAACATGGCGGCGGCCGAGAGCGCTGCAAACCCATTGCGGAAGTGAGGTAAGTGTAATTCTCCCTCTTTTAAATACCATTTTTCAAATTAAACCATTGTGTCGTCCACCTTGAAACACTCTCCGTTTAAAACTAGAACTTTGACCGGGCTCGGGGTTTAGCAGAAAGTGTTTTACCTGAACCCTCCATTTTAAACGTGTGTATGCTTCAGGAAAGTTGTTGCGCTAAAACAATCGCCTACCTCCTCGCTCCTTGCGTGTCTCTCTCCCCCTTCTCGCTGCACCAGTCATCATGATCAGGCCATCTGGTCACACCGCACTGTGTTAGAAGAAGGGCACCCCGTTTTTGCAGATTACATATTCTCCCTACCCCGTTGCTGTAGGTGGCTAAATCGGTTTATTTGCGTCAAAGTTATAGCTGTAAAAAAAAAAAAAAGCGAATTTCGCTTCCTAGAGTTAAGGTAGAAAAATATGCATACTTGATTTGTGTCATGAATGTGGTGCCTATATATAGGAGGGTGCGACTAGGCTGTGCACTTTTTCATTTCTCTGCTTTTAATTTTCGAATTGAAATGATGCTATGAAACAAGAGAGGGGGGCACTGTTGGAGAAACGTGTAATTTTTTTTTTGCAATTGGAACATATTGCTGCTAGTTTTCTGGCTCGCTTTCCGTAGAGCGCTGGTTCACCAGAGTATTGTGGCCGGGTTGGGTGTGCACTTTACGGGCTTCATTTCCATGCCAGTTCCCTGGATTTTCTCTTAGCTGCTAAGGCCCTCTTCGAGCAACATAAAATGAGAAAAAAAAGCGGCTAGGCAAAATCAGATCAGCTCAAAAACCGCTGTGTGGACAGCAACAAGAATAACAAGACAGGGTTTTCTGTCTTTGATCTGGGTAAATCGATATCATTTGTTTTCAGGTACATTGTGCGGTGGTGCAAGCTAATTTTGGTATAGTTCTAAACATCGAGTTTTTCTGTCTATCTGCAAGGGCCTTGGGTGATACGGGTATTAAGGAAGACACGTATAATGTTTCTAAATTAGTTTTAATTGTAATGGGTCATTTCAGAAGAGGAGCACATGCCAATTTAAAGTTCACGTTCACCACGCGCACCAGCAGCACTGATGCAGGAAGTTGCTACACGTGCATTTTTAATTTTATTTATTGAATGTACGAATTCATGTATATAGTATCCATATTTTAAAATATCAATAAAAATGTCAAGTTGGAAAAATATTTTTTCCAGCACAGTTTTCGTTGTGTGACGCCCTCCCCTTAAATCAACCATAGATCAAAACTTTCCCTGTTATTTTCACGTTTACCGGTACATTATAGTGTTCTCATTTTGAAGGCTCGTTTTACACGGTGGTCACTGATCAGGTTATTTAACCCCGGGAGTAGGAGAACAACTTAAGAACTTTTTTTTTTTTTTTAAACTAACATTTATAGAGGTGTGTGTATGTCAACGTTGCATGTTACTGCTCACGATACTGAATTCATCTTTACAGTTTACAGAAACATTTTAAAAGCATTTCACCATAGAGATATAGTTATATTTTTTGTCTTCTGATGATGTATACTTAACTAATGAAATCCTCTGGGACTGGGATACAATGAAGTAGTATGTCTCCAGGCTATATTATTTTTCTTAATTTCTTAGAAAGAGTAAAAGTCTAGTCTCAGTGGTTTTATGTGCACAGGAAAGTAGTGCAGATTTTGAATGTTTAGTTTCTTGTGTGTTCTAAAGGCAATGAAGGGGGTTGTGTCCAATGGTGCATGTCATGGATTAGCAAACTGTTCTGTAATTGGCTCTGACAGAAAAACAAAGTATGCAAGTGGTGTCCAGTGATGCAATATTTTTTTACCTATGCCTACCCACAATTCAAAGACAGTTGCCCTTTTCACCTATTGACCCCACATAGATGACATCTTATATCACCTAGGTTTGCTTACTTAGCAAGTGGTGGAAACTCATCTGCCTGACCTCTTGTGCGGTACTGTACATGTTTTGGTGGTTCAGCTTTCTGCATGTTTTTTACAGGCTCAGCCATGCATGTGTGGGACCAAACCATGTTTTGCAGGAGTATTATTAGGACTCACATTGCATAGACATTCTAACTTTTAATATGAACTTGAATAGGTACACCATATATATATATATATATATATATATATATATATATATATATATATATATATATATATGGGATGTGCTTTTGGTACATTTTTATGAACATTTAAACCATATCTACATACACACACGCTCTCTTTATATTACATTCTGATACTGAAAAACCACGTACACATCAAAGTATATATTGAGATGTTTATATTTATGGTTGTAATTAAAGATGCTAGTGGAGATACAACTATATACATATTGAACACATTTTCAGATAGGTGTTTTTAGAATAGTGTATTTCTTAAAGGTTCATTTAACAACAGAAAAAACAGGAACCTATTCATAACTTTGCCCAAAATTCTATGGTTTAAAAAAAAAAAAAAAAAATTGAGACGAATCCAGCGCTAATGCAAAATGGCTGCAGTAAAGTGAAAGCGAGCTGTGCTTACAATTGAAAAAAAGTTGGAAATACTTTCACTTCTGGAAAAGGTCATTACCAGGGATAACATATCCCAATATTTTGGAATTGTAAAGAGCACTGTGACTGATATTAAAAAGTGTGCTTCAGAGATTTAAAAGTTTGCAGTCTGATAGTAGGGGTGGGATTTTCGAGATATATTGCTCAAGTACTTGAGCATTACAATTTCCGAGTACTCGAATCAAACGCCACTCTCCTCTACATACTGTACTAGTGTACATAAACCTCCCAAACATTGCCACAAGTCCTATTTTAAATGCCAAACTAACACACAATCAAGTAATATATTAAGTAATTAATATAATGTTTGCCTTCATGTGCAGTTAATTGTATATGGTTGAGTATTACTAAATAACATAAAGTATTCAAATTCACATATCCACACAACTTTACATTAAATTGTAAAAAGAGATGCCTGGCCTACCTGTTTGAAGTGTGTCTCAGATGTCCTTTACTTTAGTGCAGTAGTTTCAACATACAAATAAAAACTGTACTAAACATAAACGACCATTCAGTCCAAAAGCTTAGAGCAGAATTAATAGAAAGAGCCTTCCACCTATGGGAAGATTGGGGAATGGGATCCACGAGTCTGTGGTAATTGCAACGTTTTCTCCCTTTTGAAAGTTTTGTATGAACAGCTGCAGCACGATTTCCTTAAAGTTTTTCCAGCCTCGCTGTTATTGTTTTATGGGTCGGCACAGTATTGGGATAATCTTACATAGATTTCAAAACTGCTGCATTCACGATTCACACACACTGTCCTCATAGGGGATAACGTGATCACGCCCTGTTTGGCCAAATCTATAGCAAATGTTGTTATGGATGTTTGCTTTTTATTTCAAAGAGAAAGGGACCGCTACATCCAGACACTTATTTTGTTTCACGTGGAGGTGCAGGGGCAAAATAACAATTAATTGATAAAGAACGACCCGCACTCTCCGCTAAAAAAACAATCCGAAGCACTTAAAAGTACAATTAATATTCCTTTATTTCATTTTTGATTAAAACAATCTTCTATATCCACCCCGATTCAGAACAGAGCTGCAATCAGTAGCTCCATCCACAGTAATTCTGTATGGTGAAGCATTGAACTTGTGTTTTTGTGGTACGGCAATTTTGTTTGGCATAATTATTTTTATTTACACACCACAGTTTTCTCGTCCGGGTCCTCAAAATACTTCCTTTGTTTAGAAATGCCATTTCAAATATAGAACAAACTCAGAAAAAATGCTTGTCATTAATGTTATTACCCTGCTGTGGAATTGATACCATACCACGCCTACTACAGGCATGAACACACACAGTGCACCAATGAAGCGCCAGATCGACCCAGAGTAAAACCTGCCCGTGTCAATTTTTCTGTTGCAGCAATTAGGAAAGCTACTTGGAGGCAATTGCCAAGCCCCTTCCTTTTTATAATATCCGCCCTTACTGTGACACTAGAGCAGTCTGATACACGACAGACTACTGATGGTAAATTACCAAAATTAATATATATATACTGTATATATACTCTCTGTTAAGGTAATTTATGATTAAGGCTCATTACCGGGTTTGACTCAGAATGCTTTGCAACAGTCGAAGTATTCGCTCCTTGATGATCCTGACATGGTACAGTACGCTAGTAATCTGGGGTACGTGGGGAGTCACAAATGGCGCAGATTATCCAGTAGAGAATCCTATAATTGGCTAATTGACTAATTGTTTGACGATGAGCGCTGCTGTATTTAGTACGGGGAAAGTATTGCTGGTTAGGCATGAGCACGTTAAAAGTGATACGTTAGTTGACAAGAGAAACAGATGCTGAAACCCATTCACACACGGGGTAGTGTGAGCTGTGCCAGACTTCCTTAATGTGTGGTGTACTTGCATGTCTCAATCCCCACAGAGGGGGAAGAGCGCAACATACAGCAGCCTCTCCATCACCCTGTTATACTGCCTTTTTCTGGGAAGGACAGTCACTGTTACAGTATGTCATAAAGGGTGGTCTTGTACTTTTGACAGGATTCTGTCTGGGACTGGGTTCATTCTCTGGTTTGGATAACAGAGGCTTTTGTGTTATATTGCACCCAGTTTAAAAAATGTCTACATGTTTCAAAAGTTTTTTTACCATGTGAATATACCTTGTAATGCAATCATTTAACAAAAAACCGTGTGAAAGAATGAATCCTCTTCCTATAATTGAGATTTAATTTTTGTGGCAGCTATTAACAGGTGCAAAGTGACACAAAAGCAGAAGTCTCTACTTAACCTGGTGCCTTCGTGCCATCATCCAATTTATTCTGATTAATAAACCTGTTGTGGTTGTCTGATGCCATTTCTCATTTTGCTCCAAGTTCTTTCTATGCATGGTCAGAATGCATTAACGTAACGTATTTCATGATTGTTACACAAGCAGTGGAAATGTAGGAACCACTGCAGATTACTGGAATAGCAAGTTCTTTGTTTTCAGTGTAAAGAAAAAGAAGAATGATTATCTTTAGCACAGCAGGGTTTTTTTTTTTTTTTTTTTTTAAATGTACCTCAAGTAAATTGTGTACCAAGAATGATTTAAAATCCAGCTCTATACATTTGATTCAAAAAACACATCTACAGTCTTGAATTAAGTGTGCATTCTTCAAAAGCCAAACTGAAAGATAATAGTATAGCTCTGTAAATAATTAAATGAGACCAGATCAATGCAGAAATAATTTTATATAGGATTGTAACAGGGGAGATCTGTGCTGACTGTCTGGCGCATGCATGGTTCTGCAAAAAGAGGGCAGCAGCCTTGTAAGATCCGCCTGTCAGTCACAGTGAAGAGGGTGTGTTGGCTTTCCCTCTCTCTGAGTGGCTGAGAGGCGGGCCTTGGGGGATTGCTCGGCCTATAAGTACTGTGCTTGGTTATGCATTCGAGTGGCCAAGATAGGGGTTACCCAGAGTGTGAACGAAACAGACAAGCACGGCTGAAGAAGACAGCCAGCCTTAAATAAAGAAAGTTATAATTATAATAAATTGTTACATACCCAAGGGGGACGTGTGTAAATAGAGGGGAACCTTGGCCACCCCAGTGCATAGTGCATAGCATAGGACGGAGACCCGAGCTGACCGATTTAGCGGCAGTGGAGGCACTGCGTAAGCAGCACCTTTATTTTGTAGTTTTATTACTGTGTTTTATTTTCCCTTTTTCTTTGCCATTTGTTATTTATTATTATGTCAGAGCACCTGTGAGTGAGCTAGCATTTGCCTATTTACCTGTATTGGTATTAATGTGGCCCTGTTTACTGTTGTCGGTATTCAGGCCACAGACAACAGCGCCCTCTACGGGCTAAAATAAATCAAACAGAAAATAATAAAACTGGGCACCAGTGCGGTGTTTTCAACTAAACCGTCTATCTCCTGTGTGTGTCAGTGAATTGCCCACCACCTATCCACAAGGATTTTAAAAACAGAGGCAGCCAGTGACAGCTGTAGGTAGAAAATCTACCCTTGTGCGTTTGTGCCTACTTAAGTGTGCTAGTTCAATCTGGACCATTAACATGGCATATTTAACTGTGCCTATCACCTTATGAATACACCTTTTGTCCTGATCAAATGCAACAGATCACAAAGATCAACCCAAGGTGTATAGCAGGGTAGCAACATGTTATAAGTGACAGCACCACTGGTAGTTAATGAGAGAGGACAGAAATAGAGATGTGTGCCAATTTGATTTAGTTTTTGTCAAAACTCATGCAGCATTGCACACTATCTGCAGTTCAGGTAAGTGTTCAGCTGGCATGCAAACAGTGCACTGCAGTAGTTCTTTGTCTTGTAATGTTGTCATGATACATGGTCATTAAAATTCTACTAGGGAACCAGTTACACCTTGAAATAGTTATAAGTGTTTTAACCCTTTCTCATCACAAATCAGTGCGCTTGCCAGTGTGCATGATGTTTTGTATTTGTTGACCAGGCCGAGCTGTCATCTCTTCAGGGCAGGGTGTAAGCTGGGAAAAAAGGGAAGTGAACCTGTTAGATGTAAAACAACTAAAACCAAAAAGAGACACAGATGGGTTGTATACAATCGATACAGTAGCCATTCTCTCTCTATAAGCAGCAGATGGTCAATTAGCCCCTGGTGACATCATTCGTTTTCAGTAAAAAGGAAAGGGTTACATCAGGGATGTCCAGTCACGGTCCTGAAGGACCATTCCACTCCAGGTTTAACAGGCAAAATGATATCATTAAATACTTCAGGGTCTGGATGGAGGTTTAATTGGTTCAATTAAACCATTTAGAACAAGGTTGGAACAAAGACCAGGACAGGGCCAACTTTGGACACCCCTGGGTTAAATGTACTAAACCATTTACCACTGCAGTGGGATCTGTAATTCAATTTCATTCTGTCCTGCAATCCTGTCTGAAGTCAAGCTTCATCTACTGAAACTCTGGAAAAGGCCCGCATTTGATTGATCAAATAATACATCATGGTGGATACTGTACATTGGCATTATTTATACCAGTATCCTAAACGTTTCTGAAGAGGGAAACACATTTTTTAAAAATTGCCCCTTCAATTAAACAGTAGAAGTAATTAGGGTCTTGCCCCCCTTTTTTTAGTATATAATTAGAAAAAGCATTACTTTGAACTTTTCAACCCTCTGTATTGTGCTAATTCAGATAACAGCATCAGACTCATTAGCTTCTGTGATTTGTGAAGGTTTGTTATTTCCCAGCGTTATCCTGTGGGTGGGATTCAGGGCTGTGCAGAATGAAAAGAGTAGCACCAGGGATTGCAGTAGCCTTGAGTAGCAACAGCACAGTCAATAACTGCATAGAGAGTGCAGGCAGCTTCTGTGTTCCAGACCTGAGGGCAGCAGCGTGCACACAGATTCTAAGAAATATTCCATTTATGACTTTTTGAGTAAGTCTTTGAGAAAACGTTATGAATAAAATGCCTTTCATCAATGGTTTATGAGGTGGAGGATGGAAGGGATTGATTTATATTTATGCCTGATTTATAAATGCATGAATACAGTGAAACAAAAACAAATCTTTATTTCTTCGTGTATTATGATGTAATGTACTGTAGTTGAGAGAGTTGTATTTATACAGTGAATATGATTAGCACATTGATATGTAGGCCTATATATGGTATGCAAAAGTTCCATCCCAGTATTAGGAATGGCGAATATTTCTCCGTTCAATATTCTTTATTTCTTTGGCACAGGTTTGTTGCTTTTGGTTACCTCATTAGAATACAGAGCTCAAAGACACTTGCTCAAAGTACCCTGTGGTAGTGATCTCGGTCTCTAGTTCCAAGACACTAACCTAATTCAAAACAGTTCAGCAGTGCATAAGGTCTTCCACTTAACTGGCATTATTGCTGAGGGAGGAATAATCATTACTGGCAGCAATAATGCAGGATTGTTCAAATGATAATGCTGTACACATCCATCATCCCCACACACCTGCTTCTCATGGATTGACATTTCTTTCCTGGAGCGTTGCTGAATTAAGAGCTTATCTCCCCAGCAGACCTGCATTGCAATCTGTTGCATTCATATAAATTAAGAAAATATTCTGTGAAAATATTGTTGTGACCTCTTCATTCCACATAGACAGGATTCAGTATTGGATTTCTCTTTCAATTGCTGCATAAATTAACCATTTTGTGTACATTTTCCTTGGTTCCAAGGTTGTGTCATCCAGCATGTACAAATAGAGTTTCTGTTTCTTGCTCTTGCTGGGACATTACTGCTGTCCTTTTTCTACTAGATTGATATTGTTTGAGATACAGTACCATAGTATTAAAATGACTGAATATGTATGTGTACAGATTGGGTATGTAGGTTTGCATGCTTTTATAGTGTTTATGGCAGTTTTTGATTTACCCTCTCCCCTGATTTTCTGTTTTCAGGTGTCCCTTAACAACTGCTGATGACAGGACCATGATGAGGAGATTCTAGGGATTTGCCATAGTATGGCTGCTTCTCGATCCACACGTGTTACAAGATCATCAGTGGGGATAAATGGTTTGGATGAGAATTTTTGTGGTCGAACCCTAAGAAACCGCAGCATCGCCCACCCCGAAGACGCCTCACCCATCCCTCCTCAAAGAGCCAGGTCGCCCAAAAAAAAGCAGGACTGCCTGCAACCTCTACCCAAGGTGACGAACTCTGGGAAAGTCTCTGACTTGAAGCAGCAGCAGAACGTCCGCGAGTCATGGATGAGCCCCAGAAAGAGGGGCCTTTCCTGTTCTGAGAAGGACTTCCCTGACAAGCAGGCAACGGAGAACTGTGAACGGCGGCATTCGGAAGGGGTGTCTCCAGTGTTCAAGCGGGTCAAGCGCTGCTCGCGTTCTGGGGAGCTGACAAGTTCAGAGGAAGACTCTCCGGTCAAGCTAGAGAAGTCTACCTGCAGTAAGGGTTCTGCTGCAGAAAACGATGAGGACTCTCCTGGCCCAAAACGAGCTAGACGCTGTCTTGTACTGGATGATTGTGACAAAGGGGAGATCAAAAAGGTAGATAGCCCTGTGGACAGATTCGATCTCCCTGTGTTTTCCGGTGAGGCTCATCAGGCTACAAATGGGCTTGACGAGCAAGACTTGGATGACGTTAACTGTAGCGATAAACCAGTTGGTTCTTGCGTGTCCGCTGACCCAACTGGGACTGGATCCCTCAGTGCGGGCAACAAGACTTTGGCGCTGCTAAATGGCAGCAAAGTGAACTCTGCCCTCGATCCTGATGTGCCTTGTAGAAACTTGCGTTCTGAGCAAGCAGAGCTTGATTCTCACAGAGCAGCGGGCAGCAGCAGCCCGTCTGTCGTGATTAGCGGTTCTTTGCAGCAGCCATCGGCGGTCTCCTCATCAGATAACCTGTCATCATTCAGGGAGCCAGAGGAAGAGGTTGATGTTGTGGGGGACAGCGGTAGCTCATCCAGAGAGTGTGTTCTTGAGAATACCAATGGTGGCCTAAGTGCTGTACAGGACAACAAACCAATCTCAGGGGAACCTGAGCCACCTCTAGGACTGGACTGTGGTTTGGATGAAGTCGCGTCTTTCATGGAACCTCAAGAACACAGATACACACTGAGAACTTCACCAAGAAGGGCTGCCTGCAGCAAGGGGAGCCCTCATAAACTAAACTCCCCTTCCAGGGACAATGGGTCAGTCAGAGAGGAGAAGGAAAGCCCATATGGTAGCAATGTACAGGCCGAAACTAAAGCTGATGAGGAGCCTTGTGGAAAAACACACAAGTCTCATCATGAAGGGCAAAGCACTTCCAGTGACATCGCTAGGGAATGTTTTGGGGAAGGAATGGATAAATTGGCGGCAGAGCCAGGGTTGTCAAACAGCAGACTTCTGACACTTTCCAAAGAGCTTGTGAGCAGCAGCAGCCATGCCACAGAGGAAGATGAGGATGAAGAGGACCCTGATGTCTATTTTTTTGAATCGGATCATTTGGCATTGAAACATAACAAAGAGTATGTGTAATCTACATTAGTAGATTATGGAAGGGGGAAGAATAATTTTTGCTGCAGTTTGTAACTTACTTTCATCACGAATAATCCCAAGTCGTGACGTGTTTGTTGCTATAACAGTATTTAGTGTATTGCCCTGCAAGTACACGTCCATATCTCACCATTAGCGTAACAGGGTGCTGATGTAATTTATTCTGTAATTATAAATTTGCGGTATCTGCTAACATTTAGTATGCATTCATTTATGTACCTTTACTCCATCTTTGGTAAACCATTTTTAATTTGTGCTTGCTATTTTTCAATCTCACAGTAGCCTACACATCTGTACTTTCCTTCCATAAGGCTTTTCAGTTTCTTATCAGAATTGTCGGGTTTACTACTATTTTTATTAATGTTGAATATTTCAGAAATCGTGTTGGCTTTCCTTGTTAGATTTAATGGGGATTGGAAAGAAAAGAAATGATTGCAACAGTAATGTGTGTTTTTGTGCTCATAATATTTACATATTTCTGTTAGACATACTGGTAGTATACTGGTAGGTAAATTTTAATCAGTGGCTTACCTACAGGGTATAGGTAAAACACAGAAAATATTAAGCAGTGGGTCTGTGTGTTGGCAGCTTTGTGTGTGTGCCCACTTAATCTTTGTGTATTTTTTGCTGAACCCCCTTTACACTGTTTAACATAGTATTGTGAGCATCTCAGAAGCTGTCTTTGTGATAGCTGCTGTCTGGCACTGTGATATTATCTAATGAAAATGCTTCATAGCTTGATCAGTTCTGTTTTATACCACTGCTGTTCAGTGTTGTTATTTGTTCAATTTTGCCAGTAGATGGTACTAAAACACAGGATTTGCTTTCTGGCCTTTCAGCCGGCAATACTCTCAGCTGCACACCAACATTTTAGTTGTATATTGTATTTTACTTAACAGTATATGGGTGAGTACACTGTTTTTATATAATTGATTCGAAGGAGTTTCCACGTTATCTAAGAACATTTTAGGAATATTTAACAAATATTTTAAAAAGCGTAAACTCTCGCTAGTCCTACACCCAGTCAGATGTTTCTGAGCTACCCTGAATTATGTATATTGTTTTAATGATCAGGAGCCATGAGTTAAATATATTGTTCCTCGCATAAAGCTCCACAATCAACTCCTAATAGTAAACCCACAGACTCAAGTGAGGCTTATTCACGCTGTGTTAAGCTTGATCAGTTCAGGGCTTATTAAGCAGGTGCCTGATTGCTCAGATTCTTGGCTTGTGGAAACTTCCAGTAATAAAACGAAACCAGGGGAGTTGTGAAATCCAGGATCGAGTGCCGGGCTCGTGGAAGTTTCTAACCCTGCTGCATTTACTCTTGGAGGTTTACCAGGACTGAATGTAGTAACTCAATAGGCCATGAACGTAAACGACAGAAATGTAGTACTTCAACACAGGCAATACAGAACAGAAACGGTGGGCCATGCTGCAGCTGCTTTAACTAACCATTTAACAGTAGAGCGAGAGTATAGAGTAATGTACTAATGTTTGCTTTATGGTGCGTCTCGGTTATCTGTAGCTGGAGACAAGCTGGGAGGTGTAATCCTTTAATTATTCTCTGAGCTCACTGCCTGTATGGCTGCTAGCTATGACTATAAATAGAATAGGGCATTGTGCCCAAGAAGGATTTTAATAAATAATCTATCTTATAATTGCTAGTACAAAACCTTCTAACCCATGGATAGATATTTCAAAATCCTTCATACAATGGCTTGGTGAACAGGGCTCTGTGTTTGGCCGAACAGCAGTGCCAGAGGTCGCGTTAACGCAAAATTTTGCATCCTAGACGCAAAATAAATCTATTGCATGGAAAAATATTTTGTCTTGTGTTCACTGGACACACGAAATGGAAAGGGACGCAGACTTGCATATTCGTGGTAATCTATTACACTGCAGCAATGACCATAAAGTACTTGCTTGTTTAAAAAAAAAAGCACATTGATTAAGGTACACCTCAGTCCTGTAGGTGGCAGAAATAAGCCTCATATTTGGCTTTGCCAGCAGTATTAACTCTTTGCGGTCCATTTATTAATTCTGCGTCAGGCTCGCCAGGTCCAATTTATTTTCACACGCGCAGTTAATTTTAGACGCGCTGTTTAAAAGTATTTTTTTCCACAGTCAAACGGGTTTAAATGACCCTGCATATCAACAAAGCACTCACTAGGGATCTCCAGCCTCGCCCCACCCTTTCGTTTGCTATCGCTTTCACATATGCTACCAAATAAAAAATAATAATAATAGTAGTCGTACATACCGATCAATCGTCTCCTGATGACTCGTTTTATCACCAAACTCCTCAATAATGCAATCCAAGTCATTATTTTATTGCTATAACATCTCAAAAAAGCTCTGCAAATGTCCATGATAGTCTCTGTGCGCTGATACTGTAACTCCCAGCTTGTTTCCATATGACCGCCCCATCTGATGCAAGGGGCTAGTATGACTATTCATGAGATACGCCTTTTTTTTTTTTCTTTTTTTTTTTTATCGGCTTGTCTCGCTCTTTCGTTCCCACTCGCCATTAAATGGTTTTCGGCTTTTCCGTTGAAAAACCGACTTTTTATGCTTTTTGGATGATGTCGGACAGGGTCCGACAAAGGACCTGATGGGAATAATTGCAATGTCGGACCCAGTCCGACAAAGGACCGCAAATGGTTAAGGATATTTACTTTAAGGCCCTGTCCACGCTACATAACCGATCTCAAGAACCGTACTCAAAAGCGTTTTAATTAATCCAGCTCAAACTTTAGCATCCACACTGAAGTACCGTTTCATGTTTAGTCGGGCGTAATGCGTACACACACTAATGTTATTAGAATAGTTCAGTTACAGTTCCTAGCAGCGCATTGAACATTGGAAATTAATACGATAGTATCCCACCATGCACTGTATTTTATTTTAAAATAATGTGTTAGGTTCATATTGCTAAGAAATAAAACAAGTATTTTGGAAAAAGTAAATGCAAACACACACATACCATTAGAGCTTGAAGTTTTCAGGTTTTATTTTTAATCAGGTGACAAATGTAGCTGATTCTGTTTCATAAGTAAACTCAGAAAAAGCTGTTAATTGCAAAACAATCTTTGCTTTTACCTTCATGTCTTGCCTGAGCCTAATTATGGTCCCTTTAATTTTATTTCAAACCGAGCTGACAAATTATGTGAATTGTTCATCCCCGATGCTACTTGTAACTCGCATTTCATTTTTGCAGTCGCCTAATTTTAATGTTGTGCTTTTGTTATTTTCCGCACTAGTTTAACAGGGATGCCCTTAGATTTTTTTTAAGCATAAAAACTAATACCTAGTGTAAAGTGTACACTGACAACAAGTCAGTTGTCAGTCAGACTTTTTTTTGGTAAGCGGTCAACATCTTCAGGGGATTCTCATGAAGAAGATTGCTCATCTTCATCTCGGCCATCTGCTTCTGACTACGAGTACTACAGTGACCTAAGCAGTAGTAATGCACAAAAACGCAAACGAAAAATATGTTCTTATAATTTTGAATGGGAGATGAGGTATCCGTGGCTTATCGAGATGGGAAGATGTACTGTGTGTGAAACACATACACACGGATGTACAGTTTGAAGAATCTTAGCTTAAAAGACACGGCGATGCTGGTTATTGGAATGCAGAAAAATATTAAAACACACATAGACGAAGGCAACAAGCAGTGCTTAGAATCCCGTCTCGTTGTCATGGGAACAGTCTACTGTTAGTACATATAACAAAGAAAAGTGTGTGTGTGTTTATATGTATATCTATACATGGACAGAGATTGCCCTGGAGTTTATTAGCCTTTGTGTTAAAATGTATATTTGATGGATGGGACGCAAAATTTTGGGCATGTGCGTTTCAGGAACGCATGAAAAGAAAAGCTAGCGCGACCTCTGCAGTGCTATTGGGCAGCAACACGCTGTTTGGATCTCCTTAGCCTCATCACAGAGAGAACAATAACCTACACAAGCATAAATGTAACTGGAACCACAACAGCAACTAAAAACAAACAAACATTTAAACCATTATTTTTATTTTATCCTTCTCAGTTCTTTCAAAGGTTAAAGATTCTAAAACTGTAACAATAATAATATTCATTGTAATTTGACTACTTTTTTAAAACTTTTGCATTCAAAGATTTCATTTTCTTTCATGCTGAGGTTCTTACGGAATGGGCTATTTTATAATTGCAAAAAGACACTTCAAGGTGAGCAACATTGCAAAATCATTACAGCTATGGGGTTAATGTGCCTACAGCAGCAGTGCTGCAATTCCGGATGAACTCGCTCGTTGCTGAAATCCACCTATCGTTTTACTACTGGCTTAAAATGACTATTTCAGAATGTATTTTGTTCTCTAAATTATTGGACTATAAATATCCAATGGAAGCTACTGAGTTTGTTAAACCTACTGTTTACAGTTTTGTAATGTGTTCAGTGAATGATAAACTGCAAGTTAAATAATTCAGCCTTATTTTTGCCGTTCTGGGTGTTGTCAGGTTAGATACCGTCTGAGTCTCTTTGAAGGGCATTGAATAATGTATATTCTTCTATTTGTAGTTATCAGAGGCTGCTGCAGACCATTGCTGTGCTGGAGGCACAGCGCACTCAAGCAATCCAGGACCTGGAAAACCTAGCAAGGCACCAGAGGGAATCGCTCAACAACCCAATTGTCTTTGTAGAGCAACTCCAAAAACGGGTACACATGCTTTTTTTTTGGAATGTGTGGGGCTGTATTTAGCATTAGCTTTAGGAAAGGTAATTGTAAGTAAGCTGTTAATTGTACGTACCAGCCTGGGTGCACACACAAGACTGAGTTGTTTATTAGCATATTAGCATTTTAATATGGTAGCATAAATCAGAAGTTATGACAAGACTTACCAGATTGATCCTGACAGCCCTCAGTAGAGATAACCACGGCTTCATAATTAGTCTTGGTGTTCAGATGTCTAGGGCTGTTTTCATATGCAAACCCTGTGTACCCTAAAAAACTGGAATAAGCAATAAACTGAGCAAAGCTGCAAAACAAGCAAAACAGATACTGTGGATAAATCTCTGAAAGCTGCTTCAAATTACACGCTTCTGTGAGCAGGTCAGTTTTTTTTTTTGTATTAAGGCAGCTTCATTTACTGTGCATGTACGCAGCATTCTGTCGGCATATTGGTTGAATTCAAGTGTGAGGGCCTTATCCATAGAGTGGTAGCTTTCAGTGTGTGTTTGTTTATATATTAACCGTTGAAAAGAAATGTACTTCTTTTTTAATTTATTTTTATTATAGTAGCAAAATGTAGTTGTTTTAATGAAGTGAAATATCCTGATTTTCTGCAGGTTGACATAGGCCTTCCGTGTCCTCAGCGAGTTGTCCAGTTGCCTGAGATTGCGTGGGACCAATATACCTCTGGCCTTGGAGATTTCGAGAGGGAATTTAGAAACAAGAAACGCCACACTAGAAGGTTACAGCTTATATTTGACAAAGGTATAAGATACAATGCGCTCACCACAGATGCACAGTAACAAATAGAGCCTTATCTGTAGCACAGGAAATGAAGACAAAAATCTGTTATTGGAGGAGAGAGGTTAACCCTACAACACATATACTGTTGGTAATCTGTTATGTTGGTGTGGCGTTACTTACAGTGGGGTTACCTGTTCGACCTAGAAGTCCTTTGGATTCCAAGAAGGATGGGGGGGAGTCCTCTTCATACTCAGCTCTGCCTTCTAGTGATGCTCCCGAGCATGCAGCATCAAGCAGTCACTCACAGGTACAGTGTAATACCACCCTTGATGTTTGATATCAGTGTCAAAGCAGGTGTCTATGCTGTGTGTGTAAAAGGAGCTGAAGCTAGTAAAATAGTTCCATAGATATTGCCCGTCACATACTTCCATTCGCTATACAGGTCTCCCGTGTGCAATGTGACACCTGTTCAAGTCTTTTTTTAATGTTTTACATCCAAGGTCATTTCTTCTGCTTTTACCAACTAGCTGCTTACCTGGGAAGCGCAAGCATAACACAATTGCCTGAAAGTAAGGCATGCAAACTTGGAGCCTTCTTTACCATTCAATGGGAACGCACACATATAATGTTTAAATAAATACACGTTTACTTTAACATGTGCCTCCTTCAAAAAAGCACCTTCAAGGCTTACAAAGCAAACAGAAGTACATAACAGGTAATGTGTGAGAGAATTATTGCTAGACACAGATGGTGTTATGCTTGGCCTGGTTAAACATCTGCAGGTTAGTTTTATTGGTATCATTTAAAAATGGGTCTTACTATGTAATATCTGCATCACAGTAATTTTTCATGTAGTAGTTATATTAATTAGTCATTAGATGTATTTTCCACTTTACTACAATTTATATAAATCTGTTTTCAGTTCCTACCAGAAGAGTGTAGGTGGTATCTAGGGAAACAGGTGTGTATTTTTGGCATCAGCCTTGGGAACAGATTGAGACTGATAAGGACAGTCAATGCAGTGCATGGGGAGATTCAAAACACAGTGTGTTTCCATTTGCCTGCTTGACAATCGAGTCATTCACTGAAGTGAGTACAAGGTTGCTTTGGGGGCAGCTGTGTTTTATCTTCCAGAGTTGTCAAGCTGAACATTCACTGATCTAGCAAGAGAAAGCCAATTCCATGTGTGCTGTGATCTACCAGAAACCAACCCTGTGAAACTGAACTGACAGTCCTTTACCTTTAGGATGGCAGTTTTTAGATATCTGGTGAATGTACATGTAACTGCTAGCTAATGCCATGTTACTGCATACCTTAAAAGACAATGTAGATAGAAGTTAGAGCAGATGGCTGGGGGCCAGGAGATGCTGGTTTAAATATAACTTCAGCCACTGTGTTACTGTATGGTATTGCAATTCCATTGACCAATACCCAATAAATTCATGGAGACTCCCATTTGAAATGAATAACTGTAGCTAGCAGCACTGTCCAAATAATGAAAACAATGTGCTTGCACATTTTGTACTTTGCTTGCAGATAATAAGAGGAAGAATCTGTGATCAGAGTAAACCAGAAACTTTTAATCAGCTGTGGACTGTAGAAGAACAGGTAAAGAAAGTATATGCTCCTAATTACCATTTTAAGGTTGTTCTAGTCCTCCGGGCATGACTTTATATTCTTAATTGGCCCTATTGCAATCATAAAAACAAGATTGTGATGTATTTTTTTTGCTTTGTCTGAAATGGCTTCTTAAATAAAGTGCTGTTGTATTGGATCTATTTATTCTTTACTGTGTAATTTATATTTTTCATTTACAGTGTTTTGTGCTTTTTATTTTTGTACAGAAAAAGTTAGAACAACTGCTGCTGAAGTTCCCCCCAGAAGAGGTAGAGTCCAAACGCTGGCAGAAAATAGCTGATGAACTGGGCAACAGGACAGCCAAGCAGGTATGCCTGGCATTTTGCATGCTCTTCAATTTCAAATCAGCACTTAGGATCGTGGATGCATTTACGTTACTATATTATCTATAGCGTTCTCTGATATAGTGTAGATAAATTAACATAGTTTCTTTGTAAGCGATTTAGTATTCAGCCTTTCAAAAAAACCAAAAAACCATTAACTTTTTCATGTGTTAATCTGCTGTCTGCAGGACAATGGCTTGTTTAGGCCAATTTATATACTGTCCTGCAGACCTTTTATAGTGACCTGCAGAGGTGAATATTAGAAACAATAGGGCAGTAATTTACTTTTACATAGTTGTTCTTTCCCATATGGTTCTCTCATTCTGGGAGTGAACAGTAGGTGGTGATTTCTCTGCGAACTGGAAGTTGGAAATTCCTGAATACAGATCAAGAATCATTACAGTGGGTCCTTCCAGGAGGGTATTGCTGCTGTGACTGATGTGACAAATATACCCCTTTTTATTTGTTTTGTTTTCAACAACAATAATAACTTTTATGCATCCTACAGCAGGGTTTCCCAACCCTGGTCCTGTGTCTGCTGGTTTTCATTCCAACTGAGTTCTCAATGACTTCATCAAATCCTTAATTGAACTAATAATGTGATTAATTAGACCTTTTTAATTGTTCTTGGCTCCTAAAAAGTTGCTAATTTTCAAGCCACTTTTAAAAGCTGAAAACAATTAAAACAGTCTAATTAAGCTAATGAATAGTTCAATTAAGTGTTTAATTACGTAACTGAGAACTCAGTTAGAATGAAAACCAGCAGACACAGGGGTCCCCCAGGAAACCCTGTCCTACAGTAATTAAAGTTTTTTTTTTTTTTTTTTTTTTAGGTTGCCAGTCGGGTGCAGAAGTATTTTATTAAACTGACAAAAGCTGGTATTCCAGTACCAGGAAGGACTCCAAACTTGTACATGTACAATAAAAAGGTAATGAATCAATGTCATTTATAGCTGGTACTGCAAAAGCAGTTCTCTCAAAGAAACAAGTACAACGACAGTTATGTGTTGGTTTTATAATTGTTCTCATGCTCTGACAGACCACAGCAGTGTTACAACGGCAGCAAGTGACATGCCAACAGCACTGCTGCACAGGCATGCAATAATGCTATATACATACCTCCAAAAACCTACGTTTCCAAAAACTGAGCACTTTTGAAACAAAAATTATTAAAGTTAGTTGAAACCCAATAAAATCATTTGAATGTACATTTTAATTTATCCAGTAATCATGTGGCAAAAAACAAAACATTAATTTCTAATGCACTGAAAAAGAAACGTTACTGTATGATGATGTCGCAATATAAATTTTAGGCATCCAGCAAAAGACAACACCATCTGAACAAGCACCTGTACCGGCCGTCCACTTTCATGACCTCCTATGAGCCTCCTGTGTACATGGATGACGATGACGACAGGTCCAGCTATTGCAGTAACCTGCAGGACCTTGCAACCGAGGACTCTGTAAGTAATAAAGGCTTTTCAAATCAGAACTGTATTGGTTTAGAAGATGCACAGTAAGTGCAATCTGCAAGCTGTCCCATGGCTTTCTGTACATGCTTGATTTACTTTTGCACACCCCACAAATGAGTATGTTGTAACTTCGATTGCCTATTGTCTCTGACATTGAAACTGAGCATCAAAACAACGTGAGGTTTACTGTGTGATTAATACATTGCGTAATGCAACAAATGGAGTCTTTTAATGTTGCAAAGAATTTAAAAAGCTGAATCAATCTTAACAGCTGCATAATTAATTAGTATGGACTCACAGGTTTGTACGCAAGAAAAAAATGTAGAACAGAAAAAAGAAACAAGTCAGTTGTAGGTTATGAATCATTTCAATGTCAAATGTAACAATACCCATAGGTACATTCTGAGAAGTGCATTCATTTTTAAACACTGACATACTAAAAGGATTTGCTGAATGCTTTTTAGGAGATAAAAATGACTTGCAGTGGGCGAGAAGATCAAAAGTAACCTTTTTATGCTCATTTTGTCTGTCAGAAATTAGCCATGAGTTGTGCTGAAAGCACGTAATAGTTGACCTTTATGCTTAGGTAGTGATCCAGCTAACCTGACCTTTAAGACTGCTTTAATGCTGCCTAAAGCAGCAGTACAGTATGCTGTGTGGGGCGCAGATGTCTAAGCTTTGTTTTTTATAGGGATGCAATGATTGTGATTTTTGCAGCCGATTCTAATTACCAATATTCCATTTCAATAATTGGCAGATACCAGCTCCGATACAGATTATTAATAATACCATTGTAATTTGACACTTGACTATTGATTTAAGCCTTTAGCTGAACATATGACTGATTTTACTTATTGGATGTATTTTGATAGATTATACATTCTGCCAGAAGTGAATTTAGTAAAACACTGGTAAATCAATAGCATGTGACCATGTTTACTGAACTTAAATGTATATACATTCATTGATGGGTGGATTTACTAAATAGGGATAGTCAGAGGTTTTGCTACACTAAAACCTGCTTTTTATAAAGGCATACCTTTTATAAATCTGCTTTTTCCAAATTGTATTGCAATTACCATGAAAAAGTAGGATATTACTAGGGGGCTCTGGATGTTTTGGAAGACTCTGGAATAGTTGCACTACCAGTCCACTGGAGGGCACTTCAACTTTAACTGTAACTCCCTGTTATCAGGGTTTTGTTCTTGGCAAGACCTTTTTTTCTTTTTACGCTTCACATAACACTGTTTAAATTGTTCAACCCATATCCAGAGTTCTGATGGTTGAAAGTAATAAAGTTCTCTGTTGTCGTCTGACACCTGACATCATGTCGGCCTTATTTATGTATTCCATTTCTAACTGGATTCTTTTTGGATCATTCTTATAAGATATCCACCTTTCTAATAGGGTTTTTGGCTGCTCTTCATGGTGATGAATGCCTGTACTTGTTGGTCAGATCTGTGGGTGTATTGAAAAGCGATGTACTGTGATACAGCTGGTATTTTAACAAGCCAGGTGGTGCAGTGGTAATCAAATTCATGGTTCTGTCTGTGGAGAACAGCAAGGTGTATCTAGTATATGGAGCCTCCACAGAGGTACTATTCCCTCAGCACCAGAACTCCACCGGAAGGTTTGGTGAAATTGGCCCTGACCGTCGAGTGAGCCACCAGAAGTCTCTGTCCTAGCTAACAGTAGAAAGAGAGCATTTGAATGATCTGCTATCTGTGCTGCAGTTATTTGACTGCTTTTAGTTTGATCTTAGGCTGAGAGCTTTCAAAGAGGCAGAAGGACTCTGTGGATCTACCTTATTGGGTTTTATTTGATTTATTTACCGTAAAACTTCAATGAAACATCTCCGGCGTTTATTTACAATATTTGCCAGCAGACCCAGTGATTATTTGAGACCGGCTATTATCTTAGATCACTAGCTTCACATGCTTCATGCGGTCATTGAGAAGCCGCTAACATACAACCTTGTAGCAACATCATAACTCAATTTAAACACTAAAGCAACTTGAAAAGGTTGTGTGTCAGTGGGAACTAAGTAACAGTTTTGTTTTATAACAAAATTACATTGTATTGTACACCCTCAAGTATAAAGCGAAAGTATTATTACAGTCTTTTTATATGCACTGGTTAACAAGGATACGGTATGCAAAACGTTGAAAAATGAACAAGCAGAACTACAAATTTGTATTTAAAACAGAATTAGATCTACCATTAATAATAATAATAACAGTTAAATCCAGTAAGCCCTGTAGATATCGGAACACCTACTTCTAAAATGTTTTTAAAAATGAACAATAAAAGCAATAAGTATCATTATCAAAAATAATGTATTGTTTAATCTCAAACTTCATAAAACAAAGTTCATAAAACAAAACATGTTAAAATACACCAAGAGGTTTGTATCTGGCCTACTTTCAGCACACTTAAAATTATCAAAACTTTTAATAACGTAATAACTGCATTAAACAAATATGCATTACATGTAGGCCTACCTTAAATTATTATTATTATTATTATTATTATTATTATTATTATTATTATTTATTAATCCTCACTTTCATCGCTGTCACTTAACAGTTCATTACGCTCAAGCTAATCCTCAGCTTCAATGGCAATGACAGAGACCCGGCGTTTAATAGAGACCCAGAGCTTATTTACAATATTTGCTAGCAGACCCGGCGCGTATTGGAGACAAGCGATTATTTAAGACCCGGCAGTCATTTGAAGTTTTACGGTACGTATTTTAAGTTACTGTGTTGCTTATCAGAATGTTGATTTCTCTCATTTCCTTGGGAACCTTAATAAATGCGCACATCTCCCTTGTGGCCTTACTGAGACACCAAGACTGACAAAAATAATGTATGTAGCTGTGCGTGCAGTACACTGTTCCCTAGTAAACTGTGTTGAAAAAATCCCTTTCTTTGCAGATTTCTCTGATTCCTTATAACTCTTGTGTTGTGTGTGTGTGTGTGTGTGTTGTTTTGCTTTTTTTTTTATTTTTTATATATATATATATATAGAAGAGCGATCCTATCCGGCTTGCTCAAAGCACTGTGGTATTGTGGGTGCAGTCAGTGATCATTCTTGTCTGGCTGAAGAGCAGATGTGATCCTGTCAGGCTTACAGACTGTATAACTAACTCTCCCATTTTAACAGGATGAGGAAAGCATTCCAGCTGAATACCGGCATTTACCAGAGTACAAAGAGCTTCTGCAGCTTAAGAAGATGAAGAAGCTGAAACTCCAGCAAATCCATGCTGAAAGCGCACTGGTGCAACACCTTGGATTTAAGGTGAGCTCAGCGTTATTGCAGATATTTATGTCCATTTGAACCTTTTCCATATTGTGTTCCAGTAGTTAATTCTGTAGTAAGATGCACTACATAAGAGTACAGTGATGTAAATGTATTAAGTATTAGTTATTATATATTTTTATAACTTTTTTTTTCTTAAGAACAACCTCCTGAAGAAAAGATACTATTTTAAGTTATTTATTCGGGTAGTTGATAGGCAATGTGTGCATTATTGAAAGCTATAGTTTCTTGATGTGAAATAAACACCTTTGTGGTCATTTACATTGATGACCATTGGCAGTTTGATTGACACTTAAATGTCATACAAATCTAATTGACAGTGTGACAATTGCGGAGTGGAGCCTATTCAAGGAGTCCGGTGGCACTGCCAAGACTGCCCACAGGATAATTCTGTCGATTTCTGTGATGGCTGTTCAGACTGGTGAGTTGATGGCCATTAAAAAGACATTTGATTAAATGACTGTGAAAGATTGCATAATTTCTTGCTTGCATTCCATTTAGACAAAATATTTTTTTTAAACCTGTGTGAAATTGTAGTTGCATTCACTAAAACTCTTATTTAAATAGTCTTTAAATAATGGCTTGGTTTTGTTTATGCCAAAGTGACTGTAGAATCAATCTGAAGCCTGTGGCATAATACGATTAACTGTTGTGGTTTTTATTGCGAAGTGTCCAGGTCGACAAGCAAAGGTTGTTTATTATTGCAAAATAATTTAAACTTCAGTAACTTGCAGCACATAATGCATTTTTTTGTGTTGTGTCGACAGCTTACATAAAACAGAAACCCACAAGCCAGATCATCAGCTGGATCCCATCTATCGAGCAGATACATTTCTTGACAGAGACTACTGCATGGCCCAAAACACCGGCTACAGTTACCTTGATCCCAACTACTTCCCTGCGAATAGATGACAGGGGCAAAGCGGACACTAAGACCAGCGGGCTTACCATCCTTTTCTGGGAATTTACAATGGAGCTCCATTGTAGAAGTTCAGTGCTTGGATCGGAAGAAAAAGAAAAGCTGGTGCTGCTCGGTGCGGAAGTGTGTCCACCATGGCACTGCAGCTTTCATGGGTGTCCAAGCCAAACCTCATCTGTGGCCGTCATAGCAGTTACAGTAACAAAATACAGAGGCAAACCAGCATTCCTTACACAATAGAAATGAAAGAAAAAGGTGTCTCTTTGAACCTTTTACAGTGCTGGTGAACCTGGAGATGATCAGCTAACACGTGTGAGGGTTCAGTTAAGCTCACAATCTGGTAGACCTACTTCACTGAAAATGCTTCTGTGACAGAGTTGGTCTATTATCATAAAGTAACATGATATATAGATAGGTGTCTGTAGATTTTTGAACCAGTGAGATATCTTGCCATTATGTTGTGAAGTAGAGATTTTGGCACAGGGACAGGCATTTTGGTTCATACTAGGTTTTTAACCAATCAGTGTTTGCTAATACAGATCTGTTCTTAAGATATGTTAATGGACCCTGCAGAGGTCTCACAATGGAGCTGTATTTACTAAAAGCTGCTTAATCCCTTTTTTTACATTTTTTTTTTTTTTTTCATTAAACAATTTACCTACCAACACAGAAGCACTACACCAAGAAACAAGAAAGGAAACCCTGTGTGTCATTGTTTCTGGCAATAAGTGCAGGGTAGAAAAGCTAGTCATCACTCAAGTTTCTTTTTGTATTATTTTTTGTATGTGTAATGTTGTAATCATGTGACGTGTACAAAATATGGTGAAAAAAGTAGTCAGTGGTAGTAACTGTGTAATGTTTCTTCACATAATTCCACCTCTAAACTAGATTACACAGCCTGTCTGCCTACGCAGTAGGAGTTGTCACGGCAACTTGATCACAAAACTGCCTAATCATCCTGTATTTAAAATAAATTCCCTAATTTTGCAGTCTGCACAAAGTCCATAAAAGATTGTATTTTTATGATCTATTTAAAGAAAAACAAGGTAATTAGGCACAGCAGTGAGCAGAGGTTCACGTGCATTCTTTTATACAAGTAGATTTTGTTGTGCTTCAATTAGACCGTTTTGTATGGTTTGGATTTTTTTTTCTGCTTCAGTATCTGTGTATACAGTATGTTCTTAAATAATGTACAATTGTCAGGAGAACTGTGGAAATAAAACTGTGGAAATAGTCTTTCTATAAAGCATGAGTCTGCTGGGTTTTTTCCCTCTCCGTTATGCTAGGGCAAGGTTGAATATCTGCCTCTTATTAATTGCACGCATTCAGCAGAACAGGATGTCATGTACTGTGCATGATACTTCAGCAATATGAATGTTTAAAATCCAAAAAAAGATGGAGTCAGTAGGGAGTGAACCCAAGTTACTGCTGTTGACTATAGGCACTGGTAGTGGTTATTTAACCATTTTAGGCTAACTGTAGCTAGCAGTACATAAAATTTAAAATAAGCCCTCTAATTTATCCACAGCTTTTTTTCCCTACTACTTAGAACACAAGTGATGTAAGCCAGAGCAATAGGGTTTGCACTTCTAATAGTGAGAACTGCATTCCTATGCTGTTTTGTGTTTTAACCATTAACACTTTTCATTTAAAACATATTTAAATCCTTTGTCACTGTAAGCTGTATGCAAAACTTAGAAAAAGCTAAACAAATGCACACTGCACAACTCATCAGATTGATGCATTATTTTAAGAGCTAATGTGTCCGGTTTTAAATAGAGAAGCTCCAAACGGTTAATATTTAATTTGTTAGATTTCTTCATGTCTTCTGGATGAACTCGTAAAGGGCAGTAACTCACAAGGCAGTAGGAATTTGTTCCTTTGTGTGGTGTGTTCCCACCCCCCCCCCCCCCCCCCAGTATTTTTTAATGTGTATTTTGACCAACTGTTTTTGTAACTTTCTTACAGATTTTATGTAGATTTGGTGTTTATATAAATTCCAAGATTAAAAAAAAAGCTTGTGAAAGCAGACCCTACTTCACTTTATTGTATTAAATGTGTTAGTTTTTCAAAGTTGTGAGAGTTGTTAAACTAGTTGGAAGATAAAGGTCACGCATGGAGTACTTTAGAGACACCCACAGCTGCTGCTAATTTAACCTGGCAAAAGTGCTTTCCACATGGCTTGCAAGTATTTGGGTTTTCAGTTCCTATATCCGTGAGTGCAGTGAGGTGCACATTTCCAAGTTCTACACCAGTAAAGTAAGTCTGACTTATCAAGCAGACTCCACAGGGGATTTGTGTACCAGACCGTTGGTCGTCTCCCCAGATAAAAATGCCACCTACTACTGTGATGTGATTCTACTGGAGCAAAACCAATTTATTTATTTATTTATTTATTTGAAGTTGCTATAAATGTTATTACTGTTATGTTTGTCCAAACATTCTGTTCAGGTTTTCTAAAAAGCAAAACATAATACAAATTAAAAGAACAGAATAATGTGAAATCAATATTAAGGGATTTTAATTTGTAAATACGGCAAAGGGTAAGGGGCATTGTTTTAAAAAAAACCAAAACCAATTCTGTTTGTGGTGTAATTGGTAAAGGAGTGTCAGTGAGAGAGGTGGTGTTTGGGCTGCTGTTTTCACAGACTATGGCAAGGAGGGGGAGATCTTCAGACAGGAATGAGAAACGGGTTCTGTGAAAACCCTCTAGTATTTGGTCATTAGGAGGCTGGATGAGCTTCACAGGCTTTGCAACACACATGCAGGATAGTAGAAATGGTATTGATTAGGAGAGGGGTTGGTATTTAAAAAAAAAAAAAAAAAAGTGTGGTGTGACTAGGTGGGGAAGATACTTATCTGTGTTTCTATTATTGACAATTGTGGAAGAAAATTCTAGTGTACTGGTATGTTTGGATGTAACAAATAAAGAGTGCTTCAAGAGTAGACTTTTTTTTTTATTTTTAAATCTGCAACAATGTGAAATGCGTACTAGTTACCATTCAGGCTGATAAGCAGTGCATCTGCAAAGTACTACATGCAAACAAAAGGTGTATATTTTCTAGAAGAGTAACTAGGTATAACAAGCCTGCAGAATGACATAATGGGGATCAAGATACATGGCCATTGGTATGGAGATTTGATTTCTCTGTTTTTACATCTCTGCTTGTCACAATGATGAGCAGCATACTGGTCTCCACGGGCTGGATCCAGGGAAACCTGGGAATACTCAGCTGACACAGCAGTCTGGTTGTGTTGGAGATGCCATCCTTCAGACAGGAGAGCACACAGAGGGTCTGTCAGCTTTAAATGATGGTACAGATCGCACACTTAGTGAAGAACAAGATGACAGTACTAACCTGTGTACCCCCTCCAGAACAGCCGTCCACATCATAGGAGGCATTTGAAAACAAGCCTGTGTGTTAATAAATACGCTAAGGAATCGGAACAGTGCAACTCGTTTGCACAGATGAAGTACCAACACAAAGGTTGATTGACAACTATTTTTTTAAAATTTATTTTGTAGTTTTAAATCAGTAACAGGTTCCCTTTCATCATGACTGCTATAAGTGCTACATTAGCATGTGTGTTGTTAATATAGCCATTATAAGTACTTTTATTAGAGGAGTATGACTTGTAAGTTTATACTGTATAAAGACTGTATGCTGAGTGTAGATTGTCAGTAATAATGTGAGCGAAGGGGGCTTGTTTAGGGATCTTTCTGAACATATTTGTCAAAATCACTAGCTTGGGTCTCTGCTATCACTGTCACACTCCTTTCCCTGGTAATTGTTGTTTCCTGTCAATGGGAAATACTACTTGACACTGTTTACATTCAGTTAAAAAATAAAAAACTTGGCTGTATAATTACTTACAAGAAGACATATTTTTTATTTTATTTTTCAGTAGGCTTGAGCTGGGTGGTGAATATATGTGCAAGCTACAATCAGTGTACACTTCTGAATTTTGCAACACAATGGTGTAATACTTTTTTTTTTAGTCATTGTTAGAACATTTATCAACAGTTTCCAAGATGTGAACTCAACATGCATTACTGCCAAAAGTTGTCCCAGGCTTCTACTAATACAATGTTGAGGAGCGCTGCTGTGACTTGAGGGGTGCATGTGAACCCAGAGCGGCTTGAAAACACTGTTCATGGAAGGGATGGTGTGATCCCCGGGCTGCCTCAGAAAACTGAATTTATCGCTGTGCACACCTGCAGGAAGACTTCAGCAGGAGTTTTTTCTGCATTTATCTGTAAAAGTACACATTCAAGTCAATTTAAATGGAATAATACAGAAATAAGTTATACATTCTCTGTGAATTGCTTGTTTAAACTGGTAACCAAAACAACAGCCTTGAACTCATAATGAATGGAGTATCGCAGGAAAAAAATGTTATTCCATTGGCAGGTTGTTTCCTAAACTGCATGGAGGAAAAATACACTCTAATGCTTATGTGATCAGTGCATTAACTTATGTGGCATTATGTTAGCCCGTATAAGTGCTGCATTATAACTGCGGTGTATATTTTGGTATAATTTTATAGGACATCTATTTAGGTCTACTTGCACAGGCCCACATAATTGGGGAGTTGTGATTTATCGTCAGTTTAGTCTCTTAGATAGAAGGAGCTTTAAACTTTGCAACATGTTGCACAGTAGCGAAGTCTCTCATACAGCCGGAACGAATGAACACTGCAGAGCTTGCTATGCATAAAGGAGAGGGTATAGAAAGTGAATTCACCGTGTGTGACAGTCTCCTGCTCTCATAGTGAGTCACGATGGTCCCTGTAGTTTGGTGGAAGGTGTCCACCCTCTTGCGGATCGTGTCCCTGCAGCTGTCACTGCTTGGGCTGGCTTGGTACCTCCGCTGCAGGCGCTTAGTCATTGTCTCTGTGGAACAGTCCATGAAAAGCACCAGGCTTGGCTCTGCTATCTGCAGGGGGTTAATAGGAAAGCAAATGAGCAAGCTAGCTAGGAGTCAAATCGGGGGGCAAAATATATTGACGTATTTCAGATAGCTAATGCTTTCTTCTCATCTACAGGGTCATGGGATCCCCCTTTTCTATTCCAGTCCCTGGTAATGAAGGCTGCATGTTCACATTGTGAGACACAGGGGCCCGGCTGCTGTAATGATTCCAGCTTATTTATTACATTCTGCATCTCTGAGAGTTCAATTGTTTGGGAGGGCAAGGACTTCTTTCCCCACAGCATTAGAAATTGAGGAACAGTTACGTGACTTCAATATGTAATAAGCCAGGCACCGTCTGTTCCAGCCTTCTAATCCTTGTCATGTTTAATCAGATAAGGCACAAGGATGAGTTGCTGTAACTATAATAAATCGGCAGATGGAGTCACTGTGGTACTCATGCATTCCTGCAAACCTATATCCAATGCAGCGGAAATCTTATGGCTGTTGAAAAAATACAGGGGTATTAGCATTACAGCCAACCAATGCTTTGTATGGCTGGGAGGGCTCCCATTTAACTACTGCCCAGGCCCAGATGCAGTTTATCGTTTGAGCTCTAGTACGTACGGTTGCAGATGTTGCCTTTGAAATGATGCCCAACACCTAGAGATTCAGGAACAGGAATTGGTGTATAATTACATTATTTTAATTCAATCTGCCATTGTGCTAGATGTAAAAGCTGTGCCCAGCTGCCCTCTTAAGCTATTGAGTTCTGCGCTTTCTAAATTTCTTCAATGCACACCTTCATTTCGAATTCTTCTCCCTGTCTCACATCTCGCGGGAAACCATCAATCAGAAACCCCTTCGTGCCGTCCAAACTGGCAGCCATGGCTTCTTTCACCAGCTCCATCACTATCTCCTGTGACAAGGGAACAACAAAGCAGCATCTGTACGATTTCCACTTTGAGAAGCTTTCAAAATGCTGACAAAGCAGATGGGCGCTTTTTTTTTTATTTTGATATTTGAAATTAAAAAGAAGATTCCCCTGTTACTACCTGGTGAATAGAGTTTGTTCTAACATAAAAACACAAACACCATGACCTGATGTGATATTGTAAAACAATATTCAAAATGATATAGGTGTATACAAATACATTTTAAATTGTTTTATTATTCTCGCCTACCTACCTGGTGGTTCTTATTCTCTGTGTGTGATTAGTTTTTGTCCCCGCTGTGGTTGTCTGCATCAATTATAATTGCTGTTTTTTCTCTCTAATGCCTTCCAGTGTAATGCATTACAGAACTGTGGCATAAAGTAATTAACCTATAAAAGTTGGCGATTGTTGGATTTTAACTAGGGACCTTGATATCCCCAGCACATCACCCTGTCATTTCAAGACTGATGCACTCCACATGATCTGAACGATTTACTGGCAGATAAACAATCTGAACGATTTACTGCCAGATAAACAATTTCTCAGGCACTCATTCTCATAACTGATCCTATTCGGCCCTTGGCTGCAGGGTTCAGTTGCTAGGTAAGATGAGTTACTTTTGTGGAGATTGGCTTGACAGCTGGATGGGAGGTCACCCACTGATCTTCAGTGTTAGCTGTCATCCTCATGGTACCCTGCACCTGCTCTATCAGTATATACACTGCAGAACCAAAAAACATCCTCTGTGTCACTGAATGTTCTCAGCAAGGAAGCAAAATGCCGCAGCAGACATGCCTTAAAGGAATGCGGTTTTCATGTGTCAACACACAATCACCTATGATGCAATGCAACGATAGGCAATCTACCAATCAGGTCTGTTCAATTCTATCATTTATCCAGCGACTGGGAACTGTCAAGCAACGGGGAAGCAGGAGGCTTGTACAATAACAGAAATATAGGGCAAACGTATCCACTATAAATAAATCACATTTAAGTTATAATTAGCAGACACATGCACACACACACAGGTTCTAATGTAGCAAAGCATATTCCACATCACAAACATGTACTAATAAAATATGTGAACTATATTTCAAATGTTTTTTTTGGCAGCTAACTGAATTTATTTATTGATAAGAGACATTTACTGTAGTACACTGCAAGAAATGTTTAGTAATAGCTTTTTTAAATAACGTAACTTATTTAATAGCTATTTATAGAGTACAAACGGTCATTGAGCTTCAGAGGAAGCAGCAATCTTTTAAAGCACAGTACATTCATCTTACTTGAAACCTAAAACATCTTAAGAGTGTTGAGATTGAGAACCAAAGACTTGACTAATGGAGGGTTTAAATCCCAGTTGAGATGCTGATTCTCTGTGTGGCTTGACCGCCTGCATCTTGGCTGAATGGTGAATGAACGTGTGAATGATTGCACGTTGTTTACCATGGGTACAAGCTCTCCATGCTCCAGGATGTCTTTGATGAATCTGCTCCTCTCCGTGTCTGAGAGCAGCTCATTGCGGAGGAGATCTCCGGTGGAGAGGCGAGTGAAACCGTACTTCTCCTCTATCTTTTCACACTGCGTTCCTTTCCCAGAGCCAGGCCCACCTTGTCGTTAGAGAAGAGAAAACACTGAGCTGTCAACTCAGGAGACTCGGGTGACAATTGAATAGTCCCATGAGAGCGCTGTTTCCATGTATATTTTAAATTGGCAGGATTTAACTTCAGTCTCATTGCAGCATTGTTTTAATAAAATCACATATTTTCAGGGGCATCACCAGAGCTCAAAAAGCTCAAGTCTATATAATTCTTTTTAAGCAATAAGGGGTAAGCCATGCATTAAAATGCTAAGATGATCCCAGCCTAAGAACCCTGGCTAAATGTAAGTGGATTATGCCTGAGTCACTTACCATCTGTTTTTCATTAACAATAGAGTATATTTTTTAAATGGGGCACGTTGAGTGGATTAGACATGGGATATAAACCCCTTTAAAGTGATCCCACTATGAATAAATATAGGTTAAAGCTAGACCGAAATGAAAATTAGATGATGCTTCTCAGTTGGGCTATTTTTGGGGAAATAATTCCCAAATGAAAGAATGAAATACCAATATTTTAATAATTTCAATTAGCAGACAGCAGCCATAACTTCAAACGTGTTTGTAGGTACAGAGCTGTTTAACCAGCCAGCAACATATCCTCATAATACTGGGGCATGCAGTTGCAGGAGTTAATAGGCTGTTTTAAAAATAAAAAATAAATCGCTATGTTGACAAAATGCTGAAGACAGTGAGCTTCTTGACTCAAGCATCAAAAACGAAAAATGTTTCGGACTCCCTCCTGCAAGAGCTGGGAATAGTCAAGTGAAGCAATAGAAATGTTTCATATTAAACAGGGACCGCCTCTGCATGGCAGGAGACCAGCTCGCTGCAGCAAACCAAAGATAAAACAATAATGACAGAAAATCATGAAATGGATAAGATTTCCATTAAATAATCTTCAAAGAAGTTAATGGGACATTCAAGTCTTGATGCCTACCAGCAAGTATCTATGCACACAAGCAATTCTAGAGATTTTAATATTGCCGCACATGTAGGGGTCTTGTCTGTGTGCAGGCACTTCCACAATATCCTTCTCACTGGATAAAATTCAGCACAATTCAACAGCAGGTTTCCATTTTTTTGTATAAAATATGAGGACAATGGGCCCAATTTTGAAGCAAATGCAAAAGCACAGGGCACATTTTTTGAGGGTAATAAAACAATTGTAACATTATAAAAACAACCAGTTCAACTATTGTTGTTCGGTTTATACAATTCCTATTGTCTTTACACTTGTTTCAATATTCTAGACCTAATGGTTAGACCACTGCTAGACCAAAGGATGATGCCAAAGAAGGGTATTATCTGACGTGTTATGATAGATATTGTCCTTTTATAAAGCTGACAAAGTAATACAGCCTAGCAGGTGTAAGCTTAGCCTTTTGCACACTCAGCACTATTGTCATGCCATTCAGAGATCTGCACGCAATCTCTGCTTGCCACAGCTCCCTTTCCCAGAAGGAGGACTAATGCATCAGCTGAAGCACTAATATAAAACATTAAGCAACTAACACAGTGTCGTTCCTGCACACCACAACGTCACAGAGGACAGGCTGCTAGCAGAGATACTGTGCCGGTCCATACTTTTTATTTGCCTCTTTCAAAGCACCAGTTTCCTGAGCAGCTGTTAGAGAGATACAGAGACTCCATTAACCCTATTGATGCCTGTATTACCGGCTTCTAGGAATCGTATTGCTTCCCTCAGCATGGCGATAGGCAGGCACATCTCTGCTGGTTTCAATTTAAAAATGTCTCAAGGGTGGATTCAATCAAAAACAGGAATACCTGTGTTAGTTCTGTTCTATAGCGCTGTCCAATGAAGCTTCCAGACACAGGAGGACTAACCTCAGTTATATAATAGTACTGTACTCTTCTAATGTGTTTCAGAACGTTTTTTAAATCCATAGACCAGTACTTTAAGTTTCCATTAATATGTTTATATGCATTGTACTTACCAAGCACAAAGATTATCTTTAATTTCTTCAGTTCCTCTGTAAAAACAGAATCATTAGGAGGGTATATTTTTATGTTTCCTGAAATGAGCATGCATGGTTTTCTTGAAAAACAAATTTTAAAAAACTGTTCTATAATTTACTGAAACACACACCATACACTTCCCCTATTCCATACGATATGATGAAAACAATTGTGCTTAATATGCTTTTTAAACAATTTTAAACTCCAAAAAATCAAGTAGTTTAATTGTATTATTCTTTCATTTATTGTTGGAAATCCTCACACACACATATATATATATATATATATATATATATATATACAGTACTGTGCAAAAGTTTTAGGCAGGTGTGAAAAAATGCTGTAAAGTAAGAATGCTTTCAAAAATAGATATGTTAATAGATTATATTTATCAATTAACTAAATGCAAAGTGAGTGAACAGAAGAAAAATCTAAATCAAATCCATATTTGGTGTGACCACCCTTTGCCTTCAAAACAGCATCAATTCTTCTAGGTACACTTGCACAAAGTCAGGGATTTTGTAGGCATATAGTCAGTTGTATGATTAAACAATTATACCAAACAGGTGCTAATGACCATCAATTCAATATGTTGGTTGAAACACAATCATTAACTGAAACAGAAACAGCTGTGTAGGAGGAATACAACTGGGTGAGGAACAGCCAAACTCAGCTAACAAGGTGAGGTTGCTGAAGACAGTTTACTGTCAAAGTCATACACCATGGCAAGACTGAGCACAGCAACAAGACACAAGGTAGTTATACTGCATCAGCAAGGTCTCTCCCAGGCAGAAATTTCAAGGCAGACAGGGGTTTCCAGATGTGCTGTCCAAGCTCTTTTGAAGAAGCACAAAGAAACGGGCAACGTTGAGGACCGTGAGACGCAGTGGTCGGCCAAGGAAACTTACTGCAGCAGATGAAAGACACATCATGCTTACTTCCCTTCGCAATCGGAAGATGTCCAGCAGTGCCATCAGCTCAGAACTGGCAGAAAACAGTGGGACCCTGGTACACCCATCTACTGTCCGGAGAAGTCTGGTCAGAAGTGGCCTTCATGGAAGACTTAGGCCAAAAAGCCATACCTCCGGCGATGGAAACAAGGCCAAGCGACTCAACTATGCACGAAAACACAGGAACTGGGGTGCAGAAAAATGGCAGCAGGTGCTCTGGACTGATGAGTCAAAATTTGAAATATTTGGCTGTAGCAGAAGGCAGTTTGTTCGGCGAAGGGCTGGAGAGCGTGCACGAATGAGTGTCTGCAAGCAACAGTGAAGCATGGTGGAGGTTCCTTGCAAGTTTGGGGCTGCATTTCTGCAAATGGAGTTGGGGATTTGGTCAGAATTAATGGTCTCCTCAATGCTGAGAAGTACAGGCAGATACTTATCCATCATGCAATACCATCAGGGAGGCATCTGATTGGCCTAAATTTATTCTGCAGCATGACAAGCGACCCCAAACATACAGCGAAAGTCATTAAGAACTATCTTCAGCGTAAAGAAGAACAAGGAGTCCTGGAAGTGATGGTATGGCCCCACAGAGCCCTGATCTCAACATCATCGAGTCTGTCTGGGATTACATGAAGAGAGAGAAGCAACTGAGGCTGCCTAAATCCACAGAAGAACTGTGGTTAGTTCTCCAAGATGTTTGGGCCAACCTACCTGCCGAGTTCCTTCAAAAACTGTGTGCAAGTGTACCTAGAAGAATTGATGCTTGATGCTGTTTTGAAGGCAAAGGGTGGTCACACCAAATATGGATTTGATTTAGATTTTTCTTCTGTTCACTCACTTTGCATTTAGTTAATTGATAAATATAATCTATTAACATGTCTATTTTTGAAAGCATTCTTACTTTACAGCATTTTTCACACCTGCCTAAAAACTTTTGCACAGTACTGTATATATATATATATATATATATATATATATATATATATATATATATATATATATATATATAACTGTGAACTCACCTTCCAGGTTAAAATCTCCATATATTGTTGTCTGGTCTTCAGCCTGCAAAACACCAAATCAAATAAAAATGTTGTTTTAATGTTTTTGTTTTCCATAACATTTGCCATATAATTTTACATGTTTATTTATTTATTTTTTGTTTACAAAGTGTATTTGAACTGTAACCTTTTGCTGCCCATTGTCCAATATATTTGACATTGAGAAAAATAGGCATAAAATATTTACAAACATTCCTGCCGACTGTGCTCCATATAACAGGCTTGCTCATACCCGGGCAGCTCCAATCATTTCAGTGCCTGGGATGGTGATTGAGATCTTTTATTTCAATGTGATTGACACTCATAACTATGTAGTTAGGTCTCTTGAGTGATACCAGTATTATATACTATGAGTATATTAAATTAAACTGATTGTGGGATTTGATTGACCTTGTTTGCAAGGGGATCGGTTGAGATTGCTAGACACAGTAATGATGCTTCATACCCTTCAATAAAGCACTGTAAGGTATGAATTGCTTCAAAATAAACAGCTTAATAAAGGGTTAATATCAGTGGGGATGGCTGGTTCTTTTGTAGGTTGTCAAATATCCTTTAGCAGAGTCATGACCTGAGATTTTCTAAAGCCAACAAAAGGCCGAGTTAAACATACATCCTGAAGATCTGTTTGCCCAATCTGTTTAAAAATAAAGACAAACAGGTTTTGGACTCTCGTTCATTCAGAGTGCTCATTCAGGTTCACTCAGTAATACTGATTTGTATTAACTGTTAATTTACAGTTTGTCACTTTCTGTCACATGCACCAGTGACAAACTATCATGCTATGTCCAGCCAGTGTTTTCAACTATATTGACAATTTAAAAGGAATCTGTTTTCTCCTGGATATGCTGAAGTGAGATGAGCAATCACAGTAGTTTTGGGAAGCACAGCTGCATGTCTGTGTGTTTGGGAGGAGGGGAGTGGAGAATTTGTTAAAACAGGGTGCTGATAGTTACGGCATTCCATTCTATTATAAAAGTAAACGTCTGCAATCATTCAGGGGATGCTATTTTTAATTTAAGTAGCACCCTTCTGCATTGCCATTGGATGATTCTGCTGTATGTACTTCGAGTAAAATTGCTTTTTATTAAAGAGTAACCTCAGGTTTGTGTTTAATGCAACAAGCAGGAAGACATCAGTGTCTATGATTAAGATCCATCTTCAATGTTTAAATGATGTTGGAAAAAAGATGTCAAACAGTTGATCCCAAATTTACACCAGAAAAAAATAAAACTCGACTGAGTTATTAAATTGAAACAACTCAGTTTATAAAACAGGAAAGAAGAGATGGAGCTAATCCTATTATGATGGCATGCATTAGTTTAATTACCAGGATTGTATGATTACAGCTAAATCTAGAGATATCAATCAATACATAAAATTGATCTAGCGCTCAGCAATTCTGAGGATTCATTTAAACTGACATTTGATTTTTAGTGTACTGTATTTGTATTCACAATGTATATCTTTATACTGTATATTCTCATAATGTATATCTTGATACTATATATGCTACTAAACCATCAGTGCTTGTTTTTCCCTAACATGTACATCTACATGCAGATGACACCCAGCTCTACTTAAAACTAGACCCTGGAGAGCACCACACTGGGAGAGCGTTCTTTTAGCTTCATGGCCCCGACTCTGGAACTTTCTCCCAGCTTTAGTATGTGCAGCTCCCACAATCGCTCGCTTCAAATCAACTCTCCAGACCCACTTGTTCTCTCTTCCTTTCAATGCTCTTTAAGCCTAATATCTGTTATTAGCTGTTGTCTAAATTGCTATTTCAGGTTTTTCACTCCATCTTATTCATATGATTCTGTATGACACCACCATCCACAATGTTCAGAATTCACAGCCTAGCCCTGTATTTAATGTAATACTCCTGTATTTAATGTAATACTCCTGTAGTTAATGTATTTGCATTGTAATATGCCTTTGCATTGTTTTTTTGCTTTGTTTTGCTGTTTGTATTTAATGTACTATGCCCTGTATTTCAATGTATTTAATGTATTATGCATTGTTCCTCACTATCTTGTTTGTATTTAATGTACTATGCCCTGTATTTCAATGTATTTAATGTATTATGCATTGTTCCTCACTATCTTGTAAAGCTTTGTGATGGTGGTCAACTATGAAAGGCACTATATAAAACAAAGATTGATTGATTGATTGATATGTTATTAGTATATTAGGAGATATTCAAAAGATATATGTGATGGAAATATACAGTACTGTGCAAAAGTTTTAGGCAGGTGTGAAAAAATGCTGTAAAAGTAAGAATGCTTTCAAAAATAGACATGTTAATAGATTATATTTATCAATTAACTAAATGCAAAGTGAGTGAACAGAAGAAAAATCTAAATCAAATCCATATTTGGTGTGACCACCCTTTGCCTTCAAAACAGCATTAATTCTTCTAGGTACACTTGCACAAAGTCAGGGATTTTGTAGGCATATAGTCAGGTGTATGATTAAACAATTATACCAAACAGGTGCTAATGATCATCAATTCAATATGTAGGTTGAAACACAATCATTAACTGAAACAGAAACAGCTGTGTAGGAGGAATAAAACTGGGTGAGGAACAGCCAAACTCAGCTAACAAGGTGAGGTTGCTGAAGACAGTTTACTGTCAAAAGTCATACACCATGGCAAGACTGAGCACAGCAACAAGACACAAGGTAGTTATACTGCATCAGCAAGGTCTCTCCAGGGCAGAAATTTCAAGGCAGACAGGGGTTTCCAGATGTGCTGTCCAAGCTCTTTTGAAGAAGCACAAAGAAACGGACAGCGTTGAGGACCGTAGAGACGCAGTGGTCGGCCAAGGAAACTTACTGCAGCAGATGAAAAGACACATCATGCTTACTTCCCTTCACAATCGGAAGATGTCCAGCAGTGCCATCAGCTCAGAACTGGGAGAAAACAGTGGGACCCTGGTACACCCATCTACTGTCCGGAGAAGTCTGGTCAGAAGTGGCCTTCATGGAAGACTTCTGGCCAAAAGCCATACCTCCGGCGTGGAAACAAGGCCAAGCGACTCAACTATGCACAAAAACACAGGAACTGGGGTGCAGAAAATGGCAGCAGGTGCTCTGGACTGATGAGTCAAAATTGAAATATTTGGCTGTAGCAGAAGGCAGTTTGTTGGCGAAGGGCTGGAGAGCGCATACGAATGAGTGTCTGCAGGCAACAGTGAAGCATGGTGGAGGTTCCTTGCAAGTTTGGGGCTGCATTTCTGCAAATGGAGTTGGGGATTTGGTCAGAATTAATGGTCTCCTCAATGCTGAGAAGTACAGGCAGATACTTATCCATCATGCAATACCATCAGGGAGGCATCTGATTGGCCCCAAATTTATTCTGCAGCATGACAACGACCCCAAACATACAGCGAAAGTCATTAAGAACTATCTTCAGCGTAAAGAAGAACAAGGAGTCCTGGAAGTGATGGTATGGCCCCACAGAGCCCTGATCTCAACATCATCGAGTCTGTCTGGGATTACATGAAGAGAGAAGCAACTGAGGCTGCCTAAATCCACAGAAGAACTGTGGTTAGTTCTCCAAGATGTTTGGGCCAACCTACCTGCCGAGTTCCTTCCAAAAACTGTGTGCAAGTGTACCTAGAAGAATTGATGCTTGATGCTGTTTTGAAGGCAAGGTGGTCACACCAAATATGGATTTGATTTAGATTTTTCTTCTGTTCACTCACTTTGCATTTAGTTAATTGATAAATATAATCTATTAACATGTCTATTTTTGAAGCATTCTTACTTTACAGCATTTTTCACACCTGCCTAAAAACTTTTGCACAGTACTGTATATATATATTTTTTCAAATCAATACTGCGAATAATTATTGCCTCTAGAGGTAACCATGTAAGAGGCCTGTTAATGTATATTTCAATTGCATATTTTTATGTAGCGTAAAAGGTTTTAAGAAATGTTGATTCCATATGTAGTGCAGCACAATTCAATGTGCAATGCTGTAGGATAGACAGACAGACAGATATTCAAATAGCCATACTGTAGAGACAGACACAGAGATAGATAACTGATATATCAACAGTATTTATATTTTCTATCTCCATTACCTTGGTCATATTCTAATGCTGAATATTTTGTCAATTTTGATATTTTGTCAAAATATCACAATGCAATGTGAGGCCCCATTAAGTGAAACTATTTATATTCCCATTCCCTCATTCTGAAGAGGTTTCCATTTTAAGCTCAGCGCTGAGGGAGTTTTATTAAAATGAGGTAGACCAAACCAAGAGATAAATCCCACTAGCATCTACGACCTTTCAGTGACAGAGAATTTCTCAGGAGTTCCAATCACCACGGAAGCGCTCACTGTTGACTGCATCAGTTTTTAGAAAAGGTCAATTCTATCTGCTCTCAGTAAGATGCCTAATTTTTTCTGCTTATTTTTTTGCTTATTACCAGTTGTGGAGCTCAGTGGGGCATAGCACCTATTGCTGTGCTCGTGAAAACCGGATGCTTTCCACTGTAGTCAACAAATGACTGACGAATTTAACAGAGGAACTATACATTTACCGGTATTACAGTCATTTATTTTACCAGCGTGAAACACAGGAACTGGAGCATAACATGCCCAGAGAGATATGGGGGGGCGGGGTTACAAAATGAATCAATGGCTAGGAAGGGTTTTACATTAAGAGTCAGTACTCTTAGTCTCCAGCTATTACTGCCTTAAAAGAGTCATGGGCATGTCATGGGCATTTCTTTACTCTTGACCTGAGGCCAACCATAAAGAACTACAGGGTAATATGTGTCCCTTTCATGCCTGAAAAATTTACTAAAAATGGTAAAGTCATGGTAAAGTGTATATTTGCACACAGGTTTGTGGCAAGTGATCACGGTAAGCCATTTTAGCACATACTTTTCATATCTAATAGAAAAATAATGCAGAACTATTTTTGAATAGAAAGAAACAGATTTGTTTTTGCCATGTTGCAGTCTTATTCACTGATAATGCTTTAGGAATTTGACTATCAAGTCACAAAGATAACCAGTATCCTACTGTATGTACTCTGCCATTTCTGGTTTTATGTTTGAACCTGAAGTAAAATATCCTTTTTATATTTTGGTTCTGAACCCTTTATCTTTATTTCTAACATATTTCTTTGATTTACACATTAAATGGGGTGTTACAGCAAATTTGTGGCTTTGCAATGCTTTAAGTTTTACTGCCAGTGAAGGAGGAAACTGCAGAATTTTGTGAGGTCTAACCTAACTGTCTGTGCTGCATACATGGGAAAAACTGTATTCTTTCTTAGTCCCATGGTTTCACATTAACCCTTTGAGGACCGGGATCATGTTAACACGATCATACTGAAGTGGCCTTCTAGGACAGCGATCGTGTAAACACGATAAAACAAAGCACTTTGTTTTGATGACTTACAGGGCCACTGTACTTTGCAATACAGGCTTGAAACACATATCAATGGATAGGAGAGGGACTGACGTTCACTTCCTGATAGCTTTTTTTTTTCGTGTGACATCACTGAAAGTGGCATTTAGTGTCTAAAGGGCAGACAAAAGCAGAAACAAAACAAAGGAACTTGTTTAGCGCTAATAAAAAAGGGAAACACTGCAAATCTGATGTATCTGACCTATAATTATATTAGCACATGTATTCTCTCATATGTTTTTACAACAATTATAAATATCAAGAAACGAGTAGATATAAGCAGATACTATTTCATGAACTAAATGTATCAGTGTGACAGAGAAAAAATTAATCTTGGTTATAAATCTCACTTCCGACCTGTGAGGGCGCTGTGTAAAGGGAACAGAGTGCCCTGGACTGGATGGCCTGACAATTCATTCCCAGGGTTAGGTGGAAGTCGGCCATCTAAAAAGGGGGTGGAGCTCAGGTACACCAAGTCATGGACCCGGAAGGGAAGCGATGTGGCAACTGCAGATTGTAGGAGAAATGGTTGCACTAGCTAACCAAGGGGGCGTGACTGACAGTACAAAAGGGGATGTAGCGAGGTGATCTGTTCCTTTGTGTGGTTAAGCTGAACTGGAAGGAGTACTGTGAATTACCGTGAGTGTTTTGTTTGTTTTGTCGTGTCTAAAAATCTACTTGTTTGTTATTATTAGACGGCTAACACAATCCGGAGCTGTCGCTAAAGGCCAGCACTAAACCCGGACAACACTGCACCACTATACCATTAATACATTGTATTTCACCACTAGCACTATATACTCTGGACTTGTGAACATGTGTGTCTTTTGTGTGTGTTCTACTGTGATTATCATTTACAAAGTGTGTCTTATTATTTCGGGACTGCAACCCGTTGTTTTGGAACAGTGCAATACGCATTGCTGTGTATTGCCTAGGATTATTCTTTAACCATTTGGATTGTGAACTTTGCTGTCTGTCTTCTGTTTCATGATCACATCACCACTACACCTGCACACTGCAAACCACTTTGCCACAATCAGGTATGTTTTTTTTTTACTAATGGAATGAATAACTATTATTTATTTATAAATATTTATTTTGAGAAAATAATCGAGAGTAGTGTCCATTATTGCTTATTAAGACCCTGAGAATAAACGTGCTTTATGTCATTGCAATCACTGAGGTGAAACAAGTTGTAATTTGCCCAAACATTATTATTATTATTATTATTATTATTATTATTATTATTATTATTTATTTCTTAGCAGACGCCCTTATCCAGGGCGACTTACAATTGTAAGCAAATACATTTCAAGTGTTACAGTACAGGTATATAACAAAACTTTCAGGAAGCATTGTATGGTCCCTTGGGTCATAGAATAATGTGTTTTTATACCTGTATCTCTAAGCAGAATACATAATAAAATATACTTAAAAAAAAACAAAATTGAAAAAAAAGGCAAAAAGTTTGTATGGTTTCTGAAGTAATAACACAGGCGCTGCCTTTTTGATTAAAACCACGCAACAGTAATTGCTATGTTTGCATACAAGTGTATTCAACTTATACACTGATATGTTATTACTTATTTATGAATCTGCTTCTTTCTTGAAACCATTTGTTGTATATTATCAAGCAACAACACAGATGTCAATTAAGGTGACTTTGCTTGACTGCTTCAATACAATACAGTACAATACAATACAATGCGCCCCATTGTTAAGCAGATGTTCTAGACCTCTGTGACTTCAAATCACCTGCCACACACTTTAACAGGATTACATTCAATATTTATGCACACCACAAATACCTATTAGTTGCAGTGTTGATGTTTGCAGCTTTGTGTTTCTTCAAATGAGTTTCACAAATTAGCTATAGGCAGTATGAATAAGTAATTTATGAAAACTGTATCAGAGAGAGACAGGAGTCACCAGGGAGCTGTAGGGAAATCAAATAACAAAGGAGAATGTCATTACCTGTTCTTCAAAGTCTGAGCCCATGTCTACAGAATCTACAAGCAGACTCAGGTCAAGCTCACTGGGGCCTGCAGTAAAAAAAGAAGAAAGCAAAAGTCTACCGGAAGCCATAATACTCATACAGTATTGCGTGTTAGAGTATGAGATGTCACATTACGTATCTGGAAAACTACAAAGCGGTATGTAATTCAATATGTTAACGTTACATTATTCAGCAGGTGTCATTCCACTTTATGAAGCAAAATGAGTTAATTCTATAGGGTGATGCAAAACTTTTGGCCATAGCTGTATGTTACAATATTTTCAATATTTCATGCATGAACTTGCTAAAGGCTGTTACTGTTTCACTTCCTGGGTCAGTTCACTTCAGCACTGTCTTCATGTTTAGGATTAAAATTGAAGTCTCCAGATTTTGGAGATTGCAAAGAATTTCTAGTACCTTAGTAGTAGCCCGTATTCATACCCTTCATTTCTGTGTCATCTCTTACTAGTAAATCTTGGTTAAAATTAGCCCAGATTTCACAGCAAGCATCTAAATAATAATCTCAAAGCCTCTGTGATGGAAGCAGCCCTCAGATCTCTTCCCTCATTATTTTCAAAGAAAGAAAATCCCTTCATGGTACACAGATAAATCCCAGAATCATTTTGTTTAATGAAAAAAGAAGAACCATTTAATATAAAAAAGGCTTCATATTACCTAGCGAGCATCTGAGGCAAGCTCTTTGTTATATATATTTAAAGCATGAAGAGTGTTTTTCATTTACATTCTTTAGAGCCACTTGCATCATTGCATTATATTATAGTTGGGTTGAGTCTTGTGCCCATGGTGTTTTTGCCCTTCATTGTACTTCTTCTTATCCTTATACTGTACTATGCATTTCACCTTTTTAAATTGATTTTAACAATGCTTTACAATACCTGCTGTACTTGTGATTTAGCATGCTTACCTATTATTGACCATGCTCAATATGCTCTCACTGTTTGCTTTAATAAACGTATCTATGCTTTATTATTATTTGTTTATTTAGCAGACACCTTTATCCAAGGCTACTTACAGAAACTAGGGTATGTGAACTATGCATCAGCTGCAGAGTCACTTACAACTACGTTTCACCCGAAAGACGGAGCACAAGGAGGTTAAGTGACTTCCTCAGGGTCACACAATGAGTCAGTGGCTGAAGTGGGATTTGAACCGGGGACCTCCTGGTTACAAGCCCTTTTCTTTAACCACTGGACCACACAGCCTCCTATAACCATGACATACCACATATTTTATTAAGGATTCAACAGGCTTTGCAGGAAAGTGCACACCTTGTTCAGAGCAGAGGGTTTTAACCAGAGAGACAAATCTAGCAATCTCTTTCCTGGCTGATTCCCATACTAGAGAACACAATGACTAACAGCCATTATTGACAGGGTGCAAAACCAACATTCTGGCATTCAAATCAATGGCAAATTAAAAGGCATAAATCTACAGTGGAATTGACAAGAAGTGGCTTATAAAGCAGTGGGGTTTTTATCTGTCGATTGTACTGTGCAGCAGCATGCGTTAAGTAATTGATCCACTATGAACTCCTCTGAGGAAACACTTTATGGCTTGCTAAAGTTCTGGTCCTTCTAAGCATAGTGTTACCCAGCAGTTTCAAAAGTATGACATCCCAATCTACTCAAGGATTTGAACTTTAATCTCATTTCAACTGCCTCTCTTCAAGTATTTTCAATCAGTAATGCACTTTAAAACACAATCCATCAAACCATTAAGATATTAAAAAGTGGTCTGGTTTATAAAGAGAATACGCAATGGGCAGATCAGACTTTCTACCACTCGGGCCTCTGCCACCCCATTGTTAACATCAGGCTCTCCATCCCTGTGGTGGAAAATATTACTGTGCCCCATTATGCACCCTCCATATATGACACACTTTTTTTCTTCACAATGGTCATCATTCTTTAATACGCTCATGAATAACATAGCTCTCAGTTTGCTCTAGTCAGATCCAAGAGGCATCATTGATATTTGTGTGCAATTTTGTAACATGAAATCAGGAAGATCCTGCAGTCCACAGGGTCATTACAAAACCCATGACAAAAAAAGCTCTAACCTTTTACTGCACTTACTAAATGGTCATATTTCAAAAAGTTTAAAAAAAGGACCTCACTATGTTTTACATTTTAACAAATAAATCTGTAATAGTAACTGTAATAGTTTTCCCCATCACTGGGTTATTTTTTATTTCATTAAATGTTAAGAGTTACTGCATTAACAACATGACAATAAAACACAGTAATAACCATGAACAAACACACTTTAAGTGTGTTTAAACAACGTCCTGTGTTTGATATTGAACTTCAAATTCCAAATGCTCAGGCATTTTTGTTGCAAGAACCACTCACAGCAAGGCAAAGATGTGGAGAACTGACATACAAAAGTGTAATCATCTTCACATATTTAATGTGGTGGTTCATAAAAACGGAATCATTGATACAATTTACTAGTAAAACAAAAACAGTTCTACAGTTCTACAAGTTCTCTGCCCTTCTCTGGGTTTAGACAGCCGTCACGCTCTCTTGCAAGGCTATTTTCCATACTCCGCGGCTACCACTAATTGCTCATTTTTGGACTGAGGTCTAGACTCTACCTCCAATTAAAACCGTGTGAAATCTTTGCTTGGTTATAGGAAATGAATATTATCATATGACCGTTATTGAAGGTACAGTTTTCTGCATATATTTCACTTCATGATGGAACCGTGCTAATATAGTACTGAAGTGTGTTCTTTCATACATGAACGTAAGCCCATCCTGGAACTTCCATCAAAGAATGACAAGGTCACCAAAATACTGAGCATGAAATCAATTCCACTTAAATGGCACTGCAGCAGAAATCAGAATGAGCTCAGTTCAGTCACTAGACACTCCTTTTCTACATCAGCCCAAATTGACAGAATCAAGATACAGTAACTTTAGAATATCTATTCCACTATAATGTGTATTTGTATCTGTAATCAATTAAGGCCAATTAATCAATTAGCACAGGACAGTATTTTTGTAATGCAAATGTTGGGGGGTGTATCCTGACAGAGTGAAAATGCCATAAAGACTAAAATACAGAACCAGTCATAAATAATGACTGGTTCTGTATTTTCTTATCAAACGCACAACACAATTCAGCTTTAGAAAAGGGTATATTAATGAATTAAATGGTGCTTTGCTGATTCACATCAGCAAAGCAGTTCTAAAACAATAGTTTCATCACCGATATGGAACGTCACTAAAGGCTGCACTACTACCTACATGGCTGTGTTGCTAATGGCAACCACCTTTAACCGCTACTGATGGTAAAACTGATAAAGAAAAATCATCACCACCATCCTACAAATCCTCTTTAAAAAATACATTACTCTGCAGGTTATGAAACTCATTTCCCATGTGCAACAACTCTTAACACTTTTCTGAGCCAAATACAAAATGACCAAAATGATGTACTGTAGAATGACTCAAACCGCACACAAATGAACTAGTTAAAAATAGCCTTTCCTAGCTCCCTGAACTGGCTGATCTCACCAAATCTTGTAGAACCACAAAAACTGCTGCTTCATTTTAATACATTTTTGTCAAGTCAAGTGGTGTCAGGTGAACATCATGGGGTCAGTAGCAGTGTGTAAACCCTATCATACACTTTATACCTTATGAATGCACACTGGCACTTTAATTCATGTATTTTCTCCTTCTAGATGTCTTTTGGTTTTTGTCTGTTGTACATTTTTTAAATGTGCTAAAAAGGCAAACCGCTTGTTATTATACTGCCAATTACGTCACTATTGTGTTTGTTAAAAGCATGAAGGCACAATATGCAATGAAATTACTCTAAAGCCTCATCATCACTGTATAAACTTTACAAACAAGCATCCTTATATTTAGCTTCTATGAAATTCACATGGATCCCTGTATCTCTACGATGTATTGATATTACTCTCTCTACTACACACCAAAGTCACGTCTTTTGAAACACACAGAGTCAAAGTTCAAAAAGGTAAACAGTATAGGATATCAGAAATAATCAATGGCAGGGAGTGTCTGACGCTGTAATTGCATGAGATCTGATGCAGATTCATACAGTAATAATGTAAGTCGCCCTGGATAAGGGTGTCTGCTAAGAAATAAATAATGTAATGTAATACAACCACTTGAACTTTGTGCTTGGTTTTTTAATACAGATTTCTAATACACTCCCTGCCATCTATTATTCTCTATGTACAGCGCTGACATTGTCTGAGGAAACTTATGTCATGACATGTCACACTGAGTGGGATATTACCTGACATGTTAAATAGGCTTTACTGTGGTTTTCCTTTGAAGGATTGGAATTGGATTTGGAATTAGAATTGATTCAAATGGAATTGGAATTGGAATTGTGAAAAAAGGAATTGAACACAACCATGACTGTATATGAAATGTAACACAAGAAAGTCTTCTTTGAACTAACAAGAAATTGGACAACTGGTTGCATACAGTATATTTGTTCTGGTAATTAAAGTTATGTGGTTTAATTGGAAATTATTTGGCTAAACCCTTTAAAAAACAGTTTTGTCATAGATAGATGACAACTTCTACAATAAACAGTTAACTAAGAATTGGCGAGTCTATCCTTGTTAAATGTAATTATAGTCACAAAGAAGTGAAGGTTTAAAAGCTACACTCACTCAATTTCAATTTCTGTTCATTGGTGAAGATTATGGCTCTTGATGCAAATTAAGCAATTACAACCACTGCTATTGTGGGAATCAAACAACAGCAGGGGAGCATTTATTAAGAATTACCAGTATGTGTGCAGCAGGCTGATGTTTAACCTCCAACAGTTTCCATAATGTTCAACAACTACATATGCAAAGCAGGGATATTTGTTTGGGAAGATCAAAACAGGAGAGTATATAAGAAGAAGGGTATAAAAATGACACCTTTAACAACACAGCAATTCAATTAAAATACAATACAAACAGGCAACTATACACTAAATCATACTGAGACAACAAACGGAATGTGAGGACTACATTAATGCTGTAATTTATAACGATATAACAATATACAGTAACATCCCTGCTGTTGACTGATATGAATAGATGTTTGATTCAGAGATTTAGCTCACTGTACTTTAGCTCTGCCTGGCCTCAGTACTGATTTAAATCAACTGTTTTCACCCTCTGACTCCTCTTTCACACTCCTCTCAGAGATGTCTCTCTCCCGTATTCATATACGGAAAAGTGAAGTATTTAAAGGATGGTGGTGGTTTTACTAAACAGTACAGTATTTTGAAAAAGACAACACAACTAACTGAGGTACATTTTATTATTATTATTTATTTTCTTAGCAGACGCCCTTATCCAGGGCGACTTACAATTGTTACAAGATATCACATTAATTTACATACAATTACATTATTTTTTTATGTAAGTCAAGAGTCCAGAGTCCTAACCACTACTCCACACTGCTGCCCCACATTTTCTGCTATCAGATTACAAAATCCTTAAGACCAAACTGAAAGTAAAAGACAAGTCAAGCATGACTCCGATTCCCAGAGCGTTGTCTTTGAGAGAACAAACTAGAATACAACTCTGACAGTACACTGAAGCTCTGATTGCACCCGGCTCATTAATGATGCCAATGAAGATGCCACTTGACATATCTGATGTAATTCAAAACCTTCCTCTGCACTGTAGGGGATTGCATTTGTTTTAATTAACATGCACACCTTCTGGTCGGCAGCATGCTATTCAAACCTTTTGCTTTGCAAGAGAAGGTTTGGACTACACTGTACACCAAGGAGTCCCGATGCTCATTAAGAATCAAGCCATGCCTAAAGACAGGCAAATCCATGATGTTATTGATGCCTACCTGCCACAGGTTCTTTGGTAGGAAACAGCTTGTTGTCAACAGTTACGCTTATATCATAGAATACTTCTTCTTCATCTCTGTCAGCGTCCAGCTGTGAAAAAAAATGAGCGACAGTGTTACGTCTTTTCAATACAGATCTTTTGTTTACTTTTAGAATTGAATTTACTACAGGATTAGAGTTCTAAAACTTTTCAAATGCATTGGTATAAAATTGCATTCATGAAAACGGTCATTTTCTGTGCATTGTGCTGGTTCACATTGTACACCCACCTGCCTCGTTTTATCTGGAACTGACTCTTAATATCTTTAGCTAATATTGTAAGGTATCTGCAAATCAGAATGTGAAGATGCAAGCTGTTTTTGTAAACCTTATCGTAAAATGGTCCAACAAAACAGCTTTCTGACATTTAACAAACATATTTTTCAAGAACATTTAAAAAAAAAAAAAACAGCTCTTAGGTTTCAGAATCAGGCACTAACTATAAATTCAGCTACAGTAGGACATTAAGAATGTTAAATGGCAAGGAAGAATTACATAACCATACATACAAACAGCCCTTTCTTTACTGAAGAACATTTAACAGACACAACTGAATGAAAATACAGTGGTGAAATCAATAATATTGAACTATTCTTAAATGACTGGGTAGTGAGCTGTGATAAAAACAAAAGGAATATGTTAGCTCCTGTGTGTGGTTTAGCCACTGTGATTCATTCTGACAGTGTTCTGTGTCATGGGCTGTGTGAATACTCCTAATGCATGGTTATTGTGTGGTTTAACCACTGTTATTTATTTTGACAGTGTTCCATATCATGGGCTGTGTGAATACTCCTAATGCATGGTTATTGGTTTTTAACTGCAATACAATCTTATTAAATAGATGGTTATTACTTATTTAATTGATTATTAAGACCATATTAAAATGTTATGTGTTGAATTATTCTAAGTGGAAAACATTTGCTTTACTATAAGAAAGTTGCTGGACTTTCAACAGCTGGTGAATGCTGAATTAAAAAAAGGACTTTTATGAAGCATATCAAAAACGGTTTTTATGATTATCTAGTATATAATATACTTTTATATTATTATTATTATTATTATTATTATTATTATTATTATTATTATCATTATATCATTAGATTACATATTATTGCACAAAAAATATTTGGTATTCAGTACAACAGGAAATAGCAGGTTAGAGGCAAACCTTGTGGTTTGTTTATCGGAACAGAATTTCAGTTTGATACTAGTTATAGGTTGACAAAACCCATCATAACAGATCTCTGATGTTGATAAGAGCGGTATTATAAGGGTTAACAGGATAATATGATCATAATCGCGTATATTTTTTCACACAAAATGAAGAGAATATTGCTAAATAACATTTTAATGTTTTTACAGTACTGCATCAAAAAATAAAACACAATGTATTTCACTATTAAAACAAAGGTATTCCATACTGGCCAAGATCACACCCTTTCCTCCTATTCATCCCTAACAGCCAACAATCTTCCTTTTTGTATTTTGCGTCCTTTCCAATAAATATAAACATAATTAATAAAGAATTCATATTATGGTATATAATGAGTGATGATAAGCCTGACCCACCAACCTATCTTTTGAGAATTTCCTTTTCTATATGACAAACATTTTGCACAGTTTGAGCAGCCAGAACCAGCCAGAACAAATACCATATTTGTTCTCTTTTAATAACATTGTTAAACCCATAATTGTGAAAGTACTGATAATTGTGAGGGGACAGCATTATGACACAATACTGGAAACTGGGTATAAAACAGGAAATAAGCAAGGTCAGGAGAATTAATGGGGTTTCCTTGACAACCAACAAATACAAACGGCTGCCTTGCAATCTGGTGTACTTGCTGAGAGAAGCAGCCTTTTCTCCTTCGAGGCAGGCTTGCACTTTGAATGCCAGAAGATAAATCTGTCAGACTAATTATAGAAACATGCTTGGTCGCTACTGCAGCTATGTCATATTAAGGCGATCAATAACTTGATTTATGGAGGGTACAGCTACTGAGCCCTCACCCATCTCTGCTCATTAAAGTATACCTGGCTAACTGATTAAAGCATTCATTGCAATTAAGAAGCTACTTAAAGTGAGCAACTGAAATACAATGCAGCCAAGATCATCACTTGTAAAATGACATTTTAAATGTGTTTTTTGATGACTCACAATTAGCTTGGCATTTGAAGGCGCAGAAAGGCGCAGAAATTTACTTCAGTGAAAGTGCTTTTAATTTGGCACACATACTTACAGAGTGCTTTAATATCATTATGTGTACAGATTATCAAAGTCAAAAAAACTGATGTTTAGGGTGTAACCCTGCTAGGTGAGAGAAGATAAGTCCAACTCACTGGAAACAGAGTGTTATTGCTACTACAAATGATTTTTAAATTTGTCTCTAATGATATTTTAGATTTTCTTTGAAAAGATTTAAAGGCAAAGTGCCCAATTTCTGTATCACTATTTCATTTCTCATTAAATGTACCATTATTGCAATGGTATTAATCAATTAGAATACATTCAATAACAGTTCTATTAAAACACCTCCAGTGTTCTGAAGAATGAATAAATGCTACCTTTGAGTTTTCAAAGCTATCTTTGAAATAACAAAAGTTAAAAAAAATGAATAAAAAAGTTTGCATAGTAATTTTGCAGTTGTCAAATGCTTTACCATATTTCTCTGGTCTTACAATATTTGCAATACTATGCTTTACCATGGTTTCACTAAGCTTTATTACACTTGGCTATACTTTTCCTATGATAACTCTTAGAAGGGATATACAATTATATATTATTTAGAAGTGCTTTAATCATCATACTGTTGTTGTGAAATAGTAAACACCCATGTTAATGGACTGAGAGCAGTTCATAAAGATGACCTGATACACAATGAAAATGCCCTGGCCTCCGAATACTTAACTGTCAGCCTCGGTCAGTTATCTGAACTAAACGACAGACATATTAAAACAGGTCAGTGGAAATAAAACATCAAGAAAATAAAAAGCTATTATAAGGTATTAATGCCCTGAACCAGAAAATAAGATTTTATTGAACAGTCAATGTTTTCACAGAACAGCAAATGCACGGATAGGGGCAGCACAACATACACATAACCTAATTTCATTTCATCCAGATTATTTATGACTTTGCCAGCAATTTTATTTTACAATGTGGTTTCCCATTTCACTACTGACGTTCTAAAAATGGATTGTCTTCACCCGAGCGTTAATATTGTACACATTCCATTATAAAAGCAATCCACACATCATTGATGTGGGTGTTCTCCCATTTCTCTGGCATGAGGGTACTTTGACAAAACGTTTAAAAGGGAACACTATTAGAAACAATGTTGACCTGTTGTAATGTCTGACCAATAAAAAGTCTCACTGGCCTTTTATAGACTTGTCTAAAAACAAAAGATCTCTCTCTTAATACTGTTTAGCCATTTCCCTTGCCTCATTAATAACTTATGATGTCCATAGCAATCAGTAATAAAGCTCCTTTACCTCCGACTCCTCTGTATTAATGATTTGAGACAACAATGCCTAAAACTGATAGGAAAAAAGAGGAGTACACACGTAAACTACAAATGACAGCAAATGTTGAATAAAACATAAACCTCAAACTGTAAGGTGAAGGTAATTGTGGGGGTGCAGTAAAGGAAAGCTCACACTGCAGCTGCCTCTGCTGAATCTGCCCAGTATTCAAAAGTGATCCACAGTAAGAATTCTCCACCACCACACTCCAGTTAATCACAGCTTCCTGTGTTGCAGTGGCGTTTTACCCCTCACCATAGATATAATTCAGGTTCCCACCAATGTTCGTAGTTTTTGTACTTTAACACAAAACTTCGTTTTTACAATTTAATGGAATTATTATTTTTGAATTCAAGGAAAGTTTCCATATCCGGCTTTCTGTTAGGAAATATGGGTGTACGCTTCCTTTAAGAACAAAAAAACAGGAAAGGGCTTTTGTAGACTGGAGCGAGTCTGAAACAAGTCTGGTTATTTCATTGTCTCAAATTGCCTACACCTTAAGTTCTCTCTTGAATTAAATTACGCAATAATGCCTGATGAAGAAGTCATTACCTATCAGATAACTGACCGAGGCTGACAGTTAAGTATTCGGAGGCCAGGGCATTTTAGAAAAGAGAAGCTCAGCTATTTGGACTGGGTTGCTTAGGCCACCTTGATGTCACTAGCAGAAGAAGAATTTCTAAATGCACCCTCAAGCTGTGTTATAGCTCAGACAGATTAGTTTTAAAAAATGTGCTTTTCTGCTAAAACAGTGTATTAGGTTGTATACGTAATACTGTAATGTACTCCACAGGAGTAATCCTGTGCACCCCCAGCCACAGTGTCCCAGCTGAAAATGTTGCAAGATTGCTTCAATTCATTTTACAGCACTAACAAAGATTGATAAGTGAATTCATGGAAGCTTTCAAGACCCATTGTAGGTCACTTAATTATTGTGATTTTGAAACTGCTTGAAGGAATTCTGTGGTTTGAGCCAATTCCAGTTTAATCTATGTTAGACCAACCTACAGCACTAAAATACTCTGCAGTCACAAAATGGTACTTCAATGGCTCTCTACAATATGAACTTCTCTTCGAAATCTATTATGACATCAGGAATCAATGAAATTATAGTTACACTAATTATAGCTACACTAACCATCTATATAAAGAAATACAAAAGAGTTGCCACTTAAACAATAACTTAAACAATAACAATAATTAACAAAGCAAGTGGTTACCTGTAGTGAACTGCCTGTCAGTAATGGCAGGAATTCAAGTCTTATGCCATTAGTGCTCTAAATGGAAAAGTAATTTACTGTTTAAAAAGGGCACTCTATTAAATGACCTCACATATAAAAAATAAGAATTACTTTCTGAATTGGTTTAAAAAAAAAAGCCATTGTCATTTCAAAGTACCTGAGGTCCGAATGCCTGCTAATAAACAATAGTAGGAGGGTTAAACCTCTTTCAAGCCTTGAAGTGATTTAAATAAAGCAGGCAGTCTTAATATCATAAATACGTTAGGTAGTTTATGAACAGAATTCAATAAGCCAACATCTAATAACTAGAGCCCAGTCATGCTGTCTGGAGGGCCCTGTATGTGGACTGCTCAGGATCTAGTCACTGCTGTCTATGGTTCTTGTTGATCTATTAGAATGAACAAAGAAGTATAGAGCCAAGCAAATCACAGGCAATCTTAAATATCAAAGAAAAAGCAAGCATGAAATAACATTTTTCTTGTGAAGTTGTCAATCATCTGGACGCTCACACAAATTCTAGCAATCACTCTAGGAAAGGCCGGCTTTCTATCCTGCCATCAACATACTGTCTTAAAAAACAAAACTATAATAAATCTATCTTTCACGGCAGATGAAGTTTGAACATCTCCCTTAAAAAAATCTTTACTCGGTTCAGGTGGATTTAAACGTTACAATCTGTGTTCCCATTTGTGCTGACACCTGAAACTTGGTTCATAGTGCATCAGATAGATTTGAAAACGCATCTCACTGCAGAGTATCTGAACTACACGCAGTGGTCAATAATCTGGCTTCTCATTCGCTGGTCTGGAAACACTAAGGAGAAAGAGTCTGTGGACCCTAACCCTAACCCTAACCCTCTAATAGGCAGATACAGAAATGTTCCTATGGCTTGCATAAAAGATCAGGGCTGTTAGGATAGAGAGGCAGTGTCTGACACAACTGTTTCTCTTTCATACCTCACAAAACGTGAGGGGCAATGGGACTGTCTACAGCCGGGCACAATGTGAGATTCCCATCAGAGCCACCTAATCCTGACCCAAACAACCCCTTCCATTCAGTCCTGGGCCTCTCTCAAGAACTGTGCTAAACTGTGCCAATGTGCTGTTTGGAGACGACAAACAAACGCATTACCAACGATGCCCTCGATTTTCTTTCTCTCTTAAGAAATAAAGTGTACAAAACAAAAAATAATAATAATAATTAATTAAAAAAATCAAAACAACTTGAACAATCTTAATTTTACCAAGAAAGCCCTTCTTGATAATGAGAGAGGAGCGATGCTGCACCAGTGCTGTGAACTGTGCTCTCGCTGTGATGCTCCAGTTTCCATCCTTATTTGCCATTAATTTGGTTTACAGTCCTCTCTGAAACAGAGCGCTGTTGAAGATCCCCTATTGAGAACAACCACTTTAGGCTGAGAAGGGGTTTGTGATCAACGTCATCTCGCCACCACCTGCAGATCTCCTGGGGCTTTCAATCTCCTACTGGCTTGTATAGAAGCCCACAGATGTAGTAATTGTAAATTATTTTATAGGACTGAAGGTGACTGAAAGCACATTTACTGAAATGAACTCCCATGTGGCCTATATGGTTGCTGCTGAGATGCCTGAAATGCCTGGGATGACTCAGTCAGCACTGTTTCTAGCATCAGTATGTTGACATTCATGTTTTTTTCATTACCTTATATATACAGAGCATGAAAAGAAACTTATCACTATTATAACACATTTATTTTAAAAAAAAGTATATAAATGATGGACATTAACAAAATGTTTTTGCTTTCTTTTTAATAACTCGATCATTCATCCTTGACCATGACACGCTTGAGTGAGCTGATACAACATTAGTAAATAAATAAATAACAGCAATAAATAACAGAAAATGTTTTTGAAGTTCATACCGCATAGTTACCAAAGTTTTTCTCCATTTCCGTCTGTTTTGCTGACTGCTGCATAATCCAGTTTACATCCCACCTGTCATATTTGTTTTCATTGAGTTGAATTTGTTTGAATTTCAGAAAGTCAGAAAGCAGTGACCGTGACGTTTTAATCACCATTTCAGTGTTTGGAGCACCTTTCTTTTGCAGCATGTTTTGTAATTAATTTTCTGTTAAGTCACAGAATCGCTATTGAGCAGTTTTTTCACATTTCGCCATTTTCTCTTGCTGTGAGGAGTGAAGATGAAAGGCGTTCCTTTGAAAAGGGGTGGGACTGACAGTGATGTGAACCAATCACATTACAGGTGGCGACTATTGCCCGGTGGTGTAAGGATGTTAGGGCAATAGTTCAATCTATTTTTGCTCCTATGATGAGGTTTTAACCAATCACAGGCCAGAATATATATATTGTAACGTTAATTGAAAATAAGGAACCAGACAACCACGGCAAGATCACATTCGCCAGACAGAGGACTTTATTCACCAAGGTCAGCACACCACAACACAGCCCACAGCAGCAAGCTGCCCCTTTATACCCAAAAACCCTGAGAAAACATGGAACATTTAGACATAACCAGACATACAATGTAGACATAACAAGACATGTTATTGGACCTCACAAATTGATCGAGGCACAAACACAGCACGATTGGACAAGACTCCCAAGCACACTGGGGCCATGACTCGATCACGCTCCCCCCAGTAGTCTCCTCATGTAGAAACACCTCCTAAGAGAACACGTCGGCTTAGGGAACAACCTTGTGGTGAAATTGAATTTTCCCATATTCCGCCTATAGGAACAGGAACTTCGCTTAAAAGAACACCTTTTTGGCACCGATCGTTGCTAACTGATTAAAAACTGATACAGCACTGTATTGTAACTTGATAACTCATCATCATCAAACTCAAATTCAAATGGTTTATTCAATCTTTTCAAAATGTATGTATGATCATTCATATACATTCATATATATGTACTGTTAGCAGGGCAATACATAGGTCTGGCAACAGAATATCCTTGCTTTTCATTTTGCCTAACTGGTTTCACAGCTTCACAGCCATCTGTGTTTCTTTTCTTTTTCTCATCACTATGGGTTAAAGTGCCAAAATCAGCTGCAATTAGTGGTTGTCAGTTGTGGAGGAAAGATGTGTATAATATAATAGTATAATATGATGTCTTTAATCCTCTTTTTACATTATGTATTTAATTATATGAGTAATACGACCAGACATTTCTGTGTTTCTGTTCTGAATGGCTGTTAAACAATAGAAAACTGCCGGGACATTTGCATGTGATGGACAACCTCCACTGGGGCTAAATGACACTGATGGGAACAGACAGCGTTAAGAGCAGATGACAACTGTTCAGTTTTAAAGAATAGGGAAAGAGACACATCCATCACTTCAGATTGCCATTGTTCTTTTGACAGCGGCATGCTCACAAAATCTATTCACCTGTTCACTAAGACAGTGCTGGTTAACAACTGCATTCATGAATCAAGTGCCCTATTAACTGAATATATTTTATTGACAAAAAATGCCATTAAGTCTGATGGCATCTTACCTGCACTTAACTGCATTGGCCTCCATACCCCCACCCACCCTTTTCATACAATTCTCTCTTGTGATACAACTCCTGGATTACTTATTCCATTGGACAGTAATTGGGCTTTTAAAGCAATAAGTATCTTAGTTGTTTAAGCAATTCTAACTGGCTTACAGGGAAGATCCAAAAATACCAGGAACCCAAAACCCACCAGATTCTAAAATTCAACACATCAATACCAATAAAAAACAACCGTTTAACAAAAGTCTACACTCATATATATATATATCCCTAGATCTTTCAGCACTGCCATTTCATTTATCTTATATCATCTTTTTTCATTAAGCCCTGAAAAAGTCATCTCAAGAGAAATAACAGTCTAAATGTTGGATATGTGCAGTGCAACACCAGGCAGATGAAAAGAACTGTTTCTTTTCCTTAAATGAACATTTTGAGGATCAGTTGTGAAATACTTCTTACAATATTGTGATAAATAGGGGTTACAGATGGATGAAGACATTTAATAAGGGATATTACTGCCTGGTTTAGAGTTCATCCAGCTGCTTTATACTGTTTTTATAATACCATTCCGATTATACCCTCAGGTTGACTTATTATAATTATGATTGTGCCTCCTGCACAGAATACCAGCATACCAAAAAATGTCTAAAGCTTTGCATCAATAAACATTGTTTCACTTCACTTGTCATTGATATATTTGCTGGACACAGGTCAAGAACGTGAATATCAACACAACAGAGAGAGAAGTCATACGGAATGCAGAATCCTCTGGTTCGATTTGTTTATTGTGGGATCATGGCACAGGTTATAACCTGTGGATAGTTAAATACCCCTTTACTTAAGTTACATGGAGGTTCCAGAGATAGACGTTTGTGGTTCTTAAGATTGAAAGTGAAACAATTACCAGAATTACCAAAACTGCACTGTGACACAACAACCCTGCTAAATGAATTAATTTGCACACAAGGTTTCAAGAGGCATTCCTACACACAATTACTTCTAAAAGTACTCTCTCTCGACACAGTTTTACAGCTTTAGAACTAAACTTCCAGCACCCAAGTTACTAAATAGAAACTTTCTAAAGAAAATGTGACAATTGTTTGGATGAGAAATCTTCTGTGTTTGGAACTTTATAGTCTTCTACTGTACGTTTAAAATACTTCTACAAAGACTTCTACACACCATGATGATGATTTATTCTCTGTGGCACTAATCAATTGTGTTTTCCTTGGAACTGAAACTTGGAACACCTTCTGTGTTAATGTCAAAAGGAACTGAACAACTTCAGACACCCAGCTTACATGAAAAATAGAAGCAACTAAGCTACAACTTTTATGAGAGCCAATTGATTTTGTTAGCTAGTGCAATTAATTAGAATGTTTTGGCCTTTGTATTTGTCCTTTGGACTGGCGGGAGCTGCTGTCAGTTCCAATGCTGCCAGCTCCTAGAAGAACAGAAAGCTTTGTAACGCTTTCGATTTTAAGAATATAAGTGGACTGCCGATTATACATTCCACTAGACTAGATTAGACTTTTATACTAATAGAATGTGGATCAGGTGATGTAATATGAAGAGCCACTTTACTACAGAGATTTAGTGCTTTAGTATAATAATGGAATGAGTCTCGGTAACGGAATGTCATTGTTACTGCACGTCGCCTGGCAGACAGGAAGGCTTACCGTGACAATCAGGCCCTTTTCTTGGAAGTACTTCACCAGAGGGATGGTGTTCTGCTTGAAATTGGCCAGGCGGCGTTCAGTGGCTTTGGGGTTATCATCAGGCCTCCCCTGCTGCTCCGCCCTCCTCTCCAGTCGCTCCTTCAGCCGGTTATTGACGCAGGCCAGGAACACCACCAGGTCCGGGGTGCAGATCTGTGGAAACGAGTCAGCGAGATGGGCTTTTATCAGACAGGCATGGGCTTATCCTGCCAATGGACCAAGATATAGGGGCCTTCTAACTGACCACCTAAAATACACCCCACCTCTTTGATACAGTACAGTATCACAAATTAAAGGAGTTATGGGGAAGTCAGAATAGAACAGGTCAAGATAGGCAAGGGGTATTACACAGTGCCTTCTCTTAAACTACTGTACATTACTAATGGATTCCCATTGCAAAACCATTGTTGCATGCAAGAGCAAGATACCCCACTTCCACAAATTAAATTATAAGGCAGTTTATTGGACCTAAATAATATTTATTTGACTGTGGGTAATATGATTTATAGGACTTGTTTGAAAAATAAACCCTCCTATTACATTCATTTACAGACAACAATGTGGAAAAAAAAAGGTTTTAAATAAAATAAACTCACAGGCACTGGTGATAGTGTATGTTTCTATCATATTTACTAAGCATGGGTTGCTGCTCCTGCTGACATGGACCTTCTGAAAATGAGCGCTACATTACAGTGAACTGTATTCTGTAAATAAGCCAAAATAGAAAATAAACTATCGTATCATATAACTGACCCTACAGCGCTAAAGAACACAAGATGATACTAAATGTATATTTATATACAGACTCCAGACATTTATTTAAATGTTTATGTTTTACTATGAAGAAAATGTAGCTGCAGGCTGCAATATTCCCCTGAGAATAATATGAGGCCTTACAGCTGTGTCACTACAAGCCACCGCCAAGCTGAAAAATACACCAATATCGCACACAGCCCTACTGCACTCCACAGACACTGCCAGTGTGGCAGTTGGGATTTGCCTAAAGTATTACAAAGTGAACTGCTTTTATCTCAATATTAAATGTGCTCTGGCGTTCCATATTTCAGAATGGCAATTTATATATTTTCATTAAAATATAATTCCAACAGACAATACGCTGCATTGTGACAGTAAATACAAACATACAAAAGCTATCTTGCTCCCTTCAGCTGTACTAGATTAATTACAATGAATATGTAAATCCACTGCATCAATCCCGATCCTTAGTATATTGCATATTCTATAGTGCTATTAATTCACGTGCTTCTATGTTACATTTTCCACAGCAAATGTATCAGATAAATCAGTCTTGACAGAACATTTAAACTGCTGTAAGGTTATCTGGAACAATATATGATATGGCATTATGGAAAAAGAATTGATGCTGAAGTCATTTTTCAAACTACATACTGTAGTTTAAACATGGATGACTGTGTTCATTAATATTACATGCTGATAGATGCATTGGACTACCCTGCTCTGAGGCCACGGCACGCTAATGCTTTATGAATATAGTGCAGCATCTCACAGTTGCTGCATTCTTTTCTGTATCTACCAACATAATCTTTCTCAGAGTTGCTGTTTGTTTTGTATATTGTTTTGGATAGTGGCATCATATTGGAAATGTAATCATTGGGACGGTATGTCAAATTCAGGGGAATTCTATTTTCATTGGATATATATTTAACATTTTAAACAATCTTATCAAAAAGCATACATCACCATCTGTTAGTTATTGGCTGTTAATTATACAAAGGTACAATAATTCCCACTTTCATTCCAAACATTATGCAAAATGCTCATCTGATCACATGATAAAAAGTCAATAGGTAAATGGCAAGCTTTTCTGCGCTTTGTAGGAAAACTGACAGTGTATTTATATTAGATTTCAAAGCTACAGGTGTAGGCAGCCCAGTGTTAATTTGTTTAAATCCAGCTCTGACTTTTGCATACATTTAAAATGAGGGTTGATGCTTGTTTGTGATAATAACAAGTACATTCTAGGCTGGCAAATGTTTACAACATGCACTGTAGAAAGAGTGAGGAAATGTACTGTCACCAAATGTACTATTGAGCCAAATATGCAAGATGATGTTGTGAAGGTTTTCATTGTGGATTTGATGATATGAAACTGATGTGCATGCATGTGTCTGTTGTCTTCCTAAGTCCCCATTGTAAAGGATCTTCGATCTCAATGGATTTTCCTAGCCAATCATTACAAAAGCCATGGGGGTTTTGATGCCTCTAAAACAAACAAAAGGGGCTAACTCCACTCATTCAAGCTGTACATCCATTATCGATTGACTATGAACTAGGAGAACCTAACTGTCTAGGACATCTCTTTGCTGTATTCTACTACTGCTCTCAGTCATAATTGTATTTTCTGTATCTTTCCGTATTCATGTTTTGTTTTTTTGTACTTGAAATCGTTCTCATCCATTTACTGTACTTACTACTTGCTCTTTATGGAATTTACTCTTATAACCAAATATTTTTAAGTTTTACTGATTTTATTGTATTTTATAACTGCTCTTATCTGTTTTGTATTGTGATACTTTGTAATGTGATACTATGTAACAACTGTAAGTCGCCCTAGATAAGGGTGACTGCTAGAAATAAATAATAATCTCTGACAAGAAACACCATATCAATCAATTAAAAAGGATGGAGCTCTAATTCTTATGCCTGGGGTTGAGGGGGAAGGGTGTGTTTGTGGAGGGGAGATGGACCTATAAACATCTAAATACAATCCACAATTCCAATAATCAAGGTATGATTAATCGTACATCAGAGGAATTTGGGGCTTTTTAATTTACATTAATAACATTTTAGTTTTAACTATATATATATAAAGTATATATTTTACAATGAGTTCAAACACATCTATTTTTTTAAACTATAAATATCCCTTGTTAAAATGCTTCTGATCCTGATGTGGTATAGCGATGGATTCCATTTTCCCCATAATTCCATTTCACTTGGATCCTCATTATAAGAAGGAACACATGCAGCACAGCCTATTAACTGTGACTCCCAGCGGTTGTGTTATAGTAATAAGAGGGCACGTTATAAAACCAGCAAGATACAACCTAGAAGGTTACTTTGACAGCTTCAGTCTGTGATTATTCTATTTATATTCTTCAAAATAAAAATCAATATAACTAGATCTTAATTGCTAACTGTGTACTGTGGGTCGTTGGAGTTCTTAGTTATTATTAAATCCTGCAACAGAATACTGTTGAACAAACCCATTTCTATTCTAACTACGATCATGAAGTTTCAGTTTATAACACAGTGTGATCAGTCAGCAGAAGGAAGATCCTTGGGGACAATGACTTGTAGATAAAGGATCCTTTGACAGAGTGCAGCTGAATGTGGATAAAGAGCTAGGCTTTAACCTCAGTCATGGAAACAGTATCCTAATTTATGCTAAAAGGAAGCTGAAAGTATCCAAGCCCATTAGGCATGCTAACTTATCTGCATTGATCACTTTAGAGCTTCACACAAAATTAGTTTCATTCATCTGCTCAACCATTCTTAATCTAATTTACATCAATAAAAAAGACTCATCAGTCTGGCAGGATTCCAGTAGGAGCTTCCCAACACCTGAATCTCAAAAGCAGCCTACTATATCTTTAAGACAAGGATCCCAGCCATGCCAGTGAGAAATGGGATATGAAGCATGTTATTCACCTCCCTGGTTATTGGTTATTGGTTGTTATTGGTTCAAATCCAGCCAAGGTTGGCAGTAAGGATCTAAACTCTATGCTTTGGTGACTATTGGAAGCCTATTTAAAATGGGGTTTAGTCTAATTCCTTCTGGACGGGTGTCTGAATGGGATAGGCACTTTACCCACTCATCCTAAAAAAAGGTGTTCCGTTCAGGTAGGGTTGTGTGGGAAAACCCAAATTGCTGCTGCTTATTTAATGACTTGCTCTGGATCTGAAAAGATTACTTCAATTTCTAAATAAAAATGGACTACCTAACGTAAGAATCCCAAATAACATATTTCAGGGTTCTGTGTGTTAACAATTACTGGGCACTGTAGGTATTTTACAAGGCCACATGGATTGGAGTACTGTGCTGCTGCTATGAATTAATTCATGCTGCATTACCCCTAGCTATTCTCAAAGCTTATATACTGCACTGTATGTATCCGTCAAGCTCTTACTTACTTCAATCCCTGTCCTCTGTGCCAAGGTTGCTTCACATTTCTTTCTGATCTTATCGCCATTGCTAACCCAGGCTCTTAGCTAAAAAAACGTTTTTTTAGTGTTGGCAGCATCAGCTTCTGTCAACAATTAAATGAATCCCCTGATTTATCTATGGGATAAAGGCTTGGAGAACAATATTAATAGATATCCAGTTTTGTAGGAACAGGCAAAAAAAAATGGAAAAAAAGAACCCAAAGGTGAAATGTATTTTGTTCTGATACAGTATAGTTTGCAAAGCAAATGTATCTGAACATGGCAGGATCAAGTGTCTTTTCTTTTGCACAAAGATTTTTTTCATCAAACAGGTACATTACATTTTGTGAGGTCTATTTCTGTATGGTTTTTTTTTACAAAACTGTAAAAAAAGAAAAAAAGAAACACTTTATATATATATATCTATATATCTATATCTTTTTTATTATATATTTTTTTGTCTGTCAAAAGGACAATTTAAGACATTGGTTGCTGTAATTGTGCAATGTTTGCTTCGTGTTTTACACTAGCAAGCCGCTCTCTCCCCATTAATGAGAGGTACATCTTAATAACCTTATACAGCCCGCTGATCCAGTGTTCCCTACTTCAAATTAGTGGCCAATAAAATAAATGCAGTTTGCTCATAATTCAGTGAGTACTGACTCATGGCAGTTGATGAAATCTGAAGGCTGGGTGACATGGTGACAATAGCTTTAAAGCGTGTCATTTAGCACACAGCATGAGCTGTTTTTTTTTACACCCACAGACATTTCTACCATTGACTTTGTGATTTGAAATTGGGTTGAAGGGAGAGACAGTAGGCATTATTGCTCCTCGGAGGTCACTATTTTAGTCAGTCAATTTCTGTTTTATTTTTGGTCATGTGACTCTGCATTAGCCAATTGGCATGCAGCTTTCAATCTAAGGGTTTTATAAAATCATACCTATTATAACCTATTATACTGTTTGATTACTGTTGTGGTCATACATATCCTTATCAGTCACACCTGTAGAAGAAAATAAATAGCCTACCTGGTCTTCAAAAGATAGTGCTTGAGCAACATCTCTAGGAAATCCATCAATAATAATCCCAGGGGCATCAGGAATCTGCATCAGTTTCTGTTTTATCTCTGTAATAGTTGTTTCCTAGGAGAAATAATGTATTTCATAATTATTTATAAATAATCACTACCCGTGATTCGCTTAATTAGACCCCATTTAAGCCCCACATAGTTTGCATCTGCAACTCTGAAGGTGAATCTAAGGCTTAGGTTGGGTTTTATTAACTGAAAATGAGTTTTATAAAGCTGTGGTTATTATCCCCTTAACATAGAACACATACACTATAGACAAGGATTGAATGGTCACTGTAGACTGATATCACAATTTATGGTTGACACCAGATCTGGAACATAAATGATTAGGCCATTAAATAACCAAGAGATGCAAACCTAACCTCTTCCATGAATCCTGTACATTGAACCATACTGTAGGGGGCAACATAAAATTGTAGGGGGCAAAATAAAATATAAAAAAACAATCAAATATTATGTCCAGCAACTATATACAGATGTGACCTCAAGGATGCTAAATTATTGAAGGGCTTGGCCATTGTACAAATTTATTATTACTTTCCAATCAAGTCTATTGCAAGGATTAATTGAATCTAGTCATTAACAATCCACTTTATAAGACTGCCTGGGGCTTTTGCACAATGGGGGACTCTGTTTTTAAAAACGATAGTAATGATGCTCTATACCTGTGGTGCTAATTCTCCGTTTGTAATTATTTTTGCAATTAAGCTCCATTTCCTGTTGCTGGTGGCATTGTGGATCATCTTGTTTCTCAGAAGCTCCCCGACAGAAATATATTCAAACCCATAGCGCTCTGCAATCTTTAGGCTCTGGGTCCCCTTGCCACTGCCTGGCCCACCTGTTGTGTTAATAAAACAGAGTGTTGCTATGTTACCCAAAGATTAAAGGACATATTTTTATAAACAGAAAGGTTAAAGCATTGATCCTTGTTATTTCCTCGTCAACTGTAAGACCTCAATCAGAAAGGCCGGGGAATCGATAACGTGCATGTGAAGGTCACAGGGTCTAAATAGATTGCCTTCACTTCTTTGACACTAAAGTGGAAATGCCTGCGAAATGTTACATGTTGGCTTCATTAAATATTTAGTATTGATGATCCATGTGTCTCTGCTTTATATCAATACCTGTTACAGGGCTCTTCAAACACCTTTGCCTATTAGAAGATGGCCACAGTGCTGTGAAGTATTTCAAGTTGTGAATGTTGTTGACATTTGCCCAATGGGGGCAATGTCACAGCTATCACAAAGTTTGTTTGTTTTTTAAAGAGGAATAAAACCAATTTTAACGATACAAAATTAGCATGAAATAATTATGTTTCAGAAAGGGAAAGTTTTGAATAGTGTTATTCCTCTCTGAAAATTGGAATTTGCCATTGCTTCCAAATAGGGCCCCAGTAGATTAGTTCAAGCACAGTTGTGCTACTTTGCAGTCAGTAAATACCTCATGGTGCTCTATCAAATAAGGGCAAGGGTATAAATCTCTGTGCCCAGGCCAAAGTCCATCATAGGTCAACAACCAATCTGACTTGATTTAAAAAGCACAGTCCCTATTCTATATAGGCTTTGATGACCAGACATCTACAGATGAGATGCTACATCTTGCTCCCAGTAGACAAAAAATACATTTACAGAAGAGGAAAGGCATTAAAACTGGTCATCAGGTGGACTCAACTAAGCTATTAGAATATACCCCCTTACCAATAACAAGGATTATCTTGGGACGTGGTCTCGTTGGGTCAAACACTTCATATTCCTCAATCAGCTCGGCAGTCTCAGACAGGTCGGAGTCACTCTCAATAGAGAACTGATGGATTGGAGGCAACCGATCATATCTCCGGTAAGGAAAATTCGAGCTATCTGGCAACACTGAGATGTCAGAAGGAAACCATGCATTAGAATAAAGACAGCATATTCTGCAAGATATGAGGTGCTTTGATATTGCACTCGTCCCATAGTCCCCAGCCTGGCTCTATAAAAGATTCAGACCTAAGGCAGCTAGGAATCTCGTATGGACAGTCATTAGTTTAACATTTTTCCGGTGCTTAAGTTAAACAGTTGAAAATCCTGGTTTATCATGATACTGTATATAACTGACATTTACCAATTTAGATTTATGCAGTTGGGTTTTACTGGAGCAATCTAGGAAAAGTACTTTGCTCAAGGGTACAGCAGCAGTGTCCCCCATCTGGGATTGAACCCACCACCCTCCGGTCAAGAGTCCAGAGCCCAAACCACTACTCCACACTGCTGCCCTATGAAGTGTGATTGTAAGCTTTGTTTTAATATAATAGTACACAATTAACCAGATAAAGTACAAATCGCGTTTCTGCAACCGTTGAGATTTGTCTGTTCAATTGATCTGTGGCGGATATAAACACCACCGCTGTTTAAAGAATCAAGAAGTGCAGTTAACATATTTATTGACTGGTGAAATACAAATATTTTCACAAAACAAACATTAAACTTTAAAGCTACAGTGTGCACTGCAAAAGCACACCATGAAAAAACACATATGTAGGTGAAGAGCACTAGAATAAAAGTTGCTACATTTAAAAAGATATAAACACGTGGCATTTCCGGTCCTCTAAAATAAAGGGCTTTACATAAACTCTAAGTAAGAAATTGCAGTGCCCAGTGTGAAAAAACAACACGAAATAATAAATTAACATCCAAAGTAGCACTTTAGCATTAAAATGTTCAATACAAAGAAAAGCCTGAGTTACAAGGTCTTGCAGTGTCTAGAAAAAAAATAAAATAAATAAAAATCCAAAATATGGATTGCAACGTAACAGGGAAACATAATCAATCAGACTGATCCGAAACAGCCGAACTCCACATCTTTGTCATCTAAACCTTCATCATTGACGATGCAAGCACTTGTCTGAATCATTAATGCACAGAGCAACTACTTCTAGTCAGTTTTTTTTCACATGAGTCGCGATATTTCCCCTCAGGCATTATTTGGGCATGGTTATTAAAAAACGGAAATTAATGGTGAAAATGTTACTTTCAGCTAGTTGTGTGTGTCATGTACTCTCAGGTCGTTTGTGAGGTAAAGAGGTGCTCTTAATCCCAGCACACGTCCATGATGCTGAATTTAGCAAGGAGCGGTGCTATGCTTACCATTTCTGAAGAAAGATCTCCTGGATTGTCCTCCATTGAATGGAGCTAATGATTTTTTCTCCTGGCTGACGAATGTGTCCCATCTCACCTTCTCTGTTCCTCCAAGGTCCCTCACCTTCTTCAGACAGCTTTCCATATACTCAACTGGGTCATCGGGTCTGTAGTACATTAATCCAGTCAGCAGGCTCTGCAACAGCACCAACATTATTTCATTAAACTTTAGATTTTGGATTTTGGAAAACATTTAAATAATCACTGATTATTATTAAGAACGATTGGCAATGGATTCCAATATAATTTTAATGAGACATGATTAGGGCTCTGGACTCTTGACCGGAGAGTCGTGGGTTCAATCCCAGGTGGGGGACACTGCTGCTGTACCCTTGAGCAAGGTACTTTACCTAGATTGCTCCAGTAAAAACCCTGCTGTATAAATGGGTAATTGTATGTAAAAATAATGTGATATCTTGTAACAATTGTAAGTCGCCCTGGATAAGGGTGTCTGCTAAGAAATAAATAAAATAAATAAAAATAAATATTTTCTAACGTCAATGACGTAAGGCTTAATAGTGTGATAGATGGCAATTATATACATGTTCTTATTATAGCGATTAGTTACACATTGTATAACATTGTATTGACAGTCAAGTTAAATCACCCATTTGTGTTTTTGCCATGCTTTATTACAGAGACTTGAAAGCCAGTGTTGGTATCTCACCGTAGATATTCTTTCTGCTTCTTTTTTTTATCTCGTGTCTCCTTAATAATGATGAACTCAATTAACATGTTAATAATCTATATTAAAAGCCATAACCTAACTATAAATGTAAAGCAGTATGCTCCTCTACACAGCGCAGAGTGTTGGTTTTGCACTTGAATGCTTAATAACATAATTTTCCTTCGGGGACATTTTGTAACTGGCAGAAAGATAATTAATTAAACCAGATATATATATATATATATATATATATATATATATATATATATATATATATATATATATATATATATATATATATACAGTAGTCTGCAAATGTATTAGAACACCTCAAGATTTGTCATTTATATATTTTATATACCCACCTGCATGAAAACCTGTGTGAGAATTTCAAGTTTTGATCAATAGTTATATAGAAAAAACAGGCACTCATGTGGGAAAATGTTGGACCACTTTGTGCTTTAATTAGGCATCCTAAACAGCGTGCATTTTATGATTTGTGGCTATGTGTTCGTTTTCTCTTACAATTTTACATTAATTGCATGTTAAGTCATCAATTAAATTCGATTTTCAGTTACAGTGGTTTAATTTCATATGCACAACAAATCAAAACTACAGAAGCAATGGGGTATTCTAATAAATGTACACACTGCTGTATGTTTATAATATTAATTAAGTCACCTTTGAAATGTATAGGCACAGTATATATTCAATAACCCAATTATATGACATTATTATTATATAAATTATATATAATATAGTTTTAATCTTTTCTTCTTAATCAGATTTTCCTAACAGGCACATTTACAGTCGTTTTAACATACTTACTGTGTGCAGTAAATTAACCACTTGAAAATAAACGGTCTCTTAGTGACCACACATTTCGATTCCGAGATTACAGTACCTCTATCTGCCAGTAATTAAAACACTCTTAAACGATCTTAGCAGCTAGGAAGTCTATATGTGAAATGGAAAAAAGGAGCAACACTGGCTCATGTGTCGCTAAGCAGTTGTAGAGGTGTTTCAATATTAGTTATTGAGATCAGTGAACCATGTTTAAATAACTAGATTAATTACACTTGCCCTAATAATTACTTAGTGTTTGCTATGAAATAGGTATGTGCCCTATTCCTGGACGATTTCATGGGTACACACATTGTAGTTGTTCAGGAGTTTAAATCATAAATTGTGTGTGAAAAATATGCATCTCCTACAATGATTGTATCATTATTTATTTATTTATTTTTTAAATAAGAATGCAATGTTCAATCTACACCCAATACAAAAATATAAGCTTTGACCCATATATAATAATTAGAGACTACTGTTTAGATTGCCATATCAGCTGTAGGGCGAATTACTACAATATCAACTGTTATATATCTACACATCTTTACCGTATCGATTGCTTTTATTAGGTCTCGTATATTCGACTACCCTGGCTGAGTGTGGTATTTATAAATTGTATGTGTATGCATAATCTTGGACAACTGGGATGTATCACCTTAATTTCCTTTGTGTTAACACTCTTCCAGTAACATGTCTTATGAATTCAAAAATGCATGTTTTATACTTCTCTCATAATAATCACAGCTTGCGTTTTTTTTTTTAATTAGAATGTTCTATCATTCGTAACTCGCCGTCGCTGTGGACTTAAACTTAACTCGAATCGATATACAGAGACCACAATATTTGGCTCAGAATTCAGATTTCACTTTAACCCATTTTAGAAGTGTGCAAACCCGCTTCAGCGACAGAAAATGATTACTATTAAACGATACAGTAAACCCATGCACAAAAACTCAATATAAAGCACAGGCACATGGAGCTCACCTCAAACAGCTGAGGGATCTCTCTTCGTGTGAGGTATTCCTTGGCATCGCTGGTATTCATCCTTCCTATTTGTGTAATGAACGATATTATAAACTGTCCTCTGTTCTCTTCTTTGCAAATTGTTTTTAGATTTGATTCACGAAAATAATAAAGCGAAGCAAATCCATATGCTTATCTTTCTGCAAGAATTTCAAATCAACGCGTATTTTCGTGTTAAAAGTGAAGAAGAAAGGAAAAAAAAACACAGATCGCAAAAGGCAACTTCTTTCCCTTCGGCTGTGTGATGTATTGATTTCTTCGTTAACCGAGCCTACTACAGTATCTTCTCTCGGTCATACTGTAAACAGTTAAACAACAACTCATCTCTAAACGCAGACTTTCAATGCACTGCCCGCTGTGACAGTAACGCTGGTGGTCCCACGCAGGACCGTGGTACTTTAACTATTTACCCGAGGGCGGACAGAGGGGCTTGTCTTGCTCAACAGTCACCATTCACCGGTGAATATTATTCTTCCAAACAGAGAATGCATTGAACTCTTTTAAGCATTGAACGCTGGGTAGTTAGTTTGTTCTCATGAGGTCAACAAGACGCGTGGGATAATGACATGATGCATTTATATCATTTTTTTTAGAGGTTACATACAGCTACCTGACTCACATTCTGATTGGTTAGCAGAGTATACAGGCTGCCTATTCTCTTATTTAAATTGCTCTTTTCAGAAACAACCTAACGACAATGATCGTTATGCGCTGTACATGCTCTTAGAGAAAGTTTTAATAAAGGAGCTAAATGAAAACCTTTTTTTTAAATTAAATTAACTTAATTTTGCCTATTTCGGTATTACCGGGGCATTTTGGAATTTGCAGTGTACATGACAAAGGCATAGACACCATGCATTTTAAATGATCACTTGATATATATATTATATATATATATATATATATATATATATATATATATATATATATATATATATATATATATATATATATATATATATACACACATTAAGGTGTACTGTTATTTCTAATGCAAGCCTACTCAACAGTACAGTACCATTACATTCTACTCACTACCGTCCTCTCGCTGCCTGTGATGGCTCTGCAAATTAACCTGAAAAGTTTTTTTCAGTACCATGGAGAAACTGTTGTTTATCTTGGGAATTAACAAAAAAAATACTAATAATAATAAAATTAACTGATTCGTGAAATGTATTTGTTTTGTTTTTGAATACATGTATTTGGTCGTTTTGGTCTTATACAAATGAAAGGACAGCATTATTACACATTAAAAGAATAACAATATTGTAAGTATGCAACAGACATACCGACCAACAATCACAACTCTTAGTTAAATTATTTATTACAACTCCAAAATAGTTCTCTGTGGGCTTCCGATTGCTGTAAAATCAACACGATCACATTTTTTGTTACCCAAAGGAAATACACCTTCTAGAACTGTAACGGACTTCCTGTTTCTCTGTGGTAAAAATGGCTGATCGCAGGCTGGTTTCCTGGTACCTGACTGTATTCACATTACTGTGCTTATTTTGTTATCGTATAACCGTAGCAACCGATGAAATTGAGGTATCTGATGTGCATGTCTCAACTTTGTTTAAAAAATCGCCGAAAACTACTTCTGGGCGAGCTGAATGCATCAATGTTGGTGTCCAAATTAAATATACAGCCGGTAGGGTTTATGACAGTTCTAACTAAGGAAGGCTTCACAATAATGTCATTACATTATTGTTGATTTACCGTTCCATTTATGAAATACAATTATTATAAACATAATAATTAAGTCAGCAGAACGACTACATTTTTAAATACACCTATGTGTGTGTAATGATATGGGCAGGGCTCTTTTTAATTTTTGATCACGTGATTTTTTTTTTTAAATATAAGCTGACTACGTTCAATTAAACCCCTTGTAAAAGTGTTAATTGTGAAACAAGTTCACTTTAGTTTTTTCTCCTATAACTTGATTGAGACTATGATTCTGTTTCATTGATAACGTAAAAAAAGGTAGCTCCTTATTTTTTTTATTCAACCCGAACGCAAACACCGAGTGAAGTTGAATATATATAATCATATGGTAATTAAGATGAAAGTGTTATTTGCAAAACAGGTTGTAACATTTTTGCAACGAGTGATTATGATTTTAAATCTGGTAAAAGCAATTTAACTCAACTCGCTTTTTGTGTTGGGTTTGAATTAAAAAAAAAAAAAAAGACCTGATTTTTTTTCACATTATCAATGAAACAGAATCGTAGTCTCATTCAAGTGCGGGAGAAAAAAACAAAAGTGATCTTGTTTCACAATCAACGTTTTTCCAAGAGTTCAATGAAGAAACACAGTCAGCTCAATATAACTATAACTATAAAGGGACATCACCTAGGTATGGGATATGTACTGTATTAAGTAAGAACCATGTTACTATACAGATCCGTTCTGGTTTACTTGTTCCAGAACAGGGCTGTCAAACTCAGTTCCTGGAGGGCCGCAGTGTCTTCTGGCTTTTGTTCCACCCGAGCTCTCAATTACTTAATTGGTCTAATTATTTGATAACTGGACACATTTAACACTTCTCTTCAGTCCTCAAAATGTTTCATAGGTAGTGTACCTTGAATCAAGTGCATTTTTAAAACCATCAACTGTAAAAGACCTTGAAAAATATTAAATATGTCAAATTGAACAAATAATTAGATCAATTATGTTAATTGAGAGCTTAAGTCGGAATGAAAACCAGAAGACCCTGCGGCCCACGAGGACTGGAGTCTGACACCCCTGTTCTAGAATATGAACTAGAGCAAGACTGAGTACAATTGAGGAAATTCGATTATATTATGTGTAAGTACTTTGTGAAATGTGTGTGTATTTTCTTTCCATTTTCTTTTTAGAGGCAAGCAAATCAGTTTTTTGGAAGTGGACATACAAACAACTGGGCAGTTTTGGTATGTCTGCATAACGGATTTTATTTATTTATTCAATTGCCATTTGGTTTTATTTATATACATTTGTGTGCGTGTTAGTTGGCCAGATCATTTTTATTGCATCAGGTATTCTTCAGCTTCACTCCACAGTGACCCCTGCTGGAGTGGTGGCAGAGTACATGGGGTGATGCATGTGGTTTGTTCAGGAAACTATCTTTCTTAATTTTTTTATTTGCTGTTCAGGTGTGTACATCTAGGTTCTGGTTTAACTATCGTCATGTGGCCAATACACTCTCAGTTTACAGAAGTGTCAAGAGACTGGGGATCCCTGACAGGTAAGGAATCCCTATCATGTTTATCACATCAATGCCCATCTGCATTTTACACCATTACAAAGACCATCCTAGCTGGTAGTACTGGTAGTTTTAACAGTTACAGTTACCGTATGTATCATACATCTCCGTTGCCTAGATTAGGTATGGTACCATTTTTTTCTGGTTACTTATACAATAAAACTAAATTTAAAAATGTTCCTGAAAATGGCAGTACTGGTAGCTGAAATAAGGGTGGGATGCAATGGTGCTCCCTGTTCCTTAGTGTGCTTGTATTATTAGAATACCAGCTTCCAATATAGCAGTGTTGCATGGCATAGAACAGCCTCCTGGAAGGGTAAAAACGGATCACCTGAACGATCAATATTGTAACTCATGATTTTTTCCGTAGTCATATTGTTCTGATGCTGGCAGATGATATGGCCTGTAACCATAGAAACCCCAAACCTGCTACTGTCTTCAGCCACAAAAACATGGAGCTGAACGTGTATGGGGATGATGTTGAAGTGGACTACAGAGGATATGAGGTATGAGAGATTCAATGCTATGTAGTTGTTCGTTTTTTTCCCCCAAATACGCTAAGTGGTGTAAAAAAAAATTGCAGGTAGCACCACGTTGTTGTGTGTGCCAGGTATGTCTTGTCCATTTCTGTGATTTAGGGCACTGTAGCGGGTATCTTACAACCTTAAATATGCAGAAGCCAATATTTTTTATCTTTAATGCAAATGTGAATGTACTTTACTAGTTTTGCCTTTTACATATGTACATGTAATACCTTTGAAATGCTTTGGTAGTTGTAGCATATTTAAAACATTTATGTTTATTAAAATGTATACTGTATATAAAAAGTAATTGTCTTACTTGGATGTTTTTTCGGTTCATGTGCTGTATACAGGTTACTGTTGAAAATTTCCTGCGTGTTTTAACTGGCCGCTTGCCACCAAGCACCCCTCGATCAAAACGACTTCTTTCTGATGACAGAAGTAACATTCTGATCTATATGACAGGTAGGTGTTGTGTGTTACTATTAAAATCCATTGATAACAGTAGTGCACCTGTGCTGGATTCATTTAAAAAAAAGCAGCAGTTACTCTATGGTGTATATTGTTTCTACTCCCAGAATTCTCTTCTGTCTTGTTACAGTAATACTGTACCTGATTATTAATTGAATGCATGAAGGTAGATTTATATTGTACAGAGGTGTCTTGAATCTGACAGTGCCAGGTTTATAGCAGTATTTCCAGTGTTTTATCAAAAATGTTGTTGCAGGTCACGGTGGAAATGGTTTCTTGAAATTTCAGGATTCTGAAGAAATAAGTAATGTTGAGCTCGCTGATGCTTTTGAACAGATGTGGCAAAAAAGAAGGCAAGTATAACACACACTAATGCCCGTCCTTTTATTTATTTACCTTCGTTCCTCCGAATAGTGTAATTCTTGAAATGTGTGACTGACGGTTACAGCACCACCACCTGCTAAAAAAATAATGTACATGCCTGTACAGGGAGCATCTTTCAACATTTGATTTGTAACCTACTTGGAGTTCCTGATTCCCCTGGGTTACTAAGTCCTTTCATGTAATCTCACATGATAAGGTTTAAGTCTTGTACTGTATATTATTATTTATTATTATTATTTGTTTATTTAGCAGACGCCTTTATCCAAGGCGACTTACAGAGACTAGGGTGTGTGAACGATGCATCAGCTGCACAGTCACTTACAATTACGTCTCACCCGAAAGACGGAGCACAAGGAGGTTAAGTGACTTGCTCAGGGTCACACAATGAGTCAGTGGTTGAGGTGGGATTTGAACCGGGGACCTCCTGGTTACAAGCCCTTTTCTTTAACCACTGGACCACACAGCCTCCTATAGTATAACATCATACATCAAATGTGACAGGGAGATCTCTCATGAATGGATCTCTGCACTCATTAGACATGGCAAATTGTCTGCATTGTGTGTAGATAAAATGCTTGGGTCCACTTTTTTTAAATGGCTGTTATTATAACAATGTGTTGTAAAGTGGCAATGGGAGGCCCACAATCGGCAGGGAAGGAAATAAAAATGTTCCTGGCGTTCTGATAGTTGCGAGTTGCATTAGTGTGCATGTGACATCCTGCCCTCCTCTATGTCTGAAGCCTTATAATTTCTGCCATGCTGTCCTGACATCATGGTGGAATTTCTACAGGCGTGTTCTACAATGTCATTCTAAGATTTGCTATTTGGCCAGAGGAAACTAAAACAACTAATAGGAGAGAACCTGTCTAGCAAGCCTATTGCTAGCTGGCATATTACAATTTCAGTTGGAAAGAGGTGATTTTGTGTTAGTGCATTTTAACTATAATTGGCTTTAGTACACCTTTCACTACCCCTTTATTTTACATAAAAAAACATATTTGAATCCTCTCTGAAGTATAGTATAATATAACAGCTTTCTATTTTAACCACGCTGATCCCACAGCTTAAATAAAGTCGAATGACATATCATGTTCTCACTGCAAAGGGGATAAAGGCTTCTTCCTAATGTTGTGTCCTCTGAGACTTGCATTAAAGCTTTAAAAAAAAAACTTGTGTACGTGATTAATGTATTGTAGAAGTCTCAAGTCTGTAGCAAGTAACATGCGTAAAACATATAAGTGTAACCGGTTTATTACAATGCATACTGTATATAAAAAGTAATTGTCCCACTTGAATGTTTATTAGGTTCACATTCTGTATACGGGTTGCTGTTGAATAGTCCCTGCGTATTTTCATTGGTAGAATCATGATTATTGTGTATTCTGTAAATTGTCAGGATGATTTAGAATGATACATGCTTATCGGTTTTACTGATAACAAATTTGATTAAGTGGATTAATTGGAATTTTGATTTTTTTTTTTTTTTTAAGAATTCGATAGTTAAAAAACAAACAATATCTCAGTACACTTGTGGCAATAAATGTGAATTAAACAATGAATCATCATCCTTTAGCTAGCAACTGAAAGATCAAGAGTCCAGGAAGCACTGAATTACTGTATTACTTTTTTACCCAAGAATGTCACACTTTTTCTTCATTGCTACTGTATTAATGTGAATAATTGACAGTTATTTAGTATAGTATAGAGCATGCAGTAAATTGGCTACTTCAAAGTTACTAAGCCCAGTGATGCACTGGTGAAATCTTAAACCTTAAATCTTTGTCGCTTGAAGGTAAACAAATTGCAATTTTGTTTTGATTGTGGAGAAAAAGGACCGCAGATCAAAGTAATCTTAGTCCTGGGCTCTGCAGACAATTACAAATGGCAAAATCGAATGCCCCTTCTATATATGAAATCCTTTCTTTCAGTAGAATAGACTGCAAAAAATCCTGTTTCCGTTGCTATAGTGATCTACTATATGTGAAAAAGATGCCTCTGCTGTAGTTCCATAAGTTTTAAATTTAGAGAAGAGGAACAAAACTAATAAGCAACTCATTTTGCAGGTACAATGAGCTGCTGTTCATCATTGACACTTGCCAAGGTGCTTCCATGTATGAAAGGTTCTATTCTCCCAATGTAATGGCCCTGGCAAGCAGCCAGGTTGGGGAAGACTCGCTTTCAGTAAGTCTCAAACAAAATTATGGGGAGGATGATTTCCACAGGACGTTCTTTCTGCCTGTATAGCATCATGCTCTACCAACCCGTTAGCCAGAATTAGAAAAAAAAAGGGTAAAATGTACAATTAAATGACAGATACTGTAGCTTTCAATATAACACCCACTCGTATTTCTACAACCAATGACCTGAAAACATTGGGGTTGTTGTCAGGTTACAATTCCAGCTTACAAAATGTCTGAATAATTCAGAGCTATATTGTAATAAATGCCTGAGAATTTTGCTTTTTAGGTAAATCTATTGGACATTTTGAATGAACTGCAATGCTATTACTGTAACTTTGGCTTCACGAAAGTGAAAATCTGTTTTCATGTAAAATGTTTGCTTTTTCTATGTTTAGTGATGTTTTACATGAAAATGAGTCTGATTTTATAGAACGGTTCTTCTTAATTCTAACAGCACCAGCCTGATCTTGCAATTGGAGTTCATCTGATGGACAGGTACACCTTTTATCTTCTGGAATTCTTGGAAGATATTCATCCAGCTAGTCAAGCCAATATGAATGATTTAGTAAGTAACTAAACCTAAATCTATATTGTTCAAAGGGAATTAATATGTCATCCAGTATAAAATGACCTTGGTGCAGCACTACAAGCAAAATCTTTTTTTCCCCCTGCATAAAGCTGAGTAAGTGAATTAAAAGTTGATTAGAAGCTTCCTTTTCCACCTGTGAATGGGGAGATGAAAAAGAACAGTAGTCTGTTGTAATTGCCTTGCTTTTAATCTTGACTGATCATTTGGTGATATTTTAAAATGAATAAAGATTATGCCTCATTTTGATGAGTTAGACTGTGTTAGATACAGTAGATGCATGATGATAAGAATCTTTTTAACAGCAGTAAAGGGCTAGTCAGCCAACACTAGAGAAAATGTACATATCCCCTACCAAGAATATTATTAACAGGTGTGGGAACCTCCAACAAGTAGGTCATGGAGATATTCTACAGAATAGCGTTTGTTATCAAAACACGGGAAGTGGTCTTAGTGGTCTCACCATCAATATTCATTTGCAGATAATACTACTAATTATTAGTGTTATTTCCAGTATATAATTAAAACCAAATGTATGTTCAACCTGTATTTAGTTCATGCCAGTAAATATATATAATAATATCTTTATTTTTATATAGCGCCTTTCATAGTTGATCACCATCACAAAGCGCCTTAATATGCCAGTCCTTTGCCACATTGTACTGTAAACATTTTTGTGTAAGGAATAGATAAAGTATTTGAGTGTGTCCTAAATTATTTCAGCACAGAAAACAATTCAAACAAGAAGTTTGAGCTTCAAGAATGTTACATTTCAGTTGCAGTTTGCTTTAGCTGGGAAAGCAGACTAACAGCTTTAATGGGGAATGTGGGCACTTAGCATTAGTCATTATGTCAACCTGTTCCTGGAAGCTGCAGTATCTTTTATCACAGTTACAAGAGCCACACTACAGAAAGAAGCAAGCTGTTAGAATCTTCATGTGCGATCTTTCTTTACTTTGTGTCTCTTATAATGGAGCTATTGATTTGTCCAACAACAAAAAAAATCTTATTTTCCAAAAGGAATCGGTCCTTCATCAAAAGGTAGATAAATTCAATACTCCGGGATCCACAGTAAATTTATAGTATGTTTGGTAATAAATCTTGCAAAGTCCAATAAATGTGTCGTGGGCATTTGTTTTCAAATTGGAAAGCTTATGTTCATCATTTGTTTGGTTGCTATAGTACTGTATAATTTTTCTTTCTGCTTATCTTGTTAGATATTTGAAATGTCTGCGCTGGTTGACAGGGTTAGTGAGTAGTGTTCTTCATACTAAGGATGGGCCGGTATAAAATGGGCACTGTATGATAACTGTCATACACTACTTTGAGAATAAGTAGACTTGGGTTGTACAGGATGTTGAATAAAATGTCATTTTCCTTCACTTTGCTCATAGCAACACAAACATAGCATTATCTGTTGTATACCGTAATTACAAGATTTGAGGTATGGAATAACAGAGTACCCTAATGGACCTAAACTGACTCACCTCCACTTCATGCATAAATAATATATATTCTTCAGTCTTTACTTTGTTGCACAATTCCTAGGATGCTGTGTCTAATGATGACTGGCATTTGACATGTCTGATATGTCTCCACAAGCTGCGTTTGAAGGAGCCAACCTGTGGTTATGTGACATTTACAATGACGTGTTCCCCCAGCAACGGGTAATGTGGAGACGCCTGTACGTACATCTGTACATGCCTCACACTGCCATTTGCATACCCGTTATGAAACTTGGCCAAGTCATTCTTAAGCACAAGCTATTAAGAGTCAGGCTCTATGGATACAGCTGGTACCTGTCAGATTGGAAATGTAAAATTCAGGCTTGGTGCTGAAAGTGTTAAAGGCAGATAGTTTGAAGATTGCAGAGCAATTTTACTTGAAGAAATTGCTTTTGTCGGTGTGTGTCAATTTTGCAAAGGTCCTGAAGTCAGCATCCCTGCTATTATTTTTTTTAATGCACGGGGCACACAAGCATACACAGAGAACAGTACATATATATATATATATATATATATATATATATATATATATATATATATATATATATATATAAACTCAAACAAAATTGCCAGGTTACAAGGGTTATCGGGCAGAAGCTCTTTGCAATTTTCAGTAATGTTCTGGAAAAGGATTTGGTAAGAGGCTTGTAGGTTAAAGAACAGTTTGCTTGAAAGGTAAGGGATTTTTAAAGAGACCTTTGCCACTACCATAGTTTCTTATTTAACATTTAATCCTACTGGGGTTGGAAGATAAAGGTGGTGGTTCTAGCGGTTCTGAACCACCATGTACAATGTGCAAAGGTTTTTGCAGTTTAAATGGAGGGCCAGCCCTTAAGACCTTTTTTAAATAATGAATATATATATATATATATAGAGAGAGAGAGAGAGAGAGAGAGAGAGAGAGAGAGAGAGAGAGAGAGAGAGAGAGAGAGAGAGAGAGAGAGAGAGAGAGAGAGAGAGAGAGAGAGATATAGAGATATATATATATATATATTGAGAACTTAAATGACAATCGTGTAGGATTTGAGTAGAGCAGAGGGGGGTGACTCAACTTCGTGGGAGGTGCAGGAGAGGGAAAAGAGTCACAGAGAAGATCTAAGATAACACTGTACAGCTTGATGTACTATCTGGGGCATGATGTTACTGACCCCATTAATTGGCGACCATTGAATTTATGATCAATACTCTATAGAATTTTGTTTAACATTATGTGATGGATTCAGTTGGAGTTTAGCTGTTTAATAATGTGACAGTTTTTGTTTGATTTTTCAAACCCTTTATTTCACAAAAAAATGTAAAAGGTAAGGTCTGATTAGTACTAGGAGTTAGGATGAGGTGTACGGTGGAGCAACACAGCACAATCATAACAAATTCAACTTGTCTTTTGCAGTTCAAAGTGTGCCCCAAAAGCTTGTGTGTTTCAACACCAGGTCACAGGATTGACCTCTTCCAGAGGAACCCCAGGAGCGTTCTGATCACTGACTTCTTTGGAAGTGTCCGAAAAGTGGAGATTACAACAGAGACTGTCAAGCTCATCCCAGACATCACTGAGAAGGATGAAAAGTAAGTGTAACAAAATGCATGACCTAAGGATCGTTCGCAGCAGTGCCATTTATAATGGAAACCAGTTCTGTCTTTACTCGCCAGATTTCATGTCATTTATTTGATGTAATTTACAAGGAAAATCCTAACTCTACAAATGCTGTTTTAAGACAACACACTTTTTTTTTTTGAAGTGTTGTTTCCTGGGTCTCAGTAGTCAGAAACCATATTGTGGAGCATGTTATAATAAAAGTAAGTGTGTGTGTGAGAGCAGCATTTGGCAAAATGTCATCACAAGAATGTCTGAACAGTATGCTGTGCCTCACATGGTAGTAAACCAACATGAGAGAGGTTACTGTTACAAGGACGTTGCTGTCTTAGTGGCCTCTGGATTTGGAATAACATAGCTTTAAAACGTTCTTCCAAAGGCTACATTGAACACATACATTGTTATCAGGATTTAATCATATTTCCTGGATGAATCTTGAGGGGAGGTTCTGATCCAGGAAAATACATTATCCACAGAAAACCATTTATAAGCAGAATATAGTTTTTCATTTTAAATAAATTAGACGCAAGTGATTTAACCGTGTTTAATTTGTAGCATCCACAAGCTGTGACATTAAATCTATAAATCGGACCACATGTACTGGGAACTTTATTTTCATCTCCGCTCCTAGACATATAACAATTTGGATACATGTTTCATGCAACCATTGAAAGGGGCTTGCCACATGTATCTGTAATAGTAACAGACTGGTTGATCTCTGAATAAACCTGCCCTCTCTGATTGATCCTGATTGGTATGTCATTTTATGTTGCACTGGTTTGTTGCTGTGGTCATATCTTTAGAATATGTTTGTTGTTTCTGTTCTTTTCCGATATAATTTCATCATGAAACTAGTCACCTTGAGCCGGTTTTTCAAAACTTGTAATCTGGATGAAAGTGATCTGGATTTTGTAATCCTATATTTTGTGATCGAGATTACTTTTATCTCAATCGTTTTGATCCGTTTTTTCAGTCACTGCTGAATTACATTTATCCAGATTACAAATTAATTACGATTACTAAATCACTGTTATCCAGATTACAAGTTTTGAAAAACCGGCCCCAGAGCCAGAGGACAGTTAACACTGGCAAGTTATTTGTACTTGGTGTTCACAGCATACAAACAATCTTTATAGATCCCGTCACATACTTTCTCTTGTGGATCAGTTTGAGCTTGCCAAAAAATACAGTTATCAAAGTTATTTTACAAGTGAGTTTATCAAATTATAAGAAATACAAGCTGGCTTTGCCTTTTTTAAAGCACGCTGAAAAAAATAACCAACTGCACAATTTGTAGTTTACAGCACCAGGTGGCAGTAGAGGCATATTAGCTGGATGTACTGCAGTTTCATTCAGTTTAAGTAAACATTCACTGTGTTTATTTTATTATTATTATTATTTTTATTTTATTTTTTTTGCAAAGCAATGCTAATACTTTTATTTAAATGTGTTAAATAGTTGAATTGACTATAGACCAAACAAAACACATGTGCCATTGAAAAGTAGATTGTTGTGTTATTGCAATAGAAAAGTCATATCTGTTAACTGACATGAAATCATAGCAGTATGTTCAGATGTTTCAAAGGGGCTATACAGCCTTCCAGCTGAGTGATATAATTACATTCCACAGTAAAATATGCAGCTTTACCAATTGATTATTATGCAGTTTAGAGTTACACTTTGTGTGGAGGAACAGAAATACACCATTTTGATAATACAGTATATTCAACCCATTAGCAATGCACTAAATCTTCCAGTTTAACCTACTTTTTGTTCCGTAGATTCAGATATATCTACATTAAAAACGTTATAGTCTTCTCAATAAATGAACTTCTCTGAGATCATTACTAATTAGCAACCTACATTTAAAAGCTTCAGATATAACCTTGGTGCTTGTAAGAAATACAGTTTTTTTTGTTTGTTTGTTTTTAAATAAACTACAGAAGTGAATATATACACACACACACACTGCTGTCATAGTTATTTAAGACCTGCTAGTGGAAATTACTGTGTTTTAAAGACACCTTTTATGAAAGCTTTCAAAATTTAAGAAACTTCATTAATCAGTGTGAATAAAACTTGTTTTGTGCACCCAAATTGTAAAAGCTTCTGTGGTTAGTGCTGCTTGTGACTAACGCGTTAAGATCACATTGAAGCTGCATTCTTCCCAACAGAGTTGTTGTTTTTTTGGTTTTTTTTAATAAATCAGTTACTGAAGATTCTGTAACCATGAGACCATTGCACCATCAGGGAATAAAAATGAAGCTTGTTCGCTGTAGGTCTACATTTGATCTTAAGTGCTTCAGCAGATGCTCTGCTATCTGGAAAGGGCTGTGAATCACAGCTACAGAGGACACAACCTCAATTTCTGACTCAGCTGTCGAGTAGTTTCTTTGAACCCTTTTTTCTGTTTCGCTGTGTTCTCTTTGTTCTGGCGTTCCTTCCTCCCTGATTGCAAGTATTGTGAAGTTCACAAGGGACAGCAGCTGGAGCTGTTGAATCCCCCTCCACCAGTCCACCTTCATATTTTGCGAATTAAACCATACATGCTGAAGTGTATTTGTTTTAAAAAATAAATAAATAAATAAATAATAAAAAATCTTAAGTCTTAATAGATGGTGTCCAATAAGTTTTTAAATTTTACAAAAATGGTAGTGCTCATACATTAACTGACACAGTATGTGAATTATAAATGCACAGATTTAGTTTACACACGCATGCCCCTGCCCCACTCTCAAAAGACAATACACGAGTCCCCATGCTGTGTGCTCTCTCTCTCTCTCTCTCTCTCTCTCTCTCTCTCTCTCTCTCTCCATCAACTCCTACGAATATTCACTTTAAGAATCTTGTATATATTAATTCACATTTTATAAAAGCGTTACATTCATAGATTTTGAATTTTAAATTGGTTATGTGCTCAAAACACGTGGATTTGCTTATTATCTGATGAAGAACAAAACCATAACACATTGCTTTTTTTGTTTTTTGGAAGAATGTTCCTAATTAAAGTTACACATTCAACAAGGGAGGGTCTGAACGCCTTTTTTAATATTTATTTTTGTATTTCTCTGTTTTTCTTGATATACCATAACTTAGGTATACTTACAGTGATGTTTACTCAACCCCTTTAGTGATCTAATACAGTATATCTATTTGGACATGTTTACATCTATATTTAGGAGAGGAAGGGTTCAATACTGTAATAGCTTATTCACTTTCTCCTATAAATAAATGTGTACCAGAAGTTATTAATAATTGAACTATGAAATGTGATTTTGATTAATCAGAGTGCAGTTTTAATTAAACTAAATGAAATATTTGGACATGAATGAATTGAAAATACTGTGTGTGTATATATATATATATATATATATATATATATATATATATATATATATATATATATATATATATATATACATTGCCTGGCAGTCTAATTAATATTTGATTTTTTTCAGTCGGGTATTTTCAGTACAGTGTTATGATCATGACCATATTTTGGCAGTGTAATACATTTTTTTTGCCCCGAGCAATGGAAATCTGCACTTGATATTTTCAGCAAATAGCGATTGTGACCACATTGCAAATGTTATGGCCCGTGGGATTGTTTAACTATTCTATGTGGGCATGTACAGTAAGTCCTTGGTATTCTTCATTTAGTTTTAAAGCTTGGCTTTCTTTAATCATAGACAGAACAACTGTGGAAAAACAAGAGTTTAGTTGTTCTATGGCTGTCTAGGGAATGACTGTCAGTCTAATTCATTGCGTGGAACAAAATGAGTTGCCTACCTGGCTGGCCTTGTGAATCGCTGGCAGTAAATGTCCTGTCTTCACAGTCATACAATGCTGAAATACAAGAGTGACCCAGGTTTAGTAATGATAGATATTAAAGTCCTTGATTCCATTGATATAATGTGCTAAAGAATAAATAATACTGTAGACACTTGTTTTTATATATAAACAAGTCTACTATTTAAGCACTGACAAAAATCATCCTGATTCTAATTTTAAAAAAATATATATATTGAAGCATGAAGTTCCTGCTGTGCAAAATATATCTGTATACCTTGCTATTTAGCACACTGGTGCGATATCTGTTCTGTATATTCAGTAACAGTGATGATAATTTCAATAACAGAAGCAGTCCACCAACAAGATGCCTATGGTTAAGCACATACTGCATATAATTGTGGGGGAAGTGTCAGAAATATAATAATTATAAGACTAAAGGCCTTCACACACCAGACGCGAAACGTTTTTTTTATTGGACGACAAGATACTTTCGCAGCGACATGACTATACACACCAGAAGTGACACATTGGCAATGCGACAGGTTTGAAAACTGCCAGATCTATACAAGTGTTAAAAATTGCTATTGACAAAACTATGATTAAGACTGGTACATACTCATCAACATGATGTGAAAATGTATGAGTGCCTTCTCTGACGGTATTTCAACACATATGGCAATAAATCAATCATACCAGGCTTATCCAGTTCCTTCGAAATGGACTCCCATATATTGTCTTTTAAATCGCAAAACATAGGATTCAATCCTATTTATTTTGCATCGCCCTGTTGTTGCCTGTCGTGTCGTCTGTGGTGTGATAGATATTTATCCAAAGTATAGGTTCTGTTCATTTTGTCACATGGTGTCCAGTGTGTAGAGGCCTTAAGAATGCCCTTTCTACACAAACACACACACACACACACACACACTCTTTCAGATAATTAAGTTGTTGACCACTGTTAGTAAGTGCTTTTTAACTTTCATGCTGCCTAATCTGCTCTTTCCAGATATAATGTTGCTGTCCATGGTTTCTGTTTTTCAGACTGATTGAGGAAGTGATGCTTACTGAACCCCAGAAGTATGTTCAACAAATGCCTGTGGCTGAAATAATTCATCAGGTAAAACTCACACTAAAAATATTTAGTCTGTTTTATTACATTGATTGGGAATTAAGGTGGAAAGTCCCTCACTAGATGAATTGGTATAATACACACTGGCTTTCAGCTGCAACAACAGCCCCAGTATGTTGATAATTGGTGTTTATGTTCAAATTTGTTGTGATGTACAAACTATAATCTATTGGGTTATTGATGAGGACTTGCCATATATTGGATTCAACGAGTATTGTGGGGGAGTGGGAATGTGAAAGAAAATACTGGTAAGCAGAGAGAACACAATACTTGAGCACCTTGTGGAAAGTTTTATCAATATCGAGCACTTTTGAAACCAAACAGGCACCGTGATGTGAAGTAACAAGCAATTATTAATAACCTGAGCCTCTTCAAACTGTGTTTCATCACACGGTCAGGCTGGAGTAAATGGAGCTGGTAATCCATTTTCTACTAGTCTCCATGCTGACCCTGAAACAGCATGTTGCTCTATTGGAACACATATGAAAATGGTATGACCCCTATGGAGTTTCGCCTCCCATGCCTTTCATTGTATCCTGCAAGCTGCACATTAATAAGAGCAAAACATATGTAAATGTACTGTTGATCTGTCCTGTTGCATTCATTCAGTGTTTTAATCAATTATCCATCTTTTATTACCAAACAAAACCTCCCTTACTGCATTAGTTTACTGCGGGCAACTCCATTTCAAATCATGAAAAGAACATGAACCTCATTTAAAACTTTCACATTTTCAATCTTTTTCCTGAAGTATCCACCTGAGGGAAAATAATTGTGGCCAGCACATGGAAGATTAAAAATGAGAAGCGGTTTGTGTGGCAGGATCTCCCTGGAGTTGTCAGTGCTTCAAATAGCCAAACAGGCTGTAAATGTCATATGTTTAAAATTCAGTCGTCATGCCTGGCTTTCACCTAAAAATGAAACGAACAGGGAAGCAGCCAGCAAGTCAATACGCTTTTAACAGCAAGAGCAGCGGGAAACAGACTGAAAGCTGCATGTAATAGTAAAACAGGTACCATACCATCCAGTTCACTATTATTCATTCTCTGAATCACCCTGGCCATTCAGGTTGATCCATTCACTCCAATTCTAAGAACTTACAGTTTTGTTTGAAGGTTTCTCGTGCATTGTATTGCAGAGCATTCAGATGTGCTGGACAGAGCATTCTAATGCTAATGGGCACTACCAGAAATGGAGCCAGCCTTTTAAAATCAAGTATGACTAAAAAGGAAACTTTAGATTAGGATTAAAATAGACTCAAAACGAGAATATTAAGAACGAAGAAGACTATGAAGGAAACTTAATGAGCACAACGCTTACCTTGAGAGTGTAGTCCTTATAAAAATCATACAAAATATTTGTAAGATGGTCAGTAGGTTGTTTTTTTATACCAAAAAAAAAACAAAACCTCACACTCTAGAAAGACTTTTGGATGTCCTCCTGTAAGCTGAATTTGAGTCGAGACAAATATAGGATAATAACACTATTTAATACCTATGGGAGAACTATTATTGTTTTATGAAGACAATTGTTTATATATATTTATATAATACAAATTAGAATGTTGCTGCTGTTGTAATGTGATATATATAGTTCATTACTTGACTCGGCAACATCAGCCAAAAACAGACCTAATGAAAGCGTAGCTTTCACAGCAGCCCCCCAGCGAGAGCAAAATGGAGAGAATGAGTACACAGATAATGTCTGTATGAAACCACATGAAAGGTGTTGAGCGTGATGAATTTGACTTTCACATGTTCAAAATCAGTTGAATTCTGTCAGTTGCAGGCACCTAACATTTAATTTTACAGGGCACTCTGCTCATGTGACTTGGTTAGCGAAAAGAGACAGAAGTATGGGTTACCAGAGGGACTTGTGGCGTGCTTTTTTTATGGAAATCTTTTGGTATAATTCAGACTGTAGAAGCAGTGTGACTGAGACGAGAGAATTTTTTTTTTTTTTCAGTTATTTTGTGTTTGTTTAAACAGAAGAGGCTCTGAAAAAGACATGCAGCAGTCTTGTAGGTTGAGTGTAAGGTATTGCAGCTGAAAGGCTTTTGAAAATAATATACTCTTTTTATAGAGGGATTGATCAGATGGTTCACAATTCTAAGCCTTTCATGATGAGTAGCATAGATTGCAGGACACAGGATCAAATCTGCCCTTTTAGAAAGATAAAGCACAGATTGAAGTGGGTTAGGGTGTGCTGACGGCAATCTATTTTCATAGTGTGATAGGAAGTGCATTTTTATTTTGAAGAGAGAAATCACAGTCCAGGATAGCTGTATGAAAATATGGTTCAGTAAGTGAAAAAGTTACTATTAGGGATATTAGCAAGCAACAATAAAAGTAAAATCTCCTTTATGAAGCAAATAATGCCTTATACAAAGTTCTAATGCATACTGAAAGAACTAAGATGTTCAAGTATTTAATAGGAAGTGAACCAAGCTGAAGTGCAGAGTAATTAGAAAATGCCACATCAATTTCAAGACAAGATTGTAGCAATATACAAAAAGATGGTGGTCAGTTATTCACTTTTTTTCTAGGGTCTTTCACTGCACAGACAGATTACAACTTTTAAATGATTTTAAATACAAATTTCTCATTCAGTAAAGGCCAGGGTGTATCAAGACCCACAAATATTTTTTTATTTAATAATACACCACCCACATCATTGGAATCATTTTGTAGAACTAAATTGGGCTGATCTGATGTCCCAGTATGCACAGGGGGTTACATTCTGAACCAACATTGCTCCAAAGAGTCAAAAGAAGACACTTCTGATGGAATCTAAATCATCTCCTAATGAGAATACATGATTTTTATCTCATTACATTACTGTGCAGGCATTCATAGCTGCTTGGTATAATACACCATTATCAAAATTCTCCTTGCATTATGATTTCACACTCATTATCAAACAACATCATGCTCTTGAAGTTCTGTACTAGATGAATGTGGTCTGTGGTCTTTTAATACAGTGATCTAAAGAATGCAGTAGATCTCTGCAGCTATAAAATGCTATGAACAAATAGGCCACCAAACCCCAGGATGTTCCTTGCTGTTCTGATGAAATGTATCTCTCTTAACAGACTGCATACCAAGAGTAATGCAAATTGAACATCAAAAAGAGTCTGGCCTTTTAAAGGTGTATCAAGTGTCACGTCACCATCAGCTGAAAGTAAAAATGTGAATATAAAATGCTAAGACTATCCACCAGAGCAGGGCTGATGAATGAGAAAAGATAGCAATATTGGCAGATCACCTTCCAACCTATGAGCGCCAATCATTTTCTAAAATAATACACCTGAGTTGAATTTTGATTAAACATTTCTCATTTCCTGAAGTGTGTAGAATAGCATGAAACAGTATTTTCTATGAATTTTAAATAGCTCTATGGTAATAGATGGAAGTACCACCTAACAGGGCATGTAACCAACAAAAAACATTTTCTAGCCTGTTTTATAGCCTTTGCTGGAACAATATCTGCAACTGCATGAAATCTTTTTTTTCTGTAATCTATACAAGCCCACATGGATGGAAATAAGCATCCCATTGCATAGCAGTTTGATCCATTCCTGGTTTTACTATGTGTTTTAATAAGACACACCTGAACGTGTTACCTGTACTATGGCTAATCAACCTCGTAATGAAACCTAGAATGGGTGAAACTGCTATGCAATAGGAGTCTTGTTTCCATCCCTGACACGTGCAAGTAGGATGATTCTGGTCTGATGTTCTGGTCAGCTCGTTACAAAAAGGATATCGCTGCTCTAGAAAGAGTGCAAAGAAGAGCAACTAGAATTATCCCGGGTTTAAAAGGCATGTCATATACAGACAGGCTAAAAGAATGTTGAAGCTGACACCCTGGGATCCTTCAAGAAGCTGCTTGATGAGATTCTGGGATCAATAAGCTACTAACAACCAAACGAGCAAGATGGGCTGAATGTCCTCCTCTCGTTTGTAAACTTTCTTATGTTCTTAAAGAAGACTACGAGGTGATCTGATTCAAGAATTCTAAATTCTAAAAGGTATTGACAATGTCGACCCAGGGACTTTTCGACCTGAAAAAGAACCAGGGTTATAAATGGAGATTAGATAAAGGGGCATTCAGAACAGAAAATAGGAGGCACTTTTTTTACACAGAGAATTGTGAGGGTCTGGAACCAACTCCCCAGTAATGTTGTTGAAGCCGACACCCTGGGATCCTTCAAGAAGCTGCTTGACGAGATTCTGGGATCAATAACCTACTAACAACCAAACGAGCAAGATGGGCCGAATGGCCTCCTCTCGTTTGTAAACTTTCTTATGTTCTTATGATTTTTTTTTTGTTTGTTATTTTACCTGAACCTCTTTCTGCACATTTTGTGGCTGACTGGTTAACAACAGGAAAGGAGAGTCTTTGGCAATGATGTTCAATAACTGTCCAGAAGAGGTGGTTGTTTAGAGGCAGAATGGCATTGAGGTTTGCTTTCCCCATGCGAGTGTTGTGCTTTGCACACTATTGCAAGCTGTGCTGTGCTCAGCAGATGTGTTGCATCTCACAATGCAGTAAATTGGACTGAACAAGTAACCTGGTACAGTACTTTAGGCAAGACCCCATCCTGTGCGTTTACGGGTCTGTGCAGCAGTTAGCAGCAAGTAGTCTCAAAACATTAAAATGATAAAAGGGATATACTCTTGACATGTGCAGTTGCTACTTTAGATTTAGACACTTTTTTTTGTAAGCCGATAACGCAAAATCATGCCTTCTGTATTAAAAATTATACTGTTCTTGCAACACCAACAACACGAAAATCCTAAATAAGGTTTGCTTTTAGGTGTAGAATACTCTTCAAGGTTTTTATCAGACAAATATTTTTGACTACAGTACATTTCAGGACAACAATATTTTAAAGTAGAAACTATTTTTTAGCTCTCACCTGGTTGTAGGTTACTTTGGGGTGGATTTTTGGAGCAGATGGTTATCTTTCTGAATGTTTGCTTGCAAGATTTATTCATTTGTAGCGTGTGATCATTGCACACATTACACCAGTAGTGCTGTGACTTGTTTTGTGAAGCATGTTATCATCCTGTTACTATAAATCTAGACAGTGTTAGAGGCACTGAGAAGCTTTACAGCAGTGCATACACCTTGCAAAATTCAAAGGTCCCTTTTAAAATCTGTCTGCATCATTTTTGCTGAGTGAGCATGTTAGAAATGAATTCTGCGCTTGGGAAGAAACAGTGGGAGAGGTGCGACGGATTCATAAAAGGTCAGAGCTTTCATTTCTAAAAAAAAGTCATGCCTTTCATTTACATGTAAATCTTTGTTTTACATATTTAATATTTGAAAAGCCTAAAACTTTATTTCTAATGGATTTATCAGCAGTACATTTAGAATTATGGTTTGTTTTGTCATTGAAAACATGAAACGCTTGAAGCTTTGCTTTGACTGCAGTTTTGATCCTTTTTATAGATAAAAATGCAATGCTTTTATCTTGTGTGTTCCGTTGATGAGTAGCATGAGGTATACTCCTGTCTTTGTTTTTAATACTCTTTGGATTGTAACGGATATACTTTGGTGCTTTTGAAAGCTACTGGATTGGCAAGTTCCATGGAGTAAGCCGTATTTCACCTGTAAGCCTGGTCAGACTCCAATCTTTGTGCCAAATTGTTTGGTATTTTGATTACTGCTGTCACTATTTCTTGTTTTTACATGTAAATTCTATCAATTTCAAAGTCGTGCCATTCAGAGATGAAAGACTAACATTAATCCCCCCAAAATGTTGATTAAATCTCGGTCAGGCCCAGGGCTGTTAGACTGGCTTGTGGTTATTGTGAGTTAAGTTTGCTTATGTTTTGCATTAGTCCGTATATAAGAACAGCTACAGAAGAGGACTCTCGCAAGGTGAATAGGTTTTTGAGCAAGAGTATTTAGTCAGGAATGCGAGATGCCACTTCACAGGAGATGTCTGTCCAGGGTTAAGAACTTTGTGACTGATTGCAGAAAGACACTGATGAAAGGTGCAGTACAATAAGGCTAAGCCTGCATGTTAATTAGTGCGATTTGAATGAAAACGCTTGAAGAAACAGATTCATGTTTGAGAAACCCTACCCCAGTGGAGTCCAATAGATAAGCTGGCTATCTTTGTAATGTTTGACATGGCTTATTAAAGAAAAGCATTGTAAATTAATTTTAAAATGTTTTACATTTCTTGCCATATACTGGGTCACTAATCAATTTGAAGCCATCCGTCAATGATGTGTCATCTTGAGTTATCAATGTCTTCGGTAAAAGGCTTAAACATCAGACCTAGAAAATGCCATTTATTATGTGCTACCTACTCGGAGACAGATTGATTGATTTAATTAAATCCATAACATTTGGACATATCAAGTAATTGCTCTGATAGGTTCATTTAAGGCAGTGGTGCACACCTCTGTCCTGGAGGGCTGGTGCCCCTGTTTCTATTCCAACTACACCCTAAAGTACTTTATTGGACCTTATTAGAAGCTTAATTGGTCCAGTTAACTAATTTAGAGTATGGATAGAACAAAAACCAGGAGGGACACCGGCCCTCCATGACCTGTTGTGCACCACTGGTTTAAGGCATTGTTTTGGAAGTCCAGTACCACCAACTATGCTGGATTCCCTCTAGATCAGGGCTTCTCAAACTCGGTCCAGGGGACCACCTGTGGCTGCTGGTTTTCATTCCAACCAAGCTCTCAATTACTTAACTAGACCCTTAATTGAACTGAATTTGCTTAATTAGACCTTTTTACTTGTTTTCAGCTCTTGAACAGTTGCACATTTCAAGGTAGCTATAACATTTGATAAGTTACTTGAACTGTAGCTGTTTAAGAGCTGAAAACAAGTAAAAGGGTCTGTGAAATTAAAATGGCCTGCAGTTTGTTCTTAAGGCTTTAGTTAAGGAATAATACTGTACTTAGAGAACAGTGCTACCAGATGTCACTCTTTTTGATTGTGTTTTACAGAAACCAAAACAGAAGGACTGGCACCCTCCAGATGGATTTATCCTTGGGCTATGGACATTAATTATCCTTGTGTTTTTCAAAACTTATGGGATCAAGCATTTGAAGCACATATTTTAAGGCATTTATCTTCGGTTCTGAAATCCCTTTCTGCGATTTGTCTCCCAGAAGAAGAAAGTTTGAGTGTCCTAACCTCAGGGTTAGTGATCCTTTATCAAATGACTAAGAGGGGAGTAGAAAAAGCATTTGGTTCTAGAATTTCAGACTACTGCTGGTAAAATAGCACACAAAACAATTAAACACTTTGGGTCATTCATTTTGAAGAGCAAGCTTCAATTTAAATGTAACGGCAACTCAGTCTGGGTTATGCATAAACCTAAAGCACCTATATTGCCTGTTTCTATTACTAAACCATTTAGGTGCATATTGCTGGAATGTCTTTATTAGGAACATTTATGATTGGTTTCATAGACCCTGATTGTCACTAATATTGGACTCCCTTACTTAAAGTGAAGTTAGGTAGTGCCAATCAGAGTCTGTTAAACCAGCCATCTACTCTTCTCCATTGTATTTGAATATGTGCTGGTTAATACACCCAGATACTAAAGGCTGGCTTGTACAGTATGAAGATTGGTTTGTAAGGTGTAAATGTGTAATTTATGTTGTGTCGGATAAATATATGTTCTTTTTATGTTAACTTGAATTCATTTAATTCTTCATTTATTCTTTTTCATTGATTTATTTGATCTAGATGCACACTACTGGAAAATGTTGAAAACTAACAATATTAATGCTGGAAGGACACTTATTTTACACCAGCATTTTCAAGATATATTATGTTGCCATAAACTTTTCTTAAGTCAATATGCCTCTCTTTCTCAAATCAAATGTTTGGCTTCCTTTTGCAAATAACAGCAAAGTAAATGATATAGTTTATCCCTGAAGATGAAAAACATGCTATGTTATTTGACAGATAAAGTAACCCTGCCTAATGCCTTGAGAACACTTTCTACTTGCAAATCCTCTTAGGTTTAAATAGACGTCAGTCTTGCTTCTTAGCCTGTTTGACAAGGTTTTGGGGAGGGAAGTTTCCTCTTCTGGGTCATGTGCTGAATGTGAAAGGCAGCACGAGGGAGAGGGGTGGATCTTTAATAGCATTACAAATATACCAAAGCTTAGCAAACCATATTAACTAGTTCATTTTTCTCACAAGTGTGAAGGAAACAGCTGAGCTGTTTAATGAGATAGATTGCCTTATTTGGATGGGCTGCTTCATCAGTTCCCAGGTTTCATATATTTATGAATTTGTAAAAATAACAAGGGGGTGGGGTTGTGATTTAAAGCTCTATAGCATCACATCAGATGACCCTGACAGAATCATCAATTTATGGAAATTATTCATGGTTTTGGCTCAGCACATGCATAATAATAATAATTTAAAAATAAATAAATAAATAAATTAAAATAAACACAAATACATTAATTTTTGGTAAAATGAGTCGTATATGAATCATTTTGGATTTTAAACCATTAAGAGCTCCAATTGTTGTTTGTTTTGTTGCCTTTCTTTTATTTTAGTCTTAATCTTGTGATTATGTGACCTTAGCTGGATTCAAATCTATCGAAGACAAATTCATATGTAATCCACTTTGGCACTGCCCCCACTGCCTTTTCTTACAAAACTACCTTCTGTAGAAAGTGCTGAGCTTTCTTATTGCTTATTTACCTTATGATTGCATTTCCTTTCCATTCTCTCCTCCACCTGACAGAAAACTAAACAATGTAACCAACTTGAGTGCAGCATCCTTGAATTAGTCCTGAATGAAAAAGAAAATTCTTGATACCTCAAAGTGCATAGAAATTACATTTAGAAAAGGACACAATGGGATATGTTCTAAAAGCTTTTTACACCAAAGCATCACACTTACCAGTTTAAAAAAAATAAATAAAAAATGCCAATCTGATTGCCATATACAACAGCAAAAAAAAGGAGTAAAAAATGCTACAAGCACAAAATGCACATGAGCGCATATATCATTATAAATATATATAGATATATAGATAGATATAGATATAGATATAGATATATGCGCTCCCCTGCCTCCCAAGCCCGCTCCTTCTCCACCCTCGCCCCGCAGTGGTGGAACGACCTTCCTATGGATGTCAGGACTGCCCAGTCCCTGACCACCTTCCGGCACCTCCTCAAGACACTCCTCTTCACAGAAGACCTGTAAAACTCAACAATTCCCTTCTGGACAATATAGCATTCTGCCTTTAATGCACTTTAACTTGCACTCATCTGCTCCCTATTTTACTGTATTCAATCCTGCACTTAACCCAATCTGTAGTATTTTGCATTTCACTTGCACTCGTATCTAACCCTGATGTAACTATCAACACTGTTATCTGCTCTTGAACTGCCCCGATATCAAATCATACTATGTTTTGTATTTGCTCTTATTAGGACTGAAGTCATTGTATTTTGTATCTTGCTCTTAATTGTACTGTAATTCTTGATATGTATTTTTGTATACAACTGTAATTCTATATATATATATATATATATATATATATATATATATATATATATATATATATATATATAAAGTTTAATTTTCAACAAAAGATAAATTTATGGATTTCTGATCCTAAAGTTGCAGTATGATGAAATAACAAACCTGTCTGATTGGGTAACCTTGTTTTTTCCCCAGGGCAATAGGAATGTAGCTCACGTCTTGAATGATGAGTAGGAACTTTTATTAAAAATCTTAAGTCCAGACAGGACCTACAGAAACTACGAGTAATAGATGAATTCAGTATCATTTTGCCTTAGGGTTTATTTTTAGAATCATTGTCCTTTACAATTATTCCAAAATGCAGGCACTGTTAACCACAGCAATGCAATAGTGTGTTGGACTTTAGGAAGCAAGATATGTACTTGTGCATTTACTAGTGTGTTCATATAAAACAAATAAAAATAGTCCTTATTTAAATATAGGACCATTTTTAGCAGCCAACACATGTAATTAGATAAAACATTATCTACATTGACCCAAGATGAAAGCTGGCAGGAATAAAAAATTCTTAACATTATATGAACACACTAGTAATTAACCAAGTGCATATCACACTTCCTAAAGTCCAACACAGTATTGCATTTTGTTTATTACTTTTTAGCATTGAAATGTATTCACATTTATTTTTCTAAGTGCTACATGTTTTCGATCTCCAGTCCGAATACATTTGGGCGGAATATATTCAAACAAGTGATTTGTTTGGAGTACAGATTGTAACTATACCATGACAAAAATGCCTTGAATAGTCTTTGTTTTTTTATGATTTTTGTGAAATTGTAATTCTCTTTTTTACAGCTGTTATCGGCATGTGTTTTATTATGAAGGCATGGTTCAAATTATATATCTGCTCCGTCTACCAACAGGAGTGTAATGTAACTGCTGTGAATGTTCCCTAATGGGGTTGCTCTCATTTATTAGGTAGGATTTGTTTAATAAAAGAGCCGACACGAAAGCCTGAAAGATCGTTTATCATTTGACTGGAGTCTCATTAATCTGCAGTATTTACATGGCATTTCATTTTTGTTGACTCGTTAATTATGTGTTTGGTTCTGAAAGCTCAAAGCATATGGAATTGCAGGGAACTCCTATATGTAAGTAATTGAAAACTTATTTTCTCCTTTGCATTACACAGCGTGTGTTTTGACAGTGCTTTGCAGCCCCATTAATCACACTGCTTGAGGTGCCAAATTGATGTGTCTTTATGAATATCTATAAATATATAAAGTACATATTGCACCCTCCGTGCCAGAAATGCAAGATGAAAATGCCATTTTACATTCGTTTGTAATATTGTTGCATCAGTGAATTCTCTGGTGGCCTTTTCCCAAATAGAATATTTCTAAAGCGTGTTTGTGTGTGTGTGTGTGTGTGTGTGCGTGTACTCTCTTGCCCAAGCTGTATTGAATAAGGTGAAATCATTAGAAACACTGGTGCAATAGCACGTTACAATTTTTCGGTGTTGACTGAACACCTTGTACATGTTTGTATGTTAGGCTATGCTGACACGGACAGTAAGTAACAAGGAAAGGCGTATATTTATACAGTAGGCCAATTTAGCATGGCACAACAGCAGATGTATTGATCAAATGAATGTACAACTAACTGGCAGCAATCTTGCAAAACGTCTACTACAATGTTCCAGCATTAACTCAGCATCCCATTCTCGGTTCCTGTGTTGTTGCATGTAATGAATCTCTGGGGGATGCCCTATTTCTAGAATTGGATATGCATCATGTGCTTTGAAAATTTCCAGGGTCATCATGGTGACTTATGAAGTGACAGCACATGCTATGGCCATATGCACCACTTACCAGTATGCGATTTCACTTTGCTGGTTGAACTTACTGTTTGCTCCCATGTTGCACATTCAAAAGATCCATCAATTTGCTTGTATGCCATGCTGAAGTTGCTTAAGGGAGGTAATTAAGTTTTTGGGCACCATTTCACCTCAAATTCTAGTACAGCTCTGCTGTCTACACAATTTAAAAAAAAACAAAAAACAAGCATAATTATCCACTAGAGCATTGAAAAAAAAAGGTAAACATTTTACATGCATCTTTGGCAGCTGGATAAAAGCATTTTGCTCTGTAGCTATGCCTGGTCCCTGTCACCTCTTATTAGTATGGCATAACCCCTCCCCATACAAACTGTATGTATCCTAACTACACCATTCAACAACCCAGAGAAGAGATTTTTATTCAGTTTGAATCCTTGTGACCATGAAAAAGATAACTTGTTAAATTACATTGCCGCCTCTGCGAGCAGCAAATTGGTAAATTATCAGAATGCTAAACTGGTCTGCTGTAAGGCTCACAGTGTCTTTCTAGCAACAAACCTAAAGAAAAATGTTAAACCCAATTTTCAGAAAAGGGCTCCATGGTTCCTATTCATATGTTATGTGCCTTTTGTGCAGAATTTAAATCTCACGTTCCCTTTAAGGTGTTATTGATGTTTCAGGTTTTTTTTTTGTGTTTACTTAAATATGGACAATTATTAGCATAGATAATTGAGCTATTTTTTTGTGTGATGGAAACTATTTTCATCAGTTGCAGGCATAGAATTGAGACCCCAATCTCAGCAGAAAAGAGGATGATAGACCCTCCTTGCCATTTTTAAAAAATCATTTTAGCCCTGGGCATATACCACTTCACAAAGGCAGTAACATAATAAGCAACACAAGTAACCTCATAGCCGTAATACATCAAATAGCTATATTGGTGCAGACAGCCTAAAAGGGTAATAAATTGAGCACCATTAATCACCTGCAAACTAATTACAGCTATTTTGCTTCTTGGGTGAAAAAACAACAATGTTACATGGTCTAAAAGATTCCAATTGAAATATATGAAATTATACAAAAACAAACTGGTTCCAAAGGCCAAATGGATGTGGAATTGAGTTCATCTGTATATTTCAGTCCCATTAATTTCCATAAAAATGCTTTTTTTTTTCAAATGTCATCTGATTGAAGAATGGGCTTGAGAGATTAGTAAAACACAGATGGGGCATTGTGTGAGAGCTCCCATTCACATAATCCAGTGGCTTTTCTGTTAGAGGGATACAAAGTAATAACGCAGCCATGTGTCCTTCATGAAGCTGGCACAATTACTGTCCGAATTACCGTCTGGTTGTCAGATTTCGGGCTCCAGTTTGGCTGGTAAAAGTGAATATTGAAAGTCCGTGCCCAGTTGGCAAAAACACGCTTCTCTGTGATGAAACGGTGATGGCTGCCCTTGCGCCCCCGTTCGTGTGAAAGGTACATTGTGCATTCGTCAGGTCCTGAAGGCTCGTAGTAATGATAAGGTACTGAAAGACGACGAGGCTGCCTGGAGTGGAATACAAACACATTAAAGATTACAAAAAAACAGCTTGTTTGTCATTGTCTAACTTGTTCATTTGTAAATAAAACAAAAAAAAACAATAAACAAAGTTTTTTTTTTTTTCACAAAAACAGAGTAGTCCTTTACCAAACCCTACTTGCCACATAAACAGGTGCTGTGACTTTGGTGCAAACTTGGTATATCCAGTCTCTGTACAATGAAGAAACAGATTTTTTTAAACAGATTTAATATGATTCTGGCAGGTTTATAATAAAAAAAAACAAAAAACAATCATGTCTCTGTGGCAAGTTGCACCCCACACTCAATATAAATATGCACTCCTACCTGCAGAAGTCAGGTGAAACCATACCATAGACATTTATTCTGTCACACAGCTCCAGGGCTATTGTCATGGTGAACCAGCCTGTGCTGAGCCAAGAGTTTGAAATCCTCCTGAAAGAAAAGGGGTCAACTGATTAATGAAGGGTTTCATGAACACATGCTGGTAAACCAAAATGTAAAAATGACCAAACGCCAGGGAAATCCTCCATAATAATTACAATTTAGTTACAGCAGTGTATACAAATGTAAAATATTTGAATGAAAAACATTAATGGCTTAAGATTTTTAGTTTTACAACAGATCAAATTGTATAACGTAACACAAAACAAATGGATAAATAGGCTTAACACAATGACACCAAGTGGCGTAAATAGAAAGTACTGCAATATCATAATAACAGACAGATAGAAAGATACTGGGGCTGTTCTATAACGAGACTTTTACAGTACAAATAACCCTTTTGTAATTTTACAAAGCTTCTGCCGCCACACTGACAAAATACCATTTCGGAGACAATTTTAGGTGCTGACTGCATCTAAAAGTGATATATAACGTGCATGCTTGCCCTTTTAGGTTTCTTCATTACAGACAGGACACTGTGAGCTGCTTGATCATGGCCCATACCTGCGATTTAGATTTAGATTTCTTACATTCAAATAAATACCTCAGGCAAAATGAGGCAGTGGAATGGAACCTGACTTCTATCCTAATGTGGTGTCCACGTGTGCGGTTTGTCCATTTCCAGATAATAACTACCGCACACTTACATACTTAATATAATTTTACAATATATACTGGAGCAAAACTGAAATCATGTGGCTTGAAAATCATGTGGCTTGAATTACTTTTTAATTTAATACAAGGTAATAAAGGGACTGTCATGTATCACTTAAGTGGAATCGTACAAAAAAAACAAGTGACTTCACAGGATGAACTGACACTACATTGATTTACACTTCTCTGATTGGCTGTAAATTGCAGTCGAGGACAGCACTGCTTTACTGAAATCACATTTATAATCTCCAAGTTAATATTCCTTCTGAAGTTATTCTGTTTCTGTTGCTATTATCTAATTACTGGGATATTTACTTCTAAGTCACATTTTCTTAGTCCCTACTAAATTATCCTTAATTATTCATTCACGGCAATTTGTACAGCTGTAGTTTGTACAATCATTAAGCCTGTTTTATTTGCTGGCTGTTTACAACACACATTCAACAGATGGTTGATTTTTAACTCTTTAGGGGAAGGGAATTTTTGTTTGAAAATTACAGGAGCCGTGTTCTAGTCAAGTATAAATTGCAAGCTGTCTCCCCCTCATTCACAACTAGCTTTGCTGAGGTCTAACAATACATTCTGACTGTGTTTATAATAAGCAGTCTAAAAATATCCAGTAGAAATAATGCTCTTTCAAAGACAACTGTCTGCAAAACCAACTCGGTAGCCACAGTGTGATGCAGAGAGGATTGTCTTATAGTGTGTCGAACAACAAGAAAAAAGAGCTTGTTCGGTTATAGGTTTATAGAAGTTGCATAAAATACAGCAGAGCCAATCAAAGTATGAGGTCAGGCTTTAATTGCTGGGATTTTCAAGAATACATCGACAGTTTTGGGATTGCAGGGCTGGAGCTGCTCTTGCACAAATCCATGATCAAATCCTGACGAGCACAAGCTTGTTCTTCTAGGAGCCCACTGCAGCACCACAGAGTGACCTCAAAACTTCAGAAAAGGGGCCAAGTCATTAAACAAAAAGTAGCACTACTTGAGTTTTTCTCTTTGTTAGCTGACTGTGAAAAATGTTGGCACTACTATCCAGCAGCAACAGGAAATTAGACCTAGAAGGAATTGCATAGGACCAATTTCTTCTCTTACACTGAAATCACCAAATGCATCAGGCCCCTTGGCTCATAAATCATTCCAGAACTACTGATGACCAACTGCAATTACATATTCATTATATATATATATATATATATATATATATATATATATATATATATATATATATATATATATATATATATACTTTATACACAATTAATATTGTATATTATTATTCCTCATAAAAAGACAACGTTACTCCCCATCATTTAATCATTCAGGTTTGAACTGCTTTGCATTCAGAATCATATGATATTTTTATCTGAGAGATTCTTTTGATCAGGGCAGCCTGAACAGATCCAGGGTGCCACTTAAAGACCCATCAGCTTGAAGAGCCTGGACAATTACATCAGCGACTGCTCATCGGTCTCTCTCATTGGGTTTCTGCTGCATGAGAGGGCTGAAATAGGTTATCTCCATTGTGAGCCACGTGTGCTCATTCAACCTGCATTGAGAAGCCTTCATTAGCCATTTCCACTCCGAGAAAAATCATCCCACTAGTTAACAGAGCATTATTTTGGACTGCGCTATTATAAGCCTCACTGATTGTCTGCTAAGCCACTCAGATTCCCACGTTCACTGGTTATTTTCCGATCGATAAGACTCTCATTGTTAATGGCAGATTAGTTTTCATCAAACCATAAAATCCATTCCACTACGAAATATAACCACATTTTAAAATGTCATCATACACAAAAACAAATTACAACCGTTCCCTTAGTATTGTCTTTTATAGACTGTAGGGCTGGATTTCTACTTTACCTAAATTTGTGTGTAACATGCCCCTTCATACAAGCTGAATATCCCAGTTCAAGTGGCACACAATATAAAAATAAATGTCATTTTAAAAGGAAAATAACGGGTGTAATTACACAAAGTGTGATTTATACATCATTATTTGACCGTAACAAACTGTCATTACAGCACACTGTTAAAAAGGGTCTCCACATTCATAGTACAAGCCAAAGGTAAACACGCTTAATCGTTTCCATTTTTTTGATTCTGTATATCAATTTCCACAAAACTAGCTCATGCAAATATTACAGTGCCTATGTCTGCTATCACAGAGTAATATATTTGGTAATTAAATTAGAATGTTTGAATATAGAGACTCTAACTGCCACGGGCCTGTTTGTGATTTACACATATTTTATAGGAATACTGTACAATTGTCCAGGCAAGCAAACATTACAGAACATTCAGAAGCAAAGCAGAACTGGCCACATTTCCAATGGTCACACTGTCCTCTCATTCGTCGATAATGCCACCTGTAACAACCAATCACCATCTGCCGCCAGCGTATCATTTAATTGGCTTGGAGCTTTGAACACAACACACCTGTGAGCTCAGAAAGGATTTAAAAGCAGTTCTCCTGTACCAGACACACAATTATACTAACATTCTCTGTGTTGTACAGTAGATACTTGATAATAAACACACTTCATACTGTAATTTACTATGGGAATGGTACAGGATGCTTGTTCTACAGAATAGATTCAAGGTTTGCAGAGTCTATACAGAGTATTTGCCTCATTGTTTATGTTTTGTATTAACCACAGAGAACCATAATGCTTTCTCTGTTCACTGTACCTAAATAAAAATGGAGCCTATTTAGACTGTAGCAGGTCCACTGTAGACACAAGCTGATCTGACGATTTATTGAACATAAATGTGCTTTGGAAGCCAAGTCTGTGTCTAGGTTGGTGTCTTCAACTTGAACTTGAACTCTTACTAACCAGCACGTACCTAGACTTTGACTGGATATGAATCATTAGATCTTGGTCTTCAAAGATCTCTATCAAAAGCTTCACTGGCTAATAAGCGGGTATTATACAGATCAGTTGAACACATTTCCCTCTGTCTCTGATGACTATAGTGATTAAGAATGAAAAAAAAACAACTGATCCCTTAACACCTGGAATTTCTAATACCTCTAGTGTGAACCTCCTGGCTTCTGCATCCCTAAATCCATAGGGTACAAAACCTGGCATGAAGAAGGCGTTTACAATAAGCTCCTAGTAAAGGTAACTAAGAAATTCATAAATAATTCTGCCTGGCATAAAGTTTAATATGTTTGTTTTAAAAATAAATAAATAAAAAAAAAGATAAAACAATAAGACAAATGTAGCTTGATAATTAGACAAAAACTACAAAAATAAATGGTATACCTGTCCTTGCCAGTTTCTTTTTTGAAGAGTTCGTCCAACTGCTGCATCTTCTGTCGTGATATGATGGACACCTTCAGCTTGGGCAGCACCTGCTTTATCACTTGCAGGTTGTTGTAGACCAGCCCCTTCCCGTCCCGCCTCATGTAGTTACTGGGTCCCCAGAAAATGAACACCGAGTCCTGACTCATGTTTAAAAGCTCGTTGCGGTTCCGTACAATCCGCTGCATGCTGGAATGTGCAATGACTCGCAGGCTGGTCTTCTGACCCACGTCTTTCCTGTAGTTGCTTGTCGGCGCGTCGTTCATTCGGATGACACATTCAGTCTGGTCTATCTCAGCACCACGGTTACTCCCAATAAGATGTCCAGAGCTTGTTACCAGTGCACAGCTGCTACAATGCATTTTCAGAGGCTGGAAAAAAGAAAAGAAAATGCACTTCATTACACAGTGCTATTTTTGTTGTTGTTGCAAATTGTTAAAAGTGATCTTTTATATTCAATTTCCCTTCAGAATTGATAATGTGCCGTACAGTAAAGTACAGTGTTTTTTTATACTCCAACGGTTGCACGCACAGTACATTACTATAGAATAGAAATGTAATCCAGCCCCCAACAACCCAGTGGCTCTCCCTGGACCTTCAGTTACCCACAAGCTTAGTTACACATTTATTTAGCACTCTCTGCTAAAGTGCTTTCTGGTATTGTGTTGATTTGGAGATGGGGGGTTGTATTTTGGTTGTGTTGGAATCTGTGTAATATTTTTTTTTTCCACATGGTTTCACATACAGTAGTTTTCAGGACATTTTGCCCAGGAACAAGTTTGGTATTCTATAATAAAGACGGCTATCTTCATGGAGGGCAACATAATTACTTATCGGCAAATCAGTGAACCCTGAGAACTGATGTTTCATGCAGCAAGACTTATGAGGGAGGGTAAGATTCAATCAAAAGAGCATTTTTATATGGCCCACCTCATTTTCCCAGCACTATTTTATCCTAGAAAGTCTTTAGAAAGTCGAATTGAATGTCACCATAGTACAGATGAAGAAGATAAGTGCTGTATCTGTACCTTACTTGGGTAAATGCCTGCTTACTTGCGTAGTTTACTTGGGCATTTGTCCTCATTGTATGAAGAGCCAATGATTTTATAAACTGATTGTTTCCATGAGGGCTAGCAACAGTTTTTGTTCGTCATTCATTTCAGTTTGCAGCAGCCAATGACTGCAATGATTTTCAACAAAAGTTGCTTTTAGTCATAGGGTCGACTAGGGTTTTGATTGATTGATTGGTTGCTCCTAGTGACATTCAGCATAATGGAAGTAAGACTATGCTACTGTACTATAGCTCAAACTACCTCTGGATAACAATTCTCATTTTAATACAGAACTTGGAAGTGTACACTGTAGTCTTTTTATCTAACAATCTAAAAGATTTAGAATTGAGCCTTCTAACGTAACTTGTAAGAAACAACTTGGTCCACAATGAATCATCAGTTATAAAAAAATAACCTTAAGATAAGGGAAAGTAAAAAGGGGGATCCTGTCAAGTCCAGAGCATTTACAAGCATGAGAAGACTTGTGTGGAGCCCTACAGATCTAAGTATCGTCACACTACCCAGTCAAACTGAGATTCCTCAGTTAAATGGAATGGAGAATGAGATGGTCTGAGATGTGTTTCAATGTGATGCTAAGTCCTTCTGGAAAATTCCTGGGACTGCATGAGTCTTAAGAGCTTTTATTTGTTGTCGTTCAAATTTCAAAAAGACAAGGAGTGAAGAAAAACATTTAGCTGCAGTCAATTTAAGCTGCTCTCCATGCATGCAAACTGAAATGCTGTAACTAAAAGTGCACAGTCGAGCTGTTTCCAATGAATAATATACCCGGCTGACTTATAAAATGTATTCCTGTTCGGTGTAATGAATGTGTCTCTGTTTTGAGACCTAATAATATAGTTAAAGATGCTTGATATGTTTTACACAGTTGCTATTCCTACTGCAGTATTTACATGTCTATTTCCTATTAGGACTCCTGGACTACTGTGATAAACTACCCCAGCCAAAAGGCAGCAACGGGAACTAGCTTCCATGACAACATGGTTGATGGAGCTGCATGGGGAGCTAATGGGTTTAAAGGCAATGGAGACAGAGGTACCCGAACCTCATGTGAGGTTTCATTTCAATAACTCAAGATAAATGCATTAACCCTGTTCCTTAGCATGCTTGTTAATGGATTGCTGAGCTACACCTGTTTTTGTCCTCCTGCCTTCCCACTGCTTAACAAAGATTGCATGTCCCTATTTGTTGAGGTCTGAGGTCACAGCGACGGAGAGAGGGAAAAAAAAACTTTCTTCATTGCTCTCTTTCAGAGCTGTAAGAAAACCTCCAAGTCATAAATATTGCAAACAGTGATTCAGAAGCCTCCCCTCATTGACTTTTTAATGCGTTTTAACCCTTAACCCTCCCAGTAGAGCAAGGAGTTTTATGCACTGTGCCATACATTTAAGGTCCTTAAGGAATGAAGCTCATGAGTCAATTCAGGGGTCGTTACAGCTCTGAATTTGGAATATTAAAAAAACGGACCCTGGATGTACCAACACATGTCTGTTACTATTTTGTATGATTTGAGCCCTGCTTCTAAACTATTAGTACAAAAGCATTGGTCAACAGTGAAAAAAAATCTACAAAGCGTAACAATATCTATCTAAATTGTTTAGTATACAGGGCTTGAATTTCATTTTTTTGTGCTGGGGTGATTTCCTCCCTGTGCTGCAGCCAATGGGGGGGATTCCAAAATTTTAGGGGAATGGCAAAAAGCACATTTGCAAATAAAAAACTATATGTATTTTACTGCATCATCATTCACACTGGTGTTGCTTTAAAATACGCTGCTTTGAAGAGACCAACAGCTGTTCATCACTGTGAGACAGAGCACTCTCCATTGCTTTTGCTATTGCCCAACGTGCATGCAGCAGTAGAAAAGGTGTTCTTTTAACCAGCGCTCCATTTCTTTTTTTTTTTAACTCTTTACACTCAGCCCTATTTCTGCCTGTTTTTCACTGTTTTCATTTATGTACAGTATGTGTAACTACTGGATAGTTTGTACTGCATGCATGTAACATATCAAATGAAAGGCCACAAAATGTCCTTTCATATTATGTAAGTTGCAACAGGATCAGGCATACTATATGAGGCAGAGATGAGAATATTTAAAAATAAAAATAAAAAACATTTTTCCAAAAAAATCATGTTTGGTCACATATTGTAATCATAGATGTCTCAAAAAAGAAAAAAAAAAACAAAACACTGCACCATTGCACCTCAATATGAAATGAACGGGGAGGGGAGAGCTTCTAAGCTTAAAATATCCAGCACTACTTTTATTTATTTATTTATTTTAACCAGAACTACGCAGAATGTGGCTCATAGTGCTTTCATCACTGACACCCACTTCCAAGAGATTGTTGTAGCGTTTCAAGCTTTCTAAATTGGGTGGAAAATACAGTACTTTGGTGTCTTAAAATATCTCTGCAGGAGCAACTTGGAAAATGCACGATTCCTGCAATCATGCGCTGAAATTCAAGCCCTGGTATAATGGTGTACCATCGTTCATTAGTGTATTTCATTTACAGTATGTAGCGTACGTATTTAATTTGCTTTAACCTTGGCTGCAGGTGTATTTCAATACTGCGACACAGTAGAGCCAAAAGAACAACTTAAAACACTGGCAAACCTTTAAATAATTTGTCAGAGTCTTTAATAACTCATGAGTTAAAGCTTTGTGAATCAGAATAAAACCTGGAAAAAAAGAAAAGAATACCTTCTGCTGCTTAACAGTGAAAGAGAAGCCAGACTGAAAAGATAACCAGCTTGCAGCTGGAGCAACACAAATGGCATTTCAATATTTGGTTCTTTATGAAAGTCAGAAACTTCTCCCTTGATGCTATTTCCATGAGATGAGTCAGTGAATGTGTCACTCACATGTTACCTCTCAGTGATCCAGAATCCCTACATTAAAGGTAGCTATGGATTCTGTTTAGATGATGAGCAAAACCGCTCCGCACAAGAACAATTACAGGTTCCAACATGAGGAGCCAATGGTTCAAAACTGCCATCTGTGGGATTATAACTGAACCCCTCTAAGTCAGCGATCAGTGAAATCCCTTCATTTTAAAATCAGTTCTGAGTAAAGGAATTGTTTAGTGTACCAAAGAGGGGGTTTATTAGCTTTCCAGAGGGATTTTTGTTTGACCCAGTGTATACACTGAAATTCAGAAACAATTTTCAACAGCTTTCTCATGTGTGTAACACCCATACCTTTTTTATGCAGCTTCGTTGTTTGCTCCCAGGTACTGATCTCTGTTGCTTTTTCTTTCTTATATACAGTTTAGAATTACATAAAACACCCCTTTTGAAAGACGCTTTTTCAGAGCTAAAAAAGACAATTGAAATGATAGTAAATTGTCTTAACAGAGTGCTACTCATACAGGAGGGAGAACAATCACATAGTCTCACAATCCTCTGTTTTTTTCCTGTTAGTTTCAAACCATTACATGTTTTTATCTTTCCACTTGATTGAAAATAGAGCTCCTAATGTATTAATGCATTAGAGCCTTATTCACCTGTACCACCATCAAGGATACTAGAGTGACTTGTGCTGTGTCCTCAGCTATATCCTCCTGACATTCACTAGATTCCACTCCACTAACTTCTGTTGCTTTGACTACCCTGGTTCATCAGCATTTACTGTGGGGCCCCAACCTTTTAGCCTTTATGACACAGAGGCCTCTCCAGTACTCTGCAAAGTTCTTCCAGTTGCTTTATAGAATTATACTCTTCCTACTTATAGAACTCTATTCATTGACATTCTAAAAGTTTCTAAAATAAAAAAAAAACAATGGCTGTACACAAGAGATTTTCATTGTCCATGTTTGAACATTGCAGTACTAATATCAGTTTTTAGTGTTTCTGCTCTCTCCATTTTCTTAGGGATGTGCTTGTATAGAAGACCTTTATAGAAATCACCTGAAATTATAAATATGCATCATTATTTAGAAAATCCCTCAAATGAAATCCCCTCTCTTAAAGTGATCAGGGGGTTAATCATCTACAAAGCCTGCACCCTTTGATTGTGATTTATAGTCCTATATATATAGTTTATGCATATATATATATAAACATTTATTTTACAAATCAAAGCAAGAAAATGTAAATAAATAAACATCCGAACAAACATGGATTTACAACATACATATTTATAAAACTGAAACGATAGCAATGCATTTTTAACTTTTCAACAGGAATCGGTTTATTATCAGATGAGCAAAAGCAACTGAACAACGTAGATAAATAAACTTAGGAATAAACATTTTACAGAAGCGCAGTAGCACTAGAAGTTATAAAAAAAGGTCTGATTTATTTTTCTTTTTTTTTTGACAAAAGGCTATTCCTTTACCTTGAGTCTAAGGCTGTTCACAATCAACACAGATAATGTGCTTCTGTGAAACATATTCTCTCCTTGGAAAATTCTTCTCCGTGCATTCTTTGTAAAGTACCCAGGAGTTGATGGCTGCTAGGTCCAGTACATTGTAAAACACCTGAACAGACCACCGTCGGGAGCCAGCTTTCACAGAATACTTCCATGTCATCTGATCCAAAACATCAACTCCATATTTTGTTAAGGCCGGAAAACTCCACAGTCTCTGGTATTTACTTTCACTAGTCCCGATGCTAATTGACTGACCAAAGCAGCGCAGCTGGCAAGCAGGCACTAGCCTTCAAAAGGCTGATTGAAAACAATAGACTGTCAGTCATTCACTCAGGCAGAGAGTAGAGACTAATCTGATTACAGCTAAACACATTGTGGACTGGTAAATAAAAATAATAAAGTAGAATACCGTTCTGTATAATCAAAATACAATTGTTTTTTTGTGTGGCCGTCAATGTGACTGCTCCCGGGGCTTTTAGGTATACTGTAATATATCTCCTTTATTTCTGCACTCCCGCCTTTCATGCTTTGTGAGAATATTTAATACATACAGACAGAAAGGTACACAAACGCACAGCCCCATATGTGTTACACGACTGGAGAAAATTACATTTTAAAACCAAAAACCGCCAAAATGACCGCCATGGAGCTTCTAGTGTTAAGGGTTTACATAGGAATGTGTATTTAACACAGGTTTACTGCAAGCACATTAAAGTCATAAACCTCTACCCATGCATATTGTATACTGAAATGCAAAAGTTCACTCTGTGGATGTGAGGACAGCCGTGGTTAGCTTGGAAGCCTTGGAAGCTGCAGTCCTGCAGAGCTGCTAGCAATGAAAAGAACACTCCAGTAACCCCATACCCCAAATCACGGAGGGAATGGAAAGCTCATGTCTAGACCATTTATTTTGTAAAAAGCTGAAGGCTTAATCTTGGAATAGCAGAAATAATAATAAAAAAATATATATCTATAGCGCCGGCATAACTTACTGAAGCTCCTGCATTACTTAACAATGCCCAAGCCTGACTAGTCTATTTCTTTACAAAGGTTTTCAGGCACCACTGTGTACGAATAAAAGACTTTCAAAGTGCATTTCTATGTATTCTCTATTAAAGCTGCACGTTGTGCAAATAAACCTTTTCTGCTCTTTCTTTATACAGAAAGATGCTTTGGTCAAACCTATCAGTCTTGTTAAAAGGGAGTATTATCTGAGGAAGAAACAGACCTTAGCAACAAGCAGAAAAAAAGAATGGGCATTTTGAAGCTACAGTAGCATCTCTTGAATACAGACAAAAGTCAGATTGATTCTGGCAGCCAGCAAGTTTCTTGATAGACTGTCCATTTAGCTGACAGCTCCCACTGTAAGTCCTGGGATTTATAATCATAACTTGGTCTGCCTTTGCATTGACTGTATGATGAGTGTAGACACATGAGCAGTAATTTGCAGTGTAACTCCAGAAAACCCATTTAGGATGCCAAGATTTACAACATGCAGACAAGCTGCAATTGATCTTCTTTTTAAAGCCTTGGTCACTTGCTAGAATATTTAATCTACCAATTCCCATAAATGCATTAAAATGGTCTCAACACCAATATATACAGTATATTGGTGGCTGCATTAAGCTAGTCATTCCGGCATTATAGTTTTCTATTGCCTTTAAAAGCTGATGTGAAAAACAGAACATTCATCTAATGCACACTGGTATTGAGTTGCCACCCCACGGTTATACACATATCTAAAACCACCACAGGCAGTCATTTATGACGGTTACATTTTAAACAACATCAGTATTGAAATATCAGTGGAGTAACAGTGGAACTATCGGATACAGCTCAAATCAGTTTGTATTCAAGCACATCATATCAAACATCTGTCCCATGCCACAGACACATGTATTTAAATGAACAATTAAACATAAAAGGGTATTATTTTCTAACTTACCACTATAAAGCACGTACGTTCAAAAATTGTTGAAAACTAGAATAAAACAAACATCAGATTAGTTAGTTAATGCCTCCCGGATAAGTATGTGTGTGTGTGCATGTGTAGTGTGACCATTAACTTCGCACTAAGATGACCGCAGTTGATGCTCAGAGGATTTCTGCTCAGATCAGAATGATGTCATTGTTTATCAGACATGTTCCGTGTGATAAACATGGTTGGTTATGAAATGATTCATGTTTGTTTGTTTGTTCTTTTAAAAGTTTGATACTAAATAAAATGTAATAGACTCTTTTGCAAATAACACTGGGCATGTCCATCTTTTAAAATGATGTGGTGAAGAGTCTGCTGCGTTAATACATTTTTCATGTAATATTATTGCCTTGCTTTGGCCAGCACCTCATTGATGATAAAACATTGGAGTGCACAAATGCCTTTTCCTTTTGTGTATATACATGATATTTTGTAGACAAAAATTATAATCTAGTTGAAGGTCGACAAAACTTCTGCAAGAAATTAGCAAAGTAGCCCAGTTTGGCTAAGTTTCATGTTTATCTCTACTAAAAAAGCTTAAAACACTTAGAAGATAAGTTTCAATCAATAAATCAATCAATCGCTGTCCCATCCATAGTCTAAGTAAAATAAAAACATGGCCGCATTAATCCCTATGTCATGTGCAAGGCACTGCAGTTTTCTATGATGCCTTTAAAAGCTACACAATATAGACTGCATTTGGATTTCTGCTGATCATCTTTCTATTTAGTTAATTGATAAATATAATCTATTAACATGTCTATTTTGAGATTCTTACCTGCAGCATTTATCCACTGTAATCTTTGACACGATCTGTACCAATTCCCATAAATGCATTAAAATGGTCTCAACACCAATATATACAGTATATTGGTGGCTGCATTAAGCTAGTCATTCCGGCATTATAGTTTTCTATTGCCTTTAAAAGCTGATGTGAAAAACAGAACACTCACTGGTATTGAATGTATTGAATGTCATTGTTTAAGTGTTGTTTAAACCCAGTGTAATGGTCACCTGGTTTAGCATTATGGGTTAAGGGCAGCTTTGGCATTGCATGGTAGACCTTGGTACTACATAATCGTGGAGTGCCTTGGACAGAGATCATCTCTGTATTAAAGTGGAAGTGATTTTGAATGATTGTAATTCAGTGGAAGATAACTGTGGCACCCCACCACATTAATCTCTTGACCCATCTGTGCCACGAGATGAAAGATCACTTGTGGAAAGTGGCCTCTTTGGTATGTACTGTATGGGAGTCTTATTTATTTTATTTTTTTCTAATGAATCCAGAAAACAAGGCACCCGCTGCTCCTTTCCCTATTTTCTGAGTGAAAACTGACTGCCACCCTATATCTTGCAAGGATGATATCAAAAGCAATCAGAGGAGAAAGAAAGACTTTAGGGATTGCGGAGATGGGAGGAAGGGATGGGAACACAACCGGGAGATGAGGAGCAGCAGATATATAGCTGTAGAGCTGTATGTTGGGCTTATTCCTTTGAGGTTATCTTTCTTGGAATATATATTGTAACATAGCAAGGAGGGGGTTAAAATCCTCCCTGCGTAAGACATGTGCGCAGGCACATTTTTGTTAGTTTGTTTTATTGTTTAATTAATTTTGTTAATTGTTTTATTGTTTAATTATCCCCTGCACCTGGTGATTATTATTAAATTAGAGCCAGGTGCAGGGTACAAAAGAGAAGCAGTGAGTCTGCTCAGAGCTGCTGAGGAGAAGGAGTGCTCTGCTTCCAAGCAGTCGTTAAAAGTAAGTTTAAAGAAGAGTGTATTTTTGTGTTTAGCAGGTAAACGGCTTAGCCGTCCTGCGGGTTAGTTAGGTTCCCGTTTGTGTTTAGTTAGTGCTCATTTATGCAATAATAATAATAAAAAGCTCAGATATTTACAGCTAAGAACCAATCTCTAAGACCCGGAGCCGTTCCATTACCAGCTGGGGGTAGTAAAGTTCTTCTTCCAAAATACCATCTGAAAAAAACATGATCAAATATGACTTTCACACAGGCATTTTCAATCCGAGAGATTGAGTTCTACTTCAACACATGATTGTCTCAGATTGCTTCACATTCCAAACCACATGCAATCTAGACGTGGGTGAGCAGCACAATGATGCCTAGCAAGATTCCAGCTGTTTTGCATTACCTGGGCACTGCATAGCACTACTTCATTATGCAGTGATTTCCTTTTCTGCCCAAACGCACAGGAAAATTAAACAATGCATTCTAAATTCATCTCAGTCGCTGTGACCTGATAATCGCCCCATCCCTCACATAATGTGTGAAGGATGGACTAAACTCTATCTATTCGTAACTGCATAGGCTATATTGTATTACCCCTAATTTGGCACAGTTGGCAGTCCACAGAGACAGGTACAGGCACAGTATCAAACAGGTGCAGAGAATGAATTATTATTGTCTCACCACAGTTGAAGGTCTGATGCACCAACAAAACAATTTCAGCTCTGCCTGAATTGAGCATTCCTATTATGCTCAACCTTTATATTTTGAATGTTACTGGTATAAAAACGTACTGTACCATAGAACAAGCTAGCCAATCTTATTTTCCTACCTGAATTTGCGCATTAAAAGGCTTCTCCTAAGTATCTATTGATATTAAGGCACTCAGACAACAGTCTTGAAAATTTGAGCCTGTTGAGAAAGTGGTAAAACACATCCTCCAGATGAGTCGTTTAGAGGAAGGCTATACTTCGAGCCCCATGTCTTAAATAATTTCACAGTGCTCCAGCTATACTCAATCTCAATAATGATCCACTGAATGGGTGTCGGTTCTTATAATCAATGATATATCATTATTATTTGTTGATTTACTTAACTAGTAACAGTTCAATTAGACAGCTACAAATACTGTCAATACTTACTGTACGGGCACCACAGTGTACATGCAACATACTACGTATGATTAATCTGCCGGGAAGTAATAGTAACATGCAGAGTTTGCTAGATTACACCAGAAACGCAAATAATGGCTTAATCATTTTTACGGCAGCTTTGAAAGATAAACTCATCAATCAGACTTAAATGGATGAGTGTGGCTGGATAGTCTGTCAACATGATTCACTCAGGAAACGCAATGCAATGTGTGAAACAAACAAACAAACAAACAAACAAACAAACCAAAACTCCTGGAGGCTTGCATATCATCAGTAGTCCCAATGAGAATGTTTTGCTCACCTCTCCCATTGCCAACTTTGTGGAATACATGTCTTCTAACTTCAAATCTATTTGGAAATGTCCATCCCATCCCAGTGCTTTGGGGTTGTTCCTTCAGCTCCATCACGAATGTAATTACCACGATCACAGCACAGTACACAAATGATCAGCCTTAGGAGAGCAATCTTGTTTATTTAAATCAAAACACTTAATGTGCTTAATGGTAATGAATACTGTGTGGGCCATGGCAGACCTGAAGCTGTGCTCACTTGGCAGCTGAGTTGTTCGTTTTATGAAACTTCAAATGAGCTGTTGATGAAAAATTGTGTTCCAGTAGTTTTTACATGCTGGAATTGTATTTCTACCTAGTCAAACATACCAATGTTTTATATTTTCTGGATAACAAACCTCCAATCAGAAAATACTCCTAGATAGATAGATAGATAGATAGATAGACAGATAGATAGATAGATAGATAGATAGATAGATAGATAGATAGATAGATAGATAGATAGATAGATAGATAGATAGATAGATAGATAGTCCACCTGACAAGTACTTTGGCCTTTAAAAAAGTGAAGTCAGCAAAGCTATTTCTCTGATGTGCTCTAATGTACTTTTTCTATTAATAATGTACATGAGACCATGACATTACAGAAGCTAGCTAGCTGTTGAATTAGTATGGCAGTGAAACTGCTTCTAGGAATTGAAGGACATACAAAGCCAGCACTGAAACTAGATGTATTAATTTTTATAAAGCCGTTCTCTAAAAAAACAAAAACATGCCAGATAACAACATTCACTTCATCCATTCTCCTTTTATAACAAGAGCAGAGTGCTTTTGAAATACTCTCGGAATCACAACGAGTAAGAGGAGTTGAATAAATCAGCATTTTTAAAAACGTGTTATTTTTATTTCTGGCATTTATATGATTAGAATATCAGAATATTTAAATATTGTTCTCTCATGAAATAATAAACTTTAGCAAGAGCCGCTTCTTAAAACTGTTAGTGTCCAGAAACCTGTACAAATCTATAATTCTTATTTGCTAGAGCTAGAGCAACTATTATTCATTTTGCACTGTGCCAATTTCTTACTGTCATTGAGTCATGTGTAGAAGAGCTTCAAGGGGTATGATTTCAATATCGGTGGAATGCATTGTTTGACAAAGAAGCCTTTATTGCTGATTGTGAGTTTGTTTTGCTCGGGTCAATGGAAGGTCGGATCCAAATGAAACAGCTGATAGGGTGGAAGGTTGGTGCAGGAGAGGATGGGGGAGGAAGGACAGGGGGTTGAGATTAGTCACCTTTTTGGAAGGAAGGAATTCTGTTAACGTTATTAGTAAGATCTGAAATGGATGCAGTTCAATTAGACGCACAGTGTATTGGGGAGGAATTATGAATATTTTCATTTTCATTTCATAATGTTTTAGTAATTTATTTTTGCCTGTTTATCCTCTACTGTTTAGTGTTACTTGTTAAAATAATCTGTGGGTACATTAGGTTGCAATACTTATCTTATGAGTGAGTTATGTTTTAGTTATTTTAACCTCAAAAGGAGGCACTTTGTATGTTTGCTTCCATATAACCATATTGACTACATTTGGAAGGGCAGAGAGCTTCTCAAAAACTGGCAGGGTGCACACTTGAAGCAGGTTCCAGCCAGAAGAGACCAGAAAGATTCTGTTGTCTCTGGGGTTCTGCTAGTTCAACTGGTGCCCTGTGGATAACTTCTGGGGCTCTCCTGGCTGGAAATAACACTTGTATCTGGTTCAGGCTGGATTTCCACTGGCATTATACAATACAGATACACATATCACAGCTGGGTCTGCTAAATACTGGCATTTTCTTTCCTTTAGCCTAGAAGCAAAATAGATTAACAAATATCTAGATTGCTCTAAGGAAGACGCTAGCAGCGTTGAAATGTTAGCACTTCTGTATGGACTATAATAATTGTCTCACATACATGGATTAATTTAAGTTACACTGCGAAACTACCAAGTGTGCTCTCACCTTTTATGCTTTTCCTGGAGAGTCCATTTAGTGAAGTCATCAGTGGTAAGCAGCCTATTCTAAATATCTATATCTCTCCTGTATTAGGCATTCAACAAGCACTACATAAGCTCCAGCATTTTAAATACTGTAGAAGAGGCAGATTTCTTTCCAGGCATTGGGGGAAACAGACAAGCTTTCCCATATGAAGCAATTATATTAAATTGGGGATCCACACAAACTGAACTTGCATTGGAAAAGCCCAGAGACTCGCGGTGGAAAACAACAGGTCAATTAAGGAACGAGAGCTGAGTGAAGTGACCAGCTGTATCACTCTCTGCAGCGTCTTGCTTCAATGGCTCTCACTTGCTGTCATTAAAAAAAAAAAAGTAGACAGATTTTAGAGTGCTATCCAAACGGATTCTATCTTCTATCTGCTTCCTGAACCAGCTCTTCTTACAAAACAATTTGAGAAAAGCCACTGCGCCCATTTTAGGAGAGGGAGCTCAGTACTTCCAAATCTCTCACACAAGGGAAATCGCAGTCAGCTGCGCAATCAGCCTTAAGAGTTTCCTCTACCATGTCTGCTGCATTGTGATTATTTTACACACAACACTGCTGTCTGGCTCAGGAGGTGTCAAAGCATGAGCCATCTAAAATACCAGCATCGTGCTAGCTTACTTCAGACTCTTCCACAACAACTTGTTTATGTGGCAAAACTGACAGACAGACAGTGGCAGACAGTGTTTTTTGTATTCAGTTCTGTACAAATTCTGTTATTTCATGAGGAGCAGTATCAGTAGTCATGACTGTATGGGCCAGACTGCAGAATTCTTCTACCAGTAACTTACCTGAAGGAATTTCAGGTGGTAATCTCTGAGGAATGATCAAGTGTCCCTTCTGAACCATTTCTAAACCAATTTGCTGGCACAATGCCACTCTGGCTGCCTCCAGTGGCAACTCACATGTTTTTGTACAACCTGTATACTTTTTAAAAATACAGGCTGGATATCTGGTTTAAAAAAAAAGACTGGAAGATATTACAAGTAATCCTTTCTCCAAAATTTGCATCAAAGAAAAGGTTGTCTGGCAGTGGGTTATTTCCTGAATAAATATTTGAGATATAAAACAAATAAATCATTTCATAAATAGAAATATGACTCGGACCTTTTTTGGGGTGTTTTATTTTCCTACAGAGAAATGACTAGCCTGACTAGAATGAAATAATTCACTTCAATACCCCCAAGTCTGTACCCTTCCCCCCACAGCCAATTCACACACAACTACACCCACATGATCACAACTGATCAGGGAGGTAGACTAGCAAAGAAGACAGTGCTGTTCTCGCCCCTTCATAGCACACCATTCGCCTGAACTTACTGTGCTTTCACTTGGATGTTCTGCCCTCAGCATGATTGCACTCTATCTATACAAGCTGTAGTCAACATTTGCAACTTTCCTTTAAGCTACTATTGAATCATTTCTGTAAAGCCAGTCTCGCTGAAAGCAGAAACATTTCATTAATCCAATAACCACTCTTTACCTCACTGAATTTTCTCAAGCGTTTAGTGCTTGCCTGCCGTCCTTCAAAGTTTTATCAGTGTATCAATCTTGGACGATTGTAACCGATAATCTGGTTATCACTGGAACCTGACCAGTAGAAATCACATGAAAAAAAAAATACAAATAAAACACATTGTGAGATACAGACTTTAAAAACCGAACGACTTCAACACTGGGAAAAAAATGTCAAAAGTTTGAAAATGAATCATGGATAACTAGGAACCTCAGAAAAACATTGACACAGGTTTTCAAAACAAGTGTCACATTAAGTGTAATTATCAGTTCTGTTAAATGTAAGGCTCTTGTAGAGATGAGGAGGAGTCCAGGCTGCATTTGCATGGATACCAAGGGCAAAGACCTTCCAGGCATCCTAATGTGCACCAATGAGTGGTTCAGAATAACAATGAACAGACCTTTGAAACTCAGCCCTTCTCATCACTGCTAATTGTCATTTAAAAACAGCATCATCATTACCATTGCTCTAGATACCTATAAAAAAGTTTTGTGTTAGAGGCATATACAAATGGAGCAAAATGCCTAGTGAGTATAAAAACAAATATCTTTTTTTTTTTTTTACTACAGCAACCTTGTACTTGTAATGTACAGTAAACAAAAGATCTATGGGTACAAGTTCTGGTAGTTTTTCAACCAAGAAGGTTATGAACCTACCATCGTCAAGCCCTGCATCAGTGCAATACCCACTGACTTATCAAACCCCCAACTTTGCTCACCTTCAGAAAAGAGTAGTCCAGCTTTGTTTAAGAAAGTGTAGTAAATGAAGTGTACTATGAAAACATTTCTTTTAAAGAGGTACATTTCTTGTGTTAGAAGATTATGCCTCAATACCCACACATACATTACTTATGTCACATTAAAGTGTAATGTCTCAAATGCTACTTATTAACTGTTACATTCAGCGCATGTCCGTTAATGCATGCTCTAAAGATTATAACAGAATTTGATTAACATTTAATTGCAAAATGACAATGCCTTATTCATATCTATGAACCGATAATGACATTTTGTGGGTAATCAACGAATAATTAATATTTCGTAGTACTTTAAACTCAACAAAAGGTCCAGGTGCAATATTTAGAAGTAGGACACTATTTGTTCATTTCCCAACAGTGGCAGCTTGTCAAAGCAGGATAAACAGGACATTGGTATAATCATGCCACACATTGCATGGGTTTTAATGGGTTTACCTTGTGATCTATGATGCTGATGTATCCCTGTAAAGCTGGTGCTACGATGATCTTTTGTGGCTTAGCGGTAATATTCCCGAGTTCTGGTTCCTTTCTCTGTGGATGATGTGGGGCTCTGTGGGAGCTGCTGTTGTACACAAGCAACAAGCTGGTACACATGGTAATCACTAAAAACACTGCTAACCCATGCCGCTGGACAAAGAGAAAACAAACCAAAAAACAACGTCAACCACAATAGTAATAACAGGAAGAAGAAATCCCTACTACGCTCATGTAGTGATATTGCATTTGAATTATCCAAACGTTTAATTACACTAATTAGACTACTTAAAATAGACATACTTTAATTACATTTTCTGAATAAATTGAATTAATTAAAAGCTATTGTATTTTCATATTATAGCATAAGAAAAAAAAAACCACAAGCAAGTATACATTTGTTAATGTAACAATATTCTGTTAACGAACTGCAATTAACATTGTTTATTTAAAATGCTAAATGTACAGCACTGCAGCTGTGGCAGTGTATGAGGCTGTTGTGTGTGGCATATATCTAATTGATATGAAATTACCCATTTATTGAAGCTCAGTTTCATAATACAGAGCCAACAGATATGCAAAAGGGAAATGTAACCATATGAAAAGGACAGGATATCAGTTTTATCCAAAATGTAAATATTTGTTGGAGTAGGAAATTAAGTCTTGATAAACATATTCAACATACACACATCCTATGAACATAAAACAAAACAAACAAACAATAGTGGATAGATTAAAACACGCCTGTTGCATTTCAATTGAATGCATATTAACATGCAAGTGATCTGAACCAGGTAATTGGAGATCAACGAAGTTTAAGCCGCTCAAAATAAAATGTTACCATAATTACTGCATACAACTAACAGCTGCCCGCCCCCCCAAAAACCCTTTTTTCAACCCATTTTATTTTAAAAACATGAATGTTCAAAAACCGGCATTTTTTTCTATTAATCTAACATGTCAGACGCATATGCAATACTACTGTAAACCGTACCGACAACCATCATGGCATTGTCCATAAAATCCATGCATTTTGCAAAACAAAAATAAAAGTGTATTTACATTAAAACATTTTGTAATGCGATTAATAATAGATGTATAATATACAAAACACACGTTTACTGTACCGACAATACACTGAGGTATCCAAAAATAGCTTGGGCTAAAACAGTGTACTGGGAACTCTACTCTGAATATAGTACCGTGCGTTACAATACTAACAGTACAACAACTGTGCCAGATTATTGAGGTTTCGTAACACATAATCAGCTATTAACACAATTCAGCATATTCTCTGCATGCAGAAGCACACAATGAGTTAAGATTGGTAAATTACAGGTGGGGGACTGGTTGCTTTCCTGAACAGACTTGCTTCATATGCACTGAAACTCACCATTGCCAATGCCACAAATACTTATTTTTATTATTAAACAACGCAATAGCATAATACATGCATAAGAGCTTTAAAAGTACAAACATTTTTTAGGAGTAACAGTTAATGAATTATTATTATTATTATTATTATTATTATTATTATTATTATTATTAATAATAATAATAATAATAATAATAATAATAATAATAATAATAATAATAATGATAATAAATGGTATTATTTAATTCATAGCAGTTTGTCGATATTCAGCTGCGGTTTTCCAAATACATTTTATTAAAATGTTTCTTCGTATTATGTTTTGTCAACTACTTAACTACTTTTATAGATATACAGGTACAGTATATAGTAAATACCGGCACATTCAAATTGCGTTGACTAATTGCCAAACGTTATTCGGAAAGCTTTTATTATCTGATGAGCATTGCTTTTGTATCTCGGGTTAATAAACAATACATCTACTTTAAAACAGAACACAAACAGCGATCGAATACAAACAAATAAAATAATAAAAACAATGCAAGCTTGTGTCCTGATGCTATAGAATGTATTCCCAACAGTTGGGAAATCTATAAATTAATGCAACACTTTAACATAAAAGAGTTGATAAAACTGTGTTACCATTGGTGCCTTCATCTTGCGCCGCTCTCGTCTGCACATCTGGGTCCACCTTTCATAGTACTAAATCTGAAAATCCCTCTCGCAAGCACATGGCTGGGACAGAGTTGATGCGCTAGTCACTGCATCGCTTCTATTGCAGAGATTAGAGAGACGGCGAGGAATTAAAACTAAACCCACTCGCTGCTTCTGATGCACTCAAACAAGCCGAGCGGCAGACACAGCTCCTGCCAGCCTGTTATTCCGCATGGTCTTACTGCTAGTATAGTTATCGTTCCCTTTCAATTCGAAGACGACCACCAAGGACGTATTGGATATGCCTGCCCATTGGGTAGGTATTGCTGAGCTCTCTATACCAGAGCTGCCAATAGGCCCCTTCCTGGGATGATGCACTCGGTCCCGTCCACCAAGGGGATAAAACTATCATCCAAAGGAAGTCATTTCTCTTTTTCCTTCTCAAGACGGTACAGTAAGGCCTCTGTGTTGAGCTGAGCGTGTTGATAGAAAAGAACTTCTCAAGTCAAATCGAGTCGATTGTATTTCCCACGCATTCGTGCTGAAAGCTGGCTTGCCGCTTTCCCAGAATCAACAACTTTGAAAAAGACAGAGCCTTTTTGCCTTTCTGTCTTTCAGCGGCCTCCTCGCTTGCTTGATATGCCGCTCTTTGTATCAGTCTGTCGTATGTGAGCGACTGCCTGTGTAGTCATCCGCGAGTGGTTGTCTATTCTTTCTGTGAGTACCGTCCCTCCACGAGGCTAGGCCTTGCCGTATCCCCGCTGTTGAGTGACTCTTCCAGCCGCGCTCTCCTCCACGAGGCTAGGCCTTGCCGCATCCCTGCTGTTGAGTAGACCCTGCCGGCTGCGTAGGCCCGCCCACCTCTGTGAGTCGGGCCTTGTAAACCAACAGTGTGCTTTCCCCTATACTATCTTTCTATCGTGATTTTTCTGTCTGCTTCAACTCGCCCACCGCGGCTTCGGCCTTGTGTCCCCCTGGTACATGCTACGCGCTGACCAGGTGTGTGTGACCGCGCGGTTAGGATAGGGACATTTGCGTAGTGGCCCCCCCGGTCCTTCGGTACCTCAGCGTCAGTGCACAGTCACAGCGCTGCACGATACATGGTGCACATAGTGCTCTCGGTACTCAGTACACGCGGTGCTTGGTACCCATTGCTACAATGCTAGTGCGGGAACGCACGGTGCTGCACGGTACTCGGTGTGCACAGCGCTCGGGATGCACGGTGCATGCGGTGCACACGGTGCTTGGCCACTACAGACCTAGTGCAACAGCTCACGGTGCTGCACGGTACTCGGTGCACATAGTGCCACAGTACTCAGTGCGCACGGGGCTTAGCACACATGGTGCTTGGTACTACACTAGTGCACGGGCATACGGTGCTGCATGGTACAACGTGAAAAAACCCATGAAATTAATCTGGTAGACTGAAGTTGTGGTATTTGGGTACACAAACTCCGTCACACTGAAAAATTAACACCTTTATATGGACTTTGCAATCGTAACCTACCAGTTCAAATTCAACTGGTGTAATAGCTATGCAGTGGTTTCCCATTACAGAAAAGCTAAAAACATTTGAATTACTGTTTCTGCTATTTTTTTCAGGAAATTACACTTTGGTTTTCTATTGCTATTCCAGTGGTATTGTTATCCCAAAGTTGTCTGTAATGGTTAGCAGAACTATGTTGCTATGAGCAAGATGCAGGCCATTTCCTTCAACTCCTTTCCAAGACATTCTCATTAGACCAAAATACAGCTGTTGCAATGCTGGACCTTGTGCATTTCATGTGCCACTCAAGAAGCACAAGGTACTTTGTGACCTCTGGGATTTGTGATCAAGAATACATGAATCTGACATCTTGTTAAAAGTGATCTAGTTCTAGCCACAGTCTGCTGAACTAAGTTCTAAACTAAAGTGTTCAAAATCATAAAAAACAACAGCTTGGCTTGCACAGTAAGTAACAGTCAAACAACTACAAGTTTGGAATGTCTAACATAATCCAGTCTAAAGGGATAGAAGCCTGAAAGATTACGGTTTCACAGATACTGAATAATTTGTAAAAAAAAACAAAAAAAAACAATTATAATAATGTAACATTCATGTGCGACCTCAGGGATTAGCAACATTGAAACTGAGTTATCAGTTAATATATGAGGCGTGGCCTTTTCTAAGTAATTTACCAGAATAGCAATAATAAGTCATTATTATCATCTAGATAATTGATCACAGTGGTTGTTATAAAAGTGAAGTACATTATGAGCAGGTAATGTCCACTGTGCATGGTGTTATTGCTGCTATGAATTCAACATTGTGAATAGTACATAAAGGCTTTTAATGTGTGTGTTTCTTTTTAACTTATTTTCTTACCTTGCAAGTCCCTTTTTTGTGGATTATTCAGACTTTTGAACTTTTGCATGTTCTAGAATGTGCACATTTGTAAAATGAATTAGCTGGAAGAGCAAAGGATTGCACAGAAAACAGATGGGAACTTTTAGTTGATATGATTGGTTTTCTCACTCTTGGGTGACCACCAGTTCATTTGGAAGACTCTTATATTTGACAAGAGTCCTCTATACTTTACTTTCAATGGCCTTTCACAAATTCCCTCTTTTCAAAATGTCCCTATTTTTTGAGTAAGAAATATTGTCTAAGCACTATATTCAGATATAATGTCTATCTTTAAAATAAAGAAAAACAGAAAAGAAGTTAAGCAAACCAATACTGAAAATGTAAATAAATCTGTTATTTATTGATTTAAACATTTAAAATGCCAATAAAGAAACTGTTTACCAGTTTCAAATCACAATAAAACCTTAACATCAACTACCATACAATACTCTTAATACAGTAACAACACCTAATATGTTAAATCTCAACAACAGCGCCCAACTATGAAAATCCAACAAAGATTTAGCATTTTTTGTAAAATGAATTTCTATTATTATACTGACACAATGCAAATATAGTAATGACATTGCTGTTGCTAAGAAACAAGAAAAAAAACACAACAGTAAATAACACAAGAAGTGAAGGGATGCCATTACTGAGAAAGACTGCTGAACTATATCACTTACTCCTAAGGCAAGCATTTTCCAGTCAGTTCCTGTCATGTGCTGCCTTTTTTTCCCCTGAATTTTATTTGCAATATCCTTTTGAACGCTCCATTGAGAATTTCTCGTGCAAATGGAAACTATTTATAAAACGGTTGTGCAATGGCAGCTCCTAATCGGCAAACATCTATACCTGTAGTGTGTGCTTTTCAATTCTTTTGCTCCTCTTTGTTCATCAATCACTTTAAAAAGAGAAATGAAATAACCAGACACATGTATTATGCAGTGGTATTATTCGTCTGTACCTCACATTCTGTTGAATAATATTTCAAGAATGCTGTGTGTCCTTCATTAACATGATTAAAGATGATCTTGTACCAACATTCCCTAGATTTATTAAAAAGGAGGGAAAGCCAGGGGGATGTTTGGTAAGCAGAATGTGCTTTTATATTTTTTACTCTGAACTTCTATGGTAGTGGTGGGTGCTGCTAATTAAAGATCAACAGAATTGATAGGGATGTACTCAAAGGACTGACATTTTTCCATACAAAGCTAAATTCAATGTAATAGAAGATTGTAGGCTGCAGAATATGTTTAGAATTCAGCGCAGCTGTGACATTACAATTGATACATTGTTATACTGTTGTGGAAAGATTCGCTTTAATGCTTTAGTTCAATTGTATTTTTTCCTTTTCTTTATTCGTTTGTTTATAACATCCTTTAGATGACACGATTTAGAGGTGCAGTAATATTGAAGTACAGTTTCCCAAAAAATGCAGTATACAATTCTATATTTTACTGTATATATTTTTGACTTGGTGTTTTTACGTGAAACATGCTTTTCATTACAGAAACAACAAGATTATCTTGTGTGCTATGAACAGATTTACAAAATGTCAAGCAACACCTTGTGCAAGTCTTAATCGGCAAGCAGACAGTCACTATCAATCTGGGGGAAAAGCTTATCTCCTAATACACAACAATTTGCGATTGCTCTTGGCAGTCAGGTACATATTTCTGCATCATCCTGTAAGGTTTCAGGTATGAGGAGGGTAAGTTCTTTGAATGTTGCTGTATGTTTTTGCTAAAGGTTAGCTGCTAGGTTTAATAGAAGGGTTTCTGCGCATGTTGGGCTTTTGTGTACTCCAGATACGTTTTAAATTAATCTTGATAGATGTTCTTACTTGTAATGCAGCACAGACACCCACATTTAGGCTTTATATGTGTGTCTGCTGAACAAAGGCTTTGTGTGTAGAAGATTACATGGTATTACTTGCTACCTGAACCCTTACCACTGACAATATTGTTTTCTCAACAGCAATGACAACTGGATGACAGAATCTAGGTTTTCAACATTTAAATAAACCTCAATTGTGCTTCAGTAAATGACAATGAATGGCCTTACAACTTATAGTAAAGTTTTGTATGCCTGCAGCTTTTTTATAAAGTCCAACAGAATAGCTGTGCACGATTATATGTTTGTGGCCATTACCGGAACAATTTGAACCCCCCTGTGGCGAAATGGTTTGCAGTGTTCAGGTGTAAAGGTATTGCGATGCTTAAACAGATGACAGACAACAAAGTTCACGGTCCAAACAATCCTTTATTTGTTGACAGGGTTGTTTGGCGACCGTAAATAATAATCACTGGCAATACACAGCAATGTGTACTGCACAGTAAAACCACGAGGTTCAGTCCCGAAAACAATAAATATGGTATAAACACACACAGAACAAGTGGTGAAATACAGTTTATTAGTGAACAGTAGTGTAGTGCTCTCCAGGTTGGTGCTGGTCTTTAGCGACAGCTCCCGGAACGAGTTAGCCGCCTAACAATGACAAACGAGTACAATTACAACAACAAACAAACAAACACGAAACACTCACGGTTACTCTACAGTCCTTCAGAGGTTTTCTCGCAACCATAACAATGGAACAGTTCCGCTTTGCCACATTCCCTTTTGTACCTTCAGCCACGCCCCCTTGGTTAGAGAGTGCAATTACTTTTCCTCCAATCCACGATTGCCACATCGCCTCCCGTCTGGGACGATGACATGGTGTACTATGGCTCCGCCCCCTTTCTAGATGGTCAACTTCCACCTTTTCCTGGAATGAATTGCCAAACCATCCAGTCCGGGGCACTCTGTTCCCTTTACACAGCACCCTCACAGGTCTGGAGAGAGATTTATAACCATTCAGAATATATGCTTTTCATGTTTCCCTTATTATATTACATTGTCAATCAGGTGAATTTATGAATTAATTTTAATATATATCGAAAGTTGGCTGTGATACCTTATTTGTTTGGCTTTTTTTGTTTCAATTTGTGATCAGCTCAGCAGCTTCAGAAAGCTGCTGAGCTAACAGCACTGGGAGCTTTCTGTTCATTTAATGTATTGAGCAGGTACCGCAGAGGCATGCAGCCCCTGTCTGACCTTCCTTTACACTATCAGTTTAACTCCACTCTGCTTTGGAGGAACCAACCCTAGACCACTTGAATGTGACTGCCTTGCCCAAACTTCCCCACATAGCTTCCCCACATTGTATAGATGAAGACATTTCTGAGTCAACATAAACTCCTAGGTCTTTTTTCATAGATTCCTTCTTCAATTTCAGTATCTCCCATATGATATTTATGATGCACATTTTTATTGCCTGCATGTAGTACCTTACACTTTTCTCTATTAAATGTCATTTGCCATGTGTCTGCCCAGTTCTGAAAGCTGTCTAGATCATTTTGAATGACCTTTGCTGCTGCAACAGTGTTTGCCACTCCTATTTTTGTGTTGTCTGCAAATTTAACAAGTTTCCTTTCTATACCAGAATCTAAATCATTAATGTAGATTAGCAATAGCAGAGGACCTAATACTGATCCCTGTGGTACACCACTGGTTACCTCGCTCCATTTTGAGGTTTCTCCTCTAATCAGTACTTTCTGTTTTCTACATGTTAACCACTCCCTAATCCATGTGTATGCATTTCCTTGAATCCCTACTGCGTTCAGTTTGAGAATAATCTTTTATGTGGGACTTTGTCAAAAGCTTTCTGGAAATCTAAAAACTACTGTATCGAAGCTGCTGTTGACAGCATGCAGTACCATTCGAGTGTCTGCCTCTACATGTGATGCTTGCAGTGGTGTCACATCTGTTGATGGATTGGTTGATATCACTTCTCTCTTGTCTTTGAAACCTCCAGTAGCAGCAACTTCAAGATTGAGATCATTGCATGAAATAAGCTGTGCAGACAGGAAGTGAGTAAGATCTGCCTTGTTCTCTGGCAATGCCAAAAAGTTATTTGGCATGTCTCTCGTCTCAATGACATGCCTTATTGGTTGGGACGTCTTCGAGCGTTTCTTGTGAGTGCTGGCCTTGATTAATTTTTCCCGTTAACGGTCGAACACAACATCAACTCTATTGTATGTTGAGCCAGCTTGTTTTACTTGTTCCACAAAAATGTCAGCGAGGTCACCAAATGTAGTTTCATTTGCAGGTTTTCACAGAACCACTCCCATTGCCTGGCCATCGATAATCAGTTGACGTTTTTGGGTGCTCAATGTGCTCAGGGCATTCAATATCTGTTGTCAGCAGATTCTTCAGTGCTGCTTTATCTCCACCTCTGAGTTCACCATTCATTTCAGCCAACGCAAGAGGCATGCCTCAAGATGAACGGAAGATCAACTGGCCTCCTAGCCTCATAAGCTGTAATGAGCCTCTGTAATACACTTCTATCAGCCTTGATTACCTTATTGATGTCTTTCACTTCTTCACATTATACAGGTCACTGAAAGTCAGAGCATTATTTTTCTTCAACTTTTGGTGATAAATCACTGCAGGCTTTCCATCTCCATTTTGCACAAGGCGCTCCTCCACAAACTTCATGACCTGTTCCTGCCCAAGTCTTCTGGCATTAAGAAGTGATGTTTGAATTTTCTCAGTAGCAAGGCCTTTGGTGGCAACATTTTGTAGCGTCCCAGGGCTGGCATCCCGTGAGAACATGTTGAACATTGTCAGTATACCAAGAACAGCTTCCTCATCCTCTCGATCTCGCTTGTGGTGACTGGCAGACAGTTCAGTTGACCCACAGGGGAAGGATAAAGACCAAAGATTGCAAGCGTTTTCTGTGTGATGTCAGTGATTGGAAAGGACCCATTGCTGCAAGGCTGAGGTTTCATTTGTGATACCAACAATGCCACCAGAGTCCTTGCCTGTGCCAACAATCCACTCTTGGGCATGGTCTGTATCCACTTGGCTAAACTTCCGCAGCAACATCTTGGCGACAAAGTCACCTCTACGGAAAGCTGCTTTGACTTCTGTTGGGAGCAGGTTCATTTCGGCAATGAAAATTGTAAGTGACTTCAAGTAGTTTGTGTGGTCGTACCTGGCAATGAGAGGCACCATCTCTGAAAGAGCGTAGAGATAAAAATCCCTTTAAATGTGCTTTGAATGTCTAGACCTCAGTAACCCCATAAAAAAGTTTTGAAATTTCAACTCTAGCTGATCTGGAACCAGAGAAATCAAAGTTTATTTATTTGGCAGCCATCTTGAATTCTGAGCTTGGCAACAGGGATTTTCATAATCAGCAGGGTCAAATTATCCTAAAAACACCTGTTGCCAGCTTGTTACATGATTTGCCTCTTGCATTGACTTCTAGGTCCTTTTTAGAAAATTCTGCCTAGACTATATTATTTAACTACAAAAAAAAAGTTAATTACAGTATTTACTGTAGCAATTAACTAAGATAAGTTTGTTTTGCTATAGTTGAATAAAATATAATTGTATTATATGAAGTTATGTGTAGATCATAATGCATGATTACTGTATTTCTTAATTACCAAATTAAAGTGTGTGTGTATATTACATACTATATATATATATATATATATATATATATATATATATATATATATATATATATATATATATATATATATATATATATATTAGTACAATATTTAAAAAAAACAACATAGGTCTTCTGATTCTAGAAGAATGAATTCATACTGTATTCAGATAATCAGTTGAAAAGCCTGTATCTTTGAGCAATAGCACAATTAACGTTTACAGCAGGAAATATGGTAAAGTACATGTATTTATAATGTACTGCATTAACATGTCAAATGTACTACACTTATGACTTGCACTATTATAGTTCCAGTGTTAAGTATTTCTTTGTTCTAGTGGGCATGAAGTTTTTGTTGCAGCAAAGCGAATGGAAATCATTCCACTATGATGTGTGTGACCTGGCTTGCACCAGGCAAAACAATGGCTTATAAGAGAAAGACAGATTACTTCTGTATTTGTTATAGCTCAAAAAAGCAATTCAGGTGGGCAGAGCCACAAATTACAAAATGTCAGTTTACATGATTTACTAAAATTGCATACTGTACACTACATCATTGGTTAGTGGTTAAAAGTTATAAATATTAATAGTCATTTTGTGTCATTACTTTTCTTGAACTAACTAATGTTTTTTTTACATACTTAGAAAAACAAGACCAGCTGCCAAGCAACTAAAATGAGATATATAATTAAAGGAATATTGCATGACCTTTAAGTCAGCAGATGAAAAAAAAGCATATTCAAGTTACTTGCCTTGTTATTAGACTGCCTGTTTTGTTAATGACACAATTTAACAGTGCAATGTATCAGTACGCTGTTGACCTTAGTTCTTGTCTAAGGGAATACTTTCTCAAGATGGGTAGACAGATCAGACAGTGAAACAACATTGTTTCAGACAAGATGCTCATTTGAACAGCAAGTGAAAAGGATCTACTATCCCTACAAAAAAAGCAAAACAAATAATAAATACACTAATATGAAAAATGTTTTATTTTTATTGATGTACTGAAAAGTGTACCCCGTTTATTTTCCTGGTTTTATGACTTAATTACTTCTCACTCATTTCCATGCACTATAACAGTATATGGCAGTGTCAGAAGATTAATTTATACAACTCGGCTGCCCTATATTATTTCTTCTGTTCACAGGAGATAGAACACTTACTCCCCACTCACCTCCTTATTATGGTAGATATGGTACTGTAATTTTTCCCCGTCAGTTCAATGTCGTCCCATTGATCTCTCATTCCAAATGCACATTAGGACTTTCGCCCAGGGCCATTCATATTTAATAGGCATCAAGGACGTATTGTCATTTACCAACACTTTGAAAGGTGTAATAGGAACATCAATCAATCCTTGTTTATAATGTCGACATGCAAAACATACAAGACATTTTCAAAACCATGCATTGTCACAACAAGAAGGATGATGATCAAAGAGCCCTTTCATTGATGCAGTAAATACATCACCAATGTTAGAGGCAATGCCTCTCCATTTGCTTACCCTCTTCAGGCCCATGTGGTACAGTAATTAGTATGATAAAAGCTTTGCAAAATAAGCATAGGATATTCATACCTTTGGTACAGAATATATAATGAATTATTAAGTCAAGAGATCCAGCATCCTAATCAAGTATTCATTTTCATGGAGATTTCTATGCCATTCAGCATTAGGTGTGTTCTTTGATAATTTGCTGCTTTTTGTGTAACATTCTTATGAACTCAATCAACAGACATACTTAGATCTCCTGTTTGCTTTATTATCTCCAATCTGGTCATCCATACTAAACAATGGATTTCCAAGACTCATGTTAGGTTTAAACACGAACAGGGTGGATTTATTGCATTGGATCAGTCAATAAAACATGACTGAAGTTTCTGACGTTCTGTGATGAGGACAAGCTCCTGCTCCGATTAGGTACCATAAATAAAATATTATACTTTGATATGAATCTTCAGTGCTAATCTTACCACTAACTACTTACAAGACAGGATCAGTGTGGTAACACACTGCAGTACTGTAGTACCATATATGTTTTCCTTTTAATATTAGAATAAAGGTTTGAAGAAAACCACGCAAGCCATTTTTATAATTTGGGTGCCAGCGCTTAATAACAATTTATGTAATTACTATTTAATTTACAGAATTAAGTAGTCTTCCACAGTACAAACTAAAGATGCAGCTAAATCAGATACATGTTAAATGCATATATTTAAAAAAAAAAAAAACCTTTTGTTTAGCTGTAAGGGACTTTCATATTTTACACCCCCACTTGCTTGGCTGCTTTCTAAAATAGGAAGCAGAGTGATCTCATCATATGAATGCAGATGCATTGCTCACACACACACACACACACAATCACATGACACGCACACACAAAACCATTGCTCGGAGCTGCTTGCCACCACACTCCCATGTGTTTCCTGAATCGTGATCTTTTTGCTCTATTTTACAAGGTTGTATCCCAAACCATTACCAATGGAACCTATAACAGGATATATTAGGTTGATGTTATTGATTTTCAGCTGTTCCACACCACTGGGGTTCTTTCTTCATGTTTGTAGATTTCACTGTCTGGTTACATTTAGTTGATTGGGTTATCAGGTCAATATTATGTATATTCAAAACAAGTTAAGAGCTTCTTGTAGGAAATCTTTTATATTTAGATCAGTGTTTCATTGAAGCACAACCACAGCACTTGCCTTGTTAATCAACTCACCCAAACTGTCTGCATATGCTTTTTTTTATTTTTAGTTAGCAAATCTTCAAAATGAAAGATCTGTTGACAATGAGCCCTATTAATCAAACTTGATTGATTAAAAAAAAATTATCAATAGTATATTATTTTTCGTGATGGTTTCAAAATGTATTATGTTAAAAAAAAATACATAAATAAATAAATAAATAAATAAATAAATAAATAAATAAATAATAATAATAATAATAATAATAATAATAATAATAATAATAATAATAATAATAATAAGGACCCAAAGTTCTTATGAATCTCAATAACTATTGTAAAGCACAGAGAAGTACATTAAACCTAAATGAACAGCAAAGTACACTAGAAAAAAACATGGAAACTGCCAGATTGACACGTGGCACAGATTTATAATGGATGTTATGGATTCTGTCTGCATTACTGTTTAAACAATAAGATAGTGTTGGATTTTAAACCTCAAACAGTTCACCTGAGCAGGCCTGACTAAGACTGACTAATCTGAAGTAGGCATGCCACCAGACCAGAAGGTAAGCAATGAAAAAATCTCCATATCGAACTGCTAGCTGCCAGTTTCCATGTGCAGTACAAATTAGGCAAGTTCTGCCAAATGCTCACCCATTGCCAAGCAGCAGAAAAATGCTCTTGCTACTGAACAGATTTACACCAAGGGTTGCCAAGTGGTACAGCAGAACGAAGCCAAAAAACAGCAAAGAGGAGATTTGTTAAAGCATCTTGTTCCATTTATGTACCGCTGCAACATGAACTGACATGCACCTGTAAAGAGATTTGTTATGTATTTATTTATGTATGTATATATATATATATATATATATATATATATATATATATATATATATATATATATATATATATATATATATATATCATTCAAATCATTCAGTTCAAAATGATGTAAGAAAACACAGGAATCATAACAGCCTTTAAATTCTACATATAAAGCACCAAGCATTATGAGATCATTAGCTGATCCATTTAAAGGACCAGCTGTTGAAGGGAAATGAGAAGTCTTTACTGGTGTGACAGCTTGGTCTTCACCTGAAGGCATGCATGGAAACAGTTTTGAAGCTTTTCAGGGTGAATTAAAGCAAAAAAGTGCACATGACTGGAAGTGAAAACCAATGCAATCGATTTTCTTTCTCATTAATGTTATCAACAACAACATCACTTGCTCCCCTAATGTGATGAAAGTATTTTGGTTCTTCATTTTACATTAATTTACCATAAGCAAATATTTAAATTAGGTTGTGGTTTAATTGAAGCTAGACCACTGCAGTGAGGTTAATCAACAAGTTAGTTACCCAGCAGCAGGACATTTCATCCATAGAGTTGGATCTGAAATATGTGTATATTCTGAATAAAAATATCAAAAACAAGCAGAGAACCAAAATATTTTCAACAGAAGAAGAGGCATGATTATTGTTATTATTATTTAGTCATTTAGCAGATGCTTTTATCCAAAACGACTTACAGAGACTTGAAGGTGAACTATGCATCAACAACTGCTACTCCAGAGTCACTTACAATAGGTTTTACATCTCATCCAAAGGACGGAACACAAGGAGGTTAAGTGACTTGCTCAGGGTCACACACAGTGAGGCAGTGCCTAGAAATGAACTGGCAACCTCCTGGTAACAAGCCCACTTGACCACCAAGTCTCTGGTTGGGTAGTGTGAATGGCTGTGTGATGTTCTGGTAATGTGTGTAGGTCATAGAGACTTTGTCATCACAAATATATTGCAAATGTCATGCATATTATACATTTTAACAGAACTAAATTGAATTAAATCTTTAACCTAATTTGTCTAGCTTTTCCTAGCGATAACGATCGATCTAACACCTCAAATACATCAGACACTCAGGAAACAAAAGGATAATCAAACCCATCTCTGCGATTGAATTACCCAGTCTAGTGAGAGAAAGGTGGTTTAACACAGAGCCTGAAAGAAAGAGAAAAATGACCAGTAGTTTAAAGTTAGCTTAAAGAAAACAAGAGATTTAAGACAAAATTCACATCATATTGATTTAAAACCATTACAAGTACAATATGCAAGTGTTTTTATTCTTAAACTGCCTAACAAGCACAAAATAATCCAGGTAATACATTCCTAAGAGAATGAAACTGTTTGCGATGTCTAACCAAAGTCGCAACCCGACATATGGTAAAAATAATGGGAATTCAGAATAAAATCAGAATTATTTAGCAAAAGTTATGCACGTTTTATAAGTTTCCCCTTTCCAGATTATGATAATGATCTAATCAGACAAGAGGAGGGGGGAGGGGGGCATCATTCAAGGTTTCAAGCTCATTCAGGCACAAACTAGCCAATCAGAGCATGCAGCGGGAAATTCAAATAATTCCTTTGTTTGAAAAGTATAAAAAACATTAGCTCCTTGCCCCTCTGATCTCCTGACCGCTCCGCTGAGCCCCTCTGATCCCTGGATACCCGCCCCTCTGATCTTCCTGACTGCTCCCTGATCTCCTGATGGCCCCTCGGATCTCCTGATCTCCTCCTCTGATCCCTGCTAGCTCAGATTAAAAGAAACTAAGAGACTGCACCTGGAGCCCTCAGCTCTCAGTATCTATCCACCTAGGTCAGGGGCTCTGACACTCAGAGAAACACAAGGTAACAGAATACTGAAACTTGACTGCTTTCCAGGATAGGTAACAATACACTTCAATATCTGTTCAGGTACTGTGTGATCCCTTGTTGTAGTGTCAGTGTGTACTAATAATTTCTTTGTTAAATCGTTGTTTTAAAACCTTAGTTTTCATTGTAATGCTTTAATGTGATATTAATTGTGTACCTGTTCTGTGTGATTTTCAAACTTATTTAGTTGCATGCTTAATGAATACCATCTTTCTAAGAAGAGATTCCCATTATTGAGTCATTCGCTCATGTTGAACAAACATGATTTATGAACTTTGAACAGTCTGGAAGGTGGTCTGTTTTTGGTTTGTTGTACACGTAAATCCACCATTGTTTTCAGAGAGCGATATTTAAAACGGGTTTGTACATTATAATAATGTTTTAAGAATATTAACTGCCTACAATAGTCCCCACATGTGGATACTGCAAATTAGAGGTAAGATCATTAAACCCCTTATTAACAACACATACTGTACATTGTGCTCTTGCTTCAACTCCCCATCCAGTATGTTAGATATTTCCCAAATGTTTTTGAATCATGCAAATTGAATGATATATTCCTTGAGGTAATACATTCTTTTTGAAGTATTTTCAAGTTATATGTCACATCCCTGAAACAAAACAAACCACTTTGCCTGCTGTATTAATTACGTAAAATGCATTCGGATTAAAAGTAGATTCTTTTTTGCATTCTTTATCAAAAGCTGATGAATAATTTTGTATTTTGAATAATATTTTGTACTGTATGGATTTTTGAATTTTCGATGTTAAATGAATTATTTTGCTATTTATTTGGAAACAACAGTTTAAAGCTGCCACTCATTTATAATGAACATGGCTCCCTAATCTGCTAGATTCAATGGGACGTCTGGTGAGATTTAAAATCCTCCCTGCTGATGTGAAGATATGGTTCCTATCAGGGATGTGTTACATTTTTAATTGGGTCTCATTAAAAATCTGAAACATTAGCTGCAGTCACAATAGTGACATACTGACATGTCAGATAATTGACTGAAGTACTGACTAAATTAAACAGTAGGAGTTTGTACAAATGAACATTTAATAGGTACAGTTATGCGGCTTGAATAATACAACAGTTCAGTTGTAAAACCTAGAAATGGCTCTTAATCAGGAATACAGTTGGTAAAACTAAGAACCGGACTTTGAACCCTTGAGCGAGACAGTATGTTCAATGCAGGTAAAACTTCAATAATGTTGATTGTCTTGACAAATTAAAAGCTTCAACTAATATAATTGTATTGAGAGAGCTCAAATACTGTTTTCAATAGCCTATCACTCTCATAATTCGGCATTCAATGTTCCACTAGATAATGCGCAATCTCTACATTGTCTTCACATTAGAGTAATTAGGAGTAACTCAAATTGTACTCTTAAACAGCAGAGCCAGGAAAAGTGGAGAAGACATGGATTTAAGTTAGAAATGAATGTGTGCAATGTTAGTTAGGTGAACACTGCTCGTCCTCTGGTGTGAAGACGAACAGTAGGGAGTCTAGCTCGAGTGTATTAAAGCCTAGTTGTAAAATGGCATTAGTACAGTGAATGAGAGTAAGATTTTTTATAAGGTAATGAGGTAGCTGAGTGATATTAAAATGTGCTGCCTGCTCCAAAACGATGCAAGCTCTTTTAGCTCTTACAATAAAGGCAGCTACACACCAGACTCGATGCGACAAAATGAATAGAACCTATACTTTTGATGTGTCTTTCACACTGCAGGAGCCTGGTATGTATTATTTATTGCCATAAATGTTGAAATACCGTCAGAGAAGGCAAACATAATTACTACATCATGTTATTATTATTTATTTCTTAGCAGACACGCTTATCCAGGGCGACTTACAATTGTTACAAAATATCACATTATTTTTACGTACAACTACATTTTTTTTTACATACAATTACCCATTTATACAGTTGGGTTTTTACTGGAGCAATCTAGGTAAAGTACCTTGCTCAAGGGTACAGTACCAGTGTCCCCCACCTGGGATTGAACCCACGACCCTCTGGTCAAGAGTCCAGAGCCCTAACCACTACTCCACACTGCTGCCCAGTTGACAAATATGTGCCAGTCTTGATCATAGTTTTGTCAATAGCAACTTTTAATAGTTTTTATTGATCTGGCAGTTTTCCAATCTGTCGCATCGCCTCTGTGTCGCTTCTGGTGTGTATGGTCATGTTGCTGTGAAAGTGTCTTGTTGCCCAATAAAAATTTCTCATCGTGTCTGGTGTGTGCTGTCCTTTTGTCTCGAGGGTTCAATCCTCTGCCAATTCGTCTGCATTATAGGATGTTAAGAACACTGATGTACCTTACTGGCAGTTCATATGAATTAATTTCATAATGCCAGTCAGAAATGAAATAGATAAAACATAAGGCTTCACAGTTTGTAGGATCCATTCCTTTAAACAATAATAGAAATATAAAACTGAAAGTCAGTGAAGTGTGACTTCATTTAATCATTTACGTGCAAGTAGCTTATTCATTCTATTCTGACATTAATTATTGTTATCCACAGTGCCTTATATCTAAGACCTTTAAACACGAATAGAAGCCAGGTACTGTACCTTGGCACACATTGTAAATTAATCCAGAATCCAAATACATCATTAAGATTAAATAACCATTTTAAATATTCATGTTTTTTTCTTCTTTAAACTCATGAGACATTAGGGATTTGAGGAAAAATGGCTGGACAGTCATGAAAGCACTTTGGTACACGTAAAACAGTCACAGGAACGAACTGCAAAGTAGCTGTCACAACTCATGAATTAATACATTTATAAAGCTGGGATATCTCATTGGTTGACATTTTTGGATTGAAAACCTTCAACATAGATAATGACTTCTGTACATTTTGGGGCAACAATCAAGGTTTGATTACTCAGGTAAAGAATTCTAAGCGGATGTCAAGTAGAATGTGTCAGCTGAAAAACCTGTTCTGGATTCTCATGGACCCCTGAAATTAATATTCTGCTCGAAATATATGTAGAATGAACCTTATGCTACATTTTCATTGGGCAGGTGACATCACAAACCCCTGAAATCTCAATGGATGCACAGCACCCCTTTGAACTAATGTCACCTTGTCCTTTACCAGAGTAACACATTTATCCCATAAACACAGTTGGTGAATTGCGACAAGCTAAAAATAGCGTACTAACTGGGGATGATCCTGTGTTTATTATGGTGGACCGCACTAATGATAGTCTGCAGGACAGTTTCAATTGCAACGAATCAAACACATTCAGATAGCCTGCAGGTAGGTTAAATTGCAACAAACAGAATGTATCCATCAGCTAGCCCCTTGAAGATTGTAAAACAAGGTATTAAATGAGTCCAGTGACTCTTTAGACTAGGAGCTGCACTAACTTGTTACTCATATGTAAGCAAGTTTACAAATGAGAGGAGGCCATTCGGCCCATCTTGTCAGTCACTGCCATTTCCCAAGACGATGATGAAATGATCAGTAGGTCTGTACCAAACTTTGTTCCCTGGATTTTTTGGTTTCAATTGGTACTAAGATAGTACAGAGCTGGAGATGATCAGCAGATAATATCGTACTAGCTCGTAATACTCAACCTAGTGCAGAATTAAGGACTACATTCTTAAGTTTGTTGCAATTAACCAAGTAAAAACAGTAGGTTTGTTGGCATGGTGGTAACAACCCCAGTCTTTTGTACCCCAGCCTTTTTGACTAACCTGGCTGTAATATCCATTTGGGGGTCTGATTGCAGTATTGCATGAAGAGTAAATATATATGTGAGATGATATACAGTAGGAATTGTTAAAAAGAGTATACCACATCATGCATTAACATGTACCAAGCAACACTTGTGGAGTTTGATGGATTGGAAAAAGGGTCCTGTGAATCAATGTTTCACGTTTGAACTATGACATCAAAGCTTGTCAGGAAAGGAAAACATCTCTTTGACATCAGCCTGCTAGAAATACAATTGGGGTCTACATGAAGACAGCAGTGGCATGCCTGTTTAGTTGTAGACTAATGCAGTGATGTCAAAACTGAAGATGAAGAGGGATTTCTGCTGACGCTGAGAGGGGTGCTAAATTTAACCTAATGCGCTCACAGTGTTTTTGGATTATGATGCATGCCAGTGATTTCATCTTGTTTTCTTGAAGTTTGCTTTTGTGCTGCTGCTTCAATAATAACAACATATCGACATGATCTTGGCAGAGCGCTGTCTCTTAAAAATCATATCCACAGCTGTCTGTTCTCGATTTCTGTTTGCATATTCAGAGTAAGAAAAAAACAAACAGAATAAATGAGTAAGACTGTACATTTGAACGAATCAGGTAGATGGGATTGCTTTCAAGAAACAGTTCATATCCCAGGCTTAGTGAAATATTTAAATTAATTGCTCGTGTCCTGCCTTTATCCACAAGCAAAACATGCATTTTTCAGTCCCAAAGTTTCAATGTTTTTAACCAGATGCTCTAAAACTGAGAAGAAGCCCCTTGAGATTTTAAATATTGGTTCCCACAGGACTGGAGCATGCAATCATGGATGAATTTGAAGAGTAAAACATTAAAACAAGGTAAAGTCTGTTTACAATTAAGAGGGCTCATTCAGAGATTGTGAACATCATTCAAAGACAAACTCCTGATGAGATCAAATATGACAAGTTCCAAGGACTTTACCATTCAGCTTACAAGCCCTTTCTGTTTCTTGCAGATTATTTTCACAGTTTACAAAAGAAAAATAAATAGATGGAAAGGTTTAAGGAATTGCTAATGGCTATACAATTGTAATGATTTTCTTTCTTTTAAAGGCACCATTTATTTATTGTAAATTTCAATCGTCTGCAAACCTGAATTAGATCATCCATTTTAGTACCTCTTTCTTATTGAAGGTTTCAGGCTCAACCTGTAATAACAACTACCTGGAAATACATGTAATAACATGTAATAACAACTACCTGGAAATACTCAATCAGTATATCACTCCTTGCTCTGTAATTAAAATAAATATGTAGTTAATGAAATTGTCAAATGTTATGAACATTATGGACTGCAAGTTTGACTGAATAAGCAATATAAATTAAAGGAGCAGAAAAGCAAAACAAACACACTTTTTGTCAAGTTAATTTATTCTAGAAACAACATTTTGGCAGTCTTTAGAACTGAAAGTACAAAAAACATGTACAAAGGTTAATGTTTAAAAGCGAAAAGGGAATGTTGTGTAGGCTGTGAGTATAATAAGAATATACGATACAAAGTTTACATGGGCAGAAAACTGAGAAAATGACAAACTCTGCAAAATTGTATAAATAGTGAAATTGTACGCAGAACAAAGGACACTACTTGGGGCATAGACAACACAATTCAGCAGCTTTACAGTGCGGCTCACAAGAAAGGCAGCAATCTGCAAACAAATAGCATTTTCAAAAACTGTTTGAGGACAATAGTCAACAGGATTAAGGAAAACCCCTTATGATATCCTTACAACGTTTGTTTTGCTGTTATCCAGTTCAAGTTAATCAGTTCAGTTTAACTTTGTAACTAATACTATATAGTATAAGGTAACCACTGCTTCCAATTTACTGTTGTCTAATTCAAGAAGGATAATTCACTCAGTGCTTACATTAGGAACATGTCCAGTCCTTGAACTCCAGGCTGAATGGCAAGAGCGTATCCCTTATCCATACAACTTACAAGTGTTTAAACTGTAAAATAAAAATCAGAAATTGGTATAGTCCTTTTTAATGGAGATCTTGCATTGATTTTTACATTTAAAAATGCATCTTGATGCATTGTTAACCACTGTAATTGAATACTGTATGAAAAAATCAAGGTAGTAATTTAAAAAAATATATATATATATATATATATATATATAGAGAGAGAGAGAGAGAGAGAGAGAGAGAGAGAGAGAGAGAGAGAGAGAGAGAGAGAGAGAGAGAGAGAGAGAGCACTCTAAATACTAAATCAAGTCATACTTTTCAATGAAAATGAGTCTGATAGGGTCTGATAGTTTAAATGGTAAACAACCGTTTCATCGATTAAATGTAGATTTACAACATTAATAATGCAAGACCACTTCATTCAATGTCTTCATTGTGAACATAAACATTAAAACAGACATGAGATGTGCATGAGATGACCAGTGTCTGCAACATTAGTAAACCATTTCTCACAAGACAAACAGCAGGCTGTTGTGCCAGCTATTCAAATAAGTACTAAAGGTATTGAGTCTTGTCACAAGGGAATGGCAACACCTAAAACAAACTCAGACAATAATTCCATTAAAAAAACACTCTATAAATATGTCACCTGCAGAGGCTGAATACTGAAGAGTTCTTATCAAAGTTAATTTTCAAATGACAAATAAGAATACACATAGGGGAAATCAGGCATTTTACAAAGCCATTCTCTCTACTCATGTATTACTATTCATTAGCATTTTAATGAGTACCAAGTTCACTTTGCATAATGGCTATCCATCATGTCAGTAACGTTTTAAATACATATCAAATACAAAGGAAAGAGATGCTCTTAGACCTTTGAGCCATTTTCCAGGTGAATAAAACAAGGTAATCTGGTAATGCATCTGTGTTATTGCTGCTATACCCAACAGAAATTACAAAAGTGATCTAATTACCAAAAACAAAACAAAAAATACTACTGTTTGTAAACATCATATTCCCAGAACGCAGGCTTTATTAAATCCATCACAGCATTGGATTTAGAGGATCTCACTGCAACCTTTATAAGACAATACAATGATTTTCCTTTTTCAAAAGTTGTCATTACAAAAACAACAAAACAGATAAGTGTTTGTTTTTTTCTCACTGTTTATCTATTGAGGATAACATGTATAAAAAGCAGTGTTCTTTTTTTTCTTTAAACTGTCGGTCCTACACAGTGCAAATCCGTCCTACTGAAGCTTGCTTTCTGCCTTAGCCTTGTACTGTGTATGCATGCTGGGTTTTATTTGTATAATGAATAAACACTTCATTTCAGAAATTACAGTAACATAGTGACTAGGAAATCACTACTTTTCACTCAGAGGCTATGCATTTGCAGTTTGCGAAATTGTTCATTAGCAATAACAAACAGATTTTGTAAAATTGCTGATGTTTTCTCAGAAGCTGTATTTTTTAAATTGTTTTTCTTCATGCTGTTATCAGAGCTAACTAGTCTTTTCCAATGCCACCTTCTAAAATCAATGTTAATAACCCAACATTATTGACATCTAACTTGATTTGGCAGAAAATCCTTCTCCTGTTTCATGCCAGGGAAAGTAAATATTAAACATAATTCACACAGTACACAGATTATTGTATTCCATTAGCAAACCTTTTTAACCAACACTAGGCAACAGAGGCCATAGAAAAGTGCATAAGAGTGATATTGTTAGGGAAAAAATCCATACAGCACATTATTAGAAAAAAAGCAAATATCTCTGACAAAACGGCAGTGAGGTAAAGTATGGGGTTTCTCTGATTTCTTTGCACAGCACTGCTTGGGAGTTAATATATTAACATTAACTAAACTCAACAGCTTTAATTTATCAGCGAGGAATGTTATTGTTTTTAAATGTATCTTACAGTAGTTTCTGTGGTTTCTAATTAACCAAAGACACAACCCTCTTTAATACTGTATGTAGCAGCAAAAGAAGAAAAAAAAAGAAATGGTGCTGGCATTTTACAAGTTTTTGGCATGTTGTTTACTTTGCTTTTACACATATCAAGCACTATTCATGAAGCTCTGATAATGTGTTTGAAAGTCTGCATTGCCGGATTACATTTTTATTGTATATTCAGGACAGAGAAGCCCCAATGTGAATGAATTGAATTGCAATTGAACAGGCAAATTAATGACAATGATGAATTTTCTGTCCCTGGGTGCTCGACAGCTACCCACAATGCTGGCCGGCTAGTGCATATTATTATTATTTGTTTATTTAGCAGACCCCTTTATCCAAGGCGACTTACAGAGACTAGGGTGTGTGAGCTATGCATCAGCTGCAGAGTCACTTACAACTACATCTCACCGGAAAGACGGAGCACAAGGAGGTTAAGTGTCTTGCTCAGGGTCACACAATGAGTCAGTGGCTGAGGGGGGATTTGAACCAGGGACCTCCTGGTTACAAGCCCTTTTCTTTAACCACTGGACCACAGAGTCTAGTGCCACAGATAGGAAGTAGCACATGGGCCACCTCCCCCAAAGGACAAAGCAGTGACAGGAGAGGAGGAGGCCAAATGTGGGGAGAAGCTACTGTGTTGAAGTAACTAGATTTGTAATTAGATATGATTGATCCTCATATAGTATTATATTAAACAGTGATATACCAACACTACAGGGTCTATGTACCTTGTTCTGACAATGTCAGATAATAATTGTAAACATCTGATTAACATGTAGTCAGTGATTCAGTGTGTACAGTGTCAAGAATACCAGTAAATATGCTGCATTCATTCAATTAGGTTCACAGTTTATTTCATAGACCGTTATCTGTACTTTTCAGATGGTAGATGTACTGTGTTTAATGGTTCCATAAAATACTTTATCTTGCTCAGTTTCTATTTTTTTTAATCATTAATTTAAAAAAGTTTCACCTGCTTATTTTAAATTAATCAAATTAACCAGCAGCAAAGTCACAACTGAAATGAATTCCCTAATTTGAGTTGCCCACATTGTATGCAGCATACTAATGAAGCTGAGTAACCTTAGAATTCCACAGGCAATATACATAGAAAGTGCATCTGTTTTGGAAAGTGGTAGTTTAAATATTTCTTTTGGCTGTTTAATGATGATTGTCCTTTTGCCAGTCTTCTTTTGGTCTTTCCTACCCATTTGTTGGCAAATTATAAACTGGCAAAAATGATCCCACCAGTATTTGTAGTCCATTTACAGACAAGAGTAATGGAAACAGATTGGGCCAGTCAGCACCATCCAAGTAAACATTTCTGGAGTTTTATTTGTGTTTAAGTAAAAAAAAAAAAATCTTTTAAATGATATACCAATTGTTCTTGAGGTGTCATGAAATTGCCCAGGCTGGGTGTGAGAATTGAATGGCATGTGATTTGGCCCATTTAGCAAAAACAGATTTCTCAGTAATGAAGCGATGTCCTCCGTACGGAGCGCCTTCATGCAGGAGGTACTCTGCGCATTCGTCTCTGCTCCCAGCTTCATAGTAATGATAGGGGACTTTGCGATACCCATCGGTCCTGCAAGAAATACAAATAAATCATTGGTAATGTCAGCAAGTGTCAACATGACAGCATGTATATATATATATATATGTATATATGTGTATATATATATATATATATATATATATATATATATATATATATATATATATATATATATACATACATACACACACATACACACACACATTCATTAAGTATTTCCAGTGAGTGGTGAGTATTCTGTCAGATTCTGATACTCCTTTAATATAGGGCTGTTTGCTTTTGAATTTGATCTCTCTTTCTCTCTCTCTCTCTCTCTCTCTCTCTCTCTATATATATATATATATATACAGTATATATATATATATATATATTAAAAGTGATTGTAGCTAACAAAACAATGCCATATATTTTACCTGTGAGCACTCCTGTTTGTTATGTAGGTCTCAAATGTCCAGTTTAGAAAGACACCTGCATTTCCATTGAGGATATATGGTATTTCACTTGGTTAAATATAGCTCTGTTTGCAAGCCCTCATTAAATTGAAGTTGCTTGGTCTTTTCACCTGGAGGTTGAAATTGCTCCTTTCCTGTCACCAACCTGCTGATTTACTGTTGGACTAACAAGCTTTCAGCCTATACATGCTTTGACCCAGGAAATGCAAGTTTTACAGATCCTGCAAATAAGGCTTATATACTGAGACCTTTCAAAAGTAGTAAAAAGAACATACATATTTACTATATCATGTGTTTCTTTCAAATGTGTACATGTAAGACCTGTGTAGGTGCAAAACAGTAAGAATGATGGAATTACAGTATAGTGTTAGCTACAAATACTTTAAGCTGGCCCTATACTTTCAATACATCTGACAAGAATAAAACTGTTTTTGGTGGGTATACAGGTTTTTTGTTGTATGATGTTTAGACTGGGGGGGTAGCAGTAGTTTTGGATTCTATTTCACAGTTGCATTGACCAAGGCTATATTTTTTTTATAGCCTTTTTTATAACCTTTGGTTCATACACTATTGGCTTACTGGCTTCCGCATAGGTGTCTCTCCTCAATTACAAAGCTCTTCATAATCCTGGTCCTGAATATCTCTCTGATCTGGTCGGTCGCCCCCATGAGTCAACTAAAATCCTCGGATGACAGCCTACTGGTTGTGGCAGCTGTTAAGCATGTCACCCTGGAAGGTTGTCCTTTTAGCACTGCACTCCTGCTCTTTGGTATTTCCTGCCAGAGAGGTACCCACTATGTCTTCATTTAAGTACAAGCTAATGTCTGCATGTTCAATTACCTGAATTTAGATATTCCAGCTCTGCAGTATGCTTTGATTTAAAATGTATTTTGTGTATATCCTTGGGATGTCTCCACATGATAAGGTGCTATACTGTACATGCCGAAGTTGTTGTTGTTGTTGCTGTTGTTGTATATTTATAAAGTATTACCATGCTGGTAAACAAATTGCAGAGTAATGCATGTACTTTTAATCAATTAAAGCCATACATCAGACAAGAACAAACTGTTTTGAACACTGGCCTTTGTTGTTACTTCACCTCTTCACTGCAATTCAGAGTATGTTGTGATTTGTTTAGTGACGCCTCCCACACTCCAGGGCCCCTTATGTCAACACTAATACTATTTTCTTTTACTTTCAATTTGTGTTGAGGACGAATTTAACATACATTGATGGGCTTGTGTGGCAAAGTGGTTTGCAGTGCGCAGGTGTAGAGGTGATGCAGTGCACAGCAATGATTTGACACAACACGGTTCACGGCCCAACAGCTCTTTATTTTGGCTGTGTTGCTTGTTTATTATTATTATTATTATTTATTTCTTAGCAGACGCCCTTATCCAGAGCGACTTACAATTATTACAAGATATCATTATTTTTACATACAATTACCCATTTATACAGTTGGGTTTTTACTGGAGCAATCTAGGTAAAGTACCTTGCTCAAGGGTACGGCAGCAGTGTCCCCCACCTGGGATTGAACCCACGACCCTCCGTTCAAGAGTCCAGAGCCCTAACCACTACTCCACACTGCTGCCCACTGTTTGCAACAATAAATAATAATAACTGGCAATGCACAACAATGGTATTGCACAGTTAAAACCCACAGGGTTCAGTCCCGAAATAATACTCCTAGTGCTCCTAGTGCAAGTGGTGATTTATACTTCTAATGGTGAAACAGTAGTGCATTGTGGTCAAGGGTTGGTACTGGCTTTGAGCGACAGCTCCCGGATAGTTTCGCCGTCTAACAATGACAAATACAATTATTAATAGACAGACAGAAACAACACGAAAACACTCATTGTGCTGGATTCTTTCTGTGAAGCTGAATTATCCTCACATTTTACTCTACAGTACTTTGTCTCCCTGATAAACTAGCTCTATGTTTTTATTCTCTAAGGTAAAATAATAAAAACAGTCAAAGAGGTTTAAAGTCCTCTCATCTCAGTGCTATTTCTACATCAAAAGCTCCCACACAATGTCATGTAAAAATAACTTACTCCTCAGATCATCCTGGGTAATGTCCTCTTGGCAACAAGGATATAGAGGCCGCACCAGAAGATCAGTATTTCTGTACGTCTGTCTGTCAGTAAGTCACTCTTATATTTTTAGCTAGAACTTTGTGAGGAACCTTGGTATAGACATTCCTGGACACAATTTCTTGAGGGTATGATAATATAGTTCTTATTGACCTAATTACTGACATGTATGTTTGCAAGATGCTGAATCTCAAAAGGGTCCATCCTTGTTAAAATCTTTAATCTATTTACGTGGCATTGTGGATTTTAGATGAGTGACTACTGAAAGCTATCAAATGTAACCGATGTTGCCTTCTTGTTACTTGACATTGCAACCTACTGTACTTGCAAAGTGAGCGCGTATCCTCCACCACTGATGGAGCCCTGATTCAGTCCCAGCTCTGGATGTGTGTAGATGCTCTGGCGTGTCCTCAGCCAAGTTCATACAGCCACAGCTGGCACCAACTGGCACCTTTGTTGGCATTCTGTTGGCTCCCTCACCAAACTACAGGCAAGTCCCTTGCAGCTACAAACTACATTTTTTAAAGCTAATTTTTCCCTGTATTGCAGCATCAGTGTTGGAGGATATTTTCATCTAATGGAAATATGTCACAATGGTAGAGAGCCAGCACTGTCAATACAGCACCCTCTGTGAATATGGGCAATGTATCTAAAACTGCATTGCAATGTTTATCTCTGAATTCTGTACATGAGGGTATACAGTATACATACATTGAAGCTGTGTTAGCATACTGATAGTGCTCTGTGTAATACTATTGTCCCAGGGGATATTTACAAATGAGATAAACCAACAACAGTAACATTTTCCCTGCAAACACAGCCAAAAATCTTGTATCCTCTTACCTGCAGTAGGTTTCATTTATCATCCCATATATGTGAATATCACGACACATGTCCATAGCGAGAACAAGAGTGAACCACCCAGTGCTGAGGTATGACCCTGACTGAATTCTGAAAGACATAAAGGAAGACAGATCTTCAATAATTTGAAACAAATGTGAACAATTTATCAAAGAAATACTATATATTGCAAAGGGTATGTCGCATTAAAAGCTGATGAACTGTCAGAAACTCCCAGTTATTCTGAATTATTTATTAGCGATCTTAGACTCCTGCCAAACTTCAGCCTGAAGCGATGCAGAGCAGAAGAAAACACCATATGTTAACTAAAGTGGAGGAAAGTCTGCCTCGCAAAGCAGAGTGAGACAGTTTAATTGCGCATTATAAATGAATCAATAAAACACGGAACTGAATCGAAAGAAAAAGAGTGGATCTGACTTTACAAAAACACTGGAACTGTAAAGAAGAGCAGAACTGTATGTTGCGATGACTAACTTAGTGAAAATGAAAATGTCGGCACTGAATAGGCTGCATAGACTGTAAAGAATACATCTCTAAAGTATTTAACACACAGCACTGAGAAATGCCCTTTGAGATACACTGACTCCTTACAAGGGCATTGTTTGAAGGCACACAGTTCATAAAGATCAAGTGATCATAAATAAACCCAGTCATAGCCCGCGGAAGAGCCAGAGCCAAAGTGATGCTCCCACTGGAATCCCCAGCGAAGACCGGTGACATCACACAGCCAGGACGCATACCTGCACTCCCCTAATGGTATGACTCACCCTGCACCCCACACGGCTGTGCCTTTACCAGGGGAGCTCCTTGAGCACCCCACATACTGTATGCTTTGTATAAGATCATTCCTCATACAGTACAGTACAAATTTCATGCAATTCTTTATACGATGATTATTACCGTATTATTTATAATGGAATATTGCTTATTACTCTGAGGTATTGCTCTACATTTTCCTGTCTGAAAATGGTCCTGTTGCTGGTAACCAGGTAACAGGCACAATGCCACAGTACCAGTTAAGGGAGATCACATTTAAGGTAAATTGCAGTGTAAATGTATAATTATTTTTTTAAAAATTGAAATCGTAAATTCGTAAAATCACGAATACTGTTAATTTAAAAAAGAACCATCTAATAGCTTTAACAATGACTACAAATCCATAACACAAACCTTACACCATAATAAAAAAAGATATTGTATATTTCATTACATTACCTGCCAACCTTTCTGTCACTGAATGCTATTATCTAAGTTCAGTCTCTCTCTCTCCACTTCATTATATCCATCCAGCCTTTAGAGCTCATTTCCATGTTTGTCACATCTGCATTTAATAAAGCCTTTGAACTTGCATCTCTTACCTCTCATTCTCACATCCTTTATAAATCCCTCCGACTCTCCTAGCAAACTTCTCTTCTGCACTCTCTATACTGTAGGTGAGCTTCCCCGGTGACATTCTCTCACATATTTGTGTCATATTTTCCTAAGGTATACTGTTGACCACACTATTTTGGTGTAAAAGTAGCTACAACGTTTGCTTATACTACAGTAGGCTTCTTTACAATAACAACACAACTAAAATTAAAGTACTGCATACTGTAATTACAAAATGTCCTACCAAAATTCCAATAACTTTTATTTTGCAATTACTTAAGTAACTAAAAACTACAATATAATTACCTCCACACATTTCACATTTAGAATTACAATATTATAAATGCTACTGAAACTTGTGTGGGCATGTATTATTTTAAGCATGATGTATGCTTGTTTGTATGAACCAGGTTTTTGGGCATGCATAGTGAAGCACAGCCGTCTGTTTGTGCCATCCTTTTCCCTGGGCTACATGCCCAATACTCTTCAGGGCAAAGTGGAGACGCTGTGACTTTGCTATAGAAAACTGCCCAAAATAACTATTCTAGCGTTAAGAACATATTATCTATATACCTGGTGCCAGTTCAATTGTTGTGTATTGTTTATGTGGATTCGTTATTTTGTATTCCCTATTGTATATTGGATCATTTTTTATTAGATAGCTCAGAAAACGATTTTAAGTAGGCATAATTATAAAAAATAGAAGCATATTCACCCCTAATAGATATTCTGCAGAAGGTTTTATTACAACAATTGTATTCTTTTATGTATCTAAAATTACCTGTGAGGTTTAAGTAGCATTATTCAAAGAAAAGCACTGCATTATCATTTAGGTTTTAATGCCACTGCACTAGCATTGGCATATTATGAATGCATATACAGACCTCCTTTTCATGCCAACCACGCACTCCCCTTCCCCTCGTGCTCCCATATATCTAACATAAGCTTCCTTGCCACATGTGTTGGTTGAATGATTGTGCTTACAAGTCTCCTCTTCACCACGTCTGTGGAACATCACTTATTTACTCAGCCTGAGTACATGAAATTTCAAAGGACCCAAGATGGTTAAAAAATGTTTATATCAAGATGTAATTATGAAATAAGGAACACATCTGTATAGTTCCACATCATGTAATGTGTTAATTTCAGTGTGCCGTGATGAATAGGCTTAAAGAGGGTATCACAGCTCAGCCAAAGTTTTTCTAATACAGTCAGTTTGGGTAGAGGGGACTCTCTCATCATTAGTTCAATATGATGAAAATGGAAGCTCTTACATAAAAATGGCAGACCTTACGTTGTTGTTTTTTACTCAACCGCATACAAAACAATGGATTCCAGTTTGTTATTTATATGAAAAAACTAACATAGTTGAGTGTGTGAGTTTTCTTATTTCCATGGAGGGAGATAATGCCGGAGAACACGCTGCAATTTTAATTTTTTTAATGCCTGTGGCAAGGAAAAGCCAATCTGGAACAGGGGAACATTCTGTCCATGCTGTGATCTGCACTGTGGGCATGCTCACACACTAATGAATGAGTAATTCAAAAAGTATGGAGACACATAATGGTAACATGCTTATATTGCTACAGGTAGTTTCCAATCGACACTATCTAAATAGGAACAGACCAGCAATAATAAGGAAATAGCAATGAGAATGCTTGTGAGCTAAATGTTCAGTGCTACTATCAGACTATAAGCATCACATCGTTTGTTTCACTAGTCACGTAAAAACCTTTCTATTAAAATAATATTCTCATACAGGTTTGACATGTGTCATTTTTTGAAAGACACACAATGATCTGCAGATACATGTAGTATAAGGCAATCAGCTTTTATTATGCTGGATTTCTTTCAGTAACTTATTTGAAAATGAAGCAGAACAATCTGAAGATCTCTAAATTATTTGAAGACAGCAAAGGAGAAAATGAAGGTTCTGAACAGGATTGGTTTTACAACTTCAGCAAAACTGACATATTTCAGTCTGCTAATTCATGAGCACCTAGAACAAGATGAGTAGACATGCGAACGGCAGCCAATTAATTTGTTTATGTGCGTATTGAAAAGTAAAAAACAAGAAAATAAAGACATGCTTTTCAGCGACTGACATACTGTACAGGTATATCGTTATGATTCAATGCCAATACATATACATATAAAAAGAACATATAAAAAGAAAGTACAACAAGCTTATGTTATTCTGATTAAATAAATAAATAAATAAATAAATATGCTCACATTAAACTTTGAATCTTGTTTACTACTATTGCATACAGTCTGGAAAGTTTCATTCTGTGAATCTGGTTATCAGTGCCTACTGTTTTGATAGTTGCTTGATTTGTGATGAAAAAGAGGATTTCCCCTTTTTTAGCAATGAGGAAAAACTGCTTAGCTAACATTCTGAGGCTTGGACCTGCAGTAGCTGAACCCTTTGGATGAAACCATGAATGCAGCTCCGTGTCAGTGTTAACTTTTGTAATGCCGGCTCATCCATTTTCCTATTTTCAGTCTACCAATTATTAAAGACTGTGCTGTAAAACATTTTTCTGAAAAAAAATATGATTAATGCTATTTTAATCCACCCTTAAATGTCAAAGTTAATTGCACAGCACAGAGGCAAATAAAACGCTTTTGAATAAAAGGCCATCAGTTTCACAATATAAACAGTGGGTCTTCATGAAAAAAAGAAATCAATGCCAAAGTTGTCATGTCAGTTTAAATGTATAGCTCAGATGTCATCTAATGAGGTGCTAACACAGCTAACCACGAGACTGTGCACAGTATCTTATTCCTTTGAATACATTTTAGATATACTTATTCTATCGATTCTTTAAGTAATGCGTTCTATGCATTATTCTGTCACTTTATTTAGGTGATAGTTCCTCTCAACATCTTATCAAGTGATTTCAAACAGCTGTGCGTACTTTGACCTTTTAAGGTACAAGAGACATGTATGTCCTGAGAAATAAAAATGATGCTAACTTTCTTATTTTTGCAATGAGGTCCACAAAACAGGGTTTAAAATGTACAAACTGACAGTTGGATCTGGTCATCCAAATGGTGCCTTTCCTTGTGATACTTGAGTCACTCTCAAATGATTTTAAGAAGAAACTGTTTGAACACCAGCGCAATTCCTCATGTACCTTAATGTAGTTAAAGTGGGGGCTTGAGATAAAGGGCCCCACAGCTCACCCATCACAAGAACCTTCAGTGAGTCGAGAAAATAAACCAATTCTACTAGCATACATTGGAGGCTTGCTGTGATTCTAGGGGTGTGGCACTGCTTATATGCAATATACAGCTGAATGGTAACTACTGATACTTCTGTGACAGCCACACATACAAAACATTACAGGTGGCTTATCAAATAATAATAAAACAACATTATCTGATCCCAGGCAAAGGTGCCATCAATTAAAGCCCCAGAACCAGTGATTTTCAGGATTCAAACCCCTGGCACTACAAGTGGAGCGTTCCAAAATCTGGGTTCTGTTCACAAGTGCTGCAGCAACTGTGCCCTGTTAGAGAATTTCTAAATATACTTCAGCACAACACAGGATGAACCTCAAGGCTGATTTGTTTCAGTGCCTTGTTTTTAATTTCCACATGACTTCCACATAGACTGCTTATTGACAAAAATGACATTCCCAACCAGATGGTATCAGTCTGAAAGAAGGCTTTTAAATCTCTAGTCCTTATGGCACTTACTTTCGTCACAGAAGGTTTTGTGAATCACATGGTAACATGTATTTCTTTGTTCACTGATCTTTATTTACAAATAAGATAGCTACAGTGTTATTTGGCTCTCTTTCTAAGATGAAGGGAATTGAAGCTTTTTCCCCTGAGGCCTACATTGGGCTCTTTCTGTAATAAATTTTTCCACCCACAGTTTTTTTGGGGGGGTATTTTATTTCTAATCTAATAGAATGTGTTTGCAGTTTTGCATTTATTTCATAAAGCACGATTCTGCTTTCTGCTGGAAATCAGATATGGACGATGAATGATTTCAGTGATGTTGTCCATTCGCAGAAATCTGGACCATATCCAACTACATCAATGAAAGACGGGACATACATTAAAAGCAAAGATGTTGCATTGAAAAAAAAACAGATAACCCATTTCCAAGAAAATAATGTTTTTTTTTCTCGCTGAGAACTGTCAGCTTCAATTCCATCCCATACCAGGCATTCTCACAGACTAATAAACCTGGTATTTAAAAAAAAAAAAAAAAAAATTCTATCTACATTTAAGAGGGAACATTTGATAAAATCCAATTATACTAAAATTGAATTAATGCAGCTCTCAGCCCCATGAAGTTGTAAACGTGTCTAGTTATTTAATTACAACAATAATGTATTGTATTCAACTTCACAGTACCCATCTCACTCTATTATAGTGTACCAAACTCAGCTAAATGTATTAAATAATAATACAAAAAAACTAGAAAGACTTTCTTTAATCTTTTATGTTTCTGCAGCCAAAACTGCCATGACACACATAATTTGTCCCACAGGACTGGATTTAGTTTTCTTCGCTTAATCGATTTATTTACGAAGTAGTGTGGCTTTTACATATTTACATATTTCATACTAAAACAGGGGTACTTACTTTAAGATGTATTCCATAAAGTGGATCATGTACTGTACATTTCCCAGCATGCATTTGAACCTGCTGCCTGAGCAACCGTCTTACCCCTTAAAAGTAAGACCAGCTGACCCAGCCAGACCTATTGTGAGTAACCCTGACAGGGGAATGCCTGCTGGAAGACTAGCCTCAATAAATATAGCACTCCAGCTCACGAGGAGCTCAGTCAAGCACCTTTGCAATACCTTTATTTATTTATTTATTAGCAGATGCCCTTATCCAGGCGACTTATAGTTGTTAGAAAGTATCACAATACAAAATATCACATTGCAGATAATAGCAGTTATAAAATACAGTAAAATCAGTAGTACATAAGAGCAAATTAAAATAAGAGAAAATAAAAAACAAGTAAATAATTACGTTTGAGAGCGATTACGAATAAGAGCAGTAATGATGCCAAGATCTCACAAACTATTAGATCGACACTGCAGTTTTCCAAAGCTTACCAAAAACCAAGATAAATCAATTTTTTGCCATTTCAGGTTGAAATAGATCACCTTATAGATAGGCATGGTAAATTAAAAGAAAAGTATTACAATGCTATACCTCTTGCTCAAAATCCAGTCTGTTCCTTGGGAAGCTTTGAAGGTGGAATGTGTATGCATGACTGCAGCAGCTTACAAAAAAAAAAAAAAATTAAATTGCGGAAAGAACATTCAAATGTCAAGTTCACAGTTACAATATATTACAATGAATCCACTTTTTAATTTGTACAGCGTTTTTCATCACAAGGAACTTAAGGATCTAACTTTGGATCTGCAATCAGCATACCAAACAAGTACTGAACAAGGTTTATTAAAAAGAGATGAAAACAAAACTGCTGCTACAGCAGAGAATACAAACTGTGTGCCGAAGTAGGGAGCAGCTGAGGTCAAGCTGACAAACAATAGGAAACTGCAGTTTTAAACCTGCTGCCACCTATTCTCGGCTAATCAATAACCCGAGAACCAGGGTTGTTCATTCCAGTTGGCGGTGGCCACAAACAGGTTGAGGGTCATGATTTATGCCTTTTGTACTTATTATTTGTACCTGATTAAGAAGAAATACCACAAAACATCGTCATAAAAGCTGGACAATGGAGACAACTGCAGATTGTATGTAATATTTATTATTACCAATAGTTGAGAAGCACTGATTCAGGGTTATAAAATATAAACATTCACCCATTAACTTTGGACAAAAGAGATAAAGCAAAAAAAAAAACCATCCAGACGATTCAAGGCACTTTGTGGTACCAAACTAGGACAATCCTCTATTACTTATGAGGAAAAACAGTAACTCTGTCTTAAAGCAATTAGGAGGAGAACAACTATTTGTCTGATGAAGTTTATCATTTTGTTAAAATTCTGCAGGTTTCTAACAGCACCCTGCTACACACTATATGATTTACAACAGAACCTCGGAGATTTTATAAAAGCGTCTCGGAGATTTTATAAAAAGTAACACATTAAGTTAATTGACTCCCCATTAGCGTTGTCCCGCCCACTCTGCTTGATAAACAAGAACTGGGAATATATTATCATTATTATTTATTTCTTAGCCGACGCCCTTATCCAGGGCGACTTACAACTGTTACAAGATATCACATTGTTTTTACATACAATTTCCCATTTATACAGTTGGGTTTTTACTGAAGCAATCTAGGTAAAGTACCTTGCTCAAGGGTACAGCAGCAGTGTCCCCCACCTGGGATTGAACCCACGACCCTCCGGTCAAGAGTCCAGCGCCCTAACCACTACTCCACACTGCTGCCCTATATATATATAACACTAGAGCAGAACCTTTAATGTTAGTGGTGGCAAAGAAGAGTAATGTCTGTAATCCAACTGACTCAGTGCTGTACATTAAACCCTGAAGCACATAATCATTCAGACTGAGAATACATGTAACCCAGCAAAATAAACGAGTTACCATGTGGCACAGCAGTGAACTGAGAAATATTTTGTGTGCTTCAGCTCCGACTGTGCAGGCAAGCATCCCTGGGTTGATTCACATCCTATTTTTGTAGTTCTCTTGATCTGTTGTCAACTGTAGTTGACTCGTGGTGTAATAACATAGTTGATGCTGGGTATGCTCATGTTTTCACTGAAGTAGCAACATGTGAAATTGGATTTTTCTATACTTCAATTACTCATGTATGTGATGAATCATTGCCGGGCATGCAGAGGGCTCACATTAAAATAAAAATGACCTTAGCAACACAAAACTAATATTAATGAGATTCTTGTTTAAAACAATATATATGTGCAGTGATGTAACTTGTTGTATGTAGCCTTATATGTAAAATAATAATAATATATTTTTATTTACTATACTAACCTTTGGAAATAATTTGAATTACGGTACTGCTATTCTTACAGCGACTTCCAAAAATGACCACAAAAAAACCCCAAAACAAAATTAATAGGCATCATTTTATGTAGTGTTAGCAATAAATAACTTCACGGTTAATCAAATGTTTTTTTCTGTATTAGACGCCATACCACTAATATCCTTGGCTAAATCAACCAGTTCATTGTCCTTATTTTATAAGTAAAAACTACATTTGCAGTTAGTGTACATTGGCGTCTGTGAAAAGCATTCTGTGTCTGTTTTGGAACACAATACAGCAAGACAACACAGGAGCAGGGTTCATAACACTTTCTGAAGAAAATAGAAATGTCTTCTCACAACAAAACAACAAATCTGAGCACATCTTGAGTACTTCTATTCTGGATAACATTAGAAATGGTATGCCACATCCCTTTGGCTTAGGGTTATCTTTTGTTTCAAAATTAGGACTCATGAACATAAATCTTGATACTGTATTTTAGTGTCAAGCTATAATATGTATCCTGAGGGCGACTTAATCTGCTCCTCTGACTTCCAGGCAAACCATGAATATAATTATCTCTAATAGGCAGAAGCACCAGGTATCTCATCTCAGGGTTAATCAGATACTTCCTCCCAATGTGGCACTCACAGTACTAAACTTTAATAAAGACTAAGGTGTAGATGTACAAAGATGGGCCAGTCGCAGCGCAAACATACCACAATTTGCATTTTCGTTACAACAGTTTGCAAAGTGCACATTTTGTTGTATGTACTAAGAAAAAAATATGTTAATGAAGAGAGACACAATATACTAATTTAAATATTATTTGCATCATCATAGCCAGATCTCTAGCGAGAGTTTTTTCAAAATAAAATAGTGGCAGTTGAATTGTGGTTTGCTGCAGCAGAGGGTGCCCGAAGGATAACGTCTATACATGCAAGGGTGCAAGAATCAAAATAACATTGTTTTTGTTAAATGTAAACGTCATCTGTACAATGCATTCTGTTCCGTCTTCATTTTACCTATTTTAATACTGTTATATATATAAAAAATGAAAGGCAGTTTAATCTGATCTGATTCTAAGATGGCACCCCAACCGTCACCTCAAAAAACTTTTCATAATCATACAATAGCCCCTCGCTAAACCGGACATGTTTGTACGACATAAGGAGGTTTAAAAACAATACAATAAAATCGCACACACATATGTTTAAATATAAATCATTGCACTGAAATAACACTGATGTGTTTTGGGTAGGCTACACATTTCATTATGTAAAAATATAAATCTGTACAGTAGCCCTTATACATTAGACAGTACAGTAGTAAAATCAAATGAATACCTAGTGCACTTTTTTTGTACACAAAATAAATCATGCTGCTGCATTGTACACATTGGTGTACAATGCAAATAAAAGATTATTTTAAATTGAAATTAAATGATTTTAGGTTTTTTTTATTTTATTTTATTATTTTTAACTTGGTCTACTTAGTACATCCATAAAGACCTTGAAATGTTTGTCTAAATTTACAAATGCTTATTTTTTATTACGACCGTATATATATATATATAATATATATTTTATAATTGAGTGTTTAAAAATTCCCTTACAATTGTAGTTCTCAGATCTGCTACAAAATAGACATATCATTTTAAAAAGTCCATATAACATGGATTTGACATGTTGACAGTTTATAGATATAGAATATATATGTTAGTCATGTTGACTGACAGCTTTTGAAATTACCAGCAATGGCAGATTGTCTGTGTTCAGCTGACTTATGTATCTGAAGCCTTTCTGTTCCCTCTAGTACAGTGATTTCTAATCCGTTCCGCTGATCGCTTGCACTTTTTTTTAAGGGCAGTTTAGTCTTCTAAATAAAAAAAAATATGGGGCTCTATTTTAATGATCTAAAATGTGACGGATCCTAATACCACTGCTCTCAAACGCATAACCATATTTCCAATTTAAACAAGCCTTTTATTATGTATGTGTGCGTGATTTGGATTAGTCTCCTGCATCACACAAACTGTCTATTCTCTTTGATTATGTGTTCAATATGTTAATCTCTTAGAGCAAGAAGAACTTGCACCGTTCATCCATTTTTGTCCACATTGATGTTGTTTGAATACTTTTGAATTTCTGGTTTTGTGTCAGAATACATAAACTACATTAGAAATCGAAATCACACTCATAAGCAGCAGGTACTTTATCAATCAATCAATCTTTATTTTATATAGCGCCTTTCACAGTGGACCACCATCACAAAGCGCTTAATCAAACCAGAGGAACAACAACTTGTTGCCTATTTCTTGGTTCCCTCAACCCCCAAAAAATAAAAACAATAAACGGCCAAAATAATCTACAAACTGGTACAGTAGATAAGTCTGCAAAATGAATGAAATGCAAGGAAGGCTTTGGAATGGTATTTTCATTATGTATTCCTTCATCACAGCCTCACAGGCTTCCAGTAGGTATTTCTTTGATTACATTTTAAAGCAAGAATGGGAAGACGATATTGTGCTGCCGAAATAAATAAAACTTGCGGCAAATAGCTAATGGCTAGCTCTACGTAGGTTGGCCAAATTGAAAAGTGGGTTTTCAGTATTTGAAAAAAATAAATAATAATAATAAATGAGGGGGAAAAAAGTATAACTTGGAGCAAACACCTAATTAAAACACAAATTGCAAGCTGAGATGAGGAGACAGTTAACAAGCGACACTATAAAAGCAAGAAGATTCAATACTTAGCCATGTGAAATGCTGCTTTTCTTTCCAGTTAATTTACTACTTTCCAATTAATCACAGCCATTGTTCTTAGGAGCTTAACATCTTTGTCTTTTTTTTCCAACAAGACTGTTTGAGCGACTGATTCCTGCTTACAGCACCTTTTATTTAATTAGTGATACGGTTTCGTTCATTACGCAATTTTGAAAACAGGTGTGAAATTGAATGCCGTGACCAATGGCCCCAATTAAACAGGCTCAAATGAAACAGACCATAAAATGTTATTTTTCTTTCCATATACTGGAGGGTAACACAAGGCTGTTCTGCAAGGTTTTACGGCTGAATGTTGCAGATCTCTTTTGTTTAAAATACAGCCAGCAAAGCCACCCACATACTTCCGCAGCATTTTCTTTTTGAGAATTGGGACCAGAGCTTGAAATTACCTTTTTAATTTCATGGTTTAGTTTGATTGGGGTAATTGAGCTACAGGAACCATAAAATATTGTAGATACAATTATCTCTTAACTGTGTAGTTCTATTAGCGATTTAACATAATGAAACTAAGAAAACTAATGGTACAAAATGTGTTTGGTCATTACGCCTTTGGGAGGTTTGCTGGAACGTGGCGACTTAATCATGTGAACAAACAGATGCCTTCACTGGACAGGGATTAGCTAACTTTCTGAGATTTTAAATGCAACTGTTATGAAGCTTTGAAAGACAGTAATGGTTAAATAAAATGCAATGGTAGAATCATCCAGTATAACTGCTGGTCTTGTTCATAAAAAGGGATTTAAAAAATACATATTGAAAGAATCTAGGTAAAAGTTATTTTTGTATGTATTTATGCTGTCTGTTAAACACAAAGCCAGGGTAGTAATTACTGCTTCCCTGCAGTAAAGCTGGTGTCTGTCACACATTGTAATTGCCATCTTGAGGTGCAGAAGCATTTATGAATGTTGTACTGTACAGAATATGTGACTTGTGATACCTCTCGTGATAGCAGTTACTCCTTGTTAAAGCAAACCAGGTTGCCAGAAAATGATTTCACTTTTAAAATCCTGAAACAAAACCAAAATAGTAATTTCTACTTGAATGAATGCTCTTTAAACATGAGGCCCCCAAATGCATTCTAATATAGGCATGTCCTGATACTGAATTCTTTCTCACATATATTATAGTCACAACGACACATGGGCTAATGAAAAACTACCTGTAAAGATGCCCTTATGGTAATATTTAATAGGCCCTCTGGACTACACAAAATGATTTCAATGAAATCTTTCCAGAAGAATAACCCAATCTTATGATAAGAGCCTGGGGATTATTCCTGGCTCTATAGTACTTGGAAGTACTACAGCACAATGAGCCTCTGAGACGGGGTCCTGTTCTCATTAAAGCCTAGACTTTGTAAGCTGTGCTTGATTTAAAAACCGCAGTCCAAAGTATTCACAGCTGAATTCTGCTCCAAAACAACACAGGAAGATGTGTGACGGGTGGACTGGCAGCAGAATTGGGTAATCTGTGTTTTTTTAGAGGCAGCCATAAACCCACATTATAGCAACCTCCTTCCAGTATGCATTAAATCATTCTGTCTGAACCAAGCTTTACTGCAGCAATTTATTTAATTTATTGCAGATGAATTTGTCATGCCTTAGCTGCCCCAGAACTGAATTACAAAAGCATCCTGGTTCATTTGATAAGGGATACATTTAAATGCAGGGGACTGACTACAAATGAGTCTTTTACCGCCCTCATTAATGAAATGCATCATCACAAACTGTACCCAAACAAGACATTTTAATTAGAATGATGTGACTTAGGACTAGGGGAAGCACGGCAACCGAGACTAAAACTCAAATACAAAGTATAACTGTCGTGAAATATCTTATATCTTATGTGTGATCCCCAACTGATTTTATTTAATTAAAAATACATTAGCCACAGGAGGAATCAATTGAATCAACAACATGCAACATTTTGTTGCAGGGAATCTCCGATTCCAATTAACTCTGATGCCTAGCTGAAAGGAAAGCTCTAGATGGGAGTGTGTTCAAGCTGGTGCACATACACTTTGGCCTGGTTGAGGAAACCATTCATCATGTGTTCCATTAAGCCAAACACCAAAGATCTATAATACTACAGATTTTAATTAGGCATATGGCACTTGAAATAAAGGAACCTTTCAGTGATATTCACCAAGACTAATATACGTGTTGTCAGCGGCTGTTTGATGAATTAGAAAGTGACAATTGGGCAGACGTCTGCTTAAGGCAGCCACTAGATCAAAGTTACAAAGATCAAAACGACTTATAATAATCAGGCAATAGTCTCTCTTATTAAAATGCAGATCTGATCCCTGAGAAATATATATATTCTTAAATATTTACTACTTCTTTCATTTTTGAATTGCTGACATTAAATAAACTGTGCAATCTTCACTGCTGACATGGAATTTTCAAATTTCCTAATTGCATTTTGTATCCTGCTTGAAGAGCTACATTAAAGGATTTTGGTATTGAACTTATTAAAATAAAAACAAGTGCTTCCCAGGGTGCTGCCTCATTTGCCATGAACTTGTATAACTGCCTGATATTGACAAATGTACAGAGCCACTTCACTAATGTACAGCTGACCATTTATACCGATGTAGGTCAAAAGATAAGTGTTATTCAGCAGCTCCTTTACTAATTTAAGTGTCTCCACCAACCACTGAAAAAAATAACTCCCCCTTTTGGGGTGTTATAATGCTGACTGTTTTCTTAGTTTGTTATGACAACCGATCCATAACTTTAAAAAAAAAAAACCTCAATAACAGATTCTAAAGTAACACTGTATACCCAATCAAAATACGCAAACTATGTCCTCAATATGGCATTATTATGTGCAGCAACACATAAACGTACTCTGTAGACACTAAAATATGTTTTTCTTGCAAATGTACTGCATTGGAATGCAGTATTCTGCAGCATACTGTATATGTGCAGCCCTGCAATAAAGATTATGTACAAAATAAAAATAAGGTAATAAGGCAATGAAAATGATATGTTGTAATGAAAAATGTCTACCACAACATGACCATTAGTAAGGAGTGTTTATGATCTAATCTCTTTCCCTTGCAAGCTATGGTAATGTCATTTACTGGTAATCTATTCGTCTTCTAATTCTCTTTTGTTTGCAATACATGGGTGAATTCTCACAATTGCTTTAATGGGGGTTTATTTCTGTGCCCACCTGCAAAAGGAATTCTCTTTCTTTAAACTATACCGGCACCAAACTTGGTAATAATTTGCTTGAAAATCAACTTTTAAGATCTGCTTATGAGACTTTTGCAAAGGATTCAAACAAAAAATCCTCTCCTAAATAAAACTATCTTGAAGAACTTTCTCATCTATAGGTGTGACCAAAATGGTTGAACTAAAACTGTGTCAGAATGTTTTTCTGAAAAATCTTTTCTATTAATTCTAAATTGCGTAACCTTTTGTAAAATTCTGACATTAATAATGCATCTAAATTATTTTACTAGTTAAGTGAACCATATCCGAAGAGCGTCACTCAAACAGCTATGCAGTCAAGTTTAGCGACATTTATTACACTTTAATGGGTGCAAAAAACGAAATCTGTGTGAGTGTGTGTCTGTGTGAGGGCCATTACATTAGTCTCTCTTTACCGTAACATCCTTTCAACTTTCCTGCAACATTGCTTTGCCATTGCGTCCCTAACTGAATTACCAACCTTATCTTTGTCATTAGCTGAAATTCAGTTTCTCTTGTATTTCTGAAATCAGTTTAATCTACTGCTTAACCATGCCAGCAGAAACTGGTGAAAAACAACTGTGGGTTTATTTGATATATTAGATGGTAACATGGATACATAAATGTAAAATTATCATTTTGATCAATATTTGCTTCCAGGCTCCTTATACTGTAATTCACTCAGGAGATGACAAACAGTTTACATGCGACTTTCACTAGATTACTACAACTTAGCTAAAGAAGGAATCATATAAATACTGGGGATAGGAAATATTAGCCTTCAGCTTCACTGACGTAAGGAACATTTTCTATTATATTTATGCCGAGCAACTGTTATGCATTTAATTATTACCACTTTTTTTTAAACACAATCTTGTATATTAATCTCCTTTAGGGATATCGTGATTTAAATGTTCTTTTGTGCAAATTGACTTTCTAAAGTGCAGTAGCGAGTGGAATACAGTTCCTTTTCTTTTTAAATTAAACTCAAAGATATCCACGGTTTTAAGATTGGACTGGGTTGCTTGCTGTTCTCCCTTCTGATGGGGGCTCTGTCCTTAGAGGCTCTCATATCCACTGCATACAGCTGCTCTAGAAAGGCATTTTCATCTCAAGGCTGTTTGGGGTTCTGAGTTAATTAAGCTCTGTCCTCTGCTTATTTCCCAGCTGATGACTGTTCATATTGCAACACCACAGTTATCAGGACTAAATGGCACTTGATTCTGCCTTTTCAGCCAAAGGACAAAGCGTACTAGATCTACAATTATTATTATTATTTATTTCTTAGCAGACACCCTTATCCAGGGCAACTTACAATTGTTACAAGACATCACATTATTTTTACATACAATTACCCATTTATACAGTTGGGTTTTTACTGGAGCAATCTCGGTAAAGTACCTTGCTCAAGGGTACAGCAGCAGTGTCCCCCACCTGGGATTGAACTCACGACCTTCCGGTCAACAATCCAGAGCCCTAACCACTACTCCACACTGCTGCCCCAATTCTTGAGTATAGTCATAATACATGTGAGTGCTTAATATGCAATTACACAATTTATGGTGTGATATTTAGATAGATAGTTTAGCAAGATTGCAGTAGAACTTATGTCATGCTTACCACCAGAAAGGCATCCTGGTTAGCATAGATATCCCTTTAGATTGTTGGTATCTGTACAGCTGTGTCTGAATTCTAAGAGAAGCTGGAATCAGTCATTTAGTAATCTGGTTCAGAAAAAGACGCACATAATGAGTTGTGTGAAGCAGAAGGCCTCAGGAACAGATGAACAGTGAGTGGAGTAAAAAGACATTCAAAAACAAAAAAAGATAATCTCCTTAACCACATAATAATAATTTAATACAGCTAATTATGACAGGCCAAGTTTTGTCAATCACATTTCTAATTGCACTCCATGCACATCAGGTAGACAGTGCCAGCACACTCTTGATCTTTAATGAATCCAATTCTGTACTGCTGACTAATTAGAAAGCTGCCAAAATGAATACAATACCTTGATAATTCATAATGACTCTGTGTACTACAGAGTATCGCTTGAACCTCTTTTACTCATTAGTTTAAAGTTACTGATGCAATCACCTTTGTACTGTAATGAAACCTGAAGCCAAGCATCAGCAGCATCTCTCCAGCTAATAAAAAATAGCTACAAGAGTGCGTGATCGTGCCAGTTTGCATATATTAACTGCAACATCAGCTATACAGCGTGTGGGTGTCACTTCACCAATGGCCTCGTCTAAATGCATGACTTCATACGGGTGTATTCAATCAAAAACTAAATGCATTCTTTTACAATTTGTGTATACTTTCCGTATGTAATTTACAGGTTATACATTATAATATTTAACCAATTTGATAATCAGTTCACACAGCTTTACCAGACCATGCTTCTGTCCAGTAAACACATGTTTATGCTAGTACAGTCGTTAATTACTCTACTGCTTAATATAGTACCCAAGGCATAGCCCGCCTACCTGAAATATGACAACATTGAAATTCATGTTCTTGCCACACAAAGTGGTTTTATTAGTTTGCCCAAGTAATTTGATTTAAAGCTTCGGAATTGCTGCCAACTGGTCGTTCGTGACAACCCACTTCATTTTGGTCCATAAAAAGTAGATTTATGTGTGGCCTTTAAACATAAGTATGGTCATTAGTTTTTGGAGTGGGTGGCTGATCGTCTAGTTTTTTTTATAACTTGTACTGTTTGGAACAGCTGTCTTCTACGGCTGCATATCTCTAGCAAGGCATGACAATAAAACAATTGTGTGCTGAAGCCCAACCACATGTCTCAGTGTTATTTTGTAACTCAAAATATCATCACTACCCAAATAATGTACTGCAATGAGAGAAATTAATTTGAAAAAAGTGGATTAAGTCTGCCTCTTGATATTCACTTGCTTTTATTCTTTGTTTTACACAGAGCAACTCAGAAAGCATGTATGTCTAAGGCAATGTTCATGTGACCACTAATAAACCAGACAGAATTACAGCAACCAAGCACTTTATGCAGGGTTGTTGGCATGTATGTTGTGTCCATTTGACTTGCCTATATACTAGACACTCCAATATGCCATTGAGAATACACTCAAAGCTAATGATTGTATTTAAATAACTCTGGATGCAACCCAAGGCTTGGACAATGCCGGGTCACTAAACTGAGATTGGAAAGATTTCAAGAACTCTAAAGGTGCCAATAAATATTTACTGTAGCAAGCAAATGAGGAGAGGAAGTGCAGACTCAGTAAAACTGAAGCTCTAAATGCTTCGAGCTCAAAATGCATTGCAGGACTCCTGTCATGCTAAACTATCCGGGGGCATTTTGGAGAATTGGCAGTGGCTTGGAACTACAGAGGCACTCCAGATAATTCACTCATTTGTTCAGTTTCTGTTCCATTTTCTGTCTTAGCAGTAGCAGTCACTCGATTGCAGCAAAGCAAACTCATGCTTAATCCATCCTAAATAGCCGCTAATAAAGTATAAAGTACACTGTATAACACATTTAAGGAGAATTTCTGCATATGATATACAGCTTATGAGTTTTACATACTGTTCAAAGGATGCCGTTTACTCAGATCACAGTGTTTCTTATATATTATGCAATGGTAGTAGTACAGGGTAGTATACAAGTTGGGCAATGTCCCACCTTCTTGACTTGTATCTCACATTGATTCATTCTGAATACTTTAAACCCATCCCAACTACGCAGCAAATTCCTACATTTCTATTGGAGGATTGTAACACATGTGCGAGATTTAAAACAAGATGTTCTTGCTTGCAAGATTTAACGCTATATTACAGTACTATAGGTACACGGTTGTGGAATTTAAAACAGAATTGCAAATTGTGGCAAAATGTAAAAAAATGCCTAAACACACAAAAAAACCCAGAAGAATGTGCCCGTGACCACAAGGATTTCGTTGTGGAAGACAACAAAGGAAAGAAGGTGCAATTGAAGTACTGTCGAGTTACTATATATAGTGTGACAGAAAAAAAAAACAAAAACAAAGTAACCGAAAACAATTATTTCATACAGTATGTATAAAGCGAAAGCCCTGGAAACATATAACTCGAAAAAAACTAAAAAGAATCACCGAAAAAATTAAATGAATAAAAACAGAAGCCCTACCTATAATATTTTGTGTACACACTGTATATACATTGTATAAATTAAAATGTTTTAATTATGAATACTATGTTCTTTAATGCACAGACAGGAGTCTACTGTATTTGTACTTAAACTCCCTGCATCAATTACTAGTTTCATGCTACCTGCTTCCAATAGCTTCCAATGTGCACATGCATACGTGATAATAAGGCATGGAATCAAAAAACTTTCTTTAACCTAATTTGGTACCAGATAGGGCATTTTAAAATACAAATACACTGTTTCTTTCAGAGCTGCAGATTTGAGACCTATGTAGCTAACAGCAGTGCGAAGCATTGTATGATTATTTTGTTAGCTATGATCACTTTAAAACAGGATTTTAAGAGATGTGTTTTAAAGGAGCGCTAACTAAGGTTTTTCATACTGCTAAATATTGTACAGAGTAAAGTAGCTGCTTTAATCAGCAGTGTTTTTTAATATTAACCAGCACAAACCAGAATGTAAAGTCTAACTTTGTGAAAATCTAAAAGATCCCCCAGTATGTTGATTATCCCAACAGTAAATCAAAATGCATAAAACATTTTGTTCGAACAGATTCTGAAATATGGATATTTAAATAATGCAATACATATTTCAACCGAGGGGTAGATGTTACTAAGCTTCAATAAGCATAAGCATTCTTATGGGAGAGTGTGAAGCTTCATGAAAGTATTTTAAATTCCAAACGACTGTGTGTGTAGATTGTGAGAAGAATAAAACACTGTCTCCACTTGAGGGTCAGGATGGAAAAGAGGGTTGATCTTGGGGATAAGGAAGACCACACTGAAGAGAGAATGGCATGCCTAGAAATCCACAGGGGAGGTGGAGTTGAGTGCAACAGTCACCTTCATCCCCCTAAGAGAAATATATGTATATATAGTCATAACAATTTGTACAGCTCACCTGTCTTTTCCAGTTTCTTCTTTGAACACCTTGTCACAGTAGTTCATGCGCTCTTCGGTTGTCACAAAGATCTTGGCTTGAGGGTAGTTTTCTATCACTTGTCTCAGCATGTTGTACACAATCCCTTTGCCGTCCTGCCTCATGTTACGCAAGGGCCCCCAGATGATGTAGATGGTGCCGTTGGCTTGTCCAAAGAAGTACTGCTGCTTCTGCAGCAGCAGAGGAACGCTGGTGTGGGACACCACTCTGACCGTCGTCCTCCTGCCCACGTCTTCCTCAAAGCCCTTTGTGGGAGCGTTGTTCATTCTCAACACACAAGATGATTGGTCGATGGCTGATCCTGCTTCCCTGCCAAGCATCTGGCCCGAGCTGGAAACGATGCTGCAGAGATCGCAGTACAGCTTAAGAGGCTGAAAGACAGGGCCAGTGACAATTAACAATAGTTGTAAACCATGAATGAAAGGAAAGGGGGTAATTGATTCAGCCATGGGAAATAAATTAACCAGTATTGAAGAACAAGAGTAAAGTGAAAATCTTTAAAGTGCAATTGTTATGGGGTCAATTGTATCAGCACTGTGTTCTAGACTGATACTGAGTGGTGAAGGTTCTCAGTCACTAATAATGTCCATCACTGGGGAAGCAAGCAGTTGTTTAACTGAAAAATTTGTAAAGAAATAGGATGTCAGAGCCAGGCTGGGAATAATGTTCTCATAACGTTAATTTCTTACCACAACAAAAAAAATTATAATCCTACAAAAACACACCTAGTGAATGGCATTGGGCTGCATGGACGACTAATTGCATATTTACAGGCTTTTAACAAACAATAATGTAGCTACAGTAGATGACAAAACAGTTACATGAATAAGGTATATTTATCGAGTACGAATTTCAAGTTTCAAGTGATAGATTTAAATAGCCCCCCCTCAAGTCCAGACATACAGTCTCTACTGGACTGCTGGCATACATACCAGCTCCTATAAATCCCCTGCAAACATTCTTCAAGTGCTAACGCATCGCAGCGGCAGTATAGAAATCCTTTAATCATGGGTTTATGAGACATTCACTCAATTTTACCGACTTCTACCAAAATTAGCTTTCAGGTTCACAGCCTGTGACTGAAAATGAAGAGTAAACATTTGAGCATTTCTGTAGAAGTTATTCACATTCTACTGGTACAGCTTTTCTATTCAATGCACGAAACAGAATTATTTTCTTTCAGAAAGCTTTATTGGTATACAGTACATTGATTTCACATTATATTATTGTTGTTCTGGCTATTATGTTTTTATATTTCCAGCAACGTCAGAGTTCTGTTAATGAATATGCAACAAAAACATAAAGTTCATACCATTTTATATACTTAAATACCTCCAAAAAAACCAAGCATAATAGCTGCAATCAAATCCACCTGCATTTCATATTTTGAATAGAGGACACACATTGTGGTGAAGGATTTTCTTTTACTTAACAGAGCTTAACAGTTGGCAATTATTTAAGGATCAGTATTAATCTATTGACTGCAGCAAAGTCTAAATGAATGACAGCTCTGCCTTGTATTTGTGTAATTCAAAACAATAACAAAGCCCTTCATGAGCTCTCCGTTGAGAAGACTCCCTTTAATATGTTCAGTGTCATTTATTCCTGATTCCAGTTGCATTTTTTTTTAAAGAAGGAACATGTTTAATAAAACCCAAAGGGACCTGGCTTTTTATTCCTTAGTCTGGAAAATATACACCAGCTATAGTCCATGACAAGCGAATAGCATTATTGATTGACTTGAGTTATCGATTCATTTACTCCAATATGCAAAGAAAAAATATATATATATATTTTCTCCAGTGGTGTTTTGGTTTTTGTTGCGTGGATATTAAAGAAGGCTCAAGAGATAAAGAATACATTTTTGTACAAATTGATAAACGTGCTCAGATTTTTTAATTCAGTTTGCAAACATTGGGCTTATCTCACTAAAGGTTTTATATAGGTAATGTCCATTTCACACAAGAACAGCAGCAACAGTACCTAGTTAATTACCTTGCCCACTGATAGTCTGTAACTGAGCCTCTGGCTACTGCTGACATTTTATTTAACCACTTACAGCTGCTCAATAATGCTGTAAAACACACACACACACACACACACACACACAACCAGAAGACAGGGGGTCCCCAGGACCAGGGTTGGAAAACACTGCTCTGGTGCATGTCAGAAACTGCTTTGTACACTACAGTAAATAAGAGAAAGAGCTTGACAGAACTTAACAAGCTCTGTGCTATAAAGATTAATAATACAACTACAACAGCAACAAGAACTAAAGATTCCTCCCGAGCTAGGACTGCAACTGGGCCACTTAGGCAGTCACAACCATGGTTGAGCTTATCATAAACCCATATGTGAGGATTCTGTATAGCACAGAGAGATCTGAATTGACATTTGGTAGAGATAGTTCTATCTAATGGGCATACAACCACTCTGACTTGAGTCTGATTCTGATTCAGCTTGAAAAAATAAAAGTGTCTGTCTGCAGACTCAACCAAAGTAAACAGCAGAATGGTTTCCAGCCAACATAGATTACCAAGAATTGAGAGCTGGGTCCTTATCTATGGGAAGCTGGGATATTTCTTTCATTGCGGTGTGTATTCATTTTCTATGAATAAATAAGCTAATCTTTCAGCCCTAAGTACTTTATATATATATATATATAGACATCCCTTCCAAACAGATAGTAAGCTGTCTCATATTGGACAGTGGACTAATGCAAAGTTGAGGTTTGTATTTGCTGATTCAGTGCTTATTTTGAAATAACATAGTAAAGCATCAAAGCAGCAGTCACCTATCAGGAACTCTTTGAAAACAGTCTATTGAAACCACAATGTATGAGACTGATAGAAAAACACCACAGTGCACTATGCAGGGCCCGTGGCGACGACAAGACCCATAGAAGTGCGACAAAATGATAGCCTGACAGATTGGTTCAAGGTGAAATCACAGGACAACTCAAGGTAGTGTCCCAAGCCCTTATGACGATTGATTGCAAGAATGATTACTATAGACAGGAGGAAGACAATTAAAAGATCACCCTACAGAAAATGTTTAGCGGTTTGAAGCAAAATGGTGGTAGAATATCAATCAGGCTTTGAGTGCACATCAAGACAGCAAGATGCTGAGTCCCTGATAGAAAGTCAGGATGGGATAAATACCTGGAGGCAAGACTGAAAACAAGTGTGATAGCGTAATACCCATACTGAAAATCCAAACAGGCACATCTGTAAAGCTTAAACCATGGATAGAGAAGCAATCCCTTTAAACTGAGCTGCAGATATATGTATGATCCTAACATAGTGCCTGTGTTTTATTGATCCAAAAGACTTCTGCTCTCTATCAATATAAAAAAGCTCTCACACCTTAGATGGTTTCACTGCTGTTATCTGCAATAAAGTTTTTTTTATGGGTGAACGTCAAAAAAAAAAAAGGAATTTCATTCTGCTTTATAAATAAATGCAGAAACCTGGTGGTGTCAAAATATTTTTCAGCTTGTTGAATCCAGTGTATAGTGTAAAATATAAAACTTTATATATAGACGTGCAGAAACAAGATACACATATAGGAATTCCATTGGAATACAGTAACTGTTATGTTACTGCGATAATCCATTTGAATTATTCATTTAAATTGGGATGCCGCCTAGTTAAAACCCTGTTGTACAGGAGTTCCTCCTAATAGATTTGCAGCCACTGTTTTTTCTGTTACCAGCCCCAGCATAACAATGGAATTCAAGTAGAATATTCCGGTGTTATTCTAGATATTCCATTCGATGTCACGTGAATTTGAGGAAAACAAAAATAAAAAATAAAAAATACTACCTGCATATTCTGTATTTCGTTTATAGAACAAGCATTCTCATGCCGTATTAAAACATTTTAAAGAATGGATTTGGTTGCTCGGAACACCTTTAACTACCTAGCACTGCTTTAGCTCACTACATGTCTGGAAATGAAAGATCTGAATCAGCTGCTCTCGACTCTCACCTAGGAGCAGCACTTACAAAGAAACTTCAAGGCACTGGAGGTGCTGCCACACTCTGTTAGTATGCCTTTCATAAGCCTACATTGTCTTCAGCACAATCCTCACTGCATATTGAGACTATGGTCTTTTTTAGTTTGTTGTGTTACTTGACTACATCATTAAAGATTACAGGACTAATTCTTTTCACACAAGCAGAGTACAATGCAGCTAACTAGATGGTAGGAATTTAAAAAATCTGATTTGCTCTTATTTTATAACAACATAAAACCACTAGTCAGGCACATCTAACAACAATGTTTTTTTTTCTCCCCTGTTATTTTAATGAACACTAGCTATTCACCTTGAGGATCATTTGAAGATTTCAATGATTATAAATATCCATTTTAATAGATTTAGCTTAAAAAAACATTTGTTTTATTTTTTCTGCACTCAGATACTCTGTACTCATTTGAAAATGAACATCTGTGAAAGGTAAATGTATTAAATCCTCTTTGATAATGTATTTTTCTGAATGATTTAACCCTACGTTCCCCAACATGCCTGTTAACTAAAAGCGTGGTCCACCTTAATGAAACCTGCAATACACTTTAAACCAACCTGCTTCAAGAACTGGATTAAACCAAAAAGAAAGCGTCACAGTTTCAAATGACAATAACCGTCTCTTTATCCTTGCTTTTTTATTACGTCATTATTTTACTTTCAAATAATATGATTTTTAGTTAGATTACCGAGCATACAAAATATCATGTAATAACACGGTAATAACTAGGTAGCTACCAACATTTCCAGCTCTACCAACTACTGGTGGAATAAGTATGTAATTGAATGGAAATGGCCGGTGCCATTGTGTTACCATGCCAGCGCCTCGACCATTGGTAGTTACCCAGTTATAACAATTTAATTACTTGGCTAGTCATACCTTGAAATCTGAATGATATTGATATTGTTATTATTACTAATAAATGACTACTACTTTTACTACTTAGCTCAACATACTTCAGTCCATCAATGCATAAATAAATGCATGTTACAAACCAATCATATAGTTCAACAGCAGCTTGGCATGAAATCACAAGCAGCGCTTTTAACCTAATTTAGATTAGCGTCTCTACAGATTCAATGGAAAGTGATTTATTATCCAAGCACATTTCCGGAGCTGTTTTGTCCCTCTGCAGAGCATCAGGGCATAGGAAATCAAAACCAAGCATTCAATAACTTCCAGGACCCTATTAGAAACCGTCTATAACAACTAGAATTCCTTAAGAAATCTGTACATACACTTGATGTCACTTTACAGAGATTATGTTTGATTGTTTTTGCTTGGTGGGCAAACAACTATGCAAAATGCTTGGAGATTTATGGGGCTAAAGCTGAGACTAACCCAGTAAAACGTGTTACTCAGTCCTGCATTCAGCTTTTTGTAATCATGTTGAAAATATATTAATGCATATCTAAAATATAACCTTGTTTTTTGTTGTTTTGCCATGTATTTCTTTCTGTTGCTTATAAGAAACACAGGTTTGTAGTCACATTATTACTGGCTGATTGGAGGAATGCAAATTGTGTCACAATATACTGTAAATCTTATGTACGCGTGGGGGTCTTTTTACTCATTCATTATATCGAGTCACTAATTAGGGTAATAACAATAATGTAAGTTCCTGAGTTACCTTCACAGTTCAATAGCATTGAATGACAGTCCCTATCAGATAAACCCCCCAAAGATATACTAATGCCTTCAATCTGCCAATCCATAGGGATAAGCTTGGGACAAGATCTCTGTGCATTTCTCCTGGGTATAACCCAATCATTTCTCTTCAAGTTCCAGCCAAGCCAATTTGTCACAACTTATTTCAAGATTATCTTTTGTTTTCCCTAGCAGTTCCTAGCAATTTTTGAAACCTGAATTCCATAAGATTAATTTGCAAAATGCATTGTGGTGCATAGCTCATAACTCACCTTCAACTGAATAGCATCAGAGCTTCAGTATGTCCCCAGACGATGGTTTATTCAGATTAATGCAGAAATCAGTGAAGCAAAAGTACCAGCAAATATAGAAATGGGTCCCGAGAGGCATTCCCACTGCTATGAACCATACATTTCAAATCTGAATCTTGGAAAGCATACTGTATATAAAACATATTACTGGTACAAACCAGTGTGTGGTCCATTCCTCAGCAATACAACCAACAGGTCTTTCCTTCTATTCAGATGCACTATTCAGATGTATTTCAACCTAATCACTCCATAGCAATCTTGTCTGTTTGTATGAGCTAGGGTAGTCTAAAATGATTGCTAATCAGGGTCTGTGAAACCAGTACAATGTGTGTCAGTTAAGGCTTCTATCATGTTGAAACCATAATGGACATGATGGACAATACACATTGGCAGTGTGTTGAAATATATGAGGAGGGCTGCGGTTTAATGGATGTGGAAAATATAAAGACCAATGAAGTATGGGCCCTTTTCACAGACTTGGTAACTCATGAGTCATTTGAATACTGCAGCATTTTAATAAAGTATTTATAATGTGTATAAATGGGGATATATGTGTTTCTGTGTGAGGTGTTTCATCTTGCTTTGGTCAGCCACCACTTACAGTATGTAGCTGCATTCAAACCAACAACACACAGGGTATTACATTAGTTAAAATAAATAAATAAATAAATAGATAAAACAAACAATGGCCTAATAGCAGATCAAATAATGTCTGAAAATGGCTTTTCAGATCCCTCAAGAACCTGAATACAGTCACTTAGGTTGTGAAAGTAAATATTATCAAATGAGTACAGTATATCTGTTATAACACTATAATTCAATGTTCTTCCATCAGCAACTGTTAATATACCTCTGGCATGACCATTTGCACTTATCAAAGTTGTGGCTCAATCTCATTAGCTCAGTTTGCTTTCCATTACTCTTGCTCTAAAGCATAATAACATCCACCATGGTGATTTCTCTGGGCAAGGTCATTTTCAGTTAAAACAGGATTTCAAGCCAATTAATCATTGTTGTCTCCCTTGACTTGCCCTCACTGCTGTTTAATATTCAGCAGCAGTCAGAAATACTGTATGTCACTCTAGGGGGGGACTTATTTAAACCTCCATAATGTATGAATACATTTGGGAGGGAAAAAATTATAATGCAAGAAATGTGCTAAACAGTGTTAAAGGTCAGGATGCTGTTCCTGGATTATTTACCTTGCATACTGAACATAAGCGACAGGAGTTCTGTAACCCAATTACACTTGTGCCTGAGCTCATTATGGATACAGTCCACTGAAGACATAGTTGTTAGACAGAGCCTACCTTTAGAAGTAATGGAGTCTCTTAAAGTCTACAAAACAACTTGAAATGCTTGCATGTGTAAAAAATATGTAATTGAAAAGGCAAAGTGACAGCAGTGGAATTAAGAGTGACATGCAGGGCAGAGAAGTGACAATGGATGAACCACAGCACTGACAGGCAGAAGCCCCAGGGAGCAGGGTATTGAGGGAGGACAAATATTAAGGTGAAGGAGAATTCAGGGGTCAACGTGGGCTGGATCAACAACAGCCTGAAAGAGATGAAAGGAAGTGCAACCACATATGCTGAATTGCCCTGTTGTAACAGGGGGAAATGTTACGTGCGTGGGTCGTCACTGAATAATAATGAGGCAGACACAGAGCATTGGGTGTTGACACGCCACACAGGCAGATTTTATTCAGCACAAGTGCTGCCCCTAGAGTACCAACAATGGTAGCCCTTGTGTCAGATTTAATACAGAAAACAAACCAAAACAAAGCTAAAAATAAAAGTTTGCCACACAAGGCGAGTGCTAGTCTCACTAAAAGAAACGTCCCGCTCCAGGAACCTACTAGACTACGAAAACTCTCTCTATACTGTTTGGGATCAACATCCCCTAAACTAACCTACTACTGTTGCTTCCGAAGTCAGGCCTCCCAGCGACTCTGGGTTGGTGCGATGGTCCTGGAAGGGGCCGAACCTTCCCAGGAACTGTCTCATAGTTGAAGGGTTCCGTAGTAGTGATCCTGCAGAGCGGTCGCTCTCCTCCTGAATGTAAACAAAGCGTCCCTTTGTGTAGCATGGTAGTGCAGTCTCCTCGACCTTTGGAACTGCGCTCCACCTCCCCAGGCATGCCCCCCAGCCAATCCGGACCTCCCGATCAGCTCATCGCAGCCTCCCCGGGCACACCCACCAGCCAATCCGGAACTCCCGATCAGCTCATCGCAGCCTCCCCAGGCACACCCCCCAGCCAATCTGGACCTCCCGATCAGCTCATCGCAGCCTCCCCGGGCACGCCCCCTAGCCAATCCGGACCTCCCCATCAGCTCATCGCAGCCTCCCCGGGCACGCCCCCCAGCCAATCTGGACCTCCCGATCAGCTCATCGCAGCCTCCCCGGGCACACCCCCCAGCCAATCTGGACCTCCCGATCAGCTCATCGCAGCCTCCCCAGGCACGCCCACTAGCCAATCCGGACCTCCCCATCAGCTCATCGCAGCCTCCCCGGGCACACCCCCCAGCCAATCCGAACTCCGGATCAGCTCATCGCAGCCTCCCGGGCACGCCCCTAGCCAATCGGACCTCCCCATCAGCTCATCGCAGCCTCCCCGGGCACACCCCCCAGCCAATCCGGAACTCCCCATCAGCTCATCGCAGCCTCCCCGGGTACACCCCCCAGCCAATCCAGACCTCCCAATCAGCTCATCGCCAGACAAGCCCATCTGCTCAATTGGTTGCCTAGCCGCGTCCCAACTGCACACATTTGCGCAAGAACCAGCAACAAGGTTCTCCCTGTCACAGCTGTATAGAAAGAGAGAAACCTCCCCAGGCAAGGCACTAGCCAGGAAACTCGCCCCAAGCTAAGAAGGCACAGACAGAATCAGATTAAAATAAATCTGACAGGTGCGATCTCCCTCCAGCAGAGGAATAAATTTACTCTGCCTACATATTCCAGCAAGTGCTGTCAAACCAATGCTGATCACTGCTGGGATGTCTAACAGGCACTGGGACAGTCTTTGATACAGCATGATGTTGTCTGCTAGACAGGACTGGAGAAAAATAAATATTGCACATCAACAAATTCCCTGGTGTGCCCAGTTGACACAAAATGACAGATTATGGTTAAAGTGTCCCCATGAAAACCTACGTGGGAATATCATGGTTTAAAATAAATACTATGGTCTTTTTTGGTTATTCCTGCAGTTCTATGAAAGAGCAGGTAAACTATTGTTCTGAGTAATCTTTTTCTCTTTTTAAATTATTACAAATTTACCTTTTCTCATAACATAGGGCTCTTAACATGTATGATAAGCCTCATAAATTATTTATTTTCAGCCTTTTTATTCCAGTCGAAAAATTATTCCAAAAGGTTTTGTTTAATGTGCTATGTGAAAAATATAATCATGGGCATGATCACCATCTCTGCTCTGACTTGATTGGCTTAGCATCACACATGCTTACTGCAGCAACATACTCCCCATACAGGCTTAGCTGCTGGCTCCTAATCACCAGTCTATGCAAAAAAGAGGTGTTAATAAACTGCTATCCAATCATGTTGATGAAGAAGGAAACAGGCACGTTTTAGGAATGTCCAGTAAGGATGCAATTGCAGGTTACTGTTCACAGGAGTTGAGCTTTAGAGACTTACCTCCTGCTTTGGCACGCTGACATATCCACTGTGAGATTTAAACCTGTGCTGCAAGCGGGAAAAGACCCATCGGTTGCTGAAGGACTGTCCAAAAAAAGGTTGAAGTAAAACGTAGGGCTTCTCGGTGTAGTGGACAGCAGCAACAAACACAGACACGGCCACGATCAAACTCATGACGATGACAGATTTCCTCTGAAAGACAGGATACAACAGTGGAAGCGGATCAGAACAGCTCATCAATGAAACTGAGATTCACGAAGGGCAAATGACAGTACATGCTGGAGGCAATGACACTGAATGTGACCCCACTCGGATACTAGTGTTGTAAAAGGGGTTCCTTAACCTTTCAGCACTGTCTTCAGAAAAGGAAGCACCTGTATCAAAAACCAAAATATCTTCAGTTTCTGGAGAAAATTTAAAATGTGTCAGTTTACAGCAGAAATGTGGCACTTAAAATAATTTTACCAGCAACACTTTTATTAACCCAAAATTGAGATTTCATATGTACTCATTGACTGTTTTCCATTTCTGCAGTATTTGCCTATAATATTCTATAGCATATAGGCCTTAAATGCGCAAACTGTCTATCTCTCCAACAGAATTGGTAGGGTAATTAAAAAATCTAATATTTGTCATTTATTATAATACATACTGTACAGTTACAGCAAACTAACAGGGCATTCTAGATGTTATATTAGTAGTATAGTCAGACAACATGCTCCAACAGCATGAGGATTAAGCAGCAGAGAGATACTGGTTATCAATTTGAACACTTCACTTTATAGGTAAATGTTTCTGTGAAGCAAAGAAGCTCTGGTGGAACAGCAAAATGAGTGCAGCTGTGCCACATTAATCATGTTGAAAATCCTAACGTAATTACTTTCACTGTAATGAAGATTCTTGATATTTATTGCTATTATCACAGTCTGAGAGATATCAATGTCTCGGAGTTCCTGTGAGAAGATAATTCCTGTTGCAGCAGTTGGTAATATTATCATACTTTGTATCAATGATTGCTCTAGTGAAAATGGTAGATTTGCTGTTATATACTGTAGCTATGGCCAAATGTTTTGCATCATCCAGAATTTTAGCACTGAGACATAAAAAACAACTATATGAACATAATCTAACATGAAATAGTACAGTAGTTCATGTTAGATTTCAAAATGTCACATTTTTCAATTTCTGTCAGCTTTTCATTAAGTATATGGAAAACTACAAAGCGGGATGTAATTGAAAATGTTAACGTAACATTATTAAGCAGGCTTCATTCGACTTTACGAAGCAAAATTAGTTAATTCTACAGGGTGATGCAAAACATTTGGCCACGTAGCTGTTCAGTCATATGCTCATTTTGAACTACAGTACAGTATATTCCACATCAGACCTTAAAGGGCAACTTTATAAGGATACAAATCATTGCTAATGATGTGTCTTATTTAGGTTCATTTTGAGCAGCCCCAGGGAGACATTAAATGACAATCCACCAGTTGAATAGGAAACATATCACTTTGCTCGTCTTTCCATATATAGCAGTCTAGTCATTGCAAATGCAGAGTAATTTAGAATTGCACAGATTATTAAACTGGGGAATTGCATAAACTCTGAATAGCTTAAGAAACAGAACAGTTACACTGTCACCTCAAGAGCAGTAGAAGCAAGCCCTTTTCGCACTGTAACCAGCTAGGAATATGTTTCCCCATATCCAAGACCTGGCTGTCACCTACAAACAAGCAGGAAACATATTAAAACACTGATGCACAATACACCCAAAAGCCTGGTCCTAAATACCTACATTTTAGATGACTGTCTCATAACAGATGCTTTAATCCATCTCCAGAATCCCATTTACTAAAGCTCCAATGCGTCCCACTTTCATGGAGTGGATTTTTCTCTCTGTTATTTTCCTCTTTTTTGTGTCTGAAGCATGGTATCACATCGAGTTGCAAAGATATTAGTGCACAGAAACGCCATGTCATCCTTTAAGACATTAGTGCACAGAAACGCCATGTCATCCTTTAAGATATTAGTGCACAGAAGCACCATGTCATCCTTTAAGACATTAGTGCACAGAAACGCCATGTCATCCTTTAAGAGATTAGTGCACAGAAACACCATGTCATCCTTTAAGATATTAGTGCACAGAAACGCCACCTCATCCTTTAAGACATTAGTGCACAGAAACACCATGTCATCCTTTAAGATATTAGTGCACAGAAACGCCACCTCATCCTTTAAGATATTAGTGCACAGAAACACCATGTCATCCTTTAAGCCAGCACGACTCTATGATCGAATTTCAAGGAATAGAAGAATTATTAACTGCTCATAAATCGTGTTTTGTGCAGTAAATCAGCTGCAATACGGACTATTCAATCTAAACTCCTTTTTAAATAAGTTTATATTGAAGCATCACTGGCTCAGAAACAGATTTGGGACCTTCTATAAATCATCTCAAATGACAAAATGCCCTTCAATTTCAGTGCATTTGTCTTAGATATGAACCATATGCCTGGTTGAAGAATAGGCTTCTGCACACACTTATTGTTGTCTGTGCTAGCACACAATATATATATATATATATATATATATATATATATATATATATATATATATATATATATATATATATATATATATATATATACACCTTGTGCTTGCACATGCTTGAAATTTAATAAGCGTACCTGTGTATAAATGGCTGTTTTTTGCATTTAAAAAAAACAGCAAATATTTTACCATTAATAAACTGCAGACAGAAAAATAGAGCTCTCTGTGCTACATGCATTGCAGTGCTGGCAGTACAAGACTAAACTCCTTTTACAATAAGATTTCAGCAGGACAAAATGAGACTAGCCAGCTGCTGGAGCTTAGAGAGCCGTGACTCAATGCCAGCAGCCAGCACACAATGTGAATGGGATGTTACCACCTTTAACAACAAGACCAGTGACCAAGTGCTGCCATTGTCTGCATTTATATAACCAGCTGATCGCCACCACGGGGTCCCAGTTCGCTTGCACTAGAGCATCCAGCTGTGGTATAGGAGGTTGTGTGATGTCTCAGTGTGCTAGCTGAAATAGGGAACAAGGGTATGATTTAACATACATATGTAATGCCATGAATGATTCTGTGATGCTCAGCTTAGGATGGGGTTAGGAAAACACATCTGTGTGAGTATGAGTGTGTGTGTACTGTATGTGTTTGCACCCCTTGCCTTCATCTTTAAATGGGAGATCTACAGAATGTTCTACTCCATCAGTTTCCTCCCCATAACACTCAACCACTCCATCAACAGTGCCTCTGCACTGCCAACACTTGATGACCTCAGACCGCATTATCCACTGGACTCAAGACCATTCGCCTGTTTAAACTCTAAAGCAGCTACAAAAACACAGTTTCAGGTTTTTTTTTTTTCAGATTCATTAATTCAATGATTTTATTCTTAGAAATGTTGCCTTTATCTTTGCACTCAAAACAGGGTCCACGGTCTCTGCTGTATTGTAAAATGTCAAAGCTAATGGCAGATACTCCAGGAGAAAATGTTGATATGGTGGAAGATCCCAGGTCTGCTAAAGATTTGATTTAATCAGAAAGGAGTTTTTTTTTTTTAAAGCAGTGTCTTAGTCCTTTTGCTTCAATACGTTTTTTGCCATTGGGTATAACACAACCCTACAAAGTGTCCTACTACGCTACAACACAAAATTATTTAAATCAATTGGCATTATAAACTTGTGGCAATGGCTCATAAAAATTATTTCCATAAATCTCTTGAACAACAGAAGAAAGGAAATTGCATTTGCATTGCAAAAACATTACAATCATACAGCCTTTCCGGCAAACCCATTTCTACCGCCATGGTCTGCTGCTCACCGAAAAAAAATACAATTTAAATTACCCGGGATTCAGAAATATTTACCAAATAGCTTCTCTGCTCATCCTGCCTAATTTCATATCCACATTTACTCCCATGAGAAATGAGCACTTCTTCCACAATACACAAGGAACGGCAAAGTTATCATCTATGACAGAGTGGATTACATTCTTTGTTTAATATGCTCTCAGTGAAATTAGAACTGCATTCCCACAAGAGATGCCCATCCACAATGCAAGCAGCCTCTCCGTCATTGCGACTCTTTCATATTTGATGTGACTGAATATCATCAGGATGTTGTTGAGCAATGAGAGAATCGTTATCTAAATTACAATAAACTCATGTATGTATTCCAAGCCAATCACAAAGAAGGACACTTGTGTGTTATTCTGCAAAAAACCACAGGGAATAAACACCAAACAATCAATAAAATAAAAACCATTGAATAGCAGCTAAAATCTGCCTAGCATTCACAGAATGTTAAGCAGGAAGACATTGACAGGATAAAAAATATCTAATTGGATATAAAGGGCCTTATAAAAATTTGCCACATTAAACTTGCAGCTCCACGATCCTTATTCACCATAAAACTCTTCACCTCTTAACATCTGGCATTGTGTATTTCTGATACCACCAGTATGCTGCCCTGCATCAGAAAAATCACAGCAACTGCTGTCAAACAAATTGCCATTATTGCACAAAACTGGGTATCGGGGGGAATATTGTGCAAACCAAAGGGCTGAGGTGTTTCTGCTTGGAACAAATGCAAAAAAATCAACAAAACAAAAAACTGTATGAATTGTAACCTTTCTATTTGTGTCTCCCATTGCTCAGCTTACTTCTTACAATCATTTTTTTTCCAGCTATTCAGAATATATATATTGAACATTAAACAGAAATCCGATTAAAGCAGAATTCCGACTGAATGGCACCGACGCCCTGCGGAGTAAGCAGTAGGTGAAATGTGTGCACAAAGTATAAAGCTGGAATGGCAATTTTCCAATTCATTCGTTGAAATTGCTTCCCACTGACAGACTATGAAGGATGTCCTCCTTGGAGCTCATATGGTTTAGAATTCTAATGACAAGACCATAAGAACGCAGTCGTATTCTTTTATAATTCCTTTAAAGAATATCAAAGACTTTTTGTAAAGTGGTTTCTGGTTTTGCAGTAGAGCAATGTTCACCACAAGAAGGAGAATTTTAAGGGATGCAAAATATATTTTCTTCTGATGCCTAACTCTGTCCATTTAGTTTAGATTTTATGGTTGAAAATATGTGTAAATAAAGGTTGGCTGTCCTAAAGAGTGAGATTCACAGCCCCAAAGAGTGAGATTCAAGACCAAAAGAGTGAGACTTTCCAGGTGGTGTGTTAGGTCATTGTTTAAAACAGGGACTCTCATCTTTGGTCCTTGGTGACATCAAAGTTTTTAATCCAACCAGCACTTAATAGTTTGTTTTAAAATGTACACTGCTTAATATTGTATATGAAACACTTCAATCAGCTAAATTAATTAATATTTAACCCTCAGTAATAATGTAATATGGTACAGTTTGCAGGCACATGCTATATAAAAACAGAATTTGATTTATATTTTCCCAGGACAATTGGCAGCTTTAACATAAATAATATACATAATAAGAAACTTGTGTACTTACTGCTCATAAGCCACTTCTCTCACGCGATTTTTAAGATCATATTCTGTAGTAGAAAGGTATAATCCTGATGCAGCTGTATTTTCTTTATGATGCAGTAGCAATATTACGATCTTGGCAAAACTGAACATGCAAAATTGTTTTGTTGAGCACTGGGACAAACAGGCAACTTCAATTAAAATGTATTTTCTAATCACATCACAGAATTTATAAATTACAGTTTAGAAACTACCATGCAAATGAAACCACTGCATTAATGAGGTGTGGAATAAGTAAAAACACACATTATTATACTTTCTTCAAATTAGTGTTCAAACTATTTTCTTGTAGGGATCAGTTGTTTGCACAAAATCTCACCCAGAGTGTATGCTTTGTAGTCCGACCTAGATTGTTTTTGTTTTTCTATAAGTTAGAGATTTACTTTTAAAGTTTGCCATCCAACATCACAGCGGAAGCATCAAGTTCAGTAAACATTCACAGCGTTTGGTGCTGATACGATCACTGATAGGTTGAAAACATGAACACCCACCCTTGCACAGTATTGCTTCATGCCAATTGGTTGAAACGCTAAATGCCAGCACCCACACTGCAATACAATTGGCATGTAGCTGCTTTGCAAGCTCTAAGCCTGAGGCCCCGGATCTGTATTGTTGTCTCTTGCAGCGCCCAAGTAAAAATATTTTATATATATACAGTATATATATATATATATATATATATATATATATATATATATATATATATATATATATATATATATATATATATAGGTGAGGTTGCTGAAGACAGTTTACTGTCAAAAGTCATACACCATGGCAAGACTGAGCACAGCAACAAGACACAAGGTAGTTATACTGCATCAGCAAGGTCTCTCCCAGGCAGAAATTTCAAGGCAGACAGGGGTTTCCAGATGTGCTGTCCAAGCTCTTTGAAGAAGCACAAAGAAACGGGCAACGTTGAGGACCGTAGACGCAGTGGTCGGCCAAGGAAACTTACTGCAGCAGATGAAAGACACATCATGCTTACTTCCCTTCGCAATCGGAAGATGTCCAGCAGTGCCATCAGCTCAGAACTGGCAGAAAACAGTGGGACCCTGGTACACCCATCTACTGTCCGGAGAAGTCTGGTCAGAAGTGGCCTTCATGGAAGACTTACGGCCAAAAAGCCATACCTCCGACGTGGAAACAAGGCCAGCGACTCAACTATGCACGAAAACACAGGAACTGGGGTGCAGAAAAATGGCAGCAGGTGCTCTGGACTGATGAGTCAAAATTTGAAATATTTGGCTGTAGCAGAAGGCAGTTTGTTCGCGAAGGGCTGGAGGCGTGCAGAATGAGTGTCTGCAGGCAACAGTGAAGCATGGTGGAGGTTCCTTGCAAGTTTGGGGCTGCATTTCTGCAAATGGAGTTGGGGATTTGGTCAGAATTAATGGTCTCCTCAATGCTGAGAAGTACAGGCAGATACTTATCCATCATGCAATACCATCAGGGAGGCATCTGATTGGCCCCAAATTTATTCTGCAGCATGACAACGACCCCAAACATACAGCGAAAGTCATTAAGAACTATCTTCAGCGTAAAGAAGAACAAGGAGTCCTGGAAGTGATGGTATGGCCCCACAGAGCCCTGATCTCAACATCATCGAGTCTGTCTGGGATTACATGAAGAGAGAGAAGCAACTGAGGCTGCCTAAATCCACAGAAGAACTGTGGTTAGTTCTCCAAGATGTTTGGGCCAACCTACCTGCCGAGTTCCTTCACAAACTGTGTGCAAGTGTACCTAGTATATATATATATATATATATATATATATATATATATATATATATATATATATATATATATATATATATATATATTCTGTACTGCACTGACAATGTGTGAGATAAGCTTAGGAATGCGTGTGAGCTTGAGATAGCATGCTAATGTGTGAGTTTCGCGCCCAATGTGGGAGACTTGACATGTCTGGTACAAGTAGTAATTAATGGCAGAAAAGTGCATTATATGTTTCGAACATCCTTGAAATGCTTGGAGGCAAACTATTTAGGAAACAGGATGGACGGGGTGCTATCTGTCACAAGTATCCAGAAAGAAGTCATTAACAGAAAGCAATTGTAATCAACTAGAGGGTTAACATTTGGAATTCAGTCTATTTAAATGAGTCTGTCTCTCGGCACCTGTATGGATTCATGTTAATTACTTGGGAGTATAATCTTTGGAGTTTAAAAAAAGGTTAATATCATTTACAGATTGCCTCACAAACACAACAGACAATTCCCTGGGCATTCTTGACAAGGGGAAGTTTTTTTTGTTTTTTTTTATCACAAGCGGTTCATCTGAATAAACCATTTCAAATGAACAATTTAAATACTGTAATTATATAGCCCAACCAGCGCCTGAATTAAAACAGAGCAGCAGAAGGTGGAGGGAGGGATTCCATGAATGGAACAGGGGCAGAGTCAATGTCTTTAATAGATGTTAGGCCAGTTCAAAATAAGGCAACATAAAAGGAAGCAGTAATACGAGAGCATTAAAATGGGCTCAGAAAGCTGCATGGCGTTACCGTTAGCAACACGTCTATTGGCCAAGTGGCAGACTGAGTATGGGTGCTATGAAGTGCTGGCAGATTGGAAAATATTTCTATTGGAGGCTCCAGCTTCCAAAAAGTACATGCATTCAGCACTGGTGCATGTTTCAACCTGTTGTTGTTTTAAATTCAATGATTATTATTTCTCAGTCTTCCAGCCAGTTTTGAGCTGCCCAGTTTGGATGCGGCACACTTACTGACCAGGTCTGAAGATCAGCAGGGCACCTTCATTCCCACTGATCTTCTCGAAACCTGCAAGTGAATCTAAGCACTTGTCACCGCCTCAAAAAAAAAGCTGTACTTGAAATAAAATCAAAGAAAAACTGTAAACATTAAATGCAACAAAACTTTTCCACTAAACAAGCGGATAAGAAAGGGAGCTATGTCTGTAACTGTGGGTGTATTTGCAGGCTGTCAGAAATGTGAGAGCTGGGCTGACTTGTGAATCTGCTCAACTTAAAAACAATACTACTCTGACATTTAAAAATAACATACCACAATTTGCATTTTCATTGCGACAGTTCACACAGTATACAGTTCACACAGTATAGGGCAACAGTGTGGAGTAGTGGTTAGGGCTCTTGACTGGAGGGTCGTGGGTTCAATCCCAGGTGGGGGACACTGCTTCTGTACCCTTGAGCAAGGTACTTTACCTAGATTGCTCCAGTAAAAACCCAACTGTATAAATGGGTAATTGTATGTAAAAATTAATGTGTAAAAAATAATGCAATTGTAAGTCAAAATAATGTGATATCTTGTAACAATTGTAAGTTGCCCTGGATAAGGGTGTCTGCTAAGAAATAAATAATAATAATATACATTTTGTCATATGTACTAAGAGAAAATATGTTAATGAAGAGAGCCGCAAAATACTACTTAAAATATTTCTTAGCGAGATCTCTACCATTACGAGAGTCGTACGACATTTTTTTGAATAAATAATGAAAGGCAGTTTAATCCCATCAAACTCTATACTGGGGCCCCCACCTTCACCCCCAAATAAAAAAGTTTTTCCTGTCAAAAAGCTTTTCATAAATTACACAGTAGCCCCTTGCTAAATCACAAAGACATAAGGACATAAAAAATGCAATAAAATCCCACACACATACTGTACATTTAGAGTTCTCAATGTATTTTAAATATATAAATCATTGCGCTGAAATAGCACTAATGTGTAGGACTATACAGTATACAGTACAGTAGTAAAATCAAATGAATACCTAGAACACTTTTTTTTTTTAACTCTAACCTGTAGGCTAACAGTAACACACAATAAATCATGATGCTGCATTGTACTCATTGATATACTTTTTATTATTATTATTTTTAACTTGGCCTACTTAGTAGCCTAGACAATTAACACAAAATAGATCATGGTGCCGCATTGACAAGTTATGATACTTACAGGAGGACAGTCAATTCTCGTTAATACGAATTTTAAGGGACTAGCAACAAATGTTGCATAATACCAGTAATTTGTATTATCGTGAGTAGTGTATAAGTCAAATGTATACTGTCAGTTTTTATTTGTTTGTTAGTGGTGTTGTGCTAAACTGTGCACAATTACAAACCACCTGCACATTAATAGAATAGGTGTGTTTCTTATTCCTATACAGATGTTCAGAATGAGCTGGAGGAGTTAGCGGCACATGTGTGCAGTCTATTGCTCCCAACACGTTGGGGAAACCAGAAATGTCAGAGAAATTTGTTTTCAAGACTTGTAAGTACACCTTGCTTTTAGGGAAAAATAGGTATTTGGATGTTCGCCTCAAAAATGCAATGAGCACAACTGACAACGCACAAGAAAAATGGGACTTGGAAATGACAGCAACAATTGCGACTGTTTAAAATGTGCTTTGAAAAGTTCTTAACAAATTGATGCAATGGTAAGTGTCACAATTGCCAGCAGCTTTACTACATCTCATTGTAATATTTGAGAACCCTCATTTTTGCGAATGTATGCAGGAATACCCATAATTACATATTCATCTAAGGCGAAACTGCAAAGAAAAACTGCTGCCGCAAAGCATTCCCTGAAAAGTCACTAACAGCATTGCGCTTGTTAGTACATTTCACCCTAGACTTCCGACTTCCACTTAAAGACCATTTGTTTGTGCGGTTCTTTTGTAAAGACCGATGGCAACTTAATTGATGGTTGTTAATACCGTTTTGAGTTGTACTGTATCATGCTAATTTGTATAAGATAAAGAAGTAAAATAAACATTAGGAAGTTGAAAACAAGTCTGTAACAGCTACATAAAGGCACATTAGCATTCAAGCTCGTCAACATATCCAAAATGTGTAAAGCGCAGAAATCCATTTTGCTGAGCTGTTGATTTGTATTCTGCTTTGGACCGAGGGCAGCATGAGATGCTTTGAATACATTTGTGGCTATGTCATCCATCATAAACACAATGGATCGACCCAGGGTAATTGGTTTCCTCGTTGTGCAGGTTCATGTAGCTGGGGGCTTTGAGGTTTGTGGTGTTACAACAAAAGACAGCAACACTGATAACAAGGTGTATTCATACAAATAAAGGTTGCTGGAACATGCTGCCAGTCTTTCAAGGCCAGCAATGCCTTAAAATGCATTCTGCCTTTCTGAGTAGGCTAAGCAAGGGATTCTTAACTACAAAAAGAATATATTAGATAACATCATTGTATATTTCATGCCTACACCAAGTTGTTCCTTCACTTGAAAGTGATCTTTTAACTTCACCGCGCTCATCTAGGCACACCTTACCTGGATTTTATCATGATACACTTTCTCCACATATCTTTTTCAGAAGGTTTCCGAATCTACCACTAAAATAATTTTTAAAATTTACACTGGCAAGAAGTCACAAGCTAACTCAAAACTCCAGTAGCATGGTCAGAGTTAAAAATGAAAACAATGAAAAAAAATGTTGTATTGTTAAATATGCTAAACTGTGAAAGAATTTCGACACCCTGCATTCCCATGAAGCTTTGATGACAAGTTAGAATTTGAACAATATCCATCCAAGTGGATGATTGCTGTTGATGCAGTGCCGTAATGTCATTCATCAACACGGATCTATTATCTCTCAATGCACTAATCAGTATAATTGCATGAGAAAACTGCATGATGAATGGCAAGCTGTGTTGTGAAGGCCTGACAGGATACGGCAGTACTGTATAAGAATAAACACAGTGTCAAGCCAGTGCCTTCTTTGTCTATTGTGGTTAACAAGGCCAGTGTTAAACACAATTTATTTAGCTACAAAAAAAAAAAACACGACATCTCTTAACATCCTGGCCATTCCACAGCGCATTATCTAAAATAACATTTAACAGAACCAACACAATTGCTTAGAAATCTGTAAAGGAGGCTGCTGTTTAGTTTTGTTTTTAATTAATTTATACAGGCTTCCACAAGCTCAGAAATTATTTTTATAATAACATTTACAGTACAGCACAATACTAATAACACAGCTTGAGTCTTTCACTAATAATTTAAATTCCAGAAATTGTTGCAAGATCAGTCCCTGTAAATAATATTGTATTATGAAATATCCTAATCAAGTATATTGGGCAGTGGTGCAGAGGAGCTGAGGCATCTGCCATTTAAAAATATTGTCTTCTAATCTTCTTTTCAAATTCCTATTGCATAATCCACATATACAGTGATCATAGCCAGGAATTAACTTTTGATTCTCTCAAGCAGAAAATCTGCATAGTTGGATTATGTAGCTATGATGTTGTTGTATGCTCAGGGGTGAACTAATGAGGAGCTCTACAGGCAGATATAACCATCCGTCCGCAGGAAGCTGACAAGGCAGGTTTGTCGAAAGCTGACAGACAATCAGTGGTTTGCTTACCAAATTTGAAACTGAATTAAAAACAGGATTTCCTATTTGAGATATTTCTTAACATGTATTCCAGTAGAAATTAAGAGTCAGGTTAACATGAAACAATGGAAACACAGCAAGGAGCTTCCTCAGAGTCCCAGATCATGTGATTCTGTTGTGTTCTAGGTAGATGACCCCCAGACGTGTCCAGCAAAGCAAACCCCTCAAGTGTCTCTCGATCTGCAAAGCCAGGTCAGTTTTAGATTTCCTGGACAGACTTTTGATGGGAAAAGCCTTTTTGAGCTCCTGCATTTTTACGTATCTAATACAGTACGAGAATGAAAGAGGGCATCATCCCAACTTGTGTGCATTGCATCTAGAGTGGCCAATTACCTTCTTCAGACAGGTATCCATGCCAGGTGTATGTTTATAATGAAAAAGACAAAACAAGAAATGCAACTTGTGTGAACTGCACAGTATCAGAGTGAGAAGAGCTCAATTCATTGGCCTGTGGCCCAAAACCTTGGCCATTGACATTTCCTTAACAATTCTACGATGAAGGCTGCTGAAAAGCATTTCATAATGATACTGTAACTGTATAATGCAATTCAGAATTCTGAAAGCCTATAAACACATAGCAATTATGATGTCTGGCACCATTATAAATGTCTTACATAGTTGTTTTTTTCTGTAACTTTAATCTTAACATCATAAATTATTTTGACAGGGGGACTATACTAGATACTAGAGGTGTGGAGTAGGGTATTAAAACTGTCACATCCATGTCCCTTTATTACAAATGCCATCATTTCATTTCAGCTGGTTTTGCAACAGTGTCTTTCATAATATTCACACACCCGAAGTAAATGAGAATTCATATACCTACATCAATAGGAATGCTATCAAGGAAAAGCATAAATCCAGCTTACTGAACAATTAACCAGCATTTAGCAAATGTGAAGCAATCTTTGTTTGGATAAATTCCCACATACCTTGGATCTTACTGTACAAAACAAACCTGTCTTTGTTTGAGTGTACATCATCAGAACACTTTGCAATATTTTCTTTGATGTGCAGGCACTGACATCTAGTGAACAAGCTTGTATGTTTGAAGTAATGGAATCTCTTTTATCTCATCTGCTGCATTTGCATGGTGGCAATGTGTCTAGATTGATGCTGTAGAAACACAAATACATGCCACATACATATATACATTTGTTTTTTTACTGTCAGGTTTGCAATGTGTACGTCATTGCCTGTCAAAAGGTAATAACAATGGAAAACTAGGCGTGTTAAAGGGTACATAAGGAGCTTTTTATTTTATTGTGCTACATGTTTCCATGTTTTGCTACAACTGTTTACGTAAGGTGAGTGTATTGTTGTAACTGAGATGGATTTACCAGTGAGCAGGAGGATGATTGGAAATGTAGTTCTGAGAGGTCCACATGGGAAGCCATCTTGAGGCAGGGAATGCGATTTAAATGTTTAAAAAAGTGGTCAAAATGTAAAAAATAAATAAATAAATAAATAAATAAATAAATAAATAAATAAATAAAAATACACACACCTTATGTAAACAGTTGCAGCAACACATGGGAACATGTAACACAATAAAATGAAAAGGTCCTTATGTACCCTTTAACACATACAAGAGAAGAGGAGGAAACCACTCTCGGATGGCTGTCAAAAAGTTTAAGGCTGTGAAAGATGAATGCCTTTAATTGTTTTTGCAGATAACTTTGATTATGTTTTATTTATGTTCAGAAGTTGAAAACATTATACCCATCAATGCAGCTAGATTGCCGAGTGCATGTCAGTGATGTCATTTAAGAAATTAATTAGTCATATGAAGGACAGTTCAATTACAATAAACACATTTTTTGTATTGACATGTATGAATATGTACGTTTGTATTTACAATTGTTTGCCAGCAACACCACACTAAGTGTATGGCTTTCTAGTCCAGGACACAGCAAAGAAAGCAATGTCCCACACTACTGTAGAACTGGAACTATCCACGCCCAGAACTAACCATTCCAACCTTGAAGATGCACAAGAAGGTCAGAGTCATACGTTTCCGAAGATACTGTTCATCTTTATAATGAAGTGAAAACAGGACTTAGTGTGCAGGTATTACTACCCTTTTTGACTTGTCATTGTAAGAGGCTGGAAGATCGATCTACTATTTTAAAGCCCAGAGATGGAAAGAAAGCTACAACCGAGATTTAAAACTTTTTTGTAGCACAGTAACGACTTGGAAAACAATGACCGCTGGTACAGCATGGTTATAAAAAGTAACAGCAAGATGGAACACCTGTATCAAGAAGCCTAAGACAATAATGAATGTCCTATTTTAGTGCACGATAAAAACAACCAATTATTCATTGGAAGATGAAGTGCGGAATTGTAAAGCTATCGTGTGTGAAATCAAATTATTTTAATTAGAGGGGGTGGTAATTATGTGTTGGAAACATGTGTTAGAAAGGCATTCATCTTTTTTCATTTATTAAATATTAAGGACGCAGGCAATTGGGAGTGTCATGGCTTTGAGTTTTTTTTACTGGCCTTTAGTTTCAGACTGACAAGTGAACCAGTATGACAAAGCCACAGTGGCAGAGGGTGCAGAGATGGTCATTGTGCATTTTAAACAGGGACACTCGGGAGCATATGAAGAATTCCATGTGAAATATCCAGATACAACAAAGCAAGTGTTCTCGCTATCAATCTGTTCTTCTGTTCTCTACCATTGTGTGAGTGACATCTTCCACCAACAGAATGCTGCTTAATATAAGCATCTTCTGGATTGAACTGAACAGTGTTCTTTTTTTCTATGGCTTGAACATGAGTTATACACTGCTGGAGGTATATGAGGAAAGGTATATATATATATATATATATATATATATATATATATATATATATATATATATATATATATATATATATAATGTATACATTTGTGTATCAAAGTTCAATTTCTGTAATTGAGATGTTTTGCTACTGTGATGCAAATGGAACCAATCCCTTCTCCAGCAAGTGTGGCTAGCCTTGGCCACCATGCCTTTTACAAATCAAGCAGGATTATCTTGGGACCCTCAGGACAGAAGGCCAGACTGCTCAAAAGCACTCATTTCAGATTGGGATCTGACCTTAAATCAACCCTGCCTGGGAATTAAACCCGGCTTCTAATCCGGAACAACCTGTGATAACAGAAAGTCATTTGCTTAGCTCATGTTCAATATTAAAAAAGCCACTTTTTAATGCTTCAATTACATGGCAGTCTGAGATGCTGACATAAAAAATTCAGCCTCTTAACCTGATCCACTTCTGACTAAGTTGCCTGCGATGGTCCACGCATCAACTCATACACCCACACCACCATCATTTGTACAGATAATTGCTGGCTTGTATCTGTCACAGTGTCTAGTATTGGAAATATATGATTCCAGAGATACAAGGTGGTACTACAAGTCCATCTCTTCTTATTGCATTTTAATGTGTCTGCTTTTGTATTCATAGTCACGGTTTTTACTCCACCCTATATTTCATATTGCATTGTTTATTGTGCACATATGCACTTTATCCTGTAAATGACCGATCTGTTAATAAATGTGCAGCTTTTTGACTCTTAATGCATTAGTGTGCATGTCCATCGATACTCTTTTTATGATATTTTGTTGGGCTCCTGCACCTTTTGAGGTATGTTCATTTCACTTGGAGCTAAGTCATTTTATGACATTGCAATCATAACAATACCACCTTAAACCACTTTAGCATTACCCCTAAAGGCCAATGAAATGAACCACCATGTAGGAATGGTAGATGAAAAATGAAACGCCAGTGCATATCTTTCAACTGAGTGTTTTACAGTGATGGATTAACCATTTGCTTTACAATGCTTTACCATACATACCTCTGATTTACCACTCCTTCACACCACTACACTTTACTATGCTCTTTTTCATGGTATACTACAGTACAGCTTCTGAAGATCTGTACCAAACCTGAGACAATAGCTACAATATGAGTAAAGACAGAGGACATGTGCTGTGGTCAGGTTAATCAATACTAAGTGGACTAACTCGAAGTAATGCATTCATTCTAAACGTAGCCTTTATGCCACAGTACAAAAAAGGTGTGAGCTTTTATATGGAACTGATGACTAAGACTCACATTAAAGTAATGAGCTAATACTTCAACACAATTCTGATAAGTGCTCTCCAACGTCCAAAAGGTGGGTAAATCACACTGAAAGGTTAAGAAGAATGGCTACATTGAATAATGCACCTGCAGAACAAGCCAAGCAAAGGGTCTGAAGTGAACATTGCTGATTTCATATCTGTGCTGTCATTGAGCTGTCTATAACCGCTCCACATAACACCAGAGTAACAAGTCAGATACATTAAATCATTCAAAGACTTCATCAATTTGCTTTTTTGAGAGTGAACATTTAAGTCTTTTTCTGGCAAATTTTCAATCAGCCGGGGATATTTTCCAGTGAATGTGAAGAGCTGAAGCAACAACATCAAAACAAGTTTGATTTTAGTAACTGTTAACTGATTTTTCAACAATTTAGGAAATAGATTCTAGTCCAGAACAGTGAAAATCAAGTCTTCAATAATTAATCCAAACAGACTTCGAAAGAACTAAAGCTTTCTGAATGGGGACCAGTCTGCCTAAAGTCACTTCCCTAAAGGTGCTGTTATTTGAACTCAGTGTTTGGTACCACCTAGATTCAACCACACAAAAGCTTTAATTCACACTGCACAGCACATGACACGAGTCACATAGCTTTAACTTTCATAAAGTTTGGCTCGATGTATGTATTCAATTTTTTTGTATTGTGCTATTAAGGAACTTAAAAAAAAACCTCAATAGATGTCTTTTTAAAACTTTCTAAATGGGATTCAAAGCAGCGTAAAAAGCACTGTATATTGTAACACAGAGCAGGTATCAATGGAAGAAAAGTAATTTCCATGAAAACACAGTTTATTTGAAAGAGACACTGTTAAGAAGGAGAGCTCAACAAGGGTAATGGTCATGTGCCAGGTGAAAGCCCAGTAAGATGAGACTTCGCATGAGAGAATTCCTGTTTAAAAGGGAGAAAACAGGACAGTAATTATTCTCAAGGAAAGGGAGATATGAGGCTTCTGTGAAAGGACACTTGAAATGACATGACAAAAAAACAAATGAACTTACTCCAGTCAAAAAAAAGGTCTTCTTGTTGTGACACGCAAGCTGACTTCTCTTTTAGCAATGGAGTGTAGGTTAACTCTGGGTTCCTAGAAACATGTTCTGGTTTTCCCCATAGAAAACTGAGAATACACACAGCTAGTGACACTTACTCTTTAGGCCTGACTGCACTTGGCATCATGGTTTTCAGCGATATTTTTGGCCACAAAAAACTTACCAGAATATGCTAGCAACATTTTACTGTGTTTTTACTATGATAGCCTAGAAACCTACTATTTACTGAAAGGATCAACTTGCAGTCTGTTTCTTTGTTACAGTTCTTTTTTTTATGAAATTGGTTGGAGAGGTTTGCTATTTCCTGTCTCTTCAGGGATTGTCCAAAGAAAACATTCTAAATGTGAGAATGCTGAGGTACCTACAGCTCTCCTGTATCTATGACAACCTTCAGCAGTCAGAACAGTTTATAGTATATAGTCCTTGTTGCCTCTGAGCAGCACAGAACTGTAAAACTATCATTCAACAGAGCCTTAAATGTCATTTTATTTAAGAAAATAAACTGATAAAAAAAAATAGAATACATAGTGGTCCACACCTTCACAGACACAAACTAAAGGATTGAGAAGAACAGCATGCCGATTTGTGCTAAAAACAGGCTTTAATGCAATGAAATAAAGCCTGAGATACTGCACTTTACTCCAAACACCTGTGGAAATGCACGAAAAGTATTATTTTCCCTGAAAAAATGAAATGTTTACAGTGAAGTAAATACTTCTTCAAGCTTGAATATCGCAAGTTAATCACGGCATGTGCTGCAGTCAATTCAACATTGTGATAGATTTCAAGAACATGACTATATGAGTGCTACGGTACAGTATATCTGAAATATTCCATGGCCTGGATCATTTTTGACTAATATTCTTGCTTTTGTCTCAATTAGGCACTTATTATGAAACAGTAAACTAAAATGTATCTGTCCTAAAGTTTAAACTACAGTTTAGCATGGTAGCAATACACTTTGACTACACCATGCTTTACCCAATCAATCGAAATGGCATTTACCTATAATGTACTTTAAACTGGATTCAACCCCAGTCTTCCAGAGCTGTACCACCTGGATTGCTTTCCTAATCCCGTATAGGAGTGAAAACAATATCTTATCTTCCAACTGTTTTCCCTTCTCACCTTCTTTTGATTTAGGGTTCAGCTTCACTGCCTAAAACCACAGGATTTCATAACCTATTTTCAAATCAATGGCTACGTCTTCTTGACACAACCATTTGAACTCAATTAAAATACAATTACCCACAGCATTTGTTCAAGTAAGAAGCATCTGTGGTAAAAGCTCAGAACCTCCAATCCTGTGCTGTGTAGGACTTCTGTACCCAGAAAAGTCACAAGGATCACCATTTTCATACACATATGCATACACACTCATACGTATGTTTCATATTACTATACATTATTATTTATTTATTTTTTAGCAGACGCCCTTATCCAGGGCAACTTACAATTGTTACAAAATATCACAGTAGAAAGTATCACATTTCAGAGTATCATATTACAGATAAGAGCAGTTGTAAAGTACAATACAATCAGTGGCAAAAGATCAAATTCAAAGAGCAAGAGATTACAGTACATAATTAAATGTAAAAGTGGGTCCAACTAAGAGCAGTTATTATAGTAAACATATTTGCTTATACGAGTAAAGTCCAGTATGAGCATGTAGTAAGTACAATGAATGGATGAGAATGATTTCAAATAACAGCAATTACAAATAAAAAAAAAAGTGAATACGCATACCTATAAGTCAAATACAAGATACAGGAAATAGTTATAATTAAGAGCAGTAGTAGAATATGGCAAGGTATGGAACAGTTCAGTGCATGTACAAGCTGATGCAAGTACTGGTACAATTGGGTGCCATATAGTCCAGTATAGTCAAGAGTTGTGAGGTTTACAGATGCTGTCTGAACAGGGGTGTCTTGAGGAGGTGCTGGAAGGTGGTCAGGGACTGAGCAGTCCTGCTATCCATGGGTAGGTCGTTCCACCACAGAGGGGCAAGGGTGGAGAAGGAGCGGGCTCTGGAAGCAGGGGAGTGGAGGGGGAGTACAGCTAATCTGCCGGTGGTGGAGGAGCGGGGGGGAGAGAGAGGGGGTGTATGGAGAAATGAGAGGGAGCAGAAAGGTCAAGACAGCAATAGGCGAGTACAAGAGTTTTGAATTGGATGCAAGCAATAACAGAGAGCCAGTGCAGACAGAGGAGCAGCGGTGTGGTGTGGGAGAAACGTGGGAGGGAAAAGACAAGGCGAGCAGCAGAGTTTTGGATGAGCTAGTGCGGATGGATGGTAGAGTCAGAGAGGCCAGCTAGGAGGGGGTTGCAGTAGTCATATACAAAATAAAATATAAAAAAATATATATAAATATTAATATTAAATATAAATATATTCATATAAAAAAAAATAATAGTAATAACTTTCTAAATTTGAGGGTGGTGTTATTAAGAATTGCCACTGTTTAGATCATTAAAAAAGAAAGGGCTAACTCTTGATCTTTATTTGTACTTCATGGGTTAAATAAATACCATTGCAAAATAATTTGCAAGCTGTCTCTGGTGGGATGGGCTTATATCTGGCATGATATGCCCTACATATTCCATTAGTCTTGAGCAAGACAGCATTTCATTGATGCACTTTACTTGTGCCTGACAGCTGCCTCCAAAGAAGGTTTTCAAAAATTCCTTATTAGCATTGCAGTGGAAGCACTGTTACTCTAGAGGAGGCAGTGCAGCCTAGTGGTTAGCAGTCATTATTTTATGAAAGCTGTCCTCTAGCTAAAAAGGAGTTGGAATCGACAAAGATAGATCTTAATGCTCATTAATGAGTCAAGCTTGGATTGAGGATGAACAGTACAGTGCAGTGTGATTACCATGTCAGGACCTGCTTCAAGGCTACTCATTTTTGTCTCTGAGAAGGAGATTAATAGATGATATACTGTAGTCTTTGTTCTGCAGTCAACAACCCATAAGTGCAGCTTATCTGAAATAAAACTTAATAAAATGTTTTTGTTTGTTTGTTTGAACAGGGTCCTCTCTGTAAATCTCCTTTATATACAGGTTATAAAGGGCGGTCAACATTTCTCCAGGACTTACATAATACTGGGAATTTTGAGCTAAAAGTTTGACATCATCCTATAGAATTAACTCATTTTGCTTCATAAAGTCAAATGAAACCTGCTGAATAATGTTACGTTAACATATTGAATTGCATACTGCTTTGTAGTTTTCAATATACTTAATGAAAAACTGACAAAAATATAAATATTTGACATTGAAACATGAAATACTGTACCACTATTATGGACTTTCTAGGTGGTGCAGAACATTTGGCCGTAGCTTCTAATTGGACAGTATAGATTTGCAACCCGTCTCCCTCTCCTGCCTGAAGCAAACTTTTTAGTTTTATATAACAAGGCTGTCAGCTGTATTGGAATGTCCTGCTGACAAAAAAAACTGTAGAATGCTCAATAAACATGCCACCCATAAACAACAGAAGCAACTAAATCTGTCTTACTTGCAATGTCATTTTGTAACACACAGCACAGCGAACAAGAATGCATTTAGTTTAAACAAAGAAAACAACCCAACATATTGAGACTATAGGGTTTGAAACAGCAGCATTGTTTGTTTGTTTTTGTCATCTTAAGGTCTCATCTCATGTGTACATTCACAAACTACAAAAACACGTGATCTACTTGACTTTCTTCTATGCTTTACCTCATCTCGTGTTAGCATTGAAACATATAAGCAATAGGGGGTTTAATTCCAGTATAGTGACTGGTGGGAGAAAGCAGGCAGCATTTAACAGGTTACACAGCCCATTATACAACTGTTTCTACACACCAATAAAACAAAGCATGTCAGGGCTCAACAAAGCATGTCTCAACTCAATGTAATACATTCTGCCAATACAAGCACCTGGTGTATTGCCATTTTACACAACACACACAGACCTACTTACATTATTCTCAGTGCCCTCCCTAAATCATAGGATAATGAGTTTAACTATGTGTGTGATTGGGTGTATGGAGCTTATCACAACAAATGAACTTGAGAATGCCATAGTGTATCGCTGCATGCATGGAATGACACATGCTGTAGCACAGGTTAAATTGCACCATACTTCTTCTTAAGTTATATTATAAGAAGCTTGTATGCTGTAAGAGGCTTGCCAGTGAACTATAGTACAGCTGACTTATTATTATTTATTTCTTAGCAGACGCCCTTATCCAGGGCGACTTACAATTGTTACAAGATATCACATTATTTTTACATACAATTACATTATTTTTTACACATTATTTTTACATACAATTACCCATTTATACAGTTGGGTTTTTACTGGAGCAATCTAGGTAAAGCACCTTGCTCAAGGGTACAGCAGCAGTGTCCCCCACCTGGGATTGAACCCACGACCCTCCGGTCAAGAGTCCAGAGCCCTAACCACTACTCCACACTGCTGCCCCATTTATATCCGTGAGACATACTCCTGGAAATATGACTACATTCTTCTTACAAATAATTCTTAATATAATTTTAAAAAAAACACTTCAGCAAACAACAGCGACAACATTTCCAGCGTTTCCAACATTTCTTGTAAACTATGAGTCAATCAATCTATTTTCAGCAAAATGACTTGCAAACTGGAAATTCAATTAGCCTCCCTATAGGAAAGCTCAATCACTCAGTTCAGTTTGCAGTTTCAAGGTTTTCTTCTAAAGCTCAGCCCTGTAATTAACAGGGGGTCCTGCTGAGCTTTCAACCAAATCTCATTTTACAAAACCAATTCTGTATTCCGTGCAGTTTAATTGAGAGCTCTGGTTCCAATGACATCTAAGAGTTGGACACACTGATTGATGCTCCAGGGCTTCACTTCCACTGTATTCCAGACTGCATGCCACCTCTCATAACCCAGATTTCAGTTTGTACCGGGAGCATGGTTCAAGGGCAAACAGAAACTTTAGATCCAGGTTGTGTTGTACACAGAGAGGGATGGAATTAAGACTCCCGAAGCATAAATGCATAGTAGTTTGATACATTCCAGGTGTGAGCTTAATTATCCACAGTGTACAGTACACCACAGATGCTCAGGTGTATTCAATTAAGTTCACAATACAACCTAGAATGGTTTTAGAAATCTTTTTTTTTACAAGATTCTCAGAAAACATAATATCTTTTAATAGTATGTTTTTGTAACAAATAGGTATTTATAGAGGTTATCAAAACATTTTGGGTACATGGATTCTGTTAAGCTTTTTCTGACAGTTGGCTTCATGCAGCACTGGAATCTCTGAGACAACTCCAGTTAGTCCTATTCCCCATTGGAAAATTAATAATTCACTTGAAAATTAAATATTAAGAGGAGGTTTTTTAAAAATCAAGAATAAATTAATAGGTCAAAATTACTAGAGCTCTCACAAAAAAAAAAAAAAAAAAAGCAAATAAAAGGCTATGGACAGTTTTTAAAACCAGAAATTGTATTGCTAATCCAAGCATTTTCCCATTTGATGCACCCCTGCAGCTATTCATTATTTAAACTCTGAAATACCTCCTAAAAACATTTACAACATTAACTTGTTATCATTGTTCTGAAGATCTTTGCTTATGTACTGGGCAGTGCTGTGGGATGCACTGCTGTTTCAGATGAGATTAGGTTAAAAGCTCTAAAAACATGAATGCAGACGAACCTGGCTCGCTTACGGTTTAGAAAGTTTAAAATAAGGTGCTTCCTGGTTGCCCATCCCTTCCGGTGCTACAGGTCAGCCTCAATTATGTGGTCTGGTGGACCCTCATCTTTGTTTTCAGGAACAGTTTTAGAAGGGATATTAACCAGCAAATAGGAAGCACATGAGGTATTAACCAAACACAGCACAGCACAAATGGCCAGTGAATAGGAGGAGAATCTTCAAAAATCTGGCAGCACTGCCACATGTTCTTGTCCAGAACAATTAAACAGAATGTCATTAATCTGCCAAGCCTCCTGACAGGCGGATCAGTGACTGTATGCTTCAGCTCCAGTGGTTTTTCGGGGACCAGCATGCAGTATGGGGAATTGTTTATTTCCTGATAATTCATGTTGAGATTAAGAACCTTAACAAAGCAGGCAAAGAGATATTGAATGTTTCGTTTTGTATTCCACACGAGGCATGTGTATTGTTAAAAAAAATCTTCATGCCACAAACTGTGGTATATTTAGCTGCTGTCGTGGTCCTGTGTGTACACAGCAGAGGGGGTTGGAGCTTGGGATTGTTTATATTTAGGTGCATAGATTCCTAGTGTGTTGTAATAGTTTGGGTAGCAGAAACTTCTACCCTGACCGCAGCAGTATACCAAACTCATCTTTCCCATGCATTCCACTTTCCTCAAGAAAACATGGGAATGCAAATACACATTGAGAAAGACAAACAATACATATATAAAATAATTCTACATAGAGGATACTACATGAACTGTAATGGACTGCTGTGGTTAATTATGGGTTGAATTTGGGGTGTTCTTTCCTTTTATCATTCTTTCCTTTCTGCTTGGTCTGATAAAGTTCATTTTTTTTAGATCACACTTGCTAACAGCACCCATTTGACTTCAGTGATCAGTGGAAATGTTGCATTAATTACACAAAGAATCAACTGACTTGATTGGTGAACACAGAAATATTATTGTGCTAATTTAAAGACTAGTTATTTGAATGCCTCTCTATTGACCCAATCTGTGTGTAATTTGCAAGGCACCTATGTACTGTCTAGCAAGCATAAGAACAGGGATGTTATCCTTGGAGAGCTGGTGCTGCTGGTTTTGAAGAGATTAAATGCATCAGGCACCTGGTTAGACCTGTTTTAAAACTGATTCAAGGGCACATTGTAGATACATCAAACACGCTCTTAAAATGTAAATGGATTTTAATTTAATTAAATACCTGAGCCAGGGCTTTGACAGCAGTTTTTATTTGTGTTTATGCTAAACCAGGTACCCTAATGAAATCCGTTAATTAAAAAAAATGATGACAGCAAAGAAACAAACTGCTGATGTTCCCTCTCTGACCTTGAGTCCAACTCCCTGTGGACATGAAACTTAACATGTGCTGCATGTTATTCATAACGCCAACCTTGACTTGAAGTGTCTGCTTGAGGCTTGCTGGCACAGCTCACTGAAAATCCATCGTGGATCTGGTCTGATTTACTGGTAACAGGCCTTAAGGTTTTGGTCAGAATCCTTTACAAAACGTAGTAAACCCTCTCTCACACATTTGGTTTTCACGACATAGCCTTTACCCTAATCTATCAGTTACAACGTGGTTGTACAGTAACAAGACATAAAGGTGTAGCACCCAGTAAAGTTTTGGGAAACCCATGTACATTGTTGTTGTGGTTCCGATGGTGAGGAGAGTTGTGTCCTTGCAGCCAAAAGCACCTTTATGGATGTAAACAAACCACAGAGGTTGTGCTTTTATCAAGTATAGTGCACTGAAGGGCACTGTGTAGAGAAGGTGGGAAACAGTTCCACAACATGGTATAAAAAGGGAACAGATCTGTGGAGCACTGCAGGGAAATTACTACAGAGACCTACTACTCCATATGAGAAGTCCACCACTGCTATAGCCACATATACATCTCTGTTTAGTTTTAAAGTTGAAGTGGGTGGTTGTAAATTAATACAAGCACTGTAGCAGGATGACCTGCAAATCACCTGAGATTATTTAAAAATACTCCCGTGTGTGAAGCACAGGAGCAAAGCACTCACCATCCATGATGACATATGATATAAAACTTTTACTTGAGCTGGACCAAGCACAGTTCCAGTAAAACTTCATCAATAAACAAATCTTCACATGCAACAAATGTTACCCATTAATTTGTGGTCATTTTTAAAAGCCTATTTAGAACCGAGTAACATTCCAGCAGGGAAGTTTAACTATAAATGTACTGTACTGTTTGTTTCTCTATAGGTTTTAGTTACATATTTACAGTACATGGCAAATTAAATACAATTACATATTGATTCTGCACAACAGAATTAAAATGTATCCGATTCTGATCATCAGAAAGTCTATTTTGTAACTATCACACGTGAAAGTATACATAGTAACATTAAAATATTACCTCTAATTACAAAAACACCAGCGGAGGAGCAGAACACATGTGACGATTATAAAACCATGTAATCTGTGTTGTGCTTTTGATCTTATTTAGATTGCTAATACAAATGGGCCTCTTTGAATCTGTATTAACGCCAACTTGAATAATAATAGTGGAAAATGTCATACTGTAAAATTCTTTTTTCGCACGCAGGAGCCCACACACACTTTTGCATTCCCATATTTGTGGGGACTTCTCATTGACTCTCACTATATTTTTATTTACTATTTCTAACTCCAGTCATAAAACTCCACACAGGGTGAAAGTCTACAACAAACTAAATATTTTGGCACTTTTTAGTTCTCAAAAAGGTGTTTTACAAAGTGGGGGCGTTGTTTTTTCAGGAGTTACTATCTTTGTGGGGACATTTTCTCAAGTTTTGTCCGCACATTGATAGTATTAGCGCCCCCATTCCCCTCTGTAGCCTCTATGGAATTTAATCTAAACAAAGTGACCCCTGTAAAGGGGCCCGTTCTCTCATTTGGTTTCCCGTTATATTCAGCACACTGCCCTCCCCCACTCGCGCACAGCAGCTAGCAGTTTTTCACAATTATGAATGGGAGTACCAGCAACACAAAATAAAATTGCATGCGAAAGACAACACACGTCTGCATGCTAGCCTCCCATCAGTCTGCTCACCAATCAGCTCCAAGTACTTTGGGTCTTTACAGACATTTTAGTTAGATAAATGAATAAAGCACGGTCTCTATACAGCATAGGTTTGAAAGCATTTTAGAGGCACGATTTACTGTACCTTACAAATCCAGGCCATTCTCAATTGTTCATCTGACAGCCACCCCCGTGGTAGAATAAATAGTTCCAGTTTGAGTTTCTTTTATTTTCTTCAAGCAAAATGCTTGTGCATGTTCGGCGCTATCACAAGCAGCGTTCCCATAGGTGGAAATATTAGTACAACAGTACCGTTCCGTTAGTCATGTTAGTTTTTTGTTTTTTGTTCATACAATCACAGGGGGTTTACTGCTACTGGATGCAAGCCAGCCGAGCACCGCCTACCCCAGTCACATGGCTTTGATGCTTGATTCCTGGTTTAAACTGGTAATCTTACCTCTTGATTTATGATGGTCTTTTATGTTGTGGCTGTAGTTTGACATTTTGCCTCCCATGTTATGCAAAAGTGAATCTAACTATCCTAGAACCAATAAAACAAAAAATTCTAAACCATACACACACACACACACACATTGAAAAATGTGTTTCATTAAGTAATACTGGAAAATATATTATTGTGTGTTTTTAATGTCTTCTTCTTCTTGAATTAACAACTGCATTTTAATAATGGTTTACATAAAACGCTATGTCTGCATCACATTGGTAAGTGTTTCTAAATCCCTACAAGGGGAATATTCTGTAATTACGTGTTGGGGGTGCAATGGCAGGTAGCTCCAAACACAAGGTGCCAGTCCTTCATTCAAGAATACCAGCCAACAGTGCATTAAAACAATATGTGTTGAATCTTGTGATACAATGCCATGATTCCCTACCTCACTTCAGCATTTAGGTGTCTTTTCAGAAGCAATGTTTTGCTGGAATAGAGATCAGCAGAAACAACGACAGCGAATTATACAGAAATCACATACTATGATATAAAAATAGAAGTAGATAATATAGTGGAAATGCTGTAGTTTGATCCAAGGCTATCTTCATCCTTCTCTATTGTTCATCCTCTTTTTAAATGTTATGCCAGATAATTTCATGTTCTCAAGCATAGTCTTTCATGCTGATTATACAGTAGAGAATTTGCATTCAAGAAGTCTCCTCCTTCCTCAAAGTCTGCTTGTGGAAAGAAAAAAATATATTAAAAAAAGTATAAAAAAAATCTAAACCATGTGTTTCCAAACTATAATCAGATCACCCTATATTAAACTTGATGAGTTCTGAAATTTGGTTCATTTAAGCAAACAAACTCTCCACAGAACCACAGCAAAGCTATGTGAAAAAAACTTTTTCCAATCTGGTGTGTTTTATATTGATATAACAGTGTCTGTTAATATGTTAAAGGAATATTAAGAAGAAAATAAATCTTTTCAGCATAATAAATAGGGAGAGAAAGCATGTGCTAATAGATTCATACTAGATTGCATAGAACTGTCTTCTTTCTCTAAACCACTGTTTTTTTAAACTTAAAGAATTAATGCACTATTAAATCAGAAAATGGTATCCTCCAACAAAATCTTAAATCCTGAGTACACATTAATGTCAAATTCAATTACCTGATAGTACATTAAAAACATATGCGGTTTTATAGAAACATCTGGAAACTGGCCTGAAGATAAAAGCATTAAACAGTAGTTGCTTTGGTAAATAATTTTTGAGTTTGAATATACTTCGATTACCTTACCTTCGATTATCAGTGTGATTTAAAAGAAACAATAGCATTTGAAGAATCTGAGGATTTTACAATGCTGCACAAAAGAGTATTGTTTAGGCATTGCAAGGATTTTTTTTATTAAAAACAGATATGTCTTGATACGACTGTGTTACTGGCAGCAGTCCTACTGCAGAGCTGGGGCTTTTTGAATAGTGCACAAGCAGATGCAACTCTAGCCTGTTTCCTACTGAAACATGGTGTCAAATGACACTTAAAAGTGGATTGAGGTACAAACGGGGTTAACTGAAAAGCCTTTTGTAATTATAAAAGACTTGGAGGGGGTAGAGGTTTCATGTGAGCAGCTGCATTGCAAGTCAATTCAAAACAGCAAAGGTTTAACTTTTGAACAGTGAGGATAGAATGTCGAATTCCACAGGATCCTATTTGCAGAATACTGCCACATTTCTAACAGAAACAGTCCATAGTACTCCACGTGGCCTGCAAAATTAAAAAAGCATTAAGCCATACGTGGTGTTATTTTTAATTTTTCATAAACATCTTTACACAATCTAATACAAATGAGAAATAAATACATTTAACTACAGTATGCATAGGCTAGGTCATTGAAGTCTTTGATAATTTGATTCATTTTTTAAAATTAAAGAATGGTATTATATACTGCAATTGTTATGTGGAGGTACAGTACTATATTTGGGTAAATCCGCTTCAGAAAGAACTTGAGATTGAAGACGTAGTCGAAGTATTAATCTTTTTCACTCTGGGTACAAAAAACATGTCAGTCACATACATCCCCCACAACAGCTGTAAATTAAAACTGATCAGCATCATGAAAAAGTAAATCACCATGAATTACATCCACAGTATGCACATGTAAACATGTAAGAGTGTCTTACAGTACATCATATACCCCAGATTCTGATACTACATCACAATTGTATCAGAGGTTCTGTATATACTGTAAAAATATCAGTGTGTAAGACAGCCTCCACATACCCCAGATACTGATGCACAATAACTTGTGCTAATGTCTTTAGGAAGTTTCCAGCTGGCGGTCATCCAGCAACAAACGTTAAAGGAATAGTTAATGACCACTAGGGATATGCAGCTGTAATTTCTGACCCCTCTGAACCTTTGATTTTGTATAGCAATTTCCCAGTTACAGTTCGAACACACATTTGTTGTTAATAGGGCAGAGATTACAGCTGCACACCTGTAGTGGTCATTTCAGATACATAGGGCAGCAGTGTGGAGTAGTGGTTAGGGCTCTGGACTCTTGACCGGAGGGTCGTGGGTTCAATCCCAGGTGGGGGACACTGCTGCTGTACCCTTGAGCAAGGTACTTTACCTAGAATGCTCCAGTAAAAACCCAACTGTATAAATGGGTAATTGTATGTAAAAATAATGTGTAAAAAATAATGCAATTGAATGTAAAAATCATTTGATATCTTGTAACAATTGTAAGTTGCCCTGGATAAGGGTGTCAGCTAAGAAATAAATAAATAATAATAATACCCAATGGTTAAAAAGGGTGTTAGTTATCCTGGTAAATGTTGATTTAAGCACACTCAGTCCTAAGATATGTAGCAGTACTAAAATACACTAGAAGTCTTTATTAATGCCTTTCATTGAATCAGATATGTCATAATTTATACAAGTGGTCTCTGTGCAGAGTAGTATTACCATTTGGGTCCAGGCTCACCCGGACATTTAGGGCAGTTCAGGTTTTGTTTAACTCACTGTGCAGTGCATTCTGGTCTTTGAGACAGAGAAAAGGTAACTAAATGCATTGTTTGTGTTAAAAAAATCATAGTTGTCCCAATCTGTCTAGTGAACCAAGTGCCACATGGCCACCCTAGGCATCCTGTTACCATTCATTTGTATCATTGGTTTGCACTCTAGAAAACGCTTCCAATAAATCCTGTGCTTTTAAGCTTTAGATCATAAAAGCGTGCTGTTAAACCAGTCTTGATCCCTGTGCTTTACAGTAGCTGTGGGACCTTTCCATGAAAATCCTGATTCTCTTCACTAGCTGACAGGTAAAAAGAGCAAAGCAAGTGCCTGTGCTGTGATATTCTCCTTCTCCTGCTAGTCAGCAAGACACAATAAACATTGGAATCTCATTCCGGTCTGTCACAGGCTGCTGTGCTCCTGTTCGGTGGTGTCAGATTCATATACTCACCTGCTCACCTGGCTACAGAGCAGGGCGCTGGGGGAGGACGAGGAAGGATTTCTTTTTTCCTCTCTGGATACAGCACAGAGAATATTGTTTCAGTTGTCTGTAGTGGGGACTGAATAGCAATTTTGAATTAAGATAACGTTTTTTGGGTAAAATTATGATTTAATCTCCTTTTTCTAATTCTAACCATAAATGTAAATCCCTTCATAAATAAATAATAATAAAAATGTAACTACACAGTAATTACACATGTATATTGTAATGACACTGTAATAGGAACAAGTTAATGCTGCTTATAATTAAAGCTCAGAAATGAGACTGATACAATGTGATATGTCTGCTTTCATCTTTCTGAATGTTACCATAGTTATCAAGGTTATTCCTAACGAAGATGAAGCAGCTGGCATTATTTCACTCCTGCGCTGTTATCTCCAGACACATGGCAGTGCGTGGCAGTGCATTCCATCGCATCAGCAAGCCTGTATCCGTTAGCCCTACTAGTTCAGGTTCACTGCTTACGGACTAGGCTATCTATAATATGATAGAGACTGGGCATCCTTGAGCAGCACGCTGAACTGCTCACGTGTGAGCGCCCTCCAAAACTCCTTAAAGAGGTTCGTCAGTGTTTGAAATTGAACTATCAGACTGTTTGAAGCATGGTGCGCTTCTGCTGGAACGCAGATGGTAACTGCCAGATTATAGTATATGCTGTCAATTTGAGTTGTTATGCTTTATAAGGAGAGTATTTCTGTGTCCCCAATGACTTTTGCAGCCGAGCTGATACTGAATATTCGTTTCCTCAAAAGGGAGAGGCTTTATGAATATACCGTGGTAAAGCAGCAAGACAAATCATCATATTTAAATGTGAACGATTAACAATGAATCATTACATATGTGTACTTGTGACAAAGACGGCAGCAGTGAGTGACGTCAGACCAGAGACCGGGAGCAACACAGAACAGACAGAGACTTGGGGTTTTGGTGAAGCTGAGCGCGTGATCGCGCTCAGCATTTAATAATTAAACAGAACAGAAAATAAAAGGTTTTAACACAAAACACAGGACACGGCACTTACGCCAAAATAAACAGACAAACAAAACGAACTAACACTTAACAAACGGTGCACGGAGACAAACAAACACGGTGAGTAAAAAAACACTTCTTATTATATTTTATTTTAACCTCCTCTCCACACCCGTTCTCCACTCTCGAACACCCAACCCCGAGTGAATGAAAGGTGCATCTATTTATACTGTTGTGCTGGGATTCAATTACTAATTAATTATTCACTTGAATCCCAGCACGTGAATTAATTACGTGCAACCTCCTGCTCACATATTAAATACTTTAAATGCACGTGAAGTGATGTGCAATCCCGTGCCTAAATACAATTACATCTTAAATACACGTGAAACACATGCCCGTTTATATCCCGTGTACCAATGACTATACACCAACATTTACACACACAACATGTAACATACAACATATAACACAAACTACGCACAACGGCGTGGCCACATTGCCACAGTACTGTATTAGCTTTCTTTGAACTTAAAGCAGTGTTAGACCTTCAGTTGGTCATATTTATCAAAAGTTGATTATGATTCCTTTTGACATATACCATCACTTCGATGCTCTGAAACACAAGCGGGTCGTTGTTAGTTTTTCATGGTCTGTTGATCTGCCAATTTGTATGATGACATTAGCAGAGTTGTAGTATGACTCAATGATTCTTTTTTTAGTCTTCATGCCAAGGAAATATTTGTTTTTCTTGAAGGAAAGTTATATCGTCATTTGATTGAGATTCTGTAAAGGAATGACTGGAAAACCTGAGAATGCTTTCTACCATGGGGAAGTAATAACCTATAAGACATTTCTGTAATCTGCCACTATTTTGCCAAGGTTATGAATGCCACATTAAAAAGACAATATTGTTAATATATATATATATATATATATATATATATATATATATATATATATATATATATATATATATATATATATATATATTGCGTCTTCTTTAGCTAACTTATGACATCAAATGGGAATGTATTTGCCAGTGAATTATTTATTTACTTATAATAAGTATTTCAGGCAGTACAAAAATCAATCTAACAATACAAATATAATTGCCTGTGGATGCACTGTGAATGTCCTTTTCTCAATCTAATTTCCCTTTCTAGAGGGAAACACTAGGGGAAATTACAAGGACATAACAGCCCAATGGCCTTATTTATCTGATTGTAATGGATGGTTCTGGTCAGCTAGCCATTCAATTTATTATTGTTGCCCCTATACCAATCAGTATTGTTTTCTGACAGCTTTATCTTGCATCCTTGGTTATAAATCTCCCTTCCGACCTGTGAGGGCGCTGTGTAAATGAGACAGAGTGCCTTGGACTGGATGGTCTGACAATTTGTTCCAAGGGAAAGGTGGAAGTCGGCCATCTAGAAAGCGGGCGGAGCTACGGTACACCAAGTTTTCTCCCCAGAGGGGAAGTGATGTGTCAATCACAGATTGGAGGAGAAACGGTTGCACTCGCTAACCAAGGGGACGTGACTGACGGTACAAAAGGGGACGTGGCTAGGTGATCTGTTCCCTTTGTTATGGTTAAGGTCGAACCGAGAAAGGAGAACTGTAAACTTACCGTGAGTGTTTTGTTTGTTTGTCCTGTCTAATTATACTTGTTTGTTCTTGTTAGATGGCTAACACGATCCGGAGCTGTCACTTAAAGCCAGCACTAAACCCGGACAACACTTCACAACTGTACACAAATAAATTGTATTTCACCACGAGCACTTTAGCACTCACTCTGGACTTGTGATCGTGTGTGTGTCTTTGTGTGTGTTCTACTGTGTTTATTCTTTCGGGACTGTAACCCATTGTTTTGAAACAATGCAGTACACATTGCCTGGGATTATTCTTTGTAGTCGCCAGACCAGGATTATAAATAAACATTCTGTCTGGATTGTGAACTTTGTTGTCTGTCTTCTGTTTCGTAATCACATCACCTCTACACCTGCGCACTGCAAACCACTTTACCACAATCGTATATATTGATTAGCATGCAAGCAGACTTCGACTAAATTATTATGCTCATTGTACAAAGAAACATCTACAAAAACACACACACACACACACACAACTACTGTAATAAGAAAGTTGTTACACAAACTTACTGCAGCCATCTATTATTGTTCAAGAACAGAGCACTTTTAAACATGACTCACTTTTTTACTGCCATCTAGTGGAATAAGGTACAAATACACATTTAAAACGAGAGTAAATTCCGCATGATTTTTTTTTCAGGTCTTTACTAAATAAGGTACATAAATAACCATAGTTTTGTGAAATTCAAATATAATTAGACATTCTGAAATGATTTTAATAATTGACTATTAAAAATGTAATAGGAAAGTGAAAGCCCAGAGAACCATTGTCAGTCAGCAAAGCATAAGGAAGGATAGTAAGTATGGCACATTTATTGTTTAAATTTGACTATAATCTGCTGATTTCTAATGCATATATATGAGTTTACTGTAGGCAAAGGCATGATCATCCAAAATCATGAAATAAAGCATGGATACTTTAATAAAAGGCTAATATAGTATAAAGGATAAAAAATAGATACCTAGAAGGAACTGCCATCAAGCTGGAATAAAACACAACTTGTGAGAAAAATTATAAGCTCCTTTACTGAAAGGTTTCACTGCAGCTAACATGGTTGGCCTTCAAAGTATTATATGCTGGTTAATTTGTTATCAGTTTTTGTAATATAATTACTCTGAAGAACCACTTTAATATCTGAAGACTGGCTTGCCAGAAATGTTTCCTGTATCCCTAGTATTCACTTCATTATAATTAGAATAAGTCCATTGAGATGTTCATGTGCAATAATGCCCTGGGTGGTTACAGATTTGCGAGCATGCTCAGTTCTACTATCCAGAACGATATCCTGTACAGAACTAGCAAGCAATAGTCATTAAAGGTATACACAGATTTTTTTTTTTAATGATCTAAACAGAACTCAATTTAACCCCTTATGTTCAAATGTGGACATAAAAATATGCGTTAAATCTATAAAATGGCTCTTGTTGAAAAGTAGTTTAAAATATATTGGAAGTGCATAGGTTAAATACTGCTGGCCTACAATTTATAAACCTGACTCATTCCACTGTATTTTTATTGTTTGTAGTGTGTTATTAAGTGATCATTAAATGAATCCTTGAGGGATACCAGGAACAGACAGGGGTATTTAGAGTCATCGCTGTTTAGATCATTAAAATATGTTGCAAACTTTACACTGGAGTGAATGTGTAGTTAATTTGGCCTATATAAATAAAGGACAAAGACTTCATGCATCTAACACTTTACAGGTGAGGCACCTTAGTTTTAATGATGGTCTAATCATTGTTGTAGAGAAGTTTATAAGCAACGACGCTGCTCTAATGCAAGGTATTGTGCAAGTCTGTCACTGTCCAGCAGGAAAAAGCATGAACACCAGAACAATTCTCTACAGGAAGTATACTGTGCAATAATCTTATATTGAGATGCTCATACATCCGGGTGGCCACACGGTGGCATAAGCTAGCTTGGTCAAAACCACCAGTTCAGTTCGTTTTAATTATTATTATTATTTTTAAATATATTTGTAAACAATATCGTATTGTTGTTGAAATGATTTGTGCATGTTTGGAAATTAAATGAATGGCTATGGTTTAATTGTTTGCGGTAGTAATGATATAAGTATAAAGCAATAGATACTGTATTCAAAATATCTCATATATACGTATATAATATTTATTTTTACACATTTGCATAATACTGTTTAAAGGAAATGTATATAGGCTGATAGATAGATAGATATCAAGTTTAATCTATATCTATCTATCTATCTATCTATCTATCTATCTATCTATCTATCTATCTATCTATCTATATATATATATATATATATATATATATATATATATATATATATATATATATATATATATATATATATATATATATATACCGTTACTGTACAATGGTTCTGTAACTGAAGAACGGTTCACCTCAAAGTGTTAACAAGTCTGTTACTTGGAAACCACTGATGTCACGCTTACCTCCTCCCATGAATTCATTTAAAACAGTGAATAGAATTTAATCTTTTAAGTCGCCGGACGTGTAGAACAACTCCTATGCAACCTGTGGCAACCACCACACATTAATTTATTGTACAGCATAGGACCAAATGTAAACCTGCGATCATGTTCGTTGGTCCCAGTGGAGAGAAGCTCGTGAAAGCTCAGATGAGAAACACGTACGAAACTAAAATGTTTGATATCAACAAGGAGATCATTGAAAGGGAATGCAATCGCTCGTTGCTTTTGATTAAGAGGAACATCAATGAAGTCAAAAAAAGTTTAAGAGATATAAAGACTATAAGTGGATACTGCGGAGAAGCTTGGCAGCCATTGCCGAAGTCAAAGCCACCAGGTAATAATATTAATAAATTGTGTCCTTCAGCAAAGAGGAATTTCAACAAAGAGGAATTACATTTGAGAAACCAAAGCCCAAATGAAGAAGTTGCACACGATGCAGAAGAGCACAAGGAAGAACCACATGGAATGTTAATTCTGAATGAGAAATTCTGCAGCTTACCGTCAGACACCAGAGAGGGTACCTACACTTTTAAGAAGGTGCACTATGATTCCAATGCTTTTATTTTGCATCTCTCAGGAAATGCATACGCCACCGGGAACTCGGCGATCAGACACGGTGACCATTTGAAAGGACATTCAAAAAACGCAAAGAACGAAAAAGAAATAGACTCTGATAGTGAAAGTACTTGCTCTTCTTCCGACAGCAGCGACTGGCGTTCGAGGCCATTTAATGATTCAGAAAAAGACGCTACCCCTAAAAGAAAGCTTATAGGAAAAAATAAATCTCATTGCAATTCAGGTAAACATACTGAGGCGATTGTTTCAAGAGAGGAGCAATTTGGACTCAGACAAGAGGGATTAGAAAATGGATCAAAAGGGGAAAGGTTGCAACATTATTCTATGCCGTCCTGGGAGAACCCTCGCAGGTCTTCAGATTCAGGCACAAAATCGGCTGAGTTTGCCAAAAACTTAAAGGACAGACAATTCAGACCAGTTTCGGAAAATCTGTTCTACAGAAGACATCTTACACTTTGTTCAACAAATACCGACTCTAAGAACAATTGCAATAAATCACAAAGGTGTTTTTCTGCCGTGGAACTGAATCCAGGTGACGATGGTGTGGAAAAACAAAATAATTCTAGTTTGGACGATGGATCCAGGCGTTTTAAACATCTTATAAACACGCAGTCAAATGGAAAACTGTTTGCATCTGTCGCGGGCAAATCAAACAGCGGTACACGAATTGTTCATTTTCCCAAAACTGACAATCACACAAAACTCAAACAGAAGTCTCCCGTCTTGAGAGATCAAAACGTGAACAAAAGACCGAAGACAGCAATTTCTTTGCAGTTCAACGATGCATTATTAAAGCCCGAGTTTTCGAAGCCCCTAATTATCCGTTCTTCTCCATGGCAAAATAATGCCTCGCTGGGACTGCGCCGGTTGTCCTCAGAGTCACCCGCTGTTATTTTCGGTACCAGGGACAGCGTTAAAGCCAGGGTTGTCATGTCTAAATCTGCTATACAGCGAAGCCTCCACCAGTTGGTTTTGGAGTATAACAGACCCAGAACCGTAAACCACTTGGAAAAACAAAAACAAAAACTTCTGCAAACCAAGGTCTCTGCCTTTGTAGCTATCCTGGAAACAGATAATCTAGTTTGAAAGCATACAAATGCTACTGCAAAAATACATATGTTTCCGACACGTCTGTGTCGTTTGCTTAAAATATAACGAATTACATGCTGGTATTCTATGCAATTGTTTTATTTCACACACACACACACACACACACACACACACACACACACACACAAACTGTTCATATGCTGTGATTATTGTTGTCATTTATGAAGTCCAAGTCTTTAGGCGTATTTTTTTCAAGGGTATTTTTCAATCAGGTAGTAAAAATAATATGAAGTTTATGCACTGCTTATTAATAGTGGTGTGAGGCATATAGTAATAAAAACGAACCCCCTGTCTGCAATACAGGGAGGGTTATTGACAGTTGTGGTAAACCGTGGTGTGTGTAATTGCATTGTGTTTTAGAGGAAGCCTGTGTTAAAGATCACGTGTTTTTGGAGACCACCTGCCTTAAAAGGCTAGGTTCAGATAATACTTTCCATTAACTTTAATCAGCTACAAAAGCTCAACACCAACTAAGATACTACGAGACGAAGGGCGGTTGCTTTGGACCGATTTGAACTGAATTAACAAAGTGCGATTATTAACTGTTTAATATAAGGGGTCTTGTTCATACAGTTTAAATCAATGAGTTATTGTATAAGAAGAAGTGTAATGTTCATGAGAATACAGCTGTTTGTTTCATGCACACAAAAACCTTTCAATCTAACAAACTGTTATATACCCAAAAATAAAAATACATATAATTTTCTGTAAACATCAAATTAGTTAAAGCTTTGAGAAAAGGACCCCAAGGCAAAGTGCCACCTTAAATGTCATACAGCATTAGCTCAATGGTGAATGGACTGCATCCATTTAGAAGCAGTACAAGGTAACCGTCATCTGATATTTTATGCACAGTATTGTGATGTCACCCACTACCATATGCCCTATTGAACTGTTGCAGAAGATCGCTATTAAGTACAACAGCAGTTGCAGGTTGTACAAAAAGCCGAACAGCAATGTATTCGGTGATTTGGTGAACAGGATGACCAAGAGGCCGCTCGATCAATTGCCAGGCTATTGGGTGTATCAGAATTAACGGAACCACATTTACACAACGTTGGCCCAAACATTGAGAGCTGTTGATATGGAAGAGTTTGACTCATTAATTACAGACCACATCAGCTTTGCGCAGAGGGCAAATCACTCTTCACTCGAAGTGCACTTCTCTGTCGAATTCACTGAAGTATGCACTGGCATCATTCTATACTGGGTGTTTGCTCGGAGAAGAAACGCCGCCTTGGTAAATAAGTTAACGGAGAAGACTTCTGATTACCTTCCGGACAAAACCAATAACCTGGCACTCGTGTGGAGGCAATAATATTGCAATGTCGGAATGTATTTTCTATTGTTTTGGCCAGGTTACAGTATTTGCGCTGTTTGGATTATTTTATTAATGTTATTAGTTGTTAGAATTAATACAGCAAAAATGATGACTGGGTACGCTGTTTTGTACTGCGCAGCAAATGCTGCTGTAGCTTTAACTGGAAGACTACGCACTGTGACGTTTCGTAACGTTGAGGGAGTTGGTGTCTTGGGATCGTTATGACGGTGTACTTTGAGCAAGTGTCTTTGAGCTCTGTGGTATAATTCTGTAACTAAAAGCAACAAACCTGTGCCGAGGAAATAAAGAACATTGAAATGAGAAATCTCTTTGGACATTTTTTATACACTTCATGAACCCGGCTGGCTTGTCTGAAGAGAACACATACATTTTACCGGCCAGCAACAATACGGTCAATTTGAGCATAACATCCTAAACTTCTTTTAGAGAGATGAAACCCAATACGTTTCTATATTAATGGTACAACAATATATTTAGGTTTATTTTAAATGATTAAAGGACTGGCATTATGTCTGCTTTATTATTATTATTATTATTATTATTATTATTATTATTATTATTATTATTATTATTATTATATAAATTGCATATTATGATGGGGGTATTTTGGGAAAGTGATAATTAGTATGGTTTTAGTCCAGAAACATTCATTTATTTAAAAAATAAAAATAAAAATAGAGAAACTGCTATAATAACAATGGAGTAGGCTAAAAATAAAGGCCGCTCCGGGTAGTTATGCCTTGGTCCGGCTTTACCACCTCTACCATGTATATTACTGATTACATTCTGATGAGAGTTTATAAGATCCGCAATGTGGTGCAACGGTACTATAATCAACTTCGTCATAATTAAGCATTAGCATTTCAGATCTTACTTTTGAGTTTTTATCGGCGGAAAAAAACGCGTTTTAGTTTCACACTTCAAATACTCTACAATAAAATCTACATCAGCAGCACCAACAATATTATTACAGTATTGTGATGTCACTTTGTAGGCACGGCTGCATTTCCAGCAACGATGTCTGACAGTGCTGAGCCAACAGCATCAAACTGCGTGAAAACAAACGTGTTTTGTGATTTGGTGGAGAGGATAGGGCGGTATCAGAGTTATGAACCACGGATTTATAGGGCCTTGGCCAAACTATTGAGAAACGCTGATTTGGATGAGTTCGAGGCATTGATCACAGACTATATCGGCTTCACACAGGATGCTCGCCAGCGCCTTGATGTGCACTTATATCTCGAGTTCACTGAAATATTCATTAACACCATTCTTTACTGGGTATTTGCTCGGCGGGGAAACCCTTCCTTTGTGAAGAAGCTAATGGAGAAGACTTCAGATTTTTTTCAGGACAAAACCAATAACCTGGCACTCATATGGAGGTAACAGCAGCGTCAATCTAATAAAAGACAGTAGATAAGAAAAAAAACAATAATAACAATAACTTTAAATAAATGAGAACATGCATAGCTAACCTTGAAATCATCACGGTACACTTACAAATGTTTACATGTGTTTATCTACTTGATTGCCTACTTTAGGTACAGCAAACAGAAATGAACACATGCTTGTCCGTTGTGCCACAGGTGGTGGTTTAAATTTTAAATAAATAAATACATATATGACAATACTTTAAATAACATAATTCATGAATTCTGTCTAACAAATATCATGTTTCCGTATATTTTATATGGAGTCAACGTTTACATTATAAAACTTTCATTCTCCATTAATTTATCATGTACATGGACCTATTTTAATGTGTGATCAAATGAACAAGAACATTATTAAATACAGTAAGTGTTCTGGTCCTATTTGTGCTAAAAGTTGTTTCCAACTCTTGTTTATAGACCCTTCACACCAGTTTACAGTCCAAGCCCTCTTAGTGGTGTAACACCTTTACATTATGTAGCCCAGACCAGGCAACATAACATACTGAAGATCCTTCTGCAATATGGGCTGCTGGAGAGGGAGATTACCCCGAATTACATTGTGCTCACTGTACTCTTCTACCCCCCAAGAGTAATAATTCTGGATGACCTGAATTTCACCGATATCATTGAGGATGCAAGAGCCTGTATAGCCTTGTGTGCCAGGGTTCTCACCCACATATCTATCACAGACATTGAGGTAGGCAGAATTCCTCTATAGAGAATAGAAATGATTTATTCTGAAATGAGGTATAGTTAGGAACTGTAAAGTAACCAATGCTTGCCATTCCTACACTGTGTAAATCTCAAACATACAGAAGATTGTAATAGGAAATTAAACCAAACAGGTAAAAAAAAAACAAATAGACTTGAGGTAAATTTGAATAGGCTTTTACCTCTCCTTTCATGGTGTTTGCAAACAGTCTGGGTGGTTTGAAGTTCTGTTGCGCCATCATCAAAAAGTATTGTATAGAACTATTTTATAATATGTTTAAATGGGATTTTAAATAACTAATCTGTCGGGTTTGCAGACTCACATTGATTTTGGACTTCATCCTCTCATTGTTGACTGGAAAGACTGTATACCTCCAACGCGCTATAAAGAACCATGTGAGCTTGTACACCTGTGTAGAGTGACCATACGAAACTGCTTGTTAACCTACAACAAGCTCCCAGATGGGATCTATGGACTACCTGTCCCAAGAGCTCTCCACAGCTTCTTAAACCTGGACACCTGAAGAGGATTTCAATCAACTAAGCAGACAATGAGACCAACCCCAACTTCGAGGGAGATGCGAATAAACTAAACGCAACAATAAAAAAATAAAATTGTATTTACTTTGTCAGACATTATTATTAGATGATTATTGTTAAAATGCATGCATTAGTGGTCTAACAAAGCTTTTGATCTATATTTAATAGAAATGCATCAAAACCACAAGCAAGCAAACATCAGACCCTGCACGTGACAGGCGAAGAAGCCATCTCACCAACTATACCCAGCTTGAGGCAGGAAATCCAGGTTTTCTAGGTACAGCTGCTAATTATTTTCAGAAAAGGTGTATATTAAAATTGGACTATAAAAATAATCATGTAAGGTTGATTGTTGTTGTTTTAAGGTCTTGCATTTAAAAATGAACAAAGAGAAATTCTGAATTCATTAAAAGAAGCATCATTTTTTTATTTACTTATTTTTTTTATATAATAAAGTGCCTAAGTCCGTAATTGCTAAAAACATCTATATAAAATATGTTTTTGCATTAATAAAACAACCTTCCCCCTACATGCCACTATAAAACCAATGCATGTGAAAACTGTGAAGCCCATGGAAACCAGTGCAATTGTACACACCGATATTATTCTGTCTGATATTTGTTAGCTAGTATTTCATGAAAATGATATGTAAATTACCGTACATTAAGGGTTAAGTGTAGCTGCGTTTTAACTTAAAAACACAGACTCATACTTCAAAAGATGATGCAAGTTGCAAAAACACGAGAGGTGTGTGGATGTGTGAAAATGATAGTAGCATACCTAGCATGGAAACTGCATCAGGCAGCCTTTACAAATAATGAATGGGTTCTTAAATCTCATGCAGCAATTTACTCAGTGCCCTGGAAACAGACAACAAATGACATGAAACAAATAGCACACGCACGGGGAAGAGACTTTAAAAACTTTTCTTAAAGAATTTTACTTTACATTGGGGTTTTTTTCCCCCATAGTCATTATAAACTTATTAAAAACGGATGATGGTACTAAAAGCTATGAAACTGCTGCCACAGAATATACTAGGAGCACTTGTTTTCTGACACTATAGCAACCAGTGTAAAAGGGGCAAGCTATTTATTCACTTGTCTCATGATCACACATGCTATTGGAAGTCTGTTTGATGCTGGCCAAGGCATATTTTTGTTTTCCTTATTTAAAATTCCCCTCATGTTTTAGAAATAAGCCCAATCCCTTTATACAGTAGGTAAGTCACTTAACAGGTCTTCAGCAGTGAAGTTTGTACTTGAAAACATTATTATTTTCAAAGTAAAACTTGTAATATTAAAGAAGTCCGCTTATAGGACAGGACTCAATATGTTGGTGATGATACTACTAAAAACCTAGAAGCCAGTGTCCTTGATGTGTCAGCATATTGTGAGGCAATGCTATAACCCTTTCAATAGTACATCATACACCATTCCTTCCAGTATTGCCTCAGCATCATTTTATAAAAGAAGTATCTCTTATTCTTTCAACATACTGTTCTAATGTCCAACATACTATCGATAGTTGTTCTTCTAAAAACAAATGTAATACAATAAACTGCATTGACGTTTACATTCCACTCAAGAGACCAACCTAATGTAAACAACTAAGACTAGCTCTGGGGTAAAAGCACTAACAATACCCAGTGGGTCTCTGCCGCAACCTGACAGCAATGACTGTGTTTGTAGTTATTGATGAGCAATGAGATTGTTTGTGGTAATGTATGCTGGGCTACAGTAACCTGGGTTATCATTGCAGTTGATTATTTACCAGCAGTGCAAAGACATATCAATTAGATTATCAGAATTTAACTGAATTACAGACTGTGAACTGATGGATAGTCACTAAAAAATTATTCATTATTTAGCTTACTTTATCTGAATAATGACCTTAAACCATATTCACTTCATTCACAGTGATCAACATTGTTTAGATAGTGTGAAGTGTACAAGTTCCTTCTGCTGATGGCAAGCAGAACTCTTGTATCTTTTCAATTTATCTGCATTAAAATATATACATTCCAAATAAACTTGGCAAGAGTAAAAATGATATCTGTTCCATAATGTCACACTCGCACAACTGTGCTGACAAGACAATCAATTTAATTTGTAATTCAATATGCTTCCTCTCTCAGTAAGGGTAACCCTCAGGCTTTTGTAGGTGTCAGATTATATTTTGTTGTTTAACACTAGTGTAAACACAGTGTATCTGCTGCATACACAAACACAGGCCGTTGTTAAAGATGTTAATAAATTTTAAGCTTGCTAAAGGAAGTAAAAAGGTAACTTTTTGGTGTAGGTCCATACCACTGCACATTGACTTAGCATTATACATTGTGATCTTAAGCTCTGGCTCCAGTAAAATGTTATTTAAAACACACACATGCACACACACACAAACTGTTAATGTTACAAAACTAATCAGATACAACTTTTGTGCACACCGGGGCTAAGGCCTAGCAAACAAACATTATTTATAGCCAAAGGGATCTGTGTTATTTAGCAAGTTTCGAATTGTACGCTAGTGCAGAACCTGCCACAGCTGCCTCCTCATTCCCTTGGAAACTAACATTGAGAGACTATGGAGCGTAAACTGAGTTCTGAATAATCCAACGTATTCCAGCCATGCTGTGACTGCAGCAAACCGGTTCCCTTAAGAACAGAAACAAAGTACTGAATTATTTAAGTGAGGACAATTCTTCTCTTTAAAAAATCCACTGTTTTGGCAGCACTTGAGGTGGCTAAATATTCTCAAATTTATCAGTATCCATGTAAGCTTCTACTCATAGCTCATGAAAGTATGGATTTAACCTGCCATGACCACATTAGGTCACATGGGAGCAGATCAGTCTCTATGCCCATCCCTTTCTCCAGACTCATTTTACTTTTGAGCAGACTTTGATTCGAACACAAACTACAGACTACTTGTTTTTGTTGTCTACTATATGCCACCATTATCTTCTTCATGGGAAAATTAAAACATATCTTTGTAGGATTCATTGAACTGCCTATCTGCTGTAAAGTTGTTTTCCATTAGAAAATAAGTCCCATTTCCATAAGTTTACAGTAAGAGTACCTGGGATTAGTCCTATTCAATTTTGCCACAGGCTTGGTAACTGATTGTGATCCTTGACAAGGGACACAATAATTAACATGATGCAACTGCATCTAACCCCCAAGCAGTAGCAGACCTAATTCTACATAGCAACAACCGTTTGTAGAAGTGTATTGTTCATATCTGGAGTCAAAATCTGCTCTGGGCCAAAAGTCCTCTACCTTTGAATTTAAGCATGACAGCCATGTAGTTTTACAAGGGACAGGCATGATTTGGACTAGCTACTTAACCTTTCTGCAATAACCTATAGTGTTTTGAGGTATTTTCGTATTTTGTATATGGGTAGTGCTACGGTTTCTTCAGTTTTGGACGTAGCCACAAACACATACAAGTAACAAATTGCATGGGACAAAGCAATGATCAGTTACGACACATCAAATGTAATTGACATCTACTATACCATACAGCACTACACACCAGACAGCAGTATATATTATCTCGACAACCAGTCTTCTCAGGAAAATTAAAGCACTGTTCAGCAACCATCCAAACTGTGAGCTATCGTGTAAGCCTTTGAAAAAACATCCTGCAAGTTAAAGGTGAACTAACAGCCAGAAGACCACTGAAGCAGACAAGCAAACATAATCCATTCTTGCATTTGTTGTGTACAACTAAATAGCTATGTGTAATGAGATTGTTTTACAGCCATGATTATACTGCAATAAGGCCAATATTAATCTGCTTGGATTCACAATATATTCTTTAAGAATAATATTATATATTATATATACAGGCACAACCGTTCAACAGGAACTTCAGAAAACTAAGCAAAGCCAAAAATCTGTTAATGTTTTAAGCTCTATCAACTGGAAACCAGTATTCTTTAAAGATGAAAAGTTTTGTAATCAGAAACGGATGCTATCATTTGGGTAGAGAAATGGTGACATCTGCTGTTCATTTAAAAAAAAAAAAAAATCTGTCATATAGAATATTGTGGTTCATTTCTGGAAATGTTACATTTCAGATTGACCAGGTACTGCCATACAAATCCATATATACTGTATAGGTTCTTTTGTAAAGCAGGAAAAGCACAAGGAATTTGTGTAGACCTACCTTTAAAAGTTAGTCATTACAAGCGACAAATTTTAAACAAATTAACAGGCCATACAGGAACCATATTGTATATATATATATATATAACTAAAACATTGAAATAAATGAATTTAAAACTGGTAATACTTGGCAAGGCACTCAACACAAAACAAGCAACATTTACTACAAAAAAACAATTGGTATATTTTATGTTCACTGGAATGATATCTATTTATTAATTAATCAGACATGATACTGACAATCTGAAATCAGTCTGGCTAATCCACAACATATTTTCAAAGCACTGGTGAAATTAATCATCGTAAATAAAAACCTTTGCCTATTGCTAAAAAACAAACTAAACAAAGTATATAGAATACTGTTGTATAACCCCATTTACAATCTCTCGCTACTTCAGTATACTGTATCAAGAAAGGAAGATACAAGTTTCCTTTCTATAAAAACACTATCCGAATCTTAAGTGGCTACAGTTAATCAAACATCAGTGCTGAACTGATATTGAGCTATTCTAGCGAAATCATTCAGTGGTGTCTGCCAACTAGCCTGTGCTACCGTATTCCTCGTAACCTTGCTTTTAAATGATTTCCTTACTAACAATGTGTAGGTGGGTTTATTAGTATTCATTTACTCCGCAGATTAAACCAGGGTACAGTTCCTGGGGCACAAAACACAAGACAAAACTCGAGACAAAACACAACAAAATGATACATTTCCACTAGGATTCTATAATGGTCAGATTCAAAACTAACGAGTTGAGGGATAAGCAAGGCTCAGTTTTCTTAACTTTTATTACAACATTGTTCCCTCTTTTCTTGTAATAAGAGAATACAACTGGTTGCAAGGCTTGGCTATCACTCTTTCGAAGGCTGCTATATATTGCTTGAATTCACCTGAATCGTGAGCAAAGGAATCACACTGGGGTTTCAAAACATACAACAAAAGAACCAGTTTTTCTATCATCCAGAGTTCAACAACATACAGTGAAGACATGTCCTCATGATACAGTGTACACAGGGTGTATTCAAGTTTCAGAATGCAAATATAGAGTGTATAATCAGAACTCTGAAACTAGAACCTTCTTAAATCTGCTGCTTTTAATTTGATAAATTGATCAATACAGCAAAATAATTAAAAAGTTATCTACTGCTTTTATAACATGTCAGAATACCACAAATAAAGTGATTTGTTCACAGCAGTAAACATTTAACTATTTCAGCACTACATATCGTTATAGAAAGGTGACCTTAGGATGACCAATTAAGATTAATACACTAAATAATAAATAAATAAATCTGGTTAACAGATCTGTGGTTTTGAGTGGCCCCATATAGAGGTGTGCAATGTTGTTTGTTACCTAATTGGAAGATCCAAAATTCAATTCATAATTCAATGATAAATATGTTTTCCAGTTTTCAGACAGACACAATTTGGGTATCTGGAGTTTCTCATTCACAATATCCTTTTCGGTATGAAAGGTATCAGTAACAATCTGAGCACTGTCCTAGTTTAAAACCTCAGGATGCACATTGATTCTCTTGAGGACCTCCTCTGGCATACAAAACACTGGGTTCACTTCTTTGATCTGCTCCTCTCCCATCAGTGATAGCCCGGCAATTCCAAACAGGGTATGAAAAGGATCCACCTAGCATGGACAAAAATAAATATACTGTAGTAAATGACAGAAGCAGCTTCCATAAGAAATGTGCAGTACAATGCGTTCTGTAAACAAATATCAAACGTTTCATTCTGCTGCTACTGTTTTTTGAAGATCACTAATATTTTAAAAAAGTGAATGTGCATACAGAACTTCATTGGGAATGCAGAGTGAATGAATGTCTTTGCAGTCACCATATCAGTCAAATAACATACATCAATACTTTTTTAGTATACCATTTAGACAATCACATAAGATCCACCGAGATACAAATATCATTTCAGTTACAGTTTCCCCTTCCTTGTATATACATACAGGAGAGAGGAACTGAAAAACTGATAGAGAAAGAAATAGCTAGTGCAGTTGGAATTCACCATGACCTGCACTGGAATTGTACCAGGACATCGCTGCTCCTCTTAAACTAGTGCAATGTTTTTTTTTTTAGTATTCACACAGTATACAGAACCTCAGGTAAGCATATTTGCTATTGGAGAGAACTCATTTGTTATAGTAGAGTACTTACCATATCTCCAGGCCTGTCAGCAAACCCCCCAGTCTCCTCATCCTGGCAGGCCAAGATAAATCTGCTTAGTTTGTTTTTGTCAATCCAGTGGATTCTTCCAATAATTTTCAATGAAGCAAGCACCCACCATGAATAACAAACATCTGGTAACTGCAATATTATAATAATAATAATAATATGAAAAGTTTGATTCCCTCTGGAAAGGGCAGACATGACTTATGAAAATGCTAAACAGAATGTTTTCTGGAATTCACGTTCAAATGAAAAAAGTTAACACCACTATCATTACAAATCAACATTTGTCTAATCGTAGTACAGTACTTCAGCAATACAAACGATTATACTTTTACAAAGCTAAAAAGATTAGTTTTGTTTTTTTAATAAAGCAGCACTGAAGATTATTTTCACTTTTGGATTCCTCCATACTGGACCTTTTATTGAAGCACTATTTTGTATATAAAATGGTAAAGACATTTTCTGTGCTCAACCAAAGCGAGATTTGACGACCGATTGCCAGATTCACAGTTGATTTTGCATTAATGGGTCTTCAAACTGTCTTTTCTAAAATAGAATACCAATTATCTAGCTACCTTCTCTGGCCGCCCATTCAGCCCTCCAGATGGTAACTGTCTTTCACACAGCCACCAGCCCAGCAAGTCTGCTTTTATTTGGTGCAGCTGGCCTGTTATAGATAAAAATCCCGTACAGCAGTAAATCTGAAAAAAACAACCATCATAGTTATCCACATCATAGAAATCTTCACTCAGACATGACGCTGTCCATGTCTTTCTTTAACATTAATAAAATATTTAATGAATTCATCTCCTACAAACAGTACTATTGCACTGATTCTTTAATAAAAAGCATCCACACTCGTTTTGCTACATATGCATTCACTGATAGCAAGTACAGTTGCATGTTTTGGAAACAAATACATTATAAAATCCGAGAAGAAAAAGAAATAAGAATTGATAATGATGCTGCACACTGTATAATACACACCTGCCCTGCATGAGATTCAGAGCCTGGTCTGCAGCCAAACCCTCCATCAAAGTTCATACAGGACAAGACAAACTCTACAGCTTTGTCAACATTAATAGCATCCAATTTTCCCTGAAAAACAGATGAATCATTACTGCATTCTGTATGGCTTCAATACAAAATAACAATGGATACAACAGGAAAAAAACAAGAACTGTGCTCTCTCGTTATAAGGGGGCTCTTCATACTGTGAAAGCTGTTACAGGATATGGCTCTCATTTGCCCCACCATGCCATTCCATATGCACTTTCATTCTTCTTAGAGGATGGTTCACAAATAACAGTCTCTTAAAGGGATAAAGGGAGAGTACTGCAGTTTCTTTCCATTAAACTTTCTGTTGAGAACCAAGGTAACTTACCAGCAAAGCAAGTGTTGCTACTGCACAGAAAGAGAACCTTGTGTCTATTTCACCTGTAAGAAACAAACATGTTTTAGTTTTAGTTTAAATATGGGGATGGCATAAAATTTCTGCGGTATATCCACACATCCATGTCTTATCTAGTTGGTTAACAGAACATGATACAATTTTAATAGACACATAGACTTGAAATTTAAACCTCACCCCATTTGTCCCCAGCAAAGGATCCATCTTCTTGTTGCAGTCCCTTCACATATTCAACAACTTTACCTACATCTATAGCACTGAGCCTGTCATATAAACTAAGAATCTGGAGGGGGAAAAAAAAACAACCCAGGAATAAATGGTTAAAAAATTAATGGCAAGATTACTAAAAGAAAGTTCCCTTATGTCATATAAATAGTTTATTTAATGCTTTACAACAAAAAATCTGAAATTTTAACCTAACTGCATTACAATGATATTAATCAGTATAGAAACACTGGATGTGCGTTAATATTATACATCTTAAAATGTTAATTCGTGAAAACATTAAAGTATTTAATCTATTATTAACTGAAGTTATGTTTTTATGTTCTTTGATGTTACTATCCAAGGCAGCGAGATCTAATTAGCAACGCATTACGATCCAGGAGACACTGGGTTTAATGCCAGCACTGCCACTGACTAGTATGTCAGATGCTTCCTGAGAGAAAGGAATACATATAGAAAATGTTTTACCTGCACGGCACTAAGAGTATAAAGCAAGTGAGGATCGTGCCCTATGCTAGCACTGATCCCACCACAGTCATGCTGGCAAGCCTTGATGAATTCAGTGATTTCTTCCTTATCCATTCGATGGAGATGCCCCATGAGATCCATGACTGTTAAACCCCAATAGATGCCACTCATTCGCAAATATTCTGACATGGTATATTCCTGGAGGAGACAGAAACACCAGTGTTAGGGAAATATTGTTATATGAAGAAACTCAATTCACAGTTACAGTAACTCATGCATCCATACAATATCCATTAATGAGCTCTTTTGCCAATGCCTAGTGAATATTACACACAAGACACACCATTGCAGTAGATAAGTGAAGCACTTAAAATACTGAAACATGTTTAATTGTATAACTGATGTACAGTTTACATCTGAAAAATGTGTGGACAAATTTCGCCAACAAATAGTTAAGTAAGCAAGTGCTAAAGTTCAAAAGAATCATGCAAGCAGTATACATGAAGACTTAAAGCATGTCAATAGTACTTCTACTATAGCACTGTACTTGATAACTTGATCTCAGCTATTCAGTTGATACCTACGTAATCATCTTTCTTCGATCCATAAGCTGCTATGTAGTCTGCATGCTTCTCCAGCAGCAGTGTAGCTGGAGCATCAGGTTTTATAACAACATCTTTACCTTGGGTACCCTGTAAAAATCAAAATAAACATTTAGGTTTAATTTTACCAGCTCCTTGTTCACCAAAACACATTTAAAAATTAATGCTACCAAGGCATAGGCTTTTGTATTGCAGAAAACGTCTAGAACGACATAAACAAAAATATACAATAATAATAATACGAAGAAGAACAGCATTTTGTGCATGGGAGCACAGTTCTAAAGAGGCTCTGTTCGTGACAGGTTATGGATAATGGAGTCGATGTCTGTTTATATCTTAATTAACGATGCTATAGCTGACAGGTACATGTCATCAAATGTATTGAACTGAAGGCCATTTTGGCCTTGCCCTTCTTGTTGCCAATTTAGAGCCCTGCAGAACAATCTGGCAGTAAAGAACACACCCACACACACACATTATATATATATATATATATATATATATATATATATATATATATATATATATATATATATATATATATGATACATGGATGGAGGCTATATTTGCATCCTGTGCCATTCTAAAAAAGGGCATAATACCACATTAATTTATGACGTCACAGAAACCCTAGATATAATTATTTTCCTGTAACTCACACACACACACACACACAACGTGGGCCCTGATTAAATGTAAGTATGGGGCCCCCATGCAGCATTATACAGCAATAACTGCGTCATTAACTTTAACTTAATTCAGTTCAGAAAAACGCTGATCAAACACGTTAATGCTGCATGTTAAGTGCAGCAATAGCTAAAACCCATTACTCACTGACATTTTAAAAAGGCTAGAGAACCACAAACACCTATGCCAACGAGTTGGTCCGGTTTCCTAAAACTGGTGAACGAGTAAATAAATAATGTATATCACTGTTGCTTTTTCATTATAAATACAATTTATTTTTCTTCTTTTGTTCTCGGTTGGATAATATATATATGTATTTTTAAAAAATAATAATACAAATAATTAACATAATTATCGTTGCTGAGTCAAATTTATTGCACAGAAAAAACACATATCTGGAACGAGCTCAAGTATACTAAAGCACTACAGTTCTTGTTGTAAATCGTACGTTCTAAACAGTAAACCAAAAAAAAAACTTACACTGCAAAACAATAGCATTTGAATCGGTGATCAACAAATAGTACAGACATACTGGCAGGGTAGTAGCGTCCGTGATCTGAGTGACAGACACCAGTACACATCTACCGTATTTACAAAAACATCTTATCAATTTTGACTTCTTTACTAATTTGCATGATGGACTTCGGTAAAATATCGTCATTCGTTTATTTTGTGATTCTAAAACAGACGCCAATGACAGTGAATGTACAAAATATCGTTTCCCGTACATTATAATCCAATGACTATTCTGATGTATGCCAATGGCAACATAAACAAATACCGGTATACAATATTTACCACTTAAAAGTAACTGTTATTGTACCCTCGTTTTACTGCACATGCTACTGCAAATTCGTTTTTAGATAAGTCACTTTTTCAATATTATTATTATAAAAAGAATGAACACGTACCATTCTTAGATGCTGCCCCTAAATTGTCGCTACAAGTCGCACTTTTTGTACGTCAGAACAAAGGAGGCGAGGACAGGCAGGTCGAACAACTTCTGGTTTCCTATTTCAGAGTAGGGTCGCGTGCTCTATTCTAGAGCGTTACAAATATGATCTAGTAGCCAGTAAACTAAATAACTGCTGCGGATGTTGAATATTTTTGTTCGCCACCTTGTGTTGGCTCCCCGAGCTGATTACGATGGAGCCACAATGGCGTCAGCTTCCAAACCTTCCCTACAGTTAACAAATGAAGAGGCATTATAGCCAGTATTAATACAGTAATCAATAATGTAATTACATGCCTTCCAGGGCATGTAAACATATTGTATGTGTGACCCAAAACAGCAACAGGAATATCACTTCCTGGAGGAGTTGGTTATACTTCTCTACATTTATTATGTTTATTGAACTACAATAAAATAAAATACCCTTGTCAATTACCAAAGAGTTGCTGGCCCTCGCTAAACTCTGGTTGATGTTTATAATAACAGTTCAGTAGTTCGGGACAAACACCAATCACAAAATGTTTTAGTACAAATATTTCTTGTGGAGAATGTGATTTTACAGAGAAGTATGTTGTATATACACATTAATTTGGAATCAAACCTAACTTGGTTTGAGGGCTCGCCAACTGGACAAGGAAAAGAATACCATTGACAAAAACCTAGAAGTTGTTTTTAAGAAAGGTGGAGATGGGGAGGTGGTGGGTTATGATAAAATCAAAATGCAACTGAGAGGTAAGTGAAGAGGGTAGTTATAGTGCTAATCTTAATTAGCTAATGTTTAAATCGAATGATTCCATTTGTTGACAGGGAGAGTGGTGTCTGACCCTCCTCCCGAACGTTAATTAAGAATTTTATTTAACAGTTCTCTCTTTACAAAGCTGTGTAGCACATCAACAGCAGGTGTAACTCAACAAACATTTCCATTGACACAGCACAGTGCATTATCCCAATACATAATGTAAAAACTCAAATCTTTGTTATAACGTATAAATGTAACACTGGTGAAAATAAGAGTTCACGTTTTTGTCACTTGAGTTAGCTTTTTACCTTTTAACATGCTTCACCTTAATGCTCAGAGTAAGTGAGACATAATTTAGTTTGCAGTAGCTGTGATCATAGGAACATGAGCAATCCTCAAATGGATGCTTAATTAGACCTTTACATAAGTAACAATAGGGCAGTTATAAAAACACAGACACAAACATTGTTTATATTTATTCAAATGCACAAATTGTTTTGCTTTTTTTCAATTACATCACAGAACTGAAAACCATACTTACTAATACATTTGAGTATTTTGTTTAAAAAAAAAAAAAAAATCAAAACAAAGCATTTATATATTATATCAGCATTGATCCAAAAGTTTTTCCTGATGTATTTGGTATGCATATAGGCACTGCATTTTCAATTGAATAAAATCAAAATATGCTTTTATGGAAGACCATTAACCCTTGAAAATAGGTAACAATTTTAATTTAGATGGAAAGTCATGTCACACACATTAAATGGGAAGACAAACTTTGATGCTCAGGTAGTTCCTATTACTGCTTGTATCTTGCAATGTGTTCCCGTGCAATAATCAACCTCTGGATCTGAGCAGTGCCTTCATAGATCTGAAAGAAATCATTCTGTTAATTTGGATGTGTCCAGTGAAACTTCTTTCAACAAAAGTCAATATTGTTTTGTTAAAAAAAATGTACTGAACTACACAATTTGCCAGATTAAAGATTTTGTTTTAACAAAATACAAATGCATTAACAAACCGCCAACCATGAACGTTATTTTTTTAACACCATAATAAAACACAAACCAAGTCATCTGATGAAGTTAATGTATTATGTTTTCAATATTTAACCCAGTATTTGAATGGCAGATGTTTATACAAATACAACTTAAACTTTATATTGTGCTGTACAATAAAGTGCTAAAATGTTTTATCAAAAGTTTTAGGCAATGTGCCAGTCATTTAATACTATTACCTAGTTATAAAAACGTTTTCACAGTAGTAAATGATTTAAAATATGCTTACCTGGTAAATTTTGGCATCTCTCATCAGTTTCTCTACGGGGTATTCACTGTTAAACCCATTTCCTCCAAAAACCTGGACAGCATCGCTGGCAACTTGGTTTGCAATGTCACCAGCGAATGCCTTAGCAATGGAGGCATAGTATGTGTTCCTTCGCCCTTCATCCACTTCCCAGGCAGCCCTCTGATAAGCTATTCTGGCCAGCTCGACTTTCATAGCCATCTCTGCCAGTAAGAATGATACTGCCTGGTGCTATTTCAGAGAGAATGACAAACATAAGTTATTAATCTTACAGTTTTATTTAAAATGATTATTCAAAGTATGAGAATGATCAATTAACATCATATCCAGCTTAAACGAAGGAACCACAGTTACAGTTGGGCTACAGAGGCTAGTGGACAAATGACTTATTGTATTGTGAGCTGTTCAAAGAATGCTATGTTTCTTTCGTGGGTGTCATTTTATATAATAATAAATCGAGCACAAAAATACTCACTTCTGCAATGAATTTTCCAAAAGTCTTCCTTTCCAAAGCATACTTTGTTGCTTCATCCAATGCTCTCTGTGCCAGTCCTGTTGCACCAGCTGCAACCTGTAATTGAGTTAGTCTGTTACTGCATGAAACAATCATTTTAAAAAGACGGACGAACGGAAAGCCTCATTTTAGTATGTCCGACCTAAGTTAACTACAGTGTACCTATATGAAATTCACAAATAAAGTTTCAATTACATTACTGTGCCTTTCTATTTATACAAATATGTTGAAATTGCTGTACTCACCGGAGGTCTGGTTTTATCAAAGGCTCCCATGGCAATTTTAAACCCAGCTCCTTCTCCAATAAGTACGTTTTCCTTAGGTACTCTTACATCTTCAAATGTAATACCTCTTGTGTCAGAGCAGCGTTGGCCCATATTCATTTCCTAACAGTACACAAAACAAGACGGTTAAATATCAGTTATCTAGGCAGTATTTTTTTTATTATTATTATTATGAAGACTGAATCAATGAAAAACAGATTCTCATCTGTTTTACATTCTCCAGTTACCTATCAAGCATGCCTGCCTCGCAGGTTTAAAAAGGCATCAACATTTCTCTTTCAGCATTTACCTCATTAAATAAACTTTGTTTTGTTTTTGTGTGGTTACTTCTTATAAGTATATAGGCTTTCTACCTTTCTTCCAACTTGGATTCCAGGGGTATCAGCCTCCACAATGAAGCCGGTGAAAGCTTTGTTTGCTGGGGTTTTGGGATCCGAATCGGAACGAGCCAGGAGGAAATACCTGTATACATGCAAAAGGAAACCGTTTGTTTTCTTTCATTTGAGTGTTTTGGTCCTGTTCTCTGCGTTGTCAAACATCAAGCTACATATTCAAAGAGGTACATGGGTTACAGTATGCCTCATACAGTACAAGCACTTGCATACAGGACTTACCAGTTAGCTTTGCCACCATTTGTGATCCACATCTTCTGCCCATTAATGATATACTCGTCACCCTTTCTCTCTGCCCTGGTCTTAATCCCCGCCACATCTGAACCAGCTCCTGGCTCTGTCACACAGTACGCCTTTGAGATAAAACAAAAAAAGGAGTTCAAAACACAGTTTTCCGTTTCTTTACATGTGATCTACTTATTATTTATCAACATTTTGCTAAACGCTTTTGTATTATTACTGTATTTATCTTCACATATGTTGACACAGGCAGCAATTGTGGAGTATGTAAATAAATGTGTTCAATATTAAGTTAAACAGTGTGCATCAAACAATTGGGGATCCTAGCCCAAGCAAAATGGAATAACACATTATAACACTGTCTGCCATAATAATATACGTTTCCAGAACACTTACACACATCAGAGGTTCCTCCGTCATTCTTCCCAAGTATTTATTTTGCTGCTGTTCACTGCCGGCAATGATGACTGGCATTTGCTTAAATAAAAAACAAACAAAATAAATACTAGTACAACTTGTGTATCATTTCCTTTACAGATGTTTCTTTGGAAGAATGTAACTTACTCCCAAAGAATTTGCTTCAATAGCAGTTTGAACACCAGTACACCCGTATGCTATCTCCTCTGTTATGAGGCATGCATCAAAAATGCCCAGTCCAATGCCACCTACAGCAATGAGAAAAGAACATTTTAATTAAATATATATATCTTTGGCTCCCAGGGATGGATTGTTGAATAATCAGAATGCAAACTGAATTACACGATAAATAATTAAAGATACAGTACCGCATTTTTCGGGAATGTGAGAATTCATCAGACCCAACTCCCAGGCTCTCTTGATAAGAGATACAGGATACTAAAAGAAAAGAAAATACAATGAGCAACACTTTATTAGCATGTTAATTACAAAAAGTTAAAAGTATTAGCATTTTGCAATATTTACCACTTTTAAAGAAGACAAAACTGTTAATTTTTTTTTTCTTTCTCTAATGCTTCGGACAGTTATATCCCCATCAGGCAAATTATTCTGTTGTAGAAAAGTGGTTGATTTCTCTCAAAAGCCATTCATAGGATTGACAGCGAAAAAGTTGTAGAGTAAGATACCAAAAAGGATTTAAAACTGAGCAGCAGCCCAATGCATCTCTATTACTATGTGTTAGAGCACAGGATTTCTGCGCAACAACTCCACATGGAATAGTAGAATACAGCACTTACCTCTCCAGTTCTGTCATAATGGGGCGCAGCAGGGACTACCTCCTCTCGGGCAAATTTTCTAGCAGTAGCTTTAAACTCTTTCTGCTGTTCGGTGAGCTCTGCAAACAATTGTTCTGGACATTAATTAATAGAAACCACATTTATAAAAATCAGACAGACATACACTGGTATACATTCAAAATTATAATAGTGTCATTTAAATGTTACTGAAAAATATGAAGAGAAGTGAAACATCCACAATTGCAAATGTTTTACTTACCAAAATTAAAACCACCTTGAGTCAGCTTAGCTGCACTTGGGGCTGCCCGAGCACTGGTATTCTGGAATCTCAATCCTATCAGAGTGTTGGCTCTGAACAGCTGTAGCAAGAGGCCAATAAAGTACTCAGTGAGGTGTCAGATATTGGTGGTATCCTATTGCTAGTTAAACTGAAAGAGGAAAGGCCAGTCCCACAAAATGTACTTTTATTTCTTTAGAACGCTTGTCTGGCAGTGACAGTGTTATCATGTGACTTGCAATTAAATATAATTTTGGTCATATATAAATTCCAGTGGGCCACATTTACTAAACTTTAGCTCCACTTTTAACTATAAATTCCATTGCAATTCCCATTTCGTAGCTAAAAGGAAACCAAACCACCGAGGTAGGATAGATTATCATGTGTTGCAACTTCGCCGTGGACAGGAACCAAACTTTCAAATCTTGCATTTAGGATTATAAACTTCACGCTGGCATATTTACCCCCAAAAAAAACCTTTAATTAATAATGTCATTTGAAGGAGCAGATGTATTAGGACTGCATTACACAGACTGACTGCACTAAACAAAAGCAACACTGTGTCAGACCAGAAGCAAGGGTGGCCGCCTGACCTTGTACACAATGCGATAATTTAAATACATGTACAGTAGATTGTGGCCAACGCATATCTAATTGAGGGCAGAAACTGGCAACACCCGCGTGTAACCTTTTATTTGAAACAGACAACTTAACATGTACAGTAAAATCTGCTACAATGTATAACATTGTTTACAAAAAATATACGCACAGAACAAGTAAACAAGGCATAACATACTTTATACAGTAGAAAACAGAAACAACATAACCTGACATTTGTTTACTTAAGATTTTAGGATTGTATAATAATAATGCAAACATAATGTATTATAATTTACCTTACTTAAATTCAACATCTCTGTAATTTGCGGTGGTAGTGTTGTCTGACGAACCCTTGATAGTACAAATCCCTGGGCCTGCTCGAGCACCACATTTATAGCCAATTACAGCAGTTCCTCCTGTCACGTGAAATCGGAGCCTGGATGACTTTTCCCCTACTTCCCTGTTACTTAATATTGATTTTCCGAACCAGTGCATCTAGGCAAATTTGCAAAATTTTTTTGTCTTTGGCGGGTTGGAGGTTATAACATTTTTGCAACGGGTCGTTAAGATTTTAAATCCAGGAAAATGTATACTTTTTGTGTTAGGTTTGAAATAAAAATAAGGAGCTAACTTTTTTTTTTTTTTACATTATCAGTGAAACAGAATATAAACTAACGTGATCTTGTTTAAAAAGCAACGCTTTTCCAAGAGTTTAAAAAAACAAGTCGGCACAATATAAATTTAAACATCATGGGCCATCACGTGACCAAAAGTAACCGCCTATATCACACGCGCCCCCTCCCTATCTTTTTTTTTTTTTTTTTTTTTCTGGAGCTCTGCATCCAGTAAAATTACAAATCACACAAACACTCCGTTTTTTTATTCGTCACCAATTAAGAACGGTATCAGTACAATTTGAATTGTGCAGCACTTATGTTTTTGTAATATATATTTACTGTGTGTATATATATATATATATATATATATATATATATATATATATATATATATATATATATATATATATATATATGGTGGGGGCAGGGCAGGGCAGGGGGTCACCATGAACAGGTACATTATCATTCTGTATTCCTGTAGCTGCTACGCAAACTCCCCTTACTCCAAAGATAGAATTACCTTGTCTCAAACTGACGGTTTCCATCCACTGTGCAGATTCTAGCGAGTCAAAGGCAATTCCTCGTGACGTTTGTGATGTCATACCCTAATTTGCATGTGTCGCTACGATCATTATTATTATTATTTATTTCTTAGCAGACGTCCTAGTGTAGCGAGTATATTCTACCGAGCTAATCTCTTTAAAAAAAAAAATCATTGAACCTTGGCCCTGTTACCACATATGCAGTTCACACAACCTTTGCATGCGTAAATTGTGCTTACAAAGGTAAAGGCATAGAACCTGCAGCACTGTTTTCGCATATTTTCCCACTAGTTTAAAAGGTTGCTTATTCTATTTCTGTTCTTTTGTTAGAAGTCTTCCAATTATTTGTACTAGGATGCATACCACTAAACTGCATAAGCAGAAAGAAAAAAAAACAGTTGTATTGTTATAAAGTATGTGTCATATATATATATATATATATATATATATATATATATATATATATATATATATATATATATATGGCCGCTCTTTTAAGAAAAAAGACAATTCAACATTCAGTTTGCTTAACTTAATTTCAAAGCTGAGGGAACACAGAGCTACTTGATCGCATATAGGTTTCAGGCCACTGTATGGCGCACCAGTGGAGACTCGAGGAGACTAGTGGCGCCAAATCAGTCAATCAAAAGGCCACTTTTAAAATGGGAGAAAATAATTACTGAATAAAGAATAAAGATTTACAAATTCGTACAGTTTAATATCATACACATTCAAACAACACACACTAGGAAATTAAGTTTCTACCACTTCATTTATCAGTAGTCTAACATAAAATAAAAAGCAATTTATTTTATATATTAGTGCTAAAACGTTTCTTGCTCTTATGTTCTTAGCTTATTTTTTTCTGGGTTTTTTTTGTTTTTTTTTTTACCAGTATTCTTAAACAAAATAGCTTTTTTTAATAGACCTTTTTTTTTGGAGGGGGGGGGTATTTTTTATTTTTGAAATTAAACTTAAAACGTAAACAAATCAAGTGTAGAGACATCATCATACACGTTAAGTAATTGTAAAAATAATTGTATTTATTTGCTCCGCGTCTGACAACTTGTTTTATCATCAGAGCATGCGCATTAAGAATTTGACGTCACTGGAATCGTTACGGTTTCCCATGCAAGTGTCGAATGAAATGTCGCTGCGGTTAAAAGATAAATCCACCTCTAGCGAGCGAGCTTGTCATATGAGTAAACACTTCTTAAAAGTCGACTTATCGCTCTATAAATGGATGGAAAGCGCACTTTAAACAGTTTTTCATAATGTTTGTCGCATATATTTTCTTATTCGCATAAGTTTCACCGAGCTTAAAAGTTGGATGAAAAAAAATAACAGAACAATTGGAAATTAATGGTATATATGTCTCTCTTTATTTCACTTTAATTTTAGTAAAAGTGACGGGGAGCTCCACAATCTGGTTTCGTATTTCTATAAAATGACGCGTCTTTGTTTTAATAATGTTGACCAATAATAATGATCACAGTCACACACTAACTGAAGATTTTATTAAAACTGAAAATCGTTAAAAAAAAAAAGTATATTAAACTAATTCTCAGTATTTACAAAGAAATATGTGTAGATGTATTCCTTTTGAATAATTGACATGTTAAACCAGATCACATATTAACATTCACTGTTAAATCTAATTTTTTTTTAGTGTGTGGTGTACCCAGACTATTTCTTTGTTTTATTTATTTTATTTTGTCTGCACAAAAGGAGCAAAAAACAGACTGTATTTTCTTTTCATGACTAGCTACAGTTGCTTACAGTTTATTACAGCCTGGCATTTCTAATGATCTCATTATCAAGTACCACACCATCAACCTCCCACTCACACCTACAACATACAAGAATACTCTCCATACAGCTGCTATTTCTGGATTAAAACTGGCACTTCAGCTTGCTGTGTAGTCCTGGAAACCTCAGGCATCGTTTTTTTTTTGCATGTTTGAAATATTATGCAAACTTTTTCTTCCATTTTCTGACTAGAATAAAATCATGTTATTTTAACCTTTAAAGTGTATGTACAAGACATATCCACAATGTGCTTAATGTGGCATATATATACTGAGCATCAAAATAAACTTATCACTTATATTTGAGCATCAAAAGAAACTTATCACTTATATTTGGATAAATTCACTAGATGTGATCGAAAAATAACAAACTCTGTTTTAGAGCAGGTGCAGTGGCTTTTTATTGTGCTGATTAACAATTGACATCACGAAGATGCTGCAAAATGATCTGTCGATCTTGGGCAGGTGTTGTGACTCCTGGTCTCTCAGTTTGTGGGCTGTCCTTGGCAGAGTGTGTCTGATTATTCTGTCTCGCCAGGTTTGAAATTGCTGGCTGTGTGCACACAAGATGGCAAGCCACAGTACGCTGGCCTAGTCCAGTCTCCAACATGCCGATTGCACGAAGTCGCTGCTCTCTTGACAGACGTGGCATATTGATTTTTTCCTGTGATTTTCTTTATTGCTTTTATTCAAGCTTGCAATTCAACAGCTGAAATCACTCCATATCCAGTGTCCAATCAACTGTCTCACTAATTAGGTGATTACGTGCATATGCTTCAGTCATAGTCACTCAAGCGTATCATGGTTTTCGAAAATAAATGTGTTATAATAGTGATAAGTCTCTTTTGATGCTCGGTATATATCTCACAGTCTAGTTATAACTTGGATATTCTGGGTACCAGCCCTTAACAGCAATGACCAGGCCCCCAGAAGTCAAAGGTTGTCACCACTTGGTTTGAGCTACTTTCTCCACGTTGCTTCAACAACATATACAGTATATGCTGACCCTGTGCAACGGCCATCCAAAACTCGAGGTAAAGGGCGCCTATTTATATATTGCCACTAGGTGTCGCCAAATATATATATTTTTTTTTTACCAAAACGTGCCTACTTATCTTAGGTTTATTTTTCAATTTAAAATACATCCTTCTACCAAGCTTCAAAATACAGTCCATTAAGGCAAATTTCACAAAAATAACAGTCAGTGATGTTGGGAATTCACAAATGCTTGAGTTGAATACATTGTGGATCTATTCCAGTACTAAACCTGCAATTGCCTCAAAATTGTAGTTCCATATATACATATCGGTGGCTTAATTAACACCTTCAATTCACAGCCGGATGTGCCTGTCAAAACTAGAGAATACTGTAAATGTACTTTTATTAAATCTGTTTTTCAGATTTTGCCAGTTGGAAAAGCTTTGGAAATTTCTTTGATCAATAATGCTCCATGATCTGCCTACAAAGTGCCTCTCTAAAGTACTGCTGCCTCTTGTTCTTGATTGGATAGAAGCACGATGTGGATTGTACTGTGGAGACACGCTTCACTGCTTTGTACTGCAGAATAATCACCAGGAGTCTGTACAACACTGCATCTATATTAGTATAAACACATGCTCTTACTCTGAAATATAAATTTGATAGAGTTTTGTTCGTGCGTAACGTTTTTATTAAATGATTCAATTTCAATGTTTCAAATATGATTTGGTCTATTCTTTTTAGGACCCTATGTTGTTCAGTATGTAAGAATACAATAGCTCCATATAGAATCTAAGCAAAACAAGGGTTCAAGAGAAAACCCGAAGGAGACATTATTAAATAAACATGTAGAATGGCCAGACACACTCTTTTCTAAGAGTCTGCTTGCAACACAAAATATACTGAATTTGATTGCTGGCATCTGCAGTTTACCATAGGGCATAGCAAAGCGTAATAAAGCATAGTAAAAGCATGGTAAAGCACAGGAAAGCAATGTAAAGAACATTAATAAACATGGTAAACCAGGGTAAATTATGGTTAAGTTGTTACCATGGAAAAAGCACGGTAAAAGTGCAAAAATACCATGGTAGACTTGCATAAGGGACTCCACAAAAGCGAAACCTCAAAATAAAATAAAAATAAAACGAGTCTCCTCGTGGCATTATTTGATACGGTGGACACAATTGATAGCATCACATCTGTAGACATCAATGCCACAGGTGACAGGTGGTTAAGTCTGTTTGTTCCAGATAAGAAAACTCATTCTGTATGACAGACAGGGACCAAGGTTTGCACCTGTCCCCTGTCAGTGTGTCTGAACCCCCACTCACGACAAAGATAAGCATTCTTTTTAAGCTTCGAAATATTTCCGCCACAAACCTACAGTACTGAAAAATAAGCTTTGTTTAATGCCGAATTCATTGTATCACCAATAATAATAATAATAATAATAATAATAATAATAATAATAATAATAATAATAATAATAATAATGATAATAATAATAAACCATACTGTATATTACGCCTCCCTATGGGAAAAGTGTGACCCATCAAGCTGGAATATATATATATATATATATATATATATATATATATATATATATATATATATATATATATATATATATATATATATATAATGTTTTTGTTTAGTTATACCAAAACTGTAAACAAAAGCACTTTACCCCTAAAGCACTGGATCAGGCATTTACTTAATCTAGAAATCATGCTTCTCATATTTTGGTGTTAAACAATCACAAATAAGCCTGAAATACATTTACTTAACATTAAAATACTTAATCTAATGTTAACTAGCTTTAGGCTACTGTAACAGTGTTTTCCTATCCAGGTCTCCCCAGTTCATTTTTTATAATGCAGGGGGAGGGGGCATTTGCTTAATTGTGCAATTTAAATGCACGGTGAGTGTCAAAATTACCACTGGTCTTGACAGATTACAAGTTTGGATGACTTGTAATTTCACTAAGTGAAATCAGAATCACAATACTGTAGTTCCAAAAAAACCCGCTTCTCCTTTAAGCAGCCAATTTCATCGCAGCTCCCACTCTCTACACTGGATGACGCTTTACTTACTGCTGTAAACTCTGCTGACGTTAGACTGAACGGCTCAGAACGCAGAAAGAGGGGTCATTATATACCAGTTCTGAGACAACAAACAAGACACTCTTCACACACTATCAGTATTACATGCCATCACAACAACAAAGAAACCTACCAAATCTCAGTCGACCTCAGTGCAATGGGCAGAAGAAGTGAAATCCCACCCTCGCTCTATGGTAAGTGTTTCCATCTTCGTTTAATGTTTTCTCACGATATCAAACACGTATGTAACTTGTTTAATGGCAGTGAAGCAATGGGATTTCTTCACAACTGTACTTTTGCTACCGTACCAAGCGAACATGGTGTGGCTGGCCTGTTTACATTCGTGCAGTGTTGAAAGTGCAACGGGGGGTTTGATTGTATAGTACGGTTCAGTATCAGTTTAGTACCTCATTTCTAATTATTTCCGTTATGGATATACAATCTATCCTATATTAAAAGCATGCATGGATATAAATCTGTGAATTGGTGACTTTTAATATAATTTACCAGTAACTTTATAATACTGTGTTTTCTATGATTTTCTCGTTTCTATAATATTGTTTTCGTTAGCGAATCCATTTGTACTTGTGATGCACGGATTGTATTGAGGGATCGGTAAATTTGTAGCAAGGTAACACAGGAGGGCGTTCGAACCCATGTCACATGGCGATTAGCATTACAAGTACAGTATTTACAAGGAAAATACTGTGAGCCGCCGCTATTTTTACCACCGTATACAGTATATACTTGCAGTCGAGTCTTGATTTTCAGGCACAGCTTGGGGTGTAACTTGAGGTTGCTAAGGATAGAAAGTGCATTCGCTACTCTTGATTTCACGACCGTCAGAATAAAACACCATCGATACCTGCCAGCGTTGATCACACAGTATGTATTCACTCATCGCAAGCAAATGTTATCATAGCCCTTCTGGGGAATAAATACTGCTAATTGTATGAGATACGGTTCAGTCGAAAACCATTGTTTGCTTTGTTGGACAGTGAAAACATCTCAAGCTGCACGTGTAACCAAACAACGGAATTTGAAACTAAAGTGCTTATAATAATAATAATAATAAAAATAAATAAATAAATAAATAAACAGTACCATAGGTTAAGAAGATTTGCGTACAATTAGCACAGATTATTATGCGTTGGTTTTAATGTACCGATCATTTTGTGGTTACATAAAGAATGACATGCCGAGGGGATTGACTGATAACGCTGATATTGTGTTGGGGCTCTGTTCTGAATGCGTCTGTTGACAGCAGCACAGTGAGGTTAAATTATATGCATGATTCTTCATAAATAATATTTTATCGCTGTGTGCTGCTTTTATTATTTGGAAAAGATTGTGCAGAAATATTTTTGGTAACTACAAGATGCACAGCCCAACACGATTGCATGCAACGTTATTTATTTATTTTTCACATATTTAATTTAATTTAAAACAAAAAAAAAAACTTTTCCTTAACTTTTTATGATGTCAGCTATTATCTTGAGCTGAATTGCTCAAATGTTGAAATGTAATCATATTGCCTTATATGGCAGTTTCTGACTAAATTCACTGATGAGTGTTGGGTGTTAGCAGCTGCGTTTCAAGACTATTAAGTATTCTACATAGATATAGCAGGTACACATTCTGACTATTGCTGCTGTGCTAGCAAAGAGCCAATGTAGTGATTAGTGCTTAATAATAATAATAATAATAATAATAATAATAATAATAATAATAATTTCCCCATTCATTTTTATTGTGACCTTTAAAAAGCCATTTGGATGCATTTTCAAGGGGTCTGTGAGATAGTGACATCACATAATGTATCTTTTTGTGGAAGCTTGTAAATGATCTCGCCATGCTTACACTGTATTTCTATTTAATTAAGTCTGAAGAACATCCTCATAACTATCCCTATGTATCTAAACCCTCGACGAACCACACACTATTTAGGAAGCAGCCTCAGCTTCTAACATTTTACTATACAATATATCTCTTTCTTTAATTGCTGTAATGTACTCGCTTATTATTTCTGTACATAAAGAGTGATAACTCAGACTATGACACACAGAATTTACATTTACATTTAGAATGGGCGAGCCTGATTTGCTAACAAATGAAGTTAATAATTGAACAGTGTAGCCTTATTAAAGACAGTAAAACTGGGTTTGGGAGGGGAAGGAAGTCTAGAGAGAGGTGATATTTCAAAGAGGAACATTTGCTTTCTTTGGATCACCACTGGTTATGTTATCCAGTGAGAATCTGCATTTTAGCTCAGGACTTAACTGAACTTAATGCAGAGAGTTTTATTGGATTCATGAGTAAGGTACTAGCTTGTGATTTTGAAATCATCCACAGCTTTTAGCAGGAGCATCCAAAACCTCTGGAAGTTTACATGGTTCCCAATATGATGAATGGTTACTAGTGTTGCTGGTAAAATATCAGATATGCAATCAGATGAAAGAGTAAGGAAGGTCTTCTAATGACACAGGCTGGATTTGAAGCTGCGTCGCTGGCCCCGTGTCTGCATTCTGCATAGCCAGTATTGAACTTGTATAGATCCATTGTTGACATCTGTTGGCACATTAATTCAGCCCCTCTCTAGAAATGCTATCCAATCACCCTATTAGTTATGCATATGACGTGCCGTACATTTGTGAAGTCCAATGTAAACAAAACCTGTTTCAAGCTTGGCGCATCACAGTTCAAGTTTGTTCAAGTGCTGTAGCATAGCACAGGTTGTAATTATATATATATATTTGTATTATTATGACACCATTAGTATTACTTTTGATAATTCTGGGTATGGCATACTGAATTTACATTTACATTTAGAATGGGTGAGCATGACTTGCAAACAAATCTCTGCTTAGTTTAAGATATTTGAGCAGCGTAAGCCTTAAAGCCATTAAAACTGAGCTTGGGAAGGGCATGAGGTCAGGGGGGCGGTGACATATTTCAGAGGAACATTAGGCCAGATTAATTGACTCAGTCCTTATCCCTTTTTTTCACCTTTGAAACAGACTCTTTCTACATATCTCTCAGTGCATCACCCGTAGCTTAGTGGCACAGTCACACAGGTCATTCTGAGGTGTTGTTTGTGAGAAGTTGTTCATCTTAACTCTTTAGCTGAGCCCAAACCAATCTCTCTGCCCATTGGCGACTGTGCTGTATCTACTGCTAGAGAGTATAAGGGCCTATGGGATATATCATTTGTCTCTGTAATGAAATAGGGTGGTATATTCAGTACTCACATGAGGGAACATTCAGTGTGTGCTGCAGTGCCTTTATTAAAATAAGTCTGAATAATAATACAACTCCAATATTGCTATGCATATAATGTATACTGGTATATTAAAGTAATTGTAGCTTACAAAATACTTATGCATCTATTCAAATATGCAGTTTTGAAAGAAGCATGTTACAACAAACGTGTTTTCATTTCAAAACTTGACGGTACTGGTACTACACTAAGTTAAATGTAGATAATGGGAGTGAGAATGGCTAAGATTTATATAATTATTTTGTTAACTACACTTAGTTTAAGGAATATGTTCAGTTAATGCTATATTATTCCCTGTATAGATATATGGTAACATGCATATTCTTCAAAGGTAACATTATTTTTGGAGGCACATGTTTTCTTTTCATGGTGTTAGAGAATAAAAATTAATGAATGTAAATGAGTTGTTCTTTTTAGCTCTTATTTAACAAGGGTAATAAAACCTCTAAGATAAACATCTAATTTCTAAAAGTGTCCTGGGGGGGGGGTGCTGCTTAATTGTCATTGTACTGTGCAGAGGAGTGTTGTTGCACATACCCTAATACAAATATGGTACACATAATCATAAGTATAGTAATTATATCTGATGATTAAAATTCCTATTAGTGTTCCTATTGGATTGTAAAAATGTATACACTTCACAAGCTGCTCTTCCCTTCATGAGAAAGTGCACACAAGCTTTCTAAATGCTACAAAAATGGCATTTGCCGAGTTTAATCATTACGCAATGTATTCATTCTCACAAATGCTAATTCCTATGGGTTATGTTTAAAATGAACCCTCCTGTTTATTTGCAATAAGACAGGGTATTTACTAATGAGTGCTTTGACCATCTTGTTTTGTGTGGAAATTTAAACAGAATGTTATTGAACTGATCAACACCAAGAGTGGAGTTTACTATGGAGATGACAGTAGTAGAATTGTATGAGCAGAGCTCCGTGTATGAATGTTAATTTCTGACTTTTGGAGGAGAATTTTAATCTATGTCCAATTCCAGTAAGACCTTTCAGGCAGCACAAGGCTTCTTTGTTAGTCATGCACTGTAAACACCAAAACATAGAAACACTGTGTTATTGTCTCTGTGCATGTTTGTCTTTCCCAAATAGCTTTAATTTGGACCCAGCTCCTTGTTGGCTGAAGTGGCAGTGGTTCCCAAACTAGGGGCCTGGGACCCCTGAGGGGCCACGAGACATACACAAATATTCTTTATCGAAACGACCCTGACAAAACAATGCTTCCCAGGCCAGGTGATCATTTTATTAACATGAACACTGCTGTTCGGTTCTTGGGATTGTAACCCTACTTTGAAGTCAGGTATATTGTACATTTCTGATGTTCATTTCCAATACCGCGCTAACATTATATACCATTATAGAACAAAAAGGGGGTTTGTAGGAAGGGTTAGGTTCACAGTCAGGATTCCTAATATCATGGACTGAAGAACATGAAGTCAACAAAGGAGGGATCCACTAGGATTTGTATTGCCAGAAATGAAGGTGATGAATGTTACTACCATCAAAAGGAGCAAAGGGAGTAAACTGGTCTTACAGAGATTTTCCCCAAACATGGGGGTAGAACTCAAATGCCCTATAGATTAACTCAACCGAATGCCTTGAGACTTGCTAAACTCTACGTAACTTTATTCTGCAAACAATTACACATGAGATACTGTGTATTCCATATATTTACACATATGCCTTTGAAATCTTATCAGTAATACCAGTGTTAATGAAGAAACTGTTGTAAAACACCAAAATGCAATTCTGGTGTCAGTGTCTCTAGGGTGTATGTACTGTAGGGTAAACATAAGGCACATAGTTGTATTTCTAAAGGGTAAGAGGAACGGTTGATTGTATTCTCTTGTAGATCGATGGACAATACTGAAGGCTAACGGGGCAAGAGTCAATTAACAAAAGCTAAATTGATTATTTAATTAATGTTCAGCAAATCTCAAGACAACTAAAGTGTTACTTGCCCTGATTTACTGATGGGCGCCAAATGCTTATATTCACATACCCAGATTATTAAGTTGACATTTAAATGAAGGGAAAATATTACATTATTAATATGAATGTGTTTTCATAATTTCTGGTTAATACGATACTGCTCAATCAACTCTTTAATATCCAGCTATTTATTTATTTATTAATTTAGGGTGCCCAATTATTTTACCCCCTAATTTCTCCCCAACTTAGAATGTCCAACTGCATTCCATCACAGCATCAATTCCCTGCAACAGCTCAGGAGAACTGAAGGTCAGTGGGCGTCCTCTGATTCCATGACCAAACCCATGCCTCTTTACACCCACATGCGGAAGTCGCCTGCAGCTCACCATGGTTTTGGATGGTTTTGCCTTCCCTGCCTGCCAATGCAATGCTTCCCTTGGAATCCCCAGAGAAGGCCATTTACTTTACATAGCCAGGAAGTGAATATGAGCTCCCCTGACTCTATGACTCACCCTGCACACCACGCAGCCATGCTGTTACCAGATGAGCCTCTGACCAAATCCAATCAACAGCCTTCAGCATCGAGTTGTTATTACTTTCAGATTGCCTTAGTTCCAGTGAGTTTTTAAGGAGATGCATGATTCATCTTGATGCAGGGTACGATGCTTAACAGACTAATCCAAAGGAGTAAACAGTCTTTGTGGTGAATAACAGATTCGGTTATCAACTCCCTTAATCAAGGTTGACTTAAAAATGATTTACATCTCTATGGCAACTTTTGGCTGTTCAAAGACGCCTCACTATTCTTGAAGCATCAGCTTTTGTGAAGGTGAATGTTGTACAGCAAGGTAACAGTAAAATGAGTACTTGTGTCATCATCTACATTAGAACAAGTGCATAGGGGGACAAGTCACTGACAGCAAATCATTTGGCTTGGAACTTTGCAACCAACTACATAGTATTGAACAATATTTCATTAATTTCATCAGAGGATATTTCAAGCATTGGTCCCAGAACTAGTTTGTAGTTTGTTTTTTCATCTGTGACCGAGCACTTTCTAAACTGACAAAGTTACCCTGCACATTTGTTATGGCTAATAAATATATACTGTACACAATAAGTCTGTAATTCCTTTGAGGGTTTATCAGTGTAACCAGAAACTGAAGAGTGTCAACTGGTTCTAGCCAGATTTCATGTAAAGTGTATCTAAAGTATATATAAAGTGTATCTAAAGTATATATAAATTTATTTCACTTATGTTTTTTCAGAGTACTTATTCTGCTCTTCCACACATTTCTCCTTGTTTTCCTCAACTAAATCTTTAAGTCTGTAGGGCACTGGAAGATTTAAGGTATCTGGCTTCTAACACAGGAGGAAATTGGCCACCATTGTTGAGTATGTTCTTTAGGGAGGCTTCTGGCTTATTTTGGTTCATTGTGCATACACAACTGGAAAACTGACTTCTATCCAAAAAACTATTCTCGGGCAGTGTCTACCACATATGTGAATAAATTCCATTTTAAATTAGCTTTCTAGTACCTTATGTTTGTAAGCAAAGAATAATCATCTTAAAACTACTACAAGCAATGCATGCTACAGAAGATTTATTTTTGATCCAACATCTGTTTTCACAGCAGCTCCTTCATTTATTATTATTATAGTAATTTAGCAGACACTTTAATCCAAAGCGATTTACAGACTTGGGGGTGAACTATGCATCACAAATGCTGCTGCAGTCACTTACAATAGGACCTCGGTTTTACATCTCAGCTGAAGGACGGAGCACAAGGAGGTTGAGTGGCTTGCTCAGGGTCACACACAATGAGCCAGTGGCTGAGCTGGGATTGAACAGGGAACCTCCTGGTAACAAGCCCCCTTTCTGTAACCACTGGACCACCAAACCTGAACAAAATACAATTGTTAAGGCTGTAGCAACACACTGAAGCATTCTAGTTTCTGTATTTAATAGAATAAATTAGTATACATTTTCATTAACATTAACTTTTGTTTAAAAGTGGGAACCATGGCGATGAAAGCCTTCATTTTGAATTGTGATACACCATGCGTGCTCCATTATGAAGTTTATCATGGTTATCTAGTGTCCCATGCACACAATGCATTTAACACTGAGCTTTTACCTCTATGTGTGTTATCATACATACTGTAGTGCAAGTAGTTGAAGATTAATGGTTGCTTTATCTTATCACATCACATGCAAATCACCCTTTCAGGACCATATGTTTTCTAATGATTGATGTATCATCTTTTTATATTGTGCTGTCTATCATGACTATATTATTACACTTCTATTGAACACAGGTTTGAGATAAAGTACTAGTGAGTTCAATATGGCATTCAGCACTGTTTCACTAAAGGATTGAATTCTGGTTCATCTACAATTAACTGTATTCTTCTATGCATATTTTTTATTTTTAATTGCCTGTGTCTGAGTTTAATCTATTCTTGCAGGAGAGAACTCAGGACACACTCAGTATGAATAACTAGAAAAATAACCTGCAAAGAATTAGAGAATGCTCTGTATTTGCATCAGTTTCCCTAATGCCTGTGGATGCAAATAACTGATCTGGCACGTTGCTGATTTTGAGTTGTAATTAATTTGATCAATTCATAACGTTGGCAACCAAAATGGGACGAATGGCTTAATCAAGCATTGGAAATTATGCTTTTATCATAAATCAAGGCTGTGTCAAAATCAGCACAGCTGTAATATATGTTTCTTTAGCACTTGATGGTGAAAAGGGTTCAGGCACCTGCTGTGTTTGTTTATAGCTTAGTCTACAGGTAGTGACAGTCCTAAGATGCCCATCCGGTTACTCGCTGGGGTGATTTTTAAACTGCTAATTAAGTAAGAATCTGATCCTGTACAGTTAGGTGTAAAACAGTTTGCTCCATACCTATTGGTTTGAGGATTACAAACTACTGATGTAGCTTGGAAAGCCCTTTTAGGGCCCTGTAGGAATTTAAAATCAATTCTAATTTGCACTGGGAACCAATGTAGCATAGCCAGAAGTTATGCTGACTCATTCTACTTGGGTCTCTCAGCAGCATCCAAATGCCAGTGTGGGGTTTTAAACAGCCCCCAATCCAAAAGCTTCCGGGCTACCTTTAGCGCTATTAAAACAGTGAGGAAGACTAGTTTCATTCTTTAGAATACAGAACCAGATCAGAACTAAAAAAAAGCATCTGGTGCAAATTTTAACACTGTTTTAAAAGACTAATAAGCATCAGAGACTACTAATGGAGCTCACTGTGCACACGTTATTTAAAGCTCTTTGGAAATCCTTCCTGTACTGTTGCTCCCCTGTGCATTAGTGGATAGGAATGCATAAATAAAACAATGGAGTGGTTGAAAGATCACATGACATTCTGCTTCAATGAGACAACACTGGATCTTCATACCACCTCTGCAGGATTAATGAACCTGCTGTTTTGATGACCGTGTTTATGGAATTCACTGGTGTTGTAAGGGGCTTGGCAACATGCATTTGTGAAGCATTGAACGTTGAAGACTCATCTATAGTGTTCTGCTATGTTCTAAACTGTGGGAAATGCAGACAGACAATAATGACATTAATTAATTATTACTTCTGTTAGTCTGGCCTGTTGTAATGTTTTAGTTTGCAATCTGTCATCCACGCTGTTTTTTTTGGTGCTGTTTTATGTGTTTACATACAGACTGGCTGGTATAGCAATAGTGATCCTGTTGTAATGGTGCTAGTGCGAGGTTCCTGTGGTCTGTGAAATATTGCCAAAATAACACAACGGCGCCAACCACACTCCCAACCAATAATCTGCTACCCCACATGACATGGTGTACCAATGTTTGTTGCTAAGTATTTATCCATGAATTCTGAAGATTATTACATTTTCATTACCGGTAGTATGTAATCATGTGTTGCAGCCAAATGAGGAACTATCATAGTCGAATTGATAGTGGTTCCAGGCTGGTAGTGGTTCATGGAAAAATGAACCACTACCAGCCACGTTTTGAAAGGACTGAGAAACCAAAGTGAAAAGGCTGAGAAACACTGTGCTGCTTCATATAGAAAGACATGTAAATATGTCGCTGTTCAATTCTGAAAAGAGGTGGACTGACCTGTTATACATGTCTTTCTTTTATATAGCGCAATATGCTATTTAAGGCCTTTTGAGTAACGTGGCATGATTTTAATGAGTAGAATATGGTGTGTGTTTCAGTTACAGTACTTATGTTGTTGAAGTCATTAAGACTGGACCCTCCCAGGTGTTTTGATTATTTTCCCAAACATAGCAGACTGAAGAGACTCGCATGCACAGTTAGATGTTAAAATGCATTTGGATCTGTTGAATAGTGTGGCTTTTAATAAAACACACCGAACAAGACAGTATAAAGAGAAAATTGTTTGTAAAACTCAAGAGACTTAACAATTCTCCTTGATAAAAAAAAAGGTCCTTGTTGGTCTTTATGAATACAGCAAAGGTGAAGCAGTGCTCTGGGGTATGAATGACAGTATTTATGAACGTGGATGTGCAGAGTTCATACATTTCAACTCGCATGTGCTCAAATGTGGGTTAGCCTTTATCCTCTTCAATTCTGGAGAGCAGACTGATACTAGCACTGTTCTACAAAAATAGCAGAGATTAAATGAATTGACAGAGCTAGTTTGACATATGAGAGCTACTACATGCTCTCTTGATCCTATTCCTACAAAACTATTAAAAGATGTTCTTGGTGTTATTAATACCCACATTTTAAAAATTATAAATGGTTCACTTTCCTCCGGTATAGTTCCCTCAGCACTTAAAGTAGCTACGGTAAAGCCTATGCTTAAGAAACACAGTTTGAACCCTAAATTCCTCAGTAACTGTAGGTCAATCTCCAACCTACCATTCTTGGATAAGGTTCTAGAGAGAGTTGTTGCAGTTCAATTACAAACATTTCTAACTCTTAATGGTATATTCGAGAAGTTTCAGTCTGGTTTTCGTGTTGCACATAGCACCGCGACGGCCCTTGTCAGAGTTGTGAACGATCTGCTGATAAGCTCCAACTCGGGCTTTCCATTAGTATTAATTCTTCTTGATCTAAGTGCTGCCTTTGGTACTGTAGACCATTCCATCCTACTAAATCGTCTTGAAATCACAGTAGGACTATCTGGCCTTGTCCTATCCTGGTTTAAATCTTATTTTTCTGATAGGTTTCAGTTAATCTCTATTGGGGAGGTAAAATCGGCATTATCGGAAGTTGTCTGTGGTGTTCCACAGGACTCCATTCTCGGTCCCTTGTTGTTTTCATTATATATGCTACCGTTAGGTGACATTATCCGCAGACACAGAGTGAACTTCCATTGCTATGCTGATGATACCCAGCTATATTTGTCTCTAAAGCCAGGAATTTCTTCTGACTGGGTGTTATCAGCTACTTGCCTTCCAGACATCAAGCATTAGATGTCACAGAATTTTCTAACGTTGAATTAAGATAAAACAGAGTTTATGCTAGTGGGATCACAGAACCAACTAAAAGCAAATGTGGGATTGCATGCGCTTGACCCTTGCAGTCTCTCCTCAAAACTTAAACTAGAAATTAAGAGTTTGGGGGTCATTGTTGATCCTGATCTATCATTTGAGACTTATATTAGGAAAGTTACTAAATTTGAGAAATATAGCCAAACTTAGACCAATTATTTCTGTATCTAATGCCGAGAGACTAATGCATGCCTTTGTTTCATCTAGAATTGATTATTGTAAAGCACTTTTTTCTGGTGTCCCAAAACATGTAGTATCCCACTTGCAGCTTGTTCAGAATACCGCCGCTAGAAATCTGACTAAAACCAGGAAAAGTGAAAACATTACCCCTGTTTTGGCCTCTTTACACTGGCTCCCTGTGCTGTATAGTATTGATTTTAAGATTTTGCTGAATGGATTAGCACCAAGTTATTTGCAGGAGTTACTGACCCCATATCTTCCAAACCACACTCTGAGATCACAGGATGCACTTTTGTAAAATGGCAGCTTTTAATGTAACTATAAAATTGCTTCTTTTGTATTAGTATGTGTATACTGTTATTTAAATTGTCTGACTGTGGCAGTTGTATGTGTGATATGCTATACAAATGTATTGTGGTTTGTTCTTTTTTTCTGTACTGTACAGTGCTTTGCAATACTTTTGTATAGAAAGCGCTATATAAATGCAATAAATAAATAAACAGAAAAAAATAAAAATGCTTTATATTCTTTTTTCTGGTCAGCCAGTATTATTAAACCTGATGCTGCTAAAACAAATAGTTAATCAAAAGGACTACAAATGCACTCTGCTAATTTAGGTAATTATTACGCTATCTCAGCTGTGCTAAATTGTTTTATTGTTGCTCTTTTTAAATAGTCTTAAGATAGAAAATAATTTAAAAAGAAGGAAGGAGCTGAACAGTCATTTAATGAGTGACTTTGAAAAGACAATTTAGAATGATTCTAGTTATGGGGAAAAGTGTAATGCTCTACATTTACTTAATTGGCAATTACTCCACCAGGTCTCACGTGATTGGTTTAGAGATTTTTTTTTTTAGATTTTTTAGCTTTAACCTTCAGACAATACAGTAGTTATCTTGATATTTTAAAAAATGGTGTTATACCACAAGCGTGGGTATATATAATTTCATATTTCGTCCGAGATTGATGTGCACCTAGGCTGCAAATTGACAGACCGAGCTCAAGGTTCTGTCTTAAAAGACGGTTGCGAAACAAATTGCGTCGAAGCATAGTCTGTTGAAAATGGAAGTACAGATCCGGCAGGTAAAATAGTCCTTGATTTTTTTGATTTAATATAAAAAATGTACACATTGCATTGCTATTTATTACAAATATATACTTGTGTTATAAACAGAATATTGCATGATCGTTCGTGGTATACGAATCAGAATAAAAAACGTATGCCAAAAATGATCATTCAGTATCCTCTCTATGTATTACGATATCCATGTGCAGTATGAAGATTATTTATTAAAAGCATATCCATAACTTAAGACACTCAGTTGTACAAATATAAGGAGATAAAATATATAAGTCCAGTCTAAGGAGCTCCAAATGAACGGTTCCCACTTGGTTACAATATCATTAATATGGCACGTGAAGGGACTACGATCAGCAGAAAAGAAAATACTGAACAGAGACCTGCCCAATACAAACACATTGTTTTTATTTCCCTGAAGTGATGTGTTTTAGATTTTCCACTTTATTTATTTGAGTAGATTTGTTTAAGAAAAATGGTACTTTTACTCAACATGTTTAACAAGTGATTGTGTAGAATTATAAATATGTGTGACATAAAACAGAACAAAATATATTAGACAATATATGTGACAAACACTTTATTGGGTAAGGTACAGTTGCACGTTGGTACAGAAATAAATATTTTAAAAAAGTATGAAGTTTGATATTAGTAAAGCGTGTACTGTGGGGCTGGCTGAAAATAAATACATTTCAAGGAAGGTATTATTGCTGTGACTAAACAAAGATGTCCACAGACTACAAGGAAGGAGTTTCTCCTTGCATCTAATCAATAAAGTGTGACAGCTTTAGAATAGCTTGTATTACAGTACAATACAGGGCCAAGATGCCTTTCAGAAGTGTAACAAAGTCAATCTAATCACTAAACGTAGAAGTTCAATTTCTTTTTTTTCCCTTTTAGCTTTAATCAATTACAATTCAGTTTTTTTTAACCGAATTTTAAATTAAACAGAGTAAACTAAACACTAAATACAAATGTCTGTACTGTTGTTGAACATTGTTTAACACCTTAAATCGTTTTTCAAATGATCAATGCGTTTACTGAAAAAAGTTTTTATCCTGGTGTTTTAAAGCATTCTTTTAATGTAAAATTTCTTAATTTAAAATATGGGAATTGTAAAAAAAAATTATTATTTTATTGATTTATAGGAAATGTCAAGATATAAGCCCTAATAAATATATACACACGCACACACACTGTATTGTAATGGTTGCTGTAGTCATCACAATGCTGAGCCAACTGTACACTTTTTTTTTTCTTTTTTTTTATGCCATCACTTCTTTGAAGGCATAATTCTGCAGTTTATTATGGCAATCCAGGGAATATAACTTGCTTTGCTGCAGTGCTCAAGAAAGAGGATTTGAGTCAGTTCTTTAAATCGAAAGTGATTTGTAATGATACTAGGAGGGTTTAAATCAAAGGCTGTAAACTTTGCTGTTCTGGGCCCAAAACATATTGACCCAGACTCACAGAGTCTGAGGATCTGACTAAATATATTGGACATGCATGCAAGGAAACAGGCATAAACCCCACGAGTCATTAACACTAACGTATCCCAATACATTCAGCAAAACCTGTAAACTACAGTTAAGCAGCAAGTGTTTCTAGTACTGCTTGTCCCAAAGGGATACTGTCTACATTTTCTTTTTAAATGACATTTCTTAGCTGTACAATATCCCCTTATATGTGCTCTCTATAATTCTGTATTGTAGTTTATGGTAACGACTGCCCTTCAGCCACAGGGTCTGCTTCTGAAGTGCAGCTGTAATTTCAGTCCTTTCAAACCACTGTAACTAATTCATCTTTTCAAAACCGTGCTGTGGTAGATGCAGGAAGCTTTGCAAATGAACAGCATTTTCTTGTTGTTTGGTCTGGTCGGATTTGGTACATTTCTGAGTCTGCTTGAGTGATGGGGAGATCCACAGGTATGGGATAGCACCTAGCTTTTGAATTTGAAATTCAGTGAATACACTGCAGCTTGGTGGCAGCATTGAAAAGGGGAATAATAATAATAATAATAATAATAATAATAATAATAATAATAATAATAATAATGGGTGATAATGACAGTGAAACGCTGAAATGGGGCAAATGGTGTTCTAGCAAAGGGAGAGCCTCTATGGGCCAAACAGCCTCTTCTCATTCCCAACGTTTCTTATGTTCTTATAATAGGTTGATCTGTGGTTCTGGATGTTCCCTTTGTACACTGTATAACAAAGTAGAAATATAGCCAAGCAACACAGAGAGCTGTATATAGAACACATAGTGTCCCATCATCACAAGGTCTAAAACCTTCTTGAGCTGAACACATTAGGGTATGCAGGTTGTGATTTCAATTGCAAATGTGTGCATGAGACAAAGAGAATGTGCAAGGTGGAGAACTGAGAGGGAAATGCTGTAAATCGAAACTCATTGATTGCCAGGTTTTAGTCGGCTAGCCGAGATAGACTGAAGCTAATAAACAATGAAGTTGTCAGAGCAGCAGCAAACTATGACATGATAAACTGTGTGGATCTGGATATTAACCAGTATAATGACATACAGTGCAATGCAAACAGAAGTCGACCCCTCTGGCTCGTGTTAATGTTTGCAGTGTAGTTGGCTAGGGAGGCCGATGCTTATCCTCTACCCCTTAATGACTGCTAGGCCTTTAGTCTATAATAAAATTACAACTGGCCTTCTACCCAGGAAAGACGCAGTATTTAAATGAGCTGCATAGTAGGCCTGGGCTGAAGCAGTGCGCGCTTATTTTGAAAGCTGAGTGTAGACGATCAAGTGTGTCTGACTTGGCAGAACTCGAATTGCACCTCCTGAGAGTCTGTGCTCTAATATGTACGAGAAACAAGCAACTTTGAGTCTATTTCCACTTCTCTCTTTTAAGATTTCTCAGCAAAGACTTTCCTGTAGGAGGTATTAGAAGTCTTGGGTAGTACTACCATAATATATTGCATGCTGTCTCTTAGCAGATAAGGGTTTACATCTTGGGAAGTGGGGGAGGTTTTGCTGCACGGGATCCCCGAGGAATCACACCTGGGTTTGTCTAAATGCAGAGTAGAATAATTAGAATTTCTTGCAGATTCGGTGGGCTGTCATCTTTCAAAGCAGTAGTTGATCAAACCGGCTGGTGGAGTCAACCTCCGGGCATAATGATTAATCCCGCAAGGTGATACCTGCTGCTTCACTCAACTTTTCTTAGTTGCAGTGGCTATAGAAGAGAAAAAAAAACAAAAGCCTTACCATTACTTTGAAGACTATGCTAGAATCAAATAAACCCATACAATCCATACAGTACAAAAGAACTGTCAATACTGTTGTGTACTTGTGTAAAGCAGTAAAGCCTGGGCTCGTGGTTTACTGCAATTGAGCGGTTATTGCTTGTATTGTATTAAACTATTACATCAAAATGTTCCATAGTGACATGAACACAGTGTAAGGCATACAGGTGCTCTACGATTCATTCTGTAAAATGATGATTAATCACTGCAGTTCTAACATTTGGTGCCTTTCTGCTGATTATCAAACAATCACATCTAAGTTACATGTCCTCAAGTAAGTTACTCATGTGAAGCCATAACAGCAGTGGAGTAGCTGTAAGCTTTACAGAAAGTGACTGGGCTAGGCACTGGGCAGCAAATAAAAAAAAGCGGATTAACAGGATTGCTGCACACCAATGCAGTTTTGTGCCCTAAGACACATAATGAGTTGATGATATAATCTCTCAGTTAAAGACGGCTCCATGTGAGTATGTGCTTCATACAGATCTCCGCCATCCATTCACGTGTTGCAGTAGCTGCTGCTGAGAGCCTTTATGGATTCAGACTCTCAGACTATTCTCACCCTCCCAGGGCTGCACTAACAGACAGCTGTTGTCTGCAAAAACAATGCAGACAGGATAGTACACCAGGAGCACGTGGGGCAGCTGCTAGGCAGCAAAAAATCTTCAAAAGGTGCTCTGTGATTGGCTCCCACTAACTGGGGCCTCTGCGAACAGTGATGTGAACATGTGGGTGGTGAAACAATGCGGGGGCTGGGTCTTGTCACAATTATTGTGTTGTTCTTCAGGAATTGGCAGCTGCTGTAATGAGTGATGTGGGATTCCGTGCAAATCAGGCATTTAGAGCACTAACCCCGAGAACAATACCAACAACATCAACAACGTTCGAACCATTCTTGGATCCTCTAGTTAAGGAAAATCTATTGCAAACTTTATTGATTGGAGATGTGCTTTATGACATAGCTAGGGATAACAAGACACATCCAGACAAAACTTGTATTGTGGATTTAAAGTTTAAAAAAAAACAAAAAACAAGAACAAAGAAAACAGACAAAAGTTAGAATTACATGTTGGTATTTAAAACTGTTTAAAGTATTTGTTTTATATCCTCATTATATGGAGGTAACCTTGAAGCTTTTCCGATGTCCAGGTGTGACTGAAAGAACAGGAAATGATCTACCTGGAAGTGAATTGTGCCTTCATTGTTACAAGGACAGCGTCTTATAATTTTTGACGCAAGTGAATTCACGAATGCCAGTGTGTTGCACAATGCCTTTTAGACATGGTTCACCAGTCCAAATATACATCAAAACAGTCTGTGTAAGTTCAGCATAAGTGTAATGCCCCAACATCTCTGGTTGCTACTTGCCTATTTGCTGTCAGTGGCCACAGGAAAGGTCTTCTGTTTTGACTAGCCAGCCCTTATTATCGCTCTTGCTCTCTCTGCCCTATTTTAACCCGTCTCTTCATGCGGTCTACAGCAACCAATTCATTGACCCTTGTTTCTATGGCTACGCTTCTGAATGCAAGTAGTATAATTGGAGCTACTGCTGCTGTTGCTGGTGAATAGGACTGTCACAGGGTGGGTGTGTCAGCTTGTAATGAATTCCACTGATGTTGAAGTGAGGGCCACGGAATGTGAGGCTCGTTTTGAGAACACATTGAAGGCAGTGCGTTTAAAACTCATGACAGCCTAAGTTCTGCTGCTTGTTTTGCCAATGGCAATTCATTAGACACCTTCTGTTACAGTAAGTGCAACTGAAAAACTGGCACAGTAACCCAGCATGGATAGAGCTGTAAGCTTTATACTGACTGCTATTGCATCAAAAATGTTTAATAACTGAATTACTTTGACAATGCATATCAGGAAAACTATCTGGCTTCTAAATATACAATCTTTCCTCATTACACTTTTACAATACAGATGTTTCCTATATAATATATATAGTATGGATTGCTATTGTGCATAACTGTATACATTCTTTACAATTCAACATAACCTACTGAAAGGCACATTAACAAAGAAGGATTAAAAAAAAGAGTATGGCTTTAGCCCTGAGCACTAGACTGGTATTAGTATGAATCCCACTTCTGTCTCAACAAGTGAAGTTGGTTCCCTGTTTAGAGAATTGCTCTGATTGGAATGTGGAATTAAATGTGTCAAGATCGCGATGGCTTGGGTAGGTTTAGGGCTGTGTTTTTCAAATCTTGGAGGTTCTTGATTGGTTATTCATTTCTTTGTTGTTCATCTTTTAATTTCTATCAAGATCAGAAATGTGAGGATTTCAGAAAAAAAAACCCTAATGGGCCTCAATTAAGGACTACACTAAAATGATCTAGAGGAATAGACTTGAGTGGGCTGTAGATTTGCAAGTAATAAAACAGTTTTAAGCCATCATTGATCTATTGTGGCACATGAATGTCTAAAGAGCCTATTCAGGTCCTATTACTGTACATCTAAAAATGAAAAATTCACCTGCTGTATTACATTAGACTTTTATAAAGAGAGAAATTAGGATTCATGTTATCTTAGTGGCACTTTGTACCATTGATGTAATTTAAGAAGTGAGTGTTTATTATTATTATTATTATTATTATTATTATTATTATTATTATTATTATTATTATTATTATTATTATTATTTAGTCATTTTATTTATCCAAACGACTCAGAGACTTGGGGGTAAAGTATGCATCAACAACTGCTGCTGCAGAGTCACTTACAATAGGACCTCAGTTATATGTCTCATCTGAAGGATGGAGCACACTGGAGGTTAAGTGGCTTGCTCAGGGTCACACAAAGTGAGGCAGTGGCTGGCATTGAACCGGCAACCTCCTGGTAACAAGCCCCTTTCTTTAACCACTGGACTCTGGTTGGGCAGTGTGAATGGCTGTGTGATGTTCGGGCAGTGTGAGTGGCTGTGTGATGTTCAGCCCATTTTTCATTAAAACTAAAATAATTGCCCTTTTTCTCAAAAGTGTATCCTGTGCATTTTCTTCTCTCTGAAACTGGGAACCATTTTTAAACCATTAAACTATACATTTGAAGAGGCATTTATAAACCTTTAAACTGTATCAAGCCTTCCAGCAATGTGCTTCTTACTGAGAGAAATGGCATTGTCACTTGAATTTCATGGTAGACTATATCCCCATTGCACCTTACATTACACTCTCGACCAATGACCAGTACAAAAAAGCAATTTATGAAATGTCATCTGTTTACAAGTGGAGGAAAATGAAAAATTAAATGGCATTACGGTTTATGCCTGGAGATATATTTTATAGAATCAGTATTGGCGATAAAGGAAACAAACCAAAAAATTAGTAACTGATCACTTTTCCCAGTACATGACTGCAGAAATGAATGTGACCTGAGTCTACTGCTACTGGGAATTGAAAGCCCCTAGACCAAGTGGTGCTTAATAATCCATAATTCATTGCTCTGCGTCGTTATTCTCCATGCAGATTAATACTATAGCTGCCATTAGCTAAAAGTGTTACCATCATTCATTCAGCCTTATCTCTCACTAATAGAACAGTTTATTGATGGCTTCCTGTGAGATTGAAGGCCAGGGTGTATTGTTCTGTATCAATAGCTTTCATTCCACAACCCTTTCCTTAAAATATCAGTTATTAGCTTCTTTTTTCGTGGAACATTACATTTGTTAGTAATTTCTGTTTCTGTTATTGCACCTCCCCCGTCCTGCTGAATTGTTGCCTGTTATAAGCCCAAGGGAAAGATGTATATCTTCACAGAATGTTTTACATGCAGACGACAGCAGTGCATCCCATATCATCAGCCATTAGCAAAGTCATTTTGCATGTCTTCTCTTATAACTGTCAAGAAAACACCATCTTCTCATAATTAATAATCGTAGCTCAAACCTTTTTTTGCTGAGTTTGGTATACTACGCTAACAAGGTGAACAGATAGTATTAACTTTTTCTCAAGTTAGAGCCAGTAAAATCCCAATGAATGACCATATCATAGCAATTACACTTACATTGTGTCCTTCATGAACAGACATCCCAGAAATCTTTTCCAAAGTAGTTTTAATTTATGCAAAAGCCTGATCAACAGCATACGTCTTCTTCAGCTTATCTCTGCATGCCTAATTAAACTGGGGAGATGATTCCAGAGCTTTCATGTGGAGCATAGCAGCTAAAAGCCCTGGCACCACAGCTATTTAATAGGAATCTAGGGACTACCAACAGATCCAGTAAGGTGTTTCACATCAAGCAGGTCTGGGTGTGGAAAAGAAGGGTTTTGTTTGACCAGGCATGTCCCAATATCTAGGTGTTCAAGTTTACACGTTCAATTTAGTATTATTATATTGACCCCAGATGATGAGTATTAATCTGTCTGCAATTACTGCAGTAGGCAGACAAGCATTGTACTGTAGTGCAGTATTTCTGGTGTGTATTCTTATTGACCTCTGTTTTGAAGTATTCCCATAGAACTAGCAGATAGAAATCAAAGTCAGGCCCTGTAAGTGTCTGCTCAAGTTCACTGGTTATCAAGCCAGTGAAATAAGCAGAGGCAATGCTTGTCCACTTTGTTGGTCATGGTTCACTGTGGCAGTGCCATCATTTGCAGAGCTTTGTCCCTGATGAACGGCAGACATTCCGACTGCCAGCATGTGCTGATCCTGTACTTGACTAGAATAATCACCTAACATTGATTCATTCAACAATGGGGTGAACTGAAGAATGGGGGAATTATCTTGTCAGCAGAGATGACCATGTCCCAGCTTCATAAGATGAATCATCCCTGCCACAGCAGTTGTTAAATACTCCATTGGCTGCTTCCTTCTTCTCTGCACAGGCTTCTCCACACAGCAAGGAAGGGTCCAGTAAAGTGATATGAAAGTGTCTGATATGAAGAGGTTTTAGGGAATTATACAAACAATATTCATTTTTACTTGGTTTACACATCATTGATAATGCTCACTTCTCATTTATCAAACCACGTGCATTGACAAAGCTGCTCTGTGGTCTTCAAGGAAAGCTTGATTAAATACAGTGCAGTACCAGCACCAGGCTTCCATTGATATTGAACTACTTTAGAACTGCTAGATCCTTGAACATCTCAATAGTTAACAACAAATGGCAAAGCGTCAGTTAATTAACAAAGTCGTCATCTGGGAAAGGCTTGGGGCTCCAGCTGTCAAACATCACAGGTTCAATGGTATCTCTTTATTATTCAGAATGCGATGTATACATTTAGATTGTCAAGGAGACACTTGGTATTGTGCTGCTCATGTTCGCACTTTCACATCTAGGCAGGAATCCAGGAACAGATAAAGCAATTACATGTCAGCACTTTTCTTTATTGAATGTGTCTTGAAAGACAGAGTATGGAAATGGACTCAAGCCATAAAGACACTGTACTAGCTGCCTCGAAAAGGTTTACTGAAATGTTTTTACAGCACCTCTTGTTAGATTAGAAGCTGAAGGTGACACTTTCTTTCAAAATGATCACGCTGCAGGGAGCATGGGCCCATATCACAGATATGGAAGGGATTTCCATTTGATTTCTGTTTGAAATCCAAGTCAAGCCAATGAAGCTTGTAGAGCATCCTTGGCTGAGCTCATTCATTTAAGGTGGCCCAGGATATCCCTAAGAAGACAGATAATGTGGATATTTTCTTCTTCATTGGTAGATTGATTGCAGAGTTCTGTAGGAGTTTCTCAGCAGAAATGGCATGAAAGAAGACCCTTTTCCACTGCTCTCCTTCTTGAGTGGTGGAGCCAAGGACATTGCATGCTGCATAATTGAAAGAACATATTCAAAGCTTTAGTTTTCATTTCAGCTTTTAGCTATAGCTGTGCTTTATTATACTGATTTAATTCAGGCCACCAGGATGAGATTGTGCACCTGAAAATGAACACCAGAATGGCCCTTCAAATTAAAACTGAGTCTGTGTGGGAATCTTTAAGAAGCATCCTATCACTATCTATAAAAATAGTTTGTAAGTGTTGGTAGTTTTGCCTGAATTTATTCACTGCTGTTTTAACAGTGTTACAGCTCAAAATGTTAAAGACTTTCTGCCGGCATTCTCGCTAGTGCATCTGCTTACACTTCCTTCTGGTTGTCAGAAGGTGTTTGGTGATGACATTTAGCTGTTCTAAGCAGCCAACTATTGCTGTATTTGCATGACTTATTTTCAGTGATCCTGTCTGTGGCAGTAAATTCATTTGGTCTCAACGCATGTTTAAACCAAAATGACTTTATTTACACTGGCCCCCCAAACCTGGTGGCGATTGTTTCTCTTTCCACCAAACAGTCCTGGAACTTGAACAGAAACCTGCAAGTGATGGGCGCCCTCTGCCATTACTAATGCAGGGATCCAAACAGCCGCTGGATCTGACCTACTTAAAAAACAAGCTGCATTCTAAAGATGAATTAAACAAGCTGAAATCCCAGTATAGCCTGACATGGAATGTACATCTGCTACCCCAAATATATGTATCCAGATTATTATGCATCGCCATTATTTCCGATTCTTAAAATGTATTAATGATAATGAGTTGAATTCATCATTATCATTAATGTAACTTTGATTTGTTTAATATTATAGGCACCTTTTTTTAGCAGGTGCCTCTGACGATGGTTTCAGTTGGATTTGTAGCTGGACTGGGGTGTTTACGCTTCAACCTGTGTAGCTTCAAAATGTTCTTATTCTTACTGTGATTGGCTGCAAAGACAACAGGGCTAGCCAGAGATTGGTTGTTTTTTCTTGCTTACAGTTTCCTACTAACTGAAGACATTGTATTCTGGGAGATGTAGTTCTTAATGGAATTTTTAGGGGAGGCAGACGAGCTGTACAGCAAAATTGCTAACCGTAATTTTATGCATTCAGTTCAAATTTAGTGTGTATTTCTGATTTTTTAATGTGTAAAAACGGCAGGTATGCAGCTTATTTGGACCGTTGCTCATTGCTGTCGTTCCCATCAACAGATCTGCGGTTTATAACAATGTCTCAAAGAATGCTCTGTCAATTTGATTCAGTCATAGAGTATGACAGCTAAAGATTTTTTTTTTTTTGCTCTGCCAAGTGTTATTAGGTTGTGTTTTGCAGAAACATAAAAAGTGGCAGGCTTTATCATTAGGGAACACAAGCACAGGATTGACTATTGTTATCCCAGAGCAAATTGAATGGGGTTAAACCCTGATAAGACCATTTGACAATGGCTGTGTATTATTGCAATCCTAACTTGAAGTATGAACATTAGTACAAGGTGTGAATGCTCACATTGTCTACTTGTGAAACATTTTGCAACCCTATGGTGTAAGTAGGATTTTCAACTTTACCGTGTACACTTAGGGCAGTAAACTAAAATGTATCATTGATTTGTTTATAATTAGACACGTATAACTGATTATCCAAATTCACATACAGTAGATGCAAAATCTAGGGAACAACTCATGCAATAAAAAATAACAACTAATATTTAGTACTGTATACAGCTATGGACAAAAGTTGTGCGTCACCGTACAGAATTAACTAATTTTGCTTCATAAAGTCGAATGAAACCTGCTGAATAATGTTACGTTAACATATTGAATTAGATACCGCTTCAATATATTTTTGTAGTTTCTTTGATTACATGATGTTAAATAAAATATCTAAATTCTGTCCATCTGCTTTTTTTTCAATTATTATTTTTCAATCCTAACATTCTAAGTGATACAAAACGTTTGGCAGTATCTGTAGTAAACTCAACATTTTGTAACTGAATGCACTGCTGTAAAATATTCAAGTAAGAACAAAGCAAATTAGTAAAGTACTGGATGAGTGTAGTACAGTTTAAACATTTTGCCATTGACCAAGCGTTTTAAAGTTTTAACATTAAATGAAGGGCTAAACAGTAAGAAGCTGTTAAATGAAACATGAATCCAAGTTGACAACCTTGACATTCTTCTTGTGTTTCGTAAGTCTAATAATATGAAGCCCTAGATGAAGACGAAGCAGATAAACCCTGTGCTGTTCCTTTTGTTTTGAGTCCATAAATGATGCAGTCCTTATGAAATCACATGCTCATCTGCTGTCAAAATCCAAATGAATTTGAATTACTCGGAAGACAGGGAGGTGTTGACTGTCTCTCTTTGAAGCTAATGCCAGAAGCCACTAAGGAACTGAAGCTTTCAAGTAGACCGAACAGACATGTTCACACATAAAGGAAACTTTGACAAGCTTGTTATTGATGAGCTGAAAATGTTAAAAATATACATTACTGTCTGCACAAGCAAAGAAAAACCAATATGAATAATACATTACGCACAACAACATTTTAAATAAGTACCCTGGGTGAAATGTACACAGAAAGATTCAAGTGCCAAGCCAGTCTTCCTAAGATAAGAGACTGGGTGAATCTTCAAGGCAAAGACGATAGAGGTTAAATGTGTCAAAGCTCATGGTTGCAGCATGAGGTGATGGGGATGTCTGAAACAGTCCTGCGCCAGGTATTGCTTTATTGAACAAGTCTTGGCTGAAATCTCTGTAAAGTGTATTAACATACTGTTTCGTTGAGGTGGTAATTTGGTTTAAATACTGTACTGCATACTTCATGCTGAGAGATGTCCATTCAATTCTGTCTCTGTGCTGAGACAGTACCTCCAATAGTTCTAGTATCGCATTACATTCTTATTGTCATTGGTTCCAGAACCTCATTACACTATATTCAAATGTTCAGTCCTCTTTGTCTCTTTCCCTCCTAAATTGTCATTGTTGCTCCAGTTTCAGGAGCTTCATGTTTTCATTGCCTCTGTTTCCCCTGCTTGTATTCTTGCTCGCTGTAATATAGAAGGATACTGCAATATGTGTTGAAGCACAGTGCTCAAGTTCATTGAGCTGTCATGCTGGATTTGAAACACAGATTTGAATAATATAAAAATAATTGCCTCCAGCAAAGCAAATGTATGTCTTAATGTTACAGGAAGGCAACTTTGTTTTTGTATTGACTGCCCAGGGGATGAATTGTTAAGTTGCCTTTATTACAAGATGAGACTAAAATCCAACATATACACATAGGCTAATATTAAATAAGGCTGTGTCCAGTGGACGATCGAATAGCATTAGATAACATTTTAGAAGTTGTTTTATTAAGTTTCTCTTACTTCCTTTTTACAATTTCAGGTTTGTGTTTTACAGACCTATAGATGACAGAACTGTAGAATAGATAATCATCCTGTCTTCAGTATAGGCATGTTCTTTTAATGAGCTGTCTGTCTCTAGTCCAAGGCTGGCATCAGTCATGGCAATCACTATTGCAGATATCCATTTTTGATGGGAAGATTACGATGAAATATCCCACTGTGTTGTAAATGAGTAATGCTTGGGGTACCTTGCACTTGTGAGATGTTTAGATTATGCTTTTTATTCTCTTAGTTTTTTTTTTACAGGGGGTCTTATCTATTCAGGATTACTATTTAGTAAGCAAAATGTCTGAGTGGGTTAAAACTGGCAACAAATACCCACAACACGGCTCTACATGTTTAATTAGAGCAATAGGGATTCGTTAATACTGTACTGAAGAGGGGAAAGTTGTAAAGATTTGTGAGCAGGGCAAGGTCCCTTGAAAGATTATGATAAGTAACACTTAGTTCCCATTATTTGGTATCCATGAAAAACATGCATCGTATTTAAAGCAGAAGAATTTCCCAGGACAGTGTAAAATGTCATATCAGCATGCAGTGTGAAGGCTTGGCTATGGACTTCAGAGCACGATCCAATCTGCCAGTGAAGAAATGTTCAGGGCACAGATTTGGTACATTATTATTTTCATTGAAGGAAGGGTAGCCATGCTTGCTGCTTATTCAATTTAAATAAATAAGAGCATAGTCAAACTATCACATAGTAGTCATGGAAGACGAAGGGTAAGTATTACATTTGTAATGTTTGCCATTTATTGTAACCTGAAGCTGATTTGCTGTCTTTTTTGGACATATGTTGCTGGGATTGCTTGTTACAATACAACATAATGGGATAGGGTTGCAGTTATTCAAACTGTCAGTGCCTGTATCTGTCAGCCATAATCATTTTAATAGGATCCCCTACTCACAGTGTTGTCCTTTGATTACATTGAGCTGTAAGATGCAATATGTGAAGCAACTGTCAGTGGATTAGATGCTTCTAGTTAGTGGTTAGAGTAGATCTAAGAGTCAGGAAGTCCTTGGATCCAATCCACAAGGAGACAATATTTGATTTAATGTACAGGGATATTGCTGATCTGTACAAGCTGCTGGTTATCAAATTAACTGCACATCTAATATTGGTACGCCTGGAATGCTAAAATGTGTTTGTTGTAACAAGAGTTAGGAATGAATAGTGTATGCAGTAGGGATATTGGTTATGTGTATGAGCTGCCGGTTATCAAATTAACTGCACATCTAATATTAATATGTCTGGAATACTAAAATGTGTTTGTTGTGACGAGAGTTAAGAATAGATAGTGAATGCAGCTGGTTGCAACCACAGTGTCCTACAGCATTAAACAGAAGAGGGAATAGGCTGGTAACTATGAGAGCAAGTCCAGCCGAGTGGATCCGCGCACACTGGTGCTGCTGTGTTGACCTCCTGCACATGCAGGCTGTGAGTTTGAATCCCGGGCCTGTCTGTCAGTGTGGGATTGGCATTCGGCCTGGACATGTGTCAAGCTGTGTGTGGCAGGAGGGTCGCGGATCTCAGCAGTATGGTCAGGGGGGAGTCCTTCCAAGTGGGACTCAGGGAGGTATAACACAGGCAGGCACTGGCTGGGTTTCCAGTTGATGGATCAGAAGCTGTTGCAAAGCTCCATTCCAAAGGGACCTCTTTCTCGACACGGACCTGCCAGCATGTGTGTGCCCGGCATTCAACTCACACAACGCTGTCTTTTTAAAACTGCTTAGATGGAGTAGATTTTTTTTTTCTGAAAATACAGTAGATGTCGTTTTAACAACACCTGAATAGTTTATCACTTCTATATGGGTTTTCAGACTGTGCTACTAACTTAAAAATACCAGCTATAATATTTTTAGATTTCTGATGATTTTCAATACTCACAGGAATATTGGGGTGTATTCTGTCAGAACAGATACTGGTAGACTATAGATTTGTAGCCTTTTTTTTTAAATGCTACTAATATATCAGAAAGAAATGGAAGGGGTATTTAGACATGGGATATACTTAAGTAAATTGGAGGATTCTTTGGAGAGAAACCTTGAGCCAATGTGCTAATGTCACTAAGTTTTCAAAGTTAGGGAATATCTAAGAGGCATTCTATTGGTCTCATTGAGACTCCAGTGGCAAGACCATACTTAGTTGTGAATTACCTTATTGGAATTAATTGGAAAAATCTCCTCTAATGAGTGTCTAAATGGGGTATGCTCTCAACACTAGAAAGGCATTATTTGCAGCTCAATGCGAAATAGATTCATGAACCCAAATGCTTATTAATGGAATACTGCATTGCTTCTGCCTGAGAGGAAAGCTCTCATTCAAGGAGCCCAATTAATTATTCTCTCTTAGCACTTTTTAAAATATATGTTTATTCAAATATATATTTAATATATTTAATATCTTTTTTACATATATTTTTATTCTGTTCATTTTTTTGTTCAAGTGTTTAGCCATTTATCTTATAGAATTGTCTATTTCCAGTAACAGTGTCCACAATTGCATCAGGAGTTGTCGTTTCTGATCAGGCACAATGGACTGTTATTTATTATTAGAATTGATCCATTATCCTTTTTTTTTGTATGATTAGAAACCTTAGAACTTTCATCCACCAATCATGAAGCTTCATTAGAGGGCATTACCACAGGGTAGATGACTGCATTATTCAGATGTCTAAAATAACAAAACGGAAGTAAAGTTATATAACAAAACAAGACCGAAAGTAAATTAATCTGTATTTTAAAGATGTGGAAATAATGAAACTAACAATAAAGGCACTGTTTACTAGTTTGTTATCACAATGAACGCCTGGCTCTTACAGTCCTAGTCTCCGGCTAAGAGTACACCCTTCGAGAAACAAGCAAAGTGTTCTTATAGCCGAAGTTTTCTCCAAGAAAGGAGTTAGCCACCAGACACAATATGCATCAATAAATAAATAAATATGTATTACTTGTCACGTGCATCAACATATGAAATTAACTGAAAAAGTAAATGCAAAACAATAGGCAAGTGTATGGTAATAAACTATAATAATTAAGGAACGTTAATAAAACTAAAGCAAAACAACACGGTCAAAAAGCTTAAATCGTTATGTATTATGAAATTAGCTGGTGGGTGTGTTTCGGTCTATCACAATGACAGAGGCAAAAATAATGGGCATTGCTTAGGGTTAACTTTAATAAGCTGTCAAACTAAATTAGCACAGCACCTCTACACACGTTACAAAACGCAGCACAGACATGCACATTATTTAACAGAATGGTGAAGCAACTCACCAGAACGGGAAACGCCAAATTGCTCATTGACTTCTGTCTGATTCTTTTTTTTCAAGAGCTCAAACAATTTCCAACTTTGTGTAGCAAGAGAAACAGATGTGCATTTTGCCGTTTGTTTACATGGCATTTTGTAGCGATGAGGTGCACTCACGGAAATGGGGTGCGTTTTCTCGCTATGACCAGGTCATCGGGTCATCTGGTTAGTGTTTTCACGATGCGGTCACTGGGCCTAGCGGTCATGGGTTCACTGAACCAGTAGACCGGGTTCGTGGCACAGTTCATGGTTGTAACCAGAGGTATTGTGGGATAGAGGTTTCCTGTCAAGATGGCGACGAAAGTTTTACAACTTGTTTCTCTAACCTTTTCAGAATTATGATGTAGATTTATTTTTGTTTTTTTGTAAATAATAAAAACGGCACGATTGTGTAAATGTGTTTAATATTTTAATGTAAGATGGTTTGTGTAGATTATAAAGTCATGCAAAATAATGTGGCTGATCATATATATATATATATATATATATATATATATATATATATATATATATATATATATATAATCAAGAGGCTGTTGGTAACAGAACAAGGTACAATTAAGCACTTGGAACAAACTACCTATAGTCTGTATACATAGCAATGCAGTCTAACATGTTTGCCTAGAGATGTCTAGAGATACTGTATGTTTTGCATTAGTTATTGGTATAGAACTTCTGACAGACATATCTGTGACATTAGTCAGTGTTATATACATGACCAACCTGTTGGTTCATCAATAACACTCATAACAGCTGCGACTACATTTTCAACCTTCGCCATTTTTAATGACTGGGAATAAGCAAAGTTTCTGTTCTTTTAGCCGGAGCATTTACAATGGGAAAAATCTGTTACACCACAAGGGTGGTCCCTTAGGCGAGGTGTCAGCATTCAATTGTTTAAATAGTACAACTTTAAACTTTTATTATTGGCATCATGCTGGGCAAATTGCTAAGCATTTTTTTTTGTGTTTTATGGTATGTATCTATTTTTTTCAGTCCTCAAATATCAAAACATTTAACCTGCTCTTAGACTTTTCCAAAGGGTCCCAGAGTCACTACAGCTACACTGCTTGTATGGGTTAGAGGAGTGCAATACAACCGCTAACCACTGCTGTTTAAATATATGAGACTGTCCTCTTCATCAAGCGCTTCAAGATCCTGGCTTGTTAAACAACAAAAAAGTTCTGCACAAATTCTATATCGTTCACTTTTTATTTAGCAAGTAAAAAAAGATAGAATGTAGTTGAACTAATCTAATCTGTCCTGTCTCCTGGTGTGCTAAGCCTTACATCCTCAAGCTGTTAGTTCTCAAATTGAATTGAAGGCTTAATAATTAGACAACAGAACATATGAGGAGCATCCCAGCCACCCAATTGATCACACTGACACAACTCCCTAGCCCTTTCAGGCTCAAGGCTAATGTAATAAGATAAAGTGGTCTAAATTAATTTTGGATTGAGAGTGCAAGCTGTTGCCATAGATGCAGGCTGTGACTACTAATCAGATTGAAAATGAGGATTAACTGCCAATCCTGGTCATTACTTATAGTGTCAGTATCAGGGGATTCCTAAAAACAACTCCTTTGGGATTCAACCTTTCACCAGGACATGCGCAAAGTGTTTAAATAAGATTCCCAAATTGAACGCAGTGGAACCCAAAATGCACTCTAATGACGCTGCATTTTTTTCATGGATTCTGTCACTGGTTTTAAAAGCTATTGTATGGAACTGTGCTAGTCTCCCTTGTCAACGTTAAGCTTCTTAAGTGGTAGCCATTGATGGACTCAGTGCTCATAAGAGTTGCCAGATGAATTGGGTTTGTTCATCTGCAGTGCAGGTATAGCATTGTACGGGCAATGCTAACCATATTCTCACACGTACTTGTAAACTTGTTCTGGTTTGAGATCATAATGAAATAAGGGCTACTGCTGCTCTTTGAGAGAGTGCAGAGCTCCAGGCCTAGCACTGTAATTCACATCCACAGCGACTTAGCTGCACAAAAGAGGAGAGAGCTGCTGGCCTTTGTTATGTTTTATTCTGGGTTAACTTAACAAAGCTGCGTCGGGGAGCAGTTCCTGATGCTTAGCTATAGTAGCAGTTTATACAATCATGAAATTAGACAGTGTTTATTTTCGAACTTCATAAAAAAAAAAGTGGATCTTGTACATCAAATATCCCAGAATATAGTTAGCTAAAGGAACCTGAGCTGTTGCACTATCTGCTCTCAGCACTAGGTGGAGTCTTAACTGCTGTGGGACCATGGAAATGAATGATGTATTATTACAACAGAAGCAGCTTGTGATTCGTGCTGCATGGTCGATCACTGGCATTGATCCAGCTCGCTGTGAATGGGAGTGAATCTCTTATTGAACAGCACCTGCTTGCAAGCCTGTAATGATGCTGCTTGTGGCAGTACATTTAAGAAACAACTGAAAACAAACTAGTACAGCCACATGCTGGTATATAATATGAATTGGCAGTATTAATCTCCAGGGGTGGCAATGCCAGTAGTCACCAGCCACCTCCTGGTACGAGATGTACAGGGATTTCAGAAAGAAAAAAGAAAAGAAAAAATAGAATAATGACTAATGGAGCAACAGCTGCAATGATGATTTTTTTTTTCAGATAGCTTGTGTTGCACACATCAGTGAGAGGGCACCAAGAACAAAACCACCTCAGTTTCTCTCTGTCTGGATACAGAGACTTTGAGTCCGAGCATCTGACAAGACTCTTGACGTGACCTGGAATATCTGCCATATCACACTAGCAGAAGGTTATTGTGTATGCAGGGGACAGAAAAGCTGAAGAATCACCCACCACCGTTTTGTGTTGAAGAGTCAAAGGGCCCTAGTTTGAAGCAAGTGCAAATGCAACTTCAGAGAGGAGTAAAAATATTGTATACACCTAATTGGAAATTAGTTTAACTGCAGTGCAACTATACCATCATATGATGGTATGATCATGGTATTACTGTGCAGATAAACTGGAATGTACTTTTTAACTATGGTCTACAGCTGAGTGCACTTTACTGTTTGTAGGCAGTTGGCCCCAACCTGATGTACTGTTGTTAAGTAGTTATATAAATGAAAAATCGAAGCCTTGAATTTGCAGAGGATGGTTTTATAAAACTCCTGTTATAAAGCGCCATACTGATGTCTGAAAAAAATATGCTTTTAACCTTGATGGACTTAAAAATTGTGCTACCAAAAATTAGGTGTGAAAGGTCAAATTATAGGACTTAAAGTGTAACCACAAGGGCCATAGCAGATTTAAGGTTTCAGAGACACATATTCTCATACTTATAGTGCAGATAAGTCTGTCTTTTTGGGGTGCGTTTGTTAACCTTTAGACATAATTACTTTTATGAAGTGCAGGGTTAAAATAAAATACAACGTTTTGTCTGCCAATGACACACTTAACAAAATGAATTCAGCATTGTGAAATCAGACTTCATCTCAGGGACTTATTCCGTTTTGTTGTTTTGTTGAATTGAAAGCAGAATTTGTTGGACTGTCTAGAAAATTGTGAAAGACCAGAGTGAATAACTTGAAGGTTAGTTCAATTCTTTTTAAAATACATGGCAATAAAAAATAAGCCTCCAGAGAGGTACAGTAAAACATATTAAAAAGCATGCCAAACCTTAAACCATGGCATAGTATAACCATGGGAATTAATGTATGTTAATGTTGGGATATTCATTGTAAATTGTTTTTTCTGATGTTTGACCTGCCCTGGATGCATTAAGTAAAGTGGCAAAGGGACAAATCAATGACAATAGGCGAAAACGTAAGGCTATACTATCTACGATTTTGGCTAGAAGGTGGCATTATCGTGAAAACCACATATGACTGGAGACATGCATATATTCTCTCTCTCTCTATTAATAAACACACACACACACACATACATACATACATACATACACAATGTATTCCATTGGTTTGTATATAATGTATATGCCGATCATCTTTTGAAAACAGGCCCTGACAGCCCCATAAGCATTGTACTTTTTAACTGTTAGACGAAATATTTACAAAATACTTAAAAAATGCAGCTACAATCATTATTCATTTATTATTAATAGCGTTTTAGTTAAAGTATACCTAATCACGTTTTCATTTACAATGTAGGGAACATACTTTGTCGCCCAAATGCTTATATTGAAAACATGTACAGTATTATGTTTTCTATTCATTGTAAATAAAAACGTTATTTGGTATAATTCAATTAAAACGCTATTAATAATAAATTAATCATGGTTATAGCACCAGTTTTTAAGTAATGTATTCTGTAAATATCTTGCTCCCCATTCTTGTTTGTTTCGTAGATAAACCAACTGGGCTACTTTCACCCATGCCGTTAATATTTCGTATTTCAGTGTGAGACACAGAGAAACAGTGAACTGTTGTTGACAGATTGCCAAGGTTGTTTGCTGGTAAGAGCCTGACAGAAAGCATACCCAGTACAGTGCATCACTATTTGTTTGGAAAGCTGTGGGCAGGTGCAGCTGGGATGATCAGCAGTGTTCTGGGGTTCAGAAATTCAGCTAGTTATTGTAGGAGACTCCTTGCTTCAGAAAGTTACTCCTTTTGGAGATACTGTTGGTCAGCTGTGTGCCTGCATTTCCACTTTTCTGGTTAATCGTTGACTTGTTCTTAAAACATTGACCTTGATTTGAGGAGGGACAAGGACAGTAAAATAATCTGAGACAACAGCAGCTGTTCAGTGCAAGAAACCATAACATGGCCCAGAGAGAGGGAAACTACTATGGGAAACATGGTAAGCACTTCTGTGATTTACTGAAACTGAACTGTGCAGGAACGTTGACCTAACTGGCCTTGAAACAATCTGGTTAAAGTGCACTAGTTGCTCTGGATTTTTTTTTTCTCTCCAATTTAGTTTGTTGTTTTGTAAAGCTATGAGAGCATTACTGTAATGTTTAGCTCTGGGTAGTAGTACCTGTAATTGTAAAGTCAATTTCACAGAAGTGAGTTATGTTCCTAGTGTAATGAAGTACATTTTGCTCATTGAAACGTTTGTCTAAATGTATTTCTTTTCAGTTCTGCTATATTCCTATGTTATGCCAACCAACAAATAATTTCTCTTTTCTGATTGAACTGTGGTTGACAGGACATATTTTCACAGTGTTTCAGTTATGCTGTAGAAACATATTGAAAGTAATTTAACTGGAATTTGTGATAACTACTGTCATTTACTACCACGACATCCTCAAAGTGTGAAGACAGAGAAAAGGGTGCAAGACAATACATAACATGTACATCAGTAGTTGCAGAACACAAGACCATTTGTTGTGTCTTTAGACATGCAGTAAAAATCCATTTTAAACTTTTCGGCAAGATTTTTAAACATCTGGAGTTTTAGGATTGAGATGTAATGCACCAAAAAACTACATGAACATAATTTAGATCTTTCATTTAACATCATGTAACCAAAGAAACTACAAAATGACATTTTGCAAAAAAAAAAAAGTTTTTCGTTAAGAATATGGAAAACCACAAAACAATATGTAATTCAATATTGTTAACGTAACATTATTCAGCAGGTTTCATTCAACTTTATGAAGCAAAATTAGTAAATTCTATAGGGTGATGCACGGCTGTATAATATACTGTGTATATATATATATATATATATATATATATATATATATATATATATATATATATATATATATATATATATATATATACTACAGTGTATTATTTTTGAGTTTCACCACTGTGTTATGCCAAAGTATTGGAAAACTGTGTCCCAATAAGACATTTACATAGTAAGTGTAAATTGTTGCTGTATCAAGTCAGACCAGCTGAGATCCATGAGATCAGTAGGGAAGGTCGTCCCAGTTAAACACAATGCTGCACACTGTTTATCTGTGTTCGACAGGCACTGTGCTTTCCACTGGAGGTCACTCTGTCTATCTGCTCAGACATTTTACAGCTTGCATAACAGTGAATGTATTATTTTTAGACAGATCTTTACAAAGTTACTGATTCATCTGTTCTGCAAACATTTGCAGTTCCATTTAACAGTTAGATACAGTACAGCAGGGCTGGCTTGGTCTTATGATTTGATTGAATAATTATAATAAATAAAATCCCAGATATATCCATGCATGGTCATTAAACAGCCTGGGCCTCTGCTGTGTTTACTCATCCGATGCAGTTTTGTAAACACTCTCAATCCCTGTTTCTTTGCCTAACTTGACCGTTCATAGCATTGCTGGCAATGGAGTAATGTCTGGCTGCAGTATGTTATTCAATACATTAATTCACAAGAAAAAAAAAGCACTGTGAATTGAAATTGCGATCGAACTCCCCTACAAGACGACACTAGCAAGTTCATCTTAAGTGACAGTTTAATATTGTTTTGATTGTGGCACTAATTAGAAATACTGGGATGTGTGTCCCTTCCATATAGGCTCAGTAAACGTGATCAGTACTCTAATATTGCTCCTGCATAGAAGAAATCCAATCTATTTTCTTATATCACTTTATCCATAACTAGTAAACACTCAGCAATGCTGAATTTACAAATACTAAAGAAACTGAAATTCAATTCAAGACATTGAAAAAACTTCTCGTTGAAATGTTTTTCGTTGAGGAAGACATTGAAAAAGACTTCTCGTCAAATCGTTGGTCATTGAGTTGTAGTTTCTTTTAGTATTTATACATATAGCACTTTAATGGCAAATCACCTCTCATTTGGTACCTGATATAAAATGTAAGAAAGATATGTCATATGGGCTTCAGTTCGTATGCCAGGCCAAACAGATTTAATCTGAGCCCCTGGTCTAAATCAGTAGCACAGGAGTCGGGTTCTGTAGGCTTGGGGCTTTGCAATGAAACACCCGGCCAAACAGCAGGTTCAGTGAGAAGAATAGCTTCTGTAAACACCAGGGAGCTACTCTGGGGTGTAGACTGACATTGTGCAGAAAAACAAATGCTCGAGACCATGTGCAGTGTTCATGTTTTTAAAAGTGAGCTGCAGAATTTTCAAACCGATCCCCTACCTAACACAAAAGAATCCTCACTTTTCCCATTTGTATGTTAGTACACAGCTCCCCTTGTCCATACCTGCTGAAGCATTTATGAGTATGATTCTAGTGTACCTCTGGACTTACAGGTTTGTGACAGCTTCAGGTTTGATTCAGTTGTCAGGTTTACCACATTACAGTACAGTACATTAAGGTAACAATCATCTCTGGGCTTTTTTTTCTTTCTGCGTACTATCAGAAAGGTTTAGTAGAAGCAATAACAGAGAGGCTACACGCATGTATGTGTGCTGGGCTACAGTAGCATGTGTTTAAATGTGATATGTACTTGAGAGATAAGGACAGGGTGTCCTCATGAGTAATATCAAGCAATTCCCTCACAGTACACTGAGATAATGAGAGAGGAATCAAATATCTATAGACTGTACTGAAATCTGAGAGAATCTGATATCTTGAGAGATGTTGCTTAAAACTTAAATAATAATAATAAAAGAAAAATTCTAACAGTTATAAAACTGATGGAGTAAAGTTCTTACAGTATTTAAAAGCACTGTACACAGGGTTAGATATTTAGAACACAGCGTATTGCCCACAGGTAGCAAAATGTACTTCTGACTTGAGACAACATATTAACCAAGCTGCTATTCTATCTTGTGATAGCTGTACAAATATGCTCTCTGAGGGGGTCTTCTTGCTGCATGAAGGACTGTTCCATCTTCTTTGTCGCCTTCGGTTTGCTGAAGGTCAGGGGGGAACCTGGTTATTTAGTTGGATTCACTTCAGATAGTTATCCTGTATTTCGAAGCCTAGGTGCTTTGCAATTGAGAAACTGCCTTCATTAGTTGTTTTCTGCTGATTGTGCCTTTTCTCCATTCTGCAGACATAACCAAGCTTTTGATCTTCATCGTTATTTTTGTTCTGTTAGATTATGCCCGTCTTTGTTGTTGTTCTTAAAAAATAAAATAAATAAATAAATAAAATATTATGCTGAGCGTCAACAGCCCAATGAAGAGGAAAAGTAATTTATTTTGAAACCTTTTAGAGAAAATGTCTTTGTTTCGTTTGCTTTTCATTTAAAGTATTTGCCTATTTGTGTTTTGGGACTGTTACTCTGTTTTCAATGAACTCAAGTCAATGGTAGAGGGGAGTGGGGGGCTGTTGTGGATTTCTGCTAACATTACTTAAAACATTTATTCATCTGAAACCCTGTCAATAATAATAATAATAATAATAATAATAATAATAATAATAATAGTAGCTGATGGATACAGATTTTCTTGTCATAAGGGACAAAAACAAAATAATGTATGAATTATTCATTTATTGCAGTACTTTGAACCCTGTGAAGTTTTGTATTTAAGCAGACAGTATATCCAATATCAGTGGTTTAGATAGGGATGTAGGGCAAAGCAATGTACTGCTTCAATGGGGAACTGGGGGCTTTATGTCCCTGGGTGTTCTATTTTTCAAGGAAAAATAATTGTGAAAACCAACCCCAGGAGTGCCTTTCAAGCTTTGTGTGGTCATCTGTGTTCTTCTTGTAAGCTCCTCCTTGCACATTGCTGTTTGTCAGTGTTGTTCTGCACAGCAGGCTTACCTGTTTGTTTTGTTGCTTACAGGTGAACCTCGCAAGTTCGACCCCGCATTCAAAGGGCCTATCCACAACAGGTATTACACGCTTGTCTTGTTATTTTGTAGCTGGAAATCCTCTTTATACTGTGGCTTGGAATAGGAAATAGGATTCTTTTTATTCCACTCTACTCATGCAATCGCTTTCCTTTTAAACAATGTGTTTCGTTATTCTTACACTCTTTCACTAACGCTTGCCAAGTGTGCTTCACAGGTATGTGGCAGCATGTGAAGTGCTTCCTGACTGAGCCACTAACCTATTTGGCATACTTAAAGACTGCAGGAACAAATCCAGACGCAGGAACCAAAGAGCACAGTTTAATACAGCAGCAGGGAAGCAATTTACAGCTGCATACCAGTGAAGCTTGCTGTATATTAAAGTAACTACTGGTTTACTAACGATCAAATGAAAGACATTCACTGGTTTCTTTCCAGTTTCCTACTCAGTGGGCTCCATACAAAATGGCACAGTTATTTGATTCTTCAAACAGAACATTTCATTGTTAACAATTTAATTTAGAATTTTACAATGTCCTAGTTGCAGATATATATATATATATATATATATATATATATATATATATATATATATATATATATATATATATATATATATATACACCAACTTAATGTAGCTTAATATCAGTTTGGAATCTGTAACTCGGTAGTCATGGAGATGAATGGAACTAAATTGAACACATGGAGATTAAGAAGAACTATGCTGATGAGAACAATAAAACACACCACAGGAAGCAAAACAAAACCCTAAATAAATCTTGTGCTGTACAGTGTGGGTTAGTAGATTGTCAAAATGCTTTATTAAGGATTTCTTGTCAGGAAATGCCAATTATCTTCAAGGCATCATGGTAAAAACAACTCTTTTAAAATGAAACAAAGAACTGCCTTTAGGCACGAAAAAAAATCACAAGCCACTTGTAGTGCAAAATCTGCTCTACATCCAACAGCAAGACACCCCCAGAGCAATATTCATAAGTGGCAATTAGGGATTCAAATGGCTTTTACAAGTGACTCTTAAATGATCTTAACATTTAAAATGCTAGACTAAATAAAAAACTCACAAAAGTTTTAAATAGAGATAGGGGTGGTAACATATTTGTTTCCGTGTGTACTACAAATGTTACTCCCACTGCAGTAACAGTGCAAATCAACAGCAGTTTCACATTTTTACTGAAGTTTGCAAACTGTCAAATGTAGAAAACAGTGACATTCTCTGCAGGTGAACAATACAGCACGACATAATGGTCTCATAGTCTTTTCTTACAGGTTCTGCTTTGATGCGAAATCTATGCAGTAACAGAGGTGACTTATAAATTCATTGACAAGCATTTTGAATGCAAGTCTTTCTCAGTGCCTATATGGATGAAATACCTACGGCATCACAAGATACACTAGATCTAAGAAGAATCAATCCTTGGGAAAGACCTTTCTAAGTATTTCTAAATGTGTTTTTATAATTCTGGATAAGAGAGAAGTAACCTTGATAGAACCAGGTTATTCACTGTGTGTGTTCACCTCCCTAAGGGGTTTTATTGCAGTGTGAAGTCTGCAGGTTGTGATGTATGGATCAAGCAGCAGCAACGCATAAAGCACAGGAATCCCACATTTACAGAGCTAGCTGTCTTTCTCCTTGCAAGGAACAGAGCTGTTTACAAAAGAAACAGTTCATTAAGGAAGCTGATTGTTTGGATCTAACACAGTATCATAAAATGAAATCTTATAATAAGAACTATCATCAACCTAAACAGTATTTAGAACTTGGTGCTATATCACATAACATATTAAAATATGTGAAATAACTGTAGTTTATTAAACCTGGAAACAAGATTCTGATACTGAATGAATCACAAGGATAAATTAATGTGTTTGTTTTTTTTTTTTTTTAATCCAGGTTGGAAATTCTGAATTAATTTCTCTTCATTCCTTTGGCTCAGTTTTATTAACTATGATGATGTTAAAAGGGTCTAAGTATGTAGCAATGATATTTTAACTCCTTGCACTGTGTAAATGCTGTTGTCCTGTTAGACACTCTCAGCAGTGACCTGGCATAGCTGTGGGAGCTGTGTGATGAATTACAGGGAGAGAGCTCCTAAACCACTTTAGGAAATTATCTTTGTTGTAGCAGCCAAATCTTAATATCCTAATTACAGATTTATAAGTGAGGTCAGTATGATCTCACCAAGATATAAATCAGAAAATAACTTCTGTTTATAGAAACTTGGGTGATAAATTAATAACATTGCAATGGTGCTCAGCCTTATAATTTACACACAATGAGCAGCACACATTTTAAGGTGACCTTCTCAATAGAGGTGTGTGTCTGTTGCAGCTTACATCCCAGTGTTCACCCCTTGGTTCATAAAGTAGTAGAAGTAACTGGCATATTACAACTTGCTAGCGTCTGATGTGTAGATTGGCGGGTGAAAAGAGTTTCCGATTTTACACTGTCTCGTAAGAGAATTGTTAGAACACAAAAGACATTGAAAAAGGCTTCTCGTTGAGGACTTTTATTTTCTAGTTTTAGTGTTACTTACTGCTGTCCTGGTAAGTCTGTGTGAAGTAAAGGCTCCCCAAAATGCAATATATAAATAAATAAACAACAAGTTATTTGACTGCGCTTGTGCCTCTAATAAATCACAATCCCTCCACCGTGGTTCGGCTTGCATTGTCTTACAGAGCGCATAAAAGATCATTTTATTAGACTACTATAAATCAAAGAAATAGCTCATTTTTCATGAAATCGCTCACCAGTCAAATTCCTGCAGAGATAATCTTGACACTTAGTTATTACTTAATTAACAGATACTTTTCTTACATCATTCACTCTACAGTAGTATTAGTAAGATACTAAAAAAGCAGTTGTCTATTGACAGCTTGTTATCTGCACCACCTACCACTGCACATACCTTGCCCTCAGAGATTTAATCTGTCAAAATGCTCGACATTCCAGTTAGATAATTGGCAAAGGCATACGATTCTGTGCCACCGTGACAAGTATCAAGTGGATTTGTAATTGGATATGTACATTTTGGGTATAGGACACAAAAAAGGTTATTGTTTAGCCATGTACAGTAATATTACCTATGCGACCTGTATACGGTAGCTCTTAATCTCATGCTATACTAACTACAGCATCTACTTGATCAGTTTCTTTTCGTTTTGAAAGTTGATCCTGGTTTAGCACTTTCATGGTTGCCCTAACAATTGAGGAAATACACTATATAACATTAAACATACCCTATAATTTTTTTCTTGTCTGCTTAGCATATTCACAGATAAATAGATGAATATGTTTGTTTTTCCAGTTGGAAAAGCTATCATTAACCCCTTTACTGTAATGTGTTTTTCCCTGGACACTTGTGAGACTTGTTATACAGAGGGCCTGTAGGTCCCTGTGGAGGTCCTGTTTGGTAAAATGAGGGAGTCAAACTGATTTGGATGCCTCCAGTGTTGCTGAGGAACTTCTTTATTATGCATATAGTCCCTGAACGTATTGCTGTTGGATCTGAAGTCAGTGCTACGTCGCCTGGAAAACAATCTGGGCTTCTGGCGCAAACACGTGCTTCCTTCCTGAAGAGTTGTCTGTATGATGCATGTTGCTTAGATACACAGGAATGCTTCAGTCATCCAGCGCTTCACTTAAACCAGGAAAGACATTTCTTTTTGGAGTGCTATAAAAGAAATGTATTTAAGATGATATCCTCATCAGGTTACATGGATCTTCTCTGTTTATATATATATATATATATATATATATATATATATATATATATATATATATATATATATTGTGAGACAGCAGGAGGGTTAAATCCTTCCTGCAGGAAAACTGTGCGTAAGGCACATTTTGGGTTAATTGTTTAATTTGTGTTAATTGTTTTGTTTAATTGTTTATTGTTTTATTGTTGATCATTACCGGCACCTGGCTACTATTGAAAATTGGAGCCAGGTGCCTGGTATTAAAGGAGAGCAGTCAGTCTGCTCTGGGCGGCTGCTGAAGAGGGTAGAAGCCCGACTGTGCTGGTGTAATTTAAAAGAAAGGTAGAGTGAAGCTTTTTTGTGTGTGCGGTTTTGTTTGTTTTGTTACAGGTAAACAGCTTAGCTGTCCTGTTGTTTAATTTAGGTTCCTGTTTTGTTTTAGTTATTGCTCAAAGAAGAGCTAGGTGTTTGTTTTGTTTAGTTTGTTTTGTGTTTTCATTAAAAATAGCGCAACCGCGCTTCAAAAAAATCCATTTGTGTGTTGGGTCCGTGTTTTTAAAGGGCAACGAACCCGGAAGAGGTTCGATCTTTTACAATATATATATATATATAAATATATATATATATATATATATATATATATATATATATATATATATATATATATATATATATATATATATACAGTACTGTGCAAAAGTTTTAGGCAGGTGTGAAAAAATGCTGTAAAGTAAGAATGCTTTCAAAAATAGACATGTTAATAGATTATTTTTATCAATTAACTAAATGCAAAGTGAGTGAACAGAAGAAAAATCTAAATCAAATCCATATTTGGTGTGACAACCCTTTGCCTTCAAAACAGCATCAATTCTTCTAGGTGCACTTGCACAAAGTCAGGGATTTTGTAGGCATATAGTCAGGTGTATGATTAAACAATTATACCAAACAGGTGCTAATGATCATCAATTCAATATGTAGGTTGAAACACAATCATTAACTGAAACAGAAACAGCTGTGTAGGAGGAATAAAACTGGGTGAGGAACAGCCAAACTCAGCTAACAATGTGAGGTTGCTGAAGACAGTTTACTGTCAAAAGTCATACACCATCGCAAGACTGAGCACAGCAACAAGACACAAGGTAGTTATACTGCATCAGCAAGGTCTCTCCCAGGCAGAAATTTCAAGGCAGACAGGGGTTTCCAGATGTGCTGTCCAAGCTCTTTTGAAGAAGCACAAAGAAACGGGCAACGCTTGAGGACTGTAGACGAGTGGTCGGCCAAGGAAACTTACTGCAGCAGATGAAAGACACATCATGCTTACTTCCCTTCGCAATCGGAAGATGTCCAGCAGTGCCATCAGCTCAGAACTGGCAGAAAACAGTGGGACCCTGGTACACCCATCTACTGTCCGGAGAAGTTTGGTCAGAAGTGGCCTTCATGGAAGACTTGCAGCCAAAAAGCCATACCTCCGACGTGGAAACAAGGCCAAGCGACTCAACTATGCACGAAAACACAGGAACTGGAGTGCAGAAAAATGGCAGCAGGTGTTCTGGACTGATGAGTCAAAATTTGAAATATTTAGCTGTAGCAGAAGGCAGTTTGTTCGCCAAGGGCTGGAGAGCGTATTACGAATGAGTGTCTGCAGGCAACAGTGAAGCATGGTGGAGGTTCCTTGCAAGTTTGGGGCTGCATTTCTGCAAATGGAGTTGGGGATTTGGTCAGAATTAATGGTCTCCTCAATGCTGAGAAGTACAGGCAGATACTTATCCATCATGCAATACCATCAGGGAGGCATCTGATTGGCCCCAAATTTATTCTGCAGCATGACAACGACCCCAAACATACAGCGAAAGTCATTAAGAACTATCTTCAGCGTAAAGAAGAACAAGGAGTCCTGGAAGTGATGGTATGGCCCCCACAGAGCCCTGATCTCAACATCATCGAAGTCTGTCTGGGATTACATGAAGAGAGAGAAGCAACTGAGGCTGCCTAAATCCACAGAAGAACTGTGGTTAGTTCTCCAAGATGTTTGGGCCAACCTACCTGCTGAGTTCCTTCAAAAACTGTGTGCAAGTGTACCTAGAAGAATTGATGCTTGATGCTGTTTTGAAGGCAAAGGGTGGTCACACCAAATATGGATTTGATTTAGATTTTTCTTCTGTTCACTCACTTTGCATTTAGTTAATTGATAAATATAATCTATTAACATGTCTATTTTTGAAAGCATTCTTATTTTACAGCATTTTTTCACACCTGCCTAAAACTTTTGCACAGTACTGTATATATATATATATATATATATATATATATATATATATATATATATATATATATATATATATATATATATATATATGTACCAGCCTCTGTTTCAAGGGAAAGGCAAAGTATAAAATAATATACTTCATTAAAAAAATGCCAGCACCATGAAGAAAAAATAAACACACACACACACACACATTCATTCTGTCTAACAGTAGCTAGCAATACTCTTTCCAAATGGCCACATTATGGTAATAATATTTTCTAACTCTCATGGTATTGGATAAGGCTTTTGGAAGTTGCTATGATTGGCATTACCATGCAAAGGGTTGATCCTCTAGGTTAAGATATCATATTGCCCCAGCACCCCCCCATCCCTTGCTATTCTGGATCAATACGCTGTGCTCCAGGCTGGTTTCATTTTGATTCTCAGCAGGAGCCGTGAGTGTGGCTAGATAGCAGGGTTCTCTGTGAACAGATGAAGACAGAGCAGACTTAGCATCTTAAGTGGAGAGATCATGATGTTTTATTCTGTCAGGGTGATTCTTTAATGACCAGGGGTTATTATTTTATTATTATTATTATTATTATTATTATTATTATTATTATTATTATTATTTATTTCTTAGCAGACTCCCTTATCCAGGGCGACTTACAATTGTTACAAGATACCACATTATTTATACATACTCCACACTGCTGCCGTTGGTCTACCCGCTATATGCTAAAAAAATATATATAATTAGCATAACTGTCCTTTTTAAGTGCTTACGGATAACCATTGTCATGTACTATTTAATTTAACAAGTCCTAAAGCAATCCCGTTTTTTGTGCCTTGGAGTATATTAGATTAAAGTTGTGTAACAAAGTGATCGTTCATTTTTACAATACTAAAGTGTTCCACAGTATTGTGCACTGCCCAGTAGAGTAGCATAGTAAAGTTCAATGATTTTTTTAGACTGTAAATTGTGCTTTAGGTCCATAACCATTAATTTATTGGGAGTAATGGGGTTTTTGAATAATTCCTCAACCAACCTTAAACTTTAAAATAAATATTTACTAGTAGGAATATACCAGATTGTAAATTTTTACCAAAAACATATACAGTATGTATAGTGGTAATCCTCCGTAACTATTAACCACTCAATAGTGCCAAATTTAGAAATATTAATACAAACTTAAATTCATTGGCAAATGTTTTGACTAGAAGTTTATTTTTAAACGTTTGTCATTGAATTTTAGTTTATTTTAGTATTTCTGTAAAGGTAATTCCCCATTTAATATGTAGGGCCCTATTTTTGAAATACGAACACTATAATCAACCGTTATGTAATTGTGACTGCTTCATTTTCCCCTTGTCCAATTACATTTAAGTTTATATTGCATGTCCATAAAGGTGGGTTCTTTTTAAATACAGCCCAATAAGAGACAGTGACAAGTTGAGCCCATAGGGCCCAATTCAGCTAACATATTTTATTAACAAACTGAGCAAGTAAATTTTGAACTAATGTGGCAACTTCAGAGGCCTAGAGCCTGTCTGCTGGGCTGGCTGGGCTTCCCTACTAAACTGCTATTACCTCCCTAATCAGCTACAGTTAGTCTGCCACACTCAAAACTCCCCTGACCATTTTACTTCTCAGCTTCATGGCTTTTCCTGCCTCTCTTTATTCTTATTATATCCATCAAGCATGTTGCTTGACACTGCAGACGGACTCCTAAGATTTACAGTCCTTCAGAAGTAACGTTTATACTCAATATAGCACTGGGGCTGACATTACAAGATGACAGAGTCTATTGATTGTGTCATTTTCAAGAAGAACTTTCCATTTGACCCTTTCACAAACCTGGGGTTTCATCTCACCCAAGTTTTCCTTGAAAAATATTTTGTATTAAAGACAATAATTACGCAAAAACACTAACAAAGTGCAGAGCTTTCCCCTGAAATAATCACTGTTCCAGCTCAGTTTTGTTACATATTTTCTTTCTAAACTTGCAGAGTTTAACCCAGAGCTTGCCCTCTCCCTGTCTTTTAAAGAAGAACCCAGTGAATCTGTTTGTTCAGGATTTAATTATCTCATTTGACCTGTTAAACCTTGAGCGGTATGGCCCTCCAGGACGTTGAATGGACACCCCTTTTTTTCAGTTTATGCCACCGTCACCCCCTCCCCATCCTCTTGAAGCAGAACTGTGAGTGAAGGGCAGTGTATACAAGGAATGTGTGAATGAGAACATAATATTGATATGTTTGCTTTATTTTGAAAAATGGATGCTACAGCATATAAACTCTTAAGCCCAGGCTTTTGGTACAAGGAAGCACATTACATTTTAATTCTTCAGGGCTAGTTTAATTATCTGCCAGTCTTGAGCTGCTTTTGATTGAGTTGTAAAGAAAGAAAAAAAGATTCATATTTCATCTGCTCATGCTCACAAGTGAGATTGAGTTTTTCAGTTTAAAAAAAGGCAATCTTAATTAAACTTCCATCTGATGGGAGAAGAGAGAACAAAGGGAGTGAGAAATAAACATTGAATCGTATTGTACCATTCAGAGGAGAATGCAATTTCCTCAACGGGCAAGATCAAAGAGAATGTATTTATTAGGCCCCCACATTCTCCCCCTCTACAACATACACTTGCAGTACGGACTGAAATCTGCAGAGAATCTAAAAAAAACATGCCAGTCCTAGGAAGCACAACTGAGGTAAGTAAATAGCACAAGAATAGGTGCCACATATTCTTTCTGTTTAAAAGTTTTCATTTTCACAATTTCTGAACCTTTCGATTGTTATTTTATAAGTGCATGAACAGTCATTAATGTCAGCCTATCATCTCCCCCCTCCTCTCAGAATGTCTGCACTTAGAATCGGCCTGCGTCACATGACTCGCTGCAAGACCCAGGACCGTACTTGCAGCAAGCTGATCTGTATAGAGATGGAATCACGTGACACCGGTCTCTCGCAGAGATCATAAGGCTTGTAGTCACAGCAATCTACTTGTGTGATGTGGCACATTAGATGGGGTGACTGACTTCAAGGTGTTTATACCTGACTGGGCACAAGAATAGGTTTTCTGGTGTCACAGACAGTTAAGGTTAAACCATATGGAACAGCCCTTCAGTATTATTTACTTCACGTATGAGATGAATACCACTTTTCACACAAAGGATATAAAGGGGTTTACAATATACACTATTCAATATCGTAATGGGACACAGAGCTCAAAAACGTATTCATTTTAGTATATTATTTATATGCAAGTATATAATGAGCGGCAGTTCATAATGAACAAAGTATTGCATATTTATATTTTACATAAATGGAGCATATTTTCTTTCTACCTAGGAAGCTATATCAATGGAAACAAGAAAAGCATTCAGCCTTCTATGATTCTTTTAAAAGCTTCTTAAACACCCGAATTTGACTTTGACCACAGATAATAACCAAGAATACATCTGTAATGCTGATAGGATGGCTGTGCAACAGCAGCAGCTTTCACAGAAACCTCCTTACTGCTCCTGCCGATTTGTGGGAAGCGAACTGCTTTTACTCCTGAAGGGAACCACCTCCTTTTTGAGTTTAAAGATTTAAGTCCATTTTTAAAATTATTATTCTGGAGATGTACTTAACAGAAATTATTCTGTTGCAGAAAACAGAGTGACCTACTTTGGAAAACAAGACAGATACATTTTGCATGTATCTTATTAGACATTCAAAAAAGTATCTCTCTCGGATTATCATATTGCATTATCATTATTCCACACATTTTTTCCCCCAGGAACCATGAATATGAAACTGTAATAAAACATGATAATTCAGCATGCCTGTATTTCTAAATTAGATTTTACTGTATGTTTGGGATAGCACTTCATCTTTTTTTTTTTTTTGGTTTTGGTTTTTGCCCTCTTAACCTCATTATAAAGTGACGTATCCCACGGAGATAAGTGACATATTTTAAGAGATATGTATTGAGATTGTGTGCTTAATTAATGCAGCATGAATTAAAATAACAGTCAAAAAGTTCAGAAATGGTAAAATAGTGAAAAAATTCAGAAATGGTAAAAACACTTTTTGATGAGTTAAAAAACATTTTTTGATGAGATTGAAATTATACTTTTTTTTTTAAACAACATATTTCCTGATTTTAAAAAAAAAGTAAGATAAGTACATTTCATATACCACACCATTTTTACATTTTATTGTACTCATATACAGTTAGACAGTAACCATGTTGCAAGTATAAATGCTGCAGTCTATCAGTTCAACATGAATCTTGCAGCGTGTGAATTATTTAAGGGCAGATGTGTAAATCTGAATAGGTACAAGCCTGTGCATTGGATAAAGGTGTCTGCCAAATAATAATAATAATAATAATAATAATAATAATAATAATAATAATAATAATAATAATAATAATAATCGCTAGGTTTAAACCGTTAACTGGATTTTCTGTTTTTTTGTCCTTAGGCACTGTACAGATGTTGTCTGCTGTGTGATCTTTGTTGTTGTCATCCTGGGCTATATTGCATTGGGAACTGTGGGTGAGTAAAGGAGAATTAAAGCAACATGTACTCCTACCAGGGTTATACAAAATATTAGAAACACCTGCCCTAACACTGTCACTGTTTAAATGTTCAGAGTCTTCAAGGTGTGTAAATTATTCTAGGGGGATATGTAGCCATTCATGAATGATTTCTGCTTCAGGGGAGGTTAAGCTGATTTGAACTCCAGAATGCTCCACAGTTGACAGAGGCTGTTCTTTGTGAAGCAGTCGTTTGTGCAGTCTCAGATACACACAGAGCCTGTGAACTGCACTCCTGTCTCTTTCAAACAATCACGGCTGCTGTCCTGCTCAACGTTACTGATACAGGCCTGAAACTGGGAGGTGCAGCCTATATATTACAGCATACATGTCAGAGATGTAGTCTGCCGTTTTAAATGATTCAGTCATGGGAGGGGCATGCAATTTACACAGTGCATTACAAAACAGTTGCAGACCAGTGCCTCATCACTTGACACTACCACACTTTATGTATGTATGTATTTATTTTAGATCAGTACAGTAGTTGTGAAATTCATGACATCAACGGAAGACCGCGTGTACATAAAGAATCTATGTGTATGATAATAACATTTATTAGAAACAATCTGCAGAGGAATACAATATTTTAATTGGGCATAATGACAGCTGTTAGATTGTGTTTTGGTTTTTCTTTTACAAGTTGGGTGGATGGGTTATTTTCTGTTTTTGAAAACAGGTGGATGAGGGAGAAAATGGTGTAACTTGTTTTTTCCTGGGTAAAAGTTAATGTACAAATTAGATTTTGAAACACGATAGAAACAATGCCTTAATTTAGCTATGAAACTGTCAAGCTGACTTGGAGTTCACAGTGGGCGTTGGTGAAAGCATGTTGCTAAGAATCTAGAAATTCAATCTACCTACAGTAAATGTATTCTGTTTAAAAATTCACAGCCCACGGCCCACATATAACACATCAAGGAATATGGTATATATAGAAAGCAGGCCTCAAGTCTCTGAATTTTTAAACAGCAAGAAGTCTGAACTTGTGCAGGGTTTGGGAAACATGAAGGCAGCATAGGGATCTATACATAAAAACAAGATTGTGTGCAGATAAAAGAGCAGTAACAGATTGAAGAACATCACTTCCAATGGGCATCTGATTCTTTGACAGTGCAAATAGAAAAAAAAGAGGCCTGCAGGAAATTGCATAGATGTTTCCAAGGCTCTCTGCTGGGAGTGTCTTAATATTTTATGTCTAAGGCTGTGCACAGTGTAGGCATTTCTCCCATCTCATTTCTCCGCCAGTTCAAAGCGGCTTTCAACACAGCTGTTCCATTTAGGGGCCTGTATGGAAATGTCATATATGATGTACATCGTGCAACAGTGACTCATGTAGCAACTTGTGCAAAGAGCCAGTAATTAGCAAGTTTCCCTGTGTGTTTTTTCTAGAAGCTTAGTGCCACCAGGAGGTGTAATACTGGCAGGCTGTGCAGTAACAAGGCTGGTCACTCGGATGTCCTTTTAATTAAATTAACTGTGGGGGAGTACGTTGCTGTTCAGCATGCTGCATATTTGTTGCCCTTTTCTGCTTCCATTTAAAGTTGTGACTGCTGATCCTGTTAAAATATACTGTAAAGCAATCTAGTCTTGTATAGAGTTCCATTGCAGGGGTTTTCAAAAAGCAAACTTTTAACAAGTGAGCAGAGATATGAGCAGGATTACAGAACACTCTGTCACCTGTGTTGTGTTCATTTGTCACCTTTATATTAGTAACACTTTGTTTCCTTTCCCTGCTCCTTTATAGGAATGAAAAGTGTTTGAAAAGCGATTAATAGTGATTTTAATCTGGATTGTTCTAGTTTGGGAGTTGAGAAATAATTTAATCTAACCTTATTGTGTGTTTGGTGCTTATGAAATATTTTGCATTCTGTGGCGTTGCAGTATATGGTTGGTCAATTTATTTTTTTTAAAAGTAATTGTGGTGAATTATATTTTAAAAGCAGTTATGCCGGTCCAAATGAGAAAAATATCTATTAACTTTACAAAACTAGAACCAAAGCGTTATAATACAAGGCCACATTCTCAAGTTGTTTCCTGTTAATTCTGTAATATCAAAGTGAAATGTTCTCCTTTTTTAAGAAAAATAAGTTAATAAAATAATTAAGTAAACTAGCTTTTCTGTTTCCTGTTATAATTCAGCTGCCTGATCTACATAAATGCATTGCCCATACGGGACAGCTCCAATCAGTTACAGTGACTGTCTGCTCTAGGTCATTCAGGGATTTCTGAGCGAGCTGACCAGGCAAGTTTACACAGCAGAGTGAGAACAGATAGCATCCATTCAACACGGTTTAAGAGATTTAGGAAGAGCTCATTCCTCCATATTCTGAATACTGATTCCAGATTTTTCTTCTTATAAAGCTGCCTTATTGGTTGACGTCCTTAACCTCTTAAGTTAAGCAAGGAATTGAGCGCGTGTTCAAATGGTTTCTTCTTAAAATACATTTGAGAGTGACTCAAGTATCACAGGGAAACTGACAATTTGGATGACCAGATCCAGCCTGTCAGTAAATTGCAAAAATAAGAAAGTTAGCATTATTTTATTTCTGGGACACATATGTCCATTGTACCTTAAAGGGTTATTTACAAGTACACAGTGAACGAAAGCCAACTCTGATGCATTTCTACCAGCGTTTGTCCAGCTTACTAATAAATATGAAAACTGTATTTTCATTATTAAAGTGTGGTCGCTTTTATCTGTGTTATTGTATTTATTTCAGTGCCTCTGATTGCATTGTATAATTTTATTTCTTTGCATTAAGGGTCAGCTTATTGGAAAAGTGTCAGAAATTGGGTTAGGTTCACAAGTGCTTTTTACCATAACAGTAGTGCATCACACAACAATAGCTGTTACACCTGCGTCTCTTTTTTACTAGCAGTATACAGTATGTTTTCTGCATTAAATCTCTACCAGAGTGCAGAGTGAAGTCAGTAGATGTTAATCGATTTAGTCTCAAATGGTCTTACTACTGAGAATTGTACTTAAAGTTTTTTTTTTTTTTTAAATGATAGAATTTATTAGTTTTATCCTGGGAAACCCTATCGCGTAACCAAACGACAGTGAGTTCAATTCCACTTTCAATGGCTTGTTCCCAGCTTGATTTGATGACTCATCCTGCCAGGCATGCTGGCCCCAGGTTCAAACCAAGTTTTTTTTTTTCTGTAGATGATCTAATCCTTGCATTTTATTTCATTAAGAAACGGCCTGCTTTAAAAAAGAAATCGATACTCCCTTTCTCCCTTCTTCCAGAGGTTAAAAAAGGGGCATGATGAGCGTATCCTCATTCAAAAAACAAATCCTGCAATCGATTTATTTTGAAGACTTGATCAATTCAGATTTTACACAATCTTAAACTTCTCTTTCTTTGTAGCCTGGATGCATGGAGACCCAAGGAAAGTTATTTACCCTACTGACAGCTATGGGCAGTTCTGTGGCCAGCAAGGCACTCCGAACGCGTGAGTACAAGGCATTGTTAAGCCACTGTGCAAATTTAACATGGTAAACTGTTAACAGTATGTGGCAAGCTACTCTTTGGGTTCTATAACCATAGCTAGCAGCAGTAAGATACCTCTCTAGAGGAATATTGCCTTGTTTGTTTCATTTGCCTAGATGTTAGAAACCTAGCACTGTATTTTGAAATGTTATTTTCCTTAAATAAGAATGCAGCAGTAGCGATTCCACTTTAAATTATCTTCAGGTCAGCATCTCAAGTTATGATGATGCTGTCATGTACTCATATGGAGTAATGGGCTGCTGCAGCCAGTACTCCCCCATGAGACTAAAGAGCCGCTGAATGTCCCACAGGAATGCATAATGTCATTTTCACCAGTGTTAGAGCTGTAAGATGCTCGAGGCTTCCTTTACCAGATACATACAAACTACATGATGTTACGGAGCGCAATATTGCAATATTGAATGCTGTGGATCAAATGTGATCTAATTCACCAAAACTGACAGTGAGTAATGTGTATGGCACCCTATATTTAAAATCACAGTGTATGATGTGCCTACTGCATGGCTGACAGGCTGAGGGGGTGTCCAGAGACGGGAGCAATAAAGGTTCACTTTCAGGATCAGTTTGCACCTCAGCCCCCCTTCCCCATAGCTGCTGGAGGATGGATAAGGAGATTGCCAGTTGCAAAAGCCTAAAGAAACGCAGCATGCAACACAAACATTGTATGGAATGGTTGGTGTTATTCTCCATAAGCATCTGTCTTAATGTATATAGCTATAGTAAGTAGTAAATGAAATGTAAAGTGAGATGACAAATTCCAGGGGATGCCAGTGTTCTCACATCTCATTGTGCTACATACTGGAGGTTGTTTAGATTGCCCTGTGTTCCATCTATTTTTATGCGTGGGTGTAAATAAATGCATCAGTCTGCGCCGCTGTACTTGAATGTTAAGCAGAATGAATATTATAAAGCTAATGGCATGTTCAGTGTAATGTTGCTGGCTGCAGATCACGCTGCAATTTGATGCTGAGTTGAAACTGGTTTATTCACCCTTAATGACCGGACATGAGCTTGCGTTCCATTAGGTTTATGAAACCGAATTAGCAATCGGATTTGCTAATCAAAATGATAACTATTCTATTTAAACTTGCAGGGAGGGACCATCCTTTAATCTGTATCTTAATGCTTGTGGTGTGCTATACTGCACTATTGACATTTTAAAGGACTTTTTTCCAGCATGTGTAATAAGTAATATGGATGTATGTGGTAAACAGACACGCAGTGTATTAATTACTTAGCCACAGGATGTTGTACATAAGAAGCTGAATTAGTCTTGGGATGTGATGCATAGTATTGTAGATATATTTTAGTGTTAAACCCATAGCCCTGGGAACTAAGAAAAAAGTTACTTAACGAGCTGTGAGAACAGCAATTTAGAATGCACTTTGTACATTACAAATGTGATGCAATTTGCTTTCTGGTGACTAGTTCCAGTAAAAATGTGGAACCTCATTAATAATGAAAGCCAAGCTAATTCGAGATTTCGGTTTAAAAGTCTTGCATTGAAAGTAGTTTGCATCGTGTGTAGCTTTTGGGTAATTACCTTACATCTGATCTATTTATTTTGATGGATACCTTTGTCCCTCAGTCCATTAAATAGAAAACAGTACAAAATATCAGACTGATTCATTCTCTAATGTAAGGTTCTTCCACGAATCAGGAACTTCTGAGTTTATTTTTTTCTGTTTTTCTGATAAATTCTGCAGTGCTCTCCTAGGCAGAGACTGCATATGGTACTGCATTGTGTGGGCAGTGGCCAAATACATGTAATTTCTAAGGTTGGATTAAAAAAAAAAAGTTTTTAAATATTATTATCATATTTGTGATACCAAACTCTCTTCACATGTGGACTTGAACACAGGGCTCAGTGCATTAATCGGCTATCAGATTTCATGACACTGGTACGTGTCACATGATCCTTGGAAAATGTGATCCCATTAGCTCGGAGTGTTAGGAACCCAAGTAGTTTCACTGAGAAATTTGACAGTACCTGTTAAAATAGTCCAGTGCTTTAGCTGAAAGCAGATTGGCTAAACTTTTGTACGTGCGTCGAAAGCTTTACAATACAATTCTCAGCATTGGAATCGACAGAGCTTGAAGGTGATGGCACCCTCCGATTTAGTGAACAGAACTTCAGTTTAAAAATGAATACACTGCTTGCCAAGAAACAACCATCTGAAAGCTAGAGAATGGCTTCAGAACTTGTACAATTAAAGAAAATCCCCCAGGCCCCTTCCTGCTGTAATTGTATCCTTCTCTAATGATGAACGTAGATCACCAGGAATCACTTTTCATTAAGCGCCACTAACTATGCTGTAATTGCACTGGCGTAGCACACACATTGCTTGTGTAGTTGCAATGCAACAACATGCTTCATTGCAAGATGAAAAATCTTCACAGTTACTATGGTATTGTAATTATACATGAAGCATAATAAAAACCAGACAATCCCAGGTGCTTCTACTCCTTGCTACCATCCAAAGTTCAAAGTTCAAATCCCACCTCAGCCACTGACTCATTGTGTGACCCTGAGCAAGTCACTTAACTCCTTGTGCTCCGTCTTTTGGGTGAGACATAATTGTAAGTGACTCTGCAGCTGATGCATAGTTCACACACTCTAGTCTCTGTAAGTCGTCTTGGATAAAGGCATCTGCTAAATAAACAAATAATAATAATAATGAGGTATTAAAAAAAAAGTGTTACTAAAATATTTGTGCACAAATAAATGTCATGTTTTCTACAGCAATATAAATGCTTGCTATATATAAATAATGCCAATTTTGAAAGATGCAGATTGAAGTGCTTCAGTAGTGGATTTCTTAGCTATTTACACACCACTTTTAGGATGGGTAGGAAGGAAGTCAGATAACTAGTGTGCCAGGTTCCAGGTTAATCTTTTGTATCTTTTTTTTTTTTTAATTATTATTATTATTTAGGAACAAAGCCATATTATTCTACTTCAACATTCTGAAATGTGCCAGTCCGGTAGTTCTCATAAACCTACAGTGCCCAACAACACAGGTATGTGAGAATGTGAAATGGAAGGGTTAAAACTAGGTTGCACTTTAAGATTTCTGCTCATGAAGCAAGAACGTGTGCTGGAAAATGCATAGATTCTACTGAAATGAGAAAAAAAAACTTCCAGCAGTATAACATTGCAAAACAATGCTAAACCTTGTTGTGTATCAAAAATAATAGAAATGCAGAATGGGAAAAGAGCCTGTCTCTTGCTTTTAGCAGTTATACTGCAGTACTTATTAATAAGCTATATGATATGTTATTACCATTAACAAAGTAAAACGTTATAGACAAATTAGTATAGCAGATCATTTTAAAATCCACACTCAAGTAATCGGCTTTAAGTATTACTATGAATTTCCTATCAAACATTGTACTGTATATTCAACATTTAATTACAACTATTCCTTGTTTTTTTTTCTTTCCTTTCTTTTACAGCTGTGTGTTTCCAAGTGCCCCGACAGGTTTGCAACCTACTTAGACATGCAATATGCCTACAGATACAACAAAAGCTACTGGGAATATTATAGGCAATTCTGCAAGCCAGGGTTTAATAATCCAAGAAAGGTAAATGTACAGGCAATATATTTTTTATAGGCATTACTTCTTTAAAAAAAAAATAATAATAAATAAATAATCCACCATTGGGTACGAGGGAACATCACTGGAGTTACATCATACACTTAAAACGTTTTAGTCCTGCTATGTAAAGAGCAAAAATCAATAGCATTGTTTAAAAACACTGACAGAAAAGATTAAAAACACTTGCAGGGCTGGGTGAAAGGATTGATCTTCAAAGTGCTTTGTCTGGGAGGAACCTCAGGGTGTCCTCTGAAGAAACTGTCAGCCTCTTTTTTTTGTACCGATTCTACACACTTTAAACGTCAAGGCTGTACGAAGCCATTTAAACTTCAGATAGAGATATTTCATAATCCCTAGATTCTTGCTTTTAAAAATATACGTAATGAAAATGGGATCCTTATGATGTGTACCTTTCTTAAGTGCTGTGTTATTGTGCTCCAAACACGGTTTTATCAAAAAGAGGCTCCTATAACTTTATGTTCGTAATAACAATATCAGTATGCATGACGACATTGGTATTATTATTTTCAATAACCTTCCTCGTTCTGGTAACGCTTTTGATGGACCCATTTACCTGTAAATTCGCCCCCACCGAATTGTCACTGTCACACTGAATTGAATTCGCTGCAGGAGACGAGAGTCATTTCCAGCTTTAAATTGATACCTATGTCTTTAACTGCCATAAACTGCTGACAGCAGAACTTAGGGGTCTATTCATAAAGGGTTGATGCTTCTTGAAATGAGAAAACAGGAGTACATGATCGGATTTTGTCCATAGCCACCTATTTAACGGCAGTTGCTATTCATAAGAGATCATTAAGATGGGCCGTTAAGCCCCAACGATTTTCGTCTATGAAGGCATGTTTTTAAATTGAGAGAAAGGTTAACGATTACCTCATTAGCATAAAGTTTTCATCGGTCCTGAGCGTCAACCTGCTATTCATAAGAGGGAGTAGTAGTTATTGAGTTATCTGCTAAATAATAAATAAACATTTTGGTGTTTTAATATTATTTTCTTGATACCCTTGAAAGTGATAACGGTATTTGATTTGTTACCACCAAAAGCACTGTTCTAAAACTAGTAGAAACATCTCAGCTACAGTTGTGTAACTGTATTGCTAGGCAGTGGTCCTGGGGTAGCTCAGTGCTGCTCCTGTCCCACCACTCTCATTGGAGGCTCATACAATAATGCAGGATATAACAGTAAAGGCGACTGGCCAATGCCACCTTACATTTGCATTTAACATATAGATGTTTTGTTTTCTCATTTTGCATTCATAAATGGATCCCACGACCTCCCCACAGCTAAACTGAATATATCGGAGCAGGGTGGAAATATCAATTGGAGCTTGCTGTAGAACCTCCACTAAAATGACAGCCTCTGGCACACACAGCATGCAGCACTGGCATAACGGTAGAGAAACAAGCCAGCAATTTGACCTGCATCTTCTGGATACAATGACTATTGTTCAGTCTATCATTCGCAAGGGCAGTTCCACTGCATATGCTTTATAAAGTGTGCTTGTGCATAGTAAAGCAACAGTAATCCCTCTGCTTCTTTTCAGTCTATTGGAGAAGTTCTGCGAGATGAAGATTGCCCGTCAATGATAGTTCCAAGCAGGCCATGTAAGTTCAGTACAGAGCAGACAGTATAGGGGCTGCATTGCCAGTGCTCTCTACTAGCCTTCAGATTGCCATCAGCTTGTTTGTTTCAGAAACTTGTATAGTTGTTTCATATTTGTGGCCGAATTATTATTTATTTCCTTTCAGAAAACAATCTAAATACAGAACACAGACAGCAAACAGATAGGGATATCACAGATACACAAGAAACAGTGGATGTGAGGAGTATTTTTTTCCTCTCCTTAGATTATTTACTCACATGCCACATAATTATACAAATAGGACCACATGCAGTTTGGGGAACCCAGTATACGTGTGACTACAGACAGGGAGCCACAGTCACTTTTCCCTATATATATATATATATATATATATATATATATATATATATATATATATATATATATATATATATATATATATATATATATATATACACTGTATAACCTTTTTTATGATTACTTCAATTCCAGAGAGAAAACTTTTCAGAATAATGAATTGATCTGTTTGTTTCAGTTCTTCAGCGGTGCTTTCCAGACTTCACCACCAGAAATGGGGTGCTGACTGTAGCTAATAAAACTACCTTCAAAGATGGACGAGGTAAAACGAGAAACGTGACCGATCTCAGAGAGGCTGCCAGGTAAGTTCAGGGCTTCCCACGAAGAGATCTGCTAAAAATGAAGTGCTGATGGTCAGAGGTGTTTTGTGATGCTGTTTCCTAACTGTGACAAATTACAGGCAATTCAACAGTACAGTAAAGCACCAATAAAATTGGGTTATTTTTTTTATTTTAAGTTACTGCAAATATGTATTCAGTGAGTTGATAACAAAGATATTTTTAAAAAGTATTTAATCTTGTCTAATTCTGGAGTCTTTTTTTATTTTTATAATTTGAGCTGATAGTACGTTTAAGAAAATACACTGTTCAACACATGGTCAAAATACTTGTATGTGGCTACAATGGTTGTGAAAGCCTTTGTAGTATTTATGGTGTATGCTTGCTACAAATCTTGAGTCACCACCTGTACCTCATTTTAAAACACAAACTGTATTTTTATAATACTTCCTTAGAAGAAAAAAAAACGTAGCGTTAAAGTTGATACAGAGTTATATGTAGAGCGTGGTGCTTTTTTGTTAGCCTGCTTCATCAATTAGAACCAACATTACACCTTCAGTAAATGTTTCTTTATCACGTGATCAGTTAATAACAATTCATTTAAAATGGTCTTAATAATGGCGTAGCTAATACTGTATCAATCATTTACCGTATTACAATATAACTTGTTAAAAAACCAAAAACATTTATTAACCATTCATGCATGGAGAAAGAGTTGGTTACTGTATATGCATTATTGATTTTGCAAAGTAAAAACTGTCTGATAACATTCATCACAAGTGGGTTTTTGACCTGTATATCTCGGCAGAACCGTACATACTTTAGCACTATGCATATCTATGTAATACAGTTTAACATTCATGCGAGGAACTTTTAACAAGCAGAGTGCTTTTCTTTTATAGACAGGTTACAGCTATTCAACAAGGAGGTGAAAGGTCTCAAATCATTTTTAACTCTTAACAAAGCTCTAGCACTGAGCTGACTGCTGACTAACCCCCCCTCCCTCCCCCGCCATGTTGCAGTCTAGTCATCCTGTGGGGCAGATCTGGCTCTGTGCGTTTCAGGAGCATGCTCTGTTGACCTGGAACAATGCTTGCCTGGGGTCTCTCACAAGCCAGAGAACTTATGCCATAATCTGCAAAACAGAAAGCCTGAAGCAAGAATCTGCTTTAGTTAGTTAGCTGTTTGATTTGGCGTACAGTACTGCTTCTTCTTGTTGATATTGTTTCATGTTTTCAGCAAGGATGCACTGTCAGATTACTCAGTTCTTGACAGGTTTCTAATCGTCGCAATGCTTGACAGCCCCATCGGCAATCCCACAACGAAAGCTTTGCTGTGTTGGAACTGTAAATAGCTCGTATCTATGGATTGTAGTTATTTCTGAAACTTTTTTTAAACCAGGGACTTTTTTCACAGGTGAAGTAGGAGCATGTTCCATTAAACAAATCATAAAAAACACACACACACACAACATACTGATAATCAATAACCAGCCACCTGAAATGAAACCATAAAAAAAAAACAACGCTAGGGTTTTAAGGTGGTACCCCTACTGATATGTATTGTTAAAATTTGTATTAATTATATAGTCAAGGACAATCTATAAAAATCTATTTTTACATTTAACTTTAACTTTTTATATTCAGCATTTTGTAAGTCATTACACCTGCACATAAAGTAAAAAAAAAAAAAAAGGCCTGCTAAGGATTGCAAACCGGTCAGGGGATATCCATTTCTGGACCATTTGTATCCTCTGGATCCCTGACTATTGGTCAAATAGGAGACACCTCACACTATGTGGTCATGTGCAGGTGTTTCAAAATAAGTACAAAGCCTTGAGAAAAACATGGGTCGAAACCAACCGGCATGCCTCCAGTTACTAGCAGAAGAGGTCCTGTAGGTTAATAGACAATATAGCTGCTTTGCCTTTTGTTACTGTACTAATATGTGAAGCAACAAGCTAGTGTACTAGGTATAAACCTACAGAAGCAGTATAACAATCCTCTAATACTGAGCAGTGTTCAGCCCTTTCTTTATCAAACTACAGTTAACCGTACATACAGCACCATATAGGATTAAGAGTCCTCTCTCTCTCTCTCTCTTTCTCTCTCTCTCGCTCTCGCTCTCTCTCTCTCTCTCGCTCTCTCTCTCTCACACAGTGGTATAAACAGTGTTCTTGGTGCAAGAGAAGTTGGAATAAAGGTTTTTGAAGACTATGCCGGCTCCTGGTATTGGATTTTAATGTAAGTTGTCGGGTTCATAACAATGGAAATTAGGAACTAATACTGTAAATTGTACTCGTTGACCAATAAAATCTTATATCCACTAGGTGGCAGTGTTTCACCACAAGCCTCTGGTCCTTCAACAGTTATTTTGCTATGTTCCGACATGCTGCAGAGAGTGTGAGAGTATTCCATTATACGAGTACCAGTAACTCAATATAATGCTGAATTGAGAAACCGTGGGACTACTTTTTTACAGTCCTAGTTGTGTAGTTGCAGTGTAGTTACTATGTCCTTATTTCACGTCATGTGTAGCTGTAACACAAGGCCCCTTTAATAGAGGGTTACCGTATAGAACCTGTATTCTTATCACACATGTGAGCAGGCTTGCCCAGTAAAGGCTGTGTACCTGTGTTTCTCTCCAGCGGCCTGGTCATTGCGATGGTGGTGAGCCTGCTGTTTATCCTCCTGTTGCGCTACACAGCCGGGGTCCTGCTCTGGATCATTATATTCGGGGTGATCGGGGTCATTGGATACGGTGAGTGTGCTTGAGCACTACTATATTAGACAAACAACTTACTTCACTGTAAGCGGTGCCAGTGTTTGCACTGGTGCGCAGGCTTGTAGAATCTGTGCCGTTGTGCATCTGTATGTATCTGTTGTGTTTTTGTTCGACAGGGATCTTGCACTGTTACTGGGAGTTCAGTACCCTCAGAGGGAAGCCAGGAGCTGACGTCACCATCTCAGACATCGGCTTCCAGACGGACTTCAGAGTCTACCTGCAGCTCAGTCAGACCTGGCTCATCTTCAGTACGGTTTAGTGTGCCATGGAGAGAACTAGAAATGCTCGTTTTTAACTCGTGCTTCATTTAACACGTCAGACTTTGGGATCGCATACAAAAGTGACACAGATGGGCAGTGTTAAACGGACATATACGTTGTCCTTACTGGAACAGCCCAGGAGACCTGGGCATTTCTAGACACTTTCAGTTTTCAGATAAAGAACTGCTGATTTTCATTTGTGTCATTTTTGAGGTGACGTACAATATCGTCCAATGGTAGGGGTTTAGGGACGCATGTGTTACTCTCTTACACTGTTTAGTGTATTTAGTTACTGGACTCTGCCTGCTCAGCTAAAATAAGGTGGCAAGTCGTGTTTCTGTCTGAGTGCTATTAGTGTGTCCTGAAGCTAGATAATCGAGGAGGCAGAAAGATCTGTCCTTTCAGCTGAGTAATGCATTTCCAATACTTTCTCAGTGTCCATCATCGCTGATTCTTGCAGCTGAGCAAGTTTAATCTGACTGCCGCAGGCTGGCAAACTCATTTTTGTTGAGTAAGCCTTTTTGTTATAGCCAAGGGTTTGACCTCTTACAGAAGTTCATGAATCCTCTCCAATAATCCAAGAAAGAGCCAAGTCTTTTATATCACTATCATACATTTACCTCTCTGTAACTAGAGAGTGGTCAGCTTTCTTTCCTGGTACAGCTAATTGTTAAAGTGGGTCAAGAAAGATCATTTGAATTATTATTCTAGCTTTCTGAGGACTGTTACTGGACTTGGATGAATGAGGGGAAGTTGTCAATAGTGAGAGAACCAAAAATGTGTAACACCCAGTCTCAGAGACTCAAATGCTGTTGCCACTGCTTCAAGGTTACCATGTCTTTGTTTTCTTTTTAGTGATATGTCTCTGCATTATTGAAGCCACCATCATACTGATACTGATTTTCTTGAGGAACAGAGTCCGCATCGCTATTGCACTGCTCAAGGAAGGAAGCAAGTGAGTAGCTTTCATTATGATACACACCCTGCTCTTGTAAACATGGAGGTGATGCAACATACCAGCCGTTTCAGTTTATCTGGATGTTTGGATTTTAAAATAGTTGGCACCGTGTTCAGTTAACGTCATCCATTGGTTTATTATATCTGTCCCATTTAAACAAGTTGACTACCTTAACTCCTGATTGATTAAGCAGCAGTTTCAAAACCACTCCTGAAAGGGAAGCTACAGTGTGTCACCAGGTGCTTGCGTAGCTCGTGGTGTATAAGGGATGGGATTGGTTATGGTTACAGGTGGGTCTTTCCCATGTGCTTGGGTCGGTCTTGGGTGGCTAGAGTGTGATTTTCCCATGGGATTGAACTTTGATTGATGTCCTTAATTAAATTTTAACAATTTAAAGCAGAGAGACTGAACCTGTTTCTTCTGTGTTTCATTACAGGGCCATCGGACATATAATGTCGACGTTGTTCTACCCAATCATCACCTTCCTTCTCATAGCGATCTGTATCTCATACTGGGCTGTCACTGCCGTGTATCCTTCTCCTGCTCTGTGACAGGAAACAAGCCAAAGCGGGCAACTCCACGGCACTCTCGTTTCTGATTGATCTCTTGGAATGAAGTGTTCCCTTTTAGATCAGTGCAGCAATCACACACTTTAGCCGTTTGGTGTGCTAAAATAAAATCCTAAACCAAGATCATTTAGTAAATATGAAAAACAGATTTACCATCATAGGGGTTGTGGTTTTACTGAAACTATATCTATACACATTACCTTAACCAGCCTATTTTTAGATTCTTGGCTTCATCTGGTGAACCAATATACAAAGTGATGCCAGCCCAACCAAAGTGCATGTATGAAAACTTCACATGTGATCCTGAAGTAAGTCATCTTTAAATAATGTAGTTTAATACATTTAACTTAAACTATTATTTTGTTTATTTAGCAGACGCCTTTATCCAAGGCGACTTACAGAGACTAGGGTGTGTGAACTATGCATCAGCTGCAGTGTCACTTACAACTACGTCCCACCCAAAAGAAGGAGCACAAGAAGGTTAAGTGATTTGCTCAGGGTCACACAATGAGTCAGTGGCTGAGGTGGGATTTGAACTGGGGACCTCCTGGTTATAAGCCCTTTTCTTTAACCACTAGACCACACAGCCTCTTGGGGTCATGTTTTACTGTATACGACTGACTCGAAAGACCACAGACTTGTACAAATAAGGTGTCCATATTGACAGTACATGTTGAGATGTTACCTGCTTGGACCATTTGCCTTGTGAGGGTGTGTCGCAATTGAAAATGGTGGCATGTCTCATCTTCAGGATATGCTACAGTACATAGCCATAGAGGATATGTCAGAAATATAGTGGACCTTATCGGTTATTGAGCTATATATTTATCGTGTTTCTTTTTTTCTTTTTTTGACAGACTTTCAACAAAACGAATGTGACCAAGCTGTGCCCGCGCTCTCAGTGCACGCTTGCTTCTACGGTGGTGAGAGCCTTTACCACAAATACATCTTCATCCTCCAGATCTGCAACGTCTTAGTCTTCCTGTGGCTGGTGAACTTTGCCATCGCTCTGGGCCAGTGTACTCTCGCAGGGGCCTTCGCGTCCTATTACTGGGCATTCAAGAAGCCAGGAGACGTCCCTGCCTACCCACTCTTTTCTTCATTCGGAAGAGCAATAAGGTACCTTTTGGAGGAAGCATTCAGACAACCCTGCACTACACCTGTAGTTTTTGCCTGTTTCAGAATATTGAATCTTGTTTAAATCTCAGTGAAATACACCTTTGGTTGAGAAATATTTTGGCAGGAGTGTCTTTGTGCCAGAAGATGGTACATTATTCAGATGGACTCTCTTCTGAAAGCAGTTGTATTGTACAGTGCATACCAGTATGAATTCCTAACTGTAATGTCTGTTGCTACAATTTATTTTCCAGATACCACACAGGCTCGCTGGCTTTTGGATCTCTAATTCTTGCCATAGTTCAGTTGATCAGAATCATTCTAGAGTATTTGGATCATAAACTTAAAAGTGAGTCTCATGCCTGGCTCTTTTTTTATTCCTGCTTATGCATTCAGGCCGTGCTGCACAACCATTACAGTACAGTATGGCTTCCAAAAGTTTTAAGTGATTTGATGTTTGCAATTGCCTGACACGTGATAGAGCTGTTTATTTGTTTGCTCTTATTTTTACAGTGACTCAGATTGCGGGTGTAACTTGTTTCTAGTTACTAGAATGTCTTTGACAACTACAAATGTATTTAAGTTTTAGTGGGGAGGAAACTGGAGTACAGAAATGTGTTAAAGAAAAAAAATAATCAGATATCCACTAGGGGGAGCTAGAACACCAGGGAGAATAAAAGACATCAATACGAAAATCAATCCTCAAACCCTTGTGTGGAATTGTGCTGTTAAACAGTCATATTGGAATGCAGCCTGAATATTTTAATTATTATTTACAGGTGCCCAGAACAAATTTGCCAAATTCGTGCTATGCTGTCTGAAATGTTGTTTCTGGTGCTTAGAACATTTCATTAAATTCATGAACAGAAATGCATACATAATGGTGAGTCTGTGAGATCATTGATTCTCTGTTACTTAAAGCAAAATGTTTTTTCTTGTAAAAAAAAGAAACTGTTAAAAAAAAAAAAAAAAAACAGAAGCAAACTTTATAACGGAGGCAAACTGTATAAGCATAATTTATTTTGTTAATTTAAGGACCCGTGTATGTACATCTTTGTTTCTTGCTTAATATGTGCAGTTATCAGCTCTTTTAAAATAAATGCAAATACACTAATAATATTCTCATTATATTTTAATTGCGGGATCATGTTTCTGATACTGTACAAGCTTATTATTATTATTATTATTATTATTATTATTTTCAGATTGCAATATATGGCAAAAACTTCTGTTCTTCAGCAAAGGAGGCATTCTTTTTGTTGATGAGAAACGTTATCAGGTAACTTATATTTGCCTTTGTTTTACAAGTTTTTTGCAGTGTATGGAATTAGTTTCCAGTCTGTGTAGATTATTTGACACTCACTCTCTTGTCTATAACAGAGTTGCAGTACTAGATAAGGTTACAGATTTCTTGCTGTTCCTGGGGAAAGTTCTCATTGCAGGAAGTGTTGGTAAGTCCTTTTTTTATCATTCATCATTTTTATTTTAGTCATTCCTTCTTTAAAATCAAATGTTAGGGCGCTTTGAAAATATGCACTTTTTGGGCCTGCAGGCTTGATAAAAAAAAAAAAAGCTTTACTATGAATTATTTTATTGTTGCATTTAACAGTAGAGTAACTGCATTGATGCACAAATCATTATAAGCACACGTTTGTATTAAACCTAATGAATATATGCTAGGTGGCGTTACACAGACGTTTTAGGTGCATTATATTTTGTTTAAAATAGTTCCATTTGTTTTGCAGGTGTCCTTGCCTTTTTTTTCTTCACACGTAGAATACCTGTTATTCAAGAAGAAGTGCCATCATTAAACTATTACTGGGTACCACTACTGGTAGGTGGAAGTTTTCATTGGTTCATGTACAGTATCTTTGCCAGAATCCTTTGCCTGCCAGCTCGCTCCGGGGTCTGAAGATGCATGACAAGCCCCATATTAAATACGGTTCATTTTAAAGAATATGTTGTCTAATAAAAGATTTGCAATTATATGCACAATGAGCTCCTGCAGTAGGGTCACACTTTTTCTATCAAAATGTAATGTAAGTCACTTTTTATTTATTATTGATTTGGGTCGAATAGCAAACTCGAAAATATATACAAATATGAAAGCTAATATTTATTTAGCTGGATTAGTGTGGGATACCAACTGGAAAACAATAATCAAAGTCTAACTTTCATTCCATATATAGCGTTCTGTGTATTCATACTGGAGGTTCACCCCTGCTTGCGTCCCTGATCAGTGCAGTAGGAGACACTGCATCGCAGTCCTTGGGCATGGATTTAAACATGTTGGTTTACTGTAAGGTGTTGGTGAGGTTGTGTTTAGAACACTTCCCTCTGGATCCGGGTCACATGTCAAATGAGGCCTGGTGGTTTCACTCTTCCTGGTGAACAGATTACCATCAGTTCAGGTCCCTTAAACACCAGCACTAATAATTTTGGGGCAAAAAAAAAAGCTACTGTGTTGTGTGTTGGCACAAAAGACTGTGGTTGGAAAAAAACACTGTGTGTGGATGAAAGGTGTAATATTAACACAGCACGTATTCAGTATGCCATTTATAAAAGAGGCTGTACACTGTGAGCACCGGCTGAGATAAAGCTGTGTTCTGAACTCAGAGGAACCTCTTTCTCTATTTATCAATGGAGGTAGCCTCTCGGAAATAAAGGTGACACATGAATAAATTAAATAAGTGAATAAACCAGTTTCCATCTGATCAGACAGGTCATATTGCAAACAGTAAGAGTGTGGGATAGTAATGGGATGCCTCGTCTACCTGTTGTATAAGGAAAACCACAAAGTTAACTTCATATTCAGAATTATACAATAAAAATGTTGAAAAAGGATAAAGATGTCAATTAAAGGCTTTTTTTATAAGGTTTTTTATTTTTTTATTTTAGTTTTTTACTGTGAACGAATAGTTAAGGTAATCCAGACAATACTCTTTTTTAAATGATCATAATATCTAAAAGTGAGGCATTCCCAAAGAGGAAAAACTGATTTATTGAGTCCATCTGGGGTCACAAGGGTGAATGTGGAGCCTTGTCCATACCATGAGCTCAAAGCCCTGTCAGGAGTCAGCTGAAATTGGGATGGACAAGCCTGAATGGCCTCATGTCACTAACTATAGTGTCAACTCACTATAAATTGTAATTTGAAACAGCTACGAGGCCTCAGTGAGGAAGCGTGTTAGTGTTGCAGACGTCTATTATCCTCATCTGCACATGACCTTCCTGAGTCACGGGCAAATGTCCAAACCCAAAGAAATAAAACATTGAAACATGTGTGCATCCCAATAAATATGTATTACAGACTTGTAGCAGATGCAGTACTTTTGTCTTCCCACTCTTCTGCAGACTGTGATATTTGGCTCATACCTGATCGCCCATGGCTTTTTCAGTGTCTATGCAATGTGTGTCGACACACTGTTCCTCTGTTTCTGTAAGTACCACTGTCCCATTCATAAAAGTATGCCAGTCTATTTAACATTGCACTTGTAAAAAGCAGGGGGGTTTATTTACTTTTATGAGAGGAGAATGCTTTTAATATTTCATCATCATCATCATCATCATCATCATCATCATCATCATCATCATGTCCGATTTTATTCTGTGCCTTTCATAAGTAGAATACCTCAAAGCTATTCTATGGCCTTATTGTTTGGTTGCACTTAAAGTAATATTACTTGTCATGAAAGGCGCTTTTATAAAATAAATATTATTATTATTATTATTATTATTATTATTATTATTATTATTATTAAATCTGCATTTTAGGAACTGCTACTGAATATCTGATACTGTATATGCAGGGGAAATTTTCTACTGATATGGTAATTGAGTTAAAATTCCAATTTAATGTTATAATTCCTTTACTGTTATGCAGTTTTCATGCTTTTCCATCCAGAAAATGTTGCTACAAAAAATGCCCCCCTTTAGAAAAAAGAAGCGGGAATTGTATATAGAGACCAGCTAGGGTTGCATTGCAAATCTGTTTTGCTTTTGTTTGGTATGCTTATGGATTTCCACCTTGTGACATCAAAAACCATTTAGAAGGGTCGCAGAATAAATTCCATGCCTGTCTCAAGAAGTTCAAGTCATTCAAAGTTTGGTTACTCTTGTTTAAAACTGCCCAGAAGCCACATTTCATAGCATGATGGAACCTTACTAAGTGCTATAACTATGAAGATGTATTTGGTGTATTTCTTCTAAGCTTAAATCTTACTACTAACCAATGAAACAGATCCTCTGCAGTATCTTGGCCTTGCTCTTATTTAGTTTTTCTGTTCCTATCGGTACTTTGTTGGCGGATTATACTATTACAGCTTCACAAACAGATTGTTTATTCGGATTGAGGATTTTCTGAAAAAGCTTTGGCAGCAATTCAATTGCTTCAATTGCTTCAACTGCAATTGTGAATTTCTCCAGTAAAGATGGATAAAACCACATCTGGGTGTCAGCTCCTGCTAGCTGTGGAGAACTCAATCTGAATAACTGTCTGTTTGTGCAGATCTCTTTACTATGTGGGTTCTTCTAACCTGCCTCCTTTCTGTTTCCCTTTCTCTGTCTCTGTCTCTGTGTGTGTGTCTCTCTCTCTCTCTCTGTCTCTCTCTCTCTCTCTCTCTCTCTCTCTCTCTCTCTCTCTCTCTCTCTCTCTCTCTCTCTCTCTCTCTCTCTCTCTCTCTCTCTCTCTCTCTCTCTCTCTCTCTCTCTCTCTCTCTCTCTCTCTCTCTCTCTCTCTCTCTCTCTCTCTCTCTCTCTCTCTCTCTCTCTCTCTCTCTCTCTCTCTCTCTCTCTCTCTCTCTCTCTCTCTCTCTCTCTCTCTCTCTCTCTCTCTCACACACTTTTGGAATGGCCCTCCTTGTCTGACTGGGGAACACCTTTAGGTGAAGACCTAGAGCGAAATGACGGATCAGCAGCAAAGCCGTACTTCATGTCTCCAGAGTTGCACAGAATCCTGGGAAGAAAAGAACAAAGCCCTTAAAAAGGCTACTGGCTAATTGCTTCAATTGCTGAGCTTCACCTGAAATAGCTTTATTTATTCGTAAACCTACTGTAGCATGCTTTAAATAATTTGGATGTGCTGTTCATGGGCTAAAGTAATGTTAACGTTAATGTGAACTGGCCAAACGTATGTGGACAGGTACAGACCAAGGGATGCAGGGCTCTGTTCAATTCTTATCTGGTGCTGAAGGCTTTTTGAGGTTTTTTTTTTGTTCTTGATGCTAACGTCTTATGCAGTGTGATGCATATGGCACTAAATTCCATTGTGGTGCGTATTGCTTTTACTAGGCCTTTGTGTTATTGGCTTATTTTCTCAAGTGGATGCCATTTAATCACATTAATAGGACTTTGCTAAGGTCAAAGGAACTAATGCAGTTTAATCCACTTTCTAACTGGTATAAATGATCAAATAAATTGCAAACAAAATTTACTCATATTATAATAAGGTGGAGATTAGAGGGGACAAAATGATAAGATTGAGTTGGAGAAGATTTTTAGCACTAGAATGCATTTGCAAAGTCAAGTCTAGGATTTTTTTTGTAGCAGTCTGGAAAAATGTATGGAAAGATGTGTAAATGCATCTTTTTAATGTTTATTTTAATAAACCCAATCGTTTATTTGGATATTTAAAATATATATATATATATATATATATATATATATATATATATATATATATATATATATATATATATACATTTTAAAGGTGCAATACATAAAAACCTATTCAATATCTTTAAAAAAAGAATCCTAATGAATTAATCAAGTACAGTATCTTCCTAGCTTCTTCAGTCCTTATATTTTACACACAAAAAAGAACACTATATGAAGAAATCAGTGGAATTTATCGTTAATATTTTTCATTGTAATTATCTTCATTACACAACAACCCCTGCCTATTCATTTTTTGGTATGGAAGTACATTGTATTTGCATACAGTGTCAGTTTGATAGGAATTTTTGTACACTCAATTTGGTGTTTTACTGGTGTATTATATATTTTAAAATATATTTTGTGAAATAAATTGGATTTTTTTTTTTTCTAAAGGCTTTTGAGATATCCTGTACATGTGTTTTCATACAAGCAGTGTTGATTAGACAATGAGCTGTAATTGGATGATACTGTGCCATACCTTGAACAGAGTGTTATTTGTTATTTGTTATATCCCTCTGCTTTGAGGTTATGTAGTTATTTATTTTTGATGAACATTGTCTATTAAGACATTAATATGATTTTAAAAATATATAATATGATTTGAACAGAGCCCTGTATGATTTTAGGAAGCATATATTAAGACTAATAGAAAGAACAGTTTCTAGTTCATGTGCCTAGTTACTAAAAAAGAGATTACATTTTGGATCTAACGCCGAACACCTTTTTGAATTCCATTTATAAAGGGATGTTAAAGCCATTTTTGGTAATTTTGTACAAGCGCAGATCTTCAAAAGGGCTGCCTTTTATAATACTAACGACTATTATATACCTGGTTTTGTAAATCTTTGGGTTATTTAATGTCTTTGTACTAGGGGTGGTATTTTGTAAAACAAAAAAAATAAGAATTGTTAAATGAAAAACGTTTTTTAAAAATAAATACTAAAAACTTTAACTTTGGTGCTATGTCTTCGTAGATTAATCTTAACTGTGAATATCTACTATTGTCTCCTCCTACCCCTAACTTTACTCTGATATATACTAAGATTCATTTTAAAGACGTTGTTACGTTAAAAACAATAATAGTGTAAATCTGTTTTCCATTAGACCTGGGGGATGGGGTGGTTGTTGACAGAAGGAGGATTATATAATGTTGTATAGGCTGGCTTCCATAAGAACCATTTCCCTTTAAGAAAGTGTTACTTTACATAGAAGTTGTTTTCTAAGTTACCAAATAGTTTGGTAACAGACGTCCCAGCTTTGTGGGCTACGCAATTATTTTGTGACTCTTTGGATGTCATTCTGGCCATTGGAAATAGTGATCCGAGCAGCCCTGCCAGCAAACTTTTATGAGCTTTTTAAGATCGCAAACATGAATCATTGCCTGCTTAGTTATCTGGGCTTGAGCTCTCTAAGGTACACTGCAAAAAGTAGTGTTAGAGCTTAATACAGAACAATGGGCAAGACCTCAACCAATGGCCCGTCACGATGTTAGGTGGGTGCTTGGTTATTGGTAATGCTGTTGTTCAAATGAGACGTTAAACCAAGAAAAAAGTGTTGTCTGGTTTTGTTTTGAGGATACATCCCTGAAATCCTCTGTCCAGAATATCTGTCTTCCCCCAACACTGTTTTACGTTACATTTTAAATATACTGTATTGATGAATAAAAAAATGCTTCCAAAACACCAAGGTCCATATTTCCTGTTCATTTGAAATGCTGATCTTTCACGTGAATTTGTACAGCAGTCCTTTTCCAAAAGCAACATAAACCCAGCGGTGTATGGACAATGAAACCTATTTGATGCGGTTCTATTCCCATTCCCAGTGGAAGATCTTGAAAGAAACGACGGGTCCACAGAGAGGCCCTTTTACATGAGCGGCTCTATAATGAAGATTCTGAAGAAGAGAAACAAAGAGAAAAAGATGAAAAAGAGGCCATGAGTGTGGAAGGAAGCGACTGTAAGAGTTTGTACTACCCAGAGAAAGTGGTTACATTGAAAGACTGTTAAGTTGTTGTTGTTTTTTTACCAAAGTCCGCAGGCAGTACTGTAAAGGAACGAAAATACTATGATTCCCTATATAGAGGGGGTTGTTTTTTATATTTAGTCTTTTTTATGTTATTTGATTTTCAAGGAAAATTAAAGGGATTGACTAATAAGAGTTCATATATATTTGTTAATAGATATAATCAATTATACTGCAATTATTTTGCTATTTTTTTATTATTTAACTATTATGGAAGGTAAATAATAATGCATATAAAGCAGCTGCTACAACATACTCTTCCTGGCACTTAGACACCCAGGAGTTACTGTGTGTCCCTGTGGAAATGTTGCATTTTGTTTTCATTAATGGTATATTGACAGGTGAATCCTCAACAAACGGTGCCCAATTTGGGCTGTTGGTGAAATTACACTGGCAGACATCAACAACAGGACCTGTAAGTGTGGCTTTAGAATCGTGCCCATCATTTGTTTCTTCCATCAGCCAATTTTAGTTCCTGCATGACAAGAAAGCATACTCACTTACTGTAATAACTTCCATGGGTACAGATAGCCATGTTAGTGAGCTATGCATGTTATGTACAGTACTGTGCAAAAGTTTTAGGCAGGTGTGAAAAAATGTTGTAAAGTAAGAATGCTTTCAAAAATAGACATGTTAATAGATTATATTTATCAATTAACTAAATGCAAAGTGAGTGAACAGAAGAAAAATCTAAATCAAATCCATATTTGGTGTGACCACCCTTTGCCTTCAAAACAGCATCAATTCTTCTAGGTACACTTGCATAAAGTCAGGGATTTTGTAGGCATATAGTCAGGTGTATGATTAAACAATTATACCAAACAGGTGCTAATGATCATCAATTCAATATGTAGGTTGAAACACAATCATTAACTGAAACAGAAACAGCTGTGTAGGAGGAATAAAACTTGGTGAGGAACAGCCAAACTCAGCTAACAAGGTGAGGTTGCTGAAGACAGTTTACTGTCAAAAGTCATACACCATGGCAAGACTGATCACAGCAACAAGACACAAGGTAGTTATACTGCATCAGCAAGGTCTCTCCCAGGCAGAAATTTCAAGGCAGACAGGGGTTTCCAGATGTGCTGTCCAAGCTCTTTTGAAGAAGCACAAAGAAACGGGCAACGTTGAGGACCGTGAGACGCAGTGGTCGGCCAAGGAAACTTACTGCAGCAGATGAAAGACACATCATGCTTACTTCCCTTCGCATTGGAAGATGTCCAGCAGTGCCATCAGCTCAGAACTGGCAGAAAACAGTGGGACCCTGGTACGCCCATCTACTGTCCGGAAGTCTGGTCAGAAGTGGCCTTCATGGAACACTTGCAGCCAAAAAGCCATACCTCCGACGTGGAAACAAGGCCAAGTGACTCAACTGTGCAAGAAAACACAGGAACTGGGGTGCAGAAAAATGGCAGCAGGTGCTCTGGACTGATGAGTCAAAATTTGAAATATTTGGCTGTAGCAGAAGGCAGTTTGTTCGCCGAAGGGCTGGACAGCGTACACGAATGAGTGTCTGCAGGCAACAGTGAAACATGGTGGAGGTTCCTTGCAAGTTTGGGGCTGCATTTCTGCAAATGGAGTTGGGGATTTGGTCAGAATTAATGGTCTCCTCAATGCTGAGAAGTACAGGCAGATACTTATCCATCATGCAATACCATCAGGGAGGCATCTGATTGGCCCCAAATTTATTCTGCAGCATGACAACGACCCCAAACATACAGCGAAAGTCATTAAGAACTATCTTCAGCGTAAAGAAGAACAAGGAGTCCTGGAAGTGATGGTATGGCCCCCACAGAGCCCTGATCTCAACATCATCGAGTATGTCTGGGATTACATGAAGAGAGAGAAGCAACTGAGGCTGCCTAAATCCACAGAAGAACTGTGGTTAGTTCTCCAAGATGTTTGGGCCAACCTACCTGCCGAGTTCCTTCAAAAACTGTGTACAAGTGTACCTAGAAGAATTGATGCTTGATGCTGTTTCGAAGGCAAAGGGTGGTCACACCAAATATGGATTTGATTTAGATATTTCTTCTGTTCACTCACTTTGCATTTAGTTAATTGATAAATATAATCTATTAACATGTCTATTTTTGAAAGCATTCTTACTTTACAGCATTTTTTCACACCTGCCTAAAACTTTTGCACAGTACTGTATGTAGTTTGCCATTGCTGCATTGATAATAAGAAGCGTATGGTGTAAAATATTTTTTGTTGTTGTATTCGATATATTTGTATGTATTTGACCATTATGTGACATTATTGGTGCTGCCCTTTTGTATGGAGCGCCATGTGTGCCAAAACTATCCAGCCATTAAATTGTCAATTTGTTTGTCAATTCATGAATTGGTCCATTTGCCCAGCAATTCGTCCATAAATTCGTCAATTCATACAGTAATTCATAAATTGTTTATTTGTTAATTCATCTAATAATTCATTAATTTGTCAATTCATTAATACAAAAGGCTGTACAGACTTTAGTGTGAAGCGTTTGCTTGGAGCTTGACCTGCAAATTTCCAATCAACCAGACAAACTTCCATCTGTCAATCTCGCACTGTGCCGAAAACACTGCAACCTTTCTATCCAATGGGAGCACACACTAATACCAAGGAAAATCCAGCCTCACTCAAAAATGTCGATAGATATCATCATCAATGACATGTGCGATGCGCCACGGAACAGGACAGTGCTCAGAAAATAGCAGTTTTCATAATAAATTACATATTGTCGTAATTTGCTAATGTTGCTGTTTTCTTCAAAATACCTTGGGCAAATGTGAAATCTACTTCAAAAGTTTGATTCATTTTTAACATGGCCAAAACCAGCAACATTTCTTACGCCTCCATTGACTCTCCATAAAAATTTTTTTGCTGAGCTCTCTTTATATACCATAATGCTTTGCGCGCAGTGAGACAGAGGTCTCCATTGAAAATCAGTAGAGTATCTTGTTAAGTAGAATATCTTTTGAAATGCCCTTTCTAAAACTGCAATATTATTGACTGAAGCAGTTTTGCGTGAGGCTGGATTTTTATTGGTTAAAATATTAGTGTGTGCTCCCATTGGCTAGAAAGGTTGCAGTGTTTTCGGCACAATGCAAGATTGACAGTAGGAAGTTTGTCTGTTTGTTGGGAAATTTGCAGGTCAAGCGCCAAGCAAATGCTTCATACTAAAGTCCATACAGCCTTTCGTATTAATGAATTGACAAATTATTTAATTAATAATTAAATGAATTAACAAATAAATTTAAGAATTACTGTATGAATTGATGAATTTATGGAGGAATTGCTGGGCAAATGGACCAATTCATGAATTGACAAATTAATGGCTGGATAGTTTTGTCACAAATGGTGCTCCATAATTTTGGACCTGCTGTGCCAACAACTGATTGAAAGTAAAAAAAATGATTCCAATATTCTTGTATGTTTTTGGTTTAATGCCAAGAGAAGTCCACAGCTATGGCCGAAAGTTTTGCTTTACCTAGAATTTTAGGATTGAAATTAAACACTATGTACATAATTTAAATATTTGATTTATCTTGTAATCAAATTAACTACACAATGATATCGCAAAAATTCTACCGGAAGCCATAATAGTAGTACATTATTTCATGTTAGATCTTTCGTTAAGTATATGGAAAATTACAAACCAGCATGTAATTCAATACGTTAACATAACATTACTCATTCAACGATGAAGCTACATTTGTTAATTCTAGTGTGATGCAAAACTTTTGGCCATAGATGTAAATAGTTCTTGGCCACTATAGAAAAAAGCATGTTACCCATAGTTGAGTAAAACTTGGTGAATTATTTTTCATCATGCAAATAACTACTTAGTAATCTCTTTACACTCACAGCCATGTTTAGCAGTTAAATACATTTGTAGCCTAAGCAGGAAAAATCATGTGTTGCCGACAATGTGTTTTTAATTTAAAGACAAGGTAAGCTCTTGTAGTGGGCCGTTACAGTACTTGTTTTATGTTGTACCTGTGATACAGAGTTAATGATAGCATCATTCCAAAACAATAAACCCTGCATGGAATTTCAAGGCATGGAATTTTTTTTTTTTTTTACAGAATCAATGCTTCTGCTGTGCAGAAATTATGTTTATTGTTGACCCTGAGTAACAGATTAAAATGTTTATTTAATTATATTTGTTGGTGCTTAGTGCTTTGCAACTTCAATAGTATTGTTCAATTACTACAAAACATTTAATAAATTTAATTTTAAACAATGTGGTGTCAGTCCCTTTGGTTTACTGCAGAACCTTTGGTTTAAAAGTTGGATTATAGCCACTAGAACATTATTATTATTTGTTTATTTAGCAGACACCTATTATCCAAGACGACTTAGAGACTAGGGTGTGTGAACTATGCATTGGCTGCAGAGTAAACACAACGTCTCACCCGAAAGACGGTGCAGAAGGAGGTGACTTGCTCAGGGTCACACAGCGAGTCAGTGGCTGAGCCAGGATTTGAACTGGGGACCTCCTAGTTATAAGCCCTTTTCTTTTACCAGTGGACCAAACAGCCTCAAGGAATCTCACTAATGTTACCCTTCAAAACATTAAGAGATGGTGTAAGAATTGCATGACACAGCTTTCTGAAACATGCACAAACTGGCCAATAATATACAACTAATAAAATCTGCCAAAAAATATGCTTTCATATATTGAGTTTAAAAGCTTTGTACATACAACACAAAACCATGTTAAATGTTATACAATTATCCCCACTAAATTAAGTCATACATTTAAAAACACTTATTCAGACAATATTTTGGCAGCAATACAGTATGTTTTGGTGATATTGATATGCAAATCAGTTGTTGCATGTGCCACATTTTATTTTCGTTTAAGAACACCATAAAAATAATGCAGTACACACATGTATGGAGGGGAATGCAAGACTATTTTTTGGAGTCAAATGTAAAAAAAAAAATTGATAACCGTCTGAATGCAAAAAGTTGGTGCAACTAGCCCACGTGTCTGTTTATTTGTCTAACCTCCATTATAACCAATGTTTAAGTCAATGTACACTGCTTGCAACACACGAAATCAACAAGTGCATCAATAAATGAAGGGGCTGTGTCTCCAGTGATTTCAATAGAGCGGCGTTCTGAACAGCAGTTACTCATTTTTACCTGTTCGTGCAGTGTACAGACCAAATGCTTAATAAAAAATATAAAACCTATAATAACTTACTAAAAACATACATTTCAGTACAACATTACAGCAATATTTACAGAATAAAAACCATTCATTGCAAAAATGCATGATAGACATATTGCCCTAATTTCCATTAATTATAGGATCAGGATTTGGAGAGACAACAGTACACAGAATGGTAAACATTTCTACACTTATGCATTTATTTATTTTTTTAAACAAAGTGCTCAGTCAATACAAATAAATTAACAAAAAATACACAACATGAATTAAACTACAAACAATACAAACAAAATGGTGTGTTACAACAACCTTTGTTTTAGCATGCTGATAGATTCTTTTTGTTATCATATCAATGATGCCAATTACCAACAGTAGAGCTTCATAAAAAATGAAGTTGTTGGCATATGTTAGTATAACATACTACTATAAAGATCAATGCACTTCTTTGAGGATCAACCTGAATAGTCAGCAACTCCTCGCTGCTGAACACAAAGGGGAATCAGGCATGACTGATTGGTAGCCGTGTCATTGTAGATGGTAGCAAGGGTTGAAAGACCAAGGGCGAATGAGCTGTAAAAACAGGATCGTTACTTTCATGAGAACACACACCAACAGATACAAAATTACACGTGTGATCGCTCCAGGGACTTAAGACTATTTGAAATACTAAATGATTGGCTTTTATAGTTGGGATACCTTAAGTCACAAGGTCTGATTACAGCTAGACAACTGAAGCGAGTTTGAACTACGGCACATTGAGTCATTACGTTCCAGGAACCAGCAACTTTCCATCTATAGGGCATATTCCAAATTGAAGTAGAAAATGCAAGCAAAGAATCAAAAAGATCAACTGAAGAGAAGGTGAGACCAGAGATATTTGTAGTACCACTAGAACCTTGATTAGCACCCCTTTAATACAAGATCCTACTGTTACATGGACACGGGAGAACCAAAGTTTATAGAAAGGGAAGGTTACGAGCTTCACCCTGAACTTTTTTTGTGTTCTGCAATATTTCGTCTAACTCTTCTGTATATATTTATGTGGTTGACTTGAGCGTACGAGTATGTGGTCATTTCACAGGATGTTAATAAAACAAAATGACGGCCCACAAACTCTGCCTTGTGCTCTCCTAACTTTCTTTGTTAATTTTGGGGAGAACAAGGGTTAAAAGAACTGGACAGACAGCAGCAGGCAACTTGTGTTACTTGTTCAATTTTTAAAGGTTAAAAAACAAAACACTGTAGGTGTTCCAAAATCTTATTGCTAAAGGCAAGAATGTTTGGCGTATAAACTCTATGCTACTTACCATCCATGTAGGAGTGTAAAGCTGTTAGCATTGGCCCATCTTGAGGCACATATGCTGAATATTGCATTTCCTCCAGCATTGGTGGTGAAAGACGAGAGGGTTGGATGGAGGACACTGGGGCAGTGGATGAATGGTTGGGACAAACATGTTTCTTATGGCGTGCTCTACAATTCTGAAACCAAACCTAGAAAATAAATAAATGAACACAGAATGTTTTATACAGCACAATTACAATAACTGGAAGAGTGCCAGCTACAGCTGCTATACAGAAAGAGCTTGAATAAATAAATATCAAAAGAACTTGGGTGTGCTAGAACCTTAACCACATAATGAAAAGGTACCTGCTGTCATTCATTTTGTGTACGACTGAAAAAATAAAAAAGCCTTTGTAAATATTAAAAATCGGAAAGTAACTGAGATTTCATGCAGTAATGAAAAACCTCCAAGCGCTTCAACAGTACATCAAAGTGCTTTTTGTATTTACAGGTCTTTATGCTCGGCACATCCCCATACAATCTCACCTCCAAGTATGGTTGTATGGGATATATGCTGCCCAACAGTAACAAAAAATGTCCTTTGGCAAGGAGAAGCAATGTTTGTTGTTTCAATTTTGCCTTCACCAATAGAGTAAAACATACCAGGAGAATTTTCACAAACCACTTCCAGGTAGAAGTCTACTAATCTAGTTAAATTCTACAGCATAGAAGTAAAATTATTATCTTTTAGGAATTGACATTTTCTTCAAAGCTATACATTCCTTTGACATATTAGTTTGTGAAACAGGTAGAAAGAAGACTGCAAGATATTTTGCCAGCTATTCTAACAGTATGCAGAGTGCTTTGTGAAACTGGCCCCAGAACACCAGTATGGACTCTGGTCTAGTGGGGATAGCAGTGAAAGAGAAATGCCATTAGGTGGCCTGGACACAATAGCAAATAGTTCCAGGAAATACAAACAGGACCCATGCCGCCAGGAAGGCACACTGCATGGGTAAGATACGAGTGGAAACAGAACAATGGCATAACCCACCTGAATGACTCGCCTGCTGAGGCCTGTATTTTCTGCAAGTTTCTGAAGGGTTTGTGCATCTGGATTGTTATCCTGAGCAAACTGTGCTTGCATCACCTGAAAACATGTAGGGTTTAAAACATGGAATATACTGTACACAATCCAACATGCTCCAAAACCTTACACACACAAACTTACTTCTCACCACCATATGGGTATACGTTTGATGAAGATCCAAAATGTTCCAATGATATATTTCTATGTTCACATCATGTAAAATGTCTCCTGTTGCAAGGGGTGGTGGTTCTGGAGCAGCTGTACATGCAACTCCAGCAATTTCTGCCAATTCGCACCACTGCCAGGGGTATCTGAACACCATCACGTTCGGTCTAGTGAGGGTTTATTTTTTCTCCTTAGGTGTTGGCTCTATGCTACTAAACCACAATGGCAACTTCTGATTTTTTTATTATTATTTTATTTTTTTAAATGGTGAAACATTATGTTGACCCACTTTGTTTCAGCATTAGTATTAAAAGTGCACAGAGAACTAACATCTTATGCACAAGTCCCACGTACAAAGAAAAGCATGTTTTATAACAAGTTGCGATGCTAGATATAGTTTTTCATATACAGCAACTGCCATTGTTCCCAGAGAATAGGGGTAAAACAGTGAAAGGATCTTCCAAAATTATCCTCAATCTCCTTGACAGATGACTGATTGCATAAGCTACTCTGGAAGTAACAAATATACATGAACAGGCAAATGAAGTGGACCAAATCTTGAGAAGACGTTTCCTTAATATTTGCATCATAAATACTGGCATCTAGTGAAATTGTTTTCATCAGGGCAGCAAATAATATTAACAGGACAATGGCTAAATGCAACTGGAAGTATAAAAAAGTACTTTCCTACAAACATGTAGAGCAACCATCGTGTTAAAGATCAAAGTCATTCAGAGCAGAGTAAATCTGCATTCAGCAATCTGGCTGAAGCGGACTGAACCACAATGAAAGAGGTTTGATTTTTAGTGCCGTTTCTGTTTTCCTGCCTCACACAATTGTTTACCTGAAGCTGGTCTGCTGTGAAGCTGGTGCGAGCTCTCTTAGCTGGTTTAGGTTGGTTAACTTCCTGTTCTGTCAGCAATGCTCCTTCTACATTTACACCATTTCCTGTAATTAACGAAAAGTCAATAAGGGCAATTTGGCTTCGACAGATGCAACACCATGTGCAAAAAGCAAGCTGTATAAAAAAAAGGTTGACCCCCGCCCCCCCCAAAAGATTCTACAGAAATTTATACAACCTTTTGAGTTACTATTTATAACATCATACATTTAAAATTAAACAAGGAAAATACAAATATAATCCAGCTAGTAATAAAAAAATGGCAGTTGTGCACATTGCGCTAGATTTTCCAAAGCTAGTCACTCCATCAAATCATCATAAGGACAATTCTCATTAAAAAAAAAAAAAAAGTTACCAAACAGGAAAGAAACTCAGACTGATTTATTGGCTTGTAGGTAGTTGCATGTGGTTTGTTATTCATTTTGTATTTACAAATCATCTGAGAATCTTGACCATGCTGTTGAAGTATCTTACCGTTTTCCACAGCTCTTTTAAGATTGTCCAACATGCAGTCATAGTGTATTCTACACAGAACTTTTTCTTCGACCAAGGCAAACTCCTCTCCAGTAGAAAGCTGCCTCTTGCAGGAGAAGCACGCGAAGCATGCAAGGTGATAAACATTTCCTTTTGCTCTGCGAACCCAGTCTGTGGAGTGTATGTGTCTGCCACAGCGAGCACACCGTGTCCCATATCTTCTGCAGAGGAGTCCGAGAAAGAAATTACTTGGAGGAGAACAAAGCAGGGCCTACACATTTTAAAACAAATAATAAATTGACTGCTAAAAAGAATGACAGTTTTACAGTGTTTGCTCCTGCAAGGTCTGCACCATTTTATCCTAATAAATAAATTAGGTACATGTTAAACAGAAAACTAAGGGTGGGTTAGGGGTAGGGGCATGCATGGGCACCTAAATGAACATTTAGGTTTACTGCAATAGTATGTTATTGGGTCTGGCCACAACATTGTTGTACAATGTCAAATTTTAAAAAAGAGAACTCTTGAAGTCCTAGAAATTGTAGCAATTATAAAGAAACTGGATATTTTAAGAGAATCGCCTAAATATGGACAAGTGTGCGGTATGCAGAAAAATAAACACCAGATGTGGCACCAGACTACACAAGCCACATGTATGCACATCAAGTGCAGGCAAGAGAGATGCACTTAGAAAAAGAAATGTACAAAACAAAAACAGTTGCTGCCACTTCCACTTACATGTATCCATGAGCCTCATCTAAATGAGATGCATAGCGACATGTCTCATATTAGTCTACAGTGTAATATACAATTCAGAATAGAATGCAAGCAAGCCATTCTGGCATAGACTGCCAAGACTATGTTATTTATTTATTTATTTTAACATGAACCACCTAAATAAAAGCTTTATATAAATAGCTGTATTAAGCTTGTACCCTATGGTTTGATATAAGTGATCTCCAACATTGTGCACAAGTGGGAGTCTTATTTCTATGCCAATTAAGATGCTTAAATGTGACACCTGTCATGTTCAATCTAGAACAAAAAAAAAACTGCGTTTGATACTGAAGTTGAAAATCAATGTTAATACAGTTCATGGATTTACATTTACTTGCATTTAATTCCTGCCTTTGAAACTAATGTATAACGTACGTAAAGCGTGTAATGTATACCTTTAATTAGAATTAACAAACGCATTCTTTCAAAAGGCATCCGCCTGTCTACGTATTTACACATCTATAGACAATTTAAAACGGGACAGATTAAATGTGTTCATAAAGTAATCTATACAGCAGCTTACCTGAAGTAGTCCAGTTTACAGAAAACTTCTTTTTCTTTGATGTAGCAGCTTGTGTGCCTTCCTAACGATGTCCTGCAGACACTGCAGGACAGACATCGCACGTGCCAGCACAAGTCGTTTACCTACAAAATATTATTAGATGATACAAAACATTTCTTATTTTGTTCTGCAAGAAAAGCAATGTATACTCATTTATGGCCGTACAGCACTTTCTGCGGGATCAGACAACACTGAAATAAAATAAAAACACAAACGTTTTTAAAATAGGCAACATTGTAATGCGTCACCTCATAATTAATAAATAGTTTATTTCGACAACGTAATACTTTATAATGGGTTTCAAACGCTTGACAAACAAGTCAAACAATAACAAAAAACACGTGCTAGAATAAAATACAATGTTGGCCTAACGAGTAGGCTACCATTGGTCAACCCACAGGTCTAATGTGTGACATTGCTATTGTTTTAAGCGTACTTGTTAATTGTAACTATTTCCAACAAAATGTCCTTAATAGGGGAGGGAGGGGACGGAGAGGGGGGTAGCAGCTTGTGTAGAACTTGGTTTTTACGGATAAACAGACAATTGTTGCCAGTGTAAAGTAGCCTACATTAAGTATTTATCTACTAAGAAATACATATTTCTCAAATCTTCCTTAAGCTTTGTTTAATCGGTAAACATTGGTGTGTGTTTTTTTGCATGAAAACATACGTGTTTTTTTATTTTATTTTATTGTACACAGCATCAACAAGTATTGTTGTTGATGTTCTTTGGAATAAACACACGCCTGCAGCACCCATGTTTTCTGCAAGAGTTCCTAAATAAGCAATGCCAATTGTTAGGATAATAAAAAAAGCAATTGTGTAAATGGACACCATGCAAGTCTTACCGGTGCTGCACATTCACTTCCTATCCCAGATTAATAGCTATGAAGCGTTTTCAATATAGCTAAATGCATCACCGAAACATTTGTTCAATCACGTATTTTAATTTAAAATATAATATATATTTTAAATAAATGCAAAGCTTTCTTCAACCACTCGTTATAATAACTATATATTACGTTATTTTTGAAATGTATTATTGTTTTCGACTGTAAGTCGCCCTGGATAAGGGCGTCTGCTAATAATAATAATAATTATTATTATTATTATTATAATGCTTCAGGAAAATGAATTACTTTATGAAAAAAGTAAAAACTCTAAATGTAGCTTTTTATTCCAACAATACCATTGTATCTCGACAATTAAGCTTAACTTCAAATTCTAAACAAAACAGAAGTTTAATAAACATTCTTAATCGTATATGACATCTATATCAATGTAATTCAACACACATTTGTTTATGCTTAAGCTATCAAGAAAAATAAAAAAGCATCAGCTTCATTCTTGGTGATTCAAAATTCTACAGTACTGTGTACTAGGTTTTAGAAGCAGCCCGATGCATTTTTTTTTTTTAAGTTATGGTATGTATAAGCTAGATATATATTTACATGTAGACAGCTATTGAACAAAAAAGATGTATAGCCCATCACGAAAAAGTCGAGATAATACGCAACAATAAAACACATGCACTTTTAGCAAAAACGTCTGACAATTTAGTAGCCATGGAAAAAATGGGACATCCTCACCTTTAAAAGGTATTTGTCAACTATTTCCAGACCACAGCTGGTACAAACGGTTTTCCCCAAGAGCGAGGTGGAGGCCATGGCCTGAGGTGAAGAGGAAGGAGACAGCGAGGAGGAGGAGAAGGAACACGAATCGTCCTCAAAAACTTCAGGAGTACTCTAAATAATTGAAACAACGTCAAAACAAGTAATGCTTTTCTATATTATACTGACTGCATTTAAAACTACAAATTACTTTATGGTTAAGAAAATACAAAACAAAAAGACACACAAAACCTACATTGTTGTTATATTTATATTTACATTTGAACATTGAGCTTCTATATTTTTTCTTTTCATTTTAAGAAAACTGAAGCGTCCACATCGATTTTAAAGGAGTGCGAGTGAACAAACAGTAGCCTAGTGAATAATATTTCGCCATTGCCCCCGTTACTGGTGACAATTTGACAAATACAGTTGTAGAGAATAGAAGACAATAGTTATTTTTTATTGATTTATTTATTATTTGAGACCTTACCAATTCAGTATCAGTCCTGGGTTTCCTACTTCTTCCAAAAGAGCCCGTAGCTGCTCCTTCACAATCTTCAGACATGACGAGAAACTAAAATAAAAAAAAAAGAGTTTTATATATTATATATATACGAAACTTGACAAGACTTTCGCCCAGCAGCAGCAAACACAAACCTGCAGCTTTCAAGTCAAGTCGTCTTTTAACCACTGCATGCCAGCCCACAGAAATATCACCCATTTGCCTTTCACCATGACAACCCCGGCGATGATTAAGATGTCATTTAGAAAGTAAATATTCTACCCTTTGCTTACAAAAACAGAGTCCCCTCGAAGTAATGGTTATCCTCCGTTTATTATTCTGTTAAAATCTGCATTCGGGGTTTGAAACTGCTTAACACAAAGATTTACTCCCCAACATATCAATTTCTGATGTCAATCAAAGGCAGTTTGGAGTCGGTGGGAATGAAGCATTGATTTTTTAACAGCAGCAATTAAAAAAACAGCGTTTGCCCCACATGTCTTTAAAAAGAGTAACCTAAAGGTGAAGAGGTTTAATAAGCTACTTGAAAGTTAATTGCTGAAGATTTAAGGAGCCTGGCGTTTGTTCAATTGCCAATTTGACGGACCTATTGGGGGCTTTTAAACAGAAAAGCAGTTTACTTACTTAACTGGCTACAATTACGGCTGCAGGTGATTCACACTCACGTTTAAAAAGGCAAAAACGGTCTGGATATTTAAACGGATTAAAATGTATGCACGGATTTTCTAGATCGATACTTACATTTTAAAAAGGAAGCTTGTATCAGATTTTGGACAAATAATACAAGACCGTTTTGGGAATTGTCCACTCTTCCAATAGCACATTCATAATTACAAATTTGCATTCCCGTTTAGTCTGCAAACACGAGTTTAAAGTAATTAATTGTATTCAATGCACAACGTCTGATTGATCAACATAGGCAGGTCATTACAAATGGACAATCCAGCAACATTCCATCCTGAAATACGCAAAGACAATTTATTTTCCCCAGTATCATAGAATAGTCATATATTTTCCATACGCAAACACATGATGCATGTCAGTATTATAAACTGCAGTACCTATGTGTTACAAAATGCAAACTTCTCGTACAAAAATATTGTTTAAAGTATTTTTTAAGGACAATGTGAGCGTAATTAAGGTTATCTGTAAACAGAGATATATATCTGTTTACAGATAACCTTAACCTTAACCTTAATTTTATATATATATATATATATATATATATATATATATATATATATATATATATATATATATATATATATATATATATATAAAACACTGATCAATAAATCAGCTCTTCTTACCGTTTCATTAGACAGTGAGTTCAGGCCATTTCTCTTGTCTTCCGCTTTGCTACACGGGAGCATTTGTTCACTTTTCCAATACATCGCACTTTTCGGCACAGCTCTCGCATACCAAATCGCAAACCAAATTTAGACTATTCCAAGAAACAAAATCCTTTATTTTTAGGGGCACGTCAAGGTCGCGCTTTGTCTTGTAATTCCAAAGGGCAAGTTTCTCCTGCGGTGTCTACTTTCCAAGTTTGATCCAACCCGATGCTTCTCTAAAAAGTTTTGTTTCCAGGAGGGTGGAACTTTGCTCATAGTTTTTCTCTCTTTCTTAGCCGCACCTCCTTGTATCAAACACGCCTATATACATGTTAGATTGCTGGACTAGTAAATGGACTCGTGTTTTTTTTTGGTATTTTCTCAAACCATCGTCAGAAATACTGTGTGTTAAATGTGTCTTCCATCACTTGGCATGCTTATCCGAACAGTTAAACAAGGACTCATGTTTCGTCTTTCTCTTCGCTCCCCGAAGATAAAAAGTAAAGGAAGCACAAATATTTACACGGACTGTATGCATACTATCCATTCTATAGCTGCTTTTCTTTTCTGGAAAATCAAATTCGATGGAAATAATTCAGACCAGTTTTCTTTATCTCCTTTGTCTTGCAGCAACTATGCTCTTTTAAAACCTCCCCCCATTACGATTAACGTGCAACATCTGAGCGATAGAAATCTTTTTTTAATAACCTACAGTTGCTGCGCATGTTAATTGTGTATGTGTATGTATGTGTGTGTGTGTGTGTGTGTGTGTGTGTGTGTGTGTGTGTGTGTGTGTGTATATATATATATATATATATATATATATATATATATATATATATATATATATATATATATATATATATATATATATATATATATATATAAACAGCTATGTTTTATTCCACTAAGCTGAATTCAACCTGGAAATTGATTAACATAAAGAGGCCTGGGAATTAGATCTAACCAGTTTAATAAAGAGCGCGTTTATTTGTAGATTATGCAGCCTATAGTAATTCTTTGAAATGTTTCCACGGTATAGTGACATTGGTCACACCTGAACGACTTTATTTTCACTTGCTCAAGTAAAACTAAAAGTGGGCATAAAACCTATCCGAATACATGCACCTGGTTTTCAGCTTGGCTATGGAGCAAAGCCATATTCTTCTATTGCTTATTGAGTTCCCATACCCAAATAAAAAAAGCAAACAGTCATATGTCTGTTTAACTTGGGTCAGATGCTTAAACATTTAGAAAATTATTTTCCGAGTGATATCAGTCATTGAAGTTTTAGAAAATAAAACAATAAACAATACATTCAAATGGCATCATGTAACAAAATTTTTCTTGCATATGCCTAATGCTGAAACAGGCTGCATTCTATTTTAATAATTTTATACATCTAATTTGTTGTATTTTCAAATCCCATGGGATTATCCCGCGGATCATTTTTGGCATAACGTGACGATAAAATATATTTAATGGCAACTTTATAATTCTCTTGGTTTGTGGGCCATATATGTTCTGAAATATAAAATCTATGCCATGTGCTGTATTATAGAAGTGTGTCGGATTAAGGTAAACGCAGGTTTTTAGTGTTAAGAACAGCTCGTTGGTTTACATTGAACACAAATCGCTTTGTGAAAATACTCTGTGTTAAATGTTTTTGTATTTTAAAAATAATCTTATCCAGTACTGTGCATTTCAAAAATCTATTTCATTTATTGTTATGTATAACACTGGCCAATATAAATTATAACTAAAATAGAAATAAACCTATTTCCTATACACTGAAAAAAGAAAGTTACTGTTGACATGCAGCACGAATTAAAATTGCTTTGTGAAAATAAATAAATAAATAGATAAGAGCCCACATTAGTACTTTGGTAACCAAGCCATTGGCTGTAATTCTAAGGATTTTATCAATTACAAATGTATAATTGTTCTGGACTTCTAAAAGCCTTTAGACAAGCCTTTCAAAGAGGTTCAAGTAAGTGTTTGCCTGTCTGATTTGAGTAGGATAAACTTCTCCAAGTTTTTTTTTTTAAGTGCAACATTTTTTCTGTAAAGAAATGGTCCATCTGTTCCCAAACAATACAAATAAAGACGCGTCAGTTATAGGCATGTTTTTTGTTTTAGTTAATACCAATACAAATCCTTTGTTCTGAATGGCGAATCTGTCAGACTGCAGTTTTTTTTTAGTTTACGTATGAACTTTGGTCTTTTTTTTCTTTTTTTATTACATAATTAAGTATATTTAATTGTTGTTTTTGAACAATAATACAGCAACAGCCTATCAATATGTTGAGAATCTACCAGTATTATAAATACAATTGGGAACCAAATGGTGTAGTGAAGTAATTCGGTTATTAAAAATTATATACCGAGAGGGTTGGACATACAGAAAATACTTCTGCAACCATAGTTGTATTGGTAATTTTAGTTCTGTGAATTAATATGTGATACAGCGCAATATTTTTTTTTTAAATGGTAATTATAGTAATCAAAAATCGTAGGCTACATGTTGTTACACATTTAAATCAGGTTGTTTTAAAAATAATGTCACTAATCTAAATAAAGAATCATCTTTTTATCAACTCGTATTACGCACTGTGGGAGCGGGTTTCAGCACACAAACACACTTTCTTCCAGACACACGCTGATTAATATAAGGATTTGTAGTGTTATTATTTTTATAACAGATCACATGTCGAATGCATTTGGAAAGGGTCTTGCTGTAGCATCTCATTACTGTGTTACTCACCCAGATATACATCAAGCACTGTATAGCGCGCAAGTTGGGAATCTGACAACAGCAGCAACAGCTATCGGCTGTATTGGTCGTTTTATGAAGTGTATATTTTGAGTTAAAAAAAAAAAAAAAAGTTTTACTTAAGCATACATTGTTGTGTGGAATTACAATACTTGTTAAAATAATACATTTTGAACGCTATACAAAAACTTTACATTTTGTATAATTCGACACATTATATGAATGTGGACTTGCAAAGTTATTAACTTTCTTTAAAAAACACAACCACAGTAGCTGGTATAGTATACAGCGATTTTCATATGCGAACCTGCTGACAAGTTAGGGATATGTCATATGTGAAAGGGTCAGACTGTAGACAGAACCATTCGAATAAAATAAGTGTGTGTGTGTGTGTGTGTGTGTGTGTGTGTGTGTGTGTGTGTGTGTGTGTGTGTGTGTGTGTGGGTGTGTGTGTGTTTAGGGTTATGGGATGATAGCGATATAAAAGTGACAAGGAAATTGCCTGTTTAATTACAATAAAGATGATACAACTTTAAATGTGTTAAATGCAGCATCCGTGGATTTTAGAAAATATAATTTTAGCTGTTGCAAATATAAACAGTACCGAACGTTAGAAGAATTCGACTTTTGATTCTACCGTTTAAAGCATGAATTTGTGTTGCTTAAAAAAGTACTTAATAAAATGTGGAATAAAAGGTATACGCGTAGGCTACTGTATGCATAAGTAACCATTCTAATGGTTATTCACAAGCATTATTTCGTCGGTCAAATTATTATATTTGAACTTTCCCCACACTAATTATACCAAAATTCTATTTCGACTGCCTCCGATCCATTAATTTTGTTTGTTCCCCAGGCTATCCTTTATGCACGTGTCTCTCTCTGTTGAAACAATGCGTCGCCAGGTAGCTTAACGGGCTCGCGCTGGAAAACTACGTGCACCTGTTGAAAGTTGTGTAAAAATAAACATAACTTTACCTCTGCACAGAGTGAGTTTCAAACAAAAACAAAGAAACCAACGTAAGACTATATCAAAGATGTATCATTAAAAAAAATAAAACCACTCGAATTCTGTACAAACTCCAATAATGTCTGCTTCTGACATGGCCCTTTTCCCAAAATTATAAATACGGGTATCGCTGCGTAAAACAGGTACAGGTAGGTCTATGGTATTCAAAAGCAGTAAGTAATAAATAACACACAATGGGAATTAATTCCACAGCTTTGTAACTTGTGTTAAAGCTTTGACAATAAAGGTCTGAACTGAAAAAGCAAATCACAGGTTTAACTTCACTGAAAAACAGATAGACAGTTGAAAATGATAATGTGAATAAATGTACTCCTACTCCACTTAACACGTTTTCAAAATAGAGACTTCGTTTAAAATAAAAGTCTAGACTTCAATTGTTTTTTTAAATGAAAAATATATAAGTAATATTTTTTTCTGATTTATTGTTTTTTTGGGTTTTTTTAGAATTATTAATTTAATAAAAAGCAAACGTTCAGTAGTTGATTACAAATTTCCACTCACAGCCATTCAGAAAGTTAAAACCTAATTTTAACTTAATTGGTCACTGTTTTGTTCCATATTGAATCCATTATACAGAACCCTCTGCTGTTTAAATACACGTGGTTCTTTATAGAAACAAAATGTGGATTCCTGAGAAAGTCCAACTGAATGTAAAACACTGTACATGTCTAAAATGTCTAGATATTTGTGATTTTTTTAAAAACTAGTATCCTTAGCCTTTTGTCTTATATTTAACTACCTGGAAATGTGTGGTGCTTTGTAATTAAATAGCATTCTTTTTGGGGGTATTTCTGGTGGTAGACATGTAGTCAGCTAACACTTCCCAGTTTTATTCATGTTATCTTGACATACAAAGGCAGTTAATGAGCCAGTACTTCCATAAACAAGATATATACACTTAAATTAACTGCAAGATCCAAATGTAATCACTATTTAAGCAAACAAGGGTCTGAGATCAGGGGGAAAGGGTTGATGTTTTCTATACTGTGCTCTTCAAGAACACGATTTGGAAAATCACCTCACATATGGAATTGCAGGCATCTATTGCAATAAATCCAGAATTGCACAACTAAAGTACTTTGTTAAGCAGGTGGACGATGTCATTCTCTCTACATCTTGCTTTTTTTTTTTTTTGCGTATGAAATAAATATCAGGCAATGAATATACTTTTGTAATGACATTCTCATGAGTGTTCATCGGGCTCATGACCAAACAAGTCTGGTTTGATAGATTTTCTTTTTTTTTTTTTTTTTCATTTGAAGAAAGCCACACATGGAAACCATTTTAAACTGACACAATTTGTAAAAGCAATAAAGTCGGTATAAAAATTATACTACAGCCGTGTGTAATATACAGTTTGCAGTCACATTAGAGAGAGCACTTAGTCTTGGATTTGACATTCAATGACATCAGTTATCTACCCATGACCATATATGTGTTATGTGTAATACCAAACACAGCCAAGTTAGAATAAAGGTATAAGCATTGTAAGCATGTGATCTACAAATGGGGCCACGTTTAAATGGGTCCACGTTTAAATGGGGCCACGGCCTATGTTTATTGCATCAGGAATGACTAGCTACTGAATAAAACTGGGGGACAAGTTGCTGCACCCATTAGTCTAACTTGCCAGGAGTAACACTGTTACTCTTGATACTGTAGTACTGTATATACTGCAGTTAATTAGCTTGGTGTTTGTCAACTACTTTTGTATCGCACAGGTATCAGTTATACGGTATTATCTGTAGTTTCCATGTTCTTATTTTTTCTTATAGTCAGTTTAATTATAGCATGTCAAAATTCCACACTGCCGGGAATCTGTGACTATTGCTGTCACCTGTCCGTTCTGCTTTAATCTCAGAAATCTGGGATCAGTGAAGATGACGGAAGCAAAAAGATGCTAGGTAGCAGGTTCCACACTCAGGTTAGAGCGATTAAAATCATATAACACCTTTTGCATCAGAGTAATACTCCCACTGAGTCATGATGAATTAATGTATTTTTGTTTCTGTTGTGACCTGGGAAGAACTTTTAAGCTGTGGTTATATTCCAAACGAGTTTTGGATACTGTCCTTTTGTTCCCAGTGCCACACAAGAAACAGCAGTACACAGTTGACATGATACTCACACTTCATCAGTTACAACCATATTCTCAGCCAGCTGCACCAGGGACGTCTTCAAAGCTTCAATAAAACATTTGTGTTTTCAAATCCACGACTGTGTTATTACCAGATTTGCATTCCCACTAGCAAGCACATGATCGAAAAGAATGTTCCCAGAGCATCCGGAACAATAGTGTGCCCTTGGAGCTGTCTGGAGGCAACAATGACTCCTGTGGGTATGCAGCCAGCAGTATTATGAAAAAGGTTCCGAAGCAGATGAAATGATAATAGAATTGATTGCTTAACAAACTACTTTAAAATTTAGCAAATTGTTAAAATCTTCTTTTGTGACATCAACTGTTACCAAAAAGTTTGCACTTTGTTAAAAGTGGATTCACTGATCTACTGTGTACGGTACTGAAATTTAATCAAGCATGCTTTTTGTTTTAGTTTTCAACTACAGGGCTGTTTGTTAGAAACAAGCATCTTGCAGTTACATGCCCTATGGAAGAGAAGATAATCAGGCAATATGATATTGAAAGATATTTAATTTAAAACTAATCTAAATTAAAGACGTTTTTGTTAGTTTTAAAATGCCACCACCACACATCCCCCACCACCTTTCCCCTCCCTCGGTAAGTCAAAAAGTCTATTTGTTTAAGTAATGTCATATTGGAAAATGCATGATAACATCTGTCAAGATTAAAAAGGCATTTAAAAAGCAAATACATTTCAGTGGTCCTGAGAAATACAGCACTTCCCTGAGTGAAATGTTTTAAACATTTGAAATTCACTTTAACTAAATTAACAAACATAAATTTCACAACAATTGTTACATTTTTCTTTTTTAGTTTAGACTTTTTTTTGACTAAGCCATTTGTCTTCTGTTTAATGCCAAATGCACATGTCACATATTAGGGAAAAAAAAAAAAGTTTTTATATCTATATATTACAGCATGACCACCCGAGTAGAGTTCTAACAGTAATGGCAGTAAAGAGACATAATAATGGAAAATGCAGCGTGCTAAAATGACCTTGTCGTATATGCCAGTAGCATTTATTTATGCCAAGAAAATGCATTTATTCTGTCAAGACCTTTCCTTCTAACTTCGGAAACAATTTTAAATGTACACCCTGTGTTTGTTGTTTCGTTTGTTGCTTCAGTAATTATGTGCACATCTGGTTTTCATATTTTGTGTGTGTTCAACACTGGCTGTTGCGTTATCATGGATATACACACAGTACCCCCAGATGACTACAGAATAGAAAGGTTTGCCAACAGTGTTTGATGTCTAGTTGAATACCAGCCAGGTTACTTAATCTTGTATGCTGTTTGCAATGTAATAATAATAAAACAGAATAAAATGATGTGTTCATGTTTTCTGACAGGCAGTAAAGTAGTAGATAAAACGTTCTTCATTAATGGTGAGGCAATACCAACAGTGTCTGAGAAGCCAGTGAAGAGCCTTGGGAGATGGTACGACGGGGATCTAAAGGACACAGTTCGTGTGGGAGAAGTTAGACAACAAGCTGTGGAAGGGTTGAAGAGCATAGACAGCAGCGCTTTACCAGGCAAACTAAAACTCTGGTGCTTTCAGTTTGGCCTACTGCCAAGGTTGCTGTGGCCACTGACTGTGTACGAGGTTTCTTTGACAACAGTAGAGAAGCTGGAAGCTTTAATCAGTTCACACATCAGGAAATGGTTGGGAGTTCCACGCTGCCTCAGCAGAGTGGGACTTTATGGTAAAGGAATACTGCAGCTACCTGTCTCCGCCTAACCGAGGAGTTTAAGCGCCAAGGTCCGACTGGAAATGACATTAGTAGAGTCACGCGACAAATGCGTAAGGGAGGCAGCACCTGTGTTGAAAACTGGAAGAAAGTGGGTGGCAAAGAAAGCTGTGGAGGATGCAAAGGCTGCCCTTCAAATTGGTGATATCATGGGGCAAGTTCAGCATGGAAGAGGGGGTCTTGGTCTCAGTTCAGCTCCTCCTACATGGCACAAGGCAGCCCCAGCTAACGGAGGAAGCTTGTAGTCAACGAGGTGCAAAAGCAGGAGGAGAGGATGAGGTGTATAAAGGCCATTTCCCAGGGCAAGCAGGGAGAATGGATGAGATGGGAGAGTGTGGAACAACGCAAGATTGGCTGGCAAGACCTATGGTCAATGGAACAGAGCAGGATCAGTTTCCTTATAAGGTCAACATATGATGTTCTCCCATCACCACAGAACCTAAACCTCTGGGTAGGAGAGGATCCCTCATGTCCTTTGTGTTCATCACCTGCAACATTAAGGCACATTTTGACAGGATGTAAGGTGGCTCTTAGCCAAGGACGGTTTACTTGGCGCCATGACCAGGTGCTGCGATGTTTGGCCTTAGCATTGGAAGACAAGCGTAACATGACCAATAAGTTGCCATCTGTTCCATCAAAACAGTACACACAAAAGACAACATTCCTCCGCCCAGGAGAGCAACCACCAAGAAAAGGTGTTAAAACCAATCTCGCCCAGGACAACTGGAAGCTGCTAGAGACTGGAAAATGCTGGCGGATGTTGGTCAACGGCTTATTTTTCCACCTGAGATTGCCACCACAAACCTTCGACCAGATATTGTCTTGTGGTCTGGATCAGCACGCCTTTGTTCACCTGGTGGAGTTAACAGTGCCATGGGAGGATGCTGTAGATGAGGCGTATGAGAGGAAGAAACTGCGGTATGCTCAACTAGCCACTGAAGCGGAACAGCGAGGATGGAGAGTCTGGGTTTACCCAGTGGAAGTGGGATGTCGAGGATTTGTGGCACACTCTACAACCCGGTTTCTCAGAGATGTCGGATTCAATGGCCAAGAGTTGCGTCGCACAGTGAAGAACTTATCTGAAGCAGCAGAGAGGAGCAGCAACTGGCTGTGGTTGAGACGGAAAGATTCTGGCTGGGGATCTCAAGCACAATAGAAAGGAAAAAAAGGCTGATATACAGGTAAGTAAGCTGGGCTGAGTTGAGTGGGGGACGGAGGGGGGTGAAGCTGGGACGCCAGAATCACCGTCGAGCCCTCTTGAGGTGTCGTGGGCTAGTCGACGAAACACCGAGGATGGAAGGTGCCCACTTGAAGACCCCAGAGATGTACCCTACTTAGCTCAATCCAGACGGTTGTCATGCTGATGCGCTTGGGAGACCGCACTATGGTTGATCCCCGGAGCCAGCATCGCAGCCGTTGTGTGTGCTGATGCGCTAGGGAGGCAAAATAAGCTGATCCCTGGAGCCAGCATTACACTTCAGCCATCAACACCAGACAGAAGGATATCTACATCATCATATGGAAGGAAGCGCAAATGGATGGAGACACATATGGATCACATTAGTTTACTGTGAAGCTACGTCTTAGTTGGTGCTTATCTTGGCGAGAGCCAAGTTCAAATCAGCATGAAGTTTTAACATCTACTCTCATGTAATGGAAATCATAGTTCTTATTCCTTGTAAAAAAAAAAAAGTAGAACAGCAGGTTAATAATAAATAGTAAATGTAAATAGATCCTAAAGCAAATATGGATTGGATTTGAAACAGTGGAGGGTGTGAATATTACCCTATTATTGTGTAATAAACAGTAGTATAATTAGCTGTCTACTACAGTTCCACCAGGGAAATCTTAAAAAGAAACAAATTTAGCCAATCCCAAATGATTGTATATATTATTAATTATTATTATTTTATTAACCATAGCTGCCCTTTTATGTTCATGAATGAGTTTGTTACCCATCATATTTAAGTACTACTGTATTCAACTATTTTAAGTCAAATTGGCACAGGTGTGCCTAAAATATTTGAAATATTATGAAGCTCAAAGTAAAACCTGGAATGGATCTATCTCTATGCACTGGAGGTCTTATTTCCACCCCTGTTCACTAAGCCACTGAGCCATTATGAATAAATAATGGTAAGTAAACCTTTTTCATTTTGAAACTGATGCAGCACTTTCCTTTGCCTCTGATCTTATGTTTTAACACCTACCTAGACATTTAGTGGAGCCATGCTTTCATTTTCTATTTTAGTTTTGTATTTAAAGCTTTTTCAGGTGAATTGCCTGTGACCAAACAAACCCATTTAGTGACAGCTTTCTGACAAGGAAGCACACACCTGTAAGCCAGCTTATTAACAGGCAACGTCATTGTGTGGTTTTAATATGCCTCAGGAATGCTGCCTGTTTCATTGCTTACTGACAAAGAGAGTCCCTCTGAATTTCTGACGAAACTAACAAAGTAACTATGCTTGTGCAAACATTGAAAAGCAGCAGTTTTTTTTTTTTTTTTTATTGGACTGTATCAGTTCTAAAACTTTAATTCAGGAATATTCAAATATGAAAATAAAATAGTGGTAGTACCATACAATTATCCATAGGTTGTAAAAAATAGTAACTCACTTTATTGACTTTTTAAAAATTGGAAATAAAGACATAGAATTCGACAAGCCTGATTGAAACCTGTGAAAACCATTTTTGACACTGTCCAGAACACATTAATTGCAATACAATGTCATAAACCACAGTTTTCTACAGACAAATGAAATGCATCTTCTAAGGTCCCTACCATCCATTTCTGAGATTCGGATCAGAGCGCTGTATAGCTGGTTTTACAGTGGTAACACTGACAAACTCTTCAAAATTGGAATCCTGCAACGACTGCAATATTACTGGCCCACAAAGACCAGTTATGTATACTGGAATCACAAGAGGAGAGCAGATGGTTAAGCTAGGATTGTTGTTACAGTTAACAGTATATTGTACTTGAGAACATTTTTTTATTATGTTTGTTTTTAAAGAAAGGCCAGAAATACCATGAGAAGTTTGTTTTATGGGTTCTGCTGAGTTTGTTTTATGGGCTCTTCCAAGTTGGACCCGATTCAGCTCTATTCCCGTCGGAAGCCAAGCTGTATTGGATGGTATTATTCTTTGTCTTGTATATGGATACAAACAGCTCCAGATTGGTTGTTTCCTTCATATAACTCCTGGGTAAAAAGCTTACAATGATGTTTTAAGCTTCAGACACCCGTTATTAACATAAAACGTTCAAGTAATGCCCTTGACTTGACATCATCTTCGTCTCCTGGCGCTCTGTGATGCCATGTTCTACATTGTGGAAGGGTATTACTAGCTTTTCCCCGTTCATACTAAGACCAGCTCGACATACCCCCAGCCCTACTGCATTCTCTAGTCAGAGGGTTTTTCTTTTAATGAAAATGTACCACTAGATTACTGGTCAGGTACTACATTAGTACAGCTGCTATAGCAGCCCGTATACTGTAAGCAGTCCATCCATACACTTCCTTATACTGTCATATTGAAACCCAGTACTATTACTTATTGGCACCCATGTCCTTATCTACTGGTAATAAACATGTATTTACAATATTTGGGTTTAGACTCTAATGCCATGCAAGTAGTAAATAAAATAGTACTTAGAAGCGCCATACTTTATAGAATTGCTACTACTAAGACTATGACCACTGACTGCCTTGATAGTAACAGTACAGCAGCAGTAACTTAGCTTTATTACATTTTTGGGAATGGTTGAAATGGTAAAACAAAAGAAAAGGGAATCTTTTGGTTTCACCCATCAGCAGCACAAAGACTGTGCCCACAGAAATTAAATATTTCAAGAGACATTGTAGGCATTTGGGACCTCAGACTGTGACCTCTAACCATAGTGTCACATGTTTCATTCTTGTACTGATGTTTGGGAACTACCAGGTCATATAATGATATTCAATATTATGATGCCTAATAGCCCTTCTGAAATGTTACCACATGCTTTTCCCATGGGTATACTATGCATTTACCATTGTTTACCCTGGTTGGCCAAGTTTATTAATATGCTTTACCATACTTCACTATTCTTTATAGTGCTTACATATGCTTTACCATGCTCTCACTATGCTTTATTTTTCACTTTGCTATGCTTTTACTATGGGAAGCTTGCCAATGACATGCAATTGCAAGACCTATGAAGTTAAGGGCTTTGCTTAAAAAGCGTTACTGATGGGTGTCTGAAACTTGAACACTGTTGTAAGTTTTTTACTAAGTGTCACTTTCACAGTCCACAGGGACAGGGTATTAACCCTTTCCAGAATCAACTAATCTCCACCCAACTTAATAGCCTGTTTAGTCTGTCCAATGCTTGTTATGAACACAGTTGTTGTAATTAATATGGCCTCATGGGACAAGACCCAGATGGGAGAGGTCAGTTACTGCCATTGGCCAGTGCCAAGGATCTTAGGAATGTTCTCCAATGGGAGGTGGGGTTTATTGCTGACAGCTGGTATGTTACACAACAGAGAGTTAAATCAAATTTAAAAAGGAAAATAAAAAATAAACTTTTATTTACATTATATGTCATTAAAGAGCCGAGAAGATGTTTTGAAACATAAATTTGGATAAGTTACATTTAATAAAATTCAATTTGACGTTTTATTCCTGAGAGGCTTGTGTTGGTTTTTCCTGGCCTGTGTTATTGGCACATGAACTGGTAGACTGAAGGATGAAAATATGCGGAAGAATATTCCAAAATAGTCCCGCATCCAGCTTATGACTACCATGGATCTCCTGGGATCAGTTATATCATACCCTATAAAAGAGAGTGGGAAAGCTTGTCAGTTGTAACTCCAAGGCACTTTTAAAATATTTTTGAAGCATTATGACAACATGCCAATGGAAGAGGCATCATAAATCATTTCACATCATCAAGTCAAGTGTTTGAATTACAAGACCCCTCCTTCTAAACAGTGCTCAGTAAACACCTATAATCCCCATAGAAAACAATAGTGACACAATGAAAAATGAATTGTTTAAAGCAGCTTCCTGATTCTAAATGTCAACTTTAAAAGCTTTTGACAGACAAGGAGGCTAACAACGCCAAATATGTGAATTCTTACATGTTCCTTAGCTGACAAAGAAGCAGCAGCCATTATTAACACTCATGCTGGACTATGAAACTAGTCAATTCACGTTTACAATATGCTTCCCATGCATATACTGTGCTTTGTGATGCATAACTATGGCTTTCACAGTGATTTACAATAATGTACTTTGTGTGCTTTAGCTTTAACATGCTTTCCAAATGCTTTTCCTTTGCTACACTTTTATGCCATACCATACCAATCTCATTTATATCAGCGTCCTTCATGTACAAGCAGCCCAGGGCACCTTACAAAAATAAACACCAAACCAAAAGAGCTCCAAAGTGCTCACTAGTGAAAGATCAAATCAAAGAAATATGTTTTAAGCTTAGATTTTAAAATACTGATTGTCTCAGCATAAATCTTTGGAAGTGAGTTCCAAAGTGAAGGAGCTATATGGAGTGTAAGTATGCTTTAACCACATATCACTGTACTCTTTTGCAAAGGGGACACTTACACGAAACATGTTACACTCTTCTGACATTTGCAACACTTCTATAGTCATAGCAACGTTGGCTTGTATTTCACAATGCCATTAAACCTGAAAGTGCTTTCTTATATGTTTTCCTGCAACAGGTAATGGTAGTATTCTGGGATTTTTTTTTTTCATACTAGAATTTTTATAAGTGATGTAATAGTTTCTATTTATGCACCATTTATGTCAAATTGAATGATAGGATAAATAAAAAATCTGCTACTGTTGTTATTTTTGTAGTTCTACAATAGATTCCAGAAATATAATACACAAGTACTGTATAAGGCAGAATTGTAGTTATGTTATGTCTATAATGAAATGTTTTTCTTCAAATGGGTGGGGGAAAAAAAATACAGGGTCTGTTGTATCTATTATGTTCTGTGTTTTTTACGTTGTAGTGGAAACCAGGATATGGCGTGCCTTGAATATCAAAAGCAGGTACAACCCCAGCAACATTAGGAAGTGCAACCGGAGCTGCTGAAAGCTGCTTGAAAGGCCAGGCACGTCCATTTAAGAGCTATCGCAGAGGAAACAGGAAACAGAGATGATAACATTGCTCTGACCTGGAAGTGATACCCAAAACATACAGAAACACTTCTCCTCTTCGGAGGAACTCCCAGCTCTAAACAAGCGCTTGTTTTCTATGTTTAAAATAATTAATTGACTTCCACTTTTCCTTGACGCCTGGAGGAGATGACCTATCATTTCCTTTTCTCAGGGGGCTAAGCCAGGGGGTGAAATTGTAACACTGGACTAATTAGCACACTAACTGTTGGTCTGGATATAGGCTGGTAACTGAAATGTATAATAACTACAAAATACACCACAGAATGTGTTACCTTGTGTGGTCTCCTCCTGAAACAATGTCACTCTTACCAATACATTTGAATTGGCCTTTTATTTAAATAGAATGTTATTTAACTAAGCCCTTTAAAAACCAGCAGTGCTGATAACAGTCTGGTAGTGAAAGAGAATAGCTGAGTAGGATGAGGAAGAAAAGACAGGCCAGTATGTGTAAGCCAACATTCACATCAACAGCAATGGGTAGCTTTGGTTCCTTTGTTAAACAAAGGTGATTAAATGAGCAAATATATTTACCTTCATTATTTAAACTTGTGATCTCCAGGATATAACACTTGAGATACTCTCCTTTACAAGGGGGTCCTGGGTGACAGCAGGGACAACCCAGTTCTGTCTTTCATACTAAATATTGCAATTACATTGACATTCACAATATAAAAACACCAAATCAGCAAAATATAATACAGCAAACAAAGTCAGCTTTTAAATAAATCAATGAAATGCTTATGAGTTTGTTTCCTGTACTCATTTCTCATCCTTGTCATTTCTTATTTCTTATTCTGGCAGACCGTTCCAGTCGGTAGGTGTGGTACATGCAAATACTTGCTTTGCATGCAGCATTTCTTAGCAAATCACTTTAGTTGTGGCATGAACCAGACAATTCGTTCCTAAGCCTTACAAAATTTGGTTGTGAATGGGCTCTACTTTTCTGGTAAATCTGCTTCAGATCTTAATAAGTCATTTGTTAAGTAATACCATAACGTAAAATTAGAAATGGTTAATAATATTTTTTTTTTAAAACTATTTCTGTAATCAGGCAGTGTGCCATGTCCTGATCAGCAGGGCATGTGTTGTCTCTTCCAATACTACAGTGCATGAAAATGGAAACCCATACGTGAGCTTCCCCTGGGAGCCTAATGGGGTTAGTCTGTAGGATTTCCTTCTTTGGTGACATGATCATGAGAAATTACTCAGTATCACTACCAATGCTCAACGAAGTTTGACAGGCACTCTTTTCCCCAATCCTACATCTGAGATGGAGCTGCACGCAATGCTATGAGACAGGAAGGTGTCGTCTAGACGTGACCCTTTGAAGTTTGTTTTACCTCCATCGTCCCGTTAAGCAAATTCTCGACATTTTTAATTCCCGGCGTTGTGAAGGAGCCAGTCAGTCAGCAGATCTTACCCTTCTGCTGTTAGCGGTCACTCACTGAAAGCGCTAATGTGGAGGGAGCAAGAGGAAACTTCAGAATGTGTATGGAGTTCTTGGTAATCTCTCTCCTTTCATCCGCTCGTTTCTTATGAGGTTTCAATTATTACATCTGAACAATGTAAACTGAGAAACCCCAGTGAACAATAACTTGCCGTGTTCAGTTACAATGGTAACAAATAGGCCTAATAAAATTTTTTTTTAAAAATCCTGTAAGAATGCATATATCAATTGTACAGTAAAAATAAAAAGTTACAAAGACCTCTCAATTACTCTTTTTCTGGAGCAGACACTTGGAAATAATCCAAAATATTCATTATGCCTGATATTTACTCCACTTTAACCCTTTAACCACCTCAGAACCAATAAAATGACGTCTACTAATCTGTTGTACCATTGTACCATATGTTGTAAAAAACAAAGTACTGAAAAAAAGTATGTTTAATTGTTTGGATAAAGATACATGTCATGTTGTTTTAAAGGGGTCTGTGTGCAGCAGCAAAAACTTTTTTTTTCTTCTTAGCGCAGTGAGGCGTAGAGGAGGTATTGGAAAGAGGTGATACCAAAGGTAAAGGATGTTAACATTGTTTTTATTCACATTTACTTCTGATGGCACACAGTGCCACCAGGTGGCCACATTTAGGAGTAAGCAGTACTTGATGCTGTTCCTAAGGGGTTGTACTAATCGAGTTTCCATTTCTACTCTGAGTTTTTTCACCTCACCACTGTTGTTGTCTGCTGTTCACTGCCATCACAGTAGCAGAATGCGGTGGATTAGAATGTTTACTTTGCTCTAATTGTTCTCTGAGGTCTGATCACATGTGCAGATGATCCACTTGTATTGCAATATGGGATTGCAAAATGCAGCCTGTAACAATTGAGGATTTGACAACATGCATATTTACTTTGTTACATGAAATATCACTGACATGCATTAAATATTATTATAAGCAGAAGAAGTATGTTGGCTAGGTTGCACTGGTGGGCAAATTAATTATCCTTCCATGCCTTCCACCTCTAGAGGCTTGTGTTCAAATCCAGCTTCTCTCACAAGTGAAATAAGTTTGGTGGTTCACATCACAATCTCATGACTATTGTTCCTCATCTTTCATGAGAACTATATTTACAAGCACAATCTTTTTTTTTTTTTAACTTTAGGGCAAAAATGTTAACGGTTTCTTAAGAAAAAGCATTTTTCACCATTAGTACTGATTTGAAATTTACAAGTAATTAAGGGCCTGTAGGTTTAAAAGCTTCTAAACCTAAGGGGGCTGCGGTAATGCATTTCCAGTACTGCAGGCACCTAACCTAATGCATTCAGAGACCTAATGTCACTCTGCTGTATAAAATGAATCTGTTACTCAGACCACACTAATCGCAGCTTAAGGACATTTGCATACATTACCGAGCAGGGAATAGGAGCTCAGCACAGCAACCCTGTATGTGTTGAAGATTGATCTGATTGTTATTCTGATTCACTACAATGATTTAACAGGGCCTCAAACTGTTCTCCGGCAAAAAGGAAATACCCTATGTAAATCTCATAGCTTCATATGGTAGTGATTTGTCATGTCAATGTGTTTTGGGCCTTTATCCACAGCAGCTGCTGCCAAGAGAGGGAGTCCAGGGAATACTCTGATTATTCTCAATAGAGAAGCACGGGGTGAATAGGTCTATTGACAGGCTCTCGATAACAGGTACTATAGGGCAAAGCAGAGGGAAGGTTAAGTCACCAGCTTCTATGTCATCCAGCACTTAAAAATTAATCCTTTTGTAAGTTAGCACTTTGTTTTTGGTGGAGGTTAAAGGGTTAATCACACCTGCTAAGTGAGGCAAGGCCGGAGGAGTTGCCTGTTGGTCACTCCCCGACATCCACTGCCTGGAACTGGCTGGCCATACCCTCTCCAGGTCCAGACACGTGGTCTGCTTTAAAAATTGTGGGTCAGTTCAAATTATCTATTTTTGTATCCTGCAACCCCTTCCCCCACCCCCACCCCGGTATCAATTACCACCCCAATCACTGAGGAAGTCACAAGTCTTCCCACAAGTTTAAATTCCCTGCTAATGTTGTCCTCAGCTTTAGCCTAGTTAACCCTTAACCAAACACTCCATCCTCTCTACCTCCTCATTCATATACCTATCCAATCAACTGAGGTTTTTTGGCCTTACTACTCTGCAGAGGTAAAAAAAAATCTTTCAGTTGCCTGGTCTACTCTTTGTTTTACTTTCATTGAAGAGTTTGTGAAGAGTTTGTGGGCGCTACCTGTCTGTCAGGTGTGTTTATTTTGTTCGCAAGTTGAGGGAGTTACCTGCCTGAGCCATCATTTTGATTTATAATTATCTCTGGCATGGAAATAAAAGTGCTAGGAAACTTTTCAAGGATAACAGGTTTACCCACTGGAGTCAGTGACCCATATCATTTAAATTCAAGTCTTTAATTTCATTATACATATAAACACTTTTAAAAAATCTTAATTCAAGGATTTTTCTTTACATACTTAACTTGTGTGTAAATGCATATATATATATATATATATATATATATATATATATATATATATATATATATATATATATATATTTTCCAGCACAAAGATTTGAACTTTATAAACTCCTGTGATACACTGTTTCTCTCTCCAGGCATAAAGCTGCAGTACGTTTGAAATCAGGATATTTAACTTCCCATTATTCTCCAGGGATACGTACGCGAAATCACCCTCCAAGTTACAAAGTGCCCGCGCTTTTGAACTCCCCTTCAGTTCAAATGCTATTTCAAAATATCAAAATGATGGAATTTCAATTGAATTAACCAAACGCAGGAATATGTTTTTATTATAGTTTTGGATATTATTTTTTGTGCCTGTAAGATTGCTAAAAGTCAACTGTTAAAAAAAAAAATCAATTTAGGACCTGTTCACAAACTTCGCTCACTTTAAAGACGTATGGTTTTTTTTTTATATTCCCAAGTTTCTTCGAAACGTCGTTTGAAAGGGCCTGGTGCTACTCTCTCTTTAACTTCTTGTTCTATATCTTCGTACAGGAAACTATGAATAGAGAGTGCTCACACAGTGCTGTCAATCTAGCGCCTTTCAAAAGCTCTACACAGAACTACATTCTAAAGTTTCTGTTTAAGCTCCTAAGCTTCTGCTCAATCTCCCTGAAGTCTATTAAAGGCAAGAACAAGAAAAGGAATGAAAAGGGTAAATATTTGCTCTTGTAGGGGAATAAGCATGAAGCAGAAGGCTTGCAGGCGATGACAGTAATCTGGAGAATTATGCTAGCAATGAAAACAAGGGGAAGGTGGTAAAACAAGCCTGGTGTTTCACCTGCACAGCTCCCCAGGAGGAGCTTGGAACACTTTTCTCACTCCATTGCAAATGTAAAGAGGTAACAAATGGGGCTGAAAGGAAAACTGAAAGGCTTTGAGGTATTGCAACATGACTTCATTGGCTAATTCGCTGTACGCAAACAACCCTTCCAGGAGGCAAAGAGCTTCTCCTTTGTCAGTGGTACGTTTCCTTCACAGGTGCCTGTCAAAAAATGTCTTCAGGTGTATGGCACACACCTCATTGACTCCAACAAGGATTTCAGTGTTAGACTGAAAGGCTGTTTCCGGACTGTGGGACATGGACTTTGCTTGACCAAGGCCAGCTTTCTGGTGTAAAGAAGGACTATGGAAATGAGGTCAGAGGAAGATACGTGTTTGTGCATTGCTTTAGGTTCACTGATGAGTCATTAATTAATAGGCACATTTCAGTAAAGGAGACAAAAACCGAATACAGAAGGAGCCAACCTGTTGTAATAGGAGTTGAGATTTCAAGGTTTGTTTTTATTGTTACATTATATTCCACATATGTGTACAATAAAGAGCTATTTTTATAGTATCTTCTATATTTTTGTGTGGTCATTTTTAATGTTGTTATAATTAATAGGACTATTATTATTATTATTATTATTATTATTATTATTATTATTATTATTATTATTATTATTATTATGTGCTATAAAGCTTATGTGCTCAAAAACAGTAGTATAGGGCTTAGTTTGTGATGATAAAGCAGGATTTAAGTTTTAAGAAAAACCACACTGGTATTGTTCATGATCATCTGGCATCAATATACCATGTACAAGTAAAGTGGAAAACATTCTGTTAAAAACTGCTTTCTTTTGTCTTGTTTTAGTTAGTATGGTTGCTGCCTATGTGCTATGTGTCCACTCCCCCTCATTCCTAGTGCACCCTTGAAAAACAAGATGTTAAATCCAACAAGCTTCAAATTTCTTTAAATAAATACAATTAATAGATAAGCCATCCAAAGACAAATAATCTGGAGACAAAAAAAAACATAATTCACTTCTCTTGCTCTTCATTACCGGCATCTTGTTGCCCCTGTTCAAGGCCTCTAATTATTTCATCATGTAGCAGGAAATCCTGCTAGGTCATATAGAAACAGCCTGGGGTAGAAACCTCTGCATCAGGCCGAGCATGACTTCTGACATGTGTGCTGCCTGTCACTCTCATGCCGTATCCATAGAGGGATACCAGGGCAAAAGCATTGAAATCCACATTATGTGCCCATCTGACAGGTCCTTCGCTTTGATTCCTTCCACCTTCTCAAGCTGATGATACCGGTGAAGTGTGCAGAAGCTGCTCTGCGTTAGTGTGTGTTATTGCTTTCTTATTGCAATATGGACTGGAGTACCTGTGTGGTTCTGGTACCAGTGCTTCCTTCAGATCCATGTCAAGTCATGAAATTAACCATGAAGAATCTAAGAATTTCAATCCTGTCTTCACCCCACTGTGGAGAAAACACTATAAAAACGCGCCAACTGTATGTGACTGTGTCTAAGTGTGACCAAAATCTGAACGCTCTCCATATTGTATGGCTGAATTCAAACTCAAGGTTTACAGTGGGAACCTGCAGTCAAGCTTTTACAGTATCTGGAAACAGGAAATTAACAAACAAACAGAATGGATGTGACAAGTCAGCATTGTGTCCCAGGAGCTTTACATCATGAAGCAGCTCTGGGGTTCCAACCAGAATCAACCTCTTCAAATCAATTGGACTTCACATTTCACTGTGATGATCCTCGGTACATGTACTGTATGCACCATGTGACCGGGGCGGGGGCACTTTTCTGCCTTATGAAGTGGGGTTAAAGAGATTTCCTATTAACAATTATCAAATACATATTTTAGCTATACTGTTCAAAACCATTCTGGCAAAGTGGCATGCATTTCTTTTTGTCTTGTGTCATTTAAGGCAAAGAAAACAGACCATGCTATTTTTAACAAATTGTTAGTTTTGCACTTTTCATTCAGCAAGCAACAATGTGGGTTATACTTTCTTCTGCAAACAGACAGCAATTCCTCAGAAACCTGGCAAAAGTCAAATCTTAGCAATAATGCCAACATAAGTGGTGTTTCATTTATAAAGTCGTGAGAGTGTGACTGCGGTTCATTCTATGCTGAAAGAAATATTTACTTTTACATGCAAAAAAACCCTAATTTATCATGGATCACCATCTGTCAAAATACTTTTAAGGCTCACAGCATGCCCAAACCTGACTCTGGTAGCATGTTATAAAAAAAATGAACTGTTTGCGTGTCTGAAAATAATAGTTCATTGAAATTGTTACAGTTTTATCATATTTTGTTGAGCCTCTGCATCGTTGTTTTTCAAATTCTGGCATGCAAAACATGATTATTTAGACAGTAAAGCAATGTCAGATATGAAACGTTACTTAAACGTTAAACGTTAGCCGTGATTTGTAAAGCATTGCTCAACATTATTTCCTCAGATTTTATTGAATTGGCTCACACATTAAATATTGGGACCCACAACCACAAAAAAAACAATTTTCCAGTTTTCCAGTCTTTCACATCCATGGGAAACTTTGGGCCGCATTCATAAAGTACCAGCATGTCAGTAAAACATTTTGTTATTGACATCTAAGATAAATTCACAATGATACATTGCCATCTAGATTAGAATCATTTAAGAAAGCTACAAAAGCAATAGAGTTCCAGGTCCAGTTCTAACAGGCACCCAGAGGTTTCTCAAGCAAGGTATCGTCAGGGCTGCACTCCAAAAGGCTATCTTTAGTTAACATTTGTTGTGCCATGTGCTTACAATGACTCAGTTAAGACACTGCAGAATAACAAACTGATGTGCATTGAGATAACAAGCGAATGCAGTTTGAGCCAACCTGTTGTAACAGGAGTGGAGCCTTCAAGGTTTGTTTTCATTGTTGCATAATATTTTCTACTAGTTAAAAAAAAAAACACTGTATGCCTTTACCTCTGGAGTTGTATATATTTCCCATGTCACCAGTGTGCCCACTTCAGGGACCCTGTTCATTCAGATTACCCATGATGCTTATTAGAAAGCTAATGCATACTACTGTGTCGTGCATGAAAGCTTTACTAATTGTGCTATTTGTATTGTTTTGTTGTGGTCTGACAGCAACGTCAAAAATGGTTGGGAGTTAAGGGTTTAAAACTGTATCAGTTACAATGCTTGATTTAAGTGCAGCCAGCCAGATCCCTCAAACTATGCCATGTTAGTTACTGTACAATAATGGATGAATGATTGATCATGCTTATGTTTAGAACTTTTATTTTCAGTTGTCATATGAAAGTGTGAGTGTATAGTATGAATGACAATGTGATACCAAACATGTTATGTGTGTACCTACAGTGTTGTATAGTAAATAAATGAATAGTGCATGTAATAAAATATCTGATAATAAATAGAAAAGGACATACACCTGGTTGTAGCATTTTATCAGTGTTAATATTTGTATTACACAATAAATCATTAGCACCACAACCGAGGGCACTGGAACTAGGCTTTCCATGGCTTCCATCATATACAGGGGTTACAGTTTTGTTCAATGGCTTTCAGCACCCCCACTATAAAAATGGTCCCAGCGCCTCTGACCACAACGCACACACACACACACGCACACGCACACGCACACACACATGCACACACACATACTAGAACTTGGTCTTTGTGAAGCTGTGGATTTAAGTAACATAAGGCTTATTGATTAAGTCAAGCGTGGTGTAAAGTATAATTAAACAGAAAAAAGGCCACATTTAAGTAAATTCAGTTTCCGTCAAACTCACAGTTACTCTAAGAGGTCAATATAATAATGGCACTCCCAAGCTGTCAATATTTATATAGTATATAGTATAGCTGCAGGTAAGGGCTTAAACACTGTCAAAGGGAAGAAGGTGTTATTACAAGAAATGTACCTTTTCTTCAATGGCTTGACACTGCCAGGATGTAATTATAGAACTGTAAGTAATTTAACAACACATTAAAAGGTACAGCGTACATCATATAGCTTATATTAAAACTGTTAACATGCTATTTAGTTTTGTGTTTTCAATACAATAATTGTGTAGATATTTAAAAAGATGAAACAATATTTCCAAGAGAAAAATGTATTTTAGAAAAAGAAAAACACACATAAAATGTTTTAATCAATTATAGTGCATCACACAAAATTTAAAAAAAAATGATTTGAAAAGGTTAGATTTGGCAGTCAAATCAATGAGCAGAAATTAAAATCAACCATTTCATATTAATCACATAGGTGCTTATTATATAATAAGCGCTTACATAATTTGTGTAAAATGATTTAAGCTGACAGGGGAGCACATGGTAATGTAAATAGCAGTGGTAATGAATGCATCCTATTGGGTGTCACAAAATCTCATTGTTAAATTTGCTCGCATGAACTAAAAAGTACCTTCCTTGTTGTATTGTTATTGGCATCTAAATGTGTCATACGTTCAAGGGAGATCTCTTTCCATTCAATTTGTGGAGTATTTATTGTAGATTATCAAATATAAATAGCAGCAGGGCAAACAGGTTAAATGTCCTAACGTGAAAAGCTGTTTTTTGTTGTTAAGGGGGCTAATCGAAAGAGAATATCCGTCTGAATAACTCCTGAGCAGACAGGTACAGCCTTGATTGCCGGAGACGAAGTAGAAGAACCAGAGGCTCCACTGCAGCCCAATCGATGGCACTTTGCCAGGAGCATCATCAAATGAATAATAGCTTCCAATTGACAATCACTAAAGTGCCTCTTCTCCTCTACATCCAGTTCCTAACGGTGATTAGAGAGGAAGGGCTTGCACCGTATAGCATGTCTTTGCTATAAATATCCTCCTAATAACTCCTTTTATTTAAAATGCTAATTTGAAAAACACTTCTGCAGCTGCAGCACTGCTGTCTATCACAAGCGCATCAAAATTATTCATAGACACACTGCCCTGATGGAAAACACATCCCAAGCAAGGATTGAGAGATGACCACAGCTTCCCAATCTAAATTTTTACCTCTTGGTACTGGACACATTTCTCACTGGCCCTTTATCGTTATGATGAGGATATATTTTTTTTACTTGAATTAGAGATTTTTCACTCACCATAGTCTGAATTCCCTTCTTCCTGGTTCCATATCATTTCCTGTGGTAAAGTTCAATTTCCATGGTCTTGCCAAAGGGCCTCACTCTGGTAGACCATGTGAGTGAATCTGACACAGGAAGTGAAAGCATTCCAGGACCAAGCAGTCCAGCTTTTCAAAGTAGTTTTGGAAAAAAAATCTTACGTCCAATTAAAAAAAAAACAGCAAAGAGCATGAAGATTTCTATCACAAAGACCGATAATGATGTCAAAACGATATCTTTTCAGTTGCATATTTTCATTTTCTCTGCTGCTGCTTTTCATCCACACTATTGACAGAAGTGTATTTCGGTATATATATATATATATATATATATATATATATATATTTTCCAAAAGTATGTAAATGAATTGTATTGTGTAAATGTAATTAAACCATGTAAAACATATATTAATTCTAGGATTAAATTATAATTATGGCACCACTATCCTTTTGGTCACAGCTGTACATTTGCAGATATTAGACCAGGCGTTGGGAACAATGGTTTTTACTGTGGTGCATTTGATGCTTATGTGGTGGAGCTGTTTCCTCATTTACAATAATAAAACATTCACATGACTAACCCGAACATTGACCATGCAGAGTTTTGTTTGGACCAGCTCTGGAGCCCAAAATAACCCATCACTTAACACCTGTTATTAACTGATTTCCTACCATTGCGTGCCTGAATGCTGGACTTGAAAGCAACTGAAACTCTGTCATTTCCAACAGGATCAAAAATAACAAATATTATTTTTCGGTAAATCCTCTGTTATGCATGCTAACGGAAGAAAACAAACTGCCAATGTAATTATTCATGGCTGCATGAATTTATTTGCATTGTTAATTGTGGTCTGGTTTTATACATTATTTGCTTTTTAAACTTTTTTTTGTTTGTCTTTTGTTTTTCTTGCAATGTTTCCTCAGTGGTGAAATGTATTTAAAGTTGTATTTGCATATTATTGCGTTGGTTACTTTACACGACAGACAGACACCTTGTACTTGTAATGTGTCTTTTGCTCTTAGCCATATATATATATATATATATATATATATATATATATATATATATATATATATATATATATATATATATATATATATATATATATATATATATATATATATATATATATATATAGAGAGAGAGAGAGAGAGAGAGAGAGAGAGAGAGAGAGAGAGAGAGAGAGAGAGAGAGCAGCAGTGTGGAGTAGTGGTCAGGGCTCTGGGCTCTTGACCGGAGGGTTGTTGGTTCAATCCCAGGTGGGGGACACTGCTGCTGTACCCTTGAGCAAGGTACTTTACCTAGATTGCTCCAGTAAAAACCCAACTGTATAAATGTGTAATTGTATGTAAAAATTTAAAAATAATAATGTGATATCTGTATAATGTGATATCTTGCAACAACTGTAAGTCGCCCTGGATAAGGGCGTCTGCTAAGATATATATATATATATATATATATATATATATATATATATATATATATTGAAAGATATGGGGTCAGTAACAAGATACATACAGCATTTTATATGATTAAATAAAATGCTGTATGTATCTTGTTCATGCAGGAATGAAAGCAGAAGGCCACCAGTACTGCAGCCAGGCTGTCGATCGAGTTAGGGGTATTCTGTGAAACCTGCCCCAACATGAATTGGTTTTCCATATCTTTTAGTCTGTACATGGAGATGAAATATAAAGGGCCTAGCGTGCCTTGATCACTATGCACCTCGTTCCACTCCATGGAGATGAATGGGTCTTATCACAAATCTAATCACAAAATATGGCAGCGCGTACCAGACACTTTTGATATAACTTGTATGTAAGATGACTATACCTGTTAAAAGGCCAGACAGGAAAAACGGGGCGTCACTTTGTTTTTTACGGTAGAATGGCAGAATGTTGCTAAGTGAAAAAAAAAAAACAGTTGTTGAAAGTTGTTGAAAGTAACGAATGTTTGTCACTTAAAGCAATAAAATTGTGTAGTGTATAAATACGCCTGTTAAGATTGTAAAAATGATAATCAGCGAGCAGTGCGGCAGTGCGTATCATTTTCTCTTTTGGTAGAAAACAAACGTAGATAAGTCTGTGTACTGTAAATTAAAATATGATGCTAGTTAACAAATGTGAGGCGTACTGTGTGTATATATATATATATATATATATATATTATGAGTACATTTATCATTATTTTTATTATTATGTTACATAAAAATACACAAACATGCAATTAAAAAACATAATAATTCAAATAAAAATAAGCCATTTTATATTTTAAATAAATACACACTTCATAAACTTTAACATATGTGCAGCAATTATCGAGGGACCAGCTTATTAAGGGTTTGACCCAGTGTATTTGTTTTTTCTTAAAATTAAACAAAAACTGTTTCTTTTGGTTAAGAGAAACTCAGAGAATTCTATTTTTTTCATGACAACAGTCTGATTGTAGAGCATGAATATGAAATGACTGTGAATACAGAGCTAGACACTGAAATGTTCTGTGCCAGCAGCCCCGCATCTTGTGATTTCAGAGTGCGGTTTGAAAGATACAGGGTCAGTAACTCCTGCAAATAACTAGGTGCTAATCTATTAAGGGCCTTGTAAGTTAACAGAAAAATCTTAAAATCAATTCTATACTGCACAGGGAGCCAGTGTAAAGAGGCCAAAACAGAGGGTATCTGTATTACCTTCCAGCAAGTGAAAATCAACAAAAAATGTACTGTAGGACAAAAAATGATAAAAAAAAAATAATTAATTAAAAAAATATCAGTGATTGTCTGAACGCCTGCTTGTTTTTTGATTAATATTCCATTACGGTTTTGTTTGTTTTTCTAGTTCATGATGACTGGCGGTTAAAGCTTGCGTGTTTGTAGATTGCTTCCATCTTTTCCCTTTTCTGATTAGCTTTGATTAGATGTGTTCTTTTGGTTTTTTTGCATAAAATAAAAAGATTAACATTTTTTTTTTGTTTTTTTATTTCAACAAGGAATACATTTGAATAAATGAAAAAAAGATATGACAGTGCTTTGAATTGTTAAATATATTATTGGGTATGTTAAAATAAATGCATAATGAATGGTATAAATGGTTTTATTTGCAGAGGAATAACTGCATAGTTAGTGTGCCAACTTCCGGATGGTTCATCTGGTTTTTTCATTGCGTTTGGTGACTGTGTGCATGGGTTGATTTTATTTATGATGTTTTTTGTTTCTGCTCAGAAGTTTCTAAAATATTAGAAACTGCTAAGAATAAAGTTTTTTTGTTGTTTTGTTTTGCCTTTGTGTGCAGTGATAAAAAATGTAAACTCAATTGTTGTTTTCACTGACGTACCAGCTGCCAGTATGCATGGGTAGTCTATTAGCCTTGCTATTGGGAAATCAGTGGTATACAGTCCATGCCGTGAGAGAAGAATAAGCCAAACGAATAGAGATACAATACATGATTGACAATCTAATCTTTACAGTATTTATGGTACATATGTGGACATATAAAAAGGGAGTGGTTATAACCTGACATAGCAGGAATTTTAGCAACTTTTCATGCTATTGACTCATTAAGATTTTTTTAACCATATCATTATTTTAACAGTGTTACACTTGCAAGAAGTACACAGAAAAAAAAGAATCCTTAGCTTTTCCACTCAACATGATTTTCAGAGTTATTTCTCATAGCAGATGCTTCTTCAAGGTTCGTGTAAGATTTTGAGTCTGATTTCTCCCTTCCAAAGCACATTCAAGTCTTTGGCGTCATATCTTGATCAAAGCTCTGCCTATCATCCTATATATGAAATTGTAGCAGGCATGCTAGAACAATAAAGTGCTAAAAAAAAAAGAAAAAAAAGTGCTGCAGTGGCTGACAGCACGAGGAAACCGAAAAGAGGTTGAAAAATGACCTGTAAATCGTAATAATATAACCTACTTGAAAGGCACTGAGGTGTACCCTTGCAGCTCACATGATGATAAATGATCCGTAATAGGCTTTTACCTGGAGCAACTGACTCACTTCAGGTGCCAATAAAGATAACACATACATGTTTTTATCTTTGTGTATTTATTGTTGTTCTGGGTGTGTATTATAAATGCACCTTATCAGTTAAAAGCTCCCATTTCATTAACATTGAGATTGAAAGGTGTGCTTTTGTTAATAAACACTGTCTGATGTGTCTAATTGTTTGATGAAATAGTCATATTTTCTGAAGGTTTTTGCTCTATAAGGTTGACAGCACAAGAGAGAATGATGATGATGGTCGTGATTGAAGATTCAAAATAGCCCTAATAAAATGAGAAAAGACAACACTTTTCATCTATATGCTTTCACAGACACACCTCACTGTTGTATTCAAATGGGGATACTTGTGAAGGCACCACTTGACATTAAGCGTCTCTAATTAATGTGTGTTTGCAAAGTAGTTACTTAGTAAATACATGTGTACAAACACATAGTTACAATATTATTATACATAGTTGCAATGTACTTCATGCGTAAATCATTTTGTATATGTAAGTACACAATTGTATCAGAAAAGGGTTAGGGTTAGGGATAGGGTAAGGGTTAGGGTTATATTGTGCAAAAAGGTTAACACATTAAGTAGTGGTTAGGGCTCTGGACTCTTGTATGTAAAAATAATGTGATATCTTGTAACAATTGTAAGTCACCCTGCATAAGGGCATCTGCTAAGAAATAAATAATAACAATAATAATAAATGCATTGTAACTGCATTATAATGTTGTAATTCTGTGTCAGTACACATGTATTTATTGAGTAACTACTATGTAAATACACAGTAATTAGAGACACTTAATGTAAAGTGTTACCCATCTGAAATAGGCTTAACTTTTAGTTAACTTTGTAGCTGGAAAACAGTAAGTTCAAGCTCCACAGTAGAGTATAGGGATCTATATTTATTTGGATTGATTTATTTCATCTATGATGTGTTAATAGAATCAAAATAAACAGTGATCCACATTTGCTCCAGTAAGTGAGCAGACTTCAGATTTTCCAAAGCACTTTTTTTTTCAGTGAATTTCTGCTCTTTGCCACTCCCTTCTTAGTGAAAGCAGTGAAGTGAAGACTGAAGGACTGTGAATCCAGACTGCAAGGCACGGGAAGCCCCACACTCACATCCTCCCTGCCCAAGGGGCTCTAAAAACCTGATCCACCTCTGCAATTTAGCTGTTACCTTTCTTTCCATGAGAGGCGACGCCAAGAAAAATAAATAATATTCTTGTGTTTATTTCACACTGCAGTTCATGCCAGACCACAGCGACTCAAACAAGCATCGCATGCCAGCGTTTGACTAATGTGGTAGTTTCACAAAAAATAAAATCAATAATCCACTTACAGCCAGAGTAGTTTAAGTGCTTCAGAGAATACCAGCAACATTTTATCCTAGTATGTGGTGGTAAAAAAAAAAAAAAATCAAAACAGAGACATACAAATCAGGCCATTTTTATTCCCGTGCAGCCCATGCTTTTCATAGAAGGAAAACAAGCGAGACTCACTATTGTAGTCATGATGTGATAATTAATATGACACAGTTTTAATTTATGTTTTAATTTCCTAGCATGGCTTTTGATTACTGTTACTAACTACATTATGCAGTTATAATACATTATTTATATTTATAGATGTGTCTTATTGTAAATTAACCACAGTGACTAAATATTCAGACTTATGTATTATAATCTTAATTTATTCTATATATATATATATATATATATATATATATATATATATATATATATATATATATATATATAGATAGATAGATAGATAGATAGATAGATAGATAGATAGATAGATAGATAGATAGATAGATAGATAGATAGATACCCCACAATGCCAGTAGATATTGTATGACCTTTTCTTTTATTTCCACAAATTTGCATTTTTACTTTGGTTTAACTTTTGCATCCATTTATGCATTTTGAAAAGGCAGATTAGGTTTCATCCTGTAGTGCATAAAACCTGCTACCTGTGGTGTTCATAATGATAGCATTTAGAAGCATGCTGATACACTGAGCTGAATAGGAGAGTGCATATTAGGCCATTATAGTTGGTATAAGGAATTTAAGCCGTGTGAAAGGGGTATAAAAGGATCTGATCTTTTATTTTGAAGAGGAGAAATTGTATTTATAAAGTAGATAGCTTGGCATCTCTAAAGAAAATAAGTGGAACCAAAGTGTTCTTATTGTTGCTGGTAGAAAAAGAATACTCCTGGATCCTTTTAAGGTAATAACGTTACTTTTTTGACACAGTGGGATCAGACAAAATAAGGCAGGATACACCTTAGCATGGGATATTTCAAAAGCCTGCTTCCCCCAGGAATACAACTGGATAAAGGCAGAAGCCACCTATAGTGTGCATTTATTAGAGCACTTAGTGGACATGGTTGCTTTTTCTTCTTTTTTTTAAAGAAAAAAGACAAAAAAATGTTATTGATTCTTTTGATGTTCTATCAAAGGTCCATTTAACAGAAGGTTGCATAGACAATAGGGGCACAGGTGTATATGAAGTTTTGAACTTTTTATAGAAAAGAACAAGAAGGTAAATATAACAAGCCTGGTCTGTTTCTCTACTAAATCTGCGTGTTGGAAGGGGGTTTGTGTTGCATGAATTTTGTCATTTTTCATCCTGGTAAAAAGTTTTGAATTGAAGTATTAATTGGGTTGGTAAGCCTGCTGTAAACTGAAAATAAAATTTAAAAAAAAATGCAAACACTATTTAAAAAGGTGTTAGTTGCATCACTATATTAACAAGGATTACTGTTATTTAAAAATGAAAGAATATTGCAAAGGCTCATTTTCTATGACAAGCTCATTTGAAGTGGATTTGATCAGTGATTTTCACACATGATTTTCATGTTGAAGTTTTGTACCTTGTAAGCATTCTTTTCAGGGTAAGCATTAGGAATAGATGACACAAATGAGATGTGCTGCAGTGTATCCTGCACAGTTGGTGGGTGAAAAACAAAATAAACAAATTAGTCAAAGTAATTCATTATATAAAGAATGTATATCTGTATTATCAACATCCTGATCTTGTAACACATTGTATAACCTAATAAAACAAATGACTGCAATCAAGACTAAAAAAGTTATATGAAATAATATTTCGTTTTTTGCAAGATTACTAGAAATGAATGGCAAATACTTAGTAAACTGGGGAACAGTCTGTACCTGCGTATAGTTACTTCAATTCAATGAATATTTTAACAAATGAAAAGTAAAATGATGTGAGCATCATAAAGGACCACACTATAAAGAAATATTTTGGATGGATAATAGACTACACTTTAATAATTGTAAAAACAAGCCATCAGAGCACACAGTGTAGATTTGTGTACATTGACAAATGAAAAGCCAAACTAGCTGACATAATGCCAATGACTGCTAATTATCATAATATCATTAGACCTATCTTTATTTTATGTTAATTCATTATATTTAGCTTACAATGGGAAAATAAATACAAGCAAAAATAATTAGCATTACCTGTAAGTTCTTGCTCTGTTAGTTCCTTAAACAGAGGTCTGCAAGCAACGCTATGTAGGAGAAGTTATACACTTTACATGTCTCTAATTACTGTGTATTTACATAGTAGTTACTTGGTAAATGCATGTGTACTTACGCATAATTACAATGTTATTATGCATGTACTTAATGTGTAATTTTTTTGCACAATATAACCCTAACCCTATCCTTAACCCTAACCCTACCACTTTTCTGATACATATGCAAAAAGATTTCCCCATTAAGTACATAGTAACTATGTATAATAACATTGTATCTATGTGTTAGTACACATGTATGTACCAAGTAACTACTATGTAAATACACATTAATTAGAGACACTTGTAAATTGTAGCAGATTGCTGAATAATTCGTTGGCAGAATGAATGAATTGGTATATATCAAATGTATTTATTTATTTATTTATTTATTTATTTATTTATTTTTGAATATTCCATTTTATTTCTGAATATTCCATTTTATTTCAAGGTGCTAGTTGTTTTCCAGAGCCCATCGTGATTCCCATTGTTGACCTATGGGGAATATAGAATCAAATTTATATTTTTCTATTTTAAATAGATTGTTTGCAAAGAAGAGGCTGAAGAAAAGTATAATATGGTTATAAGTAGACTAATCCTAAGGGACCAAATGGGAGTATGTGACGAGAGATGCATCAGAAAACAAATGCCTCAGAGGATACTGAGTGAACACTTTTTTCCAGTTATTAAGACAGACACTGTACTGTATTTAAATATGCCATCATCACCTGAATGGGGATGTAATGGTGATGTCTTTGCCACATCCCATATTACCATTTCACACCAAAGTATTAGTGAGATAAGTTATAAAAAAAGAAAAACCTTTTAAAAAATATTTACTGGAAGCACTCAATGCATCCAGATCTTTTGAGTTCCTCTTCAAAGTGCCAGCAGTGTAATGTGAACTGGTCCAGGTCAAGGGCTGCTTCGGGTGGCTCGTGTGTGGTTGTTTCCAGAGAATGTGCCCTCTCACTATTAATAGCTTCGGGTGAAATTCATTGCCGAGTGAAGACAAACAGTTAAGGGTCAGGCCCCTAACCACTTCAGAGTTCACCAGGAAATTGCGGACAATCAGATAAATTGCACAATGTCTACCAACCACCATGAGGCAGCACGCCACCCGTCACTGGATGGATGAAGGAATGCAGGCTACCTCGAAACCTTCCACTTCTACAGAGGGGACAGAGAGGCAGCGAGGAGACCACGGGTACTTGAGCTACGCTGTACAACTATTCAGCGCCGTGCAGGGCTTGGATCTGTCAAAGCAGAAGTGACCCGTGCCTACAGAAATCGATCTGTACTGTAACACTATAACAAAGATACCAGACAAAAAAGTTTTCCTTTTCACTATTTCTACAGTACTTGAATGACGTTTGCTGGTGGTTGTCTCCCCTGGCTCATCAGTACAAGAAGCTTCCTTCCACAGAAGCAAGAGGAACTACTTCTTGGATCTGATTATCCTGTAGATTTCTATAACACACATTGGGGCAGCAGTGTGGAGTAGCAGTTAGGGCTCTGGACTCTTGACCGGAGGGTCGTGGGTTCAATCCCAGGTGGGGGACATTGCTGCTGTACCCTTGAGCAAGGTACTTTCCCTAGATTGCTCCAGTAAAAACTGAACTGTATAAATGGGTAATTGTATGTAAAAATAATGTGTAAATAAAAAATGTAATTGTATGTAAAAATAATGGGATATCTTGTAACAATTATAAGTCACCCATGATAAGGGAGTCAGCTAAGAAATGAAAAATGATCTTATGGATGCCAAAAGCCACATACTGGCATTTGACAGTAAGCAGACTGCCCATCATGATTCCCTGTGATTTAATTATACAAGCAAGAGGTCAGTGGTAAAATGGAGTAAACATTATTCAACTTTTTTTTTTGCTGTAATGTCTCTAACTGTCTATGTATTGTTGTTTGTTGTATTTATGTTGCCTTTTGGCCAGGTCGGCATTTTAAATGAGAACTTGTTCTCAATGTTTTTACCTGGTTAAATAAAGGTTTGAATTTAAATGAATTGAACTGAAAATGTAGTTTTTTCAAGTACTGGGAAGAATGCTTCATTTGAGTGGATATCCATATATCCATAGATCCAAGCAAGAAGATTTATAAAAAGAGTGTTTGCACTGCAAGCACAGCCACGATGTTATCAATACAATCATCATTATGAAAGCTATACTCTGCACTTCCTTAGTAATTTATGGCTTTTGTTAGACAGGCTAAAAATGTAGGGCAATACAATATTCAAAACTATATGAAGGATGGTATAGTTTCTTTTTAAATTTGCCTTTTTAAATCTTGTTCAGGAATATGAAACACATGTTATTTGTTAAAACAAATATACTATAGTAGTAATCGAGAAATAACAGAAGTTGACCACATTTTGCAACACAGACTAGGATCTGCTATCCTGCTACTGGTATACATCTAATGCAAACAGTCAGTTCTGTATTTGCAAAATTTGAAAATTTATAACACTTTAAAAATGTGATGTGTCTGTGACATATTTAAAAGAGTATTCATCTGTCTATCTTTTTTGCAAGGCTTTTGACCCTTTCAAGATATTGCTGTATTCTGTCACACAGGTGATGTAATGTATACAAATAATAATTTGGGTGGTATGCCTGTCATAAGGTAAAATAAAAAGCATCCGTCATTCTGTAGTGATTAACATTCTCCAGATGTTTAAATCCTCAGATTGCAGGAGTTTCCCTTTGTTGTGATAATGATACAGTATCCAGAACTGAAATGTTATTTTCCTTTCCATGGGTCAAAGTCAGATATTCAGGAATCCTATTAAAGCATATGGCTAACTGTAATTGTGCTGCTCACATGAAAGCATCCCCTTCCCCCTTTAATTGTAAACTGCTGCTGGTAATTTTACTGTAAGGCAGAAACAAAAGGGGAACCCTGCATGAAAGGACCACCACTGCCCACTTATGTAATCAATTTATCCATGTCAGAGCAGTACAGGGAAAAAAAGAAAAATGTGCTTCCTGTAAGAGACATGTGACATAATACCTCCCGGTAGGAGGATGGCGTTTGCAAGGCCTGCTGTCAATCTGTATATTGAGGCAAATGCTGCCCCATCCCCAAGGGTGCCAACGCTTGATCAGGGTAGCGTAAGATACCATGTGACTGCTAATAATTAGGTTGGGACGACCATAACAAAAGATTAGAACTGCAGTGAAGAAGAAACAGAGCCGAGAACACAGAACTGAGAACCCTCCAGTTCAATGCAGTACAGTGAAATGAACTGGTAAGGTATACCGCTGTAATTGTTGTATTAGTGTCACCACAGCCATGGACTCTGTCAGGTTTTCTTTATAGACTGTAGCCCCTTCCACGGCAAATCACGTGCTCACTGTGCCAACTTGGTCTAGAGTCTTCAACAAGCCTGTGCAATTGACCTCTTCCAACCTCATTCTCAATGTATAGATTTTTGTCCAATGTAATTCCCAATTTGGTGACCCAAAAATCTGTTTTTCCATTATCCATTTATTTTTTTATATATGCAGTATATATTTTTATAGACAGAAAAACATTAAAGACACTTACATCCATTGTTTTCATAACTTTGGGCTATATCAATTATTTTAACAGTAGTTTAGGTAAATCCAACCACTGTTTAGATCAATTAAATATACCTCATTATTGTCTCATTATAAGATTTTACGATCAAAATTCAGACCCAAAAATCAGCCGATTACATAAAAGATTACTGCAGCAATACAATGAACATTGTAAGATTCTGAGATCATGGAACCTAGTTTAATCAATAATATCCAATTCATTTTAAATACTGTGGCAAAGTGCCCCCCCCTGTGTATATTGTATTTTACGTGTTGTGTGTAAATGTTGGTGTATAGGCATTGGTACACGGGATATAAGCGGGTCTGTGTTTCACGTGTATTTAAAAATGTAGATTTGTATTTAGGCACGAGGATGGCACAAATCACTTCACGTGCAAGTAAAAAGTAATAATGTGAGCACGGGGAATTGCACTTTATTAATTCACGTGCAGTTGTACCAAGATTCCAATTGAATGATTGACTAGCAATCGAGTCTCGGTACAAGCAGCATAAAAGCAGCATGTTTTCACTCACTCGGGGTTGTGTGTTCGGTGAGTGGAGAACGGGATAGGAGACGGAGGTAATACTGGTAAAAGAATAAGTAGTTAAAGAAGCTCACCGTGTTTGTCTGTGTAGTCCGTTTTGTTTGTCTCTTTATTTTGGCCTCAAGTGCCGCGTCCTGTGTTTTTGTTTGTTACAACCTTTTTATTTTCTGTTCTGTTTGATTATTAAATGCTGAGCGCGATCACGCGCTCAGCTTCACCAAAAACCCCAAGTCTCTGTGTGTTTCTATCTCTGGTCTGAGTTCCTCCCTGCAGCCAGCCTGTCACAATACACATATCTATAGATATGTATTCTCTGTTAGGCTCCATAATAGATAATGTCACAAGGCAGCAAAGTTTGTGTTCTTTCAATTGTAACACTATTAATCTGGTTTATTTAAATTGAACAGATTTATTTTTAAGATACTGCAGCACTAAAATTTGTTTCAGTAGTTCGGGACAAACACCAATCACAAAATGTTTTAGTACAAATATTTATTGTAGAGAATGCGGAGTATGCGATTTTACAGAAAAGTATGCTGTATATACACATTCATTTGGCATCAAACCTAACTTGGTTTGAGGGTTCGCTGCCTGGCCGACTGGACGAGGCTGAGACCCCCATTGATAAAACATAAAAATTGTTATTAAGAAAGGTGGAGATGGGGAGGTGGTGGGTTACGATGAAATCAAAACGCAACTGAGAGATAAGTGAAGAGGGTATTTATAGTGCTAACAATTTAATTGGCTAATGTGTAAATTGAATGATTCAATTTGGTGATGCGGACATTGGTGTCTGACCCTCCTCCCGAACTTTAATTATAAATTTCATTTAGTGAGTCTGTCTGACCTTGCTTTTTTTTAACACAGAGGTGTAAGAGTGAAATGTAAAGGTTATAGGGTATAAAACATTTTAGTGATGCCTAAGCTGCATTTTAAAAATCACTTGGGCAAAAATGATAGAGGAAGGGAGCCCTGATTGCATGAGGTTGAGCAGTGAGTGATGTGCACCCGTCTATGCCAAATCAGAGAAAGCTGAAAAAGGCTTAATCAAGGCAGTAATGGCCCCACTTCACAATCACACAAGTACTTCTTTCCAGAAAATCCTCCCATTTAGGACTGATTGCTAAAACTCTTTTTTCCCCTAATCTTTGGAACAAGTAATAATTTTGAAAAGAAATTACAATAACTCTCCTTTCGGTGGCTAATTGCTTTGGAATTTGTATTGAGCGTTTATTAAAGATTTCCTCGTGATTAGATGAAGTTTATTACAGGAGTAGAGATTTTAAATTGTGAGCTGATTTAGTGCCTCAAAGAACACGTAATGTATTTAATGGTAAAAGTTAAATTAGGAACTGACTGTGTTCTTCGTCCTTGAGCTACAAATAAAGACATTTAAATGAGTTGAAAGCTTTTCTGATATATTATACAGAGGTTTCTCATTACAGGTTAAAATGTTCCCGTCCCATCAAGGATCCAACAGGAAACGGAGCTTCAGTATGAATATAAAGGAATTACTTAAAAGTTTTACCTGTCATCGCTTTTACAAGGACATCTAATGAATTCTAGCTGGTTATGAAGAGGTTTTGTATTTCTGGATCATAATATGCAGGCTGCCTATATTGTAGCTGTATACCCGGGACTGAGCAGGGAGAGAAATCCAGACTGGGTGAAGAAAGACTGGCATGCAATATCCAGTCCAACTGTGGAATATAAGATTTTTAGCTTTTCAAAGTGATGATGACTATGCAATACAAAAAAAAGAATAATAATTATTAAATTATGCAGTTAATGGATTAGATGTTCATAATTTGGTTTCAGCCCTTTTTTCCTCCAGTATGTCCACTGGCTCTGTCCATTTGTGATAATGCACACTTGTCTCTTTAAAAACATGGCAACACTCGCATACAGTCATTATTCTGTGCAAAACGTTGTCACAATTGAAGGGGGGCCTGCAGATTGATGACATTGTATTGCTTTTGCAAAATGGACAGACAGCCATGTAAATAATGGCTAAGAGGTTAGTAAGTTAGTACCTGTGCTGAACCTGGCAGCTACAAAGTAAATACAATACATGAAAGGTAGTTATAATACAATATAATGCTGCTTTCAGCTAATTGTTTGCATACAGTAGGATGCGGCTACATTGCAGGGTCTATTGCATTGTGTATCTCCACACAGCTCTATATTTAAAAGTTCAGAAATATAACTATTATTATCAATGGTTGAAGGATAAAGTCATCTGGATTTCAGTTACCGTAGTTGATAGGGCAAATTAACTCAAAGTCACAGGGAACACTGGACTGTATTCAGAGCATACAGCAAGACAGGACATTACATTTCTGTGATTCATACATATTTGCTTTGATAAACAATACAAACAAAAGCATACAGGGTCCAATGTTTTTGTTCATAGCTCTTCTGGCTGTTGTCAGGATGGTAACACACACAAGTGTGGGAAGCCCAGTGTTTGGAAATTGAGGTAAAGATGTAAGACTTCCTGTCTGAACTAGATTCAAATCAGACATAATAGAATCCAACTGAAAACATTGAAAGGCATGTATATTATTGGTAGAGAACAACAACAATCTGGATTTTACTGAGGGTTCATCATCACAAAGCACTGAACCGCTGCTGGCCAATAGAAAATCTGTTGTTGTTTGTAATGATGTGCTGTGAATTCCCATTACAATGTACTGGCCTGCTTGTGGATTTAATGGTCTAATTTAATAGTCTGAGGGGGAAACCACTGTTGAATGGCGTATGTTGTATTTTTTTTATATATATTGAGTGTCACGTACCTAAAGCTTATATTGCAGACATCTTGCATTTCTTAACACTAAAATTATGCATGCTTCAAATACAATGCAGGAATAGTGGATGCAGAAGCCATTTTCAGTGTTACCAAATTGATATATTTAATTTTGGAAACCAATTATAATTGACTTCAAGTGTGTTTTAAGTCTTAACAATATGCTCTCTTTCTCTTTTCCCAGGCCATGCTGCAGAGGTTTTGGATGTCATCTAGTGTGCAGGGAATGATACGCATGCTGGGATCCTGGATTTGTGAGTTTACTGCTTCTAATTTACCCCAAATTGGTTCCGCACCCACATGACTGCTTCAATACTACTATGTCTTAAAAAAATGTGGAGATATGGCAAAGTGGTTAATACTGTGCAGGTGCAGGTGATTAAAGAACAGACAGACAATTGTAATCCAGGTGCAAAGGTTTGTTTTTATTTGTTTTTGTCCAGTGCCTGACGGCGAAACAAACAGAAAATAATAATGATGGTAAGTAATACAGCGGAGTGTATTACTTGAATTAGTGATTGTGGTACAATACAAGTTGCTGTTCCGGGTTTGTGCTGGCCTCTGGCGACAGCTCCAGAACGTGTTAGCTGTCTAGTTATACAAGTAACAAATAGACAGTACAAAACAAAACACTCACGATTATTTCCACAACAAGCACAGGTCCTTCCGGGTCACTTTACAATAACCAAAATGAAGGAACATCGCTTCGACCCCTACTTATACCGTCACTCATGACCCCTTGGTAAACGATTGCAGCCACTCCTCCAATCTGCAGCTGCCACATCATTTCTCTTCCGGGTCAATGAGTTTTTGTACCAAAGCTCTATCTCTTTTCTACATGACTGACTTCCTTTTAACCCTCGGAACGAAGTGTCAGACCAACCAGTCCAGGGTACTCTGTTCCCGTTACTTAGCGCCCTTACAGATCGAGAGGGAGATTTACCACCAAGAATCATTGTCTTTTTGTTACAGGAGAATACTGAGAATAAGTTGCACGGATTCATATTTTAATTAATATCATCATCTAACTCTAGATAATAAGAATAAAACATCACATAACTTTTATTTTTCATTGAAATGATTGTGGTGGTCTCAACAGAACCTCAACAGTAGACAGCATCATCAACCACCAGATTGCACAATTAGCACTCTGAACCTTTGCAAGCAGTCTGGAAATGAAAGGGCAGTGTCTGGATATCCACGGAGAGCAAGCTGCTCCTTCCCCCTTCCCTGTGGGTAGATTTGATTCATGCTCATAGGGCAATGTGGGGAATCTCACTTTGCAAATGCTTGTGCTATTCCTTAAATAAACAGCCTTCAGGCTCCTTTGCTGCCAACCCAGAAATATTAATGAATACTAAAGTTCATCACCACACACACAAAACAACAAAAGCAAGGCACTGTTACAGGCCACTATACACTATGCAATTTTGGTGCAATCCGATTGCATGCGATTGGATTGCAGCCCGTGATTGCATGGTTATCGCATCATTATTGCAGCGTGCAATCGGACTCGATCGGATTGCATCCTATCGCAAGCTATCAAACGGGGCTCTATTTTCATGCAATCAGGTGCAATCGCCCTGGACAAGTATCCAATCAGTGAGCAAGGAGAAGTCACATGATAACAACTGCACTGACAGGAAAAAACTTGAACTTGACAGGAGACAGCCGGAGAAGAAATTTCCCGCTCTGCTCCTGAACTCATAGTCATACACATGAAACTGTGGTAAACTGGTAAAAGTTTTAAAAGCGTTGTGTTCTATGAATGTACAAGTATACAAGAAAACATTTAAATAAAAATAACGGAAGGGGAAATAAAACTACAACGTAATCAATCAATTTAAGTAGCTAACCAAGAAAATGTTTGCAAATGAATCCAACTGAAGTACGAAAGGTGAGTTATTTGTGGGGTTTAATAAAGTGTATACGTGTTGAGTGTTTAACGTAAACCCCCACAAATATTTCACCTTTCATACTTCAGTAATGTATAAAATAACAATGAAAATAATATGCCTACCTATATATATACACACACATACACACACACACACCGTTACAAAAAAATTAGTACCGCAAGTGCGCCAAAATAAGATAGTACCAATAGAATGATGAAATGTATGCAAAAATAACAATGAATGATTTTTAAATGTATTTATTAAAAACCAAACATAAATCCTTAATACATTCTGTAAAATAAACACATTCAGAAATGTTTATAAACACAAAAGTACACATGCTGTATGTTCTATGCGCATGGCAACATCAAAATACGAAATAGGCGTGTATAGATACTCTCGTTCCCACTCCCAAACACCCTCTATCAGGGCCGGGCTTAGTCTGTGTGAGGCCCTAGGCGAGGGTCCTAGGCGGTGACCACCCCCAAAAAAAATCCCAATTAAAAAAAACAACACATACCCACACATAAGGAATAATGTAACGTAAATTTAATATGCATTGCATATCTATTTAATATTAATTTAACGTAAACTGAATACGCAATTGCATATCTATTTAATATTAATTTATTAAATTAAATTAAATTTCTTATGTATCGAGTACACTCATATGCGGACGTCCACTTTGTCAGTCAGAAAGTGCAAATGTGGTAACGTTAAGCAGATTTTTATTTGGCGGTTTGTCTGGATACGGCAGCAGAGCTCCTCGTTGCCGCTTGACTTGAATTTCTTTATATTTTTTAATTTTCTTTTACAATGGCCCGAGCCCGACTCGTACTTGAGAGGGGCCAACATAATACTCGTGAAACTGTTTCGACTCTGAAAACGTCATACCGCGTGCGAGGCCCTAGGCACCGCCTTGCCCTCTATATATAATGCATCGCATCCGACAGCACCTAACTGCAAACGGAGCGATCAGCAATCAGATTACACCGAAATTGCAACGTGTATCGTGGCCTGAGCTCTAAGAAGTGCCTCTCAGTTCTAGGGTAATGTAATAGTGCATGCAAATCTCATAGCTATTTCATTATGTGCAAACTTGAAATATGCCAAGTATGGTCCTATTTTAACTATTTAAATCTTACTCAGCATCATTTTACCAGTTTAAGCTTTTTGTCACTCTCTATTTACAAGGCTCTTAAATGAATATCTGCTCCACCTACTGAAACTTTTCAGTATTACAATAACCAAACTGATATAAAAGGCTACTGCCAAGGAAACGGAAAGCACCATAGACAACATTTTCTATACTATATTATCAGAATTTTCAGTAATTTCAATTCATTAAATGTTAATGGCTTTATTGACACTGGATCAAAATGGCAAAATCAGGATTACATTTGTAAATCCCACAACTACTTTCATTAGTCTCAGAAGAAAGTGTTTAGTGTTTAATTGTAATGGACCATCAACTGTGTGGAAAATAGGGAGTAATGCAAGACAGATCACCAGTAGTATTCATGATGTAACATTTAGAATCTGTACAAATTCATGTAAATGTATACCTCTAATGTTAGAACGCCATGAAAACAGACACATTAATTGGGCAGCAGTGTGAAGTAGTGGTTAGGGCTCTGGACTCTTGACCAGAGGGTCATTGGTTCAATCCCAGATAGGGGACACTGCTGCTGTACCCTTGAGCAAGGTACTTTACCTAGATTGCTCCAATAAAAACCCAACTGTTTGAATGGGTAATTGTATATAAAAAATAATGTGATATCTTGTAACAATATAATAATTAATTACGCACATGCTCTTAATGAGCCATTACTAGGCTGTCACCAGAGTATTTGTTTTAAGATGTTAAAGCAGGGCTGGAATTGTGTAGGGTAAAGCTGAAGAAAAACATTATGCTAAAGATAAAAATGTTAGAAGTGAAATTCAACCATTAATATAAAATAGTCAATGGTAGGATATATAGTAATACTAGAAATGTTCTCAGTGTCTTCAATGAGGAAATTTAAGATCACACTGTTACATCGCTGAGTTTAGCACTGTCTCCACTCCAGGATGATAAAGTGTGAACAACTCTTAATGGCGGAAATTTCAAACATTGACCTATGCAAGTGTGAACAGGTCAGTTATCGCTCGGTAAAGTCCAGTCATGTAGGCAGTGGGGAAAGAATGCAGAATTTGGCGAAGTTGGAAAATATCAGGAAGTAAAATGAAGTAAAAAAGTGGAATTTATACAGGAAGGAAAAAGGTAGTATTCGGTAATGTTAGCTTGAGATAACAGTTGACAACTTTATGGCCTTTTGAAAAGAAACACATTTATTATTTATAATGTCTTACCAGAGACAAACCCCTTCATGACGTAACATGTAAAAAGACCATTCTTTACAGTCTTGTGATCAGACATCAAAATCCTCGATCTACATTTTCCATAAAAATGGATACAGTATGGCCCTCCCTTGTAGCTCAATAGGTCTCCAAACAAAACAAGTGGAGTCCACTCTCTAGACTGTCCTCGTCATCGTTCTGCAGAATGACATCATCCTGAACTGGTGAGGCATTTTTACTGTCAGTTTTTTCTTGTCCCCTTTTTCTTCTTCGAGTGTACACGGGTTCAGCTTTGGTTTCCTCCACTCTGTCTTTGCCAAAAGCTTCACCTGCACCCACTGCAGCCAGCAGACAACTATGGAACCTGTAAATAAACAGCACATAATGAATAGTGCAGTACATAATCAATAATATGGATCTACAGCACAGTATCATCTCTCTGCTAGAATCAACTGATCATGTAAATATAAAACTGCAGATATCTGCTCTTAGTTATGAGCATTAATAACAGTAAAGGGGAAGTTTAATTGACAAAGACCCAACAGCTACTTGACTTTCTATTTGCTACAGTACAGATAAAAATACTTGCAATTACAAATAACTGTAAAATGTGTATATAATGTGTCAATCAATTGAAATTTGTCTGACAAAACAAATTCATCACTTCCACTTGCATGCACAATCCTCAAATCCAAGTCATTCTAGATTACCAATTGTATTACTTGCATGACGCTCAACCAACCTCTCTATTCTTTTCTGGTTTTCCTCTATTTTCTGATTGGCTACTTGCACCACATAGTCAATATACTCTTCTTGAACAAGAACCTGACCTTTATGACTCAGTGGAACTTCCAAGCAATGTGTGCTTCGCACAGCCTGGTGACACAGAGCATTAGAAAACATTAAAACACATAACGCTTATTTTCAGAGGGGAACAAAAGCAATATGTCTAGCAAAATACATCATTTTTGGAAGGAACAGTTCAATATTATTCATTAAAAAAAAAACTTTTAAACTTTACCATGATTATTTTTCCTTTCTTGCCAACAGTTATCCCAGAATTTCTAAACCCAGAGTTTACGGCCACAGAGTGCTGTAAAACATTTAAAAATAATTGAATCAGAAGTATGTGTCCAAAGTGTATAGTTGTGTTTTTTTTGTTTGTTTGTTTGTTTTTACCCAGGATTACTGAATCTTAAATGTGAGACAATATACAAAATATAATAATTCAATATTTTAAATATCCTACAGAATTGCGGTACAGTATATCCGTATTCAGAAATGTCTCTTTAAAAATAGAACCTTCGAAATAACCAAATCTCTCATACACAGCTCTGTATACTGGATACAGTAATGGGATGGACACATTTATTAATGGATAAACATAAAAATTACATATTATATTCAAACTTGTCCAGCAACTTTTAAATAACATACATTGTTTGTTGGAAAATAACTGCGTTTCAATCCGTATTCATAAGTCCAGCACAAGGACTTAAATTAGCCATACCAGGAGCTGGGCGTCCTCCAGCTGCTTGCACTGCACGTGGAGCACAAATGGTTCAAATTTGAAGACAGCGTCCCCACAGGCTTTCCGTAGTCCTGCAAGCTGTGGACCAGGTACAATAAATGTTACAGGATCCTCATGACAAATGTTATTGCAAAGGGTATTAATAATAATAATAACAAAAAGTCGTACCACATCTTCCCTTTGACACTTCTGATGAGTGACAAATAACCAGGAGCAGTTCTGCTTCTGTACTTCAGTGTTATCACTTTCCTAAAAAATAAATAAATAAATAAATAAAAATAAAATATAAAACAAATAAATAAGCAACACAGTCTTCATTTCAATTTAGTTCTTCAAGCCATTCAATACAGAAGCAGTTCCCTCCGTTGTGATAACAACTTAGCATGCGTCCATATATGTCATACTGTATTATCAGTTTGTGTATCTAAATAGCGCCAGTGTAAAATTTGCCGTTGTCCCGCAACATTAATGTGGTATTTCAATTCTTACCCCATCAATTAATATTATCCGTCCAGAGCATGAGCTGGTGGTGAAATAATTGTGGCACTCGTTGATAAAACTCACAATATTTTCGATATCCTCATCGACACTCCCCTTCTTGCTGAAATCTAGCTTACTCAAGCACTGTTTCTTCCATTGTTTGAAGTTATTTCCCGCTTCCATTTTGCAACACAAATTACAGTTTTATTGGGAAAAACAAAACCGTGCTACACATTTTTCAATATAGGATTTGATTCCCGAAAATCACATAAATATTGTACGGAGCAGCGCCATGTTTGTAAGGTGTCCGACTGGGACAAAAATAGGAGAACAAATTACTTTATTTTTTAAATTTGTTTTTATTTTTTATTTGAGTTAGTTGCACCACCTACAGGCCTGTTTAAAAATAACAAGCTGCTATACAATTACACAGTTGGTTCTTTGAAATGTAGGTTGATGCACCCTCGTTGTAATGTCAAGGTATGAAGAGATGTATGACTCAATAGTAGATAGAGGTTAAAGTAAACTCACTATTGGAGTATATTGTGTAATGGTGCATACGAATTAACTTTGAAGTGTCGTGTGCAGTTATCAGAATACGTAAACTGTATTGGTAAATTACTGTGCAAGCAGCATTTATATTATAATAGTCGGCAGTATAAACTAGAAAGTTTGTATAAGGAAGTACTTTAGTGAGATGTTAATTGAAATGTAAATGTGTGTGTTTATGTATTTTTTTATTTGTTTGTTTTTTTGTTGCTCTGAATTCTATGATAGAAACACTTGTTATTGTGGCATATTATTACAAATTATAACGTGTTTAAATATGAATTGAAACTAATTGTATTGCACAGTATTGTAAGTTGTACAATTGTGTGCGTCTGGTTAGTAAAGTATAACTGTTAAACCTACCTCTTTTATTCATAATGTTTACTCCAACACAACATACGTGTTTTTCCGTTTTAGACAAAAGTAAGATCTCGTGGTGCTATAGGTAACTCGTTTTTTATGTAGTTTTAGGCAATGAGGTTCATGACAACGTGAAAAAGCAGGTATTCATTACTTTACGATACTGACTTGACTGTATCTAAATCATGGAACACCGCTGCACAGTATTTCGTTTTCTGTACGGATTTATTTACACGGACACCGGGGTCAAGGGAAATACTGTAGTTAATTGTTAACTGAGAACCATTGTCGAGAAGGTAGCTACAGCATTATGTTTATCAGAATCAATAACATGATCGTTATTATAGTTCAATTCAATTGCTGACACCGAGCGACAGCACTAGCAGCACCATATATATATATATATATATATATATATATATATATATATATATATATATATATATATATATATATATTAGAATACTAAATTACAGTGCAAAAAAATAATAATAAAATAAAATATTGATACTATGTAACAAACACAACACACGCGCTTTATCAATTATGTTTTTTTTCGGTACAGGGGCTCGAACTTCGTAATCATACATAGCCATGGGCGGGGCCGCCGCGATCTATTTTGTTACCTGACCCAAAAAACTTGTTCTTTTCTATGTGCAGAAATGCGGCATATGCATCTGTTGACAGAATTCCATCATGCTTGTCAACTAGTTTTTCAACTTGATTTCAATTTTGGTACATTTAAGTTTCCTATAACAAATAGATGCAGACACAGTAGGTGCTGTAGAAACTGTCAAACTTCATCACATCGTGATTCTTCTGCTTGTTCTTATATAGCAGTATGGCAACAAGGAAGTTAATGCGGGCTGTCGTGGTTTCTGAGTTTGGTGGTCCGTCTGTACTACAGTTCCAGTCAGACGTACCTGTGCCCAATCCAGGCCTCACACAGGTAATAGCAATGTACTGTTTATGTATTGCTGTGTTGCAATTATTTAGACAACAAAGCAGTAGTAGACACCACTATCTGAAGATCATCTGTCACTTCAGGCATAAGTGATTCACTGCCTGCCCCTCATAAATCATTATATGGACAGCAGGTCTAATGAACTAAAAAAATAGACTATATACTTGAAGCTGTTTTAAATTGTCTGAATCACGCTGCTCGGTTTGAAATTCAGTTTGAATGCCCTCATAGCTGGAATCCATTGAGTAATTATTTACTTTTTGTTTAATTTTAAACCATGTCATGGTGGCTCCTCTAGTCTAGATGATTTGTAATATTATGCTATGACTTCTAAAAGAAGACGTTTTTGTTTAGTTGTAGTTGTGTGTGTTACATATTCTATCCAGCCATATAAGAAATGTAGCTGCGTTTAAAAAATTTGAAAACGCTGCGCCTGGTTTTATAATGAAGGTGTCCTCATTTCCTGTTGTTTGTTTGATAGGTTCTAATCCGAGTCCATGCCTGCGGAGTGAATCCAGTTGAAACCTATATCCGCTCAGGTGCCTATGCTAGGAAGCCAAATTTGCCTTATACCCCAGGTACAGATGTGGCAGGAGAGGTGGAGGCAGTAGGAAAGCATGTCAAAACATTCAAGGTAAACTACTGCATGGCAAACAGAACCATTGGACTATAGGGACAATTACTGCATTTCTACTGTATCTGACTAACCTAGTTACCTGGGGGATTTCTCTGAAATAGAAACTAGATGCCACAGGAGCGATCTGTGAATACAGTAACTTTATACACAAGCAATTTCCTTTCTGAAACAGCCAAGTGCTAGACTTGAGTCTATACAGAGTATTGCATTACAAACGTAAAAGTGCCAAATAGAGCAAGCGTAATACTCAAACTGTGGATTCTCTTGTATAGCCTCTTGGAACCTCACCATGCAATATACTGTACACTGCAAAACGCATACCGGAGGCTCCAAAAGGATATAATGTTAACTCCTGTAATTGTCTTTAACACAATGTGTTACCAATACTCCACTCGTATCCCTGTAACTAATCCACTCTGTCATTAGTCTATGCAAAATATGGTGTGGTAGATGCTGGAGGCTTTGGTCGTGTCCCAATATGTGTGTGTGGTTGTGCTGTATGTTTAGTATTAGGACATTCTTACTTGCCTGTCTTTTCCTACAAGGCAGGTGACCGGGTCTTTACAAGTGGCACAGTTACTGGTGGCTATGCAGAATACACAATTGCTTCAGAGGAATCTGTTCACCCGCTGCCTGACAATCTGAACTACAAGCAAGGAGCTGCCATTGGAATCCCATACTTCACTGCGTACCGGGCGCTCTTCCATAAGTAATTGAATAACAGTAAAATGTTTATTACAACAAACAGAGCACAGGCACAGATGGACACAGAATCTGGATTGACCATTTTATCTAGAACCTACAATATATATTTGTTTTACGTTAGTTTAATATAGCATTTTTCTTCCGTTTTAAATGGTGCAGTTTAGTTTACAAAAACATGTAAATGTGTCAGTCTTAGTTTTCTATATATATTTTTATTTTCTTTAGGGCTCATTCCAAAGCAGGAGAGAGAGTGCTTATTCACGGGGCGAGTGGTGGGGTAAGTATACAGAACAGCACAGTGATGGCTTTTTTGTGCCTATATTCTTGGTAATCCTGTCGCCAAACAGTAAGATTAACCGTAAAAAAAAATTGAGACGAATTGTTTCTTTCAGGTTGGGATGGCAGCATGTCAGATAGCCCGGGCCTTTGGAATGAAAGTGCTGGGTACAGCAGGGACCTGTGAAGGGCTCAATCTAGCACTGAAGAATGGGGCTCATCAGGCCTTTAACCACAAAGAAGAAGGCTATATTGAAAAAATAAAGGTAGAGACCTGCTACGAAATGGCTCTTTGATAGAGTCTGTTTTTATTTGAAATGTACATGTATAGAGCGTGTTTAGCAGAACTCCTCGGTACATGTCTGTATTGCTTTAAATGTATTACATTTATTGAATTAAATATTCTAATTGTTCATCTTTCAATGAAAAAGGACAGTCAGGGTTGAGCTGTGAACAGAGGTTTGTGCTGAAAAAACAAACAAACATAAAAGCATTGCATTTCTTATGGTGCCCAGTTAAACAGAAATCTCTTTTATAAGTGTGTCTTGCAGCTATCTCTTAAATATATATAACAAAAAAATACATTTTAAGTGACACTGCGCTCTTACTTCACCCATGTTCTGACAAGGCTTTCCAGCACACACTGCTTAACTGGTACAGTAGGTGTGTTCACTTCAGACAACATTGGTAGTCACCACCACTGGGCAGGTCAGTGGGTTGCTGAGGATTCAAAAGTTCTCTGAAACAGCCCAGTAGAGTAGATATCCTTTAGAAGACTCACGTATTTTCATAGTTATGAAAAAATTAACCATGCATGCTCGAAGAAAAGCCCAAATACTTGATTGATTTTGTTGGTTCCACAAAAAGGCACTCCTCGTTAATGAGTTCTACCAGCCTACCAAAGGAGGTATTTAAACTTGCAGACGTTTTTTAGTTATTTGAGCGCCAAACATTGTCTGAATAATTTGTAAAAACTAATTTTTACGCCATTCTGTAAAAAACTACCAAACGGATTTTCACAATCTATACCAAAGAAATCTCGGTGACAAGAACACCAAGCGTGCCAAATGGCGTCCCGATCGGTTTTGAAACGGCCGAGAAAACATACCCCTCAAAATCGGGTTTAAACAATTAACTGTCTGTCACTCTTACTATAACGGCACTAATATATATATATATATAGGTAGTGGACAAAAAAATGGAAACATCTGGGTAAATGAGGGACACCAAGTATATTGAAAGCAAGGCCTTCCACACAGGTGTGGCTCATGCGTTAATTAAGCATGCTTAGGGTCATGTATAAAAATGCTGGACAGGCCTGGTTGCCTATAATTATGGCTAGCATGGGGAGACCTCAGTGACTTTGAAAGAGGGGTGATTGTTGGGGCGCGTTTGGCAGGAGCTTCAGTGACCAAGACAGCTCAACTTGCTGATGTTTCATGAGCACCGGTGTCTAAGGTGATGTCAGCATGGAACTCAGAGGGAAAGACATCATCAGCAAAGGGCAACAGTGAGCGGAAGCGCATACTCCAGGATCATGATATTTTTGCATTAATTTGAAGTGCAAGGCAAAACAGGCGAGCAACTGCAGATCAGTTGACTGCAAATTTCAACCTGGGGCGCGAGCAGCCAGTTTCATCAAAAACGGTCCGCCGAGAACTCCACAGAGCGGGATACCAAAGTGGCCCAATGCCCTATAAGTGACTTTACATTGGTGTTTCCATTTTTTGTCCACTACCTGTATATATATAAACAATTACTATAGATATGCTTTACTAATGCACTTGTCTTTCTTCTATTCCACTGACTATATTTCAGGAAGCTACCTGCGGACAGGGGGTGAATGTGATCATTGAAATGCTGTCTAATATGAACCTTAATGCTGATTTACAGCTGCTATCATTTGGAGGCAGGGTGATTGTGAGTATTAAAGCAGGCATTTAAGAGAGTGTATTTATTGTTGAGATTACTGTATATTCTATGTATTTACCGATTACACAATTGTGCTTTGCAGATTGTGGGCTGTCGAGGACCCATTGAAATAAACCCACGAGACACAATGGCCAAAGAAACCAGCATTATTGGCGTTTCTCTGTTCAGTGCAACAAAAGTAAGACAGTTTAGTACTACAGTTTTATCATTAGCATTTTTTTGTAATAAATAAATGTTTGTTTTCACAGATCCTGATTAACAATGACCTTGGACTGTTCACCCAAGATAAGTTTAGGAAGCAGGCCAGAATGCATTGGTGTATTGTTTTCTATATTCATAGAACACCTAACATTACTGGCATGGCATGTGGCATGAGGTATTGTACATAGCATGGTATAAAGCCTCGCCAGGATTACTGTCTTAACCATTTGTGCTGTTCATTTGTACAGGAGGACAGAGCAGAGTCGTCTGCTTCTTTGTTTGCAGGAATGGAAGCTGGGTTGTTATCTCCAGTAATCGGACCTGAGTATCCACTGGAGCAGGCATCTCAGGCTCATGAAGAGATTATCAGCAGCTCTGGAGCCCTAGGGAAGATGGTTCTGATAATGTGATCCCTTTCTTGCATTGCATTCAAGTGGTAATTAAATAGAAAACTGATTAATGGTTCTACAGTGGCATCAACATTTATTCTCTGCAAGTTTCAATATACATAGTTTTATATTGTTGTTAATTAGTTTCAATTGTATAAAATAAAATAAAAATGTTCTCCCCAGTTTGAAATGCCCACTTTTATTAAGCCTGGCTCACCGCTGTAACCCCTGCTCTGACTCGGAAGGGATGAAGTTAAGCACACGCATCCTCCGCAGGCAGGCCCACAGGCGCCCGGGCAGTCTACAGAGGTCGCTGGTGCGCAGTGAGCCGAGGACACCCTGGCCGACCTAAGCCCTCCCCACCCCGGGCAGCGCTTGGCCAATTGTGCGCCACCCCCTGGGAACTCCCATCCACGGCCGGCAGTGGAATAGCCTGCACCCGAACTGGTGATCTCCAGGCTATAGGGCGCATCCAGCACTCCACGTGGAGTGCCTTTACTGGATCGCCACTCGGGAGAGCAGTGGCACAATTTTAAATTTCAGCTGTCATCCTTTTTTTTGATAAAACCAAATCTAAGATTAGTCTTGCTGTTGGCCATTGTGCATCAATGTATTCCAGTATCGTTAAATTGTCAGTATGGCTAGTTCTACGAATGTGACTCATCAGTTGCCTTGACCAATATATTTATTTTAATCAAGCATCAGCAACAAGTTTGAGTGTCAGACGTGCATTTCCTGCCTGTGATCATGGTGAAAGAACACAAGGTATCGTTATTTGCATTGTGCTTTGTACTGGTATGTTTGTGTTGGTTTCTTTCTTGGGCTTCCACTGCAGTGTATCTAAACAAACATGCAATGTGTTTCTAGGGTTAGGCACTCCCTTCTTTACACAGGTGTGACATGTTTTCTACAGTTCAATTCCTGTAGTAGGTAAATAGTTGACTCTGTGGTACAGTATCATAGTTTAGTCCAGAAGAAGCATTCTAGCTTTCTGCCTTATTCAGATTGGGTTGTTAAGGATGAAAAGTATTAGTACAAATAGTACTAATAAATACTAATAATAGTACAAATAAATGTGGTACTTGAATTACTGGCCCATAGTTACTGCTGTATGTCAGAAATAAACTGTTTTTAATAACACATTGGATAAATCGGAGAAAAAATAAAAAAAATAACTAAGAAAAAAAAGATTCCCTAACAGATTTATGAATATAGTCATACGGTATTGCAAGTAACCTACTGAAACAGTAAGAATGGAATGCTACCATAGTGTTATTCACAGTGAGCCAACACTTTCTGCATCATTTCGAAACTAAAAATTAAACATTAGTTTAAACACAGTGCTCCTCACCTTACAAAATCTATCAACACATATTACTTTTTCAGTGTCTTCTTTCTGTGCTCATGCATCTCTTTGCCAACAGTGTGCATGGTTTCTGTGCTTTCAATTCAGATACAAGTCCATGGACTGTACTTCATGCTATACAAAGCAATGCTGGACAACTGGCCTATCCTGAATATGACACAGCTTACATATCAAGTCAGAATTGTGTAATTTCTGCTATAATGATAAATCTCTGCATATAAATTCACAATGACAAGTTACATCAGACATAAGTGTTAAATGTCACATTCACAAACCTCACTTGGCTGGAGACTCGAGTATTGTTTGAAATGACTGACCTGCTTTTTAAAAAGAAGCCCACGTCCAGTATTGCAAAGTCAACAAAGTCCGCTACCCAGGGTGTAACACTGGTAAGACCAAGAAAGTGATTGACGGCACAAAGTATCCAATCAACCTCACTAGCGCATCGGCAAACCACCAAGGGCGGAGTCTTTGTTATACAGAAAATAAATACAATTGGAGATGAAATGAAACGGCACCGCCTCTTGCAAAGCATCACCACGTGACTTTCCTTAGCAACGGGTGGATGTCAGCAGTCGCTGCAAAAAAAAAAGGCTGCAGTCAGGAGTGTTTCTTGCGCAGACCGTTGCTGAGAGGAATTTTGACCTGCTTGCCGCAGTTTTGTTTGTAGCGATGTGTTTAATTTGTAAGTAAGGGGAATAAAATACTGGAAAGTATAACACATTTTCATCAATTAAAGGGCGCAGGCTTCAGAAAACATGAGTCGCCCAAACCCAGGGTAAGCAAAAAAAATGTTTAATGAGAATTTTACCTAATAATAATAATAATAATAAGACACCCATTGCATGTTTATTTTGTATTCATGTTAACGTTGCTTTAAACGATTGTCTACGTTGCACTGCATATGTGTGTATAATATAAACGTGTACGTAACGTCATTTCTTTTTAAATTATTATTCTTGTTTTTTTGTTTTTGTTTTTGTGGTTGAGCGGAATGGCTTATCTTAGAAATATGTATACTGCTAAATTATACCAAGTTCAGAAATCGAAGTCATTCTGTACAGTCATTCATAGTAAAATCATAGTTATAGTTCATGGTAACCAAAAATCATGTTTGATTTCTACTTTCGTTTTGTATGAAGTAGAATAAGATAATGTGCTTGTTAACCTTTTTTAATGTTATTTGTGAATACCATTTTAATAGTTTTTTTTTTACCAAAAATATCAGCCTTTTGTAAAGTAACGTGGTTATATTATACGATGCATTGATGTAATAATTTGGTTATAATTTATGTGATAACAACACACAGCATGTTAGTATTGTGATTAACACGTTATTTAAATGCAAATTATGCACAGTTAATGGAAAAAAACTGCATAATATTGAGTTTCTTTTCGAAGGTCTACTGTAGTTATGTGATTTTAATTAATAATGAATGTGGGGATTAATGTCACTTAAACCATTTATCTCCAAATCGCAGATGAGAGTTGTATGAAAATGTAGGCCTCCTGATTTTGCTCTACAGGTTAACATCTAAATGTAAAACTGTCACATTTTGAAAGCCTCTGTATAATTGAGCAAGTTTAACCATTTTCTTTTGTTCCGTTGTCCTTTGTTTTTCCAGAATTGGTCACTGATGATCCTCCTTTTTTTCTCTCTCTTTTTTTTTCTTTTTTGTTTGGCTGCAATGGGGAGACACACAAAGATATAAACACACAGAGCTCCCGGGTTAAGTGTCTCTTCCAGCTTTGCTCATACAGTACAGGTTATTTGATACAGTAATCTTATACTTTACATGATTGTTTAGATCCTGTTTTCTCTAGTACAGTTGCACACATTAGGGAATTGGTATAGATGCACAGTGCAAAAGTAACAGTATACAATGTAGTTGTGCATCATGATTCAGGTAGTTTATAAAAGATTTGATACAGTACACTTTGACCTAAAACAGAGTAAAGGAAAGGAGTAAAAATTAGTACAGTTCATCCAGAGGTAACTGGATAACATGACTGGTTTAGACAAGAATACAGTTATTTGTCCTCATCTTGGAAACATGCTTGATGGTTTTTTGACAAAATAAGAACACAGAAGGATACACCCCAAATCAGACTGTACAGTAGTCTATATGTGTTTCTTGTTGGTCCTGCAGAAATCAGTTGAAGCACAGACACATGTTGGCTTTAAAATAATCACCCTCATCTCAATATGCTCTTCTCTCATCACTTCCTAAGATAATTGTGTGTTCAAGTTATGGGTACTTGTAAAGCTCATTGGAAAATTTGACACCAATGTTATTCTTAAGCCTTACAACCCAATGTGGGTAACCTAACCTTCCAGAACTGAAAATGATCATGAATTATGACCTCAAGCAATCACACACTCCCAAGTGGCGCATCCAGTAAAGGCGCTCCGCGTGGAGTGCAGGATGCACCCTATAGCATGGAGATCGCAGGCTCGAATCCAGGCTATGTCATTGCCGACCGTGACTGGGATTTCCCAGGGGACGGCGTATAATTGGCTGCCCGGGGAGGGAGAGCTTAGGTCAGCAGGGCACCAGCGACCCCTGTGGCTGATAGGGCGCCTGCAGGTCTGCAGTGGAGCCATTCAGATCTGTGTAGTCCTCCGGGACTATAGGTCTGATGGATCCGCAGTGTGAAAAAACAAAAGGGACACGTTTTGGAAGAGGCGTGTGTCAACCGGTGTTTCCCGAGTGCGCCGGGGGGTTGCAGCGGTGAACCGGGATTAATGATAACATAATTGGCAATTCTAAATTGGGGAAAAATTGGGTAAAAATCATTGGCAACGACTAAATTTTAAAAAAAAAAATGCAATCCATCTTATATGGAACAAATGTTTTTGTATCGTTCCAAGAATTTGGTAGTATACAGAAACCCACATTGAACTGTTAAATATAGGCTCAGTCATAAAAGCGTTTTAGTGCTGGTGGCAGAACTTTACTTTTTCTTGTACAGGTATTTGTTTTGTTGTCTAGTAGTATCATAGCAGATAATAACAATCAGTAGATTTATATGCTTGCATTTTTTTTTTTTTACACAGATTGTATCTCATTTAAACTTTGTTTCCCTTTGTCCAGTTGTGGGAACATAGAGGTTTTCTACAGTGAACTATTAGAAAGTAGTGCAACTAGGTAGCGAAAGGCAAAAAAGCCAGGAATGTGCTTTGATCCACTTGTTAAGATTTAGGATCTAACCAATTGTATGACCTTAGGAGCTGTTACCAGGGAATATCATTAAACAAGACAAACACTTCCTCTAGTCCATGGAGAGAACTCTGCAATAAAGTGGTGCAACATTATTTGTATAGTATTATTCATTAGCTACATGTTGCTTACTTCTTGAGATTATAGTTTAACCAGCACTACAAATAAAAAAAATATTTTAAAAGCAAACAAAATACCTGAGACATTTTAAGGTGCTGTTTCAAAGTTCAAAGAAGTGGATGTATTCAAGAATGCAAACAGATTGTATCACACTAATTGTTGCTAGGGTCCTAAAACAAATGGAAAAAATAAAATTTCCTCATACAGTATCAGCTTTCATTTAGTGTGACAGTATGTTTTGTATTAAATGCATTGTATTTAACATTTATATGAACGAGAAAAAGAGAAAAGGGCTATGTTTAGTAAAAACGCATGAGGACATTTATTGTGTTATTACACAAGGCATCACTAGTTAATGACACACAGTGGTGGCCTGGAGCTCACCTGTAAAACTAAAGAAGATTACTGTTCTATTGTTAGACTAATATTAAGCAGTCAGTTTCTAGTACACATTAAACAAGTAAGAAACTACAGCATGTGGTGCCACCACAATTATAGTTACTATGTGGATTTTTAGGCATCATGTGCATAGCTTTAATACAGGATCATCATAATCAACTGCTTTACTGTGTCAACTAATGATTCCTAAACCACAGCTTTTCAAAAAAAAAAAACTTCCTGGCAGCAGAAAGCAGCATTAATAATTCAAGAAACGTCCTCATTGTGTATGGAACAAGGAACACAGCAACATAATGCATATGAGTCACAAGCAGTGGCTTATCTGTGTGAAGTTTTTTTAATTGCTTATTTAAAGTGGCTAAGATTACTTGGGAGACAGAATATGAACAGGATGTTTAAAGAGTAAAGAATAAAGAGCTTGTTATGGTCGCACAATGTACAGTATGTTTGTCACAAAGATTTAATTTGAACTTGGAATCTTAAGAATTCTAAGGTGTACACTAAAGAAGGCACTAGTGAATACATTTGTCTATGTGACTTTCTAAGTTTCTAAATAGTTTCTAGTTTTAGCATAAACTAATTTGAATGAGTACTGTCAGTATAAAACATTTTGTGAAGGGAAATCATAATCACAGGGCAGCAGTGTGGAGTAGTGGTTAGGGCTCTTGACCGGAAGGTCGTGGGTTCAATCCCAGGTGGGGGACACTGCTGCTGTACCCTTGAGCAAGGTATTTTACCTAGATTGCTCCAGTAAAAAAAAAAACAAAAAAAAAACCCAACTGTATAAATGGGCACATATATGTAAAAAAAGAATGATATCTTGTAACAATTGTAAGTCGCCCTGGATAAGGGCATCTGTTAAGAAATAAATAATAATAATCTTCCTTGTATGAAGAGTAAATGCTCTAAAGAATTTTTATATTTCAATTATAGAACACTTGCTGCCTACAACAGTCTAACGGATAAACACCTGACTGGTTACTTCAGTAACACAAGAATAAGGAGACATCTTCAGAAAGTTGGACTGGTATGTATGTTGAGTTCGAAACATTGAAGCACAATTGCAGATTTTAACGTTTCATCCTTAAAAGTAAATTCTTTTCAGAGAAAATCAAGTGGGAAGCAGTGAGAAATGGTGATGTATTTAATGTGCAATAATGTGGAAGATAATGAAACTTAAATGAGACATGTTTAGGACTTCAATTTTCTACAAAACTACAAAATACAACCTAAACACTTGACTGATATTCAGGAGAGGGGCTAAAGCCACATTGATGCAGTTCATCAAGCTCACTCGGCTTTCCTGTTACATTCATCATCTTTGGGATTTGTTTACCTGCAAGGCCAGAGACCAAACAAACGCCTTTCATCTACAGCTTGGCTGCGTCCCAACTCTGGATTGAATGTAATAGTTTATTGTACTTGTTAGGCATACAGTATGTCCTATAATATATTTTAATACATCCTTATGCCTTGTGACTATAGATTACAAGACATGGAAGAATTGTACCAGACAAAGAGTACAGACATAACATAATGAGGCGGGATCATCAAAAATATGTGCGAGAATGTCTGGCACAAGCCATCTTTCACAAGGTGCTTGACATGGAGGTAAAGTCATTATATTTTTGTTATATACAGTTATTGTTTATATGACTGTAATTAAATAATACATACAAATGCAGAAAATAAATTACGAGCATGATACTAGTGCAGAATTAATACAAATATTAAATAAATTCATTGCAGATTTTAAATTCCTCACACAAAGAATGTCCCCTCTGATTTTATACTGAGTGTACTTTAATTGTAGTTGACTGTTGAAAAAGAAATGAAAAGAAAATTCAGGCTTCCCTGAAAACTTTAATGCAGTGAGGTCAAGATATATAGGTTGAAAAGTTACAGAAGTTCAATATGTAGTTATGAGAAACATGTACATTGGAAATGTTCTTTAACTATTTTACTTTAATAAACTATTTTAATGTTTCTATTTTCTCAAATTAGAGACACAATCAAATAGAGATCAAAAGGAAATTAGAAGATTTTGAACGCAAAGAACGGGTGCAGAGGATCAAGGTAGTTTATCTCAGAAGGTTTCGTTTGTAAATATTTTTGTTTTTATTTTTAGTTGTGTGTTTTTTTGTTTTTTTTTTACTTCTGCAGGTTGGAGTTATCATATCAATAACATTATCCATGAAGCTCATAGGATTCGTTTTTATTTGATGTTACCATCAAACTTGTTAAACCACTTTTCATTGTGAAAACAGAACAGAATTGTACTGCAGCGCTTATCTTTTAAAGGTGGAACGATCAAAGAGATGTGATGAAGATGTTGTCCCTTTACTCTCCCCACGACCACCAACAGCCCCCAAAAATGGCAATGTTGGTCACTCTGTACCAGAGGCCAGTCAGTCTGAATCCTCAGAACCCGTAAGTCATGTCCTGCAAATGTTACAAAGAACTGCACAGGCAATTATTTTTGGGAAAATATTTTCAATTGAATTGTATTTTTCTGCTTACAGTTTTTTCAGTAACGGATTATAAGAAGCTTCAATAGAATAATTTAACATGTCCATGGGTGAAAGTTCTCAGTTAGTTTTATTTGTTTTATTCTCTAATCATTAAATTATATTCAGATGGTTATTTATGTATTTTTTTTAAATAAGGATGTTAGTGGGTTTGTGTAGCTGCGGGGCCATGAACAGGTTTAAGTTCAACAACAACCCGATCTGAAGCAAGTGTAAAACTTGCCTGAATGTTAAAGTAAAAAAATATAAATATTTTAAAACTAGCAACAAATGACTTGTTGCACTAGCAGCAGTTACATTATTGTTTTTTCCCTCTAACTCAATGGACCATATTTAGAAGCAAGCACAAAGGCAAAGACACCATTTCTTAGAGCAATAAGACCATTTTAAGGGCATAAAACAAGAAACAACTCTTGACTGGGCCTTCCTGCAACTAATTGGTTTTGCCCCAGGAGTTTCAGTCAAAATGATCATTGGCCACCTTCACCCATGCATGTCCAAATAAAAGTTTATTTTGCATTGTGTGGGCAAGTGAGAAAGAGCACCAGAAATTAAAGGAAAGAGTCATTTAAAAATGAAATACATTCATGCTTGTGTTTTCCTGTTAAGCTATTAGTAACTAGTTGCTAGGAAATAGTAACTAAAAACTAACTAAAAGATATTTGGAAGTTTTATTGTAAGTTGGTTCCAAGAGTTTGTGTGCCTTTTCAGAGCAACCATTCATATATAAAAGCTGTATATACACCTCAAGTGTTTACCCTGCCTTTTCAAAATGTTTAATGTGATTTGTGTGGTAAATATTAGGATTAGCTGTGTAACATACACTGTTTACTTTAGCATTAGGCAGAAGTACTGTACTGTAGGTTAAAGATGCTTTTGTGTTCTCATTTGGTATTAGTCTTGTTAGTTTCTTTCTTGTAAGCTCTATTTGATTAACAAACTTTACATTAAAATGTACTTTCATACAGGTACTTTATAAAAAAGAACTTGCATACTGAGAGTTAGTCCTGTTTTTTGCTGCTAATAAACAAAAACACATTTGAAATAAATGTTATACTGTAGAACCCCCAGCAGTGTTTACAAGAAACACATTACCTTGGCTGTATTCCGTGTCGTCCATATCACAGCAATTTCTTTCAACGTATTCCCGATAGTTTTTATATATTTTTTATTCATGCACATCATAGGTAAATAAACCAGGGAATTACTTTTTTTTTTTTTTGCAATTTTAATCAGGAACATGCGGCAGGATAAAAATGGAAATGAGTGGCGTACTGTGGGAACAGAAGCCTGTTAGGGGTGTGATCTGGATACATTGCCTTCCTTAAAAGCTTTTTTTTTCCTCCTGGTGAACGCTCCTGATTTAATAGTTATGAAATAAATTATCCAGTTGATTTATGATCCCGTTATGTGTGATTACAAATGTAAAAAGTCAGCACTATGTTTAAAAATATAATGCTGCCATATAGACAATATGGGGCACAGCAAAGGTAACGTAATGTGTTTCATGTAAACTTTGCAGGGTGTTCTTTAACTACTATTTAAACACTGTCTTTATTTCAGAAAGTTTATTGACACAGATATTTGGTACAGACATGTACAGGCAGGCCTCTGTGATTCTGAAGAATGGTATGCAATAGTAGACACCACAATAGCTATAGCTGTTGTATATTTTGTATATACAACATGCAGTGTAACTTTTATTGGAAAGCAAGAAATCATTCTGACCTACCTATGTAATAGGTAAAACAGTAAGTCAAGTAGACAAAAGTGTTGGCTTTATTATACGTGTTACCTTATAAACTAAAAACCCCACTACTGTATATAGGCCATAAGCAGAAGCACATTTCAGGCTTATAGCTGAAATATTGTACATGCATAATAAAAATTAAGCCATAAGTATAATTGGCTTCAAGTTCCTTGCACATTTGTCATTTTAGGTTGCAAATATCTGCATGCTGACAGAACACGTTGTGTGTTTGTGGACAGCTGCATTTTGTTTTGCATGCTTTGCAAATGATCACAAAATTGTAATGGTCATGCATTTTTTATTATCCCTAAAGCTGTGAATTGCAGGAACATTTTTTGTTTTGTTTTTTTCAATCAAAAGTCTACTTCCCCTCGACCATGCACTGCACCTGGAAAAATACAAAGGCCTGTTCGCTTGCAGCCCATACAGAGCAATGGCACTGCAGCATCTGCCAGAAGGACATACCCAGGCTCCAGACAGACGGGCCACAGTGAGAAGACAGAACATCATTTCATCTATTCGGTTAGAAGCTTGTTACTAACACGCCTTGTTTTACATTTCAGTTAATTCATGTATTTATTCAGAGTGAATGAGCTCTTAAAGCTTGCATGTTTTTTAACCTCAGAGCATGTTTAGATTCAGGATGAATGATAGATTCAGTATTGCCTTACCTTTGAAGCTAGATGATGTAATCATGAGGCAGTAGAATAAGAAATACAGTGCAATGATTCAGTAATCACAGTCAAGCCATGTTGACAGTAAATGTGTATGTACTGTAATCCAATGCAAAGACCATTCTTAATTAATATCCTCTTTTTTTCATGTTTTTTTTTTTTTTTTAAGTAAGTCGTATGACAAAGGGAGCACTGTGTATATTTTACTTGCAATTTAAAACATCAGAAGATAATGGATAGCGGTTCAGTTAGTTTTCATATCCGGACTCTTGTTATTTTACAGCTTGACAGAGACGCAAGGAGGCATATTACCACAACAGATTTTGCCAGTGGAATCTCCCCTTACCGACTTCCAGTTATTAACAATTATGTAACTCCAGTTCCACCTCCCCCCCAAAAAAGGGACCGAAGTTTTAAAGGAACCTCTGTTGGAGCGAGAAGGGGTAGAAGACTACGACCTACAACTGCACCAAATGGAATTGAAGAAACAAAGGTAAAAAATTATGATATCAGCAGAAAACAGTATGTGGTACTACAATACTACTGAGTTTCCTTTCATTTGATTGCAAACTGAGGGTCAGGTAATGCATTGAAAGAAGAGATTTTATTCTCAAAAAAAAAAGTACATGATTTGTGATATTTCTGAATCTACTTATTTTCTGTGCAGGATTGTGCTAAATTCCACAAGACATCTGTGCACAGTAACGTTGCTGTCACCATGTTGTATTTTGGAAAGAGTGTTCATTTGTCTCATGATGACACAGAGTTTAGAGATGAAGTGAAAGTTTACCAGCAGCACTGTGGTGGAGAAAATCTTTGTGTTTACAAAGGAGCACTCGCAGAAGGAGGTCAGTAGCATTAGTGTTACTTAAATCAAGCAATGTCATGTAAATTGTCACATGCTTCGATAGCTCATGACGTGGCCTCGTTATACAGATGAGCATAACAATCTACAAAATTATTTGAGGTACTGTACAGAGTTTCTTTTTATGTTGCAGAAACTTTTCAGTTTGTCTCCAGACGCCACCACGGTTTTCCTTTCAGTCTTACCTTTTTCCTGAATACAATGCAAGTTGATAGGCTCAGTTCCTGCTGCGAGTTTAAACATCGTAAAGGAGCTAGATTGGGAGGAAAACAAGGACACTTTGGCATTGTCAGTGTTGAAGGAGCTTCCCCTTGCTACAGGTAAGAATTTCTAAAAGTGTGATCAATAGAACTATACAGTATGTACTGCTCTTTATTAAAACAAAAATTAGTATGCCAAAAAAAATTAATATTCATCTTTTATATTGAGGTTCTGTACCAACTGTTTTACAAAAAAAAAAAGACAATCAACATCTGCACTGTACAAATCTCCCCGCTATGTATTTTGTACCTGCCGTGATATACTGTGTGTTGTACTATATATGTGCACCTCTATATTTTGTCTTCAGGTGTATCATTGCTGTGGGTTTAGATAAGAAACCCACCCCTCCGCCAAAACGGATAAAAAAGGAGGTAGAAAAAGAGGAGTCGACTAGAGATCAGGGTAAAGAAGACAAGAGCTGCAGTGATGAAGAGATGCCTAAAGAAGAGAGCAGATCAAATTCCTCCTTGAGATCTCCACACAATGAAGAAGATGTTGAGGAGGAAAATCCGATGGAATTAGAACCCAAAGAAGAGAATGAGATACCTGAAGTTAATGATGATGAAAAATTGAAGGATGGTACAAAAAAAATGTTCATGTTCTAGTTAATCTGTCTGTAGTAGTCGTAGTAGTAGTCGTAGTCGTATACATGGTGAATGGGAACGCAAGAATAAGTTCTCTGAGAAAAACAATAAGCACCAAACATTTTATCAGAAATGACCTCAGCCACATGCCCTCTGTGGGACAGCCCTCAGAAAGGAGAGACTTGAGAGACAACAAAATCATTCAACAACTGTCCAAAAAAGACATGCAAATTATATTCTGCTATCAGCTAATTGATAACATTTTGCTTTCAGAATATGATGACGATTTTGAAGTAGATGAAGTGAAGCCTGATGCAAAAGAAGAGAACAGAAAAGAGGCTGACATGAATGGAAGGTCATCAACCCCCTCTGATGATGAAAGGGGTCATTCTGACACAGAGGAGACCGAATATAAAGAGAAACAGAAGCACGATTCTGGCAGTGATGATGATAGAGCCAGCTATTCTGACAGTGAGGAGGAGGAGGATAGCAAACAAGGTAAATTACCATTCTTTGATGTATTTGAATAACCCTTAGATTTGAAAACATCCATATAATAATATCATTTCAGTAATTAATCCTTGAGAAACCTGTAAACTACAAAGCACCTTTACTAGTGCAGCCATTGCAAAATGATTTCCTGTTCCATTTTATTTTGTTGGCTTGCACAAAAACTAAAAGGAAGGCATGTTCTTCTGTAGGGCCTTTTTTCTTAATCTGACCCGAGAAGATGAACTATAGAAGCAATCTGTGTCTTTCTATCCAAGTCTAGTTATCTTTTCATTTGTAAGTACTGTGATATCAATCAGTATAGATAAATTATAAACACTCCTTCAAACTTTATTTTTATTAATTCTGCTCAGTTCTGTTCAGAGTTTTAATAAATGTTGACAAGTGTAAAACAAAAAAAAGTATGTATTATTTACATAGGTGGCAGGAGAGCAAGGTCATCTGACTCATCTAGTAGCTTGTATTCTTCAAGCAGCAGCAGAAAAGATTCAGAAAGTGATAGAGAAGAGGGAAAAGATGATGTGAAGAAAGAAGAAATCAAAACAACCTCCAGTTATGTATCCAGTACTGAACCAAGAAGTGAATCCGAGGCAGCAAATGACATGGAGGACCAGGTAAAAAACGAGGAGGCTGTATCTGACACTGACAAAGAACAACATACCCACGAAGAAGCGAAACAAAGAGAGGGTGCTGAAAATATAGAATCCAGCGAGCAGGTTTCTACAGAGTACCAACAAACTGGTGAGGTAGAAAGGGAGAGTGCTGCACTCACTGTTTCTGAAAGAAATGAAGCTGTTGAACAAACAGACAGCATGGAACGGCCAGGGAGTGCAAAAGACCAGGATGGCATTACAGATTCAAAACTAGAGGCGCAAACCGAGACAGCTGTTTTTGCTGAACCTGCTGAAGCTGAAAAACAGGGTAGTGGTAAGTATGCTGGCTCATCAGAGCTATGATGTGACTCTTGCATGTGACCTGGCTTTTAAGATTTTTTTTTTCTTTACTGTGTGCTGTTTGTTTTGTAAATTGATTTTCATTTTTCTTATGCATGTAAAATATTTTTCCACTAATTTGTGAGAAAAAAGATTGAATATGTGTATCTAAATTATCATAATATGTTCTGTAAAAATCATGTCTCTTGTTTTGATGTTCCTTTTTGTCTTTTTTAAATTTTTTTTTTTACTGCTTTATAATCTTGGCGAGAGCCAAGTTCAAATCAGCATGAAGTTTTAACATCCGCTCTCATGTAATGGAAATCTTTGCTGTTTGCTGTTGGAGACTTTGGCTTTCAATTCTATAACTCATGTATTACTGTGTATAACTCAAATTGAAAAGATGCCAGTTATGGCCCAAAAACAAACAAACAAAAAATGACACTAGTATTCGTACTCACTAGTAATACACAGTAAAGCATATACCTAGAAAAGCTAGAAGTCAAAATTGTGGATTGTCATCAAATGTAAATGTTAAGCTTTATATTTTCTATGGATTTTTCTGCATAAACAAATGTTGTAATATGCTAACGTTTAACTACATTCTTAAATAATTCTTCTTAAATAGTTAAAATTGTAACTTAAAAGCTTTCTGAATAAAGCCCACTATTGCGTGTATTTCAGTTGTTAACCCAATGCCATCTATTTATTCTGTTTCTGGCTTGCAAATACTAAGGGACACATTTATGACGCATTAGTAAGCTTATTAAATACGCTGCATACATACGTTACTCAAATTCAATATCCCTGTAATGTTATCCAAACTTATGAGCTTTCAAATTATGTAAATTCCTAGGATTATTGTTGTCTATACTACTTTTTTTTTACAACATCAAAGCTGGTTTAATAAAAAAAAATAATTTTATAAATTATGTTTACAGGATTTGTAAAATTTTCTTTTTTTTTTTTTTTTTTTTTTTAGAAAATGTATATTTAATTCATTTATGGGATTCTTATTTTGAACAAATAAATATAATCTTACCAAAACTAATTTAAACGTCTTTCATGATTGTGTGCAGGTGGAACAAAACACCGTAATAAACTAAAATAATTGCTGAAGAAGGTCTTGATTTTGAAAGCGAAGTACTAAATATTTACTAAAGATAGTGCCCAAAAGGGCAGGCGGGGGAGGGGGTTATCATGAGAAACATAGATAGTCAGAATAATAAAATCATGGTATCCCATTTTGAATGTTTGTTTTGCTCGCTAATTTATAAAACAGCATTTATAACATTTGTATTAGCAACAAAAAGTGTACATTAAAAAAAAAAGATGATTTTTCTGGCTTGTGGTTTTTTTCAGTTTGTGGAGATTTACCCCTGCATGAAAACTACTAGAATGTTGTCCATAACTGTTAGCAGATCATGAAATGTAACATAAGGGCCTCCGTGTGTTCTGTAGGAAATGTGTCAGCCTGTATTATTCTCTTTTAATATTTTTGATGTGTTTGTCTGCTTTTTGTTTTTTATTTTTGCTGCATTTCATAAAAAGCCAAGTCAGTAAAGGAGAAAATCGCCGACGCTATAATAAACAAGGCACGTTGCAGTTCTGAACCAGAACCAAGTGACTCCAGTACTGATGAGGATGATGAAACTACAAGCGCAGCAAGAAAACCATATATAATACATATTGGTATGCTGTCTACTTTTAAGCTCAAGGTTATCTTGTTTTTAAAAAAAGTAGAAAATACTGATTTTAAGGTAATGAGACTACGCCTTGTATACATAAAATGAAAGAGAAGCATGTATTCATTTTTATTTTATAAAACAAAACGTGTACCACTGATCTTAAGAGCCATGTTCTAGTTAAAAAAATAAACCTATAACTTGCAAACTTGCACAGGTCCGAATGAAAATCTGTTGCAAAGTAAAAAGATGGTCATAACAATGTACCTACTACTTTCCTATACAATAAGTTACATTATAAAACGGCTTGTTAAAATCACAACCCATGACTGGTGAAACTGCATCATGTGACTATGCTGGAAAATTGTGTATACACACAGTTTACACACTAATGAGACGCTTCATACAGTGTGAATCACTACACACCACAACATTTTAAAATGCCATCACAAACTGCCGTTTATTAGTATCAAACCACTGCCACAAAATGAGTGGCATACCACCCATTTTTTCTTTGATATATTTGAGGGCAAGAAGTGGTATAGCACCAAATTTCTCAGTGAAGACAGCAGTCCACCTGTACTACAGCAACCTTCAGAATTTAAGAAATGAGGCACAGATCAAAAGAAAACAAAGATGAAAAAACACACAACAAACTACAACATTGGCTGTTAATGTACCTAAAGACTGGCTTACAGAAAAAAAATATGGACATTAATGTTAAGGAAATAAATCCTCAAAAATTCAACAGCATTCTGAGGGAATTTTATACCAGTGCAGGAAGTACAACTGGCAACCAGTATGTAGTCTCCAGTTTTTTAATGTTGAGAGTGGGACTGAAAATATTTTTTAACAGTGCTTAAATAGCTATAGACAATTGACAGCGAGTATCAAAACAGCAATAATGTCTTTCTGTCAGTCAGCATAAGCACAAAACTAGGACAAAAACAAGTGGCTGATGCTAACAATGAAAACTTGCAAGGTTTCATGTTTACCATGCCTGATGACACCAGTTGAAGGGTGGACAGCTTGAAATACATCAGCGTTTTCCCTGCACATACGCAAAGCCCCTAAGCAAACCTTGAACACCAAACCCTACTGGTACTCCTATGAACCAATGGGAATACATTTCCTTGGCAAAATGCTGCCTAAACTTGAGCGAAGAAGCCTATCACTCACAACGCGATACAAAATCACTGCTTGAGAAGTACCCCGTCGTGGGTTATAGCTTACATATTTCTATACTGCTTATAGAGACCTTGCATACTGTAATAAAAAAAAAAAAATGTTAACACACAGAATTTAAGCTAGAAGTTAAGCAGAAGTACTGGCTAGATACAGATCAATTTGTGTGTCCTATGTAAATGAACAAAACTACTGCCAGAGCTGATTATTCACATTTTGTTCTAGGTACTGAAGTGGAAGATGCTGTAGCCTTTTCATTAATGCAGATGAAAAAGGAAGAAGAATCAGCAGTAAACCCTGAAGATGCACTTGTTAAAGATGATCAAACTGACTTGGCTAAAGACACTGAAATGAAAGAAGAGGAACCCCAGGAAGAAGCTCAGAAAGCAACACAATCTGTAGGAGATAATCATCATAAGGAGAATAAGGCAGAAGAGACCGAGACAGATCCCGAAGCTAAAGTAGATGAGATTGAGCCTGAGGTTAAACTAGGTGAATCTGGGGCTAATGTGGAGCCTAAGACAAAGGCAGAAGAGACAGAGCCTGAGGCTAACATAGATGAAGTAGACAGTGACGCTAAGACAAAACATACTGAGCCTGAGGCTAAGCCAGTGGAGGCAGAGCCTGAGGCTAAGACAGTGGAGGCAGAGCCCGAGGCTAAGACAGAAAAGAAAGAACCTGAGGCTAAGACAGTGGAGACAGAGCCTGAGGCTAAAACATTGGAGGCAAAACCTGAGGCTAAGGCAGTGGAGGCAGAGTCTGAGGCTAAGACAGAAGAGACAGAGCCTGGGGCTAATACATTGGAGGCAGAGTCTGAGGCTAAGGCAGTGGAGGCAGAGTCTGAGGCTAAGACAGAAGAGACAGAGCCTGATGGTAAGATAGAAACAGAGCCTGAGGCTAATACATTGGAGGCAGAGCCTGAGGCTAAGACATTAGAGGCAGAACCTGAGGCTACGGCAGTGGAGGCGGAGCTTGAGCCTAAGACATTGGAGGCAGAACCTGAGGCTAAGGCAGTGGAGACAGAGCCTGAGGCTAAGACGTTGGAGGCAGAACCTGAGGCTAAGGCAGTGGAGTCAGAGCCTGAGGCTAAGACAGAAGAGACAGAGCCTGAGGGTAAGATAGAAACAGAGCCTGTGGCTAATACATTGGAGGCAGAGCCTGAGGCTAAGACATTGGAGGCAGAACCTGAGGCTAAGGCAGTGGAGGCAGAACCTGAGGGTAAGATAGAAACAGAGCCTGCGGCTAATACATTGGAGGCAGAGCCTGAGGCTAAGACACTGGAGGCAGAACCTGAGGCTAAGGCAGTGGAGGCAGAACCTGAGGGTAAGATAGAAACAGAGCCTGCGGCTAATACATTGGAGGCAGAGCCTGAGGCTAAGACATTGGAGGCAGAACCTGAGGCTAAGGCAGTGGAGGCAGAGCCAGAGGGTAAGATAGAAACAGAGCCTGAGGCTAATACATTGGAGGCAGAGCCTGAGGCTAAGACATTGGAGGCAGAACCTGAGGCTAAGACATTGGAGGCAGAACCTGAGGCTAAGGCAGTGGAGGCAGAACCTGAGGCTAAGACATTGGAGGCAGAACCTGAGGCTAATACATTGGAGGCAGAACCTGAGGCTAATACATTGGAGACAGAGCCAGAGGCTAAGACATTGGAGGCAGAACCTGAGGCTAAGACATTGGAGGCAGAACCTGAGGCTAATACACTGGAGACAGAGCCAGAGGCTAAGACATTAGAGGCAGAATCTGAGGCTAAGGCAGTGGAGGCAGAGCCTGAGGCTAAGACAGACAAGACAGAGCCTGAGGCTAATACATTGGAGACAGAGCCAGAGGCTAAGACATTAGAGGCAGAACCTGAGGCTAAGACAGTGGAGACAGAGCTTGAGGCTAAAACAGTGGAGTCAGAATCTAAGGCTAACACAGAAGCAGAGTCAGAGTCTAAGACAGAAGAGACAGACACTGAGACACTGAAGGAAGAGCCTGATGTTAAGACAGAAGAAACTGAGACTAAAGCTGTAGAGAAAGATCCTGAGGGTAAGACAGAGGAGGCGGAGACAGAAAAGACCAAGGCCAAGACAGTGGAGGATCAGCCTGAAGCTAAGATGAAAGAAACTGAGACTAAAATAGCAGAGGAAGAATCTGAGGGTCAGGCAGAAGAGACACAGACTGAGGCAAAGGTAAAGGATGCAGATCCTGTGAATAAAGAGACAGAACAGACTGAGCCTATGACAGTGGAGGCAGAGCCTGAGACTGTGACAGTGGAAGCAGAGCCTGAGGCTGAGGCAGAAAAGACAGAGTCTGGAGCTAAAGTAGAAGGGGCTGAAACCGATGCTAAAGTAGAAGGGGCTGAAACCGATGCTAAAGTAGAAGAGGCTGAAACCAATGCTAAAGTAGAAGGGGTTGAAACCGATGCTAAAGTGGAAGGGGCTGAAACCGATGCTAAAGTAGAAGAGACTGAAACCGATGCTAAAGTAGAAGGGGCTGAAACCGATGCTAAAGTAGAAGGGGCTGAAACCGATTCTAAAGTAGAAGAGGCTGAAACCGATGCTAAAGTAGAAGAGGCTGAAACCGATTCTAAAGTAGAAAGGGCTGAAACCGATGCTAAAGTAGAAGAGGCTGAAACCGATTCTAAAGTAGAAGGGGCTGAAACCGATGCTAAAGTAGAAGAGGCTGAAACCGATTCTAAAGTAGAAGGGGCTGAAACCGATGCTAAAGTAGAAGAGGCTGAAACCGATTCTAAAGTAGAAGGGGCTGAAACCGATGCTAAAGTAGAAGAAGCTGAAACCGATTCTAAAGTAGAAGGGGCTGAAACCGATGCTAAAGTAGAAGAGGCTGAAACCGATGCTAAAGTAGAAGGGGCTGAAACCGATTCTAAAGTAAAAGAGGCTGAAACCGATGCTAAAGTAGAAGAGGCTGAAACCCATGCTAAAGTAGAAGAGGCTGAAACCCATGCTAAAGTAGAAGAGGCTGAAACCCATGCTAAAGTAGAAGAGGCTGAAACCGATGCTAAAGTAGAAGGGGCTGAAACCGATGCTAAAGTAGAAGAGGCTGAAACCGATTCTAAAGTAGAAGGGGCTGAAACTGATCCTAAAGTAGAAGAGCCTGAAACCGATTCTAAAGTAGAAGGGGCTGAAACCCATGCTAAAGTAGAAGAGGCTGAAACCGATGCTAAAGTAGAAGGGGCTGAAACCGATGCTAAAGTAGAAGAGGCTGAAACCAATGCTAAAGTAGAAGAGCCTGAAACCGATGCTAAAGTAGAAGAGCCTGAAACCCATGCTAAAGTAGAAGAGGCTGAAACCGATGCTAAAGTAGAAGGGGCTGAAACCGATGCTAAAGTAGAAGGGGCTGAAACCCATGCTAAAGTAGAAGAAGCTGAAACCGATGCTAAAGTAAAAGAGGCTGAAACCGATTCTAAAGTAGAAGAGGCTGAAACCGATTCTAAAGTAGAAGGGGCTGAAACCGATGCTAAAGTAGAAGAGCCTGAAACCGATTCTAAAGTAGAAGAGACTGAACCCCATGCTAAAGTAGAAGAGGCGGAAACCGATGCTAAAGTAGAAGAGGCTGGTGCTAAAGTTGAAAAGGCAAAGCCTGAGGCTACAGTAGAAAAGGATGAGGCTAAGGCAGAAGAAGGGGAGCCTGAGGCAATAGCAAAAGAGCTGTATGTTAAAGTAGAAGAGGCAGATTTTAAAGCACCAGAGGCAGAGCCTACAGCTAAAACATTAATGCCAAAGCCAGATGATAATGTAAAAGAGACAGAGACATTGGCTAAAGAAGAAAAGACACAGTCTGAGGTTAAAGTAGAAAAGGCTGCGGCTATAGAAGCAGCAGAATCAGATTCTAAGCACACAGAGGCAGCATCTGAGGCTAAGGCAGAAGAGGCAGATGTTAAAGAAGCAAAGGCAGACCCAGAAATAGTCACTAAGGCTAACGTAGTGGCAGATCCAGATGATAAGGCAGGGAAGACATTTGAATCTGGGACTGAAGAAGGAAAGACAGAGTATGTGGATAACACAAAATGTGCAGAGTCTGGAGCTGAAGCAGCTGAGGCTAAAGTGAAAGAGACTGAAACTGGGGCAGAGTATGAATGTAAACTAAAAGAGGCAGAACAACATGAATTGGAATCAGAGACTAAAGTAGAAAATATAGAATCTGGGGACATCAAAGAGAAAAAACAAAATGATTTTGAGACCAAAAAGCCTGAGATTGTGGATTATGAAACATCTGTAGAAGAAATAAACAAAACTCTGGAATCTGACAATAACTTAAAAAGTGAAGAAAACAAGATGGACAGGTACTCTCCAGAAGAGAAGTAATATAAAAAAAAAACTCTGAAATCTCCCACTACAGACACAAGGTAATAATTATAATTATTGTATACGATGTTAGATGACTTGAAGTCCATTATTGCTTAAAAATAATTCATAGTTATCATCTGTTAATAGCTAAGAAATAAATAATAATAATAATAATAATAATAATAATAATAATAATAATAATAATAATAATAATAATAATAATAATAATAATAATAATGAATCATGTTATTTTTATATTCAACTGTTGACTCTTCTGTTTTGAATTTCTTGGTGCCTTTTTGTTTATTGATTTGTTTTTGTTCCACAGGTTGATTACCAAGATTTGATTTCTGATTGAGACACAGAGGAAGAGTTGGTGTATTCTACAAGCACAATACTCTTATGGAATATGGATTATTATTGCTCAAAAAACTTTGACCAGTTTTTAAACATGTTCAGCTGAAGCAAACTCATTACACCAAACATTTAAATTTAGAATAGCTTCTTTTCGTTTAATTTCTGAAACACAAAGTGGCTATGAAATGTATACAGTAAGATGGTTTGAAAGCAGTAAATAAGTTGGAGGCTTAAAATCAAGTTGTCACATCTGATGTGAATCCAAATGATGTATTTCTGTCCTTGGAACAGCGTCAGTGATTATGAACACATTTATTATCTGACACTAAAATGTTTACCTCAGAATAGATATTGTACATAGTTTCTATAACTGTAAAAGCTGCTGTTTAATTTTTTATCTAAGCTGTTCAATTTGTAGCCATTTCATACCATTAGTGTTATGTATTTCTTTATTCCTTATCAAACCTGTTAAGACTGCATGGAATAGGATCCTTGAAAGTTGATATTCCTCTGTACAGCTTGAATCATACTGGACATTGGAAACTATATGAATCAATCAATACACCACTGCATCCACGTGATACTGTACCGATATGAAACACAACAACATACTTTAATGATCACATTTATTTTATTTGTGATTTTGCTGTGGGGGAAAAATGATTTGTTTGTTGTGACTTGATCAAGAGTGAAACTGAATGAAAAAATTGAATTAGAGATTTTTGCTCTTTTCTTCAAAATTGCAGGAAGGTCAAATCTTTCAGTTTTTATTTTTATAAATATTTTGCACAAAATAGCACTTTTTACCTGTAATATTCAGAGACAAATGCACTCAATTATGTGCACTTTTGCCCTTAATCTATAGGCTCTACAACTTAATAAGAGTAATGTTTTTTATATGTTTGAATTGTTTAACTGAAGGCTGAAGTATATCATCAAAAGCATTCTATACCAAAACAAGCAATTAATGTGTATTTACTGTGCAATATTCTGCCTTCGAAACGTTGAGGGGTGGTTACCTGACTTTCTGAATGTAATTGAGGTTAATTATTCCCTTTTCCTTTGTAACAGTAACCTGTTTGAAAAAACAGTGTTTCTGATAGATACTGTTAATGTATTTATTGATCAACATTAAAATAGTAATATATGAGATGCATTTATTCATTTTTATATTTACTTTATAATTATATAGGTCCATATATATATATATATATATATATATATATATATATATATATATATATATATATATATATATATATATATATATATATATATATATATTTAATGAGATAAGGTTACAAGTATATTTTTCACAGTACAGATGTTTAAAGGTATTTGAATCATAAAAACTAATTTTTCAGCAGGCCATACATACAATCACATTATGTTAGCTCCATATTTATAATAATAATTGTCAGTTATTATTGCTGAATGATTTTTTTTTCTTTCTTTTTGTGTGTTTTTAATTGCTTTGTTAGGAATGCAATTCTGAATACTTGAATATAAATGTGTATTGCAGACATTTTGTGTCACTTTGTTTTGTTTCCAGTGTGATTAGTTTGGTATCTGAAACAAGCCCTTTCAAACATGGAATAAATACTGAAAACATAAAGAAACATTTGCAATATACAGCTGTATACTTTCATATATGATGTCCTTTATTGTACTTTACTGTGCAGACTGTTTCATTTTTCATTACTAAGTTGTTCAGTACTAAAGGTACAATATGTTAATTAAAATGTTGCTGCTGCTATTTTGGACGCCTTTTATTAATAGTGGGACAAAGCATAAGCCATAGGTATCCTGTTCACCTATACAATAAAGAAAACCTGTATGCATGCAGAGAGTGTAATTTATATATATATATATATATATATATATATATATATATATATATATATATATATATAATTTCTCAAGCATATTGTTTTTGTGTTTGTTTTTTGAAGAAATTGAATGCAGTTTATGGTAATGCAAAATATTGCATACTTTGTTTGATTGCTTATAAAATTTGTGTTCAATAAAAACAATCAATAACTTTTTTTCTACCTTGTATGTCTCAGAATTGTTCTTTTTTTACGTTAACTTTTTTTTTTAGCAACCCTACAACGTAAAAATAATTGAAATGCACTTCCTTTGGCTTTCACAAGATTACACTATTTCTCAAGATACACAAAAACGAGCCACTGCCTTGATGGTTTTATTGACCATGCTATTCAGAATAAGCACCACACTAAAATGATCAATGAATGAGCCTTCCAGAACGTGAGCAGCTTTCTTGCTGAAAAGTCAGTTGCGGTCCTCAAAGCTAGCGTTACTGCTGCAGGAATGGAATCGCATGGTGCTCATGGGATCAGATACATGCCCTGTAGAAAGTCAGTACAAACTTTAAGTACAGTATGCGCTGTTTACAAACATCTCACTGATTGCTTATTATTGAAATAATGTTGAAAAAACAATTTGCAAGCCACATTAAACATAATGTAAGGGACATTTTTGATACATTTAAAAAAAGGACCTACATAACCTGAGAATCTATAAATTGCTGCACAGGGAAAATTATACAGTACAGGCAGCAAATCAGTATACACTTGTAAAAACCCACAGCACACAGTCTAACATACCATAACATAGGCAAACAGTCTAATGATGAGGTTTGAATTGATCAGCTTGAATTTATAGTTTGTAGCAATGAATAAAAACTGGGACATGAACAAGCAAACCCTCTAGTTCAAAGGCACACCCTCTAGTCCTCTAGTCTCTTTACCCAGCATTCCATTAGGGGAGAGGACTGAAGCGATACATAGCTGATATTTCACAGTCAATAATGCATGCACTGGGAACCATCACATGATGACATGTTACTCCTACCAAAGTTAAAGGTGGCTCACCAAACTTTTCACCAGATATTAAACTGCTAAAAAAATACTAATTTGCATAATTGTCTTTTTTTTAGGTGCTTACGTTTAACCAATGTCATGTACTATTTAATTCAGCAAGTCCTGAAGCAGTCCTGATTTGGTAGTAATGTGCCTTTGAGTATATTTCATTAAAGTTGTGTTACAAAGTGCCTGTACATTTTAGCCGTGTTTCCAAGTAGGCAGCCTAGCCTGGTATTCTCAGGTAACATCTGTCATGGACTGAGCGTGCCCAGATCAAATGTAGCCCTAGAAATATGACCCTCGTAAACTTAGACTAATTCTTTTCAGACTCAGTTTGCACTGATGCAGTGGGTGCTAGAGTACAGTATAAGACTGCCTGAACTATTTCAGGGCTGTCTGATAACAGGTCATGGTGGCAATGGCACAATGCTTTGAGAGAACATTAGGACGTGGCACATTAAGTTAATGGATCCGCAGTCATCCCATGGGAGGTAAGCTCAGTACATTTATGGAGGTATATTTTTTCATTATACTGTAAAACCTTTGAACAGTATGTGTCTTTCCTTGAGTTTCCTTTAGTTTCTCTACATGTACTTAATGTTGTCTTTAGCTAGCACCACTGCAATTATCTGTACCAGTAGTTTAACCTATTACATAAGCATGTTTGTTGTGATAATTAAAGCAAATTGGCAACTCGTCTGTTTACCTGGCTTTTCACATTGCTTTAAAAACATCCACACCAGCTAAATATGGTACAGTGCACACCACAACAAAACATTTTAGAGCTATGAAAAGTTACCTGAATAATAGTATTGAAGGTATTTTAGTTATTTTATTTGCTATCTGCTTAAACAAACACTATACCCTTCAATGAAAGCCTTATCCACTAATCCACTGAACTTGTTATGTGTAAAAAACTAAACTTGCTGTTTTTCCCATTAGCTTAATACCTGTACAATATTACACAATTTGCTGATATAGTTGTATATAAATAGTTGTAGTTTATAACAGTTTGACCATCTAAAGCTTCACACATTGCAAAGACACCAAGTTAGCTTGACCTTATTGTCTGGGTTAAGTGGAGTGAGGCTGAGAATCACTTAGTACTTAGTGAGGACAGAGAACAGACAGTAGCACTGTAAAATGTACCTTGGAAGTCATATTTTGGCATTACTGTACAGTCTGCTACATACTGTATGGCTTTTATGGCTGTGTTTTTTTATTTCTCTCAATTTGTAAAAAGTCACAGTGGTGGTGATTATTTCTTCTCTTATTATTTAATGCTTAAATACTATTATATTCTAGGGACCCCCAACAGGTATATTGAATGTAGGCCAACCATCATATATACACAAAGGCAGACAATCAAATGGGGCTTGGCATTAGGTTTTCTAAGGTAGTCTAATTAGTAGCTTTCCTGCTTTTAACCTGTGGTCAGCTCTAGTAATTGCTACTGGTCTAGAACTGTGTTTAACTGGTATAGACAGGGAGTTCTGTGGATGGTAGCTAGTGTTTCTGTTACCATGGACACCAAACCAAGCGGGTCTGCAGCTCCAGTCACCCTTGAAAGATGCTGCCTCATATGTGAGAGAGACGTCTACAAGAATAGCATTTGCTAGACCAGAGAAATACCAGAGCCCAACATGTGTCTCCCACTTCGTGTTACCGTACACATGGAAACTGTTACCATGCTAGCCTGTCGCAGTCACAGAACACAAATAAATAAACAGGGGAGCAGCAACCAGGGATGTAATCAGTAGGGAGGTCATGCATGTTTTATTACAGCTACTTTTATTTATTTTCTGCCCTGTCTCACTGGGCAACACCTGTTAAACAGTTCAAAGGGAAATATGTGTGGAGTTTTAACCATGGTGTTAAATTAACAATACGCTCGGCTGGTGTAAATGTGCCTGTGACCGGTTCATATCGGGTCCTAGAATTGTGTTATAACTATGCTTGCCACATGGCCAGGTGTTGCCTGGTCTTGCAGAGGCACTGCTCTTTTGGCAATGGCCATTTTTGGCTCAAAAGCTGGGGATCACATTTTCACAACGTGAAGAAAGTGCGTTCAGACCTGGCATGAGCACTCCATAAAATGAACAAACCATTAAAAGTAAATGCAGAGAGTCAAAGCCTGAAGCTGACACCCTGGGATCCTTCAAGAAGCTGCTTGATGAGATTCTGGCATCAATAAGGTACTAACAACCAAACGAGCAAGATGGGCTGAATGGCCTCCTCTCGTTTGTAAACTTTCTTATGTTCTTCTTATGTTCTTATGTTCAATCCTGCAAGCTTTCTGGATATCTTTAAATGGTCAATGGCTACTGACCTGGACATTTTTTTAGTGTTGACCAATTAAGAAAATAATTGGTGGAACAAAATCCAGAAGACCCTTCAGCTCTCCAGGACCAGGGTTGGCCACCCCTGTTCTAGACAGATTGAGGTCCCCAGATTTGATATTGCTAGAGACCCTAAGTCCTGAACAGTTTATAGCAGGTAGTCCTACCTTAGAGACCACACAGCATAGGCCCTCGCGTTAAGGGCATACTCCAGTTCAAAGCGGGAGCACAGGGCAGCTACGTGGCTGCGGCCCGGCCCTCCGCGCACCAGCAGGCAGTCTGATGAGGAGGAGGGAGACAGGGAGCCGCTGCTGTTACTGGAGGCTGGAGGCAGCTACATGAGGAGTAGCACATCAAACATTAGTATCACTGGAAATCCCACACCAATACTTAAACGTCAACCTGTTGTTTCAAAATGTCATGGTTTTGAGTTAAATGGTCTTACTGTCTAAGCATTGGCTCCTTGTCTAAGCATGGGGAAGCCTTGAGTGAATGATCCTTGAAAGGAACCTGTCATGTCAATAGAAGTGTGAAATAATAACCTGAGTAAAGTATGCTTATAGCCCAATTAAATAAATAAATAAATAAATAAATAAATAGATGAAATATAGAACAATATCCTTACCTCAGCATTGCAAAGACACTTTCCATTCTGGCAACCACTTCAGAAAACTCAGGCCTTTCTTGTTGGATGAAAATATCATAATTTACTTTTTGATCTGCATTGTAGTAAACATTATACAGTCCTATAGCTTCACACATTATTCAAATATTTGGTATGTAAATAACAAAAACCTTTGGCTACAGGTGGAGAATGCAGTCCTAATGACTGGACTTTTCTTTCAGGTCTGCAACAGTTAACTAATTTGGTAAAAGATGCAGTATGCATCAAACCGCAGCGGTTCCAGTCACAGACTTCTTGGTCGTCGTGGGAGAACACACTCTGCAATATGTTTTTATCTGGACACCAGTAAAAAATGAAAAGTAAGTTGAACCAATCTTAGTTTTTTATTGTCTTCAAAAAGAATGCCCATTTTAACATGTATTACAGCATAGCTGTTTCCAGAGTGAATTATTTGTTCTTCAAAGTCTTCATCCCATCAGGGTTAGAGATGGGAAGTAGTGGGGGTCTGGGGGGAGGATTATCCCAAGTTTTATACTGGGTCACAGTTCTTTTGACAATGGCTGTTTTTGGCTCAAAAGCTGGGGACCACATTTTTACAACGTGAAGAAAGTGCGTTCAGACCTGGCACGAGCACTCCATAAAATCAACAAACCATTAAAAGTAAATAGAGAGAGTCAAAGCCTGAAGGTCCTTGAAACGAGCTGACTGCCACGCAGAGCTAGCAGAGTGGAAATTAAATGCTGTTCATAACAACCTCAACCAAACACTGGCACCTTTACAATGCACTCCCCAGACAGCATGCTGGTTAATAAAGCATAAAGAAGGCCCATCCAGGTAGTCTCTAATGGCAGGATTCAAACATTATTTTGTTAAAAATGATATCACATAAAATGTGGATTAGTGTGTACAGAATCGTCTCATTTCCTTTTGTAACAGGATGTTTTTATTCTCCAGGTGTGCTGCTCGTGGTCCTGACTTCCCTCACGCATGCTCAGTTAATGGATTTTTGCCCTGCCTCTTGTGTGGTATGCTCAGAAGATGCAACGATATGCCAAAAGCTGGAAAATGTTATATGTAAGGAACCAGACAGAAACAGCACCAACCCAAATATTATGATATAAAATTATGATAATGATCTCACTCAATTCAGTCCTGAGATATATTAATCTGATGGAAATAATAGCACAGTATCCTCATCATGGTTTACATGCATTAGCAATAATAGCAACTAGATCAGTGGACCTCACCAACAATGTGCAGCTGGACACAAGTATCGTTACAAAATTGTTGGGGGACACAGAATGATAGTTCAATTATTCTGCTACAATTACTTTTATACCCAAGCATTATAATTCCATAATTCTTCTCACTTTTCTATCACAAAAGACATTGATTGTTAATTCAAACAGCTCCTCAGGCAATCATGTGGACACTAAATGCTACAGATCTGTAGGCTGGTTAAATTGGCCACTATCTGGCACACTAGGGTGATTTGAAAACTAACAAGTGTAAAGTTTACCTGGAGATACAGAAGTAAGAATGGGACACACTTTGGGCTGCATGTGGACTGTGATCTCATTCTGTGAGGACCACTGACCTAGACAATCTTGACAAAGCAATTAACCTAGTGTGTGTGTGTTTAGCACAGTAACTTATGTGTGATGTGTTCATCTTCATACAGCCATTCCTGTAACCACTAAAGCCTTGATCTTCACCAATGGGTACATCAACTCTCTTCGTGACGCCAGTTTTTCACACCTGTCCAACATGACACTGCTTGGACTTAGCAGTAACGTCATAGCTAACATTGAGGAGAATGCTTTCCACAATCTTACCAGCCTGAAAACTCTGCTCTTGGACCACAACCAGATCACAAGTACTGCTATTCTGGATTCCACCTTTACCCAGCTCCGAAGCTTGGAAACCCTACAGCTGGGCAGCAATGCTCTGCAGAACATCAATGGAAGCTGGTTTAAAGATATGACAAGCCTACTGACATTACAGTTAGAAGGGAATCAGATTACAAAACTGGACAGCAGTACCTTCACAGATGCTAACCTCCAAAACCTTAAGCGTCTGGATTTGTCTAATAATCTGATCAGCTACCTTGGCAAAGATTCCTTTGCGAGTCTTCCCCGGCTGTACAGTTTGGATCTGTCCAAGAACAACCTGTCCGTCATACCAGATGCCTTTTCCTACCTCTCCTGGCTCTCGGTTCTGAACCTGGACATGAATCACTGGAACTGCACCTGTGAGTTACAAGAGCTTTCTGCATTCCTTAGGAGATTCATCAAAAACCAAAACCAGGTCCTGCTCTATGGCAAGAAGCTAGTCTGTGAGAACACCAAGAACCCAGCCATTCAAACCGTGCTGCAGCTGACGGAGTCCAACTGTGTGCCATCCAACCAAAACATCACCATCGTGATAAAAAACAAAGATTACAAGCACTATGTGAGGGATGTTGTCTTAGCAGCCATCTTTTGCTTTGCAGGTAAGGAATTTATCTAAAAAATACAGCATTTTCTTGGGCAAGGAGGATTAAGGGATATTGATGTCACACGTTATTATCTATCTCCGAGGGTAGTAGGGGGTTAACAACTGCTACACAACTCCTTGTTATTAACCCTTTATCGATATTGTGGCCACATGGTAAGAGCTCTTTAGTGTTATTAAATATACTGAGATTCTAATCTTAAAGGTTCAAGTGGTTGGTCAAAAAATGACAATGTTTCAATTGGGAACTGCAGTCTTCGGCATTTTCATTTTTAATTAGATTTGCTAAACATTATACTTACATGTAATGACCAACTATTGTTTTCTTTTTCTTGCCTGAATTGTAGGTGCAGTGGGCCTTACACTGGCAGGGCTTTTCTTCTTTTACAACAAACTGTTGCAAAGTAAAGGGCAGCGGTGCTGGAAAGAGAGACCTTGTCCACTACACGGGGAGGACGCCGCTTCTAACGCGCTTCGTATGAGAAATCATGGGTCTTCTAGGAGAACCCCTGACTGTATCTTCACTGAAGACAATGAAGTGCAGGTGCTGTCTATCGTGCACCCCGGAAATGAGCCCCAGCTCAAGCAGGAAAACACAGTAGCAGCCTGGGCAAGGACAGACTACTGCAGGTCAAGGAAAAGCGACGAGCCTGCAAGAAACGTTTTTGCATGTCTCAACTGCAGATTGGTACAGTCAGTATCAGAGAAAACACCTGGGAAAAAGAAAGCTGATAATAAGGGGTGCGTTGATTTGAAGAATCTGAGTCGGGTGACAATTAACCTCAGTGAGCAGAGAGGGCTGGCACAGAGGGAGGAAACGCAGAGGTATTTGCAGCATCCCGCATCGAATAATAATGAAGGTAAGCATATAAGGAGGGTCCCAACTGCTCATTAAAAATAACAGCCTTCCTGCCTGCTTTACTCATTAAGCAGTCCATGTCCCATGAAACTCTTTAGCATTCAAAATCTATTTTCTTTAATGCATGTTTCACTACTACTACCTTTTAAGTTTTATAAAAGTAAGGTAAAACTCACTTTTGTTTCTCCAGTTTCAGCAGTGGCTTAAAATGAATTGTTCCTAAATACCAGATTCTACCGAGTCAACGTCCCGGTGTGAATGATTGCCCCACCCAGACTTTTAGCTGAAAGTCAAATTTTCACCATTAATTTCCGGTTTTGAATAACCATGCGCAAATAATGCCGACACTCAGCAGTCTGATTGATTATGCTTTCCTGTTGCTACGGTACAATCCATATTTTGGATATATATTTTTTTCTAGGCACTGCAAGAGCGTGTAACTCAGGCCATTTTTTTGTATTGAACATGTTAATGCTACAGTGCTACTTTGGATGTTGATTAATTATTTTGTGTTGGAGATGGCCATTTCTTACTTACAGAGATTATGTAAAGCCCTTTATTTTAGTAGACCGGAAATTTCATGTGTTCATATATTTTTAAAATTAGCAAATTTTATTTTAGCGTTTTTCACCTACAAATGTGGTTTCTCATAATGTGCATTTGCACTGGAGACTGAAGCTTTAAAGCTTAATGTTTGTTTTGTGAAAAGATTTAAAATGACGAAACAGCGGGCGTACTGCAGCAATTTTTAATTGTATTTCACCAGTCAATAAATATCTTAAATGCACTTCTTGATTCTTTAGCATGACTGTGTGCCACGATCTACCTTTTGATTTTAAATATATCTAATTGTAAACGTAATCTATCAATCTAATGTTAAAAATACTCGCGGGTATTGACGTGTCGGAATCCAGTATTAACAATATTCAACTCCCTTTTCCAGATACCAGAAACGAGAGCCAACATAAGCGGAGGCATGCAGGTCACAACCCAGGTCAGTGTCAAGACCAGATCACTCACATCTTTGAAAAAGCAGGAGAAAAGAGGTATTACTGTAGTGGAGCCAAAGGGAATAAACCCACGCAGTACAATACAATGCATTCCAGATTGGGAACATGCTGTATGCAGAGAGAACATCATGGTAACCGTTCTATACAAGACGGTCACCCTGAAAACATTCACTCGCTGCCAGACTACCTCACCATTAATTGTGTTCATTGTCACACCACCTATGAATACAGGAGACAGGGGAGTAAAGATAACAACATCAAAACAGAATTGGCAGAGGAAAAGACAAAAGAGCTGGTTCACAGAAATGAAGCATTAGTGATTAGGAAAACAACGCTGCACAGGGACTATATTGAAGAAACCCCTATTGGACCACCTAAAAATAAGCTAGCACAGATACAAAAGACTGTATCCTTTAAACTACCTGACAACATCATGTCAAATGTGCGTTTCATTTCTCGAAAAGAGATAGCAGCTCTTAGGAAACATAAACGAAAGAGCAGTCATAAACATAACAATACAGAGGTGGAAAGCATACAATACACGCGTCCTATTGACGAAGATAAAGAGGGGACAGTTAGTTCAATTAAAAAGGCCTCAAAAAATGGAAAAGCTGGAAGCTCCAAAGAGGATAAGCAGACTCGAATCCAATCCAAACACAAGACACAATCGAGCAGTTTATTAAAGGTAAAGATAAGTTTAGATCCTTTCCGGAAAAATACAGTTCATCCTAGCACAAAAGGGAGCATAGAGGAGGTTGAGCAGCAACAGGTTCACAGAAAACCAGAAAGAACAATGGCATTGAAAAAGAAAAGTAAAACAATGAAATCTATAGAAAAAAAAGACCCCATAGAAGTAGCCATCCCAGAGGTAGAACACGCTAGCAAGAAGAAATCGAAAGCTCACAAAGCTCAAGAGACCAAGAAACAGGAAGACCAACTTAGTCAGGATAACAAAATGTTACCTGGAATAGATGCCACTCCGAATCAAACAATAGGGACTAGGAGAGACCCTGAGCAGGGGTCGCTGCACTTGGACAGAAGTTCTTCATCAGTTGAAAAAGAGCCTGACAATGCAACACCATTACAAGCCCAGCACGACGTAACAGCCAGTACCCCACAAGAGAAGGACAAAGATGTGTCAGACCCCGGTAAACCATCCATACTAAACATGCCTGAAGAAGACAGGACAAATGAATCTCAAGGTAGCACATCTGAGGTAGTGGAAGTAAAGAAAGGCAAAGACCAAAACACAAGGGAGGAGAGTCATGTGGAGAATAATGAAACACTGCCTGTCACAGCTTTAACCAAAAGCACTTTGGAAACAGAAACCTCGACTGATCGAAATGTAGAACCTCATTCAGATATTGATGAACCCAAGGAACAAGACACCACATTTCCGAACCTTGGTACACTCAAAACAAATGAGACTGGAGCAGATGAGGGTTCAGAGATCCAGAATGGAAAAGAGTCGCAGGTGTTGATTTCAGGAGAGCTGCAGGTCCGAGAGCAGAGTGAAAGCCAGAAGTTCAGCATTCCTGCTCTTGAAAATCCACATCAGGACCCAAAAATCAACCAAAGTAAAAACAGGACGTCACTCGCTGCAGCTCCCAATGAAGAAATCCCAGGATCAGATAGTCTTCCTGAAATCAGCAACTATGAAACCCACGATGACATTTTAAAAGGAGGTTCTGATCTAACAAACATTATCTCTCAGAGTCAAAGTATCAATAAAATAGAGGATCCCGAGGTCGAAGGGCCTGTAGCTTCAGAGTTTCATGAAGGAAAGATTCCTCAAAATCAACTGACGGACAGTACAAACACTACCTTGGATAATGCCCTTCCCAATTCAGAGTCATCTCTAGACGGGACAAAATCTGAAACGATTACTAACACAAGTCATGCAGAAGCTGCTCCAAGTGGAGAAAACCATTCAAACAACAACAGCACCCACTCATCACTCTCTCTAACACAGAAAGAAGATGACAAAGGACCAGTAGCTGTGGACAATCAAATAGCTAATGTGCTGCTGTCCAATTTAGAGCCAGATAAATACACTGGCAAAGCAGCTGCAACAAGACTCAGCATTTTACAAGAGATAGAAGTTCCTTCAGGAGAGGGCACTCAGAAAAAGAAAATCTGCCTTGTGCTCCCTGAACAATCAAGTAACAGGCTACAAAACGCACTAAATAAAAAAATAAGGTAGACTACATCTATTAGAACAGCCTCAGACCGGGCTCACTGGCTGTCTCTTTATCAACTAAACCTGGACTGTATGATGAAAGATGTGTAGCCTTTTATTTATTTATTTTCTTATTTATGTATGTATCTATTTCACAGTCTTCAACAGTAGTTACAAATAATCACTGTTTTGATGTGTAATACTGTATGTACAGTACGCAATACTGTTTTTAAGGTTTTTTGTAAAAAAATATATTTTGAAAATACATCTTGTATTAATTTTGCTATGTTTTGACTGAAAATAAAGGTATAAACCATAACACCTTTTTTTTTTTGCCACCAAAGTCACGGTCCAGTTTACTAAGATTTTGCACACAAATGTCTTTATTTGCTCAATTCTTTTTGTTGCACGCTTACAGTGTATCTGAGGCCAGTTATTTCTTTCTGTGACTGTGGATACATCATGCCATTGAAATGTACTTTTGTTCCTCTTGCTCTGCAATATCATTTCACCTACAGTGTGGGTGGCTTACATTCCAGCCTCTCATTAACAGTGAAGAGATGGGCTTAGGGATGGAGTAGCCGATCGGAGGTCTGATTTGATGGTAGGCCATGTCTGCTGCAACTGCTGCTCCAAAAGAAAGATCAGACCTGGTCAGCTTGTAAGAAGACACTGCAGACTCAACACAGCGCACCTACCGTGTACCGATACAAAGGAAAACCATCCCTACTAGTGATGAAGATCATTACAAACAAGGCCTCTTGATGTGGGATCCCAGATCCTTCTGAGAAACATGTTTCAGGCTAGGATAGGGCTGCAGTAAATTACTGCACTGTGCATTATCGTTGAGAAATGTGATCAAATGTAACCAGGTAACCTGTTTGCAAATGTGTTGTCCACAGGGTAATTAAGTAACTATGAAACTCTAGTGCAATATCATAATACAGTATGCTTATAATAAGGCACTGGCTGTTGGTCCATATACAAGGCTGCATTTTTGTAATAATTAAAGTTCCTCTAAATAAAGTATAACATACTGAAAATATCACAACAACAAATAACAAATCTGAAATGGAAATCCCCTCTTTGAATATGCAGTCTAGCCCTTCGCAGCTTTAGAAGTGAATGTAAAGAGGAAATTATTGGACTGTACTTCAACCAGGTGCAGTGCTCACCCTTTTACTGTTGATAAACGATATATATATATATACAGTACTGTGCAAAAGTTTTAGGCAGATGTGAAAAAATGCTGTAAAGTAAGAATGCTTTCAAAAATAGACATGTTAATAGATTATATTTATCAATTAACTAAATGCAAAGTGAGTGAACAGAAGAAAAATCTAAATCAAATCCATATTTGGTGTGACAACCCTTTGCCTTCAAAACAGCATCAATTCTTCTAGGTACACTTGCACAAAGTCAGGGATTTTGTAGGCATATAGTCAGGTGTATGATTAAACAATTATACCAAACAGGTGCTAATGATCATCAATTCAATATGTAGGTTGAAACACAATCATCAACTGAAACAGAAACAGCTGTGTAGGAGGAATAAAACTGGGTGAGGAACAGCCAAACTCAGCTAACAAGGTGAGGTTGCTGAAGACAGTTTACTGTCAAAAGTCATACACCATGGCAAGACTGAGCACAGCAACAAGACACAAGGTAGTTATACTGCATCAGCAAGGTCTCTCCCAGGCAGAAATTTCAAGGCAGACAGGGGTTTCCAGATGTGCTGTCCAAGCTCTTTTGAAGAAGCACAAAGAAACGGGCAACGTTAAGGACCGTAGACGCAGTGGTCGGCCAAGGAAACTTACTGCAGCAGATGAAAGACACATCATGCTTACTTCCCTTCGCAATCGGAAGATGTCCAGCAGTGCCATCAGCTCAGAACTGGCAGCAAACAGTGGGACCCTGGTACACCCATCTACTGTCCGGAGAAGTCTGGTCAGAAGTGGCCTTCATGGAAGACTTGCGGCCAAAAGCCATACCTCCGACGTGGAAACAAGGCCAAGCGACTCAACTATGCACGAAAACACAGGAACTGGGGTGCAGAAAAATGGCAGCAGGTGCTCTGGACTGATGAGTCAAAATTTGAAATATTTGGCTGTAGCAGAAGGCAGTTTGTTCGCCGAAGGGCTGGAGAGCGTACACGAATGAGTGTCTGCAGGCAACAGTGAAGCATGGTGGAGGTTCCTTGCAAGTTTGGGGCTGCATTTCTACAAATGGAGTTGGGGATTTGGTCAGAATTAATGGTCTCCTCAATGCTGAGAAGTACAGGCAGATACTTATCCATCATGCAATACCATCAGGGAGGCATCTGATTGGCCCCAAATTTATTCTGCAGCATGACAACGACCCCAAACATACAGCGAAAGTCATTAAGAACTATCTTCAGCATAAAGAAGAACAAGGAGTCCTGGAAGTGATGGTATGGCCCCACAGAGCCCTGATCTCAACATCATCGAGTCTGTCTGGGATTACATGAAGAGAGAGAAGCAACTGAGGCTGCCTAAATCCACAGAAGAACTGTGGTTAGTTCTCCAAGATGTTTGGGCCAACCTACCTGCCGAGTTCCTTCAAAAACTGTGTGCAAGTGTACCTAGAAGAATTGATGCTTGATGCTGTTTTGAAGGCAAAGGGTGGTCACACCAAATATGGATTTGATTTAGATTTTTCTTCTGTTCACTCACTTTGCATTTAGTTAATTGATAAATATAATCTATTTATATATATATATATATATATATATATATATATATATATATATATATATATATATATATATATATACAGTACTGTGCAAAAGTTTTAGGCAGGTGTGAAAAAATGCTGTAAAGTAAGAATGCTTTCAAAAATAGACATGTTAATAGATTATATTTATCAATTAACTAAATGCAAAGTGAGTGAACAGAAGAAAAATCTAAATCAAATCCATATTTGGTGTGACCACCCTTTGCCTTCAAAACAGCATCAAGCATCAATTCTTCTAGGTACACTTGCACACAGTTTTTGAAGGAACTCGGCAGGTAGGTTGGCCCAAACATCTTGGAGAACTAACCACAGTTCAGTTGCTTCTCTCTCTCTCTTCATGTAATCCCAGACAGACTCAATGATGTTGAGATCAGGGCTCTGTGGGGGCTATACCATCACTTCCAGGACTCCTTGTTCTTCTTTACGCTGAAGATATGACTTTCGCTGTATGTTTGGGGTCGTTGTCATGCTGCAGAATAAATTTGGGGCCAATCAGATGCCTCCCTGATGGTATTGCATGATGGATAAGTATCTGCCTGTACTTCTCAGCATTGAGGAGACCATTAATTCTGACCAAATCCCCAAATCCATTTGCAGAAATGCAGCCCCAAACTTGCAAGGAACCTCCACCATGCTTCACTGTTGCCTGCAGACACTCATTCGTATACGCTCTCCAGCCCTTCGCGAACAAACTGCCTTCTGCTACAGCCAAATATTTCAAATTTTGACTCATCAGTCCAGAGCACCTGCTGCCATTTTTCTGCACCCCAGTTCCTGTGTTTTCGTGCATAGTTGAGTCGCTTGGCCTTGTTTCCACGTCGAAGGTATGGCTTTTGGCAAAGTCTTCCATGAAGGCCACTTCTGACCAGACTTCTCTGGACAGTAGATGGGTGTACCAGGGTCCCACTGTTTTCTGCCAATTCTGAGCTGATGGCACTGCTGGACATCTTCCGATTGTGAAGGGAAGTAAGCATGATGTGTCTTTCATCTGCTGCAGTAAGTTTCCTTGGCCGACCACTGCGTCTACGGTCCTCAACGTTGCCCGTTTCTTTGTGCTTCTTCAAAAGAGCTTGGACAGCACTTCTGGAAACCCCTGTCTGCCTTGAAATTTCTGCCTGGGAGAGACCTTGCTGATGCAGTATAACTACCTTGTGTCTTGTTGCTGTGCTCAGTCTTGCCATGGTGTATGACTTTTGACAGTAAACTGTCTTCAGCAACCTCACCTTGTTAGCTGAGTTGGGCTGTTCCTCACCCAGTTTTATTCCTCCTACACAGCTGTTTCTGTTTCAGTTAATGATTGTGTTTCAACCTACATATTGAATTGATGATCATTAGCACCTGTTTGGTATAATTATTTAATCATACACCTGACTATATGCCTACAAAATCCCAGACTTTGTGCAAGTGTACCTAGAAGAATTGATGCTGTTTTGAAGGCAAAGGGTTGTCACACCAAATATGGATTTGATTTAGATTTTTCTTCTGTTCACTCACTTTGCATTTAGTTAATTGATAAATATAATCTATTAACATGTCTATTTTTGAAAGCATTCTTACTTTACAGCATTTTTTCACACCTGCCTAAAACTTTTGCACAGTACTGTATATATAGATATATATATATATATATATATATATATATATATATATATATATATATATATATATATATATATATATATATATATGTTAGCAGCAGTATTTTAAAACATGAAATGTGGGGTGTATGCCAGGCACTACAGTGTGCAAGTTCTCTTACCTGGTTTAAGGTGGGCAAATGGGATTTCTCCTGTTAAGAGGTCCCAGAGACAGAGGGCGAAGCTGAACATGTCAGCCTTGACGGTGTAGCGGGTACACTGTGTGAACACCTCCGGAGCCATCCAGCGCAGGTTCTGCACATCCAGCACAGTGGTAATGGCAATTACAAATACATCCAGCGCAGGTTCTGTACATCCAGCACAGTGGTAATGGCAATTACAAATACATCCAGCGCAGGTTCTGCACATCCAGCACAGTGGTAATGGCAATTACAAATACATCCAGCGCAGGTTCTGCACATCCAGCACAGTGGTAATGGCAATTACAAATACTATTGTCTGATAAGCAATGCTCTCACCTCTTTAGACATTATTATTATGATTTTTTTTTTTCTGTGGTCTGAATCAATTTAAATGCATTTTCTCCTTCTGTTGGTATTCAACAAAGTGTAAATCTCCCTTTCACTTTAGAAATACTAGTAGAAGAACTTTTATTTATATTTGATTCAGAGAATTGTTGCCAAGTAACATCCACTAAGCCTGACACTGTCCACTCCCTTGCAGTCAGTTCAATTTGTCACATTAATGGCCTGAATAATTAGTGGGATGGAACATATATATTAAGGCAAGATACAACTTGCTGACATTTTTAAAAAAAAAACATGTGCAGAGGAGGCCAAGTGCTATAACTAGTCTTTCTTGTCGTGGCTACCAGTACTCTAAGTAAAGACTAAACTCATTATTCTCATAACACACTGTTGTGGTTAAAATGCAGTACAACAAGGTTTTGGCACTATCGAGATTACCCTATTTCATGTTGGCTGTGCTGAGTATTACACACCAGTCTGCCATGCAGACCCAACTGATTGAGATGTGCTGGTCAGGTGATGAATTTGGAGATTCACAAGTGACTGGCATACTCTACTGCTTGAATGGACTTGTACCTAAAGGTAGGGAACAAAAATCTGACTTGTACAGTTTGTCTTTCGTTGTTACATTTAATTTGGTCTTATATCCAGTTTCATGAAAATGATAGAATTCTGTATTACACAGACCCTGATTATCACTTCTCAAGGGCAGCAGTGTGGAGTAGTGGTTAGGGCTCTGGACTCTTGACCGGAGGGTTGTGGGTTCAATCCCAAGTGGGGGACACAGCTGCTGTACCCTTGAGCAAGGTATTTTACCTGGATTACTCCAGTAAAAACCCAACTGTATAAATGGGTAATTGTATGCAAAAATAATGTGATATCGTGTAACAATTGTAAGTCACCCTGGATAAGGGTGTCAGCTAAGAAAATAATAATCTTGGACTACCTTTCCTGAGGTGTCATTAGGTAGTTCAAGATGAAGTGCTAAATTTGACAGTAGTAAGAAAATCATTGAAATGCTGTTGGTTTCCCCAAAATAGTTTTATTAATCAAAAGCTATGAAATTACAGATAAAAACAAGTACTTTATGAATGCTGTAACACTTATTTTTTTATGTTATTTTATTTGACAACCTGTTGTGTAAACAGATTTTTGCTTATGTAGCACTATAGCTTGTTTACAACCTTGAACACTATACCCTATTAAAATGTAATATTTTCTCAAGTGAGTTTCATAATAGCAATTAAAAGACTCCTCTGAGATTTTCACATATTTTTCCTTACCTTGTTTGCAGCATGACTTGAAAACATGCAAGTAGTAAAAAACAAATAGATTTGTTATTTGATTTCCTATTGTGAGCTTTTATGCTTCAGCCACTCTACCAGCTAAATAATATAATACTTATATTATCTAGCTATTGTTATTCATTCGAGTGCAAGTAAATGAATACGTTTCTAACATGTTTTTAGTTATATTGTGTTGTTTTTCATTGTTGCAGTTTTGCCTCTCAATATCACAAGCCTGTTTATTGGCGGAAATGCCATCACAAGCATTGAGGCAAATGCGTTTGAAGACAGCAGCTTCACATCCTTACAGAAACTCACTATCAGAAGGACAGGCATCCAGGACTTTCCTGACCATGTGTTCTCTTCTTTACACAACCTGATTGAAGTGCATCTCGTCTCCAACCCAATCACGACGATCAAACAGCACTGGCTTTCCAGCATGACCGTCCTTCACCAGCTGGTGATCTGCCAGACCCAGATCCGCGCCATAGAATCAACCACCTTCCCACCTTTAGAAAGTATGAGGAGACTGAACCTAAGTGGGAATCAGATTCAGATTATTGGAAGAGGAAGCTTCAGGAATCTCCAGGGACTTGAAGAACTAGATCTTTCTAGTAACCAGCTAATGACTCTCGGTGCGGACGGGATTGATGGCTTAGAGTTTAAACTACTTGATGTGTCCCGTAATCCTTGGACCTGTGAATGTGAGCTGACGGACTTCATCCAATGGCTGAGAACGTTCACGTCGGAGAACGGAAATAAGACACTGTCCAACTCTTTGATCACAGCGTGTGCCAAGCCTCTAAATGTAGCCGGACTAGCCCTTTGGAATTTAAGTGATATGTGTCTCACAAGCACTCTTTCAAATGCCTATGTCATCACAAGACATACCACCGCTGCAGACAGTCAAGGAACCCTAGCTGGGATCACAGTTGGTTCAATGCTCCTCTTTTTTGGTAAGGCTTGTTTGTTAATTACAGCATGCAACTTTTTTTATAATAGATAGACAAATGAAGCAATGTATTATTTTGTAAATGGCAAACTGAGTATATATTGTTTATCCCTAACCCTAGTTTAAACCACTGGCCCCGCTGAGCCACAATCACACAATTAGCTGTCTCTCCATTCTCTTCCAGGCTTGTGTTTCCTTTGTTTGTGTCTGTTGTTGCTGATTGTTTCAAGAAAAAAGAAGGTTGTTGAGCCAAAGGAAAATGACCTAGAATGTGGAGTGGCAGATAACTGTAACCAAACCCAGGCAAACCCGAATCAAAGCAATGTTTCAGTCTTCAAAAAAGTACAAAAAACTACTGAGCAGCTGCAGACTGGAAGCTGTGAGAAAATGGATGCAATGATAATGAACATTTCAACCATTAGCGAAACCAGGAAAGATGAGTGCAAACACCATATCAATAAGGAAGTTTGTAAGTGATTTTTTATATATATATATATATATATATTTATAAATAAATACGTTTTTGCTCAAAACAGCCAACTTCCCAACATTTTGGAAAGTTATGTGTGAAAACAAACAGTGGAGGTGCATATAGGCCTTTGATGGCATGGTTACTACAGCTTTGGCCAAAAGTGTTGCATCACCCGATAGAATTAATTAGTTTTATAAAGTCGAATGAAACATGCTGAATAATGTTACAATAACATATTGAATTGCATACCACTTTGTAGTTTTCCATATACAGTACTTAACGAAAAAGTGACAACAATTTTTAAATGTGACATTTCTAAAACTAACTTGAAATACTGTACTACTGTTATGGCTTCCAGTAGACGTTTGCCATATCGTCTTGTAGTTTCTTTGATTACATGATGTTAAATAAAAGATTATGTTCATATTATGTTCACTTAAAAAAAAAATGTCTCAATGCTAAAATACCTGGAGCAACCAAAATGGTGAAGTTAGAATTTTTGTATTCATCATTTTGTTTCTTTGCTTATTTCTTACAGCCCAAAAGAAACTCTTTATGTATCCAGAGGAGAATCATCACATACAAAGATTTAGCGTGGAGCCTGAGTCAGACAACAAGATTATCCTGAGCCAGTACATGGATGAGGCAGGGGAAAGAGAATCAGGGGCAAAAACTGGAAGGAAGAGTAGAAGACATCCTGATGAACAGACAGAGCAGAAGGAAAGCAACAAAGACAGCATGCCACAGCATCCACCCATCAGAATGCACAAGCTCTGTTTTACACAGCATCTCCCCGCATGTTATAATGACTCCTGTAAAGATCCCACTAGTGCCGAGACCCCTGTATACGGCACATCAGCCTCACACAGCTCCATGGATGATAAACATCATCTCAAACTGAGCGCCCAAGTTCTACAGGACCATAGAGATTCTGATTTAACTGCAGCTAATGGTAAAGGGAAGTCTCGTATGCTTGCAGATAAAGAAAACCTGTTTGACAGCATTTCCTCTGTTCCAAATGATAAAGGTGGTGAATCAGATGAAGCACGTCCAGGTGAACCAGATCAAAATGAAATCAGACTGAGTGCGACATCTTTTAAAACTGAAAAACTTACCTCTACAGAAGAAAAGACAGGAGAAGGTGATGGGAATGGAATTTCTGATCACAGTGCTTTATCACTGCAAGACTGTGACGGGAGCCCTCGCCCAGCATTGTCCACTAGTGGTGTCAATTTACCTGACAGTAAAGCAGATACTCAACATGAAGAACTAACTCATGAGAAGATGCCAGAGACACATGCTGTTAGAACTGAATCTGATAGCAAAGGAGAGCCGGGTGCATGCTACCAGGCAGGCACAGAACCAGGCCTTGCTTTCAATGAGCCTTACAATGTAGACACTAATTCGGCAGCAGCAGATAACATGGCCATGATAAACAGGTGCGGTTTCAGAGGACAAAGACAAGAATACCCGTTAAATAAAGAAGAGCTGGGATTATATAACTGTAGTCTTTCAGAAAAGCAATCCATCAGGAGTATGGACAGTTGTGAAAACATGATTAATTGCTTTACATCAGCTGCTGAAGTAACTGACTCCCACACTTATAGTGTTGAAAGCCTTTGTTTCCCAGACTCCCCAACAATGTAAAGAGGACATTGGCCCAAAGCATGTCATGACTACCATTCAAAATAAAATCAGGAGAAAAAGAGCTCTAAGCGAGGATCCTCTGAGCCCAATTAATAATAAAGTAGGAACCCAAATTTCCCATGTTGCCAGTGCCATGAAACACAGTTTTCCTGGCAATGAAAACCAGACAGACAAATTGAACAGATCATTTTTTCTGAAGCAAAGAACATCTAGCCTTCCACCTGCGCAGTTCTCCACTGGCAAAGCCAGGAGAAAGACAGTCGCCTTTAGTTCTGTTTCTGACTTGGGTAGATATAAAAAGGACTTTAGTGCCCCCGCTCCACGTGATGAGGACTTGCTGAATGACAACCAGTACCTGGAGATGAACCTTCTCTATGAAGTTGCTGAAAACAAAGGCCATCGAAGAAGGGGGAGGTCTTGCCCAGGTCCATCTCTCCCCTGTGAAAAAGTGCTGTAGTGTATTAAGGCATACTGTATAGTATGCATTTCTCTTTTTAATTAAGACAGCTATAGAAGTATCGATACAGGACCATGTATCGCCACATAGATTATTAATAAGCAAAATAAGAAAACAAGATACATGTTAAACACCATCAAATTACTTAACAAGTCCTTCTGCAGTTCCCCGGTAAAATATGAAATTGAAAGCAACATAAAAATTCTAAAAACTCCCTTACCTGTTAAGATCTTGGTGTATGATAGGTTGTGTTAGGTTGTGAAGATATTCTATGCCTTTTGCCACATCTGTTGCAATAATAAGTTTGGACCTGAAGATCAATAATCCTGCAGGTTTAATGTGATAATCATTATCAATTATAAATTCTTAAAAATGTACACATTTATGGCATACCGGTTCCAAAACATATTGCAAATCATCTATAATTAGTAATATAAATTACTGAATCTCATTTAAATATGTATAAAAAAAAGCTGAGATTAGTAAATATGTTAGATCAGTGTCTTAGAGTCAGTGTGTGTGTTGATAGTCTAGGATCCACCATGTGTATCACAAATATATTGGATTTCCATGCTGTTTGTATGAATTTGTCTTCTGGGCTTTGGGCCTCTGGTTTGCAACAATGGTGCTCCTGCACATAATAATTAGTTTACCCACAGTAAAGAATGTACTAGTATCACACCATTGTATATGGAACAGCATGTGTGGATCTTCTGCTTTCTCTGTCTGAATGTCACCCACACTACAAATCCGTATCAGTAAGAAAAATATATAAAACACTCAAAAACAAATATTATCTTGCCCCAGTGAGTTATGATATGGTTTCCTAATTTGACTATATATTTTATTTTGTTTTGAAGACAAAACAATGCATTGGAATTCAAATCAAGTCAACTGGGACAAGCCACAGTATCATGATGATATTTTTTTGGAGCACAGAAAACCAACAAGTTCCATTTCCATTGTGAAGAATAAAGTATGAAATGACCTCTTCTGCTCATGCAGTAGGGAGAACAGGGATCCTCCAGAGACATACTGAGTAACTATAGCAAACTAAATGGGGTCCTCTAAACAAGCACCAACCAACTGGATTACACAGGGATGGTTGAGCCGACTGAGAATGGAGACCTCACGGCAAAACATGTCCACGTCAGACTTGGAGCAATAGGTATTCGCTCTATACCTGATGCAGAGAGAAGGCCAGTGTTTCAGAATATAAATGCTACCTATAAGCTATTTGTGTATTCTCACTTTAGAAGCTACATTGCTCATAGCCAATCAACCATAGCCAATATCCTGAATATATATATGATATGATATGGTTCATTGATGTGGTAAACTTGCTTTCTAATCATCCTGTATATATATATATATATATATATATATATATATATATATATATATATATATATATATATATATATATATATATATATGTATTCAAATACGTAGTTTCTGATGTTTTGGGTATGCAATATGCATACAAAGTATGTATGCTTACCGTTTTGTTGCAACAACTTTGTTCCTGTATCGTCCTTTGTACACTTTTCCAAATGAACCTAAATAAATATATAGATTTGCATTTAAAGTTACCTTTTTCTATACCATTGTAAGAAACTGAACTGTCAAAAAGTCTGACAAGCTGTATATGTATCCTATCATTTCAATGAGTTCAAGTCTTGACAGCTGAAGGTGGTACTGAGACGGGAGGCTGGCACGGAGTAGAAGGACATCAGCTTCTTCTACAGAGAAAAATGTATAGAGATTGGTAATGGTACAGCAACCACAGACCAAGTGACCCTGTGTTGCATGAACAAATTCATCTTTTTATTATAAATTTAGAATGTAAAAGTCACTTTGTAAATGTAATACTGCTCTATAGAACCACATACTATTAAATAGTTTGATATTTCAAAACTTACTGTGGTTAACCATAGCTTTTACTATGCTTTAACACAGTATTGCATGATTTACCATGATCGCCAATTGGAAAACTATATAGGTCAGTAAGTTATAACATTGTTTATTAGAGAACAATCCAGGCAAAACCAGAACGGGTGGCAACCCTATAGCACCACCTTAAATCACAATGTATTATACACAATGTAACTACAATACTATCATTGGCAATATGCCTTGAGGCTTATTGGTCTATGCAGCTATGTTCTTTATTTAGACGACAAAACTAGCTCTAGTCGAAAGGCAGTGACTGATGCCAATCCACCAGTGCAATATTGATCATTTGTTAGTGTAATTTTCATCAGTAGCCTACAGTTCTCACGAGTGTAATGGTGTATCCCCATAGGTGTTAACAGAGTGAGGCTGGACCTTATAGTTGCCTTGCAGCAAGAAGCGGACAACTTCATGATGACCAAACCGAGAGCAGAAGTGGAGCAGAACGTGGTCTTCATTATCCTGGGCATTAGGTAAAGAAAACGGTGTTTCATTCTGTTCATATTTTTTTTTTCCACAAAACCCCCATAGAAATGTATCATATCACGAAGAATATCTTGTTTTTCAAATGTTTTTTTTTCTGCTGTCAGAAGCCATTTACTGCAAATACTGTAGGAGGAAGACAAGCATTGTTTATTTAATTCACTGCCGCTATGCCATCTTTTTTTTCAGTTCCAGTGCTCCCCCTGCTGTCTTCTGGAAGAAGACATGCTGCTACTTACTGTAACGGAAAGGGAAAAAGTAAACAAACATGTAAAAATTGAACACACACAATAGGATCCTTTTGTTTAATACATTTATATAATATTCCAGTAATATGAGAAGTAGTGTGTCTCACCGTCAGTCTTACTGCCCTCTTCCATTAGTAGTTTGACGATATTCAGATACCTTTTGGCTCCTGCCAGATGAAGGGGTCTGTCTCCAACCTCCCCACTCACATTCACATCAGCACCAAACTTCAACAGCAGCCTGGCAGCCTACACAAACAGGGCATGTTCCTTCAGTAATTTAAAAGGAAAGTGCTGCTAAAATAGAATAATAAAAACCATTACAAGAGACAGCCTAAACTATACACATATAGTTAATTGTAAATGAATCCAGGACAACATAGGTTATCCAAAAACATGGAACAAGCCAGGGGTATATAAGCAAAAGTATCTCACAGCACCAATATATTCCCTTTTTGTACATGTTTACTAAAACCATGTACAATATTTAATATCTAATTAAGTAGTTCACAATAGTATGTTAGTAACACAAACGGTTTCCTTTACTGCATTTACAATGCAACCAAATAGCAAGGTTCTCAAAATAAACATGTTCATAGGTTACCTGAGTAGGCTGAAATATGTAAAGATGTAAAAAATACAGCATCCTGGACATTAACATACGCTCCATGTTGAAGTATGTCAAGAGCCTAAAAAAGAAAGAAACATTCAAATCAGATGCCCTGGTTTGCTGAGCAGCTGTGGAGAATCTGGTAGTAAGGTGGAGCAATGGCTGCCCCAAGACAACCCCTAAGCCTAACCCCTATTTAGACCCTACATGTTGTCATTTTTGGCTGCGTTGCTTTGGCTTCTCAGCATTTGGGTGTGGTGTCCCATCCTCCCTATCATGGAGGCACAAGATCCAGCCTGAACCCCAGTATTATTATTAGGCTTCCAAGCTGAAGGCTGGGGAAGCCTATTGTTATTGCAGTGTTATTATTATTATTATTATTATTATTATTATTATTATTATTATTATTATTATTATTATTACCATGCTACATTTCTCCATATGGCATTTTTGTTCTCCTCAAAAAGCTATGTAGTAATCTTAAATTAATTGTAAATGTGTAGCAGTGGGGTTTCTGGAGCTTGATTACTGGTTTGCGATCAAGACAACTTCCTAAATCAAGTTACGAAAAAGCAATACCCGGTACCTCTAATTTGATCAAACTTGTCAAGTTTTTCCTTTCTAGCATTTTGCAAAGGAACGTCTGAAGATAGATGATGCTCACTCATGACTGCAAAATAAACCAGGAAGCTGCTGAAAATGGTATCGGTAGCCATTGTTGTGAGGGTAAAATATGTATTTAATATAGAGCTACAGTTTATATGATATTAACAACTGCAAAGAGGCTCGTTAGATTATTAAAGTTACTTGATGTCCAATGTACACTAAAGCGTGGCTGATGTTAACAACGAAAAATGCATTCACATTACATTTTTCACGGAAGCCATCTTTGTGCGGGTCAAAACAAACACCTTTCTTAAAGGGTAATTATTTGTATTAGAATACATACGTAATTATTTACATTTTATGCAAGAAAACAAATTAAAAATAAATAAAACGTGATCCCAACAGACAAAAATGAATAATATTTAAAATATACATATCGGGAGTGTCCTGCTTTCCGTAGTTGTACCGTCGTCATAGTTACAGGCGTAACACCCTGTGAACTTCAACAGGCAAGTAGTACGAGAAACAGTACAATAATACCTTAGAAATTAATTTATTACCATGTAGACATTCGAGGTAATTTCTAATGCACTTAGTCGTAAATTAATTAGGTTAACTAGCTTGTCATGAGTTTATTTTACCCGGTCAACCCATACAAAACGTTACCCGTTTGGTGTATCTGTTGAATAGCTATTGAGACGATATACATACTGCTTGTTTTTAAAATATTAAGTAAATTACAGTCAGTGTGTTGTTTTTGATACATGGCAATTATGACATCTTTGTTTGTGTATGTATTTATTCTTTTTTGTATAATTATTATTTATACTCTCCAACAGAAATAAATATTGCCATGGAACACAGCTGAGCTCATTTTTATGTTTTTTTGTTTGAAATAGATCATTCATTAATAGGATGAACTTCAAGACCATGACAAGTGTTCCTCCACTGGAGTCCAGTGACTTTCTAGTGTCCAACTCCAAATCATTAATACTTGAGCATGGACGAACTGCCAACCAAGAGCACCGTGGCAATGAATTACAAGACATTGTTATGGTCAAGCAGACTGGCCTGCGATTGAAGAATCTGAACAACATAGAATACTGCAGATCACTGAAAATTTGCATCTTGGCCAACAATTACATCACAAAAATAGAAGCCCTCTCCAATTGCCACGAATTGGTTAAATTAGATCTTCATGGTAACCAGGTAACGTCTTTTTTGTTGTTGTTTATGTGTTTGTTTGTTTTGTTTCCTTTGAAGCTGAATGAATTTCTTCTTTTGAAAAAGTGACTTGTTGATAGTTATAGACATTTGACTTTAAGTCAATTAGAACGTTTTTTGTTTGTTTGTTTTGTTTTTAAACAATAAAAATAAAAACTGAAAGCTCATGCTGCATTTAATCAACATTGTCCGTGTAAAACCATGCATTGCTGGAAATGTAAGATGTGTACTCTTTAAATATAAATGTTAAACTGGATTCATACAGATACATCTTTTCAGATAACCCAGCTTCCAGGAAGCTACTTTTGGGATGGGATGAAGAATCTACAGTTCCTCAACCTTCATGACAATGCAATAGGAAACAATATTCAGTTCCTGTCAAGCTGCCAGAGCCTCATTGGATTAACATTGTATGACACCCCATTGAGTCTGAGGGAAAGTTACAGGCATTGTATTATTAACAGTATATGGTCCCTGAAAGCACTGGATAATTATGTCATTTCTGACGAGGAGATTATTGAAGACTGGTCTCTTCCTCATAAATTCAAAGCACAAACACCTAACTTATTTGTAGATCTGTGCCCAGTCACTAAAACGGTGGGTATCTACTTTCCACTTCACTGTATTTATTTGAAAAGCTAAATCACAAATTCTATTTTTCAATTCATGATAATGTATTTAGAAAGTACTTTTTTTTTTAAAGCATTATCTTATTTATTTAGAATTAAAAAAAATAACAATGATTATATAATGTATATTGTTTTTGTTTCACAAATCAGGAATCATTTACCGATGAAATGAAAATGGTAAAGGATATCATCTCAAAGATAAACTATACTCTAGCCTTTTATTCACCAGTTTTAATTATTCAGCGATGGATTCGGGGGCATCTAACACGGAAAAGACTTGGGTATGTCTGTGATTGTATTTGTTCATTTGTACATTTTACAGGGGTTTGCACTTTTTACTGAAGTTTGTTCATCTATGATTATATATATTGGACTGAACTTTTGGGGGTACTACTGTTTCTGTTACTGTACAGACCCACTCAATAAAACAAGACATGGAAAAAAAAAATGTGTGCTAGATATAGACTGCTACAAAGCATGACAACATATTGGTGTTCTTCTTCTTAATAGAACTATTGGAACAAGTAGGTGAGGTGATTTAATATTGACAATGTGTTTTTGTTTTGTTTGTTCTGAAGAAAAGTTTCGTGGGATCCAAGATCACCACAAAGATCCCACGTCATGTCGAAAGTGACCAGCAGTCTGTCACTGGGCAGCAGAAATAGGATCCTGGAGCAGGCTGGGTTTAAAAAGAATCAGACAAAAAACCATACCCCAACTAAGCAGGTAAAAGCCATGTGCATGCAAAGTGTCTATGAGACTGCACTGACACCTGTAATATGTCATTACTTATATCCTTGGGGTATTACGTTACTTACATACAGTGCCTTGTTTTTAAGTCCCCTTCTTGATTTACTTGAAAATAATAAAGCAATGAATTACAGTCATGGAGATTATGGTGTTGCCATGATAAAAAAAAAAAAATACAGAAATGTCGAAAACAGATTTAAAATACAATAAATGTTTTGTTTACTTATGTCACTCCTTTATTACTATTAGAATTTAAAGTATGAATTCTGCATTCCATCTTGTGGATCCGAAAAGAATATTGCTATAGACCTGGAAAAGCTACTACAATCAGACATTGTACAGGTACAGTACGTATGCATGATTTAACTTTCTTGTTTGTGGTTGTATAAACTGTATATAGTCTGTATTCAGTGCTGAAAAAGTATGTGTAATGTGCAAAACTAACCCAACAACCATGCAAAAATATATATTCCACATCTATGATATTGAACTGCACGTTGTAAAAGATCAGACATTAATGTGGCATGTGTGCCAAAATCTTGTGAATACTCTGGATTTATTAGAAATAGAATGTTTTGGGGTTTTTTTTTTTTTTTTTTTTTTTTTTAATCTCTTATGTCTCGATTTTAAATACTTATTTATCCAAATCAGGCTAAAGAAAGTAAAAATGAATCTTACTCATTAAACTCAGAAAGAAATCTAAAACGGAATACTCCATACTGCACTCCTGTGCAAAGCCACCTGTTTGAAGACAGTAAAACGAAGCCCAAGTGGAACAAAGGTATGAAACTTTCCATTTTGATTTCTATTCTCTCATTGCTGATTATCTTTCAAAGTCCGAAATCCAGTATTTTTTTTTTTTTCTTATTTCCATAGCAATCATTTAATAGATTTCAGCTTTGTTTGCCATTTGCCTCCGGAATTGCTTTCCTGATGAGAAATGAAAATAAGTGTTTAAATACATTCTAGAACTTCTCAAGAGCTGGTTGCCCTTTAAAACAAGTGTGCTGTAATATCAATATCCTACTGTGGGTGGTGCTGTTACCCTTTTCAGTCAATTAATTAATAAATATTTTCTGCACAGAATCACAACAAAGCTACAGACTACAGATACGTGCCTACAGTTCACCAGTGTTTCTGTTTGTATTATATACTATTTGCACTGACAACTGAGGGTTTCAGCAGTGGATTAAGAATTTCAATGAAGCAGTGTATTTTGAAGTGGTACGTCAGACATGCACATGTGATTGGAGGGCTTCCTTCTAGTAAAGGAGAAAAAACAGCTACATTCATATTGCAACGCATAAATCAAACAGGGCTCATATTACTGTATGTTACAAACCTGTGCCATATAGCAGTTTTATTTCAGTTCAAATCTCAGTGTTTGTTAGCATGATTAGGAAACAAAAACATAGAAGAATTGTAATATAACATTTTAATGTTATCTGTGAAAACTCCATGTAATGAAAACCCTCACATATTTAATTTCCTTTTAAAAGTAATATTTTAAAAAAAAGTGTCTGTTTCACCTTTTTATATGGCAAATAAAATAAACCTTTAACTAAATGAAATATGTAAAAGATGAAGGAAAAGTTAATTGCTTTCATTGCTATTCATTTTTTCATCTCCCAATCAATTATTAATATTTTTATTACAAATATTTTTTTTATTAATTGTCATATTACAGGTGAGTCTGACTCTGAGAAATACGACTTGGATGAATTAGGTTTTAGGCTTCCCGGATCTAAGGCTTTTTTCCATCAAGCTGACCCAGTACGTGAAATGCTGATATCCCATCGGGAGAATGGAAGGGAGATTAGATTTGCCATTGACCAATTCCATTCAGCAAGCCAGGATGCTGCTGCAAAGCCTAAAATTAATTATTGTCCACCAGTTAGCATGGAGAAAAGGCTGATCGCCAGGTCCTACGCGTCCATAAGTCTCACTCCTTTTCAGGTCATTGAAAAAGCCTACAGAGACAGGCAGAAAGCTGAAAATCTTAACTTAAAGGCTGACTGGGTAGCTCAGGTCCGTGTCACCAGAGTTGAGGCACAGAACCACATCAAGGGGTATCTCGAGACAAGAAACACCAGTGCTCTCAATAAATCTGAGAAAGATAGTTTACAGCTACAGGAAGCCATGGAGAGGCACAAGACAAATGATTCAAAGCTGATTCAGTTAGCACGAAAAAGACATGCAAGGTTTCTGGAGGAAAAGAAACAGCGGGCTGCTGAGAATGCACACGTAAAGGACTTCAGCACACAGCATATATCAATAAGCAATGCAATGTTGAAGTACAAAATGCAAGAGAGAAAGTACGCCCTCAGACAAGAGAAGACAGACCTTGTGATGACCTGTAAGCTGAAACAGGAAGAGCGAATGCAGCTGGTCCATAAGTACATGGAACATAGGTTGGCTTAATATTTTTTTTATTTCTTGTATATTCTGTATGGCGAACAATTTGAAAAATCCTAATAAAACTGATTTATCAATGTAAACTGATATCTGAAGGGGGGGGGGCAATGCAGTTATCATATTGACCATGTTGTTACACAAATCTGAACAGACCGCATTTTTATCTTTTTTAGGAAATTTGCCATTCAGACTGAAGCCCAGTTTGAAAAAATGGCTATCGACAGTCGTCTTGTGCAAAAAGCAAATGACCGTCTGAAGCAAGTCAGAGCTAAAGTAGCATCTCAGAAAGCTCACCGAGCCACCCTAGTGGCTATGCAACCAGTTCCAGTGGATCAAATTCCAATATCATATGTACAAGAAACAAATGATGTGACATTAAAATGATGGTGATCTCTACACATACAATGCTGAAATTGTGCATTGAGGTTTATTTAAAAATATAGTCTTCTACTTGCCTTTTCTTAAAACTCACTCCGATATACCAACTTCATGGAGTTTCTGAAAATGACTCAAATTATATATATTTTTAAATACATGGCTTTTCTTTGTTTGAAGTTATTTTTACCTATTGTACACTTGCATGGTAAGTCAAATCGATAAACATATATGGTAGCACAGGAAAATGAAATGTTTATATGGTTTGTCTGATGTCTCCATTCCAAACAGTGATATGTAGATACACCAGTGTGACTGAATGAATACTCAAATTGCATTTCCATGTGTAATTTGAATATACTGTAGTTGTGTGGTTGGTAAGGAAAGGGTAGAAAAGAAAGCTCACACCTTAAGGAAAAAGGACAGATGCCAACATCAGGAACGTGTAACGATCAACCTGAACAGATTTTACATGAACAAATACACATGAAGAAAAATATATATATTACTACCACTTTTTTTTTTTGTTAAATTGCCATCTGTGATTTGATTGTGGTTACTTTATAAACTGTAACATGTATTTATTGCCTGCATTTAAAATATCTCAGTCATGCCTATAAAAATTATAATAATTGATATTGGTATTTTGTTTAGGCAGCAGTCCAATAAATTAAGAAATATAACTCAGTAAAACAGCCATGTTACTGCATTAGAGTGTGACAACAGAATAGACAAACATAAAATGAGTTTACTAAAACCAATAGCTGACTGAGTAGTAGCAATGACTTTTTTAAAAAGAGATTATTGTATTTACATTTTGGCTATGCGTGCTTCTGCCAAAGACTATTTTTTGCCCTTGTAGTCTTTTCAAACCCATTAAGCCTTTTCAAACCCCCGTAAATGCTATACTCTACTTGTAAATCAAAAGAAGCACAAAACCAAAGGATTCTTACAGTGCCCTTATTATGCCCATCAGTGCAGTTGTGGTTTTTTGATAAAGCAGAAAAAAATTCCTATATAAGTGTGAAAATCAAAATATTCGTTTTACACCAATAAAAACATTTAAAAGAATTAAAACGCTATTGCAGTACGTTATTATGTTATATTTAATTGCAACCGTACCGAAATAGAATCCCTGCAAGCTAAACAGATGGCACTATAAGGATTATTGTAATGTATTGAAAGATGAAGCAGTGCGTGGCTTGGTGAATTGTTGAGAATAACAACAGTCAACTCGACATTTAAAGTCACATACATTGATAGAATACACACAGTATATTTTGACACACATGTAGCATATTTGTGTGATAGAGTGAGAGTGATGTATAAGCATCCAATACAACTGTCATACTAAGGTAACCCTATAATGTGCTGTGGTTTTACTTGTATTATTACGTGTTAATTGTATAATGTAGCACGTGTTGTGTAGCAACAACTAAACACGTGTAACATAATGAGAAACCGCTTTTGCAATTCAATAGAGATGAACTGTACTTTATCATGTGTGGAAATGTGTAATTTTTTCTTCAGATTTTTTCTTTGCAACGCCTGTGGTAAGTTGTTGTGATTAAATTTCACACACTGCTGTTTGCATTACTGCCTCTAAATTTACTTAAATGCAGAAGTGGTTCAAACACGAATACTACTAGACCCGCATCTCCGTGCTTGTTGGCGAAGCAGCGTCACTGTCGTTACTCAACAAATACAGAAGTCATTTAGCTTCAACCCGTGTTTTTGTAATACAAAAATAATTACGTTTATCACATTTTTTGACGATCGCCAATATGCACTTCTTAAACAACATGAAACTAAGGACAACTGAATAGCCTACTAGGGCAGCAACATGTTTTTCGTTAGGGCGAATGCAAGGGGTGTTTCCTTGGTAGACCGATAAACACAGAAAACGGGAAATGATTTAAAGATAAGCATTCGCAGATATAGAGAGGGAGGCATTCTGACTGATTTTACTACAGTACGCCAGGCATCCGGTGATTGAACGTGTGCTTGTAGGCGACTGTCTAAATACAGGAAAATGGAAAAAAGGGTCGAAGAGAAGAAGGAGCGCTGTATGTCACGGGAAGAATGCACGATGGCAGCAGTTGGTATTTTTGTGGCTTTGGTCCTTGTGGTTGTAACCATATTTTCCATGAACAGAAGTTTTTCTCCAGGTAATTCTCTATGTAGCACGTATACTTTTTTGTTAAACAAAGGGGAGCTGTGTTATGTTTCTAAGTGCGAAGAATAATGTAATTTCTAGTACTGCATAACTAATAACAGTGTTTATTGAATTATCTTTATAGTTAACATTGTTTGCTCATCACGTAACCGTTACTAGGGAAGGACTACATTATGGTTATTATTGCTACAGTTACTTGTGAATCTGGTGCAATGTGCGATTGCTAACGTGAACCAACTATGTGGCAAATTAGTTAAATTAAATTTCGTTTTAGTTTTCACTAGCGAGATCCAGTTTCTAACGAGGTGGTCGTTCGCGTTCCATGCATCCTAAAATACCTGTTGATCAGGTTAGGGTGAGGTGCGTGTGCAGAAATTCTGCCACGCTCTTTGCCTGGTGAAGAAAGGCGGCCACTGTAAATCTGTACATTCTTTCTAGCACAGCAGCTGATACTAAAGTATGAATTATTCAGTGCTTGGAATGTATTATATTGATACATTTGTTCTCGGACAGTATTTATCATTTAGTTGCTTATCATTGCTGCATATGAGTGAGATTTTCCTCTGATTATCTGTTCCACTCATCTTGTGAGTGGACACCATGTTATTTACAAATAACATGATGGCAGAACTGTCCAATATATGATGTTCTTTCACTGATTAATGAAAATCTGTCGCATGCACTCTGTGTGGGGTGAATGTATTTCTTTGTGGGTGTGCATCAATCAGGGCAAACCTGCCTTTCAGTGGAAACTTTACCTGCAGATTTCAGCTAATGGAATGTGAATTGTTTGTTGTTCTCTTGCAGATCATGTGCCAGGATTTACATTTCCTACTGGTGGAGATATGCTGGACTACCTGCTGGATCTCAGCCTCATACAAAAGAAGGATGGGTTGCTGGTGTCCTGGTATCACGCTGCTAACAACAAGAGTGAGATGGAGAAAGGCTTGAAAAGTAACTTTTTTTTATTGCTGTATGGTTGTATATTTGAGTATTTGGCCAGCTTATATGCTGAACAAAAAATGATTATGAACCTTATATATTAAGCTATGGTTTTAAGTTTGTGTAAATAATTTGAGGTGTTATGTAGAACTTTAAAACCCTTTCTTTCATCTCATTAGAATATCCTCCTCCACACACATACACACTTACACTGAGTTCAACTCTTCATTTCAAGTTTTCTTAACTTTGAAACAGCTCTGAAGGTACACTATGTATAAAAATGGACTTCAGTCTCAGATAATTGTAAATCATGTTAATTATTACTTCGTAGTCATTGTGTGTCATTATACATCGTAATGTAATAGAGGTAAGTATCGTTTGTACCCTTATAAAAGTTTACCACAGTATCTTTGCGTGGTATCTTTGTAATTTTCCAATGCTTTTCCCGTGGTTATACAGTGTTACCGATAGTTTACCCTGGTTTTCCATGTTGTTAATATGCTTTGCCATACCTTGGTGGTCTTTACAGTGGTGTGACCGAGCACCGTTGAGTGGCGTGTGAGGTGACGTCACGGACCAGGAAGTATCAGAAACAAAACAGTGAATGGGCGGGTGAAGCTGAACGCTACTGCGGTCAGCGTATTTATTAAATAATAAAACAAAACAAAATATTTAAACAAACAACAAAACAAAAAGGCGCATTGGCCAAACAAATAAACAGAAACAAGTATATTTACATATAGCAATTGTTTTTAACTGTTTTCTCTCTCCTCGCTCTCGCCGCTCCCCGTACTCTCCTCTGTACACTCTCCCCGCAAGCACGGACAGCTGCAGGTTCTTATACTCTGGCCGAGGGGTTAACTAGCTGTTAATTATCTTATTACCCCTCGGCCACAGTCTGCACGAGTTTAGTAAGGATGCGTGACTGACAGCTAGTTAAATAATCAGTAGCTGATCAGCCACGCATCCTCACGGGGTTTTTAAAATATAAAAACATAACAAATACGCGGCGCTCTTATCCGCGCCACAAAAAATAATACATACAAATAATAAAACAATGCACAAATATATATATACCTATATATATATATATATATATATATATATATATATATATATATATATATATAGGGGCGGGACACTCTGCCACAAGTGGTTACCAATGCTTTGACTATGCTTTATTACACTTTGCTATGCGTTTACTATGCTACACTTTTATAAGGGTATCATGATACAAGCCCAAAAGCACATCCTAGCCAGTTTTAGTTCACCAAATGCTTGTTGAATGAAGAATAAGTGTGTTTTATAGTTGGTATTAATAAAATAGTCCATCATTAAATGATAATTTGAAGGCAGAACAAAGATTCAGGTGGTTTCGAGTCTATGGTAATAAGACATTACTGTTGTTGTTGTTGTTGTTGTTGTTGTTGTTGTTGTTGTTGTTGTTGATTGGTTACCATGCTCAGTGAACAGTCTATGGAAGATTTTTAGTGTTTGCTTCACTACCTCCTATAACTGTGTTTTTTTCATTTTTATCAAAAGGTGATGCAATGGTCCTGGAGGCAGATGTTAACATTCAAGGTTACAACACAGATGGCCAGACAAGCATCCCAATCATGGCCCACCCACCTGACATCTATAGCGATAACACTCTCCAGGAGTGGCTGGATGCTGTTCTCAAGTCCAATAAAGGTGAACTCAGACTTGATGTCTGTCTTCATGTGCATATTCCGTTTTGCTTACTATTTCTAAAACCTATAATGCTACCTGCACACAGGGCCGGCGCAAGGATTTCTGCCGCCCTAGGCAAACGAAATATATATACAGTGGTTAATTTATAAATAAAGAGGTGCTTGGGCGAAAGCAATGACAATAATGCCTTTCTTAAGAACTGCAGATTCAAAATCATGCACGTTTATTTGAAAGAGTATTGTATGTACTAGTGTTAATCACGTATTCTACATGTCTGACATGTATGTGAATAAACAATATTTACTTATTATGCCAAATATATATAACAGTGGCACATAAACATGTATAGATAAACAGGTAGTGATATATAGATACAGAAGATAAATAGATACGGTAGATAAGACTTGACATTTTTCTTACCTTGGTCATGTTTTTAGCAACATTTATTCAGATACTGTTTTTGTTTCAACAGCACAGAGAACTTGAATGTGAACCGATGTTTCAGAACGCTGTAGCCTACATAATATCCTTTGAGTCTATTTTATGAATTTGCACTTGCTGTTTGATTTTGCCACTTCCATCTATTTATTATTTTTAACGGTGACATCGTAGAATTCCACAGGAATAGCTGAGGTTGCATCCATTGCAAATTTGCAAAGTTCTCTTTTGACCAGTCCAACAAATTCCACTTTCAAACCCAGTACTTCTCTCGCACGTCTCCCCACTCTCGCGTGATTTTCAGACTCACACGTGGAAGAACTGTGTTGAGAATTTTAAGAAAACGAATTTGAGGGCATGCAGGATTTTTCTTGATTACAGCTCAAATCACTGAACAGGGTGAAATGTCTTTCCATGCACAATTATAAAGTTTGGCCTTCTTGTATTGAACAGGTATTAAGTTGGATTTTAAAACCATCGAGTCAGTTGGTCCCTCTCTGGATATTTTAAAAAAGAAAGCTTTGGAAAGTGGCATTAACAGACCTGTCTGGTTGAATGCGGATATTCTCCATGGCCCAAATGTTCCTGGTTTTATAGAAGTAGTGAATGCTACTAGGTAAGTGTGCTTAGGCGCTTTACCCCTTGAGTTTACGCCAGGCTTCTGTTTTTTCAAAGGAGAAAAACACTGATAGACTTTACAAAACTCAAATATCAAAGTCATTTAATTGAAGGTCTCTTATGCACTCCCAAGTCGTTTGTTTCGCTGTTTTGTATATTACTGTTGACTAACGGGTTCATTAAAGACTATTGTAAAAGCTGTGAAAACGTGGGCCTAAGTGGCTTCTGATGTCATTTCAATTGCTTTTTTAGATGACTCTTAATATTTGATGGTGTTTGCAATAATTCAGAGTGGTTCTGGGTTCTGGTTTGACCTGGCTTTGAGCATGCCTAGAGTTTATCTAGAGCAGCGGTGCACAACCAGCCCTTGTGATCCATTCCAGACAGGGTTTTTAGCAGGTTCAAGGAACTAATTTAGGACCTGCTCGGAACAGACCTGGACTGAAATGGATCTCAAGGGCCACTGACTGAGCAGAGTTCCTCGTCCCCATTCAAATCATGTCATTAAAGTGCATGTTAAACCCTTTGCTGGCCAGTGTCCAATATATTTGACATTGAGAAAATAGGCATTAAACAGGTAGTTTATTTACGGAAGAATTTCTAATAAATATGCAGTTTCCTAAAAAGACACAGCCAGGAACAACTGAATACAATTCAGCAAATCGTTATTTTAAATTGTGTTTCGCATGTCAATGACTGATGTATTATTTATTTATTTATTTATTTATTTATTTATTTATTCTTTTAGTTTTTTGAACCTCATTCAGGAGAAGTTCCCTAATGCTACAATCTCACCTGGTTGGAAGGTTCTGTATTTATCCCTGCTGCCCAACAAGACATACACACGCGCCATGGTGGAAGATATGTACGAACTCCTGAAGAATGTTACCCAGAAAGTCACCTTCCCTATCCGAGCTGTCATGGGTAAAAATGCCTGGCCACACTTCAAATGGCTGCTGGAACGGTCCCCCAGGTAACAGTTACACAGATAGCTGTTTGCAGAAGGAAATTGTTTATTTTGGATTTGTACGTTCTGTTGCTCGTTAAAGGGCTGAGCTGTTCTACAGCAATTCAGACATAAAACACAGCAGAACTACTGATTACAGCAACCAGCTACGCATACAGTTGTGTATCAGTGTTTGAAGCGGAACTGCATGCAACGTGGTTATATCTGTATTTCAGTTTAAATATTCATTGTGCTTTTAGAACCCTTATTCCTTTGTAAGGTCCTTGCCATTTTAATATTATGTAACCTTGTTTATATGCATTCCTCACTGTCATGCTTCTCCTTTATTTTTAGCTACAGCCTGACGTTGTGGCAGGGAAAGGATGACCCTGTCACTGTGGAGGACCTTCTGTTCATCCGGGACAACAGCCAGCCAGATCAGATCTACTATGACATCTACGACCCAGTCTTATCAGCCTTCAAAGAAGTGGCATGTCAGTATAAAGCAGAATGTTAAATGTGCGACCATCTAGGCTTTAAACAAAAATGTGCAGCTCGTTCACTTCCTGTGTTAGAGGTAATATGATCTTTTCCTGATGCGTGTGCAGCTTAGAATCTGGTGAAAATGATCAGATGGGCTCCTGTTGCCTGTAACAACGGAAGCAAGCTTATGCATTGGCTTCATCTGAGCCAAAGTGAAAAAAAAAAGAAGTCTGGAAAACTAAAACCAACACCAAAAACAGTAGGGAGATCGTAAGAAAATGTATTAGCGGTAGGGTTAGTAGAGGTTTGCATTTTATTTACAGAAATCTCTTTTCCTATCAGCCTCATTTGAACTGGTTTAACTCAGCCACCCACCCAGCCGTGAGTGAGCCAGTTTTAGTCGAGTTCATTGAAATGTTGGATTGGTCTTGGCAGCTATATTCAATAATATATATATAATTACACACACACTGTATTATACAATATTCCCACAGTTCAACCAAACAGGAGTAGACGGTTTTACTCCGGAGGAAGCCTGATTGATTACTTTAAGCCTCGGATCTCGGATGGGATCTACATCCAGTGGCACAGCATTGACAACAGGATCACACTGCTGACTTTGCTTAAAGGTAAAGGAACATTTGAAGCAAGAACTGCCTTTACTGTAATCAGTTCAATGAAACATTCATCCTACTTGAATGAGTCAGTTTATTCTCGGTCAAATCACAAATATCAAAAGAGTTTACTGGTAAAGCTATGATGATCAGTTTGTGACAGAAATCATGACTTAATAGATGACTTTCACATTTCATTCACTGCGTATAGATGCTGCCTTGTGTTGACATTGTTGCCAGCTCTAAAGTTCGGGGCGTTGTCATGGGTCAACACATGTTCACATTTATAGAAACAAATGAAATTCCAAGTATGTATGTGTATATATATATATATATATATATATATATATATATATATATATATATATATATATATATATATATATATATAACATGTATATATATATATGTTATATATATATATAACAAAATCATTTTTTATGTACCAAGTCCTGAAATTATGAAAACATGGTGCTGTTGTCAACACCAGAAGGAAAATGATTTAATTTCCATGAACTCATCGTTTCTAATGAGTTTAATGTGTGGTACTCCCATCATTGGGTAATAAAGTCAGTTTTATCTACAGCCCAAGTCCATTGTCAGATTTTGCTGGCTTTTTAACTTGGAAAAAAAAACGCTATCGGCATAAAAAAGGCAATTCATTTTCTAGGACTATTCATTCTGGGGCCTCCTAGAAGAAAGGGTTGCTGAATGTGCCAAAAATAATAGCATTAAATGGCTTTTCTTTGTGCTTTCATGTATGCAAGGGATTAGGCTGAAACTGAGCGACTAATTCCATGTGAAACCTGCACAACAGTCTGAACACAGCAACTTTAAACCCATAGCAACCCAGCACAGTGACCTTTCACAGTCAACCAACCAACACTTAGGAATCCTGACTACTCTGCAAAGCAAAGCATCTGTCTGATGCAATAAAAACAATTTAAAAAAACAGCTATTATGTTTATTTGTTGTTGTGCAAGTTTATATGAGGGAGAGTATTAACTCACATAAAACTGGGAACAATATATATTATTATATTATGTATTATTTGAAAATCTACAGAAAACAATGTGTACTGCAGATTTAACATTAATAATGTATTACTTGGTGAATGACAAATCTGGCGTGATCGTGGGCCATTAGACAGAAATTGGCGTGAGACTAATAAATGGTATTGTTTTTTTGTTTTGCAGAAGGAGACAGCGGGATGATTGTTGTACCAGTCGGAGAAGCACAAAGCAATCCTGGGGTTCCGGCGGTAGACGGCTCAGACACAGACTTTCAGCTGCAGGAGTGTTTAGACCTTATCCTTGTATCCCCCAAACCATGGGGTATATACCTGAAGATCAAATCTCAAGAACTACTCTCACCAGCGCTCGCTTACTGAAGCATTTAAATGAGAAGAAATTCCTTTATAACCCAACTTGGGTAAACATGGATGTTTCATATGGAAGATTTGCAACTCCTGGATATATTGGAGGGGATCAGTTTATAAAGGAAATTAACAAGGTGTTTCCATATGTAACTATAGCGCCTAGCTGGCCAAAAGAGCTACTGGTCCAGGGCTATACAAAGCCTCTAATAGAAGATATGATAAGTCTTTGTAAGGGACTGTGGCAAGAGGTATCGTACCAGCTGCAAGCTGTGCCCCTTGGTAAATCACTGTTGGCAATTCAGATGCTACAGCAGAGTTCACCTCGACACTCCTTGACAGTAGAACACCAGTTGGAACAGGGCAGCTACCTGACTGGTTATAAGGGACTGATCTTAGTTCGTGGAAGGAACACAGACAGAGTTTTTTACAATCTGCACAAGGACTACAGTAGTAATTTCGCAAGAGACGTCTTTACTTCTTAGAAGTGAAATGGTTATGAACACAAGCAGTAATTACTATTAAAAAGCGTAATATTATAAAGTCTTGAAAAATCAATGTATGTTCTAGTTCATTTGCAGTTTTCGAATTGTTTCTACAAGTATTACACATTTTCAGAGGGCGACGCTATTTTTGTCATGACAAAACAATTTTGAAAGATATTTTACAACTGAATTAAAATGGCAAAGTCTTACAAACCAGCTAAACACCCTAAACAAATAAATGATATGTTACCAAAACTTACAAATCACACTGTATAAGGTCTACAAAACCTAAGATCCACATCCATTTTTTAGATTCCATTACAAATTTACCTTAACTTCTAATATGATATTTGTATAGCACACAGTGTCAGTTACTGGCTAGAAATCGTAACTGCTATTTTCTTGAAGGGGATTTTTTTTACATAGCGCAGTGATGGTTGAATGTTGTTATTGTTGCAAATCAGTCACATCTGAATTTACTATGCAGCCCAAATCACGTGGCACATGTTTTGATATTTCTGTTCTGGCCCAACAGACTATCAGATATGCAACTCTTGCTTATTTTAAGTAAGAGTTGGATCTGGTGGGCTGGGACTATAGCCATTGTCTCTCTACTATACTACAAGGGGTATTCAAATTTTATCAAATCAGCATTGTTCACTGGGACTTCACAAAAAAAAAAGACTACTTCTGCTATAGAAATAGGAGTCCAATTCTTTTTATAAAAAACAAACAAATAAAAAACAATTTCCTTCAAGTAAACATGTATATATGTGTCCATAGCCTGTATCAGCATGATCTAAATTACATGACAAGTGGAATCAGTGGGGTCTGTGATCGAAGGAGAAAGAATCTAAGCTGTAAATCTCCCTCCTGACCAGAAAGGGTGCTGTTTAAGGTTGGCGGTATGCTTCCCTCTAGACAGGTCGACTCGACGTTAGGCAGAAACTGGAGGTCGGCCATCTTGATGGAAGCGCGTAGCTGCACATACACGAAACGAGTTGTTTGCGAACAAGCCCGCCGTGTCCCCTCCTCCCCTCGATACCATCATTGGGAGATGGGTGGGGTTTTTTTTGTTTAGTATTTCAAATAAACATGGACGTTCTTTTGGGAGATAATTACTGTCTGGACAATCTCTTTGTACACCACACCCCTCACATCCTGATCACAGGGTCCCAGTCACGCCACACTGTCAAGGAAAGTTCAAAGCACATAACAGCTATGATTAGAGGATGCATTAAGTGGACTTCTAGACAACAGTCCTCGTGCTAGTGTCACCTCTGGTCATGGACTTTATCCAATTGTTATCTGTTATCTCCTTGTAACCTCCATATTCCCTCTCTACTTATTGCCTAGATAACTTGTCAGGCTACAACTAGTTGAATCAATGAGAACCAAAAGCCAAGGTTATGAAGAAATCCCTCATGCTTATCACAACAACATCATAGATACCTCATTATAATAAGTCAGATTGGTATGTTTGGACCCTATCTTTAAAAGGGCTTTACAACTCAGAAATTATATTGTACTATATTGATCCAAACTAAAGTTCTATTGTTCTCAACATTACATAATGTGCCTCGGCAGCAGGCAACCAGAACTGACGAGCATCTCCTGAACACACAGTCAAAGCACCTTCACACACTATCTGAGTAGTTACAGGAAGAATCCCAATAAGAACCAACACCATAAAAGGATTTTATTTGCATAACAACTGGGAGCAAACACACCAGTCCAATCTAAACAGGTCCAATAAATAAAAACAACACCACTTTCAGTAAACCATTGAATATTCAAGTAAGTGATCCAACATGTTAGTGTTTTTCACTAATCTGTACATAGAATCCATTTTACCCTGTTTTTAACCATTGACTAGTCTTTCGTTGTAAAAACTCAAACACCTTGAGCATACCCAGTGTGTGTCATGTTGAGGGTATTTCTGTCTGCATATAAATGTGGAATAACGGACTCCACTTGCATGTTAACAGATTATCCAGAACACTTATTTGGCTACAGAAGTATTCTGGATATGTCTAGCACGTAAAAATACTGATTGAGAGGTTATTTTTCTTGAAACAATGTGTGGTAATATCACATTCTATGACAATTTGACATCTAAATCAATTACAAAGCAGCAGCAACAGTAAATCAGTTAGACAATATAAAAGTACTTGCCAAGGCTTCAACATAAACCACACAGTACCAGTTACAGAACATCAGAAGTTGTAAGTTAAAAAAATGTCCTATTTACAGACCAATAGGCTTCAGTACATTCATGTGGAGGGGTGAAGTTACATGGTTGCAAAGTACAGCTTTCTGACTTTATTGAACAGCATCTTGAATTTGTAACCTACATGTAAAGCTTGAACGCCAATGCAAAAACAAGTAAATCAAATACACGACTACTTTGTTAATTAAACATCACAAAATCTAACTTCTCCATTTAAAGCAATGGAACACAAACAGAATTTCACGGACGGATGGACTGGTCTTTGTTTACTGGTTAACTGGTCCCAGGCCATCATTTCAACAGCAAGTGATTTTTTTTTTTTTTTTTTTTTTTATTCTTTACTGGGGAAAAAACAAAGAAGAAAACACACCCACATTCATGATCTATATAGAGAAGACCGATAAAACCTGTAAAGGCATAAGAATTCTATGTGACAGTAAATGCCATACTATAAGAAACAGCTGTCCAGTTTATCCAATCCCTTACAACTAAACCCCAACATTAAAGTGAACAGGCAATGTACAGTATACAGCTTTTTTTTTTTGCTTTTTTTTTTTTTTGGCACTGCAGGCGTTTCCGTTAACTCTGAAGCAGGAGCGGGTGTGGAATTTGCTACAGGAAGTGAATGTTGTGCAGAAGCTGGAGGAGAGTCCAGCAATGTCTCTGGAGATGTAGGGCAGCACTCCTGGGATTTAAAACAGAAAAACACCATGTATACTAGTGGATACCTGCAGATATCCGACCCTGACCTTCATAGAAAATGCTCCAATCAACCCACACATGTCTAGAGCTCAGTTTCACGACTTCAAAAGCTAATATCATATATCCTAGTTTGTCATCAAATGAACCCGTATGTATGATTCCTGTGTTCAAGGGCAGGATATGAAGACCACTTTTCAATGGTTACTTATGTAGTGCTGCACAAAACCATTATTTCAGACAAGCTATCCACAGGCGAGGGTCATTTGGTGATTGTTTGACTTGATTGCTGCTTTTCTTAGTCTCTGTGGAGACCAGCAATTCACACAAACCCATACAGCCGTTTCACTTGGAACGGTAAATTAGCACAGTCAACACCAATGACCCTCACCTGTGGACAGCTTATCCAAATAATTGAATAATTGTTTTGTGCAACTCTATACTTGAGGGGACATTAAATATAATACTGGATTTTATACTTTACTCAGTACCTAATAAAAAGCCAAAATAGAGTATTTTATAAATCACACATACCAAGGCAATATTCTATCCAAATACTAACTGTTCAAGCACAGAAGCTTTACCGAGTAAGGGAACTATCCTAATTCTCAACACTGACAATATTTGTGAATTTGAGAAGAAAGATCTTACCTTTGTAACAGTGTCCTTTGTAACAGTGATTCTTCCCAAATAGTGAAACCAGCACTTAACACCTCACCCCTGGTATAATCTTCAGTGGCTGAATGTGTAGGCAGTGTAACTGATCGCAGTGCTATCACTAGGAAGCAAAAAAACAAGTCATTGTGGTCTAAAATAAATGAATAAATAAATATTATTATTATTATAATAATAATTCACCCCAGATTAAAGCCAGCCACATGAGGCAGTGCTTGACAGGTCATAGTAAACTGACACTTGTACAAACAAAGACAGAGATATTCCCAATATGAAATGCATCCTCACTGTTGCTGAAGTCAGTAGTATCTAACGTAATCAGTCCACAGAGAGAACAGTGAACCTGAGACAGCCAATGGCCAGTGCAGTTTCACCTGCTGCTTTGTAGTTTTCTGATCGAAATGTTTCTGCCGAAGTGCTGTGGTTAGCTTCAAGATGAAATCCTACTGATATTTTCCCCGGTGCATTCCTTGTACAAAACAAAGGATTTGATGGCTGCCAGGTCCAGATAATAACAGGTTTGTATACAAAAATCAAATAGAATATTGTAGGTTCTATTAAAAATAAAAACGTGTATTGTAAAAGGCAGTAAAAATGACAGCTTTGGTGGTTCTAGGTGGGTGGCATTATAACTTCCTTATTTTTGTGATCCTGCCTTTCAAATGCCATCAGGGTGTTTAATACATAATACAAAAAAAAAAAACAACAACATTGCCTCATATACTTTTACAGTGGCTTGTTTGTCCTTGACCAAAATGTTATCTTCGATTTAGCTTGATCCCTTTTACTGCCGTTCGCGGACAGCGTCAGCGACAGTTTCATATTTTGTGAAGCACACAGCCGACACAGAACAATCCAATAATAACATATTAACACAAATAACACTAATAGCATAATAACAAGATTTAACAGATGACAGCACAGCAGTTATTAATCCTGTGGTTGATTTATTTAAGCAGCATAATTCTTTTTTTTGTGTGTTTTTTTTTTTTTAAATTATTGACTGCAATATTGACTGAGATATTTCTAAATCCAGTATAATATTATCCACAACTACTTCAGATTGAGTAGGGGAGCATGGGTGTTCCATGATAGACTATTCCATTTAGTACAATGACTTGTGAAAGTAGATTTTGTCTTGACCATTGCTGGATGGAGTTTGAGTGGTCATAGCACAAACAGACCATTTACTAACTGATCTCAGTTGAGAAAACAAAACTCATATCTCCTAAAACTAGGCGAGCTGGTTGAAAAGGAATCTACCGCTACTTCCTGGGTCACCTGACCATAACATTTCCCATATACAATCCTCTAGCAATGTCAGGCCACAACTGAGCAAGCATCCAAAATGAACCTAACATGTAATGTTACATAAAGTTCTCTAAACCATCACAGCTCATGTTTACCATCTGCTTTGCAGTGGCCTCCAATAGTAAAAATAATCATTGGTTGATTGTTGTCGTGTTGGAACACAGTATTATACACATACCTGTTCTTAAACAAGTTGTTAACAATAGCCTTTAAAACCAGCCGGTTCCCCACTTGCGATGGCCCCTGAAGTGGAAAATGTCGATGGTTCTGAGTATTGCACAGTCGGCTGGAAAGCAAGTGGACAGTAATTACAAGCAGCCCTCTTTGTCTCCGTGTTTCGAAGTCTGTGTAAAAACCAGTGATTATTCCCTAGTTCAAGAGGTCTGTCTTAACTGGCACCAGATCATTTAAAGGCCAGGGCATGAACCTCACAGCACAACATGACATGTCCCAGGTAATGAAATGTTGCCATCTGGTGGACAATGCCAGGACAGCATGGTAGATACAGCCACTAAAAACAAATACATTCATTTAAATAATCAATGTCAATTTAATAAAATTCCTTCCAATGATAAAACTGACAAGCAACAATTATCAATACACAGTGAACATTTGAACTGTTTCATATACTGCCTGGTAAGTTTAAATAAAAGATCCAAATGATGTTCATATAGTTTTTTTTGTTTTCTTTTGTTTTTAATTATGTCTCAAAATTATAGGTGATGCTAAACTTTTGGCCACAGCTGTACACACAGATACGTAGTTGTGATGCAATGCCACAATAGTTATTTTTCAAGCAGCTTCTTTTATATACAAAGCAGCAGCAGGTAAAGTTACCTGGCCGCTATTGTTGCCACGTTTTCCGTCCACGCCATGATCTGCCCGCCAAACATGTTCCCCTAATGATTGGCATGTGGGGGCAGCACCAGCTCGACTGCTATTTACCTCTCCGAATGGCACCATTGCTAAGCAGATCTTTCAGAATGTCTGTATGCACTAATCTCATTCTCCGACGTTCCGCAGCAATGCTGTACTCCATCTGCTCCTCCCGAGTCCTGGGGACTAAAGGCTTGAGCCGAACCTAAAAAAAAAAGGTAGACTGAAGTTGGGTATTATTTTAAGGTCACATTGATGTTTCACCTTATAATTTTTTCTATTTCTCAATTTATTTTATTCATAATTTATACAGTATTCGTCTCCAATGTTTTCTGTAAAGTATTTCATTTATAAAAATATTGTATGCTGAACTCTGTAAACCTACTATATTGTTCCACGTTACCCGAGCAATTATCCACAAATGTACCAAATGCCTTGCACTCTCTCTCCAAGTGTTCCCACTGTACAGATCCTCACAGCTCACCAGTATCCCTACCTGTGTCATTCGCAGAACCAGATAGAAAACATAAAAAACAAACAAACAGTCCAATTTACTTAACTAAAAATTATTCTGCATTGCAGTTATTGGTTCACAAACCAATAACTACAATAATAATAATAACTTTGTCCCACATTAATCAGTAAACACAAGAGCACTTGCAGGCATCTGCAGGTACAAGCAAATCGGGTTCAGGTATTAGCATAACTGACTTCTCCCATATACCAACTTCTTGATATCTATTCGCCAAGCCATGACCAACACCCAACAACAACAACAACATTTGTCTAAATAAGTTTATAAGACAAATGCACAAATGTTTAATTATCTCTAAGTAGCAGTCTACAAAAAGCATCAGGTTATTTGTATTTTTGGCCATGGATAAGTAATTGAAAACTAGAGCTGCTGTTTAACATACAGTATATCATACCAGAGGCCCTGCTTCTCATGTCGTCCATGTATCCATCTGACACAATAGCATGGCAATACTGGGTACGCAATCCTGATCATTTTTTTTTTTTTTTTGCAATCCCTGAGTTATTGAGTTTATGCAAGAATAACATATGCACATTACACGGAGAGGGATAGGTACACTGTGACAATTCTGAACTTGTGACAACTCATTACGACAGAACTGCTGATAAGCAAGAACAAGTTCAAGCAAATACTGCAGACGAGAATTTACCCAGACACTCCTGTTTGAATAACTGATCACTTAGCAGATGTATTGTTCGGAAAATGTAAAAAAATAAACAATTTGAGAAACGGTTTGAAAGGAATATAATATTAAAAGTACCATAGAACACGTTTAAATCAGTAGTTGTTGTACAGCAGTCAAATACAATGAGGATACCATTGTATTCCATCACAGTTTGTTTAAAAAGACACATTCAGGCAGACTTCTAAAGAATGCACAGTACAAAAGAAACCGAAGAAACCCCAAACAAAGTCTCACATGAACACTGCAGCTGAGCAGAGGCAACTTTGAAGCAGTAAAACTTAAGAAACTGCTATATAAATACATCTTAGAGTTTTGTATTTGCCCCATAAAGCACATTATTCAAATGAGCATCTTGGCCAGAATCGTTCACGGCCGGCAGGAGCATGAATGAAGAAGTGCAGTCTCCTCTACAGCCTAAAGATTTATCACGTAGATGTTTTTATCCTCATCAGTCACATAGTCAGAGATCAGTGAGATGAGTGACTTTGAGGCTTGCTTTGGTGTCCTTTTTGTTTTGACATTTTAATTTAATTGTACTAACTGTAATCCCCAGAGTAGCAACAGCTGCAGTCATTAATTACACCTGCTCATGGTTTACACTACTCCAGAGAGCTAATTAGGCCTGGCTGTAAAGTAGTCAGTGACTTTTATTTGCTTAACAAATGGCAGTTTTAGTAAGCAGCTGGGGGTTCCTATAGCATTACCACGATACGTTCAGAAGTTTTACTTGTGGGACAATGAACAGGTTTTGGAAAGTCTTTATTGCGGCTTGTTACCTGGTCATATTTACAAGTGGGCTGTCTAAGTCTGACATGAAGCTGAGCGTCATGTCATTTTCATCAGCCCAGGTAATATTGGATAATAGTGTCCACTTCATAAATTGGCAAAAAGAGGCTTTCACTCAAACAGGCCAAGGATAGAAAAAACTAACAAACAAAAAAAAGTATTTGTTCCTCCAAAGCAAATTTAAAAAAAAAAATTATTACTGTTGTTGGAGAAAAGAAAATATTGTTGGTGAGCTGACATTTATAGAAATACCAAAACTAAACTTGTATCAATCAATTCTGTCAAAAAGACATCTCATTGCCAGCTTTTGCAGAAAACAGAACCCTCCCAGTTTCACTGGTTTATTTCATTATGTTTTAAATATGGTATCAAACCCCTTTTAAATAGAGCAAGAACTTTACATACGATGTGAAGAGATTAGGAGATGTCACAAAAAAGTACAGATTGGACTCATAAAATATAAATGGTTAGTTAAATCTTTCCCTGCTGTGAAGATAAGACTCAATGTCTGGCATGAATTCAAATCCTGTCTAGCTGCACAATAATCAGTGTTAGTACAGGGGAAAGGTACTGCAGGAATACCTGCGCTGCCTGGCACACAAAAACACATGAGACCAAACAGCCCCTCTTATTGATTCGCCTTTTTTGTCCAATTGGAGAATCGCACTGCGCTGGAGAGCCCTGAAGAATCCAAGGGTGGTTTTAAAGTCAGCATGGCAGTTGTGGAAGAGTCCATTTTCAACACAGCCCTGCCCTCCTTGGAGCCAAACTGTCGCCATAGCGATGGTCATTAAAAATCCCATAAAACTACAAAGGCTGCACATGTTAATCACAATGTTTTCTTTTTCGGTCCAATGACACTTGTGTGTTCTGTACAGTAAACAACATGACGGGTAATATGTCAAAGTTCAAGCAGATATTTTCTGCATTTTAATTGGTTAAAGGTATTTTGCCAGTGATAAAGTATAGAGCGATTGCAATGCATGTATGTACATTTGATTGGCAAGACCAGTTTATCAGGGGCAAATAATAGCGTTTACACAGGTTCCCTCTGGTTCATGAAGAATAGCTGGAATGTGAGGTTGGCATTAAAACAGAGGGTGGCATTGAGCAGAACACTGTTTTACAGGGGCACACAGCACACCTTATCAGATATCTTCAACAAGGCAGTATTTTTCCATAGCAGAAGTTCAAAGTGACATACTGGTTTTATAACCCTTACAACTTATGAGATGCCTTACCTTAAACTGTCTACAACAAATAGTAACCATTGTTGAGCAATTCAATTGCAAGTTAATAATTAAGTAATTGCATTTACAAGATCATTGGCAATGCCTTTGTAATGTGTGTGGTTATTCCACATCCTTGATCAAGCAGTTACACAATGACACTATGGAGAGCGGAACAGAAAACATTTGGTTTGAATCGGTTACCTTATAGTGTGTTTGAAATGGATGTCATCAACTGATGCTGTAATACAGGGGGAGCCGGCATGCTTTTCAGCTGAAAAGAAATATGCTTGTGTGACATGATTCTACCCACTATTGGTAGCAGAGGTACATACAAATACAGCTCTATTACTGACATGTTTTATATTACAAGGAGTTGCAAGCAACACTATTAGTCATTTAGCAGACGCTTTTATCCAAAGTGGCTTAGAAACTAGGGGGTGAACTATGCATCACAACTGCTTCTGCAGAGTCACTTGCAAGTTCTCATCCAAAGGACGGAGCACAAGGAGGTTAAGTGACTGGCTCAGGGTCACACACAGTGAGGCAGTGGCTGAGCTGGGATTTAACTGGGAACCTCCTGGTAACAAGTCATTTCTCTAACCATTGGACCACACTAGATTTAAAAGGTTTTGCAAGGTATGTAACACTAGGTATTATAATAACCAGTTAATGATTAAGTGTCAGCTTTTACTGCAGGCCCAGGAAAATGTGAAAGTGCTGCTGTCAACAACATAAAGCAACATCATTCATTCATTTATTCATTCATTCATTCATTCTATGCAGGGATTTCCAACCCTGGTCCTGGAGAGACCTATCTCTGCGGGTTTTCCAGGTGTCTTTACATCATCAGTGGCTAAAGATCTAGAACACCTGTTAATCTTGACTAATTAAGCCACTAACTGGTGCAATTAAGTAACAGAGCTCGGTTGAAACAAGAACCAGAAGACCCAGTAGATCTCCAGGACCAGGGTTAGAGACCCCTGAAATGGGTTCTATACATTTGGAATGCATGTTTTATGGAAGAGGAACTACAAAAGGTCAATCAATCCCACCACCAAAAAGAAAAAAAAGTTTCTGCTCTCTGATTTTTAAAGTGGACTGGGATCATTGTTTCTTTAAAGTTTGGCAGGCATCTTAGAATAACGCCTTGGCATGTATATAAGGTTGCCATCTGGCTCCAGAATTCCGGAACACTTTGGGACTGGACAGGGTTTTTAAGTTGCCCTTGAACTGAAATAAACACATGAATTGAGCACTAAACACTTTTTTTATTTTCCATACCTCTCTGGGCTTTAACAATGTAGCCTCTACCATGCTTTCACTGTGCGTCCTTGCTATGCTGCTACTGTGGTAAACTTTCATGAGGGTAATTATAAAAACAAGAAAATAAGAAAAAAAAAAGCACCATTACATATTTCTCAGAAAAATCATGCAACATTGGAAACAAACTTCCCAATAGATTAGCATGTTTAGATGCTGAAGCACTATTAGTATCTAGTTACCTAAATGTATCTGAATTAAACAACATAGAGACAAGGTAAACCCACAGCCAGTAGAAAGCTAGTACTTTACCTGTGACAATAGAGCCATTGTATCCTTTTTTTCCCTAAACACCACAGCTGTCCTATACTAATTTCTCCGGACTCAAGGCTTGCCTACTATTGAAATGACAATCCCAAATTCTAAATAGCTTACAGAATCTTTCAACATTACAACATCCTCATCCAGCTCAAAGGACACACTAAATCACATTAGTGGAAGGAATTCTCATCTTTGCATATATGGTTTTGCATTTTATTTGTGAATTTACATTTCTTTAAAAATGTGAATTTTATGACACAATTCTTTGTACCCACAAAAAGTTATACTTTAACAGAACGAAGAGAATAATATTGGCAAAACTACTAATACAAATTCCCTACAAATCTGTCTTTAATAACCATCATCCATAAACAGACAAAAGCAACTAGTGTGTCCCGTTATTGCAATCACACACCACAGCACCACAATTGTCACTAAGTTTTAAGAACTATACCCAGTACCTTAGAGACCATGCAATGCGTCTGGGATCCAAAGCGATGTTAGGGAAGTCAAAAAACTGCTTGCTTGCAGGCAGAGCAATTAGAGACGCCACAACATCCAAGAAGTGCAGTATATTTAACTGCGTCAGAAATATAGTTAGTGTATACATTAAGAAGAACACTGGGTGCCACGTGTTTTGCCAGGCTGTACAGCCAGTCCTGACCTTGAATGTAATTTGGAAGACTTCAACAGCTCGCCGCATCACGTGAATGAAAGCACTCGCTTGTCATTTGTCACGTAGTGTAACACAAAGCCTGCAGGAATACATTGCGCTGACAAGCTGTGGCTTATCAGCACTCACGCGTGTATCCTTCAGTAAATGCTTCATTCTTTGACATATTGTTTTAATGACGTTAGTGGTGTGCAATGTCAAAATGCCAGTTCCCAAAAACCAGTATTTCACAATTCACTGTGCAATGTATTTTTTTATTTTTTTTTTAACAAATTTGACCCATTTCAGTTGGGAGCGCACACAACCCACCTGTATTATGAAAGTCCTATTATTATAATAATTATTGCTATCCCTTTTCTTCATCAGCAACGTTCCACAAAATGAATGGTCAAAACCCGGTAGAACTAGCAGCAATAGCATTCACAACTTTAAAGTACTGCAAGTTCATCACATTTTACACCACAGAACGTTTCGACTGCGTCCCCTCGTCCCTCCCGGAATGCTGATTACCCGGGGCAGCAATGGAAACAAATTCAATTAAGGTACCGCTGGGAGATCCGCTTATTTCTGCTTTCAATCCCCTTTCTAATCCAGATCGCCTTACCTCGATATCTTACTGTTGGATCTCAGACCACATCTGTCAAAAAAGTCTAACTGTTATCTATGTCAAAACATGGCTTAATATTTTGGACTCGATAGAATACCCCACAGATCAGATCAGCTGTGATAGAACCAGTGTTCCACAGCCCTACCCCCTCCCCGGCTTGTCAACGAGTTGCAGTGTGAGGTGACACACGCCCAAATTCCTTGGTACCAACACACTTAAAGGTGGAACTCGTGAATTACAGAGAAAGGTTGGCCTCTTCGATTCTAAATGGGGTTCGGGTATATCACTGGCTGTGGTCGAGTTGTGTATTTATTGTTTACAACAACGCAATCCTCAAATATTTACTTAATGATAAAAACAGCAAAGACTTTTGTAAACATTGATTTTCACGTGACCAACCTATTCTTTTTATGTTTTTGTTTGTTTGTTTGTTTTTTGTTGTTTTTGTAATTGTGTAAAAATAAAAGACTAAATTATTCCCATGGTATTTCGGCTGGTATTCTATTTCTCTCACAGCAATCATTCGTTATGAATAATTTTTCATTGGTTTGAAGTTATTACATGTTTTGGTCCCACTAACCCTGAGAACAACATATTTTCAAATTGTACAGGTTTACAGCTTCAAATAAAAAGTATCAACATCATCATGGTGAATTGGTTACGTTGAAAAATAAGCCAAAACGAAAAAAAGCTTTCATTTCAACTTCAATAGTAATTTGAACTGCTGTGTTAAATAAAATAAATAAAAAAAGCTCACCAACAACACTGTGGAACCTGCACTGCAAAAAAAAAACAACCTCTGATTATAAATATATTTATATATGTAGTATATTATCTTAATATACAGAGAAGAAAGTTTGTCTGTCTGTCTGTTCCTTTATGCATTCGGATCCTGCAGGAGCCAGTGAAACCAAACATTGCATGGCCTCCTCTTTCATCCTGGGGAAGGTCAAGGGCTATGTTTGGATCCAAAATTTTGACCCCCAGAGTACTTTATTTAGTAATCCCATTTCTGGATCACTACAGTACCCATGTATCTCAAAATAAAGAAACCCACAAAACCTAAATAAATAAATAAAAATAACACAATTTTTTTATTAAATTTAAAAATGGTAAAAACCAAAAAATAAATAAGTTAAAAAAAACAAAGGGGTCTGAGCGTATTGTGAGACACGCAATATCGTTAACTTATAGGAAACCAGAAGGCTACTGTTCCCCAATTTGTCATGCATGAAATATTGAAATGTTGAATTTCCCTGGGCAAAACTGGGTACTTCAGCTAGTATATTAATATATGTAGCCCACTCAGAGTAGCATCTAAACAGCTCAAAAGTTCTTCTTAATATTGACACAGGCTCTTTAATAGTCTTCCCCTACCTACCCTGCATTCTGGCCAGCACCTTTTTAGTTATGCAAGTGTATCAAGTACAGTGTACTGTATAAAATACTTGGTGTGATTGTGGGCTAAATAAAATAACCTCGTCAAGTTGCATGAGACATGTATTGGCTTCTTTATTGCTCTTTGCTGAGTCAGGGGTTTATGTCCTGCCAAGAGCACCAATTTCCAGATGGCAGCTGTGATATGTCATAGGCTGAAATATGATGCACTCTGCAAATCGCTGCTGCTGAAGATCCCGGTGTTAGGGGCAGGAGGAGGGGGAAGGGAAACTGTGCATGTAGATCATTTTGCAGCTATTGCTCTTGACTGCTATTACTTTGGGATAAAGCAATAATTACACACAGCGGCCTAGGTATCAACCCTCTCCTGTTTATTGCACGTTGTGTACATGGTTAGGATAAGGATATTGGGTGGATTATCTATGCAATGCTAGGGTACCATCACACTAGGAAACATTATTGATGTCAGTATAGGATTTCCTCCTCAGTCTGCAGTAAAGCAGGTGTTTCAGTGCAGCATAAAAGTGTACTGCCTAGGAGAATAGGGATTTGTGAATCATGAGTACAAGCATGAACAGAATGAGGAAAGTGTATAATTATTGTATCCTGCTTTTACCATTTCTGAAAAATGATGGGATAATAGATCAGTTCAGATAAAGGGGGCTGTCTACTGTAGGTATTGTAATGAGTATAAATTGCCAATTCTTAGTCACATTTGTGTGTGTGTTAGTAGCGTCCTCATTATATGAATTCAGATACTTTGTGTTTAAAAGGTAGGCTCCTTATGGCTACTTCAGCAAAAGGTGAAGTCCAATGAAGATTTGAATTACGTGCACTGGCGTGTACTGTACAAGCTGTTAGCCTTTTACCGCACCTACTTTTGATAACTTCCATTTATCCTGATGAGACAAACAGCTTGTAAATCCTGTACTAATATTCATGGTTGTTAATTAATTTGATTTGGTTACTACCTGCAGCTTAACTGAAAAGCATCTTAACTCAAAAGCATCTGACATTAATACAAAGGTAGCAAGTCACTAGCTCTCATACACATGCATGTGTCATCATAATAATTATCTTGTGCAGATTATGCACTCTTGATGTGTTTTGGGGAATATGAGGTAACCAATTAGGGTTGCCAGTTTATATATAGCATGTTAGGAGATACCTACAATGCCCTATGGCTTAAAGGCATATTTAGCTAATGAACCACTGGATCAAGCTTGCACTATCCTTTCTCACCAACAGAGGGCTCTGCGCCGAAGGGTACCATTTCTATGTAGCCACCCATACAAGGGACAGCAGTGTGGAGCAGTGGTTAGGGCTCTGGACTCTTAACCAGAAGGTTGTGGGTTCAATCCCAGGTGGGGGACACTGCTGCTGTACCCTTGAGCAAGGTACTTTACCTAGATTGTTCTAGTAAAAATCCAGCAGTATAAATGGGTAATTGTATGTAAAAATAATGTGTTGAAAAAAATGTAATTATATGTAAAAATAATGTGATATCTTGCAAACAATTGTAAATCTTATCCAGGGTGTCTGCTAAAAAAAAAATATTCAAGGACTTGTGGTTTAATATAGTTCCTGCACTATGCAATGGAGGCAAAAGATTTAGGATTAGAGTGTAGAAGAAAAGTATTCTCTTTGTAACCATGTTTATTATTAAACTGTGGCAAAACTAAACCTGGCCCATAATGAAAGCAATGTCTTTAAAAAACAACTTTAAAGGTCTTCAGTCTTTTCCGCTCTGTACAGCAACCAGCTAAGACACAAAACATACCTGTTTTTACAAAAGAACATGTGCCAACACGCAATCCTTAAATTTCCCTTTTAAGCAATAATCAAACTGCCAGGTACTGTGTGGACACGCTCCAAATTATGTATGTTGAAATAATATTGTCAGAATTTATGACTCAAAAGCTCTATTTTAATCAAACATGTTGACTATATCTAGCATACTCAAATTAGTAACAGCATTGTAAAGTAAAAATCCCTTTACTTTTATATAAGATACTGTATTTAAGGGAAACAAGTATGTACTTATATGTACAATTGATGTCAAACTGTATAGCCTCTCTATAAAATGGAAATGTATACCCTCTCTATAAATGGAAATGTATTTCGTTCAAAATGTTTCATTGGTGATTAGAACTGAATGCATCTGTGGCATTTGCAGTGGTTTCTGTACAGATGGCCGGGAGTGTAACACTGTAAACATCCCGTTGTTATTGACATGTGCCGATTTGTTTTCTAAACATACCCTTAAACCCTGGAAGTCTTAATCAGACCAGAGCCTCTTCTCTGACCCTGCCCTGCTATTGTCATCTTTTCCACATGTGTTCTTAACCTTATCCCTCTTGATCCATTCCCTTACCAGTCTTTTGTCTCCACACTCCCCCACATAACTACAGGAGACCACTTCTATATTTCCTCTCCTACTAACCCTGTTAGGACATATTTTTCAATGTTTAAAAGGTACAAATTTGAAGCGATTCCACAGATGTTAGAAACTTACATTCCCACTGCTCTCTGACATCTTAGACAATGTTAAATCCCTCACACCTGGAATAATTGTATTCCCAATACCTTAAGTGTATCCTGATGCATCATGAATCATCTCTTAATCACTATAACCAACGGCCGCCATTAATCTGTGAAACTGGTGATGAGATGCAGCAGGTTTTGCTGGTTGGTTGTGATCATTAAACTGTATTACAAATGCTTGGATAATAAATGGTTAATTATATGTCCCTTACACTCAGCACCGTTTTCACCACCCATTGTTTTAGAACACGCCTCATTCTTCTTTAACCCTTCACTGCCCTGGATGTTCCCATAGCTATTTATTGCCTCTGTTAACAATAATAATACGGGGTTAATATGGGTACAACATGCACATAAAGCTATTTGCATCAATGTTAAGTTCAATTTATAAAAACATTTTTTCTTTTAAAATACTGGTTCAAAGGGCTGGTCGTAGATTTGACATTCTAAAATTAAACATATTCAATTATTTTTAGAAGTTCAGCTAGTCATGTTTCATTGATCAGTTTAAATAAATAGTCAACCCTGATGTTTCAAAAGCAGTGCGAAATCGCATACCCGACCCGCATGACACCGGGTCCTGACCCGGGTAGGTTCTGACCCGAGTAGAGCATGCCAGTGTGAAAGGGGCTTATCCAATAAAGCCGTTTTCACATCTCATACTGAGCTGTTGCCTGGTTTTCTTTTCTTGTGTGACAGAAGCTCAGAACTCAGCTGAACTTTAATAACCGTGTTTCTACCAAAACAAAGAAAGTAACAACCAAGCAACAGGAGAGTTAATTCCTTCCGGGATGAACGCTCCGGAGGGGGCGGTGCACAGTAAATGGAACTCCCAGACACGACGCTCCACCAATGAGTTACAGTCTGCAGACGGTTTCAAGATGCCCCTTCTCCATTTCCAACACATAAAATTGCTGAGACGTTTACATGCACACATCTTATAATCCTCAATGTACTATACAGTTTTCTGTACTAAATTCCCTTGACGAGCAACATTAACTTTTGTTGTGGAGTAAACTGTTGGTTGATTTGTATGTAAAAAAAAAAAGTAAAATAATAATTTAAAAAGAAACCCTTGCATGCAATATTGACATTTCAAATACTGCTCTTTGAATAACGTCACTCACAGCATTTTCATCTATGGATTCTAAGAATACACATTTCCTAAGAGAAAATGATTGTCCGACATAATACATATGTGTTTTTTTTTCACATTGCTGATTTGATGAAATGGTGCAGGAGTGTATTTATATAGACAGGAATGAAATGTATCAAGAGACAGCTCAGTAGCTTCACGTTCAATGTTATTAATCATTCTGAATGTTTCTTATTGCAATTACTCAAGTACTGTGTGTGTGTGTTTTTATAAGCCTGCATTAAGCTGCTTTGACTTCACAGTAGACAGAAGCTGCTTTTCAGTTCTAGTTGTCTGCCTGTAAGGTATTCTAGATCAACCAAAGTGTCTTTATATTTAGAAGCGCCAGCACCATCTAGTGCACAGCAGTGTATTGCCAGCAAAACAAAAGGAAACTTATTACTAGATGGCTCCTGTAAAGGCAATTTGGCTGATCTAGCTATTACATGACAGGCAACTGCACCTGAGAGCAGATCCTGAACTCCCCACAATACCTGAAACACTACACAATATTTTAAACTAAATTCTCTTTAAACAATTATACTGTCATTTAAAAGAATCAATCCATTTTAAATCAAAATGGTTTCTGCTAAACAAATGCTTGTGACAAAATAGCCCAAGACTGCAGCAGTCAAAGTCTCTCTCTCTCTCTCTTCTGGAATATCACTGGAATACTATTAATTGTTGTATATTACCCTGAGTAAACCCCAGCATAACCAGCAACATTAGCACAATGGTACACTGTGCTACTTTTATACCTTTGGCTCCACTGTAGCAGCCTTTGTGCTATCATTACTTCTCTAATAGTCCACAGACTACTGCATTGGCATTGAAAGAGGAGGCACAGTACACACAGACAGAGTTGTGTGGGACCAATTTCCCTGTGGCTGTAGTGTGGATGAAGATAGGACTTGAGAGTTTGTAGTCTGTAATGAATCCCTTCATCACAAAAAAAAAAAAATCATCATTTTTTGAAAGACATATGGTATATCTCAATGCTTATCCCTGTACTGCAGAAGAAAAAATGTTTATAATGTGTTTAAAAAGTCATTTTTGAGAAAAGGGTTTGTTAAGATACTGTAGCGATCTTGGTTAACGCAGGCAGGCGCATCACACAGGGCGAGATAATCCACACACAGGCGGAGGGCAGGTGCGAACCCGGGACCTCTCGCACTGCAGCATATCTGCAATACTATTACAGCAGATAAATTGATAAATTGGTGCTGTAATCTACAATGAATAGCATTTCTTTTTTTGCATGGATATTTTGTAAAAAATAAAAGAGAATAATGTTCATTATTGCAGAGATGATCTGCAGGCTTGGAAATCAGAAAATGGGTTACTTGCACAGAGCCTGTATACAGCAGCATTGCTCTTTCTTTCAGTTTAAAAAAAATGCTTTGCACTGGTGCAAACCCTTGGGGCTTTATTCAATTACCTTATAGCTTGCAGAGGGGGTTTGGGGAACATGAATTATTACAACGATCAGAGCAAATCTGGCTCAGTTTTATTTTGATGTATTATCACTGTTAATCTTATCAAAATAAATATTGCACCTCAGCCTCTGTTCATTTTGTGATTTTTATTTCAAGCTAGCACTGGCCCTACTGTCCTGAAGTTTTCGTAACTCTCATCTGCAATTCCTTGCAGTTTATGGCATTGCTGTGTGTATTTGAAAACATAAAGGTGATAAAAGTCCATTTTTGACAGGTTGACGAATGGAGGAAGTGTGCAGGCTCTCAGCTGTTGTTTATATATTTATAAAGCAGCATAACTGTTAATTCATATTGTTTTAGCATGTATCAGTATGGCTTTGGAGTACAAACAGGAAACGATTTTGCAGTATTTCTGGGATATTAATAGGTTATGACAAAGCTGAGGACAAGAATCTTTGTCCAGATTAGAACTGCTCTTTGATTTTTACCTGCCGCTTATCGTGATGCAGATGCGTACAGGGGTTCAGCACACAAGGATCTGGTTCAACCAAGCAACCCCTTGCTTTTGAGAACATTAGTGATGCTAATAGTCCAACTTATAAATTCTTACGACAGAACGAATCACTCCATAAAAGCCGTAAAACAGCATGAAATCAAGCACTATGATTTCATTGTAACCCTATTTGTTCGGTTTCTTTTCCTTTAAATTAGAATTGGGAACAATGTGAACCCCATTTGGCCAAGTGGAGTAGCACTATGGGTGCTCTATGAAGAGCACAGTCCCGGCTGAAGCAACCTCTTTAAAGGTATAAACCCCCCAACACACAAGCTGTTCTGCTAAAGCATTATATGGGAACCGCTTCTATTTTTCTTATTTGTTGGAAGGACCTTTTTAAAAGTTTACTGTGGTAAAACATTTTTAAAGCACAGTGGTGTGTTGTAAAGTATTGTAAAAGCAGTGATCGCATGGCAAAGCATGGGAGAGCACAGAGTTTGGGGCAACAGTAAAACCTAAATACCTGGTACAGTATAACCTTGGAAATGCCTAGAACAGTACAGGTATTACCTTACAAAGGATGGCTTGCAATAAGTATTGAATTTGCCCTACGATGTTGCTATAATAAGGAATTGCAAAGCCATCCCTTATCGTGGTAAACGTCTACCGTGTAAGAACATAAGAACATAAGGAAGTTTACAAACGAGAGGAGGCCATTCGGCCCATCTTGCTCGTTTGGTTGTTAGTTGCTTATTGATCCCAGAATCTCATCAAGCAGCTTCTTGAAGGATCCCAGGGTGTTAACTTCAACAACATTACTGGGGAGTTGGTTCCAGACACTCACAATTCTCTGTGTAAAAAAGTGCCTCCTATTTTCTGTTCTGAATGCCCCTTTATCTAATCTCCATTTGTGACCCCTGGTCCTTGTTTCTTTTTTCAAGTCGAAAAAGTCCCCTGGGTCGACATTATCAATAACTTTTAGAATTTTGAATGCTTGAATCAGATCACCACGTAGTCTTCTTTGTTCAAGACTGAATAGATTTAATGCTTTTAGCCTGTCTGCATACAACATGCCGTTTAAACCTGGGATAATTCTGGTCGCTCTTCTTTGCACTTTTTCTAGAGCAGCAACATCCTTTTTGTAACAAGGTGACCAGAACTGAACACAATATTCTAGATGAGGTCTTATTAATGCATTGTAAAGTTTTAACACTACTTCCCTTGATTTAAATTCAACACTTTTCACAATATATCCGAGCATCTTGTTGGCCTTTTTTATAGCTTCCCCACATTGTCTAGATGAAGACATTTCTGAGTCAACATAAAGGTCTTTTTCATAGATTCCTTCTTTAATTTCAGTATCTCCCATATGATATTTATAATGCACATTTTTATTGCCTGCGTGCAGTACCTTACACTTTTCTCAATTAAATGTAATTTGCCATGTGTCTGCCCAGTTCTGAATGCTGTTTAGATCATTTTGAATGACCTTTGTTTGCTGCTGCAACAGTGTTTGCCACTCCTCCTGTTTTTGTGTCCTCTGCAAGTTTGCTTACTATACCGGAATCTAAATCATTAATGTAGATTAGGAATAGCAGAGGACCTAATACTGATCCCTGTGGTACTCCACTGGTTACCTCGCTCCATTTTGAGGTTTCTCCTCTAATCAGTACTTTGTTTTCTACATGTTAACCACTCCCTAATCCATGTGCATGCATTTCCTTGAATCCCTACTGCTTTCAGTTTGAGGATTAATCTTTTATGCGGGACTTTGTCAAAAGCTTTCTGGAAATCTAAATAAACCATGTCATATGCTTTGCAATTATCCATTGTCGATGTTGCATCCTCAACAAAATCATGCAGGTTAGTTAGACACGATCTCAGTTTCCTAAAACCATGCTGACTATCTCCCAGGATACTCTTATATGTAATTTTACATGTCGGATCTTATTATAGCTTCCATAAGTTTACATATAATAGAAGTCAGGCTTATTGGTCTGTAGTTACCTGGTTCGGTTTTGTCTCCCTTTTTGTGGATCGGTATTACGTTTGCAATTCTCAAGTCTGTCGGTACAAGCGTTGGTTTTCTACCGCTGAAGTACGGCTTCGGATTTTTGCTGCTCCTTTTCTTTGAGGTTTTTGAGGAGTCAAACTACTGAAAGTCCTTATAACAGCCATAGGAGTCTCCAACTTAACTGGAGTGAATTCAACCAGAATAGCAACGGCATCAAAAGCGGGTGAAGAACCTCCACTGTTTGCTTTCAAACACTCTTTCCCTTGACAAGGGCATGTTAAATATACCGAAACGTTGGGAAGTTGGTTCTTTTGAGATATATATATATATATATATATATATATATATATATATATATATAGTTTCTTATCTTCGGTCCAAAAGATATATAGGAATTACATTTGAATAGCGAGGATATTACAAATTCAAATATAAATATCATAGGAATAAAACATATTCTCTTGTGACACATTTTATTTGAAAACAATTTTCATAAAGCATTTCCAAATGCAGTAACATAACATTCAGACCTTTGCTTTGTGATTGAAACAGTACAATAAAATAAGGTTACCGGGAACACAGTTTTTACAACCTTTTTGCATATTTCTGTAGGCAAATTTTTATTTTGCCTATTGTATTAATGGTACGTTTACTTAGAAATCCGCGTCCTCGTTTTTACAAATCCTGTAGCACCTGTGCAATAATAATAATAATAATAATAATAATAATAATAATAATAATAATAATAATAATAATAATAATAATTAAAATAATAACCATAATAGTGAAATGCCGATTAAAGATTAAGAGAAATTGAACAGGTAATGTTTCTAATTCAAAATGGCAGTAGATCACAGACAACACCTGGCTGGAAACCGTCCCTTACTTATGGTGTAAAAGCGGGCTATTGCTAAACTGACATTAACCTTCAGCTTCTCATCTGCTGTATGTGGGGAGTATACAAATCACACGGGAAACACGACTCATTTTGGAGGTTGTCACGTCATTTGTCTTTAAAGCATGCAGGCTGGTATAGTGGAAGTCAGTTTGGTACAGCAGTAATATCCATCCACCACAGTGCAAACCTTTGTCTAACAAAAATGAAGGCATACGCCCCTGTAAAAAAAAAAAGACAGCGCTTCGACGTCTACCCCAATTAGTTTTATTTTCACCCTCTCCCACCACCCAGTTTCAATCTCTCCCATTAGCGCTGATGCGATGTGCTCCCCGGTGCACGTCTGTAACAAAAACAGAACATACTAAATAAATGTGTTCTTGAAGCAGAGAATGTTCTAGATCTCTGCCAAAGGCTGGTTCTTTGTTACATTTATTTATTTTGTCTTGGGCGTATCGCATTATGTTTTGTAATCATTGTGCAGTCCTAATTTCAATACCCTGTACTGTCACACAAACGCTATTTGGTTTGTTTGTAATTATAAACGTATATCTCTCGTTTTCACAATCAGCATTCACTTCATGGAAATAAGCGAGCGAGTTAACTGTATTTTTCCACTTCATTGTTTAAGCGTGAAAAGTATAGAAATTGACGGCCTGGTCCTTTAGTAGTTGCCAGCTCAGGAGGGCGTGCTGCTTATTTACTTGAAGAGCTCGAGATTTCCAAAAAAAAAAAAAAAGCAGCTGACGGTTTCAAGGCGCCCCTAAAGTGAATCCAACCGACAACCAATCAGGATAGGTCTATTTTTCCTATTTTATTTAAAGAGACAGAGTCTCTTTTTTAAGCGTGGCATTCATAAGACAAACCAGTATAGTCATTTTTTGATTTATAGTTTCTAAAGCTGCTTCCACGTATTTTTGTTAAGAGAAAATAATACATATTTTAACAAAAACAACACAACAATAATAAAATACACGCACGCATAATATAAACTGTTTTGCTGTTGTTATTGTATTATTATAGTGACGTAAGAACTGTACTAGTAAAAGTAACCATAAACGAACCCATAGTTTTTCTTGTGTTGTCCTGCTAAACCTACAGTCTTTACAAAAAAAAAGGTTTAATATTATTAACCTTCATAATTAGTAGCATTTTCTATTAGAATATACGTCTGATCTCTGTAACGCTTCTGTGCGTTTCTTTAGACTTCATAAAATTGCCTTTTTAAAATGTATTGTTACCTATATTATTATCCAGACCACTGCATATCCATTTGCTCAATCAAACTAACAAAACAGATTAGGTTTGAATAATCAGGCATAATAAATATTCTTCTTTTTTTTTTTTACATTGTATTACTGTAACTTCGAAATGCCACCCGTGACCTGTAATATTTTCACGGCAAAATAATTATTAAATGTGCTAACTGTTATCAATGTGTGAAAAACTGTTATTAATCCTCAGGTCAGTTTACATGTTAAGTCAAATAATAAACATAGATCAAGTCCCAACAAATACCAAACATCGCTTTCCTACTTTTGCGCTGTAGCGCTTTAAAAAGCAATTTGGCTAATAATATAACTAAACTAACCTGCTAAAACGAAAGTCTTTCAGAATTTTGCAAGACTCCGGTTGGCTTCTGTAAATGATTGGCATGCTGGAAGGTCGGTCGCGCGGCTGTTTCGCCAACCGATTGGGTAAGTTGTCTGCCAATCAGGGGAAAACGGGTAACGCCTGTGTTGCTTGGCGTGACCAGACTCGGTTGAGCAGTGCGGTTGCAGTGTGATGGGGTCGAAGCCGGGGCTGACGCTTTGACAGCTAAAAGAAGATACAGAGAAAAGAGCGAGCGAGCGGCTCTTGCACTGCAAACAATGTTCGCGAAAGGCAAAGGCTCGTCGGTGCCCTCGGACGGGCAAGCTCGGGAAAAGTAAGACTTCACTACCCTTCGATTCCCCCCCCTTTGGATTTTAAATGCTGAATGCATTTGTGTTGTTGTAGACCGCCGGTACTGTTAAACCTTTGCTTTTGCGTAAATTATGTTTTTTTAAATAAAAAAAAAAAATCTAATACCAGTAAAGAAACATTTTAAAAGCTTGCCTTTAAGAAGCGCGAGTTTCGGTTACCTTGTTACGCTCTTTTAAAACGCTGCATATGTGTGTAAGTTATCCTGCTGCAGGTATTTAAAAATTAACGTTACATCTGGTAAGACTGTTTGTTTATGATTGATGCAACATAAACCAGCGTTTACAAATATTGCATATGTACATATTGAAGTTAATATTTGAGCAGGCGTTTTTATGTGGGTGTTTTATTTTGTGCATTATATATAATTAAAAGTTTATTTTAATAATTATAAAAATGCGTACCTACTGTTTAAGTTGCTATTCTTCATGTCTATTATACATCTTGTGTAAATGTGGATGATACCAGTAACTGCTTTGTTTGATGTTGTGTCTGCAGCACTTTGATCACTCAGTGTTTGTTTCTGTATTGGAGGTACAGGATACAATGTAATAACCAAACTCCTTTTGCTTTATTTCCACAGGTTAGCTTTATATGTATATGAATATTTACTACACGTAGGCGCACAGAAATCAGCACAGACATTTTTATCGGAGGTAATTTGATGTATATTTTTTAATCAATGTATTTTATTTGTTATGCTTGACCCCCATTACTTTTGCGATACCCTTTGTTTTCAGAGAGCCTACGTGGCCTCCATTTTGAATTTATCACCTTTTACCATTTATTGCCGGTTGGTTTCACAGACCATTCTTTTACTCTTACACGCAGCTATCCACGCGTAATTATTTGTGTGTGTTGTCTGTATTTCTAGATAAGATGGGAGAAAAATATCACGCTAGGGGAGCCGCCTGGGTTTTTACATTCTTGGTGGTGGTGAGTATTGTCATGTATATTTCACTTGGACTCCAATGTATTATATTAAGTTGTGTCTTAACGACTGTAAACAGTTGTTATTGTTGTATGTGTGTGTGTTTTTTTTAATGGCTCAAACTATTGTTTGCCTACTGTCTAGTTTGCTTTGCACACTGGTGTGAAAGCAGTTAAGGCCGCGATGGCACCTCCTTACTCCGAGGAGTGCGTTCTCATGTGGTGCGAGGCAGTGTCGTTGTAATAACGAGAGTTTACCATGGCTGTCCTTACTGGTCATGCAAAAACGCAACCTCCGTTTACTTTTGTTTTCCTATCACGTTACATTTAAGTGCAGGCAATGACGGGAGTCCTGCAACGCACTAATCTGAGCCTGAGAATTAACGCTAGCAGTCAGACAGCCTTCATAGTGTTAATTAAGTCAGTTGTTATTTGGACTACAGACCTGAACCTAGTGGTATGTTGTGGGATCCATGTCTCGCTTGGATTCGGGACTATCAGTGTGGCCCAGGGATAACCTGATGTAATTGCAGTTAGCTTTATTTCAGAGAAGCCTTCTCCACTGTAAATAAATACTCAATTGGATGCATTTAAAACAAAGTCGAAAACAACTCCCATTCAAACACACTGGTATAGTGTTTAAATTCAAGTTAGTGTTAAAGAACAAAATACATTATTGTGGGAAAACAACACCAAACCCATGCTGACTTGTACACAAACTGGGTTTAAATACACAATGATGTGACCCAATGGCAGCTTTGTGTCTTGTTACAATGATGATGTTGATTTTCATTTTTTAAACTGGCTTATTAATAACAATGATTGTTTGTATTATAATCTGATATAATGGCAACTTTTCAAACCAAGTTCTTGAACTGCAAAGATGCCTACGGGAGCCTGTGTCGTAATAGTAGTTTGAACTAAAGTTTGCCATGTGTGTCATTTTAGTAATAAATAATACTAATAATAATGGTTCTTTCAGTGTTTTCTTTCAAAACTATCCGAATGACTTAAAGCACATTGTTGTGCAGTTGCTGGTTACCATACAAGTAATTAGTAACCTGATCCTTTTTCTGATAGTGTGTTTTGGGACCTATATTGTGCTGCTCCTGAAAGAAGAGATACCTGCGAACACTCAAGCGAAGCAAAAGCCTTTCATGATTACGTGAGTAACACATTTTAAATCTTGCAATAATTATAGGGTGGGGTATCTCTGATTTAAAAAAAGAAAAAAGGCTTCTAAATGGCAGCTATCTATCTATCTATTGTAGCGATCTCGGTTAACGCAGACAGGCGCATCACACAGGGCGAGGCACGAACGCGGGACCTCTCACACTAAAGCGTTGCACCGATAGCACTGTACAAAAGAGCCAGCTTCTTTGCAAGGAGCGTTTATCGGGCTTATGTCTTAGAGTGTGATTACATCACCTACCAGCCCTGTTGCTGCCTTCGCACGCTACACTCTCCCCTGCCAGCCTCAAGTCCGCCCTGGACTTGCTTACCAGGCTACAGTCCGACAAGTGCGTGCCGGGGTACCTGCATCCACTTCTGACATCAATGTAGCGATCTTGTTTAACGCAGGCAGGCTCATCACACAGGGCGAGGCAATCCACACGCAGGTGGAGGCGGCCTGAATCGCGACCTCTCGCACTAAAGCATAGCGCTGATACCACTGTACAAAGGAACTGGCGTTTTTCAGTGGCATGCTTCCCCCTCCCAGGACCTTTTTAATTTAATTTAATTTAATTTAATTTAATTTAATTTAATTTAATTTATTTTTATTTTTTTTGGCTAGTGGTGACTCCTCTATAAAAAATCACTACAGTAGCATCTTGGAATTGTTTTTTTTTTGTTGTTGTTTTTTTTAAAAAGAACACTCTGGGGAACATTCTAAAACTTCACACAACAACTTCACACAACATTTTTTTTCAAAACTATATATATAATGTGGTGTGTGTATTCTGTATTCTGCTTGGAGATGCGTGTTATTTTATGACCCGAGGGGCCTTGATACTTGAAAGTTTTGTTGAAAAAATTGATGTTTGAGCAAATTAAGACGTTGTTTCGCCTGAGTGATGACATATTTATTCTCAGGGTCTTTATAAGCAACAATGGACACTTCTCTAACTTATTTTCTCAAAATAAATATTTTATTTATTCCATTATCATCAGTACTGTAGAAAGGAAAATAAAATGTACCATACATTAAGCTCATGAAATAGTATCTGCTTATCCACTCATTTCTTTATTTATAAAAGTTGCAAAATATTATATATTAAAACACACAAGATAAAATAAATGTTCTAATAGAACTATACTTCTATAACCAAGTCAAATACATGGGATTTATAGTGTCTTGTTTTTTTTCTAAGCTGTAAACAAGTTATTGTGTCGTGTTTTGTTTCTGTGTACTTCCTGAAAATGTCTCCGCCCTCAAAACAAGCAGGCAGTGAAGTTCAATCCCTCCCCGTACATTTTACGTTCAACTACTGGAAAATGGAACAAACCCCTTTCTGATCAATGTGGCGGTTTACAAATGAAAACATAATTTGTTATGTTTATTGCTGTATCGAGATACAAAATCCATGGATCGTGGATCAGATCGTTTTATAAAAGATCGCAATGTATCGATTATTCGATTATTTGATGAATCGTTACACCCCCCTACTCTTTATCTACAGATTTGATTATTTTTTACCAAAACAGTCCGTCTTCACAAAGCCCAAACTGAAGAATAATGGATCATTTTAAAAGGCTGTTTTAATGAATTTCATAGTTATGTGTTCATGAAACAGTCTCTCATAGGTTTATTGCTAGCCTCAAATACTTTTCTTGAAATTAAAGTTAAAACAGCGGCCTGTGAACTAATCTTGTGTATTTCAGTACACAACACAGCAAGCTGTTGAAATCTGTCTTTATATGGAAGCTGTGGATATAATGTAAGGTTTAAACTTTTCCTGAATTACTCCAAATAGTGATAGGATCCACTTTGTTCCACTGTATGAGTTCAGTCCGAGTTCCAGTAGCACTTTTAAATAGCTTTGGTTACTGGTTTACAGCATATGACTGGATATATTAATCCTTGATCACTGAGCCCCAAAGCTTTCTCATCCTGCCTTATTACTTTTTAATTAGCTGGCGACCTCACTTCTATCTTTAAGAGAGTCAAGGACTAAAACTGGCACCTGCAGTTCCTGAACACATTACTTCCAGTGCTGCCGTTTAACCGCCCAGACTAGAGTAGTCTGGAGCTGCTGTGCATATGGTGAACATTTTTTTTTTCTTTTTCATTTAAATTGAGCAATAATAACTGTAAACTGTAGATTTGCTACTTTTCATCTCCTGTCCTAGGACTGTAATCCCTTCTGTAACAGGACTTACTCATTGGAAGCTCATTAGGTGACCTAATGAATAATAGTATTATAGTAATTAAAATGCATACAGTCAGGGACTTCTAAGTTCTGCATTATGAAGTGGAAAGGAGAATTTTGAAAAGTAATACTGCAGCTCCCTTGTTGCCATATCTGCTGTTAAGATGTGTTTTGTTCCCCTCATAGATATCGTTGAATTCTTCCATCATAGGTAGTTGTGAGCTTAGTAGTAATCTAACCTGAGTCCTTACTTTTTGGATCCGTAATTGCTGAACAGCTTTGTTGCAGATAGAATTGTCTACACACTTTGTACATTATCACTGTTGGCTCCATCACAGTTATCTTGCTTCCCAGCATGGCCCTATACAGCATGCTTGTATTACACTGTTGCTCTTGTGACAGGGTGCTCTGGTGCAGGTTTCATTACGCATCTCCCAGGTCATGACAGGGAATTTCAACTGGCATGTTATCTCAGAATTGTCCGATTCACGACTGTAGTTCAGCATTTCAACATAGCGCTGAAAAGACGTTTTCAATACTGCAGTGTGTGTTATGGGTTGAGAAGTTTGTCCAACAAGTGGAGAAAAGTAACTGCAATAAACCACTGGCATGTCATATTTTACATCACAACATATATCTTATAAATGGAGGTGTTGCTGAGGCTGTTTTACACATTCTTTAGCTCCACTACCAATTACTGCATGGCATTTAAAAGTTATTACATGAAAATATTTTTCTGCCTTGATATTGGTGAATCTCTTGCAAAGGTTGGGGAAATTCGTGATGATAAATCAAGTCAAGGGTTAAGTGTAGCTTGAATAATATAACTGTAAAGTGTACAGCATGTCTGGTTCGTAAATCCTAAAATATGGCTGTTCCAATAAAGAGCACCTCTTGACTTTTTTGTGTTAATGTTGGATTGCTTGTGAATTCCTATTCATGTTCTTGAATATGTATAATAGATGGGTGGTTAATAAACTTCTGTTTGGCAAAATGAAGCAGCCCATGAAATGAATCCAAATTCTGGTATTGGAGAATGCAGAAAAGCACTCTGTCAGTGGAAGTCTAAATATTTATGCTGTTCTGTCCCTAATGAAAACAAATTGTCAGCAGTTGTTCGGTAACTGGCTAAATTAAAATCTGTAATTAGTCAATTAGATTAAATAGTTGGCACAACCTTATTGAATCATGCTGTTTGGCTTATTAAGAGAAGAGGGTGTGAGTTTTAATTACAGAATGTTAATTCTGATGGTTTAAAATAGAAGCACAGTCTCCTTATGTTGCTCTCTTTTGAAAAGATCAGTCTTTTTATCATGGTGCCACTGAATTTAGCATGGTCTTTGAAAAGTGCTTTGCAGTAAAAACCGTGGTTATACCTGTGTCAATCACGCATGTTCTTGGGGTTTATTTGAGCATTTTTCCTACGGCAGCCAGTTGGTCCTGGAAAATAATTTCTTTTCTTTTATTAATAAAGTTTAATACTTGTTGAGCGGCATATTCTTTGTGAAACATGTCATTATTTTTATGCAACATGGAATGTACTGTAGGATTCCATAGGGAGTAGTACCTGGATCATTTTTAATTTGTGTTTGGAAACATTTTGGTTTTTATCTGGTAAACCTGTACACTTAATTCCAGAATATTCTATACATTGGAGACATTTCAAAAACATTTTTTATGAAGTTTAGAAACATTTAAAGTGTGTTTTCTAATCTTGTTTGATACCTATTAGAAATGAAGGTCTCCTCCAATCGGTGGAAGAATGTTGCTGTTTACAGAGTAAGAATGTCTGTCCCCAAGATCGGACAGCGATGGATGCTCATTTCCCTCGGAGCCTGTTTCAAGCTGGAGGTGGCTATCAGGTGTTAAATCGTTTGTACTGTAGACATGAGACGAATTAAGTCACAATGGGACTGTGAAAAACAACACCACCAAAACCAATTCGCAGCTAAATGCCACAGTTCAGGAATTGGTGTTCTGTTTCTATTTTGTTTATGTTTTTTATTGTGTGTTTTAAATTTTTTTTTATAAAAGTAAAATAGTCTTTATTAAACCTAACACCCACCATGCTCATTGTGTTTGTGGATTGTAGTTTTCATTGTTTGCTTGCCGATGACTTCACCGCGTGTAATGTCAGCAGCGGGATATGTCTGTGTGTCAGTGGCTGTGAGTCTCTCGTCTTTTCCAAGCAGGACGTTTTACTCCTGGCTGGCTGACCCCTGTCTGGGGTAAGGGTGGGGTCACTTCATTCAGCAAAATGCTAAGTGGCAAATTTGTAAACACAAAGCAAGCAGACCCTTCAGGATCTTCCCACCGTCCTTCTGAACAAAGGATGATGATTGGGGAGGGGGTGGGTAACATTTACATTTTCCCTTGAAACTAAAGACTGAATACCTTTATTTTCAATTTGAGGGAAGGCTTATTTAAAAGGAGTCTATTAAAAATGAACATCGGCCGCCATAGACGCTGCTAATAAAATAATAAAAACCTTGATACTGCCATCTACCTTTTCTCTTTGCTGTGGCAGTAAGCCCTCATGCAAGCAAAGCACGAATATTCATTTCTTTTTTTTTTTTTTTCCTCGCTAATCTCTGTGGATCTGTGCATGATCTTGGCATTCCACAAGTTGACACACTCAGGGAAATTCCTGTGAAGTGAAGAAGCACCAAAGTCTGCTTAATCAAGCCAACCCTTTTGTGCTTTAACACATGATTATGCAGCTTGTCCACCTTTTATAACTATTGGGACACATGTGCCCTATCTACTTTGTCTCTGTTCTGTTTGTTTTAATAAGAAGAATCTTTAGCCTACACCTTTTTGACCTGTAAGGAAGTAAAGCTTCGACTAGTAGAGTATTACATGATGGCAGAATATAATAAGCGCTGGCCCTTTAAAACTGACACTGCTGCTGCTGGACTTAGCGGTGTGGGGGAAGGGCTGGTTGGTTTAATTCTGGGGAGTTGATGATCGTGAGGTTTGCACCAGGCTTCAAACCTGATACAGCAGGATGGGAGGAGCATACAGCCAGCCACCAGCTCTCCACTCTGCAGTCCTTGACATTGGGGTTTCTGTGGCTGTGTTTGTAGATCCCCTTACTCAATAGAACGAACATGGCCATGATAGACTTGTATTAAACCACATATTTTACTGGGTTTATCTATTAATGACAATTGCAAATACCAACACGTGCTCGCTTGGTTTCAGTGTAAATGTGTAATGACCATGACGTTTTCCAGACTCTTATTTTAATTTTGTCTTCGGTGAAGCCTAGCCTGGCACTCACGTTTCTTAACATATGACTAAAGTGGGATCTCAATGCTTGCTTCACAGCAAAGGAACTTTTAAGGCATGCTTGTTACTTTAAATTTATTTAGTGGTTAAAAGGTAAGCGTTTTGTTATTTCAGCCAGATCATTTTAAAGTGTTTAGCACATGGTACAAAATAGACCAAGTCAGTTAAATGGTTCATATTACACGCTTCTCATGATGGCCTCTTTGGAGGACAGCAAATGCAGTAAGCACGTCTTGTATGCAACATTTTCTTTGTAATTCAATTAACATGAAAGCTTAACATGTTGTCTCATTTTACAGCACTTGTCCTGCACCGTCTCATAACGCTAGTTTTTAGCTGTTCATCCAATACACAGTGACAGGTTTTACATAGGCTGCTTCATATCTTATGGCTTAGTGAAGTATCCTTATAGCATATAATAATATTTTACAAGTACTAAGAAGGGTATAAGCATATCACTGTGACCTGTGCCCAAAGTCAGAAATGACTATGCTATTAAGTATTTTTTTTTGTGTGTTTTACTCATTCATTCTTACAGTGCTGCCTGGTGTAAAAGTGGCCCTTCATACAGGAAATTGGTTATAATATGGTCCACTCCTGGCTCCCTTTTTGCCCCATTGCCATTTCACAAGCACTTGTACTTTTGTTTTAAGGCTCTACACAAATAGCACACTTTGGCTCTCAACTGCAGCATTATACAGGGCTAGTACTGTAAAGTTTTGGTCAATTTTAAATGAATTCTGTTTTTGTATTTTTAAAGAGTGAACTATTTTAATGTGTGTACATTGACAATCAATGTTAATTGATTACTGCCCACAAATGTGTATCCCTCAAAACACCTCTTTTAAAGCACAGTAAAAAATAAGGTACAGTTTACTCAAATATAAAGGAAATATGCGGGCTTGCAAAGGGTGCTTGTGCAGTATTTGTTTTAGTTGAACAAAATATAATGCCTACAGTATGATTTGGCAAGCAACATTTTGAGGCTTGAATTAACAATATCTTTACGTAACAAATTAATAATTTGAAGTCTCAATTGTTTGTTCTGGGTGTGTCTGTTGATCTGAATTGACATCTGATAGCTGTGACATGCAGTGTGAGCTGCCTAACAAAAGATGCCATCGCCTTGCTAAAAAGGGAGCAGATGCATAGCAGCTCAGTGTTTGTTTGGGGGAGGGGAGGTGATGGTGAAGGTGGAGGGATGGGAGGCTCTCTATTTGCATATCTGGTTATTGCCTGGAGTGATGGCCGTGGCTCAGGGTAAGGAGGGAGGGAGGGGGGCTGCGACAAAGCTGGTTGGGGGACGTGTGGAATTTAAGTCCCAGCCCGTCGCTCCAGTGGTGTGTGAGCAGTTGACACAGGGCTGTTTACAGAGTGCTGCTACCCACGCAATGCATTCATACCAGCGTTCTGACATGCACTCCTACTTACACGGTGCTAGAGCTGTCATCTGGTTTTGTTTTTGCTAAGAGCAAGAGGAGAGCAATTTTTTGGGGTGGAGGGGGGGGCACAGCAGCACTCTAGCAATGTCCTCTATGTATGTGTATGTCCTCGGGAATATTTCCTGCTGTGGATTTTAATAAATAAATAGAACTTTTGTATTTCATATATATTTAATTTTAATTCCCAAACTTTTCTGTTTTTATAGTCTTAAATGGGTAGCCAGTCTTTGGGGGGGGGAGGGGGACAAAAGATCATAACGATTCTATAATATCTGTTTTATAGTACTTGATGTTTGTTTTGTCATGCATTGGCTTTAAGACATGTCTGGATCATTTACTTGGAAGATATCTCAAGAATTTCCTTTATTTTATATAGGAACTTTTTGTTTCTTGGCAAGGTGGGAGGAATCCGCAGGGGTTGGAATAGTCTTTCCTGTGTCCAGGAGACCGGACTACCAGGGATCTGGGGGCCTCAATCCAGCAACATTATTTCCTGGTTTCGTTTTTTTTTGTTTTTTTTAACCTGTAACCATAACACATGGATGTATGACCTCCCATATATGATCATTTAGGAAATGTCTTTGTTGCCCTGCTCAGTGTTGAAAATGGAAAGCATTTGTGACCAATACAAACTTAATTCAATAGTTATGATTTAAAAAAAAAAAAAACAGGTGCCTAACTAACTTCAGACCTCCCCAAGCATAAGCAGGAAAAAAAAAAACATTTTAAATTGTGTTGAACTCTGCATGTCGTCCTGATAAACCATCATCTTGGTGATACTTTTATGTTGCACTCGGAGAAAAGTTCCTGTTTTATAGGGAGCTCGGGTTGTAACAAGGACACTGAAGTAGGTTTTTTATATGACTACCCTTGACTTGTTTTGTCAGAGGAGTCTCCCTGTTCAGGCTGCAGTGTTCATGTACCATGTTTTCAGGGCACATTGTATAACCAGTGTGCTATCTCAGTTCACATTAGTAGGAACACGTCACTGAGCCGTGGTGCAGTGGCTTTATCACACACATCACTACAGCTGGTGGGAATTGCCATGGTAAAAATCCTCTGATCAGGCCCAGTTTGCATTAGCACTCGCTGGGTGTAAGACTAAGATCTGGTGTCTCCAGGGTTAGATTTCTGTGAATGACTGTACCCCTTTTTTAGTTACCTCGTAATTTAATTGTCAATAAATTCCTAATTTAACACAGGAGTAGCTTTACAATCGGTTGTCTTTGTCCGTCTTGGCTGAAATACCCAAGTTTTTTAAATTGGGCATTTCTATACCAGCTTAAACTGGAGAGTGGCTGCATTTCAAATTTCTCTGCGAAGCTTACATTGGCAGGATACAACCTGACCACAAAGGGAAGAAAGAGTTCAACCCTGCCAGGCCGCTTGTCATCGGTGTATTAAGTTTGCTCTTTTGAGAATCCGTTGGGCAATTTTTCAAATATTCCATATCTCTGTACCTTGCATAATAACAGCTGGCACTTTTGTCAAATTTGCGTTGTGTGCAGCTCGCTGATAAGCTCTAGAAGCAGTGGCACAGCCTGGTCTAAACAGCAAACCAGTTGGCAAAACAAAAAGCATGTACGAGACGAGCAGAATTCAGACACTTCCTTTCACACCTGTTTCGAATTGCTTTTAGCAAACTTTCTTTTTTGCCCTGTTATGTAGATGAACTGACTGATTTTTTACCTGCAGCACATTTTAAACAATGCTTGAAAACAGTGTTTGTTACAGACAGCTTCATTAAGCCTCTTCTCATAGAATTAGTCTGCCTTTTTCTGCTGTTGATGATCTTTTAGTTATGTATTTGTGTCCTACTTTTAAATTGGAATGAGAGTTGTTTCAAAGACTAGCTGCTTCCTGGTCCAGTACCTACTGTATTCATTTCACCTGTTCTAGTTCAAACTTACTCCAACTGTGTAGCTGCAATCAAACCCAGTATACAATCAAACCCAGTATACGCAGTTAGGAAAGTGAGGGATACTTTAACAGTTATTTCCGGATAACTGGGATTAATATATGTTTTATTGCATCTTTTGGTTCTTTTGTTTCTTGTTCATTCTTAACTATCTTGTCACTGGAACTGCCAAACATAACAAGAAAATGCTGTGAAGCATCCCTTTTAAAATAATCTTGAAAGAAAAACAAGCAAGATATTACCACAGTTTGTAGTTGTGTTCCATCTATTCTGTTGCTATTATTATTATTATTATTATTATTATTATTATTATTATTATTATTATTATTATTATTATTATTAATATTAATAATGTATTTTTTTCATTAGAAACCAAGGCAGGGTTAAAATAGGGAAAGTTCAGCTTGCAATTGCAAGATATGGTTGCCATAGCAACAGTCCTCTTAATCTGGCAGGTGACCTGTGAGACTGGAGAAGATGTAGGGGTTGGTTTGGCATTTCATTATTTCAAGAGGCTGCGGCTCTCCAGCTGGTCTCTTACAACTAAAGCTGGTGCTTCTGTCTGCAGAATTGCTGGTATTCAGCTACAAAAATATTTGTCATGTGCAGAATAATGGAGGAGTTCCTTCCAGGAATGTGTGTGTGTGTGTGTGTGTGTGTGTGTGTATTGCAAAACTTACAATCCATAGTAACAGGAATTGTTTCAATTTATTCTACATTGGTAATGAGGAATAAAAAAATCCAGAGCTGTCTCTCATAGGCACTATCCTTCCTTTTAATCCTGCTGTGGGCATTATGCACTTAAATGCACCACTCCATTTAACTACTGTATCAAAGAATAATGGGTCCTGTAACAATAGTGTACTGTAACAGTCCTGCATGGCCAGTGTTGACAAGCTGAACTGTGCTGGAATATCTGGTCTTTGCCACTACAAGCTAGTCCTAAAACTGGTGGGACTTGGAATTGAGAGGGGGTGGGAGAGATGTTTGCATATGTAACATACATTGGTATCCACCAATACATAGCATAGCTGGATGTTGTTGGTGACCTTCACATGTTATTGACCCAAGTCCCCCTCGACCTTTTAACTTTCCTATTTCTTTGTGTATTGAATATACAAAATGAGCATCCAGGGCCACTAATGAGTAAAGTGGGGAATGCTTGTTTCCATTAGTCAGGCCGTACTTGACTGAACAGACTTCTACATGTGTGTTGAAATCAGACACTGTTTTAGTACACCTTCCCAGTTTATAAACCCATTTCTCTTTTTTTTTAAGGTTTGGAAAACTTAAGGGCTATGAAAACGGACAAGTATTCAAACATGAACATAGCTGATTTTGAAAAATTAGAACAATTGTAATAACGTACCAGCGTAATACAAACTCCTAATGCAGTGAAACCGCAACTATTCCAAATAGATTGTTATCACACCCTGTTACTTTTAAACAGCTTGTTTTGAGAGTTCAAAGCAGCTGTGTTCTGCTGGTAATATAAACAGTAAAAAAAAAAAAAAAAAGTTGAGCAGTCATTGAGACTCAGCTGGAAATGTTTTTTTATTTAAGATTATAGTTGGTTAATAACATCATTTGAAAAATAACCTAATATTAGTTTGAACTTCAAACATGAACAAAAAAACATGTTACGACCAGCACTATTTTGTGTATGTGTGTGTTTTTAATTGACGGATTGTTACCAGTAGAGGTTCATTTGTAAATTTAAAAAGGCACTGGATCGTATCATTAAGGAAGCATTTTTCTGCACTAGCATCCATATATGTTTTGTTCTAATCTGCTTGTGGGTTTCGTGCCTTATTGTTGGTGTCAGTAGCTGCATGCCGACCTTTGTTCAAACATGGCTAGCTAATCTTCAGTGGTGGGCAGACTAATCTGATGAACAGCAGTGACGACACTGTTGATGGTAAGAGCGTTAGTTTTTTGACGTTTTGCTTTGTGGGTTACAAACAAACTAGTAATTTTCACATCCACAAATATATAATTAAAGTACACTTGTCGTTCAATTCATGGAATAGGAGAGTATTTTATTTTATTGTATAGGTTTGTTGTGTGGTTTTTGACTATTTCTCGCCAGTCAGGTCCGGTGCGATCCAGCACTAATTGATCCCTGTTTACCAGCCAAGTAACAATAGGTCCGAACACAGCATGATGTTTTCATTTCAGTATGAGTCCCCTTTCCCCAACTAAACCTAAACCTACATTTCATGATGGCCATTCCAATTCTGTCTTTCATTTCTCACTTCTACTGTTTTTAATGACTTTGGAGCAGCAAAATGACTCTGAATCGACTCCCTCCCTCTGACTGACTGACTCTCGATTTTTAAAATACCAGTTGACTTTTGTCTGACCCACTGTTGTAATGCAGGTCCAATTAAAACTGAATACCAGCTGGCACACCACAGAGCGTGACTTAAAGGAACTGAGATTTTTTTTTTTTGGTACGCACTTACATTTTATACTAAAATGTGTGGGCTTTGACTTTGAAGTCCTAGTCAGTCTGAGGCAGTGGAACACTAACCGTGTACTACGGCATGCATTGATCAAATAATTGGTGCATTGATTAACCATTGGCCCACAGCACTTCAAATGTAAAACAGAGTTTAATAAGGCACACTCTTTTCCACTAATTGACTGGCTGTAATGACCAAAAGCCTCTTGCAATTCCAGTGGCTACAAGTACTGTAAACTACCTGGCTTCATAATCCCAAGTACCAGGCTGTCCTCTATAGGTGTAAATGCTTGGTCAAGAATGGATCGAAAAACTACCTGCTTAATTGATATATGATTTATTTATGATGTCCCACTCCAAAACTGCACTTCGTCTAGTTAAATTCATGATTGCGATCGTTTCATATAGTTCCTAAAACAGTACTCAATAGATCAATTCTCCCTGAATCCCTCGACTGGCAGCCGCTGTATCTGAGGATGTAGTTTGTTTAATCTGGCAGAGGTTTGCTGTACGAGGTGTTAATCCCGAGTGTCCGTGCAGGGTGAATGAGACTTGCTTCTATAGCCTTGTAATGTACAGCATGTCACGGTCAAAAGACTTGGAGCTGGATAAATATTCTGCAACAGTATAACCTGATTTTCAATAGGTGTATTTAAGCCGCTACAAATATGGTAAACCAAACTCCCTTGGTTCTCTAGCAGGTTTAGTCCCAAGTCCTTATGGAGGTGGCATTTGGTCTCTGCCCCACAGTAAAGACAAACCTTGATTTCATGTAATCCAATTCTGTATGGGGTTTTATGAGAAGAAAATATTGACCCCAGTGTACTTGCTGAATTGCAGACACCAGCACAAGGCCTATAATAAGATGTTACCACATATAAATAGATCTTAATGAGATAATTAGCAGTGGACAGTAGTTTGAGTAGTTGCTGAACAGGTGCTGTAGTGAGGATAAAGCCCTTTGAGATTGAATGTAGCTTCTTCAATCCTAATCACTTTTGTACCTTCCCTTTTTATTTATTTTTTGGTGTGTCTGTCTTTGATCTGGTGCCCATTTTTGATTACATTGGATGCGCACAAAGATTTACAAAGAGATGCCCACACAAGTGTACAAATACTGAGAGTTTATTTGCTGCAATAAGCCCCAGTCAAACACAGAATGAACACATTTCAGTGTAAAGCCACAGCTGAGAAAGTTGTAATTTACAGTAAAGAGCAGCAGAAATACATTCACAAAATGATCCCTTCAGTGGTTCATTTTGAAGAAAACATCGGTCTGTTGTACTGAACCGGCCATGACGCTATAAAGAGAAGAAATGGATAGTAGCAAGAGTCCAGCTTGTTCTCCATAGCTTAGCTCTCATGGTGCACAGCGTTTCAGGAACCCTAATGTGATCGAAACCTTGTAATTCACAGTCTGGTGGTATTTATTGTATGTTCTCGCCTAGTAAATTGCTGTTCATTGTATGTATACCATTACAGTTGTTGCTGAGGAGATATATTTCTATAACGATGCAGTAGGGACTCCAGCAGGGAAGCATGAAGTAGCTAGCAGGGTGGGATGCCTGGTTTCCGGTTGCTTGTTTCAGATGCTTTTAAGAGGTTTCTCGATGGCTGGGGTCAGTGTTGTGGTAATCACAGTACAGTGATTATCCTGGGTCACATTCTGATGTTCCTCCTTCTGTGGGACTGGCTGCTCCTTTTCAACATTGCTGTACTAAATTCTCCTTTTGTATCGGCGTTAAGACAGCAGCCATTTATTTGTTTTTATTTTAATGTTAATGAAATGTAAAGCATATGTGTATTAAGGATGCAATTGAAAAATTAACCCATTCATAAAATGTTCAAATAAATAAATTGTGACTGAAGGGATATATACAACTTTGTTTTTAAACAAATTTAAGTATGGCGTGCTTTTGTTCCTCAGATGAAAGGATGAAAAGCAATACATGGAAAGTAAGCCCACTGTCACTTTGGTGGTGGAGGCGGTTTTTGGGTGTGTGTGTGTGGAGGTTTTATTTTTAGCATTAGATTTGACAGTTTGAAAGTTGCTGTCAATCATGTTCAATCCATCACCATCAAGCCCTTGGAGACGCTGGCACAGTGGGGGTTCCCAGCTATTTAAAAATTAATTGAAAATCTTCATAGAGGAATATGATGATTCTTATGATTGTGGACAGCAGAATTCCATTGTTGACCTTTGTCGCATGTTGAATGGCTGCGGCAGCATCATAAACATGGGCTGATGCTTTATTCATGTTAACTGCAGAGTTTGACTTGAAAACCCCTCCCGCTGGGTGTTGTGGTCAGTGTGTTACTGTTTGGTTGACGTCTGTCAGAAAGGCAGATTGTAAGATGGGGAGGGGGAGGGGGAGGGGAGGGGGAGGAGAACAGATGCCAATCAACCTGGGAGGGGTGTGAGACAGAGGCTCTGGAAAACAATACCAGATGGGAGAACTTTCCCTGAAGCTGACCATAGAGCCTCCAAGGATTATAATGTTATGCGCTTCCTTTTCAGTTAGCGAAGGGTCAAAAACACAACAGCAGCAAAACACTCGCACCTGCACTGGAGCTGGTAGCTGTGGTCAACTGGCAGGATTTCTGTGTGTGTGTGTGTGTATATGTATATATATATATGTATGTATGTATATATATGTATATATGTTTACCAATGCTTCCTGTGCATAAACAGCTGAGTACACTTCTGTGCTATTCTGTTGACTGCAAAACTGGTGTGTACGGATTCAGGCACTTTTTTCACATAAGCCTATTTGCTGTGTAATTGTTCAATCAATTTTCAAATGTGGTGCCAAAGTTTATTAAATGTATCAAACATTTTGGCCACACAAGCCTTTTGTATCCTTTTTAATTACAAATGATTTAAGTTATTGAAGTGATTTTATTTCATTCAGAAATGTTCAGCTGATTTTGAATGTCATAACAGGTCCTTGCTGCCTGATATAAAAATATATCAGAATATCAGGCCCCGCTATCACATAGCCTTTTGCAACCCCCTATTTATGGTCCTGTAAAAAGCAGTGATTTCTCCGCTATCGCCTCAAGGCAAAACACACAGTGCTGTCTGTAGAAGGAGGCCCTGCTAAAGTCAATCATTAACAAATCCAGTCTGGATTGGTGTGGCACACTGAAGACAAAAGCTGCAGCCGGGGGGAGGATTGAGGCTTTTTCTTTCTTTACCATCGGAATACCTTTACAACCCATTTGGAAAGTTTGTAAAGCACAGCATGGTGCAGCAAAAAAAATTAAATAAAGATGGATTACTGTGAAGTCACTTCCTTCCAAAGCAGGCTTTGTTTTAGTTTTTTTCACTTGCAGATTTCAGTTTGATGGAAGTATTTTATTATTATCAGTAAAATTATGCTAACACACGGCTTGGTGATATCAAGGGGTAAATGTATTTTTTTGTCCACTAAATATTGAGTTTAATCTTGCAGAAATGTAAGCCCATTTCACACTAGCGTTCCTCTGCAAAATCATTTCCCTATATGGAGGGGTTGGGGTGGATTAAACCCCCAGTTCTGGGATTCATAATAATGGCTGTGCTTCATTTCAATGTTCTGCTGTGGGTGACCTACATCTTTGGAAGCTAGTAGAGTTTATAATAATGCTGCTGTTCTCAAACCCTCTGCATTGCTTCGATATCATTCATTTATTACAATGTTTGTAATGTGTTCATGAGCAACAACATTGATTGTATAGCTCACAATTTTAAATATATTGTTAGTTATAATCTTAGTTGCTACAGTGTATATACCTTCACCTACAGATTGATTTATTGTCTGTGTATTTTCTGGCTGACTGGGGTTAGAAAGCAGCTTTACACACCACTGTTTAATAACATTTCAGAATTAAAGACAGAATTGAATTTGTATAAATATAAGCCATATAAATACTGAATTCTAAACACTTTTTAAATGATGAAAGCAGGTTATAAAGACTTGGGAATAGTACCCCTGCCTAGTGGTCTCATAGACTTCCATTGTTCAGCATCCAACCACATATTTCAACGGGGATGTGTTTTAGATGAATACTATGAAATTCTGTGGTCTGGTTACTAGGCAGATGGTGCTTACCGTATATCTGTCTGTTACTAGATAACCTTGATAAAAAAAATAAACAACGCCTGCTTGCAATATGCACAAACAAATGCTTTGACTTTTAAATTTTCCATTTTAATAACTGCTTTCCAGTGAGTTTAAACAGACACCACATCTGTGCCCATGACTTTAGATGTAGGATCTCTCAAATGAATCGTGCGAGACCACGTTAAGATGTTTGCAAATCTTGGCTATACCGTACTGCTAACCCAGTGGGCATGGGTCTTGCATTTTGGAACTGAACAAGAATAATTTGGGATTTGCTTTACCTAGGAAGGGTCCCCTTTTCAGGGAATCTGTGCAATTTATTGGTGATTTTGTTTGTTCAGCAGAAGAAACTTGTATTCTGTTCTGTGCTGGACCAAAAGGCTATTAGTTATCCAGCCAAAAATGTGTGTCCTATTTATCACTTGTCTCCTGCTATGATTTTACCCAACACATCTTCTGTTCCTGCAAGGCCTTTGGTCCATTTTCATTTACTACTAGCTCCCCCCTGTGGCATCAAGTTAGTCTTTTGATGATTATTACATCATTCTAATCCTTATTGGTTGATAAATAATGCTTTTTTCGGTGGATATTGCATTAGCTGACTCTATTGCATCAGTAGGTCATTAGTTCAAGCCCAGGCTTGGTCTTTTCTGCCAAGGGTCCCATCTGAATCCAAGGGGATAAGCTGCTGGACGTGTGGTGGCTTCATTTGACGTGTGTGTGTTTGTGTGTGCTCTCGCGGAAATTCTTAAATGTCATGGTTTGGTAAAACTGTCTTTTGGCACCAGGTTCTTTTCAACATAGTCTTACTTGATGAGATCTGATTCAGTAAGAGCCATTATGGTCTGCCATGGCAAGACTCAATAACTGTAAAGATATCCCAAAATATGGTTGGAAATGTGTACTTTGTGCTGAATTTGATGACATTTTAGGTAGTGGTACTACCCCATCAATAGTTTGTGGAAATAAATACACCAGTTTGATACAGGAACTTGGTACGTCTTTATTCACCCCTGTAAGTTCTTTCAAGCCCGAGCTTGTTTGTTCGTTCATCAGTCGGATCTGAAGACAGCTACAGGAAATGGATTAAGTGGAGAGGAAGTGGGTAAAACCCAGGACGTGGGCAGAACAAAGATTAGCCATCGGATGTAGTTGTTGCTACATTTTTACAGTTTTGACCCAAAGAATTTTTCAACTTTACCACATTTCCTTTTCTCATCAGAGCTAATATTCACAAATTACAGACAGTAAGCAATTCAGTTCTACAGGTGAGTAGAGCACAAAACTTGAATGTTTTTTGTGCAAGTTGCTAATGTTGCCGGCCTGTGCTGTATATGAAGGGTGCGAGTACTCCAGGGAGCAGGTATTGAGAGCTGACTGGCCCGTCCAGCCAATAGGAGAACAAAACTGAACAAACAAATGGGCAGTGGAATTGGTTATACCTTTTTTTTCTTGTAAAAATAACAGTAACATTCTGCTTACCAATGCTTTGGTAATGCATTGGGTTTGCATAATTTGGTTTTGGTCTTGTCTTTCAGACCTAGATGTGCAGACATTTCTATTCATTCAAAATACTCAGATGCTAAATTGAGGAGTGGTCCATAATAGAAAGGTATATAAGGGTATAGTTATTAAACAGTTTAAGCACCACTATTTACTTAACACTACTGTTTGGGAGCTTCTCTGTATGCTGTCAAGTTGCAGATCTTGCAGGTCCATTGGTTTCAAAGCGAAAGTCTCATCGCCTCTGAAGTGTCTGATTAAATCTGCAGAGACACTTCACAGGCAGGAAATGGGACGATTAAATCTGCCTGGGGCACTTCTAGGGTTTAGCTTCATATTCCTGTCCCACAGTGACCCAGGCATGTGGAGATATATTGAACCAGGACTTTGGGGGAGGGGTTAAGATGGATCTCTCCTCTAGTCACAAGGGCCTTTTAAAGGGGCTGGTGCAACAATCTGTCTGAAGGGCTATTAGAGAGGAGGGTTCCAGTCTTGTAATGAGCACAAACTGCTGTGCATTCAAGGTTTCATTCGGCAATATGATATCAATTTATCTCTTTTTAGCTGTTGGTCACAAAGCTGCACACTATTCACTTTATCGAGATGCAGATTGAATTCCAATTCTTCACAACTACTACTGCTAGGGATAGTGCTGCTCATATCATTTCTAGATTGACAGTTTACAATGATTTTAATCTTCAGACTCTTTTTAAAGGCTTGTGGCTCCTTGCTCCTTGAGCATTTGTAAATAGCTGGGGGAAGGAAAAGGGACCCTCTTTTTTGCTGTGGGGGCAGAGGGGATGGGTTAGTAATGAATCCAGTCAATCAGGAGACTTCTTATAAACAGAGTAACTATTTCCCTGATGGGCTAGTAGTAATGAAAATAAGAAAGGTACATGACTACTAGAAAAGGTTGGCTTACTTGAGGGGCAAACCTTCATAACGGGTGAACTGAAGATCTACTCAGTGTGGCGTTCCCTGTTTTTACATACTTGCTGAGATATTTCACAAGGCTGATGAATGATCTCACCGGGATATATTTAGATAAAGCATAATCAGCAGCAGTCAGTGTGGAGCTGTTGGTAAATGTTTGCAGTCAGTCTCCCAGTCCTGATTGATGAGCAGATGTCCTTGGGATGCAACCATAAGACCTTATTTACAAACATGTAACTGATTTGGGGGGATTTCCCAGCCACGGATAAGGGGGCTTCTTAAAACCTTTCAGCCCTATTGTTGTAAGATTTAGGCGGCACTCTTGCTTAGTTCTCTCTGCAGATTATCCTTCTGCTGGAGTGGGTGGGGGCGGGGGGCGAACTGAGGAAAATCGGCGAATAACATAATGCTTAACGCTGTCCCTTGTGCAGAAGTTCTTGCTTCATAAACAGGAGTAGTTTTAAAGAAATATATATATTGATTCATCTTCACAGAGGAATTGAATGAGTCACTGCTCTCCTCCATTACTTTCTAACTGGCTTCAGATTCTGCTGCTGTAGCTTCTTATTCTGAAGCAGAACTTTTTGAATTTCCTAGTTGCCAACAATCTGCTTTAAATTGTTTTTTCAGTTCTTTGTCTTTGTTACCTGAATGTTGTAACACAAGAGGATTATGTGTTAGTTTGTTTTGGGTTTTTTTGGGGGTGTTGGAGAAGGAGGGAAATGGGTTTAAGTGTTGAGTTTAAAGCTTGTTTGTTTAGCACTGTTTTTATAAATAGAAAATTGTGAGAAACGGAACCCCCTGCCCGCCCAACTATTCAAGAGTACAATGAAAGTGTTCTAGAATGTAACTGTACTGAAGCAAAAATCTATAAATCAATGGAGGATGGTGTGTGTGGCATTGAGTATTTATTCTTAAGAGTAATCAAACTTCTGTCTTTTTTTAATTTGTTCTTGGAACCCATAAAGATTGGCATGTTACTACACACACGCCACAGCCCAATGATTATACTGCCTGTTGGATTCTGCAGCTGGGGGTTGTAATGTTAATAGCACACATTTTTGCTGGCTTGCTGGATGCTTGATCAGTTGCTTTGATTAGCCACACTAAGGTGTGGCAGCACTGTTACTTTTGGTCCCTTAAGATAAGAGCAGTTGCAACAAGATGAACAGCTTAGCTGGATTCCAATTAAATACTGTCTTACCTGTTTCTAGTCTCTGAAGTCCTGACCTATACAGTAATCAGCTTTTATTACTCGCATGTGGGAAGAGGGAGCAGGGCAGTAACAGAGCAACTAAGGTTAACATCATTAGGGCAGAGTTTAATAAGGTTTAATCTGGGCAGTGGGAACCTCTCAGCTCAGGTTAGGGAAAATGATTAGGTCTATAGTAGCAATGCAAAGACAAGCAGGGAAAGGACAATAGTCTTCGTTTCTGTACATTGTGTATTCAATGTTCAGAATGCTTACAAATAATTATTCTGCATCATTTGACCGACACCATTTATTTACCAACAAATAAGGAATGGAGTCTGCTTCAATATAAACAATTTCATGAGGGTGCTTGCTTTGTCTTTGGAGAAAAAGATGTTGGGGGTTGGGGTCTGTCTACAGTGCCGTTTGGTCTGTTTTGAACAAACACTGGACCAGATTGTGTGCTGGTATTAAGAAGGGGCTTTCTATTGGGAGCTTAAACCAGCAATCATTTCCCATCTGACCTCTCTGATAAAGTGGACGTTTCATCCCAAGCTTCCAGAGGTTAATACCCAGTGCACTACAAGTCCTAAATATTTTGTATAACCTGACATTTTTTAATTAACTTTCCACTTGCTTTATTTTTGTTCCCCCTTCCTTTTGCAAGCAGTTTGCAGCATTCACTATTCATAGTGAAAACAATGCTTTGAGTCCCTGCCCTGTTGCTGCCAGTCGGGTTGGCATCTGGACTCCCCTTGTGATGCAGCCAGTTTCCAGAGTTTGGCAGCACACAGTGGGTGCTGCTTTCCTAAGTGACTGATGAGGTGAGCCGTTTCCCCACTGGGTAACGCAAGACTGCAGATAAACCCTGGTCGTCTGCCAGCGATGCTTAGGAGAGAAGGTTCAGTGGGAGGGGGTACCCCTCCTTCCCTAATGTGCCACAAAATCTGTTATGAAATATTTCTGACTTGTTGGTCGTTTAGTAAAACCAAATTGACTACATTGAAGCATTATGCCACCAAACTGTAAATTGTACTTGGAAATTACACAGAGAGAAGTGTCTGTAAAAGAACATTTTTCATGATGGTATTAAATTGATTCCCTGTAACAAGGTTTCCTCCTATTTTTCAAGCTAATTCTGCTTTCTAATGGGACATTAAAGCGGTCCTCTTCAGACTCCTGGCAATATGTTTGTTGCCCTTGAGTGACGGAGCTGTGCAAACTATCAGGACCATTTCAAATACTAGAGTGCAAGAAAAACCTGTTGGCATAGGTGCTAGATTTGGGGCCAGGGGTAAAATGTTTGTATTTGAATAGGAGGGGGAGGGGGGGGGGGGGATATGCCTGCTCTGACATAGAACAAACTAATCAACAAAATTTGTACCCAACACAAAACCATTTTCTTTTTCTATTCTGTACTGTCGATTTCTATATATATAATTGGAATTGGTTTTGGTTTTGGTTTGCAAGCAAATGCTGCTCAATATTGTATAATAATACATTTCTTGTGGTGTTGGTTAAAACTGTATCGGCATTAAAAATGATTTTGGGAGCAGGGAGGCAGAAAGCGTGGTTTATTAAGACGCTTGTCAGAGGCGCCTGTAGAAAATTGGTTGTGTTTGCTTGATGCTGGTCAATTTTATGCTCCATGATTTGCAAAAAAAAAGTGTTCACCACTCAATAGAATAAAGTCTTTGTTTATTTATCAGCTATTTTGTTATCTGATTGATCTGAACAGCACTGGAAGTGCATTTTATTTGGGAAAATAAGTTTTACCTTTTTATTTGATTATGGGGGGGGGGGGGAGTTGTCTGTAGTGTAGCGGCTTCAGCGGGTCATCTCTTAAACCACACGGGTATCTAGAACTGCAGTTTGTGTCAAATCTTTTTGCCTTTTTTTTTTTTTTTTTTTGTTTCCAGCCTTGGCGCTATTCTCAAAGGAATGCATTATGGGAGTGTGTGATCATTAGTTTTTTGGCAGTGCTGACAGGCTGAATGGTTTCCTCATGCACTGGTGTTTAGTACCGCAGCTTCCCCTGCTGATATGCTATTCCAGCTAGCAGGGCTCTCTCTGCTGCCAAACAGCACATCATCTTTGTTTTCTGCACTGCATGTACCCTAATCAAGAGGGGCTGAGCAAGTGGAGTCCTACAGATCATCTTCAGTGGGTATGCTGTCTGGCTGTTGTGTTTTTTGTCAAGTTTGTTTTATATGAAATGTAAATAAATGCACACGCTGACCTACATATTTCACGATTTGCAGTGCCACAGTCACGGGCAGGGTAATAAATCAGTGAATGACTCGGATGACTTGTTTATGGCTGAACTCAGGCGAAGGCAGACAGCTTGGATCTCGACAGCAGAGCTGGGGAGAGCTTGCTGACTCGGTTCTCTAGCCGAGCAGCGACTGTGTTACTTCAATTAGTGCAATTTAATGTACGATTTCAGAAGGCTTCTCGGGTGCCTGCTTGAGCTCCTAGCACAGTGTGTTTGTGTGGTGAGTAATTTGGTCGCTGTTTGTATTTATAAAGAATTAAGCTAAACACACTGTGGGCTGCTTCCTGCGCATCTTCATCATCATCATCCAGGTTTCTAAATCAAATGGTTTATACTAAGTAACAGAGACTGTGCTGTGAACTCTGGCTACAGGAGGCTGCGCTCTCTCACAGCGCGCTAGCTAGCAGCTCTAACATTAATCATGTTGGCTTCTGAATTCTTCTTTCTCCTCTCCTCTCTCTCTCTCTCTCTCTCTCTCTCTCTCTCTCTCTCTCTCTCTCTCTCTCTCTCTCTCTCTCTCTCTCCAATGAAACTATTCAAACTGAGTGATACAATACTGTACCTCTGTATCCTGCTTTCTTTGTAGAATGCTGGCTTGTTCTGTACTGTGTTTTTATTTTTTTTTATAAAGTTTTCCCTTTTCAGTTTATATTCTGAATCCCACAACAAAACATACTGAATTGCCTTACACTTCTTTACAGTATAGTACTTGGGCATCATCACAGCAGGTTTTATAAAGCGGTCAGGTTGAAATACTACAGTTCCCTAGCTCTGTCCCAACTGTTCTTTTGATATATGGTCCTGCACACCTAGCTGTATAGCAGATACTATTTTTCTTGTTACCTGGTACAGCAGTAATCCATTTTCACTGAGCATGTGGATGCAAAGGAACTCTCATCTGTAATTTCGATTCATAAATCTGGAAGCCTTGGTCCCCAGGAGGAGTTGCACTTCCAGCCTTTCATCCAGTTCACCCCTATCCTAAGCTCTAGGTCAAGCTTCTGCTAATTTAGTGCCGTTAATGTGTGTCATCTCTGGACTGCAAAATAGTCTGTTCCTAAGCAAACGTAGCTTTTATTTTTAGGGCTGCGTTCAATGGTTCATTCGCTAACCAGGAGTTTGAAGGTAGTTAGTTCGGTAGATCGTTATACGTAGCACCTCTTTATCAAAGACACCACCACCATGCACGTGTATTTTTTTTATTTAAATGATAAAAATATGATTTACTGTTCTATAACGTATAGAACAGTAATCTTCCTTCGGTAATGTGTTCTGAACCTTCGCAGGTAAAAATGTACCCTTCGTTACAGCCCTACTTTTATTTAATTATTCAATTGGTCAACCCCAACAAACCCACATAATCTGAAGACAAAAAGGGGTGGCGCTACTATAACGTATAGAACAGTAATCTTCCTTCGGTAATGTGTTCTGAACCTTCGCAGGTAAAAATGTACCCTTCGTTACAGCCCTACTTTTATTTAATTATTCAATTGGTCAACCCCAACAAACCCACATAATCTGAAGACAAAAAGGGGTGGCGCTACTATACGTGCTTTATCTGAGCTTTTCCCTCTCGTGTTGCTGACGCACAGTACTGTAAATGTCCTATTAAAATCATAAAGTTTCAGGGATCAATGTATTAGATTTCAAGATGTTGAAAGTCCTACATAGACCCTTTTTATTAAAGAATCCGCAGTGCTACTGAGAATTATCCCCATTATTCATGCTGCGGTAATGTGAATGACACATGGCACATTTAATACAGTCCTCCTGCACTAATGCCGGAACCACACTTGTCGTTTTTGATTTTTCACATTTATTTATTCAGCATCATTGGAAATACACAGCATTATCAGATGTGGTGACTTTTCTTTTCTGAAGAGATGCTCTCTGAACTGTGACCTGTGTGTTTTATGTCTGTTAACTGCTTGAATGCTGCAGTCTTGACAGGTGGGTGACTGCCTTTCTCGCTTGTGCTTTTAAATTGAAAAGTCTCTTTTGCAAGGACAGCCTAGTGATCAAATACCTTTTTAAGATGTGTGTGGTAACCTGACAAATCTGGCTATATTCATGCACCTTTTGAGACCACTGGATCAAGCACCCCTCACATTGTTTCCACTGTGAAACATTTTCTGTAGCAGGATTTTATACCTCAGTGTTAACTATTGTAACACTCTAATAGTTATTTATGGTAATCTACTTTTTAATTATGAGTTTATAACAACCTTCCAACATCATTGTGATTTGTCATTGGTATCTGACCATTAGCTGCCTGTGAAGGTGACTGACCTCAGTGCTACTGGATCCAAGGTATTGGCTATATACAGGAATAAGATAAGATCCTATATCCCAGGGATAAGATCCTATACCATTTAAAAAAAACAATGGATGTATGAGAACTGCTAAAATACCAAATATTTAAGCATTTTTTATATATGAATACATGCTTGGGCAGTTTGTGTTTCCTAAGGTTAATCATTTTTAAGTGATTTACTGTAACAGTTCAAAATAAGTGACGTTTCCTGGCTCTAGTTTATATTCAGACTCCAAGGGCTTTCTTTACTTGTCCAATTGTCTTTTCAGCAAAGTGCTACAGATACTGTACCTGCAAGTAGCTTTTATGCTATAGTTATGTACTGGCTAAGCATACAAAATATGCCAACAACAAGTTTGTCATAGTGCTGGTAAGTTTATCTGGCTCTTGTGGCTTTTGTGACTGATTTTTAAATAGTTTAAGTGAAAATATCAAATGTGCAGCTTTCATTGCATTCATTTTTCAAAGGTCCCTCTGTGCTTCCATCTGCAGTGGCCATGGCTGGCAAGTAGGAGCCCTAAAGGGGATGTCCAGGATGTGTCCACTGAGAATGCGTTGGTGGTCTTCGTCTTAAACCAAATGAAAGGGCACCACACCCAGCACTGCTTGGCTACTTTGAAAGCAGTAACTTGTGATGACTATAGGATTGGTCCGAGTTGCTATACTAGGTCCTGGCTGTGTGTGAATCGATTCCCTACAGCTCTCTGTGTAGTGCCTCGTTTATGGATAAATGGACTTCTCACTACAGTTTTGTTAACCTTTAACCTGTAACCATTTTTGACATGTGAGGCAACAACAATAAAGTGCCATCTATCTGGAAATCTTGCGTCTGCCGTACCAAGTTTTGACCTGACCTTTTTAAATTATTAATTGAATTAAAGAATACAAATAAAGCATGCCTTTTATTATTTTACGCACTCCATTACTGGATTTTCAGTATCGCCACCCTTTGAGAAGTTGTAAAAGTTGAAAGGCCATGGTGTTTTATCATAATCCAACATGTGCTGTTCTCTGTTTCTCCAAAACAGAAATGTAAAGACGTGTGCATATGACAGCTGCTGTTTAATTGATAATGTCGTCCAAGTACGGTATAATTTCTTTTTTAAACCACTTTACCCTTAAACTGTTGCATAACCTCTCCCCTCCCCCTTTGATATAACAGCTGTGTACAGTTGCATAAGTCAGAGCCATCAGAAGCTGTCTTTGCAGTTTTTGCGTACTGAGCTGTGCGTTATTGTGTTTGTTTTGTTTAAGTCAACTCGACCATCCTATATTAATAGGATTTCGATTTAAAGTTTGGCAGTGTTCAACTGTATTGCTTGGTACAAGTGAGTTTAAAATAATGGGGATTGGCTTTACTGTACAGCAGTGGACAAAGGGAACTTGAGACAGCTTGATTTGGGTCACTTTGATCTGTGATCAGTTGAGTCAAAGTGAGGGGTGGAGATGTGGTTTTTACAATGGTGCTAGCTGGGTTTGAACAGAGGGTGGTCTCTCCAGGGCAGGTTTGATGTAGTTAACAGAGCAGCTGCACGTGCATTCAGTACCTGCTCCACTTTGGAGAAACATCAATCTGGCACCATTTACCTGCACTCTATTCATCACCAAATGAAAAGAAAGCAAGGCAGGACCCCCTCCGACACCTGCATTTCAACTCCCAAAACCACAGGTACCAAGGTGTGGCTGACTCCCACCTGATGGCAGTCGTGGTGAGGTATCGTTTCTATATATCCTCCTCTGTGCACTTTTCACATTATCTGCCCAGCAGTTCTACATCGCTTCAAACGAAACACGGGGGGAAGACTTGAATATTTTATGGGCTGTGGGATGGCTTCCTTCATAGTTTATGCAGTCATTTTAATCCGGGCAATTTTATGGGGATTTGATTGCAGAGAATCTGGTTGAATGAGGGGGGGTGAGTGGGGAGATTAATGTGTACACAACTGGTGGCAGATTGCCATGGCTGGGATGTGCGACACAACTGCAGATTGTCAGGCCAACAGCAGGGCATTGAAGGAAAGGGGGGGGGGGGGCAAAAGATTAACTGGAAAACAAAATGGACAAGGTAAATAAAAACGAGGCACACCTATTCACTAATTTTAGTCAAGTGTGTGGTATACATTTGCAATTGCAAATTTTCACTTAGCCACTTACTGTATATTCTTGTTAATGGAAAGCAAAACAAATAATATGAATACCAGAGCAAGATTTTGTTTTCACTGGTATTGTTTGTGAGAATAGAATAGCGAGTGTACAAGTAGGCCCTTGTTTGGTCAATACTGCCTTCTCTTCCTCAAGGTCTCTGGTATTGGTTTTATCTTTTCATCTGAGACAGCACCTGTAGCAGCACAACAGAGCCCCCACATACATCTCACTGAGGTGATGGCAGATGGAGTAGTAGTGCAGGTTATCCCCAGGAATTAATCAAACCTGATGTGACGTTCTGGCCCTTGGAAAACCATACTAACCGCAGCACTGAGCCATCAGCACCCTAACCTTGGTTGAGGGAGAAGTGATAGGAAGATCTGCTGCCTCTAGGGAAAGAGAATCCTATTGGACTGAGAACCCTGACAAACAATCTTTTCTGTGATGGAGTCTTTGGGCAAGGTTATTCTGAAGGACGGCACCTCCCTTGAGCCCGGGTATTTGGGTTAACTCCCTGTTCAGATATCTGGGGTTATTGCCTGACGTTGCTTGATCTGAATAAAAAGCTGTTGCATGCTTCAAATAAGATTTATAGAAGTATTACTTGGTACGTTAATATCTAAACACAGGCACCACAAGGCCTAAATCCTAAAGATTTCATCAGTTTTATTAAAAGTAAAATGTGAAAATTAAGATTAAATTCTAATATTTGCGTTAGGACTGACCAGTAATGGTGAGATTCATTTTTACTTGTGAAACAATTACACACATTTTAATATACATGAGACCAGTACATTTTAAACGTCCCTGCCACCCCCTACCTTGATGTACCACCTTATACCAACCAGGTGTATATTTCTGCTCTCAAACTAGGGCCTTAATGAATATATCAAGCCAGACAGAAAACAGATTGCACAATGTGCCAAAGGCATTGAAATAAGTTTACTAACAAAGGTCAACTGCTCCCAAGTCATGTGATGAGGACCTCATCAAAATACAATTTTTGTATTTATTTGTTTCTATGCTGCACCGAATCTAATTCCAGGGATTGTAAAATCTACATGTCTGCTTTTGTCAATGGGGAACCTTTCTGGCGTGACCCAATCGTATTTTTCCTTGAAATCTGATAATCTTTCTTGACAGTTGCGTCAATCGGTTTTGCAGAAAACCCAAAAGTCGTACATAATGAGATTGATCAGTGGGGCCAGGCTGTGGTTGTGTCTGATGTGAAATGGAAATTGAGAGCGTGGGTTTACACAGTTGATCAGCACCAACACAATACACCATGCTTGTTCAGGTGATAACCCCTTTGTAGTTGGCCCAAGGGGATTTTTACAAATGCGTTTTTTATTTAGAGATATCAAACAGCCTTTCTGATGTGGAAGTAATTAACGCATCAAAGGTCAATTTGTTTTTGGTTTAGTTTATCATAAACTCATTTCATTTTTTTCTATTAACATCAATAGCTTTGCAGTCCCAGCAGGGGAGATATTGAGCATTTAAACTTCGGCTCCTGATCTCTAAAGAGCTGCTTTCTGTATTCTGTGATTTTACTTCAGAGCAGTTTCCCCAAATCCCTTGTAGTGGCTGTTTTGGTCAATGGTGACGTGCCACAATGTCACGATTTCCTTGTCTTGCAAAGACAGGCAACTTGTTTTGGGGGGTGAAATGAGGACTGTGAAGGGGAATGCTGGATTTAGTGCCACTGCTTTTTAGTTTTTTGTTTTTGTGAAATATTTTACAGTGTCGCCTCAGATCCACAGTCTAGGTGTGCCGCATTGAAACGATCTAAAATTGCCATCTTAAATTTATTTTTTTTGTCAACAACTTTTGGCATAATTTGTGAAATTGCAATTAAGTCTAACATGTGTACTTGTAGACATCATAGTTTTGTGGTACCTTTTTATTGCCATGGTACAGAACGTGCCACTGTGTCAGTCAGCGCTGGCTCATTCTAAGCAATGCCTCCTAAACCTGGATCTTTGTCTTTTACAGAGTGCCGCTGCGGCTCCAAGCCCAGTGCTCGGAAACATTCCTTCCAGCGATGGGATGCCAGGAGGTCCGATCCCTCCAGGGTTCTTCCAGGTAAGCCTTCTTTTACAATACAAGCCCCACAATCAAAGTGAAGAGAGCAGAACGTGAAAAACTGCTTTGCTGTTCCCCATGCTCATTAATAATGTACTCGACTCTGGTGTCATAAACATGGCATCTTTCACAAGCATCCAAGTCATCAGATGACTGTCATGAAAACAGTTGTTGTTTGGAAAGCATTGCGTTTCATTGCATTATTTCTGCTCTTTTTTTTGCTTTTAAGGCTTAACACCCTTCTAACAATAACCTTGGATTAGCCTGTATGCTTTAAGTTGGTGTTGCCTGTCTGTAGAGTGCGGCGACCGTGTTGCTGGAATGTTTCTTTGTATGAAAGAGCATGTTGTCATACAGACCCAATTTTATTCAAATGTTTTGCTTTTCTAAATGATTTACACAATGGGATTACTTGCACCGATGAAATGGAAAGTTGCACATAAATCAATGTCTACCTCTGTGTTTAGCCATGCATCAGCAGTTAGTGTGAAATATGTTCAAATAACAAAGCAAGGTGTGTGTGTGTGTGTGTGTGTGTGTGTGTGTGTGTGTGTGTGTGTGTGTGTGTGTGTGTGGGATTCCACTGCCCCCTACTGGACACATTTGTCAGCTACTGGGCATCTGTATTCACTGTAGTAATTGCATGTGGAGTTCGAGGCATTGTGTGTTTTGTATAGAACAAAATGTGTTTGGAAGGTGAAGATCCTATATTTGTTTTATACATTTAGGATCTTTCACGTATGCTTCTCCGTTGAGCCAACTATTGCAGATCTATCGACCCGAGATCTTTAGCACAAAATAGAACACAAAGCTTTTTAATGTAGATTTCCAATGTAATGTCCTGTAAATAATAGAGAACTATTTTGCACTGGGTGATTCTATCATAGTAGCAAAAGAAGCAGATTGTTTTTATAATGCAAATGGCACCTTGAGCTCAAGACTGCTGGTGTGCAGTGGGTGCTGTGCCCACGTTGCATTGGGTACCTTGCTGAAGGAAGGGATCTCTCTGGAGTACATTTTCAAATGCCGCTGTAAGCTCAGTCTGGTGGCTGTCATTAATGGGGTGTGTGTTTTCACCCTTCATTAAACTGGGAGCAATGAGGGGCATCATGCTTGCAACCAAGTGTATCGCTAGCTTTTGAAAACACTTGCAGCCAGCCCCCTTTTGATTTCAGAATGGTACCTGCTGTCAGGATTACATGCTGTCTGATGGGCAGTGTAATCAACAACTAACCAGAACAATCTAAAGAGATTGAGGAGGTAACACAGTATACCTTTTATTACGTTTCTACTAGCTGTGGTTCAGCCCTCTGAGTTGAGTGCCTGAAATGCACACTATAAAGTACGACTATTTCTTTACAATTGGAAATTCAAGGCAGGGATGCAAGCTGCAGTTTTAATGAATTGCCTGCATTCATATTCGACGTGGGGTTAATTATAATATTACAATTACAACAGAATGGTTTGCTGAAATTGCAATGCTGTTTTGTTCAATTAGTTGCACTGCAGTAATTGCAATTATAATTACAATGACACTAAATAACAAACAGCTACACATTACCATGTTTATTCTAAATAACCAAGCAATAATCACAGATTCAAATACAGAAACATACTAGAGAACTTTATTTTTTTCAAACATGGTCACCAAAAATGATATACAAGAATTGAATGACAATTTAAATGAATTCTGCAGATGTGCCAAGGTTCAGCTTGAATTACATTGTAACTGCAATTTAAGAATTGCACAATAACGATTGTACTAGACCCCAGGTCTGGTTCTGTCCCATTCAGGAGCCTGTAAAAAGAGGCAGATCAACCTAATGGGCATTTTTCTGTGACCCCATGCCTAACGTAAGAGCAAATGCAAAAATCAAGTTTCCTTTTTTTTTTTATCTTGCAATATAAAAGTGCTTTTAGACTGCAGTGTAAAGTTAAATCCTGATTTAAGTTCAGTGGCTCTGCCCCCCCGCCCCCAGGGATATGAGAGGAAGCCACTACATTTTTGTTGTAGATGCTTGTTATTGTTACATTCTGAAAACACTGGGCTCCTCCCTGGCTAATGAACAGAAAGAACATCCAGTGTTTGCAGGAATGTTTTCATGTAGTGTACATCTGCAGTTACATTATCCAGAAGTAGCTGTCATAAGCATTAGCATATCTGGATAAAGCGGCCGAGAGGACTTGCATTCATTGCTGCATGTTGCCTGCCAAGATGATGTTTCACAAAGATTTGAGTGTCCTGGGAGTGTGTAACGTGTGCGTGCGTGCGTGCGTGCGTGTGTGTGTGTGTGTGTGTGTGTGTGTGTGTGTGTGTGTGTGTGTTTTTTTTTTTTCATATCCCGATATATTAGTTCCATAGATCTGTTTGTATTACATTGCTTATTACTGGAATATAGATCTACTGTAGTGTGATTTGTCCTGTTTTCTAGAGATTTTATTTGTTTTCTGCCACAGTCCTTATCTGAATTTGCATAATGTTAATTTAACGTTTTACGATGGGTAATTCAACCGTATTGGACTAACAGCAGGCCCAAGACTTCTTGATCAAAGCTCTGTGTATTAGGATAGACCAGGACTTCTCAACCTCGGTCCTCGGTCCTAGACCTTTAATTATTTTCAGCTCTTAAACCCGTTGCAGAGTTCAAGTTATGTTATAGCTAACTTGAAGCCTGCAACTGTTTAAGATCTGAAAACAAGTAAAAATGTCTAATTTAAGCAAGTTATCAGTTCAATTTAAGGGTATAGTTAAGTGATTGAGAGCTTGGTTGGAATGAAAACCAACAGACACAGGGGGTCCCCAGGACCGAGTTTGAGAAGCCCTGGTATAGACCCATGACCCCCAACATCTTGGCTTATGTGTTTTTAATTAATAACTTTATCCGTATCATTTTCATGAAATTTAAAACGAGGTACAGTGAGAATAAACTAACCTTGAAAGATGAAAAGAGAAAACATTTCCCATAGAGCACTTCAACCTTTTGCCAGACCTGCTTTCTGTAGAGCAATCTGTTCAAGTTAAGTAGGGATTTCCTCTGTTCAGTTTTAAATTATAAGATCTTGTTGTTTCACAACAGAAATGTTGTTCATCTCCTATTGAAAAGGCATTGTGTTTTACCCCCCATGTTTCTCCACAAATCTTCGAATTGACATCTTGCTGCTTAATGTTTATTGTGGCCGATTCTCACCAGTACAAAAGAACTGCAGGTGCAAATGGGATCTGCTTTCATTAGCCTCCCCTCCCTTTTTAATTAGCGTAATTTCAATTTCTTTGCTCCTGTTCTGTTAATTAGGGTACCCGCTAATCAGTACCATTATCGCAGTGCTATTCATGTTTGCTGAAGCTGTTAAACAAATGCCTGCAAAATTGCTAAATGGCTAATTAATGTCTGTTAATTAAGAAAATTGCTCATGGTAACAAACCATGTTTGTAGCTGGCAGCAGTTAAGCGCTAGCACTTGTTGAAAGCAGTTTCATAGCAGATGCTGATATGCTTTCCCTGCCATTAGGACTGGTGATGGCAAGATATAAAACTGTCACACATAAAAAAAAATAGAACCTTGAGGGTACTATATCTTGGGGGTCATTCCTTTTTTGAAGTATTTTTTTTATAATTTGCTATTGCTAAACAAAAGATTTAACTCAAATATTCCCTTCAGCATTAAACTCTTTCTGCCGTACACTACCACATCCTGTAGATGTTTGCTGCTCTATTACAGCACACAGCGGTCAAAATGTCTCCATATATGGGATGCTTTCACTACTATAAAAGTGAAACGGGAGCCAACCAGGAAGATGAAAGAGACCAACTATTAATTTATACTTTTAAGGAAAAATTAAGGAAAATGTTGCCGTCCTATGGCTTGTCATAGAAGTGCTATGTGTGTTTCATAATATGTTTTCAGAGTTCTAGCTACTAATCATCACTGCCCAGCACAAATTCTGTTTAGCTCAAGGTGCTTGTCAAAAAGCAGAGCATTGAAGGCGCACGCTTACAAAATACTAAACAAAGCAGCTGTACCAAATATGGATTTTTTTTCCCCCCTGTTAAGCTACAGTATAATTTATTCTTTTCTCGCTTCTGTCTGCATCTCTTCCTGACAAACCATCCTGTTGCTCTGCTTTAACCGTGCCTCTTGCTTTCTAACTCTTAGGGACCTCCTGGCTCTCAGCCCTCGCCACATGCACAACCTCCACCTCACAACCCTAACATGATGGGACCCCACAGCCAGGTAATGTGGGTTAGGCTACCTGCTTTGCTTTGTGCAAATTAAGTGCACCGTCTCAAATGTGTGTGTTTTAAAATCTGAGTTATCTGTGTCTTGTCTTGTACTGTTGCGTTCTTCATATCTGATTCATAAATGCAGTACCTCAACTTGTCTTGCAGTAAAAGGTGGGCCAGCTTAGTTATTTGGCGACCTCTGCTTGCAGTGGGATTCTATTTATTAAAAGTGCCTTTTCAAGCAGGGATTGGAATGTAGAATCTAGCAAGATCGCAATTCAGTTTGAGTTTGTCAGACCTAAGTATTGAAAAGTGTACGTCTCCCAGGATTAATGTACTGTGTATTCTGTAACCAGCTGTGGGTAGTAAGCACTGCAGCCTATGACATTGTACTGCACCAAAAATTCTGTTAAAGCATGGTAAGTTATGATTCCATTTACTGAGACTACATAGTCTAAGCTCAATAATGGAATGTGATGGGAAGCTTTTTTTTTTGGCTTGTTTTCTCTACACACATGCAAGACTTTTTAAATGCATAATTATTCCTTGTTGTTGCAGCCTTTTATGTCCCCACGATATGCTGGGGGCCCACGACCCCCCATCAGAATGGGAAACCAGGTATGGTCTTTTTTGTACATCAAACCAGTAAAACAGACTAGAGTAATGCATGAGTGAAAACCAAGCATCTTAATGGGAAACAAGAAGACATTGCATCTTCGTCATCTGCAAACTTCTTCCAAGTGGACTTACTGGAACAGAAAAACAATTTCTGTGCATCCAGGGAAGCGACAGTGTCATTAAAGTATCATGTGCTTTGTTAGGCTGTATTACCAATGTTCAGATCATTTAGTTTATACACAGCACTTTATATTATTGGTAGAACAGTTACAGTACTGTGCAAAAGTTTTAGGCAGGTGTGAAAAAATGCTGTAAAGTAAGAATGCTTTCAAAAATAGACATGTTAATAGATTATATTTATCAATTAACTAAATGCAAAGTGAGTGAACAGAAGAAAAATCTAAATCAAATCCATATTTGGTGTGACCACCCCTTTGCCTTCAAAACAGCAACAAGCATCAATTCTTCTAGGTACACTTGCACACAGTTTTTGAAGGAACTCGGCAGGTAGGTTGGCCCAAACATCTTGGAGAACTAACCACAGTTCTTCTATGGATTTAGGCAGCCTCAGTTGCTTCTCTCTCTTCATGTAATCCCAGACAGACTCGATGATGTTGAGATCAGGGCTCTGTGGGGGCTATACCATCACTTCCAGGACTCTTTGTTCTTCTTTACACTGAAGATAGTTCTTAATGACTTTCGCTGTATGTTTGGGGTCGTTGTCATGCTGCAGAATAAATTTGGGGCCAATCAGATGCCTCCCTGATGGTATTGCATGATGGATAAGTATCTGCCTGTACTTCTCAGCATTGAGGAGACCATTAATTCTGACCAAATCCCCAACTCCATTTGCAGAAATGCAGCCCCAAACTTGCAAGGAACCTCCACCATGCTTCACTGTTGCCTGCAGACACTCATTCGTGTACACTCTCCAGCCCTTGGCGAACAAACTGCCTTCTGCTACAGCCAAATATTTCAAATTTTGACTCATCAGTCCAGAGCACCTGCTGCCATTTTTCTGCACCCCAGTTCCTGTGTTTTCGTTGCATAGTTGAGTCGCTTGGCCTTGTTTCCACGTCGGAGGTATTGCTTTTGGCCGCAAATCTTCCATGAAGGCCACTTCTGACCAGACTTCTCCGGACAGTAGATGGGTGTACCAGGGTCCCACTGTTTTCTGCCAGTTGTGAGCTGATGGCACTGCTGGACATCTTCCGATTCGAAGGGAAGTAAGCATGATGTGTCTTTCATCTGCTGCAGTAAGTTTCCTTGGCCGACCACTGCGTCTACGGTCCTCAACGTTGCCCGTTTCTTTGTGCTTCTTCAAAGAGCTTGGACAGCACTTCTGGAAACCCCTGTCTGCCTTGAAATTTCTGCCTGGGAGAGACCTTGCTGATGCAGTATAACTACCTTGTGTCTTGTTGCTGTGCTCAGTCTTGCCATGGTGTATGACTTTTGACAGTAAACTGTCTTCAGCAACCTCACCTTGTTAGCTTAGTTTGGCTGTTCCTCACCCAGTTTTATTCCTCCTACACAGCTGTTTCTGTTTCAGTTAATGATTGTGTTTCAACCTACATATTGAATTGATGATCATTAGCACCTGTTTGGTATAATTGTTTAATCATACACCTGACTATATGCTTACAAAATCCCTGACTTTGTGCAAGTGTACCTAGAAGAATTGATGCTGTTTTGAAGGCAAAGGGTTGTCACACCAAATATGGATTTGATTTAGATTTTTCTTCTGTTCACTCACTTTGCATTTAGTTAATTGATAAATATAATCTATTAACATGTCTATTTTTGAAAGCATTCTTACTTTACAGCATTTTTTCACACCTGCCTAAAACATTTGCACAGTACTTGTATGTTTAGTTTTAATTGGTCTGCTGAGCCCATTCTTGTATGTTATTTAGTCTCAAGGACTTTCTAAACCCCATGTAACAAGCCACATTGATGCTACAATTGTTCACCTTCATCTGCCACAAAACATTGTGAGACTGGTTTAGAATTGCAAAGGGTGGTGCAGCTTCTCCCACCTTTTAGGTGGAGAAATGAGCCATAGAATTCTTGGATCAAATCTAGGGTTAAGTGGCAAGGGTCAGTCCTCAGTTGTACTTGTGCTTATCCTCTTTCTCATCCCAGAGCAAAACAAAAATGGGCTTGTTCAACTTATGTGAACTTGCCTTACTTCAGGGTGGGAGCCTTGGGACAGTGCTATTTATCTGTAACCAAACCTGTAATGAGATGAGAAAATGCTTCTGAAATTGCGAAACGTTAAATTGGTTCACTCCAAAGACACTACTAGAGGAACTTCATAACCTAAAGGAATGCTGGAAGTAAGCTTCAGAATTTCCTTACTGGGATTTTATGTTTAAACTCGTTCCCAGAGCTCAGAGCTAAAAAATCAAGTCTGTATTACCAATGCTAGCCTATGGCAACATACCTTGTTGTCTGAAGGTCCATAGTTGTAGAATGTCGGCGCAATTACATGACAAAAAGTCCTTGGCAGTGGGGATTAAAAGGCTAAAATCAGTGTTTTTCCAATGTGTGTGATTCCTAACAGCTTGTAGGCTGCAGGGCACAAAGCACAGAGTTACTGACCTGTTTGCTTTCACTTGTAGCCCCCAGGAGGCGTCCCAGGTGCTCAACCACTGCTGCCCAACACAATGGACCCCACACGGCAACAAGGTGAGGTCTCTAGATTATCTGCTGTCTGGCTTCCTGCCTTTGGGTCAATGTGTGGTGTGATTTTTTTTTTTTCTTTTCTTTTAAGTCATGTTTTGCATTTGTATGGGTAGTCTAAATGTATGTATGTTTGTGTGTTGTTTTGCTTTTTTTTTTTTTTTTTGGGAGGGTGTATCGTAAAATATATTTTAAAAAATGGGTTCCTAAACAGAATGTTTGTGTTTTAACAGGGCATCCTAACATGGGCGGACCAATGCAGAGAATGAATCCACCAAGAGGAATGGGCCCGATGGGACCTGGACCCCAGGTATGTGTGCAATCTAATCCATTTACACGGTGTTCAGCACTTTAGAGTTTACAGTTATCAACCACCAAAACCCTTTGACTCCATTTGCAAATTCGTAAAAGTCCTACATAATACCATTGTATGGTTTCTCTGGGTTTATTTGCAGGAGTCATTCATGTGCATTGTAATCTTGACATTCCCATGCATTTCCCCCTGACTAACCCTCTTTTTCTCTCTTCTCTTCTTGGGTTTCCTCTCGTTATGGTAGTCTGATCCTTGGTTATCATTGCAGAACTATGGCGGCGGAATGAGACCTCCACCCAATTCAATAGGCCCTGGCATGCCTGGAATTAACATGTAAGACACAAAGGTTTTGTGTTCAAATTACGTTTTTCACCGACTAATTCCCGCGCCAGTTAGAAGCTGAATTTGAAACTTTCTTTTTTTTTTTTTTTTAAATCTCCAGGGGTCCAGGGGCAGGCAGACCATGGCCCAATCCTAACAATGCGAATTCAGTAAGTATCAGGGCGTTAAGGTCATCTTTGCTATTGGAGCCTGTTTGTAATTTCTATTTTGTAGGCAGTTCCATAGGCCCTTTTGGTGACATTTTATTTCAGTTTAAATGCAGAGTCATAGTGACAAAAATGTCTTTGTTTACAGATCCCATATTCTTCTTCATCGCCGGGCACGTATGTGGTGAGTATTTTTTTTATTTTGCTTTAACAGAATGTGCTATTCTCTGGGCAATGAGTCAAAATATCCTCTGCTGTGGGAAGTGACTTTTTCCCATTTGGGGGAAACTACTTGCAGAAGCCTGCTGCTGCTGGAGAAAAATGAGTGGCAGAATTCCAGTTTGTTACAGTATCCCAGAAACCAACACTACAAAGGAAAAACACCATAGCATAGAAAAAACACCACCCTTTAACCCTTTTACCTCTGGAATCTGGAATAATCTAACGCCAAAACACAACTGCTTGATCTGTAATCCATTACAAAAAATGGTGTAGCAAATGCAGACCTCTCCTGTTGTATTTTTATATTTTATCGCTGCTTATTTAAGGACAGATTGGCGAAAGAACTGCAGGCTATGGGGTTTAAATGCTTTTCCTGCACCATTGTAGTCTTTGTCACCAGTGCATAGTAGACCAGACCAGAGACTGATGGCTGGTAATGAACTGCTATGCTGATGAGAGTAGGCGCTCTTAGATGTGATCTGCCAGTGCCAGAGGTGACAGGCTCTGACCCATGTGCACCAGTACCCCAAGCATGGTGCAGCTCCTGTATTTCTGTAGAACCAGTTGGAATGTGCAACTCTTTATTTGTGTCTGTTACAGGAGATACTGTTTAGATACAAGACTCCTTTTTTCACATTGGCTTAAACGCAGCAATATGCCTTCGTGTAGTGTAGCACATCAAGCATTTTAGTAAGAGATTAGTGCTTGGCAGAGAACCAAGATAAGGCATTGTTGCTGACAGCAGCAAGATCCCCTGACCTATTGCAGTATATAGTCTTGACTGAGCCACTTCTGATGTATTTTTAATCCTCTGTCCGCAGGGTCCCCCTGGTGGAGGAGGTCCGCCTGGCACACCTATAATGCCAAGCCCAGCAGGTACACCTTTACAATCCCTACTGTATAGCGCTTGTGTTGAGTTCACTTGGTCAATTGTCTTTCTCATTTACCCTCTTTCTCTATACATAGTGTTTCTATAAGCCAGTGAACTCTAATTTACTTGCAGACGTTTCCTTTCAAGCAGCGTCAACTTTAAATACAAATGTCCCAGAGACTGAGTGACAGCCACTACATTCTCCCAAGAACTGTAATAGAAAAGAGGGGTCCCATTTATTAAACGCACAGTATTTTTAGCCCCTAGTTCTTTAGATGTAGTACCCTGTCACTTTACACACATTCCCTTGGTTAAAAACAAATGTGAAAGATAATTCCAATAGGGATCATCATTGATATTAGTTAAACATAACCACTCCCAATTAGCAATTTCATTGCAAAGTAGTTTCCCTTCTAAAATTGTGTGTTTTTTGTTTTTCTCAAACCCATCATTTTAAATGACTTTGGTTAAGTTTAGAAAAAAAGCATTTAATTTATTTACCTAATGGAGAAATATCAAAATTTGAGCATGGGATCTTTAAATCCTATAGGATGAGGGGTGAGGGGTTCTAATAAACGCTTCCAGTAGCGTTTACACTCTGAACATTGAAGATGTAAAGCTCCTTGTGTGATTTTATTTTCTTTGTCATTTTTTTCCCCCCTCCGAATATTCATGGGTTTTTGAAAATACGTGTTAACACAGCATGTATGCTTAACATTGAAATAGTTGTACAGTTCATTCATCCTCCTGATGGAAATCAAAAGGATTTTCAATTGGGTTTTAATTAACAAGAACGTGCAAGTACTCAAAGGCAGACGAACGGGATGCAGGCAATTCAGATCAAGTGCTTCTAGCGTTGTAATTCAAGCAAGAGATTAACAGTGTTTCTTCACCTTTTTGATGTACAGATTCAACAAATTCCAGTGACAACATCTACACAATGATTAATGCTGTGCCACCAGGAGGAAACCGAACAAATGTACGTTTTTTTAATCTTTATTAATCCGTATTTTAACCATTTCAATGGCCACTATAAATCTACTTCCCCTACCCTTACTAAGCACTGCACTCCAAAATGTAATTCCCACTAATTAAGTACCCTGTGTGAAGTCAGGATTATGTTACCTTCAACTGCAAAGGGCCTTTTGACACCCACATTGGTTGGTTTCTGGTCAGGGCTTCTAACAATTCATGTGGTGATCAAAAATAATAAGGCATAGTGCTTCGATGTGTTAAACCAGAGCCGATGCTCTGGAGATGGAAACAAATGATACAAAACAAAAAAGAACACCGAAATGGTCACATGATCCACCAATACTACTCTGTAATGGTTTGTATTAAGGTGACAAAAAATGGTTTTCAATCCAAGGCAGCCCCTACTCCTTCAGGTCACAGTGCACTCAATTTAACCCCATGGGGAGCTCCACCTAATTGAGTTGCTCCCTGGCGGGGCCAGCCTCCTCTTCTTGCCAAGCCATTTGTCACTGTGTCTGCCGTCTGCGCTGTCTGTGTGACCGTGTCTCTCTCTTCCTTCCCAGTTCCCGATGGGCCCCGGCTCCGATGGCCCCATGGGGGGGATGAGTGGAATGGAGCCACACCACATGAACGGATCATTAGGTAAGCCAAGCCTGCGAGTGAGAGTGAGCGGAATTGAATATAGCAGACGGTCAACACACCATCAGTGCTATTGATCTGCAATGGAAGCCTGTTATGAAGAGGGAGTTGTTCTTGCTAAGAGCACTTGATGTGTTTACTGCCGGAATTGATCTAATTTTAAAGATATCATTACTTTATTCAGATAAAAGAACAAATGCAATGTAAAGCAAAGTAGTACAGTTCTGTATTTTTTTAATTTTAGTAGTTTTTCATTTGGGCACTTCCTTGTCACCTTTTTTTAATTTTATTTTAAAACAGAAGGTTATGCATTTAATAACAAATACATATTGTAAGTGTGACTCCTTGTTTTTAAATTGTTTACAGGGTCAGGAGATATAGATGGGCTCCCTAAGGTAACCTTTTATTTTATTTCATCCCCAATGGAAAGATTTTTCTCTCAGTTTTTCTGTCTTTTGTCTCTCAGTGTTTTAGTAGAGGATCAGCATCAGGATTTTGTTTTTATTGTTAATATACCATATTTATCTAATTTTGTTTTAATGAAAACAATAAGCGCTAGATTTTGTAATACTTAGTTTTTTTTTTAATGATGTGCAGTCAGAACCATTGTATTTTATATCAAATGTAAATGACATGATTTAAATTAACTCTAAAGATTATATACAATTTATGAATGCATGGGAAAAATCAGGAATTGTTAAAGATTTTGCATTAATAATGCAGTTGATTCGTTTTGTTGACATGTATTGATTTCTTGTGTTCTTCACCACTCCACCCCCTGCAGAATTCTCCAAACAACATAAGTGGCATTAGCAATCCTCCAGGCACTCCAAGGGATGATGGCGAGCTAGGAGGCAACTTTCTCCACTCCTTCCAAAACGACAACGTGAGTGAACCCTTAAATCACTCCTGTCACAAACAGCTTGCTTTAGAAACATAACAACTCTTCTATTAAAAGGCAAATGTAAAATAAATGTACTAAACCTGTCCTAGTATTAATTAATATAGCATTTAATCAAAAGGTGGAAGCCCTGTAGAGGGCGTTGTTGTACCACAGGCATTAAGCAGTTATTTTACCAGGTGTTGACTGTCATGCAACAGTGGGGCGGGGGTGAGGGAGGTAACTGTAGTATGAAAACCTGAATGAACAGCTCTAAGGGACTGGACGCTTGTAGGTGCTTATTCAAAGTGCCTTTGTCATTCACATGTATTGAAACAAAAATAATCTGTTGAAGGATTGGGAGCCTAGTAAGAAGCAGGGGCCAGCATTGTTCAAGTGATGGCTGATACACTGATTGATGTCCCTTTTTGGTTGCCAATTGACTTAACTAGTGATCGTTGTTTTTAAGCCAGTTGTGCTTTCTTGCTCTGTAGAGCGCTAGAGTTGCTGTACTGTGTGGTTGTGTTTGTGTAGCAGCTTGGTTCCAAACCAGTTATCCTGTGTTGCTTTCTTTCAGTATTCTCCCAGCATGACGATGAGCGTGTGATTTCCCCATCCCTCTCCCCTCCCCAGGACAAGAATGAGTCAGCCGTCATCTGGAAGATAAAAGAGAGTTCGCAAGAAGCAGCTAAACATTTTGGCAAGGAACCGGGGAAGCACCCCGAATTTAGTTTCATGCAATAAACTAAACAAAATCTGAACTTCTTGCATTCCATAAAAAATGAAGGACAATTTTTTTCGAGACATATGACTTATTTGGTAGGGTTATATACGTACATCATTATTATTATTATTATTATTATTATTATTATTATTATTATTATTATTATTGTTGTTGATATACTTTTCAAGAGAAATACAGAAAGCCTCTAGCACCTGACTCGACCTCCTTTGCTTTGTCCTTAAACCTGTTATATGTCTGTGCTGTGTCGTGCAAGGAAGCTAGCCTAGGTATGAGAAATCACCTTGTCAGTGTTGTAGCTACTTTTTAAAAATGGACAGTTTTACACATGCACTGTGGTTTCCTTTTGAAAACAGAAAGAAAAACCAGACTGTTGGCAATTCTGAATTGTGTCTTTATTTTGGTAAACTGGCTCCTTCATCTAGCTACAAGGTGTCCTCTTGGAAGAAGCATCGCAACCCTGCCGGCTATGGAATTCTTTCCAATGAACTGTGAGACAGAAATTCAAGATGCCTTGAACTGGATGGTGAATCTTATTGTTTTTGTTTTAAGCTTATCAAATACCTGCGATAGCCATTGGGCATTTACGTGGGACAAATACATTTGAAAGCTTTTTATTTGGCTTTTTATTTATCTTTTTAAAACAAGAATTTTTTTTTTAAGTTGGTAATTTAAGAGACCATTTAAAATGTATACTGTCTTAGCATTTGTGTGTTATTTTATTATTTCTTTCTTTCATACAGAGATATCCCTGTAATGCATTTGTGCCCTTTTTCATTTCCGATTTTGTTTATAACTGCCATTCTGTAGATGTGCTGTTAAGACAGTTAATTGACTCCCACAGAACAGTAATACAAACCGATTGTAAATTTGACACTGTGTGAAAGATGCAAATCTATGTACAGTACACTACCTGTAGATGGGCTTTTTCTTTCTCGTTTTGTTTTTATATATAAAAGTCCACTTCTATAAAAAGTGTATCCTGTTGTGTATAATCTATTATCTGCCTGGACATACCATTGTGCTAATTCTTGAACATTATAGCTGTTTCTGTGTGTCTTACCTTGTCGTCTGGTTAAATGAGTGAGTGAGAGAGAGAGAGTAAGTAATTATACATTGTAGTTTTGTTCAATATTTGTTGTTAATGTTTTATCAAGCGATTTATTTTATCGTCATTCTCCATCGCCCCAAGAAATTTCTATCCATGTGTCTGACTGCAAATTATGAGATACTTTTCATACGATTAATTGGGGGATGATTTGAAATGTATTATTATTTTAGGTTTGTAGGCTTTTACTGAGGGTATTTTAGTATGGGATTCTCATGGTTTTGGACGGATTTGAAAATGCAAAATGAGATTTATTGAATTGCTGAGTACCCTTGGTCTCCAAGATGGGTTGCTTTTTAATTATATTTTTATGGGTTTTGTTTGTTTTACTGAAAACAGTCACCTGGTAATGTAATTTTACAATAGCTAAATTATTTGTCTTCAATGGAATGGGATGGAGTGAAAACCTTTTTTTTTTTTTTTTTTGTTCCCTCCCCCACACTGTAATAAATATAAAGATGAAAAACTCTTACAGACCAGTTTTTTATTTTATTTTCAAGGCACTGAATTGTAAATCTGGATATCGGTAATGTGAAGGGTATTGTTGAAATGATGTATCGCAGTTTAGCATATTGGGTTAAATAGCATTATCCTTGGTTCTGTAGGGATAATATCTTAATATCTCTAGCAGGTTACGGACTAGATATTTGACAATTGATTTCAGTCCGACTCGCACTATGCTGTTTTATTCAAATGGTCTTGGAGAGGATTGATTATTGTTCTGCCAAATCAGTCCTGAATCATGGTAATATCTGACGAGAGCAGGGGTGGATACCCATGGACTACAGGGTTTTATTGTAACTGTATGTACATTTTTTGTTTTTTTTTGTTCCAGGATTGTGCAGGAAGACTACATGCTGACTCTTTGTACTGTGTAGAGATACTACCCGTTTGCAAGGGTGACTAATGCTGGACTCGGTCACACACATTTAAAACCAGAATGTTCTGCTTCGACATGCAGGTCTGAAGGTAATGCTGAAATTTGTGTAGCCCCAGATTTGCTGTGTGCAGGCAGATTTGAACTTAAAACAAATCACTGCTGAGCAGAAATATGGGAATATACTGGAAGGGGAGGGTCATTGCAGGCTGGGGTGGCTTGATGTAAAGTAACACCTAGAAGCCAAGCAAATGAAAGTCATGATTTGAGAAGATGTAATTTGCAATGTCCCTCCTGTGAACATGGGCACGTCGGCTTATTTTCTAGTGCTTTATTGGGATCAACGCAGGAAATTGTCTGTGAAAGCGGTACAGTAATGTGAACATGCGGTTGGTCGTACACAGGTGTAGTTGGTGCAATGCAATAATAACACACACAGACAGTTAAAGTTCAATAAAACAGCTCCTTTATTCGGCTGGGTTGTGTGTCAACAACACTTAACTAATAAGCACGGGCACAACACAGCCATGTGTATCGCTCCATGCAAAACAAGGGTTTACAGTCCCGAAAACAATGAGACACTTTAACACACACACGGTCACTTCTCCCGATAATGATTGCTCTGGTGCAGGTGTGGTGAAAGACAAACAGTTTGTGAGTAACTGGTGCAGTGCAGTCTGCGTTTAGTACTGGCTTGTAACGACTGCTCCCGGCTAGTGCTTAGCCGTCTAACAAAGACAAATGACAAACAGTAAGCACATCAAACAAACAAAACACGAAACACTCATGACAATTAATTACGTCTGTTTCCTTTTTGGTCAAATCTAGTAACCACATCAAAGCAACAGATCACTGGAGCCACTTCCCCTAAATACCCTCTGTCACGCCCTCTTTCGGTGGTGTGGCCAATCACCTCTCCTCCAATCCGTGACTGACACATCGCCTACCGCATTAAGGCGCTGACTTACTGGTATCGTGGCCCCACCCCCTTCCTGGATGGCCAGGTTCTGACTGACCCTGGAATGAACTACCAAACCATCCATTACGGGGCACTCTGCTCCAGTTATACAGTGTGCTCACAGGTTGGGAGGGAGATTTGTTGACTAGGATTCATTCACTCTCTGTCACAAGTACAAATTGTTTTTTCACGTGCATGAGAGAAACATAAGCAACATCTAGGAATTGTTATTTCCGTCAAGTGATTTAAGCTATTTAAATAACTATTACCTTTTTTATGTAATACATGTGGAGCACTCTCTGCATTGTCTACCTTTAATACTATTTTTTTTAAATACATTTGGACTATCTGACTTGTTCATCATATTAAATTTGTAGTCCAGTAATGAGGGAGCACTTTATTGTGGAAAATGATTACAGATAGGGCTGTCTTATGTACACACAAACACAACTGTTGGATGCTGACATTGATAGAGCAGCTTAATTACATAATGTAAACCTTAAGGGTGCAGTTCACAGTTCATGCTCTTAAAAACAATTATGTATCTAATGATTTTATATTAATTATTGGGATCAAATGTTTCATTGTTGTAAATTAACAGATGCCTTTTGTACGATAAAATGCATGCAGTACTATAAAAATGTCTTTAGCTATTAAAACTAACACTTGCAAATAGAAACTGTTGTATTGGTTAAAAAAAAAATCCAGCAGAAACAGCATCCCTTTGTAATGCTTTTATTATCAAAGTATTCTAGGAATAATGACAAGTGTAAAATCTCAATTTAGCTCAGATCCGTTTTCTTCTGTCCTCCAATGTAGTGGATGGGAGGTTGGTTATTGTGAAAAGCACAATGTCACACTTGCTAGGTCAACAGCACCCTGGTGGAGAGCTGGCTGTGGTAAAGAAGTCACACAGCTCCATGCAAGTGCAATGCAAGAAATTTCTTGAATGTCTCTGGCTGATACCCAGATAATCCAGCAGGAACCTTTAAGGAGAGAGAGTTGAGCTCACATTACAGTTTGCCTCACACATACTGTTATTGCAATAATGATTTTTGGACAGCACTATGTGGTAGATATTTAAAATCATTACATAGTTATTAATTAACTAACAGTCTTCTGATCATATGTTAAGCTTACTAATAATTAGGGCTGCAACAAAGGGTATGTTTTGACCTTCAAAGGTTCGGAACACATTACCAAAGGAAGGTTCGAACCTTTGATGGTATTAATTTGCATAATTTACTGGTGACGGCACCAGAGCTAGTTGATTGAAAATCCTATTTTACAGGTAATCCATATAGACATTTGCTTGTAGTTTAAAAATACGTATTATAAAACAACAATCATGTTTTTATAATTTCAATAAAAAAAATTGTTTAGTTACACGTAATTGATGCTGCTTGCGATATATACAGTAAGCTTGCATTGCAGCAGCACCAACTGCAGCGGACTTAGGCAAAACAAAGCTTTATTTAACAGTCGCCGTTCCAAGTAGGTTATCAGTCACATTTTACAACTACTAATAATAATATGAACTAATTGGTTGTGCCTCCATTATAGATCAACATTTTAACAAAAAAAGTCCTAATAGCAGAGGAGGTTAAAGACATTTCTTTCAATACAGTTTACATTATACAACACTTTGCTGTCAAGATGATGAACGAAGAAATTAAAGGTTTGCCTCTAGATAACGAGCGCGAGCGGGAGCGGGAGGGGGGAGGGGGGAGGGGGAGACGGAGACGATGTTCAGTTTTCAAAATTAAAATGATTTGTGCTATCATATATTTTGTATGTTTCAAACATATTCTACCATAGCACTTCTCTTACACTGTCTTGTACATTAAGTATTCAGTACATATTTTACTGTGCTTTGGATACTATACCCTGCTCCATACATGGCAGCAGTGCCATATAGAGTTGCTACATATAACTATTTGGTAGTGGATTTTAAAACAACTTTTGTTTATGTAATATGTATTATATAAATCCAAAAACCTTTTTTTGCATGAGTGTCATTTAATGTATGATTTTATAATACTCACACATTGTCAAACGGTTTCTGTTAAGGAGGGGAGGGGAGGAGGAAGAAACAGTGTGTGTGTGCCGCCTGACGGGTTTAAAACAACCTTTGAATTCCTGTCTAGCAAACGCACCTTCGAACACAGCCTTACTAATAATCATTCACACCTCCACTTCATCGTACACCCACTTCTATTACATTAAAAGAAATGCATCCGTGAATGGTTTCTACCATTTGTAATTTCAAACAATCTACGGTGTTAATTCAGATAACTTTGTGAGTCACTTCAAGAAAGTATGCTCAACAAAAATGTGTGTTTTTAGATACTTACTGTCACGACCTTCTTTTTAATCAAAGGGCGGCATTTTGCATAGTCATACAGGAGCTGATCTTGATCCATCCACACCAGGTTTTTCACCCCAGTGTCTGGGCCCAGGTCTGTGGTGTTCAGCTGAAGCACGATGAACTGGAACAGCCTGCCATCTGTGGCAACGCTCTGCACGACAACTGGGTGCTCCAGAACCTGAGGGTGCTCCTGTTGAGACAAGTAATACTCTGTATGAAATGGAGGAATCTTACAACTTGATACTGGAGCTCAACAGCAGATAGTATACAAAGAAAGAGATGTGGATGCTGAGATTTCTGCTTCCTGTGCTCGGTGGTTCACATTCCAATGCTGTTCTAAAAAACGATTTCAAGAAATGTCCCGGCAAAAATGGTGTGATCTGCTGTTTTTAAGTTCTCAACGATGGCTAGTTGGTGCCCATATTAAACAGATAATGCAATAAAACAGTGTCATCTGCAGAACAACAAGATAGCCCCAGAATATTATTGCTAAGTTTATTTGCTTTGCAGTGAATAGGTTATCCACAGCTGCAATGCAAAGTGCCGATTGACACGTAAACCAAACGTGGAAAACACTCTTTATGCTAAACTAATATTATTAGGGCTGCTCTGATTAGTCAACTAAAGAGTTGATCGCAGAAATATATAAAATAAAATCAACCAATAGAAGATCTGCATTTTCTCCATGGCAGTCCAATCACAAGTGAGCGGAGACGGGACATAAACAATTGACTGTCTTGAATAGGTTTAACCAGTGGGAGAGTCAAAGATCTGCCCTGCTTTTACAGCTGTCCAATCATTAGTGAGCAGAGGCGGGACATAAATATACTAGGGTAAGCAGTAAGAATAGCTGAATTTCACACAATATTGCTAATATTATTAAGAGTTATTATTGAACTTTGAAGTAATTTTTTAGAATTGCTTTTTACAAATTAAAAAAAAAAAATGTCATCAGGCAAGAGACATTTTTGCTCAGTACAGAAAAGGCGATATGGAACAGCACTGGCTACAGCAATCTAGGATGTCTATCGAAGTCAGCACAAAAACATGAGCGTTCCCAAATTCACTTGCGAGTCACTGTAACACTTTTAGACAAACCCAGATTGATGTTTAACTGGATGAGCAGGAAGCCTAGGGATATAATACATCACAACGAGGAAGTAAGAAAAAATCACAAGGTTCTTAAAAGCTTGATTGATTCTGTTGTTTACCACGGCAAACAAGAACTGGCATTCAGAGGGCACGATGAAGGCACCCAAATAGAGGTAATTATGTGGAATTACTTTCTCTGAATTCTGACTACGACAGCATGTTAAACAATCGCTTGTCAATAGCCACAGTATTCTCTGGTACTAACAAGATTCAGAACGAATAAAAGCAGAAGTACAGGAAGCCAAGTACATAGCTGTAACGGTCAGAAATGAAAGTGAGGAGAAGTAAAAAAGGCTGAAAAGTGGCAGGAATTTGTGGCAAATTGAATGAAGTTAAGATTCAGATTACACCTGAAATTTAGAATGTATACCAAATAATAAGTGAACTTGAACTGCTGGATTCACAAACTCAGAGATGCCAATACTGGAGAGTGAACAAAACAGCAACTGCCAAGCAAAATTAGGTGAATGTTTTTCAGGATGGTAAAATAGGGTCTGTGAAACTTGGTGCAAGTATCAAATCAAATAAAGTTGAGGTAAAATATATATTTAGTTTCAGGTGAAATCTATTTGGTCTTACCTGTGCACAAGGACTGAGTCTTTTCTTTTCTCAAATGCAAGTTGTTTACATCAGAAAGTCACTCCCTTTTAATTGTTAAGGTCAAAAAAGAACTCTGTACACTTTCAATTGTTCTTGTTAATTTCTGTTTTTTGTGGCACCTTCCTTTCTCCTGTTTTTTGAGCTTTAATAATAACAACAACAACAAATAATAATAATAATAATAAACATTAAAATCTACAAAAGAAGCCACGCAAAATACTTTCAGTGCAGGCTGTGGCAAGGTGGGGGAATGGAGAGAAAAGTGTGGGTGTGTGCACAGATGTGACTGTTGGTTGACAGGGTAAAAGGGATCCTGCTTTAATGAGTCCTTGCCTGGAATGTTGCTGAGGCATAATTGGGTAATTGCCTATCAATTAAGTCTCAGCCAGTAATGATAGAAGTGTGCAGGAAAGCGCTAAAATTGCAGTTTCTGTGTCTGGGTCACGAATTGAAGGGTGCAAACCTACCTTGGCCAGGGGCTGTGTTACAAGGCACACACAATCATCCAAGAGCTAATCAATTGACATTTTCTGCTTCATTTTATGTTACCGTGGGGAAAAAAAGTAAGAAAATATAGTGCTAATAAAAACAAACACTAATTGCTTATGTCATGTAAGTTTAATAAAATATATCTATCTCTATCTCTCTCTCTATATATATATATATATATATATATATATATATATATATATATATATATATATATATATATATATATATATACATATATATAAACTTAAAAATGTCCATGTACAACTTAAAAAAAAATCTTAACGTTCTGTTAATAAAGTTTAAAATGACCCCTTAATTTTTCGCTCTGTCTTCTATGGGAATCAAATGTCTGGCAGCTTCCTTTTCAAAAGATGCTTGTTTAAACATGGGGTGTATTTTATAATTCCCTGGATCCCCATGTTTGTCTCCATCAACATCAGGTCGCAAAGAAAAAGCAGACGACAGGCTGTAGTTACTGCGACGAGTGTGTAATCTGTCTACATGTTTTCTGCAGAGAATATGGCTTTCCAACGCCTTGTATGCTCTTGATCCATAATCAGGAGTTCACATAACTGGTACGCAGGTACGCGTGCAGATTACATTTTATTTATTTTTTTTAAGCGGACTCAGTTACTGTTGTATAAGGCCTTAAGCGTACCATCAGTATATTTAACAGAAATGCATTTACAATTAAGGCAGAGACAGTGCTCATGGTTTTAACGTGAGCTATGCATGCCTAATTTATGGATTATTCTAGGAGAATGGGGTCTACAGGCTTTGTCAGCAATGTCCGTGATCAGCCCCTGCCCCGATTCGCTCACTTTCGCTCCATAAGTGAAACGGGAAAAAAAAGATATGTATCTTAATTTTTCACCGGCACCTTTTTCTGTTCCATTATTTTTGCAATTTTCTGCAATGTGAACTGTAGCCCTGCACCCTGTTTAATTCACAGTAGTTGTTTGTGGACCAATGAAATAGCAACTTGCCAAGACAGACGTCTGCAAGCACCAATGGGGTAGTAATGTAAAAACAACCCACCTTAATGAAATTGTGCTTTATTTTTTCAGGGTTTTTTTTTTCCATTTTATGTAAAAAAAAAATACAAACTTCACCAACTGTCACAAATGTGTTCATATCTTAAAAAATGAAATATTAAAAAAAGAGAGAAAATTTGTTACATTTACTAAAATAAAAATAACTAGAGTTGCCAGCAACTTTACGGCTTCCAGTAGCAGTACCAAACACATTAGCAAATAGTGCAGAATGCCAGTAGCAGTACCAAACACATTAGCAAATAGTGCAGAATGCCAGTACCGGTACCAAACACTTTAGCAAATAGTGCAGAATGCACACATGGGTTACTATATGTGTTCCATAGTAACCATGACCCTATCTGCACTCTCAGGAGTTACAAGCCAGTTTTACATTTGACCTTTAGGAGAGGTCACAGGCAATGACAATAGAGCACACATGCGTTACTATGTGTGTTCCATAGTAACCATGGCCCGATCTGTACTCTACAAGGAGTTATTAGCCAGTTTTGTAAGTTGATGATGTCATCCAACGTGGCCGCCATGTTTTTATTGTAGCAACTTCCCTTGAACAACATTTAAAGATAACCACACTAGAATCATGTGTGCCAATTTTTGGTTCAATCGGACTAGCGGTTTGGGAGAAGAATGTCTTTGTAGTTTGTGATTATGACGTCATGCAGCATGGCCGCCATACCACACAACCTATCAGCTTCTTATGAACACCAGTTAATTTTGGACTGTCCCTCAACAAGTATACCAACTTTCAGCACTCTCCAATAAGTGTTTTTTGAGAGACGAATTTTTACATTTAGGCAAAATGTTTCTTTCTAAATCCAAGATGGCGGCCAAACCATGTGACCTACGACATGTTCAATTAACATTTACCATCTTCCCATAAGCATCTACCATCCTACCAAATTTCGTAAGTTTTCAAGCAACTTTTGGCAGAAAGAAGAAGAAGAATCCCAGCAATAACAATAGGCTTCCCTTTATTAAAAATGTGTAAGGATGAATCTACTGATTTAATCAACTAATGCCCAGAAATTAACCTGTCAAAAATGTTAAATTGCGTGACAGCCCTAGTTATTATGAAACAGATTAAAAGTCTGAATACAGAAAACTAATAAAACTCTGTACACTTCATTTGCACCTGTAATTTTACACTGTCCTGAAACCACTAGTAAGATGCTGTCACCACTTACCCCGTAGAGAGATTTGGCCCTGGCCAGGGCATTTCCAAAAGCAAACATGATCATCTTGGCCCGGAGCTGCTCGGGTTTAAACTTGGCAGCAGAGTCCTCTGTCTCAGTGAAGAACAGAGTGTGTGTGTGTGGATAAGGATACCCTTCTCTGAATCCTGAAAACAAAATAGGTGCAAAAGATAATGATGCATCATATAAGCTTTGTTCATGCAGGTTGCAAAATGTATAAAACCTTTTTTGTTGCTGCCAATGGGCTAAAGGCAAATACAGTATGTAATCCAAACAGGACAAAGGAAGTAATGAACCAAACATATTCTGTGTCTTAAATAGCAATAAGATGTCCTAATTGGTAATTACAGAGGTTCTTACTACTGAATTATTGGATGTTTAATAAGATTATGATGATACATTCACAATCATGAATTGAATTTGATTCTGAAAGCATTCAGCCTCAAGGCCTACCCGTGTCATTTTTCTGATCGTACACGTATGTACACTGCAAATCAATGGTGGGAGAGATGGGGTAGAAGGTCTCCAGAGTGTGGTTTTCGGTGGCCAAGACTTCACCACTCTGGGCCACCGCTGGCAGAGGTGTCATGCTATTCAACAGCATTCCATTCAGGCCTCGTACTTGGAAAACATCTGACTCTGGTGTAAAGAAAAGAAATAACCACATTGCCTCATACACAGTCATAAGATCATTTGTTCTGTATGCTAAAAAGTAAGTCACTCCTAATAATTTAGAGGGTCCTTTATAGATACAACTTAAACTTGGGTTGTTTGCTTTGTAGATAATGACCACAGCCAGGAATATATACTGTATATATTAAACGCAGCAACTGTCATCTCAATGGAGTAATAAAACATATATGTTCTACAAAAAGCTACCTCTAACTATTTACAAAAAGCAATATTCCTTTTTGTAAACCGAGAGCATATAGTCATTTGGAAACTTTAGCTCTTAATAGCTGTGCACACACAGACACTTCGAGCGGTCTTGTAAGGTCATGTCAACGAAACCTGAGTACGCTGTAAAGGTTACATTTAGACAAGCAGATCAGGTAAGCAAGGTGTATTTACCTGGACCTGGGTCTTTGCAAATACTTGCATTGGTTTTCATTTGTCAAATCTGAGCTAGTGAGCCCCAGAATCAGAACTAATGAGGCCTAAAGTAAAGGGTAGGTCAGTTCAACACAATTTTCAACTGATTTCCTACTGGTTAAAGAAAAGTAAGCTGCATTATTTACTGACCAAACCAGTCCATAATCATCTGTAATTGCCTTGTATTGGGTACTACTGCTTCATATCCTTGCACTTAATTCACCTCTCTGCGCACTGCATTAAGTTTTAAATAAACAAATGGAGTCTAACCTCGGTTCCACAATGCCGCCACTCTATAATTTTCAGCCAGTATCCTCTTGGAAAGGGATGTGTGTTTTACTTGTAGAGTCCCGCACAAGTGCAGCAGATCCCGGAAGAGCACAGGACTTAAATAAATAAATAAATAAATAAATAAAAATACCTTCAGTGTTTTTGTACTAAAAACTGATTGTCTTGATCTAGCTGCTAATCAATAACATGCTATATGGACTGTATAGTTCAATCATTTTCTTACCCCATTTCTGAAAATTGAGGAAGTAATGTTGGCCAGGGATGTAACAGAATTATGTAACTCTAAACCCACATCTCAAGGTTTTGGTCTCTACAATCTCTATGAAACTAACACGGCACACAGCCTCTGACAAACAGTCCATTTTTTGGTTGATACCCATTGCCGAACAAGACTAATAGACTTACAGAATACAGCTGTGTACCAATTTGTAAGCCAGTCTCTTTGTAATCCAATATCCAAAAGCATTTGGACCAGGGCTTCCCAACCCTGGTCCTGGAGACCCCCTGTGTCATCTGGTTTTCATTCCAACTGAACTTAATTAAACCCTTAATTGAATTAATAATTTGCTTAATTAGACCCTTTTACTTGTTTTCAGCTTTTAAACAGTTGCAGATTTCAAGTTAGCTATAATATTTTATAAGTAACTTGAACTGTGCAAATTTTTAGGATCTGAGAAAAATTTTAAAGGTTTAATTAAGCAAATTATCAGTTCAATTAAGGGTCTAGTTAAGTAACTGAGAGTTCAGTTTGAATGAAAACCAGAAGACACAGGGGGTCCCCAGGACCAGGCTTGGGAAGCTCTGATTTGGATGCTTCTCATCAGAAAACCAAAATGGCAGCCATATTGTTAGTTCTCTGGTACATTTAACCTTGTATATATATATATATATATATATATATATATATATATATATATATATATATATATATTATATACAGTACTGTGCAAAAGTTTTAGGCAGGTGTGAAAAATGCTGTAAAGTAAGAATGCTTTCAAAAATAGACATGTTAATAGTTTATATTTATCAATTAACAAAATGCAAAGTGAGTGAACAGAAGAAAAATCTACATCAAATCAATATTTGGTGTGACCACCCTTGCCTTCAAAACAGCATCAATTCTTCAAGGTACACTTGCACACAGTTTTTGAAGGAACTCGGCAGGTAGGTTGGCCCAAACATCTTGGAGAACTAACCACAGTTCTTCTGTGGATTTAGGCAGCCTCAGTTGCTTCTCTCTCTTCATGTAATCCCAGACAGACTCGATGATGTTGAGATCAGGGCTCTGTGGGGGCCATACCATCACTTCCAGGACTCCTTGTTCTTCTTTACGCTGAAGATAGTTCTTAATGACTTTCGCTGTATGTTTGGGGTCGTTGTCATGCTGCAGAATAAATTTGGGGCCAATCAGATGCCTCCCTGATGGTATTGCATGATGGATAAGTATCTGCCTGTACTTCTCAGCATTGAGGAGACCATTAATTCTGACCAAATCCCCAACTCCATTTGCAGAAATGCAGCCCCAAACTTGCAAGGTACCTCCACCATGCTTCACTGTTGCCTGCAGACACTCATTATGTACGCTCTCCAGCCCTTCGGGCGAACAAACTGCCTTCTGCTACAGCCAAATATTTCAAATTTTGACTCATCAGTCCAGAACACCTGCTGCCATTTTTCTGCACCCCAGTTCCTGTGTTTTCATGCATAGTTGAGTCGCTTGGCCTTGTTTCCACGTCGGAGGTATGGCTTTTGGCCTAAGTCTTCCATGAAGGCCACTTCTGATCAGACTTCTCCGGACAGTAGATGGGTGTACCAGGGTCCCACTGTTTTCTGCCAATTCTGAGCTGATGGCACTGCTGGACATCTTCCGATTGTGAAGGGAAGTAAGCATGATGTGTCTTTCATCTGCTGCAGTAAGTTTCCTTGGCCGACCACTGCGTCTCACGGTCCTCAACGTTGCCCGTTTCTTTGTGCTTCTTCAAAAGAGCTTGGACAGCACATCTGGAAACCCTGTCTGCCTTGAAATTTCTGCCTGGGAGAGACCTTGCTGATGCAGTATAACTACCTTGTGTCTTGTTGCTGTGCTCAGTCTTGCCATGGTGTATGACTTTTGACAGTAAACTGTCTTCAGCAACCTCACCTTGTTAGCTGAGTTTGGCTGTTCCTCACCCAGTTTTATTCCTCCTACACAGCTGTTTCTGTTTCAGTTAATGATTGTGTTTCAACCTACATATTGAATTGATGATCATTAGCACCTGTTTGGTATAATTGTTTAATCATACACCTGACTATATGCCTACAAAATCCCTGACTTTGTGCAAGTGTACCTAGAAGAATTGATGCTGTTTTGAAGGCAAAGGGTGGTCACACCAAATATGGATTTGATTTAGATTTTCTTCTGTTCACTCACTTTGCATTTAGTTAATTGATAAATATAATCTATTAACATGTCTATTTTTGAAAGCATTCTTACTTTACAGCATTTTTCACACCTGCCTAAAACTTTTGCACAGTACTGTATATATATATATATATATATATATATATATATATATATATATATATATATATATATATATAGGTTATTTAACACCTTAACATCAAAATTAATGGTTTACTACCCAAGACAAGAACATAAGAACGTAAGAAAGTTTACAAACAAGAGGAGGCCATTCAGCCCATCTTGCTCGTTTGGTTGTTAGTAGCTTATTGATCCCAGAATCTCATCAAGCAGCTTCTTGAAGGATCCCAGGGTGTCAGCTTCAACAACATTACTGTCAGCTTCAACAACATTACCAACAATATCAGACAACAATATCAGACAAGTGCAAGGCTTGAGGATCAAACTTCTGTGTATTGAGACATAACCATTAAAAAAATGTTGGGCTTGTCATTAATCTGAAAAGGTGGAGTTTCTTGTGAGCTCACCAAAATCTGTCACGTTTGGGTCGTATTGCGGTGGTGTCCCAAAAGCGTGAGTGGCGGATTGCTTGCTGGACTCGCTCATCCTGGTCCTCAATCTGATTGGCTGGGTCCTCAGCCAATGCCAGGATGTGTTCAGGAAGACCCTGTATCAGTTTGGACTTGGTTAACCACAGTGCTTGTCTGACACCTATATGAGAACAAACAAAATCAGCATTCTGTTCTGTACTTGCAAAATCATCTATCCCAACCAATACCCTTAGAGTATGTGCCTAATCTGATAGAAAATAAAGTAAAATCTATGGGAAAACTTTTTGTAGTTTAAGTAACCCAGTCTAAATAAATCGGCATCTTCTAAACCTGCTAGCACAAACATGAGTCGCTCGGTTCGTTTTGTATTAGCAGCCAGAGAGAAAAACAGAATAATTGAACATGTTTCATTTCTGAGGAGTATGTAGTAGTTACCACTTTTATTTTATTTTTTATTTAGTCGTCGCCAATGGTTTTTACGCCGGTTTGCCCAATTATTATTTTTATCCCGTAGTTACCACTTTTAAAATACATCTTACTCGCCAAATTATCTGACAAAGTACAGTTTCTACATTACTATATAAAAAGTTCCCCTAATTAAACGAGACATGCTAACTGTAGTTGGTTACATTACAATGTGGCACTATGGGCACGGTCCAAATATAATGTGTGTGTGAAGCCGCTCTACTGCAAAGTTACCTTCCAATATTTTTGTTCTCTGATTAAATACGTAACAAGGGTTTTCTTTGTACAACTTCATCTCTTCATTATTAGGACCCCGATAATGATGAGGGTCGTGCCAGTCTCTTTGCCAGTCAGGGAATATGGGTTTTGCCAATCCTGGCACAAAGTGCATCCTGTCGGCGTAAGTGACCCGATCCAGACCCGGGATCTCAACGGTTTTCTTCTCTTTCCTTGACGGAGGACCCCTTCCAAACAAGGAGCATGTCACCGAGAAAAACCTACGTCCACCAACATCACATCTTCTACTGTGTGAATAGTTTAAGAAAGCAGATCTCGCAGCGTTACCTATTTGAACCGATAACAACATTGGTTCGTTAGACCTAACCCCGTTCAGTAGGACTTTGGACATATTTAAATGGTTACGATTATATTACAGAGCAATTCAACTGAGAGGGCTGCTGATATGTTCACTCTGACCTATTCTAAATCGCTTTATCCCAACCCCTAAAATGTCAGGAGGCAGCCATTTTGCATCACACTCAGCATTGTGGGTATTGAACTCGCTCGGGTCAAATTGTAGGTAAGGGGCCGTGAACAAATTCATATCATGTTTTAGAAGGAAAATATTTTTGTTGGGGAAAAATAAAATTAATGCTGATGTTTTTTTTTGTTGTTTTTAGTGTAAAACACCCTAAAAAGAAAGTAGTGTATTATGCACGTGTGCATTTAAATTCAATCTCTCCTTGAAGTGCTGAAAATGTCTACAGTTTTGTGTTTATATAAACAGGTGTAGCTATCCCCTAATGAAACCTCACCCACTGAACACTGTAATGAAAGCTGTACACTGTTAAGATTGTTTTGCAAACTGTGGCTAAACTGAATTCAGTCCTCCGTTTTGGAAGAAAAATATATTTTGTAAATATATTGACATACAATATATTGTCATTTTAGTTTTAAGGTTTTTAAGGTTATAATGTTTTTTTTGTTTGTTTTTTGCATTTGTATAACTACTAATTACTTTAAAAGTATTCACATGCCAAAAGAAACTAACATTTGAGTATGATTTATATATTGTACAATATAATGAAAATATATTGGCATATATTCTATAATACATTTTGTAATCTTCAATATATTGAAATATATTAACCAATATATTACATTATATTTCTCAATATATTAAAATATATTCTCGTTCGGTAAGGGGTTGCTATTTTAATGGAATGCATTTTAAATAATTATACCTCAGTTGATACATACATATATGCATAAATGTTGCCGTAGCCCCACTTATTAGGTTGCATGCTATTTTTGTTCAAATGTTAATCGTCCATTTTTGTAAATGTTATGTTTTGTTTTTAGATTGACAACAAGAATATTTAATTAAAAAACCCTGTTTAAAATACGAAGTACTGCTACAAACTGTACACACAGTGTGATTTGTTACAGTATGTAATAAGGTATACACTATATCTTGTCAAAACATAAACACCGTGTTCTTTATACTAGTAACGTTAGGTCTCCCAGGGATTGCCTAAATCTGGCAGATTTCCATGGGAGCTCTGTGGCTCAGAAAACTGTTCCCTGCTTTTTCCACTGGACATAAGTGTTTTCAACAGTAAATGTTATAATCATATCAACCAATGTGTGATGCATTTATTTTGTTCCCTATATAACCAGCATGTGTGTACTTTGCAGTAATCTGTAATCACAGACAATGGATGAATGTGATGATGAAGACTGGCTTCTATTAAAACCAAAGGAGCCCTTGCCCTCTCAGTGCTGTGCCAGTGGCTGTAAGCCCTGTGTATTTGATATATATGAGCGTGAACTGGAGAAATGGAACAGAGCAAGAGCAAAGAGGGACATTGACCTTCTCACTGGAAAAAGGGAGGCCCCAATGGTAAACAGAAACATGCGATTCTGTATAAAGCTGTTGTTTTCTTCTCAAGCTGAAGATGGATCCTGCTGAGTGTTCTTCAAATGAGACAAAACAGATTCCTATCTGCATTTGTGAGTCTTAAAATACTGCACGCAAAACCAAAGCAGGACAACCAGTACACATAATTACTACTCAAATCATTTTAAGGGTTTTTAACTTGAAACTGAAACTCCCAAGAAACAAAACAATAACTGGACTAGTTTGTGTGCTGATTTTTGTTTTCCATTCAGAAGAAACCCTGACTTCAGAATCGGATACACAAGTGTTTAAAAAGAGAAAATCCTTGAACTAACCTTCAGATGTTATTTTTACAGAAGAGTGATGACGCACTGCTCAATCCAGAGTGTTTCAGTGCTTTCCAGTTGGAGTCTTTGAAGAAGCTGACGGAGGCTGCCTCCCTATACAGATTCCGAGTGCCAAAAGGTGTCCACCTGAAGCTGAGTTTCGGACAGCATCTTGTCTTGAGGTACTGTGGAACTGTATCTCTCTTTCTGAGTGTAAAACACTGTGTGACAATGTGTCTGTTTTGCTAAAAATTTCAAATGTACTCACAGGGGCAAGGTAGATGGCCTGGAAGTGCAGCGAGCATACACCCCAGTAAACAGAGTGAATACTGAAGGATACTTTGAGGTTTTAATCAAGGTACTGCGAAATGGAGCTTTCATCAGAACATATCCTGTTTGTTTTAAACATGTTAGAAATGCTTCTTTGAGAGGTTGTGTGAAAAAGAACAGCTACAAAGTTATGCCATACCGACCTGGGGCGTTGCTAATCAATTATAATGTATCTTCAATTTATTTGGTCACAGCTTGTGTGTTATCTCAGAAATTATGATGTGTAAGCTTGACAGCATAACTCATTCCTACATTATAATGTAAAATGTTTTTCCTTATGGCAGCAGAATTACCACTATATTTTTGCTTAACTAGAACTTGAATTATTCATTTCTGTTTCATAAATTAGGTGAAGTTGAAAGTTTCTAGATTGCTTTTGACTGTATGTATTTTTTAATTCAATGATATTGATTCAAAGATATATGCTTTTTATATATCCAATCTCAGCTCTATGAAGATGGGTTAATGTCACAGTATATTAAGACCTGGAAAGTAGGAGATGTCATTGATTGGCGCAGGCCATTTGGAGGATTTCCATATAAACCTAATAAGGTTGGTCAATCATCTAATATTACTATTTTATCAGATATATATATATATATATATATATATATATATATATATATATATATATATATATATATATATATATATATATATATATATATACAGTACAAAAGTTTTAGGCAGGTGTGAAAAAATGCTGTAAAGTAAGAATGCTTTCAAAATAGACATGTTAATAGATTATATTTATCAATTAACTAAATGCAAAGTGAGTGAACAGAAGAAAATCTAAATCAAATCCATATTTGGTGTGACCACCCTTTGCCTTCAAAACAGCATTGAGCATCAATTCTTCTAGGTACACTTGCACACAGTTTTGAAGGAACTTCGGCAGGTAGGTTGGCCCAAACATCTTGGAGAACTAACCACAGTTCTGCTGTGGATTTAGGCAGCCTCAGTTGCTTCTCTCTCTTCATGTAATCCCAGACAGACTCGATGATGTTGAGATCAGGGCTCTGTGGGGGCCATACCATCACTTCCAGGACTCCTTGTTCTTCTTTACACTGAAGATAGTTCTTAATGACTTTCGCTGTATGTTTGGGGTCGTTGTCATGCTGCAGAATAAATTTGGGGCCAATCAGATGCCTCCCTGATGGTATTGCATGATGGATAAGTATCTGCCTGTACTTCTCAGCATTGAGGAGACCGTTAATTCTGACCAAATCCCCAACTCCATTTGCAGAAATGCAGCCCCAAACTTGCAAGGAACCTCCACATGCTTCACTGTTGCCTGCAGACACTCATTCGTGTATGCGCTCTCCAGCCCTTCGGCGAACAAACTGCCTTCTGCTACAGCCAAATATTTCAAATTTTGACTCATCAGTCCAGAGCACCTGCTGCCATTTTTCTGCACCCCAGTTCCGAGTTTTCGTGCATAGTTGAGTCGCGGCCTTGTTTCCACGTCGGAGGTATGGCTTTTGGCCGCAAGTCTTCCATGAAGGCCACTTCTGACCAGACTTCTCCGGACAGTAGATGGGTGTACCAGGGTCCCACTGTTTTCTGCCAGTTTTGAGCTGATGGCACTGCTGGACATCTTCCGATTGCGAGGGAAGTAAGCATGATGTGTCTTTCATCTGCTGCAGTAAGTTTCCTTGGCCGACCACTGCGTCTCACGGTCCTCAACGTTGCCCGTTTCTTTGTGCTTCTTCAAAAGAGCTTGGACAGCACATCTGGAAACCCCTGTCTGCCTTGAAATTTCTGCCTGGGAGAGACCTTGCTGATGCAGTATAACTACCTTGTGTCTTGTTGCTGTGTTCAGTCTTGCCATGGTGTATGACTTTTGACAGTAAACTGTCTTCAGCAACCTCACCTTGTTAGCTGAGTTTGGCTGTTCTTCACCCAGTTTTATTCCTCCTACACAGCTGTTTCTGTTTCAGTTAATGATTGTGTTTCAACCTACATATTGAATTGATGATCATTAGCACCTGTTTGGTATAATTGTTTAATCATACACCTGACTATATGCCTACAAAATCCCTGACTTTGTGCAAGTGTACCTAGAAGAATTGATGCTGTTTTGAATGCAAAGGGTTGTCACACCAAATATGGATTTGATTTAGATTTTTCTTCTGTTCACTCACTTTGCATTTAGTTAATTGATAAATATAATCTATTGACATGTCTATTTTTGAAAGCATTCTTACTTTACAGCATTTTTTCACACCTGCCTAAAACTTTTGCACAGTACTGTATATATATACAAGCTTGTCCATATATATAATACATGGATGAAGGCTATATTTGCATCCTGAACCATTTGAAAAAAAAGGCATAATACAGTTTATAAATTACTCGACCTTCGGTCTCGTAATTTATGATGTCACAGAAACCCTATTTTCCTGTAACTCACGGAAGCCCATCTATTGTGTATATATATATATATATATATATATATATATATATATATATATATATATATATATATATATATATACAGTACAGCATGGGGTCAAAAGGTCACAGCTTCACATCATAATTACTGCCACCTAATAAATACATTTAAAAAGTAAAATGTTCTTATGTTTTTTTTTTTCTAGTATGGACATCTTCTGATGTTTGTCTCAGGGACTGGGATAGCACCCATGCTTTCCATAATACAATCCATCACAGACAATGAAGAAGATGAAACCTTTGTAACACTGACAGGCTGCTTCAGAACCTATGAAGACATCTACATGAAATCACTTCTTCAAGAGCAGTCACTGTACTGGAATGTTAAAACATTCTATGTTCTGAGCAAGGTGAGTATAGCAAGCTCTTATACCCCTACACAGTAGTACATAATAAGGAGGTAATAGATAACAACTGTTGTAATTCCTTCGATGGAATTACCCAGAACACCTTGGTATCCAGTATTTATTTTTTTGTGTGTGTCGATTGCATTTAGGAGGAAACACTGGAAAACCTTCCATGGAGTTACCGTGAGAAAACTCATCTGGGTCGACTGAACCTTGAGGTGATAAAGACTTTGGTGAACTCTTGCAGGAAAGCCCCCTTTGCACTCATATGTGGCTCCGTCACATTTAATCAAGATGTGCTCAACTATCTGAGAAGTGCGGGATTGGATGAGGATTCCTGTTTTATGTTTTAAGTACTGTGCAGATTTCAAATCTGAAACATGAAAGAATTATTTTAAAAAGCATTATTTTACCAAAAAATCCTTAAAGATGGTCGTGGCCTAAGGCTTCATCCAGAGCCCACTCCCATGTTCTCCAGTGTATTGTTAGTTACTGTGTACAGTTTTGCATCACCTAGAATTTTTTAATTGAAACTATATGAACATAATTTAGATCTTTTATTCAACATCATGTAATCAAGAAAATACAAAATGATATTGCAAAAATTTACCAGAAGCCGTAAAGTAGTAGTATTTCATGTTCGATTTTAATGTGTCACATTTTCCAATGTTTGTCAGTTTTTCATTAAGCATGAATATGGTAATATGTAGTTGAATATGTTAATATGCAATTAAATATGTTAATGTCACATTATTCAGCAGGTTGCATTCGACTTTATGAAGCAAAATGTGTTCATTCTGTAGGGGTGATGCAAACCCTTTGGCCACAGCTGTACTGTTACACTTGTTTATTTTTGATCCAGGGGATTAACCAGACCTGTGTCGTTGTACTCCGTTTGAACTGTGCTTTGTTTTACTGTAAAGGAGCTTGGTAAAGTCTGACAAGGTGCATGTCTAGACAAGTACTTTATTATTGCAAGCCCTCCGTATTAATAAAAGATCAGAGCACCGCTCCATACTGCCTTTCAGTATTGTATAGTCCAAGGTAACTCCCCCTTCCTCTGTCCGATAACAGCTGAATAACAGGATGTTGATCTGCGTATTATCATCAGAAGCTGAGTGAGAGTAGAGCTGTAACTAAATAAATATTCTATTGATTGGTATCACCAAGCAGCATTTGGGGAGGATTACGTGGGCAATAGGACCATAAAGTAGGTCCCCTTATCAAGCTTTTCAAACGGTTTCAAGACTTTTTCAAATGGTTTATGTGTATGATCTTTTCCTTGCTAATGCAGAATAAAAGCTAAACAAATCTACCCGTCTTGTATTGATATGTACAGCCTGTGGTCCCACGGGCATACAGAAAGAGTCTTTTCTTAAGAAATGTCTGGTGTTTGTATCTGTCTTTCTATTCTTTTGAATAGTAAGTGACAGCTCAGGGACTTTGTTAAGAATGTCATTGGATTTGTTTCAATTTAACCATCTGTTTGGTTCCTGTCTGCTATGCAGTTCATAAGTCATGGAAGCAGTTCTGAATATGAAAGGGAAAGTTAGAGCTGTTGAACAATGAAACTAGGCAGGTAGCAACAGTAGATCACGGGGAACAAGATGCTGTGGTAGGTCTTGCATCATAAGGGGTGGTCTACGATTGCTACTTACTTCATTGCAGTCAGCTAACACATTTTCCCAGCATATCTATGTACTGGTCAAGGTAACTGCTATGGGCCAGCTCACATTAACATCCAGATCCAGCTGGAAGTTAAAGCAAAATAAAGTGTAGTTTGTTTGTTTTGTATACGATGGAACCAAGGGTCACTTATTATTTCAGATTATAAAAAGTGAAAAAGATGAAAGGGTGGAGGAATGGTAATGGTATTTAGTGCCACAGGAAAAAAAACTTTAAAGCTAGGTTTAAAAGCAGATATGTCGTTGTAAAACTCTGGCTAGTGTGCAATAGTCTATTTACTTGAGCTGTAGCAAAACACAGAAATAGATTAAATTCACTCGGAATACACAGCAAAAACAGTAGCGATGCAGAAGAGGGTGCGGTTCTGGTAGGTGTAGGAGGTGAAGTTGTCAGCGTGCGAGTCCCAGAGGCAGCGGCTTGCCACCACAGCGTCCTCATTGGCCTTCTTGCCCAGCGTCACCACGCACACCAGCTTGTACCGCGGAGGGGTACTCTTCTTCACCATGTCTTTGATCTCCTCGCTGAGATCCCGTGTCAGTTTGGTGCAGAGGGTTGGATCATAGGAAACCTTTTCAAGCTTAGATCGGAGATACTCTTGCATCAGTTTGTCCACGAGGGTGCTGGAGAATTTTTCTTTGGGTTTAGAGGAAGTGTCAGGGACCTACAAGAAATCAGTCAAATGCAGAAATATAGTGGATGCTAGTTGGGCTGCTTTTATGAACTATAATAGAACTTAGACGATTACATTAAACTAAATACAGGAGTGTATATGGGGTACAGCAGCTTTTAAGTTTAAATGAAGGACCAAACTCAAAGCAGGAAATCATCTATAGGCATTTTGATTCACTTGAAAACAAAAATAATATAATTCTACATCACTATGTTTATTGCATTTTGCTAAAACATTTCTTGTTCCTCACAAAAACAAATCACCTGAAAACTACTTTCAGCTGATCGTGAGATGTGTGTGGACTGGAAAGTGTATTAAGAACAGTAAACTATGCATCACTAAACACAGCTTGCTTGGATCATTATGATAATAGCACAACTAACCTGTCTATATTTGATGCTAAAGAGATAGATTATCTTCTGTTTTGCAGTTTCTGGTGTTCAAATATTGATACAACTGCGCAATAACTGAATTGTAAGGTTATCTGTTGATGGATGGTGACAAGTTGAACCCATGTAAGCTGATTTATAGTTTACAATCCCTGCTATCAAGATATGATCTTGTTTTCTCTGCTTGTTTAAATATTGATCTATGTTTATGTTTCTATACTGTTTTCTGGTCTGTTGTATTTTCTAAATATACAAAACGCACCATAGGCAAGTAGCAAGCACTCCTAGGAATGTTCCTATGAATGTTTTCCTACCATTTACAGACTGTGAGAATTCAATTGGTCTAAACAATGGCAATCTTAATACTGCCTCAGATAATTAAAATGTGTGTTCTAAGGTTATAACAAAAACAATCAAAAATAGTGAGGTATGTCAAATCCACCACTGTTTAGATTGAATAACCGCCCCATTTAGATCAACTGAATTACCCTGCAGTCTGTAAATTTGCCTGTGGTGTGTTTCTATGTAATATAATGATGACATACTAAAAATTGTTTGTAAAGAATCTAGTTACTAGGGCTATGGAGTTACTGCTGTAAAGAAATATGTTTTTCTGCTTATAATGCACATTGGATTTACATGCCATAGTCCTATGAAAAAAACACATGTTTAGCCGTGCACTTTATTTCTGCTAAAATCAGAAATGATATCAGAACCCACTCCCATGCAGCAGATTACATTTACCTGGTCATCAATGATAGTGACACGCTTGCGCAGACGGGCCCCAGTCCCTCTATTTGAGGCTAGTTTTAAAGCAGTGCGTTCCTGATAATCAAAGACAATTACTGTTGTAACAAAGATAAATAAGCAATATAATGGCATATCCATATAAAAGTTAACCATTGTACAGTAACAGCATGGCAAAGAGTTATAAAGCATAGTGAAAGCATGGTAAAGCATGCAGAGTAGTGTTCTGTATGTTAGCATTGCAAAGCCCAGAGAGGTATTATACAAATATATATTAAAAAAAACATTTGTAAACTACAGTGAATGCATAGTATAACCATGGGAAATTATGGGAAAAGTATAGTACAGATTCACTGTGGTAAGCCTTTCTAAGGGACGTGTTGCTTTGCTAGTTTCGATCTGAGATAAACATGCATTTAATCACTCCTGCAAATAGACAACCCATTGCAGGATCACATCATAAATAGGTAATTATACAGCGCCACCATAGCACCTTGAAATGAAAGAGAATGTTACCTTGAGCCCTCTTGTAAATTTCTGTGCGGCGAGTAATCCTTTGAGGCTGATCATCCCGTTACTTTGAGATGTAGCCTGCAAGGCTTTAGAGGACTTACGAGCAAGCTGTGGGTTTGAGGGTTTAGCAGCCATGACAGAGGGCTGTACAAAAAAAAAAAAAAAAAGCATAATATTAAATAACGACAACAACAAATTGTATTTCTTTTTTTTCGGTAGGTATACGAGATAGAGACACAATCTTGTGTTGTATGCTACAGTACAGAATCCAAAATCAGGATGCCCTCCACATCCTCCCTTCACACTATTAGGGACTCTACCTTATAGGGCTGTAATACTTTATAGCCACTTGTATAACTTCATAAATACATATCATTAAAATGTGTTGCATGCTTAACAACATGTCATGTTTTAAAGGGCATGCCAAAGGTGTGACATGACAGTGACATTTTAAGTAAGTAATCATGCAGGACTTGAAATAAAATGAATCTATTGTCTCACTCAATTTAAGGATCATTTAGCATCATGCCTATCGGAATGAATGAAAATGCTTTTGTTAGTATAATGATGAATTGATTTTGTTGTTTGCATTTATAAGCAAACGTGTTTCCAAGGCATCACTTTTTTATTTTTTTTTGGAGCTTTCTAAGGCAACTGTTATAGTTTTATATAATTTCTGGGCTTGCTTTTTATAATTGATATACACTGTGTATGATATTTAATGTACTTATAATAATAATAATAATAATAATAATAATAATAATAATAATAATAATAATAATAATAATAATAATAATGTCTACAAATACAGTTTATAGTTTCCCCAGTACAGAAATGCCCATGCAGATCACATAAGTGATCTAGCCTAAATAACTACATACAATTATTTATCGGTGCTTGACTTTCGGTGCTTGAATATCATTTTTACAATTAAATAACGAATGCGTTTGTGAGTAAAAAGTAGCCAGAAGGTTACATACCTGCTGTATCTTTCCCCTGAATCCTCTTCGTGCACCTGTTAAATTAATAAAGTGGTGTCTTAAATAATTAGATAACACCTGTTTGTATTAAACTCTTGCCACAGTCTGCCGCTGGTTCTGGTTGCTACAGCTATGCACGCTTCTTGTTATTCATTTAACTGATCAGTTGGCTTGCCATGCCTCCGTTTTTGTAAACAATTAAAAGCCTGTACTGGTTAAGTCAACAAGGAAACGCACTCATAAATCATGCTTGTGGGACCATTTATTGGTATAGGAAATTAAACCAATGTTGTTTATTGAAGAACTATATTGTTATATAATTAAGAACATAAGAAAGTTTACAAACGACTGGAGGCCATTCAGCCGATCTTGCTCGTTTGTTTGTTTGTTATTGACACGCGTTACCTCTCTTGGCTGTGTCCGATGCTAAGGTCATGCCGCATTAGAAATTCCTGAAAATTCAGAGCATGGTCCCTTTACCGCAGTAATTTAGCGATTTAGATAAGGTAATAATACACTGTATTGCTCAACATAAAAAATAAAAAAAAAAACACCTGGTACAAGAGGCACATGCTGTCATTTGCCTCCATTCTCCTCCGTGAGTTTAAACAGAAATTAGTTAAATATTAAAATCAGATATGTGTTACATTTTATTTTAAAGAGATATACACAAAGTTTACTGGTTAATAGTGCGAACATAGACAAACAAGCGACGCATGTTGCAAAATCATTGTATTCTGCTTATTTTACGTGTTTAAGAACAAACATGGTACATTTTCATCAACTGACACACACTTGTAGTTGTACAGATAGAACTATACAACTAGACACTACAGTAAACGTAATCCTATGCACACGAGGAAAACAATATTAGACTCTGGCATACTTGGCAACATTTGGAAATTGGGGGGTAACACTAAACACAATGAAGCGTTCTTACCTTTGTATACCGGTAAGTTAGTGATCAGCAGATGTGTCAGCAGCACAAAGTGCACAGCGTGTGGTTTTCACTAACTCCACTGTGCAGAATAAATGAAATTTTTTTCTATGTTTTAAATATCGTGACTTTCTTGCTATGCATCGGGACGCGGGACATTTGCTAGGAAATATAGGCCCGACCATATAGGGACTGTTGGCATGTATGCATGGGCAAAATGTAATGTTCAAAGTTGTGAAGGCAATCTTTGGTCTGGTGTAAAAAAAAAAAACAGAACAAAAAGTAGGCCTTTGATGGTTAGTCTGGACTTAAGTCATATTTCTCTTTCTCATATGCAATGATATTAATGACTAAAGTAATATGAGTACAGCTTTCTTCTTGGCAGTTTTATTTGTTCATGTGATGATATTGAATTAAAAAAAAACAGCAATATTTTTAACAACATCCATTGTAAAACCAAATCTATTTTAATGATCTAAACAGGGGCTTATTTTAACACTGCTCCCATACCTCACTTCACAGTAAGTTTAGTAATGCTAACAAGTGGGTCTATAATTGGGTGATTTGAAAGTCTTTGAGTCTTATTTTGCTTTTGATGGCTAATAGTTGTATGTTCTTTCCTTTTTCTCTCCCAGATGTGTGCTGTGGGGTTTTAACTGCTCTGTCCGGGGTTATATCCAGCCCTGACTACCCTGATAATTACCCCAAAAATACAAAGTGCTACTGGACAGTCCGGGTCTCTGACCACACCGTGGGCAGGCTGATCTAATGAACCAAAAATGAGGTTAGAATGAATAGAAATGAATAGAATGTTTGAGCTACACTGCTGCACCTGCCAGAGCTGACATTCTACCGAGGTCAAACTCAGGTTTCAAGCTATAGCTTACAGTGTTTATATGACTGCTTGGTATTTACTATTCAACCTCTAAATCTATGCTACATGGCAAGCCGTCAGAGAACATTAAGGAATATTTTGTACTTTACCAGAATTTTTACATGAGCATCAGCATTGATGATGCAAAAAAACAACTGTGGGCACAACCTCGGGTTCCTTATAGCTAGTTATGGACATGCCTGCAGGGGTATCCATAATTTAAAAGTATAATTATCTGAAAGGCAGAACTAAATACAGCACGGCTGCCTTTATATCTTTGCCATTTTACAAATTTTGTCTGACAAAAATGTTACTTTTGTTCCCTTCATTACCTTCACTCATTTCATCTTTTTTTTTTTAAACACAGGTGAATGTTAGCAGGTGTTTACATCCCTTACAGGTAATTTTATGAGCCCCCAGTATCCTAACGTCTACCTCAAAAATATGAACTGCCCCTGGACAGCTTAGCCACAGGATACAGGATCAAGCTGTTCTTCTCTGACTTGGCTTTGGAGGACAGGAACAGCCTGACCGACGCCTGTGACTGATTCTGTGGATGTTTATGATGGGAGCAGTGACTCGGATCCTTTGCTGGGTAGGTGGTGTGGGGTCGAGCTGTCTCCCCCTCTTCTCTCCAGAGCCAACAAACTCCTCATCGTCCTGAGCACCGACCGTGACTCCGCAAACAAGGGCTTCTTTGTCACCTACACGGGAGGTGAGTGCCAGCACAAAATACCTGCATACCTCGATCATACCTGCAAAGGCCACAGTTACAATAGGTTTATTATTCTAGCTGTTATGAGTTTACTATTTTTACATGCTGCAACTTGCATTTAAAATGCCATCCAGGGACTAATCATCTATGGAAATGTTTACCCAGACCTGCTGGTCAAAGGGACATCCACAGATTATAGAATATTGCAGAAAGTCTTCACTCCCCTGTTTTAATGAGCCCTTAAATTAAGTTGGTTTCTTGTTTCATTTTGTAGACAAACCTCTTAACGTGTCTTTGTTTCTTACCAAAATGTTTCAGTGTTAAAGTTAAAGTGAAATTATTTTTGCTATTAGATTCTAGTGATAAAAGTAGTTCCTTTATCTCAACTGTTCTCCTGGTGGTGGGTAATGATAGTATTTATAACTTTTACGTCTCATTTTGGACCATTTTCATTTCTGATACGTTGTAATTTTGTTTTTCTCTATGAAGTTATTCCAATGAGTGTGACACAACATCAGTGTTTTGAATGTCTGTTTTGTCACAAAAAAAAAATATAATAATAACCCTCTTAGTTAACTAGCACATTTAAAAAAAAAAAATCCTTAGTCTGTGTGTATTTACAATTAAAGAGTGTTTTTTTGGTCACAAGGATGGAGTTTCCTGTATTACCATTTCAGTAAATACATAATGCTGAAACACATTTACTGGTCAAATGCATGCTTTATGAACATGGCCCATAATTCTAAGGATCTTCATGCCTCTTTTGCATCATGCTCAGTTGCTTTGCAGAAAAGAAAAAACACCAGTGATAGTGAACACCCTCTACATTGACTTCTCTGAGGGACACCAGGAGAACAGGCATGAAGTATGAAGTCCTGTGCGACCCCAAAAGGAAGGAAGCCTCAGTGAATATCATCTCAGGGGGTGACCCCAAAATGCTGAGCCAGCAGGCTGAGAACCTGCTGGAAACACAGCCAGTGGAAACAGACACCTCTGATTCAGACAGCTTGAAAAAACATGACACCAGCGACATCGTCTTCATCAGTATCTGTGTTCTAGCTGGCATCCTAATGCTGATAGCTATCACAGGCTTGGTACTGCTTTAATAAGTAGCCACCAAAGTTATATTTTAAAGTGTTGCTAACAAACACTTGACTTTTTAAAGGAACTCAGGAAGATATAAATAGAGCCTCAGAAGTATACCGATCAGCAATGTTGATCTTTTTGACAAGAGTAAACGTTTGTTATTTCATAATGTGTGGAAATGTAATTTGTCGTAAATAATATATGAAATCAGGATTTAATTTAAACCCATTTTCTATTACACATTATTATAGTTTCATTTCAATAAGTGTATCAGTCAGTATATCATTTATATTTGTTGTGGAAACCATTTTCCGTAGCCTGGTCTGAGCAAAATGTACGTATGTTCAGTACAGTGCAAATAATTCCTTCAGTTAGTCTGCATTTAAGTACAGTAATATACACCTGCTTGTCTATTCTTGAATGCAAGATGAAATAAACGCATGGCAGAATACATGGTCATGATTTTACTCAATATTACACAGTTTGAGACACAGCAAGTATAGGCTGTTGTACATTAATTAATTCACAATCATAAAATATATTCCTGTCCGTCAGATATATGTGCATTGTAAAGGTTGCAGGGCCCTGATCTACACAACAGTATATCTCTGCAGAATGAAGGCCTACACAGTGTAGCTCTCGCAGTTGCGTGTGCAATTCATAATATAGGTTTAGGGTTAGGGTTAATCTTTCCGTTACCTTATTAAGGGAAGATAGTTGTTACAGGGGTCATGTTAATACAGCGCTTTTTAAATGTAGGTGCCATTAGCACATAATCTTGCACTGAGATGGCCTAATTATGTATTAATCCATTCATAGTTTGTGTTAAACTTATTAGCGTTAGATGTGCTATATAAACATGTCGATAACAACAATTGCGCACGCAGCACTACCCTGTTTGAGCTGCCTGTGAGAGCTACGCTGTGCGAGTCTGCGCTCTGCAGCCATACTTCACATTTCATGTAGGGCACACTGCCACCTAGTGGCATTTAATTAACACTACAACTTTATTTTTTTATTTTTTTATTTCATGAATCAAATAAAAGTACACCTAAAAACGATAAACGGGCAAATAACAGAAGTAATCATAAAAAACACTCAAATGTTAAATAAATAGTGTAAAACATTGTGGTAAAAAATTCATACTTCACTGTTTTTTGCACGAAATTCAATATTAACATTTTTAAAAGAACCTATCTATGAACAGATTGATTTATTCGGCACCAGAATAAAACTTTACAACAGGCTATTTCCAAAAAACTGGTATCCAAGAACAATATGTTGTCTTTAACCAGTAAACCATTACAAATAACAGAAGTAGAGGAAGACAAGAGTATGTATGATTCACGTCACCATTTGGTCCATTTGCAGTTTCTTACATGTTTAATTACAGTATGTATTTATCAAGGTAAAAAGCAGTTACTACCTACATCACAGCAACCACAATGCTTTCTTCCATGTATCCATACAGTATTTATAAAATGTGTTAAAGATTTATTGAAAGAATAAAATCCAGTTCTGAAAAGACTACTTTTGTGAACATCATCATCACAGTTTTTCATTTGGTATAACCTGACAACAGACAATAGACTTATTTTTTATGGGTTTTTACAAACTGGTTCACTGGTAGCTTGCTGTCTTTGACCTGTGTCCGGATATCAGGCTTGTGTTTTAAGGTGAAAACTAGCGTCCGTACAGTCCTCCTGTAGGCCCCGTTGATGAGTCGACAGCACTGGTGGAATACCTCTCTCTCAATGTTTTCAACGAGGGGGTGATCAGCCTGGAAATGAGAAACACAGAATCGCTGTGACACTCAATGCACAGATTAACTTACCTGCTGCATCTCCTACAACTCATTTTGATTCGGGAAGTTTGCTTCCTTTTACTTCAGCGTTTATGTCTACTTAAATGCTTACTTACAGTTTTAGAAATGAAGTAGCACTAAACTATGATACAGGGGGCACTGAGAAGGGCACTGAACTAATTAGATTTAAGAAAACCCCAGCAACATACTCCTTTGAGGCACGTTTCACATGCCAATGTTCAGTACAAACACACTTCGCAAGTATTTCCCATGCATTGTTTATTGTGCGTTTTTAAAAAACAATCTGTACCACTGCCAGTATGCTACATACCTCCACTTCCATGGACTCAGACAGCAGCTTTCTTGCATTATTTCTGAGGCTTTCTGTTTGCTGGTCACATCGGACTTCTATCGAGGGCTTATTGGCATTCTCTTCAATGAACGTTTTCCACTGTCTGTAAACTTTACTGGCTAGACTGGCAACTTCAGGGTCGGAATGCTTCTGCATCTTGTTTACAGTATGACCTGGAATTTAGGATTTAAGACAGTTTTGGGAAGAAAGGTGTGATTAAATCAATAACAGACGGAACAGAAGAAAATTTGCCCCTGTGGGATGTCCAAATTATTAGAGCATTTTCCAGAACTGTGGTGTCAACCAACTATGGTTGTTCACCGGTTACTACTAAAATAAGGGGTTGATAACACCAAAAGCTATTCACCAGTGCTGTAAAATGCTTTAATAGAATCCAGGGGGTTATATGGTGGTCAAATCAACCTCTAAGGTACAGTAATCCTATTCACAGTAACATGGCATTTTATCAAGCCCAAAGCAGCTGTTTAAACTGTTAATGCTTTCCCCTTATAGCACAGATCACAGCATGTCTGATAGGTAACATTTACTGTACGTCGAGCACGACCCTTAAAATAAACGGGCAAACAGCTCCCACGTTTTATTTCACTTCTCATTATATCTTACCAATTTTTGTTGATCGCAAAACTTCTTTCGATGGTATCTTCTTTTTCAGCTCTGTCAAGGCTAATACAAGGTTTTCCTGTGTTTGGCCAGGTAGTTCCAGCATTGACTTGAATCTTGCTATGTCTTCTATCACCACAACTCTCTGAAAAAAAAGGTAGAAATACTGGGATATCTTCATTATTACGGTTCGTCTGTCCTAACGATGATTATGTAGACATGTAGCCTGAACTCTAGTCTTATCCAAACAATGTTACTAATCTAATTTATATGATGCCCTCCACCAAACGAAAAAAAAACAAACGAACACTTACCCTCAAAGACTCAATGGTTGCTTGCCTGTAGATCTTTCCTTGAGTCTTCACTTCCTTCTTAGCTTCACCTTTTGACAATCGTACTACAAACTTGTCCATTTTATTTATTTATTTTATTTCGAGGACTATTACTTTTCATACACTGAATTGTTGCTCACTTTCTCTCTGTGATGACTGTTTATAGTAGTCCTCCAAAAAAAAGAAGCAAAATTACTAAATCCAATTTTTTATGTTCGAAGACACATTACTCAAATTAAATTGCATTGCATGCTACTGACACTATCGTTACTGCTGAGAGGACTGTACAATTATACTAGTCCCGTAACATTTCAGGAACAAAGCGCATCTGTAAACAATATTCTAATCACATTTTAACTAACGTAAACGTAATTAACAAACGGTATCATGAGAAGTATTGTTTTGGCTGTAGATATGCTTGAGAAACCGGAAAATTTCTAGTTATCAATACATTTTTTTGGCGGTGAAGAGGTATTTCGGGTTCCTATTTCACCAAAGACCCTACCGCCAACTTTGTGAAACAGAGACACAAGCTGTCTCGTTTGTTTCATTGCTCGGGCACAGTACGCATTTACGTTCTCGCGATACTTCTGTTAAGGCATAACACAACAAGGAACAAGGAAGGAGGAAGAAGACAGCGGTTGTGGGTCTTTTGTTTTGAAAAACAAACAAAAAAATGGAGGTGTGGAAGTTGTCTGGATTTTGCTTGACTTTTAGCTGTTTGTTCATCTGCAGCTCGTGTTCCCCCGATATATTTGACGGTGTTTTGGGAGAGACAGCCTCTTGCCACAATACTTGCCAGATGACCTACAGTTTGCACACATATCCCAGGGTAGGTACTGAAGTTTGTAATTGAATAAAAAAATATTCGTTTTTTTTTTTTTTTTTTAATGTATTCATATTAATTATACAGGTACCTATTGTAGATGTTAGAACGATCTATATTTTTAATTGCAACATAATAATCTGACATTAGGTGTATTTGTTGTTCACATTTTAACTTCCACAGAACAAGTGCGTGGAGTGGTAGGAATTATATAATTAATAACGCTAACAAGTCATTAATTCTGTTTTTTGGTTATCTTTTTAGGAAGAGGAGCTGTATGCTTGCCAGAGGGGTTGTCGACTATTTTCAATTTGCCAGTTTGTAAACGACGGAGAAGATTTAAACCAGACCAAGGCCGAGTGTGATTCGGGTAATCCTCGAGCGATTATGTGTGTTACATCTCTCAATGGGCAAGGCTGTTGTGTGAAAAGAACATGCATAAAGGCAGCATTACACAACACATGCGTGGGACTTTTGTAATGCTACATAACAAAACCTGAAGCGTCGTTATATGGCTGTAGTTATTTTCTAAGTGCCAACTGGTGAATATGTTTTGTCCTTTAATTCAATAGCAGTTTAAATTTGTATTCTGGTTTTCAGCTTGTCGTGAGGCCTATTCCCAGTCACAGGATCAGTATGCCTGTAATCTTGGATGCCAGAGTCAAATGCCATTCGCAGAACAGAGACAGGAACAGGTGAGGTCAGGTATTGGTAACTGTAGTGTGGCATTGGAAGGTAGGCACCAAACAGGCTTATTTACAATACAGTCGTTATAATTCAAATGGTGCCATTGTTTATATCGAAGTGGCCATTTTTTTTAATAAACACTATCAAGTTGACTATCAAGTGTCAAATACTGGTTAAGCATTGTGTATTAAATATATCTGAATAAATACAAATAATAAAAAGCTGGTTTCAGTGCCATATTTGTAACTATTTGGGAAATACAGCTGTATTTCATGCTGCCAAAACAAAAAAAATACTTTTACTGTACTGCCAGTGATGTTTTTACCTGGGATACTATACACACATAAAATAAATACAGAAAATGTAGTTTGCTTTCTAATATAGAAAGTAAAAAAAGTGGAAATGCTTTAAACAGAGATTTTTGCTTTGTTTGTTTGGTTGGTTTATAGCTGTTGGACATGATGCCCAGGATTCATCTCCTTTTTCCACTTGCCTTTGTGGGGGGTTTCTGGAATGATATGATGAGCTCAGCCCAGAGCTTCATAACATCTTCATGGACATTCTACCTCCAAGCTGATGATGGCAAAGTAGTTATATTTCAGGTAATGCAAATTAACCTAATACTGTAACTGATAAAAAAGAGTGAACTTGCTTTTAGGTATACAAAATGCTGGCCCTACCCTTCTGAGAAGTAATGCATTAAATCTCACTCAAAATACTGTATGAAAAACAGGTTTTGTTGCCTGGCGTGACATTAAAACAAAAGCTAAATGTATTATTTTAAGAGGCACTTTTTTAAATGGCAAATATTTGAGATACATTGTGTAAGGAACAAAATGGATACAATCATATTGTGTGTTTTACACTCTATTTTTGTTTTTATTTCCCTATTTAAGTCTGAGCCACAGATTCAGTTTATGCCACAATTTGAACCACAGAAAGAGGAGCTGAAGGACACATCATTTGCCAGAGAATCATGTAAGCATAGTACTTTGTATAGTTTAATATATCTGCATCTCTCTCTATAATGGAAGTTTGACAAAAAATGAGCAATCTAGGACATTTAGCAACAGCATGTAGACCCATTTTTACATCTGAAAGACACCCTGATGATGAGTGAAATAAGTTTGAAGGTTTCAGCATAGCCAATTGATTTTGTTTGCTTGCATACCTGTGAGGAGCTGTATATCACCTTCCAATACCATGCCTGATACTAGCCAGTGCCAGTGTTCCTCATCTTTCATGAACTTCCATGAATTGTGAGCTTGGAAAATAAAATTAAACAAATTGAAAAGTTTAACATTATTTGTAGCTAGTAGTTTTATGTTGCTTTTTTTTGGTCAAGAACTGCACAAATTTTAATATTTATTGATATTTAAAAATAATTTTAAAAACCGGTCTATCTATCTATCTATCTATCTATCTATCTATCTATCTATCTATCTATCTCAATGTTCCCTCGCTATAATGCGGGTCTCGGGACACACAATATGAGTGTTATAACCAAAGAGCGTTATAAACATGGGGGGTGCCGCGGGACATATATCAACACGCATCTGACTAAAATACAAAATAAAATAACTCCTGCTCTATAATGCACATACTGTATAGTGAAGCAAAAATGTAACTTTCCGTGAATTAACCATGCATTAAAGCACCATGTAATCAATGCTATATTTTCTACAAAAAAAAGGTAACATTACCACTCATGGGTCATTTTAATTAGCAGTTTTTAAACTATAAATAGCTGGGTTAAACTGGTTGGGAGTTCAGTTCAAAGCGAAAGACAAGCAAACCAAGTGAGAGAAGGAGAGCAGGTCGGAAGAGGGAATGGGCTTGCCCCAGGTTTTGCTGCCGGAGTGGGGCTGAAGCGTCTCCCGGAGAAAGCTACAACTTCTCGCAGCAAAAAAGTAAATACACTAGGAACCACGTAATAGGCCTTATATTTATTTAGTTATAAAACGAAGTTATAAAACTTCAGTTCAGATACTGTATCAAAAGGCAGAGACAAACGGAAGTTAGACTGAAAAGTTGTTTACAGTTTGAACAACACCGGTACTGTATTTACTGTAGAAATATTGCATGAATTGGGGGACATGCTGTAGGAGCGTTATATCCGAGGCGCGTTATAACCAAGAACCTTATAGCGAGGGAGTACTGTATATATATATAACTTTTTTCCCCCCTAAAATATTGTCATGTTCCAACAGATCAAAACCCAGACGATGCAATCTATAAGCACAACCACAAGAATTTCATGCAAGAGCAAGAAATTGGAGTGGACCCAGATAATAATGTTGCTAAGGAGGACCATAACTTATTTAGGTGTCTTTCAAGGTTAGTAAGACATCAATACTTTGGTTTTAAATAATTGTGAAAATGCCAGGGAATGATTTATACCACAACATTAATGACTAGGTTTAAATGAACATACTGTCCTTTTGATTTCTGTACTGATTATGTTAATAGAATTTACCATGAATACTTGTGTGCTGTATATAACTGTTTTAGGAATGCCTGGCTGCCTGGTTGGATATTGACAACTACACTAGTTCTTTCTGTGCTGGTGCTAATCTGGATTTGCTGTGCAACAGTAGCAACTGCTGTGGACCAGTATGTACCATCTGAGGTAAGATGGTTTGCCATTTGGATATTCCTCAGACTTATACGTTTTCACTCTTAAAGTAAAAATGTGCCGATCTATCTGTTGGATGTTACATTTACATTGTATAGCTATAAATTGAAAAACACGGATCCAGCTCTGATGAAACCTATTTTAGCTTGGACTACATGGGCAATTGAAAGCTGTAATGTTATTTATATCCTTGCAGGGTATGTGTGCTATTTAAGTTATTTATAGTTATAAAATGCAGAGTCCAAAGTGTTAATGTTTAGAATGTATTAAAGCTTCTACCTTTTTTTTTCAGAAATTAAGCATTTATGGAGATCTGGAATATGTGAAGGACCAGAAATTAACCCCTTACCCACCATCCTCTCTGGTTATCATCAGTTCAGTGGCTGAAGAAGAAGCTGGGCCTTTACCATCAAAAGTTAACCTGAACCAGTCAAACATTTAGGATGTACTAGTGTGGGGCTTGGCACAACTAAATGGGCTGTCGATGATAACATCTATTAGTCTTACCAGTTTTTCTAACAGGGTTTATGTTAAGTTGTTGGGGTTATGTTAATAAAATGAATAACTGCAGCTCTGTTTTGCATGATCTTAATTTTTTCCCTAAGCTTTATACTAGGAATGGGGATATTGATTGATTGTTATCTCAGTGTATTGATGCATTTTTGTTGCATCACATAACCTAAACTTTACCATACCTATTCTACCTGCAGTGATGTAATTTTTTATGACAAGTACTAGGTCTTTTTATCTAGTATTTTGGAGAATACTAATTTACTAATTTTATGTCATTGTTTGCTTATCTTTCTCTTTTCTTTTTGAAATGCTGGTGATTGACAGTCAGTTTTATGCAGAGCATAGTATAGATCAGTTTGCTTGGCATGTTTCAGTTTACTTGGCTTTCCTTGTTCTGTTAAGTCATAATGGTTGTAGTTGGGTAGATAATTGGTCTTGTGTAAAATGCCTGTAAAACAAATCTAAGCTTGTCAGAAGCAACCACAGGATTATGCATTCTAGTACCAGCAGATGGCAGGTGTGATGCAGCTAGTTGAATATTAACTGCGTAATCTAACCTAAAACGACTAACACAGTGAACATTTAAAAATATTATTTGGAATGCTTTGCATGCTTTTATAAAACAGACATTTCTCCTCATTGCACTTAAGTTCACTTTTTCATTTAAATGTATCATTTTGTTTACTTGAGCTTTACACTTCAAAATATTTGCAAAGGACAGAATTAAATAATTACATTTTAAAATTGTTGTATAATGAATAAAATACTACTGTTTGGGTTATTGTTTAATGTTTCTTTACATAAAAAAATTGCTAAACATGACATGCTTGACAAACAATCCACTACTGTGTGTAATTTTTTGTTTTGGAGTCCCTTCATTAAAAAAAAAGTATTATTATTGATCAGAATTTATCTAAATACTTTTTGTCAATGCGTATAAAACCAATAAGGGTCTACTTTTCCTTTTTTATGTGAATGGATGGATAAAAAGGGAACATATTAAAATGCCATTGCATTTTAATTCATATACACATAAACAACCAGCCACACAGCCAACATTAAAAAAATGATTCTCTATTCCTACTGTGTATGATTGTGTTTAACCAGTGCCAAACTCCTGGTGGATGACCATAACCTGTTCTGCATATTTTTGTAGAGAAGTGAGGTAGCTGCACACCAGAAGAGCTCTAGAGACAAGAAACGACTGATCCCATCTGTAGCTGCCATTACAGAATACCTCGTACAGAAACTAGCTGCTACTTGGACACTGCCAGAACAAACAGTAGAAAGAGGCATTACACCATTGCATTTCTTGCCAGGGCTGGACCTTGCTCAATAGTGTCAACAGAAACATTTAGTTGATTGACAGTAACTCTTGGTTGTTTCCATGATACTTGATTTCAATTGCTCAGGTAACATTACGTGAATCTCTTACTGCTTTGGCTCTGTTTCTTCTGGTAACCAAGCGACAGAATTACTGTATGAGAGTGGTGTAAGATGTGTATATTATCAAGTAACTTGAAAGCCAATCGGAGGCTGAACAAATAATTAATTGTGTACTGCTTGAAGGGACATTTTACAGCCATTGGGTACTGAGAAGCTGTGGAGGAATAAACTTGGCTAAAAGATGAGGTTCAACAAGACTCACCCTCAGGTGTTTAGTTAATGTTTTACTCTTTTTTGGGGGGGGTCGTAAAAAAACCTGAAATGTTTAACATTGTCGTTGTAACTTATTTATTAGCTGTTCTGTAAGAAATATGATTGAAAGAACTCATGTTCTGGAGTGGTATATTTATAACTGACTAGCATAAAACATAATTCAATATGTAAGCAATTGCTTTCCTTACTTTTTTCAGAGAAGTAGGAGTTTTGATGCAGCCTCACTAGGTTCAGCTGTCTCAATGTTATCAGGAATAGAGAATGGTAAAGCTCACACTTTTTACATAAAAACCTTTAATAAAAGTCAAATAGAGAAGTTCATTGTGCACTTCAGTTGTGTTTTTCCATACCATGTAAAGAGATGCCACAGTGTTGCATGTACATAAAAGTGATAAAGAATAAATAAGATAATTTATGCCTATACGGATGTAATAATTCACTAGGAATCTAGGATTGGTGTGTGAATAGATTCCTGGTGTACCTCTCATAGGTAATTTTGTATTTTGTATCATATTGTTTGTTTTTAATGTGTATTGTCCAGTGCTTTAAATGATCAATCATTCATTTTTAAGCAGAATTATAAAACTTATATTGATGAACTTTACACCTATTAGATGTTTTTCTTATGTAAAACGTGTAGATGGATGGAAAAACCATGCGGCATATGTTTGGGCAGCAGTGTGGAGTAGTGGTTAGGGCTCTGGACTCTTGACCGGAGGGTCATGGGTTCAATCCCAGGTGGGGGACACTGCTGCTGTACCTTTGAGCAAGGTACTTTACCTAGATTGCTCCAGTAAAACCCCAACTGTATAAATGGGTAATTGTATGTAAAAATAATGTGATATCTTGTAACAATTGTAAGTCGCCCTGGATAAGGGCGTCTGCTAAGAAATAAATAATAATAGATGTACTACAGAATTTATGAAATATACAGTTTTTTTTAACACTGCTTTCTGTTCACATTGGTTGATGCTTGTAAAGTAGACAATGAGTGTGTTTGTGTAAATATTGAATATAACTAATATTCAGCTATTTTCTTCTAGGCAGAGGACAGTTAAAAGACAAATTATTGACATCTTACAGAAACATCCATTTAAGGTGTCCCAGTGATGAAAGCAATATAAATAAATTGGAGAGGTAATAGCATATTATCACTGTACTATTTGACGTCAATAAAAGAGCTTGAGCCAGATTTGTTGGGAGTTTTTTTTAGTGAGAAATTGCTTTCACCATAAATAGCTGTAACTAAATAACTAGATTTATAGACAGTTGTCACTTTTCATACTTATAACATGAATCACTTTATAGAATGTGTTATTGGAAAGAAGGATGAGTACATGAGATAATCACCAAGCAGGTTGTTGTAAGAGTAGAATAAGCAACATGATGGTCACTTTTCTTGCTAACAGACTGCTGTGAGGATTGTGGAATCTGTAAGTGCTGCACCAGAAGATGTGTCTTTATTTCAGTCTTTGTGTTGCTGGGACTGGCAATAATGGCAGCTGCAGTTGCTTTAGCCATTATTTTTGGTATTCCACTGAGGACACCAGGTCAGATGATCATCATCATCATTTTCATGTTCATCTTCTTCATTAAAATGGTAACACATCATAGAATGTGTTGTTCAGATGTCATTATTATACTGAGGTCAATATAGCAACCTACAAATTACACACTTATTTCTCCATTAATTAACTACTGATGTCAAACTGCTGTTTTGTTCTTGCAGTTAACCGATATTGCACTTCAGATAACATGCCAGGTTATGTGTGATGACAGAGTAACATGCATCCCAGCTTCCAGTGTGTGCAATGGAATAAGTAATCGTGCTAACAGTGAAGATGAAAATTCTGAGATCTGCAGTCAGAACTTTTTACCTGTAAATTATGCTTTGACACTTCATTCTTAAAACCACAGAAACATGTCTAGTTGTAGTTTAATCTTACATATTACACCATGTTTATGCATTCAACAAAATAGCACCAAAAAAATACCCCCGTCCCTGCATTTCTAGAAAATGGGTAAGTGCAGGATTGGAGAGATTGCTTGCTCATTGAAATATTTTACATAGATCTATTCCTCTAATTATTTTTATATAAAGTGTAACATGTGAGCTCAGACAGGAGTTGTGTTACTGTATATGTAATGCCTTGAGAAGTTTTTGCAATAGGCTTGTAAAAGTCTTGATTGCAACAAATTGCACTGTTTTACAAAACAAGAAAAATGTGATTGACGTGAATGGCTTTCATGCCCTGCTTTCCAGCTGATTTACCTGCCAGCGTACCTGATTTTTAAATGTGCGAACCCCCAGTTTTGGATTTCCATAGATGAAAAATGCAATGATATAAATAATTGTGGAGACTGCTCTGATGAAGTTGGGATGTGTAAGTATAGACGTCTTTACTGATGCAAACACTTTACAACCCATATATACTGCAACATGTATTCAAAGGACCTCACGTTGTATTCTTTCCCTCAACAGTGGCAAACTGTCCTTCCTGTGGGGCAAATTGGTGGCCTTGCACGTCTGTTTTCTGTGAGTACTGTAAATGCATTCCGAGATCCTTGTGCAGAGACAGGGTACAGCACTGCACAGACTGGTATGACGAGTACAAATGCACCCCATGACTACGGCAAAGAGGATCAAGCACATTGCTCTTTACTTACTGGTTTGCTTTTTTGAACATCGTCTTAAAAAATAAAAAAAAATAATAAGTTTCTGAAAACCTTAATTCATGATTATTCCCAAAACACGAAAATACCTTTACTTGGAAGTTGCAGATTATTATTTTTTCTGGAAATAAAGGGAAACCTTGACCAATCTGATTTGTCAAATATTTAAGAAGTTGTATGTATGTAGTAGCCCAATTGTGCAATTGCTGATGAAACTAGTAGAGTATGATGTAAAACAAAGTCTATTCTAGTTACATAAAACAAACTAACAAATAAAGTATCTGTACAACACCGTACAGATACAGTTTTGTTTTCTAAACTGACAGGTTTTGTACAAAATAATGTATTTCAAATAGTATTTGTATATAATTTGTTCAATTTGTATATAATTCATTAGATTTGTGTACATAACGTTTACTAAATACAGTAAGTGGTAAATAACTTGTTCCATTTTTTGTAGGTGCAGTATCTATTTCATACCACCGTTGTTATTGTTAAAATGTAACTGCCTGTACTGGAAATGGTGTTCCTGGGTTTAACAAATATTGACAATACAAATGTCCTGGTCACTTTAAAGAAAACTGTTGGGTGCAATGCAAAGCACTACTGAGCATACAAGCCACTTGGATACTGTAACCAGGCTCCCAAGTCAGTAACACGTTTAGATAGCATTGAGGTCTTTCTTGTTTGGTTATCTGTGTACTCTCTAGTTGTGTCAATGCTCAAAGCTGATCTTACAACAAATCTTTTATTTAACTGTAAAAGTTCACAAGGTATTTGAGATTGTTGCATTTTACAAATCAAGTGCTAACATGTATAGAAAAGTGAATATTTACAATTCAACATCAAATTACAAAGTGATTTATAAAATAAAAGCACAATATTGGCATACTGTGTAGGCAGTCTTGTTATAACCTTATATATATGACAAACAGCAAACACAACAGCCAATGTCTTTATCCAGCCAATTCCAACAGCAGCATATCCATATGGCACTGTGTGCAAAGCTGTCATCTAATAACTGTCTAATAAGTCCCAGTCCTCCAGAGTTAACTGTCGGGCACACTGGCGCTTTGCAGAAGGCACTGCATTGTCCTGGACTAGGATTTCTAAGTCTCTCTTCTTGCTGTTCTGTATTGCTGAGGTTTTGCCAGGCAAGCTTTCGTTGTATGCTATAGCACAGATGTCCTGAAGAGGCTTTTTGTGAAACTGTATATTCACCTCACTCTTTCTTTCTTTAATATTGAACGCCAGAGATGGTGGTGCAAGTACCCTCTTCATTGACGTTTCTTTGCCATCTATGAGAAAAGGCACAAACATATTTAGTTGACTATTTGGATTCCTGTCTGAAAAAAGATATACCGGTAATTATCAATTATATTCTTTTCAGATGTCTCAGATTATTACGAGGTGCAAAAGGTAACTGTCTTTGAATCGATTGCCTATACTAACAGTATTCAAAATGATACAGATTTATTTTGGAACGTCTTACAGAAGCGTTGTGCTACTGTTCTTGGCATGAGGCTTATCCTTGGTTTTGCAGAGTCAGAAATAATGCTGTCCCACTGGAGAATTACCTGAAAAACAGAACCTATTTATCATGATCACACCAAAGAAAATTAGTACCAATGTACCATTCAGAACCTACATTTTTACACGTTAGTTATTATCAGAATAAGTCAGGATTGTGTTGGAGCATAATAAGTCTTTATATGTCAGGGGTATCACATTTCAATCATAGTCAACTACATTCAAAGCTACGATATACAACTTATAAAGCCTAACAGGACAGCAGGTATGTTTCATCTGCACATTACCTGTTCTGCCCATCCTTCTGTTTTGCAGTGTGCATGAGAAAAGTCTTGCAGAGGATCGTCAGCAGAAACTAGACCCATCTTATTCTGTAGCATTTGTAATAGTGACTTACTGAGCTGTGAAATGAAAATAAAATCTAGTTATAAGTAGAAATCATTCCTAATTTTCCACATCACCATTAACTCTAGTAAACTATAGCCAATATGTAAATGATGATATTGTTTATAAAAGAATATATACTTCACCTTTGCACCTGCTCCCGAGATATCTAGCGCAGACAGTTTCTTAAAGCAACACAGATATCCAATTCCCAGTTCACCAATATTCGGGTTACCTAAGAAAGGACAGGCTAGGTTTTGAAATATTACAATTGATTAGTGGTCCAAGGGACCAACACTTTGGCTGAAGTCATCTCACATCTGAAACTACTTGTCCCACATGGTGAACAAAAACATCCTGCCTGGCCAAATACCCACTGGCTCATTCTTAAAAAAACAAAAAACAAAAAACACACACATCTTCAGTTTCTCAATTCCTGTAAACAGGGAGTTAGTCATCTCTTTAAACTAACAAATACATGTAAAATAAGTTTGATTGCAATCTTAGCTGGTCAATAAAGACCTACACTATTTCAAATGTAAATTGTGAATGTAGGGTTTATATTTTTTGAAATGATTTAGCCTTGAGAATAATGAAAACAGTTATTATTATAGGCTTACAGGACAAATCTAAATGCTCCAGGTTTTTAAGGCCCCTCTTCATTACTCTGACTGGTGCTGTCATCTTCCGAAGGCCACTGTCTGACAGGCAGTTATCCCCCAAATTGAGCTTGACTAGACTGGTAAAGAAAACATACATGTTGGATATAGCTTATACATGTTACAGCAAAGCAGCTGGAAACAGTGAAAAATCACTGTATACTTCTCAGGGAGTAAGTTATCGTACAGTGTAGCCATATTTAACAAACCAGACAGTTTCTGGCATATTTAAGGGAAGGTAATGGAATGTTCTTTCCAAAGCAGATTTTTTAAGGATGAAAACGACAAATCCTTTACCTTGATAGAGCCTCCGTGGTTAGGTGCTGCAGAAGCTCATGGTCATCCCCAAGTTTACAGCTGGAAAGATCCAGGCATGACAATCCCTGGAAGGATTTAATCTCTTCCAGTTTCTCAGACACCAGAAGGTACCTGTATAAACAGCAAGATACACACTGTGAAAAAACTGGGAAGAAATACATTGAACGCATTCACTTCCATTGAGCTAAATCCATGATGGGTTCAAGCTGTACAAGCAAATCTATTGCTTACCTGCTTTTTAGGCAAAGGGAACTGAGCACCAGGCTTCCATAAGCCTTACTGAATGTCTGCAAAGCTCGGAGTCCTGTGCCAGGATCGACGAATTTCTGTCTTTTTTCTGCAGCAGCGAAGAGCTTTTCGGCCACTTGTTCTGGAAAGCCAATAAGGGAATCTATATGCTGAACATTGTCTGCAACAAATCCTAAAGCGATGTCAAAGAGAGACTTTGCAGAATAGCATAGCGTAAGGAAGATAGGGTCATTCTTCTTGTTGCTTGTGGTCTGGTCTCCCTCACGGATGCAAAACCTGACTGAGTCGCATTTCTTCAAGTGGCTGAGGGGTTTGGTCTTGTATGGGCCAACCTTCTCAACATTCACAGGATCAGCAATCAGACGTAGCTCTCCTTTCTCCCGAATATAGACTGGACCATAATCCGAATTTGACCCTTTCATGTAAGGCATTCTTCCAGACTGAGACACCTGTAGACTTAAATAAAAACGTACTGTACATTAATTGCTGAACGTTTTAAAGGGAGACAATAAAATGGATCTGACTTTGCAGCCTTTTTCGGTTTGTAATGTGGAATGCTACTTCAATGAACTGATACTTACACTCTTGACAGAAGACCTATAACTTTTATCATTTATTGGTTACAGAGACTTCTCATTGGCCCAGGCACTTCCATAAAAAAAAGGTTAGTGAAAAGGTAAACATGAGAACTCTGTCCTATTGCTACACGTATTTAAATTACACAGACAGACGCAAGTTATCAGTGCATAACGGTTCGCATTAAAATAATAATAATAATAATAATAATAATAATAATAATAATAATAATAATAATAATAATAATAATAATAATAATTAAAGGTTAAACAGAAATGAATGCAGTTTTGAAGTGAAGCCTAAGGGACCAGACGATAAAATTCTTACCAATGATATTCCCGCTTTGAGATTCAGTCAAGACAGCTGCACCAAACGATTTGATTCCGGAGTGAAACAAGAGCACACTTTAAAATCATGACCAACACTGCACTGCTATTCATCGGCTCTTTATAATAATGGCTGCTTTTATTCTTTAGAATTATAATCATTCAAAACTCGTTCCATGTACAGGTACTGTTGTACCACTTAAGGAAAAAAATACACACAAATAATAATAATAATAATAATAATAATAATAATAATAATAATAAGAATAATAAGAATAATAATATCATCAAAATTAAAAATGTGGCAATCCCGCACCATCGGGTTTATTTTGATGTAACTCGCGGAAGTCGGTGGCGCTGTAGGCTTTGCATCAGCCTGCTGCTTGGCAACGACGCAAAGAGAGTGGATTTAAATCAGGACTAACACATAGTTTGCAGAGTAACATATTGTGTTTTATTTCAGTATATATATATATATATATATATATATATATATATATTACAGCTTTGCTGACATGATTGATGCCGCGTTGAGCTCTTCTGGAGCGCAGGTTGTTTTAGCTACATCCAGTGATGAGAATTATCCACCAGAAAATATAATTGATGGGTGAGATGTTGTTACAGTGGTTCTTAGACATTGATAAGAGTCCGTTCAAATTTCGGTTCGGTTTCCTGCATATGTAAAGATATTATTATGCCGCATGAAATTAATTAGTACATCTAACTACGTTTCATTTGGGTGGGGGAGTTATTTGAAGCTGGGTAATTAAATTTAACCGCATCCAAACATTGCAATATATATTTGTATTACCTAATTTGTTACTATTGTTACAGTGTTATGGGTGTGTATTCTGTTGAATCTTACTTAACACTTTCTCTGTAGGCGCACGGAAACATTTTGGATTTCGACAGGGATGTTTCCACAGGAGTTTATAATCCGGTTTTCTAACCTTGTAAAAGTCAGCGTGGTTACTATCCAGTGTTATAATGGTAAGGTTGTTTTCTCATAAAACTCTAAAACGAAATTATGTAGAGGGGCCAATGTTAATGGTTAAATCATGGATCTAATTTTAAAGTGACAACATTAGTTAATCTACTCAGATTATCATATGCAAAATCTTGTTTGCAGGGTAGTCTAGTTATTGGTCTTTCGGAGGTAAAGGAATTGTTTGTTGGACTTTTAAATAAATTAAGTCTGATTTAATTATTAACTCTGTCTCTTTTAGTGCAGAATCTCAGTATTGAGAAAAGTGTTTCTACAGATGCGGCAGACTTTGAGAAAGTTATAGAAAAAGGTAAGAAAGTAAATCAATAACCCCTTTACAGATGTCTAATTCCTATTTCAGCTAGTGTATATCCTTTTCACAATATCGACAACTCTAATTTTGTATTTGCAGTCAGAGACCAGTTAATACTGTGATGAGTGCAAGCAGGGTTCACAGACCCTGGTTTACTTGGACTATTAATGATACCTTGGGTAAGGGTTAAGATCAATGCTAACTGGGGTCTGTGAAACCAGCTATAGGCCTATATGTTTTGGTGTATGTGTTATGTTACATATACCTATTTTCTTTATTCAATAAAAAGTCACATATTGTAAAGTTTAATAGTGTAATGCGTATCATAATGCTAAATCTAGTATTTTGTTCTGACCAGATTTTGAACACACAGAGGGACAACTTCAGTCAGAAGATTTTTCAGTAAGTATCAGATGTTTAATGCAGTTACTAGATTATTTTATCCATTATTAGTCACACCCCCATTGGACCCTATTAGCTGCGACTACACTTAATGTAATATATAATATCTCTGAGTGTATGTCTCACGCTTAGAATGTCAATGACAAAGAATTCTAAATGCTTACTATCAGGGTTTTGTCTGTTTTTTTATTTTATTTAGATTTAATGGCTTATAATATATTTCTAAGTGTTTGGTGGCGTCCTCTAATCAGTGTGAGCGTGCACTTTCTCTTGCACTCTTTGTATAACGGATCCGACTCACTTGCACTTCACTCACAGGCCTAAGAAAAGAGTGCACAAGTAATACACTCTCTACATGATTAGAGGTAGCCATCATACACTTATATATAGTAAGGGTATATCTTTTTTTGGTTTGGGGACTTCATTTAAATTTAAGTTACCAAGTTCAATTTTTTTTTATCTACAGTATAGCACAAATACATTTTGTCATTTTGAGTTTATAAAAGCTAAAAAATAAAACAAAATTTGCCTTCACAGTTCAACGGTACAAGAGCAACACATCTGAGATTCGTTGTGAAGTCTGGATTTGACCATTTTGTTTCAGTGCACAGGGTGATGGTAGAAGGAACAATTGAAAATCACATGTGAGACTAATCATTTACAGTGCTTAGAGCTTTAAAATTATTTTGATATGCAAAAACCTTTAACGCAGAAGTTCTTAGAGGTACCAATACTACCTGGAACTTCTGACTGCTACTACTTACTAGTACAGTAGCAGTATGGTGTCACAATTATGTAAACACGTTTTAACAGAATATATATATATATATATATATATATATATATATATATATATATATATATATATATATATATATAAACTTGCATTTTATTGTAATTGGATAATAGACTGAAAGACAAATATTTTAACTAGTATATACTGTAGGTGTGGAAGTGTTATTGAGATGTCATTTTTTTGATCATGGTGAATTATGTATTTTGATATGAATAAATTGTAAATAATTTTTTTCTGGCAAAGTCTTATTTAAAGAAGCAATATATTTTTGTGAACTACAAGAAGTTGTTCTCCAAACAAATGTTGGTCTATGTCCTGTTATATGCCTGTTTCTGTTCCTTATTTCATATTCTGGTCTCCATAATACGGATATGACAGAATAATGCATGCATCTGTTCTTTATGGACAGTGTTTGACTGGCCGATGTCCAATCAGTTCTTAAACATTTTAACGAGATCCTAGTTTGTCATTCTCTACCTTCCAGTTATGCTTTACATACATATTGTTTGGTGGTTTGTTTTGGGTGTCCACTGGCATTTAACTACATTTTTCTGATCATTAAATTTTTCTGTAAATGAAAATAATTTACATATCAATGGCAAGAACATTGTTTACACAATCTTTATTAGCATAATAAAATAACAACAATAACATGTGTGCACTTAAACATTTTTCTAGATAATTTTTTTCAGACAGGTACATCAATCTATTACTCATTTTATTAGTATTGACAATACCTAAATATTTTATTGCAACATCTTGCCTATATTTTGGGGCCTCAAGTTACAACAGCCAATGTTTTCAGCTGTAACTGTCACATATAAATACAGAGAAGAGTCCAAGAATAAAATGGGTATTGTCATCAAATAATAATGTAAGAAAATATAATCAGCATCATTATATATATATATATATATATATATATATATATACACACACACACACATACATACATGAGTAACTTACTAAATATTTTTGATAACTTTAAAGAATTACAGTGGAAATATAGTATTTGTTATATAGACTAACTGCACATTACAGTGATCAAACTACAAGCATATCATGTTGCTTATAATGCTATTTTATGTTTCAGAATCTCTTGCCAATATTTTGGTACATCTGGCTACAGCAGCCATTGGTTTCAGCTGTAGCCGTCAAATAAATATAGCAGAGTAATTCTGTATTAGAGACTAACAAATATTAATGGAGATTAGGATCAAATCTGTAGAAAACCAAATTAAATATTCCTCCAAATTCAGTCAATGTATTAAGTCAAGTTATTAACCTGTGATATTATATTCCCCAGTATTACTATCTCACAACAGAGTGCAATTTATGTCCATGTCTCTCGTTATATACACAGTAGGTAATAGACTTAATTAAGTGACCCCCTAAAAATGTACTTTTCACACTTAGGGCCAATTCAATGACAGACTGGACACCACAGGAAGCTAGTCTAAGCAATGGAATGCTGTACTGTGCTTACAATGGAAACCTCAAACTTTCATTGTCGGCAAAGAAGCTGGTGGATGAAGCGCTTCTTCTGCAATAGCGAATAGACTTTTATATAGAACATAAGAAAGCAACAGCTGGTAAACAAACACTTCCCTTATTGCCTTCTTTTATAATGTATTGTTAATTTATGTTTGAAATAAAGGGAAATTCAATACAGTACATGTATTAACTTATTTCATGGCAAATGCCGCTAACTCCATGCAACATTATCAAATGTAATATTTTAAAATGTATTTTACTTTGCTATACAATCTAACTTTTTTGTGCCAGGTGTTTGCCTGGCAACATGACATTACCACCTCTGTTAAATAGTAACATATCAATAGCTTTTACTCAACTATTTCTTTCAGTACAAAAGCGATACCATATATTACATATAGATCAAAACAGCAAGGCAATGACAGCGTAGTAGTAAAAATGTGGACAATACATTGTTTTGAATTGAGAAATAAGATATTTGTTGATCACCACAGTCCTCTTAATTCAGCTTTTGCAGAACAGCACGTACTTCTTTTGGGTTATATCCCCAGGGACCCATTCCACCCTGTAAAAAAAATAATCAGTTGCTTAAATAAAACGACAGAAACGCCTGTGACACTTACAAATCTGGGGGATCACCACTTAAGATATAGATAGATAGATAGATGTTTGCATAGTTTGATTATTCATCTTCTTTAACAACATCCAAGAAAGAGTTTTAAAAAAAACAGAAAACTTTCTTTTACGGTTACCCTGTTTAAAATTACCTTGTAGATTATTTCCTTTGATTGCAGCACATACAGCCTTTCTGGCATAGCTCCATATTTTGAAGCTGCTTCATCAGCCATAGTGTCTAGAACAACAGGACATGGCGGGTCCTCTTTTAGAAGTACCTGAGCTGCAGCCTGGCGATCTTGAAGACTTTTATGGCACTTGATTTCAACATTGTTTCTGAAAGACCATCCATCTAAAATAGACAAACATTGTTAATACAAAGTTCCAGGGCAAATTGTAATTTTATCTACTTGTAAACACTGCCCTCTCAAGTTCGCAGCTAACCACGCTTGAACGTAATAGAATATGTGCATTTATTTTTAATTCGAATTGTAGTATTGTATCACTCTGTTTTAAACTTTAAATATATTATACCTGTCGCATGAGCCTCTTTGATGTAGATGATGAGGAAATCTGCGACAGAACTGAAATCTTTGGCAAGCTGCTTGAACTCGCCAAACTTAAAAAGAAACGGGGGTCAGGTGCAGCTACCGAAGCTCAGCACCAGTGGTCTCCTGCCTGGAAAACAGAAAGTACGGCATTTAAAAAAAAACAAAAAAACAAACAGAAAGGATTACAAACAATATTAGTTAGCTCTGTTTACGTGCACGTCGTCTACCTTTAATAAAACCGTAAATATCTGTTTTTCCCCCATCCAAATTTAACACGGGAGTGTTAGGTGCAGGGCCCCCAATAAATGCTTCGTCTCCCGTGTTTTTCCATGCGTGAACAACAGCCGCTTTAACAAAATTTAAGGTCCAGAATGTAGGTCCCCAGTCTTCATACTTGAACTTTGGATTCTGGGTCATAGTGTTTTTTTCACCAAGTTTTAATATTATCTTCTTCGTGGTACCTGGGAAAACAAAAGCTAGGGCTTTAAAAACTATCGCCTGTATGATAACAAGAAACATAATAAAGAAATATTTTAAGTAAACCACCAGCTTCCCCATGACTATTCCTACAAGCACCTGATGATAACTGAATTCGTGCAGGCGCCAGCTGTACTAGTAGTATATGTGGTGGGGTTTTTGCATATTCTGACCTTATCTGCAGATCTTGCTGCTGATTCGCTGGAGCTTACGGTCATGAAGGATTCGCCGTAGCAGTTGCCTGCCCACAGCACATTAAAATAACTTGAAAATTCAACAGTAATAAAACCGACATTTCACAAATGCGGTGTTTGCTGGCTTTTAAATGTGCATGACAAATATTAGTGATACAATGAATGATAACTTTCTGTAATTATATGTTTGCATTCCCATGCACGCCAAGCCAGCGCCAGGTTTAATATTGGTAGCTGTTTCTTTAAGAAGCCAGAGTGTCGTAGTTGTACAAACAAATGACGCAACAAAGACGGAAGTAGTTGGTCCTGTTTTGGTCTATTTCTTAAATCTTGTAAGTTGGTGCTACAGCAGTAAATTTGATAACCAGTAAAAAATAACTACAAATAAATGCTATTTTAAATTGGTAATAGTTTTGACGTAGTATATAAAACAAAACTCATCCCATTAACGTTTTGCTCGCTATAAATTACACTGATTGTTGCGTTTTATTGTTCATACTAGGCCTCGAGATCGCAAAGGTGAATGTTCTTAAGTAATTGGTAAATAAAATGTCATGCGGGATTTTTTTTAAATTATAATATACCGGTACTCAACCGTGCACTTCACTGCATTAAGTTACTGTGTAGAATGTACCAGTAAGCGTCTATGAAAATACAAATACAGCACGCACTGTACCCATGACATGTGTACAAGTCTTTCAATATTGTGGTTTTAAATTTCTTTTCCAGAAATCATTATTTTTTCCCAAAAATTAGGACAACAGCAGTTGCGTGAATGGCGGCTGTCGACGGTTTGCAGTTTCAAGGTGAGTTAACTGTACTGCGGTATTTAGACCGAGTAATTTACCGTACTCCACCGCTCTACATAGGCTGTTGTTATTTGGTCTCATCAGTCTGAAAGCATTATAACAATGACATGTCCCAGACACAGCGAGGTGTAAAAATATTATTTTTTAATTCAGTTTAATTTAATGCGCCGTTTTTTCTGCGTTTGTCACCAGACCAAGGAAAATAATAAAGGTACGTTTGTACAGTTAGTTGTTCTAGCCTGTAGCCTGGCCCTCTGGTTTAGCAGATCAACCTTTTTTTCAAAATTCTTTAAACTGTTGCAACTGCATATCAACTTTTCAGCAGTTTCTGAAAGAGACGGAACAGGGAGTTGTCCCAACTACAGCCAGAAGCTGTGTCTGTAGTTGCAACAAGAAAAACATAGCATTGTTAAAAATATATTTTTAAAAAAAAACAATATCTGCAAAATTCAGAAAATTGGCTAATTTAATGAACACTGGGGAATTTTTTGAGGAGTGTTTAACAAAATATCTTAGTGACTTCCAAACTTCTCCAAAACAGCTGATTTTGAACAAACTTTATTTGTTAATGGAAATGGGATTTAGGTAAAAACAAAAATCTTAAAACAGACCTTAAAGTTTTGTTAATGGGGCCACCATTTCTCCAAGATGCAACCTCACTCAGAAACTGTAGCTTGCCTTTAATTGTTTTTCTCCTTGTTTAAGAATTTGATGATGCCGAAAACCTGCTTGTAGCCAACCGGGATGCTACCACTATCAGCATTGGAGATCCGAACGAGAAACCCACGAACCAACGGAGATCCCTAGGAAACTCGCCAAGAGAGGAAGATGATGACCTGCTGGGAAATGCCGACTCGGATAAAACCGAGGTGCTGTATGAATGCTGTGTCTTTCAATTAGAAAAAAGAAAATACAATATTATTTGTAACATGCTGGCCACAAAGTATACAATGTGGTTATAATGTATGTCTGCCTGCCACCTTGAACTGCTGTGGAAAAACTATATATATATATATATATATATATATATATATATATATATATATATATATATATATATATATATATGTTTTAAGGATGCCATTTGCCAAGAGGTGTTGTTAGTCCCTTTGAAAGAGCAATTCTCAGTGTTAAATCTCCTCAGGACAAATATCTTATGTCTGCTGCAGGACCCTGTTTTTGACCCATGATGGCAATCTTAGAATCTAGTTGGCCATAATTTGGTGACTCCATGTAGGCCTACCAAGTTTCATGTAATGACTTTATAGCTGTATATATAGAGATCACTCCAAATTTGAGAAGCTTAAAAATAAGATAACCATTTTGCGTACTGTGTTTGACTTTGTAATAACACATCTCTTGAATAATATGTATCCAACAACAAATATAATTATATTTATAAGAGGATCATCAGGGAAGATGAGGAAACTTTATATTGCAGACGAACAAACTGTTTTTATCAACTTGCTTTGTAAAGTTGCTTGCAGGTCAGAGGAAAAGTGCAGCCTTCTGGACATTTGAATACTATCAGAAGTTTTTTGATGTAGATACATATCAGGTACTGTATGTGTTCACAGTATATTTTCAGATTATGTTCACAGTAATAGTTCAGATTAAAGTGCTATGCTAGCAGTCTTTTAAATTCAAAAACTAGAAGATGATGCCCACTTAGTGCTCCCATGTTGTTTTTTAGGTCCTGGATAGAATAAAAGGTTCGGTTTTACCATTGCCTGGTAAAAACTTTGTGCGGCTGTACATCCGCAGTAATCCAGATCTCTATGGTGAGTACTTTGGCAAGAGCTCAAACTTGTTAGGCGATGATATCATTACAAAAAAAGTCTGCATGAAATAAAAACTGGATGTACCTTTTAGTTATTCAGAAAGTGCTTGCCATAGAAAATAAAGTATAGAATATATTTCTAAATGATGTTATTTGCATACTTAAAGAATATTATGTAAGGAAACTGATAAAGCTAGATTTTAAAATGTTGGTATTTGTTTAACATGTCTAGTATTATTGTGTTGATAAGATGACACTTTTTAATCTTAGGTCCCTTCTGGATTTGTGCCACACTGGTATTTGCTATTGCCATCAGTGGAAACATCTCAAATTTCCTGGTACACCTGGGCCAACCTCAATACCACTATATGCCTGAATTTAGGAAAGGTAAATTAAAAATACAGTTTATTACAAAGTTTGCAGAAGTTATGTATTCATTGTAACAACTAAACTTTATTATAAAGACATATTGTGATTGTTTATGACCAAGAACTAGAACACAGAAAAAAAAAAAAACTGTCCACTACATCTGTACTAACTACAGACTACTACATTTTATCATAGCAATGTTCTTGATTGTTTATTTTTTTAAACTGTGGGTCAGCGTTGCTTCCAGAAAGATTGAAAACATCTTTTGCGTTGAAGCTGCAAAAGAAATGCAATATCAAGTGTCTAAATACAGGAAATCTGAAGTGCGGTGGACAAATTTAGGCAAGAATTGTCTGACAAAGTTACAAACTGAATATGACATATCATGCAGGACAGTGTTTCATTGCATTTCTTGAATTGTATTTTCAGTGGTATACTGGGTAAAACCATTAGCAAAACTGCACCACCAAACCTCATAACAAAGAACCATACTGTGTGTTTTTATTTACCTTAAATGTTATTCTAAACGTGCTGGAAACAACTAACAACTAGAGGGCACAATTAAGACACATGACTGTCTAAAATGTATCTTACTAAAATCAAAATGTGGGTTTTTATGAAGGCTGTCTGTGCCCCTGACCCACTACTAAGCATATAAAGCTGTAAAGTAATATATCTTGTCAGCTAATGTTTTGTTTTTATTTTGTTTTCCAGTAACTATTGCTGCTACTGCCATTTACAGCTATGCATGGCTGGTTCCTCTAGCTCTCTGGGGCTTTCTGATGTGGAGAAACAGCAAAGTCATGAACATAGTCTCCTATTCCTTCCTGGAAATTGTGTGTGTCTATGGCTATTCACTATTTATTTATATTCCAGCAGCAGTAAGTACTTTATATTATCATTGGTTTTAGTTGCATTTGGTTTCTCTGAATGACCAATATTATATGTAGAGATTTTACTGGAAATTGAACTGGAAAATGTGTATGTTCCGAAGTAAGAATCAAAGAACCAAATGAAAAGGGGACCACTGTCAAGGTTGCACCTCTTAAAATAAGTAAGAAATTAGACTTTAAAGCTGATGTTGTTTTTTTTTTTTAATACTGCTTTAATAATATTTAGTTACAATACTCAAGAGGACTGTGTAACAACTTACTGTCTTTTTCATAGATACTATGGATTATTCCAATTGAATGGGTGAGATGGATTACAATTCTAGTTGCCATGTGCCTGTCGGGATCAGTTTTAGTAATCACATTTTGGCCTGCTGTTCGAGATGACCACCGCAAGATTGCCATCGCTACTATTTCAGCCATTATAATTCTTCATGCCCTGCTCGCTGTTGGCTGTAAGGTTAGTAGAACTTTTAGTAGAAGTCATTCAACTGCACGCTATCCTATTGCAAGGTTGAGTGAATAAGTAATATACACATGAACATTTTTAGTTGTTGTGCTTCACCAGTGTAAATGTTAATTACCCTTCACAATCAGGTTCTTATGGATGAGGGAATGCAATTATTTATATATATATATATATATATATATATATATATATATATATATATATATATATATATATATATATATATATATATATATATTTTTTTGTTACCACTTTTGAACAGGCATACTTTTTTGACGCTCCACAAATAGAAGTCCCAGGTCTCTCTGGTAGCATTGCCTCAGGCAACGGGACAGTGACAGCTGTGAAGACACACTAAATGAAACGAGTGCCTTGGTAAGCTGCATCGGCTTCAAACCTAGCAGTCTTGAAATATTAGTCATTCTCTTTCAGACTATATCTGATGAAACTTTACATGGGCATTTGTGATGAAATGCAATTCTACATTGTGCATGATATAGTCTATTTTAATAGTTTATTGCATATTTCAACATAAGTGTTCAATCCATGGTCACAACTATATTCCTACATTATTAAATTGCATCTTCTGGACAGCAGTATTGTGTCATGACTTATGACTTATAACTGGTGTACCGTAAACAGTTTTGTCAATATTTTCAAAGACAGAATCTAAGGGATTATGTATGTTAAGAACACAGTGGGGTTTTTTGTTTGTTTGTATATCCTGATGAAGGAATTAGCCATAATGTTTGTCTACTTGGTTTCCTATTTTAATTGTATACTTTTGTTATAATTGCAGGTTCTGTTGATGGTTGCCTTATCAGAAAGAAGTTACTCAGAAGAAAAGGGACTTTGAAACCTAGCATTCACAAAAACAATAAACTGTGCTTCGTAAGATAACTTTTTTGTAATCTCAATCCTTACCTGGTGGAAAAAAAGTAAACACAGCTACAGTGGTATGGACTTTTTAAGCACCTTAAAGACATGTTAGGATAAAAAACAAAAGTTAGATCGTACAGAACAAGCAATGTATGTATTAGATGTAAATAGTATAATGATAAAAGGCTTGTATATTTATCGGCTGGATAAAACTGTTTTTGTTATAATTGGCTTTTGCTTTAAAATTTACTCTGTACAGTGTTTGTTTTACTAAGTTCACTAACTTCAGTCAGCATTTTATGTTTGCCATGTAATCTGTTGTGCAAAATACAATGTTTACTTTGGCTGCTTATTTCCTGTTGTTAATCTTCAACCATTTTAGCACAAATGTAATTATACTGTATGTAAATGGAGAAAGTACAATACAAAACATACATCTACCCCATGACCAAAAATAACAACAAAAAATGCTAGTAGCATTGCATAAATGTTATGAGGATATATCATTTTAAAAGTAGAAAACTCTTAATTTTGTTCGAGCTTTTTCACTTAATTTATTTTCTTCTTGTTGTTGTGTTTTTTTTTTCTTTTTGTTTGTTTTTTTAGAAACGATTTTGTGAATTTTGTATTAAACAAAAATCTTATGTGGAGTATCAAAGCAGGCTGACATTCAAGCCGAACATTTGCGGTGGTATTGGAATCGGATTGTGGGGCTCTCTGTTCCAGTGTAGGAAAAAGAAGTAGTATGTGTTTCTACAAAGTCTATCTTAAGCATTAACAGACTCTTCACCTTGGACTAATTAAAATGATAGCACCTGCACATTTAGCATATAATGAAAATATATCTAGGAGACTAAATATGATGACTTAAAACATTATGATGCTGCTTGGCTAAAAATATCAAATTCTAATGAGCAAAAAAAGATACAATGGTTGTCATTTGATACAGTGAACACTAGCTAATTATGGTTATTCTAGCCTTCAGCTTTGAATTACAGAGGTGTTAGTCCTCGTCTGTAATTATTTAGATAGGGATCGGAGTCAGAGGAACAGTACAAATACTGTAAACCAACATACTGCACAGTCTAGGTACGGAAGGTGTCTTTAATCCAAGGAACAAGAATTTGGTACCTACAGCTTTCTTTTGCTAGGGTAGGACTACTTTCTTCTGCTCCACCTTGTACAGATGTATGTAAAGTGTATTTGATGTACATTAATGGAATCATATAAGTAGAATAATGCATGAGTTTTATCATTGTGTGACTAATTAAATGCAATGTTTTTTCTTTTAAATTAAATATAGCTTATTTGTCTAGTTACTAAGCTGTATTTGAATGCCAATTGCACAACCTGATATTTATGTTTATTTTGTTTTTAGTATCCCATATTAACAAGCTGAAATGTCTAATCCACAAGTTCAACTGGAAAAATCCCGTTTGGCAAAGCCAGAGGCTTTAAAATTTTGAACAAATATAGAAAGGAAAGATATGATGCCTTTCAAAATCAGGAGGCACTCGGGGACAAAATGAAGCTTGCAGAAGCCATGGCAAAAGTTAAAACCGATGAACTTAAACTGGAAAAGAAAGAATTACGCAAAACAGTAAAGAAACTACGAACTGATCTTGGACTGGAATCAGACCCCAAATTTAAAGGGAAAATGACGATGGATATAATGATCGAACTGCAGGAAAAAGAACAGCAGCGCGATAGTTTAGCAGAAAAAAATTACACGTTAAAACAAAAGATTGATCCACTTAAGACCAAACTGGCTTCTAAAGTTAAAGCCAAGAAGATGTTGGAGGAACAGCTCTTGTCTACACAAAGTGAATTAAGACACACGACAAGAAGTCACGGCCATTTGTTAAAACTCTATAAAAAGAAAGACCGTTACAACCAAGTTCCCACCTATATCCAGAAAAGATAACCATAGGTATGTTTCTGACAAGTTGGTACAGACGGTGACTTCCATTCCTGTGTGTTACAGCTCTTATAAAAAGAGCTTGTAGGAGTTTGGCCAGTGGAAACAAGAATCGGACAAGATGATGAAACAGTTGTAAGACGCGGCACCACTATGGCCCCTAAGACATTGATTAGTAGTGCAAATAACGTTCATTCAGCATCCGGTACAGCACAAGTCACTTGCAGAAGTCTACATAATTCAAGAGAGACAACAGAACATACAGATTTTAAGATTCTTAATAGCATCCCTCACAGCAACAAAACACCTTAACAGTGATAAAGGTCAATTCTGCACTGAATCATTTTTTTTATTGTAAAAAGGCACGCTAGATACATTATACAGACAAGTCAAGGCTATAGCTTAATTTATAGCAGCCTCAGTGTGTACTGCACTGAATATACTGGCATATTTAAGGCCTTTATTGTGTTATTTTCTCTATAATGGGGTATGCGTTAATGCACTTGCTTTGATTACTGATTTCTATCACATAAAAAAATAAAGGTAAACAGGATTAAGGATGTTTTCCACTTAAGTGAAATCTATATCTTGTTATAGTAAGGCCATACTTGGCACCTACTGGTATTAGTGTTATGTTAATGCTACTGAATAATTTGTATGTGCAGTCAAGTATGTCTTGTTTATCTGAGTGCATGCAACTGACTTGTGGAAGGGCTTGTGTGTTTAAGGTCCCTTACATAGCAGTGAAGCTGTATGGCTGGCATAAATTCATGGGTTTGATTCCTCACAAAATAATAGCACTCTCAGGATAGCAAATAAAACATCAGGTCAAAAACTATGGAAGAGCCCAGAGAACATAACCAGTTACTGTTAAGCCTTTGTTGATATTACTACCAATTATTAACAGCATATTTTCAGTTATTTAATTGTTCTATACAATGTTTACTATACCGAGCTTATCACTATTATAACACAGTTGTTTTCGAAAAAAAAGGTATATATAAATGATGGACATTGTCGAAATGTTTTTGGTTTCTTTTTAATCACTCGATCATTCAACCTTGACCATGACACGCTTGAGTGACTATGACAGAAAAATCACAGAAAAAAACCCAATATGCCAAGTCTGTCAAGAGAGCAGCGCCTTCGTGCAATTGGCATGTTGGAGGCTGGACTAGGGTAGCATACTGTTGCTCGCCATCTTGTGTGCTCACAGCCAGCAATTTCAAACCTGGCAAGACGGTATAACCAGACACGCTCTGTCAATGACAGGCAACGAACTGGGAGACCAAGAGTCACAAAATCTGCCCAAGATTGACAGATCATATGGAGGGTGATCAGTGCCAAAATTAAGATGCACTTCCGCAATGGTATTCTGCTTTCTGATCGTGATCATGACCATGGTATTCTGCTTGCGGATCATTAACATGAAGACCGTATTCGTTTACCAGGGTTGCCATGGAAACTGTGGACCCACAATTCTCCTGGTGCGTCGCTCACGTTACAGATGGCGGATAGACCTGAATTAAGGCAAGTTCATAATCATAATCAGCAAGCAGAATACCATGTGCATGATCATAATCAGCAAGCAGAATACCATGTGCATGATCATAATCAGCAAGCAGCATTTGGCAGCATCTTCGTGATGTCAATTGTTAATCAGCACAATAAAGTCACTGCACCTGCTCTAAAAAAGAGTTTGTCATTTTTTGGTCACTTCTAGTGAATTGTATCCAAATATACGTGATACATTTGTTTTGATGCTCAGTATATGTATTGTAGCGTTTCACACAGTATGCAGAACAGAAGGAGACAACACGCTGCTTTTAGGTTCGAAGCTTTATTTAGGATCCCTCTCAGCACCCTACAGAGACCATTGCTGCCCCCCTTGCCCTGGACTGGCCCCCTTTTATAATTGACCCAAGCCCCTTTATGCTAATCGGGTGCCAGAGCGAACAGCTATCCCATTGGTCCCCAGCCGTACACTAGGACCAATGGGCACACACAACCAACAGCCAATGACAGGGACCAGGGCGCACCATGCGTGCAGGATAGCTCGCACAGCCACAGGGACAGCGCGAACCCACAACTACAGGTAATACAGACAGGGGGGAGAGGAACACAATACAGCGGCATTAACAGCACAGACAGTAGAAACGAGGGAATACAGTATGCAAACACAATACACGGATCGCTACACTACCCCCACCTTAGCCTTTTTGCCCCCAAAAAGTTCACAGGGCGCCATGCAGCATTTGACCGTGATCGGCAACCTCCACCCCTGAAACACAGACTCCCTCCCCGCATGTCCGGTTTTCCCTCTAAGGGCTTTGGTGGGTGAGCCGGCGGGCCGTGCTGTGCGGAAGGCAATCTGCTTTCCTCCGCTGGCCTGAGTGACTCTCGGCACCCCAGTATCAGGGGCTCGCTCTCAGGCAACAAGGGTTCTCCCTCAGGTAGCGGCAGATCTGGGCCCTTCGGCAGCGGTTCTCCCTGCTCCTGTCCCTTGGTCGCACCCCTTGCAGGAGCCCTTAAAAGGACTGGCGCTTCCAGCGGTGGCTCTCTTAACAAGGCAGATAGCAGTGGTGCTTTCTCAGGCGGCAGCCCCCTCTCAGGCGGCAGCGGCCCCCTCTCAGGCGGCAGCGGCGGCGGCCCCCTCTCAGGCGGCAGCGGCGGCGGCCCTCTCGGCAGCGGCGGCGGCTCTCTCAGGCGGCAGCGGCGGCGCTCTCTCGGCAGCGGCGGCAACGGCGCTCTCAGGCGGCAGCGGCCCTCTCTCAGGCGGCAGCGGCGCTCTCTCAGGCGGCAGCGGCGCTCTCTCAGGCGGAGGCGGCGCTCTCAGGCGGCGGCGGCGCTCTCAGGCGGCAGCGGCGCTCTCAGGCGGCGGCGGCGCTCTCAGGCGGCGGCAGCGGCGCTCTCTCAGGCGGAGGCGCTCTCAGGCGGCGGCGGTGCTCTCTCAGCGGCGGCGGCGGCGCTCTTCAGGCGGCGGCGGCGCTCTCTCAGGCGGCAGCGGCGCTCTCAGGCGGCGGCGGCGTCTCTCAGCGGCGGCGGCAGAGGCGCTCTCAGGCGGAGGCGGCGCTCTCAGGCGGCAGCGGCGCTCTCAGGCGGCGGCGGCAGCGGTGCTCTCAGCAGCGGCGGCAGCGGCGCTCTCAGGCGGAGGCGGCGCTTCTCAGGCGGCAGCGGTGCTTCTCAGGCGGCAGCGGCGCTCTCAGGCGGAGGCGGCGCTCTCAGGCGGCGGCGGCGTCTCAGGCAGCGGCGGCCTCTCTCAGGCAGCAACGGCCTCTCTCAGGCGGCGCGGCCCTCTCTCAGGCGGCGGCGCCTCTCTCAGGCGGCGGCGGCTCTCTCAGGCGGCGGCGCTCTCTCAGGCGGCGGCGGCCTCTCTCAGGCGGCGGCGGCTCTCTTCAGGCGGCGGCCTTCTCTCCGGCGGAGGCGGCGGCTCTCTGGTGGCGGCGGCAGCGACGCTTCTCAGGCAGCGGCGGCAGCGACGCTCTCAGGCGGCGGCGGCGGCGTTCTCGGCGGCGGCGGCGGCGGCGCTCTCGGGCGGCGGCGCTCTCAGGCGGCGGCGGCAGCGACGCTTCGGGCTGTGGCGCTCTCAGGCGGTGGTGGCAACGGGCGCCTCTCAGGCGGCAGCGGCGCCTTCAGGTGGCGGCGGCTGCAGGTCTCCCATCTCACACACTGGAGATGGTCCAGGCTCCTCGTTAGCCTCCTCGAACGGCCACCCTCCTCCGCTTTGTTTTCGGGCAGGCAGTAGGTCCCCTTCCTCCTGGAAGGGGCAGACGCCACTTAGGTGCCCGATCTCCCCGCAGGCAAAGCACCAGCCTTGCTCCTCCATGCCACAGAAGAGATCCTCCAGTCCGCCATCCCACCGGTTCCGTGACGGCTCGGGGTCGTACCACAGCCACTGGTGATTGGTGTATGTCCACATAATTAACAAAACTGGTTTTATCCTTATTCGTTGGTCGTGCACTGCAAGTCTGTTAAGACACCCAAGTAACGTGGCGCTGTTTTATTTTACATGCTTCGAATACAGTGAAGAATACGTCTAATCAAAACGTTTATCATTAAATGTTATTTTATTGTAGTATTACTTAAAGCTAATACAATCACTATAGGAAGTCAGCTCTGGTTAGTGTGGATGCTGAGTGTTTGTTTAACAGGCACTTTGGAGAGGCGGCCTCCAGTGGGGTCCTAGAATTTTTGAAAGGTCCTTTGAATGGAAGTGGCGCGGTGTGCTGTACACGGAATGGCTGAAATAGGAATAGATTAAGTATTCAGTAGAGTTATTTATTAAATAAATATACCCATACTTTACTATAATTCTGTGTTGTTTTTTTAAATTTAATTTGTATAATGTTATCGCTTGGACATGACCATTGGTTCATTAGAAAGGTAAGTTGTATTTCCATGGCCCCAGGTGACATGCTTAAAAATGTGCAAAGTGCTTACATTTATAACATAATAAGTTACTTACCTTGTTTTTAACAAGTAGGCTACGTTGTACCCAATCGCCAATCGTCTAAATTGGGTAAAATACAAACTGATACAGTGTTCACTGTGGAATAACAACAGTCGAGAACATGTTGGGACCATATAGGTAGTTTGCTTCTGCAAGTTATATAAAATCTAGTTGGCACATTTTGTGAACCTACAGTTCGTTATCCTGCTGAATAGAAAATATATTGTAGCATAATGACCAATGTTAGGTTCAGGCAGAGTGGAGGAACAGCTTGAAGATTAATAGCACTGGACCTGTATTGCCACAGATGAATGGATTTGGTTTGGTGCACATGATCTGTTCTAATACATTTATATTTTAGGTGGTATTTTGGCGGGCAGCAGCAAGTATTGCATGGTCAGTGTTGTTGTTACCAGCTTCCACTGCAATATTTGTACTTCTGAGCAGGATCAGTGTCTTGCATCCCATAGAATGGATAACCGGTAAGATACGTTACTTCTAAAATGCATAACATAGTTGTTTCTCTTTAACTCTTATTTGGCTTGTGTTTCCCTTTTAATTATAAGATAATTAAGCCCCTATTTGACACATGGGTGTATCTATCATTTAAACATGTTTTCTTTCTTCATAAACATGGAGACTTCTTTCAATCACAATGGCCACGAGATGTTAAATGTAAATGTTCAAATGAACGTTAGACATAAGCTAAAAAATATCCCTGCTAATAATATTTACTGATCCAGTTCATCCTTGGTAATGTAATTCTATCTGGTCTTTCCCATGTGGTGTTTTCATTCACCTTCCTGAACACAGGAATTCTCAATATATATTTCTGTATGTATTTCAGGTTCACTAAACATTTTGTGTGGTTCCTACGTTATTTTTTCTATTGTACTTCAGTGCTTGGTGGTGCTGATTATTGGTTTCTTCATTCTGGAGTTTTACACAGGTATGTTCATGAATACCGATTGAGATGAAAGTATTATAAAGCCTAGACATTTAATTCTGGGTTAATATTGTGTCCAAAACCTTTAGCAAGTCAAACTAAAAGTTTGTGTTTTTGGTTGCAGCGGTGCCTTCAATACCTTGCACTCGGATTGCACTAATAGGAAAGGTGCTTCACCCCCAGCAGTTCATTCACTCTCTGGTTCACGCTGTGATGGGAATGCTGGTATCCTGGTGTGCAGCAGTGATGATAGGCGGACGATTCCAGTTTCTTACCACCCCTTGCATTGCCGAGGAAAGGTACATAAATACATTCTACTTGTACACTACTTTGCTTATAATAAATTGCCAAGTTTTGGTTTCCTACAGATCTGTGATATTGTAGTGAAGCACCATCTAGAGTCCTGCGCGGGTCCGAATTTTACGACCAGCTTCCGACCCGAACCTGCAAGTGTTTGTCCTTTACCTACTGCCTGAATCTCTCACGCGCTCACATTCACACACAGATATCTGTACCATTCTCCACGGATTGAGTTTACTCAATAGGCTATACAGCATGGTAGCTATCTCTAGTGGTCTGGATATATTTTATCATTGTAACATATTAACTATCGCTACTTACTTTACTATAAAATACCTCTCTATTCCTTTCGTGCCACCAGTTGAAAGGTAGCTACACCTGTGCTATCTTTTGTTTCACCTCGTTCACATACATTTTTAATATCACCAAGCAGACGTGATAAAGATCTTGTGATGTATGAAATAAGCAATAACAACACTGCTTAATCAGCTGACTCCTCTCTATTTGCCTCCTGCTTTAGTGCTGGAAATACTGGTACATTTACCTTCTAATACGTTATTTGGGAAAGGGTTACAGACAAGTACGCTGAAAGGACAGAAAACGTTTTTGGTGATTCAAATTCGGAACCGAATTTTATTTTTATTACCTTAACCCGAACCCCAAACCGTGAAAGTTCACATTCTGACCAACCCGATCCACTTTTGCGGGTCCTCTCATGAGTACCCGACCTGATGCAGGACTCTAGCAGCATCTGTCATCTATAGAATTTTCTTTTAAAAATCTTCATATTCAAAATTGTAGTATAAAATACAAGCAAACCCTTATAAAGGTTTACTGTATTGCATTTTTACCCCATGGTTATTATACTATGCATTTGCTGTAGTTTACCCTGGGTTGTCATGTTTTAATATGCTTTACTGCAACTTGCTATTCTTTACAATGCTTACCCTCCTGTACCATGTTTTCTCTATGTAAACTTTTATAAGGGAAGAACCAAAAGTATCTTCCAACAGAAGAAAAATTGGATCAATATTTCTAGTAATCACTTGATTTGTTACAGTTCTCAATTCTTTTGGAGTGTTGATTGAGTAATTCCTTTGTCCTATGAATTCCTTCTGACTTACCTCTTCTCATTCCAGTGCTGTTGCTAGTTCTATGTGCCTCAATGAGTACCACCTCTTCTTTCTGTTGGCTGGCGCTTTCATGGGTTACAGCTACAGTCTTCTATATGTTGTTGGCAACATGAACTATGTGTCTTTTCCAAGTATACAGGTAAGATTTTTTTTTTTTCTGGATGCTTAATTGGGTTTGTTTGTCTGAAAAGTAATGAGTTGTATTGTATAAGTACTCTGTACCCCGTGAAGACATTACTGAAATTCTCAAACTCTTAAGCACTACATAACTATACAGAAAGACTACCCTAGGGAAGCTAATGGAATGTATATATCTTTAATTTTTTTTTTTTAACCATTTTATACAAGATTAGCAAACTTTTTTAAATGTAATTCCATTTTCTTCTGCTTTGTAGCAATATAAGTACCTGCGTTTCAAGGGAACCCTGCCTCTGGTAATTAAGCACAGTGCAGTTCAGGCGTTGTATTCTGTTCGGAACTACTGCATCACTTATTTCTTCTTGGGTAAGATAAACCATTTTAATATACATTTCTGTTCCCTTCACATTACACTTTCATGACTTTTGCCAACGCAGGGTCCTGCGGATGTTTGTATCTAATTTTATTTTTAAAAATTCAGTTTTTGCCTCCTACTGCAGTTGTTTTAAACCTAGCTTGAAATTTGTAAAGACCTAGACAGACATGGTTAACTTTCTTATTTTGGCCAGTGTTGGACGGGGATATGTACACAACATAAACTATGAGAGAGAGAATATATAAATTGAAAATTCAAACTGCTTCTAAATGTAGAGTGTGTGTCAACAGGTTATATCCCCAGAGCATGGATATGTACAACAATGAATCTTCAAAAAGACAGGTTAGTAAAATATTAAAACAGACTCCTTGATTGCTTCTCAAACCTTTGTCTAGGAGAGCTTATTATCAGAGTTGATAAATTAATTTATCGTCTGAGTGAAAACCTTGAATGTATAGTTTATCCAGTTTACCCCGCATCCAGTTCAAGACTCTTGTACTAGCCTACAGATGCCTTGACATGACTGCACCCAGCTATCTCCAGACCCTCATCTCTCCCTACACCTCCACTCGACCTCTCCGCTCCGCCTGCACTAGAAGACAGGCTCTACCTCCTCTACGCTCCCCTGCCTCCAGAGCCTGCTCCTTCTCCACCCTCGCTCCGCAGTGGTGGAATGACCTACCTACAGATGTCAGGACCGCCCAGTCCCTGACCACATTCCGGCGCCTCCTTAAGACTCACCTCTTCAGACAGCACCTGTAGAACTCCTCTGTTTCCCCTGGGACACTTTCACCCTTCCTTAAATTTGCTTTACTTACTCTTACCTGCCCCTATTTTACTGCATTTAATCCTGTACTTCAGAGTACTGTAATCTGCCATATGTTTAAACTGTAGTATTTGGTATTTAATCATATCTTGATGTAACTATCACTGTCACTTATCTGCTGTATTGAATTGTATTTTATCACACTTGTACTTGCTTGAACTTGTCATTGTATTTATCTTGCTCTTATTGTATTACCTGTACTGTAACACTTGAAATGTATTTGCTTACGATTGTAAGTCGCCCTGGATAAGGGCGTCTGCTAAGAAATAAATAATAATAATAATAATAATAATTTATATTTGAAACCCATCTGCTGTTGCTGTGGTTGTTGCTGTTGTTGTGGTTGTTGTTGTTTACTTGTGTTTATTATGTTCTTTGTAGGGCTCTTCACTCCCTGGACACCCTCACAGGCCTACTTGACTTTTCTCTTCTCTACCACTTGTGGATAAGTGGAACATTTCTCTTAGTAACATGGTACATGACATGGCTGTTGTTTAGAATCTACACATCAGAGGTTTGAATGATTTTATTAATTTAAAAATATGTTAATCACAGTGAAACCCCGTTAGGATAGATATTATTTACAAGGCTGGGCTAAAGTGGAAACCAGTTGGCAGTTGCCATTTTTGTAATATTCATCCTATAAATAAGAATTCAAGGGCACCAACAACTCCTCTTCTCAACCTGATGTGGAACATACACAGAGACTATGTAAATAGGATGGGTGTCTATTAACTTATGACACGTCTGCAGATGAAAGTGTTATGGAGTGATGGTGATTGCTGGATCTGAATTGATTGTTTCTTTTATACTTTACCCTGTGTTGTTCCTGTCTAGGTGTATTGTTTTCCAGTGCAATCCTCATTTTCAGAGGATGCACACCAGTGCCTTCCCAAAGTCTTAAGCAGCAAGCAACCCCTCATTTTAAAGGTAAATAGTAATTAAATGGTCTTATTGGGTTATATCAGGTGTTCTCAAAACTGTAGATAGGAGCCCTCGCATCGGTCTCAGGTGGAAAACGTTTGGGGTGATGCAACAAATGTCTTTTCTACCAAGACTTAATCTGAGAGAGAAAATGTATTCCAGGTGTTTTTAAAAATATGTTTTGATCCACCACCATTTTAGATCGGTTGAATAGACTCCAGTGTCTCAACCTTTGGTTATCTGATAATTGGTGGCCGCATGTTGTTCAACTCCTAGACCCAAAAATAAAGTTGTGAGTTCTATGAATCCTGAACTTCAAATGTAGTATTTTTTTGCTGCCTTTGTAAAATATTTATGGAAGATGTCTGTGTCTCCTTCAGTATTTAGCTTTACAGGATTTTGCATTGCTGTCTCAAAACTCTCCATCCAGAAGACAAGAAGTTTTTAGCTTGAGTCAACCCGGTATGTAGAAATGTGAGCTTTAATTATTAAAATTCTGGGGTGTATGCTTCTCCAAATGTATGCCAAATTCTTCTATTTAAAAATATATCTGAAAGTCTTGCTTTTGGTGTTTTTATTACAATTAATAGGTGGCCATCCTCACAACTGGTCAGCATTATCAGGGGAATGTTTAACTATACTGAATGACCTTACCCAGAAGCTGATTGCTTACCAAGAAGCTGTTTCGTCCAATGGGAGAATTAAGCCACAGTCTCTTGGCAGTGATAAGAGACCTTCGTCTTCTGGCAGTTCGGGTATGGGATTTTATTCATTTTTAGTGGTAAGAAGTGGTGGGGTAGTAACCCATTACTATTGTGTTTTAAAAAATATATTTATATTTTTTTTTTTTCAAAAAATATGAGAACACAGACGGTAGCAAGTGTGTTTAGTGAGAATGGTGTAACATCATGACATGCTCTAATGCTTTAGTATTTAAACCACACTATAAAACGTTGGCTGCAGAAACTAAATTTAGTTCTTTTTTTTTTTTGTTCCAGCAACATCTTTAATAGAGGAACCTATGAGCTGGCAAACTCCAAGAGTTAGCATGGGTCCCAAAACCCCTGGTTCTGTGTTTCTCAGGTCCTCTGTGGCATCTCCGTTCACTCCCGATCTAGGAAGCCCTTTTGGTTCCCCTGCAATGAAACGATTGACTGGAACACTGGACCCATCTTCTCCTTGGCATGGCTCAGTGCAAAGTCCTCACGTTATGAGAAGAGGACCCAAACTCTGGACCTCGTCTTTGGGTGCAGGTAGCGAATTTTCTTTTGCTAAATATGAGTTTAAACATTCTGACCTGAAGGGCTTTTTGCAGTAGTTTAAATGTATTTATTTAGAAAGAAACTGACACAAATAAAGAATTATGTGAATAGGCTACAACCTTTTCCCAAAGTTTTGTAAATGTTTTATAGAGACTCCCTTGAATGGCAGCCCACAATCAGGACCTGCTCCGGTGCCAAGCCCGGTTGCTGGGGCACAGAAGCCCAGCTTAGTCTCTCTGTGGATTCAGAACCGTCAGGAACAGGTGTGGCATTGGGGTTCTTTTTGTAGTTCCACAGTAGTCAGGAACAGGTGTGGCATTGGGGTTCTTTTTGTAGTTCCACAGTAGTCAGGAACAGGTGTGGCATTGGGGTTCTTTTTCCCAGTACAGGGAGAGGATCTACCTTTATTGTTTTAATATTTTGTTTTTGCAGTCTACTATGTTCTCAATCTTTTTGCTATCTCAGATCACTCAGTATTTTTACAGTATACTACAGATTTCTCAAGGGAGCTGACAGCATCTTTATCAATACCTGATTAAATTCCAGAGCTAAAAAAATTAACCCCTAACAATGTTTGAGCTTATTTATTTAATTAAAAGAAATCCCGCAAAACACAATTATTGTATTTCAGAATTCCATAGCCAGGAGGCAAAATGTTTAGCAAACTCTTTTTTTTTTTTTTTTGTTCTATTTATTTTTATGTATTTATTTATTTATTTTTAATGTATTTCATTCAGGTTAAAAATGTCCTGGCTAAACGGGTGCTGATAATGTATTTATTTAATAAGGTAAGGTAAAGTGCATGCTTTGTGATTAAAATGAGCTGGGAATTTCTGCATGGGTCTGCATGCTGCTGTGAACTAATCTGGGAGCACAACTTTTATTATCTTTTCCCTTTACAAACCGCTTCAAGAATGAATAGATGTAGGTTGTCCTTGTGAGCTGGTCTGTTCTCATATTATACTATGTAAAGCTGCTCTGTGCCTACCAAGTAATGCCTGAACTAAATAAAAAGGTTTAAAATATATTTCAGATTCTTCCTACTTTTGACACACTTCTGTTCAAACTGTCTGTATTGCTGCAGCCACAATTTGGTGGCTTTGGAATGTATTTTGGCTATATCTTGTCTTATTGGAAAGTGCTTCACTGTGGGCTCAGTACAGTACCATGACAAGCAAAATAATCTGTTCCTGTATCAAACAAAACCTGTTGGCTGAAATAATGTATTTCAAACCATTTTGTTTGAATAATTTCTTAACAGTTTTGAATCTAAACACATTTTGTATTAAATTTTCAGCTTCCAGAAGCCTCCAGCCAAGCACTTTTTGCTGAGAGTCAGGCACACATTTGGGCACTTGAAGGTATGCAATATTCAAAGGGCCTGTTGTGTAGACAGATAGCATAAATGGTCTCAAATATAAGTAATATACCATTAAGAGCAAAGGTTAAAAATGACAATACTAGGTCTCCCGAGTGGCGCATCCAGTGGAGGAGTGCAGGATGCGCTCTATAGCCTGGATGTCGCGAGTTCGAATCCAGGCTATTCCACAGCCGACCGTGGACGGGAGCTCCCAGGGGGCGGCGCTCAATTGGCCGAGAGTCGCTCGGGGGAGGGAGGGTTAGGTCGGCCAGGGTGTCCTCAGCTCACCGCGCACCAGCGACCCTTGTAGTCTGGCCGGGCGCGTGCAGGCTTGCCTGTAAGCTGCCCAGAGCTGCGTTGTCCTCCGACGCTGTAGCTCTGAGGCGGCTGCACGGTGAGTCTGCAGTGTAAAGCAGCGGGCGGCTGACGGCACACGCTTCGGAGGACAGTGTGTGTTCATCTTCGCCTCTCCCGAGTCAGCGCAGGGGTGGTAGCGGTGAGCTGAGCCTAAAAATAATTGGGCATTTCAAATTGGGAAGAAAATAATAAAAACTAATTGGCAATGACTAAATTAAAAAAAATTAAAAAAAAGACTATTTTTTTTTTTTAAATATATTTATGAATTGTATTCATTTTTTTGCAGGTCTGTCCCATTTGGTAGCAGCGTCCTATACAGAAGACAGATTTGGGGTTGTTCAGACTACACTTCCTGATATTCTTGGTACTATGCTTACTTTGCAGGAGGTAAGACAATTTAAGTTGGAGAAAAACAAAAGTCTAGTTTTAAATAATGCCTTGTATAAATAACTTTACTGTTTCTCTAAAAAAGAGGGTTGAGAGGCAGGGGGAGGGGGGGAAACAAGCTTTCATTGATTACGGTACACTTAACTCACACTCATATAGAAAATTCTGCAAAACCGTCATTCAGCTTTAAGTCATTTTAAGAAATAGCGAGGAAAATACATATTATGAATTCATGAAATATAGGTGAAAATATTACTGCGTATTACCTTTTAGTTCAGGCGATGAACATCGGATGTAGTGGCTGCCTGCGAGAAGGCGCCGAAACAAATGGTGTTGCAATAATAGTTTAATAGTGACATTAGGGGTAGGGGTTAGATTTAGCGGTTAAGTTTAGGAGGTAGGTGTAAGTTGCATATGACGTGGCACGGACTGAAGTTGCGCATGGACAAATAAATGGTGTTAGTAATTGTAAATGAGGTAAGATGAATGATTGAGTAACATGACGTTTAGTTCAATTAGTTCTATTTGGGGAAGGTTTAAAAAAATATGATAAACATTTGCCATTTGCTATAAAACAAAACAAAAAAGCTGCGCGAGCGCAACGAGAGCCGTAGCTGTATGTATGGTACAGCTGAATTTTGTTTTACTATATTTTTGTAAGTTTTAGAATTTTATTTTCCTCATTTTTATATTAATATAACAAAGGCAAAGGATGAGAGATAGAATTGGGTGTTTTTGAGTGTGAGTTAAGTGTACCGTACCCTTTCATTTCAGTGTGGTTTTAATGTATTCTACTTCCTTGTAACTTCATTTTCATGATTGGTTATTTTTTTGTACAGGCAGTAGATAAGCATTTCAAGTTACCTCATGCCTCCAGTAAACCAGCAAGGACTTTGAGTAGCCTGGTTGATACTTCCTACAAAACCCTAAGGTTTGCTCTGAGGGCATCTCTGAAAACTGCCATCTACAGGATAACTACCACCTTTGGAGAACATTTAAAGTAAGAACCTTTTGGGAGATTGGAATGATGTAGTTGTCAAATAAAAGTACATCTCTTTATTTCAAGTTTCTGCCTTCCCTGCAGAAAAGATCATCTTGATAAATTTGATAACTGCACTTTTCTGATTTCTGTTCCTCTCCTCTAGTTGTTTTAGATGTATTTTCTATTAATTTCACAATTTAAGCCATGTACTAGCTAGATTTTACTTGGTGTTAAATTACTGAAGGCAGAAACAGGAATCTGCTTCTAGCTGCAGTACAGTTGACATGACAAGTGTATTGTAGTGTCGTGTGCTAATGGCTAGAGGACACCACATTGAATTATGTTAACATTTTTGAGGTTGAAAAAAAATATATATATACTTGCTATAAAGCTCAGTCAAAATGGATAACTTTTTTGTCTTCCTCTCATTTGTAATTATAATAATTGTAGTAATTCTGTTTTTCACTTAACAGTGCTGTTCAAGTGTCGGTGGAGCATCGAAAAAGACTCCAGCAGTTTTTGGAATATAAAGAATGAAGACATTCCCTTTCCCTGCCTTTTTATTAATGCTGCAGATACTGATTTTCAAAACACCCGAGTTGTTTGAACTGTTTTTCACATGTATGCTCAAACGGCCTTGTCCGTCGAAGAAATGGGAGGATTTTTTTTTTTTTTTTTTAATTGCCACGACAACTCTTTCCTGTGGTAAATCTAAACATTGTAACAGCAGAATAGCTGAGTTTGAAGATGTTCTGTAACTTTCCATCTGTCCCCTTTTCTTCCCTCTCAGCTGTATTTGTATTTGTGCTGTAATGCAGTATGCACAGATTTCACATGGGTATTTATAAGGATGTGGTAAAGTTTTATATAAAGGTGACTGTCAAATTACTGACACTTACGATTTTTTGGTTTATAATAATGTAAATCTTTGTAGCAAGGCTAAAAGAAAGTTTACAGTAATGCATTTTGATTGTAACTACACAGTACAAGGGTGTGTATATATATATATATTCCTTAAACGTTCCTCTGTGACTCCTGGCAGCTCCAGTTCAAATTAAAAATCCAGCAAAGAGAAAAACCTCAAATGGAAAAATCCAGCCAACATAATTTAAAAACAAATCAAAAGATAATTGTTCAAAAAATTATCATGTGGCCAGGAATGTTTCATTTTGTGACATACCCTGACTCTTGGGATGTCGTTATTAAATTATGTTAAGAGGATGGAGAGGGTAGTTGTTTATTTCTGTGCTATTTCACAATGCACTGGGATGATAGATATATTTTTGATGGAAGTCTGGCAGCTAGTAGGGTAAACTGCTACATTTTGTAACAACTGAGCCCTCTAGGAAAACAAAGGACCAAGTAAAAAAATAAATAAATAAATAAATGTAATTAAGAACAAAAATGGTTCACTTGACTGAGCCATCTAGAAAAAAGTGGGCCAAGCAAGGTTTATTTGTACAACTGAAAAACAGACTTGGCTTGAAGTGATTACACAGGGATCAATTTAGATAAATGATTTTGGTTTTTTTGCATGATTACAAAATATGACTTTGTTTTTAATAAAGCCACCACTTTTTTTTTTTTTTTTAGTATGTTTGTACCAGGGAATGCACCTGGTTTGCATCAACCCCTTTCTTAATGGGGAATCCCAGGATAACTATAGATGCAGTTTAGGAAGATTTAACACACCATGCTTAATCATCTAGCCACTAGTTAGTTTTAGTAAGTTTAAAGATCCCTGGTTCTTGTTTAGAAGGTCTGAAATAAAAACATGCATGTTACGATTGGATGGGTGTGAAACCCAAGACTTTGTGCTAAAATAATAATTCCATTTTACCAGCAGGGGGCAGGGCACTGTAGCGTGATATGCACAAAATGATTTGTGAAATGTACAGAATCCTGAGATCTGAATACTTTCTTGAAATTCTGTAGCCTATTGGTGGTGGTGGTGGTGTTTAGTCACTGTATAAAGAAACAATGTGCATATTGATATTTTTTTTCATAGTGTTTAAGGCATGTTTAGTAGAATGTTTTGTTTTCTGTGTTTTAGAACTAGAGTAAAACCACTGGAAAGGGGAGAAAGGCATGTCACGTGCACACCACAAAAAATAAGAGGACTGTCCTAGAGCTTAACAAAATACTATCGGATGAATGCATGTTTCATTTATTTTCATATCATGAGGTGGTGGAAATGGTTTTGGTTTGATGGTAACGGAGAGCAACAGTGGAAATCTGCATTCATGTCTGAAATGAGTGCAATCTACAGTAATTAAAAAAAAAAAAATACTGTAATAACTCCGGTTGTACGACTGCAGCAATAAACCTGGTCACAGTAACATTAAAGCTTCGCAGATAACTGCTCTTCCTTGAACTAATTTCACTCACTGTAAAATTGCACTATTTTCACCCTAAATTAAACGCTTCTTAAATAATTATTTTGACCACGCATCGACCGCGTAATCTATCCATACTTGTATTTAATTAATATGTACAAGCCCGCAGTTATAAGTATTGGGAAGCCAGATTTACTTACGGATTTAGGCTCTCGCCTGCAAATGCATTTATTTCCCTATCCCCGCCTCTGATGTGCCCTGATTTGCACGCAAGTTCTACATTGTGAAATCTGAGGTCCTAATGGCTGGTGTTGCTGTCTGCCAATTCTTCTCGAAGTCGCAGCAGCTGTTCCAGAGTGATGCTCCCTAATATTGCCAACGTTCTGGAGGCGGGGAAGATGCTTTAGGTAAACACGCGCAATATTTTTTTTTTTTTTTTTTTTTTACACGTTTCTTGATGGATGAATAAACGTTTACAGTAGCGGTGTGTCCAATCTATTGCATTCATTTGTTTCGTTCAAATCCGACCAAAGTAAGTTCTGTTTTGAAATAAAAATAAAATGTTTGCTGTATATACACCGTGTAATGTTATACATATTTAAAATATTTCTGAAGTGAGTTCTATTTCATGTATCCTTCTGTAATATATGAGTAGTTTTCTGTTTTTTTGTTTTTTTTAGTCTGCAGTGAAGATGTAATATATATTGCATTTATACATGTGGGATATTTATGATTTATAAGCCAATAGGCTATCCACTTATTTGTTTATTTTTGGATGATATAACTTGTCGCTGTGTAGCAAAAGTAATGCATGATATAGATATGCATAAAATATGTGATACTTTAAAATTATTTTTACATGTAAAATGAAATATATGTTTTAACTTGTTTGGCTGGTAAGCATAAAACAACACACGGTACATACATTTGGGGACATAGTTTATTGTTGCGCCCAGTAATTAATGCTTTTGAATACTTTTTTTTTTTAACTCTATAGGTATAGTGGACAGTTTAGAAGAAAAGAAAATGCATTCCGCTAAAACTGAAATTCAGATGCAGAAATCCACGACGTTCTTTGGAATGGTCAATAATCACGAAATACCTGCCGCTGCGGATCTGTCCGGAAAGACTTTTTCCATGTACAGCAGTAAATCACCAAGTTCCGCGAAGAGGACTGGCGGTAATGATAGCTGTGGTGCTGAACCCAGGAGAAGCTCTGATAGCGCACGTCAATTACAAGAACTGAGTCCTAAAAGATGCTCGCGTGCGTTAGAGGGGTTCCCTGCAATTGAGAAGCTGCAAGGACACCAAACGAACAAAAAGCCCAGAGAATGCTTCCAGCAAGATTGTGCAAAAGGTGGGTGCCATTTTGAGTTAAACATAACTAATTAAAATAATGAGCATTCCCTTCTAAAATGAGAGTTAAGGAATCCGATGCCGATTAGTATGACTGTATGTACCCGTTCACCCTATGATGACAGTAATGCATTAACTTGGACTGAGATTTGCACAGTGACTTGTCATACTGCCTACAACATGAATGGTACATTTACACGATGGGTCTGTGTCCCATTGGGCCAACTTTTTTTTTTGAATGCATGCATTTTACATTTTTATTTCATGCTTATCAAAACTTGTCATTTTAACTTTCTCTTTGGTTAGTGGTATTTCAATGCAGATTTGTTTGTCCTTCTATATTATCTTGATGGTTTCTACCACCTTGGCATATTCAAACTTCTTACAGAATACAACCACTTCCTCCCAAAACAAACAAACAAACAAAAGAAAAGTTAGTTCAACCAAACTCTCTGACATATCAATACAGGTCAACTTGTGTCCCTCCATAGACATTGCACATAAGACTGCATGAGGATGTGAAGTGGCTGCATTATTAATACTTCAGTACTATAACACACTGAAAGAAGCAACCCCCATTCATTTTTATTTACAGAAAATTCTGGGATTGTCATACAGTTAGGGTACAGGATATGGTTTTTCAAAGCACTGCAATGTTTTGTATCACATTCTTCTATAAATAAATAAAAACTGCTGCTATTTCTAGAAATAAGAACGGCAAGCAGGAATCAGTGTTTTAGTACTTTATTATTTGCTTTATAAAAAGGGATGGTACTGGAACAGTCTCTCATTGACTGCCTCTAACCCTTCTGCATGTATAGTAATAGCTTGGGCTCGCTCCTCTGCTGTTCTTCGATGCCCGTTCTCATAAGTAGTATGTGTCGGGTAACTGATGAAGCACACAGTGGTTGGGGTGGGAAATCAGCCAAACAGTTTTTACTTGTGTGTGAGTTTTTTTTAAATTTTTTTCCTCTCGTCTACTTCAGCTAAAACAAGGACTATTGTTTCCTGTAAATCCCAAGATATTAAGTGCATCATGTTTGTTTGAATAGGTAATGAGAGGGGGCCATTTAGTTTTATTTACAATTATTATTTTATTTTATTTTAGTATTTTTTAGCACAGATACTTTGTGTGACATGACAGGTGATTGTGATACAGGCAGATTCATTTATCTGCTTCAATTTAACATTATGACAAGTTACGTATTTTCAAGGACAATTTGACTTGCAATTCTGTACTCCAGTCATAATGATATTGGTACTCTACTCCATAATGATATAGCAGTTTACCTACTTGCAGAAGATTGTTATTTTAATCCATGGTAAAAATGTTGTATATATAAATGAATTGTACACTTCTATTGTTTGTATACCTAGTATACTATATTGGGAACAATATAAAGTAGCATGCGGAGAAGTTTGTTTTTTGATCCATGTCTTGTCTGTGTCCTCTTTTGTACAAAAAAAGAATCCTTTAGAAAGTTTACTAGCAGCATTCTTTTTAATAAAATATTTCAACAAAATATTTGCCTAGTACTGTCTAATTTTAAAGGCCCTTTTCAAAATGAGCATCTTATTTTTAATCTACTATATATAATTAGAGATGCAATGCTTGGCTCCTAATGATGTCTCAGTACAGCCTTGAGTGTTATTTGTTTAACTAATTTCCCATTGCAAACTATTGTGGCATGGAGTTGCCAAACACGTTGAATAAAATAAAATAAAAAACCCAGAAAACACATATTTAAATTTTTTATATATACATTTAAAATACAAACAAGCAAGTCCCTTGTCTTTTTATAGTGTAGCATTTCAGCCGAGTATTTGTAAAATAAGAAAATACACAAATGTCGAGAAGATCTATTAAAGGAGCATTTGATATTTTGTTATCCAACTTTCACATAAAAAAGGGAACTATTGCTGGCAGTGAATCGGTCACAGTGTGAAGTATAGTGCGTGAACAGTGTAATGTTATACCCTAACTGAATCTTTTTTCCTTTCTTTTTTTATGGTTGGCAAACACAAATTGGAGGGAAAAGATCCCAATTTTTGATTAATAGTTTGAAAATCAATTGCTGTAAAAAGAAAAAAATAAATACAGAATTATTGTATATCTTTTTTTTTTTTTTTTTAACTGTATCACATTCTACATTCTCATTCAGTAGTGTAGGATTGTGAACCAATTTACCATTAGTTATACATATTTCGCATTTGATCATTTTTTTTTTTTTTTTTAAAATAGCAGTCGTGTGTTTTTGTCCAAGTTGAAGTATTGGCAGTGAGATATATATATATATATATATATATATATATATATATATATATATATATATATATATAAAAACATTTTTGTTTGATTTAGCCCTTTTTAGTTCGACATACTGTCACTGTACCTGAATTACAAAGTTTTATGCAAAATATGGGAGAGAGACCTCTTTTTATTTCTAAAAATAAAATCTTTTTTTAACTAGCAGTAACATGCTAGCCGCAGGCTGTGGGTGGTAATTAACCCCAGATTCTAAATCCTAATTAAATAAAATAGACTTTCATATTATCAGTAACAGATACATTTTGTCAGATGGCACTCTTCTGTGGCTTTTTTGTAGGGACAACTTAAAACATACCCAAATAAAAAACATACCCATAATTATACCTAAACCATTTTGCAAACCATAGTGCGGTATTCATTTGGACAAGACCAACATTTAAAAAAAAAAAAAAAAAATGTTTCTACAATCATGCCTTGTTTGCAATCATATATAAGAGTTAACATTTGGTAATGTAAATAGTAAAACAACATAGTAGACCACAGTTTTATTACACAGTATAGATCATTATCATTTAAACACACGCATGTTTCAGTAATAATATTGAGTCAGTGGGGCAGACCCACTAAACTTGTGCTCCACTGCAAAAGTATTATAAACAAAATGGTATATAATCATAGTACAGAACAGCAGTCCTTGTCAGAAGCTGTCTGGCCTCTCAGCGACTTTAAAACCTTGTTTGACTACAGTTTGGAACGTCTAATATTGTGGATTTTTAGAAGGTCGCTCAGGTCTTTAAACCAGCAGAACATGTTCAATTCCTTCTGTCTCCTGAACATTCCAGCATCCAGATGTTGAGCTGTCTCCTAGCGATGCTGCTGAAGGGCTAGAGCTCTGACTGGCATGCAGATTAACATTCTCATTGGTTAACCTAAAACCTTCGGATGAGAAGTACATGGAAATAAAGTATTCTGCCCTAAAGCCCTTTCTTTCAGAGACCCTTACAGCCAGCCCTATAAAAACACAGTCAAAGATGAGATAAGAACAGTGCTATTATTTTCTCTATGTTTTTTAGACCACTGGCAGTATGCATTTTTCTATACAGTAGTTTGAAAGGGACTTACAGAAGCAAACTATTCCACAGAAGAAGTACAGTAAGTAGTTTGAACTCTGCATTTAGATTCTCCTCCTTGTTGGCAAAAACAACATTACTGCTTTTAGAGCTCTTCGGTGTTATTCATGTATGTAAACATTTCCTATTTATTTTTTTCGGTTTAATGTGAATTAATGTTACCTTCATAGGGGTTGATGAACTTTCTTTGTCTTTTTATTAGAATAACCGTGATGATTGATTGTGCTTGGTGAGAGTTTGTGCAATCTAGAGTGCCTCATTCCGAACCCTAGAAAAATAAAGGTAACTCCTTTTAACGGTGCACATTCATTTTCAATACATGAAACTGTGACATGCCCCCGGGATGCCTTATAAAATATAGAAATATAATATAAATGCATGTGTGTGGCTGGGGATCATTAAAGACTTGGCAGGGGCCTTCTTAGAATAAAGTCCAGACCTTCAGAAGCTCAATGGCCATTTGCAGTCTTTTAAATTTCATATTGCAGAGTGTTTTATTTGGAATTAAAAAAAAAGGAGAGAACACAACAAAATGTACTCTTAAGGCTATATAAACCTGAACCAAACTTTGCAGTTAATCATATTTATAGCATGATTCTTGATGTAAAATGTTACCATTTAAAATGATTTCACTCCTGACAGTTTGACAGTGAGGGTCCTTATTAGTGAACTCCTACCTTTTCAACAAAACGTAAGCACTCAATAAAATGTTCAGTACGCCCAAGGCCTAAATTCACTTTTTAAGAAATAAATAAAAGCACTTCATTCAATGACAAATATTTAGACTAGAAAGTCTTTATTGATGTCTTCGACTTTTCAGCCAAAAAAAACATTCTGATTTGTGAAACCAAATTTGAAGCAATATTTGTTTGTGTTGAATAAGCAGATCATGCCTGAAATGGTAATCAAATCAAGATTAATGTTGCTCCACAATCGCTCTGTTTTTGGATGAACTCAACTTCCGAGTTCCACAAATGCTGTTATATTTGCAAAAAGAAATGTAACTGGAACCCTGTTACTTTTAGCGCATGCTTAATATTTATCTCATAAATACCTGGTCGTGATTTTAGTTTTTTGTTTTTGTTTTTCTGATCTATCCTTTTTGTTTTTTACATTCAGATTTCACCGCTTATACCAGGAATGTATTTTTAAGTCAGTAGATTTGAAATAATGTAGGCTGCCACTGACAACCCTTGAATGGTTTGTTCATATTTAAAGAACACCCTGCCCTGGTTCTCTGCTGATGTGGTGCTTCAATTGACAGTTAAAGAAAATGTACTCTCTTGATTCGCAGTGACATGTTATAATTCTGGATCCTATTGTGGTGTTTAAAATGTGATAAAGAACATCATTGTTTTGTCTGATGCAAACCTCAAACATGGGTCTTATTAGACAATTTGAACCCACCAATATTGACTTAGGGTTAATGAAGTGCATATGCCATTCTTAGTAAATTAGATAAATAATAATTTGAATTAAACTAAATAAATTGTGTCGTCTAGTAATTATTTGTGAAAGACTGCTTTGTTGAAACCTTTTTCTTCTGTACTAAGAAGTTTGGTTAGTTTCTGTTATTTTAATGCAGTAATAGCATTATGCTTGATTTGAGTGTTTTAAAATGATGGATCAGTTAATGACTATTTAAATTGTATATGGGTAGTATTGAGTTTATAGCAGTTACAGGGATAATTCCTGCTTTAGGAGGTGAGCCACTAAAGCATTTCAGTAACTTCACTGAATGTGACAACAGTCTCCTAATAGTACTGTTTAAGGAAATGACTGAATTCTAATAACAATATGTCAATTCACTATGTGTATAGCCTTTGGTACCCTCTGTGCAGCATTGTTGATTGCTTAATACAAAATATATGATTTAATTATAGGAATATGTGTGTGGTTTGTGTCTTTAGCTTGTCCCCTAGAAACGTAAGTGCCTCTCGTGAATTTAGATGTTTTGCCATATTTGGCAGGCAGCTCGCTTTTTACCAAGAAGGCATCAAACAATGTAATATTCTCTCCTCGAACAGAAATCCCAGTTGTTGTTCTAAACACTTAAGGGGTTGAGGATCGGTTTACTTTGGAACATTACTGTTCTACAATAAATGTTTCTCTGGGGATCGTGGGACTTTAAAACACATTGGAACTTGCGTTCAGACTCTGAATAAAAATGCCCACCAGCAAGGATAATATTTTACTTTCAAAGCAAATTTTTTCTTGCTGGTTAAAAAAAAAGGGCAATTTTAAATGAGAGGAATGTACACAGTGCATTTATCTGAAATGCCATTGAAATTTTGATTAAGAATTTATTGGAGGTCTGCAGACTAGTCGGATAATGAAAATAAATCCAGACCCTAGATGACGATTTGGGCCCTATTAATGAAACTTTAACTCATATATTTTATTAAGCATCATGTAGCTTTTTCAAAACTAATATCTCAAATCATTTGGGATACTGACTTCATATTTTCAGTGTTATGAAAACTCCTCAGGCAAACTGTAGAATTGCTCTTCACTTTGACCTGTGACCTAATATGGCTTCCATATTGCAACTTTTTAGTTTCGGGCCAAAAGCCTTGGGATATTGACTTCCTGTTTGAACTGCATTATCCAATTTCGGTCAAGTTAGATTATGCGTCATCAAATAAAAATGAACACTTTTATGGAAGTTGTAGGTTGTTGCTGCTACACTGTCTTTACTTCATATATATATATATATATATATATATATATATATATATATATATATATATATATATATATATATATATATATATATATATCTACATTGACATCTGAACCAATATGAGAAGTCACACCTTGACACACAGCTGTATTCTATGATTCCCATCAGTCACTTTCCATTAGGAGTGTTGCCCAGTAAAAATGAACGGTTTCACGGCCTCATTTGTTAAGCTTACTGTTTAACCTATGCAAATGATACAGCATCCTATCAAGGGTGCAATTTACGTTATACTGTAGGTATCATTCAGATTAAAAGTAATTAGTTTAAGTATTTAGGAAAGCTGCATCAACATTTTATAAAGAATGGTAGGACTTTATTCTGCGATACACTTTTGAAACCTTGGCGGAAGTTTACAAAGGGTGGTGGTGTGAGTTTAAAAAACATGACCTGCTATAGGCAGATCCTATACAGAATAATATTCAACCACTGGGTGACACTGTGTACTAAATTAAAAAACGAAGTAAAGAACAGTGTTAAACTGATATTGGCTTTATTGCTACCTACCTCACTACATTGCCTACCAATCAATAACGGAGCTTTGAAGTGCTTCCTCACTCCCCTCCTAACCCCCTCCTTTGCACCCATATCCACTAGACCTGGGGCACAGTGATGGCTTCCTATTTCATTCCCTGATGAACTATCTGTGTAGAAGTATTTCCCCTGAAAGAAGAGGCTGGAGAATAGTGGGATCTTTGTTGGTCTTCAGAATTTGTATTGAACTGTCTACCTGCAGCCTACCTGTTTACCTCTCAATCTGTCGGCACACTGCTCAGTATCAGAATTGTTGATCATTGTTTCAGTGTGTTCCCATTTTAAAGATCCAGGGTAAGTGGGACTAAGCTGGGGACAAAACCTACCAGGCACCTAATTTTTTAGTTGTGATAAACAATTCTTGAGCCCAGCATCCCCTTTTTTGTGACTTGCATGACTTAAACAATGAGACATAGCTAATTTGATTGTGCTTGCATCCTGTAATGTTTTGCAGTTTGTTCCACTGATTCATGAGCCCTGACTATGTTGTTGTGGTATTGTAGCCTGCCCTTGGTTTTTAAAGAGCATGTTGCTTAGTAGGAAAATATTTAGGGCGGGTATGTTTACCAGTGGATGTCCACCCTTGAGCCACAGATTACAAAGATTGTACGGTTAAGGATTAAATCACTTAGTTTATGCACATATAATACCATTCAATTGATGTGTTTCTAACTTTTTCAATAAGGAATTTCGCTCCTGGTATACTTTTTATAAAGTTAATTATGGCATAATTAGGAGATTGGGGGGATACTGGGTACCCCAGTAACCAGTTGTTTGCTATTTTGTTGCTAGGAACACAAGATCATAAAAAAGGTTGCAAACAAACATTTGGCCCATCAGTGCTCATCTGATTCCTAGTAGCTGATTGGTAGGAGAACTCTGTCTTACTTGCTCTTGATAAAGCCAATGATAAAGTAGCAACAATGTGGTTTAGTCTGTCTCCACTCTATTTCTAACTGTGGCCTCTGGTGCTGGTCTCAGTGCTGCATTTAAAATATTGGCTAGGGTTAGCTTTGTCAACTCTTTTGAAAACTTCAAAACACGTCTCCCTAACCCATCTGTGTAGTATGTTAATCACATTCAGTTCCCTCAACCTGTCTTCATAACTCATACTTTTTAGCCCATGGATTAATTTGGTCTTTGCTGGAGTCTTCACAACTACAGTACAGTTTATTTTGTAATGCAGGAACCAGAATTGAAAGCAATGTGTTCACACCAATGCATAATTATGCAGCCTCATCATAACTTCCTTTTATCTGTATTCTCTAAACTTTTGACTATCTATCAAATAATTCTGCTTGCCTTTTTACTGCCTCTCAGCACTGCCTGGTTTCTGACGACAACTTTCTCTTGTATTACAGTAAGGACCAGCAGTTCAGATAAGATGCATACCTGCCGTTTTTACACACTAACAAAATCAGAATATGCACTAGATTTAAATTGAATGCGTCGAAATACGCATAGCAATTTTGCTGCACAAATTGTCTGTGTGCCTCCCCTAAAACCTCCACTAACAACCACATCTCCTAGATTGTAGTGTCTTCAGTTACTAGAAAAACCAACCCAACAAACATTATCCAATCTCTGGCTAGTCCTGTTGTCTTTGCAGCCAATCACAGTAAGAATAAGAACATTTTGAAGCTACACAGGTTGAAGCGTAAACACCCCAGTCCAGCTACAAATCAAACTGGAGCCATTGTCAGAGGCAACAGCTAAACAAAGGTGCTTATAATATTAAACAAACTTATGAATGCATTTCCTTATTTTATTTATCTGTACGGCTTTATATTGAAGTTTTAACATGTTCACTGAGTTTAAGAATTTAATGTTAAAACATAAGTAACGTTATTCATTTGCAGTCAGTGTGATACCTCAAAAAAAGATACAAGGAGCCAATAAAGAACCTTTTAGAACACACGCGTGGTTGTACAGGAGTTCAAAGTAACACTGTAGTTCAAATGGAAGGCTCTTTTTTAATGCCTACCCCATTACCCCAAGATTGAACAGTATTTATCAAGATTACTCATGACTTCAAGGTAATGTTGCATTTTACCCTTTGAAAATACATTTTACTCTGTGTTTAAAATTAGAGGGTAAGTTACTCCCAGATCCACAAGCTTATCTGGAGCGCTGGTAAGGACTAACAATAATTGTTGTTTTACACTGTAGCTAATAAAATGTAAACTCTTGGGTTGGGGGAGTTTATCTTGTTAGCAAAGTCATAACCGATACCACCCTTAACCAATTATAACAAATATTAGGGGATTATATGGGGAGACTGCACTAGTAAATCACAAAATAATATCTTCAGAAGTTGTATTACTCAGACATTTTTCAGACGTTCCAAATTTTTTGCCAAGCAAGCCGTCATTTTGTCTGTTGGCTTTCAGTGAGTGACTCGAGCTCAGGGAGTGCTTTCTTTTGATTTACATTTCGGCTGTGGCACTTGCTGTTTTTGGCCAGTTCTGAATTTGTTTCATTAAAGAAAAATCTGCTTCGTGGCTACGAAATGTACATCCACTGCATGCTGGTGTAGTAATTGATGGGCGTTTTAGTTGTTTTGCTGCAGTCGTATCATACGAAGTGTTTGTTTTGTTAAGGCTGCACCGGCCTTGTGTGAAGTGCCTTCTCCGGGTGTGTGGTGCAGCTGTGGCAGACTTTATAGCCAGCACCACCCGGGACAAGACAGCCAGAAGACGTGACTCACAGGGTTTAACTCTGCCCTGGCTCAAGCCACTGTTGTGTTTTGGTTCAGATTTATCTGCGCTCACATGCAGGCCCGCTGTGTCCCAGCTAGCCTGCTTTTGATTTACTTTCGCCATTGCCACTGTCCTGCTGGGTGTCTGTTGAAGTATAAGCTGCCAACATGCCTTTTGCGTTGCTAAACTGTCATTTAGTGACTGATAATAGTCTCGGTATGCCCAGGGTATATATCTTAAATCTAATGTCAACAGCAATGAGACTTAACTGTCTCTTGTTTCAGTGCTAAGAATTTGCTGTCATGCAATGCCAGAATACATTTTTGCATTTCTTTTTTTCTAGCATCTACTATTTCTAGGAATGTCTAACATTTGCTGTCTTACCTGATCTTACCTGAAACTGATTTACACAAGGCAAATACAGCTTTTATACTGGTTATAATGGCAAAGAAGAAATCAGTCGTGTGATGGACAACCCCTTTATGTGTGGTTTTTTTCTACATTCAAACAAGGTGGAACAAAAATACAATACAGAAGCCCTGTGTAGCATTCAGGAAATTCCGCAAGTTAATGTTCGCCAAGCTTCTTATTTTCTTCATTGGTAAGAAAACAAATTGGCAAATGCAAGCTGCTGGACAAACTTTTATACGTTCATTAAGGAAAGCTGCGTGCTACTCTTACTGTTGTATAGTTGTACTGTTCCAGTGGGTTACCATCATGCAATGCCCTCTAAACAATGAAACAGATTGGCTGGCTGACCACAATGAGGTACAAGAGTAGTTATAAACACGAATAGCAAGGCTTCTAGTTTATTGCAAGCCATTAATAAAAGCTCAGGGTTTTGGATGACTAGGAGGTGTAGCCCTTTGCAGTTCTAATCCAGGTCTATACAGTACTACAATAAACAGAAATAACACCAAGGATTATTGTTTTGCAAAGATGTCAAAAATAATGTTTCTAATATTCATTGCGATGAAACTTTTGAAGGATGTTTTATTCGCGCAAGTTATTGAGATGATCAGAATCTGGATAGTTCATTTTTTTAATTAACGTTGATATATCTATAAAGTAGTAATTCATTTTTCATATACATTTCAGATGTAATAATGTTCAGTACATATGCTAACAATAAAAATGAATGCCATGTGTGTACACATCTGAAACCACATTTACAGTATTAACAAGACTAAAGCTACCATTCTGGTTATTGTATTAGTTTCAAAAGGAACTGCTGTGCAGTATCGGCAACCAATGAACCCCAGTGAATCCTGAACACAGAGTGATCTGTAGATGGTGCTAGTTCTTAAGCAGCATTGCCAATGAAACATTAGGTACTAATCAAATGTTGGAGTTAACAGTAGTTGTAATCTCAACAGTCTGCTTTGGGCTATTTTTACAGAGCTGTTTTGTTATTTGAAATGAGAACAGAACGCTCATTTAAAAAGTGCTGTTCCAGTTTGGGGTGATGACCATGATAGGACATGATAACTTTCCCACGGATCTGTTCTCCTATATTAAACCCCAATATCCTTGCCAGCACAGCCATGCATGCTTTCTAATGCCTTGCTAATGCATTGCAATGCCTCATAGGGGCCATTGTACATTTTAAGAAGACCTGTGCTGTGACACAATAGAATCACTTTTTTTGTCTGTCCAGTACCACCCTTACAAAAGTTTACTACGGTACACCTGGCTAAAAGCCTAGCACAGTATACTGTGCGAATCAATAATGGAAAGCAGCAACAAAGCCTCTGTATCTAGTAAGTCAAGTTTTGTACAGATTAAAATGTTTCCTGATGAAGGTGACACACTGTGCTTTACATCAGCCTTTATGCTCTTCTTCATTTTGTATACAGGTCAGTTTATTATTTAAGTCTATTACTTGCAGATTTACATTTTCAATGTGATTCACGCTGAAGAATAGGAAACAGCAGTCATGTTTGTCTTTGCTTGCCATAAGTGTTCTAATCAGGTCAGCATGTTAGAAACGGATGTTCCAGCCTGGTAATGCTTCCTGAATGGGCTCTTATTTGTATTGGAATTGCAGTTTTGAGTGAAAGCTGTGGGAAGTTTTACAGGATACTTCATGGAGGAGACGTATGGAGCTCCATGCATTTCAAGTAAGCTTGATATTCCTGGTCTTAATACTACATATTGTTCTCCTTGTTTCTCTTTCATGTGGGAGCTTGGGAATCTTTCAGAACTGTTTAAAATGTACCGTCCCATCCTACCTCTTGAAAAAAATTTAAATATTGAGCTCTGTTTAAGAAAATATTTCAAAATATTGCTTGTTTCAAATTCTCCTCACCAGCAATACATGCCTATGGTTGCATTCTCAAAATAATATTATGCATCTCCACTGAATGATGGAAGTAACCAGACCAACTTTATTTTACTGTTGTAAAGCTGATTTTATGAATTGCACATGCGTTGCTTTAGAGATAGCTCTTGGTTCCAGAGAGTCCACGCTGGCACTTTCTACTGTTGACATTTGCCAGCTTTATGCCCATGCAGTTACTGCTTAACCCGTATTGATTCACATGTGATGTCTTGAATGGCCCACATCATGTCATAAACTGACTGTTGGTATATAAATCCAGAACAAGTATTTACAAAAAAATGTGGGCAGTGTTGACTCCAAGTGGGACCAGTAATTGCACAAATACAAAAGGAGAAAAGCCTAAATAACTTGTGTAAGCCAGCAATGCAAAACTTGAAAATGTAATACTGCGGGTACTTTTAAATGTGGATTCTTTTAACTGCCTTTAATTCAACCAAACTACCCATTTAATTGAAATACAGTGGGTATACTGTTAAGATGTAGTGACCACATACAGTAATGTGATTTATGGGAGTCAATGTATTGAGCAACCCATCTAGAATGGAAAACATTTGATTTTGCTCTTGACATATGCTTGAGCATCGCATTGATGTTGGCAGGACCCCTCAAGCCAAGTTTTGTAACTGACTTTCAGCTTTTTGTTTTGCGATATATAAGCCTCTTTATTAAAAACATGCAGCAAGAAACCGTTCAAGTTTTTGACAAGTAGAAGCAATATCTAACATGCCATATCTGATGAAATATGTATTATAACAACCTTATGTTATAGCACTGGAAATCATAGCATATTTATAATAACACATTTATAGATCTGACCCCTCATACCAGTTACCCCAACACCTATACCATATTTTCTTTTTTATTTATTGGAGTTAAGTGCCTGACCATGTTTTAGTTTTTTTCTTTTACAAACCCAGCAAAAATGTTGAGTAATACTGATAAAAAATATAGTCAAGTCATTAGGGCAAGTATCGAAAATGATCTAAGAGTTTGCTTTTAAATTGAAACCATTTATTAAGTTGAACAGCAGAAACATTCTGACAGCCAGGTGGTAAGAAATTGGCTTACATTTTCGATTTCGGAGCCAGTTGGAAAAATGTAGCTGAATTTATCTGCATCGTATTCCCCAGGCAAATTATTTTATTGTTCTTGCACAGTTGGTTTTCATTTCGCTATTTGGCTAATGGCAGATTAAACCATGTGCGTAAAGTTTATTGTATTATAGAACTATGACTGTTCTAAAATGACAGGACTGGTCTTGTGATCCAACTAGGCAGAATGAAAACGTTGTGTTGTTTTTTTTAAATTTTATTTTTTATACAACACAATGAATATCAAGCATCATTAGCTAAATTGAGCGTTTCCCCTTTCCCGAAAAACGTTTTAAAGACGAATGTTTTCTGAAATTGTTAGCAAGTGCTTTTAATTGTCTTGTTTCGACATTCACAGTAAATCTTTTTTTCAATCCAATGTGTTTTGGGAGCAAAGGCCAGAGTTTTTGAATATGTTGTGTTTAAACTGTAGAGGCCCATATTAATGTCAGCTGGGTTACAGAAAACTGGATCATTAAAACCCCAGTTCCAGCATGCTTCAGCCTGGCACACTTCATGACCAATCACAACAAATCAGGCCAGGATGGCTGGATAAATCTAATTTTAATGCATTTTTAACTTTTCAAGCAATGAATACATCACCACCCAACAAGTATTGTGACATTTTTGAGACACAGAGTTGAGGAACAGCACTGTCTATACCATATCTCCTTCGGTCACTGCATGCATAATTAAACCATGTTCCCTATCTATGTATTTTATAATGTATTTATCAAAGTTTTGGCTGGGCAGCTGCACAAACCACAGAGTCCTCGCAAACTCTTTTCAAAATGTTTTAATCAAATTAAAAACTTGTGACTGAAGGGGCTATATAAGCCCCACCCCCCTCGCCAATTTTTTTTTTTACATATGTTGTACATAATGTAGGTATTTAGTGAGTCCAGCTTCTCTTTTTGCTGTATTACCTACATTCAAATAAAGCAGGCTTCTGCAAAAAAATATAACTGTATTTTTAAAAGCTGAAGTGTTTCCTTTACTTTCTTGTGATGCTACAGTCTATAGCTAGGAGACTGTCCATGTAACTACCTGCCTAAAATTATTAACATCATAACTATATCAAACACACAACATAACCAGGGCAGACTCTCTAGCACAGAAGACTCCAGAAGATTAGTCCTTCAGGTTAAACAATGTGACTTGCACTCTGTGTATTTTGATTCATTAGGAGGCTAAATAATACTTTGCATTTTTGTTATTACAGTATTTCACAAAATCTCTGGATAATATGAAAAGTGATATTCTGCTACTAAAGACTGTTACATATTTCAGCTTTGCAATCATTAGTGTTGAGAATGAGGTTAATTATTATAAGCTGAAGTTAATTTGGCATCTGTAATGTCGCAGTGAGTATTTTAGAAAGAGGAGGCTAACTCAATTATGTTATCCTTGCTTGCCAAGGGCTGTATTAATTACAATTTTGTGTAGATTGAGGCAGTGGGAGAAAGGGTGAGACGGGGCATTTAAGGTTGTAAATGGATACTTAGTAATTGAAAACGTTTGGAAAATATTAAAATCTGTGGGTTGGGGGTGTTCAGTGACCAAGCTGGTTAGTGGTACAAAAGTAAAAATGATATATGGTATTTCCAGTCTTAATGGACCATTCATAAAGCCTTTTACTTTTATACTGTATCTGAATGTATTGTGGCGACACAGGGTCTCTTGTTTTCTTTTTAACATAATAAATGGACAAACTCCGGGATTGCAGGTACAAACGGAATATCCATTTTTTTTTATTCTCTACTGTACATTCTGTCTCTCTGGGCTAAAACTATGCCAAAACAACAACCCCCCCTATTCTCTCGGTTTCCAATCCTCCACTCCTCTGCTAGTTCAGTCACTCCTACTCGGTCATGCTCACAGCCTTTACCCTCTCTCTCTCTCTCTCTCTCTCTCTCTCTCTCTCTCTCTCTCTCTCTCTCTCTCTCTCTCTCTCAGGTTTCATTCTTGCAGCTTTTCGCAGATTGTCATGCACTTTCACTTTGTCACTTGCTCTCGCTCGCCACTCTCACTCACAACTCACTCTCATACTGATGTTGCTTTTGTTTTTATACCACCCAGCTGGCACCCCCCCTCCAACCTGCTCTCCTCCAATCACTGCAGCACATCACACTCCCTGCTTTCGTAACTTAACCCTCCCCGGCATGGTCTCTGCCCGAAAAATGCACCTGCTCAAAGACAAACAGACAAACAACATAAAGTGTCCCTTCAGGGTGCAGCGCCCTCAGCAATACCCCAGGTCGCTACAGTATTACTCTGATGGTTGGGAAGATTTACAGAATATGCTATATATCCATGCTTTCTGCCTCAAAGTATGATTCCTTAACCAATCAAAGTAGTTCAGGAGGAGATTTTATTTTATTTATTTATTTATTTATTTATTAACTATAAGGTTTGGCTGCAAACTGGCTTGGGCAAAGGGCTGTGCTCCTTTTCATGGGCTATCTGCATGTGCAGGGCGGGCAGAGTGGTACACATGAAATAAATACAGGGTTGGTAACTGGGGTTTTTAACATTTAACAGTTTTCTTTCTTTCTTAATTACTTTTCAGGTGGTGTTTTTCTTGTGGTCTTCTAAAAGCATAGGGATTTAAAAAGTTAATTTTGATTGAATGGGCAAACCATGCAGTTAACCCACATCTGTAATGTATATGATTTTAAGTTGTCTTCTGATATATGTTTGCTTTGTGTATGTTGGCTTCTGTGAATAGCAATAAAGTTTTCCCTATTTAAGCTGAAAAACCTCTTTAGAGGTATTTGATTGGCTTTGTGGATTGGCAATGGGATGTGGAGTCTTTCGACTACACTGGCTAATTTCTTTACCAGTCAAGTCATGATCTGAAGTCACTACCAGCTGTTGAGAGCCAGTTCTGCTATTTTTGGTCCAATTTCTGGTAGATATGATCACAGTGAGGTCAGTATTATCTGGACATTTTGTTTTTAGTACAGAGGTGAGACACAATGGATGAGCTGTGTGGGAAATCCTGGGTTGCATCTACATTACTTGTATCTGCCTGCTATGTGGAAGACATGATGTGTCGAATTTAATAACCCACTGCCACTCACTCAAAGTCTAGCAGATGCAGTGGTGGAATGCTGTTGTAAGCACTGCCAAAAATATACAAATACAACATTGCTATATATTTATCGATATTACGGTGTGTGTGTGTCTGCAAGAGACTGCCTTGACTTCCGTAAAGAAATGGTTCATGGAGCTTTGCGATATGCAGAGCCTTTGTCTTCAGGTACGTTCTTTTAGTGGGGAGTGGAATATAAAAAAAGAATGTCTTTCAAATAAATCCCTTTTTTCGTTTTATCTAAGACAGCTTGCTGAGGTCTCTGTATTGATTGAAAAGGTTATAGAAGCTGTTCAGGAACATAACTGAAAATAAGATACTGTGCAAATTGTTCTTTTGCAATATGACTGTGCCTCCATTAAATTTCAAGAGGGTTCTGCACTTAAAACTGTATTTATCTAAAGTTTGGTCAGTGTGCAGTAGTTTTCACTGAACCTCATTCTGCATTTTCCGGAGTAAACCGTATTAGAAGAAGCCCGTGAATATGTTGATACAGAAAGTACAAAAGCTTAACTGAGAATTTGGCATTGATAACATAAGTAATACATTAAAGGAGCCAATTGCTTATAGACCATAATTTACAATGTGACCCCTGTCATTTTACATGAAAACATTACTTATCTTACTGTAAAGATGCCAGCCTTTCCTTTGATTTAAAGTGCTCTGAAACATGAATTTGCTCCAGTAACTGGGGAGTAGTAGCAAATCATAAGAATATGTACACTTGATCGAGCCAAAGTACACTAATTTATGAGCAAGGAAAGGGTTTCATAGTAAACCAGATCTATGTCTCTCAAGCTGAATTTTAAATGTTGAGAATTCAACCTTTTTTTAAAGCTACATTTACATTTCAAAGCTGAAAGGTTAGCCTTTTTTTAAATTTTTTTTTTTAAAGGGAGTAACGATATGGGAAAGCTGTTTGGAGTGGAAAGAAATTCAATCTAAAGCGAGGCGTATTTGTCTGTATTTCAGAAGGAGGAATGGGCTAGAGGACGCCTCGTCTAATTATGTGGTAATTCCCAGAAAGCTTTGTTCCCCTCCAGCTATACAGATGGCACTAGTGACAGCGCGTGTGATGTGGTCGCAGTGGGCCTCACGCCTCTTGGGCTGCTGGCCCGTTAGTATCTTGGAACATGGTCTTGCTGGTTAATCCCTCATTGTTCAGGGTGCCTTTTGTAATACTTTCACATTTTTGTGATTTCTCTAGGTACAGCTGTAAGAAACTTTAAAACACATTCCCTCATAAATTACTGTACTTGCTTTCAAATAAAAGTGCACAGCTCTTTTTCCTGTAGAAATTTCCTTTCGTTTAAATGTGAAAATAAAGACCATTTCTCTTGAAGACATTATCAAAGATTGCCAGTCGAAAACGTCATCGGATTATTACTTCTCTTTCAGCCTTTCTCAATTTAACACTATTGAGTGTTTATTAGTTATGGATGAAAATAACTATCCTGGTGACGGATCCCTTGTATTTGACCTTTTCACAGCTCTTTTGCTATACTGTGAATAATAAAGTCAAATACATACATATAGTGGCATTAAGGCTTTGGTTTAGTTTCCTGTTGTTTGCATGCATATTATTTTAAAGCATGGGAATATCCGTGTTGACAGTATAGTGAAAATCACTCGGTTTCAGTCAAATAAAAGTGTTTTTTTGTTTGTTTTTTCAGGAAAGCTCAGAGTATTATGTTTTAGCATGAAACATGGCAGACAAAATGCCTGAGAAATGGGTCTGTAACTGTGTTTCATGGTAGGAAGTCCAAAACAGGTAAAATTGTCAATAAGAGTAGCTTTATATAAAAAAAAAAAATAATGAAGGTAATTTTCACATGAAGGTAATTTTCATTTCCAGCAGTAAGTGATCTGGCTTCACTTTGCCACATAGCAGGTTTTCTTTTGAATTGAGTGAGCAATTTTTGAGGTAGCATTGCAAGGTGACTAATGATGTTACACAGCATTGGTAATGTTGAGAATACTTTGGTAAAACAAAGAACACATTCAAATTATTTAAAGTTGTATCTGAAGTTTCCGAGATCACTCGTGACTAATGTAAAATACTTTTATAACGATTTTTTCACTTGTGACTAAAGGATACTTCACTTGAAAATGCCATAGAGCCACACTTAACATTCCACCTCATGAAATATATTGCTGATCTCACATTATATATGTAGAAGTTAGCATGAAAACAGTAGATTCCCTATTTGATTATTCAGCGTCTGTAAAGTTTTTATGTAGTTTTAACATATTAATGCGTTGCAATGCTCAGTAGCAAAGTGCAAGAGATTTGCGGTTGAATTGAATTGGTTAATATTATAAAGAGACAGAGATTGAGCAGGCTGTCCTATATTGGGACATGAAGAAGGGGCAAGCTCCCTCACATGTGCAGATTGCTTACATCTTCTGAAATATTGGGTTTCCTCAACAATACCATCGTTTTTCTTTTCACGGTCATTATTTTTGTCAAGCCCTCAAAAACAGATGGAGTTTGATGTAACTAGATGTCCTTCCCTTTTTTCACAAGGGGTTAGTTAGTGTATTGTCTGTGCTGTGCTCTGATGTACAATATTGTCTGCTTGCCTGTCCGACTCGGGTTACAGGATTCAGAATGATGGAGGAGGGGAGGAGGGGGGGGTAGTCCTTTGAGTGCAAGCTTCTGTTAAAGATGCTTACTTTATGAGAAAAGCAAAGGAGATATTACTCACATCCTTAGGCATGTGTGGTTAGAATCGCAGAGTTACATATTGGGAAAAGATTTACTCATCTTGTGCTCCACTTCAAAGTGTGCACGGCTTTGTGACTCGTAATAATGTGCTTTTATACATATGACTCCTAACATTAACATTCAGAGCTTAAAAACTACAAAAAAATAAAATAAAATTAGTCATAAATGACAGTCTAGGTGCTTGTACTGTATGCGGGTTTGTTAACAAACTGAGCTAAAGAAAAATGTGAAAACTTTACCAACTAGACTTTAATATATTACTGTCACAATTTTACCATGCTGTTATGTAGTTATACATATTTATAAATGTCTCAGTCACTGCATGTATATTCATTTATCTTCAGCCGCAGGCTTTATGAAGAAAAAGGAGTAACAGAATTTATCACAGAGCAATAATGTTATCTCTTTTCATTTTATTGGGTGTATAGCATGGGCTCATTGTAACACTGGGAGCTGCTTGTTGAATGAATTACATTGTAATTCCGTGTTATTGAAGTGAAAATTACAATTTTTAAACTGCTGCTATATTAAATGGGAGGATGCTTGTCTAATAAGAGAGGGTAACGGGAGAATTGGTTGTATTAAATGTTTGGTAAGTTCTGCCAGACTACTTGAACCTTGTACAGTAAATTGATCCTGGGTGTTGTAACTTTAACTTTGAGCACATTTCAATTTATGATAATGACTTTAACATAAATATGTTTATATATTATTTTCACTTTTACATGGTTCAGTGTGTCGCATCAACTTGAAACGTTACTTAATGGAAATTGTTTCGCAATATTTCATTTGATTAAGCAGCAGAATGTCTTTTTTTTTCCCTGTGGCTAGAAACATTTTTTAATGCCTGAAATTGAATAATTCAAAGAAATTATTGTAATATGTTTCTTTTCTTGTTTGAGTTAAGCTTTTGATAAATCAGAGGAAACACCATTATATCAAATTGTGTTTTGTTTTTTTTATATAAATGTTTCCTCTTTTTAATTACAAACATGCCTTCAGAGAATGCAAACTCTAATGTATTCTGTAGGTAAAAAAAATAATGATTTTCAAATGTTGTTTTATCTAATTGCATCATAATTACGACCACTTAATGTCCGCACTTAAATATTTGGCTTTGTATAATGAAGGGGGTTCTTTTAACAACTCTGACTCCAGCACACTCTTTCCATTGTCTTTGTAAAACCATTAAAAGTTTAATTGTTGCAAATTGATTACTTGTTTTACAGAAGTCTAATAAATCTACACTCTGTCTACTAGTAATCAATGGCAGATTGTGAATTGCATACGGAAAGAATCTATAAGATATGTTCTTCATGTCTAGTACTTGGGGTTATTTTCATGTCTTGTGGGTTGAATTTGGCCACTGTCATTTCAGAGGAATTTCCTGCCATCTGTGTTCAATCGAATTTTCTCACAGATTTGTGCTTGCTTGTAAATATTGGGATCTGGCCGAGGAAAAACTTTGTTCTTCAATAATAGGCATTTTACTAAAACTGTTAACAAGATGCTAGCACAGGGCTGACTAAGCAACAAAGAGCTAGTTAGCTGATCAGAAATAACAGTTCATGCATGCTGAATTACTTCAGGAATGGATTATAATGAATAGCCCATACCTTTAACGGGAAGGTATCCTATCACAGCTCAAGGAGCTATATATATATATATATATATATATATATATATATATATATATATATATATATATATACGTCTATTTTGTGCATACAGATATAAGGATTTCTACAATGTCTAGGAGTCTAGGAAGCAACAAAAAGTGACCTTTCGGCTGAAGGCCGGAAATGTTTTTTAAGGAATTTTATGTAATTTATGTTAGTATTCTTTATGCAAAGTTTTCTAAATTACTATTTTGGTTTCTAATAGTTATTTTTAATTAATAAAAAGCGCAATCAAATGTGCACATTACAATACATCATGCTGCATCCAAGGGTTTTGGTAGTTCACAGCATGCTGGTCAATAACAGAGGCTTGTTACACGCTGGCTTTAAAACTAAGTACAGGGGTGGCCTGAATAATGACGCCAAAAGAATTAAATTGGGACTGTAAAAAAATTGTTTTAGTTGTGAGGCTGGACTTTTTCATTGAGGGGACTTTTAAAGTGAGTTTTTTTTATTTTTTATTGAGGTGACTTTAAAATGAGGTTTTGCCACATTTAAAAGCAAAAAAGTACCAAACAAAATCTGTATTGGTTAAATAGTTTCAGAAAATTACTAAGTTACTGTATGTTGCAGTAAATAAAAATAAGACCTGTTTCTATAGTATTTAAATTGGGGTTGTTTCTTGGTTTTATGTTCTGTTATCTTGCAGAGGAATGTTTTTAAAAGTATGTATGCGGGGCAGGTAAAATCACATGACTAGAGGAAAGCTGATACAGTTAGATCACATGGTTAGTGGAATAGAAATCCAGGAATATACAATATTGTACAGTGCATCCCTGGAAAACAGTATACTATAATACTTAGGGTATATGTTTAAAACAGAAAGTGTTTTCAATTGAGGGGACTGGATGACCTCATGAAGGTAAAGTCATCCATCCCCCTTCAAAGAAAACGACACTCCTGACAAACTTAAGGAGGGCATTTTGATATTAATCTTTCTACTCGGTTTCAATAGTAGACATTATGGAAACCAGGTGTTTAAAAAAAAAAAAAAAAAAATGCATTTCAACTATTTTTTGATTTATTTGCCTTTAGTGGAAAGCGAGGGGGAAGGATGCTTGTGAGATCAAAGGGCACTGCATTGCCAGTAGATGTCCTTGCCATTCCTGTCCTGATTGTACTCAATTGAGCTTTATGGATCAGTTTCTTTCAATGGGACCATGGCAGTAGTATGTCGCTCAAAATGTTAGTCCTTCTGTTTTGATTCTCTTCACAGTGATTTGATATATAGAATAGATTTGAGGGAACTGGATTTTTGCTATGCACAGTGTGTGCCATTGGACTGCTCTTTCTATATATTGGCACAAGTACAAGTTCTGAGTATCCTTATAACCCATACACAGATGCTTACCGTCCAAGAACTCTTATTATACAACAAACAGCCTCTGCTACTCCATTGTATGCAATGGAGGTCAGTGGTTCTTTTATTACTCAATAATGGAACAGCAAATATAGCACGGCTGAGAGATGACCCTGATAAAGGACACCTGTTCTAAAGCCCTGCTCTTAAAGTTTCTAATTCAGTGGACTACTATCATTATTTCAGACAACCTAAGGTAATTAAATAACGTTGTTAACAAAAAATGGTTTAATAATAATGACATTGCTGTGTAATAATGAAACTGCCTTTTTCATATAATGCCTCTGGAGTTCAATTATTAGCTTGTAACACTCACACAGCAATGCTATTAACCCTTTAATCATTTACCGTCGTACATTTCCACATAGAAGGTAAATTCCCAAATCCATGTAGAAGTGTTTCGAATCATAACACACTTTTTTCAATCCATTGGATTGCAAACTGTTCCGTCATATTTCAGTTTGTTTATTTTTTTAAGTGTATGCAACCTTTTGTGAATGTTTTCCATTGACTTTGCGGTTGTGAGGAATTTCAAGAGGTGCCTACGGTATTATTTCTCAAGCACAGGACAATAGCATCAGCAGAACCTGTGGTTTCATTGCTGTTATAAAACATCTGCCATAACACTGTCAAATGGTGTGTAGGGACGCTATGAGCTTCCAGAAAGCATTGGACCTGAAGACATTGAACAATCTGGAGAACATTGTGCTGCTGCAAGAATCCGATTTGAACTTTATATCTTTTTTTAGTTTTAATTTGATCACCTCTCGAGGTCTGATCATTTTTTGTTTCACGTCGTAGTGTTGCTGTGAGCCATTCTGTTGCTAGGATATGCTTCATTTGGAATATATCTGTGTGGAACGCTTCATTCATTTGCCTTTCAAATGATCTCTGTTTCTTTGCAATTGCACAGTCTACTTTGGTCAGGATGGTTTGGCCAGTAGTTTTATCCATGTGTTACCCAATTGTGAGGTTGTGTACTTTGATACCTGCCACATGCTGATCACTTCTCAATGCAAGGGAACCACAAGAACGCAGCTATCAGCCAGGTTTGTAGGGAAGTCAAGTATTTAGATTATTCTTTCTCATAAAGCTGTGTATTTTGTATTGTTCACTATTCTTCTGCATGAACCAAAACACCTACTTTGGGATTCATAGAAAATGTACTTTTTTTTTTTTTTTTTAAATGACCATATGTTACCACCAGGTGGTGCCATACGCACTGTAAATCAACCTCTGTAGACTCAATGATAAACAATAACACACTTGAATTCAGCCAAAGTATTCAAATCATGACTTCCTCCTGCATACAATATTGTGCAGTAACAAGCTTTCTAATGTTGTGTGTAGTTCTTTACAGCTGATGTCTTTGAAACTACTGTACGTCACTGGCTAGAAAGCATGTCATTAGAGGAACAAGAGTTATGCCATTTAAGAACATGAAAAACAGCTATTAAAACTGAACAAGTAAATACCATAACACACTGAGCTTATCCATATGAAAACCTTCATGTCTGCTAATTCAAATAGTCCCATAAAGAAAACAGACATTTCTTGGTTTCAAGTTTAATTGAGAGTTTTCCTTCTGCCCTTAACCAACGTCTTTTTAAGCCAAGCACCTGTTTTTAAATTTTTTTTCTTCTTCTGTAGACAACGTTACTATTTTTCATTAACTTTTGCCTTTAGGGTTTGACTTGTACATCCACTGCTAAACCAACAGTCAAGTACCACAAAACTTCAGGGTTGCAGACGAAAATATAGACCAGCGTTCTAAGCTGTATTGTAATGTCACTGGACACTTAATTAGATTTGGATTGAGGTCAGCTCCCCTCAGTCACTGGGGATTTCTCCTGGCTGTTCAGAGACAGGCTGGCACTGGTGTTCCTGATGTCAATGTGTTCAGGTACAAGGTGTCCTGTTCAAATATACCTGCAGGCTGTGGGGAGACCCGCTGGCACTGGAATGATCCGATGTCTTAAAGACTTGCACTGGACAATCCGTGTACAAGTCCCAAGTAAAACCAGTGCACTCGGATTGCGATGATGCATGGATCTTCTCTGTTTTTTGTGGAAATGCATTTACTGTAGCTGATTTAAGCACATCTTGCAGAAAGGCTGATTCCCCACACAAGTGCATATTTGTGTGATTTATAGATGTGCTTGCTATTGCCATAAAGCCTTGTGCTATAAATATAAATTCGAATGTGCTTGTTCTACAACAAAAAATAATTTAAAGAAAGAAGGAAAAAAAAGTAAATTAGTACCAAGCAAACTGCTTTTTTTTGTTGCTATAGTCAGTTACAATATATATATATATATATATATATATATATATATATATATATATATATATATATATATATATATATATATATTAATAGTAATTAATGTCCCAAAGGATTTTTTTTAATTTTTTTTTTTTTTTTTTTTGGGGGTGAGTGTAAAAAAAAAAAAAAAGAGAACATTGTAGAATTTAGAAAAAGGTTCATTAAAACAGTTTTATGCTGTAGTTAATATACAACATCTGTAGTTTGAAACAATTATGAGTGCACAGCGCATTCTTCAAAATCTTTCCTTCTGACGTCTACTAAAAGTTATTTTATGTGTATACAAGAAAAAAAAGAAGAAAGTCCATGCCCTTTATTAACTACTTCATTTCTGATTGTGCGATTTATGAAGCTAAAGAGGCTGTATTTTACCTGGCACAATGGTTTTTCAACAGCATCTGTCTTTTTGTTTTGCAGCTTGTTGTACCTTGAGTTCAACTGTTTGACACGGATCAAACTGAAATTCCATTTTAAAAACATTTATAGTAAACTACAAAAGTTCAGTTTAGCATATCTGCTTTTCATTTTATGCATCTCGGAACCTAAAAACAGTCAAAGTTGGCACTAGAGAGCCTTCACTTCTGCAGTTAACACAGTGCTTAGGTGACTTAAAAGGCTGAGCGAGAATTATAGAAAATGAAGTGTCACTGAAATAAAAAATCACATAAGATTACCACCAATTACAGCTAATAATGCCAAGACATCTGCTGATCAGATGCAAGAAGCTGTATTGTCCCTCCGTGAAGGGAAGGATATTTAAGGTGGAAGATTTATTGAAGAGGGCCAGGGCACTTGAAAAAACACTATTCCTGCCGAAGTAAAGGGTTTAAGGTTTTGCTAGATTAATTATTGTAAAACTCCAGAAGGTCAAAATTTCTGTGTTGGTGGACATTGTGGGACTGTGCAATTAACTCAGACATATACATTTGTTACGCTACATGATTAGGATTTTGCTTTTGTTTTAATCTCCATCTAGATGAAACAGGGTTGGTGGGGGGAAAGGCAAGACTTGCTGGGACTTGCATTCAGACTCCTATGAAGTTATTTTCTTTCACCTGAACTCTGCAGGGTTCAAGCTAAAAACTCCATAATGCTTGAAACGAGAGGAGGGTTTCTATGATTTAAGTCCATCATGCAAAACATTTTTTACCTGGTTTCTACCAGGGCCTGCAGTTTGGACTTGCATACAGTAGGACTAGCAATTGTTCAGTTTTGTGGGTGTATCAGTTTTGCTGTGATAATATATTTTTTTCAAAGATGCACGTAATGGACTGCAACGAATAAGATGCAGCTCAATTTAGAGGCAACATTTTTTAAATGTTATATGCAACATGTTATACATACAGAGTAGAATATGTTGTCCCAAACATCATGTATCATTTACTCAAGATAAGGCTGAAATAAGAGATTTGAGATCTGGGGTTCAGGATATACTAGATACTTACTTGGAGGTAGATATTTCTTCTGCTGGCCCAACTACAGTCTCAGAATGGCATTTCTCAGCAGGGCTATGCACTAGTATTACCAGCTTTCTGAAGATTAGCTGGCTAAATAAATGGCTGGAAAAGTGCTTTAGGTGATGGCAGCCTCATCCCTCTTCCTGAAGAGAAAATCTGGGAAACATTAGATGAGAACATCCAAAAGGAGGTCCAATTTATACGCAAGTATGCTGATGGAATCTGTGCATGGGCAACACCGAGACAAAATCATCATGGAAACTTCCATTAGAACATTCTAATTGCCCTGATTATTACACCGATGTGTTGAGGATGGTCACGTTGTCTTGTTTTCCTATGTCTGTCACACAGGGCTAGGCAGGGGTATTAGTTTGTTAACACCTAGTCAGAGAACCATAAGAGAAAATGGTCCTGATCTCTAATATTTTTTTACCTGGTTAAATGGACCTTTTCATCAACAGACAGAACCAATTTACCACTCTTCTTGTATCTTCAGCGTTACATACACTGCACACATTGTTACTACTGTATTACTGTATTAGACCCTTCCTAATCACTGCAAGGCTGTTCCCATCACAACTGCATAGTACATAACTATCACAAGGATGTCTGTGTGCTCCAGGTTGTCCAAACTTTGTGGCAAAAAGTTTATAGCACGAAAACACTTTGTCTACACTGATGGAAAAGATGACACCAGAATGGAGGAGTCTGGTTGGATTTGGACTAATTTAGTGTGTTACACAAACGTTTGCATTTTGAATGATAGATCTGAACAAATCGGTTTTTTTGAATACATATGTTGGTAGATCTGTGTAAGATCACGGAACAGCTTGACAGTCGTGGTAAACTTAAAAGACAACAAGCCTTGGCAGATCACTGACTATCGCAGATGGCTGTTTTTGTCTTTTTCTTCCTTTCATACTGTATATATTTCTGGCATGCAACTGTAAAGTTCAGAACCAAGTTGCATGTGATTTCATTGCGTACTGTATACAGCATCACAAGACTTGTAACTGGTGGCATTAGACGTGTCTCATAGCGAACAGTGAACTGCAGACCCAGAATCCAGATACTTCATTACTATCCACTGACAGTGTCTTTTGATTGGTGACCTAAAAATATCTTATCTACATTTGAAGTAAGTGCCTTTGTTCAATAGCCTCTTAAATGTGTGTGCTCTTTCTAGTTAGCAGCGTATTTGTTTCCTACAAGGTGATAGCGGTCATAACCATTTCTGTTCCAGTGCTGTATTCGTCCAGCCTCATTAAAAGGGAAGTTCTGTTGGGCTGCAGATGTTAGTAGGTAACACAGTGAGTCAATGCTCCAGTTTGTTTCTCTCCTAAATTGCTTACCAGGACTTTAGGGAAGTTTGTTGTAAATGGATAAGACACATATCTATAGAACAATCATTCCTCCCTTATTATTTTATTATTCTGACATGGATTTATGCTTCGGTCAGTGGTATTGGGAGTTCTTCATGTATCTAATGCCCGGGGTTATTTTGGCAAAAAGCAAAATATGGAAAGATTAGATTTGTTTTTTTTAATTTTTTTATTTCTTTAAAAAAAGTCTTCCAGTATAATACAGTCTGCTCTGTTAAATATAACTATTTCAAGCCGAGTAGCCATTGCTTGGTGTCTTGTGTTGTGAGATGCATCACATGCAACCTGTCCCTCTTTGTTTTAGTGTGTGCGTGGTGTGGTCAATTGCATAAATTAGTAGATGAATCTACATTTGTGTACATCAGTTTGGTAGCTTGGGTAAGTGCATGCACATATTGAATGTTCTGGAGAAAGTGGATGAATTTAGTTAATTCTGTTTCTAGAAAAACACCTTGCATTACAGAGCGGACACTAGGGCTTTCACAGACTTATGCATTATTATTTATTTTTTTTTTAAAATAATTTAGTCATTGCCAATTATTTTTTATTATTTTCTCCCCAATTTGAAATGGCCAATTATTTTTAGGCTCAGCTCACCACTACCACCCCTGCGCTGACTCGGGAGGGCGAAGACGAACACACGCTGTCCTCCGAAGAGTGTGCCGTCAGCCGTCCGCTTTTTTTTCACACTGCGGACTCACCATGCAGCCACCCAAGAGCTACAGCATTGGAGGACAACGCAGCTCTCGGGCAGCTTGCAGGCAAGCCCGCAGGCGCCCGGCCAGTCTACAGGGGTCGCTGGTGCGTGGTGAGCTGAGGACACCCTGGCCGACCTAACCCTCCCTCCCTCCCCCCGGGTGGCGCGCAGCCAATTGAGCGCAGCCCCCTGGAAGCTCCCGTCCTCAGTCGGCAACGGAATAGCCTGGACTCGAACTTGCGACGTCCAGGCTGTAGGGCACATCCTGCACTCCACGTGGAGTGCCTTTACTGGATGCACCACTCAGGAGCCCAGACTTCTGCATTATTTTGTTCATTTAATATAAACTGAATTTATTGTTGGCTTGTGTCCATATCTCCATGTAACGAAATAAACTTTCGAGTTTGACTAGTTCTGTTCATGTAGCTAAGCTATAAATCCTAAGCAGCACAGCGATTTTATATTGTCTGAAATGATTTTCTTATTTATTTATATATTTTATATATACAGATATATTTATATCTATAGATAGATGCAATGTTTTGAGTTACATGGCATATAGTAGGGCAGGTACAGTATGTGCTTTACCTCAGAATGAGCACAGCTCAGTATGTTGCTGCAACAAATCTTTAGGATGCCATTGTAACACTGAAACCTTTGCAGAACCGTTAGCAGGAGACAGCATTACCAGAAATGGCAGCACACATCGCAGCAAACTGTCCACAGGTTGTGAATGTTCAGTAGGCCAGGTTGACTTTTAGATTAAGGTGATTTTCACAGTATTGAAGGTTACATCTTGGGAATCACCAATCTAAATTAATTATGTATTTATTTATTTTTTTAAATCAGCATTTAGCCTTTAACTGGATAAGGGCATCTGCTAAGAAATAAATAATAATAATAATAATAATAACTCAGTCAGCACTGCCAACAGGTCTAGGAAAGTAACACCATGCAGAACGACAGGAGATTTTTAAAGTAATCTAATTTTCTAAAATGTCCATTTATGTTTTATTTTTCACTATAAGACACTTAACCTTTTTGAGAAGTTATCCTAGGCTTAAAATCCCTCCCCACGCATCACCACCCCATACCAATGGAAGGTACCAGCTATATTACCGGTACATATTATAGTATTCCATTGGCACGAAAAGCGTTCACTGTTATTTAACCCAGTTTAATCCACTTTCACTGCTGTTAACCTGGAGCTGACTGTTGATATGGGATTATACAAAAGCTAGTGCTTTCTATTTGATTAGATATAGATGTGTGTGCATCAGCAGGTCTGCTTTCATCGGTCTGTGTACATGTGTGTGTTTCAGGAGGATAATAGCTTGAATAAACAGATACCATTACTTGGTTACCTTACACTTTGGTGCTTTACAATGGGTTGTATGGATTCTTTAACAGGACAGTCACTGTATACTCTGTATTGAAGAACAGTCAGTATTAACAGCATGAATTCCTGCAACAGATCGCAGCAAAGTACATGAAGACTTTGTGAAGATAGCTTTGTGTTTCCTTAAAAACAGGACTCGCATGAGAAGCTAGGCATTATTTTTACATACTTTATTATTATTTATTTCTTCGCAGACGCCCTTTTCCAGGGCGACTTACAATTGTTACAAGATATCACATTATTTTTACATACAGTTACCCATTTATACAGCTGAGTTTTTATTGGAGCAATCTAGGTAAAGTACCATGTTCAAGGGTACAGCAGCAGTGTCCCCCACCTGGGATTGAACCCACAACCCTCTGGTCAAGAGTCCAGAGCTCTAACCATTACTCCACGCTGCTGCCCTACTTTTGTACAACATGGAAAAATAGATGTAGTTATTCAAGCAACATTTTGTATGCATCCATTTATTTTTGTTTTTGGTTTAGTGCTGTACTCTGGTTTGCATGTGGACAGCCATAAACTACTTTTACAATTGCGTTGCTAAATTATCAATAGACTTTGGGGCAGATTTACTAAGATCTTGCCCATTGGGAGCCTCTAGGAAATATTCAAGTTTTGTATTTGATCAGGGTTGACAATTTAGATTTTTTTTTAAATTTAAATCAGATTTTTTTAAAATTTAAATCGAATTTTTAGATTTTTGTTTTTATTTTAATGAATTATTTTGGTAGAACCGTAGTTGTAGCTCTACAGTACCTCCAAACTGTAAATTTAAGGATGTTGGAAATGGTGGTTTGTGAATATATTACTCAATCTTAAATGAATACATAAATAAAGCAAATTATTGATCATTGTGGCATCCTCTAAATGTGAACTACAATATGTGAACTACAAGAATTTAGCGATGGAGTACGCCAGAGAAAAATACCCCTCTCTCATCCCACTCATTCTTTTATTTTTCTTTCTTTGATTTCCTCTTTGTGTCAGTCCAGACACACGCAGTTGTTATTAGGTCCACTTTGCTTTTTATAGTGTGTTCAATTCTTAAAGTTCCTGATTGCACTACTAAATAAACCTGGTTTCAGCAGGTCTTAACACAGTGCTCAATTGTCTATTTGGGACCCCATTGCATGGCATCAGAATCTCTTCGGCGAATATGTTAATGATGGGGCAGGCACTCTACAACAGGGCAAGGCATGTCTTCAAAATATCATTTCAGTGCAGTATATTTTTTTTTTTACGTCTTCGCTTCATTTATGCACCACAGAATCGGGGTATGCACTGTTTGCGCTTGCACTCTTATTTGCGCTGTGATCAGACTACAGCCCTAAGAGTTTTAGTTTATAGACAGTAAGAGTTTAAGGTTTTTAAAACACACTTTTCACGTCTTTTCCTTGAGAAACTATATAAAGTATTAAATCAGTAATTTTTTTTAAGGAGGCAGTGTGGTCCAGTGGTTAAAATCCAGGGCTTATAACCAGAAGGTCACCGGTTCAAATCCCACCTCTGCCACTGATTTGACTTGCTGTGTGACCCTGAGCAAGTCACTTAACCTCCTTGTGCTCCATCCTGCGGATGAGATGTTAAATCAATGTCCTATTGTAAGTAACTCTGCATATAATGCACAGTTCACAGCCTACCTCTGTAAAGCGCTTTGTGATGGTGGTCCACTATGAAAAGTGCTGTATAAAATAAAGATATTATTATTGATTTAAATCAGCCAACCCTGTATTTGATTAAATATTTTTTTTGCAAAAATATGTTATTAATCTGGAGACCTGAGAAAAAGACTAATCTTTTATATAAATCACTGTTGCACTGCTGCATTGTTTTGACCACTGGTCATATTAATGATCTGATTTCACATATCCATGATCTTTCATCTCCGATGCCTTTACTTTACCTCTTAACCCCCAGGGAGGCTTTGTTTTTGTTAACAATGTATTTCTAGTTTGGTATTGCATTACGATTGTAATGTCAGAATTCAATTTGGTTATGAGAACCATAAGGGAAAAGGCTTCTCTTTACTGCCCTCAAGCCACTGAGGTGATTACAATCTGTTTGGTCTTTAACTTGGCCTGGACATTTGTCTCAAAGCTGGAAGGGAAAGCAATAAATGCCTGGGAGGAAGACACTGTAAAAGCTAATGAGGCAGAGAGGAATGTCTATTTTAGTAACTTAGAATAATTTAAAAGGATCGTAAGAAATGCACTGAATAAAATAGCTAACATGATTAGGCAATTTCAAAAAACCTCCTGGTTTATCCTGTCCAGGCCCCATAAATAAGGGATGAGGGCATGATGATTTTATTCTGAAGTCTAACTTGCAGCAAAGCTAATAATCTAATAAGATTATGCCCCCTCCTCTCCCTGTAAAATGTGTATGAACAGTATAGTTTACCATCCTGCACTGTGCTTCACTATGCTTAGACTAGGTTTTAGATGGCATTTTACAGTGTCGTTGCTATTCTGTATATAACTATTGTATTATTGACAACTGCCTCTTTGGAAGCAAGACCGAATTCTCATTGAGCTAATCCAAGCAATTCAATAACTGAAAAAGAAAAATACATTTTTCACCAATGCAGTTTCCTCAGCCATTTCTTTATTTGTGGGATTAGTCTTTTTTAGCAGGACCCTCCAAGGGTAATAGCATCAGCTTGGCTGGTATGGGCTACTTGATTCATTGGGGACCTCCTTGTTTATTTTTCTCTATAGTTTGTAGACCACACAGCACTGCACACCAGCGCTGTTTTCCCTGGTCTGATTAGATCTCTTCAGAAGTTTTCTCCTTTGGCTCTGGAGTTTGTCAGGGGTCGTTCTGGGTTGTCAGCTTTACACCCATGGTCACTGCAGCTTACAATGCATTCAATTTATATATTTTACATGTAGACTTGAAAAGCAAATCCGTAGCTATAAATGTAACTAAGGTGAAGAAATCGCAAATAATATAATATAAGAAAGTACCTGTGCATCGGTAAACCCACTCAAAGCTCTTTTTGAAATGCCTAAAAGTGTTGTGTGGTATCAACAGAGTGGTACAATCAAGAATCCTAGTTATCTAAATGTATCTGCATTACAGTGGATCAAGATATTCTGTCATATCATATGTCTGAAGGATCTAGATTATTAATCCAAGCACATATGTTCCATCAACAGTAGTTGCTTTAAATTGGATCATTCTATAAAAGAATGGCAAACAATTACACTTTTTAAGATTGTTAGGGGTAGACTGCTGTTTTGAGGTAGACGTCTGTCCATGTTCTAGCACCCTCCTAATAATATTTTAATAAATTATTCGCTTCCCCATCCTAAAAGCCTCATTAGTATTTCGATGGGACAAAAAGTAATGTTGTTGGTGCATTGTGGGTAGATAAATGTCTTGGAAAAGATTATACATTTACCATTGAGAGATATTTTGTTAATTATCGGAATAATCACTAGAATTACTGACAAGACTTATAATCATCTAATTCATCCCTAATATGAACCCCTTATGAGCATCCAGTGTATTCAGTTCATGCTTCCCCCTGCACAAATTCTGGCGCTCCTGATTGAAAGGAATAGCGTATCTGGATACTAGGGGCGTATGGATGAATTGTGATACTTTCTTTAGTAGATGTATCGTAATAGAGCAGGGGTCGGCAACGTGTCCGAATACGTCCAACACACACACGCACACGAACATAATTGTATATATGGTAACTTCCGTTTTGTTTGTCCATGGCCACTGTGATGCTTATCAGATAAATTTTCTTTCTCCTCGAGCAAAAGTCGAAAAACATATTCTCCGGGTGATGTATGGCACATGATGTTTGAATTAAAAGTACCAAAGCTATCTGGATTATGTTTAAAATGTAACGAGACCAAGTGCCACACTGCAGGTTAAAGAATGAATTACATTAATGTCATTTTGTGTTGCAGCAAATGGTGGCTGCAGCCTTTACTGCTCCCTGTCCGGGAAAAAGGAGTCCCTGAACCTGGTGATGAGCGACGGATCTTTAACAAGGTGCAGACAGAACCGCGTTCTCCATTCAGGAAGCCACTCCACCAGCGATCACACTGCGTCCCTGTGTGAAAGAACGCTGCAAAGCCTGAGGCTCACTGCCATCCCACACCCAGATACAAGGTACTCCTGCTGTCACTGTGGCTGTCGTCTTCTGAGCCATCACAGATCACTGTGTTTCTAGCAGTAGGATCTGAATGGAAATGTTCGTACAGTGTACTGAAAGGCTATGTCGATTTAGACCCTTCTTTTTTGGCCGTACATATTCTATAAAGTTCCCTGTAATTAAAAACTTATGCTATATGCATATCTTATTTTCTGATAGGCCCCTGCTAATGTAGTGACTTGCATTATGGTCAAAGTTCTTAAATTGTGATCAGCATTGTAAGTAGTAAATGAAACTTTGTACTTGGCAGCCATCAGATGCCAATGTTTTTCAATTTGAGTACTCTATCTGTGTCTAATACAACTAGATAGATGGATAGAGATCAACATTTTTGTATGATTGCATAAGAAGTCAGATACAATCTTTGTAGACATACAGTGGTCAACCATTATTGTTTCATTTTCTCCAAATTAGCTCATCTGTACATTTGTTTTTTGGCACAACATGTTTAAAACTCTGGAGCATCAGTCAGGTAAAATTACACAAACAAGTTTATCAGTGATGATGAAATGAAGGCTTGGAACAGCCCATTTATTGGAGTGGCATGTTATTTTCACTTGAGCTGCCTACAAAATAATAGGTTATGACACCCCCACCCCCACCCACCCATTGAGCTGCATGATAGCAGTAATAGATTTTGAAGTGTTTTGGACACATTCAGTATTAGATCGTCTTTCTTATTAGTGTAAACTTTGAGTTCAGCCAAACTTTTAATAAATGTTAGAGGGCAGTAACATTCAGCTTTTAACTTCTTTCATGTACAAAGTGGTGAGTGCAGTAATCACGTATTTATTAGAACGTCATTATGCACTGTCATGTCACAAAGACAATTCATAAGAATCCGGACAAAAGTATTCCTTTTATTAACAACAGAAAAAAAAACCTTTTGCTTAGATCTCTCTGGAGCTTTGCACAAAATCTATAATGAGGGAACTGACAGAAGTCATTATAGAAAAGATCAGAGTAACACATCAGGAAATATGAACTCCTTCCTATTCATTCAAGGAAGATTCCCACAATAATACAGAGCATTGTAAATGGTAAAAGTTCACAGGCCGCTATTATGCCGACACACCAGATGACTATGCTGATTTAATTGAATAATATATAACTAGGTTTTACCTGCTTGTGTTGAAAAAAATATATTGCTATCATTTTATAAACAAGTTTCTTTTATTTTCAAGATGGCTAAATATTTATATGTAATTTGACAGTAAAAAGCTCCACAAAACGGTGACTTTTGTTTTGTCCAAATTACCACAGAAATGTGTAAAAATAAAAAGCTGACTGACGTTTCCCCTTCTTGATTGTCAGACTGTTCACATCAATGGGACACTGTTTGTTCTTGAAAGTTTTATTGGACAGTTTCTACATGAAAAGCACACTTGAGATGCATCAGCCCATTTACTATACAAGTACCTTCTAAAAAAACAAGCTTTAATCCACACTGTCTTTCAGTCCAAGTGTAATAAGAACACGTCTTAACGTGATAATTCCTTTTATCTAAAATGTATCAATATTATTCTTCGTTTGGTTTACATGCAAGCGCAAAGCTGCTATGTTTCCATATATAATGCTAGTAGTAGGTGGAGTTTCTTTTCATTGCTTCCTGATTTGAATTTTTTTTTTTATTCATAACATCACTGAATACAAGCTGATCAGGTTGACTGGCACAGTCTGGGAACACAGTGTTTAACTGTTATACCGGTCTGAAAGTAGCGGAGACAGATTGGCAGCCCTGAGCCAGCTCTGCATTTTATCTGTCAACAGGAAACAACCAGTACGAATGTTCTCTTGTTTGCTTTTATCCACCTTACAGATCCTCTGGCTTTCAAGACACATTAGTGCCAACTAGCACCACCAACACCTCCAGCAGAACCAGTTTGAATGGAGGAGGATGCCTCCACCCGCACATTAAGCAGGAGAGCCCTAGCAGCTACAAAGCTCTGTCTGGGGTCCCTGTGAGCCAGGAGGTATCTTCTGGAGGAGGGGGGTCCGAGATGCGAGGGGGGACAGCTAGTCTGCTGAATCCCGAAATAGAACTGGCCAACAATAGCTTCACAAACTCGCTTTCATCGTACCCGTTTAATAATGAACCAGGCTCCTCCCAGGGCTCATTGTCAGCTGGCAGCTCCCGTCATTCAGCGAGGCTGCTGCATTCAGGCAACCTGAAGAGGCGATGCATCCCCGTGGCCCCGGCAGCCACCTCGTCTGAGGGAATCGATATCACAGCTATCATCTGCTCTTCCCAGATGTCCCTGGTAGCAACCTGCGTCAACGGGCTGCGGACTAATTCTCCTGGCGTTTCCTCTCACCCCAGAGCGGCCGCTGGTCACCTCTCGGGAAGCTGCAAGCCCCGGAGCCCCTCTCAGCCGTGTTCCCAGACAGAGGAAAGCTGCAGCCTGCCGTCCCCTGGAGCCTGCCTCGTCTCCTTCTCCTCCTCATCCTCCATAGGCTCTCAGGAGCCAGAGCGCAGTGACTGTGATCAGCAGCTACAGATGCACCTTAACCAGCAGCAGCAGCAGCAGCAGCAGCAGCACACCCCACAGCAGCAGCAGCAGCAGCTGGAACAACCAGAAGGTCTCGGCTTCCTCATGAACAATATGGCGCACCACGGGGTGCTGGAGGGTTGTCAGAAAGCCAGCTTTTTGAAACAAGAGCCGCTGGACGAGTTCACGCAGAGCGAAGAGCTTTTCCATCATCATCACCACCACCATCACCTCCACCACCATCATCGTCATCACCATAGCCTGCCCCCACCTTATCATTTGCACCAGTACATCAACCAGAGCCAGAGCGCCGTGTTTCACCTCCAGGGTCAGCCCCCTGCCGCGGAGTCAAAGCCTCTGTCCCAGCCAGAGAGGGAGGACAGCACCCTCAGCGGGGGCAGTCCCGACAAGCAGGTGTGCAGGTGGATCGACTGCAGCGCTGCCTACGAGCAGCAGGATGAGCTTGTGAGGCACATCGAGAAGATGCACATCGACCAGCGCAAAGGGGAGGATTTCACCTGCTTCTGGGCTGGGTGTGTCCGCCGATACAAGCCTTTCAATGCTCGCTACAAACTGCTGATCCACATGAGGGTTCACTCTGGAGAAAAGCCCAACAAGTGCATGGTAAGTCTTGCCGGTTCTTTTCCGAACTGCAGTTCTTGGGTAACCAGGAGACAAATCCAACCGCACTGTGTCAAGGTGTTTTTTTATAATTATTTTTGATGCATGCATACTGTAGATACATAGACACAATCCCCTTTACTCTCTTCCTAATGCCTTCAGAGTGTCTCCACCATCAGGAATGGTCCATTTCCAGTACTCTTCACCCGTCCCTTTTGAAATACCACTCTTAACGCATCTTAATAGTAATTATTCTATATCAAATGTTGCCTGTACGGAATACAGGGCCGAAGAGGTAAAGGTGAGTGCTTCAGTTTTCATCCAGATATAAAATGTAACTGTTTTTGTCTTTTGAGATGTGGTTTAGTAACTGTACAGCTATATTACTGTGTTGCATCAACCTGGTAAAGGCCCTATATTGTGTTAAATAACTTTGTCTGCAGTGCTTGGCTGGTGTTTTCCGATCTAAAGAAGTTATGCATCTGGGTCCAAGTCCACATTTATTAATCCTCAGAAACCCTTTTTAACTAAAGTGTAATTTCTGTTTTAAGTCCCCCAATAAGCATTGGCAAGGTAAATGCAAATGGATCGCCAGCTGTAGTTCAAGATGACGACCGGGGTCTAAGCTAATGATCTAAGCAGCGTCGGATCATAAGAATGTTGCCTTGAAACGTGTAAATCTATCTGATGCCATTTCAGCAGTTAATAAGCGAGTCAATACAATAAACCACCCCTTGTGGGGGAACCCCAGTGGAATTTATATAGAGAGAGGTATTTAGAGCCTCCGTTCTTTAGATTATTAGAGGAGTGTGTTTCTGTAACTTTAAGGGTAAGAACACAGCAAACTGATTCTTCCTTAGCTTGTGTCAGGGGAAACCAGATATTTATTTGGTCTGACCTTATTTTGTAGGAGACCTGATTTAGATCTTAAAGCTCAGTACAAGAAAAAAAAAAAAAAAAACATCTGCTTGACATAACCAAAGATGAATAGACTTGACCGCTTAAAAATCAGAGATTTGAAATGTTCTGCTGTCCCAAGGGAATCGAGCAGTGGCTTTTTATTCAAACCAACAGGTCTGAATACTGTATTAGTTAGACTTTTGCTTCTCCAAGTGTGATTGGAGGCACTGCCAATGTTAGGCATTCATTCTTTCAGCTCTCTTAAGGGATTGATAACAATTCATTTCAACCTTCAAACTAACCAGCTGTTACTAACAACACACATGCAAAGTAGTAAGCAAAGGTAATTTGCTTTTTTTATTGTATTTATTTATTTATTAAAGATTAATCTAACCTCTTTCAAATAATATCTTGTTTAAGAAAGACAACCAGGGGCTCCCGAGTGGCACATCCAGTAAAGGCGCTCTGCGTGGAGTGCAGGACGCGCCCTATAGTCTGGAGATTGCAGGTTCAAATCCAGGCTATGTCACTGCGTTTCGGAGGACGCGTATTCCAGCCTCCATTTGCCAAGTCGCCAGGGGGTTGCAGCGGTGAACCGGGATACAAATAACAATTGGGCATTCCAAATTAGGGAGAAAACCAGGGTAAAAACCATTGGTGATGACTAAATTAAGAAGAAAAAAAAAGAAAGACAACCAAGACTTTGAGGCCAAGTGTTACTTGTTCCTGGTGTTTATGAAACATTTTTTTTTACCAACCTGAAATCTGACATCTTTAAGGCTGTGTGTTACCAAGCTTTCACTGGTTATATGTGTGGCATTCCTGTCATAAAGGTTTGTACCTCAAAGGAAATGACGGCAATAGCTATAGTAATTCTTTCAGTTGAAGATAGGGGAATTCAAACACAGATGTCACAGCATAGAATGATGAGACAGTGACACAACAGAGTCCTGCTGTGTGGATTAAAGATGCTAACCAGATGCTTGCCTAGCACCAATCATGCTACATGTTGTAGAGTTACTGGATAAATACCAGGATATATAGCAACATGTGTTACATAAAACCAGATTTTCTGGATAGAACTTGATATAGCTAGAACTTGAAATGTCATGTACAGTATATATTGAGTGACAGAAACACTCGGGGGGGATTTGATCCCACATTTGACCTCAGAATAATGTACATTGTACTTTGTTAAACTCAGGTTTGGTAGACAGGTGTTTAACACGAAGTTGTACCAAACTGCAGTTCTGGGTGCTTTCTCGTGCTCATTGTAACTTTATGTACTGTAATTGAATGGAGAGGCACACCTGAGCATGTCTGATGTGTATGCTGTGTATTAGCAAAGTTTTTGGTAATAATACACTGAATAGCCCCCCTGAGACTTCCGAGGATAAGGCTGTGCACTTTGGCAGAATGTGACTGTTCATGACCAGGATGGTAAGTGTGTGGGTGACTGTATGCATGTACTGTAATAGACAAAGGCATTTCGGAATTTAAGCTATTTGTGCACAGGAAACAGATGAGACATTTTGATTTAAAACCAAATGCTCTACAAAAAGCTAGTTAATCCCTTTATTATCTTTCCAACAGCAGTTTCCACTGTACAATCATGAGGTAAGCGTCCTCATATCCAAGTATAACACCCACAATACCACAGCTGGTTTGAATTTGTTACATGCAGTGTCTTGGCGAAAATAATTATCAAGACTAGAATAATGAAGGTTTCGGCTGTGACAGGTCTTACCTGTGTTCTCTTCCAGTGCTGCTTGTAATTTAACAAAATCTTGCTCCATTTTATGGGGTGGTTTATATTCTTCTCTAATTAACCACCACTTAAAGCATTCTACAGTAGTTGCTCAAGGCAGTGCAAGTAGTTTAAAGGAAACTCCATAATCTTTCTGTAATATCCTGTTATGTTTCATACCTAATTCAAGTGTTGTTTTAGTTTATTAAATTGTGCTTTTGTCTACATTAATATTAAAAAATATATCCAACAAAAATAGGGCAGAAATAGTTCTAAGGCTTTGATATCCTAGCAGTCAGTTTAAGGCAATTTTGTGGATTTGTCGTCTCAGACAGTTTAAATGGCCAGCCTGAAAGTTCACGTGAATATTTTTCAAAGCTACAGTATCCTGCGGTCAATTAGAGATAATATTTACATATGATAAAAGTATACTGAACTTTACACCTGGAAGTTTCACAACCTCCTCGTCTTTATTTTATTTTTTATATACAAACCTTTAATTTATATTTAGATTATTGTTATTATCTTCTATAAAGTTCTAGATACATTCCCTCTCTTGGATACAGTTTAGTAAATCAAATACTGCCCCAAATAATCCCAGTAAATATGTCAATGGCATTAAATACATTTTCATATTTATCACTGTCCATATGCAAGTTTTAAAACTGGACCAAAGGCTTAAAAACACAAACAATTGAGACATTTTGTTGAGTACATGGTTTGCAACATGAAGGAAATCAGTAAGGACTTTGATAAGTAATGAAGTATGAAGCTGAAGACAAATAATGTTGACTCTTAAGTTAATTGAAACCGAGGTATAACTATGACCCGACTACCTTGTTTAAAGTTTCTTGAAATTTGAGAGTGCCTTTAACTTTACAGAAGACAGTGATTGACGTCAATATGAATCTATCCTTATCAATGTAAACAACTAACCTCCAGGGCTGTCTGAATTACTTAAAACTAATGTGTGGATGCCAAAAATATCTCTGTCTGGCTTTACCTGAACCAGTCAAACGTTGCTGCATCCAAATAAGAAGTGTGATTTATTTTCTTTTAGTAGTTTTAAATACAATAAATGGAGTAGCTGAGTTTATTCAAAGGGGGCTGTGCTGAATTAGGTTTTCTGCCTGTCAGCAGAAGAACTTTGAACATCAAAAAAAAAAAAAAGAAAGTGAAACCACCGAAATGTGATCAGGATCTTAAGTGTAGTGATTTAAAAAGTTTATTTCATTAGGCAGCAACAGTGGCAGTCAAAAGGTTAAAGCTGAAGTTTTGTGAATACTGCAGAGTCCTCTGCCCTGATTTGATTATGTTTATAATGTCTTCAAAACATTGCTTTGCGTTTTGTCCTTTGTGTTTCAAGAATTCACAATATCCCGCAATGTTTCCGTTTAACTTAAAAGTTCTGGGATTAGTCAAGCAGTCACTTCAGATAGCTTTTATTACAGTGACAGTCCGTGGTTATTTCAATGTGGAATTACTTGACACATAAAAGAGCTGTATTTGATCTCCTTGATTTGCTTTGAGTTTTTGCGATTCCTGAATCATCACAAGTGAAGACAGAAAGAAGCATTCTGAACTGTGTTTGATTAAAGGACAAGGATCTCTCTGGTATATATGATCCAGACCACAAAATATCTCTATCTCTATATCTCTATATCTCTAAGGTTTAATTAAGGGGACATGCAGTATTGCACAGTAAGTAGCACTGCAGTACTGTATTTGCCAGAACTGTAGTGCTGAGGTCAAGTTTAGGATTTGGCTAGTTATAGATGCAAACGCCGCTCCCTCCAGTCTCCCCTGGTTACCACTTACTATAGGTACCGCTACTCTATACTGTTACATTTACTGGTTCCACCCTGTCTATAAAAAATCCACATGTCTTGAATAATGTATGTATGCATTTTTTTTAATGGGATGCACATACAAAACAAAGCCCCTATTTGAGTAGCTGAAGATTCGACAGAGGATGACTGTACTTGTTGCTTTAGAAGAAAGATTCAAATGATCCACTAAGGACCCGATAGGTATCACGACACGATACATCTGACTTGAGTAAAATCTGTTGAATTTTTTCAGGGACCCCCTGGGATTTACTCACTGACCGCAATCCTGAAATTTCAGAATATACTCTCAGGTTTTTGGCAGCGTAATATTTTAAGCTACTGAGAGTAACTATACTATTTCAAACACATTTTCTTTAAAATAGGTCACTTAATATTTATTTTTACATCGTATCTGTGACTTTGAATTATGTTCAAATGATATGTATGTTTGCTGTTCGTCCTCGACCAGCACACAGCTATGCTCATGGATGCTGTATCTCACTTCAAATAAAACATGAACACCCCATAAATCATGTTGAAGCCATCAGTCTTAATTCACTCTGTCACCAAACTCATTCAGCATATTCCCTTTTTCTGACACTTTTGCAGTACCTGCCAGCACATTTCAGAATAATTTACCAGTGAAATACAAGCATCAAAGACGTTTAAGAATAACTCCCTTTTATTTTTGTACATGGAACAATTTTACGTGCCAGCATTGATTAGTCTTGTCAAAATATATATATTTTTATTTTGCCAAGTGAAGGTTTTGATTTGTTTTTCCTCTATAATTGCATTAACTGGTTTTAATGTTGTATCTTTTTCTTGTATCTTATCATACCCCCACCTTGACCCCTATTGGAAACAAAACTTAACCTTGTGTAAGTCTTGCTAAGTAAACATGTTAAAAATTAAAGATAATGGCCTGAAAATACCAATTAATTCAGTGGAGGGGTCTGGATGACATCATAAACACTCAAGATGTTTGTGCTGTAACTTTAACTTCGTAACTCCATACATTTGCTGTATATAGCAGGCAATGCCAACCTATTCTTTTTACAAATTATGAAAGGAAAGTGTGTGCCCATGATTTACTTAAAAAGTACAGCAGCAATCTGAAAGAATTTCTGTACAGTTTATTTATGTGTTGGAGTTATCATTAATAAACATTTTCAGGTTTAGAGTTGTTACATATCCTGCTGTTTCTAAGGATAACATGTATTGTTACATGTATGTACAATTGTAAAGCATAGGAAAGTGTGGCAACATGTGTCAAATGGATAGTATCAGCAAATTTACTGTTCACACAAAATTGTCTCGGTTTAACATACTGATGGCAAGTTTACTTCCCCCGTCTAGTAAGGTAAAGAAGAAACTGTAAAGCAATGTTTCGCATCCTAATGCAAACAGTATTACAAAGTTCACAGTGCTTTATCACCTGATCAATACATCTATGTAGCTTGTTGAGACCTGAAAGAGATTGATCTGCTCTTCATGTACTTGTCTATGTTCATTTCATATTTCAATAGCGGCTCCTGACTTTAATAACTGGAGAGGCTAAACAACAAAACCTGCTTTTATATATATATATATAAAATGTACTTTTTTATTATACACAATAAAACGTTGCATGTTTCAAAAGGTACTTCCTAATTTAATAAGAAATGTAATGTAGTATAAGCAGCACATAAGGCAAGCAACTGAATACAACAAAAACTTTATGGACTTACTTGATTGCTGAACTCTGAGTGATGTCATTTGTAGAAAAATTATTTGGAAGATGAAGAGCCGGTCTGAAAAACCAAACTGCGAATACTCACAGTCAACCTTTTAGTTTTTTTTGTACCATGAGCAATTAAAAAGGCAATTTTGTTTTGGTCCTCCCTGTTGAAGGTCTAATTTAGGCCTTTGGAATGACCTTTATTCTTATTTTTTTGTTCTTATTTTTTCCTCAATTTTAAAGCGAGGAAAATGGCATATGCATTTAAAAAATCTACAACATACTGTACATGGAAATCTAAGGGAGTAGCCACACGTGACCGATAACCTGCCTGGCAACAGACACGTCAAGATGAAGTCGAATTATCAGTGGTAGAGGCTAGCCGCAAGCCTGCATCGTGTAGCCAATACAAATACAGTGAAACTTGACAGACAGAGGGTGATTGCAGGTGGAAACACACAGAATCCCACCCATTTTGAGGCTGCATATTAGCCAATAGCAATACAGCAGACCTTGGAAAGCATGGCGCAAGGTAAGCTTTTTTTTACTTTGACAAAATTACACGTAGGCTTAGCCTCTAATTCAGATTATTATTGTGGAATATTGAAATGACCAGATAGTGGACATTAATTAGGGTGACATTTGAAACCCTCTTTGAAAAAGCTGTTCCTAGTCACCAAAGCATTTATGAGAAACCAGTTGACACCTCCCAACCTTGCCCTTCACATATCCTACTAAAAGCCATTGGTATTTCAGTAAGCAGTGGCTGGGTTGCAGCAAGATATTTGTTTCTTTGAAATTCAGGATTGCTTTACAATTAAACACCTAGACTTCAGAAAAAAAATAATAATAATAATAATAATAAAACAAACAGGGTTCTTCCTCAAAAGCTTGCTGGCAAGAACACTAAAAAGCTACATTTTGCAGTTTTGGGAAGTCATGCAGATAAATGTAAATAAATAAAGCTTTGTTTAAATAAACAATAATATACAGAGTATGTTGCATACTCCTGCAGGAGACGCATACTACAGAAATGCACGTGTGATAAGTACATGTGTAAAAATAATGTTGGCAGGAAATATGTAACGATTGTCAGAAGACTAATGCATTTGGCTGACAACTAAAGTCCTGGAAATGTATTGGGTATAACTGCTGAATTAGCTGGGCCAAGATGTTGTCAGACTTTAGAAAAGATCCAATCATTCTTTACACAAATGTAATCCAAATTTAAAGTGTTATTTTTTTTTTCTTCATAGTGCATCCAATATACTGTTTATGTTCTTTGTTTTAATACTGCAGAGTAAAAAAATATATATAATATCATTACTATTTCAGAATGTGTTTCTGTCATTAGGAATTAATATGTAGTAATACTAATAATGGAATAATAGGTAGTCTCCTTCTAAAAAGTCGTCTTTCTCGCTACCTTATCCCTCAAGGTGTTGCTGTCTATAAACAAATTAACTCACTACCAGTATGTTATTAATGCTTGGTCAATATGAAATACTGTATTCGGGGGGGGGGTAGGGGTAGGGTAGGTGTTAGGCTAGGTGGTACAGATGATTAATGACCATCTTATCACATCTGGAGACCTGGGTTTGAATACAGCTTACCTTAAGTCAAGGTTTTGTAGTCTCAATTTTGCCTTCAGAAAATCTGCTGCGTTTTTCAGAATTTGTATTTAATTACAGTAAGTTAATTCATTAATAATACTTTTTGTATATGTTCCATTGTGTTTCATTTTTTTTTTAATGTGGTTCTAAAACTATGTTAAAGGAAATGTGGTTAATCTCAGCTTTGTAATACATACTGTATTGTGTCATAACTGTACCCAACCAAGATTGTATTGGACTAGACACAAGCTCTCGAGGAGATCAGTTTCACAACTGCAACAAAGGGAAACCAATTACTATGAAAAGTTCAGATATCCTATTAGCAGGGACCCGCTGTTACTGGCATGTCTCACAAGCTTTAATGGGGAGCGCTCTCTGCTCCAGAAGTGTTTCTAAGGGTATTGGTACATACTTTAATTTTGCTTATGAATGTTTTACTTCATCATTTTTGGCAAAATGTAAAAAAGCGAAACATTACAAATCTGTGACTGTTTCAAGCAAGCGAGAGGCTTGTGCAACAGGATGGCACGGCCCCAGGCCTGGTGATTCTGCTCTGTTAGCACTGCACCATGAGCCATGTGTTTGATAATGACAAAGTGAATAGCTAACCCTGCAGTATTCAACTGCCATATATAAATGTATATTTTAGTAATTAACTGTTGAGCTCAGTTGCTTTTCCAATATGAAAAAAAAAAACTTGGATACTTCAAAATGCAAGTACATTTAGATTCTGTACTTATACTTTAGTTCCATATTATTATTATTATTATTATTATTATTATTATTATTATTATTATACACACTTCAATTATCACAGTTTAATTACATAGTAACTACTTTATAATTACAACTGCATATAAAATAAAAGTGCATTTTCAAGTAAATGGTTGAAAAGCAGGTCATGTCCACTATATTTCACATGCAGTGTAGCTGCTGTGATGGTGTTGTCTGTGGAGGGCCGTTTCACTCCAGGTTTAACAGGTAAAATGAGATCATGAACTACTTCAGGGTCTGGATGAAGGTTTAATTGCTTCAATTACACAATTTAGAACAGGGTTGGAACAAAGACCAGGACAGGAAGGGCCAACTTTGGCCACCCATGGGTTAAGGAAATGACTAGTGTTTTATTTCCAATGGGGCAGCAGTGAGATTTCCGTAAGCCAATGACCCACTAGGTGGGCAGATTGTAAGGGCCAGACCTGCAGTACTACGGGGTACAGAGTAAAGCAAGACTTCTTGTTTGTTGAATAACATTTCTTCAGCCCCTTAGATGTTCGCTTAGGGCGCCCATTTATCATTGACGCCCTGTTTGGAGAAATACAGGCCTTAAACTCTGAATCTGTTCAGTCACTGACAGCGAAAAACAGATTTATCTTAATGGTGAATCATCAGAGCCCATGGCAGTGTAACCCAACAATTACTCAGGGAGCCCGCTAGCGAACAAATATTTCACAAGCCTACAGTACTGCTTTTGAACAACTTTTAATTAGGAGCACAGCTTTGGATGCATTATACAATGTTACACGTTCTGTCATTTCAACAATAAGCTTCTTTTTTAACTGGAAAAGGTATCCTATCCAATGTATACAGACTTTCCAGCTGCTGTAGATGGGGCAGTCCACAGCCAAGGACTCTTAAAGCTGGTTCTCTTGGTTAATAAATCCAGGATTTCGCTGTTGTGAAATATGAAGATTTGTAATTTTAAGTTGACCACGCTAATCAAGGCATTTAATACATGTATGACTAAAAGATGTTTTCATAGGCATTTCAGAAGGTTAGTTATTGTTGTGTTTGGCACCTTCTGTTACTACCGTCAGTGAAAGACCAGACATCCAGTGATATTTCATTTCCTTGATTAGGCCTAATCTTATTAAATTAACAAAAATGTGTTTTAAATTCAACACTGCAATATGTTTTTTCACCCATTAGTTAGGCTCTATACACTCTGCGCATACATGAGAAAGTGCAAACTATTTATCGTGTTTAACTGTGTGTCCCTGTAGCCTGTTGATGTTTTTTTTTAATGATAAATGTGAGCCATGGCGTAGCTCATGAAGATGGGCTACAGGTCAGGAACCTTGGCCCACTGCACTGGAAATTATCTGTCAGAAAACATGAAGCTGACACCGACTGGAACATTGCATGTAATTTACATTCATTTTTATAATATTATATATATTTTTAATTATTTATTATTATTATGATGCATCATATTGCTATTGTATTATTATATATATATATATATATATATATATATATATATATATATATATATATATATATATATATATATATATATACAGTACTGTGCAAAAGTTTTAGGCAGGTGTGAAAAAATGCTGTAAAGTAAGAATGCTTTCAAAAATAGACATGTTAATAGATTATATTTATCAATTAACTAAATGCAAAGTGAGTGAACAGAAGAAAAATCTAAATCAAATCCATATTTGGTGTGACAAATAGTTTGATTTCTGGCCCACAAGATATAATTAATATTACAAAGGATTAAGCCAAGAATTGGATTAAGCCATGCCAAGTTAGTGCACTGAAGGAAAAATTGAGATTCCATAAGGGTAAACAGAATGTGTCTTGTATATACTGCAGTATCCCCCCTCCCCCCCTCTCTCCAAGGCTTTGGCAATGAGGAAATCTCAAGGCTCATTGTTCATACTCGTGTTACTAGTGAGGTAAACAGTTATGAAGAGGGATTTAAAAAATATAAGGTTTATTTTTTATTTTTTAACAAAATAACCTATACTTAATTAGGACATACGAACAGTAACTTTAAACACTACTTTACAGTGATGGTAAGAATATTATTTATTTCAAAACAAATTATTGGTATGAAACCTAAAATACCCAGTAAAACAATGCTATGGCATTTTAAATTCATGTGCTGACTGCTGTGCCTCTGATTAGGCTGTAGAGCATGTCTGCTGACTTAACAAGTATTGTACATACAGGTGGGACTAGGAAAATACGCTGTCGCACTTTCCTATGTATTATGCATTATTTTGTACAGTGGCAATTGGACGGCTTTTAGGTGGATGAGTCTACTTGATGCTATATATAACCGCACATAGTGCCTGGATGCCTTTTAATACAACATGGTAGCTTTAATAATCAAAGATGGGTGATTAGTGGTGGGGAGTCTAATTAATGGTAACTGTAGTAGCTTTGAGATGTCCCCTCTCATTTTTAGGAACCCCTCTCATTTTTAGTTGCCGAAGCCTGAGAGTCAGGAATTTGGAATAAAACCCATTGATTCGCCACTAGGAGGCTCGACAGTACTGCATTATGTATAGGCTGTAAAATACCTTTTTTCTGTTTCGATTACTTGGAAAAATCTTGAAGGTTTTTTTTTTGTTGTTCTTCTGAAGGTCTACTGTGGTGATTTAAGCCCATTCTCTGCGTTTTCCCTATACTCCTATCATGCTTTATGTAGCTTTATTTACTACAGTATATTATACGCCATGTGTCTGCTGTGCCATACTATGCCTGTCCCATGTGAGGCTGGGCCTGGCCAGCCTTAGAAACTGCAAAACAACTCCTTCTCCTTTGTAAATGATTCATAACAGCATCTTTGTGGTCAGAAATCATAATCTTATGATTAAGCGTACTGTAGTGAGAAGCAAATTCATTTATAAAAGAATGGTGATCCATAGGGAAATGTGGTAATGTAGAAGAGGCAACATCAAAAGTCATGGAAAATAAAAGGGGAATAATATATTAGAAGAACTTGAAATGTTCCCTAGATTGTTTGTTTGTTTGTTTGTTTGTTTGTTTGTTGATGTAATTGTTTTCTGTATGCACCCTTTGTTCCAAGCAGTTGCTGTAAATTGTTTATTTTTAATTTTTTTATTATGAAAAACAACACATCTTTGTGATTTACCACACAATTGTGCCATTCAGATGGGATTGCGGTGAATTCAGGCCTGAAGATATGCTTTTAAAAACCCAGTGACCACCCAGGAGACAAAAATGTGTTGACATCAGTCCATTGTGAGGAAAAAACAAGACAAACTTGGTTGCCCTTCACTATAATAGGAAACAGCAATTAGGTTTGCAGACTCTACTGTGACCAAAGAAAACTCATTCACTTGATCTTGTGGGAACAAGCATGGTTGGGCTGAAACTTCCAACACCAGTCATGCCACTAGAAGGCATTGACAGGCAAACTTGTAGCTGCCACAGTGAGGGTTTTACAGCAGACTTTGCTATTAAATAGCAGAAATTGGTGAGTTTTTAATAAAAAAAATTATCATTTTTATAGTAATAGTTGACATTCTTAATTGGTTGAGCTTATTGGTATGATTAATTAATTCATATTTTAATCTTCTAAACACCCTAATAATAATATATGTGTAAATCATTTGGTGCTTTATGAAAAATGCAGATGTAATGCAAGATGCCGATACGGTTTACAATAAAACAAAATTTCTGAATCTGGATCTGAAAATTGTTTTTGAAAGGCATTACGGAATTTGTCTTTGATAGGGGATGTAACGGCTTTTCAAAAATTAGTCTGGCAGCAAGACATCTTTTTAGTCATCAGAATTATGTTGTGATAAATGGCAGGAAGCCAGTATTCAGTTCCAAGACTATACATGGATATACCAGAGACAGTGTTGCAAAACATTTTTTACAGCACTCCCCGGCTTGTGCTGAACACAATGCCATCTTGACCTATTGTTCAATTTCTAATTTCTGTTTTCTTTCCCAATATTATTATGCATTTGGACTTAAACTGTTTTGCTTGGCAGCAACCATCTACAAAAATGTTTATTTGTTGTCACTTTCAAGATATCAAATGGCATGACTCGGTTTGTATTTGAGACAGCTGTGTCAACTTTCTTTGTATAAAAGTAGACGTGTGCCAGCTAAGGAAAAAGGCAAGACCTAGGTGTGAGTAATGGTAAAGAATCGGCCCAGTGTGATGTTGAAGAACAACCTCAGTAGACTTTGATGAATGAAGTTCAGGGGCATTTTCTCTGTGGTTGGTCCTGAAGTAGGTTATATGTAACTAGTTTTATGTACATAAAACGCAGGATGTGGTCCCACTGTTCACTATATCACTTGCCAAAAGTAAAAATAAGCCACATCTGTGACAAAGGTGCAAAGCCTTCATTAATTTTAGCAATGCAAATGCATCATGTTGCGATTTGCAGGGCTTCAGTTGAAAATATAGGGGACCTGTTGAGAATGTTGTCAGTTTTATTTAAATAAGCATGGATTGTTCTGTTAAGTTTCTTTATACTGTAACAACTTCTTAATTTCTGTAAGTCAAAACCAGATATTTGCTTTAGGTGTTAGTATAGTGTCATATTATTGTAATACCACTATGTCCACAATGCAAATTCTGTAGGGGTATCTTTGGTTACATTATTATGTATTTTATTTTTTTAAGAGACTGTAGCTTAACACAAGTTTACACTAATTGGACTGAATCTATTGGGGATTAAATTCTAAATTTCTCTTTTTTTTATTTATATACCCATCACAGCAGAGAATTACCTCATTTCTTTGTAAGCCTTTTTTTTTTTTTTGGGAGCTGTCACTTTCTAATGGAAGACAGAAAAGCTTGAAAAAAGCTAGTGTCACCAGATATGAATTTCACTAACTTTACAGTGCTGCAATACAAATCTGGCAGGTTGGTGGTACCAGACACAGGTTGTAATTATCCTCAGTCTCAATTAAATACAGGAAGTTTGCCTCTTCTCGATTTTTAATGTGCCTGTATAAACTCTGATAGATGCATGTATTTAGAGCACAATATAATGTATTTGTTGTATGTGTTTTCAGTTGTAATTTATAGCCTCTAGGTGATAGAAATTAGGTATGTGTTTCCATGAAATGGGATTTAAGAACTGTCACCAGTGTATTGCCTGAAGAAACAGATCTTGCACAGTGCTACTGGATACTGTTATGACACTATGGAAATGCAATGGAGAGCATTGGTCAATACTATGGTTGTGTTACTATTGTAGTACAACTGTACCAATGGCCAGGGGCCCTTGTATAACTTTCCCTCAGTACAGAACCACTGCATTTCCATTGTAGATACTTTTAGTAAGGGTTGTGTTTGTTTAAGAAAAGCCGATTTAAATTATTCCATCAAAAGAAGAATCCACTAGCTTGAAACATGTGCTGGGTTTTATAAACTAGCTAGTAACCAGTAATAAACTATAATAAACACAAGCAAACTTGATGTTGCTGAAATTAACAGCTGAGACAAAGGTTTCTTCACCTGTGCAGAATCTGTGAGATAAGAGAAAACCTTTATTGGCATGAATGTCAAAAACAAACAAACAGTTTGTTGTATACACATGAAATGTGAGTTCTGGGATTTACACACAGTGTTTCAGAATAATCCATGGTGGTTGTGTGTTCTCTTGAGAAGCTGGATTTTAGTAGTTTTATTTAAAGCCCAGCCCAGGTGTTCTGGAGACTTGGCTTCAGGCTGCACCTGCTGTAACAAGGATAAACACAGCCCCAGCACTATCAACACACTGCCGTCTACAAGCTTGTAATTCATCACAAAATTGAAATGCATGTTGTAGTCTGGGCTCTTTTAATGACAGAGGGGAGTGCTGACATTTACTAGTTGGGAGGAGCCCTTATTGATCTGCTCTGCGCTTTGGTAATCTTTTTGTGAGACAAATCACGAGTTTGTGTCCAGACTTAAAACCCACTTATTTAACCTGGTCCTCTGCCTAGTTTACTGTTAGAATTCCTGTCTCCTACTGGAACTGTCTGGAGGGGCTTTGACTACAAAGTGCTGAGCAAGTGGAACATGTATTGTGTGAAGGGAGCTAGGTGGCACAGCGGGTTAATTCACTGTCTATTCACACCTTTCAAAACCAGCTTGGGTCACATGTGTAATGAGTTTGATAGTCTCTACCCTCAGTCTCAGAATGAACGGCCATGGAATGGGCATGTGCCTCATTAGCAGCCACTGTGTATAACTTCACATTCCTGCTATCCACTCTGTGTATGTGCTGAGAATAGTGCATATGAATAATGTAATTACAGTACATTAGTAAAACAAAATGTAACACAGTTGTAATAAGACAGTGTATATGCTTTTAACATCTGCCTGTATTGAATTATTGCAAACTACAGCTTATTCATATCCTCACGTGATTTTCCAGACCATTGTGTGGACTGGGTTGTGATAGTTCTGGCTGGCCTGTCGACGCAGCAGCTTTGTGTATAACTTAGGCACTCGGTCAAGACCACCCAGTTAGGAGAAAGAGAAAACCACTGTGAAAAGTGATCATGGTTTCTACTAAAGTGGCAGGACAGCACACATGCAACTTAGTTGTTGATAATTCTTCTTTTTATTTTCTATCCATTCTTTGAAGTGAGATGATTCAGTTACAGTGGATCTTGTAAAAGGAGGGTTGTTAGGGTTTACATTTCAAAGAATCTGAATTTAATTAGTGTTAGATGGTGCAAAGAAAGAGACGGCACCAAGGGCAGTATTCTGTTTTAGACTGACAGATAAGGGGAGTCATTTGGGGGTGATTGCAGTTCCCGGTCCCCACCAGCTGCAATACATTATACCTACCAACATGGAAAGAGATAATCTTTATTATATTATATATGAGACAGAAATAAGGAAGTTAAGAGAAGGTTAAGAGTGATCTCTGCTCCTGGTTGACCCTAATTGAGAATCCTCTATTGCTCTGCACAATATGACATGAACCCACTCGGCCCTGCCCACATGCCATCCCTACACTGGAGGTGAAATTGTAATTTAGTCCCTGGCCACTTGGGAGTGAGACACAGATGAAACGATTAATTTGTATACCCATTAATCAAGATACTTATCAAGAGAATCACATTAGGCTGTCGTGAATGATCATTTTATCTTCTTCCACTTCATACAAATCGTCCATCACGATCACTACATGTACAGTGTCCTGAAAAATATTGTATTACAGCTTGCGTATTGTGTTGATATTGTGTAGTGCATCATTAGGCCTTTATACAGAGACCATCAGCAATACTTGCATCTAAATGATCCTGTCGTGGTAACAAAGTGTTGTAGGGGTTGTCTGTTTCAAATGACATGTGAATAAGTAGTTTGGGGTATTTATAACGTATTAGTGTGCCGTTGTCATGCACTGCATTCCTATTCAATTACCAGTATGCTAATTTATGAATGCAACCCTTTGTCTCTTACAAATCTGCTCTGACAACTGTTTTTATTTCGAGTTCCCAAACCAGATGAAATGACTTAAAGATAAACAAATGCAGACAGAAGAATTTCTATCACATTAAGATTGAGGGATTTCTGTATTCGTTAACATCATTCCTCTCCATGTTGTGTGTTTGTTTCTTGTGTGGTTCAAAGTTCTTCTAGTTTATGAGGATCAGTTGAATTTCATAAACTGCAGCCTGTTTGGTTAAAGTGATTCAATGACCAGGTGCTACTGACTCAAAAACTGTGCAGCCAAACAGACCCCTTTCTGGTGTGCTGTGGTTACAGGTGTCTAATACGTTGTTTCTTTATCCATATGCAATTGTTTTATATGGGAAGCGTAAACCTATACTACTTCTGGTTGTGATTTAAAGATTGGCTTTGATTATTAAAATCTGGATATGATAAAAAAAAATTTAAAAAAATATGCAGTGGGACGAAATACGCTATTGACCATAAACCATGGCATAGGAAATTGGAAGTGAAAATGCTGCTTTGTGGGACAGTACAACTGTTGTGCATTTCCAGTTTGGTTAATTTAGCCCTTTTCACATTGGAGACATCTGCACAGAGACATCTGTCTTATAAAAGTTGATTGCAGTCTATCATGCAAAATGCAGATATGGCAAAGTAAAGTATGCCTGCCAACTAAGCTTGCGGATGTACTTTGTTTTAATGGCATTATTAATATTGAATAACACTAAGTGTGGAGTTACAATATAGTGATTTTTTTATTTTTATTTTTATTACATGTGAAATTACAAAGTTTTTTTTATTATTTGGGGGTTTTAGGACTAATCTGCAGGCTCATTTTTCAGCTGAATTGTGGATTGTCAAAATCTAAAGATGGTCAATGTGGGTTGTATATGGTGTTCTACCCTGTATACAAAAATTTTCCTACCCTACTTTCACACTTGTGTAATAACTAGCTGAATAATGTTACATTAACATGTTGAATTACATACCGCTTTGTAGTTTTCCATATACTTAACGAAAACTGACATTTGAAAAATGTGACATTTAGACATCTAACATGACATACTGTACTACTATTATGGCTTCCAGTAGACTTGCAATATCATTTTATAGTTTTGATCCCATGATCTATGTTTTTATTTATTTTTTTATTGTCTCAATCCTAAAATTCTAGGTGATGCAAAACTTTTGGTCATAACTGTATACAGTGTGTGTGTGTATATACAGTACTGTGCAAAAGTTTTAGGCAGGTGTGAAAAAATGCTGTAAAGTAAGAATGCTTTCAAAAATAGACATGTTAATAGATTATATTTATCAATTAACTAAATGCAAAGTGAGTGAACAGAAGAAAAATCTAAATCAAATCCATATTTGGTGTGACAACCCTTTGCCTTCAAAACAGCATCAATTCTTCTAGGTACACTTGCACAAAGTCAGGGATTTTGTAGGCATATAGTCAGGTGTATGATTAAACAATTATACCAAACAGGTGCTAATGATCATCAATTCAATATGTAGGTTGAAACACAATCATTAACTGAAACAGAAACAGCTGTGTAGGAGGAATAAAACTGGGTGAGGAACAGCCAAACTCAGCTAACAAGGTGAGGTTGCTGAAGACAGTTTACTGTCAAAAGTCATACACCATGGCAAGACTGAGCACAGCAACAAGACACAAGGTAGTTATACTGCATCAGCAAGGTCTCTCCCAGGCAGAAATTTCAAGACAGACAGGGGTTTCCAGATGTGCTGTCCAAGCTCTTTTGAAGAAGCACAAAGAAACGGGCAACGTTGAGGACCGTGAGACGCAGTGGTCGGCCAAGGAAACTTACTGCAGCAGATGAAAGACACATCATGCTTACTTCCCTTCGCAATCGGAAGATGTCCAGCAGTGCCATCAGCTCAGAATTGGCAGAAAACAGTGGGACCCTGGTACACCCATCTACTGTCCGAGAAGTCTGGTCAGAAGTGGCCTTCATGGAAGACTTGCAGCCAAAAAGCCATACCTCCGACGTGGAAACAAGGCCAAGCGACTCAACTATGCACGAAAACACAGGAACTGGGGTGCAGAAAAATGGCAGCAGGTGCTCTGGACTGATGAGTCAAAATTTGAAATATTTGGCTGTAGCAGAAGGCAATTTGTTCGCCGAAGGGCTGGAGAGCGGTACACGAATGAGTGTCTGCAGGCAACAGTGAAGCATGGTGGAGGTTCCTTGCAAGTTTGGGGCTGCATTTCTGCAAATGGAGTTGGGGATTTGGTCAGAATTAATGGTCTCCTCAATGCTGAGAAGTACAGGCAGATACTTATCCATCATGCAATACCGGGAGGCATCTGATTGGCCCCAAATTTTTTCTGCAGTATGACAACGACCCCAAACATACAGCGAAAGTCATTAAGAACTATCTTCAGCGTAAAGAAGAACAAGGAGTCCTGGAAGTGATGGTATGGCCCCCACAGAGCCCTGATCTCAACATCATCCAGTCTGTCTGGGATTACATGAAGAGAGAGAAGCAACTGAGGCTGCCTAAATCCACAGAAGAACTGTGGTTAGTTCTCCAAGATGTTTGGGCCAACCTACCTGCCGAGTTCCTTCAAAAACTGTGTGCAAGTGTACCTAGAAGAATTGATGCTGTTTTGAAGGCAAAAGGTGGTCACACCAAATATTGATTTGATGTAGATTTTTCTTCTGTTCACTCACTTTGCATTTTGTTAATTGATACATATAAACTATTAACATGTCTATTTTTGAAAGCATTCTTACTTTACAGCATTTTTTCACACCTGCCTAAAACTTTTGCACAGTACTGTATATCATTTCAAAGATAGTCCATGTAGTATTCCTGTTGAAATTTCTCATTTTTCAAAGATTTCATTTAAATGGTTTCCAAAGAAAACAACATTTTGTGATTGGTCTCTCGTGATTACTTTATTTCTGAAAAAGAAAAGCAATTTGGTCAAAGAGGATATGTCTGTAATTTGAAGTAACAAAATTTTGTGTTCAGAAATAAATGTTGATAGGAGCCCTACTGTATGAGGGACTTTTACTTTAAGACAGCGATGAAGTGTGATATACAGAGCAAAGCTGGCAAACACAGGACCTTGAAAGGTCTCCGTTTCATATCCTTCTGTTGCCATACTGAGCAAGCCTTTCTAATAATTCATCGGTTCAAATATCACAATTTGAAACGTTTGGAATTCCACCTGGAAACAATTCAATTATCTGATTTAAATAATCTATAATGAAAGTATTTTAAAATGTATTAAAATAAATAAATAGTAATCATCACAGCGCAACATGAACAGCAACACATGTTCGAAACGCAGTGAATGTTCAGTTCAGATGCTGCTTTATTCACAACAGATGGGCAGGACTGCTAAAAGAAATATCAGTTCTGCGTGGAAATTATATGTGTAAACTATTTAATCTGAATATTTAAGCAAGGCTGTATTTCATTTTATCCTTGATGAAGTACATGACAAACATGTTTCTCCTTTAACTGTCTCATTTAATCATATGGATATAATTTCATCCATTTTCGTTGTTGAGCTCTTTAGTGTGGGAGCCACGGGGTGTTTGTAACCAGAAAGATTAAAAGCACATGTGGAAGGCTGGTCTCTTCTGCAGTCAGAACATTGCTTTTCAAAGCCTCTACTTAAGGTAGCAGAAGTGATTGTGGTTTTCCTGAGAGGTCAGAGGATTAAGGCGTGTTGTAATGAACCCAACACACATCATAGATTGTATCTAAATTTAGGGGAGTAATCATACTGTATATGGCAACAGCATTGTTTTTGTAAGATAGCTGGGACATTATAGTTTTCAATTCCATATATATATATATATATATATATATATATATATATATATATATATATATATATATATATATATATATATAAATATATATATATATATATATATATATATATATATATATATATATATATATATATATATATATAATTTCATGTTTTGTGCTTACAGTAAATAGGTTAAATAAATACTTGCAGAATCATCTGTTTTTAAGTACTTAAGTCATTTTAATGAATTAGTATTTTTAAACCATAAGTAATCCAAATTACTTAGCTTCATTAGTTTTAAATAATTCTTAGTAATATTATTTGTTTATAGCCCCAAAAATAAAGTTCAAATTAAAAGCAGTTTTCAGTAGTTATTTATAATTTGTAGTAATAAATAGTCATTTTAAAGTTGGGTAATAACCAAACAATAGTTAATAAGTAATTTTATTAAACGTGTTCCAGGTTCCATAAGTCACCAAAGACCCATATTCAGCAACAACACGATTATGATGCTCACTTAAGTGTGCACTCTCAATGTGAAAAAAACCACTAACTTAGTGACCAGTAACACACAAGGGTTGTTTTTAGAACCATCAGGGATCCCATAAATAATGATTCACATTTAGAACCTATATGTATTGGGGGTTCTTTATACATTTTAGTTTATTTGAATTATTTTTAATGCTTGATAATTCATTTTATTTAATAGTTTGTATTTTATTTATTTATTTATTTATTTTTAAAACATTGCCTCAGTTTGGAGATTGTACAATAGAAGCCCCTGACTTGTAGAAGTAGGACTGTGCTGGCCATTGCTAGCAAAGACAAAATAATACATTCAATTATAAATGTATAGTTTTGACAAACATTTCAACCAGAAGTCATCTTCAATATTTACATGACTAGAAAACATTGAAAAAGACCAAGTCGAATAGATTGTCAGTGAGTTTCTTTTAGTATTTCTAAATTCAGCGAAAGTGCTTGTTTAATGGTTATAAATGACAAAACAAATGACAAAGTAAATCCAGTAATTTAAATGTATTTAACAGTCAAAGTTAAATGTTTTTGAATGGACTTCTCCATCATAAACAGTATCCCCTGAGGTATAGAGTATATATAATGTCTGCACTTACAATTAAGCAGTTATTTTATATATTTACATAATATTATTCCAACAAAAAGCATATTGAAACAGGTTAGAAGACGTATTAAAGATCAGACATAAGATTTCCTAATGATGGTATAAAATCCTTTGGTATGAAATGGGTTTTTTTTGGGGGGGGCTTTCCATCAGATGCTTGTCTGAGATGTCAGCAGCCAATATGACCTGCACTTTCCTCAGTGCTATATAATAAAGGCCAGTTTGTTTGAATGATCATCTGGCTGCACAGGATATTAATGAGCTTTTTTAATGGTACACTGGTCCTATTTAACTACAGGACTGTGAAGGCTTCTTTTTCAGTCATAACTCATTTCCGATGAAAAAATCAGTCGCTGCTACAGCTTCTGAACCGGTCTGGTTGGCTTGTCTTGTGATCCAAGGCCCTGACTGACTTGCTAGACTAGACAGTCATAGAAATGTTTACAAAAGCCCTGAATCCAGTCAAAATCAACTTATTTCAATATACCACGAAAAGCTTTTAAAATAATATGATTATTATGTCTGCACTTACAATTAAATAATTACGAAGGCATGGAAAACGTAATTAAAGCAATTAGTGTAATTTAGCTTGAAACTGTTTTTATTAATAATATCTAAGCAAAAAAAGAAGAATTGACATTACCATGCAGTGTCCATTAAATGGTATGTCAGATGTTATTAAATAGTACATGCAAATAAATCCACACGTTTACTGTAAAAATACCTGACAGAGTGAAGCATTTCATACACTCAAGACAAGTAACTGTTCATTGTATCCATAACAAGTTTCTTTTTTAGTTTCTTTTAATATTTATTTTAGTCTTCTCTTTTAATAGGTAGTAAACACAAAGTAATGGGGAGCTGGTGCCTACAGCTAGATTTACAGTGCCTGTGTTATGGTTGCACAATGTGTAGCTGTGAATGCATTGGCTTGTAAATCTGCTGTGAAGCAAACTGACATCTTGTCCAGCAAAATATATTTATGTTTAGTCTGTCGTGCATTTGCCCACTGAAACCAAAAGGCAACATATATTTATTTATTTTTTGGGGGTAAATATATTTTCAACTAAAACTGCCCTTCAAAACTGTTTGTTTATACATATGTTGCATGTATCATTTTGTGCATGCGAATAAAATACAGAATCAACTCAGCGGAATATAAATTGCTGTTACAAGCCTATTTTTTTTTTTTACTTGGTAGTAAAGGGATGGTGGTTCTTGCTTATACAGCCTGGAATTAAAAAAAATAGTTTTAAATTATAGATAGTTGTTTTACCCACTATGGATTAAAAGAGATGGTACTTTGAAAATGTGTTTTGAAAACCACCAACCTAATATATCATTATGTAACTGCACTAACTGCTTGTGTACATTTAGGAAACCAAATGTATAAGGGAAATTGGAAAACTACATGCACAGACCTCTTGGCAGCAACACATTTAGACTAATAGCAGACTTTACATGATTAACACAGCTTGCTCAGTGGGGTCATACATTTTTTACTTGGCTTCATATTAAGTTTAAGGAAAATTATAAAACAGTAATTGTGTAATCTATCTTTAAATACACACAATTAGGACTACTATTACATTTCTGTTTATTTTCATGAAATATTCATTTATTCCATGTTTTTTATTTAACTGGGTGCATTCGTTGCTAATGTTTATAATTCAACATGGTAGCTAAGCTGTAGATCAGCATGGGACCACTCAAGTTTTGAAGCCATTCGAGTTTACTTGTTTTAACCCCTTAACCTCCAAAAATATAGAAAACGAGCCAGAGTTATTGGAAATAGGCAACTCTGCAAGTAAACCGATATTAATATATAGAGAATGAATTTGTTGCAGCAAAACACTTGAGAATTGTGATTGAGGCAAAAAAAAACAAAAGGAGAGCCGATTCCAAGGACAGGGTTCACTGCAGAAGCTAAAAAGATCATCTGGAATCTTAAGCGGTGTGCTTTCAGCAGAATGTGTCTCTCTCCTGATCCCATGATCAAGAGAAGTGGAGGATCAAGATCATGTAACAAAAGTCCTTGTACAGTAAGGACTGTGTGTGCAGCTCTGGGCTAAGTCCTTGCTACACAACAGCAATCTGGTTACATATATATGTATTGATTTGAGCACAGAAAGGCCACCACCAACCTACCTACACTGCTGCTTGATTGTATGTGAGGATCAACAGCTACCCTGTATTGTACACTACAAAATCTTGAAGATGTGGTAGGACATGCAGTACTCTTGTTACGCATAAGAATGATTTTACTTGGTGATTTATATGCTGGAGGGAAATAAAAGCAGGAAGTGAATGTACTTCCAGCGTTCATTGTTATAGCAGCTCTGTTTATTCTGCCAGAAATGGTTTTAATAAATAGATCAGTGAATAGATAAGTAAATACAAATATGTCATGTTACAGTATGATTTCTTAGGTCTTCTCTATATCACAGTTAGGTATTTTAAATAGAGTGGGTCATGCTTAAAAGGGAAATTCATCCCTTTCTTCCACCTTGATGCCCATTCGTTTCTTGTATATAACTTGGGTCCTTTGTTACATTCCCCTTTGGGTTAATGCATTTTATGTCAATTTAAAATATGTATGAATATGGAAAGAAAATGACCATAGTAGACACTTTGATACATTTGCCTCTGTTGCGCATCATATTCTTCTCCCCACGCTGCTGGAATACATGAAATAAAATGCAGATCCGTGAGACTTTTCAATGTTTTCTTTTTCACCTTAACCCTTGGACACAATTATCCTTTGACTACAAAATCAGTTTGTGGCTTTCACATTTCAGACTTGCTGTTTATTTCTTTTTAATTCTGTTTCACGCAGAGAATTATCAGCATAACATTGATTTGAGCTGTATTTCCTGTAGTAAAGTCAGGTGCAATATGGTCTTACTACCTCCATCCCATCATTCAATAAGGGTCCAGTTAGGGGTTATTTTATAGTTTCACAGTATATCATTCCAATAGTACTGCGTTTTACTAAGTTTGTGATCTCTATATCATTGTATTGCACCCAAAGGGAGTGTATGGCCATGTATAGGCTTCTGTATAAAGTGTGGGGCTGCTTATTTGTATAAATTCCCACACAGCAAGTTGAGCAACATCTTAAAAAAATGACATTTCAGGAATTGCTTTGAAACTTTTAGATGTTTTGAATATGATTTAAAACATCTTAGGTCATCCCCCAGTTTTTTAGTTTTGTAGGAGTTGATGGAGCAAATTTACAACAAAATGAAGCTAATTCAATTTCTGCCAGTCCACACCCCCCTGTCACTGGCGTTAGTTTAAATGAACGGTATCTGTCTTCTACCCATGACTGAGTGCAGCTGTTGAACGTCTGGTGATTTATGATCGGATCAACATCGGTTTACACTGCGTTCATTGTGACTGCAGCAGCTTTATTGAATATTCCTCTTCACTAATATTTCTTTTTTTTTATTTTGATTGCAGTTTGAAGGATGCAACAAGGCATTTTCTCGACTTGAAAACCTTAAGATCCACCTGCGGAGTCACACGGGAGAGAAGCCCTACCTCTGCCAGCACCCAGGCTGCCAGAAAGCTTTCAGCAACTCGAGCGACCGGGCAAAGCACCAACGCACACACCTGGACACTGTAAGCACATGGAAACTTAGCTCACAGTCTTGTAAAGCCACTTCTGAAGTGTGTGCTTGTTAGGTACTTGTTAATTGTGTCTTTTGCAAGTTAATCACATAGGCCAGACTAACCGCGAAACTGTGCATGTTTTAAAGCTGCTTTGTACGGTTTTCCAAGATTGATGAGGCACTAAGATATTTTAAGTGTCTCTATTTACACACCCGTAATGACAAAGCAGCCACTCTGAAAGCAGATTTACACATGTAAAGTCAAGCTGCGTTATGTTATACATCTATAAACTGTCATTTTGTAGTTAAAAAGGAACTTCTCTGCTATATGCCACTTAAATAAGCAGCCTTACCAAGTGTTCAACACCTGATGAAGACACGGTAGTGTCGAAACACACCGTTTGTTTGTTTTTATAATCATGTTTTTAAATTAATAAAGAGATTTTTTTGAAGAAAATAAATGGCAGGAGTTAAATTAATCCTTTTTAAGCAAGAGTGCGACCATGAATGTTTCTACGGAAACTCTTTTGGTAAGCCATCTAAACTGAGTTTGGCTGAAAGAATGTTGAACTTTTGCATTGCCACAGAGACTCTACTTTCATTATGTATATATATATATATATATATATATATATATATATATATAATTAGCTCAAAGAGCCAGCTGTCCAACGTTTCGATATGTTGTACATATCTTTCTCAAGGGAGCCTGTGTTTGAAACAAAACATTGGAGGTATTTATAGATTTTTGACAGCATGACAACTACTTGTTATTGTTTATATTCAAATCCATGATTTATTCTTGCAGGATGTAATGGTGTTCTATATATTTTGATATCATTTTTACTTCTATCTTTAAATCTGTATTAATTCTAATTAACATTATTTTATATAAACTTATATTTATATTATCATGCAATGCTGGCTCTGAGGATCAGCCTTGATTTGGCCTCCCCAGCGCATCAGCATGCACAACTTTTGAATTCATTTAGTTTATTTATTTATTTAAATGTTATATTTATTGGAGTTAACTAGTTCATTCTTTTCATTTGAATCCCGCTGGCATAATCGTGTTCAGTCTATTTATCCATTCATTTTCTTTTATTCTTCTATATGTCGCATTGTCTAATTTTAGCTATTCTAATACTGCAAACTTTACATCATTTATGTCATGTCTTTGACTGGTGAAGTGCTGTACTATTGGTTCATTCATTTTTTTTTCTAATTATGAAAGGTGGTTCTGAATTCTTTTATATAAAGTTGTTCCAGTCTCTCCAACATATTTTATTTCATCACATTTCATCACAGGCTATTCCATAAACAACATTGCTATTTTTACAGTAGGTATTAGTTTTTAGTGGATATGTGGTGTTCTTATGTTTAATTATATTTTTACTTTTGTCCATGTATTTACACACTTTACATGTACTAGTGCAAATATTTGTAGAACCTATTCTGTCAATTATTCATTTGTTTTTACTGTGAACTAAAATATCAACTAAATTAGCTTCTCTTTTGAATGCTACAACTGGGGCCTTAAGAAATACTTTTCAATTTTTCTTTATATATATATATATATATATATATATATATATATATATATATATATATATATATATATATACAGTATATATATATATATATATACACACTACCATTCAAAAGTTTGGGGTCACTTAGAAAGTTCCTTGTTTTCCATGAAAACATACATGAAATGAGTTTGAATAGGAAATATAGCTAAATGAATAGGAAATATAGTCATTGACAAGGTTAGAAATAATGATTTTAATTGAAATAATAATTGTGTCCTTCAAACTTTGCTTTCGTCAAAGAATCCTCCATTTGCAGCAATTACAGCCTTGCAGACCTTTGGCATTCTAGTTGTCAATTTGTTGAGGTAATCTGAAAAGATTTCACCCCATGCTTCCTGAAGCACCTCCCACAAGTTGGATTGGCTTGATGGGCACTTCTTACGCATCATACGGTCAAGCTGCTCCCACAACAGCTCAATAGGGTTGAGATCCGTGACTGTGCTGGCCACTCCATTATAGACAGAATACCAGCTGACTGCTTCTTCCCTAAATAGTTCTTGCATAGTTTGGAGCTGTGCTTTGGGTCATTGTCCTGTTGTAGGAGGAAATTGGCTCCAATCAAGCCCGTCCACAGGGTATGGCATGGTGTTGCAAAATGGAGTGATAGCCTTCCTTCTTCAAGATCCCTTTTACCCTGTACAAATCTCCCACTTTACCACCACCAAAGCACCCCAGACCATCACATTGCCTCCACCATGCTTGACAAATGGCGCCAAGCACTCCTCCAGCATCTTTTCATTTGGTCTATGCCTCACGAATGTTCTTCTTTGTGATCCGAACACCTCAAACTTAGATTCGCCTGTCCATAACACTTTTTTCCAATCTTCCTCTGTCCAGTGTCTGTGTTCTTTTGCCCATCTTAATCTTTTCTTTTTATTGGCCAGTCTGAGAGATGGCTTTTTCTTTGCAACTCTGCCTAGAAGACCAGCATCCCAGAGTCGCCTCTTCACTGTTGACGTTGAGACTGGTGTTTTGCGGGTACTATTTAATGAAGCTGCCAGTTGAGGACCTGTGAGGCGTCTGTTTCTCAAACTAGACACTCTAATGTATTTGTCCTCTTGCTCAGTTGTGCACCGGGGCCTCCCACTCCTCTTTCTATTCTGGTTAGAGCCAGTTTATGCTGTTCTGTGAAGGAGTAGTACACAGCGTGTACGAGATCTTCAGTTTCTTGGCAATTTCTCGCATGGAATAGCCTTCATTTCTCAGAACAAGAATAGACTGACGAGTTTCAGAAGAAAGTTCTTTGTTTCTGGCCATTTTGAGCCTGTAATCGAACCCACAATTGCTGATGCTCCAGATACTCAACTAGTCTAAAGAAGGCCAGTTTTATTGCTTCTTTAATCAGCACAACAGTTTTCAGCTGTGCCAACATAATTGCAAAAGGGTTTTCTAATGATCAATTAGCCTTTTAAAATGATAAACTTGGATTAGCAAACACAACGTGCCATTGGAACACAGGACTGATGGTTGCTGATAATGGACCTCTGTACGCCTATGTAGATATTCCATTACAAATCAGCCGGTTCCAGCTACAATAGTCATTTACAACATTAACAATGTCTACACTGTATTTCTGATCAATTTGATGTTATTTTAATGGACAAAAAATTTGCTTTTCTTTCGAAAACAAGGAAATTTCTAAGTGACCCCAAACTTTTGAACGGTAGTGTGTGTGTATATATATATATATATATATATATATATATATATATATATATATATATATATATATATATATATCAGTACTGTGCAAAAGTTTTAGGCAGGTGTGAAAAAATGCTGTAAAGTAAGAATGCTTTCAAAAATAGACATGTTAATAGATTATATTTATAAATTAACTAAATGCAAAGTGAGTGAACAGAAGAAAAATCTAAATCAAATCCATATTTGGTGTGACCACCCTTTGCCTTCAAAACAGCATCAAGCATCAATTCTTCTAGGTACACTTGCACACAGTTTTTGAAGGAACTCGGCAGGTAGGTTGGCCCAAACATCTTGGAGAACTAACCACAGTTCTTCTGTGGATTTAGGCAGCCTCAGTTACTTCTCTCTCTTCATGTAATCCCAGACAGACTGGATGATGTTGAGATCAGGGCTCTGTGGGGGCCATACCATCACTTCCAGGACTCCTTGTTCTTCTTTACGCTGAAGATAGTTCTTAATGACTTTCGCTGTATGTTTGGGATTGTTGTCATGCTGCAGAATAAATTTGGGGCCAATCAGATGCCTCCCTGATGGTATTGCATGATGGATAAGTATCTGCCTGTACTTCTCAGCATTGAGGAGACCATTAATTCTGACCAAATCCCCAACTCCATTTGCAGAAATGCAGCCCCAAACTTGCAAGGAACCTCCACCATGCTTCACTGTTGCCTGCAGACACTCATTCGTGTACCGCCTCCAGCCCTTCGCGAACAAACTGCCTTCTGCTACAGCCAAATATTTCAAATTTTGACTCATCAGTCCAGAGCACCTGCTGCCATTTTTCTGCACCCCAGTTCCTGTGTTTTCGCGCATAGTTGAGTCGCTTGGCCTTGTTTCCACGCCGGAGGTATGGCTTTTGGCCGCAAGTCTTCCATGAAGGCCACTTCTGACCAGACTTCTCCGGCAGTAGATGGGTGTACCAGGGTCCCACTGTTTTCTGCCAGCTCTGAGCTGATGGCACTGCTGGACATCTTCCGATTGCAAGGGAAGTAAGCATGATGTGTCTTTCATCTGCTGCAGTAAGTTTCCTTGGTCGACCACTGCGCTCACGGTCCTCAACGCTGTCTCGCTTCTTTGTGCTTCTTCAAAAGAGCTTGGACAGCACATCTGGAAACCCCTGTCTGCCTTGAAATTTCTGCCTGGGAGAGACCTTGCTGATGCAGTATAACTACCTTTGTGTCTTGTTGCTGTGCTCAGTCTTGCCATGGTGTATGACTTTTGACAGTAAACTGTCTTCAGCAACCTCACCTTGTTAGCTGAGTTTGGCTGTTCCTCACCCAGTTTTATTCCTCCCACACAGCTGTTTCTCTTCAGTTAATGATTGTGTTTCAACCTACATATTGAATTGATGATCATTAGCACCTGTTTGGTATAATTGTTTAATCATACACCTGACTATATGCCTACAAAATCCCTGACTTTGTGCAAGTGTACCTAGAAGAATTGATGCTGTTTTGAAGGCAAAGGGTTGTCACACCAAATATGGATTTGATTTAGATTTTTCTTCTGTTCACTCACTTTGCATTTAGTTAATTGATAAATATAATCTATTAACATGTCTATTTTTGAAAGCATTCTTACTTTACAGCATTTTTTCACACCTGCCTAAAACTTTTGCACAGTACTGTCTATATAATTTGTATACATATAAAAAACAAAACAAATGTTTAAGTACTTACAAACTGTTAAGATGATTACCCATGGATGGTAATAAGACTCCTACTGCATAGCAGTTTCACCCATTCCAGGTTTTATTACAAGCTTGATTAGCCAAAGTGTAGTATTATTATTATTATTATTATTATTTGTTTATTTAGCAGACGCCTTTATCCAAGGCGACTTACAGAGACTAGGGTGTGTGAACTATGCATCAGCTGCAGAGTCACTTACAACAACTTCTCACCCGGAAGACGGAGGTTAAGTGACTTGCTCAGGGTCACACAATGAGTTAGTGGCTGAGGTGGGATTTGAACCGAGGACCTCCTGATTGCAAGCCCTTTTCTTTAACCACTGGACCACACAGCCTCCTGTGGTCAGGTGTGTCTTATACAAACTCATTGTAAAACCAGGAATGGATCAAACTGCTATGCAATGGGAGTCGTCTTTCCATTCCGGTTACCCAAGTGTGACAGGGTTATTGGGGCCACTGGAGATCCTTCAGCTGTTTTCTATCTCTGTTTTCTGAGCTGTAATAGATTGATCTGAAAAGCAGTCACTCTGCTCTGCTGTCTCTCTTGCAAAGACCATGGCTGTCAGAAGATTCTGAGCTGCATTAGATTGATCTAAAAAACAGCAGATTTAAATACCGCCAGCATTTAGATAACTTAACAAAGATCACCAAGTCAAACTGCTACCACTGCATGCAAGTCTCTTTAGAGTAGCCGTGTTATTCTGGGATATTTCAGTCCGCTACTGTTTAAATCCATTACATAGACCCAAATGAATGTACAGCCAGCTGTAAAGGTGAATGCAAAAATAAAATATGGCAATACAGTTACGTGAAACAACCAAACTGCCAATTTATAAAGACATGAATCACTAAGTCACTCAAGCAGCAGGCATTTGCCTTGTTTTTTGTTCCACATCTTGGTTACAAGTAACAGTATGCTAGCTGAGAAAAGACTGTGGTCTGGTTGATCACATTTCAGTTCTGGGCTTTACGATAGCAATACTGACACCTCATAATAAAGCTTATGCCTGGAAATGGCAATTATATGAATGTGGATCTGAGACCTCTTTTACTCCTGTTTTGCTGAATGTTCATGGGGCAGAACCCTTTGGCTTTAATGATATTTATTTTTTACACAGCAAAGCTTTTTTTTTTTTTTCTATTTGAGACAGCCCAGCATTAAGGAATGCATAATGTACTTTATGCTAAGAAAAACAAACAAAGTCCAAGAAGTTAGTCAGTCACTTTTTCCAAACCCAAGAACTGCTAGAATAACAATGTCTTTATTTACAGAGAAGTCAAAATGAGGAATTCAAGCCTATTAAAGCTGCAGTATCCACTTTCACTTTAATGACCACTAGTTAAAAAAAAAAAAAAAAAAAAATCATCATTTTAGTGCTACCAGCTTTATTGTGTTGTTGAGTATTACTTGAATTCCAAACTCGAATGTTTATTCTAATTAAGATTTCTCACCATGGCTCATTTTTGAGAATTGTCTTGAAGACTAATTCAACCTGAAGTAGAATCCTGTACTGGGTTGCTATATTAAACAGGCAATGTAAGGACCAGGTCCTACAGCTACTCTTATAACACACCTGGTAGAATCTTCATTTAGAGGCAGGAGCTTGTGAGTTCAAATCTGCTTGCAGTCGTTCACAGATCAATACTGTACGTCTAGTTCCGTACTTCTTGAACAATTATTATAATGAGATGCACAGTACATATTCCTACAAAGTTAATCTGTCCTTTCTTTCTTTTTCTTGTTCTCCTCTTCTGCCTGTGAACGTTCAGCTGCAAGGTATTGTATTGGCTTTCGCTGTCTTTTAAAATCCTATTAAAGCTCAGTTTTTACTAATTAAGGATAACTTAAGCAGCAGAGCCCTGATCTGAAGGCATTACCTTCTGGTGTTTGACTGTGTAATGCCTGAAAATCAAGGTTTGTTCGAAATTAGAAAGTTTTAAACAGTGCCTTTTTATTATTTGAAATATTTGAATATATATATATATATATATATATATATATATATATATATATATATATATATATATATATATATATATATATTCCTTTTTAAATGGTTTTGCTTTCCTTCCATTTCATTTTTTTTATAAAGCTATCTGAATGTTCTGAGGTTATCTGCTGTGTGGTTTTACCTTGCAGTATAACTTCTTGATTGGTAGATGAAAGTTGTGTTGTTTCTAATATATATTCTTAAACTCCTTAAAACTGTCTTATAATAATAATAATAATAATAATAATAATAATAATAATAATGTAGTGTTGTTCATGTCATCTTATATACCACATGTATAGATGCATTTGGTGTTTGTGTATACCAGAACATTAAACTAAATGTGTTGCCAAAAATGCTTGAGAGCAGGAAAATATTCAGTTTTACTTTTAAGTGGACCCTTACACACAATCTTTATCCCCAAGCTTGTGTCTCACATTAACACGTCTCACATTAGCCCAGTATTGCTTGTATATTATAAATGATCTATTGGTTAAGCGCACATATTAATTATTTGCAGCTTGAGTCATGGTGCAGATGTAGTAACTGCTCTTAGCCTGGGGAAGCACACCAGAAGTAGTGCTGTCATTTACATTATGTACAGCTGGGCCATTGACAGCAACCCTATACACTAGAGAAGAGAGACCTGTCAGCTGTGTGAACTCTTTGCAGTCTCCCCCCCCCCCCCCATGTGCTTTTTCATTTGTAACGCAGTCCCTTCCTATTAGATATCAAAGGAATTCATAGTACTACGGTGTATTTAATACAGAAAAGTGAGAGGCTATGGGAATTATTTTCTTACGTATTTCTCTTATTTTTTAAACACATGTACAGAAACCATATGCTTGTCAGATCCCAGGCTGCACCAAACGCTACACAGATCCAAGCTCTCTCCGAAAACACGTGAAAGCTCACTCTGCCAAAGACCAGCAGGTGCGTAAGAAGGTAAGACATCTGTCAAATCTGTGACAGTCTGCAAAACTCTGTTTATATGTTTTACTTCTAAATACTGCATTGTGGTATAAACAAGAGGTGTATATGGGGTCAAGCAGATGTCGGCAGGGTAGTTGGTTGTAGGTTTATTTTATTGCAGGCCAGTGACAATATCTTGGCACGAGCCAAAATAAGCAACTCTTTCTCTTCACGTAACATGCAAGCATCGTAATAGAATCCTGCTGCGACTGGGTAACAATGAAAAGATTGTTGGAATAAATTGTAAAGGACATCAAAAGTCAACTTTCTGCACTGTCACATAATGGCACTGTCGGTTGCTGTGGATAGCTAACTCAGCGTTGTAATGTAGACCAGTCCTATGTGGTCTGTAGAGTCAAAGGCTTTGACTTGGAGTCAACGATCTGGAGCTGGATTAGTAGCTAGACTCCTGGGTGAAGGAAACCCCCTCCGTTCCCTCCAGACTTGAAACAAAAACATGAAAACACAACAGCGATAAACACAAATGACCTCAGGAAAATGTACAATAATGTGCCTTCAGTGTTAGATAAAGGCCAACTTTGTATATTTACAGCATGCTTGTGGTTCTTTAAGCTGGTGCTAATTTTAAAAAGCAACATCTGTAGGTAATTGGCACACATGTCCATATTCATAGAACACTCATTTCATGATTATTTTAACAGGGCTTTAAGCTGATGGCAGATTGATTTACAGTCATGTAAATACCTTATTTTAACATTGCACTGCAGCGTCTTTGCTGTTAGGAATAGCAGCATGGTACAATCAGTTTTGTTATGAGAGCGCAGCAATTTGCAAATGACAAATGCTTGGCTGAAGCTGCTGAATTTTAAATTGAAAATTGAGGAAGGTTGGTTTTGTTAATCCCCATTTCCTCATGTTTTTAATAAAATGGGTGCCTGTGTTTCACAATCATGCCTCTCATAAAGTAATCCCCTCCGAAGTATAAAGGCCAAATATCACAATGAATTGTTACATTTTTATTAAAGAATTTTGTTGGTTCCGGTCCAGTCTACACATACTGTTGCTTTTTCCTTTTCTGACTTATTAGAAAAAAACGTCATTGTACATGAATGTCATGGAAAGCCAATACCGCAGTTACATAAATCCCTAATCTAGAATCAGGAGGCAACTGACTGCCCTATAAAAACATTAGCATTGAAGATAGTATAGAACAGTAAAAAAGTAAACTGGCTAGGCCAATACAGTCGATTTTCTCAAGTCGTTCTCAAGCAAAAAGCAGGTCGGGCTGTGGCACAATTAGGCAGACATCCCTAATGTGATCATTTCTATGACCTGTGCAAGGTGACCAGTGTTAAACAATCGTTTTTTTTACACCGGAGACCGATTCAAAGCCAGCTTTACTGGAAACAGAGCTTGAAACTAAATGCTGCATTATATTTCATTGACCATTATACAATGCTTTACCTTACCTTTTTACCTTACCATGATTTCACTATATTTTTCTGCCCTTTGCTGTACTTTTACAATGTTATACTGCAGCAAACTTTTATAAAGGTCTCATTAAGGGTTAGGCACACCCGTGAACTTTATCTTTGTAACACATTTTTTAAAACTGAAGAGCGCAGGGTAGAGGAGATAGGGAGATTTATTCCTAAAATGTATTAAGTTCTAGCTGACAACTCATACATTCACTTCTAAGTATAGTGTAGTATGACAGTATAATACAGTTGAAGCTGTAGTCCTGTAATGGAGCCTCACATTTATCCCATTTATTTGCCTGATGTTTGTTACTGGCAAAGATTATAACTGCTAATCATTTTGATTGACGGTTGTGAGGTTTGCCAGTGAAAAGGGATGGTTTTTATAAAGGATAAGTGGCCTTATCCAAACCCCTTATGATATCTTCACTAGTTTTGGATTAAAAAAAATAATAACACATTATCGTGAGAGCATGATCTCAGCAAGAATTATACTCCTTTCACCACAAAGACTTCTGTCAGAATCCCTCTTTCATTTGCCACTCAAACTCACTGGATTTTTCAACCGCTCTTGTAGTTGCTAGTCGGCCGTACTTTAGGGAAATTAAAAGGGAAAAGTGTAGAAAACTGAAGCAGATCACACTTCTCATTGGTGGGATGTGGGTGATGTTTCTGGAGTGTGGTGAGGCACTGATGTAATGATGAAGGCTGGGCATAAATTAACATTTCCTGAGTGCCATTACCCAGCAAGGCCTGTGACACCGGGAACGGGCAGACATGTTCTAAATGGTTTATTTGAACCAATTATACCTCCATCCAGGCCCTATAGTATTTAATTCTGCCCTCTAGGATCAGAATTGTACCCCTCTGTTGCACCAAGTTATAGAAGGTGCCATCTTTTTTAAAAGCCATGGTTATGTCACTGATTTGAATAGCTCTATGGATAATCTGAACATACCCATTCACCAAATGACCAAAAGTATGGCATGTGGGCCCATCTACTAGGTGGGTGTTTCTACAGTATTAGTCACGGAAAAGCAGGAAGCCCAAAATAAGCTATCCCAAGAGCCCTTAAAACACAGCCTTGTAACACAGAAAACACACAATTACAAGGAACTATGTAAACATTGCGTCTTCAGATAAATGAACAAATAAAAAACAGCCACAGTCAGTCATTACTGTAGCACGGGTGTTCATTATGTGCCTAAAGATCGGCACAAAGTCTTAAGATTACAATATCAATATCATAAAGGTTAAGACTGGAAGGGAAAGCTCATCATCAACCCACGTGCTCCATGTCAGTCTTCTTCAAAATGTAAACAAAACATTATGCCACACCAACATCCTGTATGCATCAATGTTAAATCTTACATTGCAAGCAAAAAAAAGTGTATTACTATACTGTACCTGCTGATTCTAGTTCAATTATTCAAACCGTGCCTGGGATTTTAAACGGATATTTCATGATTACAGCTATGGCCAGAATTTTGCATCACCCTGAATAATGTTAGGTTAACATATTGAATTACATAATGTCCTACAATTTGTAATAAGAAGCATCTACAGCATGTAGGTGCTACTAGCACAGTGGCCTTTGAAACCCCTAAGACCCGCGACCCCAACCAACATACATGCGATACAGAATACTCCCCTACTGATGCAGCATTGAGGGAACTAATCCCATTAGAATATACTTCTTTGTGCTTTCCATCTCTTACTGTGGACCGCTGGATCAATCTTCATTTTGTAATGTGTAATTGCAAGGATACACATATATTATGGATGTGTGGACAGAACACTTTGAAGTCCACTATACTAGTCCTACAAAAGTGGTTTTCACAGCGCCGATATAATCTGTTACTGCTGATGCTAGTTTACTGTTCATTGATAATTTGTATTTTCTAACCCATTATGAAAGCCGCAGCTGCTGAAACCAGATTGTTAGATCCTCCCACTCTGTATCAGTTACTCTGAAGTCCTGTCTCCTTCAATGTGACAGACAGTGGTGGCTTCTGAGACCACACAATATAATGAATTGATCCTTCCCGTCTGCCTGCCTGCTTGTCCATCATCACTCACTTACTCACAGCCCCCTCTTACTTGAGGCCATGTCTATTTCCATTACCTCCTAGCATCAGGGATAGCTTGTTTCCCATACTACACACTGGTCCCATTTAAACCACTTTAACAAATGTGTATCCGGCAATCTAGTTCTAGTATTGTCTATATCAGTGGTTTTCAACCTTTTCATCTCAAGTACCAATGTTTCCAGCAGGGACCACCAGGTATACCAGTAACTATGTGCAATGTTAAACGGCGGTTGTAAAGCTGAGACCTAACCCATTACATCCAGGTTTGTTGTGTCTGTACTTAATTGTTTGTTGCCTCATTCTGCTGAATGGTTGATCTGTACAGTTGATGACTGCAATGAACTCAGCATGTTTATATTTTTAATATTTTGCAAGTGTTGTGTATGGAATTGGTGACCGCACCTTTAATTGTGTCCAGTTGTAATATGGAGACAGCATGCTGCAGCTCCCATACTCAAGTGAAGTCCTGATCTGACAGCACGTAACACAGACAGTTCTTATGATTTACATACCGTTTGTTCTTCAGTAAAAACAAGTTTAAATTGCAGTGAGTTTGTTCTGCTATATTTACGATATTAAATACACCACAGCAAGCACAATGTCATATATTTTCATTAGCACAATCTGAGAGCTAAATTTAGTAAATGGTGGTTTTTTTGTGGGGTGGGGGGGGTTGTTTTGTGTACTGCAGTCAAGTAAGCTGCAGTACATAGTACACAGTCCCAAGTATTTTTGTTTGTTCTGCTTTCACTTTTTTTTTAATGGTCAGTTTGAGAAATAAACTTCGTTTTCCCTGCAACAGCTGACCCTGCTTTAGTACAAAACTCAAACACGCTACATACTGTTTTGCATAATGGTAACAGTGCTCTGTAATTACTGTGCCTGCTTCTTTGGCTGAAGAGGTATTATCAGCTCATCATCTAACTATGGAATCTTGCGCAATTAAATCATATTTAAACTCCTGATGGTAAACAATGTAATTAAATCCATTATATCTGGGATGCAAGACGCAACAGATGAAAAAAAAAAAACATTTGTGTTGACTCAAAACTTTCTGCTGGTGTTAATATACTTTTTTTTTTATTTATTTATTTATTTATTTTTTTTAAATTTAGTCGTTTTCCAATTATTTTTTATTATTTTCTCCCCAATTTGAAATGCCCAATTATTTTTAGGCTCAGCTCACCGCTACCACCCCTGCGCTGACTCAGGAAGGCGATCTCGAACACACGCTGTCCTCCGAAGCGTGTGCCGTCATCCGACCGCTTTTTTTCACACTGCGGACTCACCATGCAGCCACCCAAGAGCTACAGCGTTGGAGGACAACGCAGCTCTCAGGCAGCTTACAGGCAAGCCCGCAGGCGCCTGGCCAGACTACAGGGGTCGCTGGTGCGCGGTGAGCCGAGGACACCCAGGCTGCCCCTTTGAAGCTCCTGTCGGCAAAGGAATAGCCTGGACTCAAACTCACGACGTCCCGACTATAGGGCACATCCTGCACTCCACATGGAGCACCTTTACTGGATGCGCCACTCGGGAGCCCCTGGTGTTAATATACTTTTACAAGCATTTTTATTCAATCAAATTGTTACCGTCCTTCTCGCACTTCAGTTTATTAAAATATGTGATGTGCTGTTTTTTTAAAAAAAAATTTATACAGACCGATGTCATGTCGCATTCGTAAATATTGACACTTGCTTTTAAAGGGAGCCTAACCCCTAAAAAACGGTTGTCAAAATGTTTTGTTGTTGCATTTGTAACCATTTTAGTTGCAGTCTGGAGCCCTGCATCATAATTTCTCATTTCTCTGTGACTCAGTGATACAAGCAGATTGATACATTACGATGGTGCGATTGAGGGAGCATTGTGGTTGAGGAATCATTGTCATAAAGAACTGTCAGTGCGTACCAGTGGCAAGCCTGTTGTGTACCAGTAAAGGACACGTACCGCAGGTTGAAAACCACTGGTCTAGATGGCCGCAAATCTGTAGGTTGCAGTAAGGGGATCTTACACTGTGATTGGCTGAATCAAATAATTTGTGTGCGATATTTTTTTTGATTTGTGATATTTGTACTTAAGTAGCTGCCAAGAAGCTGCCCAAGGAAATAGGGACTCCCCAATGGATCAGGACATTCACATGCGTGAGCTTGAAATAAGCATGAATAAGCAGTTACCAGCATGACGAAATTCAAAGCACTAGGAATAAAACCTCCTGCATTCTGGGTCTTGTAAGATTAATCAGTTTTGCAATAACAATGTGTTTTGATATTGGCAAAGAATCTGGGGTGATTTACCTCAATCGAGAGAAAGCATCTGCATTATACACAATTATATTCCCTGATACTCTAGTAAAGTATAATGTTACAATTAAGTTTTTAAAACCTGTTTTTTTTCCCCCTCCCCTTTTCTGAAATTATAGTTGCGCCCTTGCAACAACCTGGACCAAGATCTCCTCAATGAATGTCTGGCTGTCCAAAATCTCCAAACAGCCACTTCTGCACAGCACCTCCTGAATGGAAAAGGTGGGAGATCATCTGGGCTCAGCCATGACATGTTTACAGGTAAGGAGACGTTTGAATAGCAGTGCTTAAGCTTGGGGTATTAGGTGATGTCAAATTTACATTTCCTTAATGAGAGCGGTGTTTATTCGAGGTTGGCATCTATTACAAATCTGATCTCTCAGCGTGGCGCTTATTCAAGGGCGGCGGTAATTCTAAGTAATGCGGTATTTAGAAAGATTCCATCCCCTTGTGTGCCACTTCAAAGCTGCTTTGTGCTTCAGCCAATGGAAGAAGCTGCAGGAAGGAAGACTGGAGGACATGAAGATGAGTAATATGCAGGGTGGCTGTGGCTTTTTAATGCCACAATGCTCAACATTGCACAAATGCAAACCTCAATTATGGAGGAGTGGGCCCACGTGCAGGGCACCCTTTCTGGGTAGCATGGCTTCAGTTTGGTGCCTCCCTGTCTACTAACTTTTTTTGTCCCAAAAATTTAGGGACATTTTTACATGAGAAGGCACAAGGGAAAGGCATCTAGGATTTTGCTTGATGATGTTGTAAGAATTTTTGAAATCACGACAAATGGTTGAATAAGAAGATTTTATTTACACATATGGGGAAACGTTCTGAGTGACTTTGCTGTATCAGCTGTCAAATTAAAGGGAAAGGAGGCTGCTTCAAGCCTGGGCTTAGCAATGTGAAATTTAACAGCCCTTAGAAAAGCAGCATCATGTCAAGGAAAACCTCAAAAGGGGACCTCTTTATTTCTCAGTCATACTAGTGCTCCATGTTAGTGACAGTATACCACCCTGCCTACAGCTAGGCAGTAATAATCCCTGACATTCTCAGTCATGAATATGGCCCTGTCACTGATAAAGCAACACCTGAGATAGCACTTCTATTGACAACCTGGCTTTATATTTATTAAATGTAAAAATGATTTGCTTCACACAGAATATAATGTATGTGTTCTAGGTGCAGCTACAGCATTTGAACCGTCAACCGTTTTGAAAGCTGAATCCAGGTCTGGGTTCAGCTTTCAAAACCACAGGGCACATCTGAATGTTTGGTAATGATGTTTATTAGACGAACCCCCAGGGGATCTGGCCGCTTATTGGATTGGCAAACTGGTACAGAGCCTCTCCCCTTGGTTTCAGATCAGGTTTCCTGTAGCTCTGCGGTATCCAGTCTTTATCCTCCTAGGTCCAGTAATAGTCCAGGTTTGTGTTTCAGCACTGGCCCAAGGTTGCATCACCTACACTGTATTGTAGTCTAAAAATCAGTGCAGATGTGCTTGGGTTAGGAAATAAAAATCCCGGACACCTGATTATCACTGCCAATAGGATGCAAGGACACCATGGGCATCCAGGACAGCACGCTTTCAGTTTGAACTGTTCTGGAGGGATGCAGTACTTGTCTATTCCTCAGTGCTTCTAAGAAGAGATTGGGGATGGAAAAATATGTGCTTCATACACTCTGTCATTCTGGGTAGCCTGGGATTCTGAGTCACCTGCCAACTAAGACCATGCCTCAGCCGTCTTATCAATGCCATTCACATAACACTTGAATCATTTCTGTACGTATTGCTGGTGTTGGCTTAGCTGAAGCAAAAACCATGAGCGGTTGGTGTTCCTTGGGATTCTACTGCATACTGAAAGGACAACTGTGGTTCTCATAGTGCCATCAGCACATTTCATACCCATTCATCTCAACATTGCACTCATTTAGTTTTTCTTAAAATGGAAAAAAGAAGAAATGGTTTGGGTCAAAACATCTTGCATTTCAAAACAGGTTACACAATGCCTTTAAACAATTAGAACATGATGTAAACAATGTAAATTGTGTTCAGAACAAACATTTGTAAACGTCATGATTAGATAAATACATGGTTTGTTGGAACAATAAAATTATATTGCCATGATAATTATATGATTTGGTGAAACAGTAAACAAAATTAAGACTAGAATTCCCTTGGTTAATTTTGTGAGTTTGCAAATTAACTCTGTTTGCCCCGTAGGTATGTACGCTGGCTCCAGTGCCCACCACAATGGACAGACATCTGGGCTTCTTCCACCCACTCAGGATCTGTCCTCTCGGCACCAGTCTCTCGAAGGGAATATCAGCAGCCCACACAATCATCTGTCACCTTTGTCTGCAGTGGAAAACACAAGGGAAGGGTATGTATTAAGTCAGAGGTTCCCAAACTTTTTTACCCGAGGGCCCACCTGTTCAACTACATTAGGCACTTTGGCCCAAAATGTCAAGTTAAAAACATTTTATATGTTTAAACCTGTAACATTATTATATATAAACCTAATCTAAACTGTCCTTTATTCGTTTGAATAAATATTGTGAAAGATGAAATCACATAGAATATGCACAGAGTGAAAATAAAAAAATTGAAACACTTCAATTTTAGTAAATAAGATAAACCTTAAATTAGACACCTTTGTGTAATTGAAAATTTTAGAAATGCAGTTATTTTTCTTGGTCATCAAACAAGAAAGAAATGCATGTCTCTTTATTATTAACATTGATAAATACCTGAACAGGAATCACTTTGAGTAAAACCTGTACAATGTGCACAAAAACATAACTTAAATCCTACTGTGTAACTAAAACGTCCAACCATTACCTCTCATGCTGAACTGTCATGCACAAAAAAGACAAATGCGCACAACAGAGGGAAACAAGAGCCTTGCAGAAGTTACTTTTTTAGCCACTACTGTGTGCACCAAATACAACTTGCAAAATCACATTGTTGGCTTGCAACACCCCCACCCCTTAACCAAAAAAAAACTTAAGAAAATAAATCCATCTGCAGCGAAATTTTAATCGTCAAAAAAAGTTGGGTTTTTTTTCCCCCAACAAAACATATTCTAGTGTTATTTTAAGACCAGTGTATTAATAAAATAGCAGTATATCCAAACATTTTAATAAATCAATTACCGGTATGTAACAAGATTTATGAGTTTGATTAATAACTTGATTTAGTTACTATTGAAACCTATATCAAAGTACTCAATATTTTAAATGTTAATAGCCAATTAGTCACAAAAACATATTCATCATAGGCATCAATTGAATTTTTAAATGAATGTTATCAAGTACAAAAGTTAGTATGCAAACATTTCTACAAAAGAAAACCCATTCCAGCACCTCAGCTGAGCCCACAGTATAAATGCATTCAAACTCCTGTAGCTGCCTTTTTTGTTATTTATACTTATATATTTATACCTGTTAGCGGATTCCACATATTGTAATTTTATAAAATCCTCAACACACTGTTTACATCTGCCAGTCGGGCGATCACATGACCTTAACACTGCCCTATTGTCAGAGATCTCATTTTACATCCCGCCTACAGCTCTGATTTGTGATTTTCTGCTTTGATTGACAGTCCGCCAAGACCCCCTTGCTACATTTTATTTTTCTACAGTTGCAGCTGCCGCTGGCTCCTGCTTTTCGCTATTAATAGAAAAAAATACACAGAATGTCATTGCACCACAGTTTGGGAACCCCTGTATTAAGTTACTATGAATACTAAACAAAACATTATATATTTGTGAGTGTGTGTGTGTATATACAGAGTATATGCGTGCTGCCTCAATGAACACCTGGTCATACTCTCTGTTCCAGGGGTGCAGTTTTGTGAACCCCTTAGGTTATCAGGGTGAAACGCAGCTCCAAAAACTTAGTTTTAAAAATAGTCCATGTGGACAGATAATACGGTAACATTAGCACAGGAAAAAATGGAACTTAGGCTTCGGCAGCCCAGGGCTAGCCGTCTAAATCAAAAGAGCGTTTTGGTGCTTTTTTCCCACACCTGGCCAACCTCAGAAATTCTTGTCGTCGGTCAAAGGTCACTGGGGGATTGTGGGATCATAGTGTCTTGTTTTAATTAAACTGGCAGTAACAAAAAAAACGACAGATAAAAATAAATTTGGTTAAGGAGAACACACCCAAACAAACAAAAAATGGCAGGTTTTGTCATTGTGTTTATCATGAATAATTTTTTTTTTCTTAAAAAGAAATGTGACTTCAGACTTTTGTCTTGTGTGCTGAAGCAGGGTGAACATTGTTCAATTTAACAAAGTTCTCTGGTTTTGGTAATTTTACAGTAAAGCTTAAGAGAAAAACAACAAAGAAAATGGCATATGCGTGCTTTTACTGTAGCAATTTTCCCGTCGGTTTCTTCTCTACACACGCCTCCTGGCTACGTGATGATGGACTTCCTTTGTAGTCAGTTTGGCTACATAGAGTATGAGATACAAATCCTGTCCAGATAGCCGCGCTCAGCTGCTCGGGCAAGCTGTGGAAACACCCTGTTTTGTTGCCGTGGGCAACCATAGCCAGAAGCGCCAGGCAGTAGAAACGGGACATTGGAGAAAATAGTTCCCTGGACCGGGGGCATAAAGTCTGGACTCTCTGCCATCCTGGGTCTGCTGTGTGACTGTGTACACACAATATAATACAATACACACAGTGAATAATAATAAAAACAAGAAAACTGAGAGTGGGCTTCAACCTGGTGTTTGGTCTCCCTGTCTTTCAGCACTCGTTTTGTTTTTGAACTTTAAATACATTTCTAAATGGAGCCTAAAAGTTTTTTTTTTTTTTATAAATGTGATGACAACACTAATTCCAGTGAATTGCAGTGTTTATGTTTGTGAATGACATTAAAATGATGTGTCTGTGAAGAACAGGAGGAAGAGAAAAAAATCTGTTTCATTGGGTAATCAGAAAAATCTATCCTGTCAGGACATACAGCAGGCTGGGTACAGCATGTCTAGTTGACATGTGCCTGAAGATCCAGCATTTGATTAAAATGTTTAAAGACTGTGGTATACTATACTCTGCCAAAGTCAATATCAGTGCAGTGCTTGTTTTTCCCCAAATGGTTTAGTAAAACATTTAAACATTTTGACAAAATGATCTAACTTGAGTATGCACCAACAGGATCTGACCTCATTACTAAATGTGTTTAGCGTGGCTAAAATGAGGCATTTATAGTCATTTTACTTATTAAATACTAGTGTCATTTCTGTAGCTAATATTAAAATATGCCAGATAAAACCTACATTAAATACATCCATTTAAATCCCAGCTAGGAAGAGCAGGACGATTAATTTATCCAAACTTAGACCTCAAACAGGTTTATAAACGTGTTTTATATGTATTAGCTTGCATGACTAGCAGACACAGTGGCTTCAGAAATACTTATTTTGTTAAGGAATTTAGTTATATTCCTAAAAACAGGAATTTAATTTGTTGAAGTAGCTGTTGATTTCTGTGCACCAGACAGCCCTCTTGGCAAAATACAATAAGATTGTACAGTACTGGAATCTTCAGGAGAAGGATTGAAAGGGACTTCATTATTTATAATTAACAAAACAATTTTCAATTCAACATAATTGGGCTTCAAAAACCAAACTCATTGGAAAGCCAGTATATGTTAATATAGTTGTACTTTAAGGAATGGATCTAATGATGATGTTGTGACTCAGATCTGTATGCGTCATCTCAGGTTTATTGAAACACCCCATGATGCATGTCTGCTTACGAATCACAGTAAAAAGTCTCCCCTGGTCTCAGCTTCAGTGGCTCTGGAGCCTCTTCAACAGACTACAAAATAAAATTGATCCTGGCATTTCACAGACAGGAAATTGTTCATTAAATTTGGCAGCGTCAAAAATGTAAAACAAAATCGACTTTACCAAGATTGACTTTTGACAAAGCTGGGTCACAGACAATTAAAATGACCTTCACCAATCCCCTTACAGAGATTGTTACTTATTTATAAGATATTTAGGCAGTCAGACTTGTCAGTCTTGGTTTTCACAGGCTCCAGTTCTGTAGCAGCAGCTTAGAAACAGATAGGAGGAAAAGCAATTTATTATTATTATTATTATTATTATTATTATTATTATTATTATTATTATTATTATTATTATATTTTTTTTAAACATAAGTGCTCTGGCTTTTCTGTTCCGTACCACATCATGGATCATTATTGCTGTGTTACCCGTTAGACAATGTGGGCAATAATCCTTACACTATCAGTGCACTAGAGCGGCCATTTTGAAAATAGCTTTGAAACAGACTTTAAAGTTAGAAGTGTAAAAAGTTGTCGATGTTGTTAACAATGAATAGAAATTATAGGTACGTTATTTAAACAGTTGTAGCAACACGTGGGGACATGTAGCACTGTTTTCGGAACCCCACTTCTTACTCTTGTCTAAGACATGTTTTGTATGGCAAAACTTTTGTACTGTACCATTTATTTTGCCTTTTAAAACTGCAGGCATTTATTAGTCAAAGTAAATTTATTAGCGTTAATCATTTATTTGTTATTGCAAGATTGCTAAATAGAGGTTTTCTTTTGGATTGATTTATTTTCAGTTTAAATGTAAAACAATACATAATCTGAGATGTTTGAGAAGCTCTGAATCCAACACATTTGCTAAGGCGTGGTCTGGTTCATTTACTGGCATGATGTGTAGTAACTCTTCTCACTGTGCACAGCTCTGTTGCAGTAAAGCATTTCTGAATTCACATCTGTATGAAAAGATTTCCTCAGCACTGTCTGGTCATAAATTTGTCCCGTTTGAAATTGCACCTGGCAAAAAAGTACTGTACAGCCTGGAGCTGTCACTCAAGTTGTCCAACTCTCTCCTTCACAAACGGGGTGTAAACCACTCTGTCCGCTGGGTTTCTCTAAGCCATGCGATTAATTAAAGGAAATCTTATCAGAGTCTGATAGTCCTTAAAATAATATACATGCTGTAACTGAAACGGAATCTACCACTTTTCATTGCATTTTGAAAGCCAAGAGGTAGTAGGAGAATTTAATGTGGTGTAATACAAAGTGTACTTTATCTCAGACAATTATAGACAATTATATTCTTAGATTCTCAAGGTCAAGTTGAAATCATGGGTAACGCACAAGAAAAAGTTACCATTTTGTAGCAGAGATTTTATGCAGATGTTTTGTTCAGTCAAGTTCTATTACCGGTTGTCCAATTTTAGTATTTTTTTCATAAATCTTTTTAATATATCAATTTTTCTTCAAATTACTTTTTTTTTTTTTTTTAGATATAGACCATGAAAACAGTTATGGTACAGACAGGTGCTATGTAACCTTCTGCAATGCACCTCAATCCTGTCCTAAACAGCGTCTGCCATTAGTCATGGACCTCCCTGTAACAGATATTGAGAACTGTGCATAACTTTGTGACATTTTAGTTATCTAAGCCTAAATTCAAACCCATACATCCAAAGAAAGAGGCTTAAATCCCTTCATAAGAAAGAACATAAGAAAGTTTACAAGCGAGAGGAGGCCATTCAGCCCATCTTGCTCGTTTGGTTGTTAGTAGCTTATTGACCCCAGAATCTCATCAAGCAGCTTCTTGAAGGATCCCAGGGTGTCAGCTTCAACAACATTACTGGGGAGTTGGTTCCAGACCCTCACAGTGTAAAAAAGTGGCCCCTACTTTCTGTTCTGAATGCCCCTTTATCCAATCTCCATTTGTGACCCCTGGTACTTGTTTCTTTTTTCAGGTCAAAAAAGTCCCCTGGGTCGACATTGTCTATGCCTTTTAGGATTTAGAATGTATGAATCAGATCGCCGTGTATTCTTCTTTGTTCAAGACTGAATAGATTCAATTCTTTTAGCCTGTCTGCATACGACATGCCTTTTAAACCCAGGATAATTCTGGTTGCTCTTCTTTGCACTCTTTCTAGAGCAGCAATATCCTTTTTGTAACGAGGTGACCAGAACTGAACACAATATTCTAGGTGAGGTCTTACTAATGCATTGTAAAGTTTTAACATTACTTCCCTTGATCTCACAATATATCCAAGCATCTTGTTGGCCTTTTTTATGCAACCACTGTGTGATTACATTATTAAATGTTAGACCTCAATAAAACTGGAGCTCTTTGGTTAGAACCTGCAGGTTTCTGATGCTCAGGGTTAGTGGAAAATGAGACAAGTCATTTATAAAAGGAGTTTTGCTGTCGTAACCAGAAACAGATATGTCACAAAAACTAAATCCATTCTCACAACAGTAAGCCAAGACACCAGAGTAATCCATCACTTTGTTTTAAATCCTGGCACGCAGAAGCAGGACGTTGATGTGTAGCCCCAAAGGAGTGTACAGGTGATGGAACAGCAGAGACAAATAACCTCTTGTTACCCATGAATCTTGATTTATACAGTGTAAATCTTGATTTACTGTATAACAAAAGGATCTGCTATTAAACTGTTTCAACCGGAGGCAGTAAACTGTTTACTATACTTTAAACTGTTATAGAACAGAAAAGCATATGTTTCAGATGATGCATTTTACAGATTCAGAGCAACATTGCTTTATGCATCACAGGAGCTTGTGATAGCCATAAAAATCAATCTTTACCCGGGAACCTTAATGTTTTATCTTTAAAGATGTTGGTGCTAGTTTTTGTTTGGTCATCCGAGTGCATTACATGCATACGCTATGATCTTTACAGGAGTTTTAGGTTAATGTAATAGTTTGAAGGTGTTTAGATATCATTGCAGGTCTTGCTGGCAGAATGTTTTTAATTATTAGTAGAAAGATTTTGGCATTGTGTCTGTCATGAAAACAGGATAGTTTTCTCTATGATAACAGGATTGATATATGTGTTTGAGCAAAGTGGGTGAGAGGGGGGGGGGGCATGCAGGCTGACAGGAAAGAGGGCGCACATCATTTTCAGCCCTGCCAGGAATGATGTGGTTGGTTTACATGCCTGCCAGCGCCATCCTCTGGCAAAAACACAAAAGGACAGCCGTCAACCAGCAAACATTATCAGGAGCTACGGTGAGAGAAACCACATGGCTGGTCAGGGTCGGCCAAATCTGGGTTACTCCAGTATGTATTTATGATACAACCTTGTCAAATATATTCATATATAAAATGGAGCATTGTTTTTCACTGCACGTTAGATGGCATTTTACTTAATGCGGGGCAATTACTGTGCACAATAGGCTACAAAACTTGCATATAATGACTGCTGAAGGGACTGTCTGTAAGTCTACTTTTATAGTTTGGTGGTCTTTAAAAAGTCATTTTATCTAGTGGGAAGGGTTCATCAGATTCATGTAATATTTACCTACAACACTGCAAGGGGTCACAAGGAGGTATCATAAATTTTCAGTTACAGGAGGTGACAGCAGTGTGGAGTGTGGGTTAGGGCTCAGGACTCTTGACCGGTGGGTCTCGGGTTCAATCCCGGGTAGGGGGCACTGCTGTTGTACCTTTGAGCAAGGTACTTTACCTAGATTGCTCCAGTAAAAAAAAAAAAAAAAAAAAAAAACTGTATAAATGGGTAATTGTATGTAAAAAATAATGTGATATCTTGTAACAACTGTAAGTCGCCCTGGATAAGGGCGTCTGCTAAGAAATAAATAATAATAATAATAATAATAATAATAATAATCTCTAGCTGCGTCACCCTCTATGTACAGTGATGCTGCTATTTCTTATACAAGTGTCTTCTGTGTACACGTCTCATGTTGTTAGAAATGCTCCACGTCAGTTCAGCAGCCTTTACTATCGCAGGCATCTTTCTAAAAACTGTGAATAGTAAAGACTCACACACGGGACTTCACTAAAGACTCTTGTCAGGGAAGCATATTTAGAAAGACTGCAAAACATGAAGATGATCAGCAAGGTAAATACCACTGAAAGATTTGCATTGCATATGAAAGATTCTTCTCATTCCTTTAGAAGAGGCACAGGCACCTGGCAATGATTAGCTTATGATTCATTTTAGCTGCATATAGAGGTTAGTTGTAAAAATATGAACAGTATAACTGTTTCCTGAGTTTGTGCTGACAGCAGGTCTCCAGAGATCCAGCTCTACACAGAAACACATGGCAGCACACTGGGCTACATCCAAAGGCTGGATTAGCAATATTCATTTTAAGTCAGTATGAAGACTGCATAGCATCTGATATTTATAATACGTTCCGTATAAATGGAGGAGAGATGGGGCGGATCTGAAGATGAACCAGCCAGTGGAAGAATAGTTTACTCGTAAGGCACTTGTATAGAGATCAAATAAGATTTGGTATGAATGTTGCTTTTGCCTTCATGTTTGGCTGCAGATAAAGGGCCCTATAGTTAATATATACAGTATACACATTAGAAACAGTGAGTGTCAGCGAGTTTAATAAATGTATTGTATATTACATTTTAGCCATATACCAATTCCCTTTTTTTGTTATTTATTTATTTATTTTTTAACATCTTAGGATCTGCATCAGTGCAAAATGTGTGAAAGAAAAACAGGCAATGTTACAAAACTAATAATAAACTACTTGTGCACTTGTAAGATTCTGGTTTGTTTATTTCTAGTTTGAGAGTTTACCTTTTTGCACAGCAGTAACAGCTTGGTAATCTGATCCTTTTAGTTCGAGTACTAAAATGACAACGATAACAATAATAATATACAAGGTACTAGATGTAAATATATTCTGAGAGTAACAAAAAAGGCAGTGTTAGTAAGATAGTGTTACTGGACAAAAGAAAATCGGAAGAATAAAGCACATTTCTTAAAGATACAGTATTCCCATATAGCAGAGATTTTCAGCCTTTTTTTTGAAACTGTACCCCTTCTGTCTGAAGGTTTCAGCTCAAGTACCCTTACAATTGTCACTGTACTGAATGGTACCACAGTTGCAATGGTAGGGCTACCACAAAGACAAAATAATCTAATTAACAAATATTTTTTTTCCCCCTGTTTATTTAATATATAATTTCTCACAACCCTTTGAGCCTGAAAATAAACTTCTGATTTAAGACAGAATACCAAACAGTAATTCTTAAAACTTTTAATTACAAGTCTTTTGACGCACAGAAACAAAAGACAGTGTTTAGGAATCTCTTTCGGAAACACATATTTGCTTTCTATTCAGCAAAGCCATTATAAATAATCCAAAACAGTCTCCACTGTAAATGTTTATCACGTTACCATTTACTTCCCAACTCGGCATAATTATGTGTGACATTTAAAATGGTTACAACATCAAAAACATTAACCTCAAGATAAAACTATAATAACTAACAATGATAAACTGCTTATTGAAGCCAACATAAAATGATGGCTTGTCGCTTTTCACTTTCAGCATACTCTTGTGTTTTCTTCCTTGGTTTTTTTTTTGCGAGTAAGAAATTGATCTATTTTTGACACAAGAAATGATGCACAGGATAATCTGAATGTATCAAACCACCGAAAACAATTTAACCAGCCGCTATTGCTGTTAATAAAAAGCAGTTTATGTTTACCAGTGCATTTACACTTTAAAAAAAAAAAAAAAAAAAAAAGATGGTGCTGCAGTGGCAGAATCGCCAGACGGCCGCCTGATTCACCCAATATCATAAGAACATAAGAACATAAGAACATAAGAAAGTTTACAAACGAGAGGAAGCCATTCAGCCCATCTTGCCCGTTTGGTTGTTAGTAGGTTATTGATCCCAGAATCTCATCAAGCAGCTTCTTGAAGGATCCCAGGGTGTCAGCTTCAACAACATTACTGGGGAGTTGGTTCCAGACCATCACAATTCTTTGTGTAAAAAAGTGTCTCCTATTTTCTGTTCTGAATGCCCCTTTGTCTAATCTCCATTTGTGACCCCTGGTCCTTGTTTCTTTTTTCAGGTCAAAGAAGTCCCCTGGGTTGACATTGTCTATACCTTTTAGGATTTTGAATGTTTGAATCAGAGTGGAAGTCCGCTCATTCAGAATCACACATGTGTACCAGTGGGTGATCATTTATAAACTGTACTATGCTAACCTTTGAGCTGCTAAACAAAAAATAAATATTTATGCACAGTGGTTTTGAGAATATATAATACCGTTAAAATCAATTCAAGATCATTATTTTGTATTTCGTTCATTTCTGTAGTTGCTTTTCTGAGTCATCCCTGCACTCCACCTATGATCCTTAGAAGTAACCCCAGGGGTACGCATCCGCCCCAGTTGAAACCCCCTGCTGTATAGGTACAGCATGTGGAGTCCCTCACCCATCCAGTCGGGACAGAAAACTAATCTAGTATTAATTACAACTGCAAGTACTTTCATTCCATTATATAGTTACTGTATACCTAAAGCAGTGTCTCTGTTTTTTTTTTTGTTTTTTTTAAATTATTTTTTATATAATGTAGGACCAGAGAAAATACTCCTAACCTGTATCATTTTTTGGAGCAAAGTCCTTTTAGTTTTAAAGACACATGCTTCACATATTTTAAAACTTCTGAACCATAGTTCCCCTTATTCCATAATTGTCCACATATAAGCAGCAATTACCTAATACAACATTAAAAGGTTATTATAACCATATGGTCAGTAGCCAAGTACAATCAAAATAACCTTCAACATACTAGCTTGAATACATGTATTTTAAAATGTTTTGTGAGTGGAATTAAATCGATCGTCTCCCAGAAGGTTATATTAAAATTCTTCTTAACTTTAGCCTTGGGTTAGAGGCATCAGAGTCTGTCTGTTATAAGTTGCAGCCATGCAACTTAGTCTGGTTCTGTCCGGTCATTACTTGGGTGGGATACATGGTAAATTACCATATGGTACAAGAAGTGGTGCTGGTGGATCAGTAGTAGGTGTCACTTGTCCCTGTGGGACACATCTAATCCACGGGCAGCAGTGTGGAGTAATGGTTAGGGCTTTGGAGACACTGCTGCTGTACCCTTGAGCAAGGTACTTTACCTAGATTGCTCCAGTAAAAACCCAACTCTATAACTGGGTAATTGTATGTAAAAATAATGTGATATCTTGTAACAATTGTAAGTCGCCCTGGATAAGGGTGTCTGCTAAGAAACAAATAATAATAATAATCCAGTTTAAACAGATCTAAACCCAACATGGCAATGGGAGGTCTCATGCTTGTGATAATCAGGATAGCACATTGAACCAAGAACCAGTGGCTTTCTTTCTGAGATGAACAGGGTTTAAACTCTTTGACATGATGTATTAAAGGCACGAGTGCTTTATTGAAATCGACCAGGTTTTCATGATTTTCTTATTTCTCTCCTTTACTAACTGAACCAGCTTGTGTGTGTAAATGAAAATCAGGAGACAGAATCAAGTTATGTATATAGAAGTGTGTTGTTGTTTACACATTATTAAATCCTAAGAAAAACAGAAATAGGTATGTGATTCAGCAATTTAAAACTCAGACACAAATGTATTTATGCCATGTTTCCTTGCTCCACTCATCCATGCAATGGAAGTAAATGAAGCTGTCCACAACAATATACTCGGATTGTCTCTTTGGCAACAGCATTAGGTGTGGATATTTATTTAAGAATTGAGTTGAACATTCACTTAACCTTTTAAACTAAAACATTTTGAAAACCCAGCAACAATAATACAATTTAAAATCCATAAAGCCTCCTGGATCTAGTTTTCAGACCGTGCTCTGTACAGATTCGTGCCGCGATGTGCACGTTGCACTGGTTTAAAGGGGCTGTGTTGAATTATTGGAAGCGCTGGGGGTTTTCTCAAAACATACGTGCGAGTTGAAGGGGCTTCAGTAAGCTGCGGTTTTGTTTTAGTTTGCTTTTTCATTTTTCTGTCCTGGTCTTTTCCTAGGATTGCAACGCCGCTGCTGCTGCCCCCAGGTATCAGCCCAATGAAAAGTGTAGTGCCTTCAGCGGCACAAATGGAGAAGCACAGCTCTTCCTCATCACAGGGTCTGGCCCATAGCGAACAGCAGCTGGCCGCTCACCAGAAACCTTACCTGCACTTCCAGGACCAACACACCCATGAAGGTACTCTCAACATTCACATCAATGTAATTCAATATCACTTTTATTTCTGCTGCTCTTAAGTGTTTTCCCACTTCGATCCCCCGGATTTATAGATGTGTGTTTTATTGGTGTGGAGAAAGATGATATTCGCTTTTACATTATTGGGTAATTCATTGGACCATTGCACGGCACACAAAGCTCACCCCACTATATTAGCCAAATGTATGACGCATGTTATTAAAGAACAGCAACTCAAATTAAAATAGATTTTTGCAAAAGGAGAAACAGACTGGCAACATTACAGGACTAGCTTGAAACTACCAAGGTGTTTTTAAAAGCAACAGAAAAGCTGGTAGAAATTTGCACTCATGCAAAGGCTTAGTGGGTCTGTTCTAATTGTTTCTCCTTTGAGCAAACAGCTCAGAGCCAAACAATTGTTTCATATGCAAACATTTAAAAAGGAAAAGAAGACATACTGTTGGCATGTACTTAAAACTAACAATAACAACTTGAAACAATTAGTTTAATTATAGCCATCTGTGGTCAAAATGTGAAAAACACAAAAAATGACAAATATGTATAATACTAACAGCCATAACATAATAAAAAATAATACTGAAATATATGTTTTCGTCATTTTACATATACCGGTACTTGAGAGTTTTGTGACTAAGATGTAGTAGCTGCAAGTCTGGATTTTGTTGCCAGTATAACAAAACTGCCAAAACCACAAGCTGCAGTTTCTTCCCCGTATTATCCTTCAGGAAACAAATGTGCATTGAGAGAGAGTCGGCTTTCAAAGTGCTACAAAGACGACTTTATTGTCACAGAAAAGAAAAGAAAAAAAAGCCTGGTCCCAAGGGACTTAGGAACTGCTTCCTAATTTCTATTAATGTGGTCTCCAAACAGCAAAAGTATCATTTTGATTAAAGTAAAAGTTAAATTACTATCATCATGTTATTGTACACTGGATGCAGTTTGAATTGCTATAAATACATGCACATACGGTGGACACGCAATGTTGCCTAGCATGGCTGTTAGTATGTTTATATGTTGCTAATGAAACATTACTCCACACAAATACACGAATAAAAAGCAAATAAATAAATAAATAAATAAATAAATAGGCACACTAACCCAAAGTGTTTTAGAAACGCTGTGCTGGTGTGCAAGAGCTTTTGCCTGATCTGTTGGATTTGTTCTTTTAAACACTTACTGCAGAGGCTGCATCTCACTGCATCCATCCTGCCAAGGCATGTTAGTAGTACAATTCTAGTACTGATTCCATTTCGGTCAGGAAGATACAGTAGGCTGTGTAAAGACAGATTAGTAGTGTCTAAGATCTATTTCAAAGACAGTATGCTGGGAACACTTTCACTTTTTGTATCCAGTAACAAAATATACTTCCTCGCTTTAACTTCATATTGAATAGAGACACTAAGAACATTTTTTTTCTTCCTATAGGTTACCAAGGGAGCTTTCAGAGTTGCTTCCATTACGGAGACAACTACAGAATTGAACAATCTGTCAATGATGTCAGTTTAGCAGGGGACTCCCATTGCTTTAATCCTCATCGACAAAATGGGTATCCCATGAACTCGACACACTCGGGCTCCACAGGTGAAGTGTGTGACGGTGGTTTAATGTAGATTCTGTACTGTACAAAAGAAAAATAAATACATTTGTTATATACCCGTTGTACTGAAAGACCAGAATTCTCCTGCATTTTAAATAACTTTTTTCTTTTTAAATTACATACCAAAGGTGATTGACAAACTTTTGCAGTTAATTGAATAAAATATACTTCTGATGTTGAATTATTTGGATCTTTTTGACAACACTGCAGTAAAAAAACTAGATAAACTAGATGAACCTATTGTTGTTATGCCATATATATATATATATATATATATATATATATATATATATATATATATATATATATATATATATATATATATATAGCTGTTTTATTGTATTTAGATTTTATTTTTAGCCCTGGTTTAAAAAAAGCACACAACACAGCTTTAAACATTACATTTTCATTGATATAAATTTTAAATAAGTTGTACCACAAGTGGCCAACATATCAGTTTCAAGGACTACTCTTAGTAAGCATTATGTTACACTAATCACTCAATATAGAAGAGGGAATAGACAGGGAGGCTAACCTGTGTGCCAGCACACTTGAAGTGAATGAAAGGACTCCCAGCTTTCTCTACCAGCTGCCTCGTGTGGACTTTGTGCAGCATGACTGCTAAGCTTGTAAAAGAACCTGTGTTAACCTCAACAATAACAACAAGTCTGTAGCCAGTCCACCCGACTGTTCCAGGAAAGAATATTATTAGCTTGTGTATGAAAGACATCATTTTCAACAGACCGATCCAATGATTGCAATTGAAAATAAATACAAAAAATACATTTAAAAAAATTCTACAGTAGATACCTGTATTTTATACTTTGGTTGCTCAGAGATAGAAAAATAAACTTATTGGACATGATTTTCTGAGTTCTTGCTCCAGAGAAAAGTTTGCAGCATTTATATTTTTCCACCGTGAAATACTGGTATTGCTTTAAAACGTGTAATAAACAAAATGAGACATTCCTATGTTCCTCCATTTGCCTTCAAATTCAGACAGCACCTGGTAGTCATTTCATGTATTGAGTCATGGGGCTTGCTGAACAGCCATGGACAATGACTACAGGCCTGCTCTCATCACACCCAGGGAAATAACTGTTGAAACAGTTAGTAATTTGCAAATGAAAAATAAAAGTAGCCCTCAACCGGCAGACAGATAGAGGTGAATTAAAATAGGGGAACCAGTTTGTAACAGGAAAAGAAAGAAATCATGAAGATTGTAAACTGCTTGTAATGAAAAGAAGGAAAGTCAATTAAACTGGCAGCAAGAATGGAATGACAAATATATTGCAACCTGACGGAACAGTGTGGCGGGAGGAGAAAGCTGAGGGTTAGACGCAAGAGTCGATTCATAAGAATATAATAATTTAATTAAGCACTTTTTTAAACACATTTCTTTTTCAGCTGAGATCAGGGTTTATTCTAGCGTGTCCATGTACGATACAGAGGTACAAAATATTTGAAAAACCTTCAGTATGGTGCAGATGCCTGAATGGGAACCCCTGGCCCTTATGTAAAATACATGTTCCCTGTTTTGGTAATTATTGTAAAACAAATACGTACCCATCCACAACAATTCAAGTCAATGCTATTCTAGCTGCCCATATGCTGGCCTTACACCCTGTGACCAGTGGCATAGCAGATGTTATCTGTGCTCTGAGCAAGGACAGTGTGAGGTTAGGGGTAACATCTGGATAGAAAACAAAGCCATGCATATATTATCTAACAATGTTCAAGGTAACTTGGAAGATGACTTATTTTGGGTTTTTTTTCTTCCAGGTTTCGGTATGGTCCAGGAAATGCAAAGTAGCTCTGGACAGGAATTCTCCCCTACCCCTGAAGAAAATGTGTTTTTTCAAGTTGGAACTTTTGATCGCTGTTTGAATCAGATCTCTTCAGTCTACACAGGGACTTGAAAAGAGATTTTAACCCTGGGTCAGGGGACACACCTGCTGTTTAAACCCAAAATTGTATCAATGAGCTTTCTGTTTCTATGAAATTAAATTCTATGTTGTTGCTGTTGTTCTACATCCTATTTGTTTTCTTTCACTGCCGTGGCACTCCATAGATATCTGCTTTTTAACTTCTATAGATTTTAGTTTTAAAAAAAATTGCTGTGACATTTTATTAAACTTTTTTCTAAAACATTTTCTTTTTCTTAATTGTAGAGAGCATGTTTGGTATACTTTGGCTTGGAAACACTTTAAGAATGGGACTTTAACACCTGCTACCTGTTCATTTGAAATGCTGCAACATGGATAAAAATGTACAGTTTTTTTTAAGCAATAATCTTAAATTGTTTACATATTTACAAGTTTTTAAAGAAATAAAATGGATTCAAGAAGTTGCTTTGTTTTATAATTTAGAAAAAGTTACATGTATTGTATGATGTACAATTTTATATAAAGCATGTTTGCCTTTAATATATTCTGAATAATAATAATGCATTTAAGGATCTGTATTTCAAGTAGGCCTAAAAGACATCATATATTTTTAGCAAAGTATTTCAGTTTTCTGCAGCAAACTTCAGTTGGTTTAGGATAATTTGCTTTTCCAGTGTTATGGAGCTCTAAGATGAGAGACTATCTGCTGGTTACACACAATATACAAAGGCTTTAATGTATATTCATATTTTCAGTGTTTATTTTTCAAACTGTAAAACCTACTACGATTATCTGAGCAATTCCTGCTATTCTGTGAGATGACAGAATTAGCTGCAATTGGATTTTAGGGGAGTTTAGGAAGCCAAAAAAGGGTCAAAGGGTGATTTTTTTTCTGTTATTAGATCCACATGGGGCAGCGTTTTTGTGTAAAATTGACATGTGCATATGTGTGCTGGGTAGTGAAATGTGCTCAAACGAAAATAGCTTTATTTATGAGAATCTTTAAAGTGTTGAAAGGCTAAACTGTCAATTCTGGCATTTTTATAAACTGCAGAATTAACATTCATGTTCCTAGAGAAAAGAAATGAACCTTATTTAAACAAAAGTATCCATTTTGTTCAAAACGCCTACATTGATTCCTGTTCTACATATATACATACATACACACACGTATATACATACACATACACATGCTGTGGAATGTATTAAATGCTCTGCAATTAATACATGACTATTCTTATACATCAAAAAATTGTCAGATGCCTAATATTTTAATATTTTACCTAAATGATACAACTGGGAAGTCCCACAAATTTTTAAGCTTACCAAATACATTTTTGACTAACTAACTGGAAGTTACATTTTCTTCAAGTGTGTTTGTCATCTTTTTATGGTCAACGAAAAGTAGGGAAATTAATAATGAATGTAGCAAATGATATAACACTGATGAAAGCACTAGACTTCTTGCAGCATAGATTCTGAAAAATACTGGAACAGGATGCTAATTCATATAAAACAATAGGAGGCATTCTCAGCACTTTGTCTTCTTTGAGTGAATTTGTGTAATCCAGGCAGAAGCAAAACGTTATTTCATCATCAAAACAGCTCTTTTGTAAAATGGACAGTTTCAATATTGTTCTTTCCATTACTGACCTACTGTAGCAGAATATGTGACACGCCATACAATTGGAATGTATTACAAGGAAAAGATGATCCCTAATTTGAAAAGTAAGAATACATAGCCGAAAGCTACATGCCGGAGAAGAAGCAAGTTCGCATGTGCTGGAATGTTTTTTTAAGGTCTTCCAAAAAAGAAGGAAACTTTTTTTTTTTTTTCTCAAGTTTCTCAAATCAGAGACAAACAGTTATTATAATGCTTTCACTGGGGTAAATACTGGAGATGGGTACAGTTCAAGACTCTGGCACAATATCAAAATGTAAAGGGGTTATAGTTAATGAAATGATTCCATAAATCACGCCTGCCATGCACTTCCTTTCATCATGTAGGTATGTGCAGTTTTGAAAAGTGCATGTATTTTTATTTTTTTTAAATTAAATAATACCCGGTGTGGTGTTAGTTTGTGGTACACCATGCCCGGGCATGCGCAAATGATTCTAGCTCCGAAAAACAAGGAAACTACCATCTGAAGTGGGTATGATGTGCTGTTTGGCCCTTTTTAATATCATTTTTTTCTCTCACAATTTAGCCAATTTATGTGACTAACTTTGTGGGTGAACTACAGTTTGTCTTATTCGTAGTGATTTGCGCATAAGTCAACTGACAGTGTTCCATTTCCTGGCGTTAAGGGTACTACACGAGAAGAAAGAAAGATCCCCATTTGCACGTCTTACTTTCAGGTAGTCTGTACACTTGCACTTCCTACAGTAAGTCATTTCACCCTTACAGTAAAAATATGTTCTTAATCTATGTCAATCTATCAAGTACAGATTCATTGTTGTTGGAAAGTGACCTGTGTGCAGTATTGAAAATTCCAGGGGTTAAGTAAAGAGTTACTATAAAATATGTTTTGTGGACGAAGACCTAATGTGCAATAAAACATTTCTACTTTTTCCCCCATGGTATTGTCTTCAGAAAAGGAGAGCACCACAGTATATTCTTAGTCTGCCATCTAGTGGAGAATTGTGAAAAGAACAAAAATATGAAATGACTGGTGATAATATCCTTATAAAATAGAACACATTGTTCTAAATATCGGCTTCCATTAGAACGATTTTTTAAAAATAAATAAATTGCTTGTTTGAAAAAAAAAATAAATATATATATATATATATAAAGCTTTTGAAAGCTAATGTGTTGATATAATGATTTGACATGGCGCGCTCAAGTGTTTACCTATATATATATATATATATATATATATATATATATATATATATATATATATATATATATATATATATATATTTTTGGACGGGATATGTAATCTTACTTCTTTATGGTGAGAAAGGAGGGTTACACACAGGGTAACGTTCATGTCACATAGGTCGCGTTTAACTGGCATATAACTGGCTGGGTACTGTGTAATAAAGCCTAGCTGATGTAAGTAATGAGATCATATAGCCAATCTGCACAAAGTGTCGTTTCACCTTCACATTTAAACAAAACTCTGATTTAAAAGCTATTGAAGGAAATCTGGATTTGTGAATGGGTTTCATTGCAGAATATTAATTAATTAATGCAAAGTGCATATCAAATTTACTTAAGCATGTTTTCACACGGTAGGTCTACTTTGGCAATTTTATTTTTTTTGCTATGTGTGCACACATCTCATTCAGAGTCCCGTTCCTGGTCAAACTGTCAAAAAAACAACGCAGGACGGCGCTGAAGTGAACGGAAACAAGGTGCAGCGAATCCGACCGCATCATAATGAGGAAAAGACTAAAGAATCTAGCTATGAACTTCTGCTATGGAGACGAGCTGTAAAAACCCAAACAGGCACGGGGGTTTATAGAATTATTTTAATCGTGTTTATTGGAATTCCTGCGGCTATCCTCATGTATATTGCCGTTGCAAGATGTATGTCAAGAACAAACTCAGCGTTTCGTGTATGTGTTCAGTATACAGAAAATAACAATAATAAATAATAATTCAACTTAAATGGTATGCATCTGGTTTGACTTTAACTAATACAGGTAAACCAATTGTAGCCTTGGTTTAAAATCATGCAGAAACAGATTGTTACTAAATCTGTATACGTCTGCCCTGAGTGTTGTACAGATTAATGATGGAACGTGTTAGTAAAGTCTTCATTCCTTTTGTGTGGAACATCAGTAATGATTAAGCGGCAACTTCCGACATCTGACATTTTTATGGATTAGGTTTTGGCACTTTGACTGGGGATTCGTGTTAGTGATTAACAATGAAAAAAAACAAACTATAAATCTGCCACTTGTCTAAACGAACAACACATATGAGACGCAGTTGTGCTATAAACTTCACTTTTCAAGAGCAAACAGACCATGGAAGACACCACACTTCAATAAACCATTTTAATGTAACCAGTTTGGTAACTGATAAAAAAACAAAAACAAAAACGTGTGTTAAATTGTGTAAGCTTATACTGAAAGGCCGCTGGCAATGTATTTTGCTACACTTTCTAACAGTAAATAACAAGGTTACTAAACGGTATGTTAGCGCTGTATTCCAATCTATAGTAAAAGGGTTGTTTATTAAATATAAACAGTATTGCTGCAGGTATTATTACTTCTAATGTACGAATATGTATGTAATTATATACAAAGAATTACTAACTACATTATTCATAGAGGTACACGTACAAAATTCTGTATGCTTACTTTTATTTATGACGTTTTAATTTACATAAACTGGTACTATGAATAGAGACTGGTACACTGCAAGAAAATCCTACTTCTGAATACATTTTTCCCTGGGAAAAAAAAAATACTTTTTATTAATGAGATCATTTAAACAACCATGGTATAAATATGGTTTATTTCTTTATTGTTTCCCGAAGTGGCAGTCCCTTAATAAATAAATACCGCACTGTGTAGATAAGATGGATTTGCGGAGCTGTATAACGGAGTAACAGGTACAATATTACATCATATACCGCCATCTTGTGGAATAATGGTGAAAGACGAAAATGCGAAAATGTATATATATATATATATATATAAGTAGAACAATAAAAGTGCTTAGACCTAAATGGGGTTGTCCAATATATGAAAAATATGAAGGAGAAAAAAAAATCCCATTTGGTAAATCAATTTGGTTTTCGGCATCTCTCTCTGTTCTTGTGAAACCTTCCCTGCGGTGGTTTGAGTAAACGGGTTGATCTTCTGATGTCTATGATTATACGGTTTTAAATCAAATGCGACCTATCGTGCATGGTGTAATAAAAGCCAAGCTGATGTATGCAATGAGATAATTTACTTTTTGGATAAAGAGTCATTTTACCCTTTCATACAGAAGATATGAAGGAATTTAAGAAAATCTGAATTTGGAAATAAATTATATTTCTATTGCTATGTGTGCAAACATCCTATTCAAAGAAGAACCTAACTGGGCGAAATGTTGAAGAACCAAAGGATGGCGCTGAAGCGACTGGGAAAAAACTACATCCATCCCAGTGCAAAACACGACAAACGAATCTAGGAATGACCTGCCGATATGGAGACGATAGATATATGGTTGAGAGTAGCGTTGGTTACTGAATTACTACAGCAATCTGCATATGTAGAGGCAGTTCTTGATGCAGAGTCAAACTGTCGTACACGCAGGTCTATTTTCTATGAGAATAAATAAAATCAGTTAACATGTTTACTGTTCTCGTTTTACAGCAAAAAAACAAGCGCGTGCACTTTTTCCATAGGTAACCAACCATACAGGTAAATTACTGAAAGAAAAATACGGGGCTTATTTTGAAAGTGCAAATACACATGTAGGGTATAGGTCTATCCAGCCATGTCAGAAGAAAAAGAGCTCAGCTCAACACTTCACTGACTTTAAAATTGGGTTAAAGTGTCATTGCATTTGGATACCTTCGAGTATAAACTTTGAACCATCCTGTACGAACCAAAACTAAAGTAGTAGCCGACATATAAATAACCACCAGAGGGGGCTAAGCTTTCATTTGACAGCCTTGAGAGGCAAAACATACAGCTATGGTCAAATGTTTTGCATCACCAGAATACTAATTATTTGGTTACATAGTGTTAAATAAAATTATGTTCACATCTTTTTTTTTTAATAACTATAGGAACAGAATTTAGAGCTATTATTTAACATCATGTAATCAAACTACAAAATGATATCGCAAAAGTCTAGCGGAAGCCAGTAAAGTATTTCATTTTAGATTTCAAAACGTCACATTTTTCAGTTTTTCGTTAAGTGCTGTATATGGGAAACTACAAAGCGGTATGCCATTCAATATGTTAACCTAACATTATTCAGCAGGATTCATTCGACTTGAAGCAAAATTATAGGGTGATGCAAAACGTTTGGCCATAGCTAGGATCAAATGCATAAGAAACAACACAAAAGTGCCTAACTTTTTAAATAGCATTTTTGTTTAAATACTGTATAATCAAGAACGTATTTACAGGAATACATTGGGGTTTTTTTTTTAGCCCTCGTTATAGTAGCACTAAAAAAAGCACCCCCTTGTGATGGCCAAAAAGTATTATAAAGCACCCCCAGCTTTAAATCATATAACTTAAAACATATATAGCAACCATTGAGTATTATATACTCCTCTTGTATGGGGTAAAATGCTGTTTAAAACGCTACAGTATGGTACAGTTTAGCTGCACTACAAAACAGTTAAGGTGCCTTTTAAGATTAATAATAAAAAAACTAAAACATAACATTATGTAGGTACAGCCTAACGATGCTGTTCTGGATTATTTCACTGCACTTTTTCACTGCATTTGTATTATAAGTGCAAACTGCGCAACGTTTAAGATGTGTTTTTGTTTGGGGGGTTTTTTGTACTTGTTTACCATCAGTACTGTAAAGTGTAAACTATTGTAAAAAATGAAAATAAAAGTAAATATGGTTACTTTACGGACTACAGTACCTGTTCGGGAGGGCACTGGAGTATTTGTAAATCGAATGAAAACTGAAATTCCACATTGCTCGTCCTTTGAAATATTACAGGACACACCCACCCGAGGGAGAGTGAGCATATGGAGTGGGGTGAATGGGAATTGGTTTGTGCATAGTAACAGCGGCTTCCGAGCAACAAGTCACAAACGCCAGGAAATAGAAAGGAAAACATTTTAATCATGGCATCAGAAGGTAAGACTTTCTTTTAAAATAAATAAACGTTTTCTAATTTAACTGACTGCGCAGGTAGTTGGAAATGGACCAAGGAGATCGTGTAGACTGCAGTACAGTAAGCATCCATCATTCTTAAATAGAACGCGAATTTCGTATTAGTACGCAGTGAAACGTTTCGGTTTTTTTCCCCCTTTCTAATTTGTTTAGATTACTACGGCTACCTTTTTCTATTTAGCCTACGTTTTTAAAAAATGTGAACTTTATCTGTCTTTCGAATAGGGACTACTCACCTGCAATATTATTCTGCTCTGCTATATTGACACGTCAATTTAAATTATTATTATTATTTTTTTAAATCATTTTGTACTGTGTTCAACAGATTAAACTCGGTAAATTTGTAAAACTTGAAATACTTTAAATTCTGCCTGTAAAGCATAAATCACCGTAGAAAGTTGTTAAAATAATGTTTCTGTTAGTGAACCCAAATTTGCACAGATTATAGCATTCAGCAGCACTACTTGCTGGAAATCCCGGTGCGTTTTCAAAAGCATGAAAACATGTTTAAAACTACAGCGACAGGCTGTAAACCGTGAAAAAAACACTGCATTGTTGTGTAATGAGATCATCTCCGTAATGTACAGTACTTGCAAACAGCAAGCCATTGCTGCAAGTGCAACTTCCTCAAAACGTATTCCCAGTACTGTACTCTACTAAATATATTTCAAATACAATTGATCAAATGAATCCTTCTGATGGGTGAGCTGTGCACACAGTGTTATGCCCTGGAGAAATCCTTAGCTTTTTCTGAAACTATACTGGATCAACTTGCCCTAAGGTAATCTGTGTGTTCCATTAGGGACAACAGTATTAGTTTTAAACGCAACCAAAAAGTTTCCTTTATCTTGTACACCTACTGCTCCTACCAGCCAACACCCTTTTTTTTTGCATACATTGGTGTGAATGTGTCCGTTTTCTGAGCAATTTTGTATGCTTTCCATTTAGCTTTGGAGGTTAAGTTTCATTCTACATATTTCTACACAGACTGATCGATGATCAAGGTTGCTTTTTTTAAAAATAATAAATAATCTAACACAGTTCAAAGTCTTCTCTTTGTAAGGATAAACACAAGGGCACTAATACTAAGCAAAAGTGTCTGAAGTGGTTCTTGACACATGCCCTGCACAAGTCTGTCTGCGTGGTTGTACTTTATTATCCATGTATGTATGTATGTATGTATGTATTGTATGGCACACTTATATACAGAATAGATACATGCTTATCCAACAGTGATAAAACTTGGTTACCGCAAGCCTTCAGATCAAAGCACCTGATATTTAGGATGGTGGGGTTGAAAAAAGCAACATATAACCTTAAAGCAGAGGGGACTCATACAGCAGGGCAACAGAATATTCCTCAATGCTGGATTACCAGGGTGCAGGCATCCTCGATAGGGAGGGTAATACTGTCTCTTACACAGACAAACACACTAGCTGTGCAGCTGGTAAAAGGATGACAGCTGGTAAAAGGGTGACACTCACCTAACTGTTTACACCCAAATACATACAGTCAGAGAACAGCTCTGCAGAGTATTTTTCATGTGTATACAAATATTTAAGATAAAAGAACTCTGTTCTGCACTGTTGCAGCTGTATAATAACAGTACTGTTCATCCCGATCACTATGGTAGCCTCCACACATCATGCCAGGAGTGTAGTTGTGTTATGAATAATTACAACTGCTGTGAAAAATGAAACGGTAGACATGCGAAGACAGAAACTTTACGCGTGAATAATTGTTCATTTGAATCAGTGTAAGTGGTCGGTGCATGTTTTTCTTTCAAGCTGCTGGTGCTGGTGTTGGTTTTAGGACTTCTAGTTTAACACTGCCTTGTTGTGTTGCCTGCTTGCCCTTTAAGTCCTATTTAGGTGTAAGGGAAATAATCAGCCCTGTTCATCTGGTGTCCTGGGAGACCAACACCGTTTGTTTTGTTTTGTAGTCACAGTTGGTAATCCCTCCCAGTAAATGGTCTGCAAACAGACGTTTTCTAAAAGATACAGCACACCTTTTAAAAGAATACTTTCCATCTTACAGTAGCAAAGTGTGCTACCTTCACAGGAAGCCACAGTTAAACCCAGCGATTGAAAGAATTACTCATTGCACAATAGACTGAATAATTTCATAATTAACATATTTAGTCCCACTGGAAAATAGTTAATAATTGATATTAGTAATAAACCTAGGTGTGTTAAATTAAGCTCAAAATAAACTATGGAATGGGTCAGACCTCTGATCTCAATCCCTGTTGCGTGGAAATGCAGAATAATTCCTCTCATGTCATGCTCCTGAATGATTTTTATAGGTAGCCCTTGAGGCCGGGTCTGGTTGACGTCATTAACACAGCAAAGGGAGTGTAGCGTAGGAACTCCTTTTGAGATGAAAATTCATAGAGGAGGTGTGTGTTTCAAGCAGAAATGATTGAACAGATTGTTTCAAGGTACAACACCTTTGTACTCCAAACAATATGCAATTACAAAAGTTTTTGGTAGCCTGACAGTATGTTTAAATCAATATTGAAATAGAAAAACTATATGCATAGCAATGGCATAGGTATCATTTAATTTGTAATATCCAAGTTTAATCCAGGTGCCAGCTGAGTACATAGCCTACATTCCCCCCTTGCTGCACCTAAAATTAACTTTGTCCTCTGTGAGTTTTAATAGAAGCTTTCCTAGCTAATGGCTCACTTTTGCATTACCCACATTTAGGGTCCAGTTTTCAAAAGGTGGTAAAGTTGAATCACTCTATGCTGATGTCGACATGCTCATCCACCAGCCCTCAACAGGGCAGCAGCAGCCTTCTTTCAGCAGGAACATTGGGTTATTGTTTTCTAACAGGGTAGGAGTAGTCTTCAAGACTAAGTCAGTCCCAGCTGGGGACTGAACTCACAAACCCCAGTCTAAAGAGTTCCTATAACAAGCAGTGTGTCAGGTGGGAGGTATGTTCTGCTGCTGGGAGACCTGCTCACAGTACAGATACTAGGTTTGGCATGTGTGAGGACTTGAGCTGCACCTGTTAATAGGGGTGGTGCACCTGCACAGCAGGCAGGGGGTGTCTTAAGAAGCAAAAGCACCTTAAGCATAGCAATAATAGCAACTTTTTAAACATAGCACACACGCACGCATGCGACGCGACGCGCACGCACGCGACGCACGCGACGACGCACGCACGCACGCACGCACGCACGCACACAACACTCCTGAAAAACAGAATTGCATAACTAATAGAACAAAGCTAATATCTTGGGTTTGTAAACTGTTGTTTGAATATTGTGTTTTAGATGGAGGAAATATACTGTAACAGTTAATGCTGGAAATTTGACTTTAACTGTATGAAGAAATTGTACTTTTTTACATTACATTTTTTGATTTCAGAGCAATAATCAAACAAAAACAAAAAATCAATCTTGAATGATTTATTAGTCCCATATGACATAGGAATTACATAGTCCCCCAAAAGTACCCCTAAACATTCAGTAAAATAAAAACTTCTGCATTACAATTAGCAGTTTGAGTAAGCACATTTAGACTTTGTGACTCATAGGGTTGTCCTTAACTAGGTAGATTCGATTTATCAATTAACAAAACATATAATTTATTAAATCCAAATTAACGCGAAATAAGTCCTAACAAGAAGAATTGAAATGGTAAGTGTTTTAGATGTTTGTATGCGACAGCTGTGCAAGAAAAAACAAAAGGAGAAGTCCTGTTTAGCAATGTACATGCTGTAATATCACTATCAGCTGTTTAGAACAGTCGGATCAGCTTTTCTGAAATCTGTTTTGATCTTTAAAACACATTTTTAAGGTTGGGTTAATTTCTCAATGAATCACATTCAACATCCTACTGTAACTCCCTGTCCTCTAGCTAAAAACTAGATCCAATTTAAGTGTGCTTTTCTTTTGGTTTTATTTGATTTATTGGGTATCTTTGATCTACCAATGAGCTTTTATTTATTACCTGCATTTATTACCTTTCCTATAATATAATTGGCATGTAAACTTTTTTTTTACAGTACATTTAAGGGAAAACAATGTCAAATGCTGTAAAACAGCAGCCAGACATCAACTGCCAGTCATATTCTCTTTGTAGATATTTGTTGTGTAAAGCTTTTTAAATAATACGTTGCTCTTTCGTCTCCAGGTCAATCTTCAAGGACGATGCTTCCCTGGTGTTTCCTGCTCCTGTTGGCTTTCGCTGGGGTGGAAGGTGAGGGGTGTAGGTGCCTGCAAGTGAATAATTTCAGCACATTTAACTCTAGCCTGAATGTTGGGAGCTGCTGCTTAAATTTCTCTGGATCTGTAATTGGCACTCTACATTGGAGTGGCTTTGCTAGAATGAGGAATCTGAAGATATTGGACCTCTCTGCCAGCGGCATCACCGAGGTCGTGGAGACCAATGCATACGAGAGCCATCTAGAGGTCCTTTATCTGAATCACAACCAGATAGGCCAGCTGCCTTGTACTTTCCTGGCCAATGCACCCAGCCTGAAAGTCCTCCATCTGGAAAACAACAAGCTACAAAAGCTGCCAGATACGTTCTTGCAGGCTTCCACACAACTTGAGGAGCTCCATCTTAACTCGAATTATTTATCCTCTGTGCCCCCAAGGGTCTTCAAGCTAGGGATACAAACAATAGAGCTCTCCAACAACACCTTGGAATGCACATGCACCTTTATTGAGGAGTTAAAAGAAGGAGTTACCAGCGGAAGCGTGCTGGGCAATCTGACATGCACCACTCCCGGGCACCTCCAGGGCAGGAGTGTGTGGTCTTTGCACAGGTCGGAGCTGTGCAGATCTCACAGGCTGACGGCACTCTTCATTCTAATGCCCCTGAGCTTAATCCTAGCCCTGATGCTGTGCTGTTACTGCAGGAGGAAAAAGAGGGGCAAGCAAGCCTCCTTGGACCTGGCAAAGCGTGAGAGCCAGCTGGTGACCGTGGACCGGAACGGGGTCAAGGGGCTCCTGGACCGCCAACACCACACATCCTGCGAGGTGGTGCTGCCCGACGTGGGGGAGAAGAACGTTCTCCTCAAGAACCAGATCATGTTCAGGCCCTCCACCGCCCTGCTGGGCAGCAGCCAGGACCTTTACGAGGAAGTGGAGATCAGACTGGGCACCTCAATGGATTCCCTGCCCCAGACAGTAGAAGAGGCCTATCCGAACTTGACAAGCATAGACTGCGAGGAGGAGCCAGCGGAAGAAAGCAAACCAGACATGGAAACGGTGAGCGTCACAGAGGTCCTGAAGGATTCGACCAATCGGGAAAAGATGTACCTCACCCAGTCCACAGACTACTACAATCTGGTGCCAGACATTGATCTAGATGACTCTGATCATTATGAATATGAAAGCGTGGACCTTTCCTAAAAGGAATTTCATAAGAATTGAATGATGATGATGTGACGGGATTCAAATTAAGAATTCAGGAGGATTTGGTTTCAAATCCACCTCCTTGAGAGGAGGGATTTATAAATAACCAGCTTTGAGAATCAGGTGCATGCAAGGAACCATTAAAGAAACAAGATGTGGAATCTTAATCATGGAATCCCATGCAACAGACAAAAAAACAATTTCCCAACCACCGGGTTGTAAGTAAGAGACACTGGCTTCGCTGGCTTTTCACAACAGGCAGCTGGGTCCAGCGCACTCCAATAGGAGGTCAGGAAGCTGGAAGATTCCAGTATCAGGTATCAGCATTAGACTGTTTTGCCCTGGGGGAAAACTGCAGTTTGTGTTGTTGTCAAACCTGATATTTACATACCTTCAGATAACTTAGGCAGATAAGCTGGTTAGACCAGGAAATTGATCTTCGAATTCAGAACTGGAAAGGTGCTTATGAACTCAGTGGTCTTCTGAGCTCTATACCAGTTCAGTTGAAATACATTATAGGAGTGCCTCAATTATTTCATGCTTCAACCAGAAGGTGCCTTTGGCAACGAGTCACATTTTGTTGTCAGATCATTGGTTACAGTTTCAAACTCAGCCACTGCCTAACAAGGATCACTCTACCCTCACACCCACACTCTGGAAATGTGATATGACTATCACAGCCAGTTGCAAACCAGTTGATGTAATCAGGGAAGTACTGTTTTAGAAAGGAACTAAGCCAGAGAAATTTACATTGAGTTGATTAGATCGCTTTCTCTGTATGTCAAGTCTACCTGCAGATACAGTGGGCCTATTCATGGGACTATTTTTTGAGATCGGTTTTAAACATTCCAAGCATTTCATTTAAATCAGCATAAACCTACCTCATTTAACATTACTGAAGCACAGGTTGCTGAACTGGGAACTCAGTGCTTCAGGAACAACTACACTGTGAAAAGCCTCTGTTGTATAATAATAATAATAATAATAATAATAATAATAATAATAATAATAATAATAATAATAATAATAATAATACTATTTCAAATCACCCCTGAATTACAATGTTGCATTCTAATTGTGACTCAAAGGCTAAGATTAAGTTCAAGGTCTGGGGTAAAATTGTGGTTTAAGATTAGCATTAGGTTTATGTGTAGATGTTCCAAGACCATTTGTCTCCTGACAGCAATGTGCTCCTGGAGAGCTTAATTGAAATGTGACTTTCCCCCTGGAACCAAAACATCTATCTATCTATCTATCCATCTATATATATATAATTTTTTGTATTTATTTTTCTCCTTAAAAAAAAGATTTAGCAAGTGTACATTTAAAAGAAAGTGTTTTAATGTTCAAATTGCTTCAAGAAAAGTGTATTTATATTTATAATAGCTTTTTTTTAAAAAAGAAACAAATAAATGATCCATTCTACTGAAATGCTTCCATTTTGTCTTTTTTGTATACATTACCTAGATAAAATACTAACAATGTAAACTTTGTTTAAAGGTGTCTTTTACAGGATGAAAAGAACAGTTTGTGTATGCTGTTAGTTATAGCAGGATCTCCAGGGATGGTTGTTTTAGTTTTAAGTTTTTTGGTTTTTTTTCCTCAACAAAACAACTGATCAACATAATATTCTGTACATGAATATAGGACAATGGACTGACAATTCAAAGTATAAGACTGCATATAAAAGGGTTGGTCGCCAAAACGACAACTTGGCTAATGAAACATACAGTTCTTGATATCCACTGGCTGTATGGAAGTCTCTTTGGAGTGCAGACCTGTCCTCCATTTCCTTGGAAAGTGCCACTTCAGGGATGGAAATAAGCCTCCCACTGCATGGCAGTTTGATCCATTTCTGGTTTTACTATGAGTTTAAAAAGACACACTGTGGCCAATCGAGCTTGTATTAAAACAAGGAATGGGTGAAACTGCTATGCAGTAGGAGTCTTATTTCCTGCAGTTGTGGATAATTGTAAACTAGTACCCTAGTTTTAAAATAATAAACGCCCCCTCCAGCACCCCTTTCAAAATGCTAAATGAGCTAACTTAGTTGGCACATGTTTTACTACAAACATCTTGCAATAATAATAATTAATTTAGCTGAATTATGATAGAACTAGAGGCTTGTTCTGCATTAGCGCCGTGACCTTTTCCACTGAGGAGTGATGCTCATCCACAGGCTTGTTCCTGCGCCGTTTCCTCGTGAAACACATTCATTGTTCACAGTGTAACTGTGATAGCCACAGTGAGGCCCATTCACAAGAACACTGCAGTGTAGTTACTATAAGGAATCTCTGTCATCTCACAGTGGCAATCTCAGATTTGGGGCTTTTTCATTGAAAACCAGCAACTCCACCCAGTTGCCAAACACCAGATGCTACAAACTTTTTTCCTACTGTTTTGTAAAGTAATATTAAAGATAGTAATGTAACCTACAAAATATGCTATCGCAGAAAATAAATACATAGATATGAATTAGGTAATGATGAGCTCAGTGTGGGTTGCAGCCAGCCTCCACTTCCTGTGCAGCAGCCACACCAACAACTGCCACCTGCTGGACGTGAAACATATTACTACTGCATATTAAACCACTGTCATAATTTTCTATGTAAAAGTCCCTGATCAACCTGTATCCCACTAATATAAACCACCACTGGATTTTATTAGAGAATATTACAGCACCAGGGAATCCCCCTGGATTGCTTCAAACTGGATTTCTGTAGAATGCTCTGATAAAATCCTGACGTGCCTTATCCCAGAGAGGTAAAGATTGATCAAATCAGCTTCTAAGGAAATGGATCAGCTCTCCAGAAGTAATTTGATGCCATTAATTAGCGCAAGGTTAGTTACTTGTTTGAAATGACTGGTTTGTTTTAAACACATCGTTGCAGTAATGCCTTTCTATCATGCACATCATCTTTAGAGAAAGCAGTTGCCAGTGAATGTAAAGGAGCTTGTTCAGTGAATGCTTTGTGTGCTTGTGGTGAAAACACTTCTCCTTTCACACCATACATGCAGGGACCAAAGAAAGGCAACATAGTGCATAGCCATTCATCAAATGCTTAAAAAAGGCATGTCAGTGTGGGTTTCACAGAGCTTTAATGCCTGATGCTGTTCTTTGGGAATCTTTCAACTTATTTTGCTGTAAATAATTGACCACTCCCAGGGGTAATAGAGCTGACAAACAAATGACCTTTCTGTTCTTTCAAAAGATATTGCATAAACATGATTCCCTTTTTGTTTGTAAAAGCAACCTTACAGCTGATTAATGTAACTGTTTTATTGGGAATGTTCCAAATGAATGAATTGATTTAATCAGGTCTCAAACTTCAATTTTGTTCTTTCAAAGAACAGAAGTTTTGGATTATTTAACAGAAAAGGCAATACAGACTCTTTTTGTGATGGTGTGATGTAGTGACTGAGAACCAATGTAAAACGCTGGCTCTGTATTTTATCAATTATACACCCACTTCCTGTATGTCTACATAATAATGCAGGACAATAAAATGTTTGTTCGTTTTGTTGTGAACAATATCTCCACCTGGTGGGAACATTTCAAATCGACACAATTCTGGTGTTTTACCTACTATTACATCTTCCTAAAGAAACATTAGGGCCTTTTCATAAGCCCTTAGCTCTTATTATTCAAAGACTTTTCTTTAATGAACTAACATTATTTGTGTAACTGTTGTTGACTAATTCTAGAGAGGGATTTGGAGATATGCACTTTTTGCCGCAGAGAACATTTAAAAACAAGTCGGGGAACCCAGACTTTCCCAGTTTAATTTGGCGCTCAGTTTATGGCAGTGTGGTGGGAGCTTTCAGTTTATCTGTGACATTATGAGCTTATGGGTATTTTTATAGTTCCTTCCAAAAAACAATTGCTTCCCATATGAAACCAAATCCAGTCCTCATTCCAATTCCTTCCTCTATTTACAAATAATTGTTTATATATATATATATATATATATATATATATATATATATATATATATATATATATATATATATATATATATATATATATATACAGTGGCTATAGTAAGTATTCATCCCCTTGGACATTTTCCTTATTGAGATTTAAAGTGCATTTAATATATATATATATATATATATATATATATATATATATATATATATATATATATATATATATACATACACACACACACAGTGCCTATGGTAAGTATTCACCCCCCTTGGACGTTTTCAGAGTTTGTTGTGTTACAACCTCAAATCTTGATGCATTTAAATGGGATTTTTTTTCCCTTTGATTTACACAACCTACTCAACACTTTGAAGAGGCAAGAGAATGTTTATTGTGAAACAGTTAATGAAAAATAAAAAATAAAACTGAAATGTCTTGGTTAGATAAGTATTCACCCCCCTGAATCAATACTTGGTAGAACCACCTTTGGCAGCAATTACAGCTGTGAGTCTTTTGGGGTAAGTCTCTACCAGGTTTGCACATCTGGATCGTGCAATACTTGCCCATTCTTTTTGGCAAAAGTGTTCAAGCTCTGTCAAGTTGGATGGGGATCGTTGGTGGACAGCAATCTTCAAGTCTTGCCACAGATTCTCAATCGGATTCAAGTCCGGGCTTTGACTGGGCCACTCTAGCACATTCACTTTCTTTTTTTAAGCCACTCCAGTGTCGCTTTGGCTGTGTGCTTGGGGTCATTGTCCTGCTGAAAGGTGAATCTCCGTCCCAGTCTTAGGTCTTTTGCAGACTGAAGCAGGTTTTCCTCAAGGATTTGCCTTTATTTAGCTCCATCCATTTTACCCTCTACCCTGACAATTTCACAAGTTTATATTGCCTTAATGGTCGCATTTAGTACCAAGTTGTGCTCATTTCTTCCACATAGCCAATACAAATGTAGGTGTGGAACCATAAGCACCATAGCTCCAGTGTAACAGAGTAGCAAGGTGATAACCGCTGCTGTCGTCCTTGCAGAAATTCATTTTGATTGAAAATGTATAACACCACAATAGAAAATAAAAAAAACTTTGCTGGGTCTATGAATTAATATCAGGTTTGAACTTGTTAGCAGCCACCAAACAACTACCCCCTCACACGGACCCTGCCGCTTAGTGTAAGTGAATTTCAGTGCTGATCATATTGTTTTCTACTTAACGTTTCTCTATTTAGTATACAGTATATGTATACCTCAATGTGCTGGTGATATATAGCAGGTAAACAATGTGATAGAGTTTATAAAAAAGCAAGCATTTTATAGTACTCTTCAGAGCTATACAAGTCTCATAGCTTTTGTTTCAGTTGCAGAACTGGATAAATGGCACTAAAAGACCAAAAAAAAACCCTGCATTTTCCCCCAATCCTGTAGTTGATATTAACTCATGCTACCATAGTTATGCATTTAGTTCAAAGCTGCACTACTAGTGTATTTATTCAATCTACATTTGTGTGCTTCTTGCAGTACCCAATTAAGAGATATAGATGGATCCTGAGTATAAACATCATATACATATACTGTTACAAATATGTTGCTCCATTTACTGTTGTGGTTAACATGACCTCAGAACTTAGAAAGAAGACTCAAACACATTTTCAGAAAACACTTTGATGTAGCTACTACCAAATAAACATTTACATCCTCAATTATTTGTTTATTTAGCAGACACCTTTATCCAAGGCGACTTACAGAGACTAGGGTGTGTCAACTATGCATCAGCTGCAGTCATTTACAGCTACGTCTCACCCGAAAGACAAAGCACAAGGAGGTTAAGTGACTTGCTCAGGGTCACACAATGAGTTTGTGGCTGAGGTGGGATTTAAACTGGGGACCTCCTGGTTATAAGCCCTTTTCATGAACCACTGGACCACACAGCCTCTCCAATAAACACAACTTATCATACTGTTATGAGTGTTCTCACAATGCATTTAAATTATATTTATTAAAAAAATAAATTAAAGTACATTTCTGTCTTCTTCAGATATATTTAAATCTCATCACTTTGTTTCAGTAGCAGAACTGGACACATATCACTAGAAGACCAGAAATCACCTCTCCACAATAGTCAATATTTATATTACCATAGTGATACAGGTCAAGTTAGAACGGTAACACTGTTTTGCTGTGCCTAAAAATAAAAAACACTAGATGGATCCCAAGTCATCATGGACCCTAATATACCAAACACTAAGTCACGAACACATCAAAAATATTTAGTATCCAGATCCTGCCCCTCCTCCCTCCCAAAAAAAAAACACATTAAAAAGTTGATAGGACATGCTTTTATGCATTCAAAAGTTAAAATAAATATTTATGACCAGTGTAGAAAAAAAGTCAAACAAATTCAGAAAAAAACAACTTTATTTAGCTGCTACCAATCATATACATTCTCCAATAAACAAAACTTGATAGACCATAAAATAAGTATTTGTCTTCTTCAGATCTATTTAGGTCTCATCGCTTTTGTTTCAGCAGCAGAACTGGATAGATATCATCACTAGAAGACCAGAAATAACTAACGACACCCCCCACCCCCCCCTTCATGGTGTTATGCACATGTGAACCATTGTCTACGTACCACCCAATTTCTTTATCCTAGAAAAAGATTCAGCAGACAAAAAATAATGTGCAAAATTTGTTTTTATTGGATTCTCAAATTAAACAAAAACTACCAATAGAATACTACTAACCAATAAATGTTCATTAATATCCAATCATCCAAAAACCGCATTCGGTTCCTCTTCTTGTCCAGCTGGTCCAGGATAGCATTTTCTTCATTTGTAGGCAACACTTGTACCCAACCTTCGAAAGGGAGAAGCTACTAATCATAAGCCCAGCCCTTCTGCAAGCTGGGGTTAATCTAGCACTGGAATGAGACCTAAAGGCCAGGGGAAAGGCTATCAAGTCACTTGACAGTGCATGGATTAGAAAAAAACAAAAACAAACCAAGAACTAAAGATGCCTAGTTACCAAATTCAACAGTAGCCCACTCCAAAGGCAATAAACAGTTTAATACAAGTAATCTTGGAAATACAATCTGAACAAAATACAAGCTCCAGTTAGATACTTGTATACCAATGTGGGAATTTGCAAGACACATCCAATTAAGAAAAATAAATAAATAAAATAGTTTAATAGCCAACTTGCTAGAAGACATACTCCCTAAATACACTAAACAATGCTGGCACTAACAGCCCTGCAAAAACTACCCGAGTTCATTGGCTGAGTATTCATACTGCTTTAAGGGAGTTTGCCTTGAACTGAACATGAAAGTCCATGTATTAAAGTAATAAAGACAATGCACAAAATGATAGAATTTTGTTTTTATTGGACTTCGATATCAAACGGGCACTGTACATTTATTTGCCTTTCTTGGCCTTGATCTTCCTCAAGTAGAATTCCAGCTCCTTGCCTTCCAGGACGTAGCCATCGGCCCTGCCACACTGACCTGGCCTTGAGGCAATGCAGCCTGCAATAGGGGAGAATCAAAGCTAGTCAACTTGGTCTACAGGCACTTTCCAGGATCATTTCAAACTAATTGAACAAGTCTTCTTCAGATCCATTGGGTATCATCGCTTCTATTTCAGTAGCAGAACTGGATAAATATCCTCACAAGAAGACCAGAAAAGCAAGTGTACAAGCCCTTTCAGTAGTAACTTTATCCAATATAAAGAGTGATGCAATACCAACAGGTAATACTGTGTTACTCACCCAGGAGCTTGCCCTGTTGAAACTGCTCTTCTAGGAGGGTGCTGATCTTGCAGGTCTTCTTGCGCTCATCATATTTCTTCTGAATCTTTTTTGACCTTTTCTTATTCAGGACTTCCTCCTCCTCGGGGGTCTAAAACACAATATCAATGTCAATTTTCAGCAGGGGGTGGAATGACTACAACAAAGTTGCCATAACAATACAATATGCCAGTTAACTGCATTAGCTACAGTTGCTTACAGAACACAACCACAGTAGAACCTAAACATACTTCTATTATATTATGATAATTTTAACAACCTACACGAAAAAGGCAGCATTACGCTGTTAAAAGTAATCCTAAGAAACCAGAAATGATGCCTTCGTAATCGAAGCCTTGCTCAGGTGCCATAAATATCATCACTTGAGTTCAGTAGCAGAACTGGACAGAAGTTATCATCACAGAAAGACTTGATTACAGAATTTGCATCATTGAATAATCTAGGCATTGGACCTTAGCATCAAGAATTACTGCAAGTAGCTTGTTCCCACTAAAGTATCTTAAATCCCAGAGAAGCCATTTACACTTGCCATGAACTTACCAGCTTGGCTCCCTTCTTACGACCGAGGGGGGTTGCATAGTGGGCCTCATACCACTGCCTGAAGGGGGTGCTATCGATCTGGACGATGCAGTTCTTCACCAGGGTCTTGGTTCTAACCAGCTCGTTGTTGGAGGCATTGTACACAACATCAATGATTCTGGTCTTGCGGGTACAGCCTAGTGAGGAGGAAAATCATTTTGTTACAGTCAAAATTCAAGTTAAAAAGTAATGTATACTGTGCACTAACGCCATGAGGGATGGAAAGGGGGGGAGGGGGAGACAATACAGCCAAGGCTCAGGCTCAAGGTTGTCCGGTGGCTTGCCCACACAAACATGAATAGCCATGATGGGATTCAAACCCAGGATCTGAGCCTAGTCCTCCACTCTGCTTTGTTCGGTCACACAAACACATGTGGCAGAGACATCAGAACCAAATTCACTCGGACAGCAATGCAATCAGTGTAACTATGACAAATTCCCAATCACGGGTGGGCACAAACCAAGACCAAAACAGCCACAGCCGAGCCCACCTTAGGAGTGTGTTCTCATCACAGCATTGCTGAAGGTTCTTGCATAAAGTACTGGCAAGAACTATGGGAATTGCTATGAAGGAGCAGGACAGACCATACACAGCCTAAATATGGGTTCATATGGGATGTGCTATAGAAAGAAATCCTGTACAGGCCATTCTAAAGTTTTAATATCTACTGTCAAATAAATATTACAGCCACTTGTATTTAAAACTGTTCACTTACACTCTGAGCCCCAGGAGAAGTTTCCAACATCCAACCTGAGAGCACGGTATTTCTTGTTGCCACCGCGGACTCTCACAGTGTGGATACGACGGGGGCCGATCTATCAGGGGCAAAAACCAGAACAAACTCTGTATGGGACCAGTGAAACGCTATTCATTTCAGTTGACTTACGCAAATTGTAGAAATGCTGACTATCCATTATACCACAACAAATCTTGGGCAATGTGATCAGTGTAACTATGACAAGGCCTAACATTGACAGGTTTGAGACATTGACCAAAACGATCAAAACAAACCTGCCTAAGGTCACGTTTTCATCATCCACATTGTCTTGGCACACCTGCATGTGCTTCCCTTATTACAAGCCTACATCAGGTGTTAAGTTTCCCTTAAGTAATACTGGTTTAGTATCTGTAGAGACTTAGATACTACACGTGGCAAATGCCAATAACTCAAATCATGCATCCCCCAGAGGGGTATTTAGCTTTTAAAAAGTTGCAAGCTCTGTGCATTTGAACACAGTGCTGTCCTTACCTTGGTGTTTGCGGGAGGGCGACCCAATTCATACTTCCTTTTCTTGTGATAGGGCTTCCTTTTGCCACCGGTCTTACGGCGTTTATGCCAGTTGTCCCTGGAGATACCTGGGTAAAAATTGGGCAAAATAACCCGGTGTTATCTAAACGCTAGTTCTTTACTTCTAAAGTTTATACCGTAGAATATTCTGTGAGTGTTCAGTTCTCCAAGGTTGTATCCACATTTGTAATCGGAAACAGCATAAAAGGTTTCATCATGTACACTCACTTTTCTACACAACCGCGTTTACACACTAGGCAAGTCGAAGGTCTAATTAATTTGTGTGTTTTTAAAGAGTTTACCTTAAGGCCAATTAAATGCATTAAGTTACGATTTCAACAAACCCATTTCAACATACACCGTGTTTCAATAACCACAAGTGACTGCATGTGCACGCGTATGGGCAAGGCCTAGACACATGTTACATAGCGGCATCGCCTAAAAACAGCATTTAACTGTTCAGCTAGATTGCCGGTAACATGGCATTACAAGTTTAAACTACAGAAACCCAATCACTAATCACGACAATGCATAGCCAACGTTTTAACGTAGCCCCTCATTCAAATCTGAACTAAACGCGGCCTAGCAAAAGCAATTGCCTCATTCACGCCGTCAGCTTTTTTTTTTTTTTTACCGTACCAAAAAAAACAACCCGCCAGTTGCTTGCAAAAAATCATCATCCAGTTGAATTTACAGCTGCGTGCCAATGTAAAATGACAAACCAATACAACTGTAAAGTTATTTTCCAGCAACAAAAAACACGCCGCTGGTTTACCGAACCCCATTTTATGCTGGTCACTAGTAGAAAAGCATGCAGTACAGTTAAGCACCCCCGTACATAACGACTGTTTTATCAGCAAAAGAAAATATTTACCACATTGGAGTTTCAGCAATTAACGGGAAAAAGACGACGGGCCTCTACATCCAGTTAGAATACATAAACAAGAGTTATATTCATTCACCCAAGTCGCGCATTGTACAAGAAAAGCCTCCTGCAGGCGGCCATCTTAGAGGCACTGTTTTCTCCTTTTATTTTTCCTGATCAATTTTATTATTAATTTCACAATTTAATCCCCCCCGATATTGGTGTGTCTGTCTACGCTAATGTTTCCACGGAGACATTCTCTGGTTTTCACGGTCATGTCTCCGGTGTAAGGAGATGATGATAGCCGATTCCCTACCCGACCTCTTAAATGAAGAACATACCCATTCTCAGGCGCTGGCTGAAAGAGGAAACGCAAAGACTCACGGGCAGGTTTGATACTTACCAGACCTCGCGAGAAAACGGGAGCTCTGTCGTCATTGAGTGGCAAATGAGTTTGAGTTTGTGAACCATGTCTGTGAGAGGCAAAACAAAGTGCTTCACTTTGTTAAAAACAAATAAACAAACAAGAACAACTGATAGGTGAACGTGTTGTTATGTCTCATTAACTGACTTCAAATACATTTAAGTTTTAGTGCTGTTTGGCATAAAATGCATTTTAAACTAAATCACCTTATTAAAACTATTTTAATTTGAATGTCATGATTCCTTTATATTTAAACCTTTACCTTAATTTCAAGTGGTTAATAAAGTACCAGTGAATGAGTATACTGTACAATATGGTTAATATGTGTTTGAATCCCTGATATCAATACTTTATTATATGTTTGGATATCATTATACTGTATTTCTGTAGATGAAATCCAAACTTAGACTGTATTCCATCTGGTTTCAATAACGTTTCTATACAGGGTAACTCATAATATTAAATACAGGGTTGTAGCTCATCTGTATCACAAACATAACCTGCAGCTCCGCACAATCATATTCAGTTGTACTCTAAAATATGATTCCTGGGTGAATGTTTACTCCAACCTTTCATGTTTAGCCTTCTGTGCATGTACTGTTACCTGACCAGAAACTGGACCTTGTTGGTGTAATAGTCTGTTAATATTACTTAAGGTAGATGTAGCTTCAAATGAGCACTCAAGATACCTGTTGAACAGGTAACCACTTACAAATGTTTTGAATTGAAATGTATTTGTATGAGAATAGTCCCTGTATTTGTTAGTAGACAGGATGAATATGCTCTGCTGGTAATGATCTGTTGTTATAAATCCCTGAATACCAAGGGGGACATATATCCAAATGCGTATTAGGATTCAGGCTTGGGATCAATTCCTCAGTCCAATTCCATTTAATCCATTCCAATTCCTTCAATTCAGACTTGGCATTTGAATTTTAATGGATTAAAAAGGGAATGAGAATTGGAAATGGATTTTAAAAAAGCAATTGGAATTGAAAAAAAAAGACATTGACTCCAATTGTGTTAGGATTGTGGATATATTTTTATTTCAATCTCTCAGCTGTAGTTCATTTAAAGCCTGCTTGGTTTTGTGTTCTGCATGCTGTCTTAAGAGGACCACCACTTTAGACTGTTCACATTCTTTACTTTTCAGTAATGATTCGGTTCAGAAACAAACGCAGCAGTCGGAACTATTTATTGAACCCATTTATTCTGCCACAAGTACAGGTAATCGGACCCCTCCTAGTTTCCTATTTGCAGCATATAATGTAACAGCACTATTAAGACAAAGAGACATTTTCAACCCCCCAAAGTGCTTTTTGTTTTGTGCCAAAATAAGTCACAAGACAATGTTTTTATTTTTTTTAAATTTTTATTATTATTATTATTATTATTATTATTATTATTATTATTATTATTATTATTATTATTATTATTATGTACATATGTGATTGGCAAATCAGTGTAGATATATTTTATTCATATTACCAATATCAGCTACGGTAAGTGCATATAAAAGCCATGTGGTATTTCAGTACTATTGATTATGTCATCAGTTTGTGAGCCATCACTCCTCCCAGGGACTCACATCTGTATCTATTGCTACGCAGTTGTAGGCTGCATAACGAAGCTTCTCCTCACAGACTTTAGCACTGAGGATAAGAGGAAACAGACAGCGAGTTAGTATTACAACTATTGTAGAAAACTAATGGCATAATTAGAACATTGATGCATTGAAATTGTTCTGTGCCATGAACGTATTATGGGAAATGCTAATTTTACACCAAAGATACACCCCCAAATAATGTTCAACAGACAGAACAGGGAAGTGCACACTGCTGATCTTCCACAGAAATAGCAAAACAAGTTGTTTTGCTCCGTCTTTAGTTACGTTGAAGTATTTCACCTTCTCAACAGATGGCACCTTGAATAAGCAGCTCTTTGAAATTACTTGTATACCATCAATATTACATATGTTTAGAAGTGTTCAGTGGCTTCCTCAAATCGAGTAGAGAGTGCATTTCTTGCACACTCCTTGCTATGTTAGGCCTGCAAGCGAAGCAAGTCGGGTCTGGCATACAAGAGACAGTACACTCAACTTGCTTCGAGGTAGCCACCGAACACACATTAACATATTATAAGTCATTACATCCAAATAAAAAAAAACGGCTTCTAACCTGATATCAATGCACTTCATTTGCAGAACCTGTTTAAACATTTAGAATGCTTTGTGACTGACATTCTCAGAGGGAGATCGACACTCAGTGAAATTAGAAGTGTCGTTGCTGCTAACAGGTTCCAGTGGGGACGGGTCCTCTCATTATAAACACTCTCTTGACTTTTGACTCAAAGGATAGAAATATCACACATTAAGTAAGAGTCGTTGTAGATTCATGTTCTGAAGTGCCTACCTGGGGTAGTTTGGTAGAAAGAGGGTACTGGAGCAAGTAGAGGACTGTGGAAGAGCATCTGTGGTTTCAGTTCTAGAGGACAATAACGAAAGAAAGACATGACACTCTCTGTCAAACAAACAGGTGTAGGGAACTGCAGAGTAATTGCAATGTAAATGCTGGATCAGTCTATTATTTAAATTGCAGATATGGTTCTATGATCAGCAGTGAGTGTATTTGTCAGCTTCCCTGCAGAACAAACCCCCCTATTCAGGGACTCTTACCCCTGTTTATCTGGGAAGATGTAGATCGGGGCAGGAAGTCGGCTCCTGCCTGTAACGAACCTCAGGAAACGGCTCCGGTCCTCTGAAGTGGTTTAGAAACAAGAACACACGTTCAACATTAACTCCTAAACTTTCATCTGAATCTCAAACCTCTGTGACCTATTCAATTTATGTATATTAATTATTATATCTCTTTTTTTTTCTATTTTACAATTTACTAATCTTTTACTATAAAAGTTTAATAATTACACAACCAGGCACCTCTAAGCCAATTTATGCAGTTAAACCTTTTTTTTTTTTTCACTGACCGTTGGTGAAGTTAGTCAGAGCTTCCCATAGATACTGCACTCGTACTTCAGAGTGCTCCAAATCCTCATATCGGGCTAAGAGGGGAGGGAAATAAAAGAGTGTTCACTCAGTATAATGGAGCCGCCCTAAACTACCCAAATTAAACATGAATTAAAGTTCACAGACCAGGCTGCAATACATTAAATATCCAGCAGGCGGTGTTGTATACACAAGTCCCTATGTTCAAAGTGGACCCATAAAAATGACTTCATAGTTAATTAGTTCTGCACTACAGAATGTGTGTGTCTGTACTCACTGAGGCGTTTGAGGGCCTCGACAGTGATCTCAGGGTCTCCGCACACCTTCTTCTCCAGTTCCTGCCAGGTCAGGAGGTCGAGGACGGCCTGCGGGACCACTTTCAGCAGGCCTGCCTGCATCGCTGCAATCTGACACACAATAATAACACCACATTTCATACACCCCAGGGAATTATGCACAGAAAAAAATCTAAATTATGCACAATTATGCGGTATCTCTGTACAAGTATGTGCAAAGTAACAAAAGTATTGTGTAGTTGTATTGGGTTCTTCTCTCATACTGGATATCAAAATACTAACATAAGTATAAAAAAATAAATAAATAAAGAACATAAAAAGTCTTTCTAAATTCCAAGATTGAAATAAAAGGAGCACAAGCTCTTTCAGTTTGTCTTCCGAAGGAGAGCGCCTCGATCAGACAGGACAAGATTATACAGCGAGTTGCTGTGCTCAGCACCGGCTGTATTTGTTACTACATTATCTGAAAGCGAATGTTTTCAAATTAGGAAGACAGTAGCTGTCGATGACCAAAACAAATCGATGTCAATTTCCCCCGGTGGCAGAGTGCTCCGGATCGCATCGGGTGCCACCTTCACAGTGTACAAAGCACAGCAAAGAAATTATTTTACTCTATGTTTTGCTGATATATTTGCAACATGAGACCTTTGTTGTGGCATTTTCTGGCAAAATATCAATGTTCCCTTGATCCTCAGTGAGATTTTTCCCTGCCCTCTGTTCACAGTGATATTATTTAATATTACACACCTATGCGTGGCGATATGTTTTATGCGTAAAATTACGCGAGTGCATAATTGCGTAATTCCCCGGGGTGTAATTTCAGAGGCAGGGAAGTGGCTGAGCTTCCCACTCTCCCCCTATACCCACTCTATCCAGCCTTTCTGAAAGACAATACGGGAACAACCCCCCCTTCCTGTGATTCGCAATGACAATAAGTAATACCTCCTTCAGAAGTTATTTCTAAGGATTTTATAAGAAAAAATAAATTGAACCAGTTTAAAAGGTATCAAGTACTCATATTGAGGATGCTAACACACAGTGTGACACCAGCCTACCTGCTCACGGCTCTCCTCCAGCCTGGCTTTCTGCACCAGCCGGATGAACTCCTTACGGTCCTCGTACTTCACCACAGTGCTGCTGCAGCCAGGACTCAGCTCCACCACGCGTCCGTCGCTCAGCAGGGTGGTGTAGGTCAGCTCGGAGCCGAACTTGAACTCAAATGTCTCCTTGTCCATGCTCTCCATTGCCTCCAGCTGCTTCACCTGAAGGGGAGGCAGGGTGAATACAGAGACGACACTCGACAAATTAAAACAATTCAGCGCCGTTTCACCTTTTGTGAGCCGAGAGCCGAGAGCGCGGAGGGAGGGATTATCGAACCCTAGTGATCTCTGTTGATTTTATGTGGGTTACTCACACAAATGATAATGTGTTCATGCAATGTAAACTTTTTTTTCCCCCCACATACTTGCTGCGCAGGCCACCACTCTACTTTGCAGCTTTCCCTGCTCATCATTCAAGACAGTAGTTCTCACCAGTACAGAGTCAACTGCAGGGAAGTCCTTGCTCCAGCTCACTTCTTCTCCTGTCAGCTGCTTCCACACAATCCCAGGCAGAGCCAGCACCTACAAGATCACACAGCAGCTCAGTAGTACAGTGCATCTTAGGATTCTGTTGCGAGTAAGGCTGTTTAATGGATTAAATTGACCTTTGTATAAATGATTGTTTAACCGTTTAAAACATCACATTTTTTTATGAAAAAGTAGAATTGATTTATGTTAGTCATATTTATATATTACTTTTGTATTTATTTCAAATTTTACATTTGATTATGTGGTTTACGCTAAATGGTTATTTTTAACCCCCTAAAAAAAAAAAATTGGGGCGATTCAAATGCAGGCTGTCGTACTCACTAGGAACTCCTTTCCTCGGAGAGCTGCTCCCATCAGCTGTCCAATCCACTCGTATTTGTGAAACTCCCTGCAGGAAGGGTTTGGGACGTAGCGATCCCGCGCCTCCCCGGTACCCTGCAAAGTAACAGCAAGGAGGCCCTTCAAACTGTGACACGTTCACACTGATCTGCGCTGTGCCAGTACTGATGATCTCAATATACAATGAGAAGTGTATGGTGCTGCATTCCTAGACGTCAATTCATAGGGCTCAGGAACCAGCAAACTTAATAAAATAATTCAGCGTAACCTAGACTGCTGCAGGGAGTGCTTTCGGAGGAAGTATTATTTTTAAAAGGAAGTGTTAAAGGAAGACCAATAAAAAGATACCAAAGGATTGCTTGATAATAATCATTTTTAAAAAAAATCATATAAATGCTTATATGGCCAAACCTTGAAGTGATAGATCTAACAATAGCACTCAAACCAGACCTTCTCAGGTTTAATTGATACATGCAAGACCAGGCTGGAACCAAGTCATGGCCAGAAGTTCCACTTCTTAAGAATGTATGAATACCTGTTGTAAATAATAGTACAATGAATGCTTCTCACAGACAATGCCAAATAGAAACTAAACAGTAACCCCTTACATACCAGGTTGGATGTGCGAGTCAAGAAAGGTAAAGGCACTGGGCATTCAGCAGAACTCGGGCACAGCTCCTCAGACATGTCAGCCAGGCTGTCTCGGAAACCACCACCTAGTGTTGGACAAAAACATGCAAATACTAAACATGGTTTTAATGATGGTCACAGATTCCACAAACAAAGGGACGCCTCCATATGAGCTTCTAAAAACAATGCATTTCATGTAGAACTAGAAGATATTGACCGCTATTCACAAAACTCAGAGTTTTTCATTTATACTACAGTTTTATTTACTCAACTAAGGAATGTAAGGAGAACCATGTTTCCTGTCACAACAGACAGGATCGGTACTGTTTCTATAAGGTATAGATCTGGAAACAGGCATTTGACCCAATGGAGCATTCCCTGCTCCATTGGGTCAAATGGAGCATTCCCTGCTTTTCAGCTGGGTTACCTTGGTCAATGATCCCCTCAGAGATGAACTTGCACTCCCACCACTGGTCATAACTGACCGGCCACCTGTGGAGAGCACATACCCATCAGCTACACCCGGTCCCCTCTGGGTCAAGAGCAAACTTTATTTACAGGATCATAATACCTGTAATCCAGCATCTTTTCATTCTTATCTGAAGGTTTCAGACCCTCATACACCTGCAATTTAAATGTGTTTAAAATGTAACATGGTAAAACAATGTATTCAATGGAGTACTCTGGACTATTGTCAGAATCACATTAACAAGTAAACTACTCGATTCTTCGTAAACAAACAAAATCACTTTGTGTTATCAGAAAATTAATTCTATGTTCATGAAAGGTCAGGGTCAATGGTACTGGCTACTGTCAGACACATAGCTCTTTGATCCATTCCTGGTTTTACTATCTGAGCTGGTTACCTATACACTATGGCTAATCAAAGTCAATGGAGTCTTATTTCCATCCCTGGTGCTGGCAGGTGCCAGGAGGACGGGCACTGTACAGTATTAACGCTGCAGCTGTCAGCACTGCAGGGAGCAGCGTACCTGAATGAAGACAGCATGCTTGCAGCTGGGATCCAGAGACGGGTTGTCACGGTGCTCCATGGCCAGGCGCCGGTTGATGTAGAGTCTGGGCATGAAGTCAGGCTTGCTGGTCTCCGAGTCCTTCAGGCACTGTGTGATCAGGGCTGAGCGTCGCTTTGACAGCAACAGGAACTGCTTGATATGCTGAAACAGAGGAACCCAACCATAATGAGCTAATGCCATTATTTCTATTTTTAAAAGGACACGTATATTAAATAATAAAAAGATAATCAGTTTCAGGGCAGTAGTTCTGATTACAGGTAGAGTAGGGCTGCCCTATAGCACCAATCAACAGCACATGTATTTTGTAAGAAATCTTCATATTAATGAAAATATCTTTAAGGGGGGACCAGTGAAAATGTTGCTAGTGCTAATAGGACCTAAGAAAATATAACTCAAGGTCTTGTTTATCACTCCTTTAATAAGAGTTTTTATAATGATTCGTTCCCCTTTGGCAAGTATTAATTCTTTGATATTAAACGCTACTGGCCTCTCAGTGGCGATTATGGTGTATTCTACAATGACCAGTTCAGGCAGGGATACACACATGCATCACAGACCATGTACGTTTTCAAAAGGCTTCACCTTCAGGTGGCTGAAGGTCCCCAGTGTGTAGTCCCAGGCTGGGACAATATGGGGGAGCAGACCATCCAAGAGAGAGATGAACCTAAAATTTTAAAAAAAGCAATCAAAAACCAGGAAAAGATTATAAAGCACTAAAGAGATGTGAAATTGGTCAGATGTGTTGGTGCATTTTAATGTGGTCAAAGGGTCATCCACATTACACTTGGGTAGGAAACCAATAATGACACTTCAGGGCACAGCGCTTTCTTTTTTACCTGCCACTAGTCTAAAAGTCAAACTTCTAAAACCAGAGTATGTTTTTAACGAGTGCAACTCGTGAGTACTTTATCAGGGCTTGTTCTCCAAACAGGCAAATGTCTGGCATGAATTGGAGTTGCTCCAAAGTTAGCACTAGATCGCAATGTCAAAGGTCAAGTTAGAATTAATTTCCCTACTCTTTTAGCTTCAGTACCATTTCCACTGCTCCCTCAACCATGTGCAGTTTAATTTTTCATAATGAATACATTGTGTTTTATTTATCCCACTCAGTACCTCTGAATGACCAGGGCTCTTCTGTACAGCATCTCCGAGTCAGTCCCCTCTAGTCGTGGGTATCGGACCAGGTTTGGAGATTGAAACATGTCTGCGTTCAACCCCAGGTCACGCTCTCTGGATGATTTGATCTTAATTCCTCTGATCCGGACGTCGATCCCTTCACCTGGGCCAAGAGAAAAAAGAAACGTATCTACACGCTGAGAAGATTACAGACAAAAAGATTCTGCTATAGGCTTTCCAGCATGACAGTCTAGTTCCATACAAGGGACATATTTTTACTGCAGTATTTAATGCACTACTGACCTCTGCACTCCACTATTCGGATTTCAATAACTGGCAGATGTGCGATCATGTCTTCCAAAACGCACACTTCTCCAATCAGACTCCTGAGGAAAGAGACAAGACGATGAAGATTCAATTCACATGGGCAAACCTTTTTTTCAGACAGATTTTATTTCTATTTCAGTAAGAAAGGTGTATGCAGGAGTGCTGAAATGAACATTTTGAAGTATTTTATTTTTAGCTTATTAAAGCATGGTAGACTTACATCAGCAGTTAGAAATACAATTAACAGCTGTTTTGAAGGGACCAGCTTGCTGTATTGGAAAAAGCTGATTCCTGATGCAGGGGGGGAATCAGAAATAAAACACTTTCAGAGGAAAAGAGAAAAAAACAAAAAAAAAAAACAAGCTTGAGGCAGATCAAAGAGGTTCTGTGAACCTACTCATCGACATGGACGTCACTCAGCTTCTTAAGGTTGTCTCCTTCTCCTCCATACACAGCAATTCTCTTGGGCATGTAATTGTCATCTGTTGTGTCAACAGTCAGAATGAGCTTCCTGGAAAGAAAAATGAATGATGTCAATCTAGTCTAGGTGCAAAAGGTTGATCTAGTGGAGCCTAATGGGGTAAACAGAAAAGCAAATCAACCAACAAAAATACAGAATGCTTTTCTTGAACCATTATATATGCATTCCAAATTTCAATCATGTTTATAAAAATCACCCTTTGTGCTCTCTATATACTCCTGGTGTCATGGGAAACATTCACAAGGCAGTCTGATAGTGGAGGGGTAAAGATCTCTCACTTATAGCACTAATTCAATTCACTGTACATTAATGCTGATTCAATCACACTGTGGAAAACTGCACTGTACACGGCTGGTTATTTTCAGTAACACTTAGGGCTGTGTCTTCACTTAACAGCAGTACTAACAGATACCTGTAACTTTTGTGTTGCAGTCTTTTAAGTGATCAAAGAGTTAACAAAAAGACATTTATGGTTGTACACAAACTGCAAACTGGATAGAGGAACAGTGCATAGTCTACACAGCAATGTTTTTTATTTTACAATATGGTGGGCCTTCTTACTTTACAACAGTCCCTTTCTTCATGCGCAGGCGTATCCAGTGCTGTCCCTGCGCTCCGTCACTCTCCCAGTATGTGCCAGTGTCCCCATCCGTCATGCACCAGGCACCACCATTTGGGTCTTCCTAAGAATAGACAAAACAAAGATGCATCAAGCCCAACTGTACACAAGACAAGATGGCGAGATACAGTTTTATATTACAGAAAGATATATCCATAGCATAAATAGGAAATTGTTCTTAATCACTTAAATGGTTGACTTAGCAGGCATTTAGAAAAAACGGAGGCCTCCCTGAAACCTTCCTTTGGCACCTGGTCTAGAACTAGAAAACAGAAATAAACCTTCCTCTCCAAGCTTTTTGACATCCATTTGGTACAGTGGCCTTAAAGGTACCAATGCACAATATCAAAAACATTATTCCTGCTGCAGGAGGACGCACTGGGACAATGAAATGAAACAATCCAAGTAGTAAAGGAGTTTTAAAAACTGCCACTTACAGAACACGAAGAGACGTCAATGCTTTCCACATACTGCTTGATGCTTCCCAGGTCCTCATCCTCTTTACTGATGTGGTCGTAGAAATAATGAACCAAATCTTCATCGCACTCGAATGTCCAGGTGGGAGGAACATACCTGCAGTTACAGAAACACAACACAGCACGTCAACCAAGCAAGCATCCTTTTCTTTCACGCCTTTCCGTATAAACATTCTGAGCTTGGATGATTTAGAAGAGCAATACGATCTTGTGCAAGGCTCAAAATCCTTGAACAAGATTCTTTCAAGTGTTATGTTGCCTGTTGTTTTTTACTGGGTAAAAACTCGCTGATTACCTGAGCTTCTGCACAGCTGCGTCGCCCTGCTGTGCAACTCTGGGTTTCGATCCCAAGTGCAGGCAACACTGCGCATCCACAACCTGCTCCCACCTGTTAAAAACAATAATCAAACAGAATGTCAGAACACCACAGTTACACAATGCAGGGTTCGATTCTGTTCTTCTGAAAAGGTGGGCTTGCGAGACCTGGTATAAGGTTTGTAATCGTATCCAAACAGCTGCCCCTGTCGCTGGACTCTCTCTTGTGACTCCACAGGAACCAGCCGATCCCCTCCCTCTGCATGCTTACAAACCAGGATCCAGCCCTCCTCCACATCCAGACCACTCTTGTGCTCTTCCAGCTGCTCCTAGGGAGGAAGAGAGACCATTGGTGGCCATGACTGCATTTTAGACTGTTCTTGGTTATACTGTACACTGTGTTTGAGGATCTATGTAGGGTAGGAGGAAACTTACCCATGATGATGGGCAACAAGCAGAACCGCATACATGAAATGTCATAAAACTGTCAATTACCAAAATCAAATGCTGATTCGCCAAGAAGCAACAGTGGCGGAATGTGTTTGAAAGACTTTTAGCAATCATTCAGTTCTTGGCAGAACACAATCTTGCTTTTCGTGGTTCCAGTGACAAACAGGGCAATGGCAACTTTCTAGGTTTAGTTCAGCTGCTTGGTAAATTTGATCCAGTGGTGCAGGAGCATGTCAGATATGCAGTGTCACATGACGTTCGTGATCACTACCTGAGCAAGGACATTCAGAGCGAACTGGTCCAGATCAGCTAAAGTGAGAAACGAAATTCTGAAACGTCTGAAAGAAGCAAAGTACTTTTCTGTAATCTTGGATTGTACACCTGATTTGAGTCATTTGATTCGTTACTGTAAGCAACTCTCAAGTTAAAATCAATGAGCACTTTTTAAGCTTCCTTGTTGTTGAAGACACAACAGGTAGGGGTCTTACAGAATCATTTCTGCAAGAACTGGAGAGGGTTGGTTTAAACATTGATGACTGTAGAGGTCAGGGATATGACAATGGCTCCAGTATGAAAGGAAAGAATTTGGGTAGAATCCTGGACCTGCATAGTGGAAAGTGTCAAAGTGGTGCGGTTTCAGATTGGAGAGGTGCATGATCCTCTCACCGCTAATGCCGAAGAGCAGGGTGCTGACGCAGGAGTGCGACATGAGACATATACTGTTTCACATTAATCAAGTCAGTAAAATCATGCAAAGCAAATCATTCGCCATCAGTGTGGCAGTCCGAGTTGTCATCGCTTTGAGCACAGGAACACTGCAGATACTTCAGTGTACTGTACGACATCCACAGTGTTAAAGATCTGGAAAAAGAGGAGTTATGCAGTACGTGTAACAATCTTCAGATACACTTGACATATCGAGGAAAGTCCGACATTGATGGAAATGAGCTATGTGAAGAACTTGTCAGCTTGGCTGAGCTTCTGCCACAGAAATCATCACCAGTGGATGCTTTGCAGCTCATTTTATCACATGGATTTAGTGACGTCTTTTCCAATACCTGGATTGCACTCCGAATACTGTTACTGATCCCTGTCAGTGTGGCGTCAGGAGAGAGAAGTTTCTCCAATCTGAACCTAATAAAAACGAATCTTCGTTTAACTATGAGCCAAGAGAGACTGGTTGGACTGTCCACTGAGAAATGCTACCTAGGGCGCTCTTAACCTAGCACCAGGCCTGCATGGAAATGCACATTCAACACTGTTACGTTATGCTGTTTTCGGTTTTTTTTTCATCTTTTTAAATTTAATTTATCATATTTTTCCACCATTAAGATAATAGTATACAAATATTTATCATATGCAATACATTGGGTATTGTACATTTTTTTTACTTCTGCAACTTTGGGTGGTCTTCTCATTTTGTCTTGTTTGTCGTGAATTGCTTTTCTTTTTAGAGAAATTGATTGTGTGTTTCCAGTTTCCAGTTTCCAGTGCGTTTCCACCTGTACCAAAATCTCACAGCGTACCACTTTCTAGCATCACAGGGCTCAAGTTTTGGTACGCGTACCACATTGTGACGATGTACCACTCTATAACACTACATTGGTACTTAAAATTCAAAAAGGTGGCAGCTCGTTATTCGGACCTGGTTGAATGACTCACATGATAAACAAACCTATTCATATTCAAACAAGACTTTGGGGTTTTCCCTAGATATTTACTTTGGTGGTACTAAATTAATGTTAGCTATCAATCAGAATATATTATCAACACACATTATGACGCAAAAGTTGCGATACATTCATATACCATGACGTCATCTAGAACCAGGAAGTGAAAACAAGTAATTCGATTTAAAACATAAATACTTACAGTAATGTAAATAATATTTGAATACCTTGTTTAATTTCACCCAGAGACCGTAAGTGTTGCAGTGTTCCTCTCCCGTAGCCCTAATGCATGTCCCTTTCTTGGCTTCGATGTTAAATTTTAAGAGCTTTTTGCTCGGCAGAGACTGAGATGGACTCTCCCAGACCGAAATAATAGTCTTCCCCGCTGTAGAGCTGCCGGTGGAGGTAGCCGACGAACAAGAAGTGGAACTGAACGATGAATCCTTACAGATTTTGTAACAAACTTCCTTGGGGACGAAACATAGCGCCTCCGGGAGGGGTTTATTGTGCTTAAAACAGTCTATGCATTCAATTAAAAAACGAATTCTTCCCAAAAGAATGTGTGGGTTATCGCCTAGTGACATCGCTTTCAAGTAATTTTGAATTATTATCTACAGTATCGCACAGCCGCTACCTGAAGCTGGCATCGGAGGCACTTTCTTTCAACAGCAAGCGAGCCTTAGTTTCAGTATGTAAGTAAAAAAAACCTTTTATTTTTTCAAACCAGAACGTTCTTCCACATTGTCAGTATATGTGTATGTAGTCCGCACCACTGTCTCAATGGCCAGCGCTGATCTCTTGTTTGTTTCCAGTTATGTCGCAAACTCCCAGCGGCATGTTCAGCTTCTGCCCCAGAGGGCAAAGGTAACAGTGCACAACTCACTGCAGTTTTGGCAACGTATATACTGATATAAACGGGCCATCAGACAAATAACATAAAGGAGTGTACTGTATTTTGTATTTTGGGCTAATACTAAATTGACATTAGATTGGTACTGATGATAAAAAAACATTTGGGATTTGAATTATTTGGTGATAATGTATACTATTTGCAATATGTCTATCGTAAATTCTAGTTTCATTTGTACTTTGTTGCAAAATAATGAGCAAAGCCTGTTTACATTATAACCGTGCGTATATATTTTTTTACTCTCTCACCTACTACAATGTTTAACGTAGGCATTTTAGCCTGTTGTTTGATGGGTCTTTCAGGCACAGCGGCAGACACCGTCACGAGGGGCTTCCTACTTCAGCCTGTGACGCTATCATGATGGCCGCGCACATGGTATAAAGGGGGCGTGACAGCGAAGGACCACAATCAAAGTTACAGAACTGATCGGTGGGGATCCTCTTGTTCCTTGGCTCATCGGCTAACGCCAAGAACGGGGTTGAACGTCATTGATACACATACATTGGAACTGGGTCACTGTTGGCATGGAGCAGGACAATCACATTCTGTATGTAAACGTAAACCTTTCATTATTTGCTATACACGGTTATCCTAATGTAAACAAAAATACCGTATAGTATGTTGCTCAATGCGATTCTGCCTTATTTTTACATATCTTTATTTTAATTTTATTGAACAGTCTATATACATATCGGCAATCGAACGACACAACAAAACATGCAACGTAGCGACAAATACTTTCATTAAGATCAAGTGACTGCAATATATATATATATATATATATATATATATATATATATATATATATATATATATATAATATATATAATATATAGCTCGTGGTGTTATTTGACTATGAAAGTGTATGACAGTTTCTTAAAGTGTTCTCTCGCTTACACGGTGCTTTACCCATCTGTGTCTGTCGGGGTACTTCCTGTATGTGTGAGGCATGCACACAGCACCATGGATAATACATTTACAGCAGCAAGTGCTTTCATTCTTCTGTTGTCTGCATTGTATAGATGAATTCAAGTGTTTTATCAGAGCAAAGCTAACCCAATCTTATCACGCTAGCATATTGAAATACAGTAAATAGATATGGACCCTGGACAGAGCCTGTTTGCAGAAAGTGTAACCAGGTTTTATTACTGTATCTAGCATACTGTGTGTTACACGACTAGGTAAGTGGTGAATGTACAGACAAGCAGCACTGAAATCAAAGTATATCTTCTGCAAGTGATATTGGCAGGTGAGCGGTGTTTTTTTGTGTCTTGCTGATTTCTAATAATTAGACACTTGTTCTATGCCAGAGCATGCCATAGTACTGAGACTTGATATATAATGGGGAAGCACGTCCTTTGGTTTGTGCAACTTACACTATGAGCTGTATCTTGAAATGCAATTTGTTAACCTACTTTTACATTGGTTCTGGTGCTAGGTTACTGGTCAATACTAGTTACTAGTGTTTTACTTTATTTTTTATTTTTTAAAAGGGGAGATCGGATCGGATCTTTTAGAGATCCGAATCTCTGAGGGGGAGGGATAAATACAAAAGCATTGCAGTTATATAAAGGGGTCAGCCATGTGAAGATGTGTTATAAAAAATAGCCAAGCTGTCCCAATTTTGTTCATTGTGGTAAATTATGCCCATTCATACCTGGTAGGCCCCCCCTTAACACTCAAGCATGTGCTGCACTGTTATTCAGCAGTTCTAACCACAATGGGATCACCCTTCGTGTCTGCTATCTGTATAGGGGTCCTGCTTACAGAGATAGTGACAACGAAGGGATGGGTGCAGTGAATTCAGATAGAGAAGACACATATCATGGGTGCTGCAGTTTAGGTAGTGGCTGTATCACACTTAAGATAGACAAACAGAACAGCCATCTGCTTAACAGGAATATATATATAATATAAACATTTTTCAAACATCAATTTAACTGATTCTTTAAGTTTTTTTTAAAGACTTATCAAAAGGTTTGTTTAATAGAATAATAGACATTTCTTTAGTTTTACTTACATTTTATTTTATTCATGAGTTTTAAGTTGTGTGAGGCAGACATTTTCCCGTCTGCTTCTCTTTTCTTTTTTTTTTTTTTTTAAATTTCAATTCACTGAATGCAATTGATCAACCCTCGTTCAGTAGCACTGCTGCTTTTACGTGTACTAAACTAACAGTGCTATCTCTAATACAGTGCCTATAGTAAGTATTCCCCCCCCTTGGACGTTTTCACAGTTTGTTGTGTTACAACCTGAAATCTTGATGCATTTAATGGGATTTTTTTTTTCCTTTTGATTTACACAACCTACTCAACACTTTGAAGAGGCAAGAGACTTGTTATTGTGAAACAACAGTTAATGAAAAATAAAAAACTGAAATGTCTTGGTTAGATAAGTATTCACCCCCTGAGTCAATACTTGGTAGAACCACCTTTGCCAGCAATTGCAGCTGTGAGTCTTTTGGGGTAAGTCTCTACCAGGTTTGCACATCTGGATCGTGCAATATTCACCCATTCTTCTTGGCAAAATTGTTCAAGCTCTGTCAAGTTGGATGGGGATCGCTGGTGGACAGCAATCTTCAAGTCTTGCCACAGATTCTCAATCTGATTCAAGTCCAGGCTTTGACTGGACCACTCTAGGACATTTACTATCTTTTTTTCAAGCCACTCCAGTGTCGCTTTGGCTGTGTGCTTGGGGTCATTGTTCTGCTGAAAAGTGAATCTCTGTCCCAGTCTTCAGTCTTTTGCAGACTGAAGCAGGTTTTCCTCAAGGATTTGCCTGTATTTAGCTCCATCCATTTTGCCCTCTACCCTGACAAGCTTCCCAGTCCCTGCCAATGGAAAGCATCCCCATAGCATGATGCTGCCACCACCATGCTTCACAGTAGGGATGGTGTTACCTGGGTGATGTGTTGGGTTTGCGCCAGACATAAAGCTTTGCATTTAGGCCAAATAGTTCAATTTTTGTTTCATCGGACCACAAATTCCAAGCGGGATTTTACATGGGCTTTTTTCAGAAATGGCTTCCTTCTTGCCACTCTTCCATATAGGCCAGATTTGTGGAGTACCTGAGCTATTGTTGACACATGGATAGTTTCTTCCATCTCAGCCATGGAACGCTGTAGGTCTTTCAGAGTTGTCATTGGCCTCTTGCTGGCTTCGCTGACCATTGTCCTTCTTACCCGGCTGCTCAGTTTGGGAGGACCGCCTGCTCTAAGCAGATTCTGGGTGGTGCCGTATACCTTCCACTTCTTAATGATCGACCTGACTGTGCTGCAAGGGATATTCACTGCCTTTGAAATCTTTTTATACCCCTCCCCTGATCTGTGCCTTTCCACAACTTTATCCTGGAGTTGTTTTGAAAGCTTCTTGGTCTTCATGGTAGTATCTTTGCTTTGAATGCACTACCCCACACACATTTTTTCATACATTTGAAAGCGTTGTAGGTTGTGTAAATCAAAGGAAAAAAAATCATATTTTAAATGCATCAAGATTTCAGGTTGTAACACAACAAACTGTGAAAACGTCCAAGGGGGGTGAATACTTACTATAGGCTCTGTATAATAGTGGCTTCATTTTGTAAACTGCTTTGGATGGAACTTTTTTCAGTGTGTTATTTTTAGATGCCTTTAGTGAGTAATCTATTATTGCTGTTGTCAGCAGACATTTCCTGTAAAGGAGATGCTATATCTTGGACAACATGTCTGTATCAATCTCTTTCAATAAACCTTCGTGTTCGGAGTATAGGTGGTGAATAATTTAAACCAGAGGCAGTGGGTTTTCTGATTTTTTTATATTTTAAAAAAAACAAAAAAAAAACCCTGCCATTGCTGGCATAAAAATATCAAATGCACTTATTTTTCTTTTTGTTTTTTTAATACCTTTTAGCCCAAAGAATTTTCCAGAACTGAAAAATGAGACCTTTCTGCGGGCTGCCAGAGGGGAGGAGACCCAGCATGTGCCCGTGTGGTGCATGAGACAGGCAGGCAGGTACCTGCCAGGTAAGGCTTTGCTTTCTCTGGTGAACGCAGGTCTTGCTAGGGATTCTACAATGCATCAGCCAGTTTTGTATAACCCTTTGCTTCCCTTTTCTCTACAGAGTTCAGGGAGGCACGTGCTGGAAAAGATTTCTTTGAGACATGCCGATCTCCAGAAGCGTGCTGCGAGTTGACGTTGCAGGTTATTAAGTTTGTGCAATCTTGTCTTGCACTGAGCTACGTACACAACCACAATTCGTATGGAAGTGTGCTCCCTCTGGTGGTTGATTTAACCACTGCAGTTCTATAATAGGAGTTGTTTTATAAAAGCAGCAGATTCCAATGAAATGTAAAGTACGACAAATTCTGTATAAAACATATAAATGAAGAAATGCTAGCTGTAACAAAGTTTAAAAAAAAAAAAAAAAAAAAAACACAACATAGCCATTGTTCCTCATCCTGTAAAATAAAGTTCAACAGTATTATATAACATGATATTTGATATGCTTGAAATAAATATTCATGCTAAAATGTCTTGCAGCCTTTGAGACGATTCCCCTTTGATGCTGCTATCATCTTCTGTGATATTTTAGTCGTCCCTCAGGTAAGTTAAGTTTTAAGTCAAACGCCATTACAAAGAAAACTCCATCTGTTTTAGTCATTCTTAAAGCAGACTGTTTCTCGTGTGTGCAGGCGCTGGGCATGGAGGTGCTGATGGTTCCTGGGAAGGGCCCTACGTTCCCAGAACCCCTGAAAGAGCCGGAGGACCTGCTGCGCCTCAAACCCCAGGTGGACGTGGCAGCCGAACTGGGATACGTCTTCAAAGCCATCACACTGACTCGCCACAAACTGGAGGGCAAGGTGCCGCTCATCGGCTTTGCAGGCGCACCAGTCAGTATACACTCTCATCCTTCACTCTGTGACAAGCTTCCTTTCATAGCTGGTTTAGGAGCTGCTTTCCTGATGTTTAGCACATTTTTGCAAAGATACATAAAAGTAAACTGGGATCTATAAATCAAATCATTATTTATGTTGCCGATTTTTTTTTTTTTTTCCCCATCTGAAAAGCTGTTAGAATGCAAGCTAAGGTTTCAAATCTGCAGTAGGTTCTGATTTCAGACAGGGTTCTGAGATCTGTGTCTGTTCTTTAAAGAAAGGATCTCTGGAATTTTGATTAGAAACGACTGGAACTGTGAATAAACATGATGCACAGCTCTGCTGTTCGACTTGAAAGTGGTGGTCAGACTGGTACCATGTGGTTGCTTTATTGGTTTACCAGGAGCAGAGATGGCTCTGAAATATGTTGGCACACTTTTATGACTATTGGAAGTTACACTTTTGTTGTTAGTCTGTGGGGGTGATCAAATGAGACAATAGGCAGATAAATGTTGGTCTTCTTGTTTGTGATTGGAGAAAGGTTGCTGCGCTCTGATCTCTGCTCTCCCTCTGCAGTGGACACTGATGACGTACATGATTGAGGGGCTGGCTCCCCACCATGTCGAAGCGGCGCTGGCTCTACCGCCACCCGGAGGCCAGCCATAAGCTGCTGCGGCAGCTCACCGATGTCATTGTGGAGTATCTTCTAGGGCAGGTCAGCGCCGGTGCACAGGTGAGATGAGCACCTCTACCAACATACTGCTCTGACCATGCTAGGGTTCTGGATATCTAGCCCTACACACCGCACCACTGGTATTGCACTCTCGAACTAGGAGAGCCATTGCAGCCCAGGACTTTGTTCAAAACAAGTCCTTGGTTATTAATTGAACTTGATAAATTTTCAAATAATCAGTCAGCCTAATGGCCCTTATAGGCTAAAAGTGACTACTATTGCACCTTCTATTTCCCCTGCTATGTAAAATGTGCCACAAGATGGCAGTATTATCAAACACAGGTACGTAAAATCCAGAGCTTTGGTATGGTTTTTTTTTTTGCTCTCAACATGTCTCCTCCCCTGTATCGCAGGCCCTGCAGGTGTTTGAGTCCCACGCTGGCTGCCTGGGTCCAGTGCAGTTCGACGAGTTTGCCTTGCCCTACCTGCGGGACATTGCACGCAGAGTGAAGGAGAAACTCAAGGAGTCAGGTCTGGACATGGTGCCCATGGTAAGTCAGCCTGTACAACTCAAAGGACCAAAATTTCATTTCATGCCATTAAAAAATAAATAAATAAATAAATAAAAATAAAAACAAAACACTGCATCCTTTTTATTCCACTACTGACCTATCAAGAAAATGTGCAGTTGCTTGCAGAGTGAAGAGCGAGCTATAATCTGTGCAAGTGAAAGCTCTCTAATTACAGGCTAGGATACATGATATTTTGGATACTGGAGAGTGCCACAGACACCAGCAGATTATTGGAAGCCTCCCATCCAACCACTGTCCAGACCCAACCTTGCTTAGCTTCCGACAAGAGCAGGTTGCTAGTTGTCATGGCTGCAGACTGGTAAAGCTTGAAGTGGCTTAAAACTGCTGAGCAAAAAAAATCATTTGTTATCCTGTTGGTGTTTTCTCAGCCAGTGGCATTAGAGGAGAAAACCAGTGACTTTTGAATAAAATAATTGGATTGATGTTTTGGATTGTATTCACACCCCTGGTGTCCATGTCCCAGATTGTCTTTGCCAAGGATGCCCACTATGCCCTGGAGGACCTCTCGCAGTCCAGCTATGAGGTAGTCGGCCTGGACTGGACTGTTGACCCCAAAGCAGCCCGGTGAGTCGGGGGATTAATTAGCTTTGTTTGCAGCAATAATTCACAAAGCTGAACCTGTTCTACCCTTCAAACCTCATATCGGAGACTATTGAAGGTAATGACATTTGTAGGTTTGATATGGTATTTCACACAGAACACTGCCACCAATGCACACGAAATTGAGCCCATCCATGACTACTGTATGGTTCTGCAATAAGCTGCTTCATTTGGATTGAAGGTGTCTCAAACGTCAATTTTTTCAAGTGAGCTTTTGTTTTTCAATAAAAAGCACTATTGCTGCCCTGTCCAGACAATCTTAACCTCTTGCCAGACTTCATTTTTCAATAAATTGCTTTTTAGTTATACTCTAGCAAGCACTATACCCACAGCGATGCTTTTGTGTTGGTCACAAAAACACTGATTTGTTATTTATATAATAAACCATTGATCAACATTATTTCCCAGGACACTGTTGAAAATGTCACCTGCTGAAGTTTAATAAATTCTTCATTGAAGGAGTTCCTTTTATTAAGCTCATCGCTGTCTCTCCCCTTCCCCTAATCTGTCAATTTCAGGGAGAGAACAGGAGGCCGGGTGAGCTTGCAGGGCAACATGGACCCCTGTGGTCTTTATGCTCCGAAGGTAAGGCAGAAGATAAGAATGTATGTCAACAATACAGTCCCCTAAATACAAGGACAGACAGCAATTGACCTTGCATCCAAATGCAAGTAGGTGTAATAGCATTACATACTGTAGTAGTGTTCTGCTTAATACCAATAGAAGGGTTGCATTGCCTATGTCAGAAAAGTAGGTGGCTGACAATGTACTGCCATTGATTGACTGATTTTTAAATGTAGGAGAAGATTGGTGAGATTGTGAAGAAGATGGTGGAGGGATTTGGTACCCAGCGGTACATCGCTAACCTGGGTCATGGCCTGTACCCGGACATGGATCCGGATCATGTGGGTGCTTTTGTGGAGGCTGTTCACACTCACTCGAAGCAGCTCCAGGAAGAGAAATGAAGCCCTTTTTAGAATTAAGACCATGGGACACATTTACAAAGCTCTTGCCCCATTGCAAAGTTTCACAATTTTCTTGTAAAAGAAAAGTAAGATGGTAGGTTTTTCTGAATTTATTAAAAAAAATACATATATATATATATATATATATAATTTGAATAGCATTACAAACCCAAATTCAGTTTTTTAATTAATTATATATATATTTATATATATTTATCTATCAAATATTTCTCCACCACCGTAGAACCACAAACCCTGTTCTGTGAGCTACCAAGTACCAGCCCTTTTGTAATATTTTGCCCAAATACAATAGACATTATTTCACCACATCAAACCACTTTGTAATCTTAATAGAGGAAACATCAGTGTTGAAGACTGCATTATTTACCACAAAGGCATATTGATGCTGCCGTCAGAGGGAAGGTGGGACCTGAGGTGATTTTAAAAAGGAAAAATGTGGACAATGTTTATAGCTGTTGGTTGTAGATCTTAATTGGCAAATTTTAAGACCAACAGTCTTCATTTATGAGGTGCACCAGCTTTTCTGCTTTACCAGTCATGCAGAATGAAAACAGTTTCAGAGAACAAAGGGAATTATAGTCAGTATTTTTTGGGCCACAGCTGCAGCGTGTATGATTAGTTTATTATAAATCTTTATAAAATCAATTTGCAGACTGACTGCAGTAAAAAAAAAAAAAAAGCAGTATTGACTGTATGACTGACATTTCCTTTTCCATGTACTTTGTGTTTTAAATGTAATTGCAGTAATGAATTTATACTTTTAATTTCATAACTCCCTAAGGCCACCTTAAAAAAAAAAAAAAAAAAAAAAAAGCCTGGGGGGCTTGCCACAAAGCTCAATCTTTCAGCAAATCAGAAAGCCTGAAGAGCCAGTCTGCTCCTGGAGACAGCAGGCTGTACATCATTTGTCACGGCCCATGCTATCAGCTTTTTATCAGATCTGACAATTTTGGAAGGTCTTGGCTATGATTGATTTAAATATTAACAATCCTGATGGAGAGGTATGGGCTTATCCCCGGTGGTTTATTACAGATCCAAACTAAAGATTTGCGTCAACATCACATTGTTCTGTATCATCGGTGCTTATCAAACCTCTCTCTCCTCATACCTAATCAGGATTTGGGACAGTCTTATTATACAGCCTCAGAAAGACCAAACCATGAGCAGTAAACAATACTGACAGATCTGGGACTGTATCAGTGTAGATATAACTGTAATAATGCGTTTAGTATGACGTAGCGAGCACAACACAAAACAATCAAAATAGGTTGTCAGTTCCAACTTGATCTTCATACAAAACCTTTTATAACACATACAGAACAGTGAAATTTAATGCAAATCAATCCTCACCATATGTTTTGCCCCAATAAACCCCCTTCCCCCACACACACAACCGATAGCAGCCGTGGGAGCGAGTGGACCAGGTGGGAAAGCCAATTATTCTCTCATCTCCCTGCATGTCACTAACTAAAATCAGCTTTCCAGAGGACTAAACCCAATCACAAATCGCAATGAAAGGGAAAAAGGCACTCAGCTGCCAACAAAAGCAAATCATACATATTTAACAGCAGGAAAAGTTCATAAATAGAACTCAACGAGCCTCAGAACTGATCAGCCGTATAATATAGAGATCAGGCAAGGGATGTGAGAGAGATATATAGAGAGATACAAAATACTCCCTCTGAATGGCAGAAAAAAATATCACTGGCAAACCCCATAATTATTCTATCAAAAAAATTGTACATTCGGGAGAAGGTGGTATCTGGTCGGATGTCTGCCACAAACGTGCACCAGCACTACCTACTGCCAAAAACAGACACTTTTGCTCTTTAACATTATTTTGTTCTACAAGATTGGCAACAGTTTTATGAAAAAAAAACAACTGGTTAATCATATCAACATAACAAATACAATTCACACTTTAAAAAGAATGGTAGTTCAGCATGCTTGTGTGCTTCCCTGGTCAGATTTCAGTATCAGGGTCAAAAAGGCAGTTGGGTGGGAAGGGGATGGGCAGTGTTGCAGACTCAGCAGGGAAAACTGCAATAGGGACCATTTTTATAAATGGCAGAAAATGATACACCAACAGACTACTTTTGAAATGTTTTGAAATTGTCCAGATAGATACCACCCACAGAGGCCAAATTAATTCTAACACCCCCCCCCCCCCCAATCCTATCCTCAAGTCATTAACTGCGGACTCCTGCCAAGATAATGCATTGCCTCATTTAGAGAGACGATCAATCTACCCAGACTATCGTTGCCACCAAATGCTGACTTTTACTCAGTACCATATTCAGTCATGTGGGAAGCAGGATCGTCAAGAACTCCAATTAATCAGCATCACAAGATCTCATGAACTGGCTGTCTGGGAGCCTGGCTGGGGGAGCGTGAGTGTTTGCAAAATGAGGACACCTGCAGCTTTACCAGTCCTGCCACTCGGCAGGTGTTACTGTAAAAGAAATGGCTTCAAATTAAGAAAATGAACCACAAACCCTTTCAGACGACCATAACAGGGTAGCACAATATAAATGTACATGTCTAGGAGACTCTCTTCACCATTTAAAATTTAAAAAGGAAAAGACTATTGTTGAATAGCCGATAATATAAAATGTAAAAAATCCTGTAGTATTCATAATTGTTGCTTTTGGCTGCAGTACTTGAAGATATGATTAGTTGAGTTTTGCCCCTATTCAGCTGTCAAGCTCTGAGTGAGTTCAAGGCTGGGTCCCAGTACTCTATCACTAGACTTGTACAGCATCCTTTCCTGAAAAATGCTTAATCATTTCAGTATAATGTCAGGAAAAGTTCCACAGGCAAGACTTTTTCCATTTGTGATGTTATTGGAGTTAAAAAGGAATAGAGAACAAACTGTGTTCCACACTTTATTCATAAAAAAGCACTGAAATTTCAACATAAAATCATATAAAATGGTAGTAGCATTACATAAATAGTATTTTTTGTTTGACATTAGCTCAAGGTTGCACAAAAAAATTGATTAACGATACTTGTGGCAACAAATACTGAATACCTTTCTTTTTTTTCAGTAGCACAAAGAGGCAACATTAAACACTCTTAAATTAAAAATTTGAATCTAAAAAACAGTAGATAACAAACTAGTCAATATTCTCTACCAGCGCTTATTTCCTTCTAAAATCTAGGACAGATCAAAACACTGGTATAGTTAACACAAAGACACTTGGTAAAAAAACAAAAATAAAAAAAAAAAACTATTTGTAATGCAATTGGACCTAAAGTATAACATTTTCACATGAAGCACTAAGAAGATACAACTAGGTTAGATATTAATGCAACAGAATTAACCTTTGTACTGAGACAAAGTATTTTAGAAAGGCAACAGTTTTGAATTCAAGATAAATACTTTAGCGGTTGTCCTTGCGCACATTTGAACTTTGTGCAGGTGTCATACTGTATGACTTTGCATTACACCAGGTCTTGAATCCAGGTCACCTCAGGCCACACCCACAATGAGGTTCCTAACCTGACAACATCCCAACAGAACTGGATAGCCCTTCCCCACGCTAGGCAACCACCCTAACCCACTTTCTAAAATCCCTTCACAGATTTTTCAAATCTAGTTATTACTACTAAATATAAAAGTGAATAATGCTAGAAAAGGTTACTAATGTTGTTAAACAGTGGGACACAGACTGGAATGGGAGCTTCCCATCCCTACTGTTGAAGAAAGGTTTGTGTAACAATCTTGCGATTTACCAAAAAAAAAAAAAAAAACTTAAAATAAAAAAAAATGAGCACAAACCTAAAGGCCCACAACTGTACTGGCTCTCATTTCTGTACTTTTATACTGTATATAAAAAAATAAAAACACGTTTGCCAAGTTCCTCATTGAAGTCTCAGCTGAGGTGCAGGTGTACTGTTCAAATCATCCTCATTCTGGCAAGCTTTAAATCCAGCTGTTGTATAGAATAAATGTGTATTTTACAGTACCCGTGTTCTTTCATTTCAGCTTTTTAGCGTAGCCTGAAATCTGGCCCTTTGCTTTACTTAAGATTTTATGCAGATTCTGATGATGTTGGGTGTAGGAGGAGAGGTTGGGACAGTTAACATTACTCTGTAGTTCTGCATAGACTGGTGCTTTAGTTTATCCTGTTATCGTTTTATTTTATTTTTATAAAATACTCTGCCTCTCGCACAACACAGCCAAACAATATAAAATGAAATAACCCCCAAAAAAACAACAAACAAACAAAAAAAAAAACACACACCCAGAAACAGGAGCACCTGAGAAATGTTTTGCTTAAGTCTTAACATTCCCAGCCCACAACATATTCAAGTATCCCAAAATAAATGAAAGGAGACATATAATTATTATTATAAATTATAACTTTACAATTTAATTGACACTTTTACCATTATATTTACAATATCATAAATGCTTTTGCTACTTTATTTGTTTTTGTCTTTAAGCAATCCCTGAGAATGGAGTTAGTATTTCTTTTACTCATTCTTTTTTCTTCTCTTCATTTATTTTTTTTTAATTTTTTTTTTAAAAAGACCTACCAAAAAAAAAAACCCAACACACACACACACACAAGGAGGAAACAAATATGAATTCACACATCTTGCTTGGTCAAGTGTATGCAAGCTATCCTACAGACCCCATGCTGTTCCTGCCTGTGTTTTGGTGGCGCTCGTGCAACGTTTAGTGTTGCAGCTCTGCTTTCGATCCCTGCTCTTTACTCCTGCTGTAAACCAGGTTTATCCTTGCAATAGGAGAGAGGAACAATATCACACTCTGCAGTTTATATATATATATATATATATATATATATATATATATATATATATATATATATTTTCTTAAACCACCAAGTTGGCTCTCGATAGCTTGTTTGGTTTATGTGCCACTTTTTCCTTTTTATAAAACAATTTATAAAAACAATTAACAGATTTTTTTTTTTTCTTTCAATAGTACCACAAATCTATCATGGTGCATCCTTCCACTCCCTTTCCAAAAAAAAAAAAACACCCACAAATTGCCATGTGACGGTTGCTCTCAGATCAAAATAAAATAGTCAAGTCTTTTTACTATTGCACTCCTTTTAAAAATCACCCAAAGCGCTCCCGCACAAGCATCATAAGCTTCTTCTTTCCCTTGTAGATCTGTTTGAGGTTGTCTATGAACTGGGCAAACTGGATGTGTCCGTCCTGTGCCAGGAGAAAGGTCTCTCTGGCTTTGCTGAGGAACTCAATAAACTCCCCGTAGTGCCGGGGGCTGATGTGAGTCAAGCGGGAGTGGGTGGTGTTGATGTAAGCGCTAATGGTAGCGTCCAGTAACTGCCTCAGCGGGGCCTTGTCAGTGGACATGAGCTTCCCAGAGTTGCGGCGGCCGGGGATTCCCGCTAATCCGGGGGCAGTCATGGTGCAACGGCGCAGGATGTCTGACAGAACGGTGGCACAGTGCACACTCTTCACCACCAGGGGGATGATGGCAGCCAGCTCGTTCTTACCCAGGGAGTGGCTGAGTGCACAGGCCCAAAGCACGTCGTTGATGGCCGGGTGCGTGTCCTGGTTGTAGGCCAGGTTGAGGTGGGTCATGGCCAGGGAGGCCAGCTTGAAGGCCCGCAGAGGGTAGCCGCGATGCTCCATGTAGCGTGCGATGGTGAAGAGCTGGGAGTAGGTCATGCCAGTGGAAGCCGCGTCAATGACAATTTGGTAGGCCGTCTCGAAGGCGATGTGGTCCTTCTCGCACAGCGTCAGGGCCGACAGAGCGCAGTTCTGTGGGTCCTTCATGGCGCACTGCAGGGCCAGCGTCCGTGCACAGCTGGCCAGCTCCTCCCGCTGGGGGTAGTCTAGGCTCAGCCGCAGGATGGTGTTGTGAGACATCACTGTGGCTGCAACGATGCTAGTGGCCTCGGTGGGAGTGAACAGGGTGTACCAGCTTTGCAGAATGCTCACGAGCGCACGCAGGCCTGCAATGGCAGAGAGGAGAGAAACAGACAAGGGGGTTAGAGTGAGAAGAGAGTGAGTAGAGGTATTAATACATCCATCAGGTACAAGTCAAGGTTTTTAACTTGACTAAAAAAGGGGCTTTGGTATTTTCACCCCTTGAACATATTTTGGTCGACAGTCTGCAAAGCCTGCTGCTACCTATTGCAGTAATATGTAAAGAGTTAAACCAGGACAAGGCAAAATAGCATTAAATAAATACATAAAAAATGGGCCTAGATACTGACCAACTTCAGTGGCACAGGTGACCAGCCAGCGCACCATCTCCCTGCGCCTCCAGTTCAGCGTGGACAGAGTCATTCGCATCACCTGCAGGAAGAATAAATCATGACAGTCAGTATCAACAGCCTCTATTATGAAAGTGCTGGCTGTGACAAAGATAGCCACAGTTACCTGAAAAATATATAACAAATCTTAACATTTAAACAAGTCAAGTCCCCTATGGGTAATGCCTTTGTACACAGGGCTATCTGTAGGTCAAGTTAAATCAGTTTAAATTGAGCAGATCAGTCATGGTAGTGCTCAGCACCTCAATCTGTATCAATTAGTATGAAAGTCTCTCCCACCTGCAGCCCCAGCTCCAGCGCCACATTAAGCAGGGTGATATCCGGCGGGCAGTCCGCGGGTGTTGCAATTTTGAAAGCATCTTGAGCCAGTTTGAAGATGAGGGAGGAGGAGTGGATGTTTTTCTGAATGGCCTCCAGCACTGTGCGTAATCGCAGCATGTCTCCTGGGAAGGAATGCAAAGAGAACTCTCAACCCCACTCGGCATCCAACTTCCTTTACTCGCCTCTTGTTTACAGTTTGATTTAATAGCTAGCTTTGGTGCCGAGCTCAGTTCCAAAGTATAGTGTTCTTTGCAAACATCTATTTTGGAATTCCATGAATTATGTCAGGAATAAAACATTAAGCATTCCCTCTTTTTGTTAGTGCAATACACACATGTTTTATGGAATGTCATAACAAGACTAAAATTTTTGTATGTGAAGCTGGAGTGCTGTTTCTGAAAGGGTATCTGAAAACAGAGATGCTAGCATGTTGAAGTATTTGATCTATAGCCCAGACGCACCTTTGGCTGCAGTGAGCATGGTGGATGCCAGCTCACACTGCAGGGACTCCAGGTGCCCAAGGGTAAACCAGCGTGGGTATCTGCTTGGCACCACCGAGATCCCGTGGTGTGGATGACTCACATCACCAGAAGGGGCAGTAGACTCCAACACAGGCAGTCTGAAAGACACAGGAAGAGACACCGATTAAAAAAGACAACTGTCCAATAATGCCTGTGCATAAACACATGCGTTACGGAGCCTTTTGACATTGTGGGGCACCACTTGATAATAAAGTCCAGCTCTTAATAAAAAGAAAATACACACACACACACACAACGTAGCTGGTACAACCTTTATTCAGCAAGACAAGATCAAAGCAGCATGTCTGCATCATCTGTAAACAGGCCTGCCCACAGGCAGTGAGCTGATCCCCACAGTACTGGCTTTTACAGCCTCTATATTCTTGCTTTTTACATCGTGTTTTAAGCGCTATTGATTTTGTATTACCAGAACCCTGAGGAAGCCTACAAAAAACAGAATAGTTCAGCTCAGGTGGGGAATTAGCCAACAAATACATTTTGATAACACAATTTATAAGCAGATCTTTTAGAACTGATGTCTTATTAAGCACTATATTATTTCTAACTTCATTTTATTTAGTACCCTTTTGATGTTTTAGTCATATTAGTACATTATTTGTACTGTTAATATATTCTATTGGAACGCAGAGCCTTGTATTGGAAAATGTTACTTTCCGACATTTCATTTATTTATAAGGTCTGACTGAGGGAGGAGTTAATTATGTTTCAGTAAAACAAACAAAACAGTAGTGCAAATAACAAAAAATATGTATTTCATGGTTTTATTACAAGACCCCTGTGTGGTGTTAAGGGTGCTGGGCTCTTGAGGATGCAGGTATGTCAAATCCTATTTATACTCTGGACATTAAAAAACAGCCATGACAACAACCACATCTATCATTGACAAGCTAGCTAAACTGCAATACAGAACAATTTAAATCTGCCCCTCAAAAAACTACACAAGCCTCCCCGACAGATATGCAGATGAACAGCTGATTCTTACCTCATGGCCCGCAGAGAGAGTTTATAGGCCAGGTCAGTGTCGTGAGGCAGTAGCGCAGAGAAGAGGTACTTTGCAAAGGTATGCATTGGAACACTCTCCCGATGGATCACCTCCCCCAGCCCACTGAAAGGACCCCCTGGAAGAACAAACACTTATTAGTATTCATAAACTAAAATGAGAACACATACTTTTATTACTGAAAAGATTTTTGTTAAAATGCCTGAACTGATGATACAAATGACTGAACACTGCTGGACCACACTCTGCTACCCAGGATTGTATATAACGTTTTTACTTGACTGCAACCAGCAGGGGGTACCCTTGTGAACAAAAGCATATCAGAACACACAAAGTAGTCATTGAAATCTTTTGAAAAATAGATTCGTTTGGCACGAGTGTGGGCGTGCCCATTAAAAACGGACACAAAAACGCTTTTGTAGTCCAGTCTTGCATGAAGACGACTCTTCATGTACTGCTCAAGCTGCGTTATCCCCACTATAGAAAAAGTGAAGTGAGCCTGTGCTTGCATACCCTCCAGCAGGAGAATGCACTGCTTGCGGAGTGTCTGCACCAGCACCTCGTCCAGATCCAGCTCCTGCAGCCGCCCGATGATCTGCTCCTCATTCCTGCACACCTTGTCCTGAGAGTACAAGCCCTCGGGCATCACCCGCTGCTGCCCCATGCCCATGAGAGCAACCTCCAGTGCCAGGGCCAGGTACGACTCCCCGCTGTCCTGGCACCCCGACACAGGAACATGGTGATAGACTGGAGGCTTGGGGTCCCCAGAGTCTGCCAGGAGGAAACACAAAAACCAAGCCAGTTAGCTCATGGATACCTCTGAATAAGAGGAGTGGCAGAACGTATCTTAATAGAATCCAATTCTAGTTAAACTCAAAATCCCTGCTGCTGTCAGAACGCATTGTTTTGCTAGACCCCACTAAAGCACCACAGAACAAGCCAATACACAGTGACAGATACAGATGTACTGTATGTTTATGTGTAAAACAAAAGATAGGCATGGTGTCAGACTGTGGAGGCCTTGATGATGATGATGATGATGATGATGATGATGATGATGATGATGATGATGATGTATACATACTTGTCTATATTCATTAGACTGATGGGGGGGCAAAAATTTAATAATATCACCGACATGTGTTGTCAAGGCAGAGACCCCAAAGCTCCCTCTTAAATCCCTGGAGCAAATGATCCACTGCCAATCCTGTTTATTAGGGTAAGGACCTGGGCTTCAGCTTTATCCCATCAGAAAAATCAGGTCACAGTGCTCAAGGGGAGTTAACCGCCTCAACGGGTGCTTTCAAGGTTATAATGCCGTATTTATTCCTAATTATTGGACCTAATAGTTACAAATTAATATTTTACAAGAACAAGGCTCACACTTCACTAGGCTTCTCTGCTAATCTGCAGTAAGGAGTCTGGAGCAGGCTGCCTCTAACATCATATCCCCCCCTGTCAAACACCAGATGTTTACAGCTGTATAACAAAAGAGCACACTGACCATCTCTGCCAGTTGCTTTGTGAAGCTGCCTTAAGTGTCATTGTAGCTACTGGTTGAAATGCCAATTAATATTACATTAGACAAAATGTATCATTTTCTATATTGGGGCTTATTTTCATTTTGACATTGCACATACAGTAAGTGATAACATCAAGCTTGCAGTAAGCTTTTCCGGACAGAAGAATTGAGAAAAAAATAAATGCAGCATTGGATTGGTTTATATATTATTGTCATTTTGGGGACTAGTAAATTAAAACACTGTATGGCTCTCAACTGTACCTCCTGTATCCATGGAGTTGTCATCCTCTATCCGGCAGGCTTCAGTCAAAGTCACAAAAAGACAGCCTATGGGGTCCAGAGGGTGTCCCACCCAGCCCTCCAGATTCGTGATTGTGGTCACCCCCCTTTGGAGCAGCTCTAGAACACAGCAAGGGCAAATAGGTTTTCTATGCAAGCGCATTTACCTTTGCTTTAGACTCAATAGTGAGTTCAAATGGTCTCTCTAACATACGGTCTGCGTGTGGTGAAAGAAGCGGTGTTGCAGGTTAAATACAGCTGGCTTTCACTGACGCTGCCGTTAGCACATTCATCAGACTCAAAGATAAACATCTTTACTACATCTTATTAACTAAATAAATACATTTAAAAAACCTGCTAAGGAAGTGGGTTTTAGAGCATGCCTGTGTGGGGTGTGATCATTTTGTCCAAACTCCAAGAACACAGTTGCTCTCCCACCCACAGAAACCACAGGTTCATTACAACACCTTTGCATCCTGCCTTTCAAAAGGAACCAGTCAAGGTGAATCAGAACCCCCCACGCCCCCGCCCATGCAGGATGCCAGAGGGAGGGAGAGAAGCCTCCTACCTTTCTTCTGGTGCTTGTATATTTCCAGCTGCCTCTGCTGCTGCAGCCTGAGTGTGTTGATGATGGCAACGGCCAATCGCAATGCCTCTCTGGGGTAACCGTGGGATCGCAGAGCATCTACTCTGGCACAGGCGGTCGGTACATGCTCTGAAAATAGAGGAGAGGGCATCTACATGAACATTTCAACAGACAATATTACACATCTAATAAGCAGCGATAAAAGCACATCTTACAAAACAGGCTGTTCTTTATTAAGATATTGGTTTCTACCTTTTCTTCCACAATACTAGACTGCAACATTGACTGTGGGCTTACGTTATATGTACAAGCTGGTAGAACCTCAATGTTAATGAGCACACCACTTAAAACGGTGATCCTGGTTACTATAAAAGACATCAAAAGTAGATGCTGTGAATTTTACCAGTTAAAAAGCAGCTCTCCTGGCTTTTTTGTTGTTCTATTATTCCTCGGGTCAAAATGTATAATTCCCCTTTTATTGAACAAAAGTTTTAAGACATTTCATACTTATGAACCTCCTCTACTCCAATGTGTCTGTAGGTAAAACAAACCCTGCCCCACTATTTGCTAATGAAAAGCTTCCACACTCATTCTGACGCAGAAGCCACTGAGGCATGACAGCTCAAGGGTGAATCCACAGCATGGTACATAACTGCATGTTAGAAAAGGAAAGGTGTGTGCATCAAAGCCTGCAGAAGTATCTTCCGGAACAATGGAAAACAGGGCTCAGCCCACTAGTGATTCACAGCATCATTTTTCAATTGCAGAAGTACAGTATATTAAAATCAATGAGCCCTCTTATTGTATAGGTTTTGAGAAAGATTTACTAGTGACAACATATAAACGTTTTATCTAGAAGACATGAAGAATGAGAAGTGCTATCGCACAAGGCAATAGGGTTTTTCAGCAATAATTTAACAATGAAGTTATTAACCCTTTCACGCATGAAATACTGAAAATAGCTTTATGTCCCCATATAAAGACTAGGAGCATTTGTGTCCAGCCCATATGGGATTGTATGTTTTGCAAAGAGAACACCCAGAACTCAAAGAGTTACTCCCTGTGATGGGAGTGCCTGCCTCCTTACCCAGCCAAAGCGGCAGCCCCTGGGAGGTGAAGAGCAGGCTCTCCCCTTCTCGCTGGTAAGTGGGCGACATGTAGAAATCACTGCTGATTATCCTCTGCAGGTGGCTGTCTTGCCAGTGCAGATCACAGGCCTCCATTGCTCTTGTGAAGACAGTCCTCCTCGGCCTAGCTAAGGATTCTGCAGGGAGGAGAAGTGAACAGGAAAAAAGAAGGACGTGACAAAAACGGGCTTAGCATTCTGGGAAGACAAGCTATAGGAGACAAGTTGTGTGGAGCTACAACTAAAAACTTACAAGAAAACAAACACCAGGGAGAGCACTTTGGGAGAAGAGAAGTCACCAGGAGACTCCAGGTCTTTATTTACATTATACATGCGTGGATGAAACAATGAATTGTCACCATCAGTTGTACTTAAAACAAAACAAAAAAAAACCCACACACACTTTGTTTTAACGCAAGTGCGAGGTTTGCTGACATTTTACCCTCAAAATAATTTATTGACAAGGTGTCAAAGCAGGCAAATACACTAAGGTTAACTAATTGACATTTAAAAATATCTCATTACAGGGTCAGTGTGTGCGAGTCCCTAAGCTGTGTCTCACATTAGAGCAACACACTGAAGCAATTAAAGTGAACTCAATGCATGCCCAAGCCCTTTGCCCCTCCCTGCCTCTCAGCTGCCAAGGCTGTCATCAGCTTAGAGAGTCTCCCAAACCCCAGCTGACGTGAGTGGAATGTGGGTGCGGGGTGGGTTGGTGCAGGGGCACCTTCAGAACTTGCTAATTGCACCCAGAAGAGAGCGAGAGTCTTCAGTCGTGTTACCCTTTCTACCCCCACTCTTCCTCAGCCTGCCAAACATATACACTGTAGACTAATTAGAGAGCAGCAGATGGAAGGAGAGCGTGAGATCTACAGGAGTTTCAATTAGAGACGTTTCCAGGAGAACTAGAAGGTTCAAACTGCTGCAGTTTCATCACAGTGTGTGCAGGTTTATTTTTTGCACTAATGAAGCACTTAAAACCTATTAAAACGTGACTTTACTTTGCTTAAAATTAAAAATGCATATGACAAGACAGCCATGGGAATACATTGCTAACTACAATATTATAGTGCGTTTAAAAAAAGTATTTTCTGAACACTCTCTCAAAAGGGTCTCCCACTGGCAATCCAGTTTCCCATGGCTTGTATTGTTACTGCTGCAGATTAGGCTGGTAAGAAATAGCATGGACACCAACATTTTGCAGTCATAGGGAATCAGAAGTATAGAGTTGATATACTGTATGCAACTACTTGGGCTACACCATGCATACACAATAATGTGTGAAGGAACTGTAAGCTCTGTATGTAAATAGGTGTATATGCATGCGATAGAAGCAGGTGGCAGAGCTCACCTTGGTTGAGGTTGGAGCTCTGCGGTAGGGCATTGGTAATGTTTGGTAACTCGCTCCCGTAGTTGCCGTCCTCAAGAGGACACACGTCCATGTCACTCCACTTCTTCAGCTGCCTGAGCCAGCAGGACTTCTCATCGGTTTTGCAGTGCGGATTCAGTACAATACAGACCCATAAAGCACCTGAACAGAAAGTGAATCTGTGAGCTATAGGCCAGCGCCCACCATTGACCCATTACTTTTCTGCACTAACCCAAAACCAATATACTGCTTCCTTTTTGTACCAGAAAGAGCTATGGACTGGACCCATAAGCTTCAAAAGGCACTGAATTATTGCAATAAATTAAACATGTCAGGACTAGCATTAAATTACTACTACTATTATACCATTGCTTATATGCATCCTGTAAGCAAATCTTATGATGAACACAGAAAATGTTAAAACCAAAAAGTGAAACAAACTGCTATCAGCAGCAGAAGTGGCAGCAGGGTATGTGTATTGTTTGGCATCATTAAGTCCTGCACTGATGCAATGGAAACTTACTCTAGCAATACAGGCTGAATGTCATGTTTCACTCTCCAGGCAACAGATGGCTGGATCTGCATGTATTCGTCTGTATTTCTATTAAAAACTTGCTTCAACACCAGTCTGATTAGCCATCACACCAGTCTTACAAAGGTCCTCGATCCACAATAAGGTCTCAGCAGTCAATGTGTGCATACACAATAATTAAGGGTGTGCAGGAATAATGCAACAACAAATCGAGATGTAATAAACAATTTATATAAAAAAAAAAGAGACCAGGCTCAACTAAGCTAAATGAACGGTCTGGTAGGAGTGTTGGTAGCTTGCTCCAGGTAAAGTGAACTTGATGTGCAGCACTATTTCTAAGCAAAGGTGACTTTGACCATGGTTTTCCTTACCTAACTCATCCCACAGCTGCCTGCATTTCTCCGTCATACCAGTTCCCTGTTGCCTCCATAGAGACAGCCGTGGGTCTGCCATGAACTGTTCCGTTATTAAAGTCAGCATCCGGGCGCCGTTTGAATCCCGCATCCTTAGCATCTCTCGCACCTGCCGAGCCAGAGCAAAAAAGTGAGTCTGGGAACATGCAGCTGCTCCAGTTTAACCGATTTATTTAAAAGTACTTTCTAAAGGCTGATTCTTTCACACACACACACAACACACGCAGTAGTTTAAAAACAAAAAACAGGTTATCCATGCCTCCATGATTTGGGATGGCTTAATAGATACAGACAGATAGACATATTTCCAGGCAACAAGGTAGCTACTTGAAATAAAAATATAATAAAAGTCGACTGCACAACACCTGCACACAAGAGACTCCATGTAGGTTGCAGATATTTTGCAGTATAAAAAAATGGCCTTAAGGCAAAGGACTGGATAAATATAAGGCAGTAAGAGATCTAAACACAACACTCCTCATGCTTTGTTCTGAATAAAAAGATCACCTACCTTGGCGAACATAGAGTTGAGCTGCTTCCCCGACCCGTAGTAGCCTCCCTGGGACAGGAACTGCTTGACCTGCTCCCTCACCTGCTCCTCATCCAGGTGCCAGCAGTTCTCATCGTTGATACTGGCTCCAGCTGTGGGGTCCGGAGCACCTGAATAGACAGCCAACCAGCCACAATCAATACAATGCCAAACTGCATTGATTCATATAGTCTCTATTATACCATTTTAAAAACAAGCTAATACTTTACCCCAGGTGTTCAGCCACCTTGACATCCCAAAGTAATGCATGCAAGGGTCAACAAAATTGTTGAAAACCCATCTGCCCCGAGAACATTTACAGGGTTTTTAAACAGTCAACAAAATCAATACAAAAAGAACAATTGTGCAAAGGTTTGTACACTTAACATACATGTACAAAAGGCAGCACATTTCAGTGTCAAGAGCAGACATTTGAAGCAGTTACAATATGGGAAAGAATTCTAAATATCAGCTTCTTAACTTGTTCAGGAAATATATAGATATTCCTAACTTAAACTTCAATTTTATTCTGCATTGAGGTACTGCAGGTGCTCAGCCAATAGATAACAGCAATATTTAAAGGAGCTTAAAATGTTGCTTGTATGTCAATAACTTGGCAAGTAGATCACAGGTTTGGATTTCCAACTGCAGAGACAACACCTCATTATAATGGTGTGTGGGAACACTGGACTTAAAAGCTCTCGCAATGCTTCTCCAAGGAATCCAAGGCTAGCCTACAACTACTGGATGGCTTTGGTGCAACGGAAATATTCTTCAAAGACAAGATGCCCAATGTCTCCATCGTACAGCAAGCCAAGATTATCTTATGAAAAGACTTCTATACTGCAGCCCTATTTGAATAGATTTCCTGAGCTTTGGCTCCACTAAAGGAGTTAATATTGCAAATTAGAACCAAATGCTCAGTTAGTTTTTAGTGCAACAGCCGTTTAAAAAAAACAAAACAAAAAAAACAAAACAGAAAACATTGTCGGCACAGCCTCCAATTGTTACAAAACATGTTATCAAATAATTTAGCATGCAAGACTTAAATTAGGATGCCTGTGACAACCATCCCCAATAAAAGCACTCACTCCTGCAAACAAATCTACTCATCCCTCCTTCAGGGTTTCCACTTTTCACAAGGTTAGTTCTCAGAAATGGCTTCATGACAGACTTGCTAAAAAAAACTAAACCATTTACAGTATACTCGCATAAACCCATCATTCAGAAACTACTCCGTATTGCCTCGTGGCCCTTAAAAAAACCCACATTTGTTAAATCTGGAGGAGGAAACTGTAGAATATAAATCAGTTTACAAGACACTGGCTTGGCTTCATGATGCAAAATCTTAAAGCACAAAAACAATTATCCCTTGACATGCACAATAAATCAAATCATTAAAAGACAGACACTATACTGTTGATAAAGAAAGTTGTGAAATCTAATGTATATAATCACAGTACTCTCAAAGTTTAAGAAAGTAGGTGTCTATTTTAATGACTAAGAGTTGGACTCTCAATAGCATCCTTAAGACTCCCTTATTAAACATCACTAAATACCAGGGGCGTGCAATTCATATCGCCCGATGCCCCAGACAACAAGATTTGTGTGAGGGATAACAAGTTTTGCCGTTATACTTTGCCCATCGGACAAGTAGTTTTATTTATTTATTTTTCCTATGTTTGTTCTGTTGCTAGAAAGACACACCAGATTTTTTAATTTTTTTATTTGAGAGAGCCACGCAAGTTTCTGAAAACTGAATTGCGGAAGTCTAGCACATACACAGAAACATTTTTAAAAAGTGTTTATGTCCCACCCCTATCACTTCTGATTGGCTACAGTGGGAAAAGCTGATCTTAGTTTCTTTGTAACCAATAGAAATGGCTGCCAAGAGCGCCTCTGGCAATGCACAGACTAATCTTTTAAAACTTAAGGTATTATTTACATTTTTTGAAAAATTAGCAAATACGTGTTGCTGCTTTCTTAAAGCATGAACCTGACATTTAAAATGCAAAAAAAAAAAAAAAAATAGTCGTGAAGGTATTCACGGATTAGAAAAAAATCATGTTGTGTAATTTATAAAATTATTTCTGAGTCAACTTTGTGGTCAAGCGTCTACTTATTGGGATGATTTAAAAAAAAAAAAAAAAGTTTACTGTTTAGAAGCATTTCAAAAGACAAAATTTCCCTGGTAAAAACACATCGATTTTAGTGTTGCTAACCTAGTTTGATATTTACCATATTTATATATTTTTTTTTATGATTTAAAAATGTTATATTAAAAATATATATATATTTTTTTTTACTTGATTTGAACAGAAGCGATATTAGTTATTTATTGGACATGCACAATCCATCGATTTGTGAAACTATTAAAACAAGATGACAAACGTTTATAAATGAAATGCTTATATGACATTCTGTACAATATTTTATTTTAATACAGACCGTAAATCTCATAGCAATTTGTTTATTTATTAATTTATGTATTTATTTTTCAGTGAGTGGTGCAGAGAAAGAATGTTCCTCCCAAAAAAAAAGCCATCAGGGTATAAAACCAGAATCACCCTTCTGCAGCAGTGTTCCAGTTAGCCATCATGTGATGTTAGATGAGGAAAAATAGCTGTAAAATGTTGTACACCATTTTAAAAAAATAAGTATATAATAGAAATAAACAAAAGAAAAAAACATTTTTGTCTTTTTTGCAGAATTTGATGGAGCCTACTGTAAATATTGTGTGCATTTTGGTAGAAAAACATTACAAAATGCAGAGACACTTGACAGGTTATACACAAGTCCTTAAAATCTGGGGTACAGCTGTGACAAAACTGAATCAAGAAAAAAAAAATCAGAATTCCACAAAGCAGCAGTAATAGTTGGCAATAATTTTGTATCGGTGATGCAACAAACTAAAACACCTGTACATCAGGAGTTGGATTCAGCTTATAGAGAAAGAGTGGCAGAAGCTATTTTTATATTTGAATAACTCCAAGTATTGCTTATTATAGCTGTACTCTTAGTATGTTACTTAAATTTACTAGCCAATGTGCTCCAAACTGCACAGAAAGGTGAGGTGGGGTCACTGGGAACCTTTTGTGTATTTTGAAGAATTTAGTGAACCTGTCAAGTTACAAGGCTAGATCCGGCCCTGTTAACCACTAATTGATTAATTGTGTTCACTGTTAAATAAAACCAAAATCCTACAAGTTAAATTCTACTTTTTTGTGTGTGTGTGTTTTATGCGGCGTGGAGGGGACAAGTAGATTTTTAATGACAAGTAGATTTTTCTAACATTTTGTCCATTGGACAACCAGTTTTTTTCAAAAATTGCACACCCCTGAATACTCAAGGAGAGAAGTGTTGTTTTAGGACATTTGTGGTAATGCAACCTGTTGTGTCCTAAAATTCTAACAGTACCAGGTATAAGGGATCTGTTTGCAATACATTTCCATTTGAATTTTACTACTAAAAAAAGCCAATGCTTGGTCTAGTGGTTAAAGAAAGGGGCTTGTAACCAGGAGGTCCCCGGTTCAAATCCCACTTCAGCCCCTGACTCATTGTGTGACCCTGAGCAAGTCACTTAACCTCCTTGTGCTCTGTCTTTCGGGTGAGATGTAATTGTAAGTGACTTTGCAGCTGATGCATAGTTCACACACCCTAGTCTCTGTAAGTCGCCTTGGATAAAGGCGTCTGCTAAATAAACAAATAATAATAATTTCCTGCATTTGGCTAAAGACTGCGTGTGAATAAAAGATCTGCCTCACTGCAAAGGCAATATTTTAATAGGACTTACAGGATTTGTGTGTATTGCTGTATCTGCTAATGATCAGTAAGTGGCAATTCAAAAACCTGTGTGCATTACTACAAAAACAGCAGGTTCATTTTGCACAGACCCATTTCCGCCCGTAAGTAAAAGCAGCCATTGAGTTTCATATAACAGTAAAGAAAAAAACAAAACAAAACTCCCCTGTAAAATAAATATGAACCAAAAAAATCCTGTTGCAGTCAGGGTAAAGTACAGTATTTAGTTGTGTGCTAGTTTAATGACATTAAAAAGTGAAAAACAAATTGGAATTAAATGCAAAAGTGAACAGTCTTATCTTTATTTTGTAGGTTTAAATCCATTTTAGTAAAAATTGGTAAGAAAGGTTGGCTATTCTTTCTACAGATGAGATTTTGTGGTTTGGAAACTTATTTACTCCCATGCTTGTAATCTGCAGTATGGAAATGTTGAAAAGCATATGCCAGTAGAGGGTGTTTTAAATATAAACCATAAATGCACACAGGGAAGGGGGTTCTACACCCTCAAAGCACAGCCAGTACTCAAGACAAAACATGTGGCTATCTATAGCAGTTGTTGCAGGACTTCATTTCCTTTTACAAAATCAGTGAAAAGTAAATATTTAGGTACAAATCAGGCCATTTGGCAGAATAAGCAACAACTAACTAATAGTACCGCACAGGCTAAGTTCAGAAACATCAAGGTACTCTGCAAAAATGAAACCATTTCAGCAAAAATAAAACCATAAATATCGTTGCAGCAATTCATAATCAGGTATAACGAGCAAAAAGCAAGAATAATTAGTATTATTTTTACCATGAACTTGGTTAATTTCCGAATTTGACGACAGAATCTCGTCTGCCAGTTTCTGTGCAGTGGGAAGGACCTCTGTGTGATGCGCGGCGATTAAATACTGTACAAATTTTTGCAGCTGGTCCCTGTTCATTTGGAAAAGGGTCTCTGAGATGGGAAGACGCAGTTTGACCTGGTCCGGCTTACGGATCCGGTAGAGCGAGAGCGCCACCACATGGGCGCAGTAGAAAATGTCTTTGTTCCCGCAGCCGCACGTGACAGAGGTGATCTTGCAGCGGTCGAAGCTGATGGCCACTTTGTACACGGTCTCCGGGTCCGACTGGGACGCTGGCTCTGTCACTGTGCCGCTCAGATGGAAACCTGCAACACAACATCAGGTTCATTTAATCAGGTAATTTATTCTAAACACATTTATTATGCATAGACAGAAAAGATGACAGCATGCAACTAAGAACATTCAGCAAATTAAAAACACAGGGTGATTAGAAAGTAAGTTTACCACATCAGGTACGTACGTATGTGTTTTACATGCGTAAACATTTGTTGCTGTATAAAATTAATTGAGTAAAAAGGAAGTGTACTTGTCCAGCTACATGGTTTTATATTAACAATATTAAAACAAGAATCCGACCTGTTCATGGGGCTTTAGAATTACGAGACTGTAAAACATTCATAAACAATGAACAGGTATTTAAGTTGGTATAAAACAATGCACACACTGACTAGTTTACCGGGTTTTAAAATCTGTGCTCAGACGCCATAGGTCCACAAATGCAAAAATACTAGCAGCACACTATTCAAACCAGTCAAAAACCAACATTTAATAGTTTATTGTCAAGGCAACCCATTGGAGGGAAGAAAGAAAAAGTCAGCCTGTGTAATCCAATCTTTACTGCGCTTCATGCTGGTTATCACATCGCCAACCATTTCCCTGCATGCTGCACACAGCTGAGCAAATGCACTCCTCCTAGCCTTACAGGAGCAGACGCTCTCACAGCTGTATTCTTTACCAGGATCTGTTACCTAACATCCCCCTATCCCTTCAAATGTCACACACTAGTAGGGTATCCATTCCCCACAGGCTGTGCTGAGCTGAAATCACTCCCAGTGGAGCCATAAGCCAACAACAACATGATCTGTACTATCACTGACACAGTCTCCAGAGGCATGCCATCTTTGAAGCTTTTACGTTTCACCCCCACCCCCTTGCAAAGATTAGATTCCAGACCCATCCCAGCTGGGCTTTTTGCTCTTTTTTAATTTAAAATTTCATAATGAATTTTCCATGTTGGAAGTAAGATCGGTGACTGTGTGGGTAATGTATGTGAATACACTAGTACTGTACAGGACACATTTACACTTTCAAATACAGTAGACAAGTCAACATTTTGTCATTAACACAATGAGGAGGAGAGTGGCTGCTCTCGTGGGGACCAGTAAAAATCTGAGCTCCTTTATTCACAGTACTTCAAGTAGTGTTTAACAGGCTGGTCCTTTAAATACTCATGTTATTTTCCTTTTTTTTTTTTCCCGATGGTTTATGCATCAGTCAATGCTAAATGTACAGTACTGTGTAAAACAGCCAGGGAGTTATACTCTGGTAACAAGACAGCTTTTAGCCTCTTTATATATGCTATAGGGAGCTCTGTAGAGGAATGAGGACCTACATTTTGTGTAGACAGACACTTTAGTCCAAATAGAACAGAACATTTGGCAACTAAATTCTGTTTCTAGACATACACCTAATTTCAAAAGGTTTTAGAAGCAAATTGGTGCTAAAATAAAAGCAGTTATTTTACACTTGTGCTTCACTAGTTAGGTGTATAATTAAGACCATTTAAAATAGGACGAGGCATGAAACACATTCAGATTTGAGAACCTGACAATGAGAAAGCAAGATGGAAAGTGGAAGCACTGGTATCCAATCAATTGCTTTGCTGCACATTTTGCATTTAGTATTTTAAATATTTAATCATTGTGCACTGCAGGGGCGGCTCTCACTAAAGCACTGTGCCTGTGCAACACTGGCACAGGTACCCTTTGTATGTGTATATTGAGCGTGTGGAGCCTGGAGACACTACTCTTCTGACAATGGGGAGGGCTCACAGACAGGGTGTTACAAAATAATTTGCACTGCGACCTTAGAGGAAACAATGTCAAATATTAGAATAAATCTTCTGACTCGCAGATAGGAGCAAACTGTTGCTAGATCAGTTCAATATAACATGAGGGACTTCACTACCAGAACAGGGCCTAACATACAAGGCGTTGCTTGTAGTGGATTGTGGGGGGAACTTGCGACACAGTCTGCTCACAGGCAACTGTGTACCCACTGAGCCATTAGATTAAGCCTGTGGCTTCCTTCAACCCCCAAGTGTGCAGATGAGATACACCTCTGTGTTTGTCTTTTTTCTACCCGTATACCAAGTAGACTACTACTTGGAGCCCCATATAAATTAAATTGGAACTGTAACCTTTTAAAATGTGACTGAAAACATCTAGACAATGGTGTGTAATAAGCATGTACAAACCCTGCTGTACAGTTGCCAAATCCCACAAAGGTTTTTCCAGATGAGTTCTGGTCGAGAGGATTTTTTTAAAGGAATCTGACCCTAGGATTTACTGCCAAACCCTTTCAGAGCAGAGCCAAAATCACAGGCCAATGTAATTAAGTGAGTTTAGAATGATGTCTGTTTTCATTTTGATAAAAGGAAAGAAAGGAAAGGGGGTACCTGTATGTGCTGCAATATTAGTCTCCAGAGAACTCAGAGTTGAAAGCAAGTTTGAGTTTAAGAAAAAGATTTTTTTTTTTTCTTGGTGTGTGTGATGTTTGAAAATTCTGGGAGAAGCTTGCTGGTGTTGGTAATCTAATCAAAAGGCGGCTGTACAATCTGGCTTGTGTAATTTTATTTTAGGGAATGAATTCTCCTACAAGAAAAAACAAACCTGGTTTAAGAACACATCCCACAAATATGTACACATGTACGTACATTGTAAAACAGGCCTCCTAATAAAGCAAATGTATAAACACAGGTTTTAAACAGTTCAGTATTTCCAAGTACGTCTGTTTTCCTGTATGTATAGTTGCCCTGACTGAGGCAGCAGCTTCAAATGGGCAGAGCATTTACTGAGGAAGAGAAATCTAATTTGTCGGAATGCCATTTTATGAATTAACCTTAAGAACCCACCTCTCTAGCAGGTGGATACAGGGCAGTTGTGTGTTCACTGTCTGTTGCACTCACTTGATAGCACCACTTTCTTCTCTCCTGTCCACTCGGATTCTGAGCAGGCACGAAAAATAATGTGTACTGATCGCATGCACTTAAATCACGTACGCTTTAAGCATTTTTTTTTCTACGAGTTTTTTTTTGGGGGGGGAGGGGCATGTAAATCGAGAACGATGGTGTGTCGCCACAACTGTTCTATCATGCTACATTGGATTAATCAGTCGCCTTTCTGTTTACACACTCTGTCAACCAAGGATTAAGCAGACAATGCTGCACGAGCACCCAGCTTTCAAACTGATTCATATGACAAAGACACTGAAAAGCACAAAAGCAGATTGATGTCAGTAAAGCTGCCTTTTCTATTTTATTTAATTATTTGTAACTTTCAATATTTAACATGATATTAAAACTATGACTTACACAATATTGGCTTTGCACAGCTACACAACAAAGGCATTTGTTTTCGTCATGTTTAAATACTCCACTTGGGACAGGCTCCGAGGTGATGCCGACAGTTTTTAAAATCCTTCAGGTCACTGGTGACCCAATAGGTACAGGAGCACGCTGAAAAGGTCAAAAGTTTGAATTCTTTCTGGAAACAGCTAACCTGACAACAGATAGCACACTTAGTTTAGCAGCCTGTAATCCTGTAAGCACAAATGAAAGCTTTCACAGGATCTGACAAATAAGAAAACGATCTGTAATAGTCCGAGTCCCAGGGTGTTTCAGGATATAGCCCTCACTATGGAATCTTTTGAACAGAGGCACCAACACAAACTGATTAACAAGCATACAGTTAATCTTTCTCATCAAAACTTCTATGACGAAAGGGCTGCCAAGATCATGCGTTAGACAAATACTGCATATATTTTACATTTAGTTTCCTCCTTTGATACAGTATTAACCTATTTAAAAAAAATAAGGCAATTTAATAGTAATTTAAGGTGGAAATAACAGCAACCTATATCTTAATTTGGACAAATGGTTCACACAGTTGTCTTCCTGAATAATTCTCAACATGGCTCTCAGCAAAAATCCCAAAGCTTCCTCTGCTTGAAAGGTACTGTATTGGTCTTGTCAATAAAAAATCAAAAAAAAAAAAAAGCACAAAATGTCATCTGCCGTGTTAAAGTATCTTCTGCTTTTAGCAAATAAAATACAAATTAAAAATATATATATATATATATATATATATATATATATATATATATATATATATATATATATATATATATATATATATATATATATATATATATATATATATATATATATATACATACATATATATATATATATATATATATATATATATATATATACACAGCACTGCAAAAGTTTTAGGCAGGTGTGAAAAATGCTGTAAAGTAAGAATGCTTTCAAAATAGACATGTTAATAGATTATATTTATCAATTAACTAAATGCAAAAGTGAGTGAACAGAAGAAAAATCTAAATCAAATCCATATTTGGTGTGACAACCCTTTGCCTTCAAAACAGCATCAATTCTTCTAGGTACACTTGCACAAAGTCAGGGATTTTGTAGGCATATAGTCAGGTGTATGATTAAACAATTATACCAAACAGGTGCTAATGATCATCAATTCAATATGTAGGTTGAAACACAATCATTAACTGAAACAGAAACAGCTGTGTAGGAGGAATAAAACTGGGTGAGGAACAGCCAAACTCAGCTAACAAGGTGAGGTTGCTGAAGACAGTTTACATTCAAAAGTCATACACCATGGCAAGACTGAGCACAGCAACAAGACACAAGGTAGTTATACTGCATCAGCAAGGTCTCTCCCAGGCAGAAATTTCAAGGCAGACAGGGGTTTCCAGATGTGCTGTCCAAGCTCTTTTGAAGAAGCACAAAGAAACGGGCAACGTTGAGGACCGTAGACGCAGTGGTCGGCCAAGGAAATTTACTGCAGCAGATGAAAGACACATCATGCTTACTTCCCTTCACAATCGGAAGATGTCCAGCAGTGCCATCAGCTCAGAACTGGCAGAAAACTGTGGGACCCTGGTACACCCATCTACTGTCCGGAGAAGTCTGATCAGAAGTGGCCTTCATGGAAGACTTGCGGCCCAAAAAGCCATACCTCCGACGTGGAAACAAGGCCAGCGACTCAACTATGCACGAAAACACAGGAACTGGGGTGCAGAAAAATGGCAGCACGTGCTCTGGACTGATGAGTCAAAATTTGAAATATTTGGCTGTAGCAGAAGGCAGTTTGTTCGCCAAGGGCTGGAGAGCGCATACTAATGAGTGTCTGCAGGTAACAGTGAAGCATGGTGGAGGTTCCTTGCAAGTTTGGGGCTGCATTTCTGCAAATGGAGTTGGGGATTTGGTCAGAATTAATGGTCTCCTCAATGCTGAGAAGTACAGGCAGATACTTATCCATCATGCAATACCATCAGGGAGGCATCTGATTGGCCCCAAATTTATTCTGCAGCATGACAACGACCCCAAACATACAGCGAAAGTCATTAAGAACTATCTTCAGCGTAAAGAAGAACAAGGAGTCCTGGAAGTGATGGTATGGCCCCCACAGAGCCCTGATCTCAACATCATAGAGTCTGTCTAGGATTACATGGAGAGAGAAGCAACTGAGGCTGCCTAAATCCACAGAAGAACTGTGGTTAGTTCTCCAAGATGTTTGGGCCAACCTACCTGCCGAGTTCCTTCAAAAACTGTGTGCAAGTCTACCTAGAAGAATTGATGCTTGATGCTGTTTTGAATACAAAGGGTGGTCACACCAAATATGAATTTGATTTAGATTTTTCTTCTGTTCACTCACTTTGCATTTAGTTAATTGATAAATATAATCTATTAACATGTCTATTTTGAAAGAATTCTTACTTGGCAGCATTTTTTCACACCTGCCTAAAACTTTTGCACAGTACTATATATATATATATATATATATATATATATATATATATATATATATATATATATATATATATATATATATATATATATATATATATATATACATATACACACAGTATACATATGTGTATATATATATATATATATATATATATATATATATATATATATATATATATATATATATATATATATATATATAAATTTGCTAAATAAAATAAATACATAAATGGGAAGCTGGGGGTTTAAATCCTGTTTCCATTAGGGCGTGTAGTACAGTGTACAGTAGAAATTGTTGTTTTTCCTCTTTCCTCCCGCACTGTATAACAGAAGTAGCTTTTAGGCCTAATATTAAAAAGTGGTCACAACCGGGTCTGAAATTGACAGTTGTCTGCTCCTGACCGAGCCTGCTGTAGAGGATGCTGGGCTCATGAACTCTTTTGCACATGACAATGCTCCAGTGAAGTGGGGCATCTGCCGCTGATGGAAATAAAGAGCTTTCCTCATCTCCAGCCAGGCCCATCGATTCCATTCAGAGTGCCCTGCTTTTATTGCATTCAGGAGTGTCGTCTCAGCTCAATAGAGAGCCGAAGCATGCAATTAACACTGTGTCTTGCGATACTGTCATTTGTTTGTTTTTTATTTCAATTAATTGGGGTTGGAGAGAGGGAGCTGCATGTACCCAAATATTTCACTTTATAATGGTAGATGCTTTATAAATGGATAGGGCTACAGGAGCGGGTACAGTACTTATCCATACATACTTGACCATTTTAAAAAGGGCAATACCAATCCAATGGTATGTACACAAAGCGAGCTTAGCATAGAACCTCAATCATGCGCTTTCACTGTTCAGTAGCTTCTAGTAGAAACCCCCATGAGGGTGCGAGAGCAAATATGTCTATGACTGCAGCCAAACCTCTAATGGATATGCTTTTAAAAGTAATTTGTACTGATTAGCTGTCAACCATCTGCTTTTTGGGTTAAGATTAGTCTTTTCACATAGCCTGCTTAAAAATCAGGACAGGGATACAGCATTTTTATTTATTTATTTATTTTAACCAAAAAAGGATCCAGGCTACTTGGTCCTGCCTATTCCTCCTCAAGCCCTTAACAGCTGACCAAGTCAAAAAAGGAGCCACTCACTCTTACTGCCATCTGCTCCCATCCCAGAACGCCTACCCCAGGCCAAGGAACCAATTAGAGTCTCCCCTTACTTTATCCCATTAACCTCTAATCGACCATCAAGACTCAATACCCAAAGCACAGCAATGGGCCAGCAGTACTCCCTATTGCCCAGCTGTGTCAGACACAGAGTTCAACACAACTGTGAAAATAATCCCAGACTCCCCCACCCGACACACACAACCCTCGTTTAAATTATGATACAGGAAGCATGTTTGACATGCCCACCGCTTAACCCTTTGCAGTCCTATGTCGGACCTGGTCTGACATTGCAATTTTCCATTTCCGGTCCAATCTCGGACCCTGTGCGACATCATAAAAAAAAGATGTAAAAAAACAGGTCTCTAGTTGTTTTTTCTCCAGAAAAAGCCGAGAAAACCATTCAATGGCCGAGTGAGACCGATAGGAGCCGAAAAAAAAAAGGGGCGTATCTCATCAATACAGATAGCCCTGGCACCACATGGATAACACAGGCATAAACAAACAAGACAGCTGCTGCTGCTTCACAGACATTTGCAGAGCTTTTTTTTTTAGATGTTATAGTAATAAAATAATGACTTGGATCACATTATTGATGAGTTTGGTGATAAAAAGAGTGATCAGGAGATGATTTAATTGGTATGCACTCCTATGAAGAGGTATGTGAAATACAGCGAACAAGGGGTGGGGCGGGGCTGGAGATGCAGTACTGAGTGTCCTGGTGATTATGCAGTGCCTTTTTAACCTGTTTTGCTGTGAAAAATTCCTTAAAAAACAGCGCGTCTAAAATAAAATGTGCGTGTGAAAATAAATTGGACCCGACGCGCTGAATAAATGGGCCGCTAAGGGTTAAACACTGAAAGCTGGGGTTGTTCACACTAGTAGAGCACTTGCCTTAACACTGTACAGTATGCAAGGATGGATTTACTGTACTGTATGTTTCCACATACTGCTGTGCACGGTACATTCTCAAACACTGTCACCAACTTTAATAGAACTTCACCTGGCAAATGAAAAAAACATTATCAAAGCTACATTTGGATGAGACTGTTTTAGATTACAGCTCAGTCAAGATGAAAGGGAATATATTGAAAGTGGTCAGAAAAGACATTTTTGAATGCAGGCTCTATGACAATTCGATAAAGTATTGTTTTTGTGTTCACAAAATACTCCACCATACTGTACAATTTTCTACTACTTTTTCTTTATACAAAAAATGTGTATGTACATATAGCAAATTAATTTACATGCAGGCTTCTAAATTATTTGAATATGAATACTCGTGCAATAAATACAGGAGGAAAAATAAAAACAAAATGACTGGATTGGTAATTTGTTAATTTGCTAATAAGTACATACAGATGTCCCACTTTAGCTAAAAAGCAGCAGATTTAAGACGGACAGAATCAGTGTGTGTGGTGGTCGTTTCTCTTGCCAGTGAAAAGCAGAACAGAGGTGTACTGAGGTGAATGCTGTAGTTGACAACAGATTTATGAAACCCATTATAAATATTCTTAAAACCCACAACTCAAACTACTAGTGTAATATTCCAGTACCCAGCCCTGTAATCTGTTGTTGTGCCCTATTGCACTTCACTCTACAGTAAAAGAAAACAGGAGGGCGAGGTACAGTAAAAGTTATTTGACAGTAAGAGAATTACAAAAAAGTACATTCCAAGTTAATAAAACAGAAAACGCACTGCAAAAAGATTTCAGCCATGGCGCAGAACAACATCAAAATAAACTGAAATACTAAGCTTCTCAAGCTGCCAGTATATTAAAAAGTAGTTTTGTAAATCGAGTCCACTAAATTCGAAAATGAGACACCCTGCTAATTCAAAGACACTCCCCCTTTTACCTTGTGTATTAAAATTAGAATACCGACACCAAATTTAGCTAAAGCTTTCTGTTGCAGTCAATTGTACTCCCTCTGAAGGACACCCAATATTGCATTTTGTGGAGTTGTCATCAGGCCCTTGCCCTGGAGATGTAAAATGAAATCTAAACAATCAGTAACCCCTTCCTCTCATGCTCCACAGCCTTCTCGTCTTACCCCATTCTTCCAGCCCGACGACTCGCTGGCATGGACTGAAGCTCAGCGATGTCCTCCCTTCATATTCTTAAACGCGCCATGACCCGCTTTATTCCCTGTATACCGGCTGCCTACTGTGCCTGGATTCAGAGTCCCTTTTGTTCTCTGCGGGTCTGTCTAGGCCTCAGGCAGGGGACTGGCTTACTATTGTTGCCCACAAAGCCAGAACAGCAGTTACCAGGCGTCAGCTTGGGAGCGGGGCCTGCGACCCACTAAAGCCCCAGAAACGAAAGAAAGAAGGAAAAAGAAAAAAGGACTCAAATAAAAGTTAAAAGAATTGCTTTTGCTAAGAAGCATCACCAAGATTACCTATTTGTGTATATTAAAACAAATACAATACTTGTGAATCAGTTGAATTATGAAGTTATCTACCACCACAATGTATTATGCAAACACATTCCTGCTTTGTTAGCACAATAGGTACAGTATAATGTGCCTCTACTACTAATTGTTTGTTTTATTTAATTCAACATAATTGAATTGCTTTTTGAAAGTCCCATGTTAAATTTTCAAGTCAGCGGATAATACAAAGAAACTTTAAGTGCAATGTATTAATAAAGACCACTTTGCACTGATGTCATGGAAAAAAAGGTTATTCATGGTGTTGATTTAGCAGCCTGACATTTTGAAAGGTCGGTGTTCGAAGCCCTCCGAGACAAATGGCAGCGATATTAACAAAATGCAGTAACGCTATGCATTGGCTACAGTGCGCTCTGTGACTCGCGTCCTACAATCTTGATGCCCCCCCACCCCCAAAATAACCTTATGAAATGACCAAGTGACCATATATCATAACCATTGTGTAGAAATGCAATAGGCTGCCAAAGTGACACTGTACAAATTCACTCAACTGTGTTAAAACATTTGCTGGCCCAAAGTTGCTGTTCTGAAGCTGCATACTAAAATATCTCCCTTAAGGATGTTAGAAACAGTACAGCACGCTGGGTTTGATTGCAATGCTCTGAACCTGCCTCTTGCCTCCAGATAAACTGAGGAGTGGGAGCCATGTGATCCTTAAAAACAGAGCCACTGAAATCACTGTGGGGGAGTCTGTCTACAATGAAAACCCTTGGAGTTCAGGAGAGAGTTACAGAAACACTGTTCATAGTGAGCTTCCGGTGTACTGTAATCAAAACAGCTTGCCTTTGTTACTTTTCTAAGTTTAAATTCAGATGTGTCAACATGTGGTTGTGGCAAACTATGTACACTAACCCGCTATTTAAAGATCATCTGCATACAAAATGCAATTTAAAATGTAATCATTCAGGCAGGGAGTATCCAAAGTACGCCCAGAATCTGGCAAGCCTGCTATCGGTTTCTGAGGTCTGTGTCCTGGAATGCTATTCCACCCGATTAAGACCTAAAATCCCCTGGAACACGCCTCTGCAGCTTCAAAACCTGCTGCTTTCTGGAGGATCGACTGGTGCAGTGAGCCAAGGACTCCCCAGCTGACCTAACCCCTACCCCGCCCGGGCAGCGCTTGGCCAATTGTGCGCCGCCCCCTGGGAACTCCCATCCACGGTCTGCAATGGCATAGCTTGGATCTCCAAGTTATAGGGCACATCCTGCACGCTGGCCCGGAGTGCCTTTACCAGATGCGCCACTCGGGAGCCCCGCAAAATAGTTTTAATGATGTGTCCAAACAAGGCAATAGTTAAGAATACATAAAAACAGCAATGATCTTTTCAAGGGTTATATGCGTTTCATATTAATGAATACGGAGAACGCCAGTTGCTGGCAAATGATGAAGGTTCTACTACACCAAACCATTTTAAATTCTGCATTTTAGCAGTCTGAAACATTTTTATACTGGTCCCAAGCCTTCTAGTTTCCTGTGACCTGTGTACTTGTTGTATAAGCCCAATATTCCTTGACATTAAAATACATATCTGATAAGATTTACTGGAATTATCTATGCACTTGTCTGTGTACTTCATTACAGAAAATACAATGTGCTTAAAACACTAATAATGCATGCATAAGTATTAGAACAGCATTGTCACAGGATTGACCACAATGTACTGTACATACCTGCCCTCAAAAAATACTCCGACAACTTCATAAAAGGCTGTCCACCAGGAACCATTTTACAGTTATGAGGGGAGCAGCAATAAAAATATCAAAAAGCTGATTGACAGGAATGAATAAAGCAACTCCAAGACATTCTCGGGCCTTTAGTTGAGTTGGCCTCATAACAGAGAGCCTTACAATGAAGAGAGAGAGATATTTATTTATTTTAAAGTGCCATTGCAAGTTCTATACAATTCTGGAGCCACAATGCCAGTATTTTGGTGTGAGGTGGAGGTTTACAGCTGTATTCAATTAACTTTGACACACAGGAGAACTCTTTGGAGGTACAAACTATGGACTGAATTCAATAGGATTCCATGTTTCACGCAGTTTGTGCTGATACAATAGAAAACATTTCAACAATAAACAAATAAATTAAAAAGGAAGGCTTGTTGTACATTACTGTAGGTAGACAAGCAAGCCAGCCAGCCAGCCAGGTACCGACAATAAACTCAAACCATCCCAATAGTGTTCTTTAGGCTCCAGCATTTAAAAAGAAATAAAGCTGGGCTTGGCTTCTAACACACCCCTTTAAAAACAGAGTTTCTGAACACCATTACTGATTATAGCCTTTCAGCTGCCTGGCAGGACATTAAACAGTGGGCACTCCAGGAATAACAAACAGAATGGAATTACTACCAGCAGCAGTTTATCTATCTTGTTTTTTTGGATAGTATGCTGATCTTTAGATTTATCCTACCCGTTGTGCCATTTGTGTACTGCAAGTTATAGTTGTCAACCCTTTTTTTTAATATCCATACAGTATAGGAGCCTTTGCATGCATCAAATAAGAGTACCTAACCTCAAAAGAATGCTAAAAAAAAAACAAACAATACGATGTCAAACGGCAGCATTCTCTCAATATCTACAGCCCTGGCTTTAGAGAAATTCTAAACCCAGCAGGCAGAGGCTGCCAAGGGAGCCCACAGTCAGACAGGGCATAGAGTGGTAACACCACCCGGCCACGTGCCAAACACATTGACCCACACAGCCGGCGTAGCAGAAGTCGATCCAGAGGAATGCAGAGTCACATTCCAGAGGCTTTCTGCTTCTTCTACCACAGCAACAGAGAGGGAGGGAGGCTCAGGGGAGAGAGAGAGGGAGGGAGGGAAGGAGGGAGAGAGACATCAATAGCAAGAAGCTGGGCACTGAGCCAAGCTCCTGATAAAAAAAAAAATTAAAAATCGCCGTCTTTCCAAGGGTGACGGCAATTCAATTACTGCAGTGGAGTTTCAGGCTTGTACTTTGAGCTGGGCCGAGGTTCAGAGCAGCCCCCGAGAACAGCAGAAGAACTGTTGACAATGAGATTATCTGCTGAGGAAACCACAGAACAAAAAGCAAAATGAGGTATTGCATTATTTTACCATACCCTTAAGCGTCGCTACTGCGTACATTGCTTGCTGTATGGGACTATTTAAAATGTTCAAAACGGACTTCAGTGAAAACGATTTCCACTTTCAAAACCCAAGGAGACACATCTGACGCCCAGTTGCAGACACCCTCCTCCCCTCTTCCTAGTCTCTCAGTAATGTGCTTAAAAAGGAATTTAGATGACTCATTGACTGCAGTGGGCTACAGGGTAGTCCGCTTCCCACTGTTCTAATGAGGTGCTGAAGTAATAATTGGCGGCATTTCTTCCCAAGGCCTGAGTGTACTGTTCCAGCAGCCACCTGGGTTTCATTACTGAATGAGGAACAACACCACCTGGAACTTGTAAAATGCCCTCTGAACATCAAAAGAATAGAAAGTCAAATGAATAACCATTTAGTTTGCGAATTGAACACAGGTCTATCTATCTACACAGTAAATAAATAAAAGTAATTAAACTTATAAAATTAGCCATGTTCTGGCTTCCATCTTCTTCAGATGGCATGGTAGAAATAGTTAGGTAGACTGATGTTTATATATATATATAAAAAAATCAGGAGGTTTATGAACACATCACAGAAGCACAAGCAAAGCAGAAATTCTGCCCAGTTTCCTGGCCTAATTCTACCCCTCTCTGTAGTTTCCAGTCCCTGCGGCAGCCTGAAGGATAATGGGGCCTCTTTGGAAATGAGTAATAAAACACTCAAAAGACTAATCCTGTTACAAATAGCTTCAAAATAAAAATTTATAAAATTAAAATGAGTCCCCCCTCCCCTCCAAGGGGAACTACACTGGGAATGGTCGGCAGTGATAGGACATTATTTCATGAAGTAGTTCTTGATATGCAGTCTAATTTCTAGAGTTTCTTTAAAATGGCCCCAGGGAATGGGAAAGGTTTTAATCAGCGCGTGGAAGCAGATCCATCAGATATGCTAATCAGAGATCTTACCTGAACAAATACCCTCAAGAGCAGACTCATCTATCTTAATTGGGAAAGGCTTCATTAATAATGCAGCTTAGGAGGCTCTGGCTGGAGGTATAAATAGCAGGATCAGATGCAAGTGTTTTTTTGTCCTGTCAGCACCAAATGGGGAAAGGCTAGGTTTCAAGCAAACACACTGGCAAATCCCTCACCAAATGGATCAAAAGATGCAAGAGACTGCCCCATGCACTTTCAAAAGCAAACCCCACATTGTCCTAATAATGGTGATCAGGAGAAAACAAAGGAAAAAGGGCCAGGCAGTTATACTATAATCCATCAAGGGTTTCTGCATGTGTTACTGTGAAAAGGAAAAACACTGACCATAAAAAAAGTACATCCAAGGACTTCGGCCTGACTCCAATCACAAAATACTATATAGGTGCACAATGTTAATGGTACCAATTAGGCCGCTATTACCATAGCAGCCAGGTGTCTTTAATCAGTCTCTCTATATATTTTAAATTAAGAGGCAATCATTTGTAAAGAATGTAAAAGGTAGTTATATGGGAGGTACAACATTAAGAAACACACAATTTTCAATTGATCTACTGTATATTACTAGCATGTGTCACAGCTGGGAATGGAAAAACACTTTGTCTATCTTTGATTCCCGAGATGAAATACAATACTGTAGCCAACGGTGAATGGTTAAAATTTGCAGTGGGTTTGTTTCAGCAAAGTTCAGGCCAGCATGTGCACAACACCTGCATGGATTACTGGACCCCCAAAGAAAATCCTCCACATGCACAAAAATCGGAACATTATATCAAAACGCTAAAAATTAAACTGAACTTAACTGCCCCTGAGCCAGAAGCTGTCAGGGCTGCCTTTGAAATTGTATTTCATGACAAATTATGGACACTGGAGTCTCCTATCCAATGCAGACTGGAGCCTCAGAAAATGAGGAACACATTTTGCAGTTCACATTAGTAACAGTGCAGCCAGATACTATAAAAAAAAGATGGAAAATGAAAGATGCCATGACACCGAATGAACAGACTCCTCAATAGGGAGAAACAGCAAGGGGGTGCATGGAAATACAGGCAGAGCAACAACAAGTCTGGAGTCAAGTCCACGCATTCAATCTGGTAAAATGAATTTCAACTCAAGTTAAAACAGTTTGGTAAAAAATGTCCAAGCTTGATTTTCGGTCAAGTTGGCAGCCTCTCATTTTTGCTTCAGATAACTACAATTCATAAAGTCAAATGAGCACTAAATGTAAGCTAGCATTGCTTTGCTCTCTACACAATCCTGTTTGCAATATAAATGGGGTTAGGCTGTACAAGGAATTAGAAACGGATTGTGGGTCCGAGTTCACTGCTGAGACAGAAGAATTCCCTATTATCTCAGCAGGAAGGGCCGTTGTGACTGAACGAACTATGTGCATGTGTCCAGGCTAGACCACCTGCCCTGCAAAGCACAGTAATCGTGACCACATTCCTCAGCTTTTTCAGCAAGCTTTGAATACACACTGCAGTGTGGTAAAACAAATCAAAAGGGGTTTCTTACCCTTAACAGGGGCCCATCATAGCAATTCCAATACAAAATTACCTTGGCCAGTTCCCACATGTTAAGCCAGTGTTCCTCAGCACCAGCACATCTGATCAACCCATTCACAAACTTGCTCAGCGTCAGCTGGCCCGTTCTGTCACAATTCAATTCTGTCTAATCTCGTCCTACGAGAAAATTACTCATTATCATGATGTATTACTGTTGCCACTCTTTTTACTGTGCACCTCCCAGCAGTAAGCCTCAAGAAAGATCACTGTGTGATCTTTCCATCTGTGAGCCCCGTGCCAACTCAAAAACATTAAGAAAAGAAAGAAGGAAGAGCCATCTAAAGTGGCAGCGAAGTGTTCTAGGATTTACCTAATGTTCAGGTAAGCAATGGGTGCACAACAATCCGACAACGACAACACGGTTGTCAAGTACAGTACTGCAGAACTCCTTTCAAGTCTTCAGTGTATAATATTGCTAATTTATACAGACATTTCAATGACCGCTGCGGTTTTGTAATTCGGTGTTATTCCCCCCCAAAACACCAAATGCTAAAAGTGAACAAAATAGGTAGATAATTAGTTTTATTCAAATTCTTGCACAAAAAAAAAAGTAGCTATGACATGGTTCAAGTAGCAGCTCCTCATGCTATGACATGAGAAGGAGAGATAAACGTGAACAGAAAAAAAATCTTGAGAAGTGCATCGATTTCTATTTATTTGTGTAATACATTCTCACCACCTTACGTAGTTCTGCTTTCTAACTAGTAAAACGTGTGCTTTCACGAAAAAGGTTAGAATGTGTATGCTTAAAAACAGCATAGCACTTTCTCTCCCCCCCTGAATTGAGTGTCCAGCAATGCACCATAACAAAACTGTAAATCCTCTGCAACTGTGAATTTCAAGAACTGTGAAACTATATAAAGTCTCTCAAATGTAAACATCTAACATTATGTACATCCAGCTGTTCATCATTGTGATGCAGAGCACTCTCCGTTGCCTGATGAAGTTTCTATTTGAGTTTTTTTTTGTACAGGTTTTGTAACAGCGTTTAGAAAAACTACAGTTGCACAGACTGAACTACTCATTTGACCACTATCATTATTAAACTCCAGTCATGGGTAAATCTTCAGACAGTTTGCCTGAAAATCTATCTAACTTTCCTTTCACTGACATCGCTTATGGTGCTGTTGTATCACTAAGGCTGTATTTAAGCCTCCAGTCTAATCTATGTATTAGTCAGTGGCGTGTGACCGAGTTCAGTAAAAAAATACCCTGAATATTTATTTTTTGCTAAAAATTACCCTGTGTTTTTTTCCCCCCCCCCATTATAAAAAGTGTTTTTAAATTTGATTTTTTTTTTTATACAATTTTATTTTTACAATGTAAAAGTGACTTACATTTTAATTTTTTATAACAATTCGGGTGTGAATCACTCAGAAAAACAGTGCTTTGTGTTTGTTTGAATTCTCAAATTCCATCAAAAAGGCTTTTTTTTTTTTTTTTTTTAAGAATGAGTATGAAATCGCCTTTTGGATTTATGTTTTGCTCCCCCCTAGAACTGACTTGGTTGCCCTGAATATTCACGCTCAACAAAGGCAACATTGCCTTGCCCTTCATGACCTTAACTTCATGCCCTGACACACTATATATAAATAAAAAAGTGGGTTAGCACATTTCTAGTAGTTCACTGCAAGAAAAAGATGCAGTCGCAGCAGTAAATGATACTGTTTTATTGACTTGAACCCTAGAGAAGTACAGTACTGTGCAAAAGTTTTAGGCAGGTGTGAAAAAATGCCGTAAAGTAAGAATGCTTTCAAATATAGACATGTTAATAGATTATATTTATCAATTAACAAAATGCAAAGTGAGTGAACAGAAGAAAAATCTACATCAAATCAATATTTGGTGTGACCACCCTTTGCCTTCAAAACAGCATCAAGCATCAATTCTTCTAGGTAAACTTGCACACAGTTTTTGAAGGAACTCGGCAGGTGGGTTGGCCCAAACATCTTGGAGAAGTAACCACAGTTCTTCTGTGGATTTAGGCAGCCTCAGTTGCTTCTCTCTCTTCATGTAATCCCAGACAGACTCGATGATGTTGAGATCAGGGCTCTGTGGGGGCCATACCATCACTTCCAGGACTCCTTGTTCTTCTTTACGCTGAAGATAGTTCTTAATGACTTTCGCTGTATGTTTGGGGTCGTTGTCATGCTGCAGAATAAATTTGGGGCCAATCAGATGCCTCCCTGATGGTATTGCATGATGGATAAGTATCTGCCTGTACTTCTCAGCATTGAGGAGACCATTAATTCTGACCAAATCCCCAACTCCATTTGCAGAAATGCAGCCCCAAACTTGCAAGGAACCTCCACCATGCTTCACTGTTGCCTGCAGACACTCATTCGTACGCCTCCAGCCCTTCGCGAACAAACTGCCTTCTGCTACAGCCAAATATTTCAAATTTTGACTCATCAGTCCAGAGCACCTGCTGCCATTTTTCTGCACCCCAGTTCCTGTGTTTTCGTGCATAGTTGAGTCGCTTGGCCTTGTTTCCACGCCTGAGGTATGGCTTTTGGCCACAAGTCTTCCATGAAGGCCACTTCTGACCAGACTTCTCCGGACAGTAGATGGGTGTACCAGGGTCCCACTGTTTTCTGCCAGATCTGAGCTGATGGCACTGCTGGACATCTTCCGATTGCGAAGGGAAGTAAGCATGATGTGTCTCATCTGCTGCAGTAAGTTTCCTTGGCCGACCACCGCGCTCACGGTCCTCAACGCTGCCTGTTTCTTTGTGCTGCTTCAAAAGAGCTTGGACAGCACATCTGGAAACCCCTGTCTGCCTTGAAATTTCTGCCTGGGAGAGACCTTGCTGATGCAGTATAACTACCTTGTGTCTTGTTGCTGTGCTCAGTCTTGCCATGGTGTATGACTTTTGACAGTAAACTGTCTTCAGCAACCTCACCTTGTTAGCTGAGTTTGGCTGTTCCTCATCCAGTTTTATTCCTCCTACACAGCTGTTTGTTTCCGTTAATGATTGTGTTTCAACCTACATATTGAATTGATGATCATTAGCACCTGTTTGGTATAATTGTTTAATCATACACCTGACTATATGCCTACAAAATCCCTGACTTTGTGTAAGTGTACCTAGAAGAATTGATGCTGTTTTGAAGGCAAAGGGTGGTCACACCAAATATGGATTTGATTTAGATTTTTCTTCTGTTCACTCACTTTGCATTTAGTTAATTGATAAATATAATCTATTAACATGTCTATTTTTGAAAGCATTCTTACTTTACAGCATTTTTTCACACCTGCCTAAAACTTTTGCACAGTACTGTATATACAATGAACTTTAATCGATATTGGCTGAAGGCTGCAGGGATTCTCCATATTATCAAAATAATTCCAGAGAATGCCGTGTTCTGGGGCGATCACCAGCTGCAGAAGATAGCGAGTAATTAAAGCCTGGTCCCATATCCAATAATAAAAACGCAGCACATTGATTTTGTTTAGGGCCTAGACCTGGGGTGTATAACAAACACACATCCTATTCTGTGGTCCAGTGATTTCAAGGCCACAGACAATGCCAAAGGAAGCCATTATATCAAGGAATCATTCTACAGTTGATTACAGCTAATCAGTGTTTCATTTGCATCAAACTTGAATCTCTCATATTTCGAGTAGAATAAAAAAAAAAAAACTTACAGCTGAAGCCACCAAACTCCTACATTAACAAAACGGTCTGCCAAAGCATTTGTTAAACCCTTTAGACATGACGACCAATAATTAAATTTCAGATAACTAAAATACATGGGAGGAGTACACAAAAGTAAGCTTTTAGTTTGCAGTTAGTTATGCAAATGTTTGGTCGCCACCCGTTACTTTCAAAGCAGGAAGTCAAAAGGTTAATTCAACTAAAACAAATGCAACACTGTAGTGCAGCGTAGGAACAGGCCTGCTCGCGACAGTCTCTCTTTCAGCCGCAGAGACTATGAGGCTTGTACAGCAGAGTCCTGAAGCAGCTTCTTTCCACTGCTCTTCAGAGATCAAATGCAAATCACGCAGATTAAGCTTGGGCTGAAATTAATCATCACTGGAACGAGGCGACTGGAGAACACCTCAGGTGGTAGTGGTGGGTGGAAGAGGCAACTTTCTTCAAGTACTGTTTATATACTGAAAGATGAGGCGTTTCATTCTTATACATGCTATTTCATGTCGTCTCATGTCAGCAGTTCCCCGTTATGCCTACCGCACTCCACACTTAAATCAGGACATTGCTGACACACTGTACATTTTAAAACTTGCATGGTTTATACTGTGGCTATTAAAATAATTCCACATTGCAGCACACCAAGGTGGAGTTGAAATCAAATTACATTCAGGGTTCATCTTTAGTCACTCCAGGAGCTTACCTGCCTTGCAGCCCTGAATGGCGTCTGAACTGAAGCAGGCAGGCCGGGTCAGACTTGCTCAAGCTATTCTATAGTGTCAAACTTAATAGTGTCTGCAAATTATTCATCAGCCCCAGCACCTATTTTTACCAGGGGCCAATGGGACAAAGAAAACAAAAATTAGTGTCAGAGATACAGTAGATCAAAAACCCTTTAAAAACAGCAAACAGTCCAGTGAAATGACCATGAAGGAGGACATCCCCAGGTGTAAAACCAGTCTGCAAAGCCCCAAGAAACAAAACGAAAACACTTGTGGCATCAACAGGTGTAAAAACAGCTGTTTGTGCTCCTTGTGGAGTCATACCTTGTGCTAGTCTTTAGAGTTTCCATCTTCTTCAACCAGAGTGTTTATTCCAAGTTTCATTTAAACCCCAAATCAGTATAAAAACGTACAACACTATGTGCACTTTTCACAATCTGTAAATTAGAGCTGCTGGTTACTCCATCATCCAATGGTTGGAAGTTTGTCTGGCTTTCAATTCAGAAGTTTACTTTTTAAAAACGGCAAGAAGCCGCCATACTTAGTCAGCAGAGACAGGTCAATGGTCAGCTATAAAGTCTTGACAATAAAATGCTATGTTAAAAAAAGAAAAGAAAAAACTAAAAACATTAAGTTTTAGAAACTTAACTTTTGCTCATTCCATCCAAATACGCAGCTAATTTTTTCACACAGTACTCACTATTTAATAAAAAAACAATTCTATATTTTATAAAACACTTCAATTCACAGTAGTCACATTGATTTCCCTATGAAGTGGAAAACCTAAGAAATTTTAGCTGAAGTAGTGTGCTAGTTACTATAGGTTTCACAGTTTGCCATTATTCCTGTATATCCAATTCAAACAGAGCAAAGCAAACCAAATCAACATGTATTGTAAGGTACTGTATGATTAAGCAGCATGTGTGAAAGCATGTAACCCTTTCTAGGAGAGCTGTTCCAAACTTATGGATCTCTAGATTCTGAGGAGCCTAATAATGTAGAACCTGCTTCCCAAAATTACACTACTTGAAAACAAACCCTAGGAAAGAAGAATAAAACATGCAAGGACAACTTACAGCCATAAAAACTGTTTCAAACCATACTGTGTTCTCCGGAGCAGCTGAAGAGGGGTTACGCCACGTGCTTGTGGTATTAAAAGCCTACAGAACCCTGTTGAGTGTTCTACTGCATGTACAGTCTTATCAGCACAACTATTGTATCTGTTGCAATACACCTTGTGTTCCGTGAAACCAGACTAAGTTAGGTTCTGTATCTACCCATACAATACCATTCGGTTCCATAATCAACAGTAAAGTACTGCTGATGTTTAAAATCATGCCATCAACTTCCATTTCCCCACCAAATACTCTGAAGAACCCGCCCCTAAGAGTATTGGGGTTAAAATGAAGTAATAGCTCTTTCTGGATCTGTAGAATGCCTTTTGGAGATCACTATGCAGCCCCAGTGGGCTACACGGTACAAATATAAAAGTCTGCTGCTTTTCTCAATGGATCTCAGTGTTTTTTTTTATTGGCAACCACACTATAAATCCCCACCACACAGCACAAGCCCGATTTAAGCAGCGATAGAAATGAACTATTTTAAGGAGCTGATCTAGACAACTGATCAGTTGAAGCACTAGGTCTGCCTGAATATTGCAGTCTGCTGATCTGCTTCATGGGCACTAGCCCACAGAAACTGCTGCCCGGCACAGACCAGTAAACCTGAGCCACTTCTGAAACAGGGTAAAGTTATTTTCTCAGATTTCTTTTGGATGCAGATGTGTGGCAGTATCAATGCCTCATCGTTTTATGGGCCATTTTGATCCCCCTTTCAATCACAGGACCTCTCACACACTTAAAAGCAGCACCTGTTTAGAGGTGGGTTTCAGCAGCTGTGAGATCCCCATTGCATGCACACTGTGGTTTCATTATACCAGGAAACCCCTCATTCATTAATGATTTTTTTTTTTTTTCTTTTCACAAAAGAAGCCATTGAAAGTGTTACATTAAATGTTCAAAGGGAATGCAGAAGATGAAAGCAGGCCCCATTCAATTCATGGCAACCAACAGAAAACACATGGATATAAAGAAAGAAAGAAAAACACACACACACACACACACACACACACACACACACACACACACACACACACACTTAATACACAGGAGTCAAAACCATGAAACCCACGGACTATCAGAAGAAATGCGCATAATGTACAGGCTACAGGCTAATCAACTTCACACACTAGCAAAACAACTACGGGCTCAGTACTATGACCATCAGCAAGCAAAGAAAAAATACAAAATGTTTAAAATGTTCCATTTTAGAGAGCTGCCCTGGATATAGCCTACATTTTGAAACCCATTTTTAATATGTAACCATGACAGTAACAGGAGAGCAACGCAAGTTGAATACCAGCAAAAAGGTAGTTCCGATATATGCAAAAATAGTGCCAAGTTCATACACCACACAGGGGGAACTACATTTAAATGAATGAAGCAAGTACACAGAGAGAGCTACGAATGAGTTCTCCTTTCTGTAGGAATCATGCCAAATACAGGCTCACAAAAGAGCCCTCGGGTCCTTTGCAACATGCTAATGTCATTTACCCAGACAACATACTCCTTTCCCTGTCGGATGTCAAAAGGCACAATCACGGCTTTATTTGTAAACTGAAGGACGGCTTTTTTTGTAAAACTGAAGGAGGAAGACAGAAAAGGACAAGAACCAAAGCAAATTGAAAGTGAATTTACCTCAGGAGATATGAATACAGGAGAGAAGATTGGAAACAATTAAAAGGTATGTTTTTTTTGTTATGATAATGAGTGCGACAGACTCCAATTAAATAGAATTCTTGCCAAGGCATCTTCAGTCACTGATTTACAGGCCAACATCTCACCAGAAATGGAAATGAACATTCACTAAAAATTACATTCAAAATGAATGCGGAAAAAGAAGAAAAAAAAAATAACTTAAACAAAAAAAAAAAATGAAGGGGGCAGCACCCATCCACACTCCCAACACACACACAAAGGGGCTCCATTAGGGAGGAAGCCCAAAGCCTGTAGGGAATGAAAACGTCCTCTTCAAGTCTTCATGTCTGCCCATTGCTGTAGTTTGTTGTACTTTTTATGGGAAACAGTTGCTTCCTTTGCTATTGTTTTAGGCTCAGCCCACACTTACAAATGCGTCTGTGCTGAGCGCCACAGTATTCTTGAAACATGAAGTTCCAATGCGTTTCCCTGCAAAAAATATAGCAGCTATTTTTCAGGGGAGATTTTAAATATTTGTCAAACGATCAGGTCTTATGAAAGAAAAAGCCAGGGCATATCGTTTTGTGAAAGGAAAATAAAACTGTTTGTTACTGTACTAGTTTTGTAACATTAACAGTTATTTTTAAAAACAGTTATCAGCATTATTTCTTTACAGTACTTCCACAAAAACATAATTAAACACAGTATATGCACCCCCCCCCAAAAAAAAAATACAATAAAATGCTATGGGTGTTTAATAAAGTAACCTATAAAAGGTAATGCATTTAGTATAATACTAGGGCAGAGTAGGATTTGAGATTTAAAAAGAACACCAAAAATTAGGAATCCCATTTACAAAAAAAAAAAAAGAATATTTCTATATTTCACTGGATTTATTTAAAAAAAAGTACATAAAATGCAATAAAAATAATGTAATGTTTTAGTAGCTAACTGTATGGTTTAGCACCAGTGCTGTACTTTTTAAATATATATTTACAGCATGTTCTACGTTGGGTTTGAATCAGATACATTTTAATTACAGCAGCAGACAATTTCTTTTAATCCCATTTTTGCAGGCAATTCCATTCCCATGATAACTCACCACAGTAAAATATTGAACAAAGGATATAAATCTCTCAGTTCTTTAATTTTATTTTTGTTAAGTAATTTGGTTAAAAGTAAAACAAAACAAACACTCTGAATTTAAATACATTAAATAAAAATCTCCTTCAATGGTATTGCAATTCAAAACACAAATCTGTTTGCTCCACACTGCAATACTGCCAAGCAGAAACTATAGAAGCCAAAAGGAGGAGGATTTAGGGACCCTTCCCCCTTGAGAGTCCTGAAAAACAGCAGTATTCCCAGGCTACTTTTAAAAGCACATTGATTTTTTGTCCTTTTATGACATGGTACTTAATTTTTTTTTTTAATTTACAAGGACTTCGACCTACTATTGGAGCAACTGGAGACATTAAAAGATTGCAATCCAACACTGTTAAAAGATAGAGGTCACTACCTAAAAACGCAGAGGCTAAGCTTCTGGACCGAAACTAAATAAAAATTACAAAAACTCTTGAAGCTAAGTGGGTAGGTATTGCAGTAAAGGCTAGCAGCAGTGTGCTCTCTCTACCGATTCCATTACATTACAGTATAATGTTCAGCAAGAGAAGCAGGCAATGCCCTTCCTGTAGCAGAACTGTGATCAACTCCCCTGGTTTTCAATAACATTCAAGTGCCTGACAATACCAGCCTCCCCATTCATCTCGGAGGACAGCTCTTCTATCCTATTATACCGTGGCAAACACACAATCTCTCCATTCAGCAGACAGCTCACCCTTTCCATCGCGTGCATCTTCTATTCAGTTTTTATCCGCTCTGTACAAGACAGGCTTTCTCCACCAGGAGCCCTGTCAGACGTGGCCATAAGATTTGACTGGAACGGCCTACTCGAGATCTGGTCAGCAAGGATCGTTTAACTGGAAAAGTGGCTTCAACTGAAACTGAGCCACAGGCTTTCCAAACTCACACGCAACCAGAAACAATTAGAGTGAACTTAACTCATGTGTACAGTAAAGAATGGGTGTAGGGTCAAGCAATATTTTAGAGTGGCATCCTTTCCAGAGTACAATCTGAATGATTTTAAATAAAGCAGATGTCTGAAAGTGCCCGGAACAGAGTAGTCACAATAAGGGACGCGTGGGTGCTGCATGCGGCAATTTATTTAACAGTCCAGCATTCATTCCGTGTACATGGGATTTCTTTGCATGTCTCTAAAAAAAATAGTAGCGCAAGACCTGGTACAGAGATGACCGAATAATTCAGACATTATGCCCCTCACCAAAAATCTGTAGGAAAGCAATAATGAGATAGATAATGAGATATATACAGTACTGTGCAATAGTTTTAGGCAGGTGTGAAAAAATGCTGTAAAGTAAGAATGCTTTCAAAAATAGACATGTTAATAGTTTATACTTATCAATTAACTAAATGTAAAGTGAGTGAACAGAAGAAAAATCTAAATCAAATCCATATTCGGTGTGACCACCCTTTGCCTTCAAAACAGCATCAATTCTTCTAGGTACACTTGCACAAAGTCAGGGATTTTGTAGGCATATAGTCAGGTGTATGATTAAACAATTATACCAAACAGGTGCTAATGATCATCAATTCAATATGTAGGTTGAAACACAATCATTAACTGAAACAGAAACAGCTGCGTAGGAGGAATAAAACTGGGTGAGGAACAGCCAAACTCAGCTAACAAGGTGAGGTTGCTGAAGACAGTTTACTGTCAAAAGTCATACACCATGGCAAGACTGAGCACAGCAACAAGACACAAGGTAGTTATACTGCATCAGCAAGGTCTCTCCCAGGCAGGAATTTCAAGGCAGACAGGGGTTTCCAGATGTGCTGTCCAAGCTCTTTTGAAGAAGCACAAAGAAACAGGCAACGTTGAGGACCGTAGACGCAGTGGTCGGCCAAGGAAACCTACTGCAGCAGATGAAAGACACATCATGCTTACTTCCCTTCGCAATCGGAAGATGTCCAGCAACTGGCAGAAAACAGTGGGACCCTGGTACACCCATCTACTGTCCGGAGAAGTCTGGTCAGAAGTGGCCTTCATGGAAGACTTGCGGTCAAAAAGCCATACCTCCGACGTGGAAACAAGGCCAAGCGACTCAACTATGCACGAAAACACAGGAACTGGGGGGCAGAAAAATGGCAGCACGTGCTCTGGACTGATGAGTCAAAATTTGAAATATTTGGCTGTAGCAGAAGGCAGTTTGTTCGCTGAAGGGCTGGAGAGCGCATACCGAATGAGTGTCTGCAGGCAACATTGAAGCATGGTGGAGGTTCCTTGCAAGTTTGGGGCTGCATTTCTGCAAATGGAGTTGGGGATTTGGCCAGAATTAATGGTCTCCTCAATGCTGAGAAATACAGGCAGGTACTTATCCATCATGCAATACCATCAGGGAGGCATCTGATTGGCCCCAAATTTATTCTGCAGCATGACAACGACCCCAAACATACAGCGAAAGTCATTAAGTACTATCTTCAGCGTAAAGAAGAACAAGGAGTCCTGGAAGTGATGGTATGGCCCCCACAGAGCCCTGATCTCAACATCATCCAGTCTGTCTGGGATTACATGAAGAGAGAGAAGCAACTGAGGCTGCCTAAATCCACAGAAGAACTATGGTTAGTTCTCCAAGATGTTTGGGCCAACCTACCTGCCGAGCTCCTTCAAAAACTGTGTGCAAGTGTACCTAGAAGAATTGATGCTGTTTTGAAGGCAAAGGGTGGTCACACCAAATATTGATTTGATGTAGATTTTTCTTCTGTTCACTCACTTTGCATTTAGTTAATTGATAAATATAAACTATTAACATGTCTATTTTTAAAAGCATTCTTACTTTACAGCATTTTTTCACACCTGCCTAAAACTTTTGCACAGTACTGTATATATATAATTAAAAGCACTGCACACAAGGTTCATTCCATCGCTGTCATTTTATAACTACGCATTTTGATATTTCTTAATTTCCTGTTTAAGTTACTAAAAAAAAAAATGGTATGACACACGCAGTAGTTTGTTTTTTACTCAAGGATCATTGTACACTGTGGTAAGATTTCACAATTTGAACAGTCAGCATTCAAATCAGTGTCAACCTTTGCATAGGCATAGCTTTTCTCCATACCACCATGATTATTAAACAGTCGCTGTATTTCTTCATACAACAAGCTGCATTAGATTTATAAACAGAGGAAACCAGACCTTAAATAACTCTCTACAACAGTGTGAATTTTCTATGAAGGCCTCTTGTATGCATTTGTGCAGCTTGATGTCCATAAACAGTTTAGCATTTACCAGAGCGATTGCTCTTACTTGTAAATATTTTCCAACAGCCACATGACAAAACACTTACTGTAGTGCAGGGTTTAGTTAATTGGTGATACATTCGACAGTATTTATCTTGCCCAAATGAAATTTGACTGCATAACAGATCAAATACTGTACAGCACATGTTCACTGTAGATCCAGGTCAATGCAATGAAAAGTAACACCTCTACAGTACAGAAGCAATCTGTTTGCACAGTTAAGGTCAATGGACCATCAAACATGTAGCAATTTCTTACCTCCCCATATTGAATAAGCACAAAGCCTTCCCACCTCACTCTGCTACACAAACATAGCTCCCTATTTACATTCACACAACAAAGCAAAAAGATTAACAAAAGTATGTGTATTTAAAGAAGGGCAGTATTGCAAGGTGGACTGCACTGCGATTTCTGTCAGTGCTCTTCTTTGGTGGTGTCTTTGTTCTCGTCCACTTTGTTTAAAAACTGATTATTAAATCTTTGAAAAAAGAATCAATAGGCGAGTAAAGAGTAACAATGTTCTAAAGGGAATGGGGCCCAATTTCCCCCACGAAGTACAACAGATGAATCATGTTGTGAGAGTGTATGAGCTTGTCTGTGTACAGCAGGCTTTGTGTGTTCGCAAGGTACAGCCACACTTCCACTGTCTTGTGATGTCGCTGCAGTGTCAAGATTCCATTCATGACAAACGGTCTCAAAACACAGCTTGGCTTTTTGCATTCGCAAGATGCCAGGTTTGATTTTTGGTTTTGTGTGCATTTGATTATTTTTTCTGCCGTCATCTGTTAGATTGCCCTGCACAGGTGGGAATTAGTGTTGGTATAATTTGTATGGGGAAATGGGTTTATTTGTTTTGATTAATTGATTGTTTACAGACGGGCGCTCGTTTGAGACTTTGCTGTCTGCTGGGTTTGTTTGAGAGGAGGGGCAATGGATAATTGGCTGTGCCAGCCCTCAAATCAGCAGGTGGGCGATCGCTGGTGGCGACATCTGGTGGAGATCTCACATCGCGACTGCAACGCCATGCTACACAGGGGAGCTGCGTATATTCGAGAGGAGAAAGTCCCTGAAACTGCAAGTGGTGCTTGTGAAGGCAATGCCCAGCCAAGGCCGAATGAAGCAGCAGGAGTCGTATGAATACCGGCTCATCAGTAGGTTAGTTTAGGGGATAGTGATCCCAGGAAGTAATGTACAGCGAGGGTTACGTAGTGTAGCCGGTTCCTGGAGTGGGACGCCTCGTTTATAAGGCTAGAACTCGCCCTGTGCGGCACCTTTTATTTTTAGTTTTTGTACTGTGTTTTATTTTGCTTTTTGTACAGCTTGCTGCATGTGTCCTCTGTGCGTTACCATCGCTGGTAACGTCACATGACCCCTTTTGTTTGTATTAATAAATCCTGCGCGCCTGTGCTGGCGTTTCACCTCCCATGTCTCTCTGTATTGCCTAAGCAGCGGCTACCCACACACGTGACACGAGCACCCTGTTACAGAACCAAATGGCTCTAAGGAACTAATTGGCTATATCCCATGAGCTACTGCAAGCAAATTAAGGCTACCAGCTAGAATGAGCATCAAAAGAAAAGCAGGTAGGTGTGAAAGGAAGAATTATATGAAATATTTAGGGAATCCTCTAATTATCCATTTTCAAATATTTTGCCCTTCGCAGGTTAAGATATCAGAAAATAAATATATGCTGTATTTAAATGTAATCAGCAATAGTATTGTGGGTAATTACTCTTGAGAAATGATTAACTTCACAAAAAGCCGCCTAGAATACACAGTACAACACACACGTTGTATTATACTGTATGGGGGGCAGGGGTGTTATAAATAGCCTTCTGCTTCTAAACCAAACAAAACGCTCTGGGATTCCTGAAGGAAATCTGCTACGCCGAGTACAGACCAAGCTCCACCGCAAACCAGATGTCACATCCCAAAAATAAATAATTCTGCACAAGATCTGCTCATCCAAAATATTTACCACAAGACTAAACAACCTTTTTGGTGTGCCTGGGAACTCAAGACAGGAAGGTATTTTAAAAATTTAAAGCAGTTAAACTTTTAAGCAGTTAATTTAGTATTCATTTACTGTAACAAGTAGGCTATTTGATGGTTTAAAGCTCAAAGAGGAAGTTTGGGTTCCAAAAGATGGCACAGTAACCAAATCAGAAAGTCATTTTAAACCTCTTCTAATTGATCAAAAAAAGCAGCAGTGTGCCCCTTTGCCTCCAGACCTGAACAAGGCAGTTTTAACCGTGAAGAGTAGATTACTATCTACCTCTCACCCAGGCATTTCTTGTTAGCGGGGGTTCAGTGATACAGTGAGGCCTGAGCAAGGAGAAACAGAGACTGCAGGCTGTTGCTAGTAAACCACACGGGCAAGTGTGATGCAGCAAGCAGCTAGGAGTTGGTTTTACTCGGTTTCCATTTCAAACAAGATGCTTATGTCCAGGTAGTCTATAGTCTGTGGAAACACAATTGACCAACCTAGGATTCCAGTTCAGCCAGTAGCGTGTTTCCTACACAGCTTATCCAGTGTAAAACTCAAGATCTTTCACATTAAGAGCCTTCACCTTGGGGTGGAAGATTGAATCTGTGGATATAGGTACAGTATGTGTGTACATGGTCAAAGCAGAGGGAAAGGAAGATGACAAATGCAGCCCAATAAAAATCTTTAATATATAGTAGGTATATTGTACCAGATCATAAATGTTGAAAGGCAAGAAAGAATAAAAAGTAGAATTCAAGGCTATATGACTACTTGATGGCACTGTGCTTCAAAGTCCGAAGTCTTTTCAATTTATGATCAGAATATAGTACATTTACAATTAATGTGCTTCTGTAGATACTGTAGGCTTAAATGGAAAACTGTTTAAAACATACAGCACATCTTTACCACCATCACCTGCAACCTGGAATCCTTCAAGGAGGCATTTTGTAATATTTACCAGAATCTACCTGCTGTAGAACAGCCACAAAACTCCAGCAGGAAGCAGTGCTCCAGTAAACTCCTACTTCATACAGTATCGGTTACCAATTTGTATGTATTTTTTTTTTTTTTGCTGCTACAGCAGTTTTCAAATTCTACTAGAAACAAGATTTTGCAAACCCACCAACTGGGTTGCTAACTGGGTTATTTCAAATGAATTCTTTAGACAATTTATATTGCAGTGTCAGGATAATTGCAGTATTGGGAGGGGGGGTGGTGATAACAAAACAAAAAAAAAACCTTCAATCCTTTGTTTACCCCCTGTTGCGAGCGATGTATGTCATGCAAAATTCAATTATTTCCCTAAGAAGATTATCAGATTGAAGCAGTGTTCCAATTCAAACTGAACAGAAAATACTGGGAATCAGTGAATCGGAGCTCCCCGAAACACATCTCTGTGTCAGCATGGCCAGAACTCCCCTCACTCATTAAGGGAGCTGGGGGACAATGGGTTGAGTGCGTCACGTTTATCAGAAGCAGACAGCTAATCCGCCGAGGAAAAATCGTAGAGTTCAGTGACCTAAAACAAAGCGGGGCGGGGGTAAATCTGCTTTCAACAAACCCCCAAATCCCACCCCAGTCACAACAAAAGAGGTGCTACAGCAATGCATTGTCAGGCTGTTGCTATTGCTCGGCTGTCTGCCTCTAATTCCACCACCTACTGTAGCACTACTGGCTGCAGTACTGTGCAGAAGGTTGATTCGATTTCACAAAGAATGCAAAACAAAAACATGAAATATGAAAACGCCACAGCCACGTTTTAGGGAACCCTCCGTGTTCGTTCAATCATTAGCACCATCCAAGCTGTGCTTCTGACAGACTGAACATCCAAAACAAGTTCATCAGCATTAGGCTTGAATAAAACAAAACAAAATAATAATAAAAAAGTGAAATGAAGTTCACCAGCATTGGTCCTTCCGAAACATATTTTTTCTGTTTGTGTGAACACATACTGTCTTATTTAAATTCAACTGTGACTGGAATCAATTCATGCAATTATCTACTTCACTCAATATTGCTGCCAAATGGTCACCTTTGATAATGCTGAACTCTAGAAATAGAACTTCCTTCACCTCTCCATGCCATTAAACATGCACCTTCTCATGTTGTTCATTCATTTAACATGCTTCCAGTTATTTTTTCTCTACTAGTGGGATCAATTTAAGTGGATCCTTGCTACATTTTGTATGTAGATTTTTTTTAAGTGTTTAAAACTTTATTTCAAACTCAACGTCATTTGCCATATAAAAAAAAGTCTTGATAACTTCAATTAAAAATCAGTTTTAAAAAAGAACCTTTTACAATCCTCCAAATCCGATTAGAAAAATGTTAACCCCTGCTGTACAGCATATTATAATAATAATGTATAAATACTCACACAGTAACTAAACTGGAAATTGGAGTTCACAGATATTGCATGGTTATTGCTTCAAATATTTATACAGGACAACCCTCAGAGACGCAGACTCCAGTTCATAAGGGTGCCTAAACATCAGCAGCATCGATTCCAATATTAAATTAACAGACTTTTTTCTTTAAATCAAATCAAATGAAGTCTATGGACCCCGAGCCCCAAAAGTGACACACTACGTAGAGGGCTAATTGAACACCGCCTGCAGCTATTTAAATATTCATTACGTTGCAGGCCTCTACCAGCTGGGTGCCTAATAGAAAGCAGAACGCACACAGATACGCCAAGCCTGGCCTTTGACCACAGGATTCCTTATGAGAATCATGCTACTCCTACAGTACAACCTTCTGGTTAAGAGGGGAAAAACAGACCATCAAATGTATGCCAATTTTCAAGACTTGGCTGCAAATTTAACTTGATAGTTTACAATGTTTCATGGTTTTTTCTTTCGCTTGTAATTGTGTATCATACATCCAGAATAACCATAAAATAAATACTGCAAGATTTAACCAACAGTCCAGGACACCAGACAGAACACACTGTAATGCTCCTGTAGAAAGGATTCAGTCACTGAGTTCATTAACAATGGATGCCCGGCCCCTCTGGTTATAGTGGCTGGTTCCATACCCAGAATGCCTGGTAGAATCAGCTCGGACCCAAGCTAGGTACAGGCCCAAACATGAACCCTCCACACTATTTATAGAAATACTGTAAAGACTGTTTGGTTTGGCTTCTTTACTGCGCTCACCTAAATAAAACGGTGAGTTTTAAATTGTGAGTTTTCCTACAGTGAGCCAGGGAGATTTAGGGGAAAGAAAAAAATCACCACCGTACCTAACCAATATTTATAAATAGTGTATATTTAAAATATAAAACTAAAAACAGCAGGGTGATTTCTATAACATTGCCTAATTTGCAGGGATATTTATAAATCAGTGTGTACTATAGTTAATTAAATCTTATTCCCCAGAGTGGATTTCCTAAACAATAGCAATCTATATTACGCAGATAAGAATGCCCTCATTTATATTACTTTCTGCAGAAGTCTGCATTAAAAGCAGTCAAAATCAAAAGGTTTTTTTTGTTGGTTTTTTTTTTGTTTGTTTTTTTAACACAATAGCCAGCATGTTTGTTGCAATGAAATAATCCAATAATATAATTCAGAGATCTAATCTTAATAAAAAAATTAAATTAAATTAAAAATCACCTGCTTTGAATATCTGTTACGTGACTCTAGAATAAACTGTATACCCAATCTCCAGAAAATAAACCGAGTACACTGGGACATGGGAACCCAGAAAAATAAAAAACAGATTCTATGTGCAGAATGGCAGTGGCCTGCCTGCTAAATCTAATATATTAGCGTCCTTGTTTTACAATATCATAACTGCACTGGCACAGCGGCAGAGCCCCAGATCCTCTCTCTCTCTGCAGCAAACACAATGTTGCTCACAGTATACTTAAATGGAAACTGCTGCATTTGAATTTCTAATTTACTAAACACAACCAAAGTAATATGATCTGATCTCCCCCATTTGATTTGCCCTTTTTGTGTTGTTTCCCCAGGCTTTCTTGTGCATTTGTTAAGCAATCACAAATCAAATGAGGCATATTAGTCCCGTCTGGAGGCCCCCCCTCCCGCCCCCGCCCCCAATTAGACTCTAACCGTCTCCATAGCTGTGGCTCCAAGTACAGTTTTTGCCCAAAATGTCCAGTTACAGAAGCCAATGGACCTGTCTTACATACTTTCCTTCAACATACTTGTGTGCCTCTTAACATTTCTAAGACGTCAGATCTTCAATAAACTTCTGCACACATTATCATCATCATCATAATCATCATCATCAATAATCCCCTTGGTCAAATTAAACATTCATGCAAGATTTCTACAACAGTAGTCCAGCTTCAGTCCAGTCGAACAGCTGTGTGGAGCTAGAACCAATGTCCACCTGCCTAGGAGAACACTGCTGAACGTCCTGGCTCTTGATGTCTAGAGGAGAGGCTACAGGGCCGACTGGTCAGCTCAGCCTCTTTGCCGTACTGCAACCTTCAGCTTCCTTGAGCCTCACAGTCAAACCTATTCGATTATAATCCAAGCTTACTGTAGGTTCCTGTGGCTTGAGGATAAACGGTTTCATCTGCAGGACTGCTCTTCACACATTCTGTACGGAGCTTTCACACATCGGCAATACTGTTACAACGAGCATACGAAAGCTTATTTTCCACTTTCCTCTTCAACAAAGAAGAAAATACCTGGATTTTCTACTTAAAGCTGGGATACAGCTAATCACTTCAACCAGAATGGTACTCCTCAAGTTAACAAAACATTTGCTAGCCAAACAGAAAAAAAACACAACACAATTTCTTTGTTGATTATCATTCTGAATTTAAAAGGGATTCAGGGGCAATCTGGGATCATATTGGGGCAAGTAAAATGTTTTATACTGACTGATGAACCTCAGTTATTTTACATTTTAAAAAGAGGCTGATATAGGTGACTCTGTAGCCAAAAGTATCACATGTCCAAACCCTCTAATGGTAAACTCAACATGCACCGAAAGTACAGTAAGCAATTGTATTTTCTCTATTTCCAATGTGTCCCTTTGTATCACTGTACATTGTTTTTTAGCTACTGCTGTGCACACCATCATTACTAATGCATACTTATTAATCCGTACATAACTTGGGCATGCAGGTGCAGGAGGCTTGCAGATCAATACTAATTTTATTGTTTCTTGGTTCTGGACAGACAGTCATGTCAAAATGGTTACAAGTTAAGTGGTTAAAGATGGATAGGACCACCACGTACAAAACATTTAATGCTACACAGCAATTCTTTTGGAGGGAAAAAAGGGGCTATTTATCTGATCATACTGAAGTGCAATTACTTAAACGTTATCCCCACTGGATGCAGAGAGCCCTGTGCGTTTAGCAGCTCATCTCACCAGTGCCAGGGTACAAAACAAAACAGACAGAAAATCAAACATAACTGCGGCTGCCTCTATTCCAGATACAGCAAACCCATCAATTATAACACGGCAGCACGGATTGGTAATCAAAAAAGAATTTGCTTCCTGCTGTGACATACATACATCACAATATCTCACAACACATCAAGCCATCCTATTGTGGCCAAGCATGTGGGCTGCCCTAAAGCAGTACCTTCATTCACCAAGGCCAGGTGTTAAATGGGATTCTGTCTTTGCAGATTAAAGAAACAAAAATGAAAAAAAAAAGAAGAATTGCAAGCCATTTTAAAGCAATTATTAAATAAAATAATTATTTCCACAAAGCACTAGCCCGTGGTCACCACACCTCTCACGTCAACTACAGCACAAAGAAATAATAATAACGAGGCTTTATTCTTTAGCAACAGGAAAAAAACGGACCAAAACAACCACAGGCCATCATGTGGGTTGTTTTGTAAAGCCATTGGAAGTTGATTGTTAGGCCTTCAACAATACAAGCTGTAACTTGGTTAAAGTTAATCCAAGGAGCCTGAATGATTTAACAGCTGCAACAGAAACACTGAGAATCAATGCTTACTGTACTCTGATTCCTTGAACAGCCATCAGCTCGTGGAAATGCTCAAAGGCAGTACTAGATTGGGACTTCTAAGATAAAAAGGGTTAATTATGGGCACCGAGGTGGAATCTGCATCTAGTTAATGCTACATGTCAACAGAACAGGTCATATAGTCTGTGTTCATGCAATCATCTCACTGTCCGGAGACTATGTGTAATAGAATGGGTTATTCAAGGATTATGCTAAATCTTAACCTTGTACTACAGTGTTTTAATTCAAACATTAAGCTAATCTCCTTCTATAAGGCCATGTGGCTTGCTCAACATATTACAATTTCAGCTAGCTATCCACCACCCAGTAATTAGCAACCAATAAATTTTACTAAGTAAGGCTACTAAATTCTACAGGTTCCAAGAAAAACTTAGCTTTCCTAGAAAATTACAAATACATCACAGCAGCTATTTCATTTTTTTGAGTATTAATTAGTTGAGTGTCATTCACTTTGCTTGTTAAAGCCAGTCAAACGGGAATCAAAAGGTTATGGAATCTGAAGTGAATACCCTGACCACTTTTAGATACAGTGCTATGGTTTCTAGATCTACAATATACTGCAATCAGTGAGGGCACTGCTGAAAATAGTTTGAGGTAGTTCAGAGTTAAATTATTTTCAACACTTGGAGAGGGTTGCCATTTCTGTATGTATATTCTATTATACATAGTGCAGCCCACCAACCAAAACCACAATAACTGAGCAAATCTTTAATACGCACTATATTTGGAAACAACTGGCAAATAAATTGTAGTACAGCTTTTAGTTGGCAGATTTGATCAATCGGATGATGGTCCTCGGGATGATGTTTGGAGAGTGATTACGCAAGGACAGTGCTCCTGGACCTCTTCAAAGCCCAATATTTCACAGGTAAATCGTACTTCATGTATTATTTCTACTAGAAGAAACAAACATTTCAATGTAGTTAATAAAAAAAATAAATCCGCTTAGAAGGTGGTGATTTACTGTATGCATGGGGCATGAAAGCACTGGAATTCCAGGAGACAATCAAAATGATGCCTAGTGGAGGAAGTCTTGGAAAATCCCAATAGGAAAAGTATTCACAGCGCTTCGAAAAAAAAGAAGCAAGCTCCAAAACATCGATGGCTTTTAGGGAAGGAGGCGGCACTGCACTGGCAAAAGGAGACAAATACAGGGTCAGGCTAATAGAAACAATGGGGAATTCGGGACTAAAAATCTGTCACATTTTCAAACTTCTCAAATCAGTTCACCTCACTAGACACACAGTGCCCTTGTGGATACCTGGTGCAGTAAGACAGCAGTGGTTTCTCTAGAAATCTTTAGGGCAACAGGTACAGAAGCAGAGCTGAACAGTCCCAGCATGTATCTGTAGACCTGCTCCTTTTATCCTCCCCAGCTTTGATAACCAGCTGACAGCCTTGCCAGGCCCCCAGGTGGGGTACTTTCCAAAAACAAGAGAAAAATGCCAAAGCTAATATTCCACGAGACTCCGCTCCAGCGTACTATCCTTTAACAGCAGCTCGCAGATGATAATCTGTTTAGCCCAGATTACATTACAAAAAAAAAAAATCTCTTTATCCTGCTTCTAGGGCTTAATGGTCAGATAAAAAAAAGAATACTGTCCATCAAATGCACTATTCCAGAATTTAATCTGACATCCAAAACATTAGAAGAGATTTTAAAACTTGCAAATTAAAATAAAAAAACAGAATTATACTACAACCGGTAAAACTGTAATATATAGGTATAGATATCTCTATCTATCTCTATTAGGGGCGAGCAGAATATTCGAATACTCTACACACAATTAACATTCAAATGGTTTGATATAGGTTTGAATGCTCGAAAAGGTCTTTATACAATAATTGTCTTTAAAGGATTTTTTTTTTTTTTTTAACAAATGGAAAAATGCGCCAACCACAACCGTAAAACTCATCTCACTGGCCACTGCAGATAAAATTGACAGGTAGACGGACGCACTTCATTATGTAGCTCTGCTATTGGCTAAGGGAGTAGAGGCCAGTGACGCAGTTGTTTCCTGTATTGTCGCTTCTGCTGTTGGAGCAATACTAACAACTACAATGGCAGCTTCGAAAAGAGTAATGCCTGGAATTATTTTGAGCAATTAAATGAGACCACTGAACAAAAGCCTATCTGTGCATACCAGCAGATAGTTCTCAAGAGCGGGACTTGTTAGATTGCGCTTTCGTCCTTCCCCTGAACATGTGTGGACATGCAGATCTTTTCAAACAATAACGTGAAGTATACATTACAGAGCCAATACCACCATTTTTTTTTGTTTTTTTGTAAAAAGTTAACTTTTGGGTTATGGTACACTAAACTCCCACCACTTAAATAGAAAATTCTGCCAGTTTTTTGTCATTAAGCTTAAGTCATTTTGAGAAACAGATATAAATAATTTATTTATACTGCAGGTCAAAATATTACTGTGTATTGCCTTTCAGTTCATGCGATGAACATCAGATGTAGTAGCCATTAGACTAGATGCTGTGAAACACACTGTTAAAATAGTAATGTTACAGTTAGTCTAATGGAAGTGTCTGGTCCAGCACGTCAAGGCCACGGATTCAAGTTGAGAGGAAAGGTGAAGGGTGGGTTGTAATCTTTGTTTGCGTTCCGTCCTAGTTTAATAGTGACCGAGCTGTGTTTAAAATAAAAAAAATAAAAAAAATTTAAATATGCTGTGCGAGTACAACAAGAGGCATATCTGTACGCATGAGAATGGTACAGTTGTATTTTGTTTTACTATATTTTTATGAATAAGTTTAGAATTGTGTTCCTTTGTATTAATATAATGAAGTCAAGGATGAGAAATTTGGTAGAATGTTGTGGTTTTGAGTGTGTGAGTTAACATACCTAAGTTTGGATTTGACTGTTCAACTAGGCTTCTGAAAATCAGCAAGCAAGGTACGTTTCCGTTTTTATTTTATTTTTATAATGTCGATATTATTAGGCAATAATTGCTTCTGGTCAAAATTATTGTTTAACCCATTTGCAAGAAATTATTTCTCACGTATTTATATAATGCATTTCTATGAACATGGATGCTGCTAATAATTATTTATTTTAATTAGAGGTCGACTATTCGAATATTCAACATTTGTGGCACTGGTGTATTCGAATGTCGTTCGAAATTCCCACCTACCCATAGATATATATTATACACACACACACACACACACACAACGGCAAATTTGAATTGAACATCAATATAAAGTACTTTTATGAAGATTCCTTCACATTGTCAAGTGTGGGTAACCGCATTGCAAGACAGAGACCGCATTGGAGTTGAAATGCTGGCACAGGCGCGCAGGATTTATTAAACACAAAAGAAAGTAAAACACACGGGTTATGTTATGCTACCAACAATGGTAAAGCACAGAGGACACACACAGGAGACAGGCAGGCTGCAAGCCTCAATCGAGCGCCGCGTCTGTAAACAATCATTTTATCAAATAACTCCAAAAAGCACACAAAACAAACCCGTTTCCACATATAAAATTACACCAACACTAATTTCCCCATGCAGGGCAATCGCCCTGCTACAGGTATGTTTAAAAGAAAACAGTAAAGAAATGAAAAAGGAAAGAATGTACACTTACATGCTGAATACAGCAATTAGATGTCCTTTTATTGAAAAAATATCCAGCGTAGATTGCTCCTCACGCCCGCTGCAATTTGTGTGAAGATGAGACTGACAACGATTGCATTCGTCATGCGTGATTCGTACTACAATAGGTCATCTTTGAATTAGCATTATCTTTCAATTAGTCAACCATTGGTGTTTGTTTTCACTGAGAGAATAACACACTTGACACTGGAGAAAGTTCAGTGTCAGTCAGTACTGAGATCGCTGTATCCGGGTCGATCCTGTATGTGATCGTTCTAATAGGGCTAATTTGCATTGAAAAAAAATCTGTTCTTGCTGTTGGGATGCTTAAAAGCGGGTGGTCGTTATAAGAAGGGTTCGTTATAGTCAAGTTAGTCTGTATACGAGAATCAGACTTTAGAAATTCTGGCATGGGATTGGTTAAAACCTCATCACATGAATAAAAAATTTATCTAACTTTTGCCCCCGTGGCGCTGTTTATGGTCAAGTTTTTTTTACAAACTCCCTCCAATTATGTCATCAAACTGAACGTCTTTCCTCTCTTAACAGAAAGCTGACAACATAAAATGAATACCAAAATATACTAACAAACAAAGATTCTGCAAACAATAAAATCATCATAAAAACTTTGCTTTCAGTGTTTTCTGACTTCCTAAAATTGAAACAAATCCAACTTAACAATGTAAATATATAAGACGTTCACAAACTCAATGGGCTCCTCTGAGAATTCTATGCTGCAGTGAGAAAGTCAAACAGACAGCTCTATGCCAAAAAAAAAAAAAAACTTGAATAACTGACTATGGACTCTGAAAAAACATTACTTTGACTGATTCATAAAACAAATATGGACTGCAGACCTCAGCGTATAGAGAGAAACTAAAGGCCCCTTGGGAAGAACTATAGTTACCTGCGGCTTCGGGCATTATAGTCCCCTGTTGGTAACTATAGTTCTTACCTCCGGGGGCCCTACTTTCCCATTGTACGCCTCCTCTATTTATTTATTTATTTATTTAAATTATTATTATATATATAAAAAATGGAGAGAGATGCTTTAAATTTATTTAAATAAGGAGATCACAACACACACAATTACCCTGGTGTAATTAATGAAAAAGGAGAAGAAATTAAGGGTTGTTTTTATTAATACAACAGTTATTGCCTTTAGAAACAGTGGAAGAAAACTCAAATGAGATATTAAAATACAAAGATATGTGCTAAGTTCCTCAGCAACACAAAGTGTCTACAAAACCAGATGCAAGGAGTCTACATGCAGTCAAGTGAGAGAGATGTTTTGGAACTGGAAGTACAGTGCAAACATTCACATAGGCCTACATTTAGTGTGCATGGGGGTGGGTGGCAGACTTAACAAGTCATTTCCATGTATTAAAAGCACTTAAGGCTTTTATAAAAAGCCTACTTCAGATCTCAGCAAGATATCAACACAGGCTTAATATCAAACACTAGGCAGCAGAGTGGACGTTGGCCAACTAAACTGCTTAATGCAGACTGGCCTCACTACATTCCAAAGGAATGTGTGATTTTAAATGGTTCTGAGACTGACCACCTGGTTTTATGCAGCTCAGAAGGACTTTGAATTGAATACCTTCAGCTCCAGTACTGTATTTTAGTAAGATTGGGAAATATGCAGTTCATTTAACTTCACAGTAAACCTTTCAACTCTTCCCAAAGTTGACCAACCAGTGCAATCAAAAAAGTGACCAGCTCAATGTAAAAAGGTTTTTGCCTCCTCATCTTCAGTTTAAATGCACTGTATCAGAGAGAGAGAGAGATTGAGATTGAGATTGAGATTGGACACACACACACACACACACACACACACACACACACACACACACACACACAGTGCAGAATCGGTTATAACACGGTAGGGTCGTGGCTCCCATTTGCTCCATAATGCCATTACAGTAGCCCTTTATACTTGTTATAAGGCAGAACACAAATAGCACGGTCTTGCTATGGCTCCCCACTATAGCGTGTGTGTAATTATACATATATATATATATATATATATATATATATATATATATATATATATATATATTTAAATGTGGCTGAACTCGTCCTCCCATACTGTTCTAAAATACGTTCATCAAATAACCCATATAGGCCCAATCTGGATATAGGAACTGGGTTAATTTCTACTTAGCATTTTCATAGCAAAGATATAATTATGATAGGGTTTTAAGAGTTATGACAGGCCAAAAACTACCACCCCTGCAATGTGTTCAAAGATCGGTGTATTTTTTTTTGGATTGGAATCAGAGCAGATTTTTGTGATGTGTTCAGTTTCGAACTGAAATACATTTTCAAATGTCAAATTACAATGATGGTTTATAATTGTATTATTAATAATGGGGAAACAAAAACAGAGACACCCAGTATCTCCCAGCTATGGAATATCAGTAGTCCGAGAAATCAGCCCCAAAAATCTGAATCCGTGCATCTCTGAAATGCCCCCTTTTTCTCTAAACTAAAGTAAGCAGGAGTTTAAAGAAGTTAGCACTTTTTTTTTTCTCGCTATCCCTCAGGCTGCACCCGAGAAACATGCACAAGAGATCTAATCTTCGTACTCAAACAAAGAATGTGGCACTTTTTTTTTTTTTTGAATGTTTAAAAACTAGCTCCGACTGTTGCGGTTGTGACTAAGACACTTCTAAAATTTGCTGCTTTTAGTCATCTTATATAATAGATAAAATACAGTAAAAACAGACCTGTTGAACATCACTGTACAGCCACACCATCAGGAAATGATAGATTGCTTCATACTTTCTATATGTATTTTATAGCCGTTAACAAAAACAAACCTACTCTAATTAAACCAGCATTTCAGTTGTAAAATTAATAATCAAAGCTAAAAGAAATCTTCAAAGTAGCTCGTAAAAACATGCTCCAATGCAATAAAATCCACATGTTTATTTTTTTGCAAACAATGTACTTTCAGATTACTTTGTGTGATAAATATAGCAGATAATTCATGTTTTGTAACTACAGAACAGGCTCAAATTCTGCCTTGAAAACCTGCATGTAGTACCTCTACCGACACTTCTAAACACAACGTGAGGCCCCATTGGTATTCGAAGGGCTGCCCTGAAGACGACTCAAACAAGAAGTACAATTATTAATAGTCTGTGTGTATCTGTCTGCATGTCGTTCTGTACATGTTGTAGTCAAGTCAAGTTCACAATTTTAAAAACCTCTTCTGATTTTTAATCTATTCAAGTCTAGCTACAGCTACTTCTGACATTATATTATATATACACAATGTAGCTGCATCACTAAAAGAGAGGCTTGCAGACGCCTGTCAAAGCAGCAAGTGTATTGACCTAATCATCCTTGGTTAAACGCCACATGAAGCATCACTTCCCCATCTTAGTATAGAGGGCCTCTCAAAATATATTCAAACAAACCAAAGCCAGAAAGAGATAGAAAGCAACAAGAAAAAAAAAGCTAAATTAGAAAAATGCAAATTAAAAAGAAAACAAACCCCCACATCCAATCTGTTCAATGTTGATTAATTTTTTCAAAGACAGCAAGTCGTCTTTTTTTGTTTCATATGGTTTTTGAAACCTGCCTAACGTTATCAGAAACTAAAATAGTTTCCTCCTTTTTGCCCATTAGAATGGAGGAGATTAAGGGTTTGTTCTTTTTATTTAAATCCCCCTTTGGCATGACAACACACAGAGAGCGCTATGTTATGGAGATGTTGCCACTTCCTTCCCCACACATCTTTCTTCAGCCTGGTACCTGTTCTACACAAGTCTTAAGGGTTTACCCACAGCAAAAATGTACTGTATTTGATTAAAATGTAAGCCAATTAATGCTCACTCCATTTACACTCCTATTATGTTTAAATGTTGCACTTTTGTCTGAGGATCCAAAAAAGTCTACTTTATACATGCTTAGGTTCCCTTTTCACACATTCAATCTTCAGAGACACATTTTATTTCCATTGGTTGGCTATTAAACAAACACTTGTTAGCTAAAATACAATAGCCTGCAAATAACACCTTTTATAATGGATTGCATTCATTGATTTAACACACATTTCTTTGTAATCATAACTGCATTCCATGCAACAATGCAGTACCCTTCACATTGCTGTTCCAGTCACACTTCCTTCATTTGAACCTCGGGTACCGCGTTGTAACTGGGTAGCAGAAATAGTGCTGCCCTTCTCCAAAACCGTTTAATTCAAAACATAACAGTATAATACAATTGAAATTAATACTGCAATACAATATTCATGCAAAAAAAATTAGAAGTCACATTTCTCTAAAGTATGTGAAATCTGCTGTAATTGATAACTCCTGAATTCTATGCAGAGGTACCCAAGGAGGCATCCGTTTTATGAGAATTACACCCTCACATTGTCCTCTCAATAGACACGTCCTTATGGTATAGAGCTACCAGTAACTCCTGTTTTAAACATTAACAACCATTCTCTTTATTGAGCAGTTACTGTGTGGAGGCGTGCTACAGGATACACAGAAGGAAAGTCAGTGAAGCACCACCTAAAAAGTTAATACTCACCAATCCCCACCATCTGTACTTCATTTTATACTGTCTCACCTTAAACAAGCACTTTAATAAATTATTTCCCATGAAGGGGGTTGGAGGGAGAGTCACATTTGGAGTTAAACACTCCTTAACCCCCAATGCCTTTGGTTCAATCAATAACTTATTCAAGTAAATAACAAACTATACTTTTAAAAATTAAATATTTCCAAAAGCCAGCAAAACCAAATCAAAAAGCTATTTCTCCAAGCATACTGGATTAAGCATTTTTTTTTTTTTAAATGTACAGTATTTACACATTTATTCCACAAGCAACATTTTATTTTAATAAATTTGTTTACATTAACACCAAGAGTAAACATGTAATTTTCCAGAAGATTGCCATGCATTTAAAACATTTCCCCAGTTTATTTCATTACAGCCACTAAAACAGTGGGTTTTTACAAATGCTGCTTTTAAATTCAATACAGAAGCTCTTTGTTCGTTCCAAACTAACTTCAATGACATGATTATAGTAGAGGTTATGAGTATGAATATTTTATACAAGAATGTAATACTTAACACTTGCAAACACACCTACCAAAAAAGGCTTTGTTTATAATGGTTTAAACCACTTCAAATAAAGAATGCAAGAGCTTTGCTAGGATTTGCACTTACATTACTGTATGGTATCTGTTCACAAAAAAAAAAAAAACCTTGACTAATCTTATATACTACAAAAGGAAGGACACAGGGAAAAAAAAGAAGATGCATAGATACACATGCAAAGCCATTCCTGGCAATGGCGCAAAACTGCTTTGAGAAACATGCAACTACAACTTTACTTAATAGGTTTTCGACATACAGTAACACGTTGTTCTAAAAGGAATAAATGCAAATAACTGAATTTCTTTATTGTCCGTTGTTATTACATGCTTGTGCACATGCGGTATGTAATCGTCTATATTTACGGTATGGGAAGCCAGTAGTTATTTCACAAACATACCAGTCAATCTGCACTTCGTTTACTGTAAATGGAAGTGTAATTTTTTCACAACGTTTGCCACAGCCTGTCATTGTGGAACCTTAATAAGTTTCATTTTTTAAAAACAAGTGACAATGTTCGATTAAGAAAAAAGGCGCTCTGTGATTTGGTAAACAATCGCCTATCTTAAATATATGAAAGAATTAAAGCTTAGTAAACCAAAACAAATCATTCTGGGCTATTGGCTTATGTTATATAATGTGCTGTACTACGTTTTCAACACCGATGTACGATATTTAGGAAATAGATCAAATGTACCATTTTTAAAACCACAAGGTACACGATATATTCAAGTCACAATAAAAAAATCTTGACATCACGACAAAATCCCAACTATTTTTGTGACAAACGTGACCACAGATATAGGGCTTTATATTATTCTTGGAGCCAGATCAATCGTGTTCAGCTCACATTGTTTTTGTTTTTTTTTACAAGACAAAAATAGTGTAAACAATGACACTAACATTTAGGCAATATATATATATATATATATATATATATATATATATATATATATATATATATATATATATATTTTTTTTAAATCACTTTTCTGCTCGGATTTAATACAACCGTTAATTACATTGCGCACACAAAACAGAATGCATCTTATTTGTTTAATCAGCGAGTACTATACAATTTAATGAAAGTGAAAATAGAACCAATTGCGAGTTAGGCGACTATTTTATTTGACATCCAAAACCTAATCAAAAAGCTTCATTTAAAAAAAAAAAAAAGCAAAAGTACCCAAGTGGTTCTTGGCAAATATCCACATAACACAGCCACTTACAGTTACAATGTACAAGAAATGTAAATTTAAAGCAACCATCATTTACATTGATAGTGAGTTTTGAACAGAATAGGACACAAACATTATTAACATAAATAAACAGCAATTCAAGGGGTTGGTCTTTGCCGCTTTTGTTCTAAATCACTTAAATACATTAAAAGCAGACATTAATACAATTACAAATGTAAAATAAATAAATAAATAAATAAATAAAAACCGTATAAAATGTCTTTGCAATATTCACGTTCAGGCTATTTTAAACCAACACAGTTTATCGAAAAGTCCGCAAATCCTGAGAATCTACTGGGGCAATTCACTACAATTACATTAAAAAAAAAAAAAAAAAAAAAAAAATGTAGTTGAATAAATGTTTATGTAACCTAGAATCATTTCTGGTTGACTGATTTAGGGATTTAAATTTGCTTTCCGAAATACAACTTTGTTTTAAATTTCTGAAAAAGTTGCTACAAAAATAAACCAACAAATCTGAATGCCAGACAACGAAAAAGACCAAACTAAAAAACTATTTAATTCTGTCAACGTACCGACTTGCAGGACATTCTCCACACATCCGCTTTCCAAAAGCCGGATCCCCCGGCGGAAAGGGAGCCCTTCTCCAGTGCCCCCAGCCGCGGCGTTTCCTCCAGTGGTGGTAACACCTCCAGGGACAGTCCCAGACCCCACCGAAGCCCCTGATCCCGTCGCGCCGGTCTCCTCCCCGGCCCCACGGCACTGAAATGATGAGTACATACAGATCTCCCTCTCGTTCCTCGGGAAGGACCAGTAGACGATGCGGCGCTGGACGGGCTCCGGGATCCGCTCGAAGCGCTCCTCGACCCTCTCGAAGGCCCATTTCTCCGCTACGGCCTTAGCGGCGCAGTCCAGTAAAGACTCCGGGCTGTAATACCGGGAAATCGGAAAGCCCGATCCAGGACCGGGGCCGCGAGGAGCAGGACGCAAGCACGGCCGCTTACTAGCCGAAGGTAGCGACAGAGGAAGAGGCGGCTGAAGCATTAGCTGTCTATGTCCCTCCGCCATGGCGACCAAATAAACACTGAGAGCAGATGCCTAGCCTGGGAATCGCAGAGCGCTGATCATCTCATGGGGTGGGCGGGGGAAGTGGGGGGAGACGTTACGTCACCCGGAGATACGAAAGCTAGCACAAAAACTAAGAACTAATTTTAAAAAAAAGTTCTAGGAAAATGCTTAAGGAAAACATCAAGTACAATTGCCACATTTCATTTCTTTATAAAAAATAAAACATCAATAAAAAAATAAAAAAAATAGAATGGCATTTGTGTGTCACCGACTGCAAGTTACTAAAATATAAAAATCAAATCACAAATATAAATAAAATAATCGGCAGCACTGCAGTTTTTTTTACCAGATAATTATTTTTCTTATATCAGACCTATTGTAAATAACTGTATGCGACTGACGAAAGTAAGGAACTTCCAGTTTGCAGTTTTGAAGCGTGTTCTCGGTTTGTTTTTACAGTGCCCTATATGCTGTAATTTGCATGTCGTGCAGCTCGTGTTGATTGTGTTCTAGATTAAGCGCAGCTGCTGATTGTGAGTATCGTACCATTATGAGTGCAATAACTGTCACCAAGAACTGTTCTGTTTCTGCGTGGGGGTGCTGCATTTACAAGAATAGAAAAAAAAAACATTGTATTCTAAAATATAGGTCTTTGGTGTCTGTTGTTTAGTACATGATATCACTTAGCCTTTAATGGTTACAAAAATATGGCAGATGCCATGGCAGATACAGCCAGCCTAGATACAATCCGAATAGTCTATACAGAACAGGCTATAGTTACCATCCTTAACAAACTGGACCAAAAACTTAGACCTGGCCCTTGCACTTCATCGCCACTATTTTAGACCTTCATTTTTAACTTTGGTGTCGCTTGTAAAATATTGAGTAAAAGCTGGTTAGGCAATTGATAAAATAACAGGTAGTTAGTTTACAGATCATTTCTGTTGTACTATGTATCATTACTGCATCATAGAATACTGTTCATTTAGTAAGGCAGAGTGTTAAATCATAGAATAGTTGGTGTGTTCTTGTGTCAGATGCGATGGACAATGACAGAGATGGTAAAGCCTTTCCTTAGCTTACTTGGTAGAACAATCTATTTCATAACCAAGAGTCTTACATTCAGATATTCGCAGCATTAGAGACTATGTAAAATACAATATACGGTATGTGGCATCTCAGCAAATCTATCCAATTGAAATACATTCAGTTCAAATAAATAATGAACTGTTCCTTTAGTTTTCAACTCCCAGTTAATTGTAATGCTTTCGAAAGGAGGATGGCTGCATTTTGGAAAGTCATTGTGTTTGCTGCACTATGCTAAAGACTAACTCAGCTTCTCTGCATTTCTTCAACTTTGTGAATGAGATGCAGGTGCATGGTGAAGCACTTAAGTGGGAGTGCATGCTCTGCCTCATTGAGGTTACCCTGGGGGATGGGGGAAGGACAGAGCAACTTGGCAGCCTTGCTTCAAGTGCCGAGCCTCACAACAGGAGTATTTTAGGACTCTTTATCAGAAAATCCAGCTAATACCGATGGCTGGCTGGTGCCTTAGACACTCTGTGGCTTAATAGTCGTCATAGATGCCTATAGCTTTGGTACGGTCTGTGCACTTGTCCTTGAACTCACTGTTATAAGGGCTTAATGACCCATCAGTGTTCCTTCTTAAGTCATTAATAGCTTCATCTTCCTTGGTAAGCAGTAGCAATCGCAACTGATCTGCCTTGAATGTGCAGTGAATTTGTTGTAAGAAAACATTTCTAAATACAGGAGCAATTTTTCAGCAAGCATTGTAGAGATGTTGACAGCAATAAAAAATGGCAGCTTTAAGTCTGGTAAATGAGTATGTGTTTTCTCTCTCTCTCTCTCTCTCTCTCTCTCTCTCTCTCTCTCTCTCTCTCTCTCTCTCTCTCTCTCTCTGTCTGTCTCTCATAAAGCAGTAAAGCTTTAAATGTGCTGCACCTGTTTAGCATTTATTCAAATCTTCTGGAAAGCTTGATCAAGTCAATGGTACCTGCTCAGCACCATATCAGCACACTGTGTGTAGAAAACAGTGCCGCCAAGGCCTTCTGTAGCACCGTCAATCGATACCTGAGACTGCTGGGAGGTACAGGAGATGGCAGCTTGCGCAGGGCTGCAAATCTGTTCGCTTTACCATAAACGGTGCTAGCAAACAGAGAAAGAGCTCATGTGATTAAGCATGGGGTTCAGCTGGGATGCTGAGGGATCTTCTCAGAAAGAAATAGCGGATGCTGCATTTATTTCTTTAGGAATTCTTCATCCATCTATATTTATTTATTATTGCCAGGTTTAGAAATCAGTATTGGTGACATAGAAAATATTTACCAAGCAGTTGCAGGAAATGCTGCAGATACATGCATGCAGCAGGCAGTAATTACCAAGTACAATGTACGTGTTTAATTATAATATCATGTTTCATACATGTATAAAACCCCACTCTGCCCCATCACCGTCTCTAGCACATCCACACAGTGGGTCTGATTAAAAGGGTAATTAATAATTAATACCTAAGTATACTAAACAAGGGGCTTTCAGCCTTTAAAGGTATCTAATGTCAGCTGTCTTTGCAGCCAGACACATTAGTAGTGGCGTCGCCAGAAGGTGGGGATTAGAACTATCCCAAATAAAGCAATCATCTCCTGTATTAATGCTGCATATCTCACCTGGGACAGAGAAGTGAAATCCTTTCCCACTGCACTGAGAGTAAACCTGGAATGGTGAAACCCAAATATGAGGTCACAGATCACATAGCTCTGACTGATATCATAATATAGCCCTGGGCTCACCCTGGTGGTAGTGATGTGGAACTACAACAGCACTGACCTGTTCTTTGTGCCTGTGTTTCTTTTCTGTTATCACAGATATGAAAAAAGGTTCTAATGTGGTTAACCCCTGTTAGAAAGGTGCAAACTGTTTTGAGCTTTTAAATATGAATTTACTGTAATGAGAGGAAAGAAAAGCTGACAGGAAGTCAAGAGTGGAGAGCATTCATTTCAGGGTTGTCTGATTGAATTAGGTTAACTCCCACCCCTTGTGGCAGTGTACAGCTTCCCACCTGCAATGTGAATGCTGTTATTCATGACACTGAAGAGCAGGACGGTTTAGTATTATCGAATGGAGGAAGAGTCCCTGCTTATAAATGAGCATATATTGTAAATACCTTCACTTTCCAGCCCTGATACAGGGAGAGGGTTTCTTATGTAAGCATCCTAGTCCTTAGCACTACTTTGTATGATCATTTTTGTATGCTTATTCAGTATGGATCTTATGGGCTCGAGGGCTTATTGCAAATGTGTATGCACGCTCTTAGGGCTCAACCACATAAAAATCAGAATATAGATGATAGTCAGGCACACACTGTCACCCTTTCTCGCTGTTAAATCTATTTTAAAGGCCATTAACTAAGAACTAGCTGCTCTAGGTCTCATATACTACATCACTGATCACATGACACGTTACTGGGCTCTGCTCTTTCTGATAACACAGCCTCATGATGAGCCTGCTTGAGTTCCCAATAAAGTGGCCATGCTCTGCTGTGGTTATTATGGTATCTGTGTTAATTCTATTGAAAATGATCATTGGTATTAAAGTGACTCAAGCTTGAGAGGTTGCATTCTCCCCTCAGTACCAGGGACCAGAGCAGCTTTGTTTGTCTTTGATCCCGGCTCCTGATTCCTCCTCTCTCCCATCTTTGATGCCTTTGTTTCCCTCGAAATTGAAAAAGAAAAAAAAAACGTGATGCCAAATTTATTATCGGGCTGCTAGCAGAGCTGACAGTCACCTGTGACAAACAGAGACGGCTTTAGCGTTACTCTCCACTCCTTCACACCTGCCTGCCCGAGGGGGCCAGTAATTGTACCTCCTGGGACTGCCTTTCAATTCACAGACAGATGCTTTTTACTCACTCACCTGCACTAGCGCTTACATTCTCATGAAGGTGAGTGAGGGACAGCAGAAAAAAGACGATGAAGATGAAAAAAAAAAACTTTTGCTTTATTCTTTTGACATTCCAGGCAGTTTGTGTGTGTGTGTGTGTGTGTTTTTTACTTAATTTAAAGTAAGATGGAGAGACTTGCTGGCTACACCGAGAATCTTTCTGCCTGGCATGCAGTTATGTCCATGCATAGCTTCAAACACTTCGGGTCCTAAGTGCAAAGGCAAAGCCAAATTGTAAGAGAGGAATTAAACAATTGCTACAGTATTAAACTAATGTCACTACAATGGAATGTATTAAAAGGTAATAGAAGAACATGGTTAGCTACAGTAGCATAAGCCATTGATTAAATGGTAGCTCTGCATATGAACCAATACACAGTACCAGTGCCATGGTGCCACTGTATCAATACCAGTGTGTCAGTGTATCATGATCCCTGGGCAATATTTTTTCTAAATCCATTGTCTGTTAATGGCTCTGCTATGGTTTCCTCAAGGTAATGCACACTGGTATCATAATGGTATCCCATGGGTTTTAGACTAATGTTTCCTATCATATTTTAAACCAAAAAAGCCCTCACCTCTGAAATAATCAATAGCAAAGGATCTCAGTATAATTGTAACTCTAATGCTATCCCCAGGTCACACAGCTGAACGCATTCTGCACTATATATATATATAAAATTGCATTATTTGTGTATTGTGAGTGCATGCTTGAATTATCAAATATAAATGGCCCTACTGAATGCAATAATAATAATAATAATAATAATAATAATAATAATAATAATAATAATAATGGGAAGAAGATTATTAATAATAATTTTAATTGCAATAGTTTATATATGAAATTAGTTTATTTTCTCAATTATTTGTAACAGCAGGAGTGAAATGGAAAATGAAAGTACTACTGGGGGGCTTGGCACAAACAAACACAAAGGGGACCATTCATTTTCAAAAAAACTGATTCCGGCTCAATGAATCCTTAATGTGTGTCATTTGGACAGGTCTATACTATAGTATTAGAGCATGCATACCAATATCTGTCAATTTCTCAATTAATCTATCCATCTACATCTTTCTATCTATCTGCAATATAAGGACACTTTTTTAGGAACTACGGTATGTGATGAGGAAGATGGCAGCTGCAGAGGACGGTGACACCTGAAATGAACCAATTCAAAAGTTACACAGACCCAAGAACTGAATTCAGATAATAAGCATGTAGAGAGTTGCACAGCAAATACTGATTGTACTGAAGTTTATTTGGACATATCCTGTACTGTATATAGATTAAGAAATCATTTTGCATATACATTAAATTACTCTTGAGTGTGTTTTTACAGCAGTTCCCTATTAGTAGGCAGATTATAAACCACCTGTTACCAAAAGAGGGGTATCTGCACAAGGAGTTTCTTTGTGTCCAGGCTAGAGTATCAGCTATGATTGATGATGACCTTTTCCAGGATATTTACAATGGTACATTTGCACAGTAATATTACAGCTTACCTTTTCATTTTTATTACCAGTGATTTATATTGCTTGCCTGTGTTTTATCGTTCTTTCATTAGCTTCAATACACTTTTCAATGCTTTTACTGTTTTATAGTGCTATAAACGTTTATAATGGATGTTTACTACACTTTTTATAATGGATGTTTACTACACTTCTGACAATCAGAGTCTGCCTTTTAGAGTTATAACAAGAAACACTACCAGGGGTCTCTGCTGGGTAGGTCTAAATATTTAGTCTACTTTAATAGTGTTGACAGTGTTTGTTCATTAGAAACGTAATTTTTTTTTTTTTTAAATTTGTACTGGTATTTACTTTGTCCTGGACTCTAAAGGGTAATGACTACTTACAGACACATTATTATGTTGGAAATGTTATTATAAAAACTGCAACATGATATTGTCATTACATTAAATGCCAAAGGTTTTATGTTGAGTGAAGTAGGAGTGCATGACACTTGTAGGCAGATACCATGTACATAGCTGGGTGCTTATCCAGTATTTAATAAGAACCCTTATCCCATACTGTGTGTATGTGAGTGGGATGCATTGTACATATATTACAGATCTATCTGTATGACAAACAGCTGGAAGGTAAACCACAGATACTACACATCTGAAATGTTGTAATTGCTACCAAACCCTGGGAATATGCAACATTAGGATTTCCTCTTCTCCAAATATGGGCTTTTAAAAGTTTGATAAAAGTAAAGATATTTCTGGATGACCAAATTGCTTCCCATACTAGAAGAGCCTGGGCTGGTGATCTGGGAAGAGATGTTAATGAACAGGATTGGCTTGATATGTGTGAGGTAGCTCTTACTGTTTCCTCCAGCTTTGCGTCCAGGGAAGCCCATTTAAGCTTCTACACCGCACTTACCTTATATCTTTAACCCTTAGTAAATTTAATGAACTGCTGGAGGGGATGTGGTCATACTGGAGATTTTTTCCATATACGGTGCATCTGCCCAAGGATAGAGGTATATTGGCAAAATATGCATAAAAGTATTGTTAATATCGTTAGTTTCTCTTTCCCCTGGCGTCATGCTACTGGGTTTGATAGCAACTGACTTGGGTGGTTTTTATATACACAAACCTATAGGCCTTTTAGTATCAGCTGCCAGAAAATGTATTGGCACTAACTGGAAATGTGAGAACGCCCCCTCTGACCTTTCTTGGATGAAGGTGGTTTGGGAAATCAGAACAAATTAGTTTATTACTTTTAGCTTAAAATTACAACAAGACCATTTTTTTTAAAATATGGTCTCCACTGGGCCCATGCACCTGGTCCCATATAGCTGTGACTGTGGCAGATAATAACTAAGCAGCAGATTGACATAGAAAGGGATTGACATGATAGAATGGCATTAATGTGTATCCCTGTAGTTATGTGTGCATATATGTGTTTATGTATTGTAAGTGAAGGTTTTCATTTGTAGCTTATATGTTTATGTATATTGTATGCACATATATTCTTATTTTCTCACTCTCTTATATAAGTCACTTTATTTTACTGTGTTTTGCTACAGGCATCTTAATCCATATGTAACAATGATTAAACTTTGCATTGTATCCCAAGACCTAAATAAAAAGAAAGTATAAAAAAAGAAAAAAAAGTAAAGATATTTTACACAACATAAAACCTGCTGCTTTATTATGAACAATTAGCATGTGTTATCTGGCATGTCCCATGACTGACTGTAGCAGAAGCCAACCTCTGACCATTAAGGGTGGAACTGATTGGTTGCTGTAGGAGAAGAAGATGACTGAAGAGGACTTTAACATCTGAAATGTGTCAGTCATTTACTTACAGTAATCCAATCCCTGAATGCAGTTAAAGAGCAAGCTGTATGAACCAAACAAAGAAACACTGATTCAGTTTTGCCTGCTCACTATGGACTTCACCTTTGTAAATACAAACACCATTGTTACTGAGATCAAAAAGGTCCTAACATGCTTAATAAATACTGTTTCTTTATTGAAACATTTCAGTGGTAGCAACTTACTGAGTGTGTTGTGACATTGACAGTTTGTTGTCCCATTTTGCATTTAATTATAATTGGTAATGGACAACTGGTAATGGGCCAGGTCATGCTATGTCAGCCCTCACGATGTCTAGACCCTGTATAAATATTTTACAACTGTGGGACAAGTCCTTCTTTTCACACCAGTCACATCAGACCAAATAGATTGCAATTACCGATATGAGAGGAGAGTCACACCAACACTACATTCTTACACTTCTACAGCATTGCTGTTGCCTCTTATAGCACTCCTACCCATATACTGACCAAGTCGATCCTGCTAGTCTTCTGAGATCTCAATCAAACAAGAACTGACAAGTCCTGACCTTGCTGCTGCTTAGTTTTGTAGATCTTACAAGAGCAGAATTGAAGGTGTCATGACAACAGGTTTTTCATATGGGGTCTGGGAGAATGTGTGTGTCTGAAACTGTAAATGGAGGTGCATGCATGTGATTGTACAGTGGGCTCATTCTCATGCCTGTCTGCAGGTTATCATGGAGCTCTTGAGGATTTCTCTGCACAGCAGCACAATAACAGCACTGAGCTCGCACCCCGCTCTGCCTGTGGGGTGTGATTGCTTACAAAGACTACAGAGAGGTTCCCCGAGCCACCCCACAGGACAGCCAGGGGAGGAGCCGCCTCCAGTCAGCTTAGCCAGCCGTGCAATGACTAAATGTTTGCCCAGGAAGGTAACAGTACAGTATCCGCTTCCTTTGTTCAGTGAAAAGCCTGCTCTTTGTGCATGTGGACAGGCAGGCAGTTTTTTTTTTTGTATTGTTGTGTCTTACTGTGTGTTATACAAGCAAAACTCACTAATGGTAGGAGACTGAAGGTATTTAAAGGACATGTGTTTCATACAAATTTTGTAGTATCTCTATACCATATTTTTATCTTAACCTTTTTTTAAAGTTGATAATAATTGATTATAACAGCTTAATAAATGTGTAGAGAATTTTTTTAATTTTGCAAAATACCTTTATTAGTAGATAGATAGTCAGACAGACAGACAAACAGACAGACAGACAGACAGACAAATAGATAGATAGATAGATAGATAGATAGATAGATAGATAGATAGATAGATAGATAGATAGATCGATAGATAGATAGACAGATAGATAGATGTTTCTGAACCACACTACTGTTCACAGCTTCCCCCAGAAACAACTCAAAAACATAGATCCCCTTCACATATAATTAGGCAGTTTGGTCGCTTCGGGCCCTGTGTTCATTATCAAACACATTAGCAGCTCACTGACACCAAAACAGCCCCACTGACCTGCCATTGTCCTGCCTCCATTGGGACCTGCAGGCAAGGAGTGAGGCTGGACAGGTCCTCAGAGCGGCAATTAAACACACAAAGCAGAGTAGCTATTGCTAATGCCGCTAATAAGGTGACGGCAGCACCGCTGCTGTAGTGCTGCTGGGGGTAGGGTTTCTGCATGTTGTGTCCGCTTTATTAGAAAATAAAGTATGCACATTATGAGTTATTCAAATGCAAATGTGCTGAACCAGGTGACACATGATCGACTGTACAGTATATAAGGCCTGCGGAGGTCAGCTGTTAGTCAGCCATTAACTAAGCAGAACCAAAGATTTATCAATTTGAAAGGAAGCATGATATCTGGTGCCCAACTAGTCTGAAACTGCAATCAGAAAATCTTTAATGGTCATTAGTGAAAGCAAGAACAGGATGGAGTTATCACCAAGTACCAGGGCTACTTTAGGAGGATACATTCTTACTAAATATTAAATAATGACACTTTTCTTGTTCACACTTGCGGTGGCAGAAGCTCTTAGCAGCACTTTACAGTTCTCCAAATAGCACACACAAAAAAAAAAATATATATATATATACAGTATATACAATATATATACAGTATATACAATATATATATATATATATATATATATATATATATATATATATATATATATATATATATATATATATATATATGCAATTATTTTTTCACTGCTGACAGACAGAATGAATAGAACTTTGGTAGTGCCAACAACTTACTTTAGAACCATTAGGACAAACATATTTTGCATTTATAATAGTTCAGGATGCATTTGTATTTAATAGTGCCAATTAGATTTTTATTTGTTTTTGCCACAGCTTTTCTGAGTTTGCTGTATGAATCCTGCTCATGCCAAATTATTGATCTATTCTGAATATACATTGGTGCTTAATTGGTAGCCCTTTTGGATGGTGTGAGTAGATTTAATAAATAAATAGAAAGTCTCAGTATAATAAACCTACCTGTTTTCCTAAAACCTTCTATAGTACAGATAACGTACATGTTAACGTGGGTGGTGGGACATGGTGTGGCTTTTAATTGTTGCATGCTAAGCTTTTTTCTATATAGTTCTTAAATGTTCTTGCTTTAATAGTTTGCTGTTAATTTATAGAAAAAAAACAACAACAAAAAAGAACAAGAACAAGTAGTAAAAATATCCCTGAGTTTTCCTGTGGCTACAGTTCAGCTGCGCTATAGCAGCTACAGGTGAAATGTCATTATAATCCAGCTATGAAACCCACTCATTACGTCCTCCGTTGAAACCCTTTCTGATTTCCATGTGATGCATTAGCGGTAGTCCTTTTTTAAATGTAACTAAAAGTAACTGTTACTTTCCCACATAAAATGTAATCCATTACCACATGTTGTAATCCTGTCTGAAAAGGAACAATTACAGTTACAAGTTACTGAGAAATGTAATCTGATTACAGTTACGTATTTCATGTAATGCGTTATTCCCCAACACTGATTATAATTCAGTTGGTAGTAAGAGTGAAGCTTAAAGCACTTTAACTGATGTGAACTTTTATAGGGCCTATTATCAAAAAAGTATAGAGTGCTCTAAGATAGCAGGCAAATCAGATTGATGAAGGCATTTTTATCTGTACATTCAGAACTTTTACAATGATGTGTTTGAAGATAAGAACGACTAATCAAATTGCTCCAACATAAAACCCCCGATATTAAAATAAATAAATAAACTTGACTGATAAACTCACAAGCTTGCAGACTTGATTGTCTTTGCCATGATCTAACCCCATGCTCTTTTCATTTTCAGTGGCTTGCTTTTATTTCTGCAGAGGCTGTTGATTTTGTTTCCATATTAATGCTGTTTTTTATGGACATACCCTCCAACCTCCACCCCCTGTTAGTTCCTCTTCAGCCTGGCCCCCAATGCATCTCTTTTCTGCTCCCTTGGCAACAAACATCAGAGGCCAAGCTAGACAGTCAAAAATCAAGGCCTCAGCCGACATGTAATTGACAGCAAAATGCACAAACAGGGGGCTGCTCGAGTTAAGAAGGCTTTGATAAGACTCTGCAGAGTCTCTGACCTTCACACGAAAGAGAAACCGTAAACACACTGAAAAAAGGCAGGACTTCTGTTAAAACAAACCTTTGCTTTTTTTGGAAGGAGAGGTCAGATGCTAAGAGCTGTGTCAGGGAATTATAACACAGAGCTGATGTGGTATAAGACAACATCCAGTTTAACGATTGGGGGCCTGGTTTAGTTTTGTAACCTGAAGAGGGATTTTTCTTTCTCGCTGGGGATACAGTATTATCATGCTGGTCTCGTGCTCATACTGTCACACTGCTTTAAAGATACAATCACAAAGCAGAGTGTTACTCAGCATACTGTGCAGATCCCTCGAGCAGTGTGGCCCCAGTCAGGGGGAACAAAGGGAAAGGTGAAAGCTTGAAAGCTAAGTGGACATGCCACTCTGGCACCTATTTCAGGTACATACTGAGAGAAATCATTGAGAAAATCAAGGGTGTTGTTTTAGTCCTCGGTGTGTGTCTGCATGTGTGACAGTGGTGAGGGTCTGAATTGATGTACTCATTGTCAAATAGGCAAGATGTAGCACTTTTAAATTGGTAAAAGAATTTATAGTCACGCAGTGCCAGCCGGCAATCTTGACTGGAGAGCATTGCACTAGCTTGGCAAAGTAATATCAGCATAGACTGCTTCACCTACTGGCCAGGAGCCCTGTCAGCTGGAGGGGCCGGGGGTCAGTATCCCTTTTCGGGCTTGGGTGTGAAGATGCAATTGTCTTGCCATTGCTGTGGAGAGTGAGGAAACATAATTAGACATTCTAAATTGGGGAGAGAAATGAATGCAATAAACAATACCAGTAACAAACAGCTATTGTGGAACAGCTATTATAGTGTATATTCACCCAAAATCAATATGTGTTCAGATTAATGACATTTAAAATGTCCCCAAATCTAAAATTGGTTCATTTAGCACCAGAATGCTAACCCTCTGGCTCCCAGGCACAGAATAGGATAGGATTATTATCTCTAGGCTGACTTGCTGTTCTGGTACAATTATTAGAAATTACATAAATCCATCATCATGAGATATGATTGTTATTTATTAACCCACAGAGCATCTGTGATCGAATCCCAAGATGCTTACATCACAGAATCAGGCATAAATCAATTCTCTAATTCATTTAGATCGCAATTCAGCGGAACTATCTTTCCAGATCCTAATGGGATTCAGAAAGATAGCTTTTTGACAAACCTTTGAACCGGGTAAGTGTTTCCATCTCACCACTCTGTACGGGTAATGAGTTCCACCTCATCAGTGATGTGCATTAACAGTCCCTGTCTGGCAAGAGACACACTATACTCCGAGATTGGTTGGCTCCCTTACAGAAAGTATACCAATGAGATGCCATTATAATATTTTTTACCCCGAAGAAACCTGAGCAGGAACATTAGCAGACCTGAGCATTACCAACACAATAGATCTGGAGAAAATGTTGCACTGTGTTCCTGCATAAATAAATAAATACTGTAAATAAATAAGGCACTGGCAGATGTGCACCAGATTCAATACGGTATATGGTTCATGCACAGGCAATCAATCACATTATAACAAAATACAAATTGTGGAAGAGATTTGAAATTGAACCGATTGATCTTCAGATAGTTCATAAGCCAGCACTTACCTAAAGATGCGGCTCCACAGGTCAAGCTTGCATAGTGAAAATGGCTCCTGCAGTAATTTAGTAAAATGTGATTTAAACTATACTAGACTATCACAGACCCACCTGGAATTGGAGTATTTACAATAAGAGCTGCTTTCTCCAGATTGAAATCAGTTATACAAAGTTTAGGAACTACAGATCACTGACTCCGAGCCAAATGGAAAGGGATTGGGAGGTGTTGGGGGGTTCTATCCACTGTATCACCGGGTCGTGACCTGCATTAGCCAATGCACTTTCACTAATGACTGATAACACAGTCAGGGTTAAGATGTGCCAATGTTTCATCAGTCCTTTTAATTAGTGCAGCGTTACTGCCTTTTGTCCTTCGCACCAAGAGAAAATGGGAAAACAGGCTTGGCTCTCTAACAAGACAGAGCAATTAATCACATTGTTCCAGCTGTAAAACTTATAATCTGCTAACTCTCCTCCCTTCTCTTTGCTGAACAAACATGAAATAAAAGTATCCAGAGTATAGCCTCAGCTAAACATTGTGTGCTATACAAGCGCCTTTTTTCCCCGTTGTGCACATGTTGCTTTTCTCAAACAGTGAGAGGGCATGGCCCACTGGCTCCAGTGCCCCAGCTCTGAGTAACCCTGTGCACCCCCTTCAATCCCTAAACTGTCGTGCTTGCTCCCGCTCACAGATACGCACCCAGTGTAGCACTTGCATGCATTCGACGAGCTTTACTAAAAACCAGTCAATTAGAAAAGCATCATGAGGTCTGTTTATAAAGTCCTGACCTGTTCCCTAGAGAACGCAACACCTCCCTCTCTTTCGTTCATCTGGAAAGCCGGCCATGTTTGGACCCAGTTTTACATATGGGTCTAAGGACATGCCCATTTAGAATATTATGCCATAGACTATCGGCAGTGCTTGATATAGGCCTGAACTCACTGGAACCAGTACAGGCACATTTTAACATTCCAGACATTTGGGCATAATGCCACATGTTATTGCCAGAAATGGCTTACAGTCTTTGTGCACATTAACATAGTGCTTGCTGATTGTGTGGAGTACTGGCATGACATTAGGCATGGAAGCTGAATGTCATAGGGTGTGATTTGGCGCAAGGACATTTATTGATTTTGATGTGGAACTTTTTTCTGCACTGGTATCGTTTCAGACTGTTGCTTTGGACTAACCTTTTCTTGTGTATATAATGCACACTGCGGTACACTTTCATAAAAACGTTCAACACTTGAGGATTGTAGAGTGCCAGCACAAGCCATACAAAGAGTAGTTTCTCTTGCAAGTTCACATAAATAAGGCTTACACCTCCATTTACTGTTAATACTGGTTCCTCCAGTTTCATTTGGGCTTCATTATCATTTGAAAAAAAGCTGTGTTTGTATCAAAACTGTGTTATTTAGAGGAGCATGGATAGAATCCTAGAGATCTCAGTGAGTATCCATTTGGGACTCTGAGACACAGGAGATAAGAAGCCGCGGCATTGGAAATCCCTCTTCATTTTAATCGGATCCTCTGTTTGCTATGGAAGCTCTTTAGTTTAAGAATAGGCAAACACTGGGACAGACGCTCAAGATGAAAAATCTGTTATTTCTTCCAGTCGTGAATTGCACACACACAGACAAACACACACATGCACAGTTTCAAAGCAATTGGAAAGATCATACAATTTAAACACCACACACCCTTTTACTTATCAACTGCATTTTAATTCTTTTAACACAACGGAAACCCCTGGAGACAAAAAAACATCTATTCAAGTGAGTTGGTTACTAGTGATTATATAGCAAGTTTAATGATTCAAACAACCAGCCGCTATCAAAGTTTGAACCGGTAAATGTGATCAAATTAAAGTTTTCTTTTGTACCATTCTCTGTGGTTTTAACATGCTTTTACTGTGCTTTTTTAATTAAACTGACCCATGCTTTGCAAGTGGGTGATGGTGAATTAAGTGAATGATAAAAAGCTCTGGTATATTATTTGAGCTTCCCTGCACATCTTGGATAAATTGTAAGCCTCTTGAAGACCAATATTGCAACTTGTGTCAAATTATGTTATGGCTCTGAGTTTCTATGTACAGTGTATTCTGAAACCACCAAACGCATTTCAAGACCCTATCTTCTGTGGGTGTTGGTTGCTCAGGGAATGAAGAGAACTGCCCTAAGAAAAGAATGTTGGAGACAGCGGACAACACCTAACTGTAAACCAAAATAAAGTCACAGGTTTATAGGATAATACATTTTTTTATTATTTGCTCCTTCAATTTTGTATACAAAGAAAATCTGTTTTCTCATGACATGACTTCAGGACATACAGTACTGGCCTGCTGTTTGTATACATTTATATACCTTTAAATCATGTTTATAAGACTGCAGTACAGTGAGTTACAGTAAGATGGATGAAACTTTCAGTGATATAACAAAACATAATCAAGCAAAGAGTACTATTATCAGTCATGATATACTTCTAATAGACAGTGATTACATAAATAATTTGCTGACAAGTACAGGCTTATTTTGCACTTAAAAATAACAGAAGAGTGACTCACATTTTAATGATTGCATTGATTCAAGTTTCGAGATTGAAACGGACTGTGTTTCATTGTGGAACTGCTTAACCTCCCTCCCCTTTTTCTGCGTATGTAATGCAAATCCTTTCTTTGCTGCTAACTGAGATACCTGGTTTAAAAACACAGGGGTTTGAGAAATGAAAGATTGGGAAATGAAAAGCCCCTGCTTTCAACTCATAACAACATTGTACATCTCATGTGATAGAGGCTGGTGGCAGGAAAAATGGTCTACGACAAAAAAGAATGAAAAAATAAACCAAAACCTAATGCTTCCACTCTGCAGCTGGTTCTTTTTCAGGAGGATCCCCTCTTTAACTTTCTTTTAAAAATCTGAACAAAGTGCCTGAGTGAAAAATATAGAAGTGCTGGAACAACAAACACAAGGTTGACAGTGAGAAGACAGTCCCAACATGAAAGGCCAAGCCTGGGGAGGGCTGTCAGGAGAGGGTGCAGGCTGTGGTGACTGATGATAGGCCTCCGCAACAGGCACAAGATGGGGCCTCTGTGAATCAGCTCAAAGGAATGTGAAAGGAGAGTGGAAATGAGACAAAACAAGAGGGAAATAGATCAGATTCATCTGGATTCTAGTTATTGACCCTTTTTTTAAATTATCCATTGACATATCCTATTGAGTACCATTCAAACACATGGACCTGAAGTTTTTATTGATCAGGGGGTTATCTAGTCCTCCACTCCCTGAGCTGGGGCTGCACCGTAAAACAGTTGAGAGTGAATTTGACCAGGACATCAGAAGGGTGATATAAAGAGCCAAACCAAATAGATCATAAAGAGCAGAGGGCTTTCATGTCTGGACTCTGATACACACACACACCCACATAAAGCAAAATGGTGAACTTTTACTCTAATAATGGCTGTTAAAGAAGGGAGCAGGCCAGACAGTGACATTTATAATCTATTCTTGTATCTTCTGTAGATACTCGGAGTGATTCCTCTGTGGCATCCTTAAATTGATACTGGTAACCTATTTTGTGTGATGCCATTAAGCATTTTAATGAAATACTGTACAATTAGACATTAATTGAAGTTCAATTAGGTATGAGTTCTGTTCATTAAAATGGGTACTGTCACAAATGGGTTGTTACATAGCATATTATTTGCATTATAAATAATTTAATCTGTGAATAAAACAACACTGTCCTTTAGAAGTAGTGGACAAATAACATTATTGCTTTATCAAACATTATAAAAAGGTAAGTGGTAGTAAGCATTCATTAAACAGGCTGAACTCAGTTTCAAGTTTTATCTGTAGAAAGAACACCTTTTAACCACACACCACTTCTACCCACCCACCCACCAAACACACACACACACACACACATGGTATTGGTAGATGCATTGAGTCCAGAATATCCCTAAAGACACTAGTCTTTGGATGACAAATATTTAGAGAGCCCTGCCAATCCCTGAAGGGTTTATATTTGCACAGCTGCATGGCAGTGATGGCACACTGGCCATGACTTTATAAACAGTTGGGGACAGATTCACCAGCTTCTTCTCCATCATGGAGTTAGACACACAGGACTGAGGGCTCCAGCACAGCCTTTTCTTACTTTTTCATCACAAAAAGTTGCTCACTCTTTGTAAGGGTTGAAAATGAGACGTGAATCTGGCCCTTGCTCTGAAAAACAACGACCACGAAATGAAACACTGTTCTTGTGCGGCTTTATATGCACTTTAGGGATTCTAAGCGCAATAACAACTGTTTTTGCAATCGCTTTGCTCTTCTTTCAGAAGTAGAGGTTATAAATAAAGCTAGAGTAAAGGAACCTCTTTGACAGGACTTGACGAGAGACAAGACTAACACTAGTGCCACATCTGTACCCACTAATGCAGTCACTGTTTGTATACCACTACATGTATTAGGAGACTAACCATGTGGAATATGCAAGGATTGGGGGAGTGTTTGAAGTGGCCCTTAGCTATATGTTGCTAAGCTCTGGCTATTGTTTCTGAAAGCGGGTTGTGCTCTGGAACATCTGTTTACCTCATGATTAAAAATCAGACATCGCCTTTAAAGGCAGAAGGCCCTTTAGATGTTCTAAAAGCCTCATCCCCGGATCACTCGATTTCCTGCTGTACCTTTCCTCTATTAATGTCTAAGGTTTGAGTCTCACAAAATCAAACAGACCCCACACTTGTCTTTAATGAGTCATGGGTGCTTTATAAGCAAGGGTTCTTTAATCTTGAGTCTCATTAGCATTTGGGGGTGGGGGTTATATTGTATACAGTACCTATCATCTCCAGGTTTTCCTTTGGCAGAATAAATCCAGAGCTTTTTGTAATAAAGTCCAACATGAACAGAGCAGCCGGAGAACCTCTCCTAAACGTTAACTGCATTTCAATAATCGTGAATAGGTAATCCTCCAGCCATGCATGGTAAAAACAGTGGTAAACTACTGCCATGGTAACCTTCACTGGGACAACATTGCACCACTGCACTGTCAATGGAAGAGCTAGATCCAACAGTTAAATATGTGTTGTGCGCAGTTATCGGTACATCAGCTGCTAGGAGGAACCCATTAAAAGCTAGTCATGCATGCTATCTAGGCTGAGCCTTCCCCAAAGACAGCCGAGGGGAAGTATAGTATATATAGCCTCGCCAGTATTGATAGTGAAAATGCATTGTCTTGTTCTCCCATACTCTCAACTAATCCCTTCTCTTCATCTTGCTTTCCCTTATTGCCTCTCTTTTGAAAACGACTTTGGTCAAAACGTTTGTATTCTTTCCATTCCCCCCTCATCCTCTTTCTCTCTCGTATCCTATTTATCTTCTCCTACTCTGCCCTCTCATCTTACCTTCCCTTCTATCATTCTCTGTTCCTCCCCTAATAATCCACCTCTTTCACTATCCTTTCTTCCAGTTTCCCTTTCCCTCTGTCATTCCCCCAATCAGCACACCCCCACCCTGCCTCTTTCGCTTTCCTATCCCACCTGCCTTCTCTTCTCTACTTTCCTTCCTCTAAAGGGCGAGTCCTCCTGAGTTCTCCCGCTGTCGCAGAGGTATTGAAACAAATCAACCATGAAATAAGCTCCTTCCTCTGTCCTTAATCTAGCTGTCTGAACTCATTGTTGTCCATGTCAGGTATGCTTGCCAGCCTAATGGAATTCCTTTCTCTTACAAGCAACAAACCCCAGTTAGTGTCACATCCAAACTCTCAGCCATGTCCTCACCAGACAGCTTACCCATGGGGCTAATGCATCTACACTCCTGCCCAAAGGAAAACAGTACTCTGGTACCAGTATTACTCCATACCCAGATTTCATGAAACCTTTCTCCCATGGCCACCCATCATCAGGTACTGCTACTTCAAACAGTTTTAAATGGATATATGAATATGGGGGTTAAAGATATAACAACAAAGCCTTTAAAAAGAAAACAAGTGGGAGGCTCAGCTGGAATCTGAATGCCTGCTACATAGGTACTCAATCTACAGCATGTTGGTAAGATAAATTGATTTCACGCAGGTCAAACTGAATATACGGTCTGGAAAACTAAATAAACATCTAGGTAAAGCATGTACAGATAAAAGAAATGGTCTTTTTCTTGTCAAGCCCATTTAAAAAATAGAAACCCAGACCTGAAAATACAGTATTCTCAATAAAAGTTTCACAAATTCTTATGTCTTTCAAACTCAACCTTGAATGTTTGAAAATATAGAAATTCAAACTAAATCTAATGACTAGAAGTTGTTATCATGTTTCGACTCCACGTGGATGAAACCATTAAAATTGTCCGCCAAAATGGTAGCCATAACCACACTAATTTTAATGACTATAGACACATAATGGATATGCTTTCAAATTCCATGCCTGCATTTGGATGTGCTTTACTGTGGAATAGTGTGCTAAACATTTAGAGTGGATCAAAGTTCACAGTTTAATGTGTTCGCATACATATTTAAATCTTCATGAATAAAATGATCAAATGGACATGTGGAATATCATTAGCGCTGTCATCCTGTTCATGAGTCTCCAGACTGTTGTCAGTCCACTCTGGAATTCCTTTTACTCCCACTGCCTGCATGCCCAGCATTTTCTGGAGCATTAAATCCAGTTCATTAGAAAAAAAGAAAACACATTTGCATAATAGCCTATTCAATCATCACTACAACAATGGTTTAATGCATTTCAGCTTGACGGAGGGGAATGGTTTAATCAACTGAGAGATACCATCAAAAACAGAAAGAAACGCTACGCTAGAAGAACATCTCCATGACATCAGGGATCTTATTATCCAGCTTGCACAGCACGGACAGGGGGAGTCAGAGCTTCCCAATGGGTGACAGTTACAGTACTTCCCTCTTTTATTTACAGTCTTTATTAACTGCAGATATTTTATTGCATTCAGTGATAGCCCAGGTTGTGAAATACTAGACATTTTTCTTAATAATTTGTAACATAAATCAGTAAAAGACTGCAAATAAAAAAAAGGAATAACAGTAATAGTGCTAGGCAAGGGCACAGAACCGTTTCTATTTTTTGTAGATATTTATTTAAGTTAAAACTCTTATGAATTTAGAATGAGGGTCTATTTAGAAACTGGAACCTTTCAGTACTGATTGTCAGTTGCAGGGGAGGATGGTTACCAGTGCAACATCTGCCTGCACTGTCCCATTGGGGTTCAACCAACTGCTGAGTGTTTCTTTTTCTTTCAAAATCAGCTGCCCAGACATCCATAAAGTCAAATGAACTACTTAAAGCCACACTCCGTATTCGTCCATTAATAAAATGTATCTTTCATTTGTTTTCCCGATTCTAACGTGCCTATTTGCTTTGTAATCAACACTAGCTAACACAATTTGAAAAAAAAAACAGCTCCTGAGTCCAATCTTTGTTTGACATGCTACACACAAAGTATAAACTTACAGTAAACGTGTGAGATGCTAAGCCAATCAAAGCCAAAGCAGGACAGAGTTTATAATGATTTGATTACAGCAGGAGCTGCGATATATATATATTAGCTCATACACACACCCACCCACACACACACACACACACAAAAGGTATATGGAATATACAGAGATATTGAACATATTAGTAAGAGCTTTGCTCAAGGACACTCTTGTTGAAATAAAGCATTTATATTGGGTATCACTTCTGATGGAAATGCTTTTATATAGACGTTGCTCTGTAACTTAATTGAAATGCGTACATCGCATTGGCACATGTGTGCAAGCTGCAATACGAAATTGGAAATGAATGAGCTTAAGTAATTCTTGGTTGTTTTGTTGTTTCTCTTTGTAACAATGGATTTTTCTGGCAATTACCATTCTGTTACCATGGTTATTACAGATAATTCCAGGTTATTAATGCCTAAAGTGCCAATCATGCTGAAGCATTACCCAGTCATTATCTTACTCAGGTTATTTTCTAGAATGGAAAATGATTTATCATGCACATTGCATGATTGTAATCACAAATTGAATCCAGCAGTTCATCACTGAATTGAATTGTCACACTGGTGGTATTGCCACTATATCAAAGCTCTCAGGCTTGTGCTGAAGCCTCACAGTCACTATCATAATGATTCATTTTACAGGGCATTGCAAAAGTGGCTCACTTGTCATTGCCTGTGTTGAGTTTAGGTAACACTGTACAACCAATACAGATAAGAAATGAATTGCAGGGAGACTGTACGAGTCCAGTGTGAAAGACACATTGACCACAACAAGTCTCATCCTAATCTTAAAGCACAATTCTAACCCAACATTTGTATTACTCACAACCTTTAAGCCACTATCATATTGCAAAATTGTTATTTGGTCCCTCATCCTGACTATTGTATTAATACTCCCTATAGAACAGATAATAAGTGTAAGGAGCATTTAGTACAGGATGAATCTACAAGCCGCTCCCAGCACTGCCCACATACCTAGCTTCATAGGGTGGTTGCATTCCAACTGTTGGTTATTGGGTTGTTGGTGTTAGTACGTCTTCATCTCTAGATGCAATATTGTCTCTGACATTTCTACTCCTGGTAAATGTAACCTGTCAAGATCTATTATTCAAGGACCAGCACCTAATAATATGTTATTGCCATGGGAACAAGTGGGCCTTAATAGTGCAAAACCAACAATAATACAAATGAGTTGATTTACAACAGTTCATGTTAATATATATATATATATATATATATATATATATATATATATATATATATATATATATATATATATATATATATATATATATTATTATATTATTAAACACATAAACAGTTGTATGTGTTTTGGCTCTACATGTCATAGGGTTTCCTCTTATTGTTTCATATTTATTTTATCACAGGCCTTACATAGAAAAAATGTGCAAGACAGCAATCTTAAAACGTATAGCTGTATGATCCCTGATATCACTGTTCCATTACAACCCCCCCCCCCCCTCTCAGTCAGTTATGAAATAGAAATGGAATTATCCAGACTCTCCACCTTTCCCTGTTTGACACATTTCCTTTTTCCTTATCTACCCAAGTGCACATTGGTGCTTTTAGATGAAGGGGGGAGTAAAAGGTGAAAGAGCAAAAACACATTCAAATACAATGAAAGCACCCACTAAACAGTAAAAGAATGTCCATAAGCAATTCATATTACTCAACGTAAGTAAACACATACATTATTATCTTAACAGGTTTTCACTAAAAACTTCTGGAGATTGTAGATTTTAAGTCCTCAGCAATGTTCCTTTTTTTCTTTACTGAAGTAACAACAATGAACTGGTACAGACCACAGCACATAGACTGCAGTTGAATGGTGCTGCTTTTTATTGCAGAGGAAAGCAACCTAGTCACCAACTGAAGCAACAGTACTCTTTGTGGCTCCAAAGCTGCTGCGAGGGTTTCAATCAAAGCGACGTTTTCAGGAAATCCTGCATCTATTTGTAGAAAGATGTGTGCATGGAATAGCAATCCCATGTATGGAAAGGGTTAATAGACTATTTCCCCTAAGGTAGCCTTTAATCACATCTTGTATCATCCTATTGTTTCTTGCCTCTAGGACCTCAACTACACATTTATTAATCTCTGAAAGAAACAGGGCTTCATCTTTCATCTATGCCCCCCAGTCCTATTCTCTGTGCTGAGTTTGGAGCGCTAACTTGTCTTGACATTATCTAAACCATTTAGAATGTTGTATGCTTAAGTAAAATCCCCACTAACCTTATTTCTTCTGGAGATGCTAACCTGGGATCAGCCTAATTGTAATTCTCATTTATTTTTTTTGGTAACCAGAACAGGGTAGACTATTCTAGGTCAGGGTCTTACCATTGTATAATGACAGCAATCAAAAACAACGAAATGAAAAACAGCCAATACTTGACCTTATCGCATTTGCTATTTTGTTTATATAGCCCTAGAAATGAGAGTGAGCAAACTCCAGAAGCTGTTCTGAGTCGTATCGAAACAGTACCGGTACGAAACCTGCTCTTTTTTTAGTTTCGTACCAACACAGTTATATCGGTATGACACCGATAAGAATTCCAGTCTGGACAGATGTTTTGGTACTGTTTCAGTAAGGTTCCACAACAATACCGGTAGAAAAATGCTAGTGTGAACAGGACATAAGATGATTGGAGCACTGTGGGTGTTAAACCCAGAGCTAGGGTTACAATACTTGCAAGCTTGATGATGTCACATACCAACACCCGCAGCACAACAGGGATTTTATTTATGAGCCATAGATTTTGATCAGAATGACTAATAATTCTAAACCTTATTACTGGAATACAAAACAAAATTGTAAAATCGAAAGAAAAACCTATTTCATACTGGAACACAAATAATTATTTATCTTTATAAGAATCCCCCATCAGAAAATCAGCCATACAGTATTTAGAGTTAGAATACATGTCAAACTGGGTTCTGACATTTTAAGATGTCAAATGTAGATGTCAAGTATTGTAACCCAGCTTCTGGGTTTAGCGCTCACAGCCTCTTGAATTGCATGTGAAATGGAAGCTTAGATGGGACTGATAAAGCGTGTATCTGGTGCTTCCTTAGATTAGCACATCATAGCTGCATCAACAGTACCATTAAAATCCAGCAGACCACATGATCCGTGGGAGATGTATCTGTTGATGGCCCTGCCTCTTTCCCAGACTGTCAGCCTCGGTATTGGGGCTGGAAAGCTCCCTCCTGGTGCTCTCAGCTCTTCACTCACCGATACCCCCGCCCCACACCCCCCAAGAGCCTGGGGAAATCAGCCTGCCTGTCAGAGATAAGAAGCCGGCAGCATAGAGGTCTTCCTGCAGCCAGGCACTCTGGGAAGGACACGAAAGGTCACTGATAATTCCTGACACTGTAATGACCAGTGGGGCTTGGGATGGGGGTGCGGTATCTGTCATGATAAATGTCTACACAGGGAAAGTGAGAAGGAAACGAAAGCTTGCTATTATCATTGCAGCCAGTAGAATTATGCATAAATAATCTATCAAAAGATGTCTGGTGGCCCTACACCCTGTTATGGAAAGAGTACAGTAAATACACACGTTATTATACTTTTTATGTATATGTATGATACAGGTTTAATATATGTTCTAATATGTATTAGTGATATGGGGGATAGTTTCTTATTCATATAAGTTGTGGGAGTTGGATGCAGGTTTCTTGGAAAAACAAAATCTGCAAGTTAGCTCCTGATCATTTCTGTGAATGGCACACTAGTGTTGTGCTAATTTGATAGGCAATTAACACAGTGTGTAAAACATATTCAGCTGCAATCCTGTGTTTTGAAATAGTTTTGAACAGATTTGTTTTGACTGCAGTCATGCAGGCCAGCACCGATGTGCCCTTGTCAGAGTAGAAAGAAACCTAACTTTACTTTGGCCTCATTTTCCATTCATGCACTCAGCAATTGGAAACCTCACAGCCTGAAGTAATCAAATCTCCAGCAGTGGCTTTAATGTGTTTTAATGCAAACTGATTGCATAGATTATATTTTCTTGCAGACAATTTTACGAGCAGGTCTTTTATTGAAACTTGTCTGCTTAGGATGATGGCTCCCAGGTGTTGCTTGCTTCCAGGATAACCCTGAAAAAATAAGCGACGGGAACGCAATGGGCTGCTACTTATAGTGGCACTCTCTAACTGCATGAACTGAGCCAGAGTCATATGGAAATAACAGCACGGTGGCACAGTTTGCTCCGTTGTGCACAATACCAGTGTTTGATACAGTAATAGCTGGTCCTTGTTCTTTCTCGGCTGATTTAAACAGTAGTGTTGGCTCCCTGCCAGTCCTTCTTTCCACCAGGGCGAGTGCCTTTATGGCTTTGTATCCTCTTCGTTTCAGTGGAAGCCAGTGTAGAATTGTACTGTATATTGCAAACAGGTGCAGTGTATAATGCATGCACTGTATATATAATTTATTTTCCTTATATGACACAATATGAAAGTTAACAGTTTTATACATATTTATAAGAATTTTATTGCAATATAGGTAAAAGCATGCATGAATATGAAATATGCTATTATACTACCTCATATATGGGTCACATATGCCTGTGCCATTTGGACTACAGCCTAAAACTGTCTCTCTATCTGCTTGACTGTGTCGATCTGTCTATCCATCAACTCCTCCCTTCCATGCATCAGTACCAAAAGAAAAAAAAAAGATTATGTTGACAGATTTTTTTTTTTTTTTTTTTTTTGCAGACACATCACAAAAAAGGGATTTGCGAGAGTAAATTAACAAGATCTGTGACCATTAATCAAAGAAATGAGATTAGAATTTTGAATTGAGATGAAGAAAGGCCCCATTATCTTCAGTGAGTGTCATGTTTAATAACGTGGAACGGCTTTGTATTCATTTCTATCACAGGCTAGGGACCGGCGCAGGGCCTCTGCAGGCATGTTTGTCAGGGAAAGGTTATTTTAAGTATTAAGTGACCCTGGTGTGGTAGTAAGGAGGGGGAAGGGTGGTATTAGTCTATAGAATCTTCAATACAAATCTGGCAACCTTTCTAAAACCCTGTTCACACTTGTATCTAGTAGTTTGTTTTGGTATAGAATATACCGGTACGAAACCACTTTCTGTCCTAACCCACATTTCAATACCGGTACAGTACAGTTGCGATATACCTGTCCACATTCATGTATGTTTAAATCGACAGTGATCGGGTTCTGAACTCGTTTCCATGACGATCGCTGTCACATCTGTTAGAAATGGATCCGCTGTTTCTGGACGTCGCGAGTTCGAGTCCAGGCTATTCCACAGCCGACCGTGGACTGGAGCTCCCAGGGGGCGGCGCACAATTGGCCGAGCGTCGGCCAGGGTGTTCTCGGCTCACCGCGCATCAGCAACCCCTGCGGGCTTGCCTGTAAGCTGCCCGAGAGCTGCGTTGTCTTCCGACCCTGTAGCTCTTGGGTGGCTGCATGGTGAGTCGGCAGTGTGAAAAAAAGCGGTCAGCTGACGGCACAAGCGGAGGATTGTGTGTGTTCGGCTTCGTCCTCCCGAGTCAGCGCAGGGGTGATAGCGGTGAGCTGAACTAATTGGCCATTCTAAATTGGTAGAAAATAATAAAAAATAATTGGCAACGACTAAATTTATAGAAAAAAAGAAATGGATCCGCTGTTATGTACAGCATATTTTGCTGTCCATGTACAGTATTTTGTTTTGGTGTTCAATCATTATTAAGAGATGAGCAGAACGCGAAAGGATGAGACAAACAAAAAGGCGAAAACAATTAACCGCCTTTAAAAGCATGCGGTTGCAAAGACAGCGGGCTTGCATCACGGCTTTGGGAATGCATGTTTTTTTAAAATTATTTATTTATTTATTTAGCTTTTTGATATTCACTCACAAGGGATTTTATTTTACAGCGGCACTGCTCTGCAGTACGCTTTACCTCATAGTCATCATCACTAATTTTGTGGAGATTATTTTGTCACTTATTTTGGCGTTTTTTGGTGTAGCCATGATAAAAGGTACTGCACACCGTAAAATATAAAACCGTTAAAAATATTTAAACTGTAAAGCAAGACATGCGCGTGCTTAAGAATATTGACTTAACTGTATCAATAGCGTGTCGATTGGTCCACACTTACGCTGTTCCGAGTCGTATGGAAACAGTACCGGACGAAACCTGTTCTTTTTTGAGTTCCGTACCAATACAGTTATATCGGTAGGACACCGATAAGAACTCCAGTCTGGACAGATGTTTCGGGTCTGTTTTGGTATGGTTCCTCAACCATACCGGTATAAAAATGCTAGCGTGAACAGGGCATAATTTAAAGAGAGAGTTCAAAGAATCCTGGGTAGCTTAGATGTTTGAAGTTGCCCTTCTTTGTAGTGATTCACAACGTTCTTGAGTAAGTAAAGGAATATTGATGGTGGGGTGGCCCCTCTATCTTCTCCAACCAGTTTCTTTATTCTTACAGCCAATTAAGAGAACCCAAAAATACGATTTCTGCCTTTAGTGGATTGACAATAACTGTAATGACATCTGTCTACAGTATCTTTAGGAAAAACAATCACCCAGATTGACCTCTTTTCATGCCGATTCCCAATGATTTTAAGGCTCTTAAATTTGATCCGCAACCTCTCTTCTTTATTTTTTTGTAAGACACAGGAACAATAAAGTAAATTATTTTTCATTTTTAATACCAATCACATAAAGAGCTTAAAACTGGGCCACCTGGAAAATAGCTATTAAAATATTCAAGAATAGTTAAGAAAAGTAATCTAATTTGGGAGCCACAGAAGATTTATGTTTATTTAAATAATAATATGAGAATTGTTGTTTTGCATGTCTACTTTTCTTACCTTCTGAGACAATACAAAAAATACAACCATTTTGACTGCGACTTTGAAGATCAGACCCAATCTCCAGTCGGTTTTCATTGCCAAGTTTGATTCCCCGGACAGAGGACAAATCCACTGAAACGGAGGCAAAGAAATGACAATAATATAAATATTTAATAGTATAGGGAGTGTGGGGACTCAGAGACATGTAAATGTATGTCCTGTGATTATATCATTTGAAATGCACATTTGTCATACTGCAATCACAGACAAGGAGGGGGGGTTCCTGCACTTCCATATGTTGGCGCTTGTACTATTATGGGTGTCAGAATCTCACATTGCATTACAATGTACCGGTACTGTAGTTACAGTGTAGCTAAACTGTGGGTTAAGTACACATTGGCCAGTGTGGGAGGAAATCCTATATTACCAACCAACCTATGTGGAGGTTACAGACAGTATCCACAAATAAAGCCATCCTTTGGAATGTGGCAGGAATAACAGAGTTAAGGTTCTCATTTTTACATGCTGGTAGGTATTTACATATAGGAGACTAAGGAAACGTTTTTCTAAGGTTTACAATTGGCAAGAAGTAGCTAATACACGTGGTGAAAAGGGAAGAGCTGCAGGTCCACGCTGCTCAGAAGTGAAAGGGGGGCACTGGCAGCATGGCAGCATGGCAGCATGGCAGCATACCCACTTCAATTGAAACTGACAGCAGAGCAGCTCATGAAATTTTAGCACATCAGGAGGCTTCATTTCTGTGATGAAGTGGCTTAGTAAAGGTCAGTCCAGACTGAATCTTGGGACTGTGAAGGATGAAGGAAAGGAAGGAAGGAAAGGAGCGAAGGGGATGCTCCAAACAATATATGAATGATAGGATCCATGAAAATGTATTTATTTTTGTTACAAAAGCAGCATTTGCTGTGTGCACAGGCTTGTTGAGATAAACCATTTTGTTTCAGGATGTCTGTGTCCTAAGAAACAGACAGGAGCAGCAGAACAGCTGGATCAAATGGTAATGCTACACTTTCACAAGTCTCAACTCACAACAACTACAGCTGTGGTCAAGACTGTAAGGACAGCATCTCAAAAACAATATTACTGATAGCAAAATATATATATATATATATATATATATATATATATATATATATATATATATATATATATATATATATATATATATTATCAAATCGTATTCTCAATAAAAGGTCAGAGAAATAAGGGTCACTTTTGGAAAGGAAATGTACCATTGTACCAGAACTATTGACTTTTATTCAGAGATGTCATCTAAATGGATGCCGGGACTCACTGCTATGGGGCAGAGGTTAGACAGAATTGGGTTCTTCTTTTTTTTCAGAGAATGAGAGAATGCCCACCAATTTCACATGATTTCAATCCAGATGAGATGCCTAGGTTCCCCTTGTTAAAAGAAATGTTTAAGATGATCCATGCTTTGTGAAATAACTTAGCGGGTCACTATTCATAGTTTTGAGCACTGTCATTAAGATTGACACATGAAACTTCAGTTGCATGTCTATCATTTAGAGTAATTGTATGATACATTTAACGTCCAGCAGATGACATTGGGTAGATACTTATTGTTGTCTAGTTAATACTCTTACAAGCACAAAAACTACCAAAATGACTCCAAACTTAACCTTTACTAACTAATTTCACAATAAGGGCAAAATTTAGCAAGGGTTAAAAGTATAGAACCCTTTTATCAGATGGGATATAGATATTAAAAGCAGCAGTATTTCTTTTATTTCTGTTACTATCACTGTGTTGTTACTCCAGTAAGTCCCCAGAATCTAGAATGTTTTTTTTTTTTTTAACAAGCGAGCTTTCTGCAGCCTGTTTATGGAGTGGATGTGCTCATCTCTTACTAATTTGACCATTTCTTAAAATCTGAAAGCTGTTCAATGCCCTTAAAAACTGCTCCAAACTGTACCCAGCCAAACCACTGTGCAATGAAGAAGCAGCTCAGCTCAGCCCAGCAGAGATTCTATTACTGTCATTTAGCTTTTAAGGATGTGTTGCCTGTGACAGATGTAGGCACAGGTTATGCAGTATTGTTTTTACAGGGGTGCGTTGTTTCCTTAAAAGTTTTCCTTGCACTGTATGTATTTCTATTTGTATACTTGATCAGCTACACCAGTTTAATTAAGTAAATATTTTCAACTACTGTCTGTTGAACAATACGAGTTTGTTGATCAGCAGATTAATCACTTGTGAGAAGGATTCATCCGGGATCAAAACATTGCTGGAGGAATTAGGTTTTCTCCACCCCCTCCCAAAACTAACACCCTGATTTGAGCCCTGTCCAGGACAAGGTACTTTCCTGGTTAATAAAGCAACAAGAGATTAAACAGTAACACAAGTTTTTTTGTCAAAAGAAAGCTCTACGCAGCCAGCATAAGACGAGGTTCATGTTCATCAGCAAACTCTTGTCTGGAATGACGGGCTTGGTAAAGGGCTATCATTACCGGCCCGTTCTGAAACACAGCCCTACATGCAGTGATTACAACCTTCCACTGCTGAGACAGAGAGGTTATTCTCCTCCTGATTACTAATTACATCCCAAACAAAAGCAGGCTTTCACTGCTGCTGAAATAAGGAGCTGGGTCTTACCTGTATGATTCTCTCTGAAAACCAGAGCAAAACCAAGGCTTTCTACTTTTTTTCCTGCCTTCAAACCCCTCCCCCTCTACAATTAATCATTGCAGCTCTTTATTAAAACGGTATTATGATAAACCCACATGTCTTGCATTGACAATTCGAGCAAATTATCCTGCCTCCAACAATATTCTCTTTTGTGCTTGAAGAAGCAGAGTGAGCTTCTTGCGGAGAGACAAAGAGAGGGGCCAAAAGTGTGTATTTTAATCACATCACCCCAGCCCAATCACTCTTTCAATTTGCATGAAACGGAAAGTTTTATGATTAAAATTGCGAGCAGCCAGATGGAGGAAAGTGGTTAGCAGGGTTCCAATCAAATATCTTTACACAACGGTTAGGATAATTGAACAAAGTTAATACAAATACGTTCCTTGTATATTTCTGATTAAAATTATCAAAATATCTGATCATTGGTGCTTACATGGGTGTTGACAAGTAACACCAGCCACATTGATATCTCTCAAAGGCCCTATACAGCATTTTAAAACCAGAACTGTGTGGTTTCTGCAGTAAGCATATGTTATGTATTTCACAAGGAAGCCTGTTTTCAGTAATACATCTTTTCTATAAGGGTGTGTGTGTGTCATTCAATGAAATGCACAGCTACAGGAAGTGGTGTACGAATACGTCAACTGAAGAAGCATTCAGCTAGTTCTCACTTTTAAACTATAGCATTTCACAACATGCTTCAAATAACACAATTGAAGGAAGGTCTTCATGTTGAAACTTGTGTGACGTTGAACCGCATTAAGAGCTGTCAACTTGAGTTTTTGTTTCAAAAGGGACATTCCAGACACACAGGACTTGTATGGCAGGAATCATTCTGACCACAGAGTTTAATCAGCTCCTGTCAGTTCATGCATTTAAAAAGCGCTCAGTTGACTTTACCTACTCCTGTTACTCGTGCCACATTGGAATAAAGGGATCAGCCATATACAGACACCCACTAACCAACAACAGTGTTGGCCACTAGGTGGTTATCAAGCCAAGTCTGGATTAACCAAAACAGAAATGTAGGAAGTCAGCATCTTTCAACTATTTATGGTCAGATAAGCATTACTTCCCAGCACTACTAAAGAATTAGTTCCACTTCAAAATATGTTTGTGAGATGAATATGTTTTATTTTTTTTTGGAGGGGGTGGTGTTCTGATTAAAATAAACAACAAAATAATGAATGCAACCATTTTAATGAACATAGTATAGATTAAGAACCGATTAAGTGGCTTCTTAAAGTCAGTGCTGTCCCAGGGGTCTCATTCACAGCAAGATAACGCAATGAAAACATTCAGGCCACAGTAAAGAGGAATGGGAAACGACAACCCAGCTCCCTGATGGGAAAGGAGGAAGGAGCTTCCCCAGTTTCAGTCCCACATGGGCTTTGTTGAGAGAGCACATGCTTCACTTGTGACCTACACCAGATTTGAACCCGGGTATCCAGACGTGAACGCTATTGCACTAGGCAAAAAAAAAAAAAAGATCTAAAATATTTAAATTAAATGGTTAACTCCTAAAATAACAATAGCCACATGTTTATGAAACCCAGTTGTTAACGCAATAGAGAAATACTGTATTGTGCTTTTCAGTTTCCAATTCAATAGATGATCAGATGGGCTGAAAAATGCATTACAGAAAAGCAACTATTATTGATATCAGGACGTGTGAAATTTTATAATGCACAGCTCTCTAAATCGGTCTCTGTAATATAGGTGCAAATGTATATTATAGAGTTATTGGAATGGAAATACCTACAATGTGCTGTATAATACATCCAGTGTGTCTCAGCAGAGAATTCTTCTGTGGGTTCTCTGCAATACTCCACTATAATAAAATGATAACATTCAGAAAGTAAAAGTCGTTTATAAGGACTGCTCACGTGTTAAGTCGATTGCCAACCATTGTATGATTCCAATGTTGTTTGGAGATGCCAATGAATCGTAATAACTGATCTGTAAATTGCAGTAATTCCAGTATTTTATTTTTTGTGCAAATGTTGTGCTGCTGCCATAGATTCCTGTCTTATTATTTGATGCCAGTGGTAAAGCTCTGGCAAAGCAATAAGAATTCTGAAAGACTACCTTTAGAATGCATGCAGAATGCTCAAGAAAGAAAAACGCCCAATTGATCATTAATTTTACTGCAGTTCAATTATTTACCCAAGCTAATCTGGATGCTTCGCTTTCCTGTTATTATTTTGAAAGTTCAAATAATAACTCCGAGTCACATTTTGTATTGCGTTTGAATAAAATAATGATCTTACTTGAACAATCTTTAGGAATGATTTTTCATTCTAAACAATCGCAGTGCTTATTACACAGGAATGCACTTGTTCTCGCTTGCTTTCTGTGCTCTTTAAGCCTGATATCTGTTATTAGCTGTTGTGTCTTTGCTACTTCAGATTTTTCACTGTATCTTCTTATGATTCTATATGACATACGCATCCACAATGTTTTAGAATGTTCCCATTCTAGACTTGTATTTAATGTATTATGCATTTTTTTTTTTTTTACTGCATCTTGTAAAGCGCTTTGAGATGGTGGTCCACTATGAAAGGCGCTATATAAAATAAAGATTGATTTATTGATTGATTGATTGATAAGCACCTCCAGACTCAAGACAAATGAAATGAAGATGGTGTCAGTACACTGTGATACTGAGACCGCTCACCTATGATTGGCTGCAACCGCCCAACCAATAATGTATCACAGAGGGAGATTAAATAAATAACTAAAGGCAATGTAAAAGCCACAGTATCTAGGTTACTTCAATTACCGGGGCTGGCCGAGCTGTGACTCCCAAGAGGGGTGGAATTGCCCTTGGTCAGATTTTAAGGGTGGTGAAGAGGCCTCAGACAGACAGAAAAGAAGAAACACAACTCTGAGTGGCTCTTAAAAAGAAAATACGTCTATGAAACCCTGATCTATTGCAAAACACATTTACTTAGGTGACATTTTTAATCAGTCAAAACTGTTCTTGTATCATTTTAGTTAGATCAATTTAGTACGTTTTGAGGAATATTTGCCGGCTGTCCAAAACACTAACAGTAATGCAGTACCTTTTTATATACAGTGCTGTATATAAATGTATGTTTTACTTTGAAACGCCAATAACAAAAGATCTTGGTAGCTAGGCAGCAAGAACACTTGTTTTTCTGTAGAAGCTATCTAGGAGGCTGTGTGGTCCAGTGGTTAAAGAAAAGGGCTTGTAACCTTACGTCCCTGGTTCAAATCCCACCTCAGCCACTGACTCATTGTGTGACCCTGAGCAAGTCACTTAACCTCCTTGTGCTCTGTCTTTCGGGTGAGACGTAGTTGTAAGTGACTCTGTAGCTGATGCATAGTTCACACCCCCTAGTCTCTGTAAGTTGCCTTGGATAAAGGTGTCTGCTAAATAAACTAATAATAATATCAGCACCACCTTGTGTCAGGAATTGGAACTGCAGTTAAACTGAAAAATACCAATTTAAAAATTAAACAATACAGTACTGAACTTGGCCACACAGACTGTTGTTCAGTTGCTTTTTGTCTTTACTATTAAATGCAGAGTGACCACCTTGTTTATCTTTGATATTTTTTGCATAAATTAAGAAGTCTATTCTTCAACCTGACCTTTTCTTGGACGCGTGTACACATTGCAGATATATTTTAACCAACTGTTAGATTAGACTGCCTGAAACTGAATAAAATGCTTTTCTTGGTTTCAGAAAAGTGGGGCTTCTAGCACAACATTCACCAGATGAACAGGAATTCTGCCAGTTTGTCAAACCAAAATAAAAACCCCGTCCCACGAGTTTGTTTTTTAAATAACGTGTATATATTTTCTTTGTATAAAAGGCAGAAGGAAAGGATCAGGTTTGCTTTGTCTTTCTGCTGAGGTAGGTCTGGTGGTAGAAGCTGCTGAAGAGCAGGATGAGACTGACGATGTAGAGGAACACAACGAGGTTGAACCCGTCTGGGAAGGCGCAGTCTGCGAAGAGGTTGTATGAAGTGTGGGCGGCAATGCCAAAGAACTGCAGCTGCAATCACAGGAGATTCGCAATGAATTTTACCAGCTAAAATCACTTCCCTATTCATTTAGAACCTCTGTGCTCACGAAATGCATTTACCATGCTTTGACCACACATTTACTACACTTTTACTTTACATCTAGTGCATTTCTGTATATAATTCTCGGACATCTAGGTATATATTACTATCTATTTCGTGCAATTTGAATGCATGAAAAATATTAACTCGATTCCCGAAGCCACCCGATACAAAAGGCTTATAATCCCACAAAGCAACTTAGCCTATCAACACAACATTTAGTTATGTGAGATGTACCAGCTGCAGGATGGTCAGGTATCGCTTCCACCACAGGTATCTCTGCATGCGAGGTCCCAGCGCAGCCAGACCATAGTACAGGTACATCACAATGTGCACAAAGGAGTTCAGCATGCCAATGAAAAATGCTAAAAGGGACACAAACAAAAAAAGGTCCTAAGGATGACGGTTATTGATATGTATTGTTGGAGGAGCTTTGTGGAGAAGCTAACATAGCATTCAACTTTACTATACTTTACCTGGCTGTAGCCAGTGCCTCTGACCTCGAATGAGAGAAAGTAAATCAATCATAGTGAGCCTAGCCTCTGAGTTGTGCAAATGATTGAGGGGTTTGGTTATGTCAACCTAATAGTCATTTGTCTTTAATAAAGCTCTAATACTATAATGTGAGGGCTTCAATCATCATGGCTATGGGTGGTCCCATAGCTCCAGGTTCACAGGTAATGCAGGAGATTCTGAGAGAAAGCAGCTTGTTTCTTACACTGTCCCCCAGCCACGTATTTCACTCCTGCCCACCAGTTGAAGATCATGGTAGCATGGTGATACACATGAAGGAAGGTGATCTGGTTATTCTTCTTTCTTAAAAGGAAAAAAACCTGTGGAATAAAAAAAACACTGTTGATCAAAAATGTATTAAAAAATACAGTAAATGTTTAGCACTAGTATGAAATCACTAGCTAGTTACAGATGATCTGAATTGCTGACATGCAGAGGCTTGATGTAGTCTCTTACTGTGTCCAGAAGCTCAATCACTTTGGAAAAGAAGAACCACCAGCACACACTTGCCATCTGCGAAAGACAAAGTCATTGGCCACGGCGTTTACATTGCATTGAGATCATTCCGATACCCCACCCCTTTAGAAACAGTAGTGAGCACTATTCAGGTTTTTAAAACGTTTTGAGGGATTAAACAAAAGCTAGACAGTTGTAGGTTTCTTTACCAGGAGCCTAGAACCGTTTCTTGCAAGTCAAGCTTTATTTATCAAATCCATCAAAACATACTTTTTCGAAATGTTCGTTAAATATTGAAAGGTTTGTGAATAGGTTTGTGATTGCTGACCCTCCTACCCGCAGTCCCAGCTCACTGTTTCTGTAATCCACAGGCTGGCACAGGTAGCTGTAGTTCGCCAACAGTGACGTTACCAAAAACTGAAAAACAAAACGAAGTAACTCTGCTGGTTATTCCTCAAATGCTTAGTAACTATAATAGAAAGCCTATTTACAGCAAATCCTTGTTACAACAGCTACATATTACAGGCTATCATTGAGTGGGTCACATGTTTAATAATATTCCACCTCGCTTACACTTTTGCTACAGTCACTAGACAATTGACTGTAGCAAAAGAGTCCAATGCCCATAGGCCATAGAGACAATTGTATGGCAAGTAATGCCCACTATATGAGAAGAAAATAAATTGTGTTTGAAGGAATTTTTGTACCAGAGAGGATTAGGGTTTTTGGAAACTAAGCAGTTACAGCACCATAAATTCTATTCATTTTGAGCATCTACTGGTGGAAAAAAGAAAGTTGAATTGAAAACGGAGAATAGTAACTGCTTCCTCAATGTAAAATTCTAAATGGTAAAGTAAAGAGACTTCATACCTCATAAAACATGTAGGCTGACAGGCAGACCAAAGAGAAGTTATAGACAATTAGTACTGCCTTTAGATTGACCGGTTCCCTGTGCTTCATGAACCTGGAACCATACCATACGATGAACAGATAGGACAGGAATATAACTGAGACCGGAACTGGGGAGTAGACCAGGAGCCAAGGATCTGTGCGCTTATCTGAAAGAAACAACATCTCACAATAAAAGATTTATGCTTTTTTGTTTTTATCTCTGTGGAAAATAAGTTTAAGTTTGCTTGCCCTTTGAACCCACGGCCCTCACAACCCACGGCCCTCACACCCATCACCAGGCGGGTGACTAGGCAGACATTCCATACCTCCATTTTGAAGCGACCAGTCGTAGAACTCCTGGAGTTTGTGCCACATGGACGCCATTCACTTCTGTGAAGACAAAAGAACGGAATGTCTAGTCGAAAAAAGAGCATGGGGAAACCCAAGAAGCCAATAGAATCAGAATTTCAAAGATACTTCACTATAGCAGCGAATCAGCGTAGATGCAGGATACTGCTGGAGTGAAGTGGTGTATATGGGAGGCTTCCACTCTGAGTTTAAGCCAGCTAGGGGGAGGGGATATGTGGCGGACTGCATTTGATTATAATTCGCCCTTTATTATGTTCCAGAATGTCCCTTGGCTTCTTTTCAAGTGTGAATATTGTCACTTCATGCGTTTATGATTTGTATCCCTGACAGACTGGTACTGTAGGAAATGAATCATGACTATCAGCTATTGCTCTCTGACACAGACAATGTTCAGGGGACCCAGAACTGTGGAGAAAAACACCAGAACAGTAGATATACGCTTTTAAATGAATTACGGTAAATATACCAACATATATGAACAACTGGAGACTTGAGAAGCCACGGAAAATAACTTGCATAAATGTAATTTATATAAAATAAAGTTCCATTTCATATTTAACTTTTTAATGAATCAGACCAAAAAAAATCTAAACATAGTAATGTTTGGAATTAGATTATATTTTTTTATATTTATAATATATAGAAACAAACAATAAAGGAATAGTTATTCACACCACGTGCAGTTACAGCGCCTAACAATCTGTGGTTTTGTAATACATATTTACATCATTCTAAAGCAGGCAATCAACACAACAGACATTTGAATTAATTAATTTGCCTTTGAATGTAATTATAATCTGGTACTCTACATGTGTGCTTTTATTTTGATATTTTACAGGAAGTTTTCATGCAAAGAATTAAAAAACAAAAATAAAAAATAGCTTCAGAAATTATTAGCGACCACTGATTTAGCTAATCGGCTTCATACATAATTCCACTTTAAGTAATACAACGCTGTTTGTGTTTCCAAGCTCCTTATGCAAGTAAACTAAACTTAAAAACTGCATAACGCGCAGATAATATACCTGTATATATCTCACCTTACTTACTGTACCCTTTTCGTGTTCAACCAGCAATTCTGAATATAGACAGACAACCAAGGAAGGAGCCACGCCTTGGACCAAATGCAATCGGTAGAGGGAGTTAATTGTTTTCAGGAGGTTCCTATGCAAATCTAATCTTATATATAGGGCTTTAGCGAGCAACCCGTACTGTATCAGCGCGCCTCGTGTCTGTTCCCTGTATGCCGTTTGGAGTTCTGAATAGGGATACTAAAACTCTGTATATACAAACATGTATCCGTGTGTATGCAGAATGTTTCCATGTTTCCAGAAACCGTGCTTTCTGATGTGTGAAAGATGGCAGCTTTGGATAGCTGCAGAAATGTGAATGCTTTCTTCCATTTTCAAATAGCTCAAAAGCTCAACGTTTGTACACAACGTGTTGCTTCAAAATGTTTCTCTAGAATAATTGCTAGATTACCTGTTTCCTTGTGTATGCTTGGCTTTATGAAAAATAATAGTTAATGAAATGGAAAACCTGCAGTTCATCTGTAAAGTGCAGTCAGATGTTATTTAACATAACACAGTATTCCAGGTCTGACTGCAGAACAGTTTCCATGTCTTACTTGTGCCCCAGCGTTGTCCCTTTTTGTTCAGCTCAGTACAGTGAAATCTATTCACAGATCATTGTTGTTGCTTACAGTATGCATATGCCCTACAGCTGACTGACTGGTCATAGATAAATGTACAGACAGAGAGACTCTGTTAGCAACTCACAATGCGAGTAACCGTTTCAGCAATGAGCAGATAGCGCACAAAGCGCTTTACTGTTGTGGGAAGGACAGACTGGTCGCTTTCAATCCTGATCTTGAATTTACTGTGAATCCTGTTACAGAATTTAAAGATACTGTACACTTAAAACACTGCAGTGTTTATTTCTTTATGTATTTAATTGATTTGGCAGACACCTTTATCCAAGGCGACTTACAGCTGTTACAATGCAAAATCAATATTTAAATACAGCGTAGTTTACACTAAGTGCAAATTATACTGCATAACTTACAAAACACTAATTGCTATAGATTATATGAAACTTATTCAAGAATACAAATATTTCATTTAGGACTGGACTTAAGACTGGATTTGTTCATTAATTATTTTTTTATTAGCGGTCAGCACATCTACATCTACATGTTGGTCACCATGGATAGAACCCCTGAAGAGCAGGTAATAGGGAATGTCTGTACCAAGTTCCATCACAACTGGATAAGCAAATAAAAATTAAAAATCAAGTGTGACATACACACATACATCCATACAGGTGGTATTTTATTGCACTCTCATGATATGACACAGACACAAAGGCAATATAGCATGCAATAGTAATAACACTCATTTTAAGGGCACTGTCAACCTTTGCAATTCCAAAGTCCTTTTCACCCTCCCGTGCTGGGATGGTCTATATGCAACATGGCTAGGTACAGAATAGATAAAGGTGTGAAGGTGATAGCCCATTAGCCTTTCCATGCATTAAACCTGACTGACACAACAACCAAACTTATCTGTATACACTGCATATACAGAACAATACAACCCTGGCTCTAAAACAAAGCTGCTTCAGTACTTGCTGCCCCTCTCACCAGTTCAGTTTCTCTACAAGCTCTGTGTTCCCACCTGCACAGCATCAGTCTGCAGCCACTAAGCACTGTAGTTTTAACTGTAGAATTCATATAGTGCAGGGAGTCAGAGCGCCATAGTAAACCCAACAGCACGGGCCGGGAAGTTTGAACAGCAAAGATACCGAGAGACCAAATAAGGGTCAGCTTGTCTGAATAGCCCTCACAACAAGAAGGAGAACAAAGGGTTGGAAGGTGGATATGTACAGAATCATTCTTTGAGATGATTTCTTAATAGTATTGTAACATGCACTGGGTCACATGGCTTAGTCATTCTTGCCCTACATGCAAACTGTGTTTGTTTTTAAGCAATAGAAATTATATTCAACTAGCAGTGAAGATTCAAATTTCAACTTGTGTGGGCTATTCAAACTTAAGCATTGAGACATATTTTCTATCCCACTTAAAATCAGCACAAGTCCAATACCTAGTAATTCATGTCTAATAATACGCCATCTATACACAGCACAGTGTCACCTCCACAATCTCCAGGGACTCAGTTTCTGATTGAGTGGGACCAGCACATTTAGGGTTAATCTGCATTGCCCTTCAGATTAATGATGGCTGTGGGGCTGTTCATTTCCCTTCCCCTTGTGTGAATGGTGGTCTCCATGGTGATGGTGCTGGATGTTTTTAACTGGGGGCTCCTTGTCCGGGTGGCTGTGTTGTCCCGTTGTGTTTGTGTGCCCAATATCTGGGGCTCCCTGGGCCATCAGAGAATCTGTGGCAGTAGCATTTATGGAAGTAACATTTGTCCCATTCGGTCCTGCAGTTAGAGTTGAGTTTAAATGAACCTGAAAAAGAAAAAGCACGACCTTTAGATAAAACTGAAAAAGACCCTTAGGGTGCACATTATAGCATTATAAATCACCTTTCAGCTTTTTTTCTTTTTCTTTTTAACGGATAGGACCAGAATATCAGCCAAGCAGGCACAGTCTTTGTATGTTTTCTATACTCTATTATAAACAATCAGGTTTCTCATTTCGATAAAGCAAAGCTCTTATGGGTCTATGTGTTGCCTAAAGCCAGCATTTGTATTAAGAGTTTCAGCTGTGGTACTTACGCTGCAGTTTCCACAGATGTCCTTGTGGTAAGTGGCAAGGACAGCCGCCTCGATGTAGGGGCGGTGAAGGAAGCTGTAAGGCAGAGGAATGTGAAACGCCAGCTTACCACACCTGCGGAAAACAAATTAAATAAAAGGGTGATTTCAAAGAGAATACATTAGCATTTATTAAAGGACAGATTTATTTAAACCCTATTTAAAACATGTAGCATTGTTGTAAGGTCCTGGGTGCCAGGGTGCAGGGAAGTCTTTAAAATGCTTCTGTCTCCACGATTTTGATAATTGGAAGCATGCTTGTTTTGATAGAAGCCCTGTCACTGGGGTCGGGAGGTCAAGGTACCCTTGCTGGTATCAGTGCATGCTAGCTGTCGTGAAAGATCAAAGTCAACTTCTGCATATATTATCACCAGCTCACGTACTGAGCAATCCTTGTTACACAAAGATTACTCAATAAACGAGCGAGATATTCCAAAGCTTAACATATATCTTATAGCCCCAATTTTTTTTTTATTTAAATTTTTTTGAAATTTTAAAACAGTTTTTGTGAACTCCATGGAATTCGAGAAGTTGCCTTGCCAAACCTTTGACAAAAAAACAAAACTAAACAAAAAAAAACATATATGCATTATAAAATAGATATCTAGATAGGAAACTTAATGTGGTACAATTATGCACACAGTGACTGAAGTGGATGGATGAATCTCAATCTCTCTCTCTCTCATATGTGTGTGTATTTTATTGACAAAGATTGGCAGTTCATGGATTTGGGCTTGTGCTTTACCTGTCGTAAATGAGGAAGTCATCCTTGTCCCCTCCCAGGGTCTCCCACACATCCTGCTGCAGGGGGTCCTGCTGGTACACAGGAACCCCCTTGGGCGCTCTCCTCTTTAGCTCCCAGTACATGGCTCTGGCCTGGGGCTCGTTCTCATTGACGATCAGGAATCCCACCTCCGAGAGCCCTCTCCTGGACAGCTTAGCACGCAGACCTCCCAGCCTGACCCGGGCACACACAATCAAAAAGGCATTAACTAAGACAGCTTGAATTGCAGCAGGAAATAAGCCGTCTTGTAACGTGATACCGCAAATAGAGACTTGGCTAAATCATGCAACGGTACATTTTGTAACCGGAGTCAATAGGCAGCCAGGATCTGTAGTCGTGCTATCACTGAGGGAAAGGTCAGGAAGTTCAGTGTTAATCATATACCCCATATTTCCTCAGGGAAAATCGTGTGCAAGCAGAGGCAAACACGAGTTTTTGAGATGCATGGTTGTCTTCGGCTTTGCCACCAGGGGGCAATGTTGCACTAGACAGCAGGGATGCGCACTGTTTCATGCAAACCAACAAACACAATCTGTGCGTGTCCGTTCATGGTTTCTTGAATGTGCCAAATTAAAATATGGGTTTTTAGTGACCATTACGATGAAAGGCTGAGAGACGAGGTATGTGAAATGGTTGAAGATGTACCTGGAAGCCTGCGTGAGACAGAACTGTCAGCTGGCTTTGAGCAGTGCTACCACAGTCACCCTGCCGACCTGGTCCTGCATGGGCGAATGTCCTTCGATCTTCCAGGGAGGCGCGGGCTGGCAGATCCGCGAGACGCCCTCCTCGTCAGACGCTGCTACCGACATCAGCCCGAGGAACGCCGCGAACACGGCGGTCCACAGACCCATCTTTGCAGACCCCAAACACCTGGGCAGATGGCAAAATGCTTGTCATTTAAATAGAAATAACCAGACTAATTACATGGTATTGGCTTGTTATTAAATACGGCGCAGGTAGCCAACCTGAGACTTTCCCGAAAGGATTTTAACCGAGAGCGACCAATAATCGACTACACCACGATAACTGGAAAATCCCAAAACAGGACCTAGTCCTATACTGGGAATAAATGAGTGTCATAGTGTAAGACTTTCCATTGCATCTAACTTTAGTTTCTTAAACATTTCACACACATTCAATAAATACAACTAGTTAGGCTGGCATTCTACTGCAGTATAAATAGGCTAATTAAACTTCTAATCGCCACAATCACCAAATTAGATATGCATTAGCATAGGATAAACACAGCAGTGATAAATATTAGCAACATCGTAACTAAACTAAATAATAATTTAAGTTGTGTTTCTCCTTCTACATTATTTCCTCATAAGTCTACAAATATTACCTTTCTACTAAATTGTAAAAGTTCTCTTTGGTCCCTTAGTTTGATCTTCTGTCTTTGTTTTTAGATCGATTCTGTCTTTAAAGGGAGAGCACCTCCCAACCGGGACTCGCAGCGGCGAATCACAGCAGAACGGGTTTACAGCTGCAGTATGAAAAACACATTCCAACAGTAAGAACATTCAGTAGAATTCCACTACCATTTCTTTACTAGATTAAAAACAACTGCATCATTTTGATTCCCAAAAACATATAACGCTTTCATATATTGTGATTTTAAAAGAACCAGATACTGTACCTTTTCACTTTCTCGTTCAATAAGCCCCTAACCCCCGCGACTGCACTGTTAGGATATATAGTCCACTTTGTGGTGCGAGAGGGATAAAGAAGACATTGTAATTGCAATAATAAACACTGACAAGTTAGCTCTCGACTCGGCCACTGTTTCCCTGTAGTTCACACCGCTAAATCTCAACAGTCATGGGTTATTAATGTTGACAAAAAGATATACTACATCAAAATATGCGAATAAATAAAAAAAGATATTTAATTTACTTGAATTTACAGTGACAAATATACATAACACTTTACAACCTTTACAATTTTGTAAACAAACAGCAAGGCCATTGGACCTGTTTGGGGAATTGAGGTTTCACAAATGAATAAACTTTGAATGTTTACTTTTAGCCTCTTATCTGGCTCTCACCAAAGATACAAAACTGCATGTGTTTGAGGGTATGCATGTATGTATATTAATGCCATATCTATCAAAAATAGTAGACAGATATTAAATGAGTTATTTAAGCAGAATGCAATATTGCATCTAACATCTCCACAGATCTAACAAGCTATCTGGTCAAGATTTCTGCTGTATCTAGAAACACATTTTAGATTTGGTGTGTTCCAGCTCTCTGTTGAAGAAAGCTGTGTTCTGGGAAGGTTCAGTCCATTGGACAGAATTGCTCGTACTGCTGATTTTAATTGAATGCTCCTTAACAGATTATAGTCTGCTGTCACTCAAAATGTAATGTACAACATTTCAACGCTCACTTGGCCAGATGAAATCAGTTATTTTTAATTGCCCCAACCATAATTTGTGTTTTTCTTTTTTTAAAATTCTTGTTAAGAAGTTCTGTACTTTCAGTGAATAGTGTTTTATACAGGTAATGAAGATACCCAGGGTAGTTTTTCAAAGCTCACCCCCAGAGTCAAGTAACCCGTCTCCCATGCCCTTTGCCTCCACGTACAAATGGAGGCGACATGGTTGCTAAGCCACAGACTAGGCAAGTCAGGAGCCTGACAACAAAGCGCTCTCCCTCTGCAGAAGCCATTCTCTTGACAATGAGAATTAAGAGGTTAACACTATAGCTTCTCTTCATGCCCTGCTAGATTCACCCTGACGACAAGACTGACCATGGCTTTGAGATGAAGGCTTCCATTGCTTTTTTTTTATTCCAGACAACCAGAGTTCGTTAAATCAAGTGACGCAACCACCCCCGCACTCCTCCGACCCCCACACCCAATCCAGGCCTCGGCAAGACCATTGGTGATGTGAAATCTGGATCATCCAGAACCACCAAGACAAAAAGCATTAGCAGTACCACCATCATATCACAAATATTTTTTATTTTTACAAAATACATGTTTTCATAAAATACAGTTCAGGGTACATATATAATATGATTGAGTATGACTTTTTTTCAGTTACAATTTCCACTGCCTCAATAAAGCAGTTCTTAGTAACAACCTCAATGGCTGAATACTCAAGGCTAGTGCAGAACTGAACACAAGTTCAGCCCAATCCCAGACAGCAAGATATGTTTTGATCTGTGCTGTTGTGCCGTGTTTTTTGATCTGTTTGGTTTGGCTGAATCTTGAGGAGTTAATGCCTGAGAGTCTTAACTGTAGCAGATTTTTTTTTAAATTTTTTATTGAGTCTGCTCTATTGAGTCAAGTTAAAAATCACTTACTTACTTGGGTGACACATGGGTCACAACGTGAGAACGGCTCTCTAAGAAAAAGTACATTTAAGAAATCTATACTAAATTATTTTGTTAAATACTTATAAAACTGTACATTTGTTTCCTATTGAAATGCAAATAAACAGCACCATGATATCAATCACCACTGTGGTGTTACTGCAAACCATCAATTAACAGTGCCATTTGTTCTAGGCTTTATAGTTACTGATCTGCTGGGTGACCATGGGTGAAAAGTGGATAGAAAACCCTAACTCCCACCCTGAAAACAGGATACTGCACCTTAGTTTCTTTTGGGATGAACAATTTCAAAGTGTATGAAAAACATGTTAAACATTTGCATTTCATGTATAGCTTTGATATTAAAGTCATAGATTTCAATTGGATTTATATCTTTTTTTTGGTTCTATTTTTTCCTCCGACAAACAATCCTAAAGTATTCAATTTGTTGTTTCATCGCCATTTGGTTTTGCAGACCTTTTGCTCAGTGGATTACTGGCTCTAAAGAGAGGTGTAACAGGATTGATTTCACAGGAGGAAACAACAAACAAGCACATCAAAAGGACATTCCAATCCCAGAAGGAAGACTTTGCAGGCTCATGCAGTGACGTGTCTCCATTACAAACCATTATGAACCAAGCTGCAAAAATAAAATGGCATTAGCCTGCAACCGGAACAGGTTTTGCTTTAATGATGGTTTTCAGTAGTTACCGTTGTGTGTGCAGAATCGTAACCAGTGTGCAGTATTGTGAACAGATGATTGCTGATACAGGGCAATACATTGGAGGTGTCAAAACGAATGGTGCCAGAGGCAAATGGGCACTAAGGAGGTATGCTGGCTTACCTCTCCCAAAGAAACTGAAATCCTAATTAGGTTCACAACTACAGATCCCTGTGGTGATGACCAGCCAAGATGACTGAAGGTCAACTCAGGACCCGTTGTCAATTGCTTGTTTCACAGGTCTTTGGAAAAAGTTGTCCAACAAAAGTTGCTTCTTCCCAGTGCTGGTTTCCTGCTCCACTTTAATCTTTTGGGGCTTGCGTTTTCTGTCTTTGGATCCAGAATCTCTTTTTCTTTTCCCGCTCTGAGAAAAAAAAAAAAGAAAATCCAGCAATTTGTGAACGTGCATTTGTTTGTCTTTAGAAAATAGACTTTGTTGTGGCCCAAACTGTTTTGTTTCACCTTTGTTATGCTTGCTAATCCTCCTCAAAATGCTGCCTGAATACACACAAGCAGCTAAGTATCTTACCTTTCTACATTCTTCCTCGTGGCTTTCCTTACTCTCATACAGCTTGAGGACCTGAAAAGAATAATTAATTAGCACTGACAAACGAGGCACTTAAAATGAAAACTGGACAGTACAATGATTGTGAGAATAGTGAAAATGTTACTAACAATGCAAACAAGAGACAATAATTGTTTGATTAGTTTGTTCGCAATTTGTACCTCTGCCCAGAAACAAGCAAAACTAAAATAATAATTAATCTGCAATACCGCTTGCCGCAAACTTCCACTTTAAGTTGACTGGCGGTGTTGCATTTGTTACCAAGTGGCTTTCAAAACTAACCGTGTGCAATATGGGAAACAGACAATGTATTTTGTTGCAGGAAAACAAGAAGGAGGCACTAGAAATGCATGGTGACATAGGTTACACAATAAACCCTGAAATGGCTCAAACAGCTATAAAGTAAAAGTGTTTTACACAACGTACCTTCTTCATGGCTGTGGACACAGCTGCCTGCTGGAACACAGCCTTCGTTACCCAGCGGGTGGTAGGTGCTTCACCCTCTTTCAGCACCACACCTGTGGGTTCGGACAGGCTGCAGCGATACACCACATAAGTCTGGTGGATGTGGGTGAAGATATGCAGAACCTGGAGACGACACACAGACACTTCTAGAATTTTACAGCTATAGCGACAGTTACAGTTGCTGCTTTAAGGAGTCACCACTGTTCAGTTTGTTTTGGAACTAAAATGTACAGCTATTGCAGCTCCCACCTCTCCAATGTGCTGCAGGGCCCCCAGGTTGCCCGGGTCTCCCAGTACACTCTGAACCTGGGCCAGCACAGCCTCTTTCTGCTTGCTCTCAGAGAAGTCCCTCTCCTCCAGGGGCAGGCTGGGAAACTCCCACATCATCGCCAGCAACCCTACACAGACACAAACAGCAGGTACCTCACTGACAGATTTGGACTCCATGCCGGTAATACTGTATATACTGTAACTGAAATTTCAACCAGACACAATTCTATCAAGAACTAGCAAAAATAAATAAATAAAAAGCATCCAGCATCCACATTAGTTTCTGTACAGAAATAATGATGGTATGAATTACATTACATTTTGAATGGACCAGGATTCTGTATCAGAAACAAGATGATTCAAAACCAATTAGCTCATAAACCGCAAGTATTATAGCAATACAAGCTACTGTATGTGTGCAAAAGTCTCCTAGTCCCCTACTGCTAAGCTGCCTTTACCTGTGCTGGGTCTCTGTACAATGAGGTATTCAGCCTCTCCCCCGTCACCCCTCCGGTCCAGTACACAGGTCAGAGTCCGCTCCACCCGCGGCTGCTTCTTCACAGGCTTCCTGGGGAAGTTCATCACCCCCAGGCTGCTATCCCACAGTTCCCCAGGAGGGAGGCACAGGGAGCAAGAGTCTGCAGAGGCTGGGAGTGGATGGCTTAATTAGACCAACCTTTTCTCTCTATACGTTACCTAAGTGGCTCACTGTAGACCCTGGAAAGGCTCAAACTATGTTATGCAATGAGAGTTTTATTTCAAACCAGGTTGTGGATTATGATAGCATAGGAGAGTTTTTTTTTACTCTGCCTGACTTGGGTTCAATATTCACAGGGTGGTGACTTTTAACTACCACAAGCTCCAGGTGTGGTATGTAAATGTACTGCTTTGTTAGTTGTGACACCCTGTGTTACACTTCTCAACTTGAATCAAAAGATTGCACACCTACATTGTGTCCAAAACTAGTCTCAGTAGAGAAATGGTGTATTACTGAGTAACAAACATGTTCTTTTCTCCCTATAGTAGATATTAAAATGGTAAAATAGGAGCTAAAATATCCTTGCCTGGGGGTGTTCTGTTTGCAAATAATGTTCTATGTATTGTACAATGTCAGTGTTAATATTTGAATAACCTGTCAGTTATTTAGAAATTCTTCTTAGTTTATCATTGATAGGAAGGTTAAGGCATGGACAAGAGGTTAAAGAAACAGGCTTGTAACCAGGAGGTCCCCGGTTCAAATCCCACCTCAGCCACTGACTCATTGTGTGACCCTGAGCAAGTCACTTTACCTCCTTATGCTCTGTCTTTTTGGTGAGACGTAGTTTTAAGTGACTCTGCAGCTGATGCATAGTTCACTCACCCTAGTCTCTGTAAGTCGCCTTGGATAAAGGCGTCTGCTAAATAAACAAATACTAATAATAATTGACAAATCATATCAAATGCTTCTGTCCCACCCAAAACACTGGACACAAGATACAGCCTACTGGTAACTGTGGAGGACTGGAAACAATCTCAATTCCAAACAAAGAATACATCAAGTCATACAGTAATTAGAGCAGCATTCACATACATCAGAGCAATTCTAAATAAAATAAAATAAATTCTTGATGAATTAGTATTAAAAAAAAATATATATACTGTATATATATATATATATATATATATATATATATATATATATATATATATATATATATATATATATATATATATTTTTTTTGTTCTTATTTGAAAGTTGACTGAATTGTGCCCTTTGATGTTCAAGTTAAAGAGTGAATGGCAGCCAACAATGAAAATAACTTTACTCACCACATTCTTCAATATCTGGAACAGAACTGGACTGCAATGTGGATTTACTCAGAAGCCTTTCTGATGCCAATTCCAGCTGGATCTTAACCTGCAGAGACCAGAGCAAACATTATTTCACTCCCCTACTCATCAGACACTGTACCTACATGCCAGTAAAACAGATTTACTTTGTACTCAGCAAATTATATTACTTCAGAGCTTTCTAATCAACAGCGCTTCTAAACAGAAGATCCAAAATACTGGTAGGGGAACATGACATGGACCACAACATGGCCTGTTCAGGTTCATGTTTTTGCTTCTAGTCTTTACAACTGAGCTTGGACAAGGAAGCTGCTGACTTTCAGGGAGCTGCTCTACTGGCAAAACAGTGTCTCCCAATCTTGTTGTGCCTGTCCCTATCCATGCCGAAAGACACCACTGCTTTGTTTCCTTTCAATACAGGAGACCAGTGCTGTGCAGGGAGCCAACAAAACATGCAAGGCTGCACTGCCCCCTAGTGTACAAGACACAGTAGGCATGGCCTTTTGTCACAGAAGCTGGAAAGGAATAACGATCCAGCTCGATCTACCTCATGTATCAACTGCGGTCACTAGACCGTCTATATGAATGAATCGCCAGTGCAATTCCTGTACCTGCTTGTAGGCCCTGCAGTGTTTCTGAATAGGACACTCCGAGCACAGGGGTGCTTTTGGGGTGCACACAGTGGCACCCAGCTCCATCATAGCCTGATTGAAGTCTCCTGCTCGCTTGGAGTCTACCAAGGTATTGGCTAGGCACCTGAAACCAAACACAAAACATGTCATATGCCCTTTGGATGATTTCAACTATGATATAACAAGGCAAAAGGACTTGTTATTATCCCTAGAAAATGAATCTCACCAGAGAGTCTCTGTGACAGAGGGGCTAGTGCAGTCGGCCCCAATGGAGCGCGTGCGACACATTACCCGAATCACATTACCATCCACCACTCCGGTCACCTGGGGATAAGAAAAAGTGGCAAAGCGTTACAGATGACAGATTCACAGGTTAATAAATATTATTAAAGGCATTTCATTTTTAGCCATTATAATTTACAGTGATATTTTGCAAAGGCACATCTGAATAAAAAAAAGTTAGAAAATAATATAATATTAAGTTGCTTTTTGGCTGCTGAGAACGTTGTATTACTTCACATTACTGTTATCAGTTTGACATTTTCAGAGCCCCATGCCGACTGTTGTTCAACGTGTGATAAAAGCCGAGCCCTCACCTGCCCCATACCGATGGAGGCCACTGCCCCGGCCGTGTACCTGCCCACTCCGGGAAGAAACTTCTGCAGATCTTCTGCTGTGGTCGGCATCTCACCTTTCAACTCAGACATCACCTGGCAATCAGGAACACAACTAAACTATCAGAACTGTCGTGTGGGGCTGTGCTGGGCTTGGAACTCCGGGGCTCCTGGAAGCCTCATCCAGAAATTCTTATTTAAAACGTATTAAAAACCCAAGTCGTGTTGAAATGCAGTACGTTTCTGGTAAATGCTTTCATCAGCATTACGATGAAGGCAATAGGAGAAACGCTTGCCTTTGGGGCCGACGCTTGGTATTTCTTAATAATGACCAATACAGAAAGCTTGCTTTGAGATAAAAGAGAGACTTCACATTGGTTTTGAAAAATACTGAGTGCATGAATTTGTTAAAATTATCCTTACAGTATAAATCCACACATAAATGCCACTCCTAGAGTTAAAAAGGACCCCACTGTTGCTTATTTACAGCGCGTAGAATGTAAGTGAGAGGTTCACCATGGAGATTACATTTTAGACATAACAAACTCCCAGTGGTTAAAAGCAATCAATCACAAACAGCATGGAGGGCTTTACAGAAACACCTCCGATCCAACAACAACGCTGCAGCCCTTTACACAACCTCTTGCTGTAAATCGCCATTTAAATCTCTAAAGATCCCCCCCAAGCTTAATAATAAAAAAAAAAAAAACGAACAAACCTTCTGAGCACCATTGTGGAGCCTCTTTCCTCGAGAGTAGAAGCCCAGCCCCGACCACATCTCGTTCACTTCCTGCATTAATAATGAGGGCATACAATCAGGCGAATGTTCCGCAGGATTTCACACATCAGTACCACAAAGTCACCCATGCACAGAGAAGTGCTCATTGTGAAAAGAAACAGATTCACATACTTTATACAGTGCTGGCATCTATATCTAAAGCATAGCTTTTTGCACTCAGTTCCGGTCTATAAAGTGCGTGTTTTGACCAACACCGCTCAGGACACAGTTGTCTGTAGTTGTTATATTCAGCTGTTGTTTTTTGGGATGCTTTCTATTATTATTATTTGTTTATTTAGCAGACGCCTTTATCCATGGCAACTTACAGAGACTAGGGTGTGTGAACTATGCATCAGCTGCAGAGTCACTTACAACTACGTCTCACCCGAAAGACGGAGCACAAGGAGGTTAAGTGACTTGCTCAGGGTCACACAATGAGTCAGTGGCTGAGGTGGGATTTGAACCGGGTTACAAGTGCTTTTGTTTAACCACTGGACCACACAGCCTCCTATATGCCTTATCTGACATAGCGGTCCCTGGTTTCAGTGAGGATACGTACAGCTGTGCACCCATTCTACCTGAAAACGGGGCCTGTATGTTTGGTCTGCGTGTTAACTTATGCTATGGTCATTTTCAAAATTTTTGTCTCCAGGGTTTGTTTGAAAATTCGTCCAGGATGTTTTATTCTTTTAGCTATGGCTGAGGTAAGTATCAGGATTCTCACTTTATTCTCCTGTCCCCAGCCTTTATTAAAATGACCTCACCTCTAAAGTAGCTGCAGCAAGGTCCTGTACTGTTGGCCATCTCTGAAATAACACAAAAACAAAACACTTAAATAATACGCTGTCAATTACAGCAGCAAAAGACAACCCGACACACACGCCTTGGGATTCCAAAGAGTGTGGTGAAAGCATGAAAAAAATAAGAGAACTTTAAGAATGGAAAGCATTAACGCACCTACCTTCATCCATTTATTATAGTAGTCAATCACCGTGACAACCTGCGTTTGCTGAAGCATGATTTCAGAAACCCAAACTGAAAAACAAAACAAAAAAAAGAACACAAATTCTGATGAAATATTCATCTTCAGCACAGCAATCAGGTATAGGTTTTGTAACTTTTCCTCAGTTATCTCAGAAGCATTCATTGTATGAATATGAATATCTAGGTACCTGCGTAGAGCCTTTTGTTTACATCAGGTTCTGTTGCAGCCTGCAAACAAATGAAAAACAAATTAAGGAACAATTCATATTACTAAACACTACAATAATCTGGGGCTGTTGAATTTCTATTGAATTGTGTGGTGCACAGTAGGGTTAAATGTTTTCCGGTCCACATTGTTCTCTTGATCTTCCAGACAGTGGTAGACTGAACTGTTATTGACTGAATATTACTTCTCAAATACTGTGAAACTTGAGTTACCTGAAGGGACACCACAGTCATGTCTGTTTAGGGAAAGGAGTTATTTCCAGGTTCCTCTAATTTAATCCTTTTTAGGGGTTACTGGCTGGTAAAAGTAAGTGGCCACTAATTGAACATTTATACAGGTCATTCTGTATTTTTTGCATTTAAATGTATTTACAACCTCTAATTACACTTAAAAGGGGTATTTATTACTTAAACGAAGTGGTGGCCAGTAGCTGTGTGGCACTGTATTGATCTCCACCTACCAAGGTCCTCCAGGGAAGTTCCCTTTTGCACTCATCATACCACCGGAGCAGCTGCTTTCTAAAGGAACTGATGTCATCTGGGTCTTTGAAATAGTGGTAAGTGGAATTCTGGGAAGGAACAGGACTTAGGGGTTCTGCCAAGAGGGACAGAAGTGCAACAGTCATTAGTTTGCAAAAGAATAATTTTTTATTCTTTTTTCAAAGAACAGTACAGTACCCATCCCTATCAGGTTTCTGGTAGGGAAGTCTAATTGCCTAAGGAGCACACTGCAGTTGCTTTCCGTATCTTATTACGCATGTAGTTTGTGTAAAACAATATTTTCAGTCATGAAGGTATGTGCACCTTGAAGCGAACAATATGTATCTCTCCCCTGCTCTGAGAGGGAGAGCAAAGCGGTATTGTGTGATTTATTATGATACAGAATTCAGCAGTGCTGTGGTTGTGTAATCATGCTCATTGGTACCTTCTTTGATCGCTTGGAAAGATTTTACTTTCTTTCTTGGAGATCTCTTTGGGTTTTCAGGAGTCTCCTGGGTTGCTGTTCTTCCATTTTTCACAGCTGATCTCAATCTTCTCATTGTAAAGCCCAGTTGCTTTCTCCTGTAATGTGGAGGGAAGAGAAACAATAGAAAACCAACAAGCATTCTGTATTATGTAAGCAATAAGAACCGACATGGTGCACAGCCCAAGGGCATAATGTGCAGCATCGGGCCTAATAGCCTCTGGAAGGTCCAGTATTTCACAATACCGTCCACCCTACAGGGTATTTGTGCTTAGAAAATGGCAAACTGATTAAAAAAACACAAAAAAGACATAAACAAGTTTTGTGGTTTAAAACTTGATGAGTAAGTAGCTCAATGATATCTGTCCAGGTGAAAAGGCATGTATTCTGTTAGTTTTTATTTCCTCGTCATCTACTGAAAGTTAATGTAGTACTAGCCAATGAGATGCCAAAAAATAAATCCAAATTTTCTAATGAAAGATAACGTACCGTCACATCCCAATGCCTGTGGGTACTAGGATTTTAGTTTTATTTGTTTAACAACGAAAAACTTCAGATCAGAAATATCGTTTACAATGACATCCCGCATGAGAGCAGTTCATTTCAACAGTTACTAAACTTATCAATTTAATAATTTCAGCCAACATTGCAGTGGTGACGTAAACAAACAATGTGGAAGATCACTTAACTTCCAAGATTCGTACCGTTTTTTTGTGTTGGGAGTCAAAACACATCCATTACCGGTAGCAATTAACCTAGGTCCATGCGGAGCACATTAACACCGCTTGAACAAAAAATATATCCGTCTGGTACAGTGTTACGCGTATCGTCGATATGCGAAAAAAAACCCTTAATTTAAGTAAATTTAAAATAATGTGTATCTAATTAATAACATTTATTTTTTCCCCATTCCACGCACGTTTCGTTACCTAAGTAATGTCACCGAGTCACTCGTTCTCCCGCGGTCTGCTCTGCTTCCAGGGAGGTACAGCAATACCCAATTGGGAGTTTCAGAAGCTGACGCGGAAGAGGAGGGGAGCTGCACAAAGTCTTCTCTCGCAGAGGCGTATCCGCTAGACAGTGAAGTTACATCTCACTTTTAGATCTTTTATTGTATTATTTGCTTTGTACCCTTCAGTGATATATTCTAATACGCCAGTTGGTGCAAGTACCGGTATTTAATATGGTACAGTGCTAATTATTTTTAAACCTGTTTAATTTCTATAAACAAACCTCCAACAAATATTCCCTTTGCAACGTGTACCTGCATTGTGCAGTGATGTCATGTTACTGCGCTAAGACAATGTACCATTGAAAAAAGTCGACACAAAGCCTCCCTGAATAGGTGCCAAGTGACCAAAGAGTTTATTATAACAGAGAATGGACATGCACGTAATGACAGGGTACAGATTCACATACAACACAGGACAAAACCACACTGCCCCTCAATGACACGTTTATTTTCCAATATACACACACACATACACATGTACATACACATATATACATGTACATTATATATATATATATATATATATATATATATATATATATATATATATATACACACACACACACACACAGTTTGTGTTAAGGAACTTGTGTAACCTTTTATACCCTCGCTTCCACATCTCTTTTTTTTTCTTTTTTTTAAAATATATTTTGCGACAGAACAGCCCATAACAGACAGCCAATTGGGCATATTAACGTACAGACAGCTAAGCTTTAAACATACTTCAGCCATTTACAGAAGCCAAAATGTGACAGTAATTACCAAAAAAAAAAAAAAAAAAAATCTGCATAAAAACACGAGCAGCAGTGATGGCTGAACTGGCGAAGTCTCAGCAATAGCAGAACGTTACATAGCTGCACTTTTTATTTTCTCTTTGTAACCCTGGAAGCCCCAAGCTATTTAAAGCGTTAAAATGGCTAGTCACCACACTTGTTTATTCTGAACAGACATTTTCCAATTGTTACCGATATAAAATGCCACGTCATAACTAAACATACTTTAAACATTGTTGGATTTGGATTTAAAAAGTACCCCACTCTATGATTAAGATTATGATTAAGGTATAATTTACATTGCTTAATATGAGGAAAATATACTAAATTATATTTCCAGCTCTGAAAGCAGTGTTCAACAGCCTCAAGTCTGCCAACAGAAATGTATTGACTTGAACTAATTTTTTTTTTAATTTTTTTTTTATTATTATTATTATTATTATTATTATTATTATTATTATTATTATTATTTTAAACAGACTTTTTTTAATGCTCTCAATGGCTAAGTGTTTGGAAACATAACAATAAACTACAGTTTGTTTGAAATAGCCAAGAAAGGTAATCAAAAACCTTATTTTCTTAATCAAAACTGCCTTTCAAAAAAACAGTTTTTCAACAAATACTGCTCATGAATAGGGCTCTATGTCCAAATTCAATGTATCATCCTACCATCTCTAACTCCCAACAACAGTACCAGGGCTAGAACTTAGCAGGAGAGCGAGAGCACATTTTTCCTGAGTTTCAGCACAAATCTCTGCCATCTCTTCTGGTACTGCAGGTGGCGCGATAATAGTGGGTTCAACTCTGTTACACAGAGTCCTGTATGAAGGGAGTGGATAGCCTAATTCTCTTAAAAACTCATAACCTTTCCCTCCTACAGCAGCTCTGATCCGTCGAGCAGATTGTACGGTGTTCTGTGACCACACAGCACGTCTGGAACGCTTTGTTAGCGAGAGGGCACGTATCTGATCATCAAACAGAAAATTTTGCAGGCTTTTTTCTATTTTATTCAGTTTATTTAGTTTTTTCTTCATTTCTTCAACCTAATACACAAGCAGAAAAGAAAAAAAAGAGAGGAAAATATTGTGATTAGCAAAGAAATGGGATATAATACTGTAATCTATCTGCCCAAACATTTAAAATTAAAGTTTTAAATTACCATCATCTGTCACTTGATTTTGAAGGGGATGCTTAAATGGAACAATAGTACTTGAAAATTGAAAATCTAGTTTATAAGAGGATCTCATTGAAAAACTTTTTAACCAGGATTACCATGATACTGTATGAACTCCTGTACTTACTATGGGCATATCTACACATGGTAATAATCATTTTTGTGTGAACACCTTGTCCTACGACTAACCTGTCTTTGCAATATAGCATTGTTCAGATATTGCTGTTCCAAATGTGCCTTGAACCGATCACACTCCCTACAGCTGTAATCTTCTTTATTGTTTTCCTCATTGTTTTCAGGCTCTCCAGTTTCACTGCATAGTTGCTTCCGAGCATAACCATGATCGCCACGGGTCCTCTTACCAGCTGCATACATTACAAAGAAAAGTTTAGGTTAGTTGAACGTACATATTTAGGTGAATGAAAAATATTGGGTGGCTAGTACAGTAATGCCAGCTTTTATTTCTGCTGTGAGGGGAAAAAAAAGCCCCAAACCAATTTGAAAGACGATACAGGAGTTGCGTGACACTGTGAAAATTCTGTATTAAGCCCATTTAGAGTTGTGAGCTACAGTCCCCTTAAGGAGTCTTGGTGGTATCTGTATAATAATTTCCCTCTTCAACTGGTACCTTCTCCTGTCACCAGTAATATTAAGAAACAAATAAGCAGGATGCTCCACCATGTTTTCATATACATGAGCCTTAGCTTACCATAGTCCAATTTTATTTTCACTTCTTTCATAAGGATGGGGGAAGGTGGATCAGGCACATCAAATACTGTAGGGATAGCATTTGGCTTTAGCTTCTTTCCTCCTGCAGGAGATCTTGCGATTTCTTCGAACTGGCTCAGCTCAAAGTGATCCTATACAATTAAGAACCAACTCAGTATTATTAAGACAGAAAATTACCCTAGACTTACAATTTCTAAGAAATACCGCAGTACAACAAATATTAGTTGACTAACTTTATATCATGTCTAAAACAATGCGTTATCTTGTATGTTTCATGCTTGTAACTAAACAATCAGCATACTAGCCTACATAATGTCCTAATACTGTGACATACTAAAAAGTTTAAACATAAGTATACAGATCACAAAGACTTTCACTATATATATATATATATATATATATATATATATATATATATATATATATATATATATATATATATATATATACACACAGTATAAATGAAAACATTTTTTTAAAGTCAGTGTTAATCCTTTTATAGCTCCTGCCCTCACCCCTAGGTACTACTAATTACAGTCATATTTACAAGTTTAAAAAAAAAAAAAAAAAAGAAAAAAAAAAAAGATAGCTTGAACCTAGGTTTCCCCACACACGGGTATCTTCAATAAATAAAACTTGCCTCGCATAACCTGGAACATGTGGTAGGTATAAAATCTCGCCGACAATTAATCACCCATTTTTTCATTCTTACTGGGTCTTTTGGGAAACGAAATAACTGCTTTCCAATTGTCGTTGAATTTGAGCAATTCGGTGCCGAGCATCCTCCCATGTTTTTACCTGATCCTACTTAAGTAAAACACACAAGTAAGAAAGTGTTATCCGCTATAATAATTAACAAAAAAAGGCAAATCAATATCCAGTATCACCAATATTAGACAGAGTGTGTCACAACAGGATATTAAAAGAAATAATATAAAAAGTTAGGTAACGTTTATAAACCAAGCAAAAGCTAGAACTTAGCTTTGAGCCAAAATGGCGACTAGACTTCCTACGACCCCCGTTTAGATGACATATATATAAACTGCCTGCTCATGTGCCAGAGTAAAAAAAACAAAAGCAACATGCATAGTAAAAAAAATAAATAAAAAAGTAAAATATGTTATATTTATTTATTAATAAAAATATCACCTTTTCTTGGTTTTGTTCAACTTTACTGACACCTAATTGTTCGGGCTGTTTTGCCCTCGTTAATGCGCCGCACTTTACCACATGAATGAGGACCCCAACCAAAACTGACACAGTTCAGGGAGCATGGAGTATAAGGTATTCGAGGTACTAAATGGGATGTTTTTGGTGATATAAACCTAAGTGATATATTTAAAAATAACCTGTAACAGTCGAATTTATCTATACGCAGGATGGAACACTGCCTTTTCATTAAACTAGTTTGCTGACACGGGACTGTTTTTAACTTCAAATTACATCGGTCTGTTACGTTTACTAAGACAGTAAATTGAAAAGTTCACATTTAAAAAAAAGTTTTTATACAGCCTATATCATACCAACACAAATAATGTTCGATGTGTGAATTTTAAAAAGATGTTTTAACTGGTAGTTTTTGTGTGGTTGGGTCTGATCTTTTGAGATAAAAAAAAACCGGCTACTAGTATACCTTTTTGTAAAGAGTGCATTTGATTTGGTAAACTTTTTTTTCTCTTTCAATTTTCAGACATAATAACGACTTGATTTCCCATCCACTAGCAACGAAATACCAACGAGTTAAATTACCTTCTTTTTTTAGTAAATTATTAATCTGTCAATTTGTACTTGCCTTATAAACAAGATTTTTAATGTCCCGGTATTATTATTAGAAAGTAGAATTAATTAATAAAGGTCAGGTAATTTGTGGGATGTTGACATTACTGTATATGCTTAATTTCACTAAGGGGTGGCGGCTATTTTAGGTAAATGGTTGTAATTACGGTTTGTGGTTACTATAGTGATTTTGTACAATGTGCAGAATTATTCAGATGCAGCTTTAATTGCAAAGGCACGATGTTCAGCAGGTACGCTGACCTGCCCCTTATATCTCAGCACTGAAACCTCTAAGGATGTCTTCCATGATCGTCCCTGTAATCGATGTGCAGAATGACAACTTTAAAGAGCTCTGGCCAGCCATGGTGTTGGCGATCAAATCATCATCTTTCATAGCGCTGGATACTGTGAGTGTACAACACACCCTTCATTATGTTCTCTCATTAGGCTAAATGGATTCATACCTTTCACTTTGTACACAATTGAAATAGACTAGTTCTCATCCAGGGCATGTTAGATTGTACATGTTGAGACTGTAGTTACTCTAGCCAAGTTAGAATAGCAAGTTTTGAAAAACTACAGTGACTCAACATGTATGTACAGGACCAGACTTTTGGACACATAGGTATTGCCACAGCTACAGTATTCCAGAGACATCTGACTGTTGCCTACAGTATTCATATACAACAAAGTGAACTTGTATATATTGATGTTATCCCCCTAGGAATTAAGTGGTCTTGGATCAAGAAAGGATTTACTGGCACAGTGAGTATTGTGATGTGTTTGTTACTGACTATTATTGGTATAATGTCTGCAAAGCAAGTACTTGTGAAAAGGGGAAAAAACTCAAATATGCCCTTCCCCAAACAAAAGCCAAAACAAACACCTTGCTACAAGCCAGTTGATTAAAAATAATAATAATAAATAAAAATCTTAGTGCTCTTTATATGCATTATCAAATGTGATTTTTCTGAAGATACCCAGTGACCACTTTCATATGTGCAAATCTTTCTATTTATTTCATTGTAGATGTATTGAAGAACGGTACAAAGCTATTTGCAATGCTGCACGGACGCGCTCTATTTTGTCCTTAGGAATCGCCTGTTTCAGAAAGCTTCCCGACAAGGTAAATGATACTGGGTTTATACACAGCCATGGCCCTGTTTTTCTGAAGGGAAGAGAGGTGGGAAAACCAGTGTGACTGTTTCCACAGATATTTTCTTTGGCTGAACTGAACTGCTGTGTTGTGTTTAGAGCAGCTAGTGTTCAGAGGTTATGCCTGGTTTGTGGTTGATGAGGTAGATTATTATTATTATTTTTTTTACAATAACATTTTCTTTACTGTTGGTTTCAGGCTCCTCACACTTACCTCGTGCAGGTGTACAACCTGACCCTGCTTTGCATGCAGGAGTATGTGATCGAGCCGCAGTCCGTACAGTTCCTGGTGCAGCATGGCTTCGACTTTAACAAGCAGTATGCCCAGGGCATCCCCTACCGTAAAGGAAACGACAAGGTGAGTGGAAACTAGTGAGCCCATAAGTGTAATTAGTTATGGCCAAGGCCACACTGTAAATCTATTACTGATTGTTTTATTAGGCAACTTTTGCAAGTTAAACTGTTCTACACGACTATTAAATGTTTACTATTCCACACTGCTTTAATTTATTGGGTTTCTTTGGTCCGCAAACTCCTAGACTAGAACTTACAGAAAAATGTGGATGATGAATGTAGTAACAGGAACTACATTTTTTTTTTTTTTTTCGTTTTATTTGAATTTTTGTAAAGCGTTTTGACGGGTTCCATCATGACGTTATTTTTAAGGTTTTATTGCCTTGGGATCACACGAGAGGCACTATATAAGTGCAAGTAATCAGTGGTATTGTCATGGAGGAGGATAGAGCTGATGTCCTTAAAGCCAAGTTGTTGCATCTCGATGGACTATAATCCTAGTAGAAAATTTCAAATAAATATTGTTCTTCTCTTATTGGCAGGGCGGTGATCTGCAGAGCCAGAGCATGCGAGCGCTTTTCCTGGAGGTGATTCAAGCACGGAAGCCCCTGGTCCTTCACAATGGACTCATAGACCTGGTCTTTCTCTACCAGTGTTTCTACACTTGGCTCCCAGATCGGCTGGGAACCTTCACTGCAGACCTATCTGAGATCTTCCCGGCTGGCATCTTCGACACTAAACATGTTGCGGAGTTTGAGGTGCGCTTCATGGCCTCCTATCTGGAATACGCCTACAAGAAGTGGTGGGTCTCGCAGCCTTTACAGAGAATAGTGCTACTGTATGACAGGAAACTAAAACAGGGCAGTTAAGAATATATTACTCATAATATATTATATACAGTATTACAGTGTTTTTTTGGTCTTCCTGACTAATTTATCTTATTGTTTTCTAATATATATATATATATATATATATATATATATATATATATATATATATATATATATATATATATATATATATATTATTGTAGTGATACAACAGATCTGTTAAAGTTGCTATGTGTTATTACATAGTAGAAGGAAGATATATATATATATATATATATATATATATATATATATATATATATATATATATATATATATATATACAGTACTGTGCAAAAGTTTTAGGCAGGTGTGAAAAATGCTGTAAACTAAGAATGCTTTCAAAAATAGACATGTTAATAGATTATATTTATCAATTAACTAAATGCAAAGTGAGTGAACAGAAGAAAAATCTAAATCAAATCCATATTTGGTGTGACCACTCTTTGCCTTCAAAACAGCATCAAGCATCAATTCTTCTGGGTACACTTGCACACAGTTTTTGAAGAAACTCGGCAGGTACGTTGGCCCAAACATCTTGGAGAACTAACCACAGTTCTTCTGTGGATTTAGGCAGCCTCAGTTGCTTCTCTCTCTTCATGTAATCCCAGACAGACTCGATGATGTTGAGATCAGGGCTCTGTGGGGGCCATACCATCACTTCCAGGACTCCTTGTTCTTCTTTACGCTGAAGATAGTTCTTAATGACTTTCGCTGTATGTTTGGGGTCGTTGTCATGCTGCAGAATAAATTTGGGGCCAGTCAGATGCCTCCCTGATGGTATTGCATGATGGATAAGTATCTGCCTGTACTTCTCAGCATTGAGGAGACCATTAATTCTGACCAAATCCCCAACTCCATTTGCAGAAATGCAGCCCCAAACTTGCAAGGAACCTCCACCATGCTTTACTGTTGCCTGCAGACACTCATTCGCACGCAGCTCCAGCCCTTTGGCGAACAAACTGCCTTCTGCTACAGCCAAATATTTCAAATTTTGACTCATCAGTCCAGAGCACCTGCTGCCATTTTTCTGCACCCCAGTTCCTGTGTTTTCGTGCATAGTTGAGTCGCTTGGCCTTGTTTCCACGTCGGAGGTATGGCTTTATGGCCGCAAGTCTTCCATGAAGGCCACTTCTGACCAGACTTCTCTGGACAGTAGATGGGTGTACCAGGGTCCCACTGTTTTCTGCCAGTTCTGAGCTGATGGCACTGCTGGACATCTTCCGATTGTGAAGGGAAGTAAGCATGATGTGACTTTCATCTGCTGCACTAAGTTTCCATGGCCGACCACTGCGCTCACGGTCCTCAACGTTGCCCGTTTCTTTGTGCTTCTTCAAAAGAGCTTGGACAGCACATCTGGAAACCCCTGTCTGCCTTGAAATTTCTACCTGGGAGAGACCTTGCTGATGCAGTATAACTACCTTGTGTCTTGTTGCTGTGCTCAGTCTTGCCATGGTTTATGACTTTTGACAGTAAACTGTCTTCAGCAACCTCACCTTGTTAGCTGAGTTTGGCTGTTCCTCACCCAGTTTTATTCCTCCCACACAGCTGTTTCTGTTTCAGTTAATGATTGTGTTTCAACCTACATATTGAATTGATGATCATTAGCACCTGTTTGGTATAATTGTTTAATCATACACCTGACTATATGCCTACAAAATCCCTGACTTTGTGCAAGTGCACTTAGAAGAATTGATGCTGTTTTGAAGGCAAAGGGTGGTCACACCAAATATGGATTTGATGTAGATTTTTCTTCTGTTCACTCACTTTGCATTTAGTTAATTGATAAATATAATCTATTAACATGTCTATTTTTGAAAGCATTCTTACTTTACAGCATTTTTTCACACCTGCCTAAAACTTTTGCACAGTACTGTATATATATATATATATATATATATATATATATATATATATATATATATATATATATATATATATATGTGTTTTTTTGTTTAAGTAAGCGAGAAAATTTCAAATCAGTAGAAGCGGGTGAACCTGGCCCCCACCTCTCCTTGGAGTTCTGCAACTACACAGAGAGGCTGTGTACCTACATTGACTTCCGACAGTGCACAGAGGGGGGTGGGGAGAGAGAGACTGGTGAGGAGGGACCCCCTGCCATCTGTATGAAGTTCTCTGTGAGTATACATTCTACTTAAAGTGTCAGGGCCCAGTGGACCCCAGAAGTCTACTAACTAGGGATAGTGGCCAACAAAGAAGGATGTTTAATACAGACTGCCTTGTTAAGGTTTTAAAATTCTGTAAATGTGGAAAAAAACAACAACATAGAAGTTGAGTGATTAAAATTACATTGTCAACATTATTTATTTTATTAGGGGGTAAATTCAAACAGGTCTGTTTAGAAATTACAAATTACATCACACTTACAAATAATGTCAGCAGCTAGCTAGATTGCCAGAATCTTTGTGTAACACTGAATCTGCACTGGTTGCTGTTGTGCATCTACTCCACAGGCATATGGTTGGTGCCCCAACGGATCACAGTGCACTCTGTCTCACAACACGGATCTCATCATAGAGCAAGATGAGCAGATTAAAAAAAGTAAGGATCATAAGAGAAGTAGAAAGAAGAGGAAATTCAAAGCTGCTCAAGAGGAGTCCAGGGCCCCCAATGAGCCTGAAAGCAGCCCCTTGAACAAACAGCTGTGTGTGGCGGATGATAAAATGCAGGAAGATTGGGGATCTGTGAAGGAGACAGCCTCTGCTGATGTGGTGGAAATCGTGAAGGAGACAGCCTCTGCTGATGTGGTGGAAATCGTGAAGGAGACAGCCTCTGCTGATGTGGTGGAAATCGTGAAGGAGACAGCCTCTGCTGATGTGGTGGAAATCGTGAAGGAGACAGCCTCTGCTGATGTGGTGGAAATCGTGAAGGAGACAGCCTCTGCTGATGTGGTGGAAATAGTGAAGGATGCACTACTAGCAGAAGTGGAGAGGAAGGATTTCAGTGATGAGCAAGTGGTTGAGGAAACGCAAAATTCAAATGGGACAGAAAACAAGTGTGAGACACATGTGATCTCAGGAAATGGGACTGGAGATCAGAATGATGTGGCGATACCTCAAGGAGAAAAAGGCGGCAGCAAGGGGAAAGAGAAGCAGAAGGCGGCAGAGGGGGGGACACACAGAGCTGGGTTTGATGCTTTCATGACGGGATACATCTTTGCATACATCACTACATTGAAGGCAGGAGCAGAAACTGACCCAAGTTCAGGGGCATGTCTGCCAGACTGCCTGAACAAAGTGTACCTCAGTGGGAAATCAGTCCCCCTGCAGATTGTAAAAAGCAGCTTTTCTAAGTCTTCAAAAGCCCACACTCTCAAAATGGCGTCAGTCTGGGGCAAGAGTTGATCAAAGTATAGGGGACAGAAAATGCCATACCTGTATGTTTGAAACACTGCGATTACCTTTCCAGGAGTTGTCGGTCCATGAGGTTTATTCTTGATTTTATTTTTGTGTTGAATGCCCTAGTTTTTCATTTTAAATATATTTTGTAAATAATCTTTCCAGTGTACAGACAGTGACACATTTATCTAATGTGTATTTGAGTTTTGGATTTGTTAAGAATCCAGTCTGAGGTTTATTTTTCTTTTTGTTAAGTTGATGCCAACAGGTTTTGAGTACATATTTCTATTAAAAAATAAATACTGGTCTAGTACTTTAAACTGGGAATGTTTTGATTTGATTGTATTCTCTACCACTAGGGGTCATGTAGACAAAGGAGAAAATGAATTCTTAATTGCAGGTTAATGTTAGACAATGTAAATTTAGTTAAGTTAGTCCAAGGTTAGTGGTATACTCCAGGAGCTGGTTTTTCAAAAATTTATATCTGGGTAACAGTGGTAAAGATTTTGTAATCCTACATTTTGTGATCGAAATTACTTTAAAAAAAGAAAAACTGATTTTGTAATTATTTGTAGTCTGGATAAATAATCCAAGAGTGACGTTTTCTGAAAAACCGGCTCAAAACAATCCAGATAAAAGTAACAAAATCCGGACTCACTGTTATCCAGATTACAAGTTTTGAAAAACCGGCCCCAGCACGATGAAACCTTCCTGCTGACTTCACTGGTGTTTGTTGATAACTCTGTGTGTACAAAGCACCCCGAGAGCAAGATGAAGTTTCAAATATTTAGTTGACTTCATTTGAAGAATTAAACACATTTTAAAAACATTATTATTATTATTATTATTAATAAACACTTGTGGGGAAAACATTTATATGTGAAAAAATAATAAAAAAGACAATTATGGAAATATTTAAACCCTGGTTGTTGTCTTTGGTTTAAAATGTCGATTTTTTGCAGTTACAGTACAAAATAAATAAAATCTATCCTCGCAGTCAAAACACCATCCTGGCTTGACAATAACACATTAACACAAAAATGCTACAGATTAAAACATTGTAATACAGAACAAATAGGAGTGGAAAATCAGAAAGGGGTATTTATTAACAGCAAAGAACTCAAATATTTTACAAGTTAGCAAAATAAGTATTTTAAACTCCAAGCATTTATTTACAGAATCAAAATATTAAGACATACAGCAAAAATCCTTCATAAATATCAAAATAGATTTAAAAAAAAAAATGAAGTTATTTTTTATTGCATAGAAATGTAGTGACACTAGAACAGCATCATTTAACAAATTCAAACAAGAACAGGCTATACATATTCCCCCCCAGTCGAGGTGTTCTAACTATGTTCTAGTTTATTTGAACCAATTAAATCTCTACCGAGGTCCTAAATTATTAGCCTAGAGGGAATGACCCAATAGCATCAGAATTGTACACCGTCTGCACTACATATTTAGCATTGTGGGGATGTTAAGAGCTGTTTACTTGCCTTACATAAGAATAATCTTTTGGGGATCTCACTTGTTGGCTGCATTTCCCAGATTTTCACCTGGGTCATGACAGTGACATGTCGGGGTAACTAACTGTCTCTAAGGTGTGATGGAAGAGCCTGCAGCTGCATCCCTCCCAAAAGCCATGCAGCTGGGAGGAGTTCTGTGAAATGTCAACTTTTGCAAATCATAACCAGGAAATGAGACCCCTTTTAAAAAAAAAACAAAAAAAACAACACCCTCACAGTTACAACTGGAAGAGCTTGTCGACAAACGAAAAACCTTCCAGTCCTGGGGTAGTAGCTGTTCAGTAAAACTGTTTATTGCAATATCACTTTTTATAAAGAAAATGCCAGACAGCACTTTCTGGCTGCAATATTTTAACATTTATATCGGTGTTTACCAAACAAGGCAATTAAAAAAAAAAAATTATATATATATCAGGATTAAAAATATATATTCCCCAACCCCACCTTCCCTAAAACTTTTACAATCACTATTTGTGACCTTGGTAGAGTAGCATAATAATACTGACAATGCTGATAATCATATACAGTACACAGTGCTGCTCATCTTGTCTTCTAAGTGACTTCAACATATCTACAAGCCCAGTCTTTTCAACAGCTGCACTACAATGAACTTGAGGTCTCTGTTGATATAGGGAGTGTAAACTCATTTGTGTGCAGAACTTTAGATCACAAAATCTCAAGGAGGCAAATTTCTCATTCACTGTTTGAAACATAGATGTTCAGAAGCTAGAACGCATTTATACTTCCGTGAGTTCCAAATTAAATTGTCACGCTCTGCATTTGTTTTATTTATATTAGACACTGTATACACATACTTTACGTATACCCATGACCAAAACAATCGTTGGTGATTGTTTTAAGATATAAATAACACAGCCATTTTTTTTTTTAAAACATATTTTGCACTCAATGATATTTTTGTTCTTAGTTTTTTTTACGTTTAATAAAATAAGATAATTTTGCTATTAGCTAGGTTTCAAAGAATGTGCATTTGTGTGTGCATGCACATCAGGTTATTGTGTCAATATTTGTGTGCATTATTAATATTGAGCTAAAAGATAAATCTACTGTTGTGTCATTCCACATACTTATCGTGGGTTATTATTATTGACAAGAACATGCAATATCAAACACTCTCAGGGATAGTTGGAGGTTTCAGGTTTGATTTAACTGCAGATAGCTGTCAAAATGTTAAAGTTGGGTCACTCCTAGCCACGACTGGTCTGATTATGTATACTAACTTGATTATGATCAGTCAGGATGTGAAATAATGGACCATGATTCCAAGTGGATCCCTCACTTATTCAGAGGATCTCCTCATGTACAAACTACAAAACAACTTCTCTGGAACCGTTATGGTGTATATATTAAATATTACTTATACCAACAACAACAATAATAACAATTAAAAAAAATACTCTGCCTGTCATCATCAATTAAACAAACTTTGTTATTCTTCCTTAACACTTGGGGCACAAAAAAATAATAGTTTTTCTTTTCAATTTCTTTATTTTTAAATGTCACATTTGGAATGGATGTCTGGAGATCTAGACACCACACATGGGGCTAGTACGATGGGGCCAAAGCTTTCCTCAGAGGAGAGAAACGACTCCTCGTCAGAGTCAGGCTCCACAGAGATGCTGAGGCTGAAGGAAGCCTTGACGCTGCCTATGGTTGGAGTCTGTGCCCCTAACCCCGTCACTCCGGACTCAGGGATGGCCAGATTGGACATATCCCTCTGCATCTCCTCCTCGTTCACTGCCTCCATATCCTCACAGACAGAGTTCCTACCCGAAGTGCCATTCTCACCTTGTCCAGAACTCACTGGGGGGCTTAACCTGTCTACAGCAGGGTAGAACTCACAATCATCCTCCACTGGTTCTTCTGGTCCCCCCTGGCTGTCGGAGCAATCCATAGCCTCACCCCGATCAGCACACTGAGAAGCAGCCTGGTGGTGATGAAGAGACCAACTCTCACCATCCTCACTCTCAGCCCCATCTACCTCCTCCTCAAATTCCTCCGACTTGGACCTGGGGCGGAAGGGTGGGATCTCCAGCACAGAATATTTGCCTCCACTGCTTAGCACCTTCTGTCGCACCTCGTTGCCCAGCAACACAGGGTCGCACTTGCAGACAGTGGAGGCCAGCCCGCTGCCCCCAATTCCGAAGCACTCTTTGGGTAACAACACAGGAGAAACAGGCAGCGATCGACAGCGCCTACCTGGAAACAGGGAAGGGTCCTGCCAGTAATCAACCCCCCCCGCACCCACATAGCCCTGTCTGAACTGTCGGTGGGAGGTGATCACACCGCTCTGGGGGGAGTGCAGGTCAAACACCAGCGAGATAACAGACTTGCTGGGCATGTCGAAAAACTTGGTCTTGCCACCCTTGAGGTCCTCCCGGGCATTGAAGGGGTTGATCTTGTGGCCACCAGCCCCGCCTCGTGTTGGGTGATAGTAGGGGTCCTGAACGTTGATCTTGTGGCTTGATTTCCGAGCGAAAACGTCCGACTGGCTCCGTGAAAGCAAGATGTTCCGTCTTGGCCTGGGAGACTTGGGAGGGATCTTGCCATCCTGAAGTGCCATCGGGTTTAAGCGTTTCACTCCCTGTATCTTATCACCTGGACCTTGGTGAAAAAAAAAAGAAAATAGGAATTAGGAATGTATTTATGCATTGGAGTACATTTAATTTTCATGGGAATAACAAACAACCTATATATCGATTGGGCATAGCTTCTTGTCGGCATGAAGGGAAGAGGACATGGATGATAAAATCTAAATTGTGACCACCCAGTGGCAGTACAACCACAAACTTAATGTCCTTCTAGATCTGGACCGTCAACAATTTTGGTTCTAATTGACACATTCATAATGTGGTATAGTTGGAAACATAAGCAGGGGAAGGAGGAGAACCACAATTAAGAGACAACTTTTCTGCAACAACTTAAAAAGAACAAACTAAGATTTAAATTTAGAGTGATCATATAATAAAGCTACTGTATGTATCATATATGAATTAGCTTTGCAAATGGTATTACAAGTTTAACCCCATTATTTGTTAAAATTATACTCTATTAAATCTCTGTTTGACCTGGATACCCATGGATACCGCTCTGGATGTACTGTAACAATGACCTTGGTCAGGCAGGGAGCATTCCGTTTTCAATGACAGTGCTCCTACTGTTTCTCTTGCCCCAGGCCCTTCCAGCACAGGAGCGATTGCGTGCTTACAACACAATTGTCCTTGTGGTGGAAATAATAACAGGGGCCTGTATTCTATTCTGAAGCTAGCGAGCCAGATTGACTAGTGCTGCAGTTCAATACTCCAGTCTGCAAAACAAGCTGACCCCTGGAATTCAGGATAACAACATACATTTTAGTCCCTCTCCTATTGATATTACATGTTGTAATTCCCCCCAATTGGAGACAATGTGTTAAATCTCCTTTCTGATTAACTAAAAACATCTGCTGTTGCAATAACTAGACGATGCATTCTCCTCCAAATCATATCTGACAATTTCACCCATGGGGAGTACCTTTGGGAATTGTCTTCCTGTCGATGCTCTCCACACCGAGGTGTAGCCTCTCTCTCTCCGCCTCTTCGGCTCTCAGCCGGTTCAGGATGTCCTCCAGTGTCTTCACCATCTCTGGGAAGGAAGGACGGAGCTTGGGGTCCATCTGAAACAGTGTGACAGATGAACAAATGTTATTGTCAGGGGTGGTCTAATGGGAAGTGCAAAGGCTTTAGGGTGACAAGTAATAGGGACAAAGAAAAAAATACTCACATTACAGCAGTTAAAAGCCAGCTGGAGGAAGTCAGGTGGGCAGTCTCCAACCATGTGCTGAAATGCATGGTAGTCCAAACCAAAATTCTAGCAGGAGTGTAAGGAAGAGATACAACTTTCAATACCAGATTAACTGTACCATTTACAACTGGCCCACCTTGGCAGGATCTTAAGTGATAAAAAGGTAGTTTAATGACTCAATTTCTCCCTTTTGTGGTTTCTAGAGGACCTGCAAGTCCTGTGTTACAAGTTGGGTAACCTTATTTAAAACAAATTAAAAAATCAAAAAGAACTTCCCTGAGATGAAGGAGGCAGACTCTTACCTCTGTGCGTGGGAGATAATCTGGATCAGCCTGTATCCGGGCTATAATCTCACAGAGTACGATACCATAGGAGAAGACATCCGCCTGGAAAAAAAAAAAGAGAGAAATGCGCCTTTAGCCCCTGCTATACTCAAATCCCCCACCTCGTGAAAATGTATAACTTGTGCCAGAAGCAAAGGGTCCACTACAACTGAAATGCAATCAGAACAGACAAGGCAATTGGTACAGAGGCTTGGACTGGAGTCTGGGGGATTTCAAGCAGATTCAATCTTCCCAGCTGGAACAACAAAACTGAAATCAAAGGGTTTATTTCCTCTTTGGTAATTAGACAGATATTTCAGACATTAGTCTCCTTCAGCACCAAATCAGTGATTGTGCTAATTTTTCATACCGGATGGTAATGAAAGAAGATTATTATACTCAAGTCTAGGTCTGGTGCACTGCAGTCTCTCACCTTCTCATTGTATTGCTCATCTCTGAGGACTTCGGGCGCCATCCAAAACGGGGAGCCGACCACTGACAACTTCTCACTTTCAACACTGTAATAGATGAAGAAGATGATTGGGCAATTCCTTGCAAAATGAAGCATGTTCCTGGCTCAACCACACCTCACGTGAGGTTACTCTGGGGTATTTTAAGAAGAATCCTAAAATATTATTTAGAATTATAACGGCTAGCCTGATGGCTGGCAATATTATACTGCTTAGCAAGTCTTAAGTCATCCCCCCCCACCACCAATGTAATTTTTAAAATGTATTATCCACTTTATTTATTTATTTATTTTTTTTAAATGGGAACATTTCTATGCCTGTATACGTCAAGTCTTGAGAGTATGCTTTTCTAGGATTATAATTAGCTTGTTCCAAGTTCACAGTTGAACACTATGTTCCTCAGTACTGAGATGACCAATTACTTTGGCACAAATCTTTCTTTCCATCAATTTCTTTTCCCCTGAAAATGTAGAAAGGGACTCATCTCCCAAAAACAAAGTAAAAACACCCACACTTCCTTTTAGATCACAGGATGGATGCCAATTTACAACAAGTTGAATTAAATAAAAAAATGAAAAGCTCCTTTGATCTTCACATCACTCTACCTTAAAATAGATTAACTAAGAGTCTGGTTAGATATTTATAATCTTAATGTAACAGTACTCCGAGGACTCATATAGCTGCCAACATTAGTTACATTAGCAAATTGTAACCTAAAAGCAGGTATGGATTAAAAAAAATCACATTCAGACAAACCAATCATGACCAGTGGGTGACATTGTGCAAGGCACAAAACTCTGGGAACTTTATTGATTTATATTAGATGAGCCCATCAATATGCAACATCATATTTGCACAGACACAGATTTCTACATAGCAATACTTTAATATAAAAGCAAACTAGAATCTCCACTTGGGGCCACAGTCTCTTCTGTTTGACACAATGTTCTACGCATATGATGGTGTAAATTTTTTGCAAAGCCGTTTCCATAACATACTGAGCAGATAATAAGGAATTCTCTTACCTGTAATCAGGGATTTTCTCAGCAAGGCCAAAATCCCCCACCACCCCTGTGTAAACGTCTTCCTCACATTTTATCAAACAGTTCTGTGGAGAGATGAACACATACCTTTAAAGCCAAATCTGAGCCGACAGAATAATTTCTAGATGTTCAATTTGGGATTGTTCCCGGGTGAGATAGTTCCCTACGCACACACACCTTGGACGTCAGGTCTCTGTGGAAGATTCCCTTGAAGTGCAGGTAGCTCAGACCCATGGCAATGTCATGTGCCAGCTTGACTCGAGCTGACCAGCTCAGGTGCTTGTTGCTATCAAGAAGCTGTTCCAAATTACCACCATTGATGTACTATAAAAAAAAAAGAAAATAAATAAAAAGCACATAGAAAATCATATCAACCAAAGTATCACCAGGCAGATCATTACATCCTTTCTGACTATTTATTTAGGATAGGCCCACAAAGGAACACCTCGTTTTCATGGTGGTGGTGGTGTTGGTGGAGTGTGGGGTGGTGGTTTCAGTGTTAGAATGACACCATTAATTATTACTAAAAGGTTGCCCATGCATGTGTGCATTCATTTTGCCCAACCAGAGCTAGCACTGCCCTGTCCTTGCCAAGTCACGGGCACTCCAGAATGCTGCCGAGAAATTGGGATCGACAGAGGGAAGAGTTGTGATCACATTACTACAGCTCCTTCTATCCTGCACTGGCTGCAAACGGATGAACAGATTGATTACAAAAGTTATTCTTTGGTTGCAATGTACTGAAAGTGGAGGTGTAAGTAAGCAGTTCTTCAACTCTGAATTCACAGATAAAACCCTTGGGCTCAGATTCTAACCCAGTTTTAGGAACACTTGGAAATTCCTTGATTGTTCATCTGTAGTGTTGAACTGTGTCAGACAATTGCAGTCAGCAGTGACAGTACTGGCACTATCCTCTTTAGCTTAAGAGCCTTTAGCCCCAACTGTCCCTTCCTCCTACTCCCCTTATACCACAACCGACTAGACTGCATTCTCAGGCATACCTAAGACAATAAGAAACTATTCATGGTTTTATTTTTGTTGGTTTCTTTAAGCCTCTTAAGTTCTCATCTATATTAAGACACCAATACATATTGAACTCCATCATCTCTAACTACCACGAGCAAGACAGAGTGGGTGCGTGCATTTCATTTTCATGCAAACACAAAACAAACACTCAAGTGGGATTGGAAAAGAAAAAAAAAACAGAAGAAAGAACACACACATGAAACTAAGTAGCAACGGCAATCCCATTTACAAGCATGCTTCTCTATTCTGGATACAAAACTCTACTGAATTTCCAAAGGAGATTTTAGACAAATTGATTAAAATAGTACAATAATGGTTAAGTTAGTCTTCCCTTAAACAGTATAACCCTGCATTAACACTATGCACTATTAGGTATGTTAAAAAAACACCAAATATACATTCACCTCCCCCCCCCATTTATATTACTGAAGAACAAGTTATCTTGGGATATTCAAACTGCATTCATCCTCATATACATATTGATTTACACATGAAGCACTGCAACAGGAGACCCTCCTGTATTGCTACATTCACAATAATATTGTACCCAGCTTTTTGTATGTTATTAAAAAGATAACGTATATAATTTAACACAGTCTACGCATTTTCATTATAAATAACCTGACCACTTCCTTTAGGTAATACAAAGGAAATATTCAACAGTGACTAAAATCGAGAGATAGACTGTAGCAGCACCAGTAGATGATGGGGTGCTCTGTAACCAATAAATAGGACTGCTTATCTGGAAAAGGGTTTCGTTCTTTGGAACTGAAGGGGTCTCAACTTCCCTGGTTCCACTGCTCCCCCTGTTCCACAAATTCCTTAAATCAAAGGTCAGAGGAGGTTAACAGAAGTGTTATTTGCATGGCTCACAGGGGAGAAATGTTTGATTGACAAGCATTTTCGGTTCCCAGCATGATTAACCTTGCCTCAATCTACAATTACACAGCTGGAATAAAGATCAATGGATGATGGATATTATTTGCCATCAGTCAAACAGTCTGCTTAACCAGTTGAATACAAGGAAGGCTGATTCAGACACGTTTTGCAGATTCTAGATGAATTTTAAACCAATGTCTTGTACAAAATAAGCCAGGATTTACTTCAGAAATTATTATTTTTGAAAGCCGGCTACAGAGACTCCAAGTATGAGGAATCAGCCAGAAACACAGCAATAAAAAACAAATCACACATCGCAATAAGCCTCAATTTTTACTACTTATTTTAAAAGGATGTCAATATCTCAAATTGAAAAGATGCTAAAATCACCCAATAGTTTTTAAATATCAAAGTGTATTACCATATAAATTAAATTTCTAATTATTATTTGCAAGAAAAAAAATAATAAACACATAAGGGGCTTTCCAGCAATATGTAAAACCGTGATAACAACTCTGCACTGTGTTGTGCTGATAAGAGCAATGTCACTCAAATGAATCTAGAAATTCAGAGAATATTTTGAGAAAGTGGGATGTTCCAAACCACTGAGCTGTTAGAAACTTTTTTTTTTTTTTTGCTCTTGTTAAAGATGCTTAAAATTAGACGCCATATACTGTAGCGTTGAAGGAAAAACAGTTAAACTGTTGTATTGCGTAACACACAATATGTTACTAGTAGATAAGTTAAAAATTACATCCGGTTCAGGTCATAATGTACTTTAAGGTTTACTGCATACTGTCATTTTATTACAGCAATAAATTAAAAAAGCAGAACAGAAAGCCTCATCTTCATAACAGCAAGGAGTTGTCCAATTCCCAGTGTGATTTATTAAATACAAAAAAAGGAAAAGCTTTTATTAGATCTGACATTTACAATCACAACGACCTTGTTTAAACGGGAAAAATAAAAACAGGTCACTCAATTGTTCTTGGTAAGGACATTTTTCACCTGCACAGCTATATTCCTTCCTTCTGGGAGGAGTGACCGGAAACGCTGAAAGTCAGCCTGAGCGGCACCCTGCTCCATACTGTAGTTTTCCCATAAACAGTTCCTCACAGCAGGGTATATTCAGTGTGTGTGTGGGGGTGGGGGAACTGACGACTGGTACCACATCTCACTTTGGAGCCAGAGTGCACCGAGTATGAATAAAAGGCCCGTCCCCACCGTGTTTTTAATGACCTCAACCATTTAAAAATAGAAACAATAAAGATCCGTAGTTCTTTAAAAACAAACATTCCCGCGAATACAATCCCTGTGGCTCTGGAGAATAAGAAGTCCTGCGACCAAGACAAACCTGAGCTTTTCACTGAGGTTAACAAGAAGAGTCAATTAAAAATCAACACATGACTGATCTTGAAAAGTAACAGGATACAATCAGGTGTGTTTCCCGAGGTTAGAGCAATAAAAACAAACATGAAACGGAAGGTGATTTTTAACCTACAACAAGTTTAAAATGTTTAGGACAGACAACCCTTTCCTTGCTTTTAAATGGGTTTGGGTTTATTTATTTATTTAAAATTATTTTCCAGGAACCCCCACCCTCCCACCAAGAATTTTCCAAGCAAAGTAACTGCAACAGTAGTTCCACCCAGTTATCATTTAGGTTAAACGTGAACACGAATACCAGAATATATTTTGATTGTGTATGCACAAATGAAATATAACCAGTAAAAAAACATGTTTTATTATTCGAATTGAAGCTATCTTTTAATAAATTGATTATTAATCATTATCACATTAGAAATATTATATTTTATATTACAATATAACATTCATTTTTTGAAAATGCTAGGCAATCTTCAGGGGGGAAAAAAAAATGTAATTAATCTGATGTCTTAACTTCAGGGCAGTACTAATTAAAATAAATAAATAAATAAATACTTGGAAAGATGCCTGGAGCCAGATCTATTAATAAAGCTACCACACAAAACCACCACACAGGCATACAGGCTATATATACTGTAAAGATGTTTATCTAAAGCAAAACTCAAAACACAACTAGCAACGGATTACCAGTGTTGCAACCAAACAAACATCCTTGTGTCAGTTAACAAAACTGGTAGCATTTCACGAAAATGACCCCTTTACATTCATAAGCCCAAACTTTGCAGCTTCAAATAAATAAGTCCTTTGAGGAAAGTGAAATAATGACATGCGTTTTACACTTTTTTGGGTCCTGATGGAACCTTATACACAGATAGTCAGACTACACTATGCAGTGCACAAAAGAACTTCCAGTTTTCACCAAACAATATTGTTGGGATTATGAGGACCCTCCATATGTGTATGCATGCAAAAAAGTTTTTTTTTTTTTTTTCTTTAGTGAACATCTATAGATAATTTTAAAACAAAAAAAAATGCAGTAATCTTCATAAAATCATTATTATCAAAATTCATAAAATCTGTTTTTAGATAACAGCATGTTCCCCATTTTTAATCCCACAAAAGGAACTGCTTCTTAGTCAAGTTTCCGGTTGTTAAGTAGCTGCAGTATAGGCTTGCTCGAGAGATCCTTCAGCAAGTCCTGCATAATGTAAGGATGAATAAAGCCAAGGCAACAGCACTGCAATGCAAACTGCAGCCTGTTCCGCAATAGGGGCGTGCCTTTATTCCTATTACTTCAAGATGAGATCAATGGTTCCAAGTGTCATAAAACAAGATGCATGCTGCAAACTGCAGGAAATAAAACTGGTGTCTAAACTTGTGTGCAATTACCAATGAGTCAATTTTTATTCCAACACATACCTATGTGGTTATTATTTTGTGTCAATAGTGGGTTGGAAGGTGAGAGTATACTGTGGAAGTTTACATTTTACACCAGGTCACTGACATGACAAGACTGTAAACCATTTATGTACAACCGACATGAATACTGCATATTTGAAATACACACAGGAGCTGAGGCAATACAGTGCCCACACAGTATTATGGGATTGTTGGGAGGAAGCTGCATGTGAAGTACTCAGCTTTCCTAACATGATCAAGGGAGCCATAAATAAAGCTACAACTTCATGATTGTAGCAATCGAAATAATTTAAAAATACAACCAACATTTTCAAGACAAATGCGCAATAAGGGTGTTTCTTAGAAAAGTTAGTACATAAACAAGCAGTTTTATTGATCTTAATCGCAGCACTATTTAGAGATCTTGAGACAGAACAGACACAGTTAAGATGAAGAGTTACTTCTCTGCATTAATTAAATTAAATAATTAAAAACAGCTGGAGCCCATTCCCACAGGATAACCCTCACCATGGGTCATCAACTTTAAAGACTGCACTTAAGCAAGTGAACTTTAATTGCACTGCGTATAAATCATCAACACCCACCCCACACTTAATTATACTCTCCCTTGGCACAGCTGTTTCGAAAGACATGAAGCCCTAGAGTTCCTTCAACAATGCAACTTTTTCATCTGGACAAACAGCACAAGGGAGGCCCTGACATCTACAAATGACAAAAATATATACTAAAGACACAAAAACTAACAAAATCATTAGGCAACTTTATTGGTGAACATTGTGTTTTAATGTGCACCATACCACAGAAAAGAGAAATCTACTCCGAGGGCTTCAGTTAAGTAGTCAGAATTATACTTCGCCTAGGAGGCAGACCCAGGTTTTACAAGTCAGAACTTGCGAAGCTGAGGGTGAGCCTGTATAGCCAAAGCAGTGACTGAACACGAGAGCTTTGCATTACAGTTCAGTGTTCAAACCTCTGAGCTTTTTACTCTACTGCATGCAGGGATACCAAGCTTAATTAAAAAACACTCCTACAGTATTGAATGCCAGAGGCAGGTTTATTTTTAGTCAACAACACAACCTTTTGTTAGAGATACTGCCAGGAGAGAGTTCAAAACACCAAACAAATGGAGAAGTGCAGCTCTCCCCAGAGAGCTGCACTTCTCCCCGTCATATAGCAAGCGAACCGCAACTAGATTAAATGGAGACAGAGTCACTTTAGCTTAGGAAATAATAATGGAATAATCAATGGCAGCCTCAGTGGTTTTCAAGGGGAAAACAGTTTACTCTAAAAAGAGTGTTGATAGCTCACAAACTTGCTTGGGGTTACTGGGTATAAATACTACAGTTTTGGATGGATGGGGTGGGGTGGTGTGTCCTTTGTAGTGGGATGTAGAAATCCAATCCACACTACAAATAAGAGATTCCTTCATAAAACCGTTACCCTAATCTCTTTACAAACTAGCATGCGTAACTGAACTCAGGATTGTGTTGCCTGCATTTGTTGTCTTAACACTAGAACGACCAAGGCGGTCATTTTGGAATTTAAGTTTAAATTGCAGTGCGTGTGTTTAAGATACAGAGCTGTGCTTTCCTGACTTTTCGTAAATGTATGTACTAATTACCCTGACAAAGAAAGAATCGTGTAGCTGCACAAAACTAGCGAGATAAAGTACTGTCATACCTATTCCGACCAGGAGTGGTCAAATTGACCGATACATATAAAACATATTATTATTTGTATTTATCAGTCGGGATTTGCCGTCATGTATTGAAGTTTGATTATATCAGTCTGCATTCCTCAAGTGAGCAGTTTTCTGTCATTTCTATTGTTTCAATGAGCCTCCTGATAGCCCATCAATCAGCCTTGACAGCTCACGGCGCCCAGCTGTCTGTCTGCACTCTGGTTACTATAAGTCACTTGTTTTTCTAAGAAATTAATTATTACCCCAATACACATTGAAAATGGATCACAGAAGACGCAGGACAGCAAAGCAGTGTTTGGAATTACTGCAAATTTTACCAAACATCAGTTCTGATGCAGCAGAGATGGACAATGATGGATCTGGCTCTGAAGCAGACTGGGTTTGCGAAGATGAATCTTCCAGCAGCAGTGACACTGTGGACGCAGGAGATCCCGTGAGAGAAGCAATCCTGAAGCCCACCGACAACTACAAGATGATCCCTGGTCAATACCCTTGGAGGAATTAGAAGCTTTCATTGCACTACATGCCCATGGAGCATTTGGTGCTAGAAGCCTGGGTTAGTGTTGATAGCTGTGCCAAATGCTCAAAGACAGTCTGCGGTAAGTGCACTGCATATTTTGAAAAGCGCAGGATCTGTGTCACTGGTGCCAGCACTTAGACTTTGTAAACAACTGTAAATGAAGCCAATTCTGTTCAAAAGTTTATTTATTCATGTAATTTTGATTATAGTATGTCTGTGTATAAACACATAGCTTCGGTTCTGTATATGCGCTTTGTTATGTAGGCAACATAAACCCATTTATTTTTAATTTTTTTCATACTTATTTACATCATTTCAGTTGTATAGTTTTGTATGTACATAATACACCTGTAGATACACAACTATTTTCAAATAATTGTTTATTTCATTTTTTACAGTTTTTTGATGTTGCACTTTATGTTATATGTCTATATATAAAACACACTTCTCTTCAAATGTCCGTTTATTTTCAATGCCTATAAACACGGTCGTTCTAGTGTTAATTGAAGTCTGTCTGATCAATCATTTATATAACAAAGGGGAGAACAAAATAAACTTTACACTATTTTATATAGCAACAAATCTCCCCATTTGAGAAAACACTCCACTATATAATGCATCTTCTTTCTACCTTTTAAATAAATTAAAAAACACATTGTATCTACACACCATTAAATCCTATATAGATGCCTTGCCAAACCGTTTGGACAATGTGCAGAGTAGTGGCACTATCACATCTCAATTTCTGTAATGAATCTCTTACCTCGGTCAGTGCATGGAGCTGGCCTTCGTGCACACAAACGCCCATAAACCTAGATGAACAGATACAAAAATGACTCGGATTAGAGTAGCATGTTCCGAAACAAATCTAGGTCTGTTAGTAACACAATGACTTAATATTCACCCCACAATTCACAGGCAGTTTAAAGGAGTCTAACCAAGGTTTTAAAATCAAACATTGGTCCAAATAGGCCCGCCAGGCCCAGGAGACCATTTTATAGGGCCTTTTAGCAGTTAACAGATTATTTATTCTGCTGTGACATTACTTCTCTCAAATAATCTTTTTGCTATGATTAGCATATGGAAAGTCTAAGGTACCTTTTTCAACGTGGAAGACAGATCCAAGGGCACTCATTATTTTACATGGTTAATTGTATGTTAACATGCTTTTTGTTAGCAAATATTTGAGCTATGCATTATGAACCCTAAGAAAACAAATACATTGCCAAATGTTAAGTGGATTTTGTGGCCCTTTACTGCCTCAAAAGTTGTCCATCCCTGGAATATGCTACCAAAACCTGGAACTCCACTACTATAGTACACCTTTTAAACAATGAACCAATTAATTACCATTATTAAGTCAGCACTAATAGAGCAAATCAATCACACGTTCCACTGAAAAGGAAAAGCCCTGAAAGTAGCATTACCTCCTTTCAATAAGTGAAGTGTTTAGAGGCTATTGATCATTTTTCAAGAAAGCATTTATTGCTTCGGCTTACTCTCTTTTCTTAAACCCTGTACATTGGACATTTAGGAACCGATAAATAGACAAAGAAGGAGAGGTGATTCAGTAATTAATCATTAATGTTTAGTTAGTCCAATAAAAGGTATCACATCTCCTTCTCTTTGTCCATCATCTCTGGACAAATATGGCTACCATTTCATCTATCATGAACTGATAAATGAAATGTTATCTTTATTGATGAATTTCACTTTTGACCTTTGCCACTGCATATTTCCATGTGGAAGGTGGCAATCGTGGACTCCAAAGCAGAAAGCAGTCTATATTATATAAGACATAAGTGTTTCTACTCAATAAAAAGACAGCACAGGATCTACTGTAGGCTATAATTTAAAAGTAATATCTCATGCTCAACTGCATTGCTATTGCAAAGCATTCAACACAACAATGATCAGACAATAATGTTAAAATACCAAGCTCCATGTCTTCACATGAAATAAAAAGAAAACTTATCACTGTACCCAAAACTTGACTGATATAATTTTTTTACAGCATAATTTCACATTAAAATGTAACCATTTTAGATAAATATATTACTGGGGATCTAATTTGGAAAATCACCAACAACTTCAGATATATATAAGTCCCCTTCCATAGAGGACTACCACAAAATGCTTTACAGAGGTAGGCTGTGAACTGTGCATTATATGCAGAGTCACTTGCAATAAGACAATGATTTAACATGTCATCTGCAGGATGGAGCACAAGGAGGTTAAGTGACTTGCTCAGGGTCACACAGTGAGTCAGTCAGTGGCAGGGGGTGGAATTTGAACCGATGACCTTCTGGTTACAAGCCCTGGACTTTAACCACTGGACCACACTGCCTCCTATATATAGAGGACTTCAGAGGACAAAAGTCAATGGCTGGGTCTCAGGAGGATAAAAAACTAACCCATATGCTGACAGACTGCCTGTCTCCAACCTACAAGTCCCCTCTAAAACCCCATAATACAAAACAGCGGCTATTCTACAAGTCATAATTCCTTGCCCCAATGTCAACCTCCTAACACCACCACCACATAGAAGCCCTATCGGTCCATTCACACTCTCACACACACACAATTTCATCCTTTCAGTTAGTTTAGTCTGTAACATGGCTGTAAACCCAGAACACTGGTATTGTGAATTTGAAGCTATAGCTTACTGGAAGCCTTGTAAATACAATTAACAGTCTACTAGAAGCCAGCATGTGGGCCCCATGCATTTTACCCATAAACCTGCCATCAACAATGAGCCGTTTGTAATATGAACACACTGCTCTCCTCTTCCCTAATCACCTCCACACACACACTGCTTGTTTTACTAAATCTCAAATACAAAAACAGAGATGAATTTATTTAAGCCCATTGGCGTCATTTAATTCGGTATGCACTTTCTGGCTTTTGTACTCCTGAAGCAAGTACCAACTTGTCTCTCTATATACAGCGAGAGAATTCAGGTTTCACGTGGATGCCAAACTTTTCTGCTCGTTTGGAATATGTGCTGTATCTAGCGTGACTTCCGATGTTGCCACCTCTCAGGAAGCAAGTTACAGTAATAGCCTGCAGAAACCATGAGGAGGAAGTCAGAGCTTGAAACTACTGTACAGTATGTGGTCATCCCATCTGTAATAAGGAACAACAGTATTCTGCCAGAGACAACATAAAATTGGGAAACCAAGAAATTAAGCTCTAGGGTAGGTGGGGTTCCTATGATCTCCATAGTTGGGAATTCAAATTAAATAATTTTTACATTGAACCTAAATTTAGTGCATATGAAAAGTACCGAGTACTGTATCATTAGCACTGCAACAAATGTAGTTAGTGAGTAATACTGAAAGGTCAAGCAGATATTAAAACATAAAAAAATGTTTAAAAAAAAAACATTAAGATGATTTTCATTAAGACAATCTCAGCTGTCTTTTGATCTTGTAAAATTATCAACAAGATTTTCAAAGTTCACAGTACCTCTGTGTCGTATATTTTCTGATAAGTTATGTGTTTTGAGAAAAAGACCAGAGTTTCTTAGCAGATGCCTTGTAACTGATGGCCCTGGCCCTGTAAGCATACTGCAGTAATGAGGTACTACCTGAGGATGTTGGGGTGCGAGAGCCTGTTCATGAGCTGCACCTCCCTCAACATGTTAGCTCTGTTGCTGCTCATCTTGTTCATCTTTAGGGCCATCACCTGGTCAGTGGTCCGGTGTCGCACCTGGAATACAGACAATACAGAGAGTTAGCATGGGAACCCCTTGAGCTAGACTTACTAAACTTTGGCTATAGTGCAAAATATATACCACTTCTTTTTCAAAGAGGAAAAATATAAGCCTTTCTGAAATCTTACAGTGTTAATGCACCAACAATAAGGAAATTGTTATATATGTTAGGCACTACAGTAATTTCCAACCGGGAGACAGATAAAACACTGAAGCTGGTTGATGGGTTTAGCTATTGCAACACATGAGTTAACAGTCACAACTGTTGTGTAGTAAGACTGCAATCGTGGCCTTGCCTGATCTACTTTCATAATTTTTATTTATTTTTTTTTTTTTTAATAAACTTCCAACAGAGAACATGAACTCCATCACACCTTTTTAAGCTGCCACATTTCAAACTCTAAAGCATCCGATTCAAAACACGCAGGCTCAAACATTAATTCACATTCAAGTAAATTACTGTAATCAATAAAATATATATACTGTATATTTAAAACTTTTTACTCTAATATTTTTCAATGTGTTACTTATCCAATAAAAACTTCAGGACTCTAACTTTTACAACTTAGGAAATACAACCCACAGCTGTTAAACTATCTCCAGAGGCTTCACAGTGCTGTCATTCATCCGTTATGGACAACCACACAAGCACATCCTAATGGAGAAGTACTTTGAATAGGTGGCAATAGTTTTTAAATTAAAGAGAAAACAATTTAAAACACCTTCTACAGTGGAATCAAATGTGCACACACGGCTAAAAATGGGTAAAGTTTATTGCCACAACGCATCTGTCAACCACAGGAAGAGCTCGCTTTAAAACATACAAGAATAATCTTTTGCTATCTGAGCCTCTTGGGTAACTTCCTTCAACAGCTAGCATACCTAAAAACAGAAAGCAAAAGTGAATATCAGCAAACTGTAGCTTTGAGTTTAGAAAACCCTGCTGCAGGACTTCAATCTACCAACACCGCAGCATTGAGTGCTGGGAAGGGGGCAGGGGTTCTGTCCTGTTTGTGTGCTGGAGAGTCAAACCACTTTCGCCATTAATGTCTTCTTTTTTTTTTTTTGGCGCCCAGGAAAAGTTGGTAGCCCACTAAAATATGGTGCATAATGGTTAAAAAATGAGCATTAAATAATATTAATATTCTTTTTGTATGCAGTTTCTACTGCGATACCTGTGTTCCTTGTACAACTTGAGCCTAAGAATCGTTGACCCTTCCAGACACAAAGCCAGGAGTAAACTAACCGGGAATAACTTCAACAATTCAGAGGCTGTGTGCCATCAGCTGTACCATCGTTCATAGGAGGCTTACAAGTTCCTGTCTCGTTTGCAGATATTAACATATTAAAATTACACATGTTCCTTTGCATGGGAAAAAGGGAATGCAAACCCATACACAAAGTATAATACTATCTCTCTGTGTTTACAGAATGTTGTAGTATCCCTTTTGAACATCAACAAAGAAGTGATCCAAGCCTTTAAGATTATCTCAATAGCCTAATTATAAACACCATATTGTCATAGGGTACTTGCTGTAGTTTATAAACCAGAGAGCACATGATGAGCTAAATAAAGGCTGTAAACAACCCTCCCCAAAAATGAAAGGGACATCTTCTGCAACAGAAATGACCAAGCTACTGAACCCTGGAAACAAGGCTCATTCTCGGAAGTCTTGTCCTACGCTCTCCAGGCACCTGACCAGTAAGACTGCTGAACACAAAGGCCTCCTGATTCAAACCACACTTGCATGACACACCCTGCACTCTATGCAGTAAAGTCAGCAGGGATCACCCAAATGGATACAGTTTTGAACAGAAGTGATTAAATTATGGTAATCCCATTATGTAAAGAATTAGTAGACCACTTAAAATGGATTACAGTCCCAGGAGTGCTGAATAAGATATTTTATTGTATAAGAAACCAGGCACACTGTATTAAAATCAGCCTCAAAAGAGCATGTCCAAAATATACAGTGTGCATGCGATACCTTATATACAGAGAAAGTAACACAATTATTTAATAAAAACTCTCTAGAGGTGGAATACAACTGCACTCATTCAAAACCTTCCTAGCAGGTACTCTGTCCACATGTGCACCACAATTAAAGTACAGCACTCCCTTTGACTTGCACATTATGTGAAAATATTACATATTTGTATAGAAGTATAGTACATGTACAATGTATTAACTACAGTAAATTGGTGCATTACTGAATTGTGTAATAACGAGAGCGCATTGGAGATTATTGGGACTGTAGCAGCATCAGTGGTTCTATAATTTCTAATAAATTAAGTGACTTATTCTGCTAACATTTATTATTATTCTGCCAGCAGTCACCTGTGCTCCAACCCTAGCAAGACTTTAAAAGACATACGGTAGGCCCTGCCTGTCACCCAATTGTACTACTGTAATTTATTAACGAATTGATATCATATCCACTTTGAAGAACAATGCACAGTATTGTGCCGATTGACTTAGTTCTAATACCTCATATGTATTTAAAAAAAGTGGCTATGCTGCTGTTTCACACAAATTCAGTGTATGTGGGAGGTCTGACACTACTCGGGCCGGCTTGACCTGCATGGTGAGCAATCGGAGTGGGGACTCATTAGCGCTGTGTGTACTGAGACCAGGGGCAGTTTTGCCATAAGGCTTGGGGGGGCTTTTGCAACACCCCTCCCCCCCTCCCCCCAAGCCCATCGTGCGGATTGCGTAGGTAGCTGTCAGGCACAACCCAGGTGACAATCGTATAATCAACTAGTTTTTGCATAATCTGCACTGTCACTGCACACAGCTTTATTGTTAGTTATAATTAAAAGGATTGTAAGAGAGAGATCAGTATTTTTTTTTATCTTTCTGGTAATTTGTAACAATTGTAAATGTTCTAACGTCATCACTAGTAACCAACAAGAGAGCACTCTGAATTACGCGACAGGTACCACAGCATAATGCTCAGCACCGGCTAATTCTCACCCTGTGAATTTTTGCCTAGGCTAATTCTCCCCCAGTGAATTTTTGCCTCGGCTAATTCCCGTAGTCATACAGCCTAGGGGTGAGAATTAGCCTAGGCTAAAATTCGCGGGGGTAAGCATTAGGCTGTGACACCGGCGTGATAAAACTCAGGTTCAAATTCTGCGTGCGGGCGTCCAGGGAGTTATGTATTTGGGATGTAGATAAATAAATGAACCTAACAATGGTAAGAATTCACATACATCAGTTTACTTTTATGAGTTTGATTGTGTCAGGTTTTCAGTTCTGGTGTTTTTTAAATATTAATTTACATTTTGTTTAAGTAGCTGATCAGATTTGTAATGTTTTTAACGACATACACAAATCATGCAAAGCTAATCTTTTTTTGTTTAAAGTGACAGCAGTCGCAGTACATTGCATCTCGGTTGCAAATGCAGAAACAAAGAACTTGGGACAGTTTTTATTTTATTTTTATTATTCCAGGGACAGCATGAATGTAGCACAGTTTGCATCAATGTGAATTATTTTGTTTTAACTATTTCAACATTGTAGACCTGTATACAGGTCTAGGAAAAATAACACAGCAGTAAACTGATCTAATATACTATGTGTACTGTATATCTATGGCTGTTTTTATTTTTTTCCAGTATGGATACTGTTTATTTAATTATCCTAGGGTAGTGTAACTCCTTAGTAAAAGACTGGAATTGCACCTTAAGTTTTTGGCAGTATTAGTGGACATTTACTGCAGAAATTTACTGAAAACTGATTAGAAGAATGGATGTATAACAGTTTTACCCAAAGCTTATTATTATGTTTTATTGTTCACTTTATCACTAAACACTATTAAAAATCAGGCTTTTTTTTTTTTTTTTTTAAACTCACAACACATCAAATTTGCACATCAGTATGCAACACATCAGTATGCAAATTTTAAAACACAACAAATGTGTTTTACTCTTCACTTAATTTTGGTTGAATACAGTAAAATAGTTCACTTGTAAAACAAATGCTGTCTTTTTATTTCTGGTGTGTACCTTGTGTGGCATAACTTTGTTCTTTCTCATATAAAGCACTCATGAGAACACAGCACAATATACAGGACCAGCTACATTAGCAATGCATGACTTCAGTGATAACTGCTACAAAAGCAAAAAAGAGGTTGCTCTCGGTTGTCAGCAGAGATTAATAACCTAAAAATGTTCTCTTGGCTCCACTCCCCACAGGCTAAGCCCCCCCTAGGAATTATTTCTGGAGCCGCCCCTGGGCGAGACAGACCCATGCTTGTGATGTGTGTCGAAAGCAGGCTTTAGTCATATTTGAATAAACGTATGTAATGGCCCATGAGAGTGGCAAAGTAACCTAGCAACAGCGATTTGTTTTCAAGGAAGACCAATTGCTGAAGGCTAGTAAACTTGACAAAGGGTCACACAATTCCCAGCCACAGTACCCAACCTAACAACCAGGGGTTATCCTGATAGGAATGTATGCAGTTAATGATTAAACATACTATTATATAAAATTAGTTTAGTTCCCATCACCAGCAGCGTTTACTTAACACTAAGGTAAGTTCCAATAATACGTTCTTCACTACAGCTTTCATGCAGGATTATAAGCAGCATGTGTGAGTGTGTTTTGCATACATTTCCCTTAACTTTGTATTGTTTTCAGAGACTATAGACTGGAAAGACCATAGCTCCAATAGCGTTCTGCTCACAGGTATGCTGGACTGTATTACTTCACTACCCGTAACGATCACATTGGATTCTATCTCAAACCACATTTCATTACTCCACAATACAAGAATTGTCCGGCACCTCATCTTTCTGCCTAAGCTTACCTTTCATAAATGTAAACTGGGCACATTATTATTCATTTCTTTTATAAACTACAACAAAATTTGAAGAAAAAGCACTTGCCTTGTAAACTTCAGAGAAGAAGCCGGTGCCGATTCTCTCGCAGATGAAGTCGTCGAGGCGTGTGAGGCGGGAGAAGGCGCTGATGAGGGCTCGATAGGAGGAGGAGCAGAATCGGCCCATCTGGGGGCACACGCCCCCGCCGCCCCCTCCCCTCATGATCCTCAAACCGATCTGGCCGAGATGGGAACCCCGATATTGAATTCCGCTTGTTCCGATCCATCACACCTCCCCCCGCCAGCCCACCTCAACAGGATAACAGTACTACTACTACTTCAAAAAAAAAAAAAAAAAAAAAAAGATGAAAATGTTTCACATTTTTTGGCATCCGTATGGAACGCCAATCTTTTGAGCACGAATCTAAAAAGAAAGGAAAAAACATTTTAAATCTCATTTTAGACAAGTACTGTTCTCACAAAGGGTTGTCGTGTCCTTGATTGGTTTCAACTGGGAAGACTCCCTTTTAGAAAACAGATGACAGGTAGAATTATAAAACCTAAGTAGTCCGAAGACAACAACAGTTTGCTAACTAACTCTTAAACCTACTTCACTCAAAAAGCTGTATTGCAGTGGTACACAGTGAGGGCCATTCTAGCCACGATACTGTATTTCTTACACCCATACATTTAATTACTTAATTGAACCAACTACACCTCTATTCAGATATTAAATCAATGAATTGGTAACCTGTGAAACCTGAGGTGGAATAGCCCTTGAGGACTGGAGTATGCACCTTGCCTTATTGTATTAAATACAACTGCAATAGCCACAGGGGGTGTCAGTGTACACAAGAGTCAATCCAGGAAACAATTTCACCCTACAAACACTGCTGGGCAAAATACACATCACCAATACTTCCCACCTTTAACTGTGCCTCTAGTTCGAAGTTTTTCTTTTATAAGTGAAAAACTGGACATGTATTTTTTCCTTCTGCAGTTGTCTCGCCAGTTGCTGTGGTTTTGTGGTCTTTGTTAGACTTAAGCATGCCAAGGCTGGAGACAGCTGAGCTTTTACATGTGGACAGAAAGATTCAGTCATCTCTATACAGCAGCTCAGCTTACTGCCAAATTCATTTTATACAGAGTAGTGCGCAGTAAAACTACTGAAACTAAGAATATTAATAGCATTAATACAAACATAACAGGTCAATGGAGGAGGCTTGACAACAGTTGAATTTTTGGTTCTTTACATCAACTAGTCTAAAATTGGCTGGAGGTGTAAATGATCTATAACTGTAGACTGATTTTTGCTTGCTCTGAAAAAAACAACATAAATTTTTAAATGTTATTTTGTCAGGGGTACCATATTACAAATAGTATTCTTCTGAAGAATACTTTGTTACATTATTGATGAACTAGTGATTTTCAGACTGATTAGACTGATTAGATTTATTTGGTGGCTGTATTGTAAATGAATGTCTTTTCCAACAGATCAGCCACCGTGACCAAGGTCTGTTTGTTTTCCCATCAAGCAGATCTGTTAATCTTGCACATAGCCCTTAGCTTAACACACCTTAACGCACTGTATTTGGGTTATGGAGTCTGGACTTTGTATTCCTTTTACAAATGTACTGTTCAATAGTTAAGAAAGCACACACTAGTTATAATGACTTGCCATGCACTAAAATAATAACCGTCATTCTAAAGAAAAGATACTCAGAACAAATGTTTGTTTGTTGGCTGCTCCTTGTGCTGCAGTTGTGCTTTTCAGGAAATACGGGTATTGTACACTGTGGGGTATGCACAAGCAAAAAGGAAGATCTTTCTGACATCTATTTGTTTATTTAGCAGACGCTTTTATCCAAGGTGACTTACAGAGACTAGGGTGTGTGAACTATGCATCAGCTGCAGTCACTTACAATTACGTCTCACCCGAAAGACGGAGCACAAGGAGGTTAAGTGACTTGCTCAGGGTCACACAATGAGTCAGTGGCTGAGGTGGGATCTGAACTGGGGACCTCCTGGGTACAAGCCCTTTTCTTTAGCCAGTGCCAGTTTGATTGCTCCCTCCTATACAGTACAAATGGCAGACTGCCAATCTAGTGAACAAAAAATGTAATCTCAGAATAAACAAGTTTGTCGTTTGTTTTCTTACAGTACAAGGCTTAGCAACAAAATCTTATCAGTACAATAAATGGTCTGTTGTCATTAGTTGTCCTTCTCAGAGTTGTGTATGATTCTGGCTGAACAAATATGTAGTTATCACACTTAATTATGGGCCAAAGGTTAAAAGGTTATGCATTTGGATTGCCTGGATGTAACCCACCTGGCTGCACCCCAGCATGGCTTGTATACGTGGGGGAGAGATGCTGTGTTATGACAGGAAATGCCTTTCACTGAAACTAATGTGTAATTTGTTGATTTTAAGTGTCACTTAAGGGGGGGTACTGAATCAACTGTGCCTTAAATGTTAAACTTCCTACTCAAAACAAGCAGATCTCAAACACCAGAATTATTGTTCCCAGCATATTTTGGGGGCTAAAGTGGCAGTACATTTATGCAGAGTTTAAGATTGGAAAAACGCGGTTGTTCAGAACATTATAATCCAACATTCCTAGCATCTTAATTATTTTTTAAATATTTAACTTGTGATGTTAGATTTTTGATTGATTTTCATAACCTTGGTATATAAATGGCTCTATTTTAATTATGTAAACTGTTTAGATCAATTGAATAGACCCCCAAGCTTAATCCCTTAATAGGCATCTACAATAAACTACCATCAATAGAATCCTGACTGAGTGCCCGGAACATCCTTGCACATAGTGACGTCTTCAAACATGCTATTTAATAAAGTAGTAGCCTAGAGTCAGTGAGGAATGTGTTCAGTTTAGGCTGAGTGGAGATAATAAAAAAATCTCCACATTCCAATAAAGCACAAGGGTTGCAAGGTACTTTGTTGCAGTAGATTCCAGGTTTATTCTGTAATGCACTTTAAATAGTTTCCTACTCACATATTATGCAAACTGCATAACCTTCCTGAAACATTGACAAATATACAGTAACCAGAGCTGTGTCTAATATTGCTGTGCTGTAGTGGGCAGTTCCGCATGGAAGAGGTGTGGTACCCAAATGGCATTGGATTGTTGTCAATATCACTTATCAGAATATGCCCTTATCCTAACCACATCAAGGAATTTCTCTTACAGTATTTTAATTAGAAGCTACAAATAGTCCAGTAATGCCTAAAGCAATAGAGCAGCTTTTTATTAACACGTTTAAAGAACCTTTCCACAAATCTTACAATGGTATTTAATTAAGTAAATAATACATGGTATAAATACTGTAGTGTAATTACATCTGACAGAACAATATAAACAGTTAAACTAGCTACAATTGGTAGACATACTGTGTGGTGCATTTGACACTATGCAAGTCAACCTTGGCCGTACAATTATGTACGTTACAGTATACATTCATTATTATTTGTGGATGTTTACAGTACAAAAAGAATGCGACGTTGTCTGTACTACAACAGATATTGTGGTCAGACACATGAATCGAAAACTTAATTCCGGACAGTTAGTTGGTAGCTTCGATCTTCGTTTCAGGTTTCTACAGTTGGATGTAATGTAATGCAAAAACTGATATGAATACTTTGCAAAGTAATGTAATTCTTACGCCATTGCAATATGTAAGGTATTGTTTTTGCATTACGACTCAATACGAAATAAAACTACTGTCAATAGTTTTTGTTTTGATTGAATGCACGCAGCAGTGGTTACTTGTTTTATTTGTAAATATCAATTAAATACTCTTAAAATTAGTGCCAAACAAAACAAGCATTCGTGTTTCAAGGACTCCCAATAAGGACGTCAATGTTTTTATTATTTATTTGTGTTAGAAAAGAAAACACTCACATAACTATCATGTTTGTTTACATTAATGTAACTTAACAGTAAAAAGTTACAATGTGCTTAAATCGGAGTCGATTGATTAAATAGGAAAACAAATAGTAATACATGCAACACTAATCAAATGTTATGTTTTTAAACAGACAAAATAACTTTAAAAAAAGAAAAAAAAAAGTTAAAATAAAAAATAACTTACCTGGTCGTAACTCAAGCCGATGCTGTCGTTATCAGGCCTCGGACCTCGGGCCTTAATGAGCTTCTCATTTCAGCCACTGTGATGAAAACACAACTAAAATAACAAGGCAAAGTCGTCCTATCCTCTGAAATCTTTAAAACCGACAGACTCACAAGGTAGAAATGGAAAAGGGGCTAGTCGTTCATTTATTTTCAAATCTATTTATTTTCAAATGATTTTGTGATCAAAGAAAAAGCTGCGTAAAACCGTCTATAGTTTACATATTTTTGTTTCACTGCTCAGTGTTGATTTACTCCACACTAAACCACTAACAACTGCCAATGTTTTGCAAACTATTATGAGCAGGTTCTGTCTTCTTCCTGCGCACAGTAAAACCCGCTACGTCCGCTTTACTTTAGTTCACTGTAGTCACAACCCATTTTTTTGTATATAAATATTTAACTGACCGTTTTTCAAATTTCACCTCCCCTTTTCTCAGCATGTCTAACAAAATGTTCCAAACACTGCTGCTTGCCTTTGGAGTCCAGTATTCGTTTCTCCCCACAAACCGAAACCTGATACCTCGGGGTTTTTTATTCTTTTGGATTGACAACACTAAGAGCCACACAGACAAAATAAAGGGGTGTGAGCGACAGTAAACTTCACATTTTTTTGCCGAATGAAATAAGAAGGGCGTGTAACATAGATATGCTGTGTAAGTAAACTAACGGGTTAAAAAAAAAAAAACCTCAGTCCTTAAATGTGATCGATGTCCATCCTAACGAATCCAGAGCAAGGCAGCTGTTCTGGCCAACCAGCACGTTGCTGTTGATGATGTGTAGTACCGTATAACCACGGAAACGGGCGCAATATTTACTTGGGTATGCACTTTTTTTGTGAAAGTAGACTTACCCTTTGGTAGCCCATGGAGTATCAACTTAAGCTTCACACCTTGAACCACACATTACTTTAATACCATTGGCCGGAGTTAATGCAAGCCTGTAACAACAATTATGTTGATTAAGCTATATTTGGAATATGTTTCAAGATTTCTGCAGCTGCAATCAGAGAAACAGAAATACAACAAAAGACCATGACTGCAGCAGACTTACTGAATACTATTCCTTTATTACAACGATTAGAATTCCTTCATTTTAACAAGGATTTCAAATTGTGTGCTTCCAATATCAAACTCATACATTTTTTTTACATGGTATCGAATAATAGATGGTCAGCTGTTAATTACCAAGAAAATTATTCTGTAAGGGTATATGTGACCAGGTTTTACTGTCTTTTTTTGTTAAAATAAGACCATTTTAAAGATTAATGGAAGAAGTAATGTGCTGTAAGTCCATACACTTTAACTATCAGATAAATATTGAGAAATCAAAGTTTTATAAGCTTGTACACTTGAAAAACAATATTTTAACCATGTGTTGGAAAATGCTATTTTCACTCAATACAATAATGCTTTGTTTTAACTGTAATATGTTTCAAATGTTGGTTCTTGAATGCAACTTATAGGTCATGTTACAACAACAACAAAAAATAAATACTTTTTTTAAATATATGGTTAAACATTAAACCCAAACCATTCAAAATAGTAATTTTACAAACGTATTAACAATAAATACTTTTAAATGTGTATACTCTTCCACTATATTAACAGTGACATCATTCAGAGACTTCATGAACTGAAAGAAAAAAAAAACACACTATTTAGACAAAGACATTATGGATAAACATTTACAAAGACTCTTTTTGAATTGTTTGTCTCATTCTCTAAGTTTCTATTTAGTATCACTGATAATGTACATTTCAAAATCCTTGCTTCTAAAACACAACTGTTCTTTATTATGGAAAATGTATGGTAACTGCTGAACTTGCTGGATATAAACAGGACTTAATGACACTAGTTTCCTGCATGTAAATTAGATGGAATTCCTGTCAAACCGAGCCATCAAATAATCCCCTAATCTTTTAAGGCGAGAAAATAAAATCCTGTGGCTCAGTATGTAAAGATAAGGCTAATCCACTTAATTTATTGTAATAACAGAGTGTAATAGCATACAGTTGAGTACTGTATATCGTTCTATATCTATATTGTTCACCCTTGCAGGTGACTCCTAGTAGACAATCATAAGGATAAACAACTAAAACACACACACACACATTATAGAGTGGAAAAAAATAAGGTACATATTATAAGTACGGGGACAAAGATGGAAAAATGTATCAGTAAAAGGCAGTTTTTTTGTTGCATTTCTTCTCTTTAACATTGACTTGAACGATGCAAAAACAGACTGTTGTAGCTGCAGGGAACCAATAGTTTGTCAGTGTGGAAATCACCAAGGTAGTGTAATTGTGGTGCTGCCAGGACATATACTGGGGAAGCAATGTGCTCTTACCTCCAGTAACGTTGATTTTGTTTGAAGCCAGAATATCTGCTTGAATTACATCCATCTTCATATATAAAACCTCAGAATTGTCCTGTAAATTTAAATACAATGTAAATCATGGCAGGTTAAATGATTCTGTTTTTCCCTATATTCATTCTTCTTTTTGTACAATACAGTTTATGCTTTTTTGTTTCTGAAATACAAGCTTATTATGATATGAATTAGGCACATGCAAAAGATCTGAATATTATACCAGAAATCACGTTCCCTTCTGCATTGTTTTATTTTTATTTTGTATACCTATGTTGCATGTTGTAACCATGGTTTCTTACAATAGGATTTTTTCATAGGTTGTATTAGTCTGATTTATTGTAACAGATTTACCTGGACCTTATACTGTTTATGTAAACATTAGTAAGGCCAGGCAACTCTGTTACTATACCTCCGCTTCAGAACTACTTAAGGCTACCCTTCCCTTTAGAGATTGTCAAAAAAACCTTGTTAGAAGCACTCCATGTGAAACTCACACAATAGTCATAGGGACACAGTACACAGATAACAGCATGATGCTGTCGTATCCAGCTGATTTTTAAGTAGTATTTAGCCTCCACATTAGTAATAGTCAAAATGAGCCCAGAGGAGAAACTTACCAGGAAGAGCTCAAAAAGGCTTTCTCCCATTGCTTTCTTCACATGCTCCTCCACAACAGGAAAGATACGAACAAAATACTAAAACAGGACACAGAAATAATTACAATAATGTTGAAACTGATATATAATATTTAAAAAAGCTATATGTTTTTGCTCAGTTTCTTATAAACAAGATTATCATTATCTCTCAATGTATTTTTTATATAAACCCTATAGACACCAATTTATTTAAATTATATACAGTAGCTAGCATGCTAAACTTAATTGATGACTTAACCTAACTTTGATGGTAAAGAAGGGTAGATAAAGGGTAAAATAAAGCAGATATCAGCCATCATTCAGGCTAAAGTATAAAACTACACCACTTTGGCTTTGAGAATTTGAACTTTCTCTTGCTTATGTCTTTGACTTCTGGAATCTAACTAAAAAACCACAGTCCCTCCCTATCTGTTTCAGTCGCTAACTTCATTTAACCTTTCCTTTCAGCATACAACAGACATTCACTGAGATGTTTCAGTATCTGTGAGCATCTAGCTTTGAGAAGTATAACCCATTGTCTCTTGTCTGACCCTCAGTCCATATTTGTATAAAAGAGATTGTGCTGACCTCCAGGGCCAGGCTGGCTTCGCGCTGGCTGTCTGCGTGGTCTTGGTTGCCCATGGCACATAGTAGGTGGTGCACTACTCTCAGGTTGACTAGCTCCTCCATGAACTCAGGCGACTCCCTCGCCAAGATCCTACAGGGGATCATGAGGTGGATGCCTCAATTCCAGTGAACACAGTTTGTAACGCTACATGATCAGTTAATACAATATATAGATAATCTTTGTTAAACAATCAATTTATACACAGTATAGCAATATATTACATATAGCTGACAAGGATGTGAATTCAATGAATGCATTATAATGCAGGAGCTGGTACGGACTTGGAAGACTGTGCTGCTCTTTATTTTGGAGTTTCTTGACCTACCCAATGGCCTTCGCTGCAGCAGCTTGCTGAACAAACACTGGCAGGTATTCATTTAGTTTCTGCATTACTGGAACTGATTGAACAAAACACAAAAGCAAAACTCAGTCAGCAGCCTAGTGACCTCAAAGTCTTAATCTCACCTTTAAGCACAATTATTGTACTTCACTACTTTTAGAATATAACACTCCGACTGCTCTCAGACATCATTCTTGGAGTATTATAGAACACAAAAGGTTCATGTCATTTTTAAATGTGTATTTTCCCGATAATGTTTCAGCCCAGATCAGACTGCTGCTACATAGAGATATGCTGATCCACATGTGTTGGTCTGCTTCTGGAGGTGCAATATGTTCCTGAACAAAGCTGGTTTAACAATGCAAGTGGACCTCCAGAACAAAGCAACCACAACAAAGGGACATCAATCTGAAAAACTTCCTGTTTAAATAGTGGAAACTACAGCATGCATTGGTTACAAGGAAAAAACCAGAGATAAATATCATTAAAAATGCAAATTAGTTTCAACTGTGACGAACAAACAAGTTTTTGTTCCGATTGGAAAAGAAGACATAATTAACAGGCCACGCACTAACAAACACATGCAGTGAATTTTATTAAAACTGCTCTATTTTAGGCAGACCAGCTGTCTTTCAGTAGGATGCCAATGATTGTGGTCACAGCACCTGGGGGTGACCCTACTTTTACAGCTTGCTTCTTTCTAGCATAACCACATGCTAAATAATGTATACTAGAAGAACAGTGGGGGTCCTGCTATCTTTGGGGTTTTACTGACATCTTGTGGTTTTATGTTGTAACAACATTACAGTGAATGCTATCCCACATCCTTACCAGCTTGTTTTGCCTCTCATTTATTTACTATAAAATCAACTGGGAGAGAATGCATTACAGCAGATGGACATTAGAGGTATCCAATCAAATCTCACACTGGGATCCGATTATTTTAAAACCTGAATAGATAGTGCCTTCAAATGAATACGTGTGAATACATTATGAAATAATGGAGTTAATAAATAATTACATTTGAATTCATTTACCAAAAATTACATTTTACTATTCACGATTATTATATGGGTACTAGTGTTTTTGATTAATCCAGAAAAAATATACTGTATTTTCAGTATTAGCTATATTTTCAATATTAACCATCTGTAGCTGTGAATTATAAAAATAAAACGGAAACGACATAAAAAATATATATTTCGACACACAAAAAAGCAGATTTGTCCTGCCTACCATTCAGAATTTGACGTTTGTTAATTTCCTCTCTGGATGGCTTGAGCAAAGCAACAAGGCCTTTTAGCAATGCTGGTCTTACTTCATAGTGCATCAGCTCTCTGATCAGCGCAATTGCGGCAACAAACAATTAACACAGAAAAGTCAATGAAAACATTAGACCACCTGGTCAGCAAGGTTACAATCCTTATCAAATAAAACACAATCATAATGGCCAACAGTGGCAGGGTGCTAAACAAATGTTAAAAGAAAATCTAAATCTATTTATTTAATCAAAACATATTTTACCAAAACAATAACTCCATAAGCACTCAGGGACAATAATTATATTATATAAACACAATAACATGCATTTGAATAATACACTGAGGGTCTCACCCCCATAGCATGTTGCCAAAGGCAACATGCTTTATATCACTTTATGTTAAATACTTTACATCATAGAATTACAGAAGTAGTTAGGATGTGCTATCAAGAATTCATAGTTACCTTCATATTGCACTTCAAGGTGCAATGATCTCAGCAAATTCAGAAGAGGTTCCACAATACTTGGATGGGCTGTCTTAACAATTACCTGGTAAATAAAATAAGCAAATAGAGATGTTTATTGTTATTTTTATTACGCAGATTCTTGCCATAATCAATTGAGTCACGCTTGTCTCAATTAGACTTAAACAGAAGTGCCTTGTTACTGGTGCATTCCGGAGTGTTTGCAGGGCCAGCTACTGTGTTTTGGGGGAGGTGCAAGGTAGCAGTGCTATTAGCCCCTTGTACACCTGGTTCTGGTACTTGGGGTTTCCGTGGGCCAGTGACTCCAGAAGGAAGCAGGCCTGGTCCAGGGACACCTCAGTCTTCGACAGCATTCAGCAATGACTCACACACCTTCTCAATGAACAATGAATTTAGAAATATAATATGAGTTTACATGTTTCTTTTCCACTTAATGTTGTTCTAACACTTTCTTTGGCACGTAACAGAATAGTATGGACTATGATCATGTAGATATGTGAGTAGAGTTTGTTGCTCTTTACCTATTGATTGTGGGGTGAAAGGTCATACAGTTAACCAATTCTTTATTCCAACATCACATGCTATGGTACTGCAGCAAGAGCTTAATCACACCATGCAATGACAGAGATCTAACGACAGAGATCTAACAAGATGACAGAGATCTAACGACAGAGCTCTAACAAGCTTTGCAAATCTAACAAGAAATGTCTTTTAAATATTGGGAAGATAGTGAGCATAGAGCTGTTTCTTTATTTGCCTTGCATCCAATGAAATTTTGAAAAGCATTAGACAGTATAAGCACTGATGGGCAGTGGAAAGAGAATTGCAATCCTAATGCATACAGCACATTTAATAAAAAAAAGTGACTGTGCTTTTTTTGTTGTATGCAAATATTGAAAATCCAGAATCTGAATGATTTTGAAAGGCACCTTAACCACATGGTACACAACTAGCCCAGTATAAAACGTCTTATTGTGTACCCCTGCTGTGTTCCTTTTACCATTCTAGTATGTAAGTTAGGAAACACACAACTAGAGTAGTCTCCTGAAGGTGAAATGCTACAAATGCCACTTACCATAGCTTTCACAAATTAGCTCTTTGTACTTCCTCCCAGCGTTGGCAACAGTCTGAAGTAACTTCCGCTTGTATCTCCTCCCTTGATTGTTTCTGTCCTAGGATCTCTAAAAGGGTTAAAACACCTCAGACTTCCAAAAACTCAATCAGGAAGTGATGGCTGAAAAAGATTATGTGCATGACATGACCACATGAAACTCAACAAGAGCCTTTTTATCCAGCAATTTCTACACAAGGGCCAACACTTCAGTTTGTGCTATTACTAGTACACTGCTAAAACGGTATACTTACTTGCTTGCTGCAGAAAGAAAAACACCTATAGCCTGTAATTGCTGGTCTAAATACATACCAGTCATGTATCTGGAATATCAATAACAATGAAGATATAATACAACTTTTACTTTGTATCATCATAACTGCATGATGTAAATAGGGTCTGAGGACCAAGGAACTGACTCTCACTATGTCACTCAAGCAAATCAGTTAATTGATTTACTAATGCCACCAGAAGAAGGTTAATGTTAACAAATCTAAATCTCTGCTTTTACAGAAACAAAAAATGCAATTTTTTCCCCATTTCTGCTGCTTCTCTAGGAAAGGATACGTTAGTCTTAGCCTGGATGTCAGTCTGGCCAAAAACAGGCTGGTAGCCTGTGCAAATTCCAGCTCCATCTCTGGGCCGGTTTTAGCGCTGTGCTGGTTTATAAAATCGGACAGCATCCGGCCTCGGACCATCTTGCTCCCCTAGTCCCAGTCCTGGAGGAAATCCATCACCCTGCTGATAGCTGCCTGCTCTTTGCAGAAAGACATCTTCAACTCTTTGCTCTTACTCACACCATAGCCCCTGGCACAGCAAACCAAACATGATGGAATATTAAAACTACAAGAATTCCCCTTTAAACCACCCCTTGGACCCCTTGCTTTTTATTAGTCAAAAAATATGGACTGTATCTATTAGCTTAATTTTACAAAAAAAAACAAAACAAAACACAACAACAACAGTGTATGATCATTAAAACAGTAGGCTAGTCATTTTGGAATGTTTTTTTTAATTTTTTTTTTACTGCCACAGAACAAATCTTTATATGGACAGAATTGACAGAATGTGTCTGACCACATTGTAGCTTCGTATAGACAGATACAAACTGAGATAAATTGTAAACTAGCAGATCATTAGTTAGGCTTTACGTTAACTCCTAGTTGTCCAAGTGTACTGAATAAAACAAATAACTTCCACACATAGTTAAATAACTGTGACAAAGTAGCAAACCCTAATTCAAATTAAACTCATACAAATGATCACACCGTATGGTACAAAACAGAATAGGTTTATAACAATACAGGATAAAATAACACAAATAAACATAATGGGCCGAAAATTTCAGACTAAAAGATGATTTTAATTAATTGAATTGTTAAAAAAACAAAATAAATTCAAACGAAAGCTCAGTCATAAACCTACGTCTTACTTCTGCTGCTGACATGCCCCGTATTTTTGATTGACACTGTTTCTTTCCAATACCTGCTCAGTAAAGTTGACCAGCTAACCAGTAAAGTTGGCCTGAGTGACTAAAATGGGTGGAACCTATGCAATTGTTCGTCCATTTGACGGTTGCTAAGGGGAGCTCTTGGTTGCTAGGTTTTTACGTAAAGACGTGTGTCTGATTTTACAGCGTTTGGTTGATCAGGGCTTCCGGTGTCAGTTTTGTAAGTCAGTGGGGTTGAAGTCTAGAGTGAAAAGTGCGTTTGCAATTTCAGATGCAGTTTATTTTGTTCTGATTGTGTGACGTTCGTTTAACACGATTAATATTTAACACCCTAATAAATAAATACAAATAAAAAAACAGTATGGGAGATGCCGATCTGGATTACAATGTTGTGTTTCCCGAACCTCATCTGGCGGGTGAGTCCATACAGTTGATTACGGTATAGGCCATTGGTTCTAATGTAATAAATAATACTAATATTAAGTGTTTTGTAATAATCCAAAACTGTCATTTACGTTGTATACCCAATGACAATGTTAAACATATTATCCATTGCTCGATATAACTCCAGAGATGAGACTTTTATTTCGAAGTTTTTTTTTTTTGGTGCAATAGGACCGCATCACACAAGAATGCTACTGCCCAGTACCTGGAAATGTGTGTGTCATACATATGTTTGCAATTGGCGCATAGAACAGTTAATGATATTTTTAAACTGGTAGACGCAGAAGACAAACAGCTGCATCAGCTTTACATCAAAATATTCTTACTCCTTGTTGTTTCTGTTTACTGCAGACTTCCACAATTTAACCTTATATCCACGTCACTTAATATTAGACATCAGAAGGCTTGGTGTTGACAATCATGTTTATGTTATGTACAAATAGTTTTAGTTGTTGGAAAACAAGCTTTCTCCTTTGAAACCTGCTTGCTATTACCAATATTTCACTAAGAGTATTCTCTTTTTATTTCAGAAAGCCACTGGCATGGGCAGAAGGAACCGGTGGTGATTCTCTTGGGCTGGGCTGGCTGTAAGGACAAGCATCTAGCCAAATACAGTTCTATTTATAATGAGCAGGTTAGTGCAAAGATGGTAACCCAGGAAGATGAGTGAAAACTGAGACTGCCACAATCTGCTACATTCAGCCTGAACAAGCTGTGTTTCAAACTGCCACAAACCTCATTATGAACACCTTTCTCGATGAGTACATGATCCCTCTCTCTCTGCAAGCAGCTATGTTCGTACCTGAGCAAAATGGTTCGAAAAGGTCAGGCTGAGTGAGAGCACAATTGGCTCAAAACAAGGAAAGATGACGTAGGTGCCGATGGTCAAAATCAAACTTCATTTGAAAAACTGAGATATAAAAATCTAACCTTGTGGTGTGCCAATAACCAACATATGCCCCTGAGAACATCAACATTGGCAAGTGGAAATTTAGATTGCATCTGCTAACTCTTTGCTTTCTTTTGTGCCTTCCCACTTTTAGGGATGTATCACCATTCGATACACCGCCCCATGGAAGGCAGTGTTCTTCTCTGAGGCTTTTGGCAGCAAGGAGCTGCTTGAAATAGCTCGGAAGCTGCTGGATCTTCTCTATGATTATGAAGTGGGGAGCAACCCTATATTGTTCCACGTGTTCAGCAACGGGGGCTTCATGCTGTACCGTTACATAATTGAGCACTTGCAAAGAGAGGAACATCTCCGTACCTTGGGGGTGGTGGGCACAATCTTGGACAGCGCACCAGGGAACCAGAATGTGATTGGGTCAGTACGGGCGCTTAATGCCACTTTGGGAACAGAGACTCACACTGTGCTGCGATACCCAATCCTAGCGGTTTTTACCTGCATGGTCTTTCTGTTACGGGTGGTCCTTTACTCCTTGACCAAGTACATCCACAAAAATCATTATGATGCCATGCTTGATGACCCCACTAGCTGGCCACAGCTGTACCTGTATTCCAGAGCTGACAAAGTGATTGCCCACAGGGATGTGGAGCTGATGGTCAGAGCTAGAAAGCAGCAGGGGGTGCGGGTAGAAAGTGTGGACTTCATCAACTCCGACCACGTTAGCCACAACCGGCTGTTCCCAGAGGAATACTCCATCAGGTGTGTTACTTTCTTGGAGTATTGCCTGAAAAACTCTACTGGGATAAAGAGGAAGCATGTTTCTATGTAGTACAACAAATGAATAAATAAACGTATGTTTTAAAAAAAAAACTTACTGCAACATTATTGCAATGTGACTTTAATAAAGAAGAGAATGCTGCTGCAACAAATTAAAGACAATGATAGGGCAACCATATAATTTATGTGCAAGAAATAATTATTTATTGTGTGGCTTTGAGCATTATTGAGCCTTTTCTAACAAGGCAAACTTATAACCTTGCTTGTATGTGTTGGTCTGTACTTGGTAATGTGCATCTGGAAGGGACTTGTTCCAAGGTGAATGCTTCAAGCAAGCCTGCTTCTGCTAAGTGTTTTGAACGCCTCCAGTTTTGTGCTTTGTGCATCTACAACCCTACCAAAGAAATAATAAAATACAACATGCAATTTGTCTTGGCTGACTAAAGCATTTTTGGAGTGGGAATGTAATACTTACCTAAGTAAATGTAGATGCTGTGTAAAACAAATGCATCATAACACACGCACGCACAACCAAATAAACAAAATACTAAATATTCCTTCCTTTAGATGTGCTATGTAATTTGTGTACAAAAATAAACCCCATTTTTATTTGCTGTCAACTCATTGTACCTTTTGGCAGTATACCAGATGCCCCCCACTGTTGTTTGTGCTATTTGGGGTGGAATATGTAACTTATATCTGTATTTCACCCCATTAATACAGTCTAAATATCTTGGTATGCCCAAATAGACAATCAACCCATTTTCCAAAACAATTATTTTTATTTGTTATTATTTTTTACATTATTATTATTTATTTTTTTACATACACCCCACAAATGCTGTGGTATTCCAAATGTTATCCATTTTTAACAAGGTACAACATTCAATGATTTAAGGGAACTATTTTTCTACAGCCGAATATAAAATACACAATAAAGAGATGTATATTCATGACACATATTAGAAACAGCATCCTTCACAATAGAAATTTTCAGTTACAAAATGGACCGTAATTTGTAGTATTGTTTAAATAAACGCAATCGCATAATGAAGAACAAGCTGATTTTAAAGTAAAATATTAAGAACTACATTTCCCAGAGTAAACCTGCGTGCTGTACTGAAATTACTGGTTGAGTTTACGGAGATCATCCTGCGCAAATTCTGTGCAGAATCTACCAATTTAGCCAATGTGCGTTCACGGAGATCATTCTTAGAAGATCATTGGCTAAATTGGTAAGATTCTGCACTGATTCTGCGCAGAATGATCTCTGAACGCACCCACTCTACAGGATTTGAGGTAGGCGAGGTCAATTAACAACTACGACTCCCACAATCCGTATCGGTATTGTCGTTACCGCATTTATTTTTGGGAAGACTGTATCGTGTGAGAGCGGTATTTGGAAAGATTAATAATTATATTAATACGTTTTAATTAATTAAAAAAGCGGAATTCGGGGACAGGGGTGAGAAGTAAGTATAGTGTCTCATACATATATTTTTAAATATTTAAAATGTTCAATAGTTTATTTTAAGTCCGCGCGCCTTTCTGAGGCCTGTGACTCCTTGATATGTTGACATATAATTACAGTATTCAAATTAGTTAGCTGTAGTAAGTAGTAACTGTCTTGTAATATATATTTATTTCACTTTTTATTTTTAGTTAACGTGTTGAGCAAAATATTTACTTTGTTCCACATGGAAAAACATAATGGTATCAAGCTGAGTGAGAGAAACGTTTTATTTTTCTACCGGTGTAAGACATTCTTCCCATATTTGGGTATTGTCTATTATCGTGATGGCTTATCATCACTGTTGTTTTTATTTAATTCATTTTAAGATACTATTAAGTCAGTGGTTTAATTTTGCTTATTCCACTGATGTCTGTTTTTCATTGAGTGGCCGGGTTAGCTATCAGGTATGGTCAATTGCATCATTAGTGTAAAATAGCCCATATATATATATATATATATATATATATATATATATATATATATATATATATATATATTAGTGTTGAAAAACATAAAGTAGTCGCAGTTTATACAAACCGCAGCACACACTACTCTTGGGATTATGTGTTTTAGAACTGTAATCGCATTACTTTCAACATAGTGGAAAGTGACATACACCCTTTCTAGTTCGCGTGTTACACACAACATCAGATTTGTGTTCTGAAATTAACATGTGCTGTATAATTTATTCAAGTTACAATAACTGCTGTTGGTGGAACAGCCATGTGTTCACCGAATTTAAATACGGAACATCATCAGCCCTGCTTTGTACTAAAATAATAATGTTTTTCTATCCAAACGTCTAAACGCAGATCTTAATGTTCCTTTTTACAGGTGAAAATGACGACAGGGGCAGATGTTAGAGATATCCTGGAGCTGGGGGGTGGGGAAATGGATGCTGGACCAATCAGTAAAAAAGACATTATCAACTCGGATAAGGTCAGACATTACCTCTACAAGCTAGAATGTGTCCTGTAAAAAAACAAAAAACAAACAAAAAGTACTGTGACTATACAGGACCAACACTTTGCCAGAACTTTGGGGGATTGACATGATAATTATATTCTAGCATTCTAGCATTCTAGTTTTATAAAGTTTCTTGTTATATACATGGTTATTTAACACCACATGATGTATTAAACAAATCTAGGTTGGAACATTTCTATTGTTTCTTATTCTTGTTGAAAACAATATAAAGGCAGTTCTGTCTAAAATTAAATTGGATTGCAAGCATGTTTTGTGTGGTTAAAATTGTAAGTTTAAAAATGTTTTGTTTGCTTTTACAAAATTGTAGAGGTGGGTACAGTAAGTGAAATGCTTGTCAACACAGCTTTAGGATGTCCATTGTGGATTAAAACTGTAGCCTTGTTACAATACTGTTGCCAGCAAATATAGAATTATCCTCATTATAAATAACTACCTTTCTGACTGACGGGCTGAAATTTCACCTCTGGGCAGACAAATACAGGCTTTACCTTCTCCTAGCGGCAGGCACTGTGTGGGCAGCAGGGCTTGAAATTGGTAAGAGCTAAAAGGAAAGCTGCTTAGTAAATGTCTCAGACTCACATTTGACATTTGGGAGCGAGTCATTGTCATTTGTGTCTCGCAACGGTACCAATTATATATCATTTACAGAGACTCCCTTTAGAGAAGATAAAAATAGCTTATAAATGTATACAGGCAGCTTATCAGACTGCACATTATCGATAAAAATAGCTTATAAATGTATACAGGCAGCTTATCAGACTGCACATTATCTTCTTGTATTCACTGCTCTTTTTATTGAGGAGTCTGAATTGCTGTCAGAATTCTGTGTACTGGTACTCAACTTCACAGCTATAACAATAAAATCAGGCAGCTGGAGTGTAAAGGGAATTACAACTAATTATGTATGTTTGTATGGACATTTTTACGTAACTTAATTGAACAACCTTGGGACCAGGGGTAACTTTTCTGGAGCCACTTGAATTGAAGTTTAGTGTTCTGCCAAATATATATTTGGTATTATAAAATGGCAAGAATAGAGGGAGCAATCTCGTTGCCTAACATGTGTTCCTACATGTTCCACAGTTTGGAACATTTAGGATCACTTGCTTGACAACTAATTCACTTTTGGAGGGGTGGGATTTTGTAAATGCAATAACACACTCCTGGGTGTTCAAGTATGGTCCAAAACTGGCAGGCCTAGGCTGTTTAACAGAACAACACCTATAAGTGTGTAGATATTGGACTATATTTAAGAACAACCTTTGATTTCTATGATATACATACACAAGTAACCCAAGTAAACAAAACAAAAAGTGAAACAACTTGGTGACCTAGATACAAATACTATTTAACAAACTTCCACCAATGATAAACCTGCTTAAGATATTGAGCTGCATCCTCAATGGCCACTTGGTGTCACTCTTGTTCCACACCTGTTTTTAAAAGCAACTGTTCAGAAAACAAATGATCCAGACCCTCTAATAAAGGTTTTCCTTATAACTACCATTTAATCAACATTTTAATTAAAATATATATGATTTTTTTTCTGTAATCACATTATGATGCTGACTCTTAGATTCCTTCTGCCTCAGGAGATGGTAGTGTTTGGAGAGCTTTTGAAATTCTTCTTCTGCCAGTCATTGAAGCACTTGTTGTCAGACGGTCTGCCTGTTGTTTGTGACATCTTGGCTGTTCATTCCCACGCTGTGACCTTTTTCTTTTATTTTAAAAGAAAAGTAAATTATGAACCTTTAACTGCACATCACAGAGTCTTGCTATTTTAAAAGGTTAGAGCTATAGAATGATGATGAGATTGTTTTCTTGGACAATGACTGAGCAAATCATTCAAGTATTCTTTCATTGAAATCACTATCATACTTACAAGGCTTTGTGTTGTTTTTCTTTTCTGCTCATTAGAAAAAGTCCAAGAAATCTGCAGAAACTTTGACGTTTAAAAGACCTGAGGGGATGCACAGAGAGGTCTACGCACTGCTCTACTCTGACAAAAAGTATGTTTTCTTTAAAATAAACTAGAAAGCCCAACATTTTCATTTTACTTATAAATAAATATTGTTTTTCTGGTAAGTAATACACGGTTAACTTGATTTTGTAATCTGTTAGTTTGGTGAATTTATTTGGTTGTCTTTTGGAAAAACAAGGTGTAATCAATCCCAGATAAAGGTTAAAAAAAGAGAAACAAAATTATCAGGAATATTTTAAAAAGGAAGAAAAAAAAATTTAAAGCAAAAACTTCATGTTATAAATATACCCCAAGTGCAGCTATGTTTAACAACTAGGCAGAGAGTGTATATTTAACTGCTGAGTGCAATAGACACCAATAAGTAATCAGTGTCCCGTTTTACTGGGGAAACCACAGGGAAAATGCTGACACCAGATTTCCAGAAACAGAGGCATTATACAATCTTGCATCCTGGAACAATGTGACCAGCTTTGTGCACATTTCCGAGGATTCTTTGAGATTCAAAATTCTTTTAGTTGGCTCTATTTACAGCATGAGCAGTAAAATCTGACACTGTGTTGCCAAGCCTCACTTAAACCCCACAGAAGGATTATAAATAATTAAATGACTATCTAATTATTGATTTAAACACACACAATTAGAATATGTTCTTCTTATTTATTTATGTTCTCATTTCAGAGATGCCCCCCCATTACTGCCCAGTGATACAACTCAGGGTTATCGGACAGTCAAAGCCAAGCTGGGTTGTAAGAAGGTGCGCCCCTGGAAATGGATGCCTTTCACAAACCCGGCTAGGAGGGACGGAGCCATATTTTACCACTGGAGGCGCATGGCAGAGGAAGGCAAGGATTATCCCTTTGCCAGGTTTAATAAGGTAATTTGAATGGGCACTGCAATACAGGTGCATATTGTCCTATTTTCGACTGGAATGGTGTGTTTGATACTTCCAATGTGTGCCCTTCATGCAGAGTTTTAGTTAATTTCAAAACTCTATAATTAGTGCATCCCTTTGTATGATTTTGCTGATTGCCAATATTTTATTGTTGCTTTCTTGTTGGACATGCAACTATGTCAGTGTATGTAGTTTAACAGGTTATGTAAGCTAAAGCAGTATTAAGTAATACATTGTTCAGCATTTTCATTCTTGTCTTCACATGTTAATAATAATATTTATTATTTTTAGACAGTGCAGGTGCCTGTGTACTCGGAGCAGGAGTACCAGATGTACCTTCCTGATGAAGGATGGACTAAAGCTGAAACGGATCACCTCTTTGACCTCTGCAAGCGCTTTGATTTGCGATTCATTGTCATCCATGACCGCTATGACCACCAGCAGTTCAGGGTGAGCAGAGGGGAAGAGATGAGATGAGTCTGCATCATTACCAACATGTTCTAGTTCACCAGGATATGTGTCAACTTTTTTTTTTTTTTTTTCTTTTTAAAGATTTAGCACTGCTTACTAAAACATGCTAGAAAAGAGGAGGCCAGTCTTAAAAGCAACTGCTGCTAGCTGTGACATCAACGGTCAGTGTAGGTAATGTCACTATTGCTCTTACTCAGAATAGCAATAGCATAGCTATTAATACCGTCACATTTTGTGTGTCCATGATGCACTATAAATGCATTTGAGTCTTAAGTTTTCTCTCTTCTATTTATTAGCCTTAGCTTGTTAAGTGGCATCATTCAAGATCCAATTTACTCCCTTCTGTAATCTTTGTATTTTTTTTTATTTTAGTATATTTTGTATTGTAAATCTTTCTAAGTTCCTTGTGTTACGTTATGCTAAGTAATGTAAGTGGAAAAGTAAATTACAGTATAGTTTTGTGATAAATTCAATTAGTCATTTGTTTTCTGGTCTACTCCTCTTCTGTTAGTGTTCTTTGAAATAAGTAGCTTGATTTTGACTTGAATCTTTTGGTATGTTTGCTGTTCATTTTAATCTTAAGATATACATGATCCTCAGTCATCTTTTTAATTTTTTGTGTATCAAGAGTGATTGCTATCTAGTTTCTTTCTTGTTATGGTTGTATAAAAATGGCATCTATTAAGAGCACTATTAGTTGTGGTTGAAGTACTCGTCTCCTGGTGTCTGTTGCATTAATCTGCTTCAGTAGATAAGTTTTCACATAATTAGTACAAACTGTATACTTCTACCTGTGCAATAATTAGGTAACATCTAAAAAAGTCTGCTTAGTTTGCTGTCAGAAACCACTATTTGAAAGAAGTTATTAATCACAGAGATGCTTTTTTTGTGTTTTTTTGTTGCTAATCTATTTAGAAACGCTCTGTTGAAGACCTGAAGGAACGCTACTACAATATCTGTGCCAAACTCGCCAAGATCCGCGCTCCTTCCGGAACTGACCCCAAAATCTACGTGTTCGACGCTGGCCATGAGAGGCGGAGGAAAGATCAGCTGGAAAGACTGTACAACCGCACACCTGAACAGGTAAGTAATGACTTAACGCTAGTCAACACTGTTCACAGGTATTAAAGCAAAGAAATATCCTGTCTTCTGTGAGTTGCTTTTGCCCTCAGACCACCAGATGGCACATTTTTCTTATAATTTCCAACACCTGCAATATTAAACCTACTAGTTTTACCTCTGCTCAGCTCAATCCCCAGCCTGGGTGTAGGACTTGTAATGAGAATGAGAGGAGCAATGAGATCATGGTCTCACTGGCTTGGAAAGGGGTCATCTTTCTCTATGGCAGGGAAGAGGTAAAGCATAACTTAATTTTGTAATCATGTTCGCTCTTGTTTCTCGGCTCTTGAAGAGAACTACAAGTCAACAGCTAACCTATTTTCCTTTTTAGATTTTCTACATCAGTTAAACTCTAGAATGAGAGATATTCAAATGAACCCAATGCTGATTTTAGGGGAGCCAGGAGCAGTCTAGTTCTCTAGAAGGTTCCAGACAATTTCACAAAAAACAAAACAATTAAGACATTGTAAAAGACTTCTTGTTCAAAGTTCCCTTAGTGGATTAATACCAACCTACAAAACATTCCAAAATCTGGTCATTTATTTATTGATTTCAATGTATTCAGCTTTTGTTCAGTAATTGACATACATTTTAATATCCAGTCGTTGCCACTTATCCAATTTAGTGAAATGACATTTGAATTGCGATCTTTTAATGTGGCAGAAGAGAGGGTGAGGTGACAAAGGGGTGTGTTCTCCAATATTTCAGATTTGTCCTGAAGGGAAACATCAGTAAATTATTTATGTGGTTAAGCAGGGAGAATCTGGTGTATAATAATAATAATAATAATAATGATAATGATAATAATAATAATAATAATAATGATAATAATAATGATGATACTAATGATAATAATAATAATAATAATAATAATAATAATCTTGGGTGTTAACTGATTTGATTTGACACCAAAGGTTTACACTAAAAAATGTAATCTGGTTTTGACATGTAAAGTGCTGTTTAACATGTCGTCTTCATCAGGTATTCCAGTACATGCTTTTTCAAATTTATTTATGTATTTATTTATTTATTTATTTATCCTCTGCATTACCGTAATGCTGCTAGCTGTTCGTCACATCTAGTGTGTCTTTGCTGTTCGTATGGCCTGACCATGGTGTTGTACTGTAATACTTAAAGCTGCTATTCCATGCCCTGTTCTGTAGGTGACAGAAGAGGAGTATCTGATACAGGAGTTGCGGAAGATTGAAACCAGGAAGAAGGAGAGGGAGAAGAAAGCTCAGGATCTGCAGAAACTCATCACAGCCGCTGACACCACCACTGAGATGCGTCGGGCAGAACGCAAAGCCACCAAGAAGAAACTTCCACAAAAACGAGAAACTGAAAAACCTGTGAGTCCTCTTGGAGATTACAGTACCTTACCATCCTATCATGGTGATTGTAATATTCTTGCTGCGGTGGAGCATATAAACAAAAGCTACCAGCTCTGTGCATATTTAGTTAGGGTAGTATTCCTCGCCCACTGTTTGACTCTACAAACCCCACTCAAAAGTGACATCTGCTGGTCAATAAATAGGTTGGAGCTGACAGTGCCCTGACATGATGTTGACCCATTCATTTACAAAACAAAATTGTATAATTTCATAAAAATCATAAAAAAAGTCATCTTGCATATTATTGCAACTCAAAAGAAAATGTGCATTTGTCAAAGAGATCATCCTGCATATTAACATTAGTTTCTGGTTTGTTTTTGCTTTAGATGTATGAAAGGGCAAACCATGAAATAAAAGGTGTCATGTATATGGTGGAGCTGATTTAGCATTGTTTCTAGTCAACACATATATTTTGGCTTTTTTGTAGCTCCACACTGGGTGCCAATATTATGATTGTCCATAACTGAACCCTCTATCATAAATTCTGAGGAAGTCAAGTTATCAAACAGGATGATGAAAAGCATTAGCCAAATTTTATAATTATACAGTGGTTTGCAGAAGTATTCACCCCCTACCAATAATGTCACATTTTGTTGAATTACAAATAATTTATGCACAGTTTTTCAAACAAACTTTTTTTTTTATTCAAAGCTGTAGTGGTTAAACTGAACACTGTAATATGAGGAGGAGGTTAAATGTCAGCAAAACTTGCAAAGAAAATGTACAAAATCAAATTTACTGGTTGCATAAGTATTCAGCCCCTTAAGTCAGTACTTGGTAGAAGCACCTTTTGCAGCAATTACTGCTAGTCTTTTTGGCTAGGTCTCTACTGGCTTTGCCTAATAGGATGGTGACATTTTTGCCCATTCTTCACAAGAAAATTGCTCCAGTTCTGATAAGTTTGGGGGTCGTTGATGGACTGCAATCTTCAAGTTTCGCCATCAATTTTCGATTGGATTCAAGTCAGGACTTTGACTGGGCCATTCAAGAGCATTAATTCTCTTACTGTTCAACCAGGTTTTCTTCAAGGATTCGCCTGTACTTAGCACCATCCATTCTCCCTGCTATCCTGACAAGCTTCCCAGTCCCTGCTGAAGAGAAGCATCCCCATAACATGATGCTGCCACCACCATGCTTGACAGTTGGGATGGTGTTGACTGGGTGATGTGCAGTGTTGGGCTTGCGCCAGACGTAACGCTTGGAATTTAGACTGAAAAGTTCAATTTTTGTCTCGTCTGACCACAAAACCTTTTCCCACATGTCTGCAGTATCATATACATCAGGGCTTCTCAAACTTGGTCCTGGGGACCCCCTGTGTCTGCTGGTTTTCATTCAATAAGTTTCAATTACTTAACTAGACCCTTAATTGAACTGATAATTTGCTTAATTAGACCTTTTTACTTGTTTTCAGCTCTTGAACAGTTATATATTTCAAGTTAGTTATAACACTTGATAAGTAACTTGAACTGCAGCAACTGTTTAAGAGCTGAAAACAAGTAAACATGTCTAATTAAGCAAATTAGTTCAATTAAGGTTATAGTTAAGTAATTGAGAGCTCGGTTGGAATGAAAATCAGCAGACACAGTGGGTCCCCAGGACCGAGTTTGAGAACCCCTGAACTACATGCTTTTTCGCAAACTCCATACATGCTTTAAGATGATGCTTTTTGAGTAATGGCTTCTTTCTTGCCACCCTTCCATACAGGCCAGCTTTGTGTAGGGACCAGCTTATTGTTGATGTGTGAACACTGACTCCCATCTCGGACGTAGAACTTTGCATATCTCTCAAGGTCATTGTTGGCTTCAGAGTGACATCCCGAACCAGTTTCCTGCTTGCCCGGGTCCTCAGTTTGGGATGTTGACCTGATCTGGGTAGTGTCTGGGTGGTATGATGCATCTTCCTCTTCTTAATGATGGACATCACTGTGATAAGAGGGATAATCAGCACCTTTGAAATTTTCTTGTACCCTTCTCCTGCTCTGTGCCTCTCTGCCACTTTATCCCTGACTTGTTTCGAAAGCTCCTTGGTCTTCATGGTTGCTTTGTTGGATCACTATGTGAGGTGCAGCTTGAAAGTCTTTATATACCTGAGGGAAATAAGTTAAACCACTTTGAGTACACACAGGCTGAAACCACTTCACTAATTTTGTGACCTTTCAAACAAATCATTTGCACCTGAGCTGATTTAGGGCTGCAGTAGCAAAGGGGTTGAATACTTATGCAACTGAGATTAATCAGTTTTTCTCTGTAAATCTTATTTATATTCTATATGCATTTTTTAACTTTATCAATGTGGAGTAGTTTGTGTAGATTCCAATGGTAAAGTCAAAATGTGAAAACTTATATATATATATATATATATAAGCACTTACTGTGTGAAATGTACATGTGAATAATATAGCAGTACCAAAAACGCCTTGATGTACACTAAATTGAACACAATTTTATTTTCTATAACATTAAAAGATTCTAAACTTCTTGACTAAAGAATAGCTGGGATATGACCCTTGTGTTCTTCCCCCACCTCAAAGAAAATAAAAAAAAAAACCCTCTGCATGTGAACAGAGCCTCTTAAGAAGCCAGCGTGTTCAAAGAGCCACCCTGTATAAATATCTTCAAATAAATATATCCGTCCCAGCAGAGGCGTTGCATCTGGCAAACAGTGGGATCCTTACAAGTTCTACAGATTAGCAGGACCATACGATGTACAAAACAAACACTACATGTCACAGCTACAGCAGTGTGATATTTGTATACCCACACCATTTTTGATTAAGTGTTTAATCTTGTTGGGAGCCAAGGCGCTGTAGCTTTGCATCAGCAGTGGTGTTATGAAAGCGAGCCCTTCTAATGAGGGTGGTATGTGGTAGGGTACCTGTCAGTTAAAAGGTTTTGTGAAACACATTCCCACTACGATGCATGCTGTAGGATTGAGGAGGTTGCTTTTGAAACAAGAGGCTTCTGAGCTCCTTTTTATTTTTAAGCTCTGATTTTTTTCTGATGGTAATGCAGGCATTTGTATTGAAGACTCCCAATTTTCTTCCTGAAGCCTGATTTAACACTTTGCTTCTAAATGACAAATGACAACCATACATCATTATATAAATGTCATGTGGATTATATTCAAATCTATGCATAGAAATCTAAGTCTGCTTTTAAGTTGTTTGTATTACATTACAAATGATTTAGAAAAACATATTTGTAATTATGGTGGTAGACGATTTAATTTCTCACCCTTTTGAATGTCAAGTTGACTTAATTTGTAAAAGTTTGATTTTCATTTCACCAAAAAAGCTGCCAAAAGAAAAGGTAAATCTGGCCACTTTACAAAGCTTATCACTGACCATTATTGCATACTGGAAGGAGCAGCCACTGTTTGTACCAGCAATCCAAAACACTGTTTTTGGGTAGCTTCCAAGAACCGGAGATGTCACCACTGATTGAAGTGAAGCCTTGCATTGTGCTGTTTGTGTTCTAACTTCCTGTGCCCTCTCTCCCCTTACAGTCTGTTCCTGAGACCGCAGGCATCAAGTTCCCAGACTTCAAATCGGCAGGTGTCACTTTGCGAAGCCAAAGGGTAGGGGTGACTTCAGTTTTCTTGAATTTCTTGTTTTTTTATTTTTTTATAGGTTTAAACATTGTTATGTTATAGCAAGTTCTTGAACTGTTTTAAAATTGATTTTCTATGAATATGGTAACTAATAGACAGCAGTTGGCATTATCACTATGGTGTAGTTCAGTTTCTCACTTATTAATTTAGTGCCATACACAAGCAAGGTAGTGTGGTTGAGTGCATTTAGAGTCCTGTCTAAATTTCACTGCAGCTGAGTTTCAGATGGAGTGTCTTCAAATTCTTCAAGTAATCTCTTTATAAATGAATTCATTGAACAAAATGCCTTCCTGTGTTTCCAACCTCCTTGGTTATTTTTATTTTCAGGGTTGGGGGTGGTGGTTATCCCTAAAGAGGTCTATACACTGCTCCTTATCGCTTAAAAAAATTAAGGATAAAAAACTTAAGAAAAAAGGGACAGCTGAATTGGTTAATTACATTCTAATGATTACACATCCTGTACATTTAAAGAGGTTTAAAACGATCTGGCCTTTTGCTTTGAAAACAAAAGAAAATCAGGAAATAATTGCTAGATGCTTAAGAAGCAGGAGTGTGTTTTACTTTGCTCTCATTAGTAAAATGTTATGATTTATGCAGCTGCCGCCAGACTAATATCTTTAAAATTTAGCCAAGGAAGCCGATTTATCTTTAAGACTGATGAGAGGAGATTGCTCTCTATGCAAAACGCATTAAAGCTAAATGAGGAGTCTATTACTCAAATATGGCTGATAATCCGTTAGCTAGACTCCACTAACTAAACAGATTTAGATGTGTCACTATAGTGACAACCTCATCTCCTGAAGTGCATTACATAGGAATTAACTTTGATAAGTGTTTTTTTTTCACGTTTTTCCTAACATTCTTCTAATTTTAAGACCAGCTCTTTTATAGAATGAATTTGCATTTGCTTTAAATTCAGCTTTTATTACCATATGCCTGTTTTGCTTACATGTTTGTCTATCTGTCTTGGTCATTATTGTTTGCATGTTTTCTGTTCTTCTTCTCTGGCAAAGACATTAATTCAAATAGACTGGTATTTGTTTCAACTCTTTCTCTATAAATTTAGTAGCACTACAGTATTTTGGCACTTCTAATTAAAACAGTTAAAAACAGGTAGAGGTAGTTTTGACAGTTTATGTATGAAACAATGCTGTCAGTGGTCGGCTAGAAAAAGACATTGCAAGTTGATAATTTTAATTTATTTCTTTAGGCTGAATGAAGGGGCAACAGTATTTTATGGTGTGGTAGTTGTTTGCTTTCCAACACTGGAACCCAGCTATAGGTATTCCGCTTAAATAGGGCAAGTAATGCAATACTAACTTAAAACTGAGAGATACTTGAAATATCACCTTTGTGTCCATATCCACTACATGAGTAAATGTCTAGGGTAAATGTATGTACACTGTTTGTTATCTAGCTATGTATCTATATAATGATTTATTTTTTTGGTCTTGTGTGATGTAGATGAAACTGCCAAGCTCTGTGGGACAGAAGAAGATTAAAGCCATCGAGCAGATTCTAACAGAACAGGGAGTCGGTGAGTATAGACAGCGAGGGAGAGAGAGAGGAGTGTAAGAGACTGAGGCATAGACAGGCACTTTTGCTTTGTTGTAGACATTTTCGAACCTTTTTTGCTCGACCGTCCCTGTGTGTTGTAGAACACAGCGAGATATCACTACACCGTGTTACAAAGAACGAGTCCTGGCTTTGATTAATCACCAATGATGTCATCCTGTGTGTGAGAGGCGATGTTCCTCCTTTTTGTTGTTTAATTGAAAGAGGTTACAGTGGGGGGGGGGGGTCTGTGGGACGCAGCCCCAGACCCTAAAATAACACAATTACATGATTTTAAAACCGCAGGCACAAGCAAGCTTGCTCATTTGAATTAGAAAAATGAATCGGTTTTATATTTGGCTATTACCTTATTGTGGTAGTGAACCACAACTTCATCCACTAATAATGTCTATTCAATAAGACACTATATCCAATTCATTACTTTTGGGAAATTAAAAATAATAAGATAGTGGTAGATTTGTCTTAGTAGCGAATTTTAATAAAAAATTGAAAGTAATATACTTTTTTTTCTGTGAAATAAGATTTCGATTTTATTTGATTTAAAATAAGTACCTAAATAAATAAATAATTAGCTGCAGTGCACCTTTCCTAGCTGTACATTTAAAAAGAAACTCTGTTGTCAGTGAGGGGGGCTGCTGCTGTATTCATTCTGAAGTACAGGATGTGAAGATTACATTTTTGTGCCGTTTTGAACTGTCGTCTTAACATTTTGAATTGTTCTGTGTGATTCCTGTTCTCTAAATTTGCCTGCTACATTATCCTTCCTAAAGTCATACAAGTATTCAAATACTCAAAGTATTATTAGTTCAAGGAATGCTTGTTTTTGTACAATACTATTACCAGTAAAAATGGTATTCATATTTACTACTGCATATTTTAAAAATAAAATTAGACCCGCTAATTCTGACATAAGAATTGCTATACACTGTTTGGTTTCAGAGATTATCCATATGTTTAGTTGTGTTTTCTGTATATCAATTAAGAGGCTAATTCACCCTGCCTTTTTCTGGTGCCTTTTTTTTTCCCTCCACACATTGCCCCTTTTTTACCTGGGCCCTGCCTCTTAACGTTGAAACTGAACTACGTCACACCTGACCTAAAGAAATAATTTTACACCTGCAAAGAACATATTCATATGAAAGATAACAATGTTTGTGCTGTTTGGACTGTTTGTCCAACATAAGGCCCAAGGATAGAGAAAAGTACAATGTAAATGAAAAATATCCCCCTGTTGCCCCTTCCATGTTTTCTTTAGTATTTATTTATTGATTTATAATAAACATTAGGGTAAGAGTGACACTTTGTTTGGTCTGAGCTTTCACTGGCCTGTACTATATTTAGGCTTGCTACTTTTCGATATTAATCGGTAAAGCTTGTTAAACGTCGAATTCCCAAAGAATGAGTTCGACTGAAATAAATTTATATAGGATAAACGTCGGTAAAACCACTCGCTGTTTTTTATTTTCATTCCAAAAATAACAATTTAGAAATCATCTACAGTTTGCTTAGTTTTTATACTTACTGTCTATCCCGTATCCGTTCCACTCTGAATGGCTAGGGGTCGCTGTCAATCATCTCAGTGATCTGTTAGTACAGTTTGACTGTCACTGTCATTTCACCCAGTTCTGACAGATCTCGTTGACTGAAGCAGCGCCAGAATGCTCTCATTCGTTTAAATGACTGTCAATCATCAAGACCTGTACCGACTGTGCACTTTCATTTGCCAGCTCAAGCGCTTGTCATTCAAAGTGCCTACTTCTGAAATTAGCGGGTTAAAGTGTGGGTAGGCTTTTGCTAGGTATACAGTGACAGTTACTAGTTTGATCTGAAAATGGGGCGCAAGAGGAAAACACTTAATGAGTATTGTACACAATCCTCTGACTGACGTCTCCGTGGCAGGACAAAGCGGCCCGTCTGCCTTACCTTCCAGTGACTCCAGCTGACTATTTCTTGTTTTGTTCTGTGCATATTATTTTTACTTGTAAATTTATGCTATAAACGTCTGTGTAATACACTTTTATATGCTGCGTTTTCAAAGGGTTTATTTGAGACAATTTTTTAATTTGTGTAGGATCTTTATCTTTACAAGGGAAAGCTCTGCTGTGACCAAAAGTTATTTCAATTAGGATGTTGGTAACCATGGTTTTATTGCATGTTGAATATGATAAAGGGGCTTTGCTAAATGAAACTTCTCAATAATAATAATAATAATTATTATTATTATTATTATTATTATTATTATTATTTATTTTTTTATATTTTTTTTTTATAAAGCATAACGGTCGATTTCACCCATTCTCTGCTTGAATTGAAAAGTAAACATCGAAAAAAAACCGTTAAATTCTTTTTAAAATAAACATCAATCGTCGATTTTGGCAAAAAAATAAAAATCGAATAGTAGTAAACCTAGCTATATTGTTGCTAGTCAGGGCAGCAACAACATAATCTACAATAGGTGTTGAAAACTCTCACTCAATGAGCCTGCAGTGAATGTCAGAGACTGAATTAACTGGATCTACACAGAGAAAAGCTGCAAAAATATGTGACCCCTGCTATGCATATCTTATTTTCAAGAACCACCATTGCTAATTAATGGACTAAAACTAATTTCTGGATTGAATTAAACATGAATTCATAAATTAAACATGGGTGTTCCATCAAGGTAAAGTATATAAACAGAGAGTAAAATACTTCAAACGTTATGACCAAGGCTGCTATTCGGAGGTAATACATTACATACCACACTTCACTTAACCCCAGCCTCCAAGTAATTTGCTACCTGTACTGTTGCCAGTGGGTTTCTCCTGTGTAGTGTACACTGAGCAAGATTGCTTCAGCAGACAAAAGGTAATTCGCACTAATGAAGCCCCATTCCTTCCATTACACTAAATCATCTCATTCTGGCGTTGGTCGCTGCCAGTGCACATTTCTAAGTGCTAAGAGGAATATCATTTAAATAATATAAACATGAAGTAAAACTACTGTAATTTATAATATATGAACTATCTGTAAATTACTTTGACAAAAACATATATGGTCTAAAAAATAGTTTATTACAGACTGATCTCCGTGTTGATCCAATTTAATCAATCCAAAAATGATTCTTTACTGTTTTGTTTGCTTATCGGTTTCCATGGTTGCTGAATCATTTACCCTCCAGCCTAAAACCCAATTTTTTAAATCTTAAATGCTGTAATTTCTTTATTTGCGGCTGCTGATAAAATATACTGTTTTTAACAATGTGAAAAACCCTCTTGCTCTCATGTGTTTATTGCTTTATTTTATCACACATAATGTAATTACCATTAAGTGTTGAATGTTAAACTGTTATCTAGATCAGTACCCAGTTTGTAAATGAGCTGGTCCTTTACAGTTACTGCTGTTGGTTATTTGCAGTTTACCCCAAAGGGAGTACATTGCTGCAAGGTGCTTGTGGACAGAGCAGGGGTATTAACCTCTAATTCCCTGCTGCTTCATGAATATTCACTTGTTAAACCCCTTTGTGCCCTTTGGAAATGACCACTGAGTACTACCCTGTAAAAGAAAAAAACAAAATCGTCAAAAAAAAATCTGCTTTAATATTCACCCCCTCCTCTGTTCCATTGCCTGCAAGCCAGATTGTTGTTTTTTTTTCCAAGTCCCCGTGTCAAATTAATTAACACCAGAATGGTAAAGCCTTGTTTTAAAAAAAAAAAAAAAAAAAATAGGTAGAGGGGGAGATAAAGGAATAATGGTGAAGAAGACCGCTTTGTTTCTAAATTATTTTATTTCTATACAACGCAAAGTTCACCAGCACAACAGGGCCCCTCAGGGATCTTGTACATGTACAACATCAATTAAATCCAATACAAATGCAAAACTGACTCGCGGAGAGGCAGAGAACAAGCTTCTGTGAAAGGGGCTATCATTGTTGCAAAACACATTTGTGTCAAGAGGATTAGGCTTTCATTTTTCCCTTCAAGATGGAGATCCCTAATGGTCACTGATCTCTGCAGGCTAGGGTTTTTCTCCAGGTTATTTCTTTTAAATGGTTATTGTAATTTTAGAAAATTATTCCAAAGGATGAATGGAGAGGTCTCTTGGTGGCTTTTAATTGTCTTTTTGCGTTCATATATCTTGTACCATCGATTGCATATACACCACCCACTCGATATATCGCGGGTGTTGGGGTCCAATACAAATCTCTATATATCGAGGGCTGATGCAGCGAGAGACCCATAGAAAACAAATAGGCTAATGACAAATACTGTACAACCTCTCCTCGCTTTTAATCGGGGCCAGGGTTCAATATAAATCCTCTACACAACCCGCTTTTTCTCATTTTCCGTGTAAAAAGCAGCACACCATTTTAGTTCATACTGCGGAGGGTAATTGCTTCTCATCAACTTAAGTCTCAATTAATTTCATGAATCTTCCTCTCCTTTCTCAAATGCCCAAACCGCTGCATTGAAAGAATCCATTCCCATTACATGGAGGCTTGTTGCTATGGAGCTGACGTCACTGCCCTGTGACTTTTGCTAGTGCATGGCTTAAAAAAACGCTTCAGCAAGTAGATATTTAATTTGCTTTGTGTTATTGTGCAATGCGTTTGTATATGATAACAGTACAATATTTATTGCTTTGTTTTTAATTGTTCTGTATATTTTAGTTTGTGATGTGCAGTACAAAATAAAACGAACAGTAATTCTAAGTGAAATTGTCTATGTATAGTGCAGCTAAGGCATGCGCAGTTAGACTGTAAAAATGGGGAGCCAAATCCAGGACCGCAATGTATCCGAATCCACAGTATAGTGAAGGGCGATATAACGAGGGGTGGGTGTAAGTAATATATAATATACATTTTTTTCTTTGAAGATTTCTCCATTGATTATCTCTCTGATCTTCAGCCATTTGATGTTGATATATATATATATATATATATATATATATATATATATATATATATATATATATATATATATATATATATATATATATATATATATATAGATATATATAGATATGGGATGTTTGCAGGTAGCATTTTTTTTTTCTATGCCTGATTCTTTCCTCTGTCCCCTGTAGATCTGAATCCGATGCCAACAGAGGAGATTGTGCAGATGTTCAACGAAAGCCGCAGCGACCTGGTGCTGGTTTACGAAGCTAAAGCAGGCCCACGGCAACTGCGAGTACGAGCAACAGATGCTGAGGCACCGCTATGATGCGCTGGTCAAGGCGGGCATGGCCAGCACAGCCACGGGGATAGCCTCGGGCTGATGGACAGCTGGGGTGGGGCCTGATGACATCAAGGGGGAGGGGAAAGATCAAATAATCGATGTGGTGGGGGCGCCGCTGACGCCAAATTCGGTGAGTGTGTAAAAATACCTCCTAATACCTGCTTCGGAAGGCAGGAACCCTATTGCTGAATATGTACTACATATATATGTAGATCCGACATAATTAGGCACAATACAATAGGAAAGTATTGACGTTACTTCTTTCTTACAGACCTGTTGTTGTAAAGTACTGTATGATTTTATGCTGCTGTTTTTTAGTGTTTAATGAAAATTAACCGTAAATATTAAAGACTTTAATAGTGCTAAATTTAGAAATACTAAAATAAACTTCAATGATAAATGTTTTTCACATTTTCTATTTTATTGAAAATCAAGCTTGGATACAAAATCATGTTGAAAGTTAATGGTGAATAGTGGCTGACAGCCAATGTGTAGACCGCCCTGTGGTGATGTAACACTTGTTTTATTGGAAGTTTGGAATGGTTATCAATTGTGTAACCAATTAATCTGTATTGGTTTTAAAAACTGTTCTGAAATTCAGACTTAAACACTTCTTGAAATGTCATTATTTTATTGGGATAATTTTCAAATTTATACTGGATTAATGTGAGTGGGTTTAGATAAACCGTACATCTGTAGTAACAGTGAATGAAGCTGGTGGTAAGGTACTTAAATAAATTCAAAAATCTAAATGTTTTCCTTAAGTGCAATCTGGAGGACAAAATGGATTATGCTTCCACTCAGCTTTTCATAACAAACACGTTTTATGTGTTGGTCATAAATTTGCTTTCATTTTATATCAACTGTAAAAAAAGGGATTTATATAAATATATTTTATTTACTTCTGTGCCAATATTTCAGACATGTATTGCAGTATGAGATGATTTTGTTAAAGGTGTTGTTTTTTTAAGACAGTTTATTCACAACTAGCTCATTTTTAGAAGGGCACAGTGTACTGGGGGATGTTCCGTCTCCATGCCATACAGGCTGGGTATTGCAGCTTGAAGTTCTTTGTTTCTGTAGCTGAAAGACCAAATCAAGAGACCTGATCCCACTTTCCAATTGCTTCCAAAGTCGTCAAATGCCAGTAGGTTTGAGATGCCTTTAATACATTCCTTTTGCAAATGGAACCACCTGGGGTTCCTGGCTTTACAGCCAGGCTCAGTGACATCCAAGAAATAAAAGCCAAGTCTTTGCACGGGTGACATATGTGAATGAAACATAATAAAGGTAATTTACTGCAAGGCAAATTCCATCGCTAAAGGGTTCCTATGTTAAATACCGCACTGACCTTTACTGGCTGATTGCACAAAGACGACACAATTAGATCAGTCCAGAGAGAGAAAGGTCAAGCGCATTCACAGTTGTGGCCATTTTACTCTACCTGGAAAGATTGTTTATAAACGCATCCTAAATTCCCCTTTGGGTGAGGGAGGGGAACGAGTTAGCTTTTCTGTCCACGTCTGCTTCTTTGTACCAGAAGGGACCTCAAAATGACAAGATGTGGGACCATGTTTTTCTATGTTTTTTAAATCTTGTGTTTATTGTGCATTGTGTGTGTTTTAAAAAAAAATATATATACAGTGTGTGTGTGTGTATATATATATATATATATATATATATATATATATATATATATATATATATATGTGTGTGTGTGTATATTATTATTATTATTATTATTATTATTATTATTATTATTATTATTATTATTATTATTGAGTGAAAGAGGTCCGGATAGTCAATTTAGCTAAAAGGGTATTGTATAATTTAATAACAGATCAGTGTGCAATTAATAGTATTCCTTTTTATGTATAAATAGTTTTGTGAAATCAGGGAAATTAATAAGAAAAGATAAATAAATGAAATCTATTCTTTTTTTTCTCAGAGGAAAAGAAGAGAATCAGCTTCCAGTTCCTCCTCCATAAAGAAAGCCAAGAAACTGTGATTCAGATTTTTATTTGGGGAGGATCAGGCGGATCCAGGTACAGGAACCAGACAGGTTGTGGCTAAAGCATTGAAACCCATGACCCCCAGTTTTCTTGCAGCTGTGTCGGGGCACCCCATCCACCAAGAAGAGGGCAATGTGAGGGACATGGTGATACTCCACTGGGGAGCCAGCTGCTGCCCCACCCGCCTGCCTGCCTCCAACCTGAGAGGAGAAGCTGACCAGGACTCATGACTGCAGAAACGGACACTGTCTGCACTTTCTAAATCGATCAAACCAGGAGAGCAGCGGCAAAGAGACTTAAAAGCCAGATGTGCACTGACTGACACGGCTGTCTATTCTTTTTCCATTCACACATGAAGTGTAGCCAACATGGAGGCCTATCGCAACATCCCTTTTTTCTTTTTTAAAACAGCAAATAGGCTAACTAAATGGTCAAGTTTGCAGGTGATATAGATATTTGTAGCTATTTATTTGGGCCCACCTTCTATTGCAGCGGTCCGCATACCCTCCTGGAGCAGCTACGGGTTTACCGCACTCTGTTGGTTCTAGATTTAGGATCATATTTTTATATGATGTACATATTATTTAACCATAAACTAGTTTCACAACTATTGTTAAGACCAGGATGTGACTCTGTCTGCAAGTGCATGGTTTATGTAGGATTCAGTATGTTCCCTTATGTCCAGACAAAACTACCTCCTGTTAAATCTACACATTTACTTGTTTTTTACACCCCTTCCCCCCCCTTGCATATTAACGTGTCCATTCTTTCTCCAGCTCTGTTGGAGGAACTGTCATGTGAACGGATTCTTAATCTGCTTTTGGGGGGGGGAGATATCTAAATAAATATGTGTGGCTGTATAAATCAACATTATTTTTCTTACTGGAGTGTTTTTTTTTTTGAGCTAGTAAATATAGAATTATACATGAGTGGGCACTAAGAGCTTGCAGAATATGTGTAATTCAAGATACTGTTCCTCCACAGACAGGAAATAAGTAACTGGAATGGCTTTTGTGCAATGTCCCAACAAGCATTTTGCTTCCCTATATTCAGAGAGTATAGATTGTGACCAATGTGGAATTTGCTATACTCAATAACAAAAGCCTGGTGTACACTTTAGTTCATGCTGTAAGTTTGTAGAACCTGGGGGACAATCCATTTATAGAAAGCAAAAGAAAATGTTTTACATTATGTGTATTGAACTCTTATGGTTTCCTATACAGTAGCCTTGTGTGAAGTCTGCTCTTCAGTGGTATGCTGAAAACAATATTTTGACTAAAGTTTGGCACCCTAGAGGAAGTATGTGCTATGCAGAAATACATTTCAGCCGTAATGTTTACTTTTGTACCTAACTGATTTTTTGTGTGTGTACATTTCCCTTCAAAATACCAAAAAAAAAAAAGAGAGAATGATGTACTAGCGAGTACAGAAAACTAAAATGTGCTGATTAATTGGGTGTTATCTGGGTTTATTTCCTTACTATCTGCCACTTGGGGTTAAAAAGACGAGGGAGAGCTGGTGGGGGGAGCGCACAGTTTGTCATGTCCCAGTGGTGCCGATGCTCTCGCTATCAGTGTTTTTACTGCCTGCAGCCATTAAGGCCCTGACATGGTTAATGCTGATTGCGCCGCGACTGCGAGGGGCTGACACTAACGCTCGGTGAGTGACGGAGATGATGTTAATGAGCTCTGTGAATTACTTCGTTTGGGGCCCTTGTTTACGGCACGGCGGCGCGCGGAGCTGCACTAAACCCGCCCCGGCGATAAAACATCCAGGGGACATTATCGTTAACACCAGTGCGAGGGAAGAACTGCTGCACGTTGATTTGAAAGGGTGAGGAATTGTTAGCTTGGTAACTCTTGAGGACTACTGTACATGGGAGCTTACAAATCAAGACCGTTTTATGTGGGTTTTTTTGTTACTGGTTTCACTGTTTAAAAAACAAAGTATGTAAATTAGACTTCCATACTAAAGCAGTTTTAGCCATACAGTTAGATGCCCCTAGGTTCTGGTTTGCCTAGTCAGCCAGAAGTAAAGCATGGCATGGCCAAAACTGCTATGCAACGGTAGTCTTCATTCTCAAAGTTTTCATCTCCAGACGGCAGTTTGATTCCAGCACTTGTTACTAGTCGTCATTTATTTTCATCTGCTAACTGGAGTCTGTTGTGAAGTGAGTTCTGTTGAATGTCAGCCCTGTCACTGAAGCATGCCAATGATTAGATGGTGCCTGGAGACTGGACATGGAGGATCCTATCTATTCTGTATGTGTAGAAATGAGACTGTATTTCAAGGGATACAAACTAAAGTTTTTAAATTGGGTAGGTATTGTTCTGATACAAATTGATACTATTTTGAATAACATGAGCTACTGTATCTTTTATAGGGTATGAGTCCATAGCAATATATGATGGCACCAGCTCTGGCAGTACATAAGGGGACACAGTATCTTGCTGGACTCCTGTCATTGTGCTTCATTAAAATGCTAGACAGGTTTTTTTTTTTTTTCTTCATCTGCATTCTTTCTGGCCATTATGAAGTGACCAGTCTCTTGAAAATTTCTAATTGCAAGTTAATTATGTCATTGAGCCCATTTTGATATTCATTTCTATGCAAATGAGCACTGCAAAAAAGAAGAAAAAAAAATTAACCATTGCAAATGGAAACAATTTTTTATCGTTCTTAATCAGTTATATTAAACATAAGACCTGCTTTTGACTAAGAATTTTGCAATTTCTGGTTATATTGATACCCAATCATAGTAGAGTATAAAACTATTGATGCAATCGATTTTATACCGTTATTTTGATAACATAATCGGTAGTTTGTATTTGTTGAAAGGGACTTCAATTTCTGATTTGTAACATGCGTTATACCAGTTAGTCCTGAGCACCTTTCACTGTACAAGAGGGAAAATAAATAATCTGCAATGCCATTGATTTTCAAAATTCTCAGTGATCCAGATGAAAAATTACTCATTTTGATAAAGTACCATTTTTGAGTTAATCATTTTAGCTTGTATTCCATTTTATATACCCCACAACAGGTACTTGTTTTGAAGTTTCTTTAGGAAACTTTTACCAGTATACCGCTGATTTTAGCAACCCAGAAAAACATACGTAATAACAAGCAGGTATTGATTGTTCGAACTATTCCAAGATTCACCCTTATTAAGGCAACAGTAAAACCCGGAATGGCCTAAACTGCTATGGATCAGTACATGTGGTAATATAATATGAATGAAAAAGTTATGCGTACCTACCTTCAACTTAATTCAATACATTTAAAATGGCAATTACATCCACAAAGTACTACCGATGTTGTCCTTGCTTAATTAAAAAACAAAACAAAATGGTGAACTATCAGGAATACATGTAAAACTTTCTCTAGCATATAGTTTAACATTTAGTGCTTTTGAGTATGTATTTAGTTTACGATGCAAATGCACAGGTTGGTATGTAAGAGGCATTCAAGTATTCAAGGCCAGGATTTCAACAATGCAGAGCACAGCTGTTTGTTCTGCTGTTCCAAGCCATTGTTCCTGGATGGAGTTTTTTGTGCTGCCATCAAGGCAGTTCCAAGGGACGTTTTCATGCCAGAGCCACCTCCTTTCCTCCAGGCTATTGGAAATCCTGATAAACTGGCCAAAACAAGCTGTGAAACGACGTGCGTCAGCAGGCCCCCGTGCCCTGTCTGGACCTGAAGATCACTCCTTCAACACACTGGCTCAGGTTTCCACCCGGCTGTCTCCTGAAGGCCTCCAAGACAAAGCAGGGTCCTTCTCTGCTGTCTCACCTTTGACCCAACCCCCTTTGTGTCATAGTGGTCAGTACAATTCACAATCATCAAACGTCTTTTATAGTTTATTTCATGAAGTGTCTGGTATACAGTACAATGAATCATATGCTTACTGAAAGTGAAGCATATGATGAATACATAAATTTTACTAAAATATGCCATCTTCTCCACCTGATGAAATAAGGTTTAAGCACAGCACAATACAATAAATAGGCTTAAATGATGTGGGTTGCATGCAAACTCATACCAATCAGTGCCTCATCTTATTAAAGTCTAAACAGAAGTACCCCATTTACCCCATATTTAAAAATATAGCATCTGAAAAACAAAAAAAAAGATTTTCCTCTTGGAGCAGTCTCTTGGATAGGACAGAAATTGCCATCTCTAAGTAAGATTTAGTAGCATTTGGCTGCTTGAGCCATCAATAAAATAACCCCTTCTTAAGAAACTTAAATAGAGGCAAATTATTTATTTTTCCTTAAATATTTTATACCAATTGCATTTCTTTCTATTCCATGTTATTTCTCATAAAGGACAGTCAGGCCAATTTGTGCTGAAAACGCTCAAGCTTCCCCCCTCAGACATCAACCCCTGAAGAAGATTTAAAACGAAAAGGCAGCAAGACTAAGAGCGAGAAGGATATAGATAGCAAAGCTTGTTTTCCTACCATCAAGTCCTTAATGATTATCAAGCTCCATTTTATTAGCGCACAGCAGAGCAGTGCTAAAGGAGCCGGGTTTTAAATTAGCTGCCAGCGCCGGCATCAATAACGGAGAAAATCTACTGACATTGTGAAGTCTGCCACCCATCAGCAGTTAATGAATGGATGAAGTTAAGACAATTTTTAGTAAATTCATTACTGTATTGGACTTGACAGGGCAGATTAATAATTGGTTTGTCAGACTTTTCTTCCCAAAATGATTAATATACCTATTGATTAGGGGCCCGTAAGTGTTGAGATAAATATTGAGTAAAATGCATGCACAAGCAAGAGGACACTAAAATCAAATGGCCACTTCTGAACCCACAGGCAGGCAGACCGCCCGGGTGCCACAATTAAGGAGACTGTCACTATATTTGTAATTAAGATTTTCTGTTTCCTTTCTCTCTACTTTTTTTGTAATGTGTGTTTACCTGAAAATGAAGAGTGACACGATTAACGGTTGTTCATTTTTTGTTTACCTACACTTCGCTGAAACAATAGCACCAGCAGTTAACCAAATGCTAAAACAGCTGAAACAAATCAAATATATATTTTTTCGTATGCCCATAATACTTTTACCTCTCAACAGTCTTCAGAATAAATCTATTTATTTACATGCATGCACTTCAAATAGGATTATTTTTAAATAGCACACATTGCCACCAAGCGGCTAATATTGTATGCGGTAATTAACGTGCTGAAACTCAAATTGGACTTTTATGAACACCTCTAGCTCTGGGGCTTCAAGTCCACTCTACCCACTTCTCTTTATTTCTTAATCTGTTCTCTTACTCTTCTGTCTTAGAGGTTACAGCTTTGTCTTCATATCACTGTTAAACTTTCCTGCACTGTGCAATGAAAACACTTGCACAGCACAACAAAGAGCTGCAAGATGCTAAATGACAGTAGCATCCACAGTCAGTCAAATGCAACCATTCCTTTCTAATGCATTCCCAATAACAGGGCTTACTAAACAGAGTTCTGTGTTTTGGGTTTGACGTGTTGTGCTGTGTCAGTGTAGAAGATTTTCAAGGAAGTCAAGTAGTAAGTAAAAAGGGTGATGCCGGTTTTGTAGACTTAAGTTTATACCAACTTAAGTTTTGTCTTCCCCTTGAGCCAGGGAGAAAAGTGTGTGTCGCCAGAATCCAAGACTTTGACAAATACAAAAGACATGGCTCCTACTTTCTCTGACTTTCTCCTCATTCTCAAACTTGGTACGACTGAGTGAGATATCACTTTTAAAACATAAATACTGTACCTTCAATGGGACTGTGACGACTGTACACAAAAGCTGATAGTTGGCAGTAAAAAACGTTAAAAGAATAAAAAAAAAGACTTGAATTTTACTTCTTTTTCATCCCATTTTAACTTTAAATACATAAAAATAAAACTTGCCCTAAAAAATGAAACACATTTATTTTTTATTTATTTTATTTAATTTTTTAACATCATTCTAACAATAATTGTAAATGGACTCATCTCTGGATTCCTTTAGGTCTCAATCCTGGGTGAAGTCTGCTTGAAAACAAAGCCTCGTTGGGCCATCTCTTTCATGATGTTAGCGATGTTTCTGCAATCATCTGTCGAGAAAAAGAGAGTGGCTGAAAAGTACAATCCAATCACAGGGTCCTTCGGTACTGATTTTAGTCACAAACGTGATTTTTCTATTTTTACTTTTTAAAGGTTTGTTTAAATCGTTTTTCTTCACGATGGTGACATTGAATCATTGTGATATTAACATATAACTTTTTTTTCAGGTCACACCCTTTCTTGTTGGCTTAAGGTGGATCAGAGAGAGACTGTTAGGAAAGTGTGCCAGCAGCACATTTCAGAAACATTAAGACACAACTGAAACCTTTAACTATGTAATGATTAGGAAAGTGGTAAATACTTTTATAAACATTGGACGTAGGCATAAAAGTAATCAAACCTATAATAAGTGTTTCAATTTCTGTAGCACACTGTGGCTCTAAAATGAAACAAAGACAGAAAATTGGCCTTTGTAAGAAAAGGGACAATGCAGCCTATAAAAGCTCTGTTCTGTAAAAAGAAAAAGAAAAAGAAAAAAAGCTGAACACAGGTAAAATTGATTCCCGGTGTCTATATTTCATGTTGAAAATTGGCTCGTAAATCCAATGTTTTTGATCTATGAGGGCCGTCGTCTTAAGAAAAAACCTTAGTAAATGTGTAATTTCTCCCTTGACGGAACACAGGCGAAAGGCGATCCTTCTTATTCCTCTCACTTTCACTCTGTATCTCTCTCTTCTTGCCTGTTCTGCGGACAGCTTCGTTCTTGTCGGATTACTAACCCCTCTCTTTCTTTTCATGCTCCTTGATGTCTCCATTTCATTACGGCACACCCATTTATCAACCTGTTACCATAAGGGTGACTTTGCCCCTATGCAGTTTTTTGGGGTGGACTCTTTGTTCCACACTTTTAGGGTTATCATTTGAGAAGGGGGAGGGGGAAGAGAGGAGGGCTGCATGCAGGCAGGATAAAAAAAATTACTGCTTAGGTATTAATAAAAAAAAGAAAGTCAAAATAAATGGGCCGGCCAGGGGAGCATTGCATTGCTACTGATGTGTAAATGATAAAGATGCCCCAACATCTATCTACAGCTACTGTATAAAGAAAAAAAGGGGAAAAATGGGAGAGTGTTTTATAATCAAGAGGTGGCGATAATAATGTGAAATTAGTTCTCTCTATCAAAGGCAGGGGAGGGAGGCCTTTTAATCATGGTTTAAAGGGTGTGAATGCTGTTTATCATAATTGAACTGTATCCGGGCTAATTGTAGCCATAATTCACTGTCCGGGAGACGCCCGGCGAGGGATGCGGGTTGCTGGAGCGACGGTTTGATTAAACGGAGATAAAGTTAAGACAGAGGATGTCTCTGCTGGGAGGTAGAAGGAGACAGGTACTAAGTGATACAGAGAGGCTTTTCGATCTTTCTGCTAAATAGTATGGATTCCTCCTTAGTTCAATCTCAGCTGGGGGTAGCTGGAGACATGCTTGCTGCGTGCTTTGTGGAACTCTCTCTTTCACTCTTCCCTTAGATGGCATTTAATTCTTAGCCCGGGTACTGAAATGTCCAGTTGTCCATTCCTAATCTGATCGCACTTTAGAGTACTGTAATCTGTCACAAGTGTTATTTAATCTCTAGTATTTTGTATTTAATTATATCCTGATGTAATTATTACTGACACTTATCTGCTCCTTATTGAATTGTATTTTGTCATATACTTGTACTTGCTAGAACCAAAGTAATTTGTATTTTATCTTGCTCTTAATTGTATTAATACTTGTACTGTGATTCTTGAAATGTATTTTTGTTTACGACTGTAAATCGCCCTGGATAAGTGCGTCTGCTAAGAAATAAATAAATAAATAAATAATAATAATAAATGAATTCCAGTGAAACAGCTGTATTCAAAAGTTATTTTCTTTTAATGGAATGTATTTCAAAGTTACCTAACTCACACATATATTGTATATCCTATACAAATATATATATTTAATACCGATATTCATGTTATTGCTATCATATTCCATAGCCATATAAAAGTGTGGTCATTATTTAAAATGTTACTAACATTTCCAGTGGCTACTTGTACTCCAAACGACCTAAAATCAGTGATAAGGCCTGAGAAACTAAAATGTCTGCTATTTACCCCATGGGTGTTCCACATTTACATTTCATGGTTAAAAAAGGAAACAAAAAATGACTGCTATGTAATATTAAAATGTAAATATTACAGCTTAAATTGTTATGTTAATGGTACAACTGACTGCTCCTTTGGAATTACAATTAAAAGGGTAGGGAATTGTCAAGCAAACGTGTATTTTATTGGTACAACTGACAGCTTTTTTGCATATACAACTGAAGGGTTCCCTGCTTAAAACAGTTAGTTTATATTGTACTCGAAGGTGCTGAGCTGTAGTCCCCATGACTGCTCTATTACAGTAGGTAGTCTCCATTATCTTAATTGGGCAGTTACAGTAGAAAGTGGGTTTCATATTATTATTCTTTTAACTCAGGGCTCCTCAAATTCGGTCCTGGGGAAATCCTGTGTCTGCTGGTTTTCATTCCAAAGTAAATTATCAGTTCAATTAAGGGTCTAGTTAAGTAATTAAGAGCTTGGCTGGAATGAAAACCAGCAGACACAGGGGGTCCCCAGGACCGAGTTTGAGAAGCCCAGTTTTAACTGAATAAATAGAACGGTCTTCTTAACCCTATATACTTAATATTTATGAACAGCTTCACTTGAAAATGAACACATTTTTATTCACATTTCCTACTGGAATATGCAAGGCTGACTCGTGTCTTTGACATGCTTTTCTTTGCAGGAGCCAGCCATCAATTTAAGGGAAATAATTTAGCTTTGGAACCCTGAGATGTGTAAGATTTATTAATAAACATTACACAATGTATTAATCATTAATAAAGCACGAGTAATATGAACTAGCAACCGTTATAAATTATTGATCGTATGCCATTAATAGTTCTAAAAAGCAAATATCTTACTGAGCCTGAATTAAACTACTAAATGACACCTAAAGTAAGCAATTATTATTGTCAGTTGTTCAATTTAATTTTATTAACAAAGCAAAATCTGTCGTCATCAACATACATCCATGTGCACAAAAAAACAACACCACAAATATCTACCTAAGAAAAGTAAATTAAAGCTATGAAAGGTTTGTTACAATTTCTACTTAGACGTACTTAATTTTGATCTGATCTTCTACATTACAATCTTTGCAGTTGTTTTTTTCTCTGTCCTGGGCGGTTCAGTACAGTAATTTAGTTCCTATTCCTATTAAACAGCAACAAGGCCACCCTGGTACTCTGCAGGCAGAATGAATCACTGGAGTGCTGGTCCTCTGTAGCAGCTCTGCTATAATAACTTAATGAAGAAGAATAGTGCGCTGGGGCTCATTTCCACATGAAAACAAGCCCAACTCTGCTGCAGGAATCTACTCCCCATTCTTCCAAAGATCATGCTGCTTTTTATTTCCTCGCCGGTAATCAGGACTGTCTTTAAAACTGCTTCTCTCTTTCCTGGCTGAAAAAAATAGGTCACCTAGAAGGAAAAACTTTTAATTAAACTTCAAGCTTTCCGAGTCGCCTGGAACCCACTGGCGCTGTGCGGGGAGGTTAGTGGAATTCCGAGAGCCTGTGTCCCTGAGAACCAGCTCTAACCACCCCCAAGCCAGGTACAAGAGGGAAGTTATTTTAGTACATTTTAGCTAATGGACGAGGTTATGTCCCCAATAACCGTCAATGGATTGAAACGTGCTCCCCAAAGCCCATGCTCCTTGCAAGGGTATGTTCTCTTATTAGGAAGTCTACTAAAACTCTGCGAGCACACAGGGGAGATGATGAGATCTGATACTAAATGTGGCTACTGCAGCTGCCACTTCCCCACTGCAAGGAATCTGTTTTATTTAATAGTAATTTTTTCAAGTCCAAAAAACAAACTGCACTGTAGTTGCATCATCTTTATATTTTAGTTTTTTTTAACCATTAAAATATATAATAGGGGCTCCCGAGGGGCGCAGCCAGTAAAGGCACTCAGCGTGGAGTGCAGGGTGCGCCCTATAGCCTGGAGGTCACTGGTTCGAATCCACGCTATTCCACTGTGGGCCGAGGACGGGAGTTCCCAGGGGGTGGCGCACAATTGGCAGAGCGCCGCCTGCAGTGGAGAGGGCTTAGGTCGGCCAGGGTGTCCTCGGCCTTCCTGAAAGCGGCCCAGAGCTGTGTGGTCCTCCGACGCTGTAGCTCTGAGGTGGCTGCATGGTGGGACTGCAGATTGAAAAGAAGTGGACGGCTGACGGCACACGTTTCGGAGGACGCGTGTGTTCATCTTCGTCTCAGGGTAATTTCTCATAAAAAGGAGACAATAGTATGCTACTACAGCCAGCAGGCAGCCTGCTCCCCACTTCCAAAGTCACACGTCTGAACTAAACTCATGAAAAGGAAAAGATACCACAACTCGCATTAGCACATTAACTGTATTATTACGTACAGTATTAAAGAGATACATATATAGTTACATATATTCCCAAACAGCATATCAGCGACCGAGCAAAAGAAGTGGTTGCAAAAAAAAGATTTGAGTTGGTGAACATAGGACAATGGTCGGTTTTGTATATATAAAAAAAAAATAATAATAATAATAATTTGAGAAATGTTATCCATTTGATTGATGAAGACTGTTAAAAGTACTAACGAGCTAATGAATGTAATTTGCTGTATTTTTCTTCTAATGCAGTTCATTTCCCTATAGAGCCTATGCATGCCTCAGAGTGTTGGTTATGGAAGCGAGTGACTTCACTGGGAAAGCTCTATGTCTCTAACCTTTCAACCAAAGCACTTCAAGTCCCATTGAAAAGTTCAGGCAGGTTGTGAAAGGCTGTTCTGTCTGAATGCAAGCAATAGGCAGGCAGAGCCCAAGAGCTGCAGTAAAACACAGGCCTGCCTCACTACTAGATAAATGGAGGCAATCCCTGAAAAGCATCAACAATCCTATTAAACGTGCTCCATAAAGATGTCTGGTCAGGGGCTGTTGTCATAACTCACTTTATAACATTGATTTTAATCATCTGAAATGTAAACACGCGTATTATCATTATCAATACAGAAAATAACTTCTTAATATGCAATTACAGTCTGGCATTGATTTTTCAATGTAATCATTCCCTATTGATTTAATAACGCCGATACAGGCAGGCTCGTGGGACATAAGAAAAAATAGATTTCATATATTTCAAAGATAACCGAACAGCTCCTTTTTTTTTTTTCTTATAAAAAAGGCATCATGCGATCTCTGTTTAGGGGACTATTAACAACGGAGGGCCACTAAATCAAGCTGTCCTCACCTCATCAGAGAGCAGCTTCATACATGCGGCTGCAGCTCCTTCAGTTCTGCGCTAACGCACAGCAGGGGTGTTTTGTGTACCCAGTCCTCCACTTCAGGTAGGAGAGAGACACTTGTGCGGTTACTGGCTTCCCCACAGCTTTTACATTTGGAACCACACCTGCTCATTGAGAGTGGGGCTTTAGGCAGTGACAATGCAGTGTTGGATTCCTCTGGGTGGCTAGCGCTGGAGACCATAATCCAATCACGGTGGAGAAACCTTTCTCCTTGACTGCTGTTACAGTGTAAAAAGGCATTTTAATATAGTCAAGTGGTATTTACACTAGCCCAGAGAGCTCCGGCAAGTTATTTGTGATCTGCACTCATTACAGTAATATAAAGTGGTTACATTTTTCAGGGGGACTTTATCAAGATACAGTATAACATACCATTACTCCCACAACTCAAAAAAAGAAGATCGGCATTGGGCACTACTCACAAAACTTGCACTTCATATAAAGAGAGTTTGAAAACGTTCCCTTAGGTTTGGGTGTGTAAGAATAATATACTATAAAGAATAAACCCCAAATCCCTCCTTACAAACAACAGAATCAGGAGAGATTAATCAATATCATTTAGCCATATATAATTTGGATAAATATGAACTTTGCTGATCTGCCACCTTGTACTTCTCTTTTTGTTACAATTTTAAACCCTGCAAACTGATCAATGAAACCCATCAAAATTAAAGCATGGATGAATTAAAATGAACATAACAGACCATACTAAGAGAACATTATTTTATTTGGCCTGTGTGCAATAAGATCTAGAAAGTCACCAATACATTCAGTGGCAAAGCTCTTGAAGAAATGAACATTGCAATGAGAGACAACAGCATGCAGAGGTGCTGGTAGATTCTGTTCATGGATAATTATTGAGGCGCCACCGATACCCTGGTAGAGCGGGGAGGGTCGTCTTGTCTTTACGCAGAGAGAGGCTGTCCTGAAAAGCTGATGTGTTTTCTATGCACATTTTTTCTTGTCAAGTTGACATGTTAAGTAGATTGATTTTCGTCTACATGGCTGGGTTATCAGATTACACCAGTGTCCAACACAAACATGTTACTTTATATTCAATAGGGCTCTAATGAGAACAAACTACCTTATGAAGAACTATGGATTTTCACTGTATGAAACAGAACCCTCATATTAAAATGAGGCTGCAATGTGGTCAGACTACGCCATCAATCCTCATACCCCTGGAAAATTGCTTATCGCTGTGGTAATAATCACCAGCTTCAGATTTAAGGGTTACTCTGAGGTTACAGGACTTAAGACAGGCAAATAACCAAGGCATGTTGGCATTACTGTCAAAGTGAGATCTCCCGTATGAGGACCTCACTATGGTCACTCTGCCTGTGAGGATTAAAAAGGACCAGCTAATCTCCTTTTCAAAAGGACAGCAGTTCATTCAGTTACAGTTTAGAAATCCACAAAACCACTAGATAATAGAGTATTCAACAAACAATTCACCAAGCTAAAGACTATATATATATATATATATATATATATATATATATATATATATATATATATATATATATATATATATTTCTGTGTACAGTGTGTGTATATATACACACACTTGAACTGAGGCACCCAGTCAGGCAGAGTTCTGCTCTGTGGTTCTTTTCCATACAGGAGATGTTCCATTATCTCCTCGCTGACACACTCCCGGCAGATCAGGCTGCTTTCTATCGACCCGTCAGGAATCATAGAGCCATCAAAGCAGTAGGGCCGCTACAAATGTGTTCATTTGCAGAGCGTGGCGTGGCACCTGTGCTCTGGGGGGGGTTGGGGAGAGGAGACAGATCACTGCCAGGCCCCAGCCCAGCAGGTCCATATTTAAACTGTCCCTGTGTTTTATAGCCGAGGACATGAACCAGCATCTGGGCGCCTGGGGTCCATATATCAGTGTTAAAATGGCAGATTACTGTTAATGAATAATATTTGTGTTCACCGTGTATGTCGGACAGAAGGAATAATAACAAAAATGCCCCCCTCCCTCTCTCTCTCTTTTGCTCACAGTCTCTCTCTATTTCAGTTTTTGTCTGTGCCTCTCTCTCCTCTCCTATTTTCTCCTTCACCACTTTTTATATTTTTTTATATTTGAAAAGGAAATTTCATTTAGTTCAGGGTGTTTAACTGTTCTTCATACCCCAACGGTTGCTTTGCCTTACAGGATCAGCGGTATTATAACGTGAATACGAGCGATAGCAGTTTTTATAGAATATGGGCTTACACTCATTTTGGCTTGTAAGTCTTCAGCAACAGTATCTCCTTCCAAAAGATCTTCTCTAATAAAAATATTTCTGTCTGTTTTTTTTTTAAAAGAAAACTCAAACTACATTCAGTCCTTAAATGTCCCGTCTGTGTATTAATATTGTGTATAACACTCCAGTTTCAGAGGTTTCTATTTTGTTGTTCTATTCTCATAATGAGCTTGGGTGGTGCAGTGGAAATGTCCTTAGCTGGGACACTGGCGTTCTTCTTGTGGCTTGAATCTGACTGGTGTCCAAAAGTTGTAACTGCAGTTTCTTTGTCTGGGATTTTAGCTAAGCAAACAGTGCCACCAGGTGGTAAAATGTCATCACAACTATGGAAAGGCTTGTAAGGGAATAGGTTATATTTTCTTCATTCCCCGGATGGAAACACTAGGCTTCATCAACAACATCAAAAGAACCTCAGTCCTCGGCAGTGTTATTAAAAAGCCTGCAGCAGAGGGCGCTGCTTTTCAGCGCTAGCTTGCTGCTTTCCTCCCCTTCCTCCCATGAGCAGGCAAAAGGCCCGGGGCAGCCCTTGGCAGCCCATCAATCCAGCAGCACACCAAGCCTCCTCAGGGGTGCTCTTTATTTAATGTTTCCCAGAGCCGGGGATGCAGGGACAGCCCGATCTATAGGAAGTGACAACACTCGGGCGCAATATGAAGAGTAAGTTACATCATTATCCGGAATTGCGTTAATGCTACTTACAGATAATTTCCTCATGAGAACAAAATGTATTATTGACTACTCCATGTCAGTGCTAGCCTCACCACTGGGCTGGTATAAGGCTGATATAAGATCTCGTATAAGGCTGGCTAGGTGGTGAGGATTAAGGCCAGGTTAAGACTTTCTGGCTCATTACAGGTGACTAAACTGATTCCTAGTGCAAAGGGTTCTTTATCTGCTGTGAACATGCTGTGGGGTCAGGTAGGTGGGGTCAGGTAGGGGAGCTCAGGGTGTTGGCAATTGGATCGAATACCTTTACCTTCCAGGTCACTGGCTCATTTGTAGTCAAGCTGGTGGTTGTTTAGGGTGTGCAGAGAATACCAAACATTGCCTTTTAAAAACACAGTTTCATTTTTTTCCCACAGGATAGCGCCGAACAATGCATCAGCAAGTCTGTGACACCCATTAATGTCCACTAGGTGGTTGTTTGTGTGTAACTTGTTATGTGTTCTGGTGGGTCTCAGGTAATTCCCCATGTGCCAGGACTCTATATATTACAATTCAGAACACTGGACTGAAGAACATCAGCAGTGCGAATAAGGGGAAGCTGCACATGCAGCTTAATAAAACAGTCCACCCGTACTGGTAAATCACGCAGATATGCTCACATCTGAAAGCTGTACTCAAGGAGCACTACCAACTAGAGAGAATTGATGCACCTCCAGAACTAAAGTACTTTTAGGTCTATTTTACAGGATCACATAGCTCCTGTATAGTATGTCACTGTATATAATTGTTACTCCTCTGTAATTGTGTTGACTTTGCTGTTTAATTGCTTTGTATGCCTACTGTGATGCCTTTCCAAGAAACAAGATGATTTAATCTCTCTTTTTACAGTCCCTTTTCTGGGCTTTTGTTATATACAGTACAATTGCTCATTTTCCAAAAATGTGCCATATACTTGGGAGCGTGCACAAAGCCAGAACCTGATTTCTGATATCTGAATAGAGGGCTTGAGACATGTAACTGCCAGCCAATCACCATACAGACCATACAGAGAGATTCACAGAGCTCTTTTGTTGAACTTTTTGGCAACTATGACTTTTTATTTTTTTTACACACATGATGCACAAATAACTTATTACAGGAAAATATGAAACATGTGACCAAGGTATAAACAAATGTGTTTTGTAAACAGTAAAGTTTTGCCTCTGCTGGATCACTTAGCTGATCATTAAGTTTGTAATCCCCTTCGCAATAGTATCTACCTCCATCCCTGTGTTCTGAATCCACCACCTGTGTCCTAGTGTCTAATGGATTGACTGCCCAGTCTGGCGCTGGAGCAGGATACATCTGCCTGATTAGCAGATGATTAGTAATTTGGGAATCGCCCTGTGCAGATCCCGGAACCCAGCTCGCACCTGCTTCCTTCTCAACATTCTTTTGTTCCCAAAGAGGAAAGGTGGCTTCCTTTAATCATGCATTCCAGTGACTTGGTCTGCTAGCCTAGTGTGTTACACCATCAAATAGCAAGCTAATAATAGCTGGCTCTTACTTAAAGATATTGGTTTCAGCTTAGGCAGTGATTTTTGATCCCACCTCTGAGCTGACCCGTTACTGTACATCTGAAAACACCCCATCGTGGAATGGCAGAAGAAGCTGTGCTGTTCACAGATGGCTGAGACCAGCTCCTACCGCCACTGCAGTCAAACCCAAGCAGAAATATGTGTCTGTACTGAACAGCTGACCTGTAGTGGGATTTCATATGAAACAAAAGATGATGATGTACTGCCAGGGTCTGCAACAATAGCCACAGTCCAGCTATTTGATCGAACCAAGTTATTAAATTGAAACAAATAACCCCATGACCAGGTCCTAAGCCCTTAATCATTTATTATATTAATTTCACCTGAAATGGAACAGCCCTTTTTTTTTCTAGGGGTTACTATACAGTAGTATGGGATGCATACATCTGCCTGGTTATAATGCGCTATTATGATCTTGCAGTTGCAAATGACTAAACATTTAGGTCTTGGCTCACCTAAAGCTTAATTAGGCCCTTTCTTATTAAAGGGAAATGCGATTTTCAGTGTTGGTTAACTGTGGGCCAGACACTGTCCCTTAAGTATGTAGATCAAACGTCAATGATGACACACTCTTGAAAAATATGTTTGTTTGTTTTTTATAAAGTGTTCTTACTTCCTAAAACACTACTGAAACACTTACAGGAACTGCCTCCTTTTTATGGATCAGTTAATCCTCACAGTAATATCTATGAAACCTTAATTAAACAGAAACTCGCAACAACACTGCTGCTTAATACAGTGTATGGTTATTGCTTTTTTTTAACCCCTCTGGCACACAGTTGCTGACAAACTTGGGTAATGACTGCTAATTTGTGTGGACTAGTAAAAATGAACAGGGTTTATGCAAACATTCTCTGCTCTTTTTGTATTAAGGCCAGTAACAGTTTGAAATAAAAAAGAGGAATTACAAGTCAAAGGTTTGACCTTATCCAGAGTGGAGTGGCTCTGTGTGCTGGAGTTCCTTTCCAGTGTGGTTAATATGGCTGGAATATCATCCCCATTTAGTAACTTGAAAACGTTTAGGCAACATTCATAGTATAAGTAGGTTGCCATGAGATTTAAACACTGCATTAGACTGTGAGCTGGTCAGTTGGGTTGGTCAGTTTTTGGATTGGAAACTTCTGAGGAATAGAAGGGCGGGCTGGAGGGTTAATGATACAGGTTTCCAGGCCTACACACTGGTATCAACTCATTTATCATACTGAACAAAATGTAAACTTGAGGAGGCCTAGAACGCCAGCCCATGCTTTTGAAGCTTGTTAGGAAGGTAAGTGAATTCTACTGAATGAAACTTTTGTAGCTCTGTTGTTGGAGCCTTATGGTATCAATATATGCAAAAGATGTGTTTGTGACCTTATAAAGGGGTGAATGGAGGTTTTAAGGAGCTCTTCTGCCTTTTAGTATCACTAACTAACCTCACTTAGAACTGAAGGAGTGCTCAAGCCAGCCCATCACTAAAGGCCAATTTCATCTTTATTAGCTGAAGATTTCTCCCCAGTAATATGCAGACTTTCAAATAATTAGTGTGTTTTACGTAATAATGAAATTATGGAAATAGAGAACACTTATTCAAACAAGTCCACATTATCATATTTTTAAATATTTGACTTAATTACGCTTACAAATCGGGTAGACAAGAGCCGGAGACTTTTAAAAAAGCCTCATAAAGTCCTTATTAAGAGTGGGCCGAGATGGACCTAATGATGTGTTTGGAAATTAAGGCAATCAAACATTTAATGCAAGGCCCTCCTGTAGGCAAAAAGCATCGAAATGAGTCAATTAGACATCCATTATCCCCTGCGCTTGGAAACAAGTGGAGGCTGATCTGCATAGCGTGTTTGTCAAGAAAGCCGTCCACTTAAAAGAAGCTAATAAAATACTAAACTAGTTAACAACAAAGACCACTAAAAAGAAGTGCAATATGTTTGAGGAGGAGGAGGGGGGAATCTAGAAATGATTTAGCAATATCTGCATAAGGTTGCATCATAAATCAAAATAATCGAGTTAACATGTAAAACGGATTTCTCAATATTCCCTTAAATTAGGCATCTGCATATTAAAACTCAAATGAGGTAAGGGTGGAATGAAAAAAAAGAACGAGAGGGCAATAGTACAACATAATATAGTGATTCTTTCATTTGTTAATTTTTATTTAACCTTAAAACCGTGAAATGATTCATTAGCGTGTGAATAACTCATTTACCACTAATTTAGCAATTATTCATTCTGATGCTCGTTTTTGAATTTTCTTTTTTCTTTTCTTTAACAGTATTTATGTGTATAGATACTGTATACACATTTCCTTCCCAGACTCCCTACTGAAAATCACTGTTGGTATATTAAGGTGATTATTTACAACTTAAAATCCTTACAATGACGCAACAGAGTGTGAAGAACTCATTTACTTAATTTAGTAATTCGTGACATTGGCTGTCTTTTATTCTTTTCTTCTCGTTTTCCTGGCTGGGATTTATGTCACACACACCCCCCTCCCCTCCCACCTTCTTTGCTTGTAATGGAAGGTGACCGGGGGCTTGTGGAATACAGGCCTGGATTATGATTCGTCTGCCATTTGCAAATGGTTATTAATTGCGGACTGGAATTTAACGTGCATGGGATAGCGGGGCAGTTGGCCTGGACAGCCAGATCGGACACACTCACACATAGCTCTTCATCAGCGCTCTGCCGGCAGGTCTGAACAGACAATTACAGCCCCCTCATTGGTATCAGATAGGGAGGGAATTTTTACAAATTAGGGAATAAATAGAATTTTCCACATGCCGAATGGCAGGGTTAGGGGAGCGGTAATGAAAACCTATACATCACAATCAGACGGGCAAGCCTATTCATACGCCAATGCATTATGCTCACTATTCATAATAATGGTGAAATGACAGAGAGAGCCATTGCTGCTGTGTTCGAATAGTGACGAGCCCCCCACACCACAGCTTCTTTTACAGGGTTCTCGCCCTTATTTATCAGGACAGAATTGGTGTATTTAGTTTTTACTAAGTAAACTGTAAAAAAAAAAAAAAAACATTCTATAATTTTATTGAAAGCCTAAAATAATCAAGCAGTCCAGGTTTGTTGTACAATGTCTATTGAGGTAATATTGAGTAAAATACTAACTAGTAAAATATTCCAGCTACAGGCAGTTGTAAAATACAGTATTCTACTAGTTAAGTCCTGAGCTGAATGACCATAATTTGTGAATGTATTTTTTTTTTTTTATTTTCGGAACAACCAAACAAGTCCTTATCTATCAATCATGGCCTGTAACTGCTGCGCTGACAACTGACAAATGTACATCCATGCCGAGGCACCTGGCTATTTCCTACTTTATGAATCGACAAGAAAAATGGGTGGTATGATAGCTTTTATTAGACCCAGTACAAAACAGAAGAGCTCCACTAGCTTTCAAGTTCACACAGGAGCCCTTCTACAGGTCACATAGCAATTCTAGCAAAGGACCCGAAGTAAGACATTCAATAAAGCACTGTAACAGGGTCACACTATACGTTTTTCCTTTGATTCTTTGAGGACAACTGTAGTTACAAACATATCTGGGTATAAAAGCTTTAAGCTATTCTAACACTTAAAGCCGTCTCAAAATCAAAAGATTTTTGATAGTGATATAGTCCAGACAATATTGCTAGAACATAACTTAATACTGCTGCTCCAAGACTGAAATGCAGTTTTGAATACAAAGTCTTTCTCAAAGTTGAAATGTTTGTCATTGAATTTACAAAATACTGCTAGTAGTTGTTTTATAGTTTAGACTCAAGTTCAGAATGTATATTAAATATGAATGAAACAGCATGACAAGGCTAAATTCTTCACAAACACCTGTACTCCCCCAGGCTAGCACTGAAGGTTTTTTAGAATTGATTATATACAGTTAGAAACTAGCAAGAAACAACTAAGTTGCACACAGGAGTTTCTCAGTGACTTATATATGTTTTTTTTGATATGATTTTAACTCTGTGAACACGGCCCAGGCTATAGTGTATAATACCTTCAGTTCCCTCAATCAAGCATGGGAATGGGGCATCTTTGTGAATGTGAAAGCCTGATTATAGCAATACTCTGTATAAATATAAGTATCTTCACGAGCCTAGACTACCTAGCCAGGGGAACTTGCTTCATTAGGAAGGAACATGTATTGCTAAACGGCTAACCAGTATAATAATCTTCACAACAGATAAAAACAAGCTGGCTAACGACTCTTCAGGGACCTGCAGACTTCTTCACACAGCACTTCTCAGTGGAAAGAGTGTCCTGTCGCAAGTGCTGCCATGGACTGCAGCTTCATTAGTTCTGCTGTACAGGGATTAACAACAGCTCTGACATTTGGAGCTTTGGTGAGAAATAGTCTATAAAACCAGCAAACAAGGACAGAGGGGGAAAAAAAGAAAAATCTCAAAGCTTTTCCTCCTTGTACGCTTTATTTCAGCTCATTAAATATGTATATCTTATTACATTGCTCCTTCGAATATTGAGTCCTATTTACTGACAATAAATTCCTTGCAGCGACAAGGCCAATATATTCATCTAAAGATGAGAAGGACTCATTAACTAGCCAGGCACATTAAAAAAAACACAAAAAAAAAACCAGACACTTCGCTCCGATCTGCCTACCTACAAGACAGTCTGAAGGTAAATGTGAGTCTGGGAAGCGACGTAACGTCACTTAATGTCAAACTCCAATCAAGCTATCAAAGCGTCGCCGCACTCTACTATATGTATACCTTGCCTGCTTTGAAATCAATTTCAGGTTTAATTTTCCGCAAGCGGTGAGCAGCTGCCAGCACGACCTGGTGTAGGAGGTTAAATCCTCCAGATTACAGTGTTTCCTTGTGTTTTACCTTCCTTAGCGCAAACAACACAAAATTAGTGAGTTTCTGTAAAGCTTTTAGTAAACCAAGAATGCTTGGACTCTTCTTGCTTGATTCACCAGCCAGACCTGTGCTTGAGATCAGTGAGTTGTTAATGCGGCCTAGTGGTTAGAGACAAGAGACTAGGAGAAACTGTGGACTAGCAGAATTTAGGGACTGTGAGGGAGTGCAGTTTAGTGGTTAGAAGAATCTCCTCCTGTGGACAGCCACAAAGGGGAAAAAAGACAGCAGCTCCTGTTACATTAATATCAAGTCCATATCCACACCGAGTTCTCAATTGAAGACTCTCCTCTGAAGAAGACCTATGGATTGAAACGTGTTAGCTATGTTTACTGTGAAATTTTAAAGACATGAAATAAAGACTATTGCTTTTACTGAGAACTTAGTGTGGATATGGACTTGATTCTAACTGTCTTTTTTTCCTTTCGTGACTGTCCGCTGGAGGAGATTCTTGCATGCAGTTGTCCCAAGGTGAAGCACCCTGTGCTTGAAAAGGGCTGTGATTGAAGGTTCGTTTGCTAGCCAGGAATTCACTAATAATTAGAATTTCGAAAACTGAGCACCATCTGCCCCTCCCCCCTCCAGCTCATGTTATCTAGAGGCAAACGTTTCATTTCTTCATTCGCCATCTCGACAGCAAAGCGTTGTATAGTGTAAGTAAACTGTGCAAGTGACTGTATAATAATATGAACTTGACAAGCGTAAGTTCATATTATTATTACTATTATTATTAATATTTTTAGTAGTAGTAAAATGTGACTGATGACCTGCTTTAAATAAAGCTTTGTTTTGTCCGCTGCAGTTGGTGCTGCTGCAATGCAAGCTTACTGCATATATCACAAGCAGCATCAATTACGTATAAATAAATACATTTTTATTTAAATTATAAAAACATGATTACTGTTGTATAGAACGTATTTTTAAACTACATGTGAATGTTGTATTCTATTTATATGGATTACCTGTAAAATAATAGGATTTGCAATCAAATATAAACAAGTAGGTATGGTGACCAGTAAATTGACCATAGAAGGTTCAAATTTTGCTTCGGTAATGTGTTTTGAACCTTCAAAGGTGAACTGTACGTACACACACACACACACACACACACACACAGACAGACAGACAGACACACACACACACACACACACACACACACACACACACAGCGGATATACTGCGGATTCGGATATATCGCTGTGCTGGAGTTGGCTCCCCATTTTTACAGTCTTAACTGCGCATGCCTTAGCTGCAATATACACAGACAATTTCACTTAGAATTACTGTTTGTTTTATTTCGTACTGTACACCACAAACAAAACAATACAAACCAAATAAAAACAAAGCATTAATATTGTACTGTTCTCATTTACACACGCATTGCACAATAACACAAAGCAAATTAAATGTCTACTTGCTGAAGCGGTTTTTATTTTAGCCGACGAGGTGTTCACTTGTGGCAGGAATGCACTAGCAAAAGTCACAGGGCAGTGACGTTGGCTCCCTAGCAACAAGCCTCCTATGTTGAGAATGAGATTCTTTCAATGCAGCGGGTTTGGGTCTTTGAGAAAGGAGAGGAAGATGCATGAAATTTAATCGGAGACTGAAGTTGATGAGAAGCAATTACCCTCCGCAGTACGAATTAAAACGGTGCGCTGCTTTTTAAACAAAAAATGTGAAAAAGCGGGTTGCGTAGAGGACTTATACTGGACCCTGACGCCCCCGATAAAATGAGGGCGTGGTTGTACATTATTTGTTATTAACCAATTTGTTTTTCTATGGGTCTTTTCTGGGATATATAGCAGATATGTATTGGACCACGACACCCGCAATATATCGAGCAGGTGGTGTATATATACAGTACTGTGCAAAAGTTTTAGGCAGGTGTGAAAAAATGCTGTAAAGTAAGAATGCTTTCAAAAATAGACATGTTAATAGATTATATTTATCAATTAACTAAATGCAAAGTGAGTGAACAGAAGAAAAATCTAAATCAAATCCATATTTGGTGTGACCACCCTTTGCCTTCAAAACAGCATCAATTCTTCTAGGTACACTTGCACAAAGTCAGGGATTTTGTAGGCATATAGTCAGGTGTATGATTAAAAAACCAAACAGGTGCTAATGATCATCAATTCAATATGTAGGTTGAAACACAATCATTAACTGAAACAGAAACAGCTGTGTAGGAGGAATAAAACTGGGTGAGGAACAGCCAAACTCAGCTAACAAGGTGAGGTTGCTGAAGACAGTTTACTGTCAAAAGTCATACACCATGGCAAGACTGAGCACAGCAACAAGACACAAGGTAGTTATACTGCATCAGCAAGGTCTCTCCCAGGCAGAAATTTCAAGGCAGACAGGGGTTTCCAGATGTGCTGTCCAAGCTCTTTTGAAGAAGCACAAAGAAACGGGCAACGCGTTGAGGACCGTAGACGCAGTGGTCGGCCAAGGAAACTTACTGCAGCATATGAAAGACACATCATGCTTATTTCCCTTCGCAATCGGAAGATGTCCAGCAGTGCCATCAGCTCAGAATTGGCAGAAAACAGTGGGACCCTGGTACACCCATCTACTGTCCGGAGAAGTCTGGTCAGAAGTGGCCTTCATGGAAGACTTGCGGCCAAAAAGCCATACCTCCGACGTGGAAACAAGGCTGCGACTCAACTATGCACGAAAACACAGGAACTGGGGTGCAGAAAAATGGCAGCAGGTGCTCTGGACTGATGAGTCAAAATTTGAAATATTTGGCTGTAGCAGAAGGCAGTTTGTTTGCCGAAGGGCTGGAGAGTGGTACACCTAATGAGTGTCTGCAGGCAACAGTGAAGCATGGTGGAGGTTCCTTGCAAGTTTGGGGCTGCATTTCTGCAAATGGAGTTGGGGATTTGGTCAGAATTAATGGTCTCCTCAATGCTGAGAAGTACAGGCAGATACTTATCCATCATGCAATAGCATCAGGGAGGCATCTGATTGGCCCCAAATTTATTCTGCAGCATGACAACAACCCCAAACATACAGCGAAAGTCATTAAGAACTATCTTCAGGGTAAAGAAGAACAAGGAGTCCTGGAAGTGATGGTATGGCCCCCACAGAGCCCTGATCTCAACATCATCGAGTCTGTCTGGGATTACATGAAGATAGAGAAGCAACTGAGGCTGCCTAAATCCACAGAAGAACTGTGGTTAGTTCTCCAAGATGTTTGGGCCAACCTACCTGCCGAGTTCCTTCAAAAACTGTGTGCAAGTGTACCTAGAAGAATTGATGCTGTTTTGAAGGCAAGGGTGGTCACACCAAATATTGATTTGATGTAGATTTTTCTTCTGTTCACTCACTTTGCATTTTGTTAATTGATAAATATAAACTATTAACATGTCTATTTTTGAAAGCATTCTTACTTTACAGCATTTTTTCACACCTGCCTAAAACTTTTGCACAGTACTGTATATATATATATCTATATATCTATATATCTATATATATATATATATATATATATATATATATATATATATATATATATATATATCACAGAGTGTATGTATCATCCTTCATGTACCCTCCAGCTTTCACAATGTTCTGACAATGTTGCGCAAATTACGAATCACACCGTACTGCAAATTCACTGGGATAAAGGCCAATGTCTATAGAGACCCCTGTAGACCCTTGAGTGGTCAGTATGAGATTGCCAGCACTAATGTTGATAGTCATTGGGAATTCCCAGCTTTAAGTCATGACTAGTTCTAACTGCATTGTGCTCAGAGCCCCGTTAAATTGTTGACTTCAGAATCCACCATTCATAAGAAGAATGAACGGAGATAAAATAACAAAAAAGTAACCCCTGTAATTGAACCTTTGTAGCTCATTCCAAGTGGATTGTGCCTCTCTTCAAGTCTGCTTGTCTCCCTTTGTTCTCGGAGACCAAGAGATCAATCGCTTTAAAGGAACTCTGTGCTTGAGCAGCAGTGACCTCCCCCACCCCCCCACCACCAACCAACACACAGATATAGAGAACCAGGACTGCAGAACAAGGTGACAAGCGGCCAGGCAAAACAGCGATCGATGACAGGAACAAGGATCAGCGATGGAGAGAAAAAAAACAATCGCCTATCAGATTGGAACTGACTTCTCCTTGTATCTTTAGCAGGCCTGCTACAATAGATTGGGTGAGAAATCCGATGGCATGATAAGACAAAAAAAAAAGAGATTGCTAATACTCTCCAGCCGCAGCGTTTTAATCTGTGACAGCAAGGAGATTTGGTGAAAACCATTATCACGTACTCCCTTTCTCTGATAAGGCCACCTCTAATCTGTTTGCTGAAGGTATTGAACTAATGCATGAAACAAGCCCACCTCTGTCTAGGAGGGGCGGATTAAAAAGAAAGCGAAAGAATTTTAGAAAACTTCATATGAGTGGCCCAGCAAAAACAGTCATGCAATAATATGATCAGCAACCAACCTAGACATACAAAAAACATTTTTACAATCCTAGCCTGAGCACCTCAAGCATTGCAAGGAATGCATCTGAAACTGTCATACAATCTGATGGCAGTGGAATAGCCACTGGGTATTGATCTTATTGAGGAAAGCAATAGTTAATTACGAAGGAGTTCATGTTTAACATTCTGAGATGTTTGTTTTGTTGGAGGCCAGGAGATCAGGCGTAGCCCTTGGGGGTGGGAGGAGGGGGAATAATTTGCTTGACCTTCCTGTGTCCTAATCCTACACAGCTGGATAGCTGGATGCAAACAGGACCCTAAACACGCCCAACAGCCAGAAAAACCAACAACAAAACGTCCAATACCTCCAGATTGCCACCCTGCATAAAACAACAACAACAACAAAAAAAACACTCAAATCATCATTGTACTGAACTACTTGTGTGCATGAGATTAAGAATCTGACATCAATTTTACTGTTGCTACTTGGTTCTGGGTGGTCAACTATGTTCAAATATTGTGAGGTTAGGGGGTTCAGTCTCTCCCATGCAACACGATTATATCATAAAAATGGTATGGTTGTATTGAGTACACTGGGGTCTGTTGTCTTGGTCTTAAAAGTGTGTTCAGTAAAAAACAGGAATACAAACAAAAGAAAAGTTCCTGGTCAGTTCGGTGACAGTGCTGCATGCAACTGTTATTTGGGTGTAGACTATGTCAATCTACACCCACCATAGATATATATATATATATATATATGTACAGTAGCTACATTTAGGGAGAGTGCTACTGAGCACATTGCTGATCAACCTATTCCATTCCACTCTCACCCCCCTTTCCCCTTTCCAATTGAGTCTCCAATTTGTCATGGTGAGTTCTTTTAGCCCCTGGCTACTAGTTAACCTGCACTCGAAGACCCTTCTGTAAAATGCAAAAGATTACAGAACCGTAAAAAAAGAGAAGCGACATGCTGTGCAATATGTCAAACAGAAGGACACTTTCATTCTCCCACTCTCACCCTTCCCTCTCTCTCCTCCACACAGCAAAGGCCCTAGGGCACAATCCACCTACATCCAATCTCTTAACCCTCATACACATGTTTCCAATTCCAGGACCCGGGATTATGATTTTCTTTTTTATAATTTACTTTATTTTATCATTAAATTATTACTGTGCTGATAAGATGGAGATGATGATGGACTGGTAAGCAGGTCCTTGACCCTTTTCTCACTACAAGGTTCCCCCCCCCACCCCGCTTTCAAAAACCCCCTCCTGCAGAAGAGTATGTCTCATGTAGTCAGCTGAGATGTGCTGTGTTTTTAGTTAAATGTCAGTGGAGGTGAAAGGAACACCAGGGGCACAATATTCATCCCTGGCCATCGCAATCACAAGTGACAGCGAGCACAGCACAGATATTAAAGGGCTGGTCAGTTAGATTGTCTTTACTTGGGGACTGCAGGGGATATTTTGCAATCTACTGCATTCTGGGAGGGGCGGCCCAAGGGAAAGGACATGCGGGGTGTGCTGAAGAATCTGCTCAGGATGGTTAAAGGGGTGACTGAGCTGTGCGATGTAGTCAACCAGTGGAGGAGGATTTTGACCACTCATGAAGTGAGTATTAGCAGTCTCAGCCCTTGTATCCCTTCACTGTTACTACCTCAATCAGTACAGAATATGCTGTAGTACATTTATTTGGCTTGGCCAAAAGCAGTTGGAGACTAATTGGAGCAATTTAGAAATCAGATTCCTTGCAGGACACATCAGCTTAGATACAACCCATTCTTTCTAGAATATTGTTTGGTAACGGAAGGTGATCTAAGGTGGTGCTGCTAGATTATGACCGAAGGCCAATTAATTATGCTAATGTTTTAATGTTAATCTTTTAGGCTAACACGGTGTGCAAGCGAGCACTGGAAAGTTCAGAGTGAAGATTTAAACTTTGTTTTCTCAGTTTGTGAGCATGTGCTTTTACATTATGTTCTGTTCCTTGTATTGGACTCAAATGAGCGAGAGACCAGCCAGGTAACGCACCCCAGGAGTGAACAGAAACACGATGTGGATAATAAATAACACAGGGGTCTTTCCCCTATTGAACCAGGGACTGGCCCGAGAGCTGCCCTTGCACTATATTGAGCTTACTTCCACTCGGCAGAGTTAAAATACAGCCTGTGTCTCTTTAAATGTGGTGTTGGCCAGAGCTGGCATTTAATCACGCTACCCGGGCTTGATGAATAGCAACAGCCACTTCTTCTGCTGCACTGCATACACTACACTAGCTTCATGGAACAAACTTTCCTAGTAAATATTTTATCAATACGACAAATAAATAAATAAATAAATAAATAAATAAATGAATGAAAAATCCCCACATGCTCTCTACAGGGTTACATTCCTAATTCCTATTAATTTAAACAGCGCCTGAGCAGCTATATAGCAAGGCTATTCATTATTTAGCAGCTTTTGTTTATTCGTAGCTAACAGGTAGAGAAGCCGGGTGCGCATTGCTGGGGCCTGCCTGCAACCAGGGCTGTAAATCATTCGGGGCCTAGTTTCTAAGATGTTGTCGATTAACCTTGCTTTCTCTCTGCCCCTCTTACTCCTCTGAGCTTAATTAATAATGAGGAAAAAATATTTGTTGTTCTAGGAGCTGAAGAGAAAGCTGGCCCCCCTCAGGTAAAATTAAACCGAGTACACTCAGACCTTCTGTCCCCTCTCCCTCTCTCTCTCTGTCTCGTGCTCGATATTTCAAACAGACTTACGGACTTCCACAGTTTGAGCTGAAGTGTAAAATAAATAAATAAATAAATAAATAAATAAATAAATAAATAAAACAAGCAGCAGGAGCTCCGAGTGCTTCATTTATCACCCCCTGTGTACAAGATTTACTGGAGTCATTTTTTAAGGAAAACTGTACAAATCAACACCATGCTGTTTAACATAGGCCTTTATAAATAAGCACACCAACTCCACATTTGTCACGATGACAGATCCCCTTTATAAAGTCTCACTTGTAGCATTTTTGAACCCAGAGTGTAGTCCACTTTCTGCACTCGCTCTGTGCATTATGACATACAAACTGGGGAATCAGGGCTTTTTCTTACACAGAAGGAATACACTATTATATGGCTAAATTCCTGTTCTCATGCAAGTGTTGCTCCCTGCTTCTGTCACATCAGGTTCAATTACTGGAATTCTCAATCTGACGAGATCCATTCCATTTCCTCCTCATTCTAAACAGAAACTAAGTAGTCTATATTTTCACCCCATAAATTCCATTATTTGATTTGTATTTATATTTTGGGGCATTTTTGCTTTATCCAGGATAAAAAAAATGCACCTGTGAACTAATTCACACTTATTTAGTAATAAATTTTGCAATAATTCTTCCCCAGTGTTTTTTTTCTTTTATTATTTATTTTTTAATAAATTAATTTTTATCCAAAATTACAATCTTTTCAATCTCGATTCTAGTCAGAAAATCCAGACAAACAGGATCAGTTTTACACAGATATTTCTCAAGAGGTTCATTCGTATTCAGAAGCACCAAATAGTTTGTTTATTCATTCTTCTTCGATGTATAATGTGTACAGCATTGCATAATGTGATTCAACTTGCATTGCCTCTTTTGACACTATACCATTTCAAACGAGATACATCACCTTGATGGTTTTTGTCTGTGTGCTGGTTAAAATAATTAAACAAATATGCAAATAAATTTAAAAAAAACAAATAATGAATAAATAAATTCACAGAAACACAGGAAGAGGTGTGCAGGCGAGCGCTTGCTTGGGAGAAAGGGGACATGGTTCTCTGGGAGCTGTCACTTCGCCAGCTCGCTGGGTGTCTTTAGGCCTTGTGTTCATCATCATGTCGGCCCGCTGAATTGATACATCCATCAGGCTGCTCAGCTCATAGATCACGGAGCTGTGATGAACAATGTGAATCGTTCAGTGGACCGCGCATGAAAAAAGATATATCTCGCAGTGGAAACTGCTTTTCTGCTCTGAGATTCTTCCCTCAACAAGTACTTCTCTTTGTAAGATGAGGTTTTGGTAGACGACAAAGTAGTGCTAGAGAATCAGTTCTAGTAAGAAAAATGATACCTATTGAATCGAATAGATTAGATTGAATATACAGCATTTCTTTTTTAATTTTTTTTTTGTAAAGTGGGAAACCAATTTGGAATGCTGTCATGTGGAAGAAGGTTGTCTATCAAGTCAGTGCTAAAAATGTTTCTGTTATTATAGATGAACTTCAATTAAATGATTCCAATGATATGCAATCACTGACTGGGTGGTATGGTGCATTTCTTCAGTGCAAACTTGACCTCACTTTAAAAAAAAATAAAAATAATACTGAATATTTCAAATAAATATCAAGGTCGTTTTTACATGTTTTTTTTTTATTTGGCAAAAAACAAAACAGTGTGGTGCAAACTTGGAACTGCAGGTAATTAGCCCAGTAAACCTGGCTTTAAAACTTATGTAAGTGCAATCTACTGTTGCTGAAGAACTCAAAAAGGACCCCAGACCACCTGAACTGGGAAGCCTGATGTGAGCTGCAGACAGTCAGGAGTGTCTCCAGGCAGTGTAGCCTGTCCCTGGCTGGCTGAGCCGTGATGTAATCAAGTGACCTTCCCCATGCGAGGATCTACGCACCAGTGAACCGAGCTGCTGAGCCAGAGCGCTGGCTAATTCACTATTGATTTTTGGACATCTCCCATTCTTCTTTTTTACTTTTCTTTTTTAGTAACTGTGTTTCTGATCTGCTTGAGTTCATCCACTTTTGGGGCAGTTGGATAATTTACTAGAATGATCTCAGATCTTAAATAAATAAATAAATAAATAAATAAATAATGATGTAAACGGGTGTAAGAATAACAACAGAAATAATAGTAAGAATCTTATTTCTGGGACAGAAAACTGCTTGTGGGGGCCCAATCTATTGTGTGAGACATTCAACTGCAAAAATCAATTTACCCAGAAATGAAGATGGGACATTCCTGCGCTGTCTGTTCCTTTGGTGTTTTCCGGGTGTAAATAAAATATCTTTTATACCTAGCTAAGTTAATAAACAGCTCTGTTTCAGAGTTTAATTCTGCCTTGCTTTGTGCTGCCCATGTCAGGTGCAAAATATGTAGTCTACAATATCACTTTAACAAAAAAATAAGAAAAAGGTTTCTGCATTTGGATGAACGATACGCAGGAGAGGTAATCATTTGTATAAATGTGAAGCTCTATAAGCAGCCACACATGGAATTGAGATTTACATTTTCAGTGGTTGGTATTTACAGCTCCCCAATGGGAAACACAATAGGTCTCTCCCACAACTCTCTCCGGGGGCAATTCTGTTTATAATGCTCAGCATAAAAATAATAAACTAATAATAAAATAAAACATTGCAATGAATAATAAAAACAGAAGTTGGCAATGAATAACTATTCTGAATTGAAATGCTCTATAAGCAACTGAATAAGTAATAGCTGAAAATGTATCGCTCTCTCTCACATACTATCGCTCCCTGGCTTATCTTTCACACCGTTCAGGTGCTAAAATAACTTGTTCCAAGCATGAAACAGTGATGGTTGCTTTCTATGTAACTGTCATCAAGTACAACATTTAAATTACAGCACAAATCCTAGCTGGAGAAATAATTCTACACATTGTTTCATGTTTTTCATGATTAAAAAAAAAACCCTCAAGCAATCCTTAAGATGTACTTAATCAACCTGGTGTGGGCCACGTCTTTCAGTTTTTTCTACAGCACCTCTCTGGAGCTTTGTTCAGCATGTTCCACCCCCTCCCTCCCCTCCCTCCCTCCCTCCCCCTCCCTCCCTCCCTCCCTCCCTCCCCTCCCTCCCTCCCTCCCTCCCCTCCCTCCCTCCCTCCCTCCCTCCCTCCCTCCCTCCCTCCCTCCCTCCCTCCCTCCCTCCCTCCCTCCCTCCCTCCCTCCCTCCCTCCCCCTCCCCCTCAGAGACACTGGCCTGATAGGTGGACAGCTCCATCTCGCTGCCCTCAATGCCTCTCCGTTGCCGTTTCCTTGCCGCCGTCACTCCAGCCGTTACGAAGTCTGGCTCTTCATTTAGCCAGTAATTAAACATTACAGCTCATTCAGAATTGCTGCGGCTGCATAGGGAGGCAACTAATTACTTAAGAAATGAGCTAACATTTGTCTCCGTGCTTGTCTCTTTCTTGTCATGCATGGGTGTCTCTCTGCAAGCAGATAAACTGACTCATGCTGGGATACAGGACGGGCCTGTATTTTTTTGGTTTTGTTGTACAGTTTTTACTCTCACATATTAACTTATAGCTGACTTTCGTGATGTGTACAATATTGTGCTATTACTATTTCTCTTAAGGGACACCATACTCAAAGTGCAATGCTTTATATTAAACTGTATTTATTCAAAATGTTCAACATTTCAAGCGGGGAATCACTAGAACTTTTATAAAACAGACACTCTAAGAAGCTGAAGTTTGTATACCAGGCAAATGTTTTGCGTTTTACGTAATTGTTGATTAAATTAATTGTATTTAATTTGTAAGTTAAAATTGCCATTGTGCCCTCTTGCTGGAGAAGCCGTAGCAAGTTACAGACAGACAAAACCAAAATCTTCTCAAATATCAGTAAATACATGAATGCCACCTGCTGTGGATTTAACGTGCCGTACATGTGTGTGCAGAAATGCACGAGAAATACCCAACATGGATAGTGTAGTAGATCTGGGTATAATCTAGGGGTTAAGGAGATAGGGGTAATGTATTTTGTCACACTGTCATATTGCGGATACACCCTGTCAATAGCTGCATGCAATGATAAAGCATATACTACAAGCATAGTATTTATTAAAATTGGAAAGAAGCTGAAATGCTGAAAAGTAGTTGCAAGAACTGTTGGCTGATCTCTCGAAGGCAATTTCAAACATTTGTTCCAGCTGAACACTGCCTGCATGACCCCTGTAAGGGATGCTGGCAAACTAATCAATTACTGTATATATATATATATATATATATATATATATATATATATATATATATATATATATATATATATATCTGTACATATACTGTACTGTACCATCTATTATTTACTGGAACCCAATTACACTGGTCACAATCACAGTATAATACAAATCACACATTCACAAGAAATACCCTTTCTTTAAGTGTTTTCACACAAGGACTGAAACGCAGATGATCTGAAATGAAATACATTTTTTTGGATGCAAATAAGCATTGTGGACTTATCATACTTTGGCATGCCTGCACAAGGACTGTGTTATGATCTTAGCTATATGATGTGTACTTAGAAATGTAAAAAGTTAATTTCGAGGAAATTGACAGACGTGTTAATTAAAAAGACAAAAGCAATATTCAGACAACTACCAAAATTGACAGTTTGGCCTTTTGCAGTAAGTACCTGGACCATATGCAATGCAATAAACTTCAGATATCTTAAAAACCAAACTGAAATCCAGTAATTAGACAGGTAATGTATTCATAACAATTAAGGAAATTGCCTGGATAGATCTCCTCCTCACACAAACAACATGCTACCGTAATGTGTGCGCTGTCTCCCTCGGCCCTGACACGAGCCGGGCTTAGAACCTGGATATCAAAGAGCAAAGAGGTGGACGCTCCCTGGACAGAATTGTGCTGACCTTTCAACCCCACCTCAAATCAGCATCATTTACTCGTCACCTCCAAACGCAGAGAACACTCCCCTCCACTAACTAGCTCGCACTGTCACCAACTTCTCATTAGAAAACCAAGACAAGAAAAACAACCATATCTGTTACTGGAACATGTGTGGTTTTGGTCTGCAGTTTTGATTTGGAAAGGGGTAAAAAAAAAAAAAAAATCACAAAACACAAATAGTTATCTATCTGGCGTAGCTCAACTGAGTTTTTTTTAAACTTCTAAGACAACAGCAGAAAAAAAAAAAAAAATGGAAGGGGGACATTATTCAGTTAGCCAGGGCAGGGGAAATTAAACAAGACCTGTATTAGAATTTGGGATAAAACCATTTTTCCAGTGGCATATCCCAGCAAATGCAGAGCAAACTACAGCTAAGCCCAGTGAATAGCAGGAGTCAGATACAGAAGCATGGTTATACAGTGTGGTGCAAAGCCACCATGTAAAACTCCAAGTGCTCTGTCCAGAGTGCTGAAATTTGAGTTCACCGTCAATTTCATTTGATCAGTTCTATCAATGAATTATATCAGTTTGGATCAATTTCCTGATAGTTTCATTTCCTTACAGCTGAAATGCAGTTCTAGACACTGGCGCACTGGAGGTATTGTAGCACTGGAGGTATTGTATAGAAACGAGGTAAAGAGGGGCTCACTTTTTCAAACAGTGGAAATTGCTATGGGATGTGCTGAAGAAGCACTCCTGAGATCTAACTCAATTGGCAGGCCCTTTGTTGCAGAAGGCATGTTAATGAGCTAGACCTACTTTACTAGACACCTCTAGTTAAAGTACTGTAGCTCTCTGCAGCCCTACTCGCCGTCTACACTTGAACAAATAGCTTTTTTTAAAAATAGATTTCATGTTAAATCAGTGAAGAGGCCCTTGCTCACTCCCCATTCTGCTTAAACTAGGTGGCTTAGTACAGGTGCACTCCACTTATAACAGACTCCAAGGGACAATGGAAATCAGTACTTTATAAACGAAGTACGTAGTAAACACAATTCAAATGCTGTATGTACCTTAAATATAAACAATACAAGAAAGCTTAACTGCCAAAGAACGAGAGTTTATTATTTATACAAAACACGGCCCTTTGGGCCGTACAATGTAATAAGTAGTACCATTTGACAAATTTATATTTCCGCTAAATGTAATTAAAATTGTATACGTTACATGTTTTGAATTGACAACGGTGCCAACAAAAACATAAACGTATACAGCAACTGTTTTTCCTGCCCAATGTGACAAATGCCTCTGTGACTGTCATTTACTGTCCCAGATGTACCTTATTTGTGCAAAATATCTGTCTGTGGAACAGGAAACCTGTACATATTAAACAGTATATACGTTATAAGCAAGTCCGTTTTAACCAGAGTAATTCCCCATTAAACTCCATGTTGTTTGGCAGGGACAGGCCTCCTCGGTACGTTATAAACGGAACTCCGTTCTAACAGGATCTGTTATAAGTGGAGTGCATCTGTATCAATCTTTAAATATATACACCACTGTCACCTGCTGGAGAGTTACCGTAATACAGCTCAATGACATTATAATATGCAAAGTGAGACTGATCTAATCCACAAGGGCTGTGAAGTTCACAACAGTATGAACAGACAATGTATCTAAGAACTGTTGAAAATGACTTAAAGAAAAATGCTTTTATTTCAAGAGTCAAGTGTAAACTGAGCATAGGGAAACTGCTATTGGAATCCATCACTGTTTAAAAAAAGGAAAGACATCCCTCCCCTTCACTAACTATCAGCCATATTCTCCTCATTAGAAAAAAAAAATCTCTCATTTTGTTTCAACTTAACTGATATTTTAATTTGCGCTTTTCATTATTCTGTTATTGCCTTTATCTCTTTCTCCGGCGACTTTGCTTCTAACCTTGAACCAGCCACTGGTCTGCTAATGACTTGCGTGTATTGACGAACGAAGGGGGATTACACGCAAATTAAAAAGAGAGAGAGAAAGAGAATACAAGAGAAACCCTTTAAATGGGGTTCAGTTATCTGCCATCTCTAGCCTTTCTCCTCTTAATCCTTCTGCAGAAGCACAAATGAATCCCGGTCCATCACCTTATCTTGCTTGTCTATCAGATTGCCCCCCTTCACACACTCGCGCACAGACACACGCACACACCATTATCCCATCCGCTCATGTCTTTGGGCTGCAAGTCATTTGCATAATGTTGCCGGCACAAGTGCTTGGTACGGATCAAGCAGGGTCAGGCTTCGAACTGCCATTGCTGTGAGTGTTAATTCGACCCACGTTGATCTCGCCTCTGATTTCCTTGTCATTATGTTGGCTGCGCTTTTGATGGGAGAGAGGAAACTGTTCAGGGCATATGGGAGGCTGAATTGAGATTGCACATGCAGATGGTTTTAAGTAAAAACTAATTCAAAAACACTGGCAACAGGTCATGACACTAAGATATCCTAATTATCTTATTCTTATGAACTCATCCACTCAGCAAGGGGAGGGGGATCCTTGTCACCAACAACTAATAACCCTGTCATATCCCCTTTGTGAAAAGCTAGGCCAAGGCTACAAGCTGAAAGAAAGAGTGCGCGGGTCCAAGTCTACAAAGACCCTGGGTTCAAACCTGGGTGACATGCAGATCAGCTAAATGAACTGAAAAAAAGAAAGACAGAATATTAGTGGCTGTACACATGTACATGTGTAGTAGAAAGAAAAAAACAAGTTGATACAGTGTAATTACATAGGTCTTTAACAGAAACAGTGACTATCAATCTCGTCACAAGCCATTGCTTCTGGCGTAGGTAGAAACTATTGCATTCTGCAAATACCGTACAGTAGGTACTTTAAATGTATAGTTATTTGATTTGACATTACATCTTATATTATTAAAGAGTAATCAATTCTGGGATATGAAATCAGCAGATATCAGGGGTTATTTTCTGCTGGTTATTGCTCTAAGATTGCATGCACTACAACAGAACCCAGTGCTTATTGTCCTTCTTCTCCTATGTATTTTCAGCCACACAAGTAGGGCTGTACTCTTCGTTTTGTAAAATGTTGTTGAAAAGACAAAAAGGTGCTGGCATCTCATAGGAGCAACCTGTATTCATCTGCCTAAAGGCCACTGCACCCAGACATCCTAATTCTCTCAGTTCTTACGAACTCCCACACAGAGACAAGGCACCAAGTACAAATTCAGGTTCGACTGAAGTATGTGCTCTGACCAGGACTGTGATAGACATGCTCTCCTGACAGTAGACCAACAGGCAAGACCAATCTCTGTGCCTGACCCTTTTAACTTGGGGGGGCAGGCAGTTGTTGTTGGGGACACTTGACAGGCTTATTCTGAGAGTTCCATCATGACAGCAGCAGGAGAGTTGGTGAAGAGCCCTGCTTAGCACTGCTCTCTGTCTCATCAAGGGCACTCCAGCCTCGCCTGGAGGGGGTTAGCCAATTCAAGGTGCTGACGTCGCACTTACAGGGCTCGCTAAAGGGGCCAGGATGAACTTTTTAAGTGGCTTAAAAGCCTCTTTTTTCAGATTTTGACAACAGTGAGAGACCAGAGCAGCAGTACATTGATGTTTTTTACTTGTTCTTCTACGTTTATAACAGGAGCCCCTGAGCTGGAGGTTCCACTCTTCAGATAAATGAAACGAAACTGATTAAACGTCTTACGGCCCCAGCAAACGTAATTTTTATTTACTGTTTGTTTTTGGTTTAAAAATAATTCCAAGTGTGTATCCCTTTTAAAAAAAAAAAAACAGTTGCTGGGTTACAAAAAACATGTGTCCTTTCATCTACTCAAGCAAAAGCCTCTGTCATAATAAGGGTTTTGCCTCAGATGGAAGTGAATTTGTAAAGAAAACCTTGAGCTACAGTCTGTAAAAAAAAAAACCAGAAAACAAAGTTAGACCTTCCCATAACTGGGAAGAAAAGTGATGGATTTAGAAAGTAAGGTTTGTATCTAGGAAACACCTGATACCTTAGCATTGGTTAGCTCTAAACTGAAATACCCTTCCAGTGTTTCTTTTTTTTTGTTCCAGCGAGAAAGAGAAAGTCTGACAGTGGTGTCCCTGTGCCCCTGTCTCTCTCCTTATCTCTCTAGCCCTGACACCACTCTCGAAGCTAATTAGAATTGTGTCACTAAGTAAATGCATTGTGACCGGGCAGTGACAGGCGCGCGGTCCTGACACAGGACTTGGGAGACAATCAACATCAAACACTCAGTGCGGCAGCCACCCTTTTAACAGCAGCGGACTTCATCGCGCGCTGACCTGACACTCATTTAAATTATCCAGAGCGGGAGAGGCCAGCTAGTGCGGTGGAATAATGCACTGACTGACTTGCTCTTACTAGAAGTGTTCTACTTTTACTTTTCAGTTTCTATTAACTAGTCACAGACAGTTTTCTCTATTTAGATCTCTTCGTCCTTCTCATCTTCTTCGGTTCATTTTCTACGGTGGGCAGTTATAACCACCCTGTCTCTTACAGCAGAACCTTTTTGATCACAGTCACTAAGACACCAGAACTATTTCCCAATCATAGTACAGTGTTCCCCCTTTATAAGGTGGCCCTTTATACTGCAGAACAGGTTATAAGGCAGTACGGGCATGGCTCCCAGTTTCCCCGTCATGGCATTACACTAACACGAGTATTCTCGTTATCAGGCGGAACACAAACAGCACAGTCTCTTAGATGGCTCCCGACTACAGCGTTATAAAGGGGGAGCACTGTATTATACACATACAGCTAAGGCCAAAGGTTTTGCATCATCCTATAGAATAAACTAATTTTGCTTCATAAAGTCATATGATACCTGCTGAATAATGTTACGTTAACATATTGAATTACATGCCGCTTTGTAGTTTTCCATATACTTAACGAAAAACTGCCAAAAATTAATTTTTAAATCTAACATTAAATACTGTACTACTATTACGGCTTCAGGTAGACTTTTGCGATATCATTTTGTAGTTTCTTTGATTACATGATGTTAAATATAACATCTGAATTAAGTTCATACAGTTGTTTTTTTTTTTTTTTTTTAAATGATGTCTGAATCCTAAAATTCTAGGTGAACATTTGGCCATAGCTGTATATGCTGGACCTGGTTTTGAGCATCAGGTTGTGGGAAGCTCGGGTAAAGAGCAGGCTGATATGGGGTGACCTGGGCACAACTGGAATCAAAGGCAGTGAAAGCACGGCAGTTACCCTGGGATGGCCATCGCGGAGCGGCTCCTAATCGAGGCCAACATCTGATCAAGCCGTCCTTGCCGCTGCTCGCCAGTGGCCATAAGGAGACAATCAGCCGAGACCCCTAATCTGACATGGCAATGAATTCATGTTTGCAAATAGCTCATGTAGACTGACATGCAGATGTCCCCGGTAATGCTGTAATTAAGGGTAAAGTCTTACTCTGAGCATCAAATAACTGTAAACACTTGGCTTCAGAGCAGCAGAAAAAAAAGAACACTTCCACAGCCTGCTAATTCCAGCCAAGTCTGAATCCTCTCCTTCTAGCAACTGTCCCCTGAGCCACAGCACCAAATCCAACCTTGTAAATTCAAGGATCGAGTGCCAAACACAGCACTGTACATACAACATGACGTAATTAAGAGCATTTTCCTTCCGGTTTGAGTGGCCGTCTTTCTCCCAACATGCGGAGAAACCCACAGGGTTGCCAGTGTTTGCTCTGCAGTCGCCCTGGGTGGTGTGCGGAGGGGCAGACTGTCGCTGTCTCCACATTGGGTTGCAGCACAGTGACAAACGCTCAGAGCGATCACGTTCAGGCTGTAGCACTAGAGCACATACTGCACTAAATTCAGCCTTGGCATGCCTATATCAGCGATCCCCCAATATATACGTCTGAAAGACTTCAATGGCAAGGCTCATACCTGCTGCTACAGACTTCTTTATTTAGCTAGGCAGGGCCCACAGAAAACAGGTTCTCATACCAGTGATGACCTGGGGAATACAGCTTAGTGCTTGCTAACATTTACATTGTGCCGGGGCATTGGTTGCGCTCTTGCTCAGAGGGAAGAGAGATCCCTGGTAACTGTGCACAGATTTGCTTAGAGATCTCCTTGTAACTGGAAGGTGATTTTTTTTTTTAAAAGCATATAGGAATATGGGAATGTAGGAATGTGTATTTGTAACATAACAGGCTCCAATTCTTACAAACCACTAAGAATACTGGTAGCATAATGAAGTTCAGGAGGAGTGTCCCAACTGACTAAAGATTCATAATAGTGTTTAATAAAGAACAAAGTGTAACCGAATGCCAGAGCACATGAGCCAGCAACAGTCTGTTTGAGAAATCGCCTAAATAAATATATACAGTCTATATACGAACCAATTACAAGAAGGGGAATATTCCACAAATTATGAGCAAGTGTATACATTCTATCACTGTCTGTCTTGCTCTCTCTCTCTCAGATTTACTAATTTCACTGTATCAGGTCATCCTTTAGGCAATTTTTGTTCTGTTTTTCAAATAGATGTTTCTAGAGATGGAGGAGGTGGTTGGCAGAGGGCAAAAACAAACAGCCTCTTCTTTCTTTAATATTCATCAGTGTAAGTGAAGAGCAGGCAAGCTAATTTACCCTCTTCTGTGTGCTTTTAGTAATTACAAGAGATGATCAATAGTCCAACTCAGCCTGATAAACACTCCCTCAGTATATAAATAAATAAATACAGGAGCAAGCCTAGGGCACACTTTTAGAGATACACTCTCAGCTTTGTAATTTTTTAAAGGCAAAGGCTTAACACTTTAAAACTTTGTTGCTTTTAGAGTCTGTGATCCCAGATCAATTGGGAACTAAAATCAAGGAATGTTCAATGGGGCAAAGGGGCAAACAAAAAGTGAGGACCAAATTAACAAACCTTAAAGATACTAAGAACCAAGATTTTGAAATACATGTACATTCAAAACTAGTACCGCTGCTTCCCAAACTCTCAAATAGTGTATTGATAATCACCTTAAATAGTACAAAATAGCTAGATTTTCAAAGCTATTTCCACCAGCATGCCTGTAGCAAAAAACACAAATTAAAATTCTAAAACAAAGAAGAAACCATTTAGACCTACTTACAAGCCTCTACATTTAACGTCTGTGTTGTATATTTCTAGTTTGGGGACTTCAATTGGATTGCTTGTCTTTTCTGAAAAAAACGGCACTAATGACAGTTTGTGAATCTAGCCCATATTATTATTATTATTTGTTTATTTAGCAGGCGCCTTTATCCAAGGCGACTTACAGAGACTAGGGGGTGTGAACTATGCATCAGCTGCAGAGTCACTTACAATTACGTCTCACCAGAAAGACGGAGCACAAGGAGGTTAAGTGACTTGCTCAGGGTCACACAATGAGTCAGTGGCTGAGGTGAGATTTTTTTTAACCACTGGACCATTTAATTTACAGTGAGAACAATAAATACCCCCTCGTACAAACAGGTATAGATATCTCAACATACATTTTAAAGAAGCCTTTAACGTACGATTGCTCCTGTCTGTTGTTCAGTAACGTTCAGCTCGTTTTGTCTGAAAGAATCGTAAAGTTCTGTGATTGAAAAAAAGAAAACTGCCCCCACCCCACATATAAAGTAAGACTCCATCAATATTGTAACCGAATCCATAGTTCAGGAATAACTAACTAATTAAAAGGTGGTTTTAAATAATTTATCTCCTTAACTTGTATTGATTTGACAGTTTGGTGGTAAGAGAGAAATGCTATAAAATGGAACAGCTTCAAACAGACACTGCTCACACACACACACACACACACATAGATTTTCACAGTTAACTCATCGCGCTTCATGTCTGCTGCCAGCTATAGCTGTACTGCACATCACATAGTGCTAAGTTTACACTATTTCCATGTCTTAGAAAAACAAACAAATGGATGTTACAAAGCTCAAAGTCAGCTTAGTTGCTTTTTCTTCTTCTTTTTATTACTAGTTTTGCAACATCAGTCTGTTGTTTTTCTTTTCCAATAAAATGCCACCTACTTAGCAATGGGGCACATGCTTTGTGAACATGACCCACTGTCTATGTTATGGTGAAATGACCAAACTGACAGCAATTAATAAAAGAACGGAAATTTCAACACCAAAAAGGTAACTAAAAAAACAACAACCTAGTTACAAAATAAATGGGTACCATAATCGAATAGTAATTATGTACTTGTAAATGTACTGTACTGGCAAACTGAGAATGGCTGTTGTGTATTGTAAGAATCAACCTTTGGCCTCATCCCTCATTCCACCATCCTCCTTTTGCAGGTGGAGTAGGGGCACTCGTACACACTTAACTTAAAGTATAAAGAGCTTACAAATTAATTCCAGTAAATCCTACCTGATGTGAATTGCTATCATTTTATAGATCCTTTGTGGATTGTTCTATATATTTGATGTTTTAATGGTATTTGCTAGAAGCTACTATAAACAAAATTCATCAATCACTCTTTCCAGGAGGTGCATTATACTTAATTTAAATACACGTTTACCACAATGTGTTTTTTCTATAGAAAAATGTGAAGAGCTACAGAATGATGAGAATACGTATTAGGTAAGATGACTAGGAATTATTTTGTCAACTCTGTAATTTAAGCAGAGTACAAACAGATGGACATCATATATGAAGGTTATGAGGTTTACTCATTGTGCAATATAGTAATATAAGTAAAGTTCTCATGATTTAATTTACTTTTTTTTATATGTAAGATCAGTTCCCAAGTACTGACTTTTCTTCACTTATTCACTACAATATATCTATTATAAATCTGCAGCTTTTAAGATCTCCAGAGTTGTGAATTCTCTCTATGGAATTTGCTGGCTCTCAGATCTACAGTTCCCCACATGCCAGTGCTGAATTCTCCATAGTTAATATCCCAGTCTTTATGTTTCTGAATTTGTCCCTGTGCTCTTTCTGGCTTCTTTACAACAATACATTGTACAGTGAATAACATTTAATGAGAAACCAAAGAAGAGTGCTGCACAATAAAAACGGAAAGAAAGAAAGAAAGAAATACACAGCCAAGTGTCCTTATTGGGTTCACTACATTCATTTGTATGTTTTCAACTAGTGGAACTAAAATTGCTAGGAGCAAAAATTAGAAAACTGGACTGAATGGCTAACGCGAGACAACAGTGTAATGAGAAATGACTAGGCGCCCATTGAAATGTGGCAGCCCTCAACTGTCTGGTTCACTGGAAATAAGATGTCACAGAAAAATGCCTCTGTAGTATAGACACAGGGTAACAAACAAACATACATACATACATATATACATACATACATGATGATTCCTATACATATGTGTAGGGTAACAAAACAATGCTTAAGGTGTGTACCACCTTTTCAGATTAAGACACTGAGAGATAGAGAATTGTCCACTAGGGGAAGAGCTGAGACCACTCCAACTCCTTACACACCAGCCTGTGCATCAGACTGCTGTTGAGCTGCAAAGTCTGGTGGTCTGGGGCTAATAATAAATATGAATAAATATGAACCAGCATTTTGAGACTCTCCGTGCCTCCACTTCAGCGGTGTGATGGATAAATGAGCAGTTAAGCTGTCAGAGATGTTAAGTGTGGAAATTAATAGAGTCCTGTGGCTTTTCAGTCACTGGGAAGACAGCGAGCGCTCAAACACAAACAGAGAAAAAAAAAGGACCCAGTCCTGTCACTCGTCACACCACTCAAAAACAGAAACAGTAAATGACACTTGTACTGCACTTTAAAGAAGGTAATCTATAAAACACCCGCATCCTGGACATTTAAACAAGAATGTCAGTTATGCATCCCCAGCCACGGATGCAAATTCAAAATTAGAGCAATCAATATGATGAAACAGTTCATGACCATGACATACATAAACAGTATGTACAGAACAGTAAAGAATGTGAAGAAGCGATTCTCCAAATAAATGCAAAAATGCAAGTGGGACATATACTGTAGATGGATGGATGAGTTACGGACAGACAGACAACCCGACACACCTTCCGAAACTGATATTTCAATCATTTATGATAAATAATGTTAATATTTCATGACTATTTGTTACGGTTCTCCAGACAAATGGAAACAATGTGTGACAAGCATACTTAAGGACATAAACATGCCCCATGCCTATTTTCAGTAAGATGAGTTCACTCACCGATGCCACTGTGTAGCCTCCCCTCCTGTTTCAGGCTCAGTCCCTCCTGCATGGCAGGCAGCCCTCTCTTCGGCCAGCTCCCCATCGCAAAGCTGTACGCCTGAAACGGTAAAACAGGGCAAGAACCAAGGGGAGAAAATCAAAATGATTAATGTTATTTTTTTCACAATCTGAGAATTCAACTACACTCAATTGACCACGTCATTAATATAGGTTGTTAGAAGGTTAAACCACTGATCTTTTGTACTTGGAACAACTTTGAACTGAAATTTTAAAGATGAATCTGATAAACAGCAGGGATATTGGATTTCCTGATTAACACTGTTAAGCACATCCATTGGCACCTTGGCTTCAGGGCTCCACTGTCTCTTAATTTTATTCACAGCTAACCATTTGCAAATACCTTGTTAGACTTATCTTCGTAATCCTTCACTAGGATTGTCCTTGATCTAAACCACACCTGATCTCAGTACTGGCACTCTTTAGATCATTAGAACAGACTCCTTTGTTGACCAATGTTATCAAAACCAACACCTCAAAGAGCATATGCACTGAAGTACAATATGGAAAATGCCAAAGGTTTAAACCAGGGGTCTCCAACCCTGGTCCTGGAGAGCTACTGTGGCTGCTGGTTTTCGTTTCAACCAGTCTCTTAGTTACTTAATTGAACCAATTAGTGGCTTAATTAGTCAAGATTAACAGGTGTTCCAGATCTTTAGCCACTGATGATGTAAAGACACCTATAAAACCTGCTGGATAGGGGCTCTCTAGGACCAGGGTTGGAGACCTCTGGTTTAAACAGTGGCGGTGCTTGTAAAACAGTTCAAATCAACTGAAAGAACCCCATTGTGTCAAATGAATGTGTGAAATAAAAATACAAATATAATAATTAAAGAAATTCTTGTGCAACGGGGCAATGCTGGAGAATGTATTTTAATGGAAGTATCTCTATCTCTGGCTTTCTGTTCAATATTCACACAGATGTGCTAATATTGAAGGTTCAGCACTTCAGTCTTGGGTTACTCCTCTGGAATAAGAATTGCGTGACCTCTGCCACTGGACAAAGGACTAGTTCACAGCGGCAGTTGACTAGCATTGATTATGCTGATAGTGTTTACTGTGGCACTCCAAAGTCTCATTTAAACAAGTTGAATGGTCTGTATGACTGTCTTTGTAGATTGGGTTTGATGTGCCCTCATTTGACTCACCTTTGTTTAAAGTACAATACATGTTTATTAAACTTGATTGGTTACTGTTACCAATGGGAGGCTGAATAGAGTTTAGAAGTCTTAGCCACCCGTTTCTGACATTCCAATTCAATATAGTGCCATCTACACTGTATCTTAATAAGAAGTGAATGTTTGCCCTTGGTTATTGATCAGTGATGGGATTGCTCCCCAAAACGACTACACTACCAAACAACTTGAACTGCTAAAGGTAAAATTCTCCAGTCTACCAGTTCAGAACTTTTGTCGTTCAGAAAGTCAACTAGAGACAATCAGAACAATAATGACCCCTATCCTAACACACAAACACAGAGTAGAGCTGTGAGAAGAGCCATCTTGTCTAGACAACTCAGGTAAATACCATAATTACAATTAATACAATGACACTATGTTTAAACATGATCATAGGAAGATTACAAGTGTATATTGGGGGAAATAAAGAATTATATGTATCTGAAGGACCTTAAAAGCAATTTTTTTTTTTTCATAGCCATTCTTCATTCTAAAATGGTACAAACTTGTCAACCAAGAGTAATACAATCAAGTATACCACTGGATGCAGGTTATATATAATCAGATGAATACAATACACTATCTGATGCTAGTGGTATAATAACTGTGATTCTCATAGCACACATGTTTGTGTACCCATCACATGAGGTGCCTGGCACACACTATTCTCTCAGTATGGGGTTTCATTAATCATTCCTTCCTATCAAAGTGAAATCTTCGAGGGCCTCGATATGAGTGGCAGACAAGCCCACATGAACACACATTAACACTCTCACACACACCCAGACGTGTCAGAGGCCTGTCGCTATTACTCTCCCATCATCCCAGAAGTGCACACTGGCGCAGGCAGCCCCGATACAATGGAATGGCTCAGAGAAAAGGAGCAATGAAGCTGAAGAGATGTTAAGAAAACGTGATAAATGGCAGCTTGCGCCTCGTGCAGTGCACAGCTGTACCGTGTCGGCTTGGAGCTGCCGAGCTGGCTGACAGAAACCCTGTCACTTATCTTAAGACAGCCCTGCTCCCCCTTGCCATGGCAGCAGTGGAAGCTCACAATGCAGGATCGGAATGCTGCCACACTGGCTTTAACTTGGGTTGAGAAATAACAAAGGACGTGATACAGCAGTGACCAAAACTGCCAAGCCGATTTCAACTGTTTACAACGGCTGAACCACATGACATGACACAATATTGGTCTCACTTTCTACATACGGCTTACCGATTATGCGAAGCAAGGAATAGCAGTAAGACTTAGACAACTATTTAGACATTACAGTCCAGACTGGATCCTTACTGTGGCCTTTTGTAGCACAGTTAAAACTATATGTTTACTGCGGCTAGTATTTGGTATCAAAGTCCAATCTGTGTATTGATCAAGGTATTTGGTAGCACGGTCCTGTATGCTCCCAACTGTGGTACCTATCAATCTGAACTTTATGGCATCAATTCGGAAGTTTCAGAACCCATTTGCCTTGGGGGCAACTGCTTTCCTCATCTCTGAGGACAGAGGGGAAAAACAAACAGTAACAACATCCCTAGATGGCCACAAAACGGTATGCTTAAGAGGAATCGGATTAAGAAAAAAAGCCAACCCTCCCGTGAAACATGTTATCTGACCTTTGGAAAAGGTCTAAAGCTCTCTCTCAAGGGTGAATGCTGTGTCTCTGTGGATAGGTGGGAGGAGGGGAGGCTCTGTCACCTTTATACTCACATTCTCTGGCACCTGGGTTGACTTTAGCTCAGTGATTATCAGTTCTGATCACACAATGTTAATTATTAGTCAACAACATGTGGGGATATTCCAGATTAACACAGTGAAACCAAATTAACATTTCAGGCTGTGGCATTTGGCAATATGAAAAGGAGAGAATGGGTGGCAGGGATGGAAACAAGACTCCTATTGCATAGCAGTTTCACCCATTCCTGGTTGCACTACGAGCTTGATTAGCCCCAGTGTATAGGTAACAAGCTTGGTATTTCTGCTTTCATTCATTTTAATACCAATTTTATACTCCTTGCAGTACAAGAATTGCATTGTATGAACTTCAACTAGCCATAGGGGTTATACAGGTTTTGAATATAAACAAGACACTATTTTACATTCGGAGAATTAGATTGAGCATCTCGAAATAATAATGCCTGTCAAGAAGGCCCTTTAGTTCTTGTAAACACCTGCCACTGAGAGTGAGAGAGCGAGAGAGAGAGACGGCACTGAAGAGTCACCTGGCCCCCCTAGTTTTGAAGGTCAAGGAGAGGCTCATGCATATTCATGGCACTCGTCCGGGATCGATTGGTTTTAATTGTTTTTCCTGGGTCCTGGAAGGAAGTGCCAGGGGCTATTGATCTGCTGGAGATGAGGCCACTTACACTTCAGGCTGAGAAGCCGTCGCTCGACACTCTGCAGACAGGGGAAATGTGACAAGACAAGGTGCCGACACCAAACACAACATCAGTGTCAATCAGGGTCTCGCTGCTCGCATGCCAGGCCTGCTTACACACTGCAGTGCGGGACAGGGGCTCAGGCTGCTGTCTCACGTTCATTGCAAGGTGGCATGATTGCTTAATGCACAATCCCTACACCTCAAGAGGCCTGGGTTCAAATCGGCTTTCAAGTTAAATGACTTTGGTGGTCTCAGCTTAGCCCTCAGTAAATCATAGCTTTTTTGAGTTTTTAAGCATTTTTTTGTGTTTAATTTATCAATATTTGCCATAACTTCCGTAAATGACAAAGGAATATACTACATTTTCAGGAGAGCAAAAGCTTAAAAGAGAAGCCAGATCAGCTTTTTTTTGTTTCCTGGATGAGGACCGAGAGCCCTCTAACCCTCTCCAAACTGTGCAGTGTTCTTGTGATGCAGATATATGATTCAAACCAAGATTAAAACCTAGTAAATGAGTCCACTTTGTCACCAAGACCTTTACATTTGATTTCTAGTCCTGGTTACTAAATTCACCCTGCAGTGAGCTGACAGTCTAGTCTTTTATCTGTGGGGCTTGAATCACAAGTCAAATTAGTTTGATAGTCTAAACTTAGCCTTTAGTAAGCAATAGTCCACATCACAAAACCACTCTGCAATTTAGCTTGATTGATTGGCTGAGGTTTGTTGTGGACCACACCATACGTGTCCCTCAACTTGCACATGCAGTAAAATTGCGTTCAAATAAACACAATAAACTAAAATAAAAAACAACAACAAAAAACAGGCATTTCCACAACCATGTCACTCTACAAAAACCCACGTTCTTGTCTCGACAGCGACAGTCCACACAAACAGCGACTAGTTGACGTGTTTTAGCTTTTCTTTATTTCCTCTCTCTGGCTCTTTTCTCTTTCCCTACCTTCTTTGCTAAAAAAAGGGATAATCAGCGTTTACTCAAGCAAAGCAAAAAAACATTTAAGTGAAGTGGGGAAGGGAGATTGAAGGAACTACTGAAGAATAACACCGGGCTGCTTTTGCTGTCAAATCACACAAGATTTTCAGTAATAGATTCTCCTCCAGACACTCAATTCGATTCATAGGAGATTCTCCTTTATCCCAGTGCATCAAATATTTAAACACTCGTATTAGCCGCGGTGTCATCTCCTCGCCAGGAGCTTACAGTGCCAATCTCTTCTGGATTTTTTTTTTCTGTTCTCTCTTTCATCCCTGTTGTAATATCCACAATGTTATCTCTAGAAACCTCCATATACCCTCTTATCATTTTATTTTCAATACTTAAAACGGTATTAGTTTTTTTTTCTACTCCTTTCTTTCCGTCTTTCTTGCTTTCTTTTTGTCGCTCGTCAAGCTTTTCAATTTTAAGAGGCAAGGCTTAGAGATTGCGCAGAGAAGGAAGAGGGAGAACCAAGAAGAAAAAAAAAGGCACAGCAACAGCAGCGCAGTGTTTGACTGATGCCTTTCAATTGAGGCAGTCTAGCTTGTCAAATCACAGGCTGCAAAATGAATTGGCATATCTATTCAGCCTGCTGTGAGATGTCATGCAACACCGTTTCATATTCCTAGATAAGGCGCGATAAAGCAATTGCCCGGCTGACACCAGTGTGTAGCTTTTCCTGGTAATATTCTCCCTTTCCCCCGGCACAGATCCTGACATGGAGAGATGTTCCAGGCTGAGGGGTCTGGGTAGTCAACCCAACTAGGGAGAGGAGGGAGTAGGAGAAAATTAGGATGAATTGCGGGGCTCATGAAAGATGCAGGACTGGTAGCACTAGAGCCTAAACTATTCTCTGTTCCCAGTGATAGCGGAAGCTCTTAAAGTTTGCCCAGTCTGTACAAAGTCTGTCCTGGAGACCATCCTTTTTGGGCGACAGGAAGCAGTTCAGTTTTGTGCTAGGATCGTGAAGGATCGTGCTAGATGGATACAAAATGGCGTCCATCCTTTCATTGGTTTATAATCAGTAAGGTTTTGATGCTGATTTGCCATTTTATACTATCCCAGTTTCACATATTCTTATCTTCCAAACAATATGGTAATGCTAACTACCTTCATGGCCAGTTTAATGTCTTGGTGGCATTAAAGAAATGATGATGCAGCTGACCCCAGAAACTACAAGCGATAAATACACAATTGCAAGATGTACGTTCTTTCAAACCATAGGATGCGAGATCTATATAACAAAAGACAATCACAAGATAATCTGTATTACAATATAACACTTAATTTGAAGGCTTTAATACTTTTATTTTACTATACTATAATAATATATACCATGTACACCTTTTAAAATCTTTTTTTTGTGCTGATGTATACATAAAGAGAGCATATAACTATAGCAACCGATCGTATAAAGTTGGACAATGGAGATGTGACGTACTATTAAGAAATCACTGAAGGGTGGGAGAGATTAGCTAAGACGGTTAGTGACAGAGATAGCTCGAGATTTCCTGCAGACTGTGTTAGTTCAGAATTGGCAATGATCATGGCACCCCAGAACAAACCTCCAGTTTGTTATTCAAAATGTCAAGATTACTGCTGGAAGTGGCATGACAAGCTGCGTTTCAACTCTGGCCTGGAGGGACAGTCCGTTCTGGTTTTTAAATTCATAAATAGGGTGCCAAGTTTTGCAGCCAAACCAGAGCTACAGCGTCGGAGGACAACGCAGCTCTGCAAGCCCGCAGTCGCCCGGCCAGTCTACAGGGGTCGCTGTTGCACGGTGAGCCGAGGACAACCGGGTGGCGCTTGGCCAATTGTGCGCCACTCCCTGGGAGCTCCCGTCCACAGTTTGCAGTGGAATAGCCTGGACTCGAACCGGCGACCTCCAGGTTATAGGGCGCATCCTGCACTCCACGCGGCACGACTTTACTGGATGCGCCACTCGGGAGCCCCCTTTCGCTCCCATTTCTTAATAGTTTTTAAGCACTTCTACTTTACAAAAATGAATGGAGACCTTCAGTTTTGGTGTCTCTAGTTATAAAGTTTCTGGTTTTCCATATCCAGGACACATCACATTGCATGTTTTCTTTCTGTCATTCTGGGAACAAGTGGCCCTTTCCTGTATTTAAATTCAAAGGGAATTTATTACCATTACAAATTATTAGGGCTGTCAATTAATCGCAGTTAACTTCTGCGATTAACGTGTTAATTTAGTTTTAGATTAATATTTTTAACACACGTTCATCGCCCTCTGTCTTGACCCTCTCAGCATACTGCAATTCCCTGCGGCCGTTAATATACTCGAGTGCATGCCATGCAATAAGTGCAGTCGTCGTTTGAATAGAAAGTTACACATGGAACTGCATTATGGAGCAAAGCACAAAGTGAAGGACTTATGAACAGGAAGTTTCTTTTTTTAACAGTTCATTGGATAGAAAGACTGTTACTTGTATCTGTTAGTTCCAGTATCACAGAATGCATCTAGTCAGCTGTACAACCTGCGTGCTGTAAACAAAATGCACTTTCTAGGAGTTATTCTGCTACAGGCAGCAACAACAGAACAATAAATTAAACCTGTCATTTTTGACAGTATTTATTTATTTATTTTTTAATTCAAAGATCTCTGTAAACCTGTGAATCAAGCTACATCATGTCAGTTCGATACAGGGTGTCCCACTTGAAAGTAGCCCGTAAGTATTTCAGTTAGATGTTGGCACAGTCCATGTCCACGTTAGGAGGTACAAACTGAGTTTGTAATAACGAGGATTCTTGTACATGCCTGTGCTGCTCCATCATGGGATTATTTATTTATTTGTATGTTGTAATGCTTACTGGGCTACTTTCAGTGGGGCCCCCTGTGTAACCTATGTTGTCAATAGCTACCAACTTGTAATTTTATTTCAATTAGCACATTTATTTCTTTATTTTTTTATTTTTTTTTAAAACGGCAATTAAAAACAGTATACGAGTAACAGCTGTGTAAATAAACATAAAACCATAATGAGGGGCCACCAATTTGAATCCAGAAATAAGAAAACCATGTTTTTAAGATGATTTTTGGATAATAATAATAATAATAATAATAATAATAATAATAATAATAATAATAATAATAGAACTGCCAGGCAGTTTTACGGCTTCCAAGCTCAGTACCAGTTGGAAATTTTGTCAAGCTGTAGCATTGCAGCACAAGTGTCAGCAACAGATCAGTTTTATGGAGCAGTTTCAATTCAAAATACTGCATTAGTTCATTATCTCACGATGCTTTATAACTTTAAACACCATAGTAACCATGACCCTATCTAAACACTGTAAGGAGTTATAAGCTCATTTTACATTTAACCTTAAGGAGAGGTCAAAGGTCACGATCAAGGTAATTTTTGAATAGAGAATATATGGGTTCCTAAATGTGTTGTATAGTAACCATAACCCTATGTGCACTGTAAGGAATAAGCAAGTTTTACATTTGACCTTAGAGAGGTAAAAAGTCACAGGCAAGATGATTTTTGGATAGAGCATATATGGGTTCCTATTTGTGTTTTCTAGTAACCATTAACCTATATACACTCTGTAAGGAGTTATAAGCCAGTTTTACATTTTAACTTAAGGAGAGGTCAAAGGTTGCAGGCAAGGTCATTTTTGGATAGAGCACATATGGTTTCCCATATGTGTCCAAAGTAACCATTATCCTATCTGCACGTTGTAAGGCGTTATAAGTTTTACATTTGGCCGAAGATTTTGAAAGGTTTTTAAAGAACTGTGTCAGGTGGCCATATTGGTTTATGCACAAACACAATTTTTGAAAACATGGATGATGCTTGTCAACTTTGGAGTTAATCAAATAAACCATTTTTCAACTGAAGCGACTTTAAATTTTAGAAGAAAATGTAGGTCTGGTAACCATCTTGTTTTACAAAAGAAGACCATTTTGCCATATTTGAATTCCATTGTCCCCAGGATGATGCCTACCAAGTTCAGAGTTAGTTGGTTAAACGGTTTGCAAACAGAAGCAGTTTGATGCTTGGGGTGCGTTTTGGCGAATTTGGTGGCAGTCATTTTGATAGTAAAATTTATCGTAGCAACTTCTGCTTTGCAAACTTGAAGCAGGTTTTGTTGTTAATGACATATGTAAAGTTTCAGATCAATCGGTTCACCCGTTCCCAAGAAGAAGATTTTGGTTTACCTACCCACTCTCTCTGACCCCCTTCTCATCCAGTTGTTCTCCCTCACACCTGTACTTGTCCTGTCTTTCCCTTTTCCTCTAACTCGCTTCTCTTTCCTCTCCCCTCTGCTCTCCTCCCACTCTGCCCCATTAGTTTAGTGACCAGCGGGCTGTGACAGTCTCCAGTAATGGTGTTCCCATGTGAATCGAGGAGCTTTTCCATTAGCACTTCTAATATTCTGACACCTAACACAGCCCGCTATTACATTCATACACTGATCACCGGCTGGAAATTACATCGCCGGGCTGGCAGAATGGAAGAAACTGCAGCGGCATAATCAGAGTGTGCCATGCACTGTCAGTCCTGTCACAAATACATACCAAAGCAGGCGTGCACATGGGGCTTAGCGTCTGAGTGTGTCACTTGCTTTGCCTTCAGTATGTGTGTGTGTGTCCCTATGCTTGTGTTGTCATGTAGGTATGGCCTTTTCCAATGCTTAGATCCTTCAAGACCTCACTTGAATAGGATTAGAAAGATTAGTTGGAATAGGACAGAAATACCTGTTTTTCTAATTGTTGTGTGTTTAGGTTTAGTTTGTGTAAGAATGTGATTATATAGATGGCAGAAACTGTGTTGCTTCTCTGAAATCTGAGTTTATGATTTCAAAATCTCATTGTACTGAACATGTACAAGTACTGTACTGAAATTGTATGAAATAAGAATACATGCACTCTATTACTATTATAAATGACAAAGTATTGCCTGGAAATCAATCAATTTAACCTACTCATAGCTTTGGACACTTCTGCTAATGTAGTTTTGTGTTCAGGAGGTAATCTTCTATGCCTGGGAGTCAGTAGCATCACAAAACAGGGAAATAACTTGTGTCATAAATAGCACTGTAACCTTTTTCAGTGTATATGTCCTGTAATTATCTCTGGTTAAATTGTAGAAATCATTTTGAGGGTGCCACAGACCCCCCCAGACTCTTTCAAGCACACCTATGGAATGAATTAGAAACAAGGGTTAAAAATGCAGAAGTTTGTCCCAGCGAAAGGTTGAGTGGGGTAGGGTCACCTTTCTCCTTTTCTCCCCCCACTCCCTCTCTCCCTCTCTCCGAGGCACAAAGAGCCGAGGGGGCGGCTGCTGCTGCTCTCAGTTGTTCAGGATATTGGCAGCCAGCACGATTCTTTGTGTTCCCTGCAATTTCCTCTGCCGCTGATTATTTTTAGCCCCTCGCTCCCCCCTCTAGAGGGGGCTCTGATTGAATGAAACACAACTCTGAGCTCCAATAAGTGTATTTCAATTACAATCTGTCATCGGGTAATAATATAATGATATATCGTGTGATATCAAATCTATGCTAATCATGTTGCATTATTATTATTATTTTATGTTTTGGAACAGGGAGTGGGGGATTTTTGGTTTCAAATCTTGTGTTAAAGTGAGATTGTTATTGCTACAAGAAAGTGCAGGTAATTAAGATCCGCTGGTAAACAACAAGTTCCCCGTTCGCCTGAATGTTACTAAATATGCATGAAAAAAATACTCTTTATTATGACAAACTGTTAATGTATATGCTGCATGGATATGGGTGCCATGTTTTAATTTGTTAATACCCTCAGATCCCATGAGCTTTTTTTTATTAGCTAATGCTAGTTTAATTTAAACGACAACCTTTTTAGACCAAATAACAAGGCTTTGAAAAGAAGCAATGTGTGTCCATATGATTCTGTTAGCCAGCAATAGAGAGTTGTAGCGCTGATGGGGTTTGAATATGTTAAAAATCATCTCAACAGATATATATGTATATGTATATCCAACAGTGGATTTTACTCTTTACACATTCTATACATAATATAGTCTATGTTTGAGTAGGTTTGCAAGTTGTACAGGATAGGAAATGAAGCTCTTAAGCTATACACACTGACACATGAAGAGCCTGGAAAAAAAACAAAAACACAAAGAGATTCTGATGCGCAGAAAAATGTAATTTGAAAACATCCCTGATTCCTGAATCACCTCCTTGGCTGGGTGCTGTATCCTGGAGTGTGTCAAACTGGTTCTCTGTGCTTCAGAGATCCTCGCTAGTCAAACTCATGCTGTTCCCTGTCTTAATCCACAGTGACACTGTATACTCGGGATCTCTTCTTCCAACAGCTGACACTTGTTTTAATAGGTTGGCTTGGTTTCTATTAAGTTGTTCGCTCTAAAATTAATGTGTTATCTAGCAGCTTCTAAACTGGCATATTTTAACGCAGTGATGTAAAAACACATTTCGGTTTGTGTTCCAAAGTGTAAAATTATATTAGTTCAATCTGTTGAAGCCTGTGGCTAAATCTATGGGGCTATGGACTTAACTCTTTAATGCCCCAACCATTTTCCAACCATGCTAAGAAAAGAACCAAGCAACAGCAATATGATTAATCTGAAAAGCCTCCTGCCTCAGACAGTTTACACCACATACAGTCATTTAGTATCAGAAAAGAGATTCCGGAGGCAGGTGAACAACCTGGAGAATTCTCGGTTGAACAGTGTTGGTTCAGAATAAACTTTAAATATACTGACAGATTTGCAGTCTTCAGCAAGACATTCTACATGTTCCTAACAGTAATGAAGAAAACAGAGAGCTACTATGAAGGAAAGGAAAGCAAGACAAGAGATACAAAATTAAAAATGAGGAATGACAGAAAAACAGGAAAGAAAAGAAAGATAAAAGCAGAGATGAGGTAAAGAAAGGAAAGAAAATGAGGAGAGAGACAATAGAATCGGTAAAAGAACAATGAAAGTGAAAAAAGGATGAAATAAACAAATAAAAAAAGATGGTGAGATGGGAGCACAGCACGTTCAGAAAGAAAGAGGGATGCAAAAAATGAGAGAAAAAGCGATAAAGAAAAGGACAACAGAAAAGGAGAAAGAAAACAGGAAAAAAAATTGAAAATTTTAGTGAAAGCAAGACAGAAAGAAATACAATTGTGACTGGAAGGCTGCTGAGAGCTACACAGATATAAAAGAGTGAATGAGAAAGAAAGAGAGTATTATGAAGAGAGAGACAGACAGATAGATAGATATACTTTATAAGAAAGAACTCAGAAAAGCAATGAAAGTCAAAAACAAACCCTTTAAAAGTGAATTTGAGACAGACGGGGAGAGAGAGAGAGAAAGAGAAAGAGATGTCTGTGTGTCTCTCCGCTGTCCCCTTGGCTCTATGACTGGGCTGCACAGGGTGAGGGGTTCTGAAAGCGGTGGAGGGTAGGGGAGTGAACGCCCCAGCAGCCTGCCAGCCAGCGCCAGTCACTTCGCCCTGCTCCCCATTCATCAAAGAGGCACAGGCCACTGGCCAAGCGAAGACTCCTATCATTACACCTCTCACAATGCGATCCATACCACTAACCCTGCCTTCATTCGCCAGGATTAATAATATCTCTTTCAACCTTCACACTGTGATAAATAGGCAAGGGGAGAACAAAAGGAGAGCGAGAGAGAGAGAGAGAGTGGGGAAAGTGAGAGTTATAGAGACTTGAGTGAGGAACTTCAGGAAGAGGAAGCTAGGTCTTCCTGGTGTCGCAGACTACAGTACAAGAGATTAATGTAATGTACTGTGCAACAATTTCTCTATTTGTTTCTTTTCCTTTTTTTTGCCAGATCTTCTGGGGGTAAAAAATGAAGTTATATATTCAAAATCTTAATAGCATCTTGATTAACTTTCACAGTTTTGAAGGTTCACAAAATGCTTTTTAAACACAAGTTTGTTATACTTCTAAACAGAGGGAGCTCCTTTTTTCCCCCTCTGTTAAATGTTATGTGCTACACTTAACACCTACATAAAACTGCATCTGCTGTAATTTGATCACAATGCTTTGTATTTGAGTTTAGCGGTTCAGTAGGATTAAACTAAACCAACACGCTTTCACGGAGGGTTTACTGTCTTGTTCGATCGGTCTAATAACATTTCACAAGGTAAAAAACAAAAGAAGCAATTATGAAAATGAAAGACACACGAAAAAAAAAAATAGTGAAAACTGCACTAATTACACCAGAACAACAGTAAACAAGACAAAAGGCAAGGGCTCTGGTTATATAATGTTTGTGTATTTCACACGTGGTTCACAGCCTGCTGCTAAGACTTGAAAGATGCCTATCTTGCAATGAGGGACCAAGAAGAATAGGACAAGACAAAAAAAAGCCAAGAGAAAAGGAAGAGGCTGAACTGAGAACAAAAAGGACATCAGTAACTAATGAAAGTTCGTTAAAGAACATCGCTCGGCGCCTTTGGCCCTCCGTGCTCTCAATTCCCTCCTTCCCCCTTTTATTCCGGCTTGATTTAAGAGTTCTTCTCTCGGCTCTGACAGTAAGGTATTTCTATCCCACAGATTATAACTCACTCGCTGTGATTATTCAACTCCAAAGCCCTGGCCCCAACTGCATTTAGCCCAAACATAATATCCTTCATGCATACATTATCCATCTTCCTTATTATGTGGAATCATTTTGGAATTAAATTTCAGCCCTCTAATATTGGCTCAGAGAGCCGTCTGCTTTATAGGGTAGTCAAAGGTTAAAATACCAATCAAAATAACCCCGGCGATGCAGCGAGACATTTTAATATTCAGAAAGCTGGTAATTGTAAAAGGACATTTTCTTTTTCTCTGATTACCCCAAAGGCAACACATGTTAACACGACAGGGGAAGAAAGGAGTGAGCAGTAAGGTTCAGATGTTAGGGACAGTACCGTGTGGGGGTAGAGGGAGGGGGGGGGTACGTTTTAAAGGGGGGCAGTCAGAGAGGGAATTCAACTAAATAGTGACCCTCCCCATGAAAAATAATAGAACACATTTAGTTTTGTATGTGGTCAGTTATCAGCTGCTTTAAGGGCTACATTCACACAACAACTATTTTCACCTCAGTCACAGAATATTGTGGTATGCATTCCAGTCGTATCAAACATTTTTAGAAGACAAAAAAAATAACAAACAATAAGTGTATATGTTGCACTTTAAAGATAAAGTTCAACTTCTTATTACCCTCCAGGTAAACTGTAAAACTGATTGAACAAAAAAGCAAAAAAGATTTGAAAATTGAGACACATTCAAACGAACTATATATGCACAATGTGACTGCGAATGAAGTGAACGGTAATCACATGGTATAAAATCTCACATTGTTTAGGTAGTGTGGCTAGGGTAATAGAAAGCTTGTCTACTGTTTATTTAATTACAGCTTTAGCTAATTAATGATAGCTTTGGTTTACTTATCAGTTGTATATGGTGGTGAGATATCTTGCTTTCATAACCACGAAGATAAATGCAGTTTGACAAACTGTTACTAAATACAAAAAGTATCAAGGAATTTAGGAATATGTTTCAACAAGAAGTCTTTATCAATGTCATTATATGTTATAAATAAATACACACAGTATTGTGAAGGCATGTAAATAATCAAATGAATATTAAAAAATATATATCTTACGGATCACTGGGGGAAATGAAATGCCTTAAATCTTTAATAATCAATGAAACAAAAAAAAAACACCTGAAGACTTTGTCTAACACGAAAAGCCGCTCAATTAAGACAACTGTACTCACTTTGAAGGTTGGAATAGAGGGATTCACTGTAATAATAATAATAATAATAATAATAATAATAATAATAATAATAATAATAATAATCATCTGTCTAAAATGTTGGTATTGATTACAGGAGGGCTCTTTGAGAGTTGTTCCAAGTCTGAATTGATGCTGCTAATCCTCCAAATGGAACCCTTAATTAGAGTCCCTGAGGGTGAAAGGTTAACTATTATTATCTAACCTTCTGCTTTGTTTGTGTCTCCACAGTGGAGACACTTTTGTGCTCATTTAACCCCCAGCTCCAGAACCAAGGAACGACAACAAAATACCGGTATCGTCAACCTGTAAAATGTCCTCTATCTACAATACATTCTAGTACAAACTCTTCACTGCAGTATGTGCAGTATGCATTCGCCACAGTAGTTTAAAAAGAGAACCTGCGTGTCTGAAATAAACCATTTCAAGGGCACATGCTGAAGGTATCTGAAAGGGTCTTTCTGTTGTTGCTACAGTGTATGAGACAGTCAGAAAGTATGGAAAAGAAACAGAGAACTTCCTGGGAACATCCTGTGCTAGTTGTGATGTAAGTGATCTGCATGATTTAAAATCGCTGTTCTGTATCCTCTTAGTGCTGCTATTCGCTGTGGAGGTGCTGTATGTGGACAGTAGTTTGCTTGTTAAGTGGATTGTCTGCTGTCGAGGTGTGGATCAGCACAGTGTTAATAGATCAATGCTACAGGAATAAATTGGCTTACCGTCCAGGTGAGAAGTAAACTGGCTTAAAGTTTCAAAAGCTTCAAGGGACTCACTGTCCCCTGTCTGACAGAGAATATTGTTCCCTTAAACACTTTCTGCTGAGCCTTCAAGATACAGTACAAGGTACAGGGCTTTGTTTTCTTTTAAAGTTTAAATCCTCATTTTAGTGACCCAAAATCAACCCACACAGCTTTTTTTTTTCTCTCAACCTGCTGTCTACATAATGATATTACCATATACCCATACCGGTACTTTACATTCTATGCTGCCAACTATACACACATTGATCAATACCCGGATGTCACCTGCTGGACACTTAAATGTGGACACAATTTTAAGATTTTTGACATAATAAATGAGCCCATGTTGAAAATATTAGCACTGTCAGTGTATCCAATAAAACATGTTATGAGTAAACCAAAAACACCACAAAACTCTCCCTCCTTTTCAAATTTCGAGGTAAGACAAACATTTCTCTTAATCGGTGACTTGAACTGTAACATGCTTTCTTATACGATAGAGGCGTTCGTCTAGTCCACTTGAATCGTTTCTTATTTTTACATCAGTATTTATGATCAAGTGTTTATTGTGACGAATGTGTATATTCTAGGGGTTAATGACCAATTGATAAATCACACCTGTGGGATTTGATCGATTAAAAAATAATAGATTGATTAATCTTGTCTACCAAAAAAACGGTGAGCGAAAACGATGGTGGAGGGTACTTCTAAAGAGCTTGGCTAACTTCCAATTACATGGAACCAAATATTTTCAAACTGTAAAATGACATGTAAGTAAATATATGTATATTAAACATTAGCTGGCATTATGAAACATTTGCAGTAAAGAGCATTATGTTAATACTTTGTATTACTTTGAATTGTCTTTCAATACAATTTCATATCACAAGCAAACAGGTGTGAGTAATTGATTGTAGATGATTAATTGATAAATAGAAAACGTCACGATTAAAAACCCCTAGTATTTTCATCTTTAAATTTGAGCATTTTTTTTTTTTTAGTTTTTTAGTTTTTATATAAAGTCAGTGCTACAAAGGTAAAACTGTAATCATTTTAACTCAGTCTTTAGTAATAATTCTGTGAGATGCTTCATCACACATAGTACTGTCCAGTGAGAGAATACCCAATTGTTTGTACTGCGAGGCGGGATGGGTATGATATACACATAAGTACAAATCTGCAAAGTTTGTCAAAAGATTTGAAATCTATCGCAGAGTAAGTTTTCCTGCTGAGACGCCATCATCACTGGACACACCAGACCCTTATTTGAGTGGGCTGGCTGACCCCCTTTGTGTCTCTGGCTCTGCAGTGATAAACTGTACAGTGACCTTATCTGTGTCTGCCTTGTGATCTTGCATTGGCTCCAAATGACCTTAGAAACCCAACAGCCTTCTCTCTTGGACATGTACAGCTCATTTTCAAGGCTCTTTCTTTTAGATAAGGAAGTGACATTTGTTGCATTGGTTAAGTTAGTGTATGCTATCTACCAGTGACACAAAGGGAAGATCCTTACAAAAAAGAAAATAGATGGAAGATTTGCAACAGGCTTGAATAGGAGGGGGAGAAATAGAAAATAATAACTCATTTCAATGCAAATAGGATGGGGCTTTATAGCATCTCAAAAACAGTGATTCTCCTTTTTGTTGCTGCTAACAAAAGTACCTTTTTGAGATTAATCCACTGCTTGAAGTAATCAGGAACCTGCAGTCCTAAGTGCTGGCATTGTCCTGGCAGCCTAAGAGGAGAGAAATAAAGCAGGTTGATTCTATTAGCACCACTCCTGACAATACAAAACCCTCTGTTTTATTAAGCTGCTTTCAGAGTGAGCAGCAACTGCTAGGACGATGCAGTGAAGAGATTAGGGCCTTCCACTCAATTCAACACCACCACACCACCTCAATCGACCCCAGCAACAACCAGTGTTTCACTTCACACCTTCAAGATTTCCAGGTCTATTTCCCTACCCTTCATAAGCTTCATAAACCCCCATTATGTTTTCTTGTCTTGGCAGAGTAACTTGCCAGTAAGAGAGCGCTTTTGGAGACCCTAATACTTGTGAACTAATACTAATGTGCGTACCTTCAGAAATGTTTAAAAACATATGTGTAATGAAAAACCTGGGAAGACAAACTTGTTTAATAGCATTCTTCCCAGCAAGATCTCTGCCCAATCACCCCTTAGCTAAGGAGGTTACAGGGGGACTTGCTGAAATTTGCACACTTTTTGCAGCCATTCATCAAATTTCAAGCCATTTAAAGAAATGATTTATCATCATTTATCAGTATTACGGAAGCAGGTAAACGGAACAGTAAATGGAACAGAATTTCAAAGAAAGAAAAAAAAAATCCAGGCAGCACAGTGGCACAGTGGTTAGCGTTGCTGCCAGCTCCAGGGTTATGGGTTCGATTCTGGCCTCAGGGGTCTGTCTGTGTGGAGTTTGCATGTTTTCTCCGGCGTCCCATCCGGGGTGTAGTCCTGTGTCTGCCGGGTTAGGCTCCGGCTCACCGCAACCCTCTATAGAATTAAGCGGTTACAGATAATGGATGGATGGAAAAAAAATCCAACAATGTCAAAAAGAGTGTATGTCATTCTACTTTTTTTTTATTGCAAAGTTTTAGAACCACCATAGAAGCAACCTGAAAACAACACCTGCTTGTAAAAGCCGAGAACTAAACAAACAAATCAATGTGAACTATAAATAAATTAATAACTAGTGAATTTTATAAAATTCACTAGTTATATCAGAGAAAGAGGACTGAAGCAGTATTATAACAAGTTAGTAATGCCCGCCTGTGCAGCTAAACAAGTGCATCAGCAGCGAGCAGTTAGACATATCAGCAGTGTGTGTGTGTGTGTGTGTGTTAGCTGGAAATACGCAGCGTGTCAGTCAGTGCTGGGCTAATGAGACACAACAAGCACTCACACACGGAACACCACCTTCTCAGAGGTTGAAATCTATCTCAAACACACCTGAGCACGCTGACACAGCGCCACTGTACCCTCAAGCATTGAAACTGATACAAGTCTGAATTCTTTTTCCATGATTTTACCTCAAGCTGCTTTAACCTCAAACCACGACACATTAAACAGAAGAAATATCCAATTTCTATGAAAATGTTTAATTTCTTTAAATACTTCAACAAGACTCAAAGATACAGTATAAAGCATAGATTGAAATCTGACTGAGACACAGCTGTAGGCCTGTCCAGTCACTTAGTGTACTGTAACAGCCATTTTGAACACAGGACCTCTTGATTACCTGTCCAAAGTTCACGATTCAATGTATCGTGATACTACATTAAACTTAATGCATTGTGGAACACCATGAAAGATACTGTACAGTCCAGCCAGAGGCTCTGGAACAACGAATGTGAGTTACACTGTTACTGGTAGAAGTGCATTTTTATAAATGTCTCATTAAAAGTTCTCTATTATGTATAATTATGTTGTTAAATATCTTACTACAAGTGGAATAAATCTGTTTGTCAGGACAACCATATGTATTGTAATATGTATTGTAAAAAGACCTGTGTATTGCTAGAAGTACTGTATCATTGCATGACTTTAGTATAATTATATATATATATATATATATATATATATATATATATATATATATATATATATATATATATATATATATATATACATACATACACACACTCACACACTGCTGTGCAAAAGTCTTAGACATGTTTCATTTTTCTACTCTGATGCATTATGAGCATCAACAATTTACTCAAAGCCTCCACTAGTGTTTTCTACTATTATAACAACCTTGACTTGCATAAAGAAAGAAAAACATTCAGTGAAATAGCTTGCATCACTTGATTTTCAAGGTGTAGCATCCGAAGCATAATCAAGAAGTACAGAGAAACATCATCTGTAATTGACAAACCCAGGACTGGAAGACCCAAAAAACTGTCTAACAAGGATTACCTGAATACCTGAAGATAATATCCTTATGGAAAAGACAAGCGTTGAATTGACAACAGAACTGTCAGAAGGCACAGGTGTCGTTGTCCATCCATCATCAGTCCAAAGCACCTTTGACCATTGTTCCATAGTCCAATTTCTGTGTTCTTGTGCATATTTTAGCCTTTTAGTCTTGTTCCCCTTTCTAACCAGATGTATTCTTACTGCAACACATCCTTTAAGTCCTGATTTCAAGAGTGACCTTCGTACTGTTGATTTGATGGACAACGACACCTGTGCCTTCTGCCAGTTCTGTTGCTCAAGTATATTATTAGCCGGCTGCTTTGTACAGCGGTATCGGCGCAATGCTTTAGTGCGAGAGGTCCTGGGTTTGCTCCCACCCTCCGCCTGGGTGTGGATTGCCTCGCCCAGTGTGATATGCCTGGCTGCGTTAACCGAGATCGCTACAATATACAGTACTGTGCAAAAGTTTTAGGCAGGTGTGAAAAAATGCTGTAAAGTAAGAATGCTTTCAAAAATAGACATGTTAATAGATTATATTTATCAATTAACTAAATGCAAAGTGAGTGAACAGAAGAAAAATCTAAATCAAATCCATATTTGGTGTGACCACCCTTTGCCTTCAAAACAGCATCAATTCTTCTAGGTACACTTGCACAAAGTCAGGGATTTTGTTGGCATATAGTCAGGTGTATGATTAAACAATTATACCAAACAGGTGCTAATGATCATCAATTCAATATGTAGGTTGAAACACAATCATTAACTGAAACAGAAACAGCTGTGTTGGAGGAATAAAACTGGGTGAGGATCAGACAAACTCAGATAACAAGGTGAGGTTGCTGAAGACAGTTTACTGTCAAAAGTCATACACCATGGCAAGACTGAGCACAGCAACAAGACACAAGGTAGTTATACTGCATCAGCAAGGTCTCTCCCAGGCAGAAATTTCAAGGCAGACAGGGGTTTCCAGATGTGCTGTCCAAGCTCTTTTGAAGAAGCACAAAGAAACGGGCAACATTGAGGACCGTAGGCGCAGTGGTCGCCAAGGAAACTTACTGCAGCAGATGAAAGACACATCATGCTTACTTCCCTTCGCAATCGGAAGATGTCCAGCAGTGCCATCAGCTCAGAACTGGCAGAAAACAGTGGGACCCTGGTACACCCATCTACTGTCCAGAGAAGTCTGGTCAGAAGTGGCCTTCATGGAAGACTTGCGGCCAAAAAGCCATACCTCCGGCGTGGAAACAAGGCCAAGCGACTCAACTATGCACGAAAACACAGGAACTGGGGTGCAGAAAAATGGCAGCAGGTGCTCTGGACTGATGAGTCAAAATTTGAAATATTTGGCTGTAGCAGAAGGCAGTTTGTTCGCCGAAGGGCTGGACAGCGGTACACGAATGAGTGTCTGCAGGCAACAGTGAAGCATGGTGGAGGCTCCTTGCAAGTTTGGGGCTGCATTTCTGCAAATGGAGTTGGGGATTTGGTCAGAATTAATGGTCTCCTCAATGCTGAGAAGTACAGGTAGATACTTATCCATCATGCAATACCATCAGGGAGGCATCTGATTGGCCCCAAATTTATTCTGCAGCATGACAACAACCCCAAACATACAGCGAAAGTCATTAAGAACTATCTTCAGCGTAAAGAAGAACAAGGAGTCCTGGAAATGATGGTATGGCCCCACAGAGCCCTGATCTCAACATCATCGAGTCTGTCTGGGATTACATGAAGAGAGAAGCAACTGAGGCTGCCTAAATCCACAGAAGAACTGTGGTTAGTTCTCCAAGATGTTTGGGCCAACCTACCTGCCGAGTTCCTTCAAAAACTGTGTGCAAGTGTACCTAGAAGAATTGATGCTGTTTTGAAGGCAAAGGGTGGTCACATCAAATATTGATTTGATGTAGATTTTTCTTCTGTTCACTCACTTTGCATTTTGTTAATTGATAAATATAAACTATTAACATGTCTATTTTTGAAAGCATTCTTACTTTACAGCATTTTTTCACACCTGCCTAAAACTTTTGCACAGTACTGTATATACAGTGCCGTGAAAAAGTATTTGCCCCCTGTCTGATTTCCTGCATTTTTGCAAATTTTTCACATTACATTTGGTTAGATTTTTTTGTGGGTTGTAGTAGTATATAGAGGGAGTCTGAGAGAAAAAATGACACTAAAGTTTGGTGCTTCTTTCATTTGTTTGGTGTGCAAGGTAATCAAACATGCAATCTTCAGGTGTGAAAAAGTTATTGCCCCCCCCTAGTTAACTTAACCCAATTAAAGGGATAATTAGGGTCAGCTGTTTGAGTACTTTGGTTAACAAACAGGCCTGATTTGGGCCAGCCCTGCCCAATATAAATCTGACTAACTCTGGCCCTTACCATCAGAGTGAAGTTGTCAGCACACAGGTTCTAGAGGCACATCATGCCACGAACAAAAGAAATTCCTGAAGACCTCTGGAAAAAAGTTGCTGATGCCTATCAGTCTGGAAAGGGTTACAAAGCCATTTCTAAGGCTCTGGGGCTCCACCGAACCACAGTCAGAGCCGTTTTGTCCAAATGGAAAAAGTTTGGGACAGTAGTGAATCTTCCCAGGAGTGGCCGTCCTGCCAAAATCTCTCCAAAAGCAAGGCGTAAAATCGTCCAGGAAGTCACAAAGAATCCTAGAACAACATCCAGGGATCTGCAGGCCTCTCTCGCCTCGGCTAAGGTCAGTGTTCATGACTCCACCATCAGAAAGACACTGGGCAAAACGCCTTGCCATCATTGAAGGAACCATAAATTCTGCTCTGTATCAGAGAATTCTACAGGAGAATGTCTGGCCATCCGTCCGTGAGCTGAAGCTGAAGCGCAGCTGGGTCATGCAGCAAGACAATGATCCAAAACACACAAGCAAGTCTACATCAGAATGGTTGAAGAACAAGAAATGTAAAGTTTTGGAATGGCCTAGTCAAAGTCCAGATCTTAACCCCATTGAGATGTTGTTGCAGGACCTGAAACAAGCAGTTCATGCTCAAAAACCCACAAATGTCACTGAGTTGAAGCAGTTCTGCATGGAGGAGTGGGCCAAAATTCCTCTACGGCGCTGTTATCCTCTACGGTTGCAGTTATCGCTGCTAAAGGTGGCATAACCAGTTATTGAGTCTAAGGGGGCGATTACTTTTACACACGGGGGCAATGGGTGTTGCTTAATTTTCTTTAATAAAGAAATGAAATATGTATCAAATTTTTGTGTTATTTGTTCACTCAGGGTCCCTTTTATCTAATATTAGGTTTTGGTTGAAGATCTGATAACATTCAGTGTCAAAAATATGCAAAAATGCAGAAAATCAGACAGGGGGCAAATACTTTTTCACAGTACTGTATGTATGTATGTATGTATGTATGTGTGTATATATATATATATATATATATATATATATATATATATATATATATATATATATATATATATATATATATATACATACACACACACACATATATACTGCAACAGCCTGTTTCCCCAGATATTTGTGGGAAAACTACACATTTAAAAGAAAAAGAAAAGAAAGTCAGTCATGCCGAAAGTAAAGACACATTATCCTGCACGAGGCAGCTTTCCTCTGCAGTCAGAACTCTCCAGAGCCCTGGCCAATTCCCGCTATGAAAATGTAAGAGTGTCCCAGTTAATTGGCCGACCCCGAGGTCAAGCCAGTGACTCTCCGCTCCTCCATAAATATTGTATGAGCCCATCAAAGCAGTTCTGTCACCCTGTCATCCAATCCCACCCACCAGCCAGCTACCCAGCACAGCCACACAGCAATTCAGCCCCTCTCCACGCAGTGTGCATACTACTCTGTGATGCAATCCACAGCAAACGGATGCCATCAATTTACAGCATTTTCTGTTTACCACTAACCGGAGAGCATTTCCATTTCAAATTGTTATTTTTAATGTAATCACAAATATTAATGATCGTGGTAACTATTACAAGCTTGTGATTTTATTATCAATATTTTATATGTTATATGAAATTGGTCGGTAATGACAAATAAGTAAATGAATGACTAACAAAGTTAAATTTGGCAATAAAATAAATCCATTTTGCATTTGGTAATATAACTCCGTCTCATATCAGACATTTACCAAAGTCACTGCAAATTTAAAAAAAAAAATCTCAATCTACCAGTGCTTATTTATTTATTTATTTATTTTAAATATTGTTCCTATGATTTAGAGGAAAAAGCAAGCTCAGGCTATTCGGATTTGAATAGCCAAGGGTCACTGTAAGTTTAAAGTGATGCTTTCTGTTTAAATAATACTCCCATTTCCATTCCATTTCCAGTTCTGAGAGCCACTTGTTTCCGCCGGCCTCAGGAACAGCGAGTTTAAGGACAGAGGGAAGGGCCGGGGATGAATCTTTACAGCAGTCGACAGAGCCAGGTGTCACTTTTCTGTGTTTATTTTTCCCTGTCCAGGGGGGCTTGGTGTTCTCTCTCTCTCTCTCTCTCTTTTCCTCCTCTCTCTTGCGAGTGCCGGGAGATGGCAGGACCCATGCTAATCACTTGTGACACATCATTGAGGAGAGCAGGCTGTTTGCAGTCAGCAGTGCGTTTTGTTAATAATTATTTTAAAAGTGTCACGTCACTGTCACCCTCTCCGCTAACAAAGAGACAGGCTGCCTGCAGGGGAGTGGAGACGCTTCCAGTGAATGCAGCTCTCCGTCTGTCACTACATCTCACCGTTAGCCACTTTGCTGCTAAAGGGTAGGACTTTTTTTTTTCTCCTCTTCCATCAAAAGCCAGGCCTCTTTGCTGCTGTACAGTAACACTAGAATATTGCTAGTACAGCCCATTTACTGCCTCTGGTTCCGATACGCTCTGGTCTCTTTAAAATCGCTTAATCACATGGTTCTGAACAATACGACAAATAATACATTACTTACTGATTCACTGATCATTTATTTGATCCTTTCTCTTTTACAACATGTCAGATGTGACCATGCGGTGGCACTAAACGCAAGTTTAAAATTACAGCCAAACAAAACACAATTATAACATTTGACCACTAGTGGCTCTGTGGGTTTGGGTTCTTTTTCACAATGCTATTGCCTATCTGTAGAACTGCTACAGTATGTCTTGAAAATATAGAGATATTATGTCTCTGCTCGTAATTTACCCCATTTAAATCTGTTCTCTGTAATGTGAGGATCTATTACATTCCTACTGCATAGTCATTCACTGAAGAATGCCAGCCACAGAGGACTGAGTTGAGAGCAGTTGCAGACATTATGCATTTGTGGGAATAATTAATAAGTGCTAATCAATCCATACACGATTTAGAAGATAGCGAGATTATTATGATGTTCTAGTTATGCATATTTGCAGCTACAGTTTCATTTTTAAATTTCAAATGTGATTTAGGAGTGATATATATATATTTTTTTTAAATGAGCACAAAGATATGGAATGAATAACAACAAGGAGAAAGAAATTGTTTAGTTTTTTCTAGTTGTTGTTCGTTTTTTTTTTTTTTTTTACATACTTTTTTTTCTTAGGAGTATTGCGTCAGGGCCGAAGGCAGGAAGCAATCAATGATTTAAACAATAATGCTGCTTTCTGTATTCCTTGTCACACTCCCAGGTTCCCAGCTGCTTTAGGGGCTGTCACACACTGTCACCTACAGACAGGTCATCTTTCCTGCACTGCTATTCCATCTGCTAGCTGTTTCCCCGGCCTCCCTCTTACTACACTCTCCCAGTGTCTTATTACTACACTCGTACTACTTTTCTACTCTTGAAGTGTGTCTCGCTCAACTCTTTATCTTGAACTACTCTGCCTTAATTGGCCTCCCTCTTTCTACTCTCTTTCTCTCTGTTATAAATACAGTGCTCTGTTTTTTGTTTTGTATTGTTGGGAGTGGGGTTTGTAACTGTTGACTTTGAAACAATTATGGTTAGTTTGCAACTTTTTATTGGAATAGTATAATATTGTGTGTGATCCCTCTGGAGGCTTTTCAAAGAGACCATTCTTCTCACGGAGTCTTTCCAAAGTTGCTGTACTCACAATCCTCCACATGGTTTATCTGAACAAGGCACAATATAAATCAAATTTGATCTATACAGATCACAATGTCCTTACCCCACTCTAAATAGTTTACAATTAGCATTCGACATAATTTAGGAACCACCTAACATTTAAACACAAAACAGCTTTCATGTGAAACTAAGCTGTTGGGCAGAACTGTAAAAGTCAACACCAGGCTTTTAAGTTAAGACACAGACGGCCTGAGATTACCTGGTGACAATGTTTGACCTAATCAAACAAAGCCTAGTGCCCCAGGAGCTAGCAGCGGGGATGGGAGTATAAGAGATTTAGTGCTGAGAATGCAGGGAACACAAGTCCAGACCTCAATTGAAAGTTTTAAATGCAAAACATATCCAGTAATTCAGCTGTTGCAACTGGACAATCTTAGTACAGGAGAAGCCTTACCAGTAGGAGGAATAGGACTTAAGGAGAATGAAAATATTTGAATCAGCCTGCAGTAAGCTTGGGCCCCACTGGAAGATTCACCATTTTGTTTAAATCAAGGGTGTCAAATTCGTTTCGTTTGGCAGGCCTGATCCGATACCATGGCGCTTGGCGCGGGCCGAGTGACAGTTACAAAAATACAAAGACAAACCCAAAACCTAAAAATGATTGTATTTAATGATTGTATCACCTCTTGGAACATGTGAGCAACACAAATTATCATGTTGCTGTGATTGATGTCAATCGCCGACCACGTGGGTGAGACGGCAATGCATCAGCTGATTCGAGACACCAGAAAACGGTTTTCACTCAGTTCTGATTTGTAAATTCTGCAGTGACAAGTGTCATTGTGTCTTTATCCGTGAAGAGAAAGGTGGAACAAGAGTGCTGTGTTTCAAGAGAAATTGGGAATTTCGGATTTCTTTGTGGGCATGAATGGAAAGCCAATGTGCTTAATTTGAAGCAACATGTGTCTGTTGTGAAATAATACAACACTAAAACACGCTATGAAGCAACCCATGGCAAGAAATATGATAAATATACAGGAACGTTACGTGAAGATAAATAATCTGAATTAGCAGTAACTGAAAAATGGAGCAATTGATGTTTACTAATGAGAAGCGGCAAGCATTCTCTGTCATGAATATCAACAAATCAAAACCAAATTCTCAACTTAACTCGATTCTCAAGATATCCTCAGCCCAGTCATTTGCTCCAGATGTTGATGCGCTGGTTCAAGTAAAGGTTCCAAGTATCAGCAGTAGCAGTCACTAACATTCTTTGATGGTCGTTATCTTTTGGTGAGTGCTAAATAAAAAATTGATCCACATCTATTTATATTTTGCAATTTCTTTTTTGTTTCGGGACAAATTTTCATGTTCGGATATTTGTTCAAGATTTAGATATTCGTTCGGATATTCGTTTTCAAAAAGTTATCAAAGCCATTATATGTTGATTACTATACTGGTCATTTATTTTGCAAGTATGACCTGTATCATACTATATCACAGACAAATAGTGAACAGCAACACTCACCGGCGCGCAGGGCTGATCTTAGTTGACAGACAGAGCGTTCCGGCAGAACACCCCCCACTGCTCCGCGTCTGCCAATGAGGCGCCTGCAGGACACGCCCTGACTCACAGCAGCAGCAGCAGCAATGGCTATATATATTCATATATATATATTCATTTATTTATATAAATGAATATATATATATATATATATATATATATATATATATATATATATATATATATATATATATATATATATATATACAGTACTGTGCAAAAGTTTTAGACAGGTGTGAAAAAATGCTGTAAAGTAAGAATGCTTTCAAAAATAGACATGTTAATAGATTATATTTATCAATTAACTAAATGCAAAGTGAGTGAACAGAAGAAAAATCTAAATCAAATCCATATTTGGTGTGACCACCCTTTGCCTTCAAAACAGCATCAATTCTTCTAGGTACACTTGCACAAAGTCAGGGATTTTGTAGGCATATAGTCAGGTGTATGATTAAACAATTATACCAAACAGGTGCTAATGATCATCAATTCAATATGTAGGTTGAAACACAATCATTAACTGAAACAGAAACAGCTATGTAGGAGGAATAAAACTGGGTGAGGAACAGCCAAACTCAGCTAACAAGGTGAGGTTGCTGAAGACAGTTTACTGTCAAAAGTCATACACCATGGCAAGACTGAGCACAGCAACAAGACACAAGGTAGTTATACTGCATCAGCAAGATCTCTCCCAGGCAGAAATTTCAAGGCAGACAGGGGTTTCCAGATGTGCTGTCCAAGCTCTTTTGAAGAAGCACAAAGAAACGGGCAACGTTGAGGACCGTGAGCGCAGTGGTTGGCCAAGGAAACTTACTGCAGCAGATGAAAGACACATCATGCTTACTTCCCTTCAATCGGAAGATGTCCAGCAGTGCCATCAGCTCAGAACTGGCAGTAAACAGTGGGACCCTGGTACACCCATCTACTGTCCGGAGAAGTCTGGTCAGAAGTGGCCTTCATGGAAGACTTGCGGCCAAAAGCCATACCTCCGGCGTGGAAACAAGGCCAAGCGACTCAACTATGCGCAAAACACAGGAACTGGGGTGCAGAAAAATGGCAGCAGGTGCTCTGGACTGATGAGTCAAAATTTGAAATATTTGGCTGTAGCAGAAGGCAGTTTGTTAGCCGAAGGGCTGAGAGCGGTACACAAATGAGTGTCTGCAGGCAACAGTGAAGCATGGTGGAGGTTCCTTGCAAGTTTGGGGCTGCATTTCTGCAAATAGAGTTGGGGATTTGGTCAGAATTAATGGTCTCCTCAATGCTGAGAAGTACAGGCAGATACTTATCCATCATGCAATACCATCAGGGAGGCATCTGATTGGCCCCAAATTTATTCTGCAGCATGACAACGACCCCAAACATACAGCGAAAGTCATTAAGAACTATCTTCAGCATAAAGAAGAACAAGGAGTCCTGGAAGTGATGGTATGGCCCCACAGAGCCCTGATCTCAACATCATCGAGTCTGTCTGGGATTACATGAAGAAAGAGAAGCAACTGAGGCTGCCTAAATCCACAGAAGAACTGTGGTTAGTTCTCCAAGATGTTTGGGCCAACCTACCTGCCGAGTTCCTTCAAAACTGTGTGCAAGTGTACCTAGAAGAATTGATGCTTGATGCTGTTTTGAAGGCAAAGGGTGGTCACACCAAATATGGATTTGATTTAGATTTTTCTTCTGTTCACTCACTTTGCATTTAGTTAATTGATAAATATAATCTATTAACATGTCTATTTTTGAAAGCATTCTTACTTTACAGCATTTTTTCACACCTGCCTAAAACTTTTGCACAGTACTGTATATATATATATATATATACAGTACTGTGCAAAAGTTTTAGGCAGGTGTGAAAAAATGCTGTAAAGTAAGAATGCTTTCAAAAATAGACATGTTAATAGTTTATATTTATCAATTAACAAAATGCAAAGTGAGTGAACAGAAGAAAAATCTACATCAAATCAATATTTGGTGTGACCACCCTTGCCTTCAAAACAGCATCAATTCTTCTTGGTACACTTGCACACAGTTTTTGAAGGAACTCGGCAGGTAGGTTGGCCCAAACATCTTGGAGAACTAACCACAGTTCTTCTGTGGATTTAGGCAGCCTCAGTTGCTCTCTCTCTTCATGTAATCCCAGACAGACTCGATGATGTTGAGATCAGGGCTCTGTGGGGCCATACCATCACTTCCAGGACTCCTTGTTCTTCTTTACGCTGAAGATAGTTCTTAATGACTTTCGCTGTATGTTTGGGGTCGTTGTCATGCTGCAGAATAAATTTGGGGCCAATCAGATGCCTCCCTGATGGTATTGCATGATGGATAAGTATCTGCCTGTACTTCTCAGCATTGAGGAGACCATAAATTCTGACCAAATCCCCAACTCCATTTGCAGAAATGCAGCCGCAAACTTGCAAAGAACCTCCACCATGCTTCACTGTTGCCTGCAGACACTCATTCGTGTACCGCTCTCCAGCCCTTGGCGAACAAACTGCCTTCTGCTACAGCCAAATATTTCAAATTTTGACTCATCAGTCCAGAGCACCTGCTGCCATTTTTCTGCACCCCAGTTCCTGTGTTTTCGTGCATAGTTGAGTCGCTTGGCCTTGTTTCCACGTCGGAGGTATGGCTTTTTGACCGCAAGTCTTCCATGAAGGCCACTTCTGACCAGACTTCTCTGGACAGTAGATGGGTGTACCAGGGTCCCACTGTTTTCTGCAATTCTGAGCTGATGGCACTGCTGGACATCTTCCGATTGCGAAGGGAAGTAAGCATCATGTGTCTTTCATCTGCTGCAGTAAGTTTCCTTGGCCGACCACTGCGTCTATGGTCCTCAACGTTGCCCGTTTCTTTATGCTTCTTCAAAAGAGCTTGGACAGCACTTCTGGAAACCCCTGTCTGCCTTGAAATTTCTGCCTGGGAGAGACCTTGCTGATGCAGTATAACTACCTTGTGTCTTGTTGCTGTGCTCAGTCTTGCCATGGTGTATGACTTTTGACAGTAAACTGTCTTCAGCAACCTCACCTTGTTAGCTGAGTTTGGCTGTTCCTCACCCAGTTTTATTCCTCCTACACAGCTGTTTCTGTTTCAGTTAATGATTGTGTTTCAACCTACATATTGAATTGATGATCATTAGCACCTGTTTGGTATAATTGTTTAATCATACACCTGACTATATGCCTACAAAATCCCTGCTTTGTGCAAGTGTACCTAGAAGAATTGATGCTGTTTTGAAGGCAAAGGGTGGTCACACCAAATATGGATTTGATTTAGATTTTTCTTCTGTTCACTCACTTTGCATTTAGTTAATTGATAAATATAATCTATTAACATGTCTATTTTTGAAAGCATTCTTACTTTACAGCATTTTTTCACACCTGCCTAAAACTTTTGCACAGTACTGTATATGTAAAAAATAGAATAGTTTTGATGTCATGATTTATTTATATGAGGAATTCACGAGACTGGTTACTACAGGTTGGTTCTTTGAATCAAACCAACTTTATACTGAACTGCTGAAATCAGATACAAATCGAACAACCCGATCCCACTGTCTCATTTTGCCTAAGCTATCCTGGGTAGCAGTATCCATACCCTGTGCCCATACTTACATTTTTTTGAGATCCCAGTCTCCGCAGGTTACAAAAACTGAGCTAACATCTGGATTCAGCAGATTTTCCTTATCCATCCATTCAGCCACCATCTGATTGAAATAAAATAATAAGGACATAAAAAAACACTAATTCTTCCAACTTTTACAAGAACAAGGAACTGTATTATTGCATACTGGATGTCCCACTATGGACAAATTCACAGCAACAAATGTTTGCGTACATAAAGTATACCTGTACTGTATATAAACTCAATGCAGTAATCACGCTAACTTTGTGGTATGCATGCAGATTTTTAATAAACGCAGACTTGGTGAATGTTTATACATATTCAACCCTCGAAAATGTTTAAGAAAAAAATGAAATAAGATATTATATACAGTGGTATAAATATCCAGCTAACCTATTTCTTTATTTCTCTGAGATTTGGATGGCACTTTAAAGAAGTGCTGTTCATTAATTATTAATGTTGAGTGTTACTTATGAATATATTTAGAATGTAACATAGTAGATGCTTACTTCAGATGAATACAATAGGAAACTGTGTGTCAGTTTAGACATAATGCGATTACATTTAAAACGATGACACTTATTATAAAGTGTTACCCAGATTTGTAACGCCAGTAACAAGTCTCAGACAGGACTAAGCTTGGGGATAGTTCAAATGTCACAATCGCTCCCTTGTCTCAGTCCCCCAGCACGAACCAAGAATACAAAATCAATTGTTCAATACACTCTGCCATGTGTCAAGGCAGTGTTGGGAAATGTTATTCTAATCAAGCAGTAATCACAGAGACATCACTCAGGTCACATCAATGGTCTGTCAGGTACTGGAGGCTGTTGAGGTCAAAGGGCAGGTGTCAGGGGTCACACACCACTGACCGTTTACCTGCAGGGCTTGTTGGAGCGTGGGCTGCCCTTCAACCATGGACTGAATGATTCCGGTCAGCTGTTGAAAACAAAGACCAATAACATTAGGAGGTCATTACACAATATCAAATTAGGAACAAGGGTCGCGTAACACAAACAGAGGACTTTAGTCTCTAGTTAGGCTGTCAATCTGGCACCTGTCACTGACACTACATAAAGAATCATTACCTAGCAAACACACACGTAATACAGTGGCATCAAAATTATCCACAGAGTTATCCTAAGTTTTAAAATTCAGAGTTTAAAGTTTAATTGTGTAAGTTAAAACAAAGTTCTATTACTCAAGCTGAGTGCTTCTGCATGAAGTGTTAGTACTGCTTGCTATCAAGCTGCAGTATAGTCCTCGTCTTGCAAATCTGGCACCTTTGATACTCGCCTTATAAATAACCAGACAAGCTATTTTGTTGACACTAATCACTAAGTTGAGTTTCAAAATGTTTAGTTATGCCATCTAAATTTTTGCTTATACAATTAAATAAACTTGGAAAAATAAAATCTTTTTTTATTCATCGGCTTAATATTTGTAATTTTTTTTTCTTCAGGAAAATTAGGCAAACTAATAGGATTTATTTTCTTTTTCCCTTTCAGTCAAAAACGTCCATGTCGTCTGCTGAAAATACCACGTCTGTCCAAAGAGGTCGCTAATGGCCATGCACAATATACAAATTACCAGGCACCATTGATCTCGAAGTGATTAAAATTCGCAATTAAACTCTGATTATCCCTAATGACTCTCTGGAATTCCATGCACTAATTTAGTTTTCAGTTGGCCACCAAAACGATTTCCCCTCTCCTGTAATAAGATAATATACCTTTTAGGGAGAAATTCTCATTTCAGAGAGTTAATCTACCTTAAGGTGTTTGTGTTATTCACTTTTTCTAATTTAGGCGAGTCTAATTAGCGAGTGTATGTATTAAGGAGAACTCTAATAATCTCTGGCACTGTTTTACACTCTCTGAAAGCCAATATTAAACTGTGTTTTAATTTTCTATGAGCAGCAAACATACTTAGTCTTTGTACTGCAATTGCACTTCAATATTGATCTAATGTATTGACTCTTGATGTTTGTACACGCCAATCAATTTCTTATCCACTTAATATTATCAATTAATTCATTTCCAATTAACGTATTTATTGTTCTAGATAACCTAATACAAATAGAACACCAGTTGTTTACAAGTAGCCTAAATCATGTTAGCAACATGCTTTGTGAAGGGCAGAAAGGTCCGAGCACATTAACCCACCGGACCCATTTTTTTAAATACCCCCCCCCCATCTGGAACCAACCACTCAGCTCCTCTGATCTCTGTTGGCCCCACGATTACACAAGCACTTAAAAAACATCCTCCTCAGACGATCAAATTTGTCCGGCCTGAATGGCGACTAATAACTTCTCTGTCAACAGCAAAGCTCTTTTCTCTTCTTCAGCGGGTCTTATCTAGACACCATCGCTCTGCTACACAATGACAGTGTGCTGATGATAAGAGAAGAGCGCTTCAGCACTGGACAGGCAGATAATCAGAACTCAACAAAGGGGACCAATAAACCTGCCTGTTATGCGAGACAGAGCTGGGGTGAGGTGTATGGGGACTTGCATTCATTTAATTGAGCTCTGCCAATGTATCTCAAAAACCCTGACCTAACGCACCCCATCCCCCTTTGCTACTCACTGCAGAAACTGCCAACAATTAGGTCAAGTTGTGCTAATTTGTACAGATTTTCCATGATGCAGACTAAATTCCTTCCACTCATGAGGTGAGTTGCCTGTACCTCAAATTTCCACATTACCTCTGGGGAGAATGTGTATTTCCATGGATAAACATGAACAAAGTACATAGAACCCCAGAAATACTGCAGAAATTAATTTAAAAAAAAAATCAATTTAACTCTACATGGATTTCTGCAAAGAGTTACTTCTGTAAAGTCTGTGGACAATGCAGAGAATTCACACGCAGGTGTGGTCACTTGCAACCCAATCTGGGTGAAAGAAATCATTTGGACAGTTTGAAATAGGCTAAAATGCAGTATAGAAATATGCAGACAGAAGGAACAGGGGTGTGTAAATCTGCCTTACCTCTGTGCAAAAGGGTGTGAGCTGAGGGTTATAGACCGGCTGCACGTAGGTATGAAATATCGATTCGATCTCCATAGTTTGTCCATTCAGCTTTAAGATTGGGAACTCAATAATTTCCTAATAGAGAGAGAGACAAGGAGAATGTCTGTCACAATATGCATCATCAAATGGTTCTTACCCCTAAACCTTTTGTTAAACAATACATCTGAACATCGGGGTATCTAAATAAAGATAAAAAAAAAGAAAAAGAAAAAGAAAAAGCATTTAGATTGCATCCGTCAGGTCCTCCCTGGTGTTTTGCCAACTTCAGAAATACACTGAAGAGACTCACATGTACTGTACTTATATTTTATTCCAAATTCAAATCATGGTAGTTATGCAAATAGAAAGTCAAGAAATAAAGAGGCAGAGGATAGGAAATCACCACCTGAAGTTCTTATTGTGTTTTTATTGTTCCAATTTGTTTTATAGAATATAATCAAACACACGGCAGCAGCAGCTTTTATGAGTAATTTTGCATTTTTTATTACTTGCAAGAATAATTTATATGCATATCTATAAATGTATGTAATGTGTGTGAATATATATATATATATATATATATATATATATATATATATATATATATATATATATATATATAAAGTAAACCAAATCGTGTTTTAAGCAGTCTCAAGTTATCTGTTTCTATTTTCATGTTAATGTTTTGTAACATTAACATGAAAAGTTTTCTTTTAAAAAAAAAAATAGGACAGTAGATGTTCCACAGAATTCAGCTCGCCATCATCTAGTCACCACAGATCACATTTTCTCTAAGGAAGATGGAAAAAAAAAACAATTCTATACTGAACCCTTACTCAAAGATCTGTATTCCTACAGTACAAATATAGTAATAACCCAGCCTTCATCAGAATCTATTACTTTGGTACTGTATTTCTGTGTTTCATTTTAAGCAGCAACTAAAAATGCCATACAGTAGACATCACATCAAATCATACACAATGGTTACACACAGCAATATAATTGTGAAGTTGACCATTTTTTGTAGCTTGAGGTGGTTTACTCCGAGTACCAGCAGGCATGGCTGTAAAAGCCCTCATGTTCTAACCTGTTTTAGGCATTGCAGACAGCACACAACTCGCAATGGGACTGTGAATAAAGGAGAGCAAGGTGCTGAGGTGTCTATCAAACCCAGGTCACCGGGTGGCTCCTTGTGCCTCTTGTCTATTTCAATATCCCAAGCGTGTCATGAATTGTCTGGTTACAATACTGCTTCACCCTCTTTTAACAAATTAAAATGAACATCATAGCTCTGTTTGTCGGGAACGACAAGCTATCTATGCCATATTCAGACTTCTATCCATTCAAACTAAAAAAGTAGTTATATTCCTATTTGCTAAACTCAACTGGTTGAAAGGAATGTTTGGAGGAACTTCCTCACATGCAGGGTCTATCAAGGACTTTTAACCCGATTAGATTGAAAAGGAGTAACTAGTCCTGCTGTCACCGATTCATAGCCTCATTAACATGTACAATACCTGTCGCAGAATGTACATATGGATAAACTCTTTTGTTTTATGATTTTTTATTGTCGTTAACTGCCAAATATGCAACAAATGGGAGTTAAGGGGTTAAACGTCTCAGTTGATTTGCTGCTTTAAGCTGTCAGCTGAATATCTAAATTTAAACTGAGAGGAGAAGATCAAAATGTCTTATCAGATAACGCCAACACTCCATTCCCTTTTATTAACTTAAGAAAAGGCACAAAATATGATCCCCGTCTTTCTTTGAGCTTCACAGCGAATGAAATATGAAGAGATGTAAAATACGATGCCAGGGCTTGACAGTTTACAAAAAAAAATGTAAAAAGATGGCGAACAGGGAGGGGGGTTAATTCTTTAAACAAACAGTGCTGTTTTTGATTTACACCAGGGGCCGTTCCTTTAATAATTTATGGCTAGATGAATTTATTGCCCTGCCTGGGCTAGCTGCAAAATTCGAATTGCCAAATAATTAGATTTTAGTGCAGAGCTTATAAATTATCTGCTGATTTGTCTGGACCTGTTTGTCAGTTGCCTTGTGCTTCAGGTCATCTGTGGCATTTGCCTGTTTGTCTTTTAATTGCTGAGTTACACTTAGACAGATGAGTCTTGATGCCTGATGTTTCATGGAGGGGTGTGTGGTGGAGGGGTCTTCGAAGTGGTTACCGGGTCTATTTATACAAAAATATTATCAAATACTGCTAGCTTGGTATCAGAGTCAACTCCTGGAACTGTACTTCATTTCCCAAAGCTGCTGCAATTCTCAACAGTTTTCCAGATCTTTCTTACTAATGGAATAATGTATTTGTGATTCCTCCAGTGACTCCCAGCATCAGGAATCCTTACTAATACTGCCCAATGCTTGTGTCTTCAAAACATCTTTAACCAAAGTATTCCATCAGTAATCTTTGAAGTTGCTATTTTTTTCTACATATACTACTACTGTATGTCAAAAGGTTCAAGTTATTGCTATTTCAAAAAAATAAAAATAAAAAGTCCTTTATGCTCCTTACTTATAAGGCTGCCCGTGGCTCTGGTCCTGCCTATCGGAGTGAACTATTTCCCCCTTATGTACCGGCCTGTACTTTGAGTTTAGCCAACATTCTAAACAATATGATTTAAGAACACTTACTGTGTATGATGCCAGTGATTTAACCTTAACTAGTGTACAGAGCTCTATTTGTTCTTTCATAAAACCCTGTGAACAAAAATATACAAACCAACCAGCAGAAGGCAGGAATGCCATGTTAAGGTTCACTGCACATCAGCAATGTCTGAATTGGTTTTAAAGTAAAAATCCATGAAACACAAGCCCTGCCATTATTTGTTTAAATTGATTTACTGGAAAAGACCAGCTTGTGCGAGAAAAACAAAGACAAGCAAATTAAAATAAATCTCATGGAAAGATTCTGAAGAAGAAAAAAAGAAGTAAAACGCCACTCTGGAGTTCAACTCTTGCTGAAATCACGTTTTGCTCTGCTGCTGCGGAAAAAAAACAACAAAAAAAACCCTCCCTTCTTCTCTGTAATTAAATCTGGTAGGAACGGTAGGTGGAGGCACAGTAACAGCTGAATGTGGAAACCTTTCATTTCAAAGATGATTTCCACCATTGAAAACAGAAGAATGCAGGATTTTGACAGGAACACACAAAACATTTTGACAAGGGCGGGGGGTACTGTAATTTAAGTGGGAGTGTTTCCACACCAGCACTTTAAAGTGGGCAAGTGTGCTGAAAAGCAGTCTAGAGGTAAATTAAATATGGGTGCCAGTGACAACACAAACAACCTGGACTGCCAGGCCTGGAGATGGCGACCAGAAGGTGCAGAATCCCTTATTGAGGGTGGAGTTATCACAGCCACTGGTTAACAGCTACTGCTTTTTGACATTTGACTAAAGAGAGGACTGAAACCACTAAATTGGCAGCCAAGGTTCCCGACGACTGCCCTGGCTGCCAGATTACAGGGTCACGCTCAGGGATCAGAAACAGATTCATCAGGGCACACTTCAGATTCCGAAGCTGGCTGCAGACAAAGCACAGAGCTGCAGACAGGGCTGTACAGTACAGAATGCCACCTGCACTTGTCAACCTGCGGGTTAGGAGGTCTGTGGCAGGAAGGTACTTTAGCAGCACAGTACTCAGCATGCTCTTCTAATCTCCACTGGCTCCTGGTGGCAAATTACCTGTAAGTATGGCTTTGGAGCGTAATCTAGTCGAGGTAAGAGCAGAAACTGGAGCCAGTACTTTTTGCCACCAAGAGCAGATTATCAAACTCTCAGTTTCAGGGATGCAGATGCATGAACCTTCCCTACTTTCCATTGATCAACCCTTGGCAGTCACCCTTTGTTTAAGCAGATGGTCCTGCTGACAGTAACAAAATAGCAATGGCTACCACAGCGGGCATTTCCCTTTCTAGCATCCATAAAAAAACTTTTAAATGTAATGCTACTGTAGTTTGCCCATGCAGGTAATGCAGATCACCAAGTATTCCACACTTTTACTTATCAAGAGAAACTCTTTTTCACTTGTGATGAAACTTGGTAAGGACATTCTTAGAATAAATTATTGAGAACATAAGAATCTAGGAATGTAGATTGTGGTGCCTATCACTTTTTTTTTACATGTACATACTGTGGATGCTGGTCATGGTAATCTACTGTACTTTTCCAGACTAGCATTGAAATGTTGCCCATTGTGAAAGGTTTATAAATACAAATGTTATTGCATGCCCGTTTTCAAAGAGGCCCTGTCCTAAACTGGAGTTTGTTTGTCTACATTACAGGGAAAAACAAATGTAATTAAATAAAATGGCACAAACACAAAAAAAGTGTATTTAAACTTCAGTTTAACTGTTCTGCATTGTTATTGTGATCTCAAGCTACATCTTTAGAAATATTAGTAGAATGTACAGTACTTACTTGGGGCTGAATGGGTGTTGTGTTACACGTAGCTTCGAAATCCAAGACTAAAAAATACTGGTATCTCTGTTGGGGGAGAGATGCCATGCCTGCCACCGATGCTCGTACTAAGCTATTGCTGGACAGCCTGGGTCTGACACTACCTTGGCAGAGTCCACACAAACTCTCTGTGGAGAAGACGGTTCTCTGAGCAGGCAGAAGGATCTGAACACACCTTTGCAGTAATCTCATTGGCGTTCTGTAAAAGCAGGAAAAATAAGTACAGCACATTATGTATACTATGCAGGTAGGGTTAATTCTCCACCTGCCTATTCTTCTGTTTCGAAACTTTTCCTTACGCCTGATCTACATTAATATACTTACAGTTCAAGCACAAAATTTAAAATATAATTTTACTAGAGCACTGTAGTTTATGTTTCTGTTCTGACCTGATTAATTAATTTGATTTTGAAATGAGCATTGCTTTGAATCCAGCGATAGCCCTGAAGTGCAGTAATTATTCTTTGCACAATTATCCTGTTTACAGTTCAGAATTTTCTTCTGAAGATGCTACACACTGGCAATGGTTGCATCATTCTAGAGATGTTGCCCCTGCCTTTCAATTATTCATTGATTATCTCAGTTCTACATTTCGGTATATCATAGTTTAATTACATTTTCCACTCTCAAGCTGCGGCCTTCTATAGGATGTGTTATACAGTACATCTTATATTGATGAGAAAGTGAGAGTAAACCTACTACATTCTCATTTGTCTTAAATTGTCACTTTCGGTTTCATTTCAGGATAAACAAATGCTCTACGAGCTATTATTTGTTCACGTTTAAGCTAGCTTTTGGGACCAGTGCCGTATAATGTACACGGTATGAAACAAAGCAGATATTTAAAATTACATAATACTGTTTCAACAAGGATTTTAAATTGTAAGTTCTCTTTTTGGCGTGCTGTCCTAAGAAAGCGCTCAATGCGCATCACAGTACAATTTAGCCTACAGCAGCAGCGACAACGCGTTGGAATAAAAAGACAGGCGCTCACACTTCATGTACTCTGCACTACACATTCTAAGTACTGTAAATATACACCAACGCTGCTGCTGTGTTGCCCACTTTCTGTAGCTGAACACAGTTTAAACGGGTGCAGAACATAAACATTCCAGCGTGGACACTCACCTCTCAGCCTAACCACTTCCTGAAACCGGTGATGATTGACAAGCCGGACATGCCAATAGAAAGTAAGGCTTGTCAATTGGAGCCAATCAAAGTCACAACAAAAGTTATTGTGTTGTCCCATGTGTCAGGTTTAAAATCCTCTCAGCTAGCGTTTGTGGGAAGTGGAGTCTGATCTGGTACGTATTGTAGTTACATTTTTGTATTAATGATATAAGAAGTTGATGTACACAAACTTACATTAATTAGACATATTCCTCTATCGCAGCATTTAACTACAGTATTTACTTTAACTGCCACGGTGCCCTAGTTAGTTTAAATGTTGTTCATTTTTAGGGTTATCTATTGCTCAGCCAAAATCACCAAGCCCAGTGTTCAGCCCATGGTGGACATACTTCCACGTTCCATGCAAAAAACATTTTAAAGTTATAAAATAATATAAAGCATGATAATATCCTTTACACCTCTTTAAAAAGAATGAATGAAACCAAATCTTTTATAAGAGGCCTTTGAAAATGTTATAAAACAAAGTGTTTAAGTTTCTTGTATACTGTTCAGTATGAAAGATGAGTGACTACCAAGACTGTAAAGACCTTCAATGTGGCACACAGTGACCATTGCATAAATGCATTTCTGCAGGTAAAATGAACAACAAGAACACTTAATTAAATACATCCCCGTTTCTATATAGATCCAGACGGACACTAGTATTCCATCCCTGTCTCCTGGGGAATCAGACTCAATTAAAGTCTACCAAAAATCTTCGGCATTATAACATCCACCAAGTTCTAAACCACAAAATAATTGGCTCCCACTGAGATTGTGACAAATAGCACTGACTTTTTGATGCCATTCCCCTCTTTGATAGGGGTAGCTTGATCTAAAGACTACTGCTCTCCTGGTGTTTCAGAGGAAAGCAGTCCTGTGGCTACCGGTAGGGTTTGGTTAAAGGGGCAATCCCATAGGAAAAAAGCAACTGTTCTGTTCAGTGTGAAGTTCACTGAATGTGCCCATATAAATCTTAGTATTTTGGCAGTCATGTAACAGTTCACCATGCATTTTACCATGTTTTTTTTTTTTTTTTGTAACATGCATTACCAGTGCTACCAAAGTTATTATTTAAAAATAATGAAGTTATTGCATTTATCACAAGAAAATAAGGTTGAAAAACAAAAACAAAAGACAAACAACATCTGGTTTGTTTTCCTTCCACACAAAATGTTGTACATTTTGTCCTGGACTCAACAGCTTAGGCCAATATCCATAAACACATTTAACCAAGCCCACATCCAATTTAATACATTTGTGCAGAGGCACTGTAGAAGAAGAGCCACCATTAATTCAGATGGTATGGGGACCACACATTACAGGTCCCAGCAATGTAAACCTCTGTTCAGTTCGCACAGATACCCATCTGCCCTTGTTGGCATTTAATGGATGTATGGAATGGTATGAGTTCAATTTGAAAGCGTCTTATATGGAGTCACATGGGCTCTGTGTATGAGCTCAAAATCAATCAGTTCATGATCTGGGTTTTATGGAACAGGTTCCACCTCCTTTTCTTTGCCTTTGATCACCAGCCACATCTTGCTGCGACTTCTTCAATGTTCTCAGTGCGATCCCAGGCAGAAAGAAATGCCGGTGCCGATGGGCTGTGCTGTGATAGGGTGTTTGCATTGAGATTAAGATGAGCACTACAGTAAATTTAATTTCTTTGTGACTTATCCTGAAACCATGCTGGGTCCAAGCTACTTTAATGTAGTGCAGCCTCTAAAGTGGACTATTACCAAAGGCAGTTGGCAGATGGGGTGAGAGTAATGAGTGAATATCCACACACCGCGCTACCCGGTCGCTCATTAGTTTCTCCTTCCTCTGCTTCTCGGGTCTTCCTGATGTCGAGGTTCAGAATACTGATTTCAACTTTCACTTTCTTTCGATTGCTCTTGTCATAATGGAAGTGAGGGGAATAGGACATCTGCCTGTATTGATGTGATTTCTAGGGCTGGATTTAATAATACAAAAAAACAAAACAAAACTCTGTCTTATAACAAACTCACTTTTAAGCCCTTGTTTGAAATCACATACTGCTTCTGAAATGTGAATGCTGATTGCAATATCGTAACTGTAAAGTACGTAATGCATGATAATCCATGTGAACAAGCTACACAATTAAAATTTAACACACCAACAAGGGGAAAGCAGGGTGTGTCACATCCTAAACACTTGTAGGACAAATTACTTTATTACATGGCAATTGGCATTGGCTCTTATGTGGTTAAAGTGTTTTTTTCAAATTAGCCTAGTCTGCATTGATTTCAACATATTCAGAATCAACCCGACCAACATTCTGCTTACTACACAGACAAGGAATTGTGGCGAGCACCCGAATCCTACAAATTAATTGTATTCATCTACAGTTATTCTTTTACTTTGCCCAATAAATTGTTTTATGTGCTGCTAGTTATGGATTGCCCACTACAAAGCTCCTTTTGCTAAGAGAGATAAATGTAACACATGAATTAGTGAATAGATCTTGCTCTAAGCTGGGCCTTGTGAATAATGAAGATGTCCCCCCCCCCCCTCGCTTTTGCAGGCGCTGAACTATCTGGTCCAATGTTAAATAAGACCAGGTGCCTTTAATTATATTTATTCAGTAACTATAATTAGTCAGCAGAATATTTATTAAAAACAACATATATTATAATATATATATGCAATATGGGGACCCACATTCCTGTCCTTTGCTTTAACCACAGACCACACTTCATCTCTAGACACATTTTAGTGAGGAGTTTTGTGCAAGTCTTAGCCTAGGGCATTCAAAGTCATTTCAAAGTCAGGTTTACACATTCCTCTTACCACACAGACAGTTTCAAATGCTTTTTCAGCAAAGCTGGGGATGCACAGATGCAGCTTGGTCACACAGCAGTCAGTTCTCTTTGCAGAATGCTGTGTACATCAAGTATGAGTATGGGGTATGGGTTTCCTTGAGCTTTGCAACAGAACAGAATTGAAAATACTGTAGCGTTGGAGTATAGCTGGCCAAGGGAAAGAGCCTGTGGAATTTCCGTTGGAGATATAGATATGTGTTTACTGTTTATTTTAGTGTTTCTACAGGGTGGCTTTGTGGGATGCAACATCTTGTCAGCAGGTGATGATAGCAGAAAATAAATAACAACAAAGAGAGATGCACACAGTAATAAGGTATAGTAGTATTTGCAGGTTCAGTACCATCATTTTCACTTCGGAAATAACTAGGTTGTAAAAACAGTACAGATTTAGGACTTTAGCTGCTGCACATTTAAGATGCCCAGTATAAAGTAAACATTATAAACCGGTCTAAAGTCTATTGCCAATCAGGTACATTTATGCTGTTGTTTAATATGTCTGTTGACCCCTCAGAGACGACAGGAGACAAAACTCAATTCAGTGAGGGTCAGATTTACTAAGCTTTTGCTCCTCTTTTAAAGGGTAAATGGAGGATTATTTAAATAGTTAAAGAGCAGTTCATTGGTACAAACAGCTGCCACTTATCTGCAGTAACTGCAAAACAGTAACATTCTAACTAGACTGCAGGATAAGCTTCTGTTTGTACTGAGCTTTCACTGTTTAACTGCAGTTTATGTTTTTATTGTAGGCTTCCTGTAAGTGACACATGCAACACAGTGAGGAGCGGGAGGAAGTTAATTAGTGTCCTACAGGTTTATGATAAAACTGTTGGTATTTCCGATGGTTATCGTCCCTAGTTAAACCACACAATTATTGTAGTCTATGTATATCATAAAAGATGATGGACTGTAACAAACTCTAATGTATCAAAACAACAGCAGCCACTGTTGCCACTTAACGAGCAGCAAACACGAGCAACAAGATGATCATTCTCACGACCGCATAGCGTCTTATCAGGGTATGAAAGATAATAAGCAGCAAACTGGTAATATATGAGGCTGACTTGCCTATTTACAGTATTTGTTAAAGGCTTTCCTTACTGTTTAGTGACTCAGTTAGTTTATATAACATAGCACAGTTTTACTGGAGCTATAATCCGTCTACTGTAAACTTCAGTAAATATAAGAGTCAATTGACTCACAGCGAAAGTCGCCTCTAACAACAGGCTAAGTTGTTGTCTTTTGGGACCTTCCAAGGACGCATTTCTCCTTGATTTTCCAGGATATTCTGACTTGTCGGGCACCCGTTATAATGTCCCTTTTTAAACTCTAACCCCTGAACTGGCTACTCTAGGCTCTCTCATGACATGACATGGTATATGTTTCTTGTTAGTGCCTGAGTTCATGGAGAACAAAAGCAATAATAAAACCCCAGTAATAAAAATAATTCAACCCATCACTTCACCGCACCCATGAGGTGGAGTTTATTGTGGGATGCCAGAATCATCTTTGCTTGTTTGAATCCTCCATTCCCCTCTGGGCACAGCACTCCCCATTTGCTTCTATTTAGAAAGGAGGTTCCCCTCATTATCACACAGCCCCCTCCGCTGAAGGCCATCCAAGCCATTTATGAGTCAATTCCACACAAACTGTTTCCAGTCGTGTGGAACATGGCCCAGTGAGGCAAAAGCTACAGAGATCACTTTGGGTGGGTTGGGTGAAATTGGTTCCTGTTTCTTAACTTGGACTTAAATTGAGTGAACATTTGTCTATTCAAAGGCACTATAATGCTTCAGTATCTGTAAAGACGCTACCATTTTTGTCTTAATTCAGGCATTTGGTGGTCAATTATGGCCTGTCCTGGCTTGGGAGTGCATTCAGTTGAAATTTACAGAGCCACTTGATGACCTACATTGTCACCATGGTTTGATGAGTTATTCATACAAACATCTGACACAGATGCTAACATTTAATTATTGTTTAATTTAAAACACTGTAGCTCTGGGGAGTTTGATTGAATGTCGACATAAAACAGGCAAATAACATGGGACATGTATGTATTTTATGAAAGTAACTGACACACAAACTGAATTCATTATCAATAAGGGGGATGTCAATATGAATACTGATTGCACTGCTTATTGTTTTTAGTTAGTTGGCTGTGAACAGATGGCACTGAGTTCAGTGTGATCCAGTCCACCACTTAGAACAAAGAAAGATTTAAAAGAAATATAGTTGGATTGTTTTAAGTTGAGTATGACATTTTTCATTTTTAGTTTTAAACACAGATATGTTTTCCTTTCAGAAAAAAATGGTGTAAACTTTGTACATTGGGAATTAGTAGATTAGTAAATTTGACCCTGCATGCCTGACATACAGTAGTAATCACCTAAACTCAATCTGTTTGGAGGCTTTAGCTGCCAATCCTCATGCACTGTCACAAACTGTTCCTTAGTCTAACCCTAACCCTGGCCCTCAAATGCAGGGCTTTGTGTTGATCGAAAATAGCTATTGATTTCAGTGCAATCTTCATAAACAGACTCGAACCACGGGTCAGCACAGAGGATATGGAGACTGTTTCTGGGGCTCACATTACAGCCAAAACTCAATCCAAACCAAACATTTGATAAAGAACAGTGGAATAACTGTAGGCTCTTAATGATTCAGTTGGGTGGCAGCTTGTCAGACTCTGTCTGATTCACTCCGGAACTTTAAAACATATTTTTGGGATTTTACTTTTTACATCAAAAGTTTTGGAGTCCTTTTCACCTCCCATGCCCAAGAGGTGCAATGCCTTTACTATCCAGCAGGTGGGTGTAATGTATCTGATATCCCCCAGGGAGTAAGAGATGTTGAAATCAGTATGGGATGAAGAGCACAATACTGTATTCCCAGCCATCTGCTGGACATTGAATACATTACAAGTTTTTTTTTAGAATGACAGTACTGCTAACTTAATTGTGGGGGCCAACACCAATGTTCGATTATAAGGCAGGAGAGCTTTCCCGGATGCAAAATGCAATACAGAACTACTGAATATTTAACAGAATGGGATTTTTGAGTGAACTGGGGTTAAAGCTAAGGACTGCAAACCCAGATAATGTTGTTGTTCATTTCTTAAAAAAGGGGTAGTTTAGCGTTTTGTTCTCCACTCCTGTGCAGTGAGAAGATAATATTTTCAGTGTTCACAAAGCGACACTGAGATTCTCAAGGGAGAGAGAGAGAGAGAGAGAGAGAGAGAGAGAGAGAGAGAGAGAGAGAGAGAGAGAGAGAGAGAGAGAGAGAGAGAGAGAAGTAAGAATGTCAGTCAGTGAGCAGACCTGGCGCTGAGAGGCAGCACTGCACTTTCTATACTGGTAGACAGCACTTCAACCCCCGATCCGATCTCCTTTTGCTTCTCGACACAAATTCCTTCTCATCTGTACATGCAACCGACACCATCCTCCAAACACAAGCAGAGGACAACCTCCTCCACGGCAACCTGCTTCTTCCAGCCAAGTGCTTCTATATACAACAGTACTCTCCACGCTCCTTCACTGCCGCCGGCACCCAGTCCATCTTCAGTTGAAAAGTGTCTGTTGTGATGCAATAAAAAAGGCGTCTTGAATCTCCAAAGGGATTGTTTTAAACACTGTAAGTACTCCGAAAGCCTTAAGAGGGGTTATTCTTGATCTACTCTTGAGGCAAGGGGATGTTTTTTTTTTTATCGGCTAACTTTCATTTAAAGTGTTTCTTCCCTGTATTGTGTTAAATGTTAACGAAAATTATGCTTTCTTTCTCGCCTTGCATTTTGTTTTAGTTTTGACGACACAGTTTGTATTTATTTATTTATTTATTTGCAGTATCCGCATTGTTGTTTCAATTTTAAGGTGGTGTTTTGCTTGCTTTTTAAAATCGTGAAACGCACTTTGCGTCATGTGTTGAGTATGTCTATGATGTATATCCCGTAAGTACTGAAGCTTTTGGTTGTATGTATGCATTTATTAACTTTTGTATTTACAACTTTACGGAGAGCGTGTGTGCATTTCAGTTGCCATGGATTTGATGATGTGAAGCTACTTTTTGCCATTTTTCTACATTGCAAATCTTTTTTTTTTTTTTTTTTTTACCAAAACTGTTTCAGAAGGGATATATAATATATAATTTATTTTAATTGTTTCTTCTATTTATCACTGAACTAGCTGTTTTGTCACAGATCTCTTGCACATTGTTCACACCTTGCTTTGCTTGCTCCAGTACTTACATTCTTTGACAGTACTTTTCTAATCTATAGCCTACCCTTTACTCTTTTTTTTTCATTTATTCCAAACTTTATCTGTTCTAATCGCAACGCAATTACTTTACAAAGTGATGCCTGCTCTGTAGACGTTCAATAGTTACATACACGTTTTTATTTTGTTTTTCTAACTGTAAAACATAACATTGTTGATATCATAATAATTTGTATAATGATATGTTCTAATATGCAATGTGTCTGAGGAAATATCTTTTCAAATATTGTATTATTTGGTGTTTTTGGTGTGAGCTACAAAACTTTTTGACAGATAGATACTGTGCTAAAATGTACATGTACTATATGTCACACACACACATTTATTCTATGAAACAATCGAAAGGTTAGTTTAAAACACTGGCGATGTATTTTCCGCTTTGTTTTAACATTAACAGTTTGTTGTAAGTAATTTGCCACCTGTAGAAAAAGCGATACTTTGGTAAAGAAAATTATTATAAAATGATTAAATAAAGGAATAATATAGGCTAGTCTATGTAACGTTGTAGTGTACTATATAACTAACAGTAATGCACGGGGGGAAAAACAACACTATTCATTAATGTATTTTGGAAATAATAATAATAATAAAAATAATTATATATATATATATATATATATATATATATATATATATATATATATATATATATATATATATATATATATATATATAATTTCTCTGCTACCAGACTGAAAAATTCAAATTCAAAAGGAAACAAAAAGATACGTGCGTGTCTTTGAGCTATCTCAAGCAGGTGTCAGTTTTTTAAAATTTTTATTTCATAAGAACAATGGATCTGGAACACAAGTGTTGCTTCATGTAAAGGGAAACACCTGTTTACCGGGTTCTCTTGCAATATAGCATCCTGCTTCAAACGAGCATTTATTTAATATGTGGAATGCTTCCGCTTAACACGGAAAAGTTAAAATACCATTAAAACAAAATGACGTGGCGTGCAAAGTCTTAAGAGATTTACCGTGCAGCATAAAAAGGCAAGAAAAACAAAACAAAAACATCTCTTGTACAAAAGTGATGTCATTAGGTAATTAAACAATAACGATTATTACATTTTTCAAACAAACTATTTATTGTTTATCACATACTTAGCTAATTGCCCCTTTTTTACGAGAGGCATTTAAATCAAGTCCACAGTTAACTGTATGGTCCAATATGACAATAATATCCCACCTTTCCGTGTTTCCTGTAAATTTGACTTAATTATAACACGGGTTTGTCAAAGTTCACTGCCGTAGCCTCTATGCAACTTTATTCTCTGATTCCTGGACGGAGTTTAATTTGAAATGATTATAAAACACGTCCGTTTTTATTTGTATAGGCTACTCTCATTAAACGGGGTCTAGTTGAAGAGCATAGTTTTGTTTTTTAATGTATGTTATTTTTGTTATAGAATGACATGAACTTACCCCCTTTTTTTTATTTGTAAACTACAATTTTATTGTATGCGTTATAATCTTCATCCTATAACACTACATTGCGTAAATATATTGGAATGCATTGCCTATATAAAAAACGGAGAGAATACAACTTTTTTTTAAAAAACATTTATTTAATTGAAGACTTATTTAATTGCAGTGCTTTTCTGCCATAATTATTATTTATTTTGATTTTTTTCATAACGGGTGATACCATTATCATGCTATAAAATGTTACAGTGGCATAATTACGCACAATGTTGCCATGTTGGCTTCCGTTTTAATCAGTTAAATAGGTCAGATGTGTAGTGTATATATATATATATATATATATATATATATATATATATATATATATATATATATATATATATATAATTAATCAATTACAGTATTCTAACACGCACCTTTTATTTGTTTTGTATTATTAATATTATTATTATTATTAGTATTATTATTATTATTATTATTATTACTACAATTACTACATTCATAAACATTTAGAAAGAAAGCTTAAAATTCATATATAACATAATTTAAAATATATATATATATATATATATATATATATATATATATATATATATATATATATATATATATATATATATATTAGCATTTTGATTATGGAACATTTTGAAGAGCATCAGGTTTATTTTATTAGGAATCAGGGAGTGTGCTTTTACCTGCACAGCTTTTTCTGCACCAGCACAGTAGATTTTTAAGATGCTGATGCTAAGATAGTAAAAAAAAAAATAACTCACTTTTTTATGTGTTATATTTATTTCCTTAAAAAAAAGACAAGATAAAAGACATTTGTAAAACAAATTAATTTAAAATAACTTTATTTAATTCATTTCTATTTGTAGTGGTATAGTATATTTCATCTCCGGCAAATGGAAAATTGAATTATTGTCTGCAAAGACTGTGGTCACATTGAAACAAATCTGTTAATTGTGAATTATTATTGTGATTCATGGAATTAATATACTGACATATGGGATAAACGTTGAAATATGAAAAGGGGCTACAAGGAGCATTATAGAATCATGAGTCAATTAGAAAAGATTTGATACAGATTGAGTTTGCTTTACAGATAACCCACGGGTGGGAGACAGGAATATTTCAGGACCTGATTCTTGAAATCAGGGAAGCATTCTGTTTTATTTGCAAGTAGAATTTGTGGTTTATGTCCAGCTGTTGTGTCCATCTTTCCTCCTTTGAGCATTTATCATTGTCTCCATTATCTACTTGTACACCGCATGTCCTGCTTTATCGCACGATTTCTTAACTACAATGTATTTTTCCAGGATTGATTCCCCATCTATATATTTAGTGCAATAACAGACACTAACAATTTGGTTTCAAGTTGCCTGATGTGGCTTGGAGAGATAGCTAGAAAGAAAGAAAATAGGGGAGAGAAAAGTAACAGATGATTTATTTGGCGGTGTTTCGATTTTCATCCTGAATCCTTCTTTTCTATCCCTTTCAGCAGCGATGTCAGCTGTTATTGCTTCCTATTGATCTCTTTGCAAAGTGAGAAGTGAACTAAAATTAATGTCAATTCTAGTGCGTGGATCAATAGCCAGAGTTATTTTAATCTGGATTTGTGCACGGTGTGGAATTAAAAATCAGAAAGCGAGCAGGCGGAATGAAACACTCACTCCTTTTTGGAGAACAATTTGGGAATTTATCAGAAAGGGAGGTGATGGAAAAAAAAAACTCAAAACAGCCCCCTCAAATAACGACCACCTCAAGCCAGGAATAATAGGCAGCTATAAAATATATATTTTAGTTAGGGTTGAGTGGCTTACCTTGTTTAGGATCCGGTACATAACCCTAGGTGATAGTTTGACATAGAGAAGTATATGAAGTATAGATTTTCATAATTACTAAGGCTTGATGGCCCTTGATCTATAAAAAAAAAAAAAACTGCAACTAATGGTGAATCTAAAGAGAACTTTGAAAAACAACACTCGTTAACGCTGGTGTCCTAATATTGTGACCTACTAATATACACTTCACTTAAATCAGATTTGTCTTGCAGATGGTGGAAAGCAAAGGTAACTAAAAGAAACACAACTTTGCTGGTATGAGGCAGAGGCATTCGGATTAGAGAAAAGTAATATGACAGCAGTTACAGCTGGGGGAAAAAAATCATTTTGTACCATTAGTGTTATCCTTGATCAATGCGATTGCGGCAGTCAGCTTTGTATCGCCTATAGCCTTGCTAGTGTTTCAACTGCTTGAAAACCTATCTTGCTCCAGCAGATGCAAATAGCAGTTCCACACTGGAAAGAAAGGGATGTCAGGGCATCTGCCTTACCCAGAGCAGAAATCAGTCAGGCAAATTATCTTGATTTTTTTTTTTGTTCAAGCACCTTGTCAAAAGCATATTTTGGCAGACCACATTAAAGCCAGTCCCTTCGTGTAGCATAGTGTTTAAGATCAACCTGCATGACTTCTTTGTGCAGTTGTGATTGCTTTTTAAACTGTAAAAGCTTTGTTGTACTTTGACTGGATGTGTTTCACGGGTTAGGGTCAGGGATATTGACTCTTTACGTGATTTTACCATCTGTTGAAATAATTTCAAAATAAAAAAAGTAAAAACAGAATAAACACATTTTATTAAATGCATGCAATTGAAATGAGACAGTTTGAACCTCGGTCTATGTCATTTTACCATGCTATGGGTTGAGGAGGATCATGTGTATTTTACTGTGATTGTGAATGCTTGCAGAAATATTATAACTTACCATGTTTTTGTTGTACTTTAAAGTATATATATATATATATATATATATATATATATATATATATATATATATATATATATATATATATATATATATATATATTACATTTGAATTATTCTTCTGATGCTTATTTGAAAGTGTTGCCGATGTATTCATTTCTTTGTGTTTAGTGATAAGCAATAAGAAGCTGTCCGTAAATATGCAATATTTTCAATGGAGATCTGGAAGATAACAGGCTTGGATCCACCAGCTTTCTCCCTGTTCAAAATAGGGATTGCTATTAGGAATCAGACAAGGGGTGCCGTAAAACACATCCTTGATTGCTTTTTGAAATCTTTAGCTTTTAATTATTACTTTTATTATCACTATATTATATTGTATTATACTATGCTAAATATAAATAGTTCAAATCATATAAATAGATGCAGGATTGAGATTCTTCAATTTTGGAAATTACATTTTGAATGTATTCCTGAATAACTGTAGACCATGTAGAAGTGTATTTGTAAATGATGATTTTCAGTCTCTAACTGGTGCACAGGCTGTATTCTCCTATGATTTGGGTGCTGCTCAATGCTATTTATTGTTAAACAGATGTTTTCTGACTTTTGTAATGTGAGTGCTGACAATATGCACCTGGGAGAAAGATTAATTTAAGTTTTTGAAGTGAGGCCCTTCTTATAGAAAGATTTAATACATTAATATAATTTGTACAGGTTGATTAAAATATATTAAGAAATAAAACCAGCTCCAGTAGCCAGCTAAAATGCCAATGCACTTTTGTTAATAGAATATAAAAATATATATATTTTTCACAATAGCATTTTCCACTATGACAGTTTATTTATAAGTTAATGTATATATCAATTTATATAAATGAAATATTAATTAACTAATACACTTACTAGTAAAGAATAATCAATTATTTTTTATGCATTTGGATATCATCTTGGCAAGCTGCAGCAGTATACAAAAATAAGAAATATAATATTACATTAATGTAAAAAGAGATCATTTAAAAAAATATGTTTTACTTTGAATTGGCAAAACATTTGGAACGGGCTGGGTAGAAAGATTTTGGTAGATTTTTAAATAATAGGAAGCTCATGTGATAAACAGGAACATCTCGGGATGTATTCATTATATTTTCATATTTTTTCCTGATTAGCCGCTAGTAGGGACAGCATAGACGGAGCATTTGATACAAGTAGTCATGCCTTTATCTATCAGCCAGCTATAATGCCTCCTGGTAATCTATCAGGTTATTGATAGCTCAGTATGAAAAGGGTGCCCTTTTCAGGGAAACAGAAAGCGACAATCGAACATGCAAATATAGATTTACTGCCAAGGAAAGATACAAAATAAAATATTACCTGAAGTTACCTGAAAAAAGAAGAATTGAAAGCAAACATAATTATATATGTAGAATTTCAGTGTATGTGAATATAAGTGTATGTCTTTCACTTCTACTTATGTGTATAATATAATATAATATAATATAATATAATATAATATAATATAATATAATATTTAATAGCTTATTTACAAGGATGTATTCTTAGCAGCACACATTACCAGTAAATAAATACAACACAACATGGCTTTTCTTGCTTTTCTTCCAATCCCTGGATCAATTACTGTTATACTGCTTCAAACTAAATAAGTAGAACAGTGCACAATTCCTCATTTCCATGTGCAAACAGTGGGAGGAAAAGACAGGATTTATTTTAAATCTTTTTTAAAACTCTGCAAGCAAGCGAACTTGTGTGCTCCGAATGTGACAGGAGGGGGAATCACTCCAAGTGGCAGCGGCAGTGGCAGAATATGCGAAGGATGTTTTACCATAATTAGCAGACAGCCTCGGAAGCTGAAGTGGTCTGTGGTGTTTTATAAGTCTAGCAGGCCAACAAGTTGTTGTGAACAGCTGAAGGGCAGCCTGCCTCTCTTATTGTGCTTATTATCTGTTATTAAAGACCCAGTGGTTAGCCAGAAGAGCCTCCTTGCCAGTGTGATTTGCAATCTAGGGAAACCGCTTTCCCAACGCCGAGAATGCAAGCTAGAAGCCTGTAGAAATAAAGGGTGGAATTTCACTTTGCCTTTTTTCTCGGAAAATGATCTTCCAAGGCACATTGTCTGCAGTAAAGTGAAGTGGGAGATGGGCTCTGATGACTGCGTGCCAGTAGCAAAGATATTTTGGACACTGCCTTTTGTTAGCCAGACAGATTTTTAAGACAGTAATGGGGAAAGCCATTGGGTTCTACTGTAATACAGATTAACACACCACTTTTACAGATCTTAATATACACTTCATTCATGCCAGGATTAACCATGTTACAGTACTGTAGCGTACTTTGGTACAAAGATGGGACAAAATGTAAAGAAACAAAGTTGAAACCTCGATGTGTTACAGTTTAAAAGGGTAGAATTGTAAAGTATGTATTTGTTACAAAAAATATGTGGATTTTTTTAAATTACATTTTTACATTTTTTTTCTGTAACATAAATGTTTAAATTACAGATACAGGATTAAACTGCACATTTTCACTGCCACCTACATCTGGTTAATGTTGGCAAAATAATGTAAAATTAGTGTGGAAAAACTAAATATGTAATATACAATAATATCATAAATATTGAACTTACAAGAAGCAGTCCTCTTTTCTCTATACATGTTTTTATATGAAACATATACAGTATCATAAATGTGTTCAACATATATGGGGCATGTATGCCAGTCTGATTCATTTAGTCTTTGCAGGATTTTTTTCCTGTATTTTACAATGCCTGCCAATGAATCACAAAACCCCAACTGTGCATATTTGGCTTTTTCATGTGCGGCTGCAAAATAATACTGGATTGTACATTTGGTAGTAGATTTCATTCATCGAGGAGCATCTGAAATGAATTCCCCAGGAAATCTGAACGTTGTTGTCTTGAAATTGTAGTCTTGTACTGTATGTGTACCGTGGCTGTACTCACAATGCATGATTACTGTATTTCTAGGCGTACCAGATATTCCTTGCTCTGCCCCTAAGGTAAGCAGCTGTGAATTTTGTGTTTGATGTGGTAACAATGGAGATACATTCTTTTGGTATCTAAAAAAGCAGCAACAATAAAATGACATAAATCTGCAAAGCCTTGTGCATGAACTGCATCACGTTTTACAGGTTAATGACAGTGTGCATTAGTTACACGGCTTTAGAATTGGAAACAGTGAATTCCCGTCATAGGATTTCAGAAGTACCAGGGGTTAAGGTGGTAACAACTGAATGCTTTAAAAACCTTGCAACTTACTTTTTTTTTTGTCTGTGTATGAAGGAATTCACTCTGGGGTCAAGTTGTTTTTAATAAAAGGGACAGGCTATCATTTTCTAAGGGGGCTGTTACAACAGCCTTTATAATTGGAAGTAAAGTGCATATTGACGGCGGAATTGGAAACAGCCACATAGCAGTGCACATGTACATTAAGTAGTCAGTCAGCCTGGCACATATATTTATTGTTATTGTTATTTAGTGATAAATTCACAAAAAAAGCAGGCCCAAAGCAAGTGTCGTTTGTGGGCTAAAAGCTAAAAGGGAAGCCCTTGTCTTGGCTTTAAGACTGTTTGTCGAAATGTCTGTGTGTGTGTGTTTAGGGGGGATCAAATAACACTGTCTGGCCTGTTCCTCTGATAAAATGTAAGGGGGCACTTAACCCCTCCTTCGTGGTTGTCAACAATGAGTACATTTACAGACAGGCAATAAAAGGTACAGGAGCTTTGGGCTTGACACATTTTGTACACACTGACATGTTACACTGCTCTTACATTTTGGTTGCGCATTATTTCTGCCCTAAGACAAATAAAAATGCCCACTGACAGCTGTTTTTTTTATTTTAATGTAACATTTCCACAAACTTTTAACTGTCCTATTTTCAAAGCTTTTATAATCCACTGTAGGATTTATTTCCAAAGCACATTTTTACCTAGATAATTGTTTAATGTGCATATGAACACTTAGATCTTTGAGACTTATCAAAATATCTAGCGTAAATAATAGCAATGCATTTTAGCAACTTTGGGTCACTAATATTTCTTGACAATGTGCTAAGAAATCTGATACAAAATAACGGCAAGCTGTCAGCAAATGTTTATTATTCATCCCTCCATGATTCCTAAAAAAATATAGAAAGATGCGTTGAATATGGTTTCAAATACATTGGTTCCCTTTCACTACATGTTATGTTAGCAGATATCTAGTATCTGCAGATGAAATGTAGCATTTATCTTCGGAATTCAGGAAAACCGTAAGAAAAATAGTTATACAAAATGACAAACAGTTGGACGAGAAGTGATTGTCTTTCATATTATAACGTCAAGCAAACCTCAGCTGGCTTGGGGAGCTGACATAAAACAAAACAACATGCCTGTCAGTGCTCATCAAGTCTCCTACCAGGCAGGCACGCAGCTATTTTCGATCTCTATAGTGCAAAAGATTTGTGCTTGTTGATACAGAGCTGGGCATAGCCTTTGAAGGGGGAAGAAATTATGACCACATCTGTAGAACACTCAGCGTACTTAAGGTTTTCAGCAACCATAAGGGGATATCGTGTGTCATTTTATTGGATTGTCAGTTTCACATTGACTTGCTGTGTTGATGGTAATGATAATAAAATTGAAATATCCGGGCACTTATCTCACTGTATTACCTTGCTTTGCAGCATCACCTGTCTTAGTTATTTTATTTTGCTGTTTCACAAGAGAAAACAAATATATACAGAAGATATATATATATATATATATATATATATATATATATATATATATATATATATATACATATATATATATATATATATATATATATATATATATATATATATAGTGGTAGAGCACAAGCTCTGCGTGTAAATAAAGTCTAGGTGTTGTTTGTGTTTTGGTGGTGGTTGGCAGGGACGGGGTTAATTCCTGTCCCTGCCAAAAACATGTGAGAATGTGGCTGTTCCCAAACTAGATAACTGGTGTCAATTGGGAACAGCCACATATTATAAAAAGTAGCTTCCAGCTCCATTAAAAAAGAGAGATCACCAGGGAGCAGACTTATAAAGAGAAGTGCTGCATTATCAAGAAAGTTATTGTGTGAAGTTACACTTGTATATGAAAAGTGTTTGTATAAGTCTGATAGTTAGGGACTGTTTCAAGTGCAGTTAGGCTCTACGTTTGAGCTAGGCTTTTGTTTTGTTTATTTTTGTGTTGTAAAAATAAAAGTGCTTTACCGTACAATTCTTCTGTCTGGGTCTATGTTTTAAAGGGCAAATGAGCCAACTACGGAAAGGCTACAGTTATATATATATATATATATATATATATATATATATATATATATATATATATATATATATATTTTTTTAATTAAAATGTTATTGAATTTTTAACATTAAGAAAACAAGCAGATCACAGCCAATGTGTGTTATCAATCAAAATTACATTACATAAGCTCTTGTGAGGGCGGTGACAGTCCTTTTGTGGCTTATGAAAAAGGGAAAAGATGAGTGTGTTACTCTTTATACAATGATTAATGAAATTGCTTTTTGCACAGTTTCGAATGGGAAATATTTTCCGTTGAAGCAGCTTGCTTGTTGTTTGTGAGGAAGGGTAATATGACGGTGTTTCAGTATGCTACAGTATCATGGTCTCGAGGATCCCAAGCGTTCACCTTTCTAACTGTAATAAACATATTACTTTTAGATTTAATATACAGTTTTCAGCTCTCAGTTAAGCTATGTGTAAAGTAAGGCAAACAACATACTCTAGGCAATTTCGTGCACATGTTGTACATGATTTTGTGAGTTTGCATGCTTAATCTAGACAATATAATGCGTGCTTAATCTAGACAATAAAACATAGACAATATAATGATAAAATGATAATGATGTAATACAGTACAAGCATTGGTCATTCCTCCCACCATGGAAAAAAAGTATTAAAAAAAAAGTACGTTGACAGTGTGCATCTCAGATAAAAGCAATCTTCTCCACAGCACAGCTCCCAAAATACAACTGTGTTGATAGAAAGGTGAAAGTTTTGGTCCTCTATAATGTTAGTGTTCTTTTTCCACTTGTGTGCTGTTGACAGCTCATCATTTGTGGAGACACCCACCCCCTGTCACATTAGCCTGTGAATCAAAATAAACTGCAGAACCCTTTTCAGGGACTGAGGCACCCACTGTACTGCCTTAATTATAGTACATACATTTATATATACAGTTGTAGTATAGTATAGTTTACATACTCCTATTGAAATGTATCATTTCTAGAAATGTATCGAAAACAAATAATTATAGGAAAAATCTTTTGTAGCAAAAGTTTTGCTTTTGTGGATGAGGAAAAAAGTTACAAGAAATCGTTCTCTACAATTATTTATTTCAGCATTTTTTTTTTTTTTGTGCAAAATTCCAAAAATGCTAATTAAAAAGTATTCATATCCTGTGTGAAATGATTTCACCACTCACGGGTTCGTGCCCCTTTAAAAACTACGACCCAGCACACAGAAATGGATTTTTCAAGCGGCTGTTGCTAATATTTTAATAAAACACAAAAACAAAATAAACAAAACAAACACCTAGCTCTTCTTTGAGCAATAACTAAAACAAAACAGGAACCTAAATTAAATAACAGGACAGCTAAGCTGTTTACCTGTATCAAAATCAACAAAACAACACACACCAAAAGGCTTACACTACCTTTTCCTTTTTCTGTTTACGGCGGCTGTACCCACACACCAGCACAGTCGGGCTTCTACACACATCAGCAGCAGCCCAGAGCAGACTGACTGCTCTCCTTTTAATCGGGCACCTGGCTCCAATTTTTCAATAGTAGCCAGGTGCCGTACTGATAAACAATAAAACAATAAAACAATTAAACACAAATTAAACAATTAACAAAACAAAACCCAAAATGTGCCTTACGCACAAGTTTCCTCTAGGGAGGAATTAACCCCCTCCCTGCTGTCTCACACATCCCCCCATGTCTTTTCAAGACATCGGCCATACAACGGCCACCTCCCTCCACCCTTAAAGACCACCCACCCTCAAGTCCACAAATGTCAATTTCGCCCTCTTCCACGGGCGGGCTTGAGGGTGGGTTGGTCTCCGGCGTTCCAGGGAGGGACCCAGGACGGCGAGGAGGGACCCAGACGGCTTGTCCAGGGCGACCACAGCGCAGACCGGTGACCGGGAGCCAGGACTGACAGGCAGAGCGTGCGCCTGTGGACCTGCGCAGCGACCTCTGGAATTCCAGGTGGAGCACAGCACGATGCAAGGGGAGCGGAGCAATCAGCAGGGGAACGCTAGTGACCTCTGCCCCTTATGTGGCGCATCGCCTGCCCTCTTGCGCGTCTGGGATTCCAGGGGAGTGAAGTAAAGGGACCCGACAGCGACTGTGCCTGGCTGTACTGCGCACCTGGGAGCAAGGTCCAGCGCAGGGAGGTCTGGGCATTCCGCCAGGTGTCCACGATGACGGGACTGGGGACCTCCTCGGCAACGCCGGGCTCACTTGCACGGATGATGGTTTTGGAAGAAGCGGCTCCTCCCTCTGGGCTCTGGTAACTGCAGCTCCAACCCCTCTGGCTCTCGGGATGGCAGCTCCATCCCCTCTGGCTCGGGACGGCAGCTCCATCCCCTCTGGCTCTCGGACGGCAACTCCACCCCTCTGGCTCTCGGGACGGCAGCTCCCACTTTTGTAGCAGCAGTAGCTCCAGTTCTGTCGGCTCCGCCTCCTGTATGAACAACGGGGCCACGCCCAGCTCCTGCCTCTGCCTCTCCATTTTCTTTGTCTGCTCCTCCTGAGCAGCGGTGTTATGTTGATCATTGCGATCAATTCTTTAAAATCCATTTTCTGGGTCGAGGGGCCACACTTTCTGACACCATATGTGAAATGATTTCACCACTCACGGGTTCGTGCCCTTTAAAAACTACGACCCAGCACACAGAAATGGATTTTCAGCGCGGTTGCGCTAATATTTTAATAAAACACAAAACAAAATAAACAAAACAAACACCTAGCTCTTCTTTGAGCAATAACTAAAACAAAACAGGAACCTAAATTAAATAACAGGACAGCTAAGCTGTTTACCTGTATCAAAATCAACAAAACAACACACACCAAAGGCTTACACTACCTTTTCCTTTTTCTGTTTACGGCTGTACCACACACCAGCACAGTCGGGCTTCTACACATCAGCAGCAGCCCAGAGCAGACTGACTGCTCTCCTTTTAAACCGGGCACCTGGCTCCAATTTTCAATAGTAGCCAGGTGCCGGTACTGATAAACAATAAAACAATAAAACAATTAAACACAAATTAAACAATTAACAAAACAAAAACCCAAAATGTGCCTTACGCACAAGTTTCCCTCTAGGGAGGAATTAACCCCCTCCCTGCTGTCTCACACCTGACAAGGACAATTAAATTAATAGCTACTTGAGGCACCTTTAACAATAATAACCTCTTTTAAATGATTAGGATATTTGTCAGTGAGCTTTTGGCATGATTCTTTAGTGATTTTTGACCATTCTTCAACACAAAATTGTTCCAGTTCATTAAAATTCCGAGAACTTCTCTTGTGCACAACTCATACCAAAGATTCTGAATTGGATTTAGATCTGGACTTTGACTAGGCCATTCTAGAACCTTAATTTTATTCTTCTTTAACCATTCTGAAGTAGATTTTGATATGTTGGAACGTCAAGTTGCACTTTAAACCAAGTTTTGTAGCGAAGGGTTTCAGATTATTAGCCAATATATTTTGGTATGCTATGGAATCCATTTTACCATGTATTGGAAATAAATTTCCTGTGCCATTAGAGGAAAAACAGCCTCATAGAAGGATATTACCACCTCCATGCTTGAAAGTAGGTATGGTGGTCTTTTCTTTGTACGTCTCACCAGACTTTCTCCAAACATAACGACTATCAGCGTGACCAATACGATTTTGACCAGAACTCATACTCATCATTCAAATGCCATTTTGCAATCTTTAAGTGATTGTCCTTGTGACATTTTCCTAAGAGTAGCTTTTTCCTTGGCCTGTGACCATTTAGACCTTCACCATGCAATACTCGACCTATGGTTGAAATGGAAACCCCAGTCCCACTTGCAGCCAATTCACTTTGAATATCTTTGGCAGTCAATATTCAATTGTTATTAACCTTCCTCACAATTCTTCTACTTGTTCTTGATGAAATAACCTTCTTTCTTCCAGACCAAGGTAGCGTTGTGACAGTACCATGAGTCTTGTACTTCTTGATAATAGAACCAATAGTTGAAATCGGGGTACTCAAATGCTTGGAAATCTTCTTCTATCCTTCTCCAGCTTTGAGACAATAAATAATTTTCTGCCTAAGATCTTCAGATAGCTCTTTACTTTTTCCCATATTGACTTATTGGTAATGACAGCAATCATCCTATGCCTAACCCTTTTATACTCTCTAAGAAAGTTCACCTAAAATCCTGCATTTTCTAGACTTTTCTAGAATTAGGTTCTGCATTATCATATGGAAATTTCTAGCACCTTGTAGACAATACTATCATAGCATCAAAGGTTATGAATACTTTTGAATCATTTTTGGAGTTTTGCTAAAAAAAAAAGTTGAAATAAATTATTTTTAAAAAACCTTTACAAAAGATTTTTCCTAAAATTCTTTGTTTTCGAGAAATTTCTAGAAATTATAAATTTCTTTTGGGGAATGTAAACTTTTGACTACTACTGTACATGTATATATATTTGTATTTATTATTTTGCTATTCATGTTTTTTTGTTGTTGTTTTTTTTTACTTTACTAAGTACTTAACGTTACAGTAATATGATCCCATGAGATACTTCTGTAAGCATCTGGTACCTGGGAAGTTGGTAGGGAAGGAGTTAATGCATTCAGTTCTCTTAATCATATAAAATGTCCTATGTAGATGATGATCAGATATTAAATCTTTATCAGATCCTTATGGGAATCCCATTAAGTTCATGAAATCAGCACATGTGGAAAGAGATTTGTTAGATGGAACAACAGATACAGGAGCCGCCTGAGATTGACATTGGGATCTTATCTGCAGTTGGTGCACTTGTGGTTTGTTACAGCTGGGAACTAGGAGCCAAGAGTGCTGTTAGTGTTAATCTTATTTTAAATGTATCTAAAAAAAAAATAGATACCTAGATTTACCTAGATTTTTTCTTGTTCTTTCCAGGTGGTGACCTCGCAAGAAAGACCTCATAGTGACAGCCCTCTTTGTCTAAACAACCCAAAGCTGACCACTTCTCCCCTGACCCCCTTTCCCCACTGCCACCAGCCAGCCCTCTTACTGGGCCCAATTTCTCCAGTGAGGAAGCCGAGAAGACTCCAGATGGACTTGCACAGGGCCGCCTTCAAGATGGAGAGCTCCTCCTATCTCCCCAACCCCCTGGCCTCGCCTGCACTGATGGTGCTGGCCTCCACTGCTGAAGCCAGCCGTGACGCTTCCATTCCCTGCCAGCAACCACGCCCCTTCGGTGTCCCAGTCTCCATGGACAAGGAGGTCCACATTCCCTTCACCAACGGCTCCTACACCTTCGCCTCCATGTATCACCGACAAGGAGCCGTGCCAGGGGGCTTCCCCAGCCGAGACTTCCCTCCCTCCCTTCTCCACCTCCACCATCAGTTTGCGCCCCCGAACCTGGACTGCTCCCCTATCAGCATGCTCAACCACAGCGGGGTGGGCGCCTTTCGGCCCTTCGCCTCCGTGCCAGACGACCGCGATGGCAGCGGCTATCAGTCTGCTTTCACCCCCGCCAAACGCCTCAAAGGCTGCCTGGAGGCCGACGCTTCCCCCCACCTGCGCTACTCCGACTCTGACGGCAAGGAGTATGACTACGGGGGCACTCAGATCTCTTCCAGCTCCCCCGGGTCCCTCAAGGCCGCTGAGGACGCTGGGAAGAAGCTGTTTGTGGTCTCGGGCCTCCTCTCCGACCGTGATACCTCCTCCAGCCCTGAGGACCGTCACGACCGCTGTGAGTCCTGCTTATTATCTTTGTTTATTTTTGTGTGTATCTTCCATCTTTCATTTATTGCATGTGGGTACACCTCTGTATTGCTAGAAATGCTTTTGTGAAAAAACAAAAGAAAACCGTACCTATCTGCACCAGAACTTCATTGTATTTCCGTTCCACTTACCACCCTTATTTATTTTCATATGCAAGCGAACACAACTGAAGCCATCAGTGTAAGTCCCAGGTTTTTTTTTAATAGAGAAAAAATCTGTGTGTCTGAAAAGGAGGTTCTTTTTATCATGTGGTACCATGCTGGAAAGGGTTTGCCTAATTTTACAAATGAAACTTCCGTTCTATTCTTACCATTTTAGCCACTTACTTTACTATGACATGTTTTTGCACTTATGGCTTCAATTTTTCATATTTTTTATATTGTCTGTTTGACCTCAAGCTTATAAAGCAAGTAAGCTTAGTTGTGTTTTAACATGTTTTGCCTTGAAAATCCTAGGTAGAACTCACACAAGAACATAAGAACATAAGAAAAGTTTGTGGACGAGAAAAGGCTGTTTGGCACATCAAGGCTCGGCCCTTGTCAGCACAACATTTACCCCTACTAATGGGATCCAATTTAATAGGAGGCTATTCCATGCATTTATAACTCTGTATAAAAATACACATCACTATTTACTTTTTTACTTAATGTGAATAGTACTGCTGAACGTTTTGACAGTATACACCAGTGTGGATGAAATGGGATTTCAACAGTCCACTAACGGGCATCTCTTTACCACCACTGCGGAGAAGAAAGAGGGGAAGGAGGTTAAAGCAATAAAACAAGCAATTTCGCTGCTAGATTTTTAAAGCAAAATGCTGAATAATAGCATTACCTTCCCTGGGAAATCGTGATTAGAATCTGATTAGTCTGCTGAGTTTGGGCCCAGCAGTTTGTGGTGCCAGCAGTGCGGCTCGTGACTCTTGAAAGAGCGCCTGCCGCTGAGCTAAAGCAGCTGCTCTGTTAGCTCAGGTCTATCTTTTACTGTTACACTTGTCCTGGGATTAGGAGTGGGGAATAGAGAAGTTTCCCCGAATTCCTGCTTCACCTTTCCAGTGTAATTGTACAAGTGGAAAACCTGGATCCGCTGGGAAAACCAGATTTTAAAGGCTTGAGGTTTTTTTTTTTCTAATTAGATTAAGCCCCAGGCCCACCATGGGCCCTAATGCAATTGAACTCCCAGCACTTTTATATAAGGGACTTAAATTCGGTTCCCCTTGAGTGACTACCTGACTGGAGACAGTCATGAGAGGAACACTGTGTCCTTTCTTAGAGGTATGAAAAAAAATGAATTCACTGACGAACTTACTGGTATTGTATCTGTATATTTATTTGCTGTTTTTTCTCAGATACCATCTGTTAAAATTAGTATTTGCTGAGGTAGGTGTTGTGTAATTTTGGAATAATGTATAATTTATTTTTATAAAATGGGTTGAAGTTTTGTATTTTTAATGCTTATGATTGCAGTCATCATTACCTTGAGATGACCTTGAGATGTCCTTGTAGAAATACTGTCTATCGTGTAGCTTAACAATGCAAATAACCAGAACAGCAAATAAAAAGCTGGAAAGCTGTTTAAGGTAAAACACAGAGACAAAGCTTCCCAGATAACCAGGTTTCATCCTCTGAAAGTGACCCCTGTCTGCAGACTTGAGATACATAAGGTTTGGTAATGTGTTTTCCAAAGGCTGTTTGATGCAGTGTTTGGGGGACCTTGAATTCCACTCATACTGAGACCTTCAAAACCTTTCATTGGAAACAATGAAAACACCTACAAAGTGATTAGAGACCATTTCAGAATATCTCTGCCTTGTTTGCATGGTTATATTGAGATTAGGACTTATTTTAATGCCCTGTACATTTTTTCTACTGTATTTCTTTTGTTTATTACTGCAAAACATATACGTTAATACATGTTGATTTATACATATATTATATAACCCAGAGAGAGAGAGAAAGAGAGCCTGAGGTTCTCCTATTAACAGTTACACTGTGTCAGACTCTCACAATGTTTCTGTGTGTGTTGGTGGGTGGTTGGCGTTTCCCTGCAACATATCATGGGAAATGAAAAGTGAGTTTTTCTGGAGCAGACAGGTCAATGACAAGGGTCAGATATTGTTTTTAGTTTGAATGCAGAGTGGGGATGGAATTGAGTAAAATAAAAATAATAAAAAAATTCAGGAGGCATGGTGTCAGGGAGAGGGGAGCAGATAAAAGAAGAGATAAATGAAATGAAAAGGAGAGGATGAGTAATCAGCGGTCTTTGAGCTGAAACGCAGACCCCAGCTTCCTTCCTGTGCAGCTGAAATAAAAAAAAAATCCTTAAAACAACAAAACATGGACACGAGGGCTTCCTTCCTGCTGTGACCAACCTGCGAGCCGCTTCTCGCTGTCTTCAAAAATTCCATCTGATTCATGGGGAACTGGGAGCCTGGCAGATTATTCCCTGTAGGGCCAGGGACCTGCCAGGGACCCAGCCAATCCACATCATTTAGTAGCGAACGAAATTGTAAATGTAAAAATGTACCCCCCCCCAGAAAATAACAGTAACCTATAAAAGTGTGACTTTGACTCAGGGCTTTAACCCTTTTAGAATTATTTATTATTCCTCCTGCAGTCTGTTTCTGATGCACTACGCTGCCCCTTTGCAATCCCCCATAATCAATACATTCCATCATTAATCGGTACGGAAACGCACAAGGAGTTAAAAACCTAAACAGCCTCCTCACAGTTAAAAGATGTTGATCCCACAAGACCCCCGTCTTCACGGTCTGGTGATGGGGTTAAGTTAAGTAAGAGTGTTCTAATAATTAGGTTGCTGCTGGGTGTTTGGCAATGCTTAACCAGATGTTAAAAGGCTTGTCCTATAGAGTCTCTCTCTCTCTCTCTCTCTCTCTCTCTCTCTCTCTCTCTCTCTCTCTCTCTCTCTCTCTCTCTCTCTCGCTATCCCTATCCCTGGGTCTATCTCCTCTCTCTCACTGTCTTTCTCTGTAACCGCAATACAATATATTGCCTATTTGTAAAATTCCTATTTGTATTCCTAATGTATAGGCAGTGCCTCTCATAGGGATTTTCTGGCTTGGAATGCCTGGGCCAGGGACAAAATTCCCGGATGACCCCCCCCCCTCGTGGGCAACGTTGTGTATAGGCGACTTCGACTCATATATACACATGTAATACTATCTTGTGCAGGAAGATCCTCAGTTTGACAATTCTTGACTCTCTCCCTAGTTTTGTACTTCTTTCCACGGATCCTTCGGCTTTCATTTGCCTACTGTTGTTTTGGAATCTATCGAAAATGAATTAACTTTACCTCAAATGGTCTGGTCTAAAAGCACAGGTCTGTAATGCAGCGGGTGCCACTGCTGGTGTTTCACATTTCCAATGCAGTGTAAGTCCGATGTTCAGCTTCAGTACATTTCCAGAGCAGTGTCAGGCCGATGTTCAGCTTCAGTTTCCTTGAATGTGTTAAAAACACTGTTGTTGTGCTGCCGTGCAGATCGTGAATTAATGCTTCCTGTCTGGATTTGCTGGATTGGGTACATGGATTGGATAGGGATTGGTTGAAAGCCTTGGTTATTGGGATGAATTGTAGAATCCAGTACAGTTCTGAAGCCAGGTGGTGGGCAATGTAAATGGAAAATTAAACAGATCGATAGATAGATACATAGTTAGATAGTTTAAATGTACTTAGAGCAGACAGAGATGAGTTAGTGCAGAGCCCTGCCTTGTTTCTTTTTGTGTGTTTTGAGTAAGTAGGACTGGGAGTTCAGTAAATTAATACCACACTGTATCTTTAAGTATCCAAATAGAACTGACCAAACTCTGTGCTGTATTTCTCCAGAGAGTCTGTCTAATGTAGATGTGTTGAAAGACCGCTTCCTCCAAAGCTGCAGAGCTGGGATTTGTAAATGAACTGCTTGCTAACAGGTCCTGGGGTTTGTGCACTCTGATATCTTCCAAGCAGTCCTTTTCTCTTTGGTGCACTTTTCCAAAATAACAAATTACCTCCTTTTACTGCGTTCAGAGACAGACTACCTCATTAAAGCCTTAATTTATTAAAATTACAGAAGCCATATTTTATTCTTACAAAAAGTATTAAAATACAGGATAAAATGGCCACCAAATGCAGCATATTATATTTTAAGCAGCATTCAACTTTTAAAAAGTACAACATAACGAAACCATATGCTTTAAAAAGGAAATCATGTTATTGCGAGCAAACAGTACATTTTCATTGCTGACATTGCTGTAAAGTGTAGCCATCTATTTTATCTGTGTTTTTTAACCAATCTATATCTTTCAAAGCTAATTCATTATTTATCTTCTATTTATCTATCTAATCTATCTGTCAGTTCATCTATTGATCCCATCTATCATTTTAAGCTGATATCTCTACCAGACAGCAATCTCTATCTGTCTTTCTTTGATTATATTTTTCTATATTTTTGTTTTAAACTCATTATGGCACAATTCCTCTGTATAAAATACATGTTTTTAATTAGAATTCAAATACTGAAAAGCAGGATAAAGTTGTTTGTTTATTATTATTATTATTATTATTATTATTATTATTATTATTATTATTATTATTATTATTATTATTATTATTATTATTATATAATTTCCATCTGTGTGGTGTTTAAACAAATACAATAATACATTATTTTTAATAATTATTGGTAAAGTTGAGGTTGTGTCAAATATAAGAACTACAAAATACATTTATTTACTACTTATTATTTTATTGTATTATCATTTAATATACATTGTATATACACACACACACACACACATACGGTTCATGTAAAAAGTATGCCAAAAAACAAAATCGTATACTGCTCATATGCTAATAGCAAACTTCATAGGTCTACATTGCCTTGAGGAGAGTTGGAGATAAGGACCAGGGTGGTTAATAGTTTTATGTTAGTGGTAGCGAAAGGGGGTCCTTGTTTGTTGTACAGACACCGAGGTGTGAAAGAGATAAGAGCTGGACAATTGTCCTTTAGTGGTGTGTCATTTGTAACACTGACAAGGTGTGAGGAAGGAGGCTGTGAAAAATACTGCCTCACCGCTCAAATGAAGTGCAGCTGGTGGACGACAGAAAGCTAAGGGGACCCAGACACTGCTGTCGTGCAGCAGCTAGAGATAACTACAACCGGCAGTTTTATGTGATTGTAAAAAAAAAATCCTTTTGGGGGGGGCTATGATAGAGGAAACTGTTAAAGTAGGCACTTAACCAGTCTGCAGCCTCCTCCCCTTCCATTAGGACGGGCTGTAGACATGCTGCTGTTGTGTTCTAACTAACCTTTTGAAATAATTGAATAAAGTGGCCCATTTGTAAAACTGTGTATGTGTGTGTTTGTGGTGTACAGGCTTTCTGTATGAGAATGTTAACATGTTTTACATTATGAACATTTTCTAGAGAGAGAAGCAGTTAAGTAACAAGAAGTCCTGTTTCCCCAGTGTGGGGAATGCATATGAGGGGCAAACAGGAAACAGTCAGTGAGTTAATGAGAGCAATCAATAGCCTTTTAAACTGGTAATGTGATAATTGCAATCATTAATGCTTACTTGGGTATTCATTAACTGTAAAACATTTTTGTAAGATTTCCTAATCTCTCTTTTTTAATTGCTGTATTTTATTTTTCATTAAATCTTTCCGTTTTTAAAATCAAATTCCGCTATATCAAAACATTAAGAAATATTTCGATGTACTGAAAACAACTATGCAATGTTAATTGCCCGTTGTTGATCTGAATTTAATTTTTAAAGATGACTTTTTTTTTTTGTCCATTACAATAATTTGCCAAAATTAGAATGGGACCAAATACATGACCTATTTATTTATTACAATAAATTGAAACAACTTTGCTTCTGTCTAGATTTGCTTCTGTCTTTTTATTTTTTTTTCATGTGACCTTTATTTTGTAGAGAATGCACCGCAGGAGGTGGGTAAAATCTTTGAATAGTTCAAAGATACCCTTTCTGTGAAATTGGGGTCATTTTGATATTTGTCACAGCACACCATTTACTAAAGGGAGAAAAATGGGGAACACTTTAGGATGAAGGTAAATGCTGTATTTGGAAATTACTTCAAATAATGGGAAAGGGTTATTGTACCACAATAACATAAAATGACAGAAAATAGCTGACAGTGTTTCTTTTTGTCCTGTTCAAACATTTTCCTTAGTACAGCAACAGTTCAATTGGATTTAAATACCAAGGTGCAATTTTTGTCTTTGGTTTACCGTTGCTATTACTGCTGTAGGCGTTTAGTGCTGTGTAGGTTGTCGAATATAGCATCTTACCAGTAAAATGTATGGAATTTGTTACTTCGTTATGGTGGTGGTGGTGGTGGTGGTGGTGGTGGTGGGGGCTGAGCTGGCAAATCTGTCACTTCTCCCAGAACAACCACCCTTTCGACCTCCATTCAGAAAGACATTGATTTTTACTGCTCTTTTAAAAGAGAGAGAGATATCAGCTTCTTTTAGTCTTCTGAGAGGCTTAGCGACTGAAGCCGCTCTTTGTTTTATTTTATATATATATATATATATATATATATATATATATATATATATATATATATATATATATATATATATATATATATATATATATATATATATATATATATATATATATATATATATATATATCTGAGCCCAAAGTATTTTGTTTTATAAATCTGAGACCAGCTGATTGGTGAGCTTCTCAATAGATCCCCCTTCAACACACCACGGTATAGTTTGTTTTGTTTAAATCCCTCAGTTATTGAGAAAAACAATTAGGCTTCTTCTGAGATAAAGAAATAAAGACATAATCGACGCCTCTAGGCAAATGTGTCTTTGTTTATAAACCTGGTATTGAGCGCTCTCATGTTAGTTTGTATTGGTTAAGAAAAGAAAAAAAAACAGGTGTAATAATAATAATAATAATAATAATAATAATAATAATAATAATAGATGTATATTGCTTTTTATTAAATTGTAATACACTGTTTGGGTTATGGGATGGGAGCAGGTAGATGCAAGAGTATACGGGAGGACACACTGGAATAGATGATTCCAGATGTAAAGGGGTTAATGCTTGGAATGAAGACTGGCTGGTTAACTAAACTCGTGTGTGGTCACAGACAGTGATGTGGCTCCCACTGACTGACTGCACAGTCGCTGTCCGTTGTGGTAAAGGGGAATTAGCAGTCTGTTACTGTGGCAGGGTTTTGGTTTTTAAACACACACACTGCATCTATCAATTAAGTTGTGCTGGCCTTATAAAACACTTTGGGTGGTTGCACATTTTAATGGGTCTTTAATGCGCGATCAACTGGGTTTTTAATACCTATTTGTTTTAGCAATTCCATAATAATAATAATAATAATAATAATAATAATAATAATAATAATAATAATAATATGGAAGATCTAGACATAAAAAAAAATTGTTTTGGAAAATCGTTTCCCACTGGTGTTATTAAATCCTACTAAAATTATTTTGAGATTTAAATGAAGGAATGGTCTTATTGTCCCCAAAGTATTTCGAAGTACAGCTCCATAATTTGAGCGCTTTTATTGCATCTGATCAAAGCAGGCGCTAATTTAATGGAATTATAAGAATGGTGTAAAATAAAAGTTATTAAAAAGTGTCAGTAGTGCTGGGATCCAGGATGATTTATATTTACACTATGAAGCTTCATCATGCTTTACGCTTCCAGATAGCCTTGTGATTAGACAATAGATGTCTTTGCATTGTGAGGTTACTGAATCTCAGTTTCAGTTTGTCTTTACCTAGAAGCCAGTTTAAAATTAGTATTGCGTCAAAAGCTGAATTAATCCTGTAATTTGACTGGCTAATAAGCTGCCTCTAATTGGATAATGACCACTGAACTCTGGTATGATTCATTATCCAATGAGTAGACATTGCTGCACCTAGTTCTCTCTGAACAAAACAGTGTTGACTTGTTGCTTTTAATGGACAAGACAGACACTGTAAAGAACACAGTGTTTAACTGGGTAGTCTGGTCTCATAACTAGACAGCCAGAGGAGAACGAGACAGAGGGAGAGCATGTGGGGAATGAAAGGCAGCTGGGATTCTCGTGCAGGGTCTAATCACCGCTGACTCGCACCCTTTCCAGCCTCCCCTCAACGGGCATGTCACCTTGCTCCTCATTAGCTTGTTTTAAAAGTCTTTCACACACAGCAAGCTAGCTCATTTAAACAGGCTGTTAACAAACCTGCACAGAGGGCTGCATTAATCAACTTGGTACTTTTAACATACATATATACAGTATGTATACAGCATAAAAGACCTTAAAATATAGAGGACATAGTATGTCAGACAGGAAGTGTATTATCTTGTTGGAACAAACTCAAAGCTGTTTTATGTCCCCCCTCAGATCTGTTGCCTCATCCTTCCTCACCTCTGTTATCTATGTATCTGTATCTATATCCTTCTATCGAAATTAATTATTTATATATGGCATCTTCCATTTATCTGTCTATCAAATTATCAGATGAGCCTGTCCTATCCATCATTCTCCACTGATATGCAGCTACAATGACTCTTTCCTATATGTTATACATGTGCCTTTGTACCCATACTGTTTACTGTACGTGGAAACCACTATCTATCTATCTATCTATCTATCTATCTATCTATCTATCTATCTATCTATCTATCTATCTATCTATCTATCTATCTATCTATCTACAGTATCTGTTGTGTGTATGCACATTTACATCCTTTATTTAGTGTATGTATCTTGGTATGCTAATAGGTATATCTAAAATGACAGTCAGGCTTTAATATCAGTCATTGTCCAGCCTTGGGTGACTCCTTTCCTTGTGAATACGAAAATTCATCTCTTACCCGTGTTAATATTATTCTGTCAATACACCGTCTGTGATGACCAGTCTGTCTCAACTTAGTATCCTGGTGAGGCCGTCCGTCATCCATCTTCAGAAAAGTGACTGACAAGCTGTCAATAACCTGGCAAAATGCTAATTGTGGCATTTAGTGACAGGCTGACAAATTAGAGCTGGGCAGCCTAGTGAGGGTTAAAAATGTGTTCACGGCTTCCAAATTGTTTTATGGTGACAGATCAAATTATGCAAGAGCTCAATAGGGAATCAGTCTAGTCAATAGATACACGTGTTCACAGGTGAACCACAGAGATAAGACTGAATAGGCTCGATTTACAGACCGACATACAGAAAGACAGACAGACTGATGGATTGTGGATACACAGATCGGCAGATAGATAACTGTAGCATGTGAAGACTGAAATAGTTTTAAAGTTTGCAGAGTGATCAATCCGTCAGTACGGGATAAGCAATGATTGAAATGAGGATAATCAGTATTCTTCAGGTTTGGGAGCCTTCCACAGAGGCTTTAGTGCTTAATCATTATCTATTTTGTTTTCTTTTCCTAAACACACTTGAGAGGAGTTCTGGTGCTCTCAGCCCATTACCTAATAAAAACAACCATGAAGACTAACTAGAGGTCGTCATGGGTGGGAAATCCAGATCTTGGTGCTCAATCTGCGAAGAATGGATGGTTCGAGCAGTAGATTTATTAAAATAAGGAGGGGAGACAAGAATGCAGGATAAGAAGTAACTAGTTTTATTATATCGGCAACTAAATGTCTTTTTTTTTTTTAATCTGCTTTTCTCCGTCTCTTAGCTTACAAGTGCCATCCTTCCAATCCTTTGTTCTGTTTGCACCAGGGGACAGTGAGTGTATGTGTGTGTCGGGAGGGGGTGCAGTGCAATCTCACTTCTAATTCTTGCCTTGTTCACATCCAAGTAAAGGCAGCCATGACTGAGTTGCTCTTGTTTTTAGTGTTTTTCTTTTTTTTTAAATTCTGCCTGTCCGTCAATACTCTTATAAATAATTCATTGCACTTTCCCTGATGCATTATCACTAGGGATGCTCCGTCACCTTTCATTCTCATTCCCCACCTCGTCACATAGCCCCCTCGCCCCCACTCCCCATCCCCATTCACTCATATCCATAGAGAAATTGAGCCCTGGAGTTACTCAATCTATCAAAATTTGAACAGATTTTATGATTCATTTTCTTATAAACAGTAAAAGCTTGACTATGAAATTAGTTTGCATCTTACACTGTCAGAATGCTTTGTAACAAATGCCCGTAATTTGAATGCATCAATACAATCTAACCTATTGGATTAATGCTTCAATCCAAGACACTGTGAACACTTATTCATTTATTTATATTGAAATGCTTTTAATTAGGAGCTTCAAACAGGTGCCTTATGACGTCTGCCTAAAATCAAACCATGCAGTTTTATAGTTGAAGAATATGTTGAAAAATGAAATGGGGAATTTACCCCCATTGGTTGTCATTTGATTGTTCCTGTGGTGCAGGGTTAAACAGTTAGACTTCTTGAGGCATCTAGCTTAAAAAAAAAAAGAAAAAAAATGAGTTTAAAAGGCGAGTAGCAAGTGCAGTGATTAAACATATACAGTAAGTATGGTTTTGTATGTATGTGTGCGTGCGCGGCGGTGTTGGTATGAGTGAAATGGGCTGTCTGCAGCACTCAGAGCAATCTCAGCTCACGATTAATACGTTTAAAAAAATGTCCCCTCCACTTTCCTAGCCAGCCACAAAAGTGTTATACTTTATTCAGCTGAGCCCCTGCTCTGTTAGTGCAAAATCAGCAGTGGCGCCCTGGCCTATAAGAAAAAGATCAATCAAGGAGCTGGGTGATAAAGTAGAGGCATCAGCAATAGGGAGGATGCTAAATTGAGCAAGCGCTGTTGGGGGGCAGAGTGGGATTGATCTGGACACCCCCTACCCCCACCTAGAGACAGGCGCCTCTAGTTTTTCAATATACAAAATCCTCCGGTAAATGCATACTGAAAGTGAGCGCAGCATAGAATTTAAAGATACTGCTAAGTGTTGGTACACTTGTGCAACATGTCAAATTCAATTTCTGCCACTTCTCTTTAGAAAATGGTGCAACCAAAACTTGGGTGGGTAATGCTCAGCCAAGGACGAATAGGATAGACGAGGATATGCTGTGTTTTTAACCAACCTTACAATAAGGAGGATAAAAAGTCTATCCAACAATCTGACAACACACATTTAAAAAGAACTAAACAGAGCAATGCAACCAACTCATAGAATGAGGGAAAAACTACATTAGACCCTAATGGACATACAAAAACCACCCTCTGACATTGGATATTCAAGGGAATCTCTGTCCCCAGTCCCGCTTGTTTCTTTGCTTGCCGTGGCCCTGACTGCCTCCTCCAGCAGCTGCTGGCTGGCTGTGCTCTGAATTAATTCACAGCTTTACTCTCTCGGTGCTCTTGCGATAAATTAATTGTAATGATGACGGCCTTGTTACGAGACCTGTGCCTTGTTTGCTTGTAATCCGAGCGACAGGTTTAGGACTTGTATTATTTAAGACGCCCGGTAATTACATGGGTGTTAGCATATGTAGGGAGAGAGATATGATTCATTCGTGAAAAAAAGAGCTAGAGAGAGAGGCAGGAAGAGAGAGAGAAGAGAGAGAGACAGTAGCGGCACAGTCGTTTGGCAGATAAAATAGGAGCACCGTGTTGCCACAAAATGTTACCCTTATTATACCTCATTAAAGTAAGAGCGAGATAAGGTAACAGAAGCAATGAATAAAATCTATTGCCTTGCATTAACGGTCGCAGAACCAATATCATAGGAAGCCGTAAAGCTGCCTCCTTCTGGTGCCTGCCTGTGTGTTTGTGCCAGGCAACTGTGCTCCTGGAAGAAAAATGATGTCTCTTTTTTCCAGCCTGCCCTCCCCCCCCGGTGTGCCTGAATGAGAGCAGATAGCACAGAACCCCCCTGCGCTAATTAGCCAAGCTTTTAAAGAGAACAAAAAAAGATTTGTACTAGAGAGCGACCGGCAGGACCTGTTAATCTCCACCTATTGTTAGCGCAACAGGCTGGCCATGTTTGACAATTATCCAGGGAGTTGCTGTAAATTCAATTCAAACAGAGGGCTACTTAGCAAAAGAGAGAGAATCAGGTGAGCTGGACACTCTCTAGGTCTGCACCGTATATCAGCAAAGTGATACAACAGGTCGGCTTCAGTGGGGATTGGAAACCAACTCGAATGGGTCTCTGCCCAGTCAAACCTGTAGCGAACGAATAGGTGAATCCCCACATGTATAGTGAACAGATTGTATTTCTCATGTTACCTGTCTATAAAAGCCATTTTCTTCCATCTTAGTAGCATTATCAGCATCAAAGGTCTTCCTTTCATTGTTCAAAAGATATGTTAGTTCGTTGCTTTTCTTTCTTTGTACATAAGAGGGTATATCCCAAGTGGGACCTTGACCAATTTAAAGTAAAAAAAAAAAAAAAATAAGCAAATAAAAGATGTTCAGCACAGTAAGCAATGGAACCAGTGATAAAGTTGCAATGCTGAAAAGAGGTAAGAAAATGGATAAATAAGCTGATGAAAATCCCCCAACAGTGAAATAAGATATTTGATATTTGGCAACTATATATATATATATATATATATATATATATATATATATACAGTACTGTGCAAAAGTTTTAGGCAGGTGTGAAAAAATGCTGTAAAGTAAGAATGCTTTCAAAAATAGACATCTTAATAGATTATATTTCTCAATTAACTAAATGCAAAGTGAGTGAACAGAAGAAAAATCTAAATCAAATCCATATTTGGTGTGACAACCCTTTGCCTTCAAAACAGCGTCAATTCTTCTAGGTACGCTTGCACAAAGTCAGGGATTTTGTAGGCATATAGTCAGGTGTATGATTAAACAATTATACCAAACAGGTGCAAATGATCATCAATTCAATATTTAGGTTGATACAAAATCATTAACTGAATCAGAAACAGCTGTGTAGGAGGAATAAAACTGGGTGAGGAACAGCCAAACTCAGCTAACAAGGTGAGGTTGCTGAAGACAGTTTACTGTCAAAAGTCATACACCATGGCAAGAATGAGCACAGCAACAAGACACAAGGTAGTTATACTGCATCAGCAAGGTCTCTCCCAGGCAGAAATTTCAAGGCAGACAGGGTGTCACAAAGACAGCCGGAGTGGGTGGTGACGTCAGACCAGAGACTGGGAGCAACACAGAACAGACAGAGACTTGGGGTTTTGGTGAAGCTGAGCGCGTGATCGCGCCCAGCATTTAATAATCAACAGGACAGAAAATAAAAGGTTTAAACACAAAAACACAGGACACGGCACTTGCGCCAAAATAAATAGACAAACAAAACGGACTACACAGACAAACACGGCAAGTATAAACACTTATTTACGTTCTTTTACTTTCTCCTCTCCACACCCGTTCTCCACTCACGAACACCAACCCCGAGTGAGTGAATCGTGCATCTATATATACTGTTGTGCTGGGATTCAATTACTAATTAATTATTTACTTGAATCCCAGCACGTGAATTAATTAAGTGCAACCTCGTGCCTAACTACAATTATACAATTTTAAACACACGTGAAACACAGACCCGCTTATATCCCGTGTACCAATCGCTATACACCAACATTAACACATGCAACATATAACACAGAAATGCACACAGGGCGGGCACATTGCCACATATACCCCCCTTGTGCAGCACACATGGCCTCAACGGCCACCTCCCCTTAAAACCCAGCAGTCCAGGACAAAGTCTCGGGCTGGGAAGGGAGGCTTCAGTGGGCCCATGGCTGGCAATGTTGCCAGTAGCCAGGCTGCTACTGGCCATGCTGTCAGCAGGCGTGCTGACAGCCCCCAGACTGACTCCTTCAGCCGGGGCAGTCCTGGCAGTGGAAAGGCTGCTTGGGTGGTCTCCTGACCTCCCCTTCTCCGCAGCGAAACTGCTGCTGGGGTTGGTGGTCTCGGACCTCCTCCCCTTCTTCAAAGCCGGCAGCTCCCCTTGCGGGGCTCCGGCCACAGTACCTCCGCAGCGAAAGTGCTGCAGTGGGCGAAGTCTCCTGACCTCCCCACGATCTCCGGCAGCGAAACTGCTGCAGTGGGAGCAGGTCTCCTGACCTCCCCACGATCTCCGGCAGCGAAACTGCTGCAGTGGGCGCAGGTCTCCTGACCTCCCCACGATCTCCGGCAGCGAAACTGCTGCAGTGGGCAGGTCTCCTGACCTCCCCACGATCTCCGGCAGCGAAACTGCTGCAGTGGGAGCAGGTCTCCTGACCTCCCCACATTCTTCGTGGCTGGCAGCTCCCCTTGGTGGGGTTCCGGCCACAGTACCTCCTGCTGCGATCGCGGAGCGGCTGGCAACCCCAGGCGTGCGGAGCGGCTGGCAACCCCAGGCGATGCGGAGCGGCTGGCAACCCCAGGCGATGCGGAGTGGCTGGCAACCCCAGGCGTCTGCGGAGCGGCTGGCAACCCCAGGCGTCGCGGCGCGACAGGCAGCCCCAGGCGATGCCAGACAGGCATCCTTGGGCGGCGTGGCAGGCATCCTTGGGCGGCGAGGCAGGCATCCTTGGGCGGCGAGGCAGGCATCCTTGGGCGGCGAGGCAGGCATCCTTGGGCGGCGAGGCAGGCATCCTTGGGCGGCGAGGCAGGCATCCTTGGCGGCGAGACAGGCAGTCAGGACAAGCTGGGAGTGCGGGTGTTGGCCCTCTTCTCGGCCTCTGCGGCCGGGCTGTTCTTCCCGTGCCTCCCTCAGCAGCCTATGCAAGGGCTGCTGAGGACCCAAGCATCTAGTCCTGGTCCTTCTGGTGAAGGGAGAGGCAGCTCCTGCTCCTCTCCCCCTGATGGTGATGGAGACAGAGACAGCTCCTGCTGCTCTGCTCCTGGCGGTGGAGGTGGGAGCAGCGAGTAGTCTCCTGGCGATGAAGGTGGGAGCAGCGTGTAGTCTCCTGGCGATGGAGGTGGGAGCAGCGTGTAGTCTCCTGGCGACGGAGGTGGGAGCAGCGTGTAGTCTCCCCCTTTTGCCGGGGATTGGTGCTGCTCTGCCTCTCTTGCAGGGGACTGGTGCAGCTCTGTCTTTCTTGCAGGGGACTGGTGCGGCTCTGCCTCTGAAGGGGAAACCAGCAGGCATTCTTCCTCTGCTGGTGGAGATGGGGACAGCAGGCATTTTCCCTCTGCTGGTGGACATGGGGACAGCAGGCATTCTTCCTCTGCTGGTGGAGGTGGAACCAGCAGGCATTCTCCCTCTGCTGGCAGCTTGGGTCCTAGGGCTGTGGAAGCCCGACTTCCCTCTCTTTGGGCTGTGGGCGCACCGACTCCTCCCTTTTGGGCTGTGGGCGCACCGACTCCTCCCTTTTGGGCTGTGGGCGACCGACTCCTCCCTTGTGGGCTGTGGATGCACCGACTCCTCCCTTGTGGGCTGTGGACGTTGGGCTCCTCCCACTCAGGCGTGGGATGTTCGGGCTCCTCCCGCCGGGCTGTGGGCCTCGGGCTCCTCCCGCCGGGCTGTAGGCGCCGGGCTCCTTCCGCTTGGGCTGTAGGCGCTCGGGCTCCTCCCGCTTGGGCTGTGGAGGTGGCGGAGGCAGAGGCAGCTCCTGCTGCTCTTCTCCTTGTGATGGTGGGGAAGTGATACCAGCAGGCATTCATCCTCTGCTGGTGGGGAAGTGTTACCAGCAGGCATTCTTCCTCTGCTGGTGGTGATGGTGGAGGCAGAGGCAGCTCCGGCTCCTCTCCTCGTGATGGTGGGGAAGTGATACCAGCAGGCATTCATCCTCTGCTGGTGGAAGTGGGGACAGCAGGTATTCTCCCTCTGCTGGTGGAAGTGGGGACAGCAGGCATTCTTGCTCTGCTGGTGAAGGTGGGAACAGCTGCCGCTCAGGCTTTGGATTCCAGCGGTCCCCGTCTGCTGGCTGGACGCCAGCGGTCCCCCGTCTGGGCTAGTTCCTCCTCTTCATACTGCGTGGGGCATATGGCTAGCGTGTGCCCATAAGCCCCACAGCCAGGGCATACCTCTGCGCGAGGTTCTTTAAAACCTCCCAGCCATCATCCCCGACCTCCTCCTGCTGTTGCTGCTGTTGTTGCTGTTGCAGCCTTCCTTTCCTCCTCTTCCTACTCCTCCCTACCTTCCTCTCCTGGGCGGTTCCACCCCTATTGCAGGGGATTGGTGCGGCTCCCTCTAGCTTCGAAGGCGAACCCAGCAATGGCTCCTCTCCCGGTATTGGAAGCTCGTGCTCCCCAGTCTGGGCACTGGCGAGCTGGCATAGGGGCATCCCGACCAGTCGTGTCCCCCTTCCTCACATCGCCGCACCAGCTCGGTGGCACCTCGGAGCAGTCCCTCCAGCGGTGATCCACCTCCCGCACCAGGTGCACCAGGGGAACAGGTTCTCTGGCTCCTCTGGCGCTGTTGCAGTTGTTGTTGGGGCGGGAGCAGCAGTCTACCTCCCCTGCTGGTGGTGTAGACTGAGGCGACCCCTGCTCCTCCCTCTCCTGATGGACAGGGCAGCGGGCCACATAGTGCTCACCTCCGCAGATGGGGCATAGTTGGGGTAGCTGTCCGAGGGGTACCAGGGGCAGTTGGTGCTGGAATGCCCAGGCTCAGCGCAGCAGTAACACCCGGCTGCTGTTCCTCCGGCTGGTGTTGTGGCTGCTGCCTTCTGCCGTTCTTTCCCATCTTTTATTTTATTTTATTTATTTTAAACAAACAGTACTCCTCCTGGCCTGAGTCTTGGGGCTGTGATCCGGTTCTGACACCACGTGTCACAAAGACAGCCGGAGTGGGTGGTGGCGTCAGACCAGAGACTGGGAGCAACACAGAACAGACAGAGACTTGGGGTTTTGGTGAAGCTGAAGCGTGATCGCCCAGCATTTAATAATCAACAGGACAGAAAATAAAAGGTTTAAACACAAAAACACAGGACCACGGCACTTAGCCAAAATAAATAGACAAACAAAACGGACTACACAGACAAACACGGCAAGTATAAACACTTATTTACGTTCTTTTACTTTCTCCTCTCCACACCCGTTCTCCACTCACGAACACCAACCCGAGTGAGTGAATCGTGCATCTATATATACTGTTGTGCTGGGATTCAATTACTAATTAATTATTTACTTGAATCCCAGCACGTGAATTAATTAAGTGCAACCTCGTGCCTAACTACAATTATACAATTTTAAACACACGTGAAACACAGACCCGCTTATATCCCCGTGTACCAATCGCTATACACCAACATTAACACATGCAACATATAACACAGAAATGCACACAGGGGCGGGGCACATTGCCACACAGGGGTTTCCAGATGTGCTGTCCAAGCTCTTTTGAAGAAGCACAAAGAAACGGGCAACGTCGAGGACCGAAGCGCAGTGGTCGGCCAAGGAAACTTACTGCAGCAGATGAAAGACACATCAAGCTTACTTCCCTCGCTAATCGGAAGATGTCCAGCAGTGCCATCAGCTCAGAACTGGCAGAAAACAGTGGGACCCTGGTACACCCATCTACTGTCCGGAGAAGTCTGGTCAGAAGTGGCCTTCATGGAAGACTTGCGCCAAAAGCCATACCTCCGGCGTGGAAACAAGGCCAAGCGACTCAACTATGCACGAAAACACAGGAACTGGGGTGCAGAAAAATGGCAGCAGGTGCTCTGGACTGATGAGTCAAAATTTGAAATATTTGGCTGTAGCAGAAGGCAGTTTGTTCGCCCGAAGGGCTGGAGAGCGTACGAATGAGTGTCTGCAGGCAACAGTGAAGCATGGTGGAGGTTCCTTGCAAATTTGGGGCTGCATTTCTGCAAATGGAGTTGGGGATTTGGTCAGAATTAATGGTCTCCTCAATGCTGAGAAGTACAGGCAGATACTTATCCATCATGCAATACCATCAGGGAGGCATCTGATTGGCCCCAAATTTATTCTGCAGCATGACAACGACCCCAAACATACAGCGAAAGTCATTAAGAACTATCTTCAGCGTAAAGAAGAACAAGGAGTCCTGGAAGTGATGGTATGGCCCCACAGAGCCCTGATCTCAACATCATCGAGTCCGTCTGGGATTACATGAAGAGAGAGAAGCAACTGAGGCTGCCTAAATCCACAGAAGAACTGTAGTTAGTTCTCCAAGATGTTTGGGCCAACCTACCTGCCGAAGTTCCTTCAAAAACTGTGTGCAAGTGTACCTAGAAGAATTGATGCTTGATGCTGTTTTGAAGGCAAAGGGTGGTCACACCAAATATGGATTTGATTTAGATTTTTCTTTTTGTTCACTCACTTTGCATTTAGTTAATTGATAAATATAATCTATTAACATGTCTATTTTGAAAGCATTCTTACTTTACAGCATTTTTCACACCTGCCTAAAACTTTTGCACAGTACTGTATATATATATATATATATATATATATATATATATATATATATATATATATATATATATATATATATATATATATATATATATATATTATGGATGCAGTAGCTAGCTAGACCTGCTGAATGTCACCCAGGGTGAATGCTGAGGATAATATGTAGAAGCCACTGGTTAATGGAAATTTGACCCCTGCTTGTTTGAATATACAGCAATGCTGGTGTTTGCGAAGCAGCAAACGTCTGTCTTCGAGGATGAAACCTATTGACTGTTTGCACAATAAAAGCCGAGCCGCGTTTAGTAGATTAGCGCACAGGACTCAGTACGTAATGAGGCATCCTCTTCTCAAATAAATACCTCGGCGGGCATATGATTCACTGCCAGGCCCTCCCACCGATTGGTCATTTGCTAAAATTAAAACTTAATCAAGCATACTAGTGAACTGCTTTTGAATAATTTAGTAGCAATCGGAAGAGAAGGGAAAGAACGACGGGGACTCTGCTGGACTGCTGATGAGGAGCGAGGGAAAGTGTGCAAATATTTGAAGGTCTTTTTCCTGGGACCTCGAGCCACAGCTCTGATTAGTTCTAAATGAAATTGTCTGTACCGCTAAGACTATCCATACTATCACAGTGGGGGGCTATAGGGTAGCAGTTAGAAAGAGATCCTAGCTTTGAATTCCAGACAGTGCAGCTTCACATGCCCACTTGCTACTCTGTGCCTCAGTCACTCTCCAGCTGTAATGCTCAGAACAGGATCTGAGGAGTGGCATCTCCAGTTGGTTATCCTGCAGGGATCTGGAATTAATAACCCTTTTATAAGTGGTGTCAATTATTATGTAATTACAGTGATGTAACAACATACTATAGCTGCATAGGATCTGCATTGTAACTACACACTTCCATGTGTTATTACAGAGATTATTATGAACCTGCAATCTCACTGCAGAGTCTCAGCATTGTTTCTTTTCCTTTCTCCTCTCCCCTTCTTCAAGGTGGATTTTTTTAAATTTGATTTCAGTAGTTGGTGATCTGATTACCCAATATTCTTAATTTTATTGATTTCCCTTTTTACTTCTTTCATTAATTCCCAATCTAAAAATGTATTTCATTAATACAAAGATCATTATTCAGGTTTATTGAAGTTCTTATTAGCTCTGTTTTACAGATGGATTTTTAAATCATAAGCCAAAGAGTACAAATTATAGTACTTACTATCTATTTACATATACTGGCGTACTGAAAACCTTGTGTGTTTATATATATATATATATATATATATATATATATATATATATATATATATATATATATATATATATATATATATATATGATGCAATATTTATTAAACTGATTAGTTAATGGACTGGCATAATAGATTCATTTTTATATATACTTTTTTTATTATCTAGAACTAATTAAAGATCTAATTAAATAAATAAATTAGTGATAATAATAATAATAATAATAATAATAATAATAATAATAATAATAATAATAATAATAATAATAATGGCTTACTAGCATTTTAAAGTTATTTTGCATCATCAAAAAAAGAGTCCATTTAACCGCCTTTCAACAGTTATATCAGTTGTGTCCTTTTTCTGTTGCTCAGTTTTGTAATTATAACGTAGTTCAAGTAGCTAAACTGCAGTTCCCATGCAGTTTAACTGCACCCTGCTGTTACAGCTTTGAGCCGTGTCCTACACTTTCACTGTATTCAAGTGCAGTGATTCAGGCAGCAGTGGGGGGCTGTGCTGAGCAAGGCTGTCGCTGTGCTGCAGCAGGCTCGTGTGGCCAGGTTTCAGGGAGACGGGAGAGAATGAAGTCTCTTGGAATTGGTTTTCTGACGGCTCAGGCCTCTCTAATGGAAATGAAGCCGCAGTGACGTGCCAGCCCTTTGTGAGATCTCGCAGGCTCACATTTTATTAAGTACTCTTTAGAGAGAGAGGAAAACACAAGAGGGGAAAAGTCACTCTGCTGAATTTTAATCAGCCCGCTGGAATAGACAGCAGAAAGAGGGAGTCTGTTAAAAAAAAAAAGAAAAAAGAAGTTTGGGTATTTAAAGGTTTAGACGCAGAGTAGTCTGTTTAGTTTATGCAAAAAAGATTAAACAAGAATCCCTTTTATCCTAAACTTCTGTCTCTCCTACACCCCAATTTGATGATCTATCAATGTGACTCTTTCTTTGCAGGGAAGAAGTGCTCTCCGATTGCTTACAACAATGGGCCTTCATAAGCTGTTTTTGCCAGTCTGCAACCTGCAGTTCATAGAAATGATCATTGTAGGCTACCAGTCTAGCACAGTTTCATGAATATAAAAAAATAACTCCTGCATTAAAGCTCAGTAAATCTGACCCATACAACATTCCAATAAATGTAACATGTTTTTTCTAGTATTTATACATCTTTAAAAGCCTTTAAAACCCAGTATGTGATCTAGGCTCACTCGTATGTGATTGAGCACCCTATCTCCACGCATTTCATATCATCCTTCCAGTAAGGAGTTAAAGCAATAAAAGGGAATGAGAGTGAAACATTTTTGAAGAAAAATGGCAAATAATAGCATTATCTTCCCTGGGAAATCGTGATTAGAAATTTGATTAGTCTGCTGAGTTTGGGCCCAGCAGTTTGTGGTGCCAGTAATCTGCATCTGATCTTAAACTACAAAGCAGCAGTAGCAGCAGCAGCCCTGAAAAAGGCAAATATATTTCCATGGGCTGGGTCATTGAGGAGCATGCTTCTGCACCTAACACTGTATTGCTCACAGACCTTATAGCCAATGTTGTACACAAGGTGATTTTCAAAAAACTAGTTTTGCAATGATAGTCCAGTAGTTTGCACTGGATCCAAAAGCAATGAAAATCACCCTGATAAATTAATAGCCATTAGTGACCAGTCTCCAAAAGTTTAGGAAATACTATATTAGCATACAAAGACTAAACTACCCTAGCTCATCATGGTCACCTTTGATTGCTTTTAAAGCAACTGATTTTTTTGCTATTGTTATTAAAAAGAAAGCCTGTAAAACATCCAAGCACAAAGGATAATTGCAGTATGCTTGTTTCCAATGAATCACGGTATTTTGGTGTCACTCTCATAATATTCCATATGGGTTTACTGCCATTGTATGTAAGCGGCTGCTGCTCTCTGTGTCAGTGAGGGCTGTTTCTTGCCTGCAGTAAACCGCCAGGAACTTTGAATCGTTTCAGTTTGGAGAAACAGATCTGCTGGAGTTTCCTGGGTAGGGGACAGGGAGGGGGGATACCGATTGAGTTATTACCAGAAATAAAAGAATTTACTGTATTGCAGAATAAGGGCAATTAAGTTGTCAGCAGCTCCTCATGTTTATAGTTTGGTAATACTTCTTTGTGCTGTTTTCTGTTGAGCACAGATTCCGTCTGAACAAAGCAGTAACCACACTCACTCCAGGCACACAGACTCTGTGGATACATGTACTCTCCCAGAACTTGTGATGTAGTGTGTGCATGTGTGTGTGTATGTGCGCCTATTCAATATTGTTTAGACCGAATGTATGTGTTCAAACATATTCTATTTGAGCATTTTACACTGTAATATATCTGTTTGTTTCCAAAATCGAGTGTGTTGCACTTGTTATATAGAGACTACATACACATTTTGATGTGTGTTTAGAAGATAGGCATGCAAACTTTTTAATTTGTTTCTCCAATTTGTGCGAGAGATATTTTTATTTATAGTCCAAAGACTTTCGATGAAATAGACAGGCAGTGCATTGGAGTGAAGTGGAAGGATAGGGATCTGTCTGGGTGGTGGTGGTGGTGGTGGTGGTGGTGGTGGTGGTGGGGGGTCGATCGATTGTTCTCCTGACACCCCCAGGCTGCTGGCCACCAGCCGTGAAATCAGCAATCTCTCTCCAACAAGGAGAGAGCCGTCGCGGTCAGTGCCACACTGGAGGCGAAGGGGGTGGTGAGACCTTTTCAAAATCACACTGAATGGCTTCAAGTGGCTGGGGGTTCTCTTCCAGTGGTTGGCGTCAGGGCAGCAGATTGTCTTATTAACAAACCAAGTTTTTGAACTCTTAAATACCAACAAAAATCTGCTTTTCAACTCACATATGTAGAAGTGCTGCCACCATGTTCATTGGCGGACTACAAAACTGATTTTGCAAGTGACAGCCTGGTTAGGACAACCTGGTAGGTAATGGCCCCAGAGGACTACATATGAACATTCCTGAATTAAAACCCAGTTTAATACATGAATGACACACCTCCTTATTCCAATCTTAATTGCCATTGGTAAATGAATCGGGTTGTGATGCATTGACGGGTGGACTTCTGCTTAAAAACGAAAGTAGCTGTATCTTTAGTATTCAGTGAGTGTATTTATACTCAGTACTAGTGAAAAACAAGAACTTTGTTATAATATTTATTATGGCTAAAAATTGTTTGATTGAGCATTTAAAATTATCCATACAGTATATTCCTACAAAACAAAACAAAAAACTTCAACACCTCGGGCTTATGCATATCAATTTCTTAAAAAACAATAATAATAATTTACCCAAACCAGGTTGGTTTCTAATTGGTGTCTATGTATGTGCAGGGGGCAGGGGTGTGCAGTTTTAGAGCTGGGGTGGGACAAAGACACAAGGAGATCAAGTGACTTGCCCCTTCCTAGGGTCACACAGCAAGTCAGTATCTGACCCCCCATTCAAACCCAGGAACCTTGCTCCAAATACGAGACCATGCTGCCCCTTCCTTTTTAATCTATTGAATGCATTGTTCATAATAAGAATTTAGTGTTATACAAACTGAATCTGTCAATAAACCCTTACAGGTCCCTACTTAGAGCACTGGTCCTTGGTGTGTATACTCAGGGAGTTTGCTGGATATACAATGCATAGCAAATGTGATTTACAAAAACAAAGTGGCATCATGCCTCAACTCAATATATAAGCCTATAATTGGTTAACAGAACTCCTTGTGCATTAAGTGTTCAATGCTCCCGATTCCTGAGCATTACTTGATAAATAGCTAAATAAAATGTAACATTTTATCATATTTTATGTGTGTGTGTGTGTGTGTGTGTGTGTGTGTATACAAACACCTGAACCCCATTAGTAATTTAACAAAATGTTTATTCTGTATTTATTTATTTATTTAGACATTCATGTATGTGTTTATACATATATTTTATTCATTGATTTATTTGTTATTCTTTTTTTTTATTTCTATCGGCGAGCTATTCAGAAGTATTTTTTGTTATTATTATTATTACAATGTCATTGTTCTGGGAAGGCACAATATATGATTCCTCTCAGTTTCTTTGCATGACTAGTTATATCCTATCCATTCGCTACAAAGGTAAGTTTCCACAGCATGTATAACATGTTTATATTGCAGCGTGGATAAAGTTTAACAAGTAACTAAGGGTGCCTTTTCCTTACTGTCACCATTCAGAAATCATAAATGAATGAAATGAAATCATAAATAAATATGTAATACAATGGAATGCAGTTGACCAGGTCCTGAATAACAATAATACAAATAATAATAAGTATACTACTACTACTACTACTACTATACTTTATAGTTAGGTGATAGAAAGGATAATAACATAAAACCTTCAAAATACCTGGTGTGTGTGCGTCATACAATAAAGGGAATAGGACCACTAGAAATTCTTAATGCAGTGCAAACCTGTTCAGTAAATGAATATTGTAATATATTACACTTTCATTTTGGAATAACTTCCTCTATAACCAGTACAAAAAAGTTATCTGTTTTTTAAAGTTAACCGAGCGTAGAATCAAAACAACTTTTATGAAGCAAAACTCTAAACAAAATAAATGAATGTATTTTACTTGGAATATTACAAAAAACAAAATCGTGCAACTGCCATTAAAAGCCTTAAGACTTGCTATGAAATGGCATAACGTAATGACATTGAGTTTTCCCTAGCGTACTGATACACCCAGAGAGCTGGTTGTGATGTGGACACTCTGCAGCAGGCAGGTAGTTACCCTGTGGTCATGCTCATGTGGTAGCCACTGTCAGTTGTGAGTTTATTATTTATGGGTCAGATATTTTCAAGGTAGATTTGGGGTCAGCCTATTAATTCATGTGGATGAAGTTGTATTGCAGTTTTAGTGCCTCCGGTCCCCAATGGGGCTTTGTCTGAATGATTTCATGCCCGCTTTTCATGTCTTGGACAGGAAGAAGCAGAGCTTAGTTGGGCCAGAGAAAATGGGATATCTGCCCAATATCATAAAGCAACCTCTTTAACAAAACCCCCCCAATCTCAGTGAATATAGCTGTGTTGTGGAATACTCCATTTGGAAGGCTGGCTTTTTGTGAATTCAGTACTATTTTTTTTATTTAACTACTGGGATGAGAGTAGAAAGTAACACACAAGTTATAGGAAAGGCATTTGTATATACAGTTTGTCACAATTGTGAATCTCTAGAAGCAGCCTTCGAGGGTGGCTTATGCATGTTTATCTGGACGTGTAGCTGGCAATTGCTGTTGCTTTCTCAGTGGCTGGGGAGGGTTCTCTTTTGTTGTGTTTGGGTTACAAAAGGGGGTTAGGAATAAACGTGACCTCTTTTGAACAATTTCTGTTATATCAGATAATCTGGTACCCCACATTAACTTGGACAGGAGTTACTAGTACCAGTCGCCTCTCTGCAATCAAGTCTTTGTCAGATCAACCATGTATTAGTTTTTGATAAGTTTACGGTATTTGCACTTGGCCTTTCCATGAGAAAATGGTGGCCATCCACATTTAAAGCTTGATGAAATTGGTAAAATCACAGTTACAAAAACATAAAGCATAAAACTTCGATCTGCCTAAAGTGCTCTATGCACTGATTGTTGCATTTAGTCTGCTTTACAAATCTGCGCTGTCACATAGCATTTGATCACAAATAATGGGGGATGTGAGAGCTCCTTGACACAATTTAAAGGATGCTAAATCCTCAAAATGATGTGAGGCAATTAAGGATGACGTTTCTTCGATCCCTCGTTAGGGTATATGTTTCTTTCTCACAGACACAACAACAGCCTTGGTTATGTGTACACATTGGGATTTGTGCGTGGGGCATAGCTATTAGTATTTAGTGCTATGATCTGCTACCATGCTACTTACAAGAAGCTCCTGTTTCTTAGGTGCAACTAACATAGGATATGTGCAATTAGTTTGATAGCAAATGCATTTTGCATATTTTAACAACCTTTTTTTTTTAACAAACGATTATCTAGCTACAAATGTAAGTATTTTCAATTGTAGTACACTCTAAATACATTGTAAATTGATTTCGAACAACTTTATATCAAATGAATAGGTTTCACCAGTTTTATTTTGGGACCATAAAATGCTACCAGTACTTAATTAAAAGCCATTGGCATCTCTTTCAGAAGCTGACCTTGGCTAATACTTTTTGGAATTAAACCATAAAGCACATCAAATCAAACGTGTTTCTTTATTTGATTTAACTAAGTAATTATGACATGTCCGGAACTCGTCCAAATTTCAAATACTTTTTTCAAAACTGATTAAAAATATGCCATCTTTAACATAATTTACTTTTATAGCTTAAGGTGACACTATGTTAAGATTATTTTACATCCGTAAGCACCTGTGCTTTGAAGAGTAGACAGTGGTCGAAGTAACTGCATTTTAGGAATGTTTCCTTTGTACTGCAATCAAATATCCTGTAGGTTCTTGTTATAAGTAAGAAATAAGGTGTCTTTATTATATTTGTGAGTCACTTATAGCTAAATTCATAATTGAGCCTCTTATTTGTGCCCACTTGTTTTTGTCATTAATAATTCAAAAGGTTAAAATGACCTTATGTCATTTTGTAACCCTTCCAATTAGGCACGCAAAAGACATTCAATTATGTAATTACTATATGTGTATGTATTTAGTAAACCGTTGAAATTAATATTAGTGAACACTAATTGGTATTCAGGAGAGTCTGTACATAACCCTTGCTATTTGCTATCTGCTTTTAATAGACACTCTGCCAATTAAAAATAACTGCCTGAATGTGTTAAACATAAAGGTAGCTCATTAACAGTCAATTAAATTACACTGCATGTAAATTAACGACATTTAGCTCTGAACCAGCGTCAAAAGAAATATTTGGAATTGAAACAAGTTGCCAGCTGCAAATTTATTTAATGCTAATTGGTGTTTATGAATAATGAATAATTTTATATATATATATATATATATATATATATATATATATATATATATATATATATATATATAGACATTGATTAGATGTAGATTGAAAGATACACTTAATCTGAACTGTGAACAATCCTGTCTGCTTAAAATAGTACAGTAGTTTGAAAAACAAGGCCACCCAGCACCTTAAATCTGTAAAACAAAGACCCGAGCACATGTAAATATTGAATTAAGCATGGCATTTCAGTGCTGGAAAATGACATTTAAAACGAAGGTACCACTTTCAAAAGTATGTGAACATTTTAAATTGTAATGCTTTGTCATAGTAAACGTAGATACAGTCTTTATTGTATACATCACTTGCATTATAAACTGTTTAACAGTAGCATATTTTTGGAAACGAACCAGTGTAGTCACTGAATTATTGTAGTATTTAACCTAGTTTGTTTTTTTTTGTAACTTGGGAACTTTATCGTTGCCACAGTGGTAATGGTAGTCCAGTGGTAGGCCTATACTCTGTAGCAAGCTATGACTTGGTTAAAATTGTATTTAAATGATTATGCGCCCTGCAGTATAAATGGATGTCACTTGCAAAATAATGCATGTTTAATAGCATGCTTCTGTGTGGCAGAGTGCGAGTGACTGTTTCCAGAAAGTAAGAATTTCTCGAGGCGATCGATACGAAGAGAATTTGCTATCCGGTACACGTTGACCCTTAGTAAATGCCAGCCGAAGAAGTGTTTGGATACTTCAGTACTGTTTTAGAGAAGCACTGGAATACAATAGCGTGTTCCTTTCCATCATTCTTAATTAAATACGTTTGCTTTGCTTTAATAAAAATTACCATGCCTGGATTTGAAATATATCTTAGAAATCTAACATTATTATTTACATCAAGTTGTATAAGTGTTTGAGAAGATATAGCAGGAGAGGTGATCCACAAAATAAGCCTTATATATATATATATATATATATATATATATATATATATATATATATATATATATATATATATATAAACTTCGATTTTTTTTTTCTGTCAGTATCGAACAGTGCAGAATAACAGTTTTTTTGACTGAAAAAACGACGTAATTAATAACCAATTAATTGCTTTGTACGTTGAAGAAATATGGAAAAAGCTCACTGTGCCAGACTTCACAGCTATATTATTATTATTATTATTATTATTATTATTATTATTATTATTATTATTGCGATACATGTAGGCCTTGTGTTAAATCCATTCATGTTGGTTGTTTAAATGTTTTTTTGTTTTTTTTATGCAAACATTTCAGTAAGCGACTGAACGTTACCTCAGATGTTCAATTAGCATTTACTAGGCCACATAAATGAATACCTAATAAATACAGTTATAGGCTGCTGTAGTTTTTGTATTCTTTGAATAACTTTACCTGGCTGAAATACCTCCTTTTGATATTGTTGGCACCTAACGTCCTTGATCATTATTCAAAGCATTTAGCTTAGAGTCGAAGAGCTACATTGCAGCTTTCATGTTAAACGAGTTTGTGTGTGTGTGTGTGTCTTAGAATGTAATGGGAATTTAATGAAACCTTTTGCTTTTCTTGAGTATGGGACTGGTGTGTGTTTATAATTTGTATTGGTATTATTATTGCGGGATTTTAGAGCATCCTCTTTCCTCTAAACTAGGACACGGTATATTTGTATTCCACTGCTAGTAAATTTTTACTGCATACCACAAGTATATTATAACCCAGCGTAGTTTATCCTTTAAGTCGACTGCTATACAAGAACGTATTAATTTGCGTTTTTTTTAAAATCCACATCCTACAATATGTTATAGTATAGGCTCGTCTCTCTTCCCTCAACAATGGCAACTGCTGAGTTAGAAAAACCAAACAAACAAAAAACAATAACACAAAACACAACACTTTTAGGACCACAGATGGCACTTTGAATCACCCCACCTCTGTCGGTCAAAGAGGTGGGATAGCGGGCGGGGGTGGTCTCTATTCTTTGTGATAAACATTTTTTTTCTTCTCGCTCTTCTTGCAATGGGTGGGTGTGAATCCATCCTTCTCTGTCCTTCATTTTTTAATGCTCTCTCCCTCACACCTCCGACGACTAGTAAGCAGTGGATGCCGACAAATGCAACAAAAAACCCTCCCTTGCTTGAATGCAGAACATACGAAAGAAACGGACACTGGTTAAAGAAACACGACAGGCACACTTCAGGTATTAAATACACATCAAATGAACCCGAGCCGATGTTTTCCGAGCCGTGTTTTCTTTTCTTATTAATCCCCAGTTTAAGGTAATTAAAAATCCACTTCAGTATTATTTTCCATTCCATGTAATTCATTCGGATTTTTAAATAGTTTGTAGAATAATTTCGTGTGACTCCCGTTCAAAAACTTAAAACATGCAACACTTTCACGTTATTAGATTTATCAATCTATGAATTTATCACTGTAGTCTAAAACAACAACAACAACAACAACAACAACAACAACAACAACAATAATAATAATAATAATAATAATAATAATAATAATAATAATAATAACATTTCTGTGTCTCAAACCCCTAGGTAATGGTAACAGTTTATAATAGTATTGCTGCAGCATACATTGTTAGCATTATTCAATAACTGTAATTTATAGTGATGAAATTGAATTTCCTGTCTAATGGCATTATTTATCAATTGAGACCATTTATTTTTATCAACATTCCCATACAATAACTATAAAGCAAATGTAATGCTGATGTAATATCGTTTTTTTTTTATGCCTGTAGATGTTAGATGGCATTTTGGATCTGCAAATGTTGTTATCAAAAAATATTTTCACAAATAGCTGGTCTGGTGGGTATAGGTGTCTAAAACCAATAACTTATGTTCTATATAAAGCATCCATTCAAAACCATTTGGTTTTATATGGAAGCCTATGTGCTCAATTATTGATTAATATCACCTAAATAAACAATATGGTTACCTCCAGTGTGTACATTAATCCTGTCCAGTGACTGCTTAAAGATTCAAAGTGTTATCTGTATAGAAAAGTCAAATGTGGTTTACTCTTCATGTCTCTCCTATGTGTTTAGTTTTGTTAAAAATGGGTTAACTCTTTAAAATGTCCACACAATTCTTTAGAATAGCTGTGACATTCCAAATCAAGAACTCCAAATCAGCTGCAATTATTTTATAATGTCACATGAATAGAGCCCCCCCCCATTTATATAATCTACATAATTTTAACATCTCACATTATGATTTCCTCCTTGGAAGCTGAGAATGTTTGATGCTGTGTATGTGTGATTTAAGAGAATTACATTTTATGGACATTTCTGTGTGATAAATAATAAACACACGATTCTTAGCGGTGGCAGCTTCTCGCTGTCAGTTTATTCCTCTTTAGAGTGCTTCTTTTTTTCAGCGTGGGATTGTTGGGGAGTGTAGCCATGTTAATGTCTTGTACCGTAAAAATTGCTGGTGCTATGGCTATTAGGTGCGGAGCTCAGGCAGAAGCCAGCCTTCAAAAGCTAGAGCAGTGCCGGCCGGCATCAAATGCAGCGATAATTGCTTTGCTGTGAAGGGTTAGCCTTTTCTCTTCTTTTTTTTTGTGTGTGCGATTTGTCTCTTAAGCCAGCGTAACGTTTTGGACGCGGTCGCAGAATGTGGAGAGCAAATTGGAGGCAGAGCGTGAACAATGCAACATGGAACACTGCTGGGTTATTCTTTAGTTGAAATCGCCCCCTCTGAAAAAAAAAGCATAGCGAAAGAGACAGGGACAGAGGCAGAGAGAGAGAGAGGAGATTGTGCTATGCTTGGAAAGACAGCACTTAACTCTCCCAGGGTGTGAGTAGTGAGAAATCTTAGGGCTCCTCTCCTTTCATCACCCCTGGGTTCTGAAATGTCTGTGCCATCCTCAGTGGAATTAAGCCAACCTCCATGTTTGAAAATGTTTTGTTTTTGTTTCTGGAAGCAAGCAACAGTAATAAATATCATTCATCTTCCAAAACAGTACAGTAAATGCATTCATTCCAATGGTTGTGAGACCAGTAATAGAATATTCCAGAGGTAAAGGGGTGTAATAAAAAAGTCATATACAGACAAGTTTTATTTATTTTTTTTGTTTAGGCTCCCTCAAATCCTTTTGATCTAAGTGACAAGAGAATTGTTGTATTACTCAAAATATACATATGTAAGTGTGAGTGTAAGTGTGAGTGTGTGTGTTTGAGTGTGTGTTTGAGTGTGTGTTTGAGTCTGTGTGTGTGTGTTTGTCTGTGTGTGTGCGTGTGTTTGAGTGTGTGTTTGAGTCTGTGTGTGTGTGTGTGTGTTTGAGTCTGTGTGTGTGCGTGTGTTTGAGTGTGTGTTTGAGTCTGTGTGTGTGTGTGTGTGTGTTTGAGTCTGTGTGTGTGCGTGTGTTTGAGTGTGTGTTTGAGTGTGTGTTTAAGTCTGTGTGCTTGTCAGAGCATAACCAATACATTAATAAGACTTCTTCTTTCTGTATAATTCCTACATTCCGGCTTGCAAATAAATATAAATATTTATCTATATAATCTATATTCTGTTTTATATATCATACTAGATTATAAAAGCATGAGTACATCTTGAAGGTGTTTTGTTAATCCCTGACATGTTCCTTGTATATTTGTCAACCAGAAAAGATATCCCAGGATCGTTAGGTTTTAAATACCTGAAAGTGTTGTATCCTGCACAAAAAACAAAAGTACAACTGGGCTTTATTTTTATTTGGCTTTTGGAAAAAAAGTAGGGTTAAGCTTTTGAATATATTGTGCCCCCTAAAAAAGTAAAAGGATTAGAAAAGAGAAAGCTTGTCTAAAACAGGGAGCATTTCTTGATGTTTAAGAGCCTAATTTGATTTCTCACCTCCCATTGTTTCAGTATTTTGTCCCGTTAATCCACTTTAAAGTGGCTTCAGCTTTTATCTTAGCAGGGGAGTGGTGGAGCTGCTGTATTTTCTTTTTTTATTCTTTTGCTTGAGCAGAAAGAAAGTGAGTTAAGGAAACAATCCTCTCTGCCCCCCTTGCCCCCCTTTTCTTTCTCATTTTGTAGTTAAGTACTCAAGAGGGTCTCTATAATCGCTGGGTGCCTTAAAGCTGCTGAGGACTAGCTGTTAGACCCTGGTGGTGTGTTAAAAAAATAAGAGGAGGTGGAAATTGCTACCAGAGTTTGCAGCAAAATGACCAGCTTGCTGCTACTGTGCCCTCCTCCCTGACCCTGAAAATGCACATACAAAAAAGGGATCGGCATTATCCAACTGCCTTGAAAAGAAGCTCACAGAAATGAGCCTTTTGTGTTAATTCCTTCCCCAAACCATTGACTGCTGCTGTTTTTTCTAAATCTGTTCGAGACCCCAGAGAGAGTGAGAGGCTGAAGGGGAGGGGAAGCGGGCCCTATTTTGGAGAACCATCTGTGACAAAGTTTGTATTCATTGGAGCAGCAATAGAAAAAAATGTTTGGGCCTGATTTTCCAAAGTTTGTATAAAGGGTTTAGTAATGAGTAAAGGCGGCTGGACAGTGAGCGTGTCTAATTTCGAACCAAACTTTTAAGTCACGGATATTTAAAAATTGCACAAATGTTTTTAAAAAAATGTTTTAAAAAGAACTGCAAGTAAAATGTAGGCTTTGTGAAATTGCTTTGATAATGATAATTTACTACCTTAAGCTGTTGGTCTGGCATTGTTGGCCTAAAAGCAGCCCTGTTCCTTTAAGGCAGCTGTTAGCTGCTTCTTCCTTCTCAGCTCGGTGCTGTATCTGTGACGGATTAAGTCAGATCTAAACGCAGCGGTAGTTGATAGCACTTAAACTTCACTCAGCTCACAGCAGGGGTGAGGGTGAGAAGCTCAGATGCTGTGGGTAGAGCTGGGTTATTGTCTTTGCTGCCAGGACATGGTGCAGACATTGCCCTTGATCTGACGGCATGGTTTGAATTAATAAAAATAAAAAAATATATAAAAACACTGGCTGCTAAATTTGCATGTCAGTGCCTAGCTAGGTAGGGGGCATTTCAAGGCCCGATGCTGTCCAATCCTTCATCTCTCTAAGAGACTGCTAATGCAATTGCTGTACTGTCTATCAATGAATTAGGAAATGGATAATTCATTTCACATAGGAACCCACCTTCTATCAAAAGCAACCAGATTCTCTGTCACTCCCCATTCAGACTGGAATTGAACTGATCAAGATGAAATCAGAATCACAGCAGCGTATAGTCATTGTGCTATTGCTATAGAGACGTGTTACTGCTTTAAAAATCCATGTGTGGCTGCAGACTAAAGTTCCCTGGATGGGACCCCTGCTTTCTGCCTGGATCAGCTCATGTTCATTTTTCCTTTAATTATTGTCATGTAAAAGAGTGCTGTTGATTGCTTGAAATTGATTAGCAATGACCCAGATCACAGCAAATCACCGGGCTAATCCAGGTATCTGTCCCCTTGTAGCAGAGATTATGGGAGGATAATCACAATAAAGCAAAGGTGCTTCTTTGCAATTTGCATTGTACACTATACTGTAAGGAGGGGTTGCAAGCAAATATATTAAAACCCACCAAGTTAATGCAGTAAAGTATCAGAAATAGTTGATCCTTTGATGTACAAGGCACTAGAAGTATACCATGCCAGAGGTAGAAGGGTTAAGTATTTGGAGTGGAGTGCTTGTTTCTGGGAGCGGCTGGGCTGTTTGTAGCCCATGTCAGCAAGGTCTTTTTTGTTTTCGTTTGGGAAAGCATTCTGAAAAGACAGCTTTGAGAGCCGTCACTCCCTCTTTCTCTCTTGAGACGAGCAGTGAGAGATAGGGGGTGACTTCACTGAGGGACCCACGCCAGGGCTCTGTCTCAATAGGAGCTGCTCCACACTGAAGCCTTCAGCTTCACTTCGCTGGCTTCTCTCTGCGGTGGTCCGATTACACAGGCACCAATACATGTCAAGTACATGCATTCCAATGACTGCATGAAGGCATTAGCCGAAACGCTTGTCCGCTTCTCTTGGTTTCTTATAGCTTTACACCTGCTGCTCTCAAATTATGATTTAATGTTTAAAGTTCTGTAGAGGCACTGAAACTACACCCAGAGTCTGGTTTTTAAAACCCGAAAGCCAGGCTTTGTATGGAATAAGTTACATATAAATATTCCCTGCAAAGCCTGGTAATTAACCCAAATAAATGCTGACTTCTCAAGATATCCGGCACTTAATCTGTTTCTCTTTATATTTGCTTTAGGACCATTTTCAGGTGAGCTTTTCATCTCTGAAGCCAACTGTACTTGCCTCCGTGTTCTTGTGCCATAGGTATACTCCCTATGCTTGGGCTTTTAAGAGACTTTAATTGTATGAAGAAAACGTACCAGGATGTAGAAGGTAGTTTTTTCAATCTGTAGCATTTTAAAAGGAGGTTGACCTGTTAACCCGCCTTCCCCAAGAAAGGCTTTAAAGACATCCTTCCCCTGGCATGACTGCCATCATATAGTAGTAGCTGGGTCAAAAATAGAAAAATGTGAAAGGTGCTGCTTTTATTGTAAATGAATAGCTGTTTTCTTGTCTATTCAACACACACACACATATCACATGCTCCTTGAAAAGCCTGTCACCTCCTTGAAGGCCCGGAGTGGTTGGAAAATATGCTGCCGACAACTTGGCATTCAGCTCCCCAGTTTGACGAGCAAAAAGGGAGCAAATTTAACAATTTGCCTCCTTCTCTTGGCCTGATGGAGCAAAAGTGAGAGCAGATTATAGGGCTGCGAGAGGGGGCGTGCGGTAATACGGGAAGAGGCAGTGACATGATGGGCACCTAATGGTAATAATTGCCCCAGGCTTTGACAGGGCCTATATGATAGCTCACAATAAACACCCTGTGTTTTTCAAACGAAATTTACACAAAATTACACAGTGGCGACGAAACCGTCTGTTTCTCCCTTCATCTCAGACTTATGTCTGCTCTTTGATTTACTCAATCAAAGCTTGCTTTTTTATTACAGATAAACACTGCAGCTAGGCAGTTTAGAGGCTTGACAGGTGTAAAGGGGGTCGTTAAACAGGGACCTCTGCTTTCTCTCTCTCTCTCATTTTTTATGTCTCCTGTGCTACGAGACGAATAAAAGAATTGAAAATTCCAAGACAGAGGAAGATTTCTCATACCTACTTTTCAGAAAGGGTTCATGTTAATTTGGAAGAGGCCCTCTGCCTTAGTTAAAACCTTGGCCTACCTCTTTTTAGTTCTACATATGTACATGTGCATAATATGCACTAGGCACGTAATTGCGATGGGAAGGGAGAAATGGCTGTAATGCATTTGAAAGGGACTGGGGGATGCGTTATTAAAACAACAGACCGCTTAAAAGGAGACAATCCCTGCACCTGATCGACCCACATCATGTGTGCCAAAATGGTTTGCTCTGATCTCAGTTCAAAGACAGCAGGGAAGAGACTCAAAGCATTTGGGGTGAAGGGGGAGGAGGGGGTTGGTGGTTGTTGGCTGACTACAAAACGGTGCATCCACGTTCCCTAGAGCCTACAAATCATTCAAGCAAATACTGACTGGGGACAGTGAGTTCTAAACCCCATTTGAAAAAGGCTTACCCAGTGCTGGCGTTGCTGCCAGTGGCGGCTCAGTACTGGTAGCAATCTTTTTTTTATTTTTTTTAGCTAACCTGGGCCCGAGCCATGAGTGCAAATGTGTGTATGCATACAAGTGTGTGTGTGTGTGTGTGTGTGAGTGTGTTTGTAGGGCACTGCTGGTGGCATATCAAAGACTTGTCTTGACAGAAAAACAAATAACAGCAGAAAAACATGTTTGTTTCCCAGTACCTATCTTTTTTAACTACTAGCAAAGCCTTAACAAAACCAGTGACAATAACAGAGACTTCTTTAACCATTTTGAAAATTGTCATTACGTTACAAATAACATAACTTGTGTAACTGAGTGTAACTAACTGATGAAAAATCTGAATTTTTGTATGAGAGGATGCAAGTGAGAGAATTTCAGATAGCGAATTTTGAATGATGTCTGAATTAATATGGTTTAGCTTCCTATGAGGTAAAGTTAAATGGTTCTCCCTAATGATACAACACAGATATTACCACAGACGCTGTAGGAACAAGCTCTGCCTATCTCCACTGCTCTGGCGAAAGTCTTTGAACGCAGAGAGAGGACAGTGGGAGCCTGTCTGGTGACAGCAGGTTGTCCGTAAGACCTGTCTGCTGCCAAGACAAAGAGAGGAAAGAGCAAGCAAAGTGTGACATTTCAATCATCTAATTTTTAGCATGCTTCACAGTGAACTAGAAAGTGGACACACACACTGATATCTGTACTGAGACACATGCTAACCTATACACCCAGCTACTCACGCATAGACAAACAGTTTATTCCTACATCCATACATACTGTACACACGGGTACACATACACATACATTGATGCGACTGACCTATCCATCTTTCCATCTATCCATCTATCTATCTATCTGTGTTCTTGTATATTAATCTCTTATAAAAAGAAACACTCATGTGCAACGTGAATCCTGTAGTATGAATCTTTCTTTGTGATTAGGGGTACTGTGTGATATTATTATTTATTTATTTCTTAGCAGACGCCCTTATCCAGGGCGACTTACCGTCGTAAACAAATACATTTCAAGAATCACAGTGCAAGTAATAAAACAATTAAGAGCAACATAAATACAATGATGAATACAATGACTTTGGATCAAGCAAGTACAAGTGTGACAAAATACAGTTCAATAATACAGCAGATAACAGTGTCAGCGATAGAATCTCTAACCAGGAGAAAGAGTGTGTGTGTGTGTGCATGTGTGTGTGTGTGTATGTGTGTGCGCTCCCCTGGCTGTCTGAACTGGGCCCTCCTGACTGGACGGGTGGGTGTGTAAGCAGCCCTCCCAGCTCGGACGGTGGGGTTGTGGGGGAGATGTTAAGTCTGGATGACCTCAGAAGCCCTCTCTTCCTGAAGGATCCGCCACATCTGTGGAAGTCGTTTGGCTCTCCCTGACTGAAGGTCCCCTGGTGTTCGCCACTTTAATGACTCGTGGTGCCGCAAGAAGTGACGTCCTAATTGTCATTCCATGCTCTGGACAAACGGCCATGTTGTTTTTAAAGAGAAGAGGCAGGGGGACTCAGTGTATCGGCAATGGGATCCACCACCATTCCACTTGACTAGTAGAGCCACTTTGGTAATTAATGTTCTTATTTTTAAAGGCCATTGTATTTGTTTCCTAATATGCTACCTTGAAAGCATTGGTGGTTGCACTGCAGGTACATGACAGTTGTGCCCTGTGTATAAAGAGATTGTGGCTTTAGGATATGAAATGTGTTTTTAAATGTGAATGGACTGTACAAGGATTGTGTATTTAGGCTTCTATAAAGAAAGGCTTTTATAGTGAGAAATTAGTTTAGTATAGTTGAATGCAACTACAGAGACATTGTATTAAATGAATTAAACAACAATAATAATAAAAATGATACCCACACACATTTAAGTAGATTTGCCCCACTTGTGAAAATGTCTTTTGTGCCCCCTAAGTTTGAGTTGCTTTATTTTTTTGTTCAGTGTAAATGTGTGCCACTGTCCCTTTAATAATGATGTCAGTCAGAAGAATGCCACGACCTGGGTGGCTGGGATTCCTGCTGTGCCTCCGAACTGTGCTGTTTTCAAAGTCGGTGTCGGCATTCAACCTCCGGTGTGTGTATGTGTGTGAACCTCTATAAAACAGGAAATGCACCCCAGCATGCCCAATGCAGTTCTGCCTTCTTGAGACTGTATCCATTCCATTGACAAGCCCACGGCTATAAAGCTGGACTTTGCTGTGGGCGGCTGACTTACACAGACATGGGGAAATAAAAGGGGGGATATGGGAGTGTGTGGGGGGGATCACAAGAGAAGTCAAAGCTGAGATACACTGAGAACACTGCAATCAGCTGAATCTTTGTTGTTTAGTGAAAACATACTGTTTACAAAACTTCATGAATATTCTGTTTTATTCCCCACTTGGATAACTCTAAGGTAAAATATTATCAATTAAACAGCAGCCACCTAAAAGGAATTAAGGTTTGTACAGATTAGTTGTTACTTTAATGGTCTTAAAAGAAACCTGTGTGCGCTGTGGAAACAGCTCAACAAGTGTGGAATCTGCATGTAGGTAACGAACGCACAGTACATCATATGAGCCAGAATTAAGGAAAAGAGTAGAAGTGGTCATATTTATGCTGGTACTTGTAAACACCAAGACTTTGGTATGTATATTGTACCAAATTTGCCTAGTGAGTAAGGATGGGTGGAGCCTTTGGTGTGGCATCTTTAGTGCTTCCTGCTGGTCAGTGTTGGAGAGGTCACCCTTGATGTCTACAGCGTGCCTGTGGTGTGAAATTCGATCAGGCTGACTGACAGGTGTCTGGAGTAGTTATGCAGTCTGCCGCTCAGTGATTAGTGCATCCCGCGGAGCAGTAAAGGTTGTTTTTAATATCTGGATAACCCTTAGAGTGGTGGGTGTAAGTGGCTGGGTTGGACACTGCTTAGCCATGGCTGAAGAGCTGGGACAGGGAGAGCTCAGGGTGTCAGTGATGGTAGGTTTCCAGTTCTATTCCAACTCAGGACAGTTGTGTAAGTCCTGCCTGCCTGAGAGTTGTTGGGTCCCTGTTTAGTATGAGCTCTGCTACAGCAGCTGGTGAACTGGTAAACTTAAAGCCAAGTTACTTGTAACTGTTGGCATTTACAGTCTTTTGTCAATGAGATCTAGGTGCTTTTATATTAGTATAATGTGTAAAAATCAGTCATGCATAATAATATACGATAGTCTGCCCCACTGTTTTGTGGTATTAAACCCTAGAATTATTTTCATATATTATTGAAACTGCTACCCAACATGGTATGAGGTATATAGAAAGTAACAGTACACTGTTATACAAACACACACTTTATAAAATATATAAAAATATATATAAAAATCAGTCTATATGTGGAGGCTTATACGCTACAGTGAACTAACACATCATTGTGGTGTTGCCAAGTGATACAGTACAGTGCACTGGCCAGTCTGAGCTGCAGACAAATGTGGTTTCCCGCTCTGAGGCAGTAAATTCCTGTCGTCCAACTCAGCTCTGTTCTCCTAAAAAAGACAGTCAGACAAGGGCCACCCTGCAGGGGCTTGCTGATGTGCTCACTTCCTGTGTGCTGTTAATCGCAGAGGAGCCCAGCCTCCTCCAAAATGCTTTGTTACTACGACTACCCACAGCTATTTCACAGCTTTGTTCAGGCCATTTGTAAAGTGCAAATCCCAATCCCAAAACGTGAGAAATAAAAACACCCCTCTCACCCCCTTCCCCTGGTCTGTCTTCTTTCTTCTGCCTTTTTTATTACAAGTTTATCGCCTTTCCTGTCTGATGAAATAGATTTCCTTTTTCTCTATCTCCCTCTGTCTCCTGTCTTCACACACACCTCTCTATTCATCCCAGGCTCCGGGATCTTCAATATTTCATTTGAAAGCGCTAATCACATTACCCTGCTTGACGTTTTACAGATATCATATTATGGGCGCAAATTTGGCAAATTATTAGCGGCTGTAATGTATAGCTTGTCAGAGGTATTTAGGGAACAGAAAGCCGCGGGGCTTATCGAGGTTAGCAGAGAGAGATCTCACCAAGCCTTTGAGATGCAGAGTGCTGTGCTTCTAAAAGCAAGGCACCCTTCTTCAGTTGGTTTTCCAGTTTAAAAAAATGTCATCTGTCTGGAGTGCAGGGCTGATAAAGAACTGGGTTCAGCTCTCTCTTAAAGATAAAGGCTAATATGGCAGTCTCATAAATAGTTGAGACATCAAACTGTAAGTGCTACTGAAACTCACAAAGGTTTGGCTACAGATTCCATTGTTTGTAAGCTTTATTATTTCACATTCTTTGTGCAACTTAATAACCTACAGCTTAAACTTCACTCTAAATGAATGCTTAACCATGCCAAAACCAAATCTAAAAAGCACACAGCACTCATAATTTTATTTTAATATTCTTTCTCTTGTTTTAGATTGTGTTGGCCTATGAACATCACAGAACGATGTTTTAAAAAAACTGCTAAGTATGCAATTAAGTTTAAAAAAGGATGGCACACATTCACTCACTTTAAACGCTCTGCTCAAATGAAGATGCGGCTATCCCCTGAAATGGCCCTGCCTAGGTGATTGATTCCCTAGTTAAATCAACCCTGAGTCTGAATCAGCTGAGCTCTGGTACAAACAGGTGAAGGATAAAGCAGGCTTGTGTTGCAGAGCAGTATCAGGTGGACAGATGTTTTGATTTGCAGGATTGTTACTAATGCAATATGTGGCTGGGTGTCAAATTAGGGTTTTAAAATAACCTGGAAAATTGGGTTTTAAAATAACAGCATTGTCAAAAACTAGCCTTAGTTAAACATACCTGGAACCCATTCTACTTTGAAAATGAATTTGATGTTGTAATCAATGCCATTACATTTTTACAGGGTCGAAAATGGACCAGTTCAGTATTTAAATTGGCCTGTCAACTGGTAATGACCAGCCAGTTCCTTTTATGAATAAGTGAACACCATGTTAAGGCTTTCTTCAATGTTTCAGTGAGCTTGAGAATGTCAGTCTTGAGATTATATGTGAAAGAATAAGTTATCTATATATGCTACATTGATTTTGATTAACTGCCTATTATTTATAATTAACAGTAAGTTGCTTAATATAGGTAAGAAGCATTGACCCCTTCCAAGTTTGATAAAATTAATTCTGCATAACTATAATAATCATCACATAGATTTCTGCATATAGGTTCTGTTTCCAGAGTGAACAGAACCTTGCAATTTAGAACCCTGAGTTTAAACTCAAAATTCTTAGCAAATAAGGAACCCTAGTACCTAGGAAATTCTGCAATCCCTTCTCTCATAAACCTGGTTTATAAAAGCTTTATACTGTATGTTGGGTTGCTGTAGCAGGTTTTTATGGGGAAGAGTTGCTGTATGCTGTACACAGGGGAAGACACTATAAACATGGTAGAAGAACAGCAACTGAAGGTATGCAGTTATAAGAGGAACGTGGGCACAGCTGGCACATTTCGAAAGCCTGTGGCGAGGTGCAGCGTTTCAAACCGCTCTCGCAGTTTCCACCGTGGAGCGTGGCTGCACACCTGTGGCTATGTTTTCATTTCCCTGCCGGAGAGTGAGGTGCACCTCAGCTTCCTCATCGTGGCTCACGAGGGATCACTTTCACAAGAGAGAGAGAGTGCACACACCAGACCAGTACAGCTAAGGGTTTACTCTTCACCCACAACCTAAACTAAATCATTAACAGCACCAAACCCTTGTTACTTAGTTATTTAATAAAATGCATTATGTACAATATGTCAAAATAGGATATGACCAGGTGGCTGCTCTGTACTTTTTTATATTTGACTTTTGGATAGTATATCAGGCTAAATAAAGCATACACACTTACTAAACTTGAACAGCTGTTTTATAATTCATACTGAAGGTTTTAGAGCTTGTTTTCATAATAAAAAAGCTCTAAAAAGCTGTAATTATTATCGCGCCACAGAAAAAGCAGCGTGTTAGTGCCCATGTGTATGTGTTGCCCATGTATATGTGTGTGTGAGTGTTTCACAGAAAGTGAGTGTGTGTGTGTCCTATCCCACCTCTGCTGCTGCCCACACTGATATCATACCCCTCATTACAGAGTTAGGCAGAGAGCTCCCCTGCTGGTTTGCAGTCAAATCATCCCAGCTGTGAATGAAATCTATAAAAGTGATACAACTGGAGGCGGGAGAGCTGAACGCTTTTTCTGCAGTGCTAAGGGCAAGGCACACATGTGAGCACTCAAACCTGCAGGCAAGCACAAGGAGCAAGCTTCGGCCTGCTCCTCACTAAATAAAGGTAGCCTGAAAAGAAAGAACCTAGAAGAAAGGATGGGCAGGGCTAGATGATATAACAGTGTCAAATTGTGTGGTGTTTTTTTTTTACTAGATGAGGGCTGAGAGATCACCAAACAACTTTTTCTTCAGCAAAATTCAACTCCACTCTTCCAGAGAAGAAAAGCTAGTGGAATAGCCCCCAAAGAAGTGAGCTCTGTTTAAAGAACAGACCCCCCACCACCCACTCCTCAATACACACACACGGACACACACAAACACACACACACACACACACACACACACACTCCTAAGAGAATTCGTACCCACCTTGGTAATAAATCTGCTCTCTGTTAATTGGTATGAAAACAACACTTGCGCAGTATATAATGTTTTATGTGTCTTTCATGTTCTTTATTATAATACTAATGAGGAGCTGTATATCAAGGGAACTCGGCACGCCAGATAAGCTTGTTAGCAGGATCAGGAGATCCCAGCCCTGCTTCTGCGAGCACACAATCACAACCTCTCATTTGCAATCAGTAATTAGTATGCAAATTAGCCCTGGGGACCACACAAGTACCAGTGTATTACAAGGGCCTTACTATGACTCTTCTGAGCCAGGAGCCAGGAGATAATATTGAGACCCTCCTCACCTCACATGTTGAAACATATATTGAGCGCAAGGTGTTCACTGTTCATTACTGTTCATTATTATTATTTCATAAGACTAGGTGTTCACCGATTAATACAAAATGAGAGCTTTCAGTATTGTGGCTTGCATCATATCTATATGTAAAAAATATAAGTGTGACATGCAGACAGACATACAGGTCTCTCCATATACAGTATGCCTGTATTCTGATACTCTCCAGCAATGTGTGTTTGTGATATTGTACCTGAGCTGGGCGATATGAAAGAAACCTCTCACTGGTAGAAATGAACTTAAATCAAGCTCATTACCTTATGCCAAGTGTGTCCCCTGAATTGTTGTGCTACGAATCAGGGCAATTCAATTCTGTGCAGAAAGCAGCCCTGTTGCTTATTTCTTTGTGACCTGATTTAACAAGAACAGAAGCCCAGGGATCTATAACACTCTGTATGCAGGTTCTCTTTGTTCTGTACATAGTCAGGCTGGGAGTATTGGTTGCGAGGATTACAGGTGTATTGATAGGGAATGATTAGACTCTCACGTGCTAGACTTTCACCAGCACTGCCCACGGGTAGAAAACCAAGTCTGCTCAAGAAGTGTCTCGATAACGGAGGAGAAAATACTACAGACCACTAAAGAGAAAATAAACAACTTTGTGTCACACACTTCAGCTCAAACAACTGTGTTAAAGAAGTGAAATACATCACAGAAGAATGCCATAATATAATAACATTTTACCAGATGATTATAATTTGTTTCTAAATTAGACCTGGGTCCGGCAGAAACTTAACATCCCTGACAATAATTCTACACGTATAAAATCAGGAAAGCACTTTATTAAGTACAGCGTGGAATGTAAAACAGATCAAACAGATATAGTTTTGCTGTTGCACTTAGAATTGGGAGCAAAGGCTAGTTAATATCTCAGAGGACAGGAAGGGCATAGTGTGGGAGGCTAACTATGCCAGTACAGTTGATGTCGTATGGTAGTCATAACTATCGGGTTGTAGCAGTCTCGGATAAGACTTTTCTTTATATCTCTACAGCACATTAGGAATGACAGATGTGTGGGGCAAGAAACCCTGATTTTGTGCACAAATTGCAAATCCTGTAAAAGAACTGCAATTGTAAGAAAAAATCTACAATTTACAAATAAACTACTCAACACAGTTTCTCTGTTAAGCCTAACAGTATTGTTCCATCTTCTTTCGCAGTTGCTGGTACAGCACAGTGAGGAAGGAAGGGAGAGGTTAGCAGTAAAACACAGCAGCCCAGGTGCCCGGTAGCAATGCGGGCTGCCGGTTTGAGTAAAAGGGTTTCCTTTGCTACTCATCAGACAGTGTGACAGCCCCCCGTGTTAGCACTCGCAAAGTGCACCACCAGAGACTCGTTACAAAAAGCAAATATTATTGCATGCTGAAATAATTTACGAGGAAAGATCAATTTTTTTCTATTTTTTTTTTTTTTGCCTCTCATGAAAGTGTTATTTACGATCAAGACTCGCAGAGCTCCGGTATTTCATAGACAGAAGAGGGAAGCTGTGCTGGAAATAATTAGACGCAGAGAACAGCGGCTTCTGGTTTGTGACAGCAGTAATTGGGTAGCAAATAAAACTAAAGAATGGGATTTTTTAAAGAACAGTTGTTGCTATAACTTGCAAACTATGTTTAAAATATATAGTGTTTGAGAAAGCTGAATATTCCTTTGCAGTAAAGATGGGGCTATTGCTGCACAAAGTAAAGTTGATACTGAAAGGTTGAATCTACAGTGTATATCTGTCGATCTATCTTTGATAATTGTATTTTTAAAAAAAATAAATTTAGAATCTCTAATTATTTTTACCCCTGATTTTCTCCCAATTTGGAATGCCCAATTATTATTATTATTTTCCTCCTTCACCGCGGCAGTTCCCCACACAGCTCAGGGACCCGAGCCATAGTGGGTATCCTCCGATCCCATGAGCCAATCGGCATCTTTTTTACACCCAGGAGCTCGAGAGCGGATGTCTACAGGCTACCGGCCTCTGGAGGACAAAGACCAGCCCAGCGAATCTCCGCCCCCAAGCTCACTCGGCGCCTGGCCTGTAGGAGTCGCCCCAGAGCGGTGAGGAGAAACAGTCTTAGCCGGATCGCATCTCCCCAACCCTGGGAGTGCCAAAGCCAATGCGGCACCTACCCCAGAGTCCCCAGCGAAGACTGGCTGCCTCACACACAACCAGGATTCAAACCTGCGATCTCTGGTTGTATGACTCACCCTGCACGCCACGTGGCAGTGCTTTTACCAGATGGGCCATTCGGGGACCCATAATTGTATATTTTATACATTTTATAAAATACAGTTTTCTAATAAGGAAGTAGATTAAGTTGTTCTCAAAATCTACATCTGTACATACCAAACACTGAAAATAGCATTGCACCATCCACTACACTGCCAGCCTGGGGTTTGTACCAGGTCACTGCAGTTGATGGTTTGGACAGCTCCCAATGGGTTAATATTCATGGAAAAGGAGACCCCCTCCTCTGAATGCTGCTGCATTGTGTGTCCCTCGGCAAATATCCCCAGTGAAAGGAAAGTGATCTTTCTCTCTGGCCAAGAGGGCTTGGAGTTAGCAGCTGGACATGACGTGACAAATTGGGGGCTTTGTCTGTGCAGAGGCGAGAGAGGAAGTGCTGTGAGAATGTATGCTATGGAAGGTGCTGTGTGTTCTTTAATACAATACAAATTACTCTCACTGCGTGGGGCACCCTTCAAGCAGAGAATCCCTAAGCATTGTACACACTCGCATGCAATGTAAAATGAAGCCCATCTAAGCAAAAGCAGGGTTAGTTGGATATTCTGAACCATAAAAAAAACAAACAAGCATATCTAGTACATGTACATGTTATATATATTTTTAAGAAACTTTTATTTTTCTATGAATCTAGGCTGTGCATCACAAAACCCATGTTTTAGTAACAAGAAGACGTTGGATGTATGGAATGGGGTATTTGCTTTTTGCTGGCTAGCTACCAGGACAAGGATCGAACCAGCGACCCAGGGGTGAAAAAGCCCCTCGTTTGACAGAGTCCTCTTCTTAACTTGTTAACTTGCTAATTGCCCTGCAGTCACTTCATGAGGTGAACAATAGACTGAGGACTGAGTGATGAGGCTCTTTAGCGGGGGGTTGGGTAGGGGGAGCAGTGTTGTTGTGTGGGGTCTCGCTCAGTTTCCAAGGTAGCCAGGGACTCAAATATTAACTGTAGAAGTGTAGCGCAGCCCCTGGACCAGGCTGACATTACTCTCTGCTTTGTATAGAGGTTAGTGTAGCTTGTTTGCCGAGCCATGGATTGGTAGGTTTGGGCAAAGGTGTGTGTGGGGGGTGGGGGTGGGAGGACGGGTTGTTTGGACAGAAGCAGACAGTGTTAAGTAATTAGGGAGAGCTTATAGCATCATTTCCACAACAGCTGCTCAGAGAATAAACAGAGCCTGGTTTAGAAAGTGTGTGTGTGTTTAGGGGGGTGTGTTTGTGTAGTTGCTTTCACTGTTACTGCCGCCACAGATTTCTCTTTCCCTAAGAGCAATGTACTAGCTCTAACAATACACCTTCCTGAGTTTTTGTTAGACTACATAATACGTTTGTGTAAGTCACAATACTAGTTTCTAAAGTGATCCTGAATTAAATAATATGGTTAAAATCACATTCCCTTTGAAGTGTTATTTATTGTGGAACTTTGATTTTATTTTTACTAACAGATTGCTGCGCAGTATTGTATAGTATTGAATTTCCTGATGTATGAAAAAATATACATTTATTTTCAAAACTGTTATACACTACCCTAAAAGAAGTACATATAACTGTCCAAAATGCTTGCTGTATGCTGGTAGTAGGGTATACCGATATACCGTATATAAATGAGGCCACGAAATATATTAAAATTGTTACAAACAACCTTCTAGCTGTGGTATGAGGCACACAGTGGGAGTCTCCATGTTAAATAAATGGCAATGCAATCAGGCCCATGTGTGCACCATGTTAGAAAAACATTGTCCCAGGCCGAGCGAAGTGCTAGAGGGCCCAGGCAGGTAAATGCAAGCCCTACACAGACATGCCGCACTGTGGGCCAGCTTCCCAGGCGAGGGCCAGGCCTCACGCTGGGCCCCGTTTATTTTCCTGACTTCCACAGCTACATCTGGGTAGACTTCAAAGGGACATTTGCCTCTTTTTTTTTTTTTTTCAAAGCCACCGAGGTGGGAAAAAAAATTAACAGCGCTTTTTTTCTTTTATCTTTTCATTTGTTTACGCTGCGCTCTGTCCTTATTTCAGTTTATTTTTCTGTGAAAGTCATGGGAAAGAGTATACTGTTTACCAAAGAGCAGGTACAGATAGTCAAATACAAAGCAAAACTAGACAGATAAAATATGTCAATTTGTAAACCAAAGTTCTGTTTTTGCGGGACATATTGGGGCATCTAAAGTAAGGTACATTTGTGTGTGTGCAAGACTGTCTGTGTGGTGCCACAGCAGGAAAGAAGCTTTAAAAAAAAAAGAGGTCAGTATCTTACAGCAGCTCGATTGTTTATTTAAACTGTAAGACTTGCAGCTTGTTAGGCTTAGCAGCAGGAATTGGGGGGTGATGAGGTTTGGAGATGTCTCTGTGATGTCAGAGCTTGACTGGTCCACTGCGCAGATTCCCCTGTAGGTTTGGGGGGGCTGGGTATGGGTGCTGTTATTTCCCCCTCACACTAATTCCAGTGAGGTAATGCCTGCTGACCCAGTGACTGATCATCTTTAATCCTGTTGTGTCTGAGCAGGGGTTCTAAAGGAAGAGCTTGACAGACCAAGTCACCCAAGGATGAAGGTGTTGTATCATTGAAGACATGGGAGAATGGAAAGGACCTATATTTTAAAAGTTACCATGCAATGAACAAGGGCCGTTTTCAGTGTCTCATGCACTCAACATATTGTTGCAGTTTATTTTTCATTATGGTATTTATAACCACAATGTTATTCTCAACTATTCTCTAATGATAATGCACTGAGTGAAAATCTCACTTTGGTCACAAGTGTAATGTGTTTTATAGTTTCAAGTTCCTCAGTGGACAGCACACATAGTCTGTATTACCAAACCAGCACACACATGACACAGTTTGTCGTCTCTGCTTGACAGAGGCCCAGGATTGAATGGCAGGGCTGGGAAGTTCATTTGGGTCTACACCGACACCCTGGCTGTTGCAGGTTCTGTGCCAAATAAACTGCAGTCACATAAAGGGCAGTTAATCAGCAGCGGTCTTACTACACTCCGCAGTCATTTGCCCTAATTCAATGCACATTTATTGCAGTTGCTGTTTGTATCGGTCACTGTCTGGTCTGCTAATAGCGCCACCTGTCTGCTGCCCTGACGCAGTATATTCCTGCATGAGCAGAGGAGAAGAAAAAAAAAAACACGGACAGGAGCAGAATAAATACTCCATCAGGCCTTTGTGTCAAACAATACAAATATGATCTCTGTATTTGGAGAGAAGTCTTGCGCGGCAGAGAGGCCGAAAGCGTGGAGTTTTTATTTAAACCCAGTGACATGGAATAATAAATAATAAAACATCTAGCGTTCGCTCCCAGGCTTGGCTCTTAGCTCCCAGGACACTGGGATCTGTTTTTTTTCCCTTGTGTGTGTGTGTGTAGGTGTGTAGGGCGACATTTCGTGTGTCTAGTGGCACTCGCTCACTAGCTGCTAGTCCTCTTGCTTGGCATCTGCTGGATTTAAACAAGCGCATGTCTGTTCTACCCCGGTGGCCTATGAAATTAGAAAATCAGCCACTGTGCTAGTAAAGGGAGCAGGGCTTGGGTGATAAATCAGTGTGTGAGTGTGGAAGGGGGAGTAATGTTTGAGGGATTTGAATCAGGACGCTCAAAGATCTGTTCCAAAAGCTTACTGAGATGAAAAATGCATATTTTTTTTAAATTAATTAAATATTTAAACTGAAACTAAAACCATCAGTTTATTCAGAGGCACATGCATCACCCCTCTGCCAAGGAGACTGTGTGGTCAAGTGGTTAAAGAAAAGGGCTTGTAACGAGGAGGTCCCCGGTTCAAATCCCACCTTAGCCAAATCCCTAACTCATTGTGTGACCCTGAGCAAGTCACTTAACCTCCTTGTGCTCCATCTTTTGGGTGAGACGTAGTTGTAAGTGATTCTGCAGCTGATGCATAGTTGACACACCCTAGTCTCTGTAAGTCGCCTTGGATAAAAGCGTCTGCTAAATAAACAAATAATGTGCCACAGTACTACTCCTTCCTGTATACAAGTGAGGGCACTTTAGTCACTGGCTTTTCTGAGACATGACAAAGGAGCTAGCTGTTGTGTGTGCCAGTTAGCCAATTGGGGTCTAGACTGAGAGTCCCCCAGAACACATATAATGTGCTGTAGACCCCTAAACAGATGCTGGGCTTAGATCATTTAATTTTTTTTTTTTTAAAGAGTGACCTTCTTTGACGAGAAGCCTCATGATTCTCATCTGAGAGCTTTGATGTACACAGGAAACGAGGCCAGAAAAGAAAAGAAAAATAAATGGCTGGAACAGCATTCTTGCACTGCTGAGACAGAGCCAAACAGACAGGGATGCGACGTGCCAGAGCGGACATGGGGAAACCAAAACACCTCCTCAAAAACATGCATTACCCCTTTCTTCTGCCCCCATGCCACTTGAAGTAGCAACTGTAATGTAATATTCTATCTCATCTTATCTGCACAAGGGGGAAGCTCAGAAGGTGTTTAATCTCCAGTCATCCTTGGAAACAAGCTGTGAAAGATACCTTTGATTGCCTGCTTTGGTCTCTTGCTCCACTACCTGTATGATGAAGTCTTTGCATTTCCGCCCATGCTGGCTGCTGTGTGTGTGTGTGGGAGGGGGCAGGTATTACTATCAATGCGCAGAGAAAATGCCCCACACAAAGATAGTAACTCCTGAAAAAATGACATTGTGGGGACGTCCCCACTTTGTAAAACACCTTTTTAAGAACTTAATATGCCTTCAAAAAAAAAAAAAAAAAGTGCAAAAATATTTAGTTTGTTGTCGACTTTCACCCTGTGTGGAGTTTTGTCTGACTGGAGTTAGAAATAGCAAATGAAAATATAGTGAGTTAATGAAAAGTCCAAGATCTCACTTTGATGGGAAAGACTAAAAACTCCCAAAAAGGAAGTTTTAGTGTCCTATTTGTCATTTCAGCAGTTGTGAGATTGAGAAATGTATTCGTATTATTTTCATGCCTCTCCTTTGACTTCTGACAAGTGCCAGTTGTTCTCATGTTGGTGATAGTTCTGTGATGTGGACGGCCAAACCCGTTTCAGCTAGATTGAAAACCCAGAGTTGAAAAGCAGGTGCGCTGAATCAGTGTCATTAGCCCTATGACAGGTTCTCATACTGTAAGTCTAGGAGAACTGTTGCTAGTGTGTGTGTGAGCAATATCATGGCAGTGTTTAGCCCAGAGTTTATGAGGTGTCAGCTGCCACTTCATTTGCTCTCTGCTCCATTAACCTCGTAATGCCTGCAGATAAAGCTGTTACAGGTAGAGACAGGGACAGAGATGCTGAGGCGCATACAAACAATATGAAGACCGACATATCTACTCCCATTGTTCAGTGTTATATTTTTTTTTTTCATGACGCTCAGCAATTATGTTAAAGGTACTCACACACAGAACACACATTTTTGAAAAGGGGTCCTGGAATGTGTTTTTTTTTTTTTTTTACAGTAGAGTACAAGTCTGGGGTCTTGATATCAGAGATCCTACAATTCTTGCAGCAAACAGGTTAACAAATACAGTCCAAAAGAGAAGTAAATTCACAGCTAAATGGAAATAGCTTCCCAAGTTCCTTCACACAGTAGAGTCAGTATCAGTGCCCCTGTCTTTCACTCCCCGTTTTGTCCCGTTGTCTCCTCACAGCACTCAGCCCTTCTCTTGTTGTGACTCCCGACAAGTCTTCCAATTTGCTCTGCAGTGTGAGGAACTGAGAAGCCATTGATATCTTTCCTTTTTTAATTATTGAGCCCTCTGCTTGTGTTACAGCCCCAGCGGGCCTTCTACCTCCCCCCTCATTTTCCAACACTCAGACACAACGCCAGTGTGGCTAACAGCCTCAGAAGCTGTAGCTAAAGCGAGCAGCGCCATTGATCCACTTCCTCATGTTTAACACATTGACACAGTTCCATTCCAAGGAGGGAGGGAGGAGGGAGAATGGAGAAGGGGGTTCAGGAAACCCAGTTTAGGGTCTTCATTAACAAGCCACCCCCAGAGAGCCCACGGACAGTGGCCTTCTGCTTGTCAAGGTCATGAGGAGGAGTCTTGGTCCAGTTTATGTGACTGGTGAATCAACCCTTGGGTGAATTAGGGCATATTAACATGCTAAGTTAATATTCATTGGAAGAATAAAGATTTTGGTAATACATGAATACAAGTAATCATGAATTGGGGATTTCTGATACTTCAGTGTATATTGTAAGGTATTACTGTTATTTCATTAACAAGAAAGGGAGCACTTTTAAATTAAGGCCACAAATCCACAAGAGCTTCAGCAACCAGTCAGTTAACAGTCCATCCTTAGTTTGATGGTTACATGTTAAGAATGACTGGAAAATGTAAGACAATACAATAATTATGGTTTTCACTTTACCTCTGAAGAAACTCAGAATGAGATGAGTGAAATAGAATGAAGTAATCAGTGACCACCCTCCTCACCACCTAAGTATTTCCAGAATAGCAGATTCCTTAAAACCTGATCCTGGCTGATTTTCAGGCTTGCCGCATTGATTTTCCTGGGTGAAAATAAGAGGATACAAATACGTGTTAGAAGCTCTGGAATCAGATCCAATCCATTAGAGAGATCAATACACAGAAGGCAAAAGGAAAAAAAAAAAAACCCTGAGTGTTGACAAAACCAAATAAATATAGATGTGCAAGAGAAGAGAAATTAGATTACTGTCAAAGAATCAAAGCAAAACACTTTTAACCCCTAACCTTACAATCTGTGTTTACACCACAGCATGAGGGCTAAAGGGGGGGAGCAGGAGAAATCGAATATTAACTGCAGGCAGGTAATAGCCTTGAAAATTCACAAACAAGGTTGTTATTGACCAGGAAAAAGTTGATATTTACATAAGGAGGTGTCAAACGTCACGGTCTTGTAAATGTCAAACCAAAACAGGTAGCTTGATACTCCAACTGGTTCAATCAAAATTACCTTAACGTGATTCGTTTGAGTTTTGACTTTCGCAGTTTGTGCATTTTGGACTCTGTGCTGCGCAAAACTGTGGTCGTACCCCTCTGCTTTTGTAGCAGTTTACCAAAGCAGTTTCACTGCACTTTTTTATTGCAGTTGTTTTGCATATGGGTAAAAAGCCACAGGTTCCTGGTTTCTACTCCCACACTAAGGCCTCCAAACATGTGCAGATTTGAATACTGACAGTCCCTGTTTGTGTGGCTTAGGAGCCCTCGCCAAACCGTGGAGTATATTTTTCTTAAGTGTTAGCAGAGCAGGAAAAGCAGCCTGCTGGAATGTAGACACTTTCTTTTTTTGCTTTTAATTCCCCCCTCAACACAAAGCTCTGGCTGCAGCATGGGGCAGCCTGCAGCCCAGATGGAGTCTTGTCACAGCAGGTGGCACGCCAGGGACTGGCATTGCCCCCAGCTCTGCGAGAGACAGACCCTCTGAGGTGGCACAAAGGGATCGCTGCTTTTAACGAAGCAGGCTGGCAACTGGGAGCTTTCATCCACACTCCAGAGTTTTATTTTATTTATTTATTTATTTATTTGATTGGGACAACGTACAATTTTTAACATTTATGACATGTCATAAGATGTATTGCACCCAGATTTAGCTATGAGCTAATTTTCATTGGCAGTCTCTGGGCAGGTGTATAGAAAGTTGACACTATTGGAAAACTATTGGAATCTAAAGTGACTCCATTCCCTCTCTGAGCTCGTTTACAAAAAAAAAAAAAAAAAGATCACTTTGTTCTATCAATTTCCATACAGTGTATTGGACTTATTAGTCAGACATATTTTTGGTTATGCTTTCTTTGCCCCAAAAAGACCTCCATCCTTGAGGAAGAAAGTGAGGCCTCTTTGGGAGATTTCCATTCTTTGACAAGAGTTGTGTGATCAGTTATATCAACTAAACAGCCACGCTCCTGTTTTATTTTTTTTTATCTCTACAATATTATGATGTAGTTTTAAAGCACAAAGAATAAAGCAAAGTGTTGACAGCAGAAATCAGTTAAGCCCCTGACACTCTCTCCAGTACAACCAATTAGAACCAGTTCATAAATTCTCCCACTGGATTTATTTTCCAGCCAGGTTATAAAAAACCTTTTTAAGCCAGTGATTGGTGGTTTTACAGTGTGCAGGCCTGCTCTGTCTCATCCACTCAGTGCTGAAGAAGTGACTCTTCCGGAGTGAATTTAACAGCACTTGAGAGTATTCGGAGTGCTGTCCTGGAGTGTCTGCCTGCTCTGTAGCAGCGTTTTCAGATTCACAGTCACCCACCTGAGGTAGGAGAGGTAATGTTTTTAAGCATTTTCTTGGTGCTTTCTTGGATTTCTATCCTACATTTTGTCACCACTAGTTTTTTGAGTGAGAATCGCAAGCGATTATTAAACTATATGATGAAAGGAACTACCTTTCCTAAATATCTTCACTTCCCCACCCCTGTGTAAATATGTTCTGTTCCCTTGCTCACCCGGGTACTGTATGTGCTGTGCTGTATCATTTCAGAGCAAGAGTTCCTGGTTGTGCAGCTCTAGTGTATGCTGGAAGCTATGCTCAATAATGTCAGCCGTGTAGACAGAGGCTTTTATTTTTTTCCTTTAACTGCTAATTGGCAGCCAAGCAGGCGAGGAAAAAAAAAGCGAAAAGCTATTAATGTTCAGTAATCATTGGGCCAAGTAATAGTTATCAGTGTTTTAGGGGCAATCGTATTACCATGTAACAAAGGGCTTGATTACTCTATTAGCCTCTTCAAGTCATTCCACTAACGCTCTCCAACCGCCACCCCACCGCAGAAATCAAATTATGACAGGACTATGGGCCTAAATCACAAGCCCTCCACCCGATCGGACATAAAAAATTTGCCAAGGGGGGTCATTTAAAGTTCACCCCAGATAATGAAACTGGCACAGAGGTAATAGCTGCAGAGAAGTAGTATCTTTTGTGTGTGTGTGTGTGTGTGAGTGTGTGAGTGTGTGTATGTGTGTTGGGGGGGGAGGGGGTGGTTCGGTGCTCCAAACCATCTTGTGCTTGTTAGAGTTCCAGCCTTCAGAGTAGTAGACTGACCCATAAAGTACAAATATAAATATCAAGTAAAGGCCCACACACACACAGCCTGTTATGCAATCGTAGTTGCTGAATAATGTATTGGCAAGTCAATGTGTCATAGAGAATTTCTTCAATACAGTAATTTAAAAGCACCAACATCAATTTCCAATGTCCCCAGTGTGCCAATCAGTCAATTCTTTATTTTGCATATAAATCTCTCTCTCTCTCTCTCTCTCTCTCTCTCTCTCTCTCTCTCTCTCTCTCTCTCTCTCTCTCTCTATATATATATATATACACACACACATATATTTATATTTCTATGCATTTTTAGGACAAATACCAATATTTTTTTTTTTTCTTAGCACAGCTTTAGGCGGAAGGATATATAAACTTTTAAAACTATTTCAATGTAGTTAGTTAACCCAGGATTCTCACCGACTTAATCAAACCCTTAATTGAACTAATAATGTGCTTAATTAGACCTTTTTAATTGTTCTCAGCTCCTAAAAAGTTGCCGATTTCAAGTCACTTATAAAATTCCATAGTTAACATGAAATCTCCAACTGTTTAAAAGCTGAAAACAATTAAAAAAGTATAATTAAGCTAATGAATAGTTCAATTAACAGTTCAATTAAGTAATTGAGAACTCAGTTGGAATGAAAACCAGCAGAAACAGGGGTCCCCCAGGACCAGGATATGGAAACCCTGATTTAACCCATTTTATAATTATTATTATTATTATTTGTTTATTTAGCAGGCGCCTTTATCCAAGGCGACTTACAGAGACTAGGGTGTGTGAACTATGCATCAGCTGCAGAGTCACTTACAATTACGTCTCACCCGAAAGACGGAGCACAAGGAGGTTAAGTGACTTGCTCAGGGTCACACAATGAGTCAGTGGCTGAGGTGGGATTTGAACCGGGGACCTCCTGGTTACAAGCCCTTTTCTTTAACCACTGGACCACACAGCCTCCTAATAGAATTTTAATATGACCTCGTGATTCGGTTTTGCCTCATGCCTTGCATCGCACCAGTGGTGTGGTGATATTAGAGTATATCACACACCCTGTTATGAAGTTGTAGTAGCTAATCCATCACATTTAGCCAGTGGTTCTCAACAGGGGGTTGCGAGGGAGGGGGTGCGAGAAGCAATCCAAGGGGGATCGTGAGAGGTGTCCAAAAAAAAAAAAAAATACGATGGGGTACACTGATTCTATTGTAGCATAACCACCCCCAAAATGTGCAAAAGTCTGTATATATATATATATATATATATATATATATATATATATATATATATATATATATATATGTATGTATTTGTGTGCTACAGAAATTCTAAAAATAAAAAAATGCTAAATTCATGATTTTTACTGTAGAAAAAAATAAATGTTTGGTGCTAAACAGGTGCCAGCCTCTACCACAGCCACCTGCTGCTATGTGTATTTTGTTCACTTCCCTGTTTGTGAATTTTGATACCTCTCGTTAGAGAATACCACCACATGTTAGCTCCTGCTGTTTTAAATTCTCTGCTTGTGGGAGGAACACAGCTGACCCCTGACACCTAGCTCAGTTACCTTTGACCCTGTTTACATTTGGAGCCTGTGTTGTTGTGAATGGTTAATGAGTCCCCCAAAACCTCAAGCTGGCCTGGGTGTTAAAAAATCAGTCTTTACTGCCTGCTACAGATACATGCAGGAGATCCCATGCAGGAATTCAACCCCAGATGGTGATTTAATTTGTACTGAAGATTGGGCACTCTACCTTAGGGCATCAGTCAAAATGGCATGGGTGGCCAATGAGAATGCCATAAATATGTTTGTCTATTTTCCGAGTGAAATAGCCCAGTTGAAAATTGGTCTTAGAGTTTGAGACTCAACTCATTCTGCAAGACCTTAAATCCATGAAGCATTGGAAGGGGTTTAATTTCCCCGACAGCACTCTAAATACATCCATAAGCAGGCTCCCTCCCAGGCTGTTGTAGCCTTGTTTTATTGCAGCAGGGATGAAACTGATGTATTCATCTAGGGCAGCTCCCAGAGGCGCGGCAAACTAACAGTACCCCGGCCCAGTTAAATCCAGCAGTCAGTGGAGCTGGGGTGATTAGTAATAAAAACTTTAACAGGGATCCATATGTACATCTCTCTGTCATTTTTATTAGGAAGTTTACTGCCAGAGATATGGGCGCGTCTCAAATCACCCTGCCAGGGCTATGGACTGAGTGCTGCATCGACGTAATCTCAGAGGACAGACACATACAGTAACAACCACAGCACAGTGGCAAGGGGGGGCATTTTTGGAAAGTGAGTGCTGCCTGAATCACTTGTTATGTGAAGACGAGTTTGGTGAAGGGGTTTTAAAGGGAACAGTGCAGTACCTTATTGTAAACAGTTAACTGGATACACACTGTAATATTATTATTGAAATAATGTTTATATGTTGTCATTGAAGAGGAAAATTACAGGTGAGTGTTGGGGAACTTCATGCACGCAGTGTGTTACATAATGCAACCTGTATGACGCACTGTACACACTCATAAACAAGATTAGCAGTTTTTTTTCTGCTGTGCTAAAGATCATTTAAAATGAGTTATCAGGTAAAGGGCACGTATGAGATAAGAATCCAGTTCAGGTAACAGTTCAGTTTTAGATTGAACTTCAGCCCTGTTGAGCACATTGTTCAGTCTTTCTCAGTTCATCTCTCTCTATAATATAATAGTCTATAAAAAAAAAAAAAAAATCCGACCTCCTCAACCGCTGACAGAAATGAAACAACCAGTGTACATTCAGTAGATACAGAGTGCTATGTCTTCTGAATGTTGTGGGGTCACAAAGGCAAAGGCTCAGGAAAAGGTGAAATAGCAGTGGGACCAATATTTAGGGGTCATTCTCCTAACAAGTGAGGTAACAGAGTTAAGGCCTGTAACGCCTGCAAGTGCCTGGGCGTAGAGTGCCAAACTAAACCAATTAATGACACCTAATGAGCCCTAATGAGCGTTAGGAAAGTCCTTAATACTGAGTCAGGCTTTGAGGCCTAGCTAGGAGCTTATCCTTCACAAGGCTAATGCTGTGGGCCTAACATGATTAGAGGCAGTGAGTGTGGGGTTAAGGCAAGGTTGTTGGTAAGGTGGCCGTACCCTAGAGCTGGGAGTGAGAAAATGAAATCGGACTGAAATTGAATCACAGGGAGGCAATGGGTCCCAGCAGAGAGCTAACAGAACAACATAGATGTCCCCTTTAGCGAGGGGTCAGGTTTGTTTAAGGAAATAAAGGTTGTTTTGCTAGTGTCAGGTGGCACAATGCTGCTCAATCAAAATTCTAATGCCTGACAAGAGCCACTAAAGACATCATCTTTTTTTTGCCCTGCAAGGTGATAGCTTCCATTGTAAAATTCTAAAAAGATATGGATATTTAGCATATCTTCAGGCCATATAATAATTGCCTATTCACCACAAATTATTGATTAAGTAACCCTTTTAATCCCAGATATACCTGCTGGTGTAGTAGGTGTTGGTCTTATTACACATCTTATATGAATGGAATACAAATTCCTTAGTGTGTCATTAAAAAAAAAAAAAAATAGAGTATGTGACTTATTTTAAAAACAGAGGTATCTACATCATCTGCTCTTAGATCTTTAAAATAATATTTCGGTAAAATCTGATACTGATGCTGTATGTCTTTGTAATTTGTAAAACTACAGTGTTGTGTATTTTCAGTCAGGACTGGGATACAAGTATAGTATGTTTTTATTTGGGTACTTGAATATATACCCACAGTTACAACATGGATAATAATCATTTGTTTTAAGTATTCAGACTAAAAATGCAGGTGTACACACTTTAGATGGACTCAGACCTAAAATTTCCAGGCTTTACCTCATTCAAAAGGAAACAACCTTGTGGTGAGCATTTGCTTTTCTAAATATCGATCTGCCATTGTTTTGGCATTACGAATACTGCTTATGTTTTGCCCATTAGCCCCTTGTTTGTGTTGGGGGGGAAAATAAAAGACGTTCATTTTGATCTTGTTATCGGTAACTCTAGCTCCCTTGAGATTAACCCTAACCCAATTCTAATTTGTTTAGTGAGCCCGCAGCGGCTTTGGTAATGTTTAGTAATGTTTTAAAGTGGGGAGAAAAAAATATATATGACAACACAAACAGGGAAACATTTGAAACTGAGCGCTGAGGGACTAAGCAGCCGTAACACAAGACTTCCCAACATCACAGGCTCCAGCCTGCACATTAGAAAGCCCTGTGATTGGTTTGAAATTTATGGCCGATCTAAGTGTATTTGATTGATATGACTGTTTAAGAGCAGACTGTATGGCAATTTATTTTATTCGTAAAGAACAGCCAAGGAGATCTCTTTAACCTCCCTGAACCAAGCAGAGAGGGAGAGGAGGGAGGGGGTGGGGGTCTGCTTGCCTGCAGTAACTCACATCCATTGCTTTTTCTTTCCTTTTTGTAATAAAAACCTAATTGTTTCATTTTTCCTTTCTTTGTCTGCACCGTCTTTAGGAGCTTCAAACAAACGTGACAGCGCATTGTGCTCACCATTTAAGGATGTGTATTTAAAGAGGGTAATGTCAATAGTGCTGCTGCTGGAATTCAAAACAGCCTGCACATATATGGCTGAGATAAGTGGAGAGATAGAGGTAGATAGACAAGACATATAGAAGGCTGATGGATGAATCGATGTATCACAGTTTATAAACTATTCTGGCAATTTGCATGCAAAGATCAAGTGCGATTAATCTACACACTATTCAGACATATGCAAACATATCTCCACAATGATAATGATCCTGCACAATGTACATGTTAACACCTTGTTAGATAAATAATTAAGTATGAGCAATTATAGGCCTGGTAAAAATGGATCACGCTGGGGCACTGTATTTTTACGATTCTCTTTGTTGTCCTGCAAGTTTGAGTTTGTTGAAAATAGAAATGTATTTATTAAATTACTTATTTATTGTATTAACCAGGGGAAATAAAAAACCCTTTGAAAAAAACATCTCATGTGCAAGGGAGTCCTGTATACTCTACCCTCTACAAGTATCGCAGAGTTATCCACGCATATACCTATTGATCACTCCATCTTTCTACACCAAAGTCTACAAAGTCCTATACATTTCCTAGTGCGGCAATGCTTTAGGAATAAAGCCTACAGACAGTTGTATTTGAAAATCAATTTAGTGGGAAATGGGGAATCAAGCTTCTAAGTGTAAGCTCAGGGTGCCGAACAGTGCAAGCTCCAGGGTGGCCTAATGAAGTTCCTGAGCTGTTGAGCGCGTCCCCATTCAGATTCAATCATTGCGCCGCATCTTAGCTCAGCCTTCTGATATGAGCTGCCATTTGCAGAAAAAGGGGGCAAATTACCAATCAAAATGCTGGGCCGAGGCCCCAGCCTGATAGAAATGGCTGATGATTGGATAATAGTTTTGGGTTTGTTTGATCATATTTCAGGTGCCCTTCACTGTCTCAGATCTCTATATTGATGGCACGCCTGCCATATTTTGTTTGATAGAATTGGTGATGGGCTTAGTGGTCTTATAGGGAAAGGGATCCAGGTTTTTTCGAGATCAAGCCCGAAGACTGAAATCCTCTTTGTCTGCTAGGGTGACGACAAAACCAACACCACACTACCACATGTTCCCGTGAGGAGTCACAACAACCAGATTGCCTCAGTGGGTCTAAATAGTGGGAATTTCATATCAAGCAACTGAGGGGTGAAAACAGATTTGTTAGCAAATATCAGATTTCTCAGATGAACAGTTTCAAGAGGAGAAAGAGAATTGAGACTACCCTCCTGTTTTTTTTTCCCCCTCTCGTCTCATTGTGTTAAAAAGTGTGCTTCACTGATGTCACTTAGCCACTTTAAATGTTGAAATGAATATTCTCAATATATTTTCTCTTATTAACTGAAATCTGTAACTGTCAGAGGTTAATCATGATCCTGAACTTACCCTGGCCTGCCTAGTTGCTGTAAGATGTCAATACTATTGTAGTCTTCTCTACTGATGAATAGCAATGACTAATAGCAGACTTTGTCACAGGCAGCTGTTGGGCTAGGTTTACATGATAAGTGATTACCCTCATTTTAAGCAGGACTTTGTGATACATAGCGGCCCAAACTGTCAGACATTGTTGGAGTCGGGTGTTAATACCTTTTTGATTATTCAATAAATAACCCATAATTCGACATTGATTGGGCTTGTGAGCGCCATGGGGGCAGTGCTGTGGAGGGTCAGGGGTGGGGGGTTGACCCCTGCGGTCACTTTGTGAACTGACCACTGGTCAGCAGGGTCATTCCCCTTTGCCCTGAGTCCACTCGTTCAACCGTAAATACAGCTTTGCCTCTTTCCTGATCTAATAAGTATTGGGTTTTCCCCTGTGCTTTTTCTTGATCAGCAGGAGTGAGTTATAGGCTGGAATGGGTCACACTTTTTAACTTTATAATAAGTGTCTATTCATGAAGAACTAATGTCGATTAGAGGTTTAATATGAAGTAGTGTGGAATGTGTGACCCACATTTCTGGGCTTAACGGTGTGAGACAATCTTTTTATTTATTGTCCATCCCCTTGTAACAATAATTGTCTGATGCTGATAATAAACCACACTGGTCCATTTTAAACCACAACAACAAATGCATTTATCTGTAACATTAGTGCAGAAGTTAGATGTTGTCATTTTATCACATGTAGCTGCAGTGATTACACTGAAGTATATCTGTAATTCATCTTAACCATATACGTACTTAAATGTAATGCACTTTCACTACATTCACTGTTGGTGTTATTGTAAAAAAAAAAAAAAAAAAAGAAACCTGGTCTTCAAAATTACAGCCCCCATTACAACAGCCCTCCAGTTAGGCATCACCGGGTAACAGAAAAATAATTTGAAAAACACAAAACAAAATTGCTTTCCACAGCAGATGCGAGCTGCTCTGGGTTGCCTATTAAATACCTTCTCTCAATTGCCCATTATTTCCCCCAATAAAACTAACTGCGGGCTGCATATTTTTTCTTTCTTTCTTTTTTCAGAAAACATGTTTCAAATGCAACCCTAAAATCAAAAGAACTAATGAAATGAAACGTTTGATGTTTTAAATAAAAAACAGACGATTTGGGGAAGGGAGCTTGGAGGAGGAATGGGGTGTATCACAGGTGCCGACAGCCAGGCGAAAAGCTGAGAGCTTTGAATCTTTTTAAAGATTTCTCTTCCTCTCAGAAAGGCCAAAAAAGAGCAAACCCCCTGAAAATGAATGTTAATATTGTGCAAGGTAAATGCACTGCTGGTCTATCTAAGAGGAGTTCCATTATTTAGGTGACCAGGTGAGACAAGCAGTTTCCATTCTTGGGATCTTTATCACATACATCGGGGAAAAGAGAAAGCTGGGTCACTTTAAAAAAAAAAAAAAGAAATCTGAATGGCTTCATTTTTCCTCTTGTATTCTGAGAGAAAAAAGATTATTAAGAATTATTGCCATTAGAGCTCACTTTCCAGTGTAAGGAGAATATCGTTTCATTTATAATTTATACCCTCAATTACTATTAATAAAGAGATATTTCAGTGGAGAAACCGCATGGGACAATTATACGTAACGTAGCATTAACATTTCTGTTTGAACATTTCCATTCCAATTTGTTATAGAGTTAATAAGAGCAATGATTCCCCTTGACTTTTTCATGAAATTATGATATAGATATGATATTTTAATCTATCAGCCTCTGTAATATATTTGCCCAGTTAATTGGGCCCAGCGAGAGGCTAGGCCCTGACAATATGCAATTCTGGGGGCAGGGGGTGTCAGACAGTTTAATCCAATCAGAGGGTCTTCCGAGAGAGGGCATTGATGGAGTACCAGTTTCGTAACAGAACCCTTTTTATACGAGCTCACTGGAGCCCACAGTCGTTTGTGACACCTGTTGGGAGGGGTGGGGTAGAGCAGCTGCAGGCTTCCCCCCAGCAGAATAATATCTCTAAAATCACTTCCCCATTTAACCTTCAAACTGCCAACCATTTTAGACATCCTTGTAAAACGCTGGAAGGCGAACCAAGCAACGACAATTTAAATGTCTTTAATCCCTCAATCTGCACAGCCGTCTGCCTTCCTCACAAAGTTTTGTGCTGAGGAATGCATTGGTGACAGTGGTTTTAGTTGTCCTGTGCTACTAATAGCCTGGCACAAACACTGCCGTTTCCTCAATTTCAGGTACTAAAGTGACAATTTAGAACCTCTTTTCTTTCTTTTTTCTTTTTTTCTTTTTTTTAAAATTTAGAATCTCCTTATTATTATTTTTTTCCTTCACCGCGGCGATTCCCCACACAGCTCTGGGACCCGAGGCTCAGTGGGCATCCTTCAATCCCACGAGCCAATCAGCGTCTTTTTTACATCCAGGAACTCGAGAGCGGATGTCTGCAGGCTACCGGTCTCTGGAGGACAAAGACCAGCCCAGCCCAGTAAATCTCCGCCCCCAAGCTTACTTGGTGCCTGGCCTGTAGAGGTCGCCGCAGAGGTGAGGAGAAACAGGCTAAGCTGGATCCCACCTCCCCAATCCAGGGAGCACCAAAGCCAAAGCGTTGCCCCCCCCGGAGTTCCCAGCGAAGACCGGCTGCCTCTCACAACCAGGATTTGAACTTGTGATCTCTGGTTGTGTCACTCACCCTGCACGCCGTGCGGCCGTGCTTTTACCAGGTGAGCCATTTGGGGACCCATTAGAACCTCTTTTTATGTGCCTATGACAACATGTGGATTTAAGCCATAGACTAGGTATCCCAGCTCAGACTTCAAAAGGCTTGAGTTCAATATCCCACAAATATGTTGATTTAAAACAGCAATTCTCTCCAACGTTTCCATTACCTTACATAATTGAACTTGGCTATAGAGGTGCAATAATTTTGCTTTAATCTAGCCAAAGATGGCTTATGGGGAAAAAAAGCACACAGAGCTGTACTGTGTAGCACAGAGTGCCAGCAGGCTGCCTGCGAAACGATGGCTTCCCTCACTCTTTTTCTCTCTCCGTTTGACTCTTGTTAGGATATCAAAGTGCTGCGTTTTCCCTCTGCCTGTGTCTTAACATCTCCCAGTACCTCTGCTCTGCCTTGAGCTCATTGTGAGATCAAATAACTGCAACATTAAACCGCGGCGAGAGGAGGTGCAAGCTGCTGGTACTGCTCCCAGCACTTTGATGTATAAAAACAAACAAGGCAGGGGATATTATTGAACAAAACACCCATGGCTTAATTCTACAGATACCACGGACCGTCAGGTTTGTGTCAGGGAAATATTTAATCACCATTTTTCATTTGAACAAACAAAAGTCCAGCCCTGGAGATTGAAGTCCTCTGGAGGTGTAACCTGGGGAGCCTAGCTGCACTGCCAAGCTCCCCAACCCCTCTATAAGGGTGAATGGGGAATTCAGACTCCACTTCCAGAGAATTCTTGGTCTGTCTACTAAAAGCCAGTGCAATAGCCAGTGCCAGTTATGATGTATGCTTTTTGAATTGGTGTACTAACAAAAACACTTTCTTTTCACTTCTAGCTCAGAAAGCAATGTGCCATAAGTGGAAAGAGTGGATGGTAATGAAGTAATCACAAATTCACAGTAGATTCCACACTTCTCCATTATAAGGGCTTTTGATTCCAGCCCTTATTCATATGAACTTGCACTTTATTGATACCAGTGATTGATTTTTAAAGACTTTTAAATTAACTTACGGAAAAAAATGCCTATTCGATCTGGTTTTATCTTTTGAATTCTGCTCGAAAATGATTTTAATGATTATTTGTGTGAGCTTGTGAAAGGTGCTATACAGATTTACAGTTGATGTTATAGCCTGAAAATCAGATTGGCTGTTTAGTTTTCTCTCCTTGTGGGGTTTTAGGATGGGGGAGGGCAGGATGGGGGTTTCGTAAACCGGGAACATGTCTTATAAACAGGTCTGCTGCAAGGATAGAAATAGACTAAGTGGTTCTCTGTGACACCAGTCCAGAAAAGATCAGAGTAAACAAACATATAGTTCCGGCTCCATTCTCACACTGTTGTTTCAGCCGGACAGTTGGGACGCCAGTCAAAACAAGGCAAACTGCCCTTAAAGCTGTAGCAACACTGCATTTTAAACAAATCTAAATACACTGTAATTAAGCAGGCCGTTACAATGTAGTTACTGTTTAATAATAGGTGGAATTACAAATTGAAACTCTTTTTTGTCATATTGTAATTTAGCTGTAACTGTACTAGAAACTACAGTATTGGAATTACAGTTTAGTAATGTCACAGAAGACACATTGTTACCAAAGTATGTTTTTATGTTATGTGATTGTCAAAGTCTCTGGGATTTGGGTCCCAGCTACGTTTCTACCTGGCACAAGGAAGTGTGCTGGAGCAGCGAGTTGAATAACAGCCTCCCACTGCTCTGTGCAAAAACACCTAGCAATAAACTCAGCACCAAAACATGAAGCTATCCAATATTCTATACTATAAGCTATTATGTACTATAAGCTATCCAATATATATACTGTATATTATATAACTGGACTGGTGACAGATAAGTTTAAATTTCGAAAAAAAACCTCTCATTGTATATTAACGTGTAATAGCAGTAATTACCGGAATTACGGCTTGGTTTGGCGTTCATTGTGTTAGGAATAATAGCTTAACTGGTGTGCCGCTATTTGGCATGTGCTTGGTTTGTTTCATGTCTTGCGGGTCGTCACCCCCCCCCCCCCCGGCTGTTGAAGCCTACAATGTATCTCCTGCCAGCACAATGCGTGGGGCCGCTAAGCAACAATCTGAAACTCTCCCCCCTCCGGCAATGTCTGGTGCAAAAAAAAAATTAAAAAATTGCTGTTTTCAATGTAGATTAATTAAACAGCTTTAAATAACCTCCAGAACAAGGATTAAAACACTTAGCTATGTCTTTTTTTTCAGAATAGGCTGGCAAACTACAAACAAAATCCTGTTCACAAACTCTGCCATTTGTTAGCCCTTTCTTTACTGTTAATGAAGAAGCTCACCTTCTTAACAACAGCTTTTTCACCATTATATTGTGTGTTTGTTAAATACATTATTAACGAGACACTCAAACAGAATGCAGTAAATCAAAACAAACTTCATGACAGTTTTTTTTTTTTTTTTACTGTATTTGCTGGGACTCCCGCTGTGCAACATATTGTTTACAGTTTCCCTCAAGTGACTTGAACATGACATGGATGGAAGAGTCTTCATTAATGGGTCATTAAGAAGACCTCCTTTTGAAAACCAGGCTCCCTCCTGTTACTGCACTGTTTAGCTCTCTGGAGTTGATTTGGTTTGCCGGGTTGGTTTAAACTAAGGCCAGTTTGAAATGCTATGTTGGAATGTCAGTCTTGTTAACCTGCTTCTCTTACCACTGAGCTATCGCTTAAGTTGTAGTTAGCTATTCGTGTGGGAACACAAGAAAAAATCTGCACAGTTTTGTACATTTCCCTTCATTCTTCTAAGGTTAAAATAAAAGAGTAAGTCAAGCAGACATGATTTTCAGCTTGCATTACACTAAGGAAAGCATGACTCAAAATGTACAGTGTGTCTGCTTTATTATAGTTTTACCTCAGAATTTATGATTGAGGATTTTAACACGACCACAAGTTAATAATGAATTCCATAGGAATTCCACAGGATTAACAGCTGTACCACAGGGATAGATAAGGATTTGCGGCCATAAATTAAAGTTCAACTGTATATTTAAATGGTAGCACACCTTTAAACATCCTTTACTCATCCAAGGTTGTTTTACAAGAACCTCACAGTCTGTCCGTAAAAAGCTGGGCAAAAATTAAGATTTTGTGAAATATTAAATAAGGGAACAGCATTAATCACCCTTTCTTGTTTATTAAACCAATAAAGATTTCATTAAAATCTTAATGGAGTTGGAATTAGGTCTAGAGCACAGACAGGAAGAGCAATATAGTTACAGTACCAAGATACCCACCCCCCACCCCCCCAACAGGTGTTTGTACTGTTAAGATATTAATACCACAGTGATGACACACTGTTAAGGAACGTTTTGGGAGATCAACTGTGTTTCTTAACAGTAGAAAAAAAAATGGATCATTTTTTATTTCCTTTCCTGAGTCTTAACTGTCAGCTCTCAGAATTCCAGCTATACTGGCTGTGTAAACCATCTACGTCAAGTTAAAACCTGTGATCCTATAAATAGAATATGTGATGATCTTCAGTTTAATATCCCAGTTACCAAAAAAGCCAGTAGTTAGTTAAAGACCTCCTGAAGATAACGGGGTGATTTCAAATTGAAGACCATCGTGGATCGTCTCTATATATACATCAGGAGGATTATATGGTTCTTGTGTTCAATGCTATTAGGTTTTCCTATCTGTGCATTTTATCTGAAGAACGGTAAGTGCAGACAGACAAAGACTGATACAGACAAAAAAGGAGATAGCTGATAGATAGCTAGATGGGCGTATGAGACAGTTTAGTCGAGTTTCTGATCAAATAGAAGAGAAAATGGCAATGTCTTTGTATGCCTTGTCGAGAGCCTACTGACTTCATTGTCTCTGGAATGAGCCGTCGTAAATTTAGCACTTCCATTTGGCCCGGGAATAATAACATCTTAATTATTATTTTTGCTCCGTATAACATAATTCTTAAGGATAATGATTTTTTATGCCTGTGACATATTGTCAGAGGGTGACATAAAACCCAGGTGACATGTGACATTTGGTAAAGGTCACTCAGCCCATCTCTGCTCACGTCTGTCTTCATAACCCTGGCACTTGTCCTATTGAAACTGGCATTGGCAATCTGTATATTGCACGAGAAGATCCTGCCTTGTTTTTCCTCTTTCACAGGGTAGTAGTTTTTTATGAAAGAAAGACAGATAAAATAGAAATGATCTATGTGCTGGAGGGAGAATTCCCAGATCTTCAGTGCCCCGAGGATTTTGATCAAAACTGGAGAGGGAACTATGAGAGGAATGAGGGTTGTTACTAATGTGATAATTATGCCTGAAATGCTTTGGGTTAGATTTGGTGGTGGTGGTGGTGGGGGGCTATAAAAAGAACAGAAGCTTTGATAAGTGCAGATCTCCATTAATTAAATCCAGTCATGTAAGGCCTAGGAAATGGAAGCCTTGCGAAAAGATTCCTCAGTCATCTTGTCATATTTGACAAAATCTGGAACAAGATCAGCAGGTCACACAAATGCCATTTTCTTTGTGGTCCCCCCCTTCCCCAACCCCCACGTTTGCATTCCTATATTTGTGGGGACTTCTCATTGACTCTTACTATATTTTTATTTGCTATTTCTAACTCCTGTCAGACATAACTCCACACAGGTTGAAAGTCAACAACAAATATTTGGGCACTTTTATATATTTTTTAAAGGCATATTTAGTTCTTAAAAAGGTGTTTTACAAAGTGGGGACTTCCCCACAACGTCCTTTTTTCAGGAGTTAATGTCTTTGTGTGGACATTTTGTAGCAGCAACATTTAGATTGGCCTTTTCTTTTTGACTCAGTTTACTGTGGGGTTCAAAATTATAGTGTGAATTTTGCAACCCCACACAAAATAAGCCCCTGCCTTCATAACACAACCTGGGCTTAGCCACAGCTATCCCACAGTTCTTTGCAACTGCCCCACACAAGGTTACAAAAGAAAGTTATTTTAACACCAACAGACAAGACAATGTTTGACCTGGCCTGTCACTCATGCCTGCAGTGTGTTGGTGTCAGTGTGCAGGAGAGCAGCTGTAATGTATGGGCTGTAACACTCAGTACTTACAGCGTGACAGCTTTAATGGTGATGGCCATATTATTGAGAGTGGGAGAGAGTAAAAGCAGTGCTTTATTGGGATCGGAAACGGCAACTTGGATAACAAGGACACTGTGCGCTTGTGGTGAGAAATAAATGTTTAAAAGATTAAAAACGATTCTCTAAAATGCAAGGGTGGGCTAGCGCTGGAGCATGGAAGCTGCAGGGGGGTGGGAGTGACCATAACTGGTAAACTGGAGACTGGACCTGTAGGAAAGCTGGCCTAGGGTGTGTGTGCTTATTAGGGCATATTTACAGCAAAAGACTGATTGTCTGTATGTAGTATAATACAAGGAAATTAAAAAGTGTACTATAAATGTAAAACAACATGGAATATTTGAGGAAAAAGAATAATAATCAGTGAATTGTGACGGTTGATTCACTTTAAGAGCATATATATTAACATTACACTACCGATGTACTTATAAAACCCTTCATATACTGCATTTTCTATTTACAAACCTTTATTTATTGAAAATACTACTGTACCTAAAATGACATTCTGTGTGTCTATGTGTCTGTGTGTCTTGTTGACCCACCACTTGCCTCGCTGTGGTGGCTGGCTGGGCTGTGATTGATGGCTGCCAGGGTTTTTTGAGTGTCTGGGTTGAGACCAGGGCAGACGGCAGTTAGTGTGAAAGGAAAGGGAGGCCAGCTTCGTGGTTTGTGAGCAGCTAATGGCCTGGGTTCACCGCAGGTACGCTTCTTCCCCTGGTTATGCAACAGTGTCAATGGTTTCCTACCTTACATGTACAGGATGTGACAGTGCTGCGAGCAGGGACAACAGGGCTAGAGAAAGAAGTTGCTTTGCTGTCAGTGGAGAAAATCCACCATCCAGTGTAATATATGTGCTTACAAGAAGGTTTAATTTCATCAATAGAATATACAGTATACAAAATTGTCCAATCAAATCACGTAAAATCTGCATGAGATCTTTGGACAATTCAGCCGACAGAAATCACACCCCTTACAAAAATATCCATGACAATTTAAAGTATTAATTAGTCTGTACACACTGTCCTGAGGGCTGAAGCATGAAGCAGTTAAAATGTACTGTACTGTACTGTACTTAGGGCCTTTTTCTCTAGTTTCTCAAGTTTGTTGTGTGGTAGTAGGCCAAAAACCACGACTGAACATTAAAATAAACAACACCAGCAAGGTGTTCCTAACCCCATGCTTGGTTTGTGATTATAATATAAAGCTAAAATACTTAGGACAACAGTGGCAAACCTTTTTCATTGTTACTTCAGTATAATATATTTTAAGGTATTAAGGTAAATATTTTAATGTCTGACAAATATGTTATCAAAAGATAAATTGATTGGGAAGCGTTTGTTCAATAGGTGTCTGCTTTGACTTTTTTTATAAAGCTTTTTTCATAGCACATTACTCCCATATTTCTACCTCTTCTGTTGCAGTATGTTACAGACTGGAGGAAACTGATGTCAGAATAAGCCTCATAATCTTTAACATTATGCCAACTGTGAATAGTATGATATCAGCAGAAAAGTATGTTGTGCTCTGTAAGTAAAGAACAAGAAACCTTAGCTGGTCTTAATAGCAGAAACTTTCAAGTTTAAAGAATGAGCTGATACAAAGTAAAAGGTTGGGACTTGTTCAGGAAGCAAGCTGGCTGGATATGCCAGAGCACAGTTCATCCCACCTTGAGTTTCTAAGCTGCTGTTCAAGTGTACTTGGAAGAGGATCAACCCTCGCCCCCTAATCTTGTTTGTTGTAACTAAATGAGCTGTCCCAGCTAGGTGTGTTACCAGCTAATGAATTTACAACCTGATACGGGCTGGAAATTGACAAGGGTCGTAAAAAAAAAAAAAAGAAAAAGAAAAAAAGAAAAAGTAAATACCGCTTAGCTTCCTTGTCATGTCCAGTGTGCTGCTGGGGAGTATGCAATATTGCGGTGATTAATTAATTTTTAATAATCTCGGGAGAGATAGCAGAGACTCCAAATGAACTGCAGACTGTCTGGAGTCTGTCAATAAACAAGGAGGGGTCACACTCCAAGCTGCTGTATGTGCAAGTCACTGAGCACTTATCAGGAACAGGACAACAAGGGCGCTTTGGGAAAGGCTTCTCGGAATGTATATATTGGATTGTGGGGTCCTAAGACCCCAACCTAAACAGCTAGGTCCAATGTAGAATACAGGTGTAATGTTTTAGTGTCAACTACTAGACACCACAAGCTGTCAATAATGGATTTTTCACTAAGCCTGAAATGCAGTACCACATTGTACAAGTAACTGGAGAGTAGACCCATATTGACAGCTTTTGTCATCTCTATAGCCCCCTGCTGGACATCCAACTCATTACGCCTTTATTTTGTCCTTGCCATTGTAAACACCTTATGGCCACCACACAGAGCAACTACATTCAGTTAACAGAAAGAAAGAAAGAAAGAAAGAAAGAAAGAAAGAAAGAAAGAAAGAAAGAAAGAAAGAACAAAAGAAAGAATTTCAGTCCTTGTCACTCAAATGGTTAAGGCCTGCTAAGCTCTTTCTGTGCCAAGCAGTAGCTGACTGTTGCAAGTTAATAACTTTATTGCTGAAAGGCGCCCATAGATCACGGTGAGGGCTTGTTTATCCAGTTATAGCTCTAGACTGTACCCAGGGCTTGGCTTCATTGATAAAGAGAACTGGAGGGGTGGGGGATCACCACATCACCAGAGCACAACAACTTCTTTCCTGCTTTCAGCTCAGCGCTTTCACAGTTATTTACAACCAGTGCTGAAATAGGACAAATTAGGTATGTGAAACATTAAGTTATTTTAATTAAGTTCTGTTTTGTAAAATTAATCAAGCAATTCACTATGTTGTATAACTTTTATTCCTGTATTAAAAATATCAAAACAATCACATTATATGTTTTATATCAAACATGCCTGACAATCTCAAGTAATGCCTAACTGGAACAATTCTGAGCCTCTCCAGGAAAGATTACCAATTGTGGACCAGTACCAAGACCATACTAATTTCCGTGTGCCCCCATCGCTGTCCTCAGCTCTGGCTGGGTGATTGACAGGCCGTGGTGTGAAGGAAGCCTGTGAGTCCCCAGGTTCCTTCCGGCTCCCAGGCGGTGCTAGGGAGCCATATCACAGGGCTGTAAATTACACAGCATGTCAGGAGGTTTGTATTGTTTATGGCTCAAGGTCACCCCTATAAATCACACCAAGCAGACGCCACCACTGCAGATAGCCTTCAGTCCGTTACTCTCTCTCTCTGCTCTACCACAGGTGTGCCCATGACACAGTACACGCTAATTGCAGCTAAAAACACCAGCCTTTTTTTTCTTTCTTTCTTTCTTTCTTTCTTTCTTTCTTTCTTTCTTTCTTTCTTTCTTTCTTTCATCTTTCTTTCTTTCTAATATTACAATAAAAAAGCTGCATTGCAAAACTAAACAGTGAGTTCCTATAGTTTTAGCAAGTATCCCCAGTTTGCAAAGAACTTAGGGTTACAGCTCACTCGGTTTTGGGTTGTGCCAGTGTGTCCTGGAGCAGAAGAACAATGGCCGGCGGGGGGGGGGGGGTTGTGTTGTTGTTTTTGCTGCTTCATTCTCATCTCACACAGCTGTGGGTCCAGCCGGTACCAGCCACCGGGCTTTCTCAGACTAGCACAATGTTACCATTGAGTTCAGGGACACAAACGCCAGCTCCACCACTCAGCACCGTGTCAGCAGACCGAGCACTCCAGCAGAGAGATGACTTGTACAGCATTAGTTACACACGTTTTATTAATTTGCCTGAATATGCACATGTCTTCATACAGTAAAGCCAAATCTTTAAATGCTAAGTACTAAAGACAAATAAAATGACATCAAACTTACATATTTATGAAACTGAATTGCAGCTAATACACCCACTTAGCTGTATACATATGAATCACTTATATGAATGAGAGGGAGTGTTTTCTGGATATTACAAAATTACAAATTGTTCAAATCACTAACTGAAAGAAAACTTTCACAATTGAGCTAAACATCTGAAATTAAAATGTATTAAGTGCTGATTAACTTAGAACCTAATTGCCTCTGCTTATGAGTTTTTACAAAGCGAGTATTTTAAGCATGTAACATATGTGCATATTATTGTATACAATAGTTTCCACATGGAAGAGTTCAATAAGCCGCAGGACCCCTCCACCCCAATTCCATTTCCCATCAGGCCTGTGTGCAGGGAGGGAAAAGGGGAGGGAGGGGAGTGGGGGGTGGCGACAGCCCCCTTCAGTCAACCTGAGGCGAGAGTCATAAATGTCTCTTATCGGTATTGTCATTGTAATAGCCTGCAACAGGCGGAGATGGGGCTGGGTGAGAGTTATCACCAGGGCCTACAGGGGAGAATACACATCAAGCTGCCAATCACACACCATGGAAATTGCTCTGAGATTTGAGTCCCCAGACAGACACATACAGCCAGGCTCCCTTGATTGCTGCTCTTATGGATGGACATGTATTTATGTATTTTGTAATATTTTGTTTGTTTCTTTGTCCACCACGAAACCCAATAGCAGTCAGAATGATCTAAATATGTTATTTTGGTACCTGGTGGATGATATAGATGGCAATTTTTGGTAGGTGTTCATAATGCGTTTAACGGAAGGTATATACAGTAAGATTGGATGTCTGGTATGGCAAGAGTTGGTCCAGGATGGACCAGTGCAATGGAAGAACTTTGTAAAGAAGTTACATGGAACCCACTCAAAGTATACCTGGACCCCCCTTTTTTGGGATCACTTTCCCAAGTACCAATTTTAGAAAAAAAAAATAAAAAAAGGTGTATGAGCACCCCCTGCTGTTTGAACCTGTATCACCTCCCATGTGATTGCCTACAGCCGGAATTGTAAAAAGGAAAGTGATAAGATCAGAATGTTGTCCCATTGCACTGATCCGATGGTATCGGAGCGTGTCTGGATATCCCTGTGTTTTGCCCTCGGGGCTTGATCAGCCCACCAGGATACTGTGAACGTCAGCCTCCTTTTATCACCATCGCCAGGTCTCGCTGCTATAATTCACGCTTTTTAACAGAGTTTGATAACAATCAGCACAAGGCCCATTCCATGATAGTCTATTGCACCCCAGGATTCGTTTAGTGTTTGTTTGTAAGTTTAAACTGAATACTAGAGAAAACACATTATTATTATTATTATTATTATTATTATTATTATTATTATTATAAGGTTGCTGGAGAGAGTTTCCAGAATTTTTATTACAAATAAAAGTAAAAACATTTTATTTTCTGGCAAAAACTGTGTATGGTATGGATAGACAGCAAGACAGTTCAATTATCTACTGAGGCACAGCTAACTATGCAATAACAGCTAGGCTGGCTATGTTGTGTTTTATTATCGTGCTGTTTTATCTCCGGCTATATTTCTGAGGCTCAGTGGTCCTGACACAGTCTGTCTGGAGGATCCTGGGCTGGGGGTGGGGGGTCATGGGATGAAGGAGAGGTAGATTTATTCATTTCTTTTTCCGTTTCATTCCTGACAGGTGCTGTGTTAACAGCTCGGCGAGCCAGAATCATCTTGCTCAAGCCAAGGGGCTTAGGGTTTAAATGGTTTGTGCGAGCGAGGTGTTAGCTCTTGTCAACCCTCTCAATCTGACAGACAAACAGAGCCTGAGAATGGGAAATCCTACACTTTGTAGAGGGGGCTCTGATCAGTCTACCTGGGGGGGGGCAGTGGGGTTTTCCAGTATGTTGAGGGCTGGAACATTATCGGTGTGGGCTAGTGGTTTAAAATAATGGGAATAAGGGGTAAGAAGTGTGGCCCAGTGGTTAGAGCTGAGAGACTGGGAGCAAGACAATCTGGTCTAGTGGTTCAGGCTAAGGGATTGGGAACGAGGCAATGTGGCCTAGTGGTTAGATCCAGTGGTGTAGTCCTAAATCTGAGGGTACCGGAATGACACTGAAATATAGATTTCCTTAAACAATAATTATATGAATTCACTGCACTGTTGCTGTTGTCTTTGTCAGCATTTTTAGCCTTCTTAAAGAAATAGTTTGTAAAAGAAGTTCCTAATGCAGTTTTAATTGCATGAAGATGACTACTGACTGAATCAGACAGTCACGCAGGAGATGCAAGTCATGTGACTTAGCTTGCCTATAATGCTTGACTGGCTTGACTACACCACTGCTGCCTATAGAAAATAGTACCAGAATGGTGTTCCCCCATGTTCCGACTACACCACTAGTTAGATCTGAGGACGGGGCTAAGCAGTGTGATCTATGGGTTAAAGCTGAGGGACTGGGAGTCATTGTGGTCTTGTGGTTAGAGCTGAGGGCCTGGGAGGTAAACAGTGTAGCCTAGTGGTAGAAGACAGGCTGCTCAAATGTCTGTGTTTCAATGGGGAAGAGGAAGCCCTAGACGGGGCCTGTGGACAGGGATTTATGGTGTGTTTGGCCCCCAGCCATCAGATGCATGTGTGGTGTAAGTCTGCTATGGGCATTGCACTGCGCAGTGTAACTGCCTAGTGTGTGCTTGTCAGCCCAGTCCGTACATTTACCTAACGCCCATTGATTGCAAGGATGGGATTTGTAAAGGTCAAGGGGTTAACGTAGATCAAACAGGCCTTTCTGGGGAGTCCCAAATGGCAGCCAAAGGGTCTGGGGGGAGAGATTAAAGTGTTACACCATCACAGTGTGGGCAGCAGATGGATGAGGGCAGCGGTGGGACCTACAATGTACAGTTAATCAAAAAATGATTTGGTCAGGTCAGGTTGTAGTTATGCGATTCTCAAGATTTTATCTTGAAGTTATCCAATAGGGGAATCTAAATAACTTTTCTTTAGAAAAAAAAAATGTAATAAAAGTTTAGCATAATACAGTTCAATCTGGTTGTATATCAGGCTAGCTTTGTTTTGTATGACACTGAAAATAAAGTTGAGATAGCCTTGTATCTTTTCTTGATGCACTCTTGGGAAACACACCAGGAAAGAAAGCTGTGTGTTCTTCTGGTAGAGCTGAGGGACTGATAGGCAGTGTGGACTAGTGATTATAGATATGAAACTGAGAGGCAGTGTGGTATTGTGGTGAGAGTCGAGGGACTGGGAGGCTTTGTTGCCTAGTGGTTACGGATAAGGGGCAAGGGGAAAGGGAGCTGGGGATTTGAGACAAGATACTGATATAATAGTTTAGAATTACATTTTTTGTCTAAAAATCACTTGAGTACCACAAAAGTGACTTTTAGTGGTAGAGTAGTGGTAGCAGTGGCGGCTATGACAGATCCAGGAGAGCTCCCCACTGAGTATAATCTGCAGCCCAAGGTGGGAATTAAATTAACTCGATTGGCCGCTGTTGTGTTGCCATTAGTGGTAATTAGTTAAAACATCAGAGTATAAACAGTAAATTGGCTCTGGTAATTAATTATCCCACTCAAGCGTGTGTGAGAGAGAGAGAGAGAGAGAGAGAGAGAGAGAGAGAGAGAGAGAGAGAGAGAGAGAGAGAGAGAGAGAGAGAGAGAGAGAGAGAGAGAGAGAGAGAGAGAGAAAAGAGGTAGAGGAGATGGAGAAAGCAGCTTGAATCATCGCTTTACCAAATGCTTTCAGTTACAAGGGAAGTAGCGGGCACACTTAAAAGGTGGTTCACACGAATAAGATTTGGATTAAGGTTAATCATCTGATGGGTGAATTAATGATAACTTCAATAATTTAATACAAATCCAATTTTTGTTAATATATAATAACATTTTCCCAACAAAGTGTTACCTATAGAGGGGTACATACTTGTGATCCAACGACAAACCTCCGAGAGCTGGACCCTTTCATGCATGGCGACCTCATATGGGGACAGATAAAAAAAAAAAAAACACCCTCTTCTAGTATTTATATGGGGACATACAGTATGGAAGACGCAAATGCATGATGACGTCATACAAGGATGCCATTTGCTTCCAATATAAAGCAATGGGACATTTTGAAAAAAAAAAATTCAATAAAAAATATATTTATTATGTGTCCAAAAATGACTTTTTTTCAGTTATTTTCAATATTTAATGCAGGGTTAAATTGATCTATTAGTGTTTATTGGAAACTAAAACCATTTTGTGTTCCTATTATTATTATTATTATTATTATTATTATTATTATTATTATTATTATTATTATTATTATTAATAATAATAATAATAATAATAATAATAATAATAATAATAATAATAATAATAATAATAATAATAATACATCCTTTGGTTCATGTTAACCAAGTCAAAGCCCCCATTTCATAAGAATGTCCAGGAGATGTGTTTTTAAAACAGGTCTCTCACTCCAGTGTCTGTTTGCTTTAGTTCGATAGGGTTTCTTTTTAAAGGCACAGGGAAGGAGGTACTCTGTATAATCAAGCATGCAAAACGACCTTGCAGACTTGTTTAAAAAAGATAAACTGAGCTAATACCTTCACTTCGACACCTGAGGAGAAATGTCTCCAAGCAAGAGGAAAGAGTTTTTAGAAATGTCTCCAAGCAAGAGGAAAGAGTTTTTAGAAAATTATTTTCAGCTGCCCTTAGGAAGTCTTCCATGATAACTTTGCATATAAATACATAAATAATTTAACACCAGCCTCAGAACCCCCACCTCCCTCCCCTCTCAATTCCCCAGCTCCAGCGTGGTGCAGGGGGTGTAGGGTTAGGCGTCAGGATGCTGTCTTTGCGTTAAATCCCATCCTAAACATCCTGTAGCCTAGGAAGAAGGCAGCAGTCTGGCAGATCTAACCCAGCCGCATCACCCTCATTTCCCGGGTCAGTGCTTGGGTAATGGTCTATTAATTTGCTCGATTCTCCCTTGTGAGGCAAACTCAATTTCCAGGCCTGGCTCACAGCTAACTGTCGACAAGGTGATTGATTGAACAAACAGCTGTCACTACCGTAGGCTGACCAACCCCGCACCCCCACCCCCACCTCCCCACCACCACTACATACACACACACCTCCTACACACACAACACACACGCTTGTACACTTACTCAAACTACAATCTTAAAAAAACCAAAAAACTGAAATAACGTCTTGAAATAGGCTTATACTCAGCATGGAAGGCTAGCTCACAAACACACACTGACAAGGAGTCTGACACACATTTTCATTCCCAGCAATGGGAGAACTTCAAGCTGTCAGTAGTTTATCGGGACATTTGTTTCAAGGTTATTAAAAACAAAATCTATAAGCAAAAACTTTCTTTAGAAAAGGAAGATGCAAGATCCTCAAACAGGCTGTCTATATAGGGGCTTTCATTTTTTCCTAGCAAAATTACATCCAGGAGAATCTCAGTATGTGTGTCTGAAAAGCCCCTTAACACCCCTCCCCCCCCTTCCTTTGAACCCCTGCATTCAAACAACCCACCTTCCAAATAAAATTATAGAGACACCCGGCAACAATCACTGTACCTGCAAACACAAGGACCTCGTTCAAACACATTAAATAACTAAAAAAAGAAAAACTGCAATTCTATAAAATGTATTGAGAGAGAGAGAGAGAGAGAGAGAGAGAGAGAGAGAGAGAGAGAGAGAGAGAGAGAGAGAGAGAGAGAGAAAATTTGCTATGGTTATGGGCAAATGGGGTCTGCAGGGGGGTTTATAAGAGATAAATGCACCCAGGAATCAAATCGAATTCTTCTTATCGCTGTATTATTTGAAGACGTTATCAAGTGCGGTAATGTGGTTATAAATTCAATTTCGTCTGAGAGATTTCATTGTTTACTGATGTCTTTCGGAGGGGGGTGGGAGGTTGTAAACACTCAATGCGCATCAAGAAATTCATTTTGGTTTCCAGAAGGGATGGAAAAAACATGGAATCAAAGTGGACAGGGATGGAAGGGGAACACTGCCAGTTTGTCAAGGACATAAGAGAATGTATTTACCTTTTGAAATAAGAAGATTTGTATTACTCCACGGTGACCCCTGCTGGCTGCAGTACAAGTTATCTCATCACTGTTTGTTTACCTCAGAGAGAAGAATTCACTCTATTTATTTTTAATTATTTCTAGAGGATAGCCATCTGAGATACATCTTGTTCACATAAGTGGCAACGGCCTTGCATTTTCCCAAAACAGTGAGCTACTGAAGGCCAAAACCATAGCTCTTTGTAACTGTCCATCCCCTCTCCTCACCACCACTCCTCTTTCTCTTCTCCTGCTTTCATGCCTTCTCCCCCACCCCAACCCAACCCAACCCCCCAGTAATGCATCCTGATGCCTCTTCCCAGGAGATTTGCTCTTACACTAGCTGGAACTCAATTTTCAGCACTAAAGGTTCTTTTTAAAAAGAGAATGATCAACTCTCCCAGCCAAGGAAAAGTTCAAGGGCCCCCATTAATTCAAAACTAAAAATGACAAATTCATCTTCACACCACGATTAAATGAAGTCAGCCTGTAATTGATGCTAATTGATCCGAGGACTCTTTCCCTGCTTTGAAGGCAAAAAAAATAAATAAAAAAAAGGTGACGTGCATGAGTCACGGCCAGTTGACTGTCATTGCAAGTAATTGCGGTTTCTTTGAATGGGGATTTTTCATTGTCGTACGTAACACATGGTGCCACCTGCTGGCAATGGTATTAAAGAGGAGCCCTGATTTTTCTAAACACCCCTCTTAATACACTATGAAATAATGTGCACTTATTTGGATGTGTATTAGGGCATGTATCTGCTTGAATTACCAGCGTGGATGTTACTATTTTAGTAATACGCTGCCAGTCCTTTTTGACACAGTGCCAATACTGGCCAGATTTTTTAATTGTCATTTGTTTGAATAGAGGTCTTTCTTCACCACATAGCGCACAGTGCCACATGGTGGCGGAACGTGGTAAGGCAGATCTGAGTATGTAAGCCTGCACGTGTCTGTGTTTGTGTGTGCGTGCTTCAATCATTGGCAGGGAAGTGATTGCTCCAGCCGCAGACTGCCAGTGTGTTAATAAAGTCAGTGCTTTTCTGTTTCTTTTAAGAGGTGAAACACGTGGCACGCGCAGTGGCAGCGCTTTCCCCCCCCCCCGCGGCCATCTGATACCGACGGGAAACTCTTTCCACTTCAAAAAAAAGAACCACCCCCCCTCACACACGCCCGGTGAACAAGCTCTTTAATAAAATGTGTGTTTATGCCGGCAGGTAACCATTTCTGAAGTGAAAAGCAAGACTTTATAGGTCACAGCTGTGCAGGGGCCAGCCTCTTAATTTTACTAGTCCAACAGATGAGCTGGCGGGGGGTAAAGTACAGTCGGAATTTCTCCACTCAGAATAAAATTACAATGTTAGCACTTTTAAAGCTGTTTAACTCAGTCTCAGAGCTTATTAGCAGATACTTTGTTCTCTAGCCAGAGCATTTACTGTACACCACACAGAGCCCCTGCTTGGGTAAACCTGCAGTGGTCTGGGATCACTTTCCGCTCGACTAAAAATAAAATGCACTCTCTCTCGCTCTTTCTCTCTCTCGCCATTGCGTCGTAAATATATACTGTATACATGTACATATAATAAATACATTTGAAAGCGGTTAAGGAAATATGGGCACGCTCTTTTAAATGATACTGTAAGTGGATGTGAAACGCAGACAGCTTATGGGTCCTGGAGGAGTTTTCCAGTGGACAAATGCCAGTTTCTGGATGAGATTTCTTTCACTTTAATGTAGTCGATGGTTTTAAAGCGGTTTGCAAAAGTTTAAAGAAAATGCTGCTGTTTTGACAGCACAGGACAGTGTGGAAGCATACCAATGTATAACAAGTGACAGAAGATTCTAGATTCCTTTTAACTCCTTCATCAAAAATGAAATCCTCTTCATGCCGTCTGTCTTACTTTAATATACAATGTTTCTTTCTATTTTTATTTTATTTTATTATAAGAAAAACAAGATGCTTCAAAATCAATATAACAGTCCTGCCCCATTTTGTGTTATTTTTCGTAAGTGCTACCAACCAGCATCAACCAAGCAGTTTGACAATTGTTTGCTATTGTTGTGAGGCGCGGTGGCGAGGTACATATAATCCGGCAGTGTGCCATTGTGATTTATCGGCTGTGTGTTTGAGCATATTGAAGTCTGGGAGCGAGACAGTAAGCAGCAAGCAGCAGTGTTAGTGGCAGGGAGTGTGATTTAGTTAGGTTCCCCATTGAGTACAACGAGCATCAGGATTCTTCATAACTCCTGACAAATTATGACACGTGGACATGCAACATCCCCCAATTCATCACACAGGCAAATCGGCCAGCACCACAGGAATACAGCGAGGGGGGCAGACAAGTGTATTAGAGCGATAATGGATTTCACGTATTAATAACCTGCCAGCGGGGCTCAACGCCTGTGTTAAAACATGTCAATGAATGATGACAGAGCTCGGATTGATACAATCCACATGTGTTGATACACTGGTTAGCATACTGCACAGACACATTCTTTCTTTGTCTGTTTTTTGTTTTTTATAACATTCACCCACCAGTATCAACAAAAAGTAAATAGAAGCACACCAGCCTACTGTTTTGAAAAATAAAGGACACCCAGTTCAATGCAGTGTGTGTGTGTCCTTCAGTTAAAGTGGGGGTAGGAATGTGTGTGTGTGTGTGTGTGTGTGTGTGTGTGTGTGTGTACTGGGCTCTGTGTATGAGAGACTACAATTTTGGACCTCCATCCTTAATGTGTTTTTATTAGAATTACAGTCAGTAGAAGATGAAGAATATGACATATAATAATCCAAATAATTTTTGTAGTTAAGACAAAATAAGCGGGGGGAGCAGACTCAAATTACCGAACCGATAAAAATGCAGATCGTCACATGGCGGTGGGGAAATGAAATGATCCATCTTGGCGCATTCTGAGGAATTAGGTGTGTATTCAATCAGGGCTGTCAGAACTCCCTCCCCCCCCCCCAGCACTCTTCGTTTGGCATTTTGGTGAAGAATCTTCACGCTAAAAAGTTTTGTCAGTCCTATTTCCTTGTTATCATCAGCCCCCCCCCCCCTTCCCACCTTCCCTCTCACTCTTTCTCTTCTTCCGTGCTCTGGCAGATTAAAAAGACCTCGACACCCATTCCGGATAAACCGTCTCCATTCCGCTGGGGTCCTGAGCAAGCCCGCCTCTCTCATTAATCATCTTTAAAATACTGACAGCCACCGCACACTGCCGGCCACATCTCTCCGTCTGTGTCTCCCCATCAGTCAAAGAGAAGAAGGAGAAAGAGAGGGGGAGAGACGGAGAGGAAGACGGAAAAAGAGAGGAAGAGAGAAGAGGGGGAGTAAGAGGGAATAAGGGGGATGAGAAGGGGAAATGGAGAGCGTGATAGAGATAGAGATAGAGAGGAAGGGGGCTCGACTGGTGATGTGCTGTCTTGTTTTCTTCTCTTTATTTTGAGATAGGGTGTCGAGGCTGCTCCATTAATCACTGGCCATCTCAATTTGGTTGATTTACTCTCTGGAGACGGGAGGGTGTGAAGACGAGGTGCCCAGGCAGCACATCGACATAATGTGTCTCTCTATAGGAAAAGCATTAGCCCAGCACAACTGGCCTGTTGGACCTGATTGATGGGGGACCAATGGGAAGGGAAGTGTGCCACAGTCTCCAAGGCCTGGAGCATTGTGGGACTGTGCAGGCAATGTGCTGCTTCCAAACTCAGGATCTGCTTCTGGTACTATAGGCCAGTCACCTGATGTGTGAAGAACGCTTAACCTATAAACTTTTCTGATTTTAAAAGGGTGTAATATAAAATTAGTAATTTATTTGGCAGAAAACATTAGTATTCACACAAATAATATCTTTAAAACTGCAATTTACTTTTCTTTTCTTTTGAGCAAAATGATACGGAGCTTCTGTGTTGGACTGAGGAGCTGTTGATGCAGTAAATAACCTCATGTTGCGATTTTTTCAGGAAATGTCTAGAAGTGATCCCAGGACCTCAGGTTGGGAAACTCTATATAATACTAGATATGTACCAGATCTGCTCATTATGAATTGGATTTTAGTCACGTTAGATTTTGGGCTGTGACAAGAGCAGATCCAGTAGCTCAACCGTTGTGCTGGCTTCACGGAGCACGATGCAAGGGACTGGTAGATAGATAATTAGGTAGATTTGAACAGATACACGTCTCCAGCTTTCTTTTCTGTCTCCTCTGTATGTCTGCCACACAGTGGAGAGTGTGGCAGGAGCAGAACTGCACTGACAGTGTCCTGGCTTTTTAGTCTTCTTATTACTTTTTTTACTCTCTATTCCAAACAACAGTTTCATCAACATTTAATATTTTACTGTCTCCCAAACTTGACGTGTCAGAGAAGCCCCCCCCTGTTTGCACCCTCCTCACTGCTCACACACAGTGCAGTGCTCAAACCCCTTGTTGCGCACGAGAGATGTGTCATCTATCACTGCACTGACAGATGAGCCTGTCGGATTGTTTTTCATTAGGCAGCCCTGGTGCGCCTCATTGTGAGCACACATGACAGCCCCGCCACGACAAACTTATCTGCAGGCGGCTCATTAGAGGGCCTTAAAATACATTCCCCACCATCGGAGTTTGCTAAAGAGCTGTCGTCTTTGTTTTTTGCTTAAAATTTATGTAAAAAATAAAAATAAACAATATAGATTGACCAAGCTTTTTTTTTCCCAGTGCACAGTTTGTACATCTGTTTTCTGAACGGTTTCAAAACTAGAAATAAATTGCTACATTTTTTAAATAACTGCCACGTTCCAATTTCACCCACTAAAGCACCCACTGACTGAAGTGTTAGGTGTTAGGCGATGTTTCTCTCTTTTAGCAAGTATGGACAAAATAAAATGGCATGTTTAAAGTGCAATGAAAACAGACTCAAGTAACAGCAGTAATGAATGCAGGCCTGTGCCTTCCTGGCATTGAGTACTCACATTGAGATCGATGGTTGAAATGGAAAGCTGCCTGTGTCATTACAGACCTCAGCTTCGTGAGTTGTCTTGCTGAAAGCATTGCAACACTCTCATTACTTACTATTTCAGAGGTCTGGGACTTATATGGATTGTATTTAAACATAATCAGCTCTCTTATGATATTTTGTGTATAAGCTCAGAACTTGCCTCCGGTCGATTTCAGAACCTACAATCTATAGACTGTAAGGAACCAGTCATAATCCAGAGGTCATAGTTGGGCATGCTTCTATGTGAATATAAAAACATTGTTCTTGAGGGTACTGGCAACTAACAAAGTAGCTTTTCATAGGCTTGTTTGTATAATTGAGCAGAAATGTGACTTTTAGATCTCAGATATTGTCAGTTTCTCAATGACTGGGAAAAGAGCGACAATTATAATTTAGCTTTTATTTTATTTTGAAATGGCGCAAATTTCAGCAACAGCTCACATCATAGAAGAGTAGGTGATTGTGTGTGTGAAGGGTGTGTCAGTACCCAGGTCTATTACACATCCCCCCTTCATTAGTGGTCACAGCTGTGCAGTCAGCCATTTACTTGGAAATAATCACTACATTTAGTAGTGAATTAAATATTAATTTCTTTTCAGCAGCTCGTTTTGTTTTGTAAGAAGAGAGGGGGTGAGTGATGTCAGATGCACACTCAAAGACGCACAGGCAGACAAACTGACAGCAGAAAAAACAGAGACATGCAACTCATCAGAAGAAGGATAGACAGACAGTAAAGGGTGCTGGCTAGAGGATATCTGCTAGGGGGTAGCATATATTAAACAAAGGGACTGAGTTAACACGAGTACAATGAAATGATCAGGACTTGATTATCGCACCCATTGATTGCGATACTGATAGATTAAACACAGCCATGCTCCCACTCTCACTTTAGTGGCTGAGAGAAACACCATCCATTGGCCAGCTGCTCCACCCTCAGACACTGCTGGAATAAATATACTGGAGAGGAGAGAGAGAGAGAGCTGATAGGAACCAGAGAGGAACCTGTGTGACATTTAAAAAAGGACTGACTTCAATTTTCCAGTCAGATTAATGACTTTGTAAAACAGTTTCAGAAAAAAATATGTTATATATATTTATATTTTTTTAGAAATGTATGGCAACCACAACATTTATGACTGAATATATTTTTTATTTATGTAAATAGTATACTGTAACTACAAAGTGAGTTTCATGTCTTGACTGCAATTGCTATGGCTCAACTTGCATGTCTTTCCAGTAAAGCTTTTTTGAATTGAATTGAATTGAACTGAATTGGAAAAGGTATGGGGGGTGTGTGCGTAGGACAAAGAGGGAGAAAGACAGGCAGAGACAGGAGAGAGAGATAGAGAGAGAGAAGCGGAGAGAGCGACAGACACAGACGCAGAGAATTGTAATCGATTAGCCATTTCTCAAAGTCACTTAAAGTGTCCAGAGCGGCGGGTGGTTAAGTGGCAGGGCTGGGGAATCGGAGTTGGGTATGCGTCGGCACGCCTGCCTGTAAGCCGTGCTAACATTGACCCCGCCAGCTCAGCACTGATGAATCAGTTCTCTCGTAGGAAATAGTTCTGACAGGCCAATATCTGTGCTGCGCTATGTGCCCCTGGAGGGTGTCTATGTGTGTGTGTGTGTGTGTGTGTGTGTGTGTGTGTGTGTGTGTTTATATGCGTGTGTGGGGGATGCACTGGTCCATCACCTTTTTAAATTATAGGCATATCAGTACATCACTACCCAAACACACTACTGCCCTCTAAGTCAAGGACATAGCCGCTTAGAGCCCAGAAATGTATTTAGCACAAACACCATGGGCTATCATGCTTGAATCCTTCTTTTCAGCACTACACTGTGGCTTAACCTACAGCCCTGGTCTGGGAAATGAAGTGTCTTGAGACACAGGTAAGGCTGTAGCTCAAATGAGAGCTGCAAATCCATACAGGATAGCACCTGAGAGCATGAACACTGGCTTTTAAAGAGGCCCTTTGCTCAGCTCAAGAATGCCACAGAGCAAAAACAGCAAACATCAAGCTAGTGGCCTACTGCGGTTAGCAGTAGTGCTTCTGCTATTTACTCTATTGGATTCCATAAGTTATTTATTAGCCACATGATTGGCTCCTTGATCATATGTTATACACACCTTAGCAGATATCTTGTGCACAGCCTTCCCATAAAGCAGTTAGTTCCCATAACTGGGTAAATACTGTAGGGTATTACACAATGCATTAGAAATCTGCATTGTTTTCTAGATAATATACAGTTAAAGGCATGCCCCAGAGTAACTAAGCTACAATGCAGTATTTTTACACCATGTTAAGGAATACAATAACATGTACCTGAATAGACCCAATTGATGATGACACCAGAAAGAGTATGACAAAGTTTGACTGGGAAAGCCTTGGTATTGAAACAAACAGTACTGGACTGTGTGTGCATGTGTGTGTGTGTATGTTTAGGGACTGTGAATTGTCGAGCAGAGGTACCTGCTGATTCAGCCTACACGGTTGCAGTGACGATGGCCTGTCCATCCAGGATATCCTGCCTGCGATTATTCTGGGAGTCAGACGCGAGACGCCCCATTGTTTCCCTGTACAGTCGGCGTTATAAATAGACCTCCCGCCCGTGTCCTAAACAGAGGACAGACACAAGACCAGGTCAGGAAGTCTCCTCATTGAGCCGCAGCCTGACGTTTATTTTTTACTGTAAGCAGCTTTTAAATTTGGAAATCCTTTGAAGCCCCAGTGACATGTGCTTTGTTTGTTTTTAAAAGTTAACTTTGCCAGCCGCTGGTCGCAAAAGTATACTGTAGCTTCCTTCATGTAAGAAGAGGCAAGCAAAATGTTCCGGAGGCCTGTTCTATCTGTATGAAGGGCAAGTTTGGGTGTTTCACCTGACCCTTAATAGGTGGATGTTTTTTCCTGCCAAATCCCAGGCGACTGAGCCTTGCCTTGTTCAAAAATCACTACTAAATGAGACAATATACACATAATATTTTGCCATTTCATGTATCTGAAGAACCCCATTTGTCTGTCATATTGAAGTTTGTAGCTAACCTAGTCGCTTAACATGCCGCTGGATTCTGCTAGAACACCTTCATGGAATAATGACTGAATGTGACACTTAAAAATAAAGTGGGTAGCGACCCTGTTGACCCCACAATATGCTTTGGCTTTGGCTTTTGTCCTTACTACACTAATCACTAACAGACCTGTTTTGTTTTTTTCAGGCAAGAAAAAGGCTTCTCTGTACGACAGCCAGGCCCCCATCTGCCCCATATGTCAGGTGCTGCTGCGGCCAGGAGAGCTACAGGACCACATGGAGCAGGAGATGAACCGGCTCACACAGCTACACCTCAGGTGAGTGGTTATAATTTATTTAAGATAAGATTATTTTGTTAGCACCATGTACTTTAACCACTAGGACACGATGCTTACCTTCCAGTCCCTCAGCTGTACCTACTGGGCCACACTGCTTACTTCCAAGTCCCTCGGCTCTAACCACAAGGCCACACTCGTAGCATCAGCAAAAAGGACAGGACATTGTGACCTCCTAAGAGCTTCAGGGAATGAGTCAGTATGGAACATTAGTCCAGCGGGTAGCCTGAATGAGCTGAGAAGTAGCAGATTGAGTGTTATCTATCACGGCACAATGCGAGGCGTTATTTAATAATTAATAAAGACCACTTTTTCTCCCCCCCCGTCCTCCTGCCAGTGTGTCAGGACAAGGCTGTCTGCTTTGTTTAACGGCTGCCGGTATTTAAAGAGACAGCGTCATTCTTCCTCGTTTGTCAGCGGCGGACAGTGGTCCATGTCAGGGGTTTATGGTTTAGCCTCTCCTGTTCGTTTCCTATTAACCCCTTTGCCAGACGCACTTGAGTTATGCCCCAGCACCAACTACAGTCTGTCTTGATTTAGCTGGCTAGAGAAACTAGACGTGCTGACTCAGTTTGTCTTTTTATTGAAGGGAATCACAAAGAGAAATCTTACTCTAACTATATACTGTAGCTGATACCGTGGTACTCAGTGCAATAATATGGAAAAGATCACACTGAAAGGAAGATACATTTTGATACAAACAGAAATCTATTCATACAAATAATGACACACACAACATAACAAAGGAGTCGAATCGGAGGTGAACGCGCTAACCACTGAGCCACCAGGCTCCGTATTGAAACAGCCTGTCTGCCCTTGACACCCCCACTCACCCCCAATCATGTAGATTTCCCACCTGCACTGCCATCATTTCAATAAGGCCTTGCCATTCCTCTGGTTACATATGTACGAACCTCATTGAATGTGACATGTCGAATTCGTGGCAATTTGTGCAAAATCTCCCTTTAATAATACCGTTTCATTTTGTCCAAATGAGACTTGAATGCATGTAAAATGGAAAAGGATATTTAAGATGTAACATTAGGCAGATGTCTTGCCGGAGGCTGTGTGGAGATATATGAGATTGTGGCTGCTGTGCTTAACGCAAGCGACTCAGTGCTCCCTCTTACATCGTGTCACCTGTTATTTTTTTTCCCCTCTCTCTCAGTTCCTCATGTATGTAAATTGAAATCTATCGTGCCCTTACACATCAATCTGTAATGGGGATAGCTAAGAGGGCAATGCAATCTACATATCCTCGCCTAACCAATTTGGCTGGAACAGAGGGCTGGGAAACAAACAAAAAAAGCAATCTTTATCTCTTCATTCAGATTCTTTTTATATAATCTTTATTATTCTGGTATTGTTTCGGTGCTTGTTAAATCAGGGGAATTTAAAATGGAGCATACTGTCTCTTCAAGGACAGGTCAATCTGAGAGTTGAGTCAGTATTTGGATGGCTGACCACCTAGGAAAACTCGGCGCTGTAGTTTATGAAGCGGTGTTAATGGCTCAGTAGGGGAGGTTGTGCTTTTGGTGAGACACTAAACTAAGGTCCTGTCCGCTTTCTCGGAATTACAATCCCTTGGCACTTTTTGTAGGAAAGCTGTGTCTTGATCAGATTCCTGTAGATATTTTGTCCAGTCTTCAACTCTGCAACCAAGCCCTGTTGTTACATACTGGTTTAAATAGTCTTTCAGTCGCACATAGACAAACTTACTTAAGACTCTTAATGATAAATCTTTAGTAACATAAATACAACTGACTGTGGTTACCTCAACTTTCTCTTTGTGACTCTTTCCCTCTCTCTCTTCCACACTCCCTTTTTTCACATGCCTTCTCTCTCTTCCCCCTCCCTTTCTCATCTCCCTCCTCCTCTCTCCCACTCCCTCTAACCCCCTCCCTTTCTCTCCCTTCTCTTTTCATCCCACTCTCCCTGTCTGCCCTGCAGCTGACACAGTGTATCTGCGCAGCAAGCTAAATTCCCGCCTGATCAATAAAGACGGAGTGCTCCGTCCTCCCCCTCGGCCGCTCGATAGTTTTTTATCAGTCTTCTTCTGGTCCCACAGCACAGAGCCGGCCACAATGACACGCTCAAGGGCACCGGCCTCAGCAGCCATCAAATCTCCGCCACTGGCCTGCGAGGCTACTTTTAAACACACCCCTCCCAACACCCTCACACACACACACACACTCAGCAAGAAAGTAAGTTAACACATTAGCAGATTTGGCCTTTCCTTCAAAATATTTCTGTGATTTATCTTGATTTTTAATTGAAAAAATTTGCGAATTAATTGATTTTCCTTACTTCTCATTTAACATCGTAATTACGGACTCCGTAAATCTGAGAGTAAGTAAGTTATTCTGTGGTGGATGGCAGTGGCTGTGTGTGTGTGTGTGTGTCAGCTGGTTTTCTGTGTGTGTGTGTGTGTGTGTGTCAGTTGGTTTAACCTAGTATGTTCTGAGGAATATACTAGCTAGAATAAAAATAAATGATGGGGTCTTCATTCTACAAACCTTTTTTTTATGACTGCAAATAAGTTTTGGAGAAAAAATGATAATGGCTTTTATTTAATAGTCTACTTTTTGAGGATTATCTTTTAGTTATCAAGAAAGAGGATCTAAACCACCTGTTATACATTAAATACCTGGTTCTGTTACATAAAATTCTGTGGACCCCACTGATTCTACTCATCATTATTACCTGTTCTCAGATATTTTTTATTGTTGCCTGTTAGAATTGTATCCTCTGTCTTCTTGACTGAGCTGGGTATTGACTTGTGCCAAGGTAGCAAGGCCTTGTTGTAAAATAGCTCTTTTCTAAATTGTCTTGCCCTGTTTAAATATCTCATAAACTAAATGAAAGCCTCCTTCTCATACTCTGCTTCGCTGTCTCTCTCTTTCTCTCTCGGCTTTTCCCATTTTTCAGCTTCTGCTCATTTCAAAATCATTTCATTGGCCTGAGACTGTGACTAGAGAGACAGGAAACTTTTTTGCCAAAGAACACACATCAAAATGTATTGAAATTGCACAGTGAAAAGCTGCGACAACAAGACTGTACAGCAATACACCAGTCCTCTCCTCACTTATAGTTACTAGTTTCTAAAATCGTCAGGACCTACCCAACTGATGTATATACTCAAAGTGGAAAACCCATATATGCTGTATCCATATCTTATGCTTTCCCTTATATGAAAATGGTCCCTCTTATTTCATGTGTGTATCGGTTATATGTGTGCACAGATTAATTATGGTATGCATTAGTAGCAGTGATTTTAAAGGGGACCCCACACCTCTCCCCAACAAGATTGAGAGGCAGGAACACTGAGAGTTGGCCAATGAATGCAGAGTGTCAGAAATTGAATTTATGATGCAGGGAGTGTGTTTATTATCTCGCAAACAGTGCGCTGCTGATGTTGTGAATTTATCCTCTTTCAGGTCGCTCTGATTTGTGTGTGAATCCCCACAGTGGCAGATCAATCATGCACCCATGCTAGTGTGTGTGTGTGTACCCTTTTGACATCATACTCAGTAGTCTTTTTTGGTTTTAGGACCTACAATGTATGATTGCCACCATTTAAATGCACTCTAGGTCCCAGCTCCCAAAAAGCATATGTACTGTATAACTTATAATGAGAATTCTAACATCCATGTAATTGGACATAGGAGCTGAGGAGGTCATTACCAATATCATCAGGCTCCTTCATTCACTGCACATAAAGACTAAAAAACCTCTTTCCACCAATCTCTCCCTCGTTTTCTCAGTTTTAATACTTTCATCGTGTTTCCCTTTCTTTCTGCTTTCTACCCCCTTCCTTTTGTTGCTTACACTCTCCCTTTCTCTCTACTCCTCTCTCATCTCTGTCTTCCTCCCTCCATCACTCCATTTTCTCTTTCTCTTCTCCTCCCTTCTCCCCCTATTTGATCCCCTGATTCCCTCTCTCCCCCCTCTCTTTCTCTCTACTCCTTCATTCATTTATTTAACTCTCTGGGCCCCCCACGCCTGCCAAATCATGTTGGCGGATTAAATTCAATTTCTGCACCCTGCCTAAGCGGCTCTGCTTCTGGGTCTGTGCGCGGGGCACAAAGCGAACATGACAGGAGCCTTGTTTTTTTGTCACTTTGCCTCAGCTCATCTTTTCAGGGGCTCATAAAATATATTGATGTCCCTGGTAAAGCAGCACAGAGTGAGGGGAGGTGTGTGTGTGTTTGTGAGGGGGGATATTAATGTCCGGGAAAAGAGATCTGATTCGATATGTCTCTCCCCATTGTCGTTGGCCGCTTTAGCTAGCCTGTTTAATACTTTCTGGCTTCTAATCAGTCATCTTAAAGCCGCAATGTCGATGCGGTTGTGATTTTATGTCATTAGCCCAAGCTGGACGGCCTCTGGGGAAAAAAACATAGCCCTATCTTTCTTTCTCGCTCCCTCTCTCCTCCTCTTCTGAGTTTAATACAATGTTTACAAGCTGACGCATTGCTCTTAACATATTTCAAAGTCCTAACCGCTTAGAGTGTTCCGCTGACAAATCAAATAACAGCCAAATAATTTATTTCCTGATGCCACTCGCTCTTAGCAGGGGAGGGGGTAACTCCACGAGAATGATTACTTCAATAAAAAAATTATATCTTAAATCCGCTTAGCGATCTTACTTTTCACGGTAATTGTTTCAAATTTAACTTGGCCCAGGGGTTGGTTGACTGAATGGCATTGTTGGTGTGTTGTGGTGGTGGGGGTTAGATATTCTGTTATTAAATATTAAATATATATTTTAAAATGTTTGAAATGTGTCAGTATGTGGGTTTTAGGGTGATGCTAACCCAGCACCATGTTTCATGTTGCTTTATAGACACAGAGCATAGGAATGAGAGTATAGGAGTGTAAAGTGTGAAAGAGATCTGTAACAGTCCAGAATTGTTTTTAAGGGTGTATTAAAATAAGCCATTATTATGGGCTGATCTGAGATTGACTGAAGATGCAAGAATACAGCATAGCTAAAACAGAACTTTTGTACATTTGTACTTTTTCTTTTTAAAACCTTTAAAACAAAATCCACCTGCTTGATTTTGGAATCTGTGTCCCTGATTGTTTATATATATATATATATATATATATATATATATATATATATATATATATATATATATATATATATATATGTTTTTGAATTAATGTTTTACAGCAAGAATCCTGCACTAAAGGACAGCATTACCCCCAACACACCTAAGGTAAGAAAATCCAATTATATATATTTTTTTTCATTCAAACTTCATTGAGTAAATCATAAACTCCCAACAGCACAGCAATTATACGTACTGTGCTTTGATTCTGTTGCATGTCCGGATTAGCACTAATTCCAACAAGACTCTTGTTTAAATACACCATGTAAAAGCACAACTCTGCATGGGTGCTTGTTATGGTAGATGTATTTAAATGCACCTTGCTAGGGCAGAGGTAGTTGCAGTAGATCCTTAAGTAGTATTGAAAGCAGCGACTCAGAACTAACAACCCAGTGAGTGTCTTGACACAAACGCAGTCCCTACTATGGGGAAAGGTAATCCCAATCTATGTCATAACAATGGCTCTAGTGCCCTGCAAAGCTCCTGTTTAGACACTGCAGTTCAAGCCGGGATGGCAACAGAGAATCGATCCGCTATGAGCTTTATTCATCCCTGCTGTCAGTCTGTCAGCCAAAGAGCCTTTTCCTATTCCTCTTGCTTAGAAAACAAAGGAAAACTGGACCCGCGCACTGCCGGCCGGGAGACAGGAGAACCAAACTACTTAATGGTCTCAAATGGCCGTTTCTTGCAGGAATTCAGTTACCAAAATGTCAACCTGCGTTTTCTTTTCCTGTTTTACGACCCCCGACTCCACCGTGGCTGAAAGAGGAAAGGAGATGGGGCTCTGACAATATTGTATATCACTTTTTTCAATTTTTTGACCAGCAGCTGAGCCGTATAGTACAAGATTGGATTCTGATCTGGTCAAATCTCAGGATGAGGTCTGGCCAGTATTTGGATTGAAGAAACCCCTCACTCATTACTGTCTTATGAAGCCCCCATGATTGAGGGCAGGGTAATCTCAGGAAACAGTGTTTGGATTTAAAATAACATATTTCTTGTGGAGAAATGTTTTGGGAAATGATCCTATAAAACAGACAAACACTTGGGAAATGTGGAGCAATGTGGAGCATCTTTTATTAATTTCTTAACTTATGAATTTATTTATTCAAATACCAGTGAAAAAATCATTTATTCCACATGAGCTCCCAATCTCCCCGTTGAGGAAGGAGCCCGGGCAACAGGGTTAAAGGAAAGCACTAATGTTTCTGTTCTGTAAAAGCTGAGAAGCAGAGATGGCACCAGGCAGGCAGTCAGGCTGGAGATTGATGGCTTCACTGCCATTAAGAGGAGAATTAGCCGGTGGCGGCGATCCTTTTGGAGGGTGAAGAAGCCATGAATTATTTTCTAAAAGATCCGTCTCTCCAGATGATAATTTTACCTTGTAAAGGCCACTTTTTATGAGCTAAACGACTCAAAAGTCATCCTTTAATATTATGATTAGTAGTTTTTGTTTAACTGCCAGTGGGCAGCACTTTAATACTTCAGCTCTTTCCAGAGAAAATAATAATAACTTAGAAAATCACCAGAAAAAAAAGCAAGCAAAGCAAGAAAGAAACACTTTAGATCTTAACTCAACCAAATTCATTATGCAAACTTGAGACCAGTCAATATGATAAACAACAAAGTGCTGGAAAAGCAGTGGTCTAACAGCAATCGTTCAGGGAATTAGCGGATTCTATAAGCGGCAGTTGAGGCGCACAACAAAAGCGTGACTTGGCATCCTGAGCTGTGTGTTCAGCATGCCGGCGAAGCATTCACAATTGAAGTGGCTGCATGCAATTTAAAAACTGTACAGTAATAATCTGAACCGTGTGCGTATGTAAACAAAGTACCTGCGATTGACATTGGTGGGATTAGCTGGGCCCTGACTGTTTCCTGGGGTCGTCACCATGGTAATTCCATGCCTGTTGCCGCTCACAACCCTACTCCCACAAACACACACACACACACAGCAGCCATTCCTTTATGCTTAGGATTGGTTACCTGCCATAGAACCTCATCTTTTTTGGCTGTATTACATACAAACTAGTACCCCCCCCCCCCAAAAAAAAAAAAAATATATATATACAGTACTGTGCAAAAGTTTTAGGCAGGTGTGAAAAAATGCTTTAAAGTAAGAATGCTTTCAAAAATAGACATGTTAATAGTTTATATTTATCAATTAACAAAATGCAAAGTGAGTGAACAGAAGAAAAATCTACATCAAATCAATATTTGGTGTGACCACCCTTTGCCTTCAAAACAGCATCAATTCTTCTTGGTACACTTGCACACAGTTTTTGAAGGAACTCGGCAGGTAGGTTGGCCCAAACATCTTGGAGAACTAACCACAGTTCTTCTGTGGATTTAGGCAGCCTCAGTTGCTTCTCTCTCTTCATGTAATCCCAGACAGACTCGATGATGTTGAGATCAGGGCTCTGTGGGGCCATACCATCACTTCCAGGACTCCTTGTTCTTCTTTACGCTGAAGATAGTTCTTAATGACTTTAAGCTGTATGTTTGGGGTCGTTGTCATGCTGCAGAATAAATTTGGGGCCAATCAGATGCCTCCCTGATGGTATTGCATGATGGATAAGTATCTGCCTGTACTTCTCAGCATTGAGGAGACCATTAATTCTGACCAAATCCCCAACTCCATTTGCAGAAATGCAGCCCCAAACTTGCAAGGAACCTCCACCATGCTTCACTGTTGCCTGCAGACACTCATTCGTATGCAGCTCTCCAGCCCTTCGGCGAACAAACTGCCTTCTGCTACAGCCAAATATTTCAAATTTTGACTCATCAGTCCAGAGCACCTGCTGCCATTTTTCTGCACCCCAGTTCCTGTGTTTTCGTGCATAGTTGAGTCGCTTGGCCTTGTTTCCACGCCGGAGGTATGGCTTTTGGCCGCAAGTCTTCCATGAAGGCCACTTCTGACCAGACTTCTCCGGACAGTAGATGGGTGTACCAGGGTCCCACTGTTTTCTGCCAATTCTGAGCTGATGGCACTGCTGGACATCTTCCGATTGCGAAGGGAAGTAAGCATGATGTGTCTTTCATCTGCTGCAGTAAGTTTCCTTGGCCGACCACTGCATCTACGGTCCTCAACGTTGCCCGTTTCTTTGTGCTTCTTCAAAGAGCTTGGACAGCACATCTGGAAACCCCTGTCTGCCTTGAAATTTCTGCCTGGGAGAGACCTTGCTGATGCAGTATAACTACCTTGTGTCTTGTTGCTGTGCTCAGTCTAGCCATGGTGTATGACTTTTGACAGTAAACTGTCTTCAGCAACCTCACCTTGTTAGCTGAGTTTGGCTGTTCCTCACCCAGTTTTATTCCTCCTACACAGCTGTTTCTGTTTCAGTTAATGATTGTGTTTCAACCTATATATTGAATTGATGATCATTAGCACCTGTTTTGTTTAATCATACACCTGACTATATGCCTACAAAATTCCTGACTTTGTGCAAGTGTACCTAAAAGAATTGATGCTGTTTTGAAGGCAAAGGGTTGTCACACCAAATATGGATTTGATTTAGATTTTTCTTCTGTTCACTCACTTTGCATTTAGTTAATTGATAAAGATAATCTATTAACATGTCTATTTTTGAAAGCATTCTTACTTTACAGCATTTTTTCACACCTGCCTAAAACTTTTGCACAGTACTGTATATATATATATATATATATATATATATATATATATATATATATATATATATATATACACTATTACTTTTTCCATAAAATAATTTGTCACCCTAAAAATAATAGATTTTGGTGCTCACTTCTGGAAAATGGGTCATTTTCTACTGAATACAGAAAATATAGAGAGTACACAGACAAGTATAACCATAAACAAACACACACATACAAATAAATGGGTCTTTGGCCTCGCCAGCAAAAAGGATAAATAGCAATACATAACATTTAATTTACTGTCTCTGTGAGCGAGGCTGCCATTTTTCAGGCATTAATATTGGATTAGAGTTGTTCGCCACTAAAACGTTTTTGCTCCTTTTGATTAATTGAGTTAGATTGTAAATAAAAGTATTTTATAGCAAGCATATAAAAAGCTTGTGTTGACCGAGTCCCACTTTCATTTCAATGCTATTTCCCCTGTGTAGAATTTCTCCATCCCTTTATTGGAGGGCCTGGCTCAATCAACTTTCAAACCGGGGAAGGTTTTATTTGAAAGACTACACATATATTAAAACTGAGCAAATGTGGAACAATATTATTATTATTATTATTTTTTTATTTTATCAACACACATCATGATTGCATGCATTTCTAATATGCTAAAACATTTCCTTGCAGCAAAAAAAGTTGAAGGGGGCCCTGCTGTAAGTCTATATTCTTGCCATTTGATTGCAAAGAAAAACACCAATAAAGACAGTGCTTCTTCCAGCCACATGCTCAAAAGCCCATCCTATATACATATCTTTAGAGAGATATAAACCAACACACAATGTAGGGAAATGTCGCTTGCCAGGGAACCAAAACTGGCTGGTTGAAGCTAAGGTGGGAAACAGACTAGCGCTGAGCTCAGTCTGGCTGTTTTTATGTCTGTGAGATTCAAGATGCATTGCAGATGTGCTGCCAACAGGTTCTTCCTAAGTATAACCCATTACAATGGGACACAAACAAAGACAGAAATAAAGTGCTTGTACCATGACCCAGGGCCCAGTTCCATAATTAAACAAAAACACAGGAAAATATCATTTGCAATGTTTATTTTGCATGTACAGTTTATTGTTTAGGCCAGTGTAGTCCAGAAATGGAAGTATAGAAAGAAAACATGAAATACAAATTGAATGCAAAAACAGAAAATTCTAAAAATCAGAAACTGAGCGAAGAATCTGATATTCATTTCATTTTCATATTCATTTCTGAAAAGCAAATCAATTGAGAATTTTTTTTTTGGCAATTTCCAGAAAACACTGGCTCTACTTACAATAATATATATTTTTTAAAAGCTACATTGTCCTGGAATGTGTGTTCTTTTTTCCTAGATTCTATACATTACCAGATTCAGGTATCGTAAAACATTTTGAAATCTGATTATTTTTCTTCTATCTCCACAGTCTGTTTTATTATCGGTGCACATCAAACGTGAAGGAGAATCACCCACCGCCTCCCCGCTGTCATCAGAAGACACTCACCACTCCGACAGATATCAGGTGTGACAGACAGGCAGACAGACAGACAAGTAGAGGATAAAGATCAACTGAGCGCACTGAAGCATCACAAGGGTTAAACAGGGGTTAAAACACACAAACACACACACTCTGACACGTGATCACATTACAACTCCAACCCAACAAAACTTTGCATGGGAAAACTGTAAGTAAAGTGAAAATTAAACGTGTTTGCAGTCCTTTGCATTTATTTTCATAATGAAAGCACATTTTTTGTTTCATGTCAAGGTTAGAAACACACACACACACAGTATTGCTTGGTAATATCACACTCTACAGGGGTTTTTAATTGGGTGAATAGTTAAGAATTCAATTGCACTTGCATATGAAGAAAAAGAACATGATTTCCTGTTGCATCCCAATGAAATGATTTCCCATTGCATCCCAATGAAGTAAGAAATTCCACACTTACTAAATGAACAACCTTATTCCAACCCTTACCCCTCATGAGCTACCACTTAGTGTACTGTAAAGTCATCAATCTAATTTAAATTTCAAGTCAAAATGTTGTTAACTTATATAAAAACAGTCTTTAAATAACCAGCAAGCTTTGAGAAATGTCCCTTAATTGCATTATAAAAATAGAATTGCCTGATGCTTGTTGTATAAGTGTTATCAGCATCTGAAACAACCACAAAATACCCTACTGTTTTCCCTCCACATGCTATGATTGTTTAGTCAAAATTGCCCTACCAATTTAGAGCACTGCTCCATTACTTTGACTTGCCAAACAAGAACACTAATGGGTAAGCTAAGGGAGCATCTCCAGCCACAGTAGAAAATTCCATTAATACCGCAGGATTGTTACTAATGATATACTTTTAATTAAGCTTTGTTACACAGACATTTATTCAAGCTTCATTTTTTAAATGTATAGTTTCAGAAATCACTTAGATAACAGGTAATAATTCATAACATTCCAAATTATTATTACTCAACTCATTTTGTAAAATAGTAATGTGTCTGAAATGACGACACAATGATCTGTTTTGAACTGGTGCCACAAGACTGCATCTGTTAGCAAGCGTCCATCACTTATGCTTGCTTCGCTTAAATCAGCACTTGCAAATTTGGACCAACCAGGAAAGTGCTGATTATTATTCCTCGCATTATTCATCCTTGAAGAATAATGCTGAAACAAACTTGGACGCGCTAAGGTCTTTGTGCACACATCCCAGTTATCAAAAATGCCAGTTGAGATATATATATATATATATATATATATATATATATATATATATATATATATATATATATATATATATATATATATATTTACGTTTATGTTATTTAAAGGGAAAACTTTGTTTTTTTCCCCTAATATTTAATTTCTTACCTGTGCGTTCGGTAGGATTCTGTATTGATGTTTCTGCTTATATCGTTATTTGTCGTAGTTACTAACTATTCTAGAAAAAAAACTGGCTTTTGTCTTAGTTCTGCTCAGGCTGTATGGGAAAGCAGTTTATGAAAACAATATCTTGCATTAGTAGAACTGCACTAGCGTTATACAATGTATATATTATATAGTGTAGCAATTATATAATGGTATCCTATATCATGGCCTATATATTTATGGGGATGTGTATGAATGCACAGTATTTCTTATGTTATTTATATATTAGTATCACACAGCAAGCAACAAATCAGATACATACACGCTATATAAGGTAAAGTTGTATAACAGTAGCTTCAAGTTATAAGTGGAAGTTATTTTAAGTTTCATTCTATATTAAATATATAAACAAACACGTACATAAATAAACACTTGCTGCTAAATAACATATACAGGTATGGTAATAGTGAAGTGTTTCTCTTAGGCTAATTGAGTTTACTGCAGTAATTGAGGGAAACAAGCCTCATAAATATATCTTTTAAACAAAATATTTTTCATATATAGGACCTACATATTAGACTGTAATTTAAAAAAAAAATTCAAAATTCAAAACGCTTTCTTATCACGATTTGAGCACTTGGTGTTGAACTCGCTGCTACCAGCTTGTTGCTGCCACCTGCTGTCCAGACGCAGAACCACACCGTTTTATTTGGTTTGTTCAGCTCGAAATGAACTTTCACTTTGTTGTACTGGTCACATGACTGAGGCCAACATGGCTCCTGTAGCAGGATGAAGAGAGAGAGAGAGCGAGATATGTGAACTGGTTCTTTCAATCGCTTTGCATCCTTCCTGACTGCTTCTTGTTTACATACGCGGCTGGCACACTGTCACTTCTTTGATTAAATCATGCTAGTGACTGTGGCCCGTTTGGTCACTTTTGGAGCTTAATTATAAAGTGGGGGAGCCTGTAGTTATGGAAAAGAAGAGACAGCCCAATGGGAGACAAGAAGTAGGTTTTGTGTTTACAATCTGAATTGAGGTGGGGGCAATCCGGCGCAATCCATGTTTTAAATGTTATTAAATGTATTGACTGAAATGATAAATGGGATGATTTTTTTTCTGATTTCTCTTGTGTTGTTTTTTTCCCCCCTCACCAGACGTTTTTACGAGTCAGAGCAAACAGACAAACACGATTGAATGGTACGTATATATTTTTAAGTTTTCTACAACTTTTTTTTTCCTCTCTGAAACTTGATACTACTGTAGTATTTAGTATTGCATTTATCATAATTTCAGTGGGGAATTTGTTAAAACTATCTGTGGTATATTTTTATTTGTGTATAATACTAGGCTTTTTTTTCAACGTTCACAGTTGACCCACATCATTATTTTTTGTTAATACAACTGCTTTGGCACACTTAGCAATATATCTTTTTATTTGTTTATTTTTATTTTGTATTCCAACGCGTTAATATGGCCTAATACTACCACGACTACTACCACCACAAGTACTACTGATAATAATTAGGTTAATATGTTCTCCTCAATTGTATTGCATATTGGCCATAGTTTTGCTCATGGTATATTTGGAATTTAAGCAGTACAATTTAAAAACAAAATGTATTGAAATGCAAATTTAATGACTGCTGGTTTTGTTTAATTATTACTGTTAGCTAAGTATTTTCACCCTTGTTAAAAAACCTGAATAAATAAACATTTGATAACAGATGAGTCAGTTTTGATGACCAGGTACAAAGTGACTAGTTATGCAACTTGGCCTTTAGGGCAACAGGTGCTCTGCCTTGGTCAAATACACTCAAGGGCAAAATTACTGTAAATATGATTTATAGCTTTGTAATGTGCTGACATTGTTTCCAGTAATTAGAGTGAAAGAGCTGGTCTGATCCTAACAGGCAACATATGTAAATATATGAATTGTACATAAGTGCCCCCAAAAAGGGTCTGTAGCTAAAAATGAATATTGTAGCACAAATTGGGTTTGTTCAATTTGATTCTGGTTGTGGCTAGCAGATGTAGCTTTTACTTCGAATGGGGAGCATTGGGCAGAGGGAGGGCAGCACAAGTTCTTTAAGAACAGGGAGCCCAGGTCTTAATGCAAGGTGTCAGTTTTCCAGCAGCCAGTGCTGTTTGAAGTTGGCATGCAAGGGGAGTTTTCAAGCCCTGCTGGCGGAGTTTGCAGCATGGCTCCCTGGACGGACGGCTGAGTTAATGAGACGTGATCCCACCTTTCAGCATTAATTATCCGTGTGGCAATCCTTCTCCACTGCCCTTTTAAAAAAACATCCCCTCTCGCAGCCAAAAAGGCCCCTCTTGTGTACGCTTACGGGTCACAAAATCTTATAAATTTTTACGGATTAGAAGTGAAGGAGCAGTGCTGATAAGGGTTTAGAGAACATGGCTTAATTTGAAAATTAAAACACACACACACACACACACACACATTGTAAAGGGGAAAAGATGCATGGTCTTTTTTGTCTGCATCCATACCAGTTTGGTTTCTGTCAGGTAGCAGAAGCTAATCGGAGAATGACCTGGTCAATAATTGAATGGGAAAGGAGTACCAGGTACAGTAGGTCAGAAATTTGTCTTGGTTGCACAGTAGAGGGATTTTTCATTTTGACTACACCCAGCAGTGTTAGAACTGTGCTGGTAGAGATGCTGTCCTTGGGATGAGATGTAACATTGACCATGTTAACACAGATCCCATGGCAATAACTCCGAAGGTCCTGGCTACGCTTTAAATGCAAGTTATGGTAAATTCCCCGAAACCCCAATAATGGTGAAAGGACATTCTTGGAAATGCAATGTCAAATAAAAAGCAAGTTAAGATGAGTAGACAAGTACGACTACAATCAATTCTCTAGATTCTCATCTGCTGCAAAGTTGCCAATTTGTCTTAATTTTTTTAATGCGATTTAATAGGAATATGTAATTATCCAGAACAGCTTTTTATTAGAAGTGTTCGCCATTTAATTATGCGTTTAACCAGCTGTATGCCATGGGGTGTGATTTAGTGAATACATTTTATATTCGGTCAGTATGCATGAATGGAAGACAGTGGCTAAGTCCGGAGCATCAACGGGTCCTTAAAATGTTCAACCAGAACCTCTTATTTTCTATAGCTTTCTTTTTTTCTTTTTTTTTTTTTTTTTAACTGCTAGGTTTATGGTGTAAGCTGTGCTTGCATCTAATAGTAAAGTATTGGCAGGTACTGGGATTTGTATTGCGTGCAGTTTTTACTTTCAAGTGACTATTTGACATGTGTTCATGCTGTTGTTGCTGTCTTAAGTTTTAAAATGAGCAGTGGATGGAATCTGGCAGTATGCCTCAGTCAGAGGTGTGGAAGCGAGCCTTCAGGGCGACTCTTGGCTGTTTAATCATGCTGATATGGTGGCCAACAGGCGTTTGGTGGCTTGTGTGGAAAACATCTTGACGTGCTTTGCCATTTTATCTACAATGCAATGTCTCCTGTCACTCCATTATAAAACAGTTTTTAACTTGAGCTGTTTTGGGAGTGACTCTAAAATGCTTGAACTTTTACTTCTTGTATCTTGTCACCAGGACCTACCTCCTGATGTAAACACCAAACCTCAAAATTAAACTCCCAGTGTTTGCGCGTGGCTTCCATGATCGGAGAGCCAAACGTTTCGGAGTGATTCATGTTTCCTGTCTCTGTATGCAGGCAGGGTAGGCAAAATGTTTGCTTGACCTGGTGCAGGAAGCTGCTTCCCCCATCAATCAAAAAGGACAGCAATCGAGATCAAGAGTGTACGTTTGATCGCAGCTGCCCCTCTGCTTTCAATTGAGGAAGTGCTTTCCCTGACAAATACAAAAATAAAATACATAAATAAAACTGAATTTAGGTGGCCCGTCCTTGATCGCAGTGCAGTGGAGGAGGTAGCAGGGAGTGTTCACCAGGAGTATAAGTTACCGCTCTGCCCAAAAGGCCATGTAGTTGTCTCCTATTTCCCTTGACGTAGCGCCTTCACAAGCAGAGGATCTATTAACCCTTGACTTCTTGATATGTTAACAGTCGACGACCTCTGCTGGTGCAGGCGCTACACCAAGGAAAGTGGCAAAACCGTGCCTTTACGACTACGCAACGGAGCAACTGTCGCCCCCTTCTGCAGCCAACACGGTAAGACACCTTCAAATCAGCCTCAGCTATGGCGCTGGAGCTGGTCAAAACATTTCAAGTACCATTAAATTAAAATTGAACGATTTTTACTAGAAGAATGAATAAAAACACACTTTTAAATATAAGTGTAGGACACTGTCTACAACCGGTATACTACTAGCCGTTTGTTTTCAACTGAACGTTAAAAACTGGATTCAACAAAATTTGCCTTGGCAGGGGTGGCCAATTCATATCGCCCGATGCTCGGGACAACAAGATCTGTAGGACGGACAACAAGTTTTGCCGTTATACTTTGCCTGTCGGACATGTAGTTTTTATTTATTTATTTTCTATTGCTAGAAAGGCACTCCGGGTATATTTGTATTGAGCCACGCAAGTTTCCGAAAACTAAATTGCGGAAGTCTAGCACATACAAAAACATTTTAAAAAGTGTTTACGTCCCACCCCTATTACTTCTGATTGGCTAGCTGTGGAAGAAGCTGATCTTCTATTGGTTACAAAGAAACCCAGAAATAGCTGAGAGTGAGACCCTCTGTCAAGCCACACGCTAATCTTTTAAACTTCAGGTATTTTAAAGAACTATAAAATCCTTACTATATGTGTTTCAATTCATTTTTCTGACCATCAAAAAACCTTGCTTAGTTGTGTATCTGTGAGCTGCTACCTTCCTGCATATTCTATGTAACATTTTTGCTAGGTAATTCACTCCCATTGGCTCTAACACAAGAGTTTAAGATGCTTTGTTGGGATGAAGATTATTAATTATTTGTTACAGAAAATAACTGGTATGTACTACAAATAAAATACCAAAACAGAATCTTGTTTAAAATAGCAAACTGGTTCGTAGTGCAAATTAATATAAACAGGAAGCTATGACAAGACACCTTGATGTCTTCAGTATCTTCCATGACAGCAGGTATTTTGACAGGTGTTTTCTTTGATTTTGGTGGCGCAGTGATACGTGGTTAGCACAGGTGCAGTACTTTACCTTTGTTCCTAAGTAGTTCCTAATCATGACATTGTGCTTGATATTGTAGCGGCTTGGTACGCTGATGGATCAGTCAGCATGCAGCATTCTAACAATCCGTTTTATAATTATAAGTATAGTTCTATTAAGTCAAATAAATATATCATATAAACAAAAGAAAAAAAAAAAAACATGTTTGTCTCTCAGTAATGTCCCTCAATGTCCCACAGCAGTGTGGAGTAGTGGTTAGGGCTCTGGATTCTTGACCGGAGGGTCGAGGGTTCAGTCCCAGGTGGGGGGACACTGCTGCTGTACCCTTGAGCAAGGTACTTTATCTAGATTGCTCCAGTAAAAACCCAACTGTATAAATGGGTAATTGTATGTAAAAATAATGTGATATCTTGTAGCAATTGTAAGTCGCCCTGGATAAGGGCGTCTGCTAAGAAATAATAATAATAATAATAATAATAATAATGGGAATAAAATTAATTAATCTCAGAAAAGTTGACCACTTGATGCCGTTTGGGATCTCTTGTAAAATTTCAGAAAGTGAGAGGTATTCTTGCTTTGACAACTACAGCATGAGCACCATGTCACATATATTGCAGTAAAGCTTTAGTTGGCTATGTTAAACTCAAGACATTGTGAATCTGTCATTAAAAAAAAAAAAAAAAAAGAAGAAAGAAAAGCTCCTTATCTGTGTCTTGCCTAATTGATCAGTCTTTTTCTATTTAATGGAGCCTCCCTCAATTACTCCCTTGATTACTCTATCACCTGGAAGAGATTATCAGCGCATCTTCGTGACAGTCTTCTACTCTCCACAGTTATGGGACGTCTTCTCCCCCTCTCAGTCCCCTTGGCCTGCTCGGATTCTCAGCCAGCTAAAAATTAATGTCCCTGCACGCAATTTGCAGTTAAGAAAAGGGGACAAAAGACTTACGATGTAATAGGCGCTGTTCTGCTGTGTTAAATTTCTAATTATGTGCGTGGGGGGAGTTGTAAAGGCAATGAGAGATGTGTACAGTGTGACTGGCAGCCCATCCCAAACCATTTCAAGGAGAAAAAAAAAGTTGAGGGATACAGTACAATATTAATGCATAGGAAAGCACGACCAATCAGAGTCGCTGCAACATTGACAGGAACTAGACTTGTAGCCGTGGATTAAGTAGGGGGTGTTTTTTAAATTGCATACTTGAATAATTTAGTAATTGATTGACAAGTCATTTTATTATGTATAATGAACACGTACCTTAAAAGATAGAAGTAATTGCCAGTAGTCAAAATAATGTCATTGTGATAGGCTACTTCAGGTGTTTGTTTTAGGTGTTAAAGATGTATGTTTCCTAAATAATAATAAAAAAAATATATATTATTATTATTATTATTATTATTATTATTATTATTATTATTATTATCTCTTGGATATATGTACTGCTATTTGCGTAGGCGTGCTGTCGGGCTCTTCTCAGCGCCACCTGCTGTGTATCTGTGATAGAGCACTTTCAGATGCATTACACTTAAGATGTAGTAATCTTTTACTTATTTTCAGTCTTCATTGATTTTGTGTCAGAAGAAAAAAATGACTTTCTGACAGAAGACGTTTTTTTTAAGTGCAATTCTACGAGCGGAGCAGCGTAATTGTAATGCTGTTAGAGCACAATAGTAATATAATGCAATCCTTTATGTCACTTATTTTCTTTTGAGTCTGTAAAAAGCTTTATTGGAAAATACACTCAGACAAACCTTCAGAGCCAAGGGTCTGGTTTCTACAGCTGTGACAGTGCAGTCACAACTGGATCATTGCGACCCTTGGATAAAAGTACAAATTCAAGCAATGCCACTATGAGCAAAATCAGTGCTTGTCAGCGTATCTATTGTGTTGCAAATCATAATTCAGGATCTCCACACTTCTGCTAATAAACCAGTGCATACTTCCTTCATTCTGTGTCAAGATTTTTGGAAGCTTTGCAGAGTGAGCATTCCGGGCAGACATGTCTGCAGTGCTTGGAGGTTAAGGGGTTAATGTGTGTGCACAAGCTGGGCTTTAGATTACTCGGAGTGGCTGCTGTCTGTTGGTGCAGCGCCTGGCCATACAGTGCAGGTGGATAAAGATGTATTGAAAACGCAGAGGGATTCTTTACCATGCGTATCGAGACAATAGGCTTCTCTTTCACACAGCCGTTACTGATCCTTCTGTGAAGCCTCAGCACTCTAAATTGTCGGTTTTCAGACCACTTCATTAACGCAAGTGCAGTTAGAAACTAATTTGACACATTGTAAATGCCAATACCATTTTACATCAGAGTGCTGGCATATGGGTGAAACCTCTAAAAAAAAAAAAGAAGAAAAAAAAAAACTCGGGGCAACCAATTTCTGTACAGTAGCTCCTCATGATAGGGGTTCCTGGTATTGAGGTTCACTCGCATCTAATCGCAGGGTTTCTTGTTAGATTTGGAGTCGTGTTGTTTATTAAAAGAGACAGCAGCCTAATACACTCAACGGCTTGTTTGCATCTGGCTATTGTTCTTATTGTTTAAAGGCCATTCTCTCAAACGCAGATTTGTTACTCGCTAATCGACCAGTATTGAGCCGGGAACTCTTCAATGATGTTTCTGTGGGATGTACTGGTGTGTAGTAGGAAGAATAATCAGTGTAACAATTCTGCTAATGGTCTCCTGGGATATAAATGTACCTGTGGTGAATGGCGTGTGCAGTCACTGACGGTTTATTCCTTTCTGTATTTTGCAGCTCGGATTGGGAAGATGAAGCGCAGGAAGCCAGAGGATGGGCAGGTATGTCCGCTGTGCAGCGCACCGCTGGCAGGGACAGAGGAGGAGATGAGTAGGCATGTGGAACAATGTCTGTTCAAGGTAGCATCGGGGACACCTTCCCCTTTCACAATCTGCTCTCCTTCTTCCACTCACCTCACACCTCCCTGAGCTGGTTTCCAACTCCTCCTGCATTTTCTCTCCTCTGCCCATGGCAGAAAGTTGATCTGGCCATTGTTTTATCAGATATTATCCTAGTCTGCAGTGGTTTACGAAGCATTAAGGTGGTGGTAGCCTTTCCTACCCATTGGTATTCCACTGCGTTTACACATTGCATCATCTATAAGATGTTGCCAGATCAACCGATTTATCACTGTTAACTACCCAAACACCTCATGTGTGCAAATAACAAAAGCTGAGAGGAGTTGGGAACCATCAGGCCTCTCCTGCCAGGTCCTTTTAGCTAGATACTTCTGAGATGCTTGCTATTAACTGTCCTTTAACAACTGTCAACCCACAGCGCCTTTTACTTACTGTAGAAACCTACTGAGAATGAAGAAATGACCACATCCAGTTAGGGCAGTCTTAACTGAAAAGCAAGATTTGTTTTGTTAACAATTTATTTGAATGGCCAATTATTTTGTTTTGTTTACTGGCTTAAACATATGAACAGATGTGTTTTCTTTGACTTTTTATCATCATAAGACTATCCTTAATTTTCAGTTTCACTAACGTTGCCTGAGTTTTTTTGAAGCTTTACCTTGAACAAAAAGTTCTTGTTTTTCATTCGCTTGCTTATTTACTAGTTAATGGCAACCTGGGTACAGCTGGAGATGAATCATTTTGACAAAAAGTTGGTTTATAAACAATTTTTTTCTGAAAAGTTTACTGCAAACTAGATCTCCATTCACCATCCCTGCGTAAAAATAAAGGAAGGAGGAGATCCCTATACCATGGCCAGATATTATCCACAAAATATCAGAAGTAAAGAATTGTGGATGTTATTGACATTTGAAATTGACTAAATTATTGACTTTTACTGACCTTTCATAAAAATCAGTATATAAATCAATATACAATGCTGTTGGAGCCAGCTGTATATTGTGGGATTAATAAATGAATAACCAGAGTTTTCCTCCTACAGAGAGAAGGCGCGTGCGGGATGGAGGATGACTCAGTGGATATCGATGGGGAGAACGGCAATCGCTTCGAGGAGTACGAGTGGTGCGGGCAGAAGCGGGTGCGAGCCACCTCACTGCTGGAGGGGGGCTTCAGAGGTACGGCAACGTTGCTAGGGAATAGCTGCTGTAAAATTATGCACAATCTGCATAATATGTCAACTATAATATGTAGTCCCAGTTCCAGAGTTTCCACTAAATAAAAGAACACACATCCAGTGTTCTCCAGTAAAGAGGGAAGTTTGGCTATCCTGGCCTGATCATTTATTCAACATAAAGAAAGAAAGAAGAAATATGTTTTGCCGTGAAGATCTCCAGACAAGCTTTGTTGAAAAACATCTTCCTGTGAAAGTGAAAGAACGAAGGCAGTGTTTGACCTCTGGGTTCCATTTTGCTGGGAATGTAATTTTAGCCGAAACCTGGCTCTGGTGGCGTTCTGTGTTTGACAGGCCCGTAGCACCAACAAGGGCACATATCTGCTCTCCTGTGCACTGTGGTGGCGTTAAGCTTGCAGTAAAAATAATTAGATATTTAGATTTTTCATCTCGACTTACTATATTATAGCTGAGGTTTGTCCTGGTCAGGAGTTACTCTGTCGTAGCCAAGGTGTAAACAAACACTTTTTTGTTCCTTTTCTTTAATGAGAAGATTTGACAGATTTGCTGTGTGAATATTCTGTTGTGGCTCTGTATTGTTAGACTCCTTTTTCTCAGATAAAAGTCTTTACCTTTTGCATGGCTCATCTGCCCTTTCTTTGAAAATGAAACTTTCACCCCCAAAAAAAAAAAAAAATCCGATCAGTTTCATCCTCAGAAGTGGAGCCCTGTCATGTTTAAATGGCTTATCTCGCTCACAAAAGAGGGATTGCGCTTTAAACTGGAGCATCTTAGCACAGTATCGATGGCAGGAGCTGGAGATCTGGACGTTAAAGCATTGAGAGAGAGGGAGGGGGCTATAATGATGGCATCTGGGACTGTTTGAAGACTTTCACCTTTTGTAAAGTGACTTCAAAGTTTCTTTTTCCTCAGAACAAATGTCCAGATACCATCTGATGCATCCCCGTAGTCGTTTCGACCTGTGCAGATGGGGATAAGCAGATTAAGTCTTGTAGCAGTAGGGCATCGCTTTCCTTGATTGTATTTTGTTATTTTATTCTATTCTATTCTATTCGTATGGACGACCCCCTCTCCACACGCTTTCCTCTCTGTTGTTGTGTTTCATCTACCAGATCGATCTGTATCTTGTATCATTCCTGGGCTGGTGATACTGGTTGGTTTCTTGTTAGGAATAGCAGAGGTTTGTGTCGGGGAGGGAGGGAGGGAGGGAGGGGGGTGGTTTTTGCGAGGGTATTGATCCAGTCTCGGCTGATAGAAAGGAGAGCAGGGGTAGCACTACAGGGCCCGGCAGACTGTGAGCGCGTGCAGCAGTGTGCATAATGTGATTGAAAGGCAGTTAAAGTGGCGGTGACCTTTTCAGGGGAGATTAGATTGCCTGCCAAGACTGGTTAAAAGGAGTGATAACGGCTGATCAGGAAAGCTAGCCAGACAACTTCAGAGGGGGTGGGGTTTGCAAACACAATTCCAAAAACTGCTGGCAAAGGGACTGGAAAGATAGTAGTATATTTTTTGGGGGGGGGGGGGTGGCTTACCAATTTTTGTTTTATTTGCCTGCTTTCAGAAAATTCATTTTTCTTGGGTTTCCCGGTCCTGTCTGTCTGCCTGCCTACTCTGTATTCCTTTGTGCTCCTGTATTCTCCATTCAGAGAGCTATCTTCGTTTCGGTCTGTTTGTATGCTCTACCTCGAGGTCTAGCCCCGGACAGACTGTCCTGAATTCAACCCGTGTAGCAGCCTTTTAGAATTGCCAGGGCAGCTGGATCTGAATTTAATAATCAAAGCAGGTTTGATACAACCTTACCTTGGAGAGAGTCACTCAAAGCTGCCAAGTAATGTGTGTGTGTGTGTGTGTTTTTATTTATTCATTCATTCTTTAACTGTGGATTTGCTGCCAACTACAAAACTGGACTGAGGCTGTAATAAAAACTGGTGAGTTGCTTCAAACCCCATTGCTGAGGAGCCTGGTCATTCATTTTTGTTAAATGTTTAAACTTCCCTTGCTAGTGAGGTAGGTGAGCTGACACCTCGTGCCAAAATATGTTAAACAAACAGCGTGCACCAGCTGCAGATATCAGATTGATTTAAGGCAAGTAATTTAGTGCAAGTCATCACACCACAGGGTTTAAGTAGATTTGAGATCACTGTGTATCATGAATAGCCTGGAATGCCCTAATTTAAGTGAGGTGTCTGGATATTCAGCAAACCTAGCAGAGGCCGTCATTGGGTTGTGCTGCCAGAATGGCTTTCCGCACAAGTACATCTGTCTCTTTTGTATCTACCTCACTAGCCTTACCTCGGCACACTTTATTGAGTAACCTCCAGCAAATGCCTAACTGTGTTTGACAGACGCCAACTCCCTGCCTCCACACCGGATAATTGCGTTGTCACCTGTTCAGAGAATGGCAGGTGACATTGCAGTCCGATTGATTGGCTGATCATCAAGGTAGTGGCCCTGACAGCCGTCCAATCAATACAGTTTATACGAGACACTGTGATTGCATCTGTAACTAATTTAACTTTGAAACTCCCAGGATGCCTTCCCCGTGATGCCCTCCTTCCCCACACTGACAACTTCCCCACTTCCCTTCTTTCTCTTACTCCCGACCCCCAATTTAATTTTTATTCAGGAAGCGCAATTGAATGACTTGCAAAAATCAATGGCTCCTTTTGCTGCGGTCTCACATCTGTGAGCCCACCATGCATGGCTAACTATCAGTGCTGACTCCCAGATCAATATGCTGATCAATTGATTAAATTAACAGTGATTTTCTTTCTGCTCACAGCCCGCAAAGGCTCCTTGTGCCAGCCACCATTAGTGGTCAAAGTATCTATTTATTTATTTTTCTGGTTCACGTTTGCACTTTTACACAAATTAATAAAATGTAAGCCTCATTAGCAGTTTATCGCCCCCCCTCATCCCCTCTGTCATGGTCTAACCTCAGATTGCAAGGTCATCTGGGAATACAGGCCCAGGTTATATCCTGGAGCTTGCTTGTTGCTCTTTGCAGGTAACAAGCCGTGTGTTGTGGGATATTTAGAAAGCCCACAGCCTCTTCTGGAGCCCAAAAGGGTTTAAATCCCACATAGGTAATATCTGTCTTTCTGGTCTTTTGATTATATTATCTTCAGCAGAGAACGGCAACTTTGCCAAATTGCTATGTGGAAAATTTGTTTGTCCACCGAGGGCTGATACGACCACTACAACCATTTCACTGCCTTTCTGAACTAAGCATCGTACTGCACTAACCCTTTAAAATGCTCAGTCTGTTCTCAGCTTTTTGTTTGTGGGTTCCAGTTGAGGATCACTATTTGTCTGTGCAATACCTATTTCTTTTTATCTTTAGGTGAAGCTAACAGCAAAGGGGTGATTTATGCAGTGTGGCTATTGCTAACATGTGTTGCTAACAGCCATGGGGACCAAATAAAACTTAAAAGGTTCCTTTTTATTTGATCACTAAAAACCACTGGTGCGTTTGTAAGAGATTTAATATTTGTGGCCTGTTTTATCCACTTCTCCCAAAGTAGGACCCCATTGCATAGTGTTACTAAGAGAGGCAGTCATGGCTTGTGATCCCAGTTGACACACTTGCCTCACTGTTAAAACCCAAGATCTCCCAGCGTTTAACCCTTAAGCTGTTTGGCCAGCTCATATTCCAAGTGATCCGAAGTTTGTACCTGCTGTGCTATGGTTCCTTCAACAAACAATTGTTGTGCTATATATATATATATATATATATATATATATATATATATATATATATATATATATGTATATATATATATATATATATATATATATATATATATATATATATATATATATATATATATATATATATATATATATATATATATATATATATATATATATATATATATATATATATATATATATATATATATATATATATATATATATATATATATATATATATATATATATATATATATATATATATATATATATATATATATATATATATATATATATATATGTATGTGTGTGTGTGTATGTATGAATGTGTGTATATATATATATGTATGTGTGTGTGTGTACCAAAATGATCAATAAGAAAAAAGAGAAAAGGATATTTCAGGTCCTTAAAAAGGTAGAATAATTGATTAGAAATCAATTATCAGGACGTTTCGGACTACAAGTTCTTCATCGGCTGAATACAAAAAAACAGTCAAAACTGTATTCAGCCGATGAAGGGCTTGTAGTCCGAATGTCCTGATAATTGATTTCTAATCAATTATTCTACCTTCTAAGTACCTGAAATGTCCTTTTCTTTTTCTTTTTCATATATATATATATATATATATATATATATATATATATATATATATATATATATATATATATATATATATATATATATATATATATATAGTAACTGTAATGGCAGGACTGTTTGAGTAGCACATGGACTTTATTATTTATTTTAAATGCTTTCCCAGGGCATCTAAAAGAGTACTTCCAGCCAGCCAGACTCGTTGCTTGAATAGTCTGTTTTAAAGTATGAATCATTTGTTTTGGACCAGGTTACAACCAAAAAACTGCCTTATTGTGTGAGGGACAGTTTGGGCTGATGTGGAACTGTCTAGCCTTGTAATCTGTTTACTGAAATGATGTAGGCACAGTCTCTCCTCCACCTTTTAGTGCTGATTGTCAGAAGACACAAAGGCTGGTGTATGCAGTGGTGTTAGAGAGAGAGAGAGAGAGTCCTTCAGTAAAGCTGAAAGGTGCACTCAGATTGAATGGGGAGTTTTGTCTCCCTGCTCATCACCAGATTTTATAGAGGTGCCACTCATCGGCCAGCCTGGAATTACTTGTCACAGTGTGTGATGGCTCGCTGACAGAACTGGGTACCGGCGTATTACTTTTGCTTTTTCTCGACTGACTGTTTGTGGTTTAAGGAGGACGTGGCAGAGGAGAGGAGATTAGGAAAGATCATGCAGAGGAGCATGCATCTGGGGCTGGTACTCTTTCATACCCTTTCATCTTAAACATCATCATCATTATTTACATGTGCTGAATCGTTATTAAAGAAATATAGGAATAAATAAATAACATCCTCAACAACCACAGCTATTGTGGGAACAGACAGAAGTGTGCTCTGGGTGAGAGGTTTATTTAGGCTTAAGTAGAATGGAAAGGTTGTTAGACTGCTTCAGGTTGCAGTGTGCATGTGACCCAGGATGTCTAATAAAGGTAGTGGAGGTATATCACCAGGTGGATTAACAGTCTCCTCTGACTGCCCTGCAGGAACTGGCTTTGTGACATGCAGCACTAAAGAAAACCACGACAGTGACGCAGATCTGGATGTGGATGGGGATGACACGTTGGAATACGGAAAAGCGCAGTATCCTTTAAACCACCAGTGTCTCATACAATAATGACATGGCTCTCTGCACGTGCTGCAAATCCTTGTCATTAATAAACAGAAAGCTACAAATGCAATTTTAATTTTATAACGGAGAAGCTGGTGGAGTCACCAGAGTTCAAATGTCACAGTATTACAATGTCTGAAAAACAAAGAAGAAAAAAACATGGCAGCCAATTAGAGAATTGGAGATTGAGATCTCTCCCTCTTATCTAGGCTCCCCTGTCTAGGAATATCTCTCAACCTGTTGAATTGCACTTGACTTCTTGTTTCCTTAACCATTTGCGTTCAGGTACACAGAAGCAGACGTTATACCGTGTTCAGGAGAGGAGCCAGGAGAAGCCAAAGAGAGAGAAGCATTGCGAGGCGCCGTTTTAAAGTACATTTTACTATTTATTTTATAATTCAGCTTATGAATTTGAAAGACTGCAAGGTGTTCAGGTGACTTTGTAATTTTCAATAAACCCTTTTTTTTTTTTTTGGCTTTCTAGTGGCGGCACACCCTCCACCAGAATAACGCCAGAGTTTTCTAAATGGGCCAGCGATGGTGAGTAGAGCAGTGTGTCCTCAGGTCTATTTGTATATCCATTGGTCTGGCTGTATCTGCCATGTTTGACTGTAACCTGTATACCTATGTTTAATAGATTAAATGTTTAAACCTTTTGTGTCCATGGTTGTTTACAGCTTAAACTGTCATACACATTTTTTAATTTGCCGGAGGTAGTCACAAGATGATTGGGTCTGTGAAACCATCTTTTACTGTTTTGAAAGCCATTCCTACCTTTCATAAGCACAGTGAAAAGGAAGACTTTTATACTCCCCTGTTTTGCAGTGTGATGAACCGCATCAGACAGCAGGCTTTGGGGTTTCTTGGTGTCATGGCAGGGGTTCAAGGCTGATGTCCTGTTTTCTCTCTACCTATAGAAATGCCCTCAACGAGTAATGGGGAGAGCAGCAAGCAGGAGGCTGCCTCGACAGCACAGAAGACTTGTAAAAACAGTGATATTGACAAGTAAGTGGCAGCAGGGCAAGGTGGGGAAGTACACGTGCCGAACTTGGGGTGGGGTGCTTGTGATTCCAAATTTGTTCCCTTGATCTGCTTAACCCTTTTTCGTTTGGAATTGCGTATTTCAGACAAATGTATATGTCCCCCCTCCATTTTCAGTTTAGCCTGGCAGACTTTGCAGATCAAAGTGTTTTTTTTTTTTTTTGGTTCCTTATTCTGTACAGAACATTGTTGAAAGATTGGGAGTTAATACACTGAACTGGATTAAAAGCAGTTATCAAAAAACATATATGCTAGGGGCTGTAGAAGCGTGCAAGATTCGACTGTGTTTTACATGTCCGAGTAAATCTTCTCAGTTCTGCTCTGAACATTCACTAGATCTACTTTTAGAAGGTCTTTTTATTTATCTGTTTTATCATTTAACTGATCCCCTTTTTTTGTATTGATTTTTAGCAGGCAGTAATTTGGCTTGGTGGAGCATGTGAGCAAGATTTCGAGCAGTACAATTTCTTACTTTCATCATCTTGTTATATTGTTCAGCACCACTTGCCTGCCTGACCCCAAGTGGGTTTGGCACTAAACTGAGGTGTAGTGGTGATTGATTTTGTGTTGCGACTTCATGGTAATTAAAACCGCACATGCTTGTTTATAAACCCAAAGGATACATCAGTGGCAGCTGGGCTTACTGTATGTAGCAGTACATGTTAAACACATATAGTGTGTTTGCAGAATCACACATATCTGAGATTAGAGATGTTTTAAAAATGTGTATCTTTACATGTAGCACTTTTTTATATACGTTTGATATAAATATTACTACAAAACCACATCTTGCAAGATATTTCAGTTAACCTATTTTGAGCTTGCATTAAGGTATTCATTTATATCAACATTTAAAAGATTAATTTTCTGATTTCCTTTTAACCTGGGGCTTCTGCTGTCCCACAAATAAAATTATGCTAGCTTTCTTATTTCTGCAATGAGGTGCATGAAACCAGCTTTATAATTTACTTTGGGTTAGATCTGGTCATCCAAATTGTCAGTTTCCTCTTTGTGATACTTGAGTCACTCTCAAATGTATTTTAAGAAGAAACCCTTTGAACAGCTGCTCAATTCCTTGTGTACCTTAAAGGGTACATAAGGACCTTTTTGTTTTATTGTGTTACATGTTCCTATGTGTTGCTACAACTGTTTACATAAGGTGTGTGTATTTAATTTTTTGGGTTTTTTTGTTGTACATTTTGACCACTTTTAAATTGCATTCCCTGCCTCGATGTCTTCCCATGTACCCGCATGGACCCCTCAGAACTACATTTCCCATCATCCTCCTGCTCACTGGTAAATCCATCTCAGTTACATATGAGCAGGAGGATGATGGGAAATGTAGTTCTGAAAGGTCCATGCGGGTACATGTGAAGCCACCTTGAGGCAGGGAATGCAATTTAAAAGTTTTAAAAGTGGTCAAAATGTAAAAAAAAAAAAAGTAAAACAATACACACACTTTATGTAAACAGTTGTAGCAACACATGGGAACATGTAACACAATACAATAAAAAGGTCCTTATGTACCCTTTAACCCTTTGCAGTCCATTTATTAAGTGCGTGTCAGGCGCGTCAGGTCCAATTTATTTTCACACGTGCACGTAAATTTTAGACGCGCTGTTTAAAAGTATTTTTTTCCACAGTCAAACAGGTTTAAAAGGCCCTGCATATCAACAAAGCACTCACTAGGCATCTCCAGCCCCGCCCCACTCTTTCGTTTGCTATAGCTTTCACCTATGCTAAGAAATAAATAATAATAATAATAGTCGTACATACCGATCAATCATCTCCTGATCACCAAACTCCTCAATAATGCGATCCAAGTCATTATTTTATTACTGTAACATCTCAAAAAAGCTCTGCAAATGTCTGTGATATTCTCTGTGCGCTGATTCAGTAACAGCCAGCTTGTTTCCTTATGACCGCCCCTATCTGATGCCAGGGGCAAGTATGATTATTCATGAGATACGCCCCTTTTTTTTTTTCGACTTGTCTCGGCTCCTGTCGCTCCCACTCGGCTATTGAATGGTTTTCTCGGCTTTTTCCGGAGAAAAAACGACTAGAAACACGGTTTTTGCGTTTTTTTTGATGATGTCAGACAGGGTCCGACATTGGACCGGATAGGAATAATTGCAATGTCGGACCAGGTCCGACATAGGACCGCAAAGGGTTAAGGGGTTAAATAGGGAGGATGGTGTGTAACCCTAGTATTTTGAAATATTTAATAAATCCCACTGTTCTGTTGACAAAGTGAGATCTCACAGCAGCCTGGCTTTTTTCTTTCAAGCAGGACCTGTGTTTCAATCTAACCTCACCCGAGAGAGAGGAAGCTAGCTGAGCTGGCGCTGTCAGCAAATACATTTAAATAACCTGTAAATGTAAGAGGGCAGCCTCCTCATTCTCGTCTCCCTGTCCTCATCCATATCCCCAGACATCTGCTTGTATTAAACAATTTCCATCCCCGTGTTCAAGCAGCCCACTTGCCTGGCCTGCCCGTGTGCTTGTGTGTGCACGAATCCGCTAACTGAATTGGTAATTGGGGTCAGAGCTCTGTTGCTGGTGGAAAGAGGGATGGGAGGAAGTGGTGGTTGTGCGGGGGGGGGGGGAAGCGGGGGCTGTTTTTAGTGCTCGTTGGCAACTGAAACATGTCTTGAATAACATTGAGCTACGTTGATTCATACATACATACTATCCATTTCTTTGTCACATCTGCCTAAACTAGATACCTACCTCAGATATAGAGGATAACCCAAAAAGAGTCTCTTTTCTGCTGTGTATATGTGCCTGTATGTCCCGAGGCACAGCAGGGGTTAACCTACCTGGTCTTAATGCATTTTTAAAAAATTATAATTATGTTGTGAAGACTTGGGTAGCTGTGTTTATAGGAAATGGTTGTTTACTACCAAACACAGCATATATGCTACATGATTTTGTAAGCATACTAATTCAAAATTGTTTAATATACAGAAGCAAATACCATTGAAAATGTAGCATATTAAAAAATAAAAAAATGGAAATAAAGAATTACTGAAAAGATTTGTATATTCTATTATTCATGAATTAAGAGGTGAAATAAGATTTGTACATGTTTGCATACACTGGGTCTTAGTTAAAACCCAAGACGTTTGTACATCGTGCCAGTGATCTACCAGGTCAGCTCATGTGTTTGAAGCTGAATCGACCACTTTAGGGTTAAGAAGATGGTGGCACTCCAGTAACAGCCCAAATATGTGTCCTTTTAATTCACTAATCAATTAATTGACTTGCTAATAAAGTCATTACTCTCTGTTAAATGAAATCCATACATGATGAAAAGCAAATATTTACAAGATAAGCAGCCGCCAGATCTTTAATATAATAAATGCGAAGTAGAGCACAGGCAGGGTAGCTGTGGTATTGATCTGCTACTAAGGAATCATTATCAAACTAGAGATGACATATTTATCAGAGCATTTTCTGGTGCCTTCTATTTTTAAGATGGTAAAAGTGGGGGGTGGGTGGGAAACAAACTCATAGACCTGAGTTTCTTGTTAAAAAAATAAATAAATAAATAAATAAATTGCTTTTCTGTTCTAGCATGGCCCTGTATCTATGTGATCTCTAGATGAGATTTACACCTCTTGCATTCAGTTGTGTGAATCTGAATTGTACTGTTTTCTTTACAGTTTTTGATGTTCAGTCTGTAATGCAGAGGGGAGTCTCAGTGAACAGCCATGTGGTTCTAAATGTAGCAGTTGAAGCCTGACAGCTCAGATTGATTCATCGCGGCCTGTCGAGGTCGGTCTCCCTCTCTCCCGCCAGCCGCAGAAAATGCCTCTGGCATGATGTACGGACATTAAACGTTTTAGCCAGCCGAGGCATGAATCATTCCAGCTGTTTGGTGTCAGTGTTAAAGTAAACAAGGAGAAGGGCCTCTGATTCCGATCGGAGTCGCTGGCTTTATTAGCTTAGTGCTGCTTGAGACATGACGCATGGATGTTTATTTCATATTTCGCTTAATATTTCCAGGGCTCGTTTTTTGCACTCCAGAAGAGTAGTGGCCCATCTTGGTTTGGTTTTATTTTAAGGGTTGGGGAGGAGTAATAAATCAGGATGATGATATCATTAATCAAGTTGTTTGGGAGGGGCGGGGGGTACAGGAGCCGCAGCTGGTATTGCTTTTGTATGGCGTAATTAACTCTTTGAGGATTACTGTACAGAGGATACTTCAAAAAGGGGTGTGTGTGTAGCCTTAATAGTAAGGTGAGACTAATGTTTCTCTTTTTTGTGATGGATTAGGTTTGGGTAAGAGGTGCTGGATTGATGACGCCGGCTACTAAGCCCTCTTGTTTATAACTGCCGAGTGATGTATGGGTTATTTCATTATTTTTTTTTATAATTCTCTAACCCTTCACATCAGAAACCCCATGCAAGTTTTAAGTATAACTTATATAGGTAAAGTTGGGAAAGGGTAATACAATTAACCTTTATCGGTATATGTTTTTTAAAATTCTTTTTTGTCTTTTTTCTTTTTTTTAAAATTAGTTTAACAAAAAAATGATTTTAAAATGTATTAAAAAATAAAAATGCGGATCCAGTGAGCGGACTATAAATTGAATTTGTGTCCGCCCCTAGACAATATGTTTGTGAGGCTGTGCAGTGAAATCTCCTTGATGTGTTCAGTGAGCAGTTTCTATCCCATATGGGTAATGATCTCAGAGTCCTGAGGTCGGCCCCAGCCCTGCTCTTTCCAGATAAGATAAATGAGACTTTCAATGCTGGCAATCTGATTGTCGCAAAATTTCATGCTTAGCTTGAAACAATGGTTAAAATTTCCATGTAGCTCTGCAAGTAATTGAATCTGTCCTCAATTTATAAATGATGACTCTCAACCCTCCTGCCCCCCTCGATCCCCCACACCAGAGTGAAAAATTGTACAATTTCTTCCCTTCGTAATACAATTTATATTCGAAGTTCAGAGCCTTACACATACGGTTATGCTGGAGTCAATTTTCATTATCCTGTGTCACTTTAAATACTTGTTAAACAGATGAGCCTTAAAGTGGAGGGGGTGGGGGCTGCTATCCTATATACACACTTGAGCCTATGATAAGACATAAACAACTTTTTTGATATTCAAAGATTTCACCGTTTTACCCAATTAGTGTCCTTACCTATAAAGCTAGAATAAAAAAAATAAAAAAACATACTACATTCTTACTGATCAGAACAAGGACATAGAGAAGACGTTACGACTTGGAAAATAAATAGTATCATTAAAAGGAATATTTATTTCTGAAGGAGTTTTGGCATGTTTTTGATTGTTCGAAATATTTAAGAAAAGTCTGATCTATAATTAAACCCTGTGCTGCTCAGACCAATCAATGGAATTGTGAGGCACCAAGCATCGATTGGAGAAGTCACATAGAAACAGGGTTTTAGGTGGCTGCCGGTGAGAAATCATCCCGAGCTTGCTCAGTTTTACTGTACTATACTGTCTTTACCTATATTCTGTGGTCATGTTCAGCTCCAACTCAAAAACGTGTAGCATCTGTAATGGTTGTATGCATGCTCACTGGGTCTTACTAAGAACTAGGCCATGGGGAACAATATTGGCAGCTACTCACTAAAAAAGATTGGAATATGATTCTAGAAAATATTGTGAAGGTAATTGCCCTAAACATGATGATTGGCCTATGTAGATGCTATTCCTAATACTTTACTGAGATTTACAATCAATTCAGCTGCATGATGCTGTCTTCCGGGACCCATAGACCACTAATTTTAAAGATGTTAACATGAGACAGTGACGAATCATATAATCGTACTTCTAGACTTCTACCACTAGCTTGCACAGTGAGATATATTTAAGACAGGGCTAGATAAACATGGATCTGAATAGATTGATATTGAAAGATCAAATGGAGAGCGAGAGGTTGACTATAGATAAAGATTATAAATAGATTGATAGAGACACAGAGAAGTAAATGGGGAGCAGACTGCAGAAACAGGAAAGTGCTTGTTAACCCTAACTGATGGCCTGTGAGTGCAGAATGGAAACGGCTTGGAAGATGACAAACTTTTAAACACGTGATTTACAAGTTACCGTAAATCTTCAAATAATCGCCAGTCTCCAATATTCGCCGGGTCTCTAATAAGCACTGGGTCTTCTGGGAAATATGGCAAATAGACGCCCGGTCTCTTAAATGCCGGGTTATGAATAATAATATAATGCACGTCATACTGAATGTTCCAGATAACACACACACGTGGTTGTACAGCGAGCTTACCAATTTGTTTTTCAACAGCGATGAAGAGACCCCGAGGCTCAGTATGAATGATAAGAAAACTGAATTTAATTTATTTTAAAAGGTGCACATATCAGGTTTTTTTTATGACGTTATTAATTTTAAAACCAGTTGTGAAGCTTTTTTGAGTGTTTTGAAAGTAAGTAAACTACAAACTTGTTTTCTGATATTAACAGGGTTGCCTTTTAGTGTATTTCTACGTTTTTTTTGTATTAACAGTATTTAGTGCATTTGAGTCTTGTAATGAATATTCGTATTTTGCTCCTTTTCCAGTGTTCTTATTTATCAATGTACACTTTATAAAAACAAGTTAGTCCCTTTTGCTTTGATTTTGTGATAAAACTGGTACTTGTATTGATTTTATTGTTAATCTTTAAACAGTTTGAATCATTTTTTCGTATTAACACAGTATTTCATGCGGTTGTTTTGCAATGAAGATTCGTTGCTGGTTAATTTTTTGATTATCCATGCTAACCAATGTACGTGTTTTTGAGGGTGAACAATAAATGTGTTAAAAGCATGATACTTATTGCTTTTATTAATTTTAAAACCATGTTTGTTTCTTTATTGTGCTGTAAGCCTACCTTAATACACCTGTGTTCTGATATTTACAGAGCTGTCTAGTGGATTTTACTGTTTTTATTATTCTCACAATATAAACTGTTTTTGCCCACTGACACAACCTTTAATGACATTGCTGGAATGTTGTAATTTACTTATGTCGTTTCTACGAGGTTGTGTGCTGGCAGATTTTTCATGATTGGATCTGAAGTACTTGCAGAGGTTAGTGATCTTGCATAATAAACGCAGTCTCTCAAATAGGCGCCGGGGCTACTGGCAAATATTGTAAATAAACCCTGGGGCGTTTAAAGTTTTACAGTAGGCCCCCCCCACCTGCGCTTCAGAATAAAGTGACATTAAGAAACTGATTTGCTATAAATTCCTGGAAAATAAATATTCATCAAGTGCAGAAGGAAAAGATCTTTATTGGGAAAAGTTTGACTTAGCTGAGATCTACGGAAGTGTCAGCTTGTCCTAGTGTGTGGACATTTATAGGCCTGTAAAGAAAACAAACTTCTAAATGCTCCGAGCGAAAGATAGCACACCATGCTTTATAAGCAAGCACGCTAATCAAGGCTAAATGGTTTTTTACAAGCTCCACACTAATAAGGGAAGATATTAAAGTTTTATGGACACGGTGCAGATCGTGGTTTAGCGAAACGAAATGCTGATATCATTGACCAAGGACTTGAAATTGTACCATGCAAATTTGAAGTTTACTTTCTTGTGACCTTTTTTCCTCAGGAAATTTATTTAAGTGTTTATGGCCGGGACCTGGGGAATATCTAATTTTAGTCTCACTGATTAACCAGTCATCTGAGGCTTTCAGCAATATTGCAAGCTAGACCACACTGCGTCGTTAATAATCCCTTGCGACAGAAATATAGTGGCGGTGCCCGAAAATAGTCTATACTTAGAGAATGTTTTACATAGTCTATACTTAGAGAATGGTTTATCCAATTGTGATGAAAATGAGTACATAACCTTGCAGAAGTTATATATCAGAATTATTTTTCAGTCCTTGATACAGTGCTTATAGTGATCAAACTTGTCATTGGGGTTGCAAAAATGTGAAAATAATTTAATCCAGGAGACTAATGACAATGCATAAATGTAAAGCCCGTCTGAAATCTGCTAATATAGTGTGTATCCAGTGAGATTGCGAGGGGATGCAAGGCTGCCCACCCGGGACTAATCAATCTGTGTGCCGTTAGACAGCAGAGGCGCTGGGGTCTGTAACCACAGATAAAAGGCTTCGTCGCTCCTCGGCACTGAGTGCATTGCCTCCCAGTCACCTGTTTACCAGCTTGTAAATGACTGTTTGTTGATTTTGTTTATTAAGCACCACAGGTCAATTATGAATTCCATGGCTGCACAATATAAAATGATTTAATTAAAGGAAATTGCGTGCGATTGCCAGCTGGAATGGAGGTGAGGAGGAGGGGAGGTATAAAGTGAGCTGCTCTTTGGCTTAATTAGATGGCTTAGGAACAAAGATGGCACATGTGCTTGTGAGAGAAAGGGGGATAGATCGGTGGAAACGTTTTAACAAATGAGTTTTCTGGAGTCAGTCCTGTGGAAGATTTGTGAACGTGATAATTATTTGTTAATGATGACAATGGATTCTGTTAGAGCTAGGAAAGAGGAGGATTAACTACTTTTTAAATTTTTTTTATATAAATAGCCCAGGCCTCTTCTGGGTTCAAGTCGTGTCTAGAATTCTACTCAGTACAGGTATCTGGTGCAAAATGAGTTTAAGCAGTTGTGTTTGACATTGGTCACCCCAGCTTCTTGCGTACGCATAACTTATCTAACGTTAGTTTTTTCAGCTTGGAAGGTAGGGGGAGAGTTCATTGGCAGAGTTCATTGAGCTCTGTGGGGTCGCTCAATCTGTTGGTCTACCTATGCAGCACCATGCCTTTGGAAACGGCACATAGAGGGAGATTTAGCCAGCTAAGGAATGTCAGGTCCCTGTGCCTTCTCACTGGCACTCAATTAATGCATAGCAGGACTCTGCATTCACTGTTGGCTTGACATCCCAGGCTCCCTCTCAATCAAACAGTGATGAGGATGATAATAGTGTCCTCATTGTTATGGGGCACAAGCCAGTAATAAATGAATGAATCAGAAAGCACTCGAACAGTGCATCGGCTAATACGAAAACTGGCATGGAGGGGTGATGCAATGTTAAATCAATAGGGGACTGTAGATCAGAGCTCCATCTGGCTGGAAAATTACTGAATTGCCATAAGCATCACACTGGTGCGATGCCGGACAATCAATGACAAGGGTATTGATTTAGTTATTATAAGTTTATATGCTGTAGACAGTTAAATATACATTTACAAGCCAAGGGCATTAATCACCCAGTATTTAGCAGGGGGGACAGAGCAAACCACAAGGTGCAGGATGTAAAGTGTGTGCTGGTAATCCTCGCTACTCGCAGGCTTCAGGGAGACTGGTGTTTCATTAAGCAGGATGTGCCAACAAGATGGATGTGATCTGCCAGTAAGGTTTGGGGATACCAGACATAGTGGTACCAACCTTTAATGGAGCGAGACGACAACACACTTACTGTTTCAACTTTTTGTTGATGTGCAAGGATAGAGTTGTTTGCATCACGCAGGCATCTACAGTGGTTTGCAGAAGTATTCACCCCCTACCAATAATGTCAGATTTTGTTGAATTACAAATAATTTATGCACAGTTTTTCAAACAAACTTTTTTTTATTCAAAGTTGTAGTGGTTAAACTGAACACTGTTATATGAGGAGGATGTTAAATGTCAGCAAAACTTGCAAAGAAAATGTACAAAATGAAATTTACTGGTTGCATAAGTATTCAGCCCCTTAGGTCAGTACTTGGTAGAAGCACCTTTTGCAGCAATTACTGCTATGAGTCTTTTTGGATAGGTCTCTACTACCTTTGCACAGTAGAATGGGCAAAAATTTCACCATTCTTCATGGGAAAATTGCTCCAGTTCTGATAAGTTTGTTGGGGATTGTTGATGGACTGCAGTCTTAAAGTCTCGCCATACATTTTCGATTGGATTCAAGTCAGGACTTTGACTGGGCCACTCAAGAACATTAATTCTCTTCTTGTTCAACCACTCCAGTGTGGCTTAGGCTTTGTGCTTCGGGTCATTGTCCTGCTGAAATGTGAATTTCCTCCCCAGTTTCAGTGTCTTGGCTGTACTTTGCACCCTCCATTCTCCCCTCTTTCCTGACAAGCTTCCCAGTCCCTGCTGAAGAGAAGCATCCCCATAACATGATGCTGCCACCACCATGCTTGACAGTTGGGATGGTGTTGACTGGGTGATGTGCAGTGTTGGGCTTGCGTCAGATGTGACGCTTGGAATTTAGACCGAAAAGTTCAATTTTGGTCTCGTCTGACCACAAAACCTTTTTCCACATGTCTGCAGTATCATCTACATGCTTTTTCGCAAACTCCATACGTGCTTTAAGATGAGGCTTTTTGAGTAATGGCTTCTTTCTTGCCACCTGTCCATACAGACCAGCATTGTGTAGGGACCGGCTTATTGCTGACATGTGAACACTGACTCCCATGTCATACACAGAACTTTGCAGATTTCTCAAGGTCATTGTTGGCTTCAGAGTGACATCCCGAACCAGTTTCCTGCTTGCCCGGGTGCTCAGTTTGGTAGAGTGACCTGATCTGGGTAGTGTCTGGGTGGTATGATGCATCTTCCACTTCTTAATGATGGACTTCACTGTGCTGACAGGGATAATCAGTGCCTTTGAAATTTTCTTGTAGCCTTCTCCTGCTCTGTGCCTCTCTACCACTTTATCCCTGACTTGTTTCGAAAGCTCCTTGTTCTTCATGGTTGCTTTGTTGGATCACTATGTGAGTTGCAGCTTGAAAGTCTTTATATACCTGAGGGAAATTATCTACAAGTTAAATCACTTTGAATACACACAGGCTGAAACCATTTCACTAATTTTGTGACCTTTCAAACAAATCATTTGCACCTGAGCTGATTTAGGGCTGCAGTAGCAAAGGGGTTTGAATTATTTGTTTATTTAGCAGACGCCTTTACTTATGCAACTGAGATTAATCTGTTTTCTCTGTAAATCTTACTTATTTATATTCTATATCTATTTTTTTACTTTATCAATGTGGAGTAGTTTGTGTAGATTCTACATGTAAAGTCTAATTTGAAAGCGTTGTGGAGTACGCTCAGGTGCCAACAAAATGTGAAAACTTTGCAGGGGGGTGAATACTTCTGCAAACCACTGTATATTGTATTTGTACACCTGTTTTGTTTACAGCTAAAATTCCAAGGGTTTTTGTGAAAGAATTAAAAATGTCTCTCTTGGCTTGTCTTCATATTGGTCCCCCATCTTAATGGTCTGAAACCCCACATGTTGGCCAGCCTTGCCCAGGGCAAAGAGTGCAGTGTGTGATCTAAATGTCACCCCTAATATATATTTTTAATAAACACTGGAACTGGCTGTGCACTACACTCAAATATCCATTCACTGACATTTCAAGTGAGCAAGAACAAAATCGAGAATAAAGTAGTTGCCACATTTCAGCATTCTTGACACACAAACAAACACAGAATGCTGATATTTTTCTCTGTAGATTGCAGCTGTAACTCATGTGGTGTGTTTTATTATTTTATCTTTCATGAATTGAATTAATAACAATTGTGATTGCCAATGTCATTACAACCTTCATAGGCCTCCTGCCATTCCTATCCATCCCCTTAAACTCAAATGCAATTTTCAAACAACGACGTGCAAGTTTTTGCATGCTGTATGTGCTACGCTGTATAAAGTGTGCTGTGCTGCAGGAATGATATGATATTTAGGGTTGTTACGGTATTGACAGTGTTTCTTGACCAATGCCTCATCCCTCCCAGGATTACAGAAGACTCAACAGTGACGACATTGGAAGCACTAAAGGCTCGTATCAGAGAGCTCGAGAGACAGCTGGCACGAGGGGACCGGTATAAGTGTCTCATCTGCATGGTAAGGCTATATACAGCGATACTGTCTTATCTTTGTCTTGCCAGTCTATCTGTCTATGTAACAACATTTTTAGGGCATGAGTTTTTAGTGAAGTTTAATTTCCAGTTTGTTTGTTTTTCAAACTTAAATTTATATATTTATTATATTTTGGGTGGGTGGGGTTGTGTGTGAAGAGAGTTGTATCTCAGCATTTGAATCAATAATTGTTTTGTGTTACTTGAACAAAATAGAGTCCAATATCCAAGCTTGAATTGGATGGTATTCGATTAAATTATGTAACTCCTAACACCACTTCTTTGTGAGGCATTTAAAAATGAGCTGTGAGCTCAGACAAGCAAGACTTCTTCAGAAGGCCGAAGACATACCGATCCTCCCTGTGCTGTAGAGGGCAGTGCTTCTGAGTGAGCATGCTGAAAAAGGCGGCCCTGTGTTGTGTGTCCTTTTTTTTTTTTTTTTTTTTTTATATAAAAGAATGCCTGGAAAGATGAGCAACAGCAGAAACTACAATACATACCCATAATCAGTGGTCATTCAACTCCACCTAGCGGATAGTTAATGTATTACATGCAGTTCTTTACAATACAAGTGCATTGCAGTGGACCAATCCTCCTCCTCTTAAGAAGGGGAGAGTGGTTTGAAGAATGCTGAAACATGCACTATTAACACAGTGCCCTTCTCTATTACTGTTTTTGAAGAAGAACCCATGGAAGTTGAGGTTGATGTCACAAAGCTGTGTTGAATTCTGTTATGAATAAAATAGTGTGATATTCATAAAACTGTTCTAGACTGTTGGCTTCGTCTAGAACCGTATTAATAAATGTAAAACTTTATTTTATCCATTTAACAGACTTGGAAGTTTATGAATAGAACACGTCAGTTGGAAGTAAAAGTAAAATAACTCTAATTTTCTAATAGGTGTAATTATGTTTTGTTTGGTTTATGTAGAGAAACGACTGTGGTAGCTATAGTATTGGAAGGCTTTATCTGCCATTTATTGTGTGTGTGTGCGTTTGTTTGTGTCTGTTTTCTACTTTTAGTTTCCACATTCTTGTGCTCAGTGCTGCTTTTGAATTCCTTCCAGCGGAAGAAATTCCTAACAAGTGCTGAAGACAAGAATATGGAACCCGAAAGTAACAAATCTGACAGTCGGGGCGCAAAGAAACTCCCGCTCAGCATATACTGTTTATATAGAGGATACGTAATGGGGTGCAGTGGAGTAAAACGGGTGTCCCCACCCATGAGGGTAAGACTTTCTTCTCTTGCCATGGTTGGAATGGAGAGTGAAGATGAAATCATCATGCTGTCTACAGAGTCGTGTTGCTTTTTGCCTCCGCAGCGCTGCTACATCTGTAACGTCTGTCATGCTGTATTTATTAACCCTTTGTTTTACCAATGTACAAACACACTTGGCATGTGTTAAGATTATTTGGTTTTAAAGCCATGTTGGTTATCTCTCTCTTTTATTAATATATTGATTTGTTTTTGTTGTCAGGATTCCTTCACAATGCCCCTGACCTCTATTCAGTGCTGGCACGTTCACTGTGAAGAGTGCTGGCTTCGGACTTTGGTAAGAGTCTTTATCATTGAATCATTTTCTCACCATTGCTAATGGTGTGTTTTTAGGGTAAAACTCAGTAATGTATTATAATTGCTGTAATATATTTTCTCCAGAGATTAAAAAAAGTTGAACGAGAAGCACGCTTACAGGATTTATTTTTCTCTTTGTTACTGGTATTTCCCATTGGAGGGGAGCCAGTCTGCACAAAATGGGCTACCCCTGTAGAACTATCCTACATTGTTAACAGAAACCTGAAACTCTTTATTGATTTAAGAGCAAGTCAGATCTTCTCTCTCTCATTCATTCCTTACTTTCCAGCATGTCCCCCAGGGGAACAGGCTCTGATTATCCGCTAATACATTCTGCTACTACACAAGGAAGCAATTAATAAGAAAACGCTCATCTGTTTCGCAGCCCCGGCTGTTTTCCAATATACAATTTATTAAATAAGCTCTTTTTTTTTATCACGAAGCCCACTGTTTAAAAGAAAGAGGGAGGGGTGGGGCGGGGTAAGTATAAGAAATTTCTGCTTGCTGCAGCAGCTTGTTACTAATGTAGCCATTAAAACATTGCCCGAAGACAGCAATAAAAGCAGCACGCTGGGGCTCCTTGCGTCTTGATCAAAGTAAATGCGTGTAATCTCGTTACTGCTGCCCTTTTTTATGAATTTAATAGAGCGCAGCAGCTGGCATACGATGTGAGAAGCCCACGCGGTACATTGTTCTCATTAAAATCAGGTAACTCTTTTGTTTTATAAGAAGAAAAGGCTGTAATTTCTTTAATAAGCTGGATGAAGGGAACTTTTTTATTTTATTTTTTTGTATTTTTGTTCTTGCTGGAAAAGCTCTGCTCTGCCCGCAAGGGCAATAAGAAAACAACTAAAAAGAGAAAGGAGAAGGGATTCTTATGTCTCCAGAACTATAAAGAACTTGTTAAAGTTAATTAAGTAATAGAGGAACAGAGCGCCCAGGCTGACTTGGCAAAGTGCGGTTTGAACTGCTGGTTAAACATAAAGGTAGGTAGAAGCTATCTAGAGGATTTATTGGCATGTAGAACCAGAGTGTTCTCCAAATACAACCACCGTGAGTAGGTTTTTACAAAGCAGCAGTCTGGTATTTTTAAGACTGAGGACCTAGTCACCCTCCACCCCTCTGCATATCTTACAAATAAACAAAAAGCAAAACACTTGGCTTGGCAGCGCTTCCAGCTAAAAAGAGAGCCTCAAATCCTCTTTGCACCTGTGTGCCAGAGTTAGCGTGTAGTTGATGAGCATAGTGGAGGTCTCAGCCAGGCAGGCTGGACCCCGCGGTGTTTGCCAACGGGTGTGTGCTCATGTCAGGGTGCAGTCTATTCCCCCTGTGTCATGCCAAGGTCTGGACCAGTTCCCTTCCCTTCAAAGAAAGCTGATAGATGATGAAGCCGTTTCCTTCTACGGTTGGCAGCGATGATTGACACAGCGATGATGGAAACATGCTGCAGTACCAGTGTGTTATGAAAGATTTAGAATTTCAACTTGTTTCTGGAATAAAAATATCTGTATCTCAGCTGTAAATAACAAACTCCCCCTTAATCCTGGTGATCTGTTTCTAGGGCTTTTTACACTTGTAAAGCAAAGTTGGGATTTTAAATTCATCAGCTAGGAGGCAAATTGTTCTTTTCTAACTCTCTCTAATTTTTTTAACATTGCTTTTGGAGGGACTGTCTTGTCAAGGTTTATACGGAATACTGTCCACATTTCCATAAACAATTTGCTGGTCTGTTTGAAGCTTCCTTACATTGTAAGAAATGTGTGAGAAAACAACATAGGCACTAATAAATCAGGGTTGTCTAAGTTGTGGTGGAGATCTGTGTGCCAGCGAAGGGGGGTTTGTTAAAAAGGAAAGGCTTGATCAGGTCTGCTAACCCAGCAGTGAGTTTATGATTTCTCAGGGAGCTTGCCACTTGCTCTGCACTTTCCTTCATTGGCAGGCTGTGCTGCAGGAGGTTTGCGAGAGCTAAACTTCCTCCCTGCCGATGTCTGTGTTAAACATGCTGCGCTCCCTGCTGTCACAGAAACAGCAGCAACTCCAATATGAGTGTGTGGGACACAGGGAAGAGATCACACGCAGAGGGGGCTTTTTACCCTTTAACTAAACATTGACAAAACTTAATGTGACGGACATGATTTTGTTAAATATGAATGACAGGATTGGGGAAAGACTCCTGTTGCGTTTCCAGGCTTTACTACAACCGTACACATCTGAACTGTTTTGTCTAGTGCAGAGTTCATAGTAAAACCTGGAATGAGCATTAGTATCATCACTGATCACTTGATTTTGTTTGTTTAAATCCAATGAAGTAATTGGATGTAGATACATATGAAATTGTAACATTTTCACCCCAGTTAACTCAATGATTGTGTGTTCTCATGTAGGGAAATTGACTCCTCTTGGTAAATTTCCATATCTTTACCAGAATTCAGCCATTAAAACATAACTAGTGACTGAGTCAACAAGTGGAACTGAGGCAGAACAATAAAAAAACGTGTTAATCCTTCTGCAATGAGGGGCATTAGTAACACAGTTCCACACCTTGCTCGCTGCTCCTGAATGCTAGATGGAGACGAGATTTGTAGAGTATTAACTGGGGTGTGGAAGCATTTAATAATGGTGATGTCACAGTGCAGGGCTGAAGAATTAGGAAAATTCCTATGAGACATAAACTGTAGTAACTTATTGGACCAGATACTTTATCTTAAATTGTATTAAAAAATTAAATACTAACAAGCTTCTAATTAATGTCAATAAATAATGTTCTGGCTGTTTGTGGGCCAGAATGTGACCATTACTTAAATGATGCAGGGGTACGGTACCTGTGGAGTGGGTAAAATACTGTCCTGCCATCTTTTGAAACAATCATTCTTTTGCAGTCATTGGTAAAAATGTTCTGTTTGAATCACCTTATGCCATTTCCCCAAGCAGTTTAGGGTTAAACCTTATTTTCTGTCTTGTCTCCCAGGGTGCTAAGAAGCTTTGCCCACAGTGCAACACGATCACATCTCCTGGAGACCTGAGGCGTGTCTACTTGTGAAGAAGCAGCTAGCTGTCTGGCCCCTCGGATGGCAGTGTCTTGTTTTGGATTTTCTTTCAATTTTTTGTTGTTGTATTTGAGGCCAAGTTTTTAAAGCACCTCCTAAAACTAAGAGACAAAAGACTGCCTCTCTAAAGGACGCTGTTGGAGGTGACCTTGCAAACTTGACCTCGGAAAAGAACCTGTTCATTTCTTTAGATCTTCTTGTGACAACGATATAGACCTGAAACACTCCCCTTCTTCAAAGCTGTCTTTCTGTGGTATGAACATATTCCCCTTTTTTCTCTGGTACAGAATGGCAGTATTGTTGCAGTGTTGCTTGTACCAGATTTGTATGTGTTGAGCCCAAACCCTGCTCACCCTCCTGTCATGCCACAGAGATCTAACAGGAGGTGCCAGCTGTATTGGCTGCCACTGTCATCCCCCGTCCCGCTGCTGCTTCTGTCCCCACTTAGACCACGCTGTCCAGGAGGACCAGACTGAAGGTGGTTAAGGTTCCAGTATTTGGTAGGAGAGCATCCACAAAGACTTTGCTGGACCTCAAGACGACCTTGGGACCCCCTTCGTTATTGAGTTCTGTGCTTTTAATTTTTTCTTGTGGTGTTTTAATGAATCAAATTAAAAACAAGAAAAAAAACACACAGAGAGCTGAAGCACATGTAATATAGTCTGTGTATGTTTACAGTGTTGTGTATTCATGAATAGAATTAAACACACACACATCGTTTATACTAAAATATTTTTTTTTTGCGTGGGGGTGAAGTTCAACATTAAGATTGAGGGACTTTTGGTCTTAAGCAGCCACCTTCTAAAGGCTTGTTGTCATTCATTGTACAGAAAGAAAAGTGGTGTATATTTCTTCATTTAAATATAAAGCAACTGTAGTTTGAAAGAGAAGAGGAAAGATTAAAAACCCATAACTTTTAAGAAATACTTTAAATGCTTTAGACGGAAAAAACAGGTTTGTCTTTAGTAGTAGAGTATGGGCTGTTTTTAAGTTAGATCCCTGACAAAATAAAGTACGAAACTGCACAGTGAAACTGGTTGGTACTCTGAATTTGTTCCTTTTGTTTTCCTTGACACACCGCTGGCCTACATTCTCAATGTTTGTTTTTGAGGAGTGCACAGTGTATCATAATACAGAAATCACTTTTTTTTTGTATAGAATTAAAATAATTCCATATACAGAAATACATGAGGGTTAAATGTACAGATTACAGGATGTTCCGAGGAAGAATGCAAAACGTGAGTCAGTTCACTAGGGTATGTTGTGTGCTCCTTAAAATGAGCACTGAAAACAAAGAATCCTACCTATATTTCACACCGAAGCACTTACTGCAAGCTAGGTTATTCTTATACAAGATGTACAGCAGCGACACCAAGTCGCCCCAAGAGAAGCCGTCTACAGTACCTGATTCTGTGACCATTAAAGACTCTCCTTTACCCAACAGCAGTCAAGAAGTTTTTTCTCTTTGTCTTAGTTTTAAAGGCCAGGAGACAAATTGATTTTTTTTAAGCACTTAACATGTTAAAGGTCTAGTCAGAAAATCTTTTTTTTTTTTTTTTCCAAAACTTTAATTCTAGGAAAGTTAACTACGTTTTCTGCACACAAACAGAAGTGGAGATGCATGGGTAAATTCAGAACCTAAATAACCATTTCCCTGAAATTAAAAAAACAAAAAAAACAAAAAAAAAAAAAACCTGATCTAATAACAAACCCATACTGGGACAGTCATGTTTATACAATTGAAGGCAATGGAAAATAGCACTACCCCGTCAGAATTTTTGAGGTGTTTACATTTGTTCATTGTACAGTTTGCTCCATCACTAATATGTATTAAGAAAGTGTTGCCTAATCAAACAGCCTATAATTGAAAGGGCAAAATGCTTTATCTTCCATTACGGGATAACTGGAAACTGAAAAGAAATTATAATAACTGACTTGCAACCCTACATTTTAAGTGATGCAATCTTTACAGATGTAGAGAACCTGAATAAGGAAGAATCTGAATGCCAACCACTGCACTGTACAGATTTCAATGTTTATTACTTCAAATAAAGTGCCCTTTATTCTGTCAGGCTGCATATCCCAGGATAAATTAAGGTACTGGGCTGAGGGTTCGTGTGTTGGGGCCTACATGAGTGTGCAAGGCCTGTGTCATCAATGAGGCCTGTTCCAGAGGGAGGGAGTGGTAGCTCTATAGCAATTTGTTGAGCAACCGTATGCTTTGTATTTGTAAAACTATGTATCCTGTAATAATGTTTGTTTCTATGTAAGCTGAGTAAAAGAAAAAAAAACATAAAAAGTCCCTCACTGTATAGAAAATAAATAAAGTAGGAAGTAAGGAATATCAAGGGCTTCAGTAGTAGCCAACTTAAACTATTGTAATTCAGTACAGTCAGTTTCTCTGCCTCCATTTGTATTTGAATCCATTTCAAATCCCTCCCTATAATACAGACGTGTCAAGAAAGTACCACAGCATAATTGCAAATATGTTTGCTGTTGTCTTTTGGGTTTTCCTTTTTGCAGAAGGAAAAAAAAAAACAGGTGGATATTAAACCATTAAGAATATAAATCTGAAATTGCACGTAAAAACATTTGAACATCCTGAATTTTACTGAACACTGAATTCCACATATATGAATTAGCACAATTGAATCTTGGGACCTACTGTATTGTCTACAGCATTCCCAATGACTACTGCAGTTTCAGAAACATCTGGTTTATTCTTATGTAGAGAAAGGGGCAGAGCAATTCCAAAGGGCCTGTTACACTGAGTAATCCTCGCCAAGTACACGCAATCTGCCCTGCCCTTGCCTGAAGCACTATCAGTTGTCTCTTATAGCATCAGTTACAGATTGTGGTGTTTATTCAATGGTGTCCCAGTTGTATCCCACCCCTTCAATTTGTAAAACCTCACAAACACCACTGCCTAATTTCAGTGCTAGAACCAGGGACTGCAGAGATTAAAAATAAAAGTGTAAGTATAATTCAAATTTATGGTTTAGCAATACACTTGCAGACAGAGATTGACAGTGGAATTACCCTACTGCCGATTCAATTTACTGGATTAACCCTATGCTGCATTACGGGTCGCATGCATCATATTTAATTAGATGGGCCTCATTGCAAATTGTTTAATCAGTTTCTTACTGTTTTTAAAAAGATGTGCTTGAACTGTTTTCATTGTCACAGTGTACGATCCTTTTATACTATTCACTGTTGTCCAGCCTGCTGGACATATAACTGGAGAAGTAACTATGCTTTTGTTTGGTTTTGAGTAATCCAGATGTTTCTTGCACTTGCTGATGTTTGCCGTGCAACATAGGGTTAGTAACCGGGCCAATGTGCATGTCGGAATTAGGGGGGCTCTTACTGGTGATTCCCTTATTTACATATATACTGATTATTTTGCTTGTAATATTTGGAATGACAGTTAAGGTTTCCCTATTCTTCCACTACTATTATAACTACTAGAGACTAAATCAATCTCGCCCCAAAGAAGACAAATTGCACAAGGTGGTTTCTCGAGTTGTGTCAGATGATGTGTGTCATGTATATTCTCTAAAATGGTACGTGTCTTTCCCGTTTGTAAACTACATTTGGCATCAATTAAAGGAACATAAATCTTAACTGGCTGTCCCGTGATTGTGTTCTGTGTGATTTGAACCTTTCCTGTGCTTTCTTCAAAACCAGATCGATGGCTCGCTCTTTTGGCATGTGCTGCTTTATAGAATTCAGAACAATGTCTGTTAAAACTGTGGGGATGACCAGAATCTGATGCGACTTGAATGTAAATATTTAAATTTGTATTTATTCAGAATGTGGTGTGTTTTAAACCATCACTGCACCTATAATTTCAGCATTGCCATTTTATATTTCACACACTGCTAAAATAATCTCCACAGAAAATTCCACAGCAAGGCTGCCATGAAATAAAACAATATTTAAAATGTGCAATTACAATAATGGGTTTACTTATTAATTATTACAATACTTCACAATACTAATGTATGAGTGGCTGTCTTTCAAAAATGTCTTTCCCTATATAGCCGCCTATTGATATAAAAGCATTTCAATTATCACTGCACATGGTTCAATATAGGGCCTGTTGTCTTTTTGTGCCTAATTTTTTAACAACAAATGTGATCAGCCTTCTTCCCTGGATTCTCTTGAGAATGATATATCTCAACAGTTCTTACCTGATTAAATAAATTGGGGAAAAAAGGAGATTCTTTATTATTTATATTAGCCACAGAGTGACAACATGATGACACTAAGATTATGATGTCTGTGAAACTGAAACATAAATAATAATACATCTAGTTTAAGTGAAGCCGGATAAATCAGGTTACATTACCTACCTGCATGGGACGGTGGAGCTTTTTCAAACTTTAAGAGGGAATTATTCACAGTGGCGAGGTCCCCAAGTGCAGGTAAGTTCAGCTGGTATTTAGTTATTTATTCATGATCAGCAATTGACTTGTTTAAGACAAATCCTCGTTTACATGTGTGTCCAGACAGGAGGACCAACAGCAAGCAGCAGTAGTTACATACATTTCACACAACTCGCATACAACACATTTCCATAAATCTTGGACTACCTTACCAGCTACAGTAAGGTAACATTAGGTAGCTCAGAAAGTTCGGAAAAGAATACTGTAGATGTGCAAATGTGGTAGCGTGCCCACCTTTTTCGAGCTCGAACTCTGAAGTATACACATGTGCACCAATTCAGGGCAGAAATTCATTTTTTCAGGTTTTCACAAATCGATTATTTTATAGCATCGTTTTCATTGATCTCACAGGTTTTGTTTTTTTGTTTGATATTCTTCAAGAATATCATGCTCAGTCAGACTTCATGACTCTTCTCAAACCAGACTATGCTGACTACACACCTATTTTTCTTTCTCGACTTTCAACATGGAACAGCAAAAACTGTGGTTGACGGTGAGATATTATTTACTGCACTCAGATGCTAGACCAGATATGTAAAACCTCATTAGAATTGACTTGCGGGTGTGTAGAACAGTGACCTTTAACCCGATAAATATGATATCTAGAGGTCAAACAGAGAAAAGGGTTGAAGGAGAGAGGGGGATGACATATTAAGCAGGGGGTGTCTATTTAGTTAAATAAAACAGTTATAAAGGTTGTATTATTTCCCAATCTTTTCTGACAGGGGTTGTTAGTTGAGGCCCAAACGAATCCATAAACTGTGCATTAAGAGGCCTGTGGCCAGGAGTCATGTTACCACTAGGCCTGGAGCCTAAGTGGTTGTGGTACTAGGGAGCAGGGTTTAAAGTCAAGGCGGATCTATAGAAATTGCCTTTGGAGGTCAAAGCTCCAGCTGATTGGGGAATATAGAGTGTGGCGCCATTATTGCCAGTTTACAAACATCTCCATAGACTAATCAATAGGACAGGCCTTCCATACCTTGTTCTGTAATTCCCCTTTTACATAGGCTGTCTGTTCCAATGGTAATTTACACCTTCATGTGGGAATTTTATTTAAAACCCCCTTCTCTTACCCCCCAGCACTCAGGATATTGCTGGTATACAACTCATTCAATTAGGAGATCCTTCCGCCACTGCCTTCTACACGATCGATCCACCAGAACGGTTTGTTAAGAGGGTTTAGCTTTAGATTCTGTAACAGGGGAAAAAAGCAACAACCCATATCTAGTACCTCTCACTCGAGTAATAGGTCATCACTCTGTCTATCCAGAGAATACTTTTCTGTTTTTGTTTTTTGGTATATTTATTCCAAGCATATGTAGTTTGGTCATCAACAAGGTTCTTTAACGAAGGCATTTTCTTTTGATCAATGAATCAGTACATAAAACAAGGAAGCACTCAATTAATCATATGTTGAGATGGACATTTCAAATCCAATGTCTCGCCTCTTATTAACATTATCACAGATCCTCTTATCATTGAATATGATTATGAAACAAAAAAAAAGTTCTTCAAAGAATGTTGCTGCTTTCCTTATAGTATTTCTGCATTTCCCATGATACGTTTTTATGTTTTTATAGCTATGGATGAACTCAGTCATGTGGTATTTAAAAAAAACCCCACAAAAAACAAAACAAAACAGCATGACAAGAGGACCAGTGACAATAAATGCAAATTCTTTTTAAGTGTTAAATAGCACTCCTTTTGGTAGAATGAAGACCCCAGTAGATTCCTGGGTGCTGTGCAACTAATCGGACCAACTACAGGTCCATAGGGTTTTAAACATTGTACCTAAATAAATAAATTAACTTGTTGCAATGCTGTTTGATATTTTGCTATATAGCAGTACAAACAATGGGGTTTTAATCCCAACAAGCACTAACACACTAGTAAACACTAAACTAGTTCAACGCAGAGATTCTGTTTGGTCCAAAGCTGATTTCAGTCCATTAATTCTTAATACAGTGGGAACATGCTGCTAATGTGCCTTGAGATATAAAGTATTGAAAGTATTGAGAACATGTAATAGACAGTGTCAAGGGGCCCATTTATCAAAAGAAATGTTGTCATTTACCAATCCATATCCAATTAACAAGAATGAATGAGGGAGGGTGGGGAAGGCCAGAGACAAGCTTCCTTGTAGGAAACAAGCGGGCTCCCCATTAAGCACAGGCACTTAATTAAAAACAACTCGACTTTTAATGAATTGTAGCTGAGTATAGTTAGGTATCAAACAAGTGGAGGGACATTTCATCTTCAATTGCTTGTAAAGGTGTGACTGTGAATATCTATACAGTGCTTGACATGCAGCAGTACTCATTCCAGAGTGCATTTGGGAAGTGTCACGTTTTATTGCCAGGAGTGGCATGTATTTATCTGATGCGCATTTACTTTTACTTATCAAATTCCGAGCACTCTGTACAAATCAATCTCGTCCCCAGTGTACATAAACCCTTTGCTTGTTGCAGTATTTTACACTCTCAAATTCTATCCTTCAACAAGTATAGTGACACCCTGTATCCAACTACTGTCCAATACTTGTTGGTGTATAAGCTTAACAAGCAATCAAGTCGTATTCATCATTGCTCTATTTCTTTTCATTCTGCACAGCGCTAATCTAAGCCAGGCATGAGAAAGGTGAGAGGTTAATTCCTGATCAATATGACACTATCAACACATTCATCACCGGGACAAGGTTAAAAAGATAGATGTGAGAGGCATATACCCCAGGACAGAAAGCAACAGAGTGCAGTATTGTATCAAGAAATCAACGAGTTTGACGCAGAGCCACACACCAGCATTAACCCTTTCTATGTTGATAACAACCACGGCTTCTGTATTCTCTATTATTTGAGAAACCGCCTTCGCCAGTTTGTTTGTTTTTTGTTATTCCCCAGGTAGTTTTAGCTGTAAAGATACAAGCTCCACCCTCTTAAACCTTCTTGCCCCAATGAGATTAGTATTCACCGACTACTACTTTTTAAAATAAATGACAGTTAGTTTGAGCTTTTTATCAGAAAGTGGTGTAGGCTTGGCAGGCTAAATGTGTAGAAGAAAATACTTTCTAAACCCCCCCCACCAAATAAGGCTAAAGAAAAGCTATGAACCATGGTCTCTGCATCCTAACAAAAACTCTGTTGTTAATGCTCAAGAGTCACCTCTCCAAGTTAATCCTGCAATTACAATGTTGCAAGATTGCTTTCATATGGGTGTTTGCCTAAGAGGCTGGAGAATGCCATTTTGTGGATTTAGAGTGAGGATGTTTTCTATAACAAGACTAGGTAAATGAGCTTTTGTGTATATTCATGAACAGAAAAGGATTACTGTCAGCTCTTGTATGAGCGATGAAACGTTGTACATTGAACTCGTTTTACTTAAGTAACCGAAAGCTTTGGTTTCAGTGCACACAGCTTTTAAAATAAGCTTTTTAAAGGTATGAATTGGTCTTGTTTTCTCCCTGTGGCCAGGATAATAACATTTCCAAATGACTGTTTTTAAAAGAACATTGTAACCTCTTTAACCTCAATGATGCATGCCAGCTAATGCAGAGAATGTTTAAGCTACTGTATTGTATTGTCAGCTATAAATATAGTATGGGGTTAATCAGCTCCTTAGAAAGAGACTTCTGTTCTATATAAAACACTTTCTGTACTAATGCATTCTGTATATGCGGTACATATCCATATTCTTTCATTCTTTCTCATGTTTTCTGCTGTTTGTTAGATGCAGTATCAAAGGGAGCAGAGCTAATAACGACTCAGAAAGAATTTGCAGAAGCTTAACACTTTTAATCTGTCAGAATTCATCATGACATCTGCACACCTACCAATGTAAACCCTAATACTCGTGTTGACATGAGAGCGTGTTGGCACTTCTGAAGTTGATATTAGTTGCTCAATTTGATCAGACGAGATTAAAAACAATGGAACTGATATTTACAGATTGCTACACTTTAATCTCCTTTATTCCTTGCTAAAATATAACTAATCTATTTCAAGGGAAAATACATTACACTTACCCATAAGAAAAAAACTACTACAGTGGAACTGAAATGAAAGGGGGCTTTATTTCCCCCTGCAAATAGAAAGCATTGCATTGACAATGGGTTAGGGTTATTATCTAGGTAACATGTAGTTGCTAAAGTTACAGAATTTCAATTAATTGTAGTGCTTGGATAACTTCACTGGTACATACAATCTAAACCCAATCCCCCCCGGCTGGATACTCTGTGTCCTCATTCCCAGAGCTGAAGAACCCGTATAATGCAAACTACAGCCATTGTCTTGGATTTTTTCTTTTGCCATGTGTTCTGTGACCATCACTTTGTTGGCTCCACCTGCTCCACATACTAGAGGTTCTCAGACCTTTTTGATTGGGGGAGCCCTTCATAAAACTCATTTTGAATAAGGGCCCCCAACTGGAAAAGGCAAATCACAAACAAGAAAGAAAAAGTACTGCAGTGAAATGTTTCATGTACATTGTCTGTATCACAAGGATGTAGTTTGAGGACTATTGCTATATACGCTATACTATAGTCAAATAATGGGAGGTAAAAGCAGTTTCTGTAAATCCATTTGAAGAAGTCATATGTTTTTACTTCCATTATTTGAAAGTGTTACCAATCTCCCATTAGTGGTTTCTTTGACAATGGCCAGTGCTGTCAGATTTCACTGCTCCCATGCCTTTGACAGCAGTGTGAAGTCGTCTTTCCTATCCTGCGGGGTATACAGCACACAATAGCCGGTTTAGTATTCTTGTATTGGAACACAATGCCTTTGTTCCACGTTCGTGGCTCTTCACAGGCTGGGAGACGGCTCTCTTTGTATCAGGCAGTGAGAAAATGTACCAGCGGAAGTGTGAAGTGGTCGGGTTTCGCTACATTAGTCTTTTTCTGGAGCCTTTCGATGAAAAGTTCATGATGCCTGTTTCTGTATTAGTGTGTGCAATAAGTCCTATAGAATGAACTGATCCAGTAGTCTTCAAACTCAGTCGTTTAAATACAGTAGCTTACATACACAGAATCCCAGCAAATATATTATAGTAATGTCTTGGACCTAGAGATAATAATCGTTGTTGTGCCTCATATTATTTGCTTGGTTCACTATTACCAGGTAATTACCAGCGTTCCAATATCTAACAGTCTGGAAGTAATAACTAGTGTTTTTCACTAGATGGAGCCAAACACCATATTTTTTAAAATGTTGTGACGCCACAGCAGAAAGCAGGTAAATAATATGGTCTGTACTGCATGTTTGCATTAAGATTTCCATGTAATAAAGCAAAATGTGACCATGTTGCCTTAACTGATCTCCCATTAATTCCAGTTCAATGTAATAGTGTAGTTATTATACTTGGGATTTTCTAAATTACTTTATTGAAAAAGCAGTGATTTGTCAACTTTATGTTGATTATTATTATTAGTGCAATGATTCATTTCAACTCCCCTGCTCAGGTCTGACCAGTTTTAAGCTCTAATGCAAAAGACAAGTGACATCACAGCTCACCAGAAAAGCAGAAGCACTGTCTAGCTATCGCAAGGCTTTGTGGATGGGAGAGGTTGCTTCCTGACAGTACAGTAGTATTTGGGTCTTCAACCATAATGATGTTCAGAGGATTTCATATTTGGATTTTGCATGGGCCAACAACAGACTACCCCCTGCTACCTTATACAGTTGCTCATCTTGTAAAGTCTGTCTGGCGATAATTCTTAGTCGTTGTGAATTGCTTTCATGGAATAACCTAATAATGCTAATCAGTCAGAACCAATTACCACTGCACTTAACCCGCGCATTAGGAATTCAGGAATTGAAATAGCGAGGTTCAGCAATGCCTCTTGGGAAGATTTAACACACTGTCTTAATCTTCAGCCACCTCACAAGTTGTTACCCAGAGTGCACCAGCATCGTCTCATTCAGTAAGCAAAACACACAACTGCCCTTCTAACCTCTCTCTTTCAATGTCCTGACCAAGTTTCATTATAGATGGAAAAACATTCCCCAAATAAGTAAAAACCTGGGGATATATGGAGACATTGGCTGTCCGCCTGTCTGATTACTGACATTCTTTAAGGTTCTACTTGGCCTAGAGATAATAATTGTACATGAAAAAGCATTGAGCCAAAATAGCACTGAAGAGGATGCGTGAGCCTTAGGCTTGAGCTGCAAGCTATATTGCTTCTAGAATGTTTGTATTTCATCTTTATTGCCTGTAGAACAAGGCACCGTATATACAAATGTCATGTTATGACAATATAATACTAGACTAACAGCCCCACCCCATGTTTAAACATGGCAGCGTCGGATATTTTATAGAATGTTTTTTTTCTTCACAATATGCTGAAATCAGCAGGACTATTGTTTAACCTGGTGAGCCTTGAAGGCATTTGGCTATAGTCAGATTAGTTTAAATATGCGGTTAGTGTGCATCAGTTTAGTGTATAAGCTGGATACGGATCCAGCTTTGATCACAAGATTAGTGGGTAACCCTGATCTGTGAATAAATAGAAATAAACTAATTGTTGCCAGTTTAGCACCTTTCATGAGAAACAAATGCATCACAATAATGAAAAGACTGGTATCAGTTAATAACAAACTTTAAATATAACTTTACTCTTTTGCTGACTGTAAGCAGTACATTGGTTCAAACAACATCAGATCTAGATGGAACTTGTGTGCAATATGAAGACTTGAATTTTGGTCTAATTTTCCTTTATAATTACAAAGATTACAAAGCGAGCCCCAATCAATCGGCAGCGACTTCTCTTCCCTACTCATCGACCGCTCTGCCGAAATTGAGCAGTCATTAAAACGCGAGAGACAAGAGGAGTCTTTGACTGGCTAATGAAAAACAGAGATGCTTCTGCAATTATTAGATATTTCATCTTCCTTTTGCCCTGGCGGAACAGCGTGCCTTTGTTCAGGTGAGATAATAGCGTCGGAGGATTCCGAGCAGAGGGAACCTGAAAAGCGTTGTGCAGTTTATCTTTAACCGAGGATGACAAGCGAACAACATGGACTCAAACTCAAGGGACCCCACATGTGCTTTTCATCTCCACAGACAGTACCTTTGTCTGGGAAGGAGGTGTCAATGATGCTGTATGGCACAGTGAAGACACAGGATGGGAGAGCAAGGGTAAGAGGCCCCAATCTTGCTTTACAAAAAGAAATAAGCATAAGCAGATATTTATTCATTTTTTTTTCCTTTTTTGGATTTTTCTAATACAGATGCAGTTCATTTAACAAACAGTTTAACAAAGTGGTTTAACTGGCTCACCAAGAGAAAGACCTTGGTGCTGTAACAGACTCAGCAACCACACAGAATGCTTGGGTATAGTCAGAAGTGTAGAGTACAAATCCAAGGAGGTTATGGTGATGTTGTATAATGCACCAGTGAGACCACAATTCTGTGTCCAATCCTGGTCATCACAGTACCAAAGGTCCAACAGAAGAATCCAACAAAGAGCCACCAGACTAATCCCAGGGCTTGAAGGAATGAGCTGTGAAGAACTGGATCTATTCAGCCTAGAACAAAGAAGAATTAGGAGGGACATGATTGAGGTCTTTACATTCTCAAAAGATGACTCTAACCAACACTTTAAGCAAAGTACAGAAACCAGGACCAGAAGACACAGCTGGAACTTAAGTGGAGAAACAGTTAGGACAGAGGCCAGGAGACACTTCTTCACGTGGACTACCTAGTCATGTTGTTGAGGCAGAATCACGTGGATTCTTGACAAAGTTTGGAGATCAATCAGCTGCTAAGAGCAAGCTTAAATGGGCCAACTGGCTTCCTTTTGTTGGTAGATTATGTTCTTAAGAGTCTTAATTGGCAGCACTGCAACCTGAAGTCCTTTCTAGATCCACGAAACAGGGGCATTCAGTCTGCATGCCCCTTCAATTGTTGACCTTTTGAGACTGCCTGCAAAGATGCCCATGATGGATTTGTGATGTCCACTAAGGGTTAAGTTGTCTTGTTTCACTTGTGTAACCTAAGCCACATATGCCTCCATAGCTGAAAGGTTAATGAACTACTGTACCACACTGACCACTTGGTTACAACCTGTTTCACACACAAGTGCATCAGGTTTTGCACACCCTCATTACACTGCATGCTCCTTTCCTTCTCTTCTGTTTCACCCACAGAGCTGCACGCTGCTGGAATACGTACATTAAAAACCAAGTTTTGGTCGAATTTCGTGCATAAATTACTTTAATACCTACGTAAGCCTTAGGTTATTCTGAGCACTTTTATAACAAAACAAAACATGATGCAAAGTCAAAACCTGGTATGCCCACACGAGGGCAGGCTTGTACGAGGTGTTTTCTGCTGCTGGTTGTAACCACTGTTGAATGATGCCTGTGTAAACAGCACAAGAAATGCAATGCATTTGGAGGTATTCTCAGCAGGATTCTTCTTTCCGTTTCTGTGGAGCCCTGCAAGCTCTTTGTGAGCTAAAGTATAATGTTCATTTTTTCATTTAGGAAATTAAAAGAACCGGAAATACAGATACAACAATATGACAGAGCAATTAACTAAGAAATGAAGAAGCAGAATTGTGCCCACTGAAACAGCATATACTCTCATTTGGATGTGCAAAATTAATAGCTGCATTATTTTTGTGTATCCATA